>CM054126.1:42581436-45098936 GCA_028751855.1 Ambrosia trifida
CTCATTGTTCACATTGATTAGGCGAAGTTCGCTGTTTGAGGCTTCTACACCTGCAAGTCTCTCCAAAGTACTTTGGTTCGACTGTATTAGCTGCTGATGAGATTCCATCATTAGCCTATTCGACTCTATGACCTGCTGGTTCGATAATGTGAGCGCATCTACAGTCGTTCTCAACTCTGTATTAGACTGGATTGATTCTTCGATCAGCTCAAGCATTGAGATCTCATTTTCTTCTATGCTTGCATTCTTCGTTTGCAATTCTGCTATATCACGTGCTTGCGCAGCTACTATAGCAGTTAGCTCGCTAATTTTTCTTTGAAGCTGTTCATTTGAAGTAGAAGCAGACGAAGAGGTCTGATCGGTTGACCCGGTAGCCGTGGGTCGGACTTTCTGTCTAATACTCCGAATCCTGTCACTAATAGGATTGGAAACAATCTGTGAGCTCGTCGCTGCCTCGGTAACTGAGACTTGCTCAGTGAAGATTACCGAAGCAGGCATTGACATAGTGACACTGGCAGGCATCGCTGCGCTAACTGAAATAGGACCCGAAGAAGTCATTGCTGCTGTTGTTGTTGTTGTTGTTGTTGCTGTTGTTGTAGTTGCTGTTGTTGCCGCTTGAGAGGATTGAGTCACTGGATCCCCAAAAGCTTCAGGAAGGGTGAATCGTCTTCTTCTTGAGGTTTTCTCCGCTTGAGGTTTAACAGACATCGTCTTCTTACCTCGAACCCTGTCCTTCTTGGCAGTTGTCTTTTGTCTCTTTGTAGGAGGCGAAGAGGCAAGCTCTGCATCGATATCTGCAACAACATCACCACTACCTGGGAGAAAGTGGGATCTCTTGCAAGGTCTCTCGCCTCGGCTGTGAGAGCTCTATCCTCTTCTAAAGACAGTACATCGGGTGAATCATCTTCTGTGGCTTCAGAGTTGTCATCTGCATCAGTTATGTCAACTGGTGCGTCTTCATCAATATGTGCCTTACCTCTATAAGACTGAGAGGTATCGGGTTCTTGTGCAGCTCCCGAATGTTCAGAGAATCCTATAACATTCGGATCAAACTCCTCATCATCACCTTCAGCAGTGTCAGAAATCCTGCCTGGGGCGTTTTCTCCCAACTCATCTGTGCTACGCCCTATATTGTCCCCTTCTTTAAACACTAACCTGTGGATACGGAAGTCATCCTCCGAATCACTATCTTCGTGTCTCCACCTGTTGCCTGGTGGTCACGCATAATCTTCTCTCTTCAGGTGCCCATATAGTCGTCTATTCGGAGGATATTCAGATTTCGGTCGCCCCTTGTAAATTCTCATCCTGTTCATTTCAGCCTGAATAATATCATCAGTCCCTATGTACTCAGCAGGATGCTTCACCAAATCAGGTACTTGATTATCAATGATTAACTGCAAGAATCGGTGATAGACAATAAAGACTTCTTTGTCGGCGGCAATAATATGATCTCCTTTAATTGGTGCAGAATCATCTTGGAGAAGTTAAATGGCTTGTTGAGAGTCAGAGCGACAATCGCAGAGGCCAATGTATCCCTTATCGCATCAAAAGCACCTTTTCTCGGACCAAGGCACTTCAAGACCATGTGAGTAAGATATTTAAATTCCGGCGGAAGTAATCCTTTCATCAGCATCGTCTGTTTGTTGACCTTACCCAGATACTTCATCCTAAGAAAGCCGCCACGTATCAGAATAGCGTCAAACACTATAGGATCAGCATCAGAATCTCCAAACTGTAGCACTTCTCGAATTATCTGTTCGGTGATAGTAACATCTTTTCCTTGAACCGAACTAGTAATCACGATCGGATCAGCCTTGGGATCAACCTTGGCGTTTCGATAGAATTCTAGCAAGATATCCTTGTAAGCAGCGTGCTGCTTGGATATCGCATAGTGTATTCTTGATCGCTTTAAGAAGTCGATGACACCTTGAAAAATTCTGCCTTTATCCAAAGTAATCGGTCCGAGAAAAGCACAACAGTTGTGCTTTGGCGATGTCTTCCAATTCTCCATCCTGTACACCAAAAACGCGTAATAAGAATCATACATTGATCATATATTCATAAACAAGCATAAACGGACTAAAACGGACAAAAACGGACAAGACTTTGACAAATTTTGGTGTTCCGCTTGTATCAAGCGATTACAGGTTGTAATTGCATACAAGACATGCGAATAGGCCTGTTTATACGCGATTAGACATGAGATAGACTATTACACGCGAGTACAAAGCTTAATACGCGAGTACAGATCTTAATACGTGAGTACACGGATTAACACGCGAGTACAAGGATTAACACGCGAGTACAAGGATTAACACGCGAGTACAAGGATTAACACGTGAGTACAAGGATTAACACGTGAGTACAAAGATTAATCACGCGAGTAGGGCTTCACACTTAATCTATACGCGATTATGAGCTTATTCGTGTATAAGATACGCGATTATCAGCAGAGCCCATCCTATTCGCTACCTGTTCATGCGAGTAGAGTTATACTCGCATGAACAGTGTTCTTGAACACCAAAATTATCGAATTCTCGTGGCGTCTTGTTTCGAGTCCGGATATCAACACATTGAGGTCTATACCAACCCAACAATAAAACCCCTATGAATTATTACATTTCCAGATCAAAAACAAGGGTTAATTGTAAGTTTGAAAATTAGGGTTCTTCATAGTTCAAAATTGGGGCTTTTCAAAACTGAGATGATTTTGATACTGTTTTGGTGCAAAAAGATTCTAGAGATGCCGATTATTAAACCCCCAATAACATTTATCATCAATAATAACCACAAATTACAACCCGATCAAAAACACAAGGTCTAGGGTTTCGGCCCTTTAATCACAATTTAAACCCTTAAAAACACGTTGTTATGATCTGAGAAATTAAGTATGGATTACCTTTGTGATGTAGACCAAGAGTTAAGATCAAGAAAACACGGGTATAAGGGCAAGGTAATAGTCGGGTGAGAGGGAAATAGGGGTAACAGTGAAGGGAGTTTGAAATATAATAAATGAAATGTTCTAAGTGTTGTTTATATACTTGCTGCTACTCGCCTGTCTATATGAGCGAGTATAGTTGTGTTCGTTTGAACCATCACACGAGTATGTCTACTCGCTTAGGCATTCACACGATTAGAAGTAAAACACACGAGTGAGGGGCTGTTAGCATGTCTTTCCACACAATTTGACTAATCGCTTATATAAGCACACGAGTAGGACACACAATGAGGCTACTCGCTTATATAAGCACACGAGTAGGGCCTAAATGTGTCCAAACTTCACAGTAATTACCAAAATGCCCCTGCAGCACCATTCTTCACAATTTTGACCCGTTAAGGTTTAAAACACACGTTTTTCACCACGTTTAAACACATAACACAGATAACGACTCATGACTTTAAACAAATTTCATTTTCGACCCTTGTACTTGATAAAACATACGGTTTTGACCCGGCAAAAACACAAGTTTCCAATTAGTTTTCCTTTTTATTTTTCGGCGTTTTATTTTTAAAGAAGTAAGATTACAATGGATTAGGATTCCATCATCGGCAATCAAGAATGATTAAATAAGCTAAAACTAAGCATAAATAAAATAAAACGGGAGATCAACTAACTGTACACTAACATATTTTTGCGAGTTTCAACGGTTAGGGAATCATATCAGTGTACTAGAACCCTTATATTTTCAGTTTTCGCTTAAATTACCAATAAGCATCCTACAACAACTGTCGATATTGTTGTCCACCTAAACTCAAAATCAAGTTTTATTGCTAGGCACTTTAGATATGTTTAAGGTAATATTAAGGCTGAGATACAAGGTGTTCCCCGCCACGCGACACATTCCCGTATCAAGTCATGCACAAAGCTTCCTCGTAACCGGTGAGTAAGCTATTGTCATCCGTATTTTACAAGGAGTGGACTCAGTGGTGATCAGGTCTGCAGAAACGCTGCAACAGAGAGACCAGTGAGATCCAAACCAGGGTACAAGTCAAATACCGTATATTTGATTTTTCACGGTACGATGCTTTAGGTATATGATTTGATACCTTAGAGCGAATTCTCATTGAGAATAGGGTTTTGGCATATATGAATCTTTTTGCTCTTTTAGGATTCCCGGACGTCTCCTGATCAGAATTTATTCTATTTTTTTGTTTTTTTTTTGTTTTTTTTTTTTTGGAAATGACATAGGGGTGTCTCAGTCGTAGGCTGCGACCCCAACGTACGACACGTGTGCCACTCCTATTTATTCTGAGAGACGTCCAGTTCACCCCGGATGTACCAACCTCTTAAAGACCATGAAACCTCGGATTTTGGCATGCTATCAAACGAGATTTCGGTACCAAGACCATATGCCAACGCACGTTGATCCACACATGATTCAGATGATTTAGGTTTATATCACCGTTCCGAACTTGGAAATGATTTTGAGCCTACCGACACATCATTGTAGAGGCTACCTATCAGTTCCAATATTTTTTAGATGATAAGGGTCCAGACAGTCCGACTGATTGGTTAATATCATCTTCCCATTTTCACCAAAGAAACTCATTTTTGCATTTTTCAATTTTTTTGATTTTGGAATTTTCTCATTTTTTTTTTGAATTTTTGCATTTTCTGAATGTTTTTGTAATTTTCTGAAATTTTCTCCCCCTAAAAATCTAAAAATTTGCGAAAAGACAATATTTTTGGATTTTTCTGATTTTTTTGAAAGAAAAATATTTACAAAAACGATTACCGATGAGGATCTAATCCTGCTTAACTTTAATGCCGTTTAAGATTAACAAGTACTCAAAACGAGGACCGTCAAAAGCTTTGGTGAATAAATCGGCACGTTGGTAGTCTGTGTGGATTTTTACCATATCGATAAGTTTCTTTTCATAGCAATCGCGTATGAAATGATACTTAACCAAGATATGTTTCGCCTTGGAATGGTTAACTGAGTCTTTAGCAAGAGCTATAGCGGACTCATTATCACAGTGAATGGGAGTATTAAGAAATTTCAAACCGTAGTCTCTCATTTGTTGCTGTATCCAAAGAACCTGGGAGCAGCAGCTCGATGCTGCTACATATTCCGACTCGCAGGTGGATAAGGCGACTGAGGCTTGCTTCTTGCACTGCCACGAGACTAGTCTTGGTCCCAAAAACTGGCATCCAGCCGATGTGGATTTTAAGTCTGTCTTGCATCCGCCATAGTCAGCATCACTAAATGCGATGAGGTCAAACTTATCGTCATTAGGGTACCAAAGACCTTTGGTCGGACAACCTTTTAGATAACGTAAGATCCTCTTCACAGCAACCAGGTGTGACTGTTTCGGCCTTGACTGGTATCTTGATAGTAAGCATGTCGCGAACATTATATCAGGTCTTGATGCAGTGAGGTACATGAGTGAGCCTATCATAGCTCGATAGAGAAAAGGATCAACGGTTTGTCCTTTCTCGTCAGGCCCAATCCCGTGATTGGTCAGAATCGGTGTGCCTACTGGAGTAGAGTCTTCCATCTGGAACCGGCTCAAGATGTCAGCATCGTATTTTGTCTGGTGGATGAAAATCCCCGACTCTTGTTGTTCTACTTGTAGACCGAGGAAGAATTGCATCTCCCCCATCGAGCTCATCTCAAATTTGTCCTGCATAAGCTTTTCGAATTCCCTGCACATAACATCATTAGTAGACCCAAAAATAATATCATCAACATAAACCTGTACCAGAAGATGATCACCACACTTTTCCTTGGTGAATAAGGTGCAGTCCACGAGTCCACGTTTGAACCCGTTGGATATCAGATAGTTGCTAAGAATTTGGTACCATTCACGCGGTGCCTGATGAAGTCCGTACAACGCTTTGTTCAATTTGTAGACTCTTTCGCGATGCAGCGGATCCTCAAAACCTGGTGGCTGAGCAACATACACCTCTTCCTTCACGATACCATACAGAAAAGCACTTTTCACGTCCATTTGATACACCTTAAACCGTTTGTACGAAGCGTAAGCTAAGAACATCCGGATAGCTTCAAGGCGCGCAACTGGAGCGTATACTTCGTTGTAATCTATTCCTTCGATTTGACGGAAGCCGAGGACAACTAATCGAGCCTTGTTTCTTATAATCACCCCGCGGTCATCCCGTTTACATTTGTAGACCCACTTTGTTCCAATCTTTTTCGAGCCTGGAGGTAAGTCAACTAAGTCCCACACTCCTAGCTTTTGGAACTGCTGAAGTTCGGCTTGCATTGCTTCAATCCATGGTTCTTCCCTCAGTGCCTCTTGCACAGTTCTTGGTTCAGTTTGAGAAACATACAAGGCGAAGGACCAATCGTTCTGATGACCTGCTTTTCTGATTTCCGAGTAGAGTGCCAGAGTACCTGTATTGTCACTTGAACTAGCATTTCTGAGCTGACTGCGCGTCATGACTCTGCTAGTCGGATTACCAATCACATTTTGCATCGGATGAGTGTCGTGAATCCGAGATTCCGGATGTGCCGGCACTGGATCATCTGAATGCAGATTAAGGTTCTCCAAACCTTGAGATAGATTTGTCTCTGCTGCGCTTGAACTAGAGGGAGCAGCGGGTTGCATATTAAAATCGGAGAGATCGATCCGAAGACCTATCCCTGGAGCTGCTGAAGAAGAAGGACCAGCTTGTTTGTTTCCTGTCGGATTAACTGGAGCTGTAGTGGTAGATTCACCATTTCCAGCTTGTTCCTCAGTGAGAGTTTCATGAGACTCTGCAAAATCGTCGTCGGAAGATGAAGATTCGAGAACCTCTGCTGACGCTTCCTGAAAAACTTCCTCAACTTCTGCTGCTGCGGTTTTATCAGGGGGACCCGTGGATGCAGAGGCATCAGATGGAGCAGGCGCGGGTGCATTAACCACGATCGGACGCATTAGCGGAGAGCTAGCTGCGTTTTCACATTCGTAATACATTTACGCTACAGCATCATCCACCAAATTCTCCACGTTGAAAGAATCAAATAGACTCTTATAATCGAACAACCAATCAGGTCCAACACCAGGTGCATTGGCAGTATAACGCTGAACATCGATATTAAGCCAATTTTCAACGTTGTTGGTTCTTTTGTTGTACACTCTTTTGTTGGGAGTGCTGTAACCAACAAAGAAACCTACTTCTGCCTTTGCACCAATCTTCCCATCGGGATGTATCATGGTGCATGGAGCTCCGAAAGGTTCCAGAAACTCTAAGTTCGGTTTCCTTCGGTTCAAAAGCTCGTAAGAGGTTTTTCCAAGCTTCTTTACCGTTAGAACCCTATTCAGAGTATAACACGCGCAGTGAACTGCCTCGTTCCAGAAGATCACAGGCAAGTTCGAGTCTGCGAGCATAGTTCTGGCTGCCTCAATAAGAGTCCGATTCTTTCTTTCTACAACCCCGTTTTGCTGAGGAGTGTATGGCGCTGTGAATTCATGATGAATACCTTTTTCTGCACATAACGCCTCCATAGCGTGATTCTTGAACTCTGTTCCGTTATCGCTTCTGATCCTACGGATCTTTAGCTGATATATATTTTCCAATTTAGTAAACAGATTCTTCAAGTAATCAAAAGTTTCACTCTTGTGCTTCATGCACACAACCCAAGAAAACCTAGAATAATCATCCGTAACCACTAAGCAGTATGAGTCACCGTTCTTGCTCTTTCGATTGACTGGGCCAAACAGGTCCATGTGCAGTCGTTCGAGTGGTAGACTAACTGAGTTTGTCTTCTTAGGCTTGTGAGACATTCTTTTCTGCTTCCCTTTCTTACATGAGACACAGACATCGTTTAAATGAAAATTCGTAATAGAAACACCTTCCACTAGTTGGTTCTGGACCAGATGGTTCATTTTCCTCAAGTGGATGTGCCCCATTCGTCTGTGCCACATTATCGATTCCTTCTCTGTCGCCTTTGACAGAAAACAAGTGACTTGACCTTTCGCTGTCATTGCTCGGCTCATGTCCAGGACGTATAAGTTGTTGACCCTGGGAGCTGAGATCATGACCCACTCTTTCGGTATTTTGAATCCAGGCTTCAGAATGAAACATGCGTTGTCATCAAAGAACACAGTGAACTTCTTGTCACATATCTGCGAAACGCTCAGCAAGTTGTGGTCTATCTGTTTGACAAAGCTTATCCTTTCAAAGCTTACAATACCGTTGCTCATACTTCCTTCTTTTGTAATATAACCCCCTTTATTACCAGCAAAGGCAACATACCCCCCGTTGATATTCTTTATGTCAAAAAGCAGGGATAAATCGCCTGTCATGTGCCCTGAAGCTCCACTATCAACAATCCATAGGCTGCTGATAAGGCCCTGTGGAACTCCCTGCACAAACATTCAAAGTTTAGTGGTTAAGGGGGACCCAAGCCTTCACGGTCTTGGGTCTACCATCTTCATCTAACATCGGAAAGTCAACCCATCTTCCATTTGGTGTTGGCATTGTTTCCGATGGTACAGCAGTGCTTTCTCCAGCAGATGATTCTCCTCCTTTGGTTGGTGACTTGGGTCTCCAAATCTGTTCAGGTTTCTTTGGCTTGGGCTTCTTCTTTGCCTGTGGGCTAGAAGGTCCAACCTTGGATTATTTTGGAGGAACAGATTTTGGATCCACTTCAGAATTAACTGTACGTGGAGCAGCTTTGGGGTTGCCCTGCGGTTTAGCTGCAGCCTTTGCTGGTGGCTTAGGCGCTGCTTCAACCTTTGGAGGAACAGTGCTCCCCCTCAGCTGTGGACCCCTTCCATCAACTGGCTTTTGGTTCATAGCAATCTTGTTGCGGTTATCATAAACGACCTGCTTTCCCTTTTGTTTCTCTGAGAGTTTAGGAGAAACAGGTTGCTTGGATTTGCTAGAACTGGGAGGATCATCCACCTTGATCCTTTCTCGTCTCAATTCAGGGCACGCAGCAACTAAATGCCCACGTTCCCCGCACTTGTGACAGGATCTATATTCTTCAAACCTAGGAGATTCGGGTTTGGTCTCCTTTTTGTTCCTTTTGTTAGATGGGACGGCAAATGAGTTTTTATGTTTTAGATCCTCAAGACATCTTCTTTGCTGATTGACTTGAGGATCGTCGTTTCTTTCAGTGCCGCTCGATCTAATGAACTCAGTTACATGCTTTTTCGGACCGTTTCTTTGAGCTTGATTTTGAGGATTAACGGTGTTCGACTTTTGATTTTTCTTGTTATTTTCATTAGGCTGATTTCCCTGATCCTTTCTACCCTTACCCTTACCCTTGTTTTTACTCCAGGTTTCCTTTTCTACGGTAATGACAGATTCTTGCCAAATTTTGGCAACAAGACCAGGGGCGATACATCTGAGAGGGACTTCCTCATCAGCATGCACTCTTTCAGACCCTTTTAATTTATAAAACACCTTAATCCTCCTACCATCCTCGGTTTGCACTTTCGGTTCCAGTTCACTCAAGGTTTCAGTGGTAATGATATGATTCTCAAGAGGAACATCTTTAGTTTTGACCGGTGCATACCTAGGAGGTTCATCGAGCTCATCATCCGAAGTGTCAGTGTCATATACACTGATATCATCAGCTTTCTCACACAGATTGACAGCCTTAGCAGGAGTAGCAACCTTAGTGACTTCAGCAGGTTTAGCTGCTTCAGTAACCTTGGCCGCCTCTGCAGTTTTTGCTGCCTCAGCTGCCACGTCCACAAGTTCCTCCTTCGGCAAGACATCAAAATTGTGATTTTCGAATCTCACCGGAGGTGGACATTGAGAGTATTTGGGACTGGTGGAGAAGCCTTCCTTGTCAGAGTGTTCTACTATGTGATCAAGGACATACTTGCAGTTTAAATAACTCTCAAGCTTTTTCCTGATCTTTTCATAGTCACAGTTAACAATGGCCAATTGTTTCTTAGTGTCTTCGACCTCATTGATGTAATTATTTATAGCAATTTGTTTGTTAGCTAAGGTTTTTGACAGTTCAGAAACATCCTTTTTATAATTTTCAATTGTACTAAGAAAATTTTTCTCCTTTTGTCTCAAGGAATCAATTGACCTTTGTAACGGACCAACATCAGCTTTTAAATTCAGATTTTCTTCAGTTAATTCTTTAATTCTGAATTTTAACTGATTACACTCTACACAATCTAATTTTGAATCAGAAGAAGAACTTACCTTGTTCGATGATTCAGTAATGGCCATCAATGCATAATGAGCTGCTGTCTTCTGAGCTCCAAAGAATTCACCGTAGTTCTTCTCTGTGCAGTCAGCATCCACAAGAAACGATCTTTTACCGATCAATGCATCTGCTTCAGCTAACAGATCCTCTAAATCTTCTCCACTATCAGAATCGCACTCCGAGTCACAGTCAGACGCCTCGGCTTTCAGAAGTGATGATGTCAGACTGACTCGAAGTTTCTTCAACTTCGGCTGGTGCTTCAGACGCTTGTTGAGCAAAACAGGCTGCACCACCTTGAGGAGCTTCTTCTCCGATGATCAGATGGTTCCAGTTATAGCCTTCATCAGCTTGAATAACCATGGCTTGACCTTGATTGTTGTTTGCAGGCGGCCTCTGGTTCTGATTCTGGTTGTTGACTGGTACAATAGCACGCTCAGTATTAGGTTGAGCCTGAGATTGCTGCCTCTGATTCTGATTAGCTCTGTTGTTGTTGAAGGGATTCTGATGTCCTTGCTGCTTAGGTCGGTCACATTCCCTTGCAAAATGCCCTTTTGTGCCACAGTTGTAGCATGTGACCTTTGTTTTGTCGAACCCAAACTTGGTGTTGTTATTGATCAAGACATCTCTCCTTCCCGTCCTATCCATGTATTCCTTTGCCCTTCTCACCACGCTTGCGAAGTGCCATTGTATGTCTATCAGATCCATGTCATCCTTATCAATCTGCGAGTAATCCTCCTGTGTAAGATGAGGATTCCCGATCTGTCCAGCAATCAGTCCACTATAGGAGTTTACCAAGGTCGACAGTAGAGCCATATGTTCTTGAGCTAGCTCTACAGTCACCTTTTCTAAACCCGCGGTGTTCAGCTGCTCTGGGACTGTATTGGTCCGATAGCCACCTTGATTAGAAGTAGAAGCACCTCCATATCCACCATAACTTGTAGTAGGAGCCCCACCAAAACCTGAAGAAGAAGGTCCACTAAAGTTTGCAGTTGCCTGCGCTGGTGCTGCAAGATGAGAAAACGGGTTAACACCAAACTGGTTAGTATTAAAATTCAAAGGATACGGGTTTGGTCCAAAAGGATATGTAGGAGGAGGAATGTCAGCTGGGGGACCATAATTGTCGAAAGCATAAACTGGGTCCGGGTTAACCACAAAAGTAGTTTGTGGTTTGGTGCCACCCACACTGGTGTCCTGAAGAGGATTCCCATAATAGATGCTGGGATTCTGTGGAATGAGCGCCTTGTTTGCTCTCCTGATTTCCTCTATCTCCTTGTTCTCCAGCTCGGTAATGAACTCGTTGATGGAGAGGGTCTGATATGCATTGCTTGACTTTAGAATATCCAACCATTGATGCCAGTGAGGAGGTAGCGCCTCAGCAAATCATTCTACAAGGTCCGCAGACGAATATAAGACCCCGTACTGATACATTTCAGACATCAGATGGTAGTATCTAGCAGTCAAGTCCCTCAAAGATTCATTCCCAATAGCATTGAAGTTCTCGAACTCCTTCTTGAGTTGATCCATTTTAACCTTTCGCGTCTTCAGATTACCCTCATTTCGCTCAGCCAGTGCTAACCAAAGCATCTGTGATGTTGTGCATTGAGCGAATTGATGAAGAATATCCTTTGGAAGAGCTTGCTTCAATGCTGCCATCGCCTTCTTCTCATAATTGTACTTCTTCCTCTGATCTTCATTCATGTCTTCAATTGAGATCGGAGTTGTGGAGTTCTCAACCATAGGCCTACTATACCCAGTCTCTATCGCTGACCATACGAGACCATCAATACCCTCAACATAAGTTTGAAATCTGCTTTTCCAACCATGGTAGTGTGACATGTATTGTAATTTCGGCGCCCTATTCGAACTACCCGTCTCTAAGTCACTCATGAGAACGGAAGACAGATGATTCGTCTGTGAGTTTGCAGCAGCCGCGAGTGCCCAAGGATTCGCGTTCATCGCTTGTTGTTGAGCCGCTAGCGCCCACGGATTGATTCCGGCAACATTTGCTTGCATCTGCGCTTGTTGCATCCGTTGCGCGTTTCGCTCGGCTGAGTATTGCCAAGGGTTTGTGGGTACGTTCGCTTGATTGTTCAATTGTTGGTTATTATGTTGCCTTGGTTGGTTTAGATGACCCCACGGGTTTGCCATATGTTAATATTTGTCAAAAGTCCAATACTTAGTCAAATTTTTCAGTTTCAGGTCCTTTTAGGCGAATAGGAACTCTATTTGTGTGATTATAGGCGATTAGGGTGTAAATGCTAGTGTATGGAGACCTTTCACGCGAGTAGGAGCTATACCACACCTAATTTAGGCGAGTAGGCCTCTACTCGCTAGATGTAAGGGCGAATAGAAGCTAAATGCTAGAAGAAACCTTGTAATCGCCTAAGGTATAGGCGATTAGGAGCTAAGATGTGGTATAGGATCTGTACTCGCCTAAATAATAGGCGAATAGGAAGTTTTGATGTGAGATAGGGCTATAATCGCCTATATTATAAGCGAATACAGCCTAATCGCCCAAACCTCCTTGTAATCGCCTGAAGATAGGCGATTAGGGTTTCCTAATTGCTAGTATGTCTGCGTAATCGCTAGATCTGATCTGTAACCCCACTTTTGCTCAAAAACAGCCGTTTTTGCTTCAAAATCTTAACCAAAACAATGTGTTTATACCCCAAATGATTGGAAAAGTTTCCAAAACACTTTTAGAACAAAACCTAATAAAAAACACACATTTTAATCCATAAACACACACCAAGAATTTGAAAATAAGGGTTTTTTTATCAAAAACTCAAAGTTTCAAACTTCAAAACAGGTTTTTGCTTAAAAATCACAACTTTCCCATAAAAATCTACCTGTTTTTGCTCGTTTTTGCTATCAAAACACTCGTGATAAGAGCCTCGGCTCTGATACCACTTGTTGGATCGACTAACATGTCACCCGACAATCACGAGGGCTATATTCAAGGTGCGGAATCCCTTGAATATGTCTCAATAACAGAAACAAAGATGAAACAATGATAAACGAGTAATCACAACACACACACGGGTCAAAAGATTATAGATTAATCACTAAAACAGAGCTCGAGTGTGTACAGAGATCAAATCAGACCTTACAGACCATGGGAGGGTGTTTGGAGAGTGTGTGAGGCAAGAACTGATGATTAGGGCAATGATTGGGACTATTTATACCTCCCATACTCGTACAGACCCCTTTAGGCGAGTAGGAAGCTATCACACATGAACTACTAGCGAGTAGGGCCTATCACACTAGTATGTTCAGGCGAGTAGGGCCTATCACACATGTAACTATAGGCGAATAGGCCCTATCACACATGTAACTGATGTGGTATAGGTCGTAAATGCCTAAAGCCACTCCGTACTCGCTTGAAGTGTCCCAAACGCCCCAAAACGCGTATTAACATCTCCAAACACCCCGTGACACGTCCAATCAACATATATACTAGCCTAGGGACATCATGCACTTACAGAAATGATGATGCATATCTCACCTCTCTTAAAATAGTTCGGTTTAAATTTGATACCTTCGCATTCATCTTGAGGAACTCATTTTTATTTTCAGTTATGTGTAAAATGATTACTAAAGTATAAAGACACCAACCTTTGATTTAAGCATTGCTGCCATGTTTATAATATATGCCGGCTCCACCCCAGTACCGAATAATTGACACTTTTCCATGTTCACCTTAAGGCCGGACACCAAATAAAAGCAGCGGAGTATTCTTCTCGAGTTTTTCACGTTCGCCATCAACCACTCACCAAGATATATACTACTATCTATACTACTATATAGTGTATTCTGGACGGCTAAAATAGTCATTTCACATTCATGTTTTACTCGGTTTTGAACTCAACCCGTCTGTTTCGTTATCCTTAATGTTTTCCATAGGCAAAATATCAAATTTTTGAATTTGATAAGGACGTGCAACATCAAAACGCGTTGTCAATTGAGTGACTATCATACTTTGCACTACTACAAAAATACCCTTTCTTGACACTTTTTTTATGACATACCATATTTAATGACATGCAAAAGTGCATGTCATAAAAAAATGTCATCTTTAATAAAAAAATAATAATTTCTTGACGTTTTTCAATACGTGTCAATAATTTTCCGTCATAAAATAAAAAACATGACGGTTTTAAAATTAGCGTGTCATGCTTTTTGTCACCTCAAATCTTAATTCCTTCTATTTCGTGTGCACTTCCCCATAAACCTTCCCCCACTCTCTATCTCTCTCTCATAACAAAATAACCAGATAACCTGAGATCCATAACCCTCCTTCTCAAATCAAACCCTCCTCAAATCCATAACCTTCCTTCCTTCTCAAACCCTTATCCCGTTAATGTGTGCACTAGCCTTATCCTGTTTCCTGTGTATCCATGATAATAATCTGGTTCGGGTTCTGTATTTGGGTCGGGTTAACGTTCGGATTGCACCAACCATCTCCATCGCACGCCGATCTGGTGCGTTCTCCGGCTGATGTTGGTTGCGTTTGTGGGGACAGCTGAACGAAGATGAAGACGGCGAAGGAGTGGCAGTGGCGAAGGTGTCAGTGACGGTGAAAGTGGAACCTCTGAGCCACGTAAGGTGTCAGCGACGGCTGATGTTGGTTGCGTTTATCAGAAAATCTACTCCACTTTCTACTCCTCTACATAAAACATTTATACAATAAGTCAATTTTATACTTTCTGTAACATTTATGCTACCACTTTGTCAAAAAATCTATAGTAATAGTAATAATAATATATATCATCACTATATAACTATATCCACTATGGTTATCTTTTTTTGCCAATAAAACAAGTCTTAAAGCTACACGTACAAGTCTTAAAGCCAAACATATGAATTATACATATATATACAATTATATATAGGCATATAGCCAAACATCGTGCAGCCCCGCCACAACCCGTGGGTTCCTGCTAGTATATTTAGATGCACATCTAAATTATAAAGTTAATTCCTTCGACCCTGCACCACTGTTGTAGCAACGCCCCTATTCCACAAAATCTTTTGGTTTCTTTTCTTCCATATTTTCCGCGGTGTCATAAAGACTGAGTAAAAGATAAAATTTGACAAAAAAGAATATTAAAATTTGTTATAACTTTATTGAAACCCTGCTTACGGTTGTGCGTATATAATGTATATATGTGTGGTTCTCGGGGGCAAAAGTAAAGTTGCACTAATGTAGACGTTATTTTACCAGTTTTGTGAAAATAACGTTAAAAATGACGAACGGTTAATCATGCATCATGTGGTGGCGTTGATAGCCAAAAGACAAGGGGGTACATGCACTGGCGGATCTAGAAAAAATATCAAGGGGTAACATTTAAAAAAAAAAATATTTTAAGGGGTAACAAAAAAATTATTTTAAGGGTAACATTTTATAAAATTTCATTAAAAAACAAACTTTTTCCGGTTGACCAGGAATATCGAGGGGTAACGGATGTTCCCTCTGCTTTACATCCGCCACTGGGTACATGCACCAATCGGGTTTGTCCCGATTACTAAGTGTTATGTGCTTTATGTCCAAGGCTTGATACAAAACCACTATCGAGCTGGGGGTCTCACCGGAAGCATCCTCTCTATTCCAACGGGGTAGATGCAATCAATCGGTAAGTAAACAGAATTAGAGGATATTTGCAACAACTTTTTATGTTTGAAAAAAAAAAAGAGTACTAAAATTTGTTGTAACTTTATTTTATTGTTTTATCTATAGTTTCTTAACTAACTAGTTAAAATAAAATGCATGAAGTCCTTTTTAATTTTTTGTAAATGCATATTAAATATGAACTTGGGGAAAGTTATCATGACAACACATTTACCTCTGCTTATTATATTTATTTAAAAAATATTGAAAAATAAAACTTTTATCGAAGACAACCCTAACACTCAAAAGCAAACATTGGAGCAAAATATTTTTATTTATGGAGAAAACAATCCTCACAAGGAGACAATTAAGAATGTAGTCTTTATCTAATAAGTATATAAAATTTCATATTTTGTAATCCTGTATTCCCTTTGTCACATGTTTGCAGGGAAATAACTTGGAACACTTGAAGATTCGACTCTATGATATAAAGTTAGCCACCAATAACTTTTCAAACACATGTCAAAGTGGATATGACAATTGCTATACTTGTTACATAGCGGAACTCGACCATTTTGTTAAAGAACATCCTTCCTACGTAGAAGGGAAAAGTAAAAGTAAACTATCCAAGAGACACGACACTGTAGTTATGAAGCGCTTCCTTCCTAAAGATGACGAGCACGAAGAAGAACTATTTTTTACAGAACTTGAAGTGCTTGCTAGTGTTAAGCATGACAACATCGTTGCTCTTATAGGATTTTGTCTTGAAGGTTTCGAGAGGATACTTGTCATGGAGAAATGTTCTAATGGAAGCCTTGGTTTCTATTTGGGTAACAACATGCGTAGGTTGTCGTGGGAAAAACGTTTGAAAATCTGCATTGATGGTGCACATGGTTTGAATTACCTTCATTATGAGATCGAAGATAAAAAAATGATAATACATAGTGATATTGATGCCTACAGATTTGGGTTGTATGAGAATTGGGGGGCAAAGATCGAAGACTTTGAGTTGGCAGTATTCCTGTCTCCAGATCAAAAAGACGAAGTTCTGTGTAAAAGAACACATTTTAAGTCAAAGTACCATGTGGATCCAGAATATACAAAGACCGGTAACCTTAAAAGAGAGTCGGATGTATATAGCTTTGGGGTAGTTATGTTTGAAATTATATGTGGAAGGCATGCTGACGACCAAATTTACCTGAAGGAGAGTGAGAAAGGGTTGGTTCATGTGGCAAGCCAAAACTTCTACAAGGGAACCATAGAGGATATGATAGATCCTACACTAAAGGAAGAAACTAGTAGAAAGAGTTCTATTCCAAATAGAGGAGCCAATAAGGATTCTTTACACACATTTTTAAAAGTTGCAAACCAGTGTGTGACAGAGACTCAAGACCAACGTCCAACAATGAAGGTTGTCCTTAAGGAACTTGAGAAAGCATTGCTTTATCAAGTAAGTCAGGTTTGTGTATACATAATTTTAATAATAAGGTTCATATTATCTTAATGCATAAGGAATACGTTTTACACATATAAAACGCCACAATTTTTTGCTAAACTATTACATAGAATTTAAGGATCCAGAAATATGCAAATGAAGACATAATTAAAGAGAAGTACGTAATAGTTCCTTTTAAACATAATACCTTTCAAATATCAAAAGCCATAACCTATGATATTATATATAAATACAAATACCAACTTAACGGAAAAATAACTTCCGTTAACTTCTTTTAACTTCCGTTACCATCCATCCATCAAAGTGTTTTCTGTTTCACCAACCGGTGAGTTTGAGTTTCATATATAAACAATTAACCAACCGCCACGTCTTAATTGGACGCAACGCATCATCACGTACCGTCGCCCGTTTCACCACCGTCGCGACCTTTCTCCACATATCCGTTGGTTGCCGCGTCTTACTTTATCTAAAGCGGTTACGTGTCGATTCCTTCTTCTAAAACAGAACGGTAACGGCATCAGCTTCTTCCATACGTGAGTTGTTGTCGTTGCTTTGTCTTCCACCGACGACCCGGTATCGAGCACCAGGTTTTAGTAGAGATGAGTGTTGCAGCCACAACGAAAGGATTAGGGTCTGTTGCGAACCTCACAACGACGGCGGTAATAGCTGTCGCCATAGATATGTGTGGCAGGAACTGCTTGCATGGATCCTCGGCCAAGTTGCAGCCGCCACCGCGAGCCTTCCGTTTCCGATTCCTTTGCCGGGTTGCGCCCACGTCAGATCATTGCAGTGGCGACCCAAACAACCGAAGTCAAACTCGAGCAACAATATCCAGGTTGCAGACCCCACCGTGCCCCTTCCCGGTTTAGTGGTGGTGATGTCGCTGTTGTGGTTTAGGTGGTGGATGTGATGATGGTGCTTGTGGTTTTGTGGTGATAATAATTATAGATGGAGAGAGAGTACATGGCTTAGAAAGAAACATCTAGAGCAGTATTGAAAACCTAATTCTACAGTTATAATAGAGAACTTTGTCTTGGGGAACAACAATTTTCTTTTTGATGATACCATATGACTGTTAAAAATAAAATATTAATATTTCACAATTTGGATGACAAAGAAAGACATTTTATTTGTTGTATACTTTCGCCATAATCTTCTAGATTGGTTTTACGGTATACCGTGTTATTTCTTTCGCTCCGCGTGTTTTCGTATATAACCAACAAGGTGAGGCAATTATAAACAACTACGCATGCGTTTTCGTGCAGTTAGCGCATGACGCAACTCACGGATTAATAAAGTGTCTATTGTGCATTAGCTGCTGGATACGTGACGCTTTGCCTAATCCGTTCTATGTGTGCAATGTACCCGCGCGGCAACGCGCGCGGGTCTAATTGCTAGTTGTTATGAAAATTTAAGTTATACTTTACACAAAGACTGTTAGAAGATAATCTTGATTCATTATCATAAACATGTGTTATTTCATAATTGTACATATGTTAGGTTTATTATGTTAAAGTCCTAAGTCTAGAAAACAATATATGTGAACCGGTTTGTCACATATTTAGCGAAGGGTCATGTCAGTTTATGATTAGGGTCATGTCGGTTCAAGTATGCACCGATTGGTTATGTATATAAGGTCGAACCATATTGTATTTTTAGTGTGTGAACGATTAAGTTTCTTAAACTTCCTTTCAATAACTTCCCTCCATTTATTTCCCTCTCAAAACCAATCGCATATAACAAAACCAAATCAGATTTCATTCCAGATTTCAACATGGCATCAGAGCCAACGATCAAGAGAACCTGTGGATTGTTCGATGTAGAGAAAAACGAAGCAGTGAAGATAGGGACAGATGGCGGTTATGGTTGTGGACCGTTAATCCCTAGTCTAATATATGATCATGAGAATCATAGATGGAAGGCCAAGAAGGCGAACCCTGAGAGTATAGGAGACTCTCTTAATATGCAATTATCTTCGTTCAACATCGGATCAAGTAGTAGTGTGTCCGTGAGGGATACCGAAGCAAAGATAAAGAAAGCACAAACAGAGTTCAATCGGCAAATCAAGAATGATAAAGAAGTGTCCGAATATCCGTCTACCATGTGTTGTAGTAAGTGCAAAGAACCCTTTCATTGTAGGCGTGATTCTCCTATGAAAATTGGTAAAACCGAGTTTATGGTTAAGGGTAGTGATGAAAAAGGTTGGAATGATTTGTGGTTTGTTAGTTTGACTCGCCAAGAACACGGTTGTGGCAACAAGAGTTTGTTTATTGTATTGAACAATTCATGTGGTATAGATGGTTGCCCAAAAGGTTATAGAAAAGAGTATTTCCGTGGTAAAGGCAGGATAGCGATTACTAGTTGTGGACGAGAGCACAAGATTCAAAACGTATTTTATGTGCCCACACTTAGAAAGAATATATTGAGTGTTGAAAAATTAACACAAGAAGGTTTTGAGATAGAGTTTGAAGGCGATGTATGTTACATCAAGAAGCCTATTATCCAAAAGGTTAGAAGGATTATACTTTGTCGCATTTGTGAATCGGATGACCATTTCACATTTAAGTGCCCCGCATATGATCAAGTCAATAAGAAAGGAAAATAAGAAAGCCGTAGCATGGGATCGAGTCACGGCCGAACCAAAACAAGAAATTACGAAGGGTTCAAGGACAAAGGAAAGCGGGTTAGATTTGAAGGCGACAAGATGGAGGGTATAACCAATGAAGATAAAGAAAGAGCGTCCATTTTCAAGAATTTTGATGACTATTCCATCAACAAAGATCAATACGAAGGTGTTATGGAAAGAGGTCCGGTAATGTATCCAACCGAAGGATCCCAATTGCAAGATTGTATTGTTTTTATGGATATGATTCACATCACTAGCACGGTTGAAAGATACAAGAGAAGGTTCGAATTAGAGTTTGAAAGAACCGTAGATTGGTTTATGAAAGAGTTCTTACAAATAAGAATCAAAGCACCAATCCCACCAAGAGACGAAACGGGTTATCCAATAAGTTTGTTGGATCTTTACAAAACGGTACAAGTATTTGGTGGTTATGAAAAGGTAACAAGAGATGAAAATTGGACGGTAGTGGCCATGTCAATGGGATATGGAAGAGGTTTGCCAAGCCTATTGTCAACGATTGATATTACAAGAAATTTGAGGCAAACATATGTTCGTTATTTGGAGATGCTAGAGTGGTATCATCTCAAGTACAAGGGAAGAGAGTTGGTAGTGGAAATCAACGAAGAAGCATTGGAAGATTACAAGAAGAAGGAAGCCGAATGGGAAGACTCGGCCTTGCCCCCGAAGAAGCGCTCAAGATCCTCATCAAGTGAAGACTAAAGCCAAGTGCAAGAATCAAGATTAGGGGGGAGAATGTTAGAAGATAATCTTGATTCATTATCATAAATATGTGTTATTTCAGAATTGTACATATGTTAGGTTTATTATGTTAAAGTCCTAAGTCTAGAAAACAATATATGTGAACCGGTTTGTCACATATTTAGCGAAGGGTCATGTCAGTTTATGATTAGGGTCACGTCGGTTCATGTAACACCCCAACCGATGGCGGAAACATCGGGATGTCACGTATTGATGATTGTTCAGTAGTTCATGGTAAATAATAATTCTCATTATATGATTTAGATAAATTACATACAATTGTTCTACAATAATTCATACATCAAATTGAATAAAACTATGCACACATCTTCAAGCATTAATTCAAATCCTCAAGCAAGTAGAACCTGAAACATGTTAAGTTGAAAATATTTTGGGTCAACAAAAGTTGGTGAGAATTACACCAGTCGTTGAGCAGGTTGTAGGGCCTCTCCCGACTGTTGGAAAGACATGATGACCTCTACCAATCGTTGAGTAGGTTGTTTGGTAGTCAACTAATTGTTGTACAAGTAAGCAAGTATGATTATAGATATAGCAATTAGTTCACATTCAAACAAGCATGCACTCAGATGTTATGATAATACTTGAATTTATTACTTGAATCAAAAAGTGTCAATACATAGAATTAAAAAGTAGACATCATTCAAATGGTGGGGTTTGCTGTTAAGTAGCTGGAGGGTCTTGATCTCGATTTAGTTTAGGGCATCGGTTACAGAAATGATTTGGGTTTCCACATTCATAGCATTGACCATAGTTGTATTTACCAGGACGATTAAGATTAGCAACCTGAGCAGGGTTGGTTGGTTGGTTGGTGTTAGGGTTTGGGGACTCACGACATGTGTTGACCAGATGGCCATACCTACCACAATTGGTGCACAGGCGACACACTGAAACAGTGGGGTGATGTCGTTTGCATGTGTTACACAATGGAAAGTTTCTTGTATAGGGTTTCTTGTTAGAAGCTTGTGTAGTGAGGTTTACATTAGGATCCCTGGTCTTGCGCTTCTGGTTCTCGGTAGTTACCGCGGCCACAATACTTGTTTTCTCGCCTTTCCGAACTAAGGTCCCGTTCTTTATGTGATTTCCATCGCCATTTCCATTTCCATTGCCGTTCCCATTCATTGGGATGACTTGAGCCAACAAGTTAGAAACCAGAGTTGTGATTTGTTGCGCCATTTGTTGGGAAATAATCGCAGCTAGTTGGGCATCAACACCTTTGTTGTTTTTGTTGTTGTTGTGGTTGGTGTTGTGGTTGTTGTTACTTTCCTCTTGGTTTTCACCACTGTTATTGCGAGTGCTGCGACGTGGAGACATGATCTATAAGGGACACAATGAAGGTTCAATGTGGCATGAAATGAATGAGGTGATATAAGGAATGTAATCATTTATTCATTAATTAAAACGAATAAACGAAAACGTTGACGTATCAAAGATTTCAGATTCCAATAACATAGTGAAGACATGCTTTAACCTATAAGTGAACACTCATCCCGAGAATTCCCAGGTAGGCATCCGGGTCCCTCGTCTGATTGGGATATATGCGCAATGCCAGCCTAGACAGAAGACTCAGAATACAGGCGTTCACCCTTCCAGATTGCACGTGTTCGTTATTAAAATCTAGAACTTCGACGAGATCTCAAGGTGGTTCAGGTTAAACCTGAGGATTTTGTCCTATTAGTCTGAGAGTAGATCCAGTGATGGAGAGCAACCTTCTTGTAAGGATGAAAGTAGGGATAAGAAGTACGAGGGAGATAGAGAATAGCAAGTAAAAGAAGCAAGTACTGGTTAAATCCTATGGTTATAGACTAGATTATTTTTCTAATAACCTAGTTCCCTATAACCATGGCTCTGATACCAATCTGTAACACCCCAACCGATGGCGGAAACATCGGGATGTCACGTATTGATGATTGTTCAGTAGTTCATGGTAAATAATAATTCTCATTATATGATTTAGATAAATTACATACAATTGTTCTACAATAATTCTTACATCAAATTGAATAAAACTATGCACACATCTTCAAGCATTAATTCAAATCCTCAAGCAAGTAGAACCTAAAACATGTTAAGTTGAAAATATTTTGGGTCAACAAAAGTTGGTGAGAATTACATAGGTTTTGATAATCGAATAAAATTGTTGTGCAATTCATGTGTCATGGCAATCTAGTCCATATGTGAAAACATACTAGAAGTAAATCGAGTGCATAATCAACCATTGTGACCGTTGTATTGTGGTACATCCCATACGCTCATGGTTCACTCGTTTATATTGCAGTAACAAACACCCACGCTACCTTTGTAGGAGGCACGTATCCGGGTGGGATTGTCAGTCCAATAGATCTATCAATGTATACCGTTTGGCTGATGAATGTTTATGCTAGAATTGTGCTTACCCTAGTCATGTTCAAGACATAATGCAACAAAGAAAAACACATAGACACATTGATGATTGAATTGCATAAATGATGTTGTAACATGTTTCACCCCAAAAATGGTGATAAATAGAAAAGGGGCTATGTAAAACTCACCTTAGCAAAATGTTATGTCTCGTAAAAAAAATAGAATAATGTTTTGTGAATGTATGCGAGGCGAATCCCAAAGACTCAACAACGTAGCTAGTCCAAATTGAAGAAAACGAAAAAGAAAGAATATCAAGCTTCCAATTCGCCAATTACAAGAGTTTATAATCAAAGCTTCAATTGTAGAAGTAATAGACTATAGAAGAAAGGTATGAGGGAAAGTTTAATCGGATTGAAACAATCGATTTAGAGGTGCAAAGTATAATGGGTCATAGGTGGGTTTTTATACTAGTTTTGGATTCTATTAGCCATTAAAATTGGTCAACACCATAAAGTAAGGTTTTATGATGAATTGACTATTTGACTAAGACTTTGACTGTTTGACTAAGACTTTGACTAGGACTTTGACTATTTGACTAAAGGCTTTATTTAAAAAGAAAAAAAAATCTTGTATGTGAAAAAAAAAAAGAATTTAGAATCATATTATTATTATTTATATACATTTATGTATGTATATAAGTTGTGAGTTAGGATAAATAAAGACTTAGGCACATTTGTATAATATTAATGATAAAGGTGTAATAATATATATATATATATATATATAAGGGCTTTTTATGTATTAAAATTTTGGGGAAAATTTTGCGATGTTACAGTCTCCCCTACTTTTAGGAACTTCGTCCCGAAGTTAAAAGAAAAACACCAGGTATACAATTGGTCGACTACCGAAAACCTTGATAAAATTTCCCAATACCTTAACGTACCTGTAAATTCATGATTACGTTCCAGACCGTAATTATCAATTTACCTTACATTAGGGTTTTGCATCCTTTTATGACTCTACCGATTGTTGAGCAGGTTCGATAGTCTCCACCAGTCGTTGAGCAGGTTGTAGGGCCTCTCCCGACTGTTGGAAAGACATGATGACCTCTACCAATCGTTGAGTAGGTTGTTTGGTAGTCAACTAATTGTTGTACAAGTAAGCAAGTATGATTATAGATATAGCAATTAGTTCACATTCAAACAAGCATGCACTCAGATGTTATGATAATACTTGAATTTATTACTTGAATCAAAAAGTGTCAATACATAGAATTAAAAAGTAGACATCATTCAAATGGTGGGGTTTGCTGTTAAGTAGCTGGAGGGTCTTGATCTCGATTTAGTTTAGGGCATCGGTTACGGAAATGATTTGGGTTTCCACATTCATAGCATTGACCATAGTTGTATTTACCAGGACGATTAAGATTAGCAACCTGAGCAGGGTTGGTTGGTTGGTTGGTGTTAGGGTTTGGGGACTCACGACATGTGTTGACCAGATGGCCATACCTACCACAATTGGTGCACAGGCGACACACTGAAACAGTGGGGTGATGTCGTTTGCATGTGTTACACAATGGAAAGTTTCTTGTATAGGGTTTCTTGTTAGAAGCTTGTGTAGTGAGGTTTACATTAGGATCCCTGGTCTTGCGCTTCTGGTTCTCGGTAGTTACCGCGGCCACAATACTTGTTTTCTCGCCTTTCCGAACTAAGGTCCCGTTCTTTATGTGATTTCCATCGCCATTTCCATTTCCATTGCCGTTCCCATTCATTGGGATGACTTGAGCCAACAAGTTAGAAACCAGAGTTGTGATTTGTTGCGCCATTTGTTGGGAAATAATCGCAGCTAGTTGGGCATCAACACCTTTGTTGTTTTTGTTGTTGTTGTGGTTGGTGTTGTGGTTGTTGTTACTTTCCTCTTGGTTTTCACCACTGTTATTGCGAGTGCTGCGACGTGGAGACATGATCTATAAGGGACACAATGAAGGTTCAATGTGGCATGAAATGAATGAGGTGATATAAGGAATGTAATCATTTATTCATTAATTAAAACGAATAAACGAAAACGTTGACGTATCAAAGATTTCAGATTCCAATAACATAGTGAAGACATGCTTTAACCTATAAGTGAACACTCATCCCGAGAATTCCCAGGTAGGCATCCGGGTCCCTCGTCTGATTGGGATATATGCGCAATGCCAGCCTAGACAGAAGACTCAGAATACAGGCGTTCACCCTTCCAGATTGCACGTGTTCGTTATTAAAATCTAGAACTTCGACGAGATCTCAAGGTGGTTCAGGTTAAACCTGAGGATTTTGTCCTATTAGTCTGAGAGTAGATCCAGTGATGGAGAGCAACCTTCTTGTAAGGATGAAAGTAGGGATAAGAAGTAGGAGGGAGATAGAGAATAGCAAGTAAAAGAAGCAAGTACTGGTTAAATCCTATGGTTATAGACTAGATTATTTTTCTAATAACCTAGTTCCCTATAACCATGGCTCTGATACCAATCTGTAACACCCCAACCGATGGCGGAAACATCGGGATGTCACGTATTGATGATTGTTCAGTAGTTCATGGTAAATAATAATTCTCATTATATGATTTAGATAAATTACATACAATTGTTCTACAATAATTCTTACATCAAATTGAATAAAACTATGCACACATCTTCAAGCATTAATTCAAATCCTCAAGCAAGTAGAACCTAAAACATGTTAAGTTGAAAATATTTTGGGTCAACAAAAGTTGGTGAGAATTACATAGGTTTTGATAATCGAATAAAATTGTTGTGCAATTCATGTGTCATGGCAATCTAGTCCATATGTGAAAACATACTAGAAGTAAATCGAGTGCATAATCAACCATTGTGACTGTTGTATTGTGGTACATCCCATACGCTCATGGTTCACTCGTTTATATTGCAGTAACAAACACCCACGCTACCTTTGTAGGAGGCACGTATCCGGGTGGGATTGTCAGTCCAATAGATCTATCAATGTATACCGTTTGGCTGATGAATGTTTATGCTAGAATTGTGCTTACCCTAGTCATGTTCAAGACATAATGCAACATAGAAAAACACATAGACACATTGATGATTGAATTGCATAAATGATGTTGTAACATGTTTCACCCCAAAAATGGTGATAAATAGAAAAGGGGCTATGTAAAACTCACCTTAGCAAAATGTTATGTCTCGTAAAAAAAATAGAATAATGTTTTGTGAATGTATGCGAGGCGAATCCCAAAGACTCAACAACGTAGCTAGTCCAAATTGAAGAAAACGAAAAAGAAAGAATATCAAGCTTCCAATTCGCCAATTACAAGAGTTTATAATCAAAGCTTCAATTGTAGAAGTAATAGACTATAGAAGAAAGGTATGAGGGAAAGTTTAATCGGATTGAAACAATCGATTTAGAGGTGCAAAGTATAATGGGTCATAGGTGGGTTTTTATACTAGTTTTGGATTCAATTAGCCATTAAAATTGGTCAACACCATAAAGTAAGGTTTTATGATGAATTGACTATTTGACTAAGACTTTGACTGTTTGACTAAGACTTTGACTAGGACTTTGACTATTTGACTCAAGGCTTTATTTAAAAAGAAAAAAAAATCTTGTATGTGAAAAAAAAAAGAATTTAGAATCATATTATTATTATTATTTATATACATTTATGTATGTATATAAGTTGTGAGTTAGGATAAATAAAGACTTAGGCACATTTGTATAATATTAATGATAAAGGTGTAATAACATATATATATATATATATATAAGGGCTTTTTATGTATTAAAATTTTGGGGAAAATTTTGCGATGTTACAGTTCAAGTATGCACCGATTGGTTATGTATATAAGGTCGAACCATATTGTATTTTTAGTGTGTGAAAGATTAAGTTTCTTAAACTTCCTTTCAATAACTATTGAAGACTGATTCAATACTCCATGCAAAACATGCACGTGACAAGAATGATTGAGTCATCCGGTTTATCAGGCTGTTTAAGTTTATGTTCAGTTATGTTTTTGAATAAGTCTCTAGTTGTTAGCTAGTCCTAGTATTCAGTATTTTCTGTTTGTTTCCGTTGGATTATTGGCTATATAAGTCAAGTCCTTGTTCATGTATTTCTTATTCACAAAAAAGCATAATAAAAGCCTGAGTTTGATTCATTATTTGAGTGTCTATAAGTGCTTTGATATCAACAGTGGTATCAGAGCCTGTGAGTGATCATTACCTTCCTTCGTTTACCTTCAATTTCCTTCAATGGCTGAACAAACAAACCTTAACTCCACTGCTACTACCCCAATCCCTGTCTTCAAGGGAGAAGGGTATGAACATTGGAGCATTCGTGTCAAAACTATACTAAAATCTAGAGATCTTTGGGAGCTGGTAGAACAAGGTGTTAATGAAGCAGAAACTGATCAAGCCAAACTCAAGACTATGAAGAAAAAGGATGCTTATGCAATGGCTATTATTCAACAAGCCGTGCATGATCATTTGTTTTCCAGAATTGCTGCTGCTGAATCCTCAAAAGAGAGTCGGGAGATCTTGAAAATGGAGTATGAAGGAGATACTCAAGTAAAAGCTATTAAGTTGCAGGGCCTACGTAGAGATTTTGAAAATCTCTCCATGAAAGAAGGTGAGTCAGTTGGAGAATACTTTTCTAGAGTCATGGGCATTGTGAGTCAAAAAAGGGCTTATGGAGAGATCATCTCTGATCAAACCATTGTTGAGAAAATTCTGAGAAGCCTAACTCCAAAGTTTGACTACATTGTCCCATCTATTGAGGTTTCTTTTGATCTGACCAGTCTCACACCTGTGAGATTGATGGGGTCCTTACAATCTCAAGAAGAAAGGTTGAATAGCAGATCTCAAGACAAAAATGAAAAAAATGAAGAGCATGCTTTGCAAGCTATGAATGATAGGCCATCATACACTCGTGCCAAAGGACGTGGTGGTTATAGAGGCCGAGGAAAAAGTAGAACATTTGACAGAAGCAAAGTCCCACAGTGTTTCACTTGTAAGAAGTATGGTCATATGTCAAAAGAATGCTGGTACAATGATGAAGCACAAGTTAATATGGCAACTGAACAACCTGCTGAACACACTGAAGACCCTGGAGAGGATCAGCATTTGTTTATGGCTTTTATCCCTGAACAAGAGCCCAACAGTCTTTGGTTTCTTGATTCAGGATGCTCAAATCACATGATTGGTTCCAAATCAAGCTTTGTTGAACTAGATGAGACATTCAAGATGGGAGTAAAACTGGGTAACAAGAAAACTCTTGCTGTTGAGGGAAAAGGAGTGGTTCGTATACTGACAGGCTCAAACACATATAAGTTGCTGGATGATGTGTATTATGCTCCTACCTTAGAGTACAATCTTTTGAGTGTTGGGCAGCTGATGAGGAAAGGATATGCCTTGTACTTTGAAAATGACAACTGCACAATCAAGAACAAAGGTATGGAACTAATGAAAATCCCTATTGCCACTAATAATATGTTTGTTTTGGATACCTCTAAGGCTGAGTTGAGCACTCCCTTAAAAGCTTCTATTGCACAAGTATGGCACAAGAGATATGGACATGTCAATTGGGACAACCTGAAGATGCTGCATGATAAAGGAATGGTGATTGGAATGCCTTATATTAAAGGAACCAGTGTGTGTGAAGGATGTATCTTGGGCAAACAAATAAGATCTCCATTCAAGTCAACATCCTGGAGAGCTACTAAGAAGCTAGAATTGGTCCATGCAGATCTTTGTGGCCCTATGCAGGTACCAAGTCTAGGCCACAGTTTCTATTACTTTCTTTTGATTGATGATGTGTCCAGGATGTGTTGGGTGTATTTCTTGTCCAAAAAATCTGATGCTTTTGAAAAGTTTAAAATTTTCAAAGTATTAGTTGAAAAACAAAGTGATTGCAGCCTTAAAGTGTTAAGAACAGACAGAGGAGGAGAATTCTGCTCTAAAGAATTCAACTCCTTTTGTGAGAAGAATGGGATCCGAAGGGAATTAAGTGAACCACACACACCACAACACAATGGTGTTGTGGAAAGAAAGAACAGAACTATTATGGGAATGGCCAGGAGTATGCTGAAAGAAAGAAGGATACCAAACTATTTTTGGGCAGAAGCGGTTGCCACAGTAGTATACATTATAAATATAGCTCCAACAACAGCAGTTCAAGGGATGATACCTTACCAGGTATGGTTTGGCAGCAAACCTGATGTTACTAACTTTAAAATTTTTGGTTGTGTAGCATATGGTTATGTGTTTACTCAGGGAAGAAGGAAACTTGATGATAGATCAAATAAGATGATCTTCATTGGGTATTCATCAAATGGCACCGGCTACAGATTGTTTAATCCTGCTACCAAAAAGTTTGAAACAAAAAGCTATGGTGACACAAAGATTCTGGAAGACTGTTCCTGGGATTGGGAAGACGTTCACAAGACAGATATGCAGGTGTATGAAAGGATGTATGCTGATCCATTTCCTGAAGATATAACTGAAACAGTTCCAAGTGATGGCAATGATGGTTCTGGTCCTTCTATTAATTTGGAAGGGACAGCTTCATCAAGTGTCACCACTCCACAATCTCAAGCTCTACACTCTCATGTAGAAAGTGGTTCTAGTTCCAGTTCATCTGATCCCTTGAAAGTGAGGTCCTTAAGTGATCTATATGCAAATACTCAAGAAGTCAATGCTGCATTAACTGATCACTTGATCTGCCAGTTTGCACTCAATATTTCTGATCCTACAAGTTTTTCTGATGCTGTTAAAAGAAAAGAATGGCAGGAGGCCATGCAAGCTGAAATTGATACTATTAACAAGAACCAGACTTGGGAACTGGTGAATCTCCCTCATGGCAAAAATACAGTGGGGCTCAAGTGGTTATTCAAGACAAAAGTGGGACCTGATGGAACTCTTATAAAGCACAAGGCAAGATTAGTTGCAAAAGGGTATTCTCAGAAGTATGGTATTGATTATGAGGAGACTTTTGCTCCTGTGGCTCGATTTGAAACCATTAGAATCATTCTTGCTGTTGCTGCTCATAAGGGGCGGCCTTTGCATCAACTTGATGTAAAGTCTGCTTTCTTAAATGGTGAACTTGAAGAAGAGATATTTGTAGAACAGCCAGAAGGTTTTGAAATCAAAGGGCATGAAGAGAAAGTGTACAAGCTATACAAGGCTTTACATGGATTGAAGCAGGCTCCCAGGTCATGGTATGCAAAAATTGATGGTTACTTTAATTATCATGGGTTTGTCAAGAGTTTAAATGAGCCCACTTTATATGTCAAACACTATTCTACAGATGTTATCTATGTATGCCTATATGTAGATGACATTATTTGTACAAGTTCTAGTGAGACTTTGATTGCAGGGTTCAAAGATGGTATGAAACAGATGTTTGAAATGACTGATCTAGGGCTGTTGAAGTATTTTCTTGGTCTGGAGGTAAAGCAAACTCACAGGGGAGTGTTTATTTCTCAGGAAAGGTATGCACTGGACTTGTTGTCTAAGTTTGATATGAAAGATTGCAAGATAGAAGATGTTCCTATGAATCCATATGATAAGTATCAAATGGATGATGGTGAGGATAAGGTAGATGAAACAAGATACAGAAGCTTGATTGGTGGTCTCATCTATCTGACCCATACTAGGCCAGATTTAGCCTATGGTGTTGGTGTATTATCAAGATTTATGCAATCTCCTTCTAAAATCCATGCTGGTGCTGCAAGAAGGATGCTGAGGTACATTGCCTCAACTTACAAGTTTGGTCTTTGGTACAGAAGGAATGAGGAAATTCTGCTCACAGGATACTCAGACAGTGACTGGGGTGCATGTGTTGATGATCGGAAAAGTGTGGGAGCCTATGTATTCTCTATTGGAAGTGGAGCAGTTTCTTGGAGTTCTAAGAAGCAGAATACTGTTGCATTGTCAAGTACTGAAGCTGAGTATATCTCAGCTACAAATGCAGCTTGTCAAAGTGTGTGGATCAGAAGAATTATGGAGGATTTAGGCATTGAGCAAAGTAGTGCTACTGTGATACGGTGTGACAGTCAGTCAGCCATTAATCTGTCTAAAAATCCTGTTCAGCATGGTAAGGCTAAGCACATTGAATTGAAGTATCATTTCATAAGGGACATGGTAAAGCAGGAAAAGGTTGTGTTAAGATTTTGCAACACTAATGATCAAGTTGCAGACTGTTTGACTTAAGCCTTGTCCAAGGAAAAGTTTGTCTTCTTTCGATTTATGATGGCAGTGCAGGAGTTTGAATCAAGGGAGGGTATTGAAGACTGATTCAATACTCCATGCAAAACATGCACGTGACAAGAATGATTGAGTCATCCGGTTTATCAGGCTGTTTAAGTTTATGTTCAGTTATGTTTTTGAATAAGTCTCTAGTTGTTAGCTAGTCCTAGTATTCAGTATTTTCTGTTTGTTTCCGTTGGATTATTGGCTATATAAGTCAAGTCCTTGTTCATGTATTTCTTATTCACAAAAAGCATAATAAAAGCCTGAGTTTGATTCATTATTTGAGTGTCTATAAGTGCTTTGATATCAACAATAACCTCCCTCCATTTATTTCCCTCTCAAAACCAATCGCATATAACAAAACCAAATCAGATTTCATTCCAGATTTCAACAAAGACAACGATGTTGATCCACAACTGAACTGTAATTTACTTTTTTTTCAAATAACTTCTACTTTATAAGGGAATTCAGTCTCCACCGTTTTCATTTGAAGAATTGGTGTGGCCTTGGTTGAATTTCATAACACTATCATAGGTTATGGGATTCTGTTGGGGACCTCCTTTAAAGAATCCCATGCCATTGCCGATTGGCAGGTAAAAAAAGTGTTCAATTATTTTTTGTTACTTGCTCACCATTTTATTTCGATTCCATGTGTGTGCATATTCCATAACGTTACATGCATATCTTAGAAAAGTTTTAGTCATCAATGTTTTCTTGTATAGAAGTTACAATGGAATGTCCAAATTATTTGATAGCGTATTTCGTTTTAATCAGGCAAGGCATATGATATTGTTCCTATATTCTATTAATTTCTTTTATCATATTTACCACCACAGTACCAAATTTGACCTGTAGTTTATTGTTAAAATTTTTTATTTATGGTTTTTAGGGTATCACCTTTGAATACCAATTTCCTCAACATCGTATTTTTATATATATTATCACTAGCTGATTATCCCGGAGTGTCACATTCCTTTGTTGGTCTCTATCCAAGAACAGGAATGTCCTCATATACCGTTTCTGCATAACAACAAAAACAATGTGTTAACGAAAATTCATTTTTATTTGAGTAACCTGAAGATTGATTTTGCAATTGGTGACTCTTTTCTCATCACACCATCTCTGCACATGGTTTCTGTATAAAAACGAATGATTAAAAACACCACGATTAAACCAAAAAATCGTCTAAAATAGAAAGAAAGAAATTGAGAACATCCCTTGATGGTTCTTCTTCATGAAGATTGAAGATTGAAGGTTAAAGGTTGATCCAGTGTTGAATTATGCTAGAAAATCGTTGATTAGTTTGATGGGTGACAGAAATCCTTTTGTTTCCCCTACTGTTTGGGATGCCAATAACAAAGAGAGAAGCTTGGATGTGTTCATAAAGCCCCTTCCAAGCAAACCAACAAACTATAAAATTTTGTATCCCCATTTAAGAAGAGCATTAAAACTATATTCTACCTTTGCATCCTTTTGTATTCTCATTTAACAACAACATTAAATCTCTAATCCACCTAAAAAAACTGATATACCCCATCACGAATGTATCGAATGTTTGTACTTTGAGCAACTAAATTTGTATTTACTTAAATTTTACAGGAATCCCTCCCTCATGCTTTATAATATAGTATAGATATTATATTATTAACAATATATGAAAACTTTTTCACAAACAACAAAGATCAATCAACAAACAATGAATATAACAAAACCATATGTTAACATTATTTCCCGATCATACCATCAATGTCTTGTCTCATTCCTTGGTTGGTTTCTATCCAAGAACTGGAAGGTCCTCATATACTGCTTCTGCATAACAACAGTAAAAACAATGTGTTAACGAATTCATTTTTATTTGAGTAACCTGAAGATAGATTTTGCAAATAGTGTTTCTTTTCTCATCACACCATCTCTGCACATGGTTTCTATACACAAACGAATGATTAAAAAAACTACAATTAAACCAAAAAATCGTCTAAAATAGAAAGAAGAAATTGAGAACATGCCTTGACGGTTCTTCTTCATGAAGATTGAAGATTGAAGGTTGATCCATTGTTGAATTATGCCAGAAAATCGTTGATTAGTTTGAAGGTGACAGAAAACCCTTTGGTCTCCTCTGCTGTTTGCGATGTCTATAACAAAGAGAGAAGCTTGGATGTGTTCATAAAGCCCCTTCCAAGCAAACCAACAAACTATAAAATTTTGTATCCCCATTTAAGAAGAACATTAAAACTATATTCTACCTTTATATCCTTTTGTATTCTCATTTAACAACAACATTAAACCTCTAATCCACCTAAAAAGACTAATATACCCCAACACGAATGTATCAAATGTTTGTACTTAGAGCAATAAAATTTGTTTTTACTTAAATTTTACAGGAATCCCTCCCTCATGCTTTATAATATAATATTGATATTCTTTTCGTTGTTTAATGGTGTTTTTTGTTTCTAATTTGTAATTTTGAGCATTAACTTATCTTTTATTTGATATTATGCCTTAAAGGAGGAGCCAGTAGAACAGCTGAGTACAGACAAAGTTATCAGTGAACATGAGAAAGTAACGCTAGAAATTCCTGTAAGACCTTCCTTTTATTTCACTTCATATTTTTTCTGGTTAGTAAAATTTTTTAAAATAAGGGTGAAGATAACGTAAAAAGGTCATTAACGTAAAAGGAATAAGTTTGTGTTTGGGATTGAGTTTCAAAACTTCTTATTGATTATTGACTTTGAATAATCAAGGGAATGAGACTGACCATTACACAAGGCATTTCATTCTCTCAAAATCCTTCCATTCACCCATTATGTTTTTTTCATTCCCTCACTCTTTCGTTAGCAATGCTACCACCCACTGATGTCGTCGCCACACACCTAGCATCTCCACCCAACGCTGTCGCCATCACTACCTGCAGTCGCCACCCACTAACCTCTGTCGGCGACAACCGCTACCTACACAAATGTAAAAAGACATTTGAAACATGCAAGCATGTACATTTTATCATTTCAATTGTTACAATATGCTTCTTACTAATAATTAACTCAATTGCTTATGTGGGGCTACCCCACCTGGTATGGTCCTAAGGGTGAAGGAGGCATGGAGCAACTAGCCCCATGCCCAAAAAGCCTGCACGTTTCCAATAACCAGATTATCATTGTAGAATATTGTAATTGTCAAGATTGATTTTCATTATTCACAATAATCAATATATAATGTTTCAACCGAATCTCCTTATTTTTAGAGATGATAATTACATTAAATACAATTTAATTAAGAGATAAATCAATGCCATAATATACGCAGTCTATTACACCACCGCAGTCGAAGCGGGAGGAGAACAGATGCTTAGACAGGAATGAAAATCATCAAAGAGAACCCGTGGTAGACCCTTGGTGAAGATGTCAGCTACTTGAAACCGAGACGGGACGGGACGTGTAAGATGCGCATGAGACCTTTCTGAACATGTTCACGAACAAAGTGGATATCAAGTTCAATGTGCTTTGTTCGTTGGTGTTGTACAGGGTTACCTGAGAGGTAGATGGCATTGATGTTATTACAGTAAACCAGGGAGGCTTTAGGGAGAGGTCGATGAAGCTCAAGCAGAAGATTTCTTAACCAACATATCTCCGCGACTACATTTGCGACACCGCGGTATTCTGCCTCTGCACTGGATCGAGAGATGGTGGACTGTCGTTTAGAAGACCAAGAAACCAAGTTGTCACCCAAATACACAGAGTAACCAGAAGTAGAACGCCTGCTTTCAGGGCAGCCAGCCCAGTCCGCATCGGTGTAAGCACCGATACCCATGTTAGACGTGGGAGTAAGACGGAGACCAAAATCAGAGGTGCCCTGAAAATAGTGAATGATGCACCTTAGCGCATTCCAGTGAGCTAGACAAGGGGCATGCATATGCATACAAATCTGTTGGATAGCATATGTGATGTCAGGGCGAGTGAACGTGAGATATTGCAAAGCTCCTGCCAAACTCCTGTAGGTAGTTGGGCCATCAAACAGATAATCCGGTTGGCTGGCCAATTTATTTTGAGTGTCGATTGGAGTAGCGGCTGGTTTGCACTTCTCCATGCCAGCCCTATGAATGATATCTTTAGCATATGCCTGTTGAGAAAGAAAGAGAGAGTTATCATGCCTTTGGACAGAGATGCCCAGAAAATAAGTCAACGGCCCCAAATCTCTCATAGCGAACTCTCCTGCAAGAACAGGCATAAGTCGCTGACGGAGAGCGTCATATGATGTGGTAAGAATAATATCATCAACGTAGAGGAGGAGCCTGTTTGAGTCCATAAAGAGACTTCTTTAGGCGACAAACATGGTTCGGGTAGTCCCGATGTCAAAAACCCATGGGCTGATGCATGTAAACGGTTTCTTGTAGATGCCCATGCAAGAAGGCATTCATAACGTCCAACTGATGGATTGGCCAGGACTAAGAAAGAGCTAAAGTAAGGACGGTCCGAATGGGAGTGGGTTTAACGATCGGACTAAAAGTTTCTCCGTAGTCAATACCAACCTGCTGACTTCTCCCTTCACAGACTAACCGAGCTTTATATCGCTCAAGAGACATGTCTGACCGAAATTTATGTTTGAATAGACACATGCAACGAATAATATTCATGCCTGGGAGACGAGGTACCAACTCCCAGGTCTCATTTTTAATTAACGCACTAAACTCGTTGTTCATAGCCGCGAACCACTCTGGGCTAGACAAGGCAACCTGTGGTGATTTAGGGATGGGCATCAGGGAGGTGGTGTTAAGGTTAAAAGGTAGTCTGGGTTTTGTGATGCCGTCCATTGTGCGTGTGTGCATGGTACGAGTGGGCTGGGGGCGGGTTCCGGGTGGGTTGGGTATGACCGGCTGGACAGGTAGGCTAGGAGCGGTGGGTGTAGGCGAGTTTAAGGGGTTGGTCGGTTGGTTCGTGTGGGCTGGGATAGTGGAACTGTTCGGTCTGGGATGGGTTGGGTGGGGTGGGAGTGGAAGTGGTAGGCGGGCCGGGTGATGATGTGTCAGGCGGGTGGGTTTGATTTGTGGAGTTAAGACCGTGGGAGTTATGGGATGTGGGCTGGGGAGAGACAGGGGGATTAGAAGGTTGTAAATAGGGCCAGAGGAGAGGAGAAAGGTTATGGGTAGGGAAGTCATAAGTTTGAGGTGTGGTGGGGTGTTGAATTGAGAATGGAAATATTGATTCTTCAAATTGAACGTGGCGTGATATAAAGGTTTGCTTAGTGTTAAGATCATAACACCTATACCCGCGATGATTTTGAGGGTTACCAAGGAAAACACAAGGTTGAGAGCGGTTTGCGAGTTTGTGAGTAGTGGTGGAGGGAATTGTGGGATAGCACAAGCAACCAAACACGCGTAGGTGCTCGTAAGTTGGGAAGACATGGTAAAGGAGAGTGGTGGGGGCGAGGAAGTGATGGTGCTTTTTTGAGAAGGATGTTGAGAAGGTAAGTTGCTATTTCCAGCGCATGATGCCAGTAGGATGGGGGTAGGGAGGCTTTTGCAAGAATGGTACGAATCATGTTATTGATGGTTCTAATTTTGCGCTCCGCTTTTCCATTTTGGGGGGAGGTGTGAGGGCATGAAAAGCGAAACTGCATCCCATTAAGGTGACAAAATTGTTTGAAATTATTATTGGTGTATTCGGTGCCATTGTCACATTGGAATTGTTTAATCTTTCTTTCAAAGTGGGTGTGAATTAGATTGTAAAAGGTGGTAAAAATCGAATAAACTTGGGATTTATTTGTGATAGGGTAAGTCCACAAAAAATCAGTATAATCATCAAGGAATAAGATGTAATAACGATGACCACCGTACTTAAGACCGGGGAGGTCCACAAGTCACTATGTATTATGTCAAAAGGCAAATGAGTTTTATTAACTGAATCATAAAAAGGAAGTTTGACGCTTTTGCCAAAAACACAAGACTGACAAAGCGTTTTATTTGGTTTACTAAAATGAATAAAGGAATAAGACTTTAATGATTGCAATAAATTGTTGCCCGGGTGCCTAAGGCATTGATGCCAACGTTCTTGAGCGGTAGCTGTGAGAGCAACAGGGGAGGTAGGTGACTTGATGAAGTTGGTTGTTAAGGGGTAGAGGTCTCCCAAGCTATTGCATCGTAAGATAGGCTCCTTGGTCTTGAGATCCTTCACAAGAAAACCAAATGGGTCAAATTCTATGGACAGTAAATTATCCGTTGTGAGGCGACGAACAAAGATAAGATTTTTAATTAGGTGAAGGGCATAGAGGCATTATTAAGTTTGAAAGGTGGGATAGGAGGGGGTAAGGTTTTGTTGCCTTGTCCAACAACAGGAATGGTCGTGCCATTTCCAACAATAATCTGTTTATTAGTGCAAGAATTAAAAATAGACGGGGAGAGATTACCTGGTTGCTCCATATGTCCGGAGGCCCCTGTGTCCGTGTAGCCCACTGGGTCAGTCTGCTGGTGCATAGAGAGAGTGTATAATGCCTGACCTATGTCAGTCGGAGTGGGTGTGTAAGTGGCCAGGTGGGCCTGTGCTGGTGTCGGGCCGAGGATTCCCTTTCCAGGGTTAGGCTTTGGGTTAGATGGATATAGGCATGGGGGTGTGGGGTATTGGGCCGAAATGTTTTGGGGTGTATGGGATTGGGCTTGGTTAAAGAGGGAGGTCCATTGGTTTTGAGTCTAAGAGTAGGGGAAAACTATGTAGGGATGTGTAGGATGGGCCGAGAAAGAAGAGGACCTGGACCGGTTATTGGGGTTCGAACCCGAGCGCCCGTCGCCTCGGCTTTTGGAGCGGCATTGGCCTCGGGACTGGGTGGCAGGGGTGGGTTGGTTGACGGAGGCAGATGGGGTGGGTGATGCGGTGGGATGAGTTTGGACATGTAGTGCACTAGCATCTTGGGAAGCCGAGTGGATAGCCTGGTTTGCCTTAGTGGTTTCGTTCATGCACAATTGTGAATGAACCTTAATGAAAGAAGGAAGAGGTTTGGTGTTTTGGAGAATAGTACCAACCGTTTCGTATTGTTCGGTCAGGCTAGCAATGGTTTGAAGGACAAGGTCTTGTTCATCGACGTGAGCATCGATACCAACAAGTTGATCAGATAAGACCTTGAGTTCTTGACAGTAGGCATTCATCGACCGGAAGTTTTCCAAACGGGTGTTGGCGAACTTCTGTTTAAGATATAAAGCACGAGTGGCTTTGTTATCTTGAAAGAGAGATTCAATGGCCTTCCACGCATCATAGGCAGTGGAGCGTTTGATGATGACAGTTTTTAGGAGTCCCGGGGAGATGGTGCCATAAATCCATTGCAGGACTATGGCATCCAAACGCTCCCAGGATTCTGAGGCAGGGGGAGTGGTGGGTTGTTTGTCTGTGGAGGTGGTGGCGGCGGCGGGTGGGGGACAGGGGGAGAGGTGATCAGAAACGAGGAAAGCGGTACAGTGTATACGAAACAATTCAGACCACATATTATAATCCGAGGCTTTGTTATCAAGGGTAATTGGGATGAAGGATTTGATGTTATAAACAGTCACTGCGGGATGGAGTTTGTGATCGGCCATTGAAGAGAGGATGGTGGAAGAAAAGTGACGGTGAGGGGTAAGGAAGAACGGGTCGACGGCAGGGAAGCAAAGGAGACATGATCAGGGTTTTATGATGATACCATGTATGATGATACCATGTAGAATATTGTAATTGTCAAGATTGATTTTCATTGTTCACAATAATCAATATATAATGTTACAACTGAATCTCCTTATTTTTGGATATGATAATTACATTAAATACAATATAATTAAGAGATAAATCAATGCCATAATATACGCAGTCTATTAATCATGAAGTCCATTCTCATCACCACACATGTTACCCTCTTCATTATCTCTAGTTACCCCATCCATAACCTATTTTTGAGCACCTTTCTGAACATGAACCACCTCTCCATCTACAAATTTGGCAAGACTAATAAACAGTTTAAAACTTCCCATTCTCACATTTTGCATCTATCTACTAACTACACCACATCCTTAACATTCTTAAACGAGACAAAACCAAACCTTTTTACAAACTTGTCTAACTTCCTCGCAATATACGTTCTGGTGATCTCTTCGAACACCCATAAAGCATCCTTCAAATATGCCCATTAACACCTAGCAGGGAGATTGGAAACAAAAAACTTCGTAAGCTTATCCTCCGCTATCTCCTTGACTTTACCTTCTAATCTTCTCATATTCCTTACCGGGACATCTGGCCACTCAAACCCTTTCGGCCACCATTGTCGGACCATTTTCCCTTCTGAAAGAAAGAAAAAGTGTAGTGTTAAAGAGAGATGCACAGGATTGATTAGGGAAGGTCCGATTTCTTGGGATTGGATTTCTCAGCCAATAACCAGAACGGATATATATGGAAGACTTGAGGAGGTTATACGGGTTACTCAGTCAGGTTCGTGGTGAAGGTATTTAAAACAAATACTTAGAAAATCAAGGTATTAAAAGAATCCGAGTTTCCTATTTACAATGTCTAGTTCTCAATTATATGCATAAATGTAAGTACTAACAAAAAAGACTTTTATGCTTAGGGGAATTAAAGAAATACACTAATGTAGTTCAACTCATAGTATCTCTTTTTGACACATTCCTAGTCAACCTTCAAAACAAAAAAAAAATGTATTATTAAACAAACGTTTAAGTTCCTTATTCTTAGTAACTTGTTTTACAGACATGCTTGTTCCTATTTGTAATTTGTCATCTGATTAGGCAATCACATACCTTCTATAATTTCAAATGCTACAACAGATAGTTCTTCAACTTCCCTTTTATTCTATGTTATTTATTAACATTTAATTTTTTTTTATTGTAAATTTTGTTTTTTTTTCCTTAATTTCATTCCATTGCTAAGAAAATTACATTTAATAATTACATTTTTTTCAATGGAATTTAATAAATTACATAAATATAAACATATATATAATCCTCTTTTCTTACCTACAATTAACTAACTTGGTTGGTTTAACAACTTATATCACTTTAGTAACACTAAGGGAAACTAATGTAAAATTAATCAGATTAAACTAACAACAGAGGATTCAAATTGGTTTCATATTATCATTAAATCCACCAAACCATCCTTAAATGAATTTGGTTTAACTAAATTCTAAGTTTATTTATATGGCCTTATTCATTTACTAGCTAATTCCTAACCATAAATGGTTTGTAGGCTTGTTAAATGGATTGGGCTGGCTCTTGGTAAGCCCAACCTTGATGTCTAATTGAAAAATAAGGGCACACTAAACACATGAAAAGAAGAATCAAGGTTTTATCAGCGTATTTTCTTTTCAGCTGTTGCATATTTCAGGCTATTTCTTCTACCTCTAACTCTCTTTTGAACGTTGAATCAGCTTAATAACTTGGAACACTTGAAGATTCCTCTCTCTCATATTCTTTCAGCAACAGATGATTTCTCACTTGCATATAGAATTTTTTCTTCCTCAGAAGGCTATGCTTTGTACAGAGCAGAAGTGGAGCATTATGATAAAGAAAATCCTTCATCCAACAAACACAGCACTGTTATTCTCAAACGCTACCCCCCTTCTGGTGGAGCTGAATTGTATGGAGAAGAGTTTTTTAAAGAAATTGAAATTCTTAGCAGTGGAGTTAAGCATCCCAACATAGTGACTCTACTTGGATTTTGTTTTGAACCTAATTCTGAGATGATCCTTCTCCTTCAAGATGATTTTTCTAATGGATTCTTTAGTGAGTATCTACAAAACTTGAAAGACAAACGTGTTTTGACTTGGGAAAAACGTTTGAAAATCTGCATTGATGTTGCACATGCCTTAAGGTACATTCACTATGAGATGGAAGACCAAAAGATTATAATCAATCGTTATATACGCTGCTACAACATTGGGTTGGACGAGAATTGGGGGGCAAAGATTGTTGACTTTTGGTGGTCCGTATTTCTACCACCAAATCAACATGACGAAGCTCACTATCTCAACAAGGACCGTATTGGCAGACCATCCTACAGAGATCTAGAAAATGAGAAAAGTGGTAAGTTAAAAAGAGAATCGGATGTTTATGGCTTTGGAGTGGTCATGTTTGAAATTCTATGTGGGAGGTTAGCCTATGACCCAATTTACATGAGGGAGAGTCACATAGGGCTTGCCCCTGTAGCAAGACGAAGTTTCGGCACAGGAACTCTGGAAGAGATGATAGATCCTATAATAAAGGAAGAAATTGGTGAAAATAATTTTGTCCTAACTAGAGGACCCAACAAAGATTCTTTGCACACGTTTATTGAAATCGCTCACAAGTGTATAGCAGAAACTCAAGACCAACGCCCAACAATGAAAGTTGTAGTCAAGGAGCTTGAAAAAGCATTATTCTTTCAAGTAAGTCACTGTTCTTACTTCTTATTATCAATGCATAAAAGTATAATGTGTGATGATTAACTATGATATCAAAAACAAATGTAGAATGCTTGACGAGGTTAGATTCTGTTAGGTGTGAAGGCTGATTTGGACAGCTTGTTTAATGCTGTTTGGACAGCTTGTTTAAGCACTAACTTGACAGATTTGGCAGCCATTAATCAGCTGTTTGGACAGCCAATTAACAGCTGTTTGGACAGCCTAATTACAACATGTTGTGGGGTGATTAGCAGCCTTGTGCATGTGGGTCAAGTTGGCAGCCAACTAGTTAGAAGTGTCAAAAAATTCAACCTATAAATAGGACCATTGTAACGGTAATCTAATATGCCTTTGAGCCTAATACAAAATACCTAGTTGCATGGAGTGGATGTAGGTCACCTAGACCGAACCACTATAATTCTCGTGTCTTTCTTATTTGCTTTCGTGTGTGTATGTGTGTGATTGTTGTGTGATTTCCGCTGCGTCTAGATACCTATCAGATTCATATTAAAAACGCACAAATTGTTTGGTCTACATTAAAAAATACGTTCCACTTTCTAACGTCTAGCATTAAACCTTTTAGACAGTTTAGGGACTCCTCAATCCTACCTTTTAGACTATCAATTTAGGACTTTGCTAAATTGCTTTATATATGGAAGTATCAAAATAATAATAATTTAAACCCTTTTTTAGAAAACATAGTATTGTGCCATATTTAATTAATAAGGGAAAAACATATGAGGAGTAGAGAAGGAGTTGGCTAAATTTGGTATTATTATCAACCAAAATATTTTCCCAAGGCTGGAAAGGGAGATGAGGTTAATTTATGGATTGATGGATGGTTATGAGTGGCTCTTGTGTTTTTGTGGCGAGTCGCGGCTGGAAAAATCCCAACCAAAGAGGAGCTATTGACTAGTCAAGCGCGGAATCTCAGATACGTCTATGTCCTGTCCTTGCTGTGGTTTGGAGCCGAAAAACCCAATATCCTTGCAACCTGCCCTATTGCTAAATCTGTTTGATGGCGAGTTTGCGCTTACATCAAAGTTCCTACTCCTAGATTCAGTCGCAGAGCCATTGAACTATATAGTCTTTCTGAATGCTGGAAAGGTGAACAAAAAAATTATAAATGTTGTTTTCTTATTGACATGTTGGAGGCTTTGGATCAATCGGAATGATAAGGAACTTAGAGGCACAATAGTTTCAGTTTTGCAAAATTTGGCATGAGAGAACCGGATAATATTTTATGGTGTTGATTTGTAATTTCTTGTTCTGTACTTGTTTTCTTTTTGCTACTTTTCTTGTTGTTTGCCTGGGCTATATGGGGCCTCCTTAGCTTCTTGCTAAGGTTTGTCCCTTGTTTCTTTTTAAATGAAATCCTTTTACGTTGTTCAAATAAAAATACAAATTCATAAGTGACATTTATAATCATATTAAAGTCATAGTGTTCAGTGTTTGAGGTCTACAATATCACCAAATTCTCAGTGTCATCATCATTATATGATTTTCCACAATATTTAAAACAACATGACTTTAGTCTTTTTATTAACTAATTTATAGTTATTATAAACTTATGGTTCAACTCATTGATTTGCACCTTTGCATTACCAAAATATATACAAGAGGAGTTACAAAAAAGAATGGAGAGAATTACTCCTATACAATAAATAATATTGACTAACTAAACAATAAATAATATTGACTAACTAATTATGCAATGAGAGGAAATCGTGGGATTCAAATTGTTTCCTTATACCCCCGTCAATGCAAGTCGGTGGGCGACCGAGACGTAGCATTGTCCTGAATTTGTCGAATAGAGGCTTTGGTAAACTCTTGGTGAAGATATCGGCTACTTGCTTATCAGTGGAGATGAATCTCGTGTTGAGCTTCCCGGTGTTCACTAGTTCTCGAACAAAGTGGTAGTCGATATCAATGTGCTTGGCACGCTTGTGTGAGATCGGATTCTGGCTTAGAAATAACGCACTCTTGTTGTCACAGAGAAGTGTTGGATGGCCGGGTGGGAGCGCATGGAGTTCCCGAAGAAGATGTGTTATCCAAATGATTTCAGCTGCCGTGTTTGCCATGGCGCGGTATTCGGATTCACAGCTTGACCTTGAGACTGTGGGTTGCTTTTTAGCGCTCCAAGAGACTAAGTTGCCGCCTAAGTAGATGCAATAGCCATATGTGGATCTTCGTGTGTCAATGCATCGAGCCCAATCTGCATCTGAAAAACCTAGTAAAGTAGTGTTAGGTGGACGATCAAAAGTTAAACCATGTGTTAAGGTGCCGTTGACAAAACGAAGAATCCTCTTAACTAGCTGAAATTGGGTGGTTGTGGGGTTTTGGAGAAATTGGCTAGCTTGATTGATGGCATAAGAAAGATCGGGACGTGTAATGGTGAGGTAATGAAGAGCTTCCACAAGAGAACGATATAGAGTTGGGTCATGAAATGGTTGACCTTGATTGGTGAAGATATCTTTGGATGTGAGAGGGGTGGCAATGGGTTTTGAGTCAAGTAAGCCGGCTCGAGTGAGAATGTCATGAGCATACTTGGATTGATTTAAGAACAAACCCGTTTGTGTATGATGGACTTCGAGACCGAGAAAGAAGCTTAGCGACCCAAGATCCTTTATCTTGAATTCCTTGTGTAGAGAGGATGTAAAGTTTTGGATGAAGGATTCATTATTGCCGGTAATAATGATATCATCAACATACACAAGTAGATAGATTAGGATACCTTGGTGATTGTAAACAAAGAGAGATGTGTCGGCTCGACTGTTTTGAAAACCATGATTGAGAAGAAAGGAGCTTAGCCTTTGGAACCAAGCACGTGGTGCTTGTTTTAAACCATATAGTGCACGGTTGAGTTTGCACACATAGTTTGGTCGTGTAGAGTCTTCAAAACCCGGGGGTTGTTCCATGAATATGGTTTCGGTGAGATGTCCATTGAGGAAGGCATTGTTGACATCGAGTAGACAAAGATTCCATTTGTTGATAATGGCAAGACTTAGAACAACTCGAATTGTGGAGGCCTTGACAACGGAACTAAAGGTATGTGAGAAATCAAGTCCCGGTATTTGGGTAAACCCTTGAGCTACAAGGCGGGCTTTATAGCGATCAATGGAACCGTCGGGTTTGTATTTTATTCGATAAATCCACTTGGAACCAATGATATTGGTAGTGTTGGGGCGTGGTACGAGGGTCCAAGTGTGATCATCATGAAGGGCTTTGAGTTCAGCATGCATAGCTTGGATCCATTTGGGATTTTTAAGAGTGGTTTTGATGCTTTTTGGGAGGTGAGAGTTGAATAAGGAGTGATGAATTGGGTGAGTGGTAACTTGAGAGAGATCGGATATATGTTTGGGTTTGAAAATTCCATGCTTAGCTCGTGTTTGCATGGGATGAGAGTTTGATTGGTGGAGGGGGGTCGGTTGGTATAATGGGATCGGATGGGAGAGGCCGTGAAGAGGAATTGTGAGGTGGGGTGGGCTGTTCGGTGGGCTGTGGAGTAGGGGAGGAGTGGGCCGAGGAAGGGGAGATAGGTGGGGAGTGTATTGGGCTAGAGGGGTGTGAGGTATTTGGGCTAGGAGGGGTTATTGGGCTGGAAGGAGTGGATTGGTGGAAACGAACGGTTAGGGTGCGTTGGATGTAATCAGTGTAGTCATCACAGTAGGGTGTGGGAGTAGGTGGCATTTGTTTTTGTGGGGTTTCGGTAACAGTAGGGGAGGTGGTAGGAGATGGTATGTGTTCATCAAAGTTGGTGATGGGTAAGTCATTGTTGTTTTTGGTTATCGAGTTTTTGTGAAATGGGAGATCGTCTTCATCAAATTTAGCATGTCGAGTTGTATACACTCGACCCGATGTAGGTTCAAGACACCGAATCCTTTGTACTTAGGACTATAACCAATGAATATGCAAGAAACACTTCTTGGTTGGAGTTTATTTTTTGTGTAGTCTCTAAGGTAGGGAAAAACTAGACAACCAAAAACACGCATGTTGGAATAGGTGGGAGGTTGTTTGAATAAAACTTCAAACAGGGATTTGTTGTCAAGGATTTTAGTGGGTAGGCGATTAATTATATAGGTAGCGGAAGAGAAGGCATCAAACCAAAGGTTGGGTGGGGCATTTGCATTAAACATCATGGCTAAACCGGTTTCGGTAATGTGGCGGTGTTTCCGCCCGGCTCTACCATTTTGTTCGGGTGTGTGTGGGCAAGATAACCTATGATGGATACCTTGTTGTTGAAAAAGTTTTTGTACTTGGTGATTGGTGAATTCGGTGCCACCATCACTTTGAAAAACTTTAATGTTTGAAGAAAATTGGATTTGAGCAAAGGTTAAGAAAGTGGTGAGAATTGTATAGAATTCGGATTTTGCTTTTAATGGATAGAACCAAGTAAAGCGGGAATGGTCGTCGATAAAAATAGCATAATATCGATAACCATCCTTGGAGGTCACGGGTGCGGGTCCCCAAAGGTCACAATGAATTAAGTAAAGGATATGTTCCGCGCGTTTAGGATTTTCAATAAACGGTAAGTGTTTTGCTTTTGATAATTCACAAGATGCACATAATCCTGGTTTGGGTAATATAGAAGTAACAAAAACACAACCAAGTTTATTTAAAATTGAAATTGTGTCAAAAGACACATGGCCTAAACGACTATGCCATTTATTGAAAGATGCACGAAGGTGCGATGCGGAAAGCGCGGCAACTAGAGACTTGTGACCTTGAGTGAGGATGTAGAGACCATTTTCGCACGTGCCTTTAGCTAGAACCTCCTTTGTTTTGCGGTCCTGAATTTCAAAAAAATGATTAGAAAATAAAACATCAACCGGAGAATCGTTTGTTAACCTACTAATGGAAAGTAGATTTTTTGTTAAGTTGGGAACTACTAAAACATTTTTTAAATGTATTGAGTCATTTAGAGAGGTGTTCCCAATGTGTGTAACGGAGGTCGAGTTTCCGTTTCCAAAGGTAACCCGAAGGCTACCATCGTGGGATGTAACTTTGTTTAAGCCATGAATGGTAGGTAACATATGTGTTATTGCACCTGTGTCGGTGGTCCAATCGGGAGAATCGGATGCTATGTTGCAAGTAGCATGAAAGGCTTTGGCAAGATTAGCATCAAGGGAAGCCTTCTTTTGGCAAACGAGACGAGTTGAGAACAAGTACTTGCATAGTGGCCGGTTTGGCGACAAAATTGGCAAAGAGGGGGTCATTTGGAATAAGATTGGCTTCGGCCCTGAGAAGAGGAACGACCACATCCTCGAGACAATGAAGAGGAGGACTGATTGTGCCTAGTTTTGCTAGGTTGGGCATAGAAAGCGGCTTGAGGGGGTTGGGGGTTATGAAGTTTTTGAACAAACATTTCTTGATTTTCGGCATTGGCCAAAAGATCACGAAATGAAGGAGCCGGTCGAATGGTACGTTGGGAAGTGGAAAAATTCTCAAAGGAAGCGCCAAGTCCACAAAGGAACCAATGGCGTTTGTCTTCGTCATCAACGGGATGTCCTATAGCCGCAAGTTGGTCGGCAATAGCTTTGAATTTGTGCCCAAATTCGGAGACCGAATCGGTCCCTTTTTGAAGGGTGCGAAGAGAATGTTTGAGGTTATGGATACGTTCAATAGAAGAGTGACTATAGGCATCGGCAAGGGCTTGCCAAACGGATTTGGCAGTGGTATGACCAATGGTTTCGGCCATGGCCTCTTCGGATAGAGTGGAGTTAATGAGGAGGAGAATTTTTTGATCATCGGCTTGCCATGTGAGAAACTCGGGATTGGGTACAGGTTTGCTATTGGCAATCACCGTTTCGAGAGGAACCGGAGTGGTTCCTGTGACATGGACGAGAAGGTTTAGGTAGGAAAGAACCGGAGTGATTTGCTTTTCCCATGGAAGGTAATTTGTGGAGGATAATTTTATAGTTATGAGATGGCTAAGAGAGTGAAGAGGGATAGAGGGCAAGTTTTCGACAGCCATGAGAGGGACTGTTGCGGCGGAAGAGAGGTAGAAAAAGAAGAAGAAAGTGGTTTGCTAGAGAGGATCTTGTATTGTTAGGCTGATACCATATAAACTTATGGTTCAACTCATTGATTTGCACCTTTGCATTACCAAAATATATACAAGAGGAGTTACAAAAAAGAATGGAGAGAATTACTCCTATACAATAAATAATATTGACTAACTAAACAATAAATAATATTGACTAACTAATTATGCTATGAGAGGAAATCATGGGATTCAAATTGTTTCCTTATAGTTATCAATATGTGTATTTTTATTTGGTGTGTCATTTTTGACAGAAAAACAATAAGGACAACCCCATAATGTCACTTGAGGACATAAAACGGGCAACACAAAACTTCCATAATAACAATTGCATTGGAGGAGGAGGCTTTGGGAGAGTCTATAAAGGAAATCTTCAAGATGGTGATGGATTTAAAACCATTGTTGTAAAGCAATTGGATACGAGGTTTGGTCAAGGGGAACAACAATTCCTTAGTGAGCTCCAAATTCTTTTGAATTATAAGCACAAGAATGTTATTGGTCTTGTAGGCTATTGTGATGAAAATGATGAAAAAGTCATTATTTATGAGTATGCGTCCAGAGCAAGTCTTGATAGGTATTTGAATGATACTTCCCTTACATGGGTGAAACGACTTTATATATGCATTGATGTTGCAAGAGCGTTGGATTTTCTACATGGAGGAGTTGGAAAACAAGCAAAGGTGATACATAGGGACATCAAAAGTGCTAACATTCTACTAAACCATGATTGGAAAGCAAAGCTTGCTGATTTTGGGCTTTCCTTAATAAGTCCATTAAGTCAAGAAACTGACTATGTCATCGATCATGCGTGTGGCACAATTGGATACTTGGACCCACTTTACAGAAAATCAGGGTTCCTAACCATAGAATCCGATATTTATTCGTTTGGTGTTGTTTTATTTGAGATTTTGTGTGGGAGATCAACATTTGCAATCAAGAAACACGAGGGCCACTATCTACCGGAGTTCATTAAAAACATATTTGAAACAGGGAAGCATAATGAGGTGGTGTTTGAAAAAATAAGGGAACAGATCATGCCGAAATCATTGACTATATTTCAAAAGATTGCCTACAAATGTTTACATGATGAAAGAGAAAAACGGCCAACCACCGAAGAAATTTTAAGGGAACTTAAGAAGGCACTAGAGTTTCAAGTAAGTAATAATCATAGTTCAACGATAGCTGGATCTTTTAAATGCACATATATATCAAAAGTTGACATGTGTTTGTAATTCATGCCAAATATAGATATTATATACTTAATTATGTTAGATTTTTTTTGGGGTAATTTTGTTGGATTTACACATGCCTTCTAGGTACACTCCACGGAGAGAGATGAGGAAAGATGCAGCAGGCCAGATTATGACACTCTTACAGACACAGTTGGGGACGAACAGCTGCTCTCCAACAAATATTCAGAAACTGGAAAGCAAGTTCATGATCCAGAGTTATCCAATCACACAGAGCAAGATCCTGTTTCATCCACAGATCGTAAGGCCACAATTATCTCTCCGGGCAGCAAGCAGAGGGTTCTAGAGCACCTGAGACAGAAGGTGATACACGGATATCATCAGGTGAGAATGCTCAACGAGGTGATACATGGAGAGCATCAAGTAAGTGTGCTCAAGGAGGAGGTAGAGAATGTGGAGATGTCAAACAAGTCACTTATGGCACTCATTCAAGCATTGGAAGAAGAAGATGCTGATCAAGTTTGATATCATTATTCTGGTGACGAGTATTTTTGGGAACAAGTTCAAACATATTCTTTTATTTGATATTTGCTGTTTATTGACTTTTTGTTTCTATACTTAATTTGTATTATTTTGAACCACGTTTTCTGGTTTAGTTCAATTGGACTTGGGTTTGCCTTAGTTTCTCTCACAAACGTTTGCTCTCTAGATGGTATATATTGATTAGGGCTGATTATAATTAGAACACAAGATTTTATTTTTTTATTTAATGCTTTAAAATGAAATAAACCAGCTCAAATTTTATAACTTCCTAAAAGTTATGCTTCTGCTTTCTTTTTAAAACTACAAATAATGTAGAATTTCTTCAAAAATAAGTTTACTTATTTGAATTCAACTAATATATATCTTACTTATTTGGTGTCAGCCTTATACATTTCCATTTTTGATTCATTCCAGTTTTGGATTATGTAGAGATATAAGAGGTTTACTGTGGGATGGTAATATTTTCTGTTGACTTATTGCATAATCTTGATTGATTATACCGAATTGGGTGTTATAGAAAAATTATGGGATAATGGTGGCGATTGGGATAGTCTTGACAACCTGCAACTCATTATTTTGTGGAGAAACTAGGGCCAAATTTTGATAAAGGTCAAAGCTGGTCAAAGTAGCATAATGGGTGTTATGGACCACATTTTGTTTTTAATATAAAGAAGTCAAAGTCAACATTTGGGTTTAGTCTTAATTTGTCGAAGTTGTGATCTTGAGGATAAAAGTCAACAGCTTGATGATTGTTACAGTTATATAAAGTCAAATGTTTCTGATGGGTCAAGGTCTACAGCAGCTTGTGATAGTTGGCAGCTGCCAATGGTATAATGGGTTGATGTTCAGTGTCAACTTTATATCGGGCCTTTGCATTGGCAAACAGAAAGGGTTCATTTGATAAAATGGCTTCCATCTATTGTCTGATTGCCCATGATGGTGATATGTGTGACACTTGCCACGCTGGCAATCAAACACAGACAAATCATCGATCTAGGTCGCGTGTTTGTTTGTGAGTTGGTTATTGGTACGTGACGATGGACGGGATGTTGGAGATGGTTATAATAGATGCAGCCATCAAGATAATGAAGATCTGCTGAATATATATTCTGCAAAAGAAGTAAAACTTGACTTTAGTACAAAGTTAACGTTGACTTCATGCAAAAAAGTCAAAATAATCAACAGCAGCAAGAAATGGAATTCCCAAATTTGTTAATTTTGTTAACATGTTGTTTTATGCTTGAATAAATGGTGTAATGTATCACGAATAATTCTCCCTGATGATCTCTACATCCTCAAATCTCTCCATCTGCATTAATATGTGGTTAAAGCATTCATTACATTTTCAATATTTAGACTCCTTGAAATCCTCCTGTACATCTATAAATATTATTGTAATTGTCTTTTATCAATCATTCAATCATACATAAACTTTAACCTTAATATGGTATTCAGAGCCTCTCCATATCTCCTCTGAGATTCACGATCACTATCACCTTTTTTTTTTTCTTCCACAAACCACAAAAGTCACCATGACACCTAAATCTGATGAACAAACCCCTCCGCCTATCATTCACCTTACTGCTTCCGCTCACTTCATGATTCGACTCAACCAAACCAATTTCCCAACCTGGCGCAGGCAGATAGAATCAACCTTAATCGGCCTGGATCTTCACCATCACATCGATGGCGACTCACGCCCACTAACAGCCACCAGTTCTGAGTACTCTCGCTGGTACCGACAAGATCAGATCCTATTTAGTGCCCTACTCGGTAGCTGTACCGACGCCATCCAGCCCCTCATTTCATCCGCCGCCACCTCTCGTGAAGCATGGCAGCGGTTAACAATTGCCTATGCCAATACATCTCGTTCATGAATAATCTCACTTAAGTCGAAGCTCATTGCTAACCCAAAAGGGTCGCGCCCTGTTTCCGACTTCCTTAATGAGATGCGCTCAATTGCGGATGAACTAGCCTTGGCCCAGGAACCGGTCAAAGATGAGGATCTGATGATTCATGTACTAAATAAATTGGGTGATGAATTCAAAAATATTGTTGCTGCACTCAAAACCCATGACACTCCTGTTTCCTATTCCGAACTATTTGCTAAACTTGTGGACTTTGAAAGAGAAATCCAAACCACCACCCAACCTTCACCTACTGTCATCACTGCTAACTACACACATACATCTCGCCCACATTCGGGTAACCGTGTTGGCAACAACGCTACACGCTTGCAGCGACCAAACTGGCAGAAATCACCAACCCAACAAAATGGTTCTCGAAACAGCTCACGGTCAGCCAGCTTTTGTCAGTTTTGCTCCATCAACGGTCACAATACCAAGGATTGCAGAAAACTTGCCCATTTTCTTGGTGAAAACAACATTACCATCAACAATGACCTGGTTGTCAACACCACTACCACTCGTACAAACACACTTCCAGCCTCTTGGCTCTTTGACACTGGTGCGTCTGATCACATTGCTGCCCCTCACTCACAGTTGCATTCTTTATCAGACTATGGTGGTCCGGAAAAAATTGTCCTTGGCGACGGAACAGGTCTTTCCATAACTCATACTGGTCACACTTCTTTTCAAACATCTTCTCGATCTCTCTCCTTTCCAAATGTCTTATGTGTTCCTAAATTACGTACAAACCTTGTTTCTGTAGCTAAATTTTGCAAAAATAATCGGGTTTCTGTTGAATTTTTCCTTCTTATTTTATTGTGAAAGACCTTCGCACGGGGGCGCACCTAATGCGGGGAATCAACAAGCATGATGTCTACTATTATTCGTCTCCAACTCATCCACAAATAAATCATGTCACCACCAAATCTCTCCTTCACTTGCATCATCAACTTGGCCATCCTTCAGTCAAGGTTCTAAAGACACTTGGAAAAACTATTGGATGTAATAAATCCACTTGTTACTCTAACTTTCATTGTGACTCTTGTTCTGTAAACAAAAGTCATTAACGTCCATTTCACAATAATTCTTTTGTCACCACAAAACCATTGCAACTTATCTATAGTGATGTTTGGGGACCAACTCATAAATCTATTGATGGCTATTTCTATTATGTATTATTTGTCGATTATCATACCAAATATGTGTGGATCTATCCCATGCGTCACAAATCGGACGTCTCGACTTTGTTCCCACAATTCAAGATAATGGTGGAAAAATACTTCCAAACACCAATAATATCCATGTTCTCAGACAATGGAGGAGAATATCAAGCCCTCATTCCCCTTTTTCAATCATTGGGGATCTCCCATTTTACCACTCCTCCACACACCCCCGAACAAAATGGTACCGCTGAGTGACGTCATCAACACATTGTCGAGACCAGCTTGGCACTCTTGCACCATGCTGGCCTACCCTTGCATTATTGGCCTTATGCTTTTCAAACTGTGGTCTACCTAATTAATCGTCTACCCACACCCATTCTTGGCAACATCTCACCATTTCAAAACTGCACACAACTCCTCCCAACTATAATAAACTCAAACCGTTTGGGTGCTTATGCTACCCATGGCTCCGTCCCTACTCTCCATCAAAACTTCATCCACGATCCTCTCGTTGCGTTTTTGTTGGATACTCCATAGACAAATCTTCATATAAGTGTCTTGATTTACTTACTAAAAGGCTTTATCACTCTCGACACGTACAATTTGTGGAATTTATCTTTCCATTTCGCGACTCCCACACAACACCCCAACCACAATCCCCATCACTGATTTCCTAACCACTCAACCCACTGGACACATCCCTCCACCAACCATACCTTCTTCATCTCCAACCAATCACTCTCCAACAACAGTCCCCTCATCTCACCATGCAACCCAATCACCAATATTTCAAATCCCTCCCCATGCAAACCAACCAATGCTCCCTCATTCCATACAACAAAACCCCACATCACCTACACCATCCACCACCATCTCAGCAAGCCAAACCCCACCCTCACCTTTCTCAGCTTCTACACCCGCCATGAACCCCTCTACCACTCCCACACCCGACCTCACTAATCCCGTACACACATTTCCCACACCAACCGATCCCGCTACCACTCCCATCACCAACCTTCCTACCTCATCACCCAATTCCCCATCCGCTACAACAACCAATTCTCCTCCACCTAGACAAGCTCGTGAAAAAAAGCCCAATCCCAAATATTTTGGCAACTTCATAAATCATACCACATCTCATCCCCTACATACAACCCATGAGCCAACTACAGTATCCCAAGCTCTCCAAGACCCATTGTGGAGATCGGAAATGGATGATGAGTTTAATGCGTTAATTCACAACAGCACATGGGAACTTGTACCTGCACCTTCGCATTCTCCTATTGGTTATAAATGGGTATTCCGAGTCAAACGTAAGCCCAACGGCTCCATTGATCGGTACAAAGCCCGCTTAGTGGCCAAGGGCTTTCATGAACAATCGGGCAAAGACTACTTCGAAACATTTAGCCCAGTCACTAAACCCGTCACCATACGATTAATCTTGTCACTTGCTCTCTCAAAGGATTGGCCTTTACATCAACTTGACGTAAATAACGCCTTCTTACATGGCACACTCCAAGAAGACGTTTACATGGTCCAACCACCGGGGTATGCCAACAAGGACTTTCCGAATCATGTATGCAAACTTCGCAAATCACTGTATGGTCTCAAGCAAGCACCACGTGCGCGGTACTTGGAACTCACCAACTTCCTTCTATGTCACGGCTTTAAAAAATCCCAATCGGATGCCTCGCTTTTTATTTATCATCATAACGGTGTAACTTTATATTTTATGGTGTATGTAGATGATACTGTCTTGACAGGAAACTGCTCTAAATCCATCGACAGATTTGTGAAGACTCTGTCAAACCAGTTTTCGATAAAGGACCTCGGGCTACTTCATCAATTCTTAGGAGTCGAAGTTATATCCACCAAACATGGGTTGTTCCTATCACAGCACAGACACATCTCAGATTTACTCAAAAACTGTCCACATGGAAGGTGCAAAAGAGGTGGCAAATCCCCTTAGCACATCCGAGCCTCTTTCACCTAATGACGGCTCGGCACACATTGATCCAACACCATACCGCAAAATCCTTGGCTCACTTCAATATTTATCATTTACTCGACCGGATGTGAGTTTCGCGGTTAACAAGTTGTCACAATACATGCATGCTCCAACGACAAAACATATGCAAGCACTTAAAAGAGTTTTACGTTATCTAAAAGGTACCATCCACTACGGCCTATTCTTACAACGCAACACTCTACTTGCTATAAATGCCTTTGCCGATTCTGATTGGGGTGGCATCAATGATGGAGGACGTTCAACAACAGCATATCTTCTCTACCTCGGCAAGAACATCATTTCATGGAAATCAACACGGCAGAAAACCGTATCCCGATCCTCCACCGAAGCTGAATATAAGGCTCTCGCCAATGCAGCGGCAGAAATTGCTTGGGTTCAAAACCTTCTCCATGAGCTTCATATAACCATCCCCGAACCACCCAAGCTATATTGTGACAATTCTGGAGCCACTTACCTCTGCGCCAATCCTGTGTATCATTCACGCATGAAGCATGTAGCCCTTGATTATCACTTTGTTCGTGAAAAAGTGGCTGCCGGATCTCTGCGGGTTTTTCACATCAACACAGCCGATCAACCTGCTGATACCTAACAAAACCGTTAACAAAAGGCCCGTTTCAAAAATTCAGGTCCAAGATTGGCGTCTCCAATGGCGACTCCATCTTGCGGGGGCGTATCACGAATAATTCTCCCTGATGATCTCTACATCCTCAAATCTCTCCATGTGCATTAATATGTGGTCAAAGTACATTTTCAATATTTAGACTCCTTGAAATCCTCCTGTACATCTATAAATATTATTGTAATTGTCTTTTATCAATCATTCAATCATACAGAAACTTTAACCTTAATATAATGACTAATAAGTGCATGATACATAGGAAATAAGATTATTACTCGGGCCTATGTAAATCCAAATAGTAGTTTGGATTTGGTTGGCTATGTTTCCTTAGACCAGTTTTGGTTTAAGAAAAGCATAGAAGATGGGTGGATTTTCGATTCCGCTTATATAACTATCATTTGAGCAAAATTGCTGCAAATAAACAAGGACCTTCTGCATATCAAGGAGCATCCTCTATGCATAGAAGCTGCCCCAATACACTGTTGTTGCTCTTGCTGACCTGACACTAAAGTAAAGACCATTACCTCTGTGTATTTGGACGAAACTGATGTCTTTGAAACTCAGTATAGATGGACTCGCATCAAATTCGTATACTATGCTGAGGCAGTCCCCTTACGAAACTTTCGTAATTGGGTGCTATAGATTCTTAACAGTTATAGAAAATCAAAAGCAGCTGATGGGTCAAAGTCTACAGCTGCTTGTGATAATTGGTGGCTGCCAATGGTATATGAATCTTAGGATGCTAATATGTTAATATTCACAAACCTTTCTCACCTTATATTTTTCAATATGTATTTACACAGGCTAGTGATGATATTAATGTTATAATGTTCACTGTCAACTTTAGAAAGGGTTCATTTGATAAAATGGCTTCCATCTATTGTTTTTTTTTTTTTTTTTTTTTACAAATTATAATAGGGTCAATATGTTGGTCAACCATTACTCTAAGGTCAAAATTAATGGCAGCCATATCACAAGAAGTGGAATGCTTATAAATTTTATTCTTGATGTACTCAATTTTGATATTGAAGATCTGCTGAATATATATTATGCAAAAGAAGTCAAAGTTGTCGTTGACTTTGTCCAAAAAGGAGTCAATAATAGTCAGCGGCAGCAAGAAAGGGAATTCCCAATTTGTTTTTCTTTGCGCCTTGCGCCTAGGCTCCAGGTGAGGCCTATGCGCGTTGCGTCTTTGAAGACATAAGGTGTAATAACTGATAAGTGCATGACACGTAAGAAATAATATCATTACTCAGGCCGATGTAAAGCCCAATAGTAGTTTGGATTTGGTTGGGTATGTTTACCTAGACCAGTTATGGTATAATAAAAGCATAGGAATGGACGGATTTTCGATTCCAATTGTATCATAGTTGTCAACTGGCTGGATTTTCGATTCCGCTTGTACAACTATAATTGAGCAAAATTGCTGCAAATAAACAAGTACCTTCTGCATATCAAGTTGCATCCTCTATGCAATTACCAATGGTATATGAATCTTGTTGGGATAATCGGGTTTGTTCATGGGTCACGAGTCAGCGGGTCAAATGGGTAAGCAGGTTGTGGGCCAAGAGAAGAATTTGTCCACGTGTAAAAGGGTCATTCAAGACTGTCTTGGACGTGCAACGTATCGAATTATCGGTGATTTTGGCTGCACCTATAGGTTGAATTGGCAAAGGGTTTGACTGAATAATGAGGAGATTATGGAAGACATGCAGCATAGTATTACGTGGGTTGTTTTAGTTTGTAACTCTCCCTGCAGAAAAGCATTCTTCACATCAAACTGATGGAGAGGCCACTCATTATTAGCTGCTATAGAAAGAAGAACCCTAATTATGTCAAGCTTGGCTACAGGAGAGAAGGTTTCTGAGTGGTCAATCCCATATGTTTGTGTATAACCTTTAGCCACCAATCGAGCTTTATATCTTTCAATAGTGCCATCAGGTTTTCGCTTGATAGAAAATACCCATCGACACCCTACCGGTTTTTTCCCGTTAGCAGCTTGCTTTTCTCCCATGTGTTATTCTTCATTAAGGCCTTCATCTCAGCTTCCATTGCTTCCTTCCAAGCTTTAGAGGCTAATGCTTGTTCTACGGTGACTGGGGTTTGTTCAGAATATAGTGAGGAGTCAAAGGCCTTGGCTTCCTTAGGCAGGTTTCCCTTAGCTATGTTTGCCATAGGGTACCTTGACCGTTGTGTCTCTTTCCCCGGCGAATACCATTTGGGAGGAACTTTCCAATTTGCCCTTGGAGGTAAAACATACCTTTCAGTAGTAGTCTCTTGAACTGTTTTACTTCTTCTGCTACCTTTTCGCACTGATCTGTTTCTATTACTTGTTCACACTGATCTGTTTCTATTACCTATTCACACTGATCTGTAACTGTTTCATGGTGATCATTAGAAGTACAAGGTATATTAACAGGGTGATTATATTGCTCGTTATCCAAATCAAGAGGAGAATGACTTACCTCGGGTACCAGGTTGGGAGGACCTTGGTTTGTGACACTGATTGATGGCTCCGTAGGTTGTGAAGATGTGAGTGACTCATTTTGGGTACTGTGGGAATTTTCTTCAAATGAGGGAATCCTATTCAACCAACTTAGAGTGTCATTATAATCCTCCCCTGACCATTAAGTTGTCAGTTATAAAAGAACTCCGTCTCAAGCCAATCACAGTCCATTTTCGTGTACATGTGACGCCTTTTTGGACTATAACATCTATACCCCTTTTTATCTCTTCCATATCCCACAAAAACACACTTTTCTGCGCATGAACCAAGTTTGTTTCGATCAGTTTTGGGTAAATGGACAAAGACAGAACACCCAAACACCCGAGGTTCAAGAGTAAGTAGAGGAGGAACCTTAGTAAATTCAACTAAGGTATCTATTAGGGTTTTAAGTTGGAGGACTTTAGTTGGAAGACGGTTAATAAGATAAGTAGCTGTAACAAGGGCTTCTGGCTAGAATGATATAGGGACATGCGATTCAATTAATAAGGCACGAGTGATTTCTAATAGAATACGGTTTTTCGCTTAGCTACACCATTTTGTTCGGGAGTGTGAGAGCATGAGGTTTGGTGGATTATTCCTTTCGATTCACATAACTGTTTCATGGAGTCGTTAACAAACTCTCCTCCATTATCAGATCGAAGGATTTGGATAGGCTTTTGGAATTGTGTTTCAACCATGGCATGAAAGATGGTAAATTTCTCAAAAACTTCAGATTTGTATTTTAAAAAATATATCCAAGTCATGCGGGTGCAATCGTCGATAAAAATAACAAAATACCGAAAGTTTTGTCCTACAACATATTTTGCTCGACCCCACACATCAGAATGAACTAATGAAAATGGGTTATCAACCTTGGTATTATTTGGTTTATAAGAATGCCGGTGACTTTTCGCCAAAATACAAGTCTCACAAGTTAATGAACTATTTGAAATAAATAATTTTGGAAATAAAAGATGCGAGTAACCAGCGGATGGGTGCCCCAGTCTTCTATGCCACAACCATGCCTCTCTATCAATACTTCCATAAGCCAACACCACAATCCCTTCAGGAGTCACTTCATCCACATAGTACAACCCTTGGCGTTCAGTGCCACGACCAATAATCGTTCCTGTCCTTATATCCTGTATAATGCAAAAAGTAGGATGCGTTAGAACAGAGCAATTTAATTCTTTCGTCATGTGGCTAATGGATAAAAGTTTGTGCGACAAGAAAGGGATTTAAAGACAATTAGATAGCTTCAAGGTTGGTGAAATGTCTATAATCCCTCCCCCTTTTACCGAAGTAAATTCTCCACTAGCGGTCTCGATATTACTTTTTTGCTTTTCTGATGCCTTTTTGATATCTGCAGGGTCGTATGTCATTGTATCTGTGGCCCCACTATCAAAAATCCAAGCATCTCTCTGTTTATTATTTTCCTTGGCCATATTTACTTTTCCTATATTAGTCACAAAATTGTCTTTTCCTTGTTCACAAATTTCAAGTGTATAAGGGCTAATATTGAAACAAGAAGAAGAAGGACCCAAGTAGTAATTTAAAAGAGAAGAAGGACTTGAGTTGCAATTCTCAAGTCCTTTACCTGCTACATGTACTTCCACTTTCTCATTAATCTTCTTAACTTTTGGTCCTTTGTCAACCACCATTTTTGAAGAGAGATATCTTAGAAATCTGGCCAAAAATAAAAATAATAAATAAATGGAGTCTACAACCACAAGAAAACCTCTTTTTCTTGAGGAAAACAATGGTCTTGCTTCTATCTTTGATGGGCTTTCTCCCACACAATCATCTTCTGAGAGCCCTTTATCTTTCAAGAAAATCATCTCTAAAAAAACACTTCCTTTTTTTTTCAGGATAAGTCTTGGTTTGGCTTGTTTTGGTTTGGTTTTTGTGTTTAACAGAGGGGATGGCGTGAAGAGGGTGGTTGTTGTGGTTGCAGGTTGGTTTTGGGATTTTGATCTGAATTGAGTTTTGAGAATTGTTTCAAGAATCAGAAATCGCTCTGATACCATGATAGTTTTTGATAATCAGAGAGAATTTTTTCTATTACTTTTGGATGATAATACAAATAAAACAAAGTCCCCAATTTATAGGTATTTACATAAAATAATAAAAGGAAATCAACAATTATTATTGCTTTGACATTGACCTTGACCTTGACCTTAACTTTGACTCATCATTTGACTTTGACATGGAGTCTTGTCTTTGACCATGACTTTGACTCGTCATTTGACTCATTCAAGAGAATGGCTTGGAACATGGAGGAGAATGTTGACTTTGACCCATCCTTTGCAATTATAATAATTTTCGTTTTTTCTAACAATAATAACAACTTCAAACAACACAAGTTGGACTTGGGCCAAATGGAAGGCATCGTATCACTGACGGTTAAAAATCTGGATTGTAGGACACTAATCCACCTCAGTGATCCGTGTGATGCATTACACTGTGTCAATCTGCATGCTTTGTAATAGACAATCAAGACAAATCATTCCATATTTAGCCTATCAATCACATTAATATTATTCATTGTAATTTATTGTATCCTAATATAGTCTTGTATCCATACATAGGAAATCTGTATTTATATCCATGATTGTGAATGAAATTGGCAACGATTGAAAATTATTCTAGCATGGTATCAGAGCTAGAATAATTATTCTTCTCACAACCACCATCGCCGCCGGGTTTTTTTTTCTTATTCTTCATAACCGCCGGCCACCCTCCTCCCATTCTTTTTCATTTTTTTTTTCTTTTTCTCACCATGGATACCAAGATTCACCCTGTTGTAACTGTTTCTAACATAAAGAATTTCATCCCAATCACTTTGGAATTCGAATCTGCCCAATACTCCTCTTGGGCAGAACTCTTTCGAATCCATTACAGAGCTTTCTAAGTGATAGACCATCTCTCCCCTAGAACCACCACCCAACCGCCGCCCGCCACCTCCTCTGAAACACCCATACCCGCCACCCCGACACCCTCTGATGAGACTTGGGACAGACTTGACGCCATTTGTTTTACAATGGTTGTATAGTACTATCTCCAACGATCTCCTTAACACCGTCATAGTCCCAGGCAACTCCGCCTATGAAGTTTGGACCTCATTGGAAGGCCTCTTCAATGACAACAAGGCCGCCTGTACCCTACACCTCACTCATAAATTTTCCACCATTCGCCTATCAAACTTTCCCAATATGTCGGGCTATTGTCAAGCGATAAAACAAATCACTGATCAATTGGCCAATGTTGACTCACTAGTTGAGTTTTGTAGCTTCTTGCAGGTTGAACGGAGCAATATGAGAGCATCAAACTCATTCTCCAGTCTCGCAAGCCTCTTCCTTCATTTTATGAGGCACGGTCCGAGCTTTGTATTATAGAAAGTCAAAAGGCGGAAGCCGCCCAAACTGCGGCCCAAGCCCTTGCGGCCTCTTCCACCAAAACGGGTCAGCCATCCTCGGACTAGCCCTCTTCTGCAGACCGCGGACGTGGCCGCGGCAGGTTTCATGGCAGAGGACGCGGCCGGTCCACCCAACCATGGGGCCGCCGCTCCTTTTCTGTGTCGGGCTGGCCTGCTCCGCCAGGGTACCACTAGCCGCCATCACCCAGTCCGTGGCAGTAACCTTATAATTATCAACAGCAGCAATGGTACTCATGGCCCATTCCACCATGTCCCATGTCCTTATCCGAGCACTCCCCAGCAGCCGCAGCAAAAACCGGGTCAAGGCATCCTCGGACCGCGACCACCATCACAGGCACATCACACTTCTTATTCGCCAACTGATATTCAATAGGCACTGTACACCATGAGTCTCAACCCTCCATATTACAATGATGGTGTTATGGACACGGGAGCCACAATCTCTATGGATCCCAACTCAGGTAACTTTCGTATTATTTTTAATAACCGCATGAATGAAAATATTATCGTTGGGAATGGCAACACCATCCCGGTTCTTGGACATGGCCCACAAACCTTTAAACCTCCCTTACCACCATTTGTTCTAAACCGCATTTTATATGCTCCTAAACTTATAAGAAAACTAATTTCCGCCCGTCAATTCACTAGAGATAATTTAGTTTTTGTCGAATTTGACCCCTTTGGTTTTCTTGTGAAGGATTTCAAGAGCCGGATGCCTATCATCCGGTGCGACAGCAGCGGTGACCTCTACCCCTTCTCTACCCAGGCCAGGTGTTTTTCCACCCACACCGTTGCTGCTAAATCCTCCACACTGTGGCATCAACGTCTTGGACACCCTGGCCCGACGTTACTTCAGTCACTCAAGAACTCAAATTCTATTTCTTTTAAGTCTTTAAATAAAAATTTGTGTGAACCTTGTGTGTTTGGCAAAAGTACTAGATTGCCTTTTTATTCTTCTAATAATGTTATGTTTCAACCGTTTGATGTTATTCATAGCGATGTCTGGACCTCCCCTGTTTTAAGCTCGGGTGGTCATCGTTATGATGTGCTATTTCTTGATGATTACACTAATTTTTTGTGGACCTACCCCATTTCAAATAAATCTCAAGTTTTCACCATATTCACCACCTTTACAACAATGATACAAACCCAATTTCAACGAAACATAAAAACCTTTCAATGTGATAACGGAAAAGAATATGTCAATGCATCTTTTACCAAATTTTTTGCCACCCATGGCACCCTTTTCCGCCTATCTTGTCCCTACACCTCATACCAAAATGGGAAAGAAAAGCATAAAATCCGGTCCGTTAATAATATCATTCGTACCCTACTTGCCCAATCTCACATGCCCAACCCATTTTGGCAACATGCCTTAGAAACCGCCACCCACCTCATCAACATCATTCCTAGTAAAACCCACCAATACAAAACACCCACTCAACTCCTTTACCACCAAATACCCACCTACACACACCTTCGAGTCTTTGGTTGTCTCTGTTATCCCATAACACCACCCACTAAATTTCATAAACTTGAGATTCCCTCACATCCATGTCTTTTCATCGGGTATCCCGCCTCACACCGTGGATACAAATGCCTAAACATTCAAACTAACACCATCACCATTTCTCGACACGTCCTTTTCGACGAGTCAAAATTCCTATACTCACATGTTAAATCATCTCCCTCATCCCAAACCTATGAATTTCTAACCAATGCTTTCCCCACCCCTCTCTGGCCCAATGTTTCCTTCCCCACACCCTCACCTTCAGCCCATGTCCTAGGCCCACACCACCACCAATCTCACGCCCTGTCACCCTCCTCGGCCCAACATCCCTCCCCGGCCCAAACTCCCACTCCTACTACACCCGCCCACACTCCACTTCCTGACCCACATTCTAGCCCAACCCCACGCCCAACCCATCTGCACCCTCGCACCACACCACAGCCGAGCCCAACCCACCCGTACCCTCACCAGCCGAACCAAGTCCTACACCCCCACCACCTACCCGCTCCATGCGAACCCGAGCCAAGGACGACATTCACAAACCCAAACAACTATTTAATCTCTCCACCTCGGAATGGCGAAATGCCATGACCAGTGAGTTTCATGCCCTTGTTAAAAAATGATACGTGGGAGTTGGTTCCTAGAGATCCCTCTGTGAATATTATCAGGTGCATGTGGCTATTTAAACACAAATACAGGTCTGACGGGTCACTTGAAAGATACAAGGCCAGGTTAGTGTGTGACGGCCGCTCTCAGCAGGTTGGCATTGATTGTGGGGAGACCTTTAGTCCCGTGGTTAAACCATCCACCATTCGGACAGTCTTATCCATTGCTTTATCTATGTCTTGGCCCGTACATCAACTTGATGTAACTAATGCTTTTCTCCATGGGCAGCTACATGAGACTGTCTACATGCACCAACCTATGGGATTTCGTAGCAGCGATTATCCTGATCATGTCTGCAAACTTAAGAAATCTCTCTATGGTCTCAAACAGGCACCACGTGCCTGGTACCAGCGCTTCACAGATTATGTTCTTACCATTGGCTTCACTCAAAGCCGCTGTGATGCTTCTTTTTTTATTCTTAATCATGCAGGTCAAACAACTTATCTTCTTCTTTACATGGATGATATTCTCCCGGTCACCTCCTCTACTCAGCTTCGTGAAAATTTGCTAGCTCTTATCTTCAAAGAATTTTTTATGAAGGACCTTGGCAGTCTTAGCATCTTTCTTGGCATCCACGTCACTCGCCAAGCTGACACCATGTTCTTGTCTCAACAAACTTATGCCAAAGATATCATTGAAAGAGTAGGAATGTCAAACTGCAAACCAGTTGCCACACCCGTTGAGACAAATTCTAAGCTCAGTGCAACCTCTGGCACAGATTTTGAGAACCCCACCCTTTACAGGAGACTTGCAGGTGCCCTTTAGTACCTCACTTTCACACGTCCCAATATCAGCTATGCAGTCCAACAGGTCTGCATGCACATGCACACTCCCAAAACAGATCATCGGAATGCCCTGAAAGCGAATTATTCGTTACATTCAGGGTACCTTGACACTCGGTCTCACCCTTGGGTCCCAAAAGAACCCATCTCTCATGGCTTACACTGACGCTGACGGGGCAGGCTGCCCAGATACCAGACGATCCACCGGTGGCTACTGTGTTTACTATGGTGACTGTCTCATTTCATGGTCTTCAAAGCGTCAGCCCACCATTTCTAGATCCAGTGCAGAAGCTGAACGTGGGGTTGCCAATGTGGTGGCAGAAATATGCTGGCTATGCAATATTCTTTTGGAACTTCACACACCTCTCACCAAAGCTACTCTCGTCTACTGTGACAATGTGAGTGCAATCTACCTAGCTGGCAACCCCGTCCAAGACCAACGGACAAAACACATAGAGCTGGACATTCGATTTGTGCGGGAACATGTACAACGCGGAAAAGTTCGAATCTCTCATGTTTCCACGCGTTACCAGATTGCAGACATATTCACTAAAGGCCTCCCACGAGTTATATTCGAAGATTTTCGGTCCAGTCTCAGCATTCGGTCTCCTCCCGCTTCGACTACGGGGGAGTAATAGACAATCAAGACAAATCATTCCATATTTAGCCTATCAATCACATTAATATTATTCATTGTAATTTATTGTATCATAATATAGTCTTGTATCCATACATAGAAACTCTGTATTTATATCCATGATTGTGAATGAGAATGGCAACGATTGAACATTATTCTAGCACTTTGTTCATTTGGAACCAAATTATTACAAGTGGTTCCATTTTGGTTAATTTTTGCAGGATATATCGGTGAGTTTATAATATTTGAACTGTTACAGTAGTAACTACTTATAGTCAACTACAACTGAAATATTGTTTTGATGAATTGAATACCTTTTTCTGTTCTAATTCTTCCTCTTATTCACAAGCTACAAATTGTTCCCTAACATAAGCCTCGAATGCCTCATGAGATTGTTGACGTTAGAAACCAACGATTTTTGCGTGTAATGGACTTCAGGTTCATTTTTAAATTACTTGCGTGTAAAGGCAAGTAATTTTTTGTCCAAAAACTGGGTGTAATGGGGGGGGGGGGATAAAGGAAAGTGCAGAGTCGTGTTTAAATGTCAAAAAATGATCGAAGACAATAAGGGGAAATGAAAATAAACCAAATACAGTTATCTGTCTGCCATTATTAATTCAGTTATCATGTTTTGCTGATATCCTGTTTTGATATTCTCGAAATACTGTATTGAACTTCGTGGGGAATTGGAAAAAAGAGGTATTAGATGCAAAAAGAAGCAAGTCAGATGAAGTATGGAACAGAAAAGGATGGCCGCGTGGTGCGGGGGGGGGGGGGGGGTTGTCAGAAAGCTACACTGGAAAATGCAAAACTACGGGAGCCTACCGGTCATTTTGAAGTATCGTATCACCTACCGGTCGCCATCAGTGCCACCAAAGCAATTGGCATGCCACCACCACCAACCACCAAAAATCATATATAGCATGCGAACCAGCTCTGACACAAGTCATTTTGACCGAAACCTTTTTTACCCTTTCTCCAACCCAAGTCATGCGAACCAGCTCTGACCCAAGTAAAATTGAACTATGTTATGGGAAAGATTCCGTCTTTTAGACCAAGTTGACACGCCTGACTTACAAATAAACCAAAAAGATAAAATTATATAGAAAACAATGAATGGAAACCTAATGGTTTACAAAGGAGACTTTTAACACAAGATAGAAATTCTGTACCGGGCTAACATTTGGGCAAAGGTGTAAACTTTGGCTAAGCTTTGAACATGCTCATTAGATGTGAGAACAATTGGTGTAATATTACTGTAACACCCCAACCGATGGTGGAAACATCGAGGTGTCACGTAAGAATGAGTATACAGTAGCACATGGTAATCAAATTTTAATTGAAATTAATTTAAAGTGCAAATATCCAAAAGCGAAAATACATAATGAGTTTTAAATTGAAATCTAATACATCAAAATAACCAAACAAGCATAGACTTCAATTTGTCTTCTCATGCTAACACTCTAGTCTTCACGCATCATTATTTCCTGTTGAGTTGTAAAAATGGGGGGGGGGGGGTCAACTAGAAGTTGGTGAGAATACATAAGCCATGTCAAGCAAAAAAGTTTAGCAATTCATATGTCTATCTGATGACCTCGGTCGTCACGGGTCATACAAAACCTAAATAACCTAGGTAGCTAGGGTAAATAGGGTATCGAATCCAAGGAGCGTGTGGTTAGCGTCACACTAATTGTTTGTTTTAAAGAAGAAATTGGAATTAACTAATAACTAAGGTAACAATAATTTCTAACTAACATTCACTCCCGGGCTAGGATATGCAAGTAACTAGGATTCAAGAGTTATTATAATAGATTCGCAATTTCTTTTGTAAGAATCGCTAGGACAGAGAATCAAGACTTAGGCATCAACAAATAGCTACTAGGCCCTAAGTATGCTTCATTATCTAGTTCACCAAATCCTATATGTCGAGTTAAGGCATAATTGGCAGAATTCATCTTATGAGCTTAAAAAAACACAATGGTCTCTAAACATGCAATAAGTCCAATCCAATACCAAGACAATTAAGCATAACAATTAATTCATACAAATGATGTCACGATTACAAATAGATTTGCAAGGATACGAAAACCTTTAGTCATATAATGAGTCTAACCCAATATCCCAACTTAAGTGATAGGATTTATCTCACAAGTCTAAAGATAATGTTGAGGCAAAACTTAATTGACAAGATTTATCTCTATGGTTTAAGCATACAAGAAACATACACAAGGTCCAATCCAACATCAAAAGCTAATTGATGGAATTCATCCCCATGGCTCAAGCACAACATAAACATACACAAAGTTCAACCCAATATCAATGCTTCATTGAGTACAACACTTGTTCCTTACAAATGCACAATCAAAACAACATTACAAATTTAGAAACTTACAATCCTTCACCCGGAAGTGAAGGGGAACTTAGCCAAACATGGTTGTAGGAGCTTGAATCTCTTCTCAAAATGATGATTTGGATGGATTTGGATTTTTAGTGTAGAGATGAAGTATGAGGGATGACGAGAGATTACTCTCAAGACTTCATTATATAGTCTCCATTGTCAAACTCCTCTTAATGACCATTTAATTTAGTCAAAGTCTTGGTCAATAGTCTTGGTCAAAGTCTTTGGTCAAGGTCTTTGGTCAAAGTCTCTGGTCAAAGTCTCTGGTCAAAGTCCCATTAATTTTCCTAAAAATATTGATTTCTTTGACTTTGACTAACAGCGTCCGTCAGCGACAGGCCTTCACCAGTTTCTCCATCTTTTTTCTTCGTTTTCTTGAATCATCCTAGCTCCAATCCAAAGCTTCGTTTAGCTCCGAAATACACCTTAAACTTTGTTAAACCTGCAAAACGCAAACTTTATCAAAGTAGTGTGTCCAAAACCATAAAATTGCATAAAAATACAATCTTAAACACGAAACGACTAAGATTTTCCCCCGCGTATCACATCCCCACACTTATCTTTTTGCTTGTCCTCAAGCAAATTTATTACGCTTTTACAATTCCAAACACAAAACGCATTCCCCATTCTCAAAGAGTTAAGGTCTAATGTCATACCCAGTTCCTATGGCTTCTACAATCAAGACTACCCAACTTTCAATTAATATTTCTTTTCAAAACTCAAGTGGTTACGCAAGATTAGCCTACCTTCTAAAGCCAATAAACCACACACGTATCCCTCGCAATGTTCTCTCCACTCGGTTCAATTGACTAGTATTGATGTACTAGTATATATATGGTACTCTCAAAACCGATTATAATGCATATTGGTATATGCTTGCAACTTAATCGCACTTCACCAAATTACATAAAAGTGAACACAAGTCAAAAGGTCTTTAAAAGGGTTGTAACGTGGCAGTGCGAAGGGTGTGGAATGGGATATTTAAAGTGACTAAGGTGATGAAAATTCGACTTTTATTACATCAAACAAACTAACTCAACTATAAAGCAATGATATGCCTTTTTATTCAACGACTAACTAGAGCATATTTTTTTTTCTACAATGTTTTTTTAAGAGACTTTGCTCTTTTTCAATGCTTTTGCAGTTTTTTTTTTTTTTTTTTTTTTTTTTTTTTTTTTTTTAACAAACAACTAACAATAATAACTTTAAACTATTTACAACACAAAGGAACAACCTACAATCGTATTTTCATCACTCGGGTTTAAAGTGAAAAAGGCTTATGGGTCAACTGGGTTTATATGGGTGGTCAATTGAAAAATGCTTAAGGCTCAAGATTGGTTAACTAAGGGATATTGGAATGGGTCAGGGATGATAAAAATTGTTTAAAAATAAAAGGTTTAATCTAATGCCTTAATCATTCTTGTGTTCACAATCGGTCTAGGGCGGTAAACGTATTAAAGGTGCAAGTTCTACCGTATGCAACTATAATGGCACACTCAATTCAAAGGAACACAACATGCAAAATAAATAGAATTTTATAAAGTGTAACATGTTGTGGTGGCTCAAAATCTCACATGGAAAGATGGGTAGGTATATGACATGTGTGTAATAAATCGACCTTTCAAGCAAACTACTCCTAGATAACCACCCGTAATTCTTTTTACCAAAACTAGTTGAGAGTTATCATGCGAATTTTTCAGAACCTGACCATGACAAAAGACCAAAATGGTTCATACCATCCCGTGTTGACTTAGTTACTTGCGTTTTTTAAAATGTTTAAACAAGGAGAAGGACATTTTTGAAAAATTTTCAAATTTTCTCCCCCATCCCCACACTTAGAGTCATTGTCCTCAATGTGTAGTGTTTAAATGGTGTATTTTAAAATGTTTAAATTTTTCTCCTCTCCCCACACTTAAAGTCCACATTGTTCTCAATGTGTAGGGAAAGTTTAAAATTGTTTTGCGGGAATGTGATAAAGCCAACCAAAGAATTCACCCCAATCAACAATATACAGTTTACAATCCACTTATTAAATCTAAGTAAACGATCAAAATTAAAGAGATGGAAATAGATGCACCTGGTTGTTCTTCATTCTTCAATTCCATGTGTTCTTCAACAAAATAGTTCCACTTCCATCATAAATAAACCTGCAACTCGCAAGTGTGTAGAAGCAAGCTTCTCACAAAATCATTAAGAGTTATCGGTTTTACTTTTTGTTGAAAAGCATTACCAAATAATCTTTTAGTTAATTTTGATCAGTGGACAAAATATACACTAACTAAGATAGATCCTTTAAACCTCCCGGTAGCCCGGTTATGAGGACGAGTGAGGTCTCGTGAGGGTTATATAGGAAACACACCCACAACGTTTATTTACCTACCAAAAATAAAAAAACGAACAAAAAGAAAAAAAAATACAAAAATATACAAAAACTAACAAGTACCTCTTACTCACGGTGGTCGAAGTGAACATTTTCCTACCGAGTTACCAAGATAAGCTCGGTAGTGTACATGTCGTGTCCAAAGATGCTTGACTAGTATCGGCATGTAAAGATCATATGTTTTGCGAGTCCGCTTCAAAATAACTTGCCAAAAATCGTGCAAACCAACCTTCCTAACCTTAGGCACCAAACTCAATAGCTCTTCTTGAGGAACCGTGTCTTCAGCAAGGTTTAAACATTCATTTTCTTGTGTTGGAAGACTTGGAACCTCTTCTTTAGCCATGGTGGATTCAATCTTTAAATCTTCAACCACATGAGGGATTGGTGCGGTATTCATCTCCACAACCTCCTCCTCAACTTGTGACAAAATCCACTCTTGTTTTGCTTGACATTTTTCATGAGGTGATAAGGCGATATAAGCCTTATCCTTTCTTCTTTCATAGCTTAGAATGTCGTACTTATAACTGAGCCATTTTAGCCGACATTCTCGTGATTGATGAGGTTTTGCTAATTCTTTTTCGACTTTAGACGTAATCTTGTCAAGTCTGCTTTGATCTGCCTGAAGTTGCCGCTTATGTTCGGCGTTCACTAGTGTTTGGTAGTGTTGAAAGGTTGGAGGAGGGGCAAGCTCTTCATAGTACAAGACCGGGGTGTTCTCACATATTTCATAAGCAATTAAATACCTTCTTGCTGCCTCATTTTTCAATGCAAGCTTTAGACAATATTCAAAAGTGTGGCGCGGATCCCCACAAACCCCACATGTATCGCGATATGCATACATGGTCAAAACTTGAGCTTCTTTTACCTGCGAAAGAAAGATCCTACACAGACATCTAGAAAACCCAAAGTGAAATCTAATAAAATTAAAAAAAAAAACTAAAAATAAAACAAAGATTTTTTTTTTTTTGAATTTTAAAACAACTAAATATACACACAAACAAACACGCAATGCAACACTAAGCGCACTAGCTCCCGGGCAACGGCGCCATTTGATGACCTCGGTCATCACGGGTCATACAAAACCTAAATAACCTAGGTAGCTAGGGTAAATAGGGTATCGAATCCAAGGAGCGTGTGGTTAGCGTCACACTAATTGTTTGTTTTAAAGAAGAAATTGGAATTAACTAATAACTAAGGTAACAATAATTTCTAACTAACATTCACTCCCGGGCTAGGATATGCAAGTAACTAGGATTCAAGAGTTATTATGATAGATTTGCAATTTCTTTTGTAAGAATCGCTAGGACAGAGAATCAAGACTTAGGCATCAACAAATAGCTACTAGGCCCTAAGTATGCTTCATTATCTAGTTCACCAAATCCTATATGTCGAGTTAAGGCATAATTTGCAGAATTCATCTTATGAGCTTAAAAAAACACAATGGTCTCTAAACATGCAATAAGTCCAATCCAATACCAAGACAATTAAGCACAACAATTAATTCATACAAATGATGTCACGATTACAAATAGATTTGCAAGGATACGAAAACCTTTAGACATATAATGAGTCTAACCCAATATCCCAACTTAAGTGATAGGATTTATCTCACAAGTCTAAAGATAATGTTGAGGCAAAACTTAATTGACAAGATTCATCTCTATGGTTTAAGCATACAAGAAACATACACAAGGTCCAACCCAACATCAAAAGCTAATTGATGGAATTCATCCCCATGGCTCAAGCACAACATAAACATACACAAAGTTCAACCCAATATCAATGCTTCATTGAGTACAACACTTGTTCCTTACAAATGCACATTCAAAACAACATTACAAATCTAGAAACTTACAATCCTTCACCCGGAAGTGAAGGGGAACTTAACCAAACATGGTTGTAGGAGCTTGAATCTCTTCTCAAAATGATGATTTGGATGGATTTGGATTTTTAGTGTAGAGATGAAGTATGAGGGATGATGAGAGATTACTCTCAAGACTTCATTATATAGTCTCCATTGTCAAACTCCTCTTAATGACCATTTAATTTAGTCAAAGTCTTGGTCAATAGTCTTGGTCAAAGTCTTTGGTCAAGGTCTTTGGTCAAAGTCTCTGGTCAAAGTCCCATTAATTTTCCTAAAAATATTGATTTCTTTGACTTTGACTAACAGCGTACGTCAGCGACAGGCCTTCACCAGTTTCTCCATCTTTCTTCTTCGTTTTCTTGAATCATCCTAGCTCCAATCCAAAGCTTCGTTTAGCTCCGAAATACACCTTAAGCTTTGTTAAACCTGCAAAACGCAAACTTTATCAAAGTAGTGTGTCCAAAACCATAAAATTGCATAAAAATACAATCTTAAACACGAAACGACTAAGATTTTCCCCGCGTATCACTATCGTAAGTTTAAGTCTACATGAATAAACATGAAATGTTGAATCGTCATAATCAAACCTCCGACTAGTTTAGGTCCATCCCGTCATCCACGGTTCACCTTAATAATATGTTGGAACGATAACAATCACCCGCGCTCCCCATAAAAGATGGTCAACAAATCTAGGTGGGATTGTCAATCCAATAGATCTATTATTGAGTATCGCCGGCTTGGCCATAGCTAATGATTATGTATTGTAGAAACTTGTTGAAACGCGTCTAACTGTTGTTGTTGTTGTCTAAATCATGAGGCATTAAAGTTTACAACTAGACATGTATGTAGAATTGCTTAAGTATAATGTTGCAAGTATAAAGAATTGCATAAACATGGTTACGTAAACTCACCTTAGCAAAGTATTAAGTCTCGAGAAAAAGTATAAGTGTAGCCCCAAAGTTGCCAAGTATTACCCTATGTATAAGGTAACAAATAAGTCTAAGTCTATCTAGTCTACAAGTATATTCTAGGGTTTCGAATTGGGGATAAGTATTTGTTGGATTAATAAATAAAATGTTTTAATAAATAAGGGAATTTGATAAATAAATAAATAAACAAAAAGTCTTTTTGAAAATTTTAAATTAAAGATGGCCACAATGTAAAGTCTTAAGTATAAAAATAATTTTTATAAAATTATTTTCTTAAAAAAATAGAATATTAAATCCATTTATTTCAAATTGTCAAAATATAACTTTAATATTTAAAAATATTAAAATTAATGAATTTTTAACTTAAAAATTGTATTTCTGTTCTAAATAAATAGAAATAATTTATATAAAATTTTGGTGCAAAAATATTGAAAAATGAATTTATTATGATTTATTTATGATTAAAACTAACAAAAATTGATTAAAAATATTAAATAAATGATTTCCAGAATTAAAAATCATTTCAGAAATGTTTAATGTTATATAAACTTAGAATAATTTTTGTGGAAATTTATATAATCGTTTTGATATTTTTATAGAATTTTATAAATAAAATAGAATAAACTTGAATTATTTATTATATATATTAAATAAATAATTTTTCGAAAACTAAAAATTGTATGTTAAACTTTTCTACTAGAATAACATAAAGTAATTTTTGTAGAATTTATAAAGAAGTTTTAGTATTTTAAAATTATAAGAGAATATATATATAAGCTTAAATGAAATGAAAAAAAAAATGTTTTGTTGATGCCAAGAATCGAACCCGCGTCAAACCCGGGTCGGGGTTTTAAATCACAAGCCCAGACCAGTTGGTCTGGACCCTGAGAACGAATAATCTTTGTTTAAAATATATATATATATATATGTATGTATATGTAACCTGAAATTTGATTATAAAACTCTTTTTAATGAAAAATAATTACACGCGTGTGGAAGGACTCGAAGCCTGGCCATCCGGCCGGTTCGCGTCTTGGGTGTAAGGGTCACACCAACTGATCTGTTGATTAGTTGGTGATGATTTATATTCTGTAATAATTATATACACAAGACTGCAGAAGGTTTATCCCCAAATCACACCCTTCGAACCCTAGATTATTCAATAATCAGATTCAACAAGCAATAGCCCCTGATATGATGGGGCTATTGTTTGTAGGTGTCCGATGAACAAAACCCAACAACAGAATTGATACTCACAAGCTTTAATCGCGATGATTAATCGGTCAAACAGAAAAGTCAATTGCGACAAGATTAAGCTTTGAAACGTGTTTTAGATGAGGAATTGGAGATGTAGAAAGAATAATCGGCGAGTGTAGAGTGATTTGGAGGATTCAATTTATAGGGAGAGGTCCGGGTGAACGATTTGGTATGTTTGACGCATTATGATGGTGATGACGCGTTGATTGGCACGATTTGGGAATGATTAGATGATAATTGATCGTGTAATTGACGCGTTCCAGTCAACAATCATCAATTCATTCCATATAGAGGATCAAACCGCGTGTGGATTTGTTAATTATGGTAAATCGATGCCACAGTTGACTTTCCTAGTCAACTGTTAAGAACTAAACTCGTTATATAATTATTATGTGTTGGAATTAAACCAAGTGTGTTATGTAGACCAGTTGGTTGTGTTGTTAGATGTTGTTGACCCGGCTGTGGGCTCGGGTTTGAATCCCGGCCCAAGCCTTTTATTTTTTGATAATAAATCCACATATATATGCATATTATATATATATATATATATATATATATATATATATATATATAGTATTGTATTAGGGGTCCAAATGCGTCACAAAAATATTTTTTAAAAGGCGATAATTGATGAAACTTGACGTTTTATTCAAAATAATCGTAACGTACAAGTATTAAATGCGAAATGTTACAGTCTCCCCTACTTTAAGGAACTTCGTCCCGAAGTTGGAGTTGGAGAGTTTGGTGGAAAAAGATGTGGGTATTTAGACTTCATCTGGTCCTTGCATTCCCAAGTGAACTCTGGACCTCGTTTAGATTCCCAACGAACCTCAACGATCGGTATGCGGCTGCGCTTGAGTTTCTTGACTCCAGTATCTACGATCTCGACGGGTTTCTCGACAATGTGCATAGTTTCATCGATTTGCACATCTTCAAGAGGAAAATGGAGGTTCTCATCTGCTAAGCATTTCTTGAGATTCGAAACATGAAAGGTTGAGTGAACATTGCTTAGCTCAGGTGGAAGATCAAGTTTGTAAGCCACTTTTCCAATCCTGTCAAGAACTTTGAATGGGCCTACGTATCGAGGAGCTAGTTTTCCATTTCTACCGAAGCGAATCACTCCCTTCCAAGGGGATACTTTAAGAAGTACAAGGTCCCCAACTTGAAATTCCAAGGGCTTACGACGTTTATCAGCATAGCTCTTCTGACGACTTCTAGCCTTGAGAAGATTATCCTGAATGAGTTTGATTTTATCTGTGGTTTCCTGGATCAGTTCAGGTCCAGTAATCTGGGCTTCACCAACCTCAGTCCAACAGACAGGTGAATGACATTTACGACCATAGAGTGCCTCGAAAGGAGCCATGTTAATGATGGCATGATAACTTTTGTTATATGAAAACTCGACCAAAGGAAGATGAGAATCCCATGCGCCACCAAAATCGATGACACATGCCCTGAGCATATCCTCAAGTGTCTGGATGGTCCGTTCAGTCTGACCATCTGTTTGAGGGTGATATGCAGTACTCAGGTTCAACTTGGTACCCAAAGCGTACCCAAAGCGTCTTGTAAAGAATCCCAAAAGTGAGAGGTGAAACGACCATCACGATCAGAGATAATGTCCAAAGGTATACCATGACGACATACGATTTCACTTACGTACATCTTTGCTAACCTTTCCACAGAATACTTCTCACGAATAGGTAAGAAATGGGCTGACTTGGTCAAACGATCGACGATTACCCAAATGCTATCAAAACCTTTGGGTGTACGAGGGAGTTTAGTGATGAAGTCCATTGCTATGCTCTCCCATTTCCATACAGGAATTTCTGGTTGTTCGAGCATACCAGATGGTCGTTGATGTTCAGCCTTGACCTTTGAACAAGTGAGGCATTTTGCAACGAAAAGAGCAATATCTTTCTTCATATCAGGCCACCAATACGAATAACGAAGATCTTGGTACATCTTGTCAGCTCTAGGATGAATAGAATAACGAGACTTATGAGCCTTGTTCATAAGAAAGGTACGAAGATCATCACGGTCAGGGATCCAAAGTTGATTAAGAAAATAGAGTAGACCATGAGGTTTGGTTTCAAGTTGAGTCTCAGCACCACAAGACATTTCGTTGTACATGTTGCCTTGGGTGACTGAAGTATGTTGAGCCTGGAGGATACGATCCTGAAGGTCAGTACGAACTCTCGCACAATGAAGTTTGATACGCTCTTTACGACTGAGTGCGTCAGCCACAACATTCGCTTTGCCAGGATGGTAGCGAATTTCGCAATCATAGTCGTTAAGTAACTCAACCCAACGTCGTTGCCTCATGTTAAGATTTTTCTGGTCGAAGACATGTTGGAGACTTTTGTGGTCCGTGAAAACCACACATTTGGTTCCATAAAGATAGTGTCTCCAAATCTTAAGAGCAAAGACGACAGCGCCCAATTCAAGATCATGGGTGGTATAATTCTTTTCGTGAGTCTTGAGTTGTCTAGACGCATAAGCAATAACCTTGCCTCGTTGCATGAGAACACAACCAAGACCTTGGTTTGATGCATCACAATAGACCACGAAGTCATCATTACCATCAGGGAGAGACAGGATAGGAGCTTCACAGAGTTTCAGCTTAAGAGTTTCAAATGCTTCCTCTTGCTTTGGTCCCCACTCATAGGGTTTACCCTTGTGAGTTAAGGCAGTGAAAGGAACAGCGATCTTAGAGAAGTTGGCAAAGAATCGATGATAATAACCAGCTAAACCAAGGAAGGAACGGACTTCTGTTGGAGTTTTAGGAACACTCCAATTCTTCACAGCTTCGATCTTTGCAGGATCAACATGAATTCCATTCTTATCAATGACATGTCCCGAAAATTGAACTTCCTTAAGCCAAAATTCACATTTCGAGAACTTGGCATATAGTTGTTCTTTCTTTAGGAGACCCAAAATTGAGTGAAGATGTTGTTCGTGATCGGATTTTGATTTAGAGTAAATCAAAATGTCATCGATGAAGACGATCACGAATTTGTCGAGGTAGGGTCTACAAACCCGATTCATTAAATCCATAAACACTGCGGGAGCGTTGGTCAATCCAAATGGCATGACCATGAATTCATAATGACCATAACGTGTACGAAAGGCTGTCTTGGGAATGTCTTCATCGTGGACTCTAAGCTGATGATAACCAGAACGAAGATCAATCTTCGAGAAGTGGGTTGCTCCTTGAAGTTGATCGAAAAGATCGTCAATCCTAGGCAAGGGATAACGATTCTTGATGGTGAGTTTGTTGAGTTCGCGATAGTCGATACACATCCTGAGAGATCCATCTTTCTTCTTAACGAACAAGACAGGGGCTCCCCATGGAGAAGAACTGGGGCGAATGAAACCTTTATCAGAAAGTTCCTATAGTTGACTAGCAAGTTCTTGCATTTCAGAGGGTGCAAGACGATAAGGAGCTTTGGCGATAGGATTTGCACCAGGAACAAGATCAATCCTAAATTCCACCTGTCGAGTAGGAGGCAAACCAGGTAAATCCTCTGGAAAGACTTCAGGATAGTCCCGAATGATTGGGATGTCTTGGATACTTTTGCCCTTGTCCTTCTTTTCTATCACGTTAGCTAAGAAAGTCGTATACCCCTTTCGTAAGTATTTTTGGGCAGTAGTACAAGACATGAGCTTAAGCTCGCCACAAGGCTTCTCACCATAGATCTTCAAAATATCACCAGATTCGAGAGGAATACGAATGACTTTCTCAAAGCATAGAATTTCAGCACGATGGGTTGACAACCAATCCATGCCTACTATGACATCAAAACTTCCAAGATGCATAGGGATGAGATCGATAGAGAAAGTATGTTCGTCGAGGTTCAACTTACAGTTACGAATAATGGAATCGATCGAGATAGACTTCCCATTAGCTACCTCTACCACTAAAGGTTCCTCTAGGTTAGTTTGGGGTAAGTTAAGTAAAGGTTCAAACTTTAGTGATACAAATGACTTATCAGCTCCCGAATCAAAAAATATGGATGCATAGTGGTTATTAACGAGAAACGACCTCGAGCACCTTGGTTCTGGTTGCGGTTCTGGTTTTGGTTGCGGTTCTGATTTTGGTTGCGGTTTTGGTTCTGGTTCCGGTTTCCAAGTCTAGGGCAAGCATCCCTATAATGTTCCGTGCTTCCACATTCATAGCACTGGCCACGAACAGGCCTACCGTTTTGAGCATTAGGAGCTGGATTATTTCCGGCAGGGTTGTTTTGGGTGGCAGGGGCTTGGCAAGCATTGGTGTAGTGTCCATACCGCTTGCAGTTATTACATTGGCGGCATGGTCTGTCAGGAAGATGGTGGTATTGACAAGTGTTGCAAAGAGGGTGGTTCCCGCCATACGACCTCTTGGCTGGGTTTTGTGCTGCAGGTGGGGTGGTAGCAACCATGTAGTTCCTAGCCTTGCGCTTCCTGTTGCTTGTGGTCTCAGGCTTAATCTCAATAGCGGGCTGAGGAGTGTCTTTTGCAGCAGTCTTCTTGGTGTTCTTGCGGAAGAGAGTACCGTTCTTCACATGATTATCGGTGAGAGTAGCCGCTAGACGTTTGGCTTCCTCCAAGGTGGCAGGATTCCTTCCCCATACTGTGTCCTGGATTTGCATGGGCAGGCCGCCGATATACTTCTCAATGGCTATAGGTAAGGGAGTAACTTTATGGGGCAGTAACAAACTGAGCTCGTGAAAGCGGGTATTGTAAGCAAGGTTTTCCCCACTATCTTGAGCAAGGGTGTGGAACTCGTCTTCCAGTTTCTTAATCTCGTTGCGAGGACAGAACTCATCTTTCATAACCTCCTTGACTTGATCCCAGGTCATAGCTAGTGCAGCTTCGGTTCCTCGAGTGTGCTTTTCCTCATTCCTCCAAGTGAGTGCTCGTTTGTGAAGAACACTCATGGCGTAACGAACCTTAAAATTATCGGGACACTCACTGTTAATGAAGGTATTCTCCATACCCTCGAACCATTGTAGAAGACCCGTAGCTCCTTCTTCTCCACTGAACTTAGGGGGATTACAGGAATTAAAGTGCTTAAGAGTGCAAGCTGGGAGACCATTCCCGTTTCCATTCCCGTTTCCATTGTGGTTCCATTACCGTTTCCGTTGCCGTTGCCGTTTCCATTACCGTTTCCGTTCATCTGTATGACTTGAGCCAGTAAGTTAGGAACCAGAGTCGCGATCTGCTGCGCCATTTGTTGAGAAATGATCGCAGCCAGTTGGGCATCAACACCATTGTTGTTTTTGTAATTGTTGTTGTTGTGGTTGGTGTTGTGGTTTTTGCTACTTTCCACTTGGTTTTCACCACTGTTATTGCGAGTGCTGCGACGTGGAGGCATGATCTGTAAGAGACACAATGAAATGAATGAGGTTATATAAGGAATGTAATCATTTATTCATTAATTAAAACGAATAAACGAAAACGTTGACTTATCAAAGATTCTAAATTATAATAACATAATGAAGACATGCTTTAGCCTATAAGTGAACACTCATCCCGAGAATTCCCAGGTAAGCATCCGGGTCCCTCGTCTGATTGGGATATATGCGCAATGCCAGCCTAGACAGAAGACTCAGAATACAGGCGTTCACCCTTCCAGATTGCATGTGTTCGTTATTAAAATCTAGAACTTCGACGAGATCCCAAGGTGGTTCAGGTTAAACCTGAGGATTTTGTCCTATTAATCTAATGGTGGATCAGGAATGCAGCAGACGAATAAGAGTAGTCACTTGTAGGCTTAGGGTTGTATAAGGTATAGGATAGGGATAAGATTAAGGAAGCAAATAGGGTTACAAGTAAGAGGAGCAAGTACTGTTTAAGTCCCTACGGTTATAGTCTAGATTATTTTCTAATAACCTAATTCCCTATAACCAAGGCTCTGATACCAATGTGTAATACCCCAACCGATGGCGGAAACATCGAGGTGTCACGTAAGAATGAGTATACAGTAGCACATGGTAATCAAATTTTAATTGAAATTAATTTAAAGTGCAAATATCCAAAAGTGAAAATACATAATGAGTTTTAAATGGAAATCTAATACATCAAAATAACCAAACAAGCATAGACTTCAATTTGTCTTCTCATGCTAACACTCTAGTCTTCACGCATCATTATTTCCTGTTGAGTTGTAATAATGGGGGGGGGGGGGGGGTCAACTAGAAGTTGGTGAGAATACATAAGCCATGTCAAGCAAAAAAGTTTAGCAATTCATATGTCTATCGTAAGTTTAAGTCTACATGAATAAACATGAAATGTTGAATCGTCATAATCAAACCTCCGACTAGTTTAGGTCCATCCCGTCATCCACGGTTCACCTTAATAATATGTTGGAACGATAACAATCACCCGCGCTCCCCATAAAAGATGGTCAACGAATCTAGGTGAGATTGTCAATCCAATAGATCTATTATTGAGTATCGCCGGCTTGGCCATAGCTAATGATTATGTATTGTTGAAACTTGTTGAAACGAGTCTAACTGTTGTTGTCTAAATCATGAGGCATTAAAGTTTACAACTAGACATGTATGTAGAATTGCTTAAGTATAATGTTGCAAGTATAAAGAATTGCATAAACATGGTTACGTAAACTCACCTTAGCAAAGTATTAAGTCTTGAGAAAAAGTATAAGTGTAGCCCCAAAGTTGCCAAGTATTACCCTATGTATAAGGTAACAAATAAGTCTAAGTCTATCTAGTCTACAAGTATATTCTAGGGTTTCGAATTGGGGATAAGTATTTGTTGGATTAATAAATAAAATGTTTTAATAAATAAGGGAATTTGATAAATAAATAAACAAAAAGTCTTTTTGAAAATTTTAAATTAAAGATGGCCACAATGTAAAGTCTTAAGTATAAAAATAATTTTTATAAAATTATTTTCTTAAAAAAATAGAATATTAAATCCATTTATTTCAAATTGTCAAAATATAACTTTAATATTTAAAAATATTAAAATTAATGAATTTTTAACTTAAAAATTGTATTTCTGTTCTAAATAAATAGAAATAATTTATATAAAATTTTGGTGCAAAAATATTGAAAAATGAATTTATTATGATTTATTTATGATTAAAACTAACAAAAATTGATTAAAAATATTAAATAAATGATTTCCAGAATTAAAAATCATTTCAGAAATGTTTAATGTTATATAAACTTAGAATAATTTTTGTGGAAATTTATATAATCGTTTTGATATTTTTATAGAATTTTATAAATAAAATAGAATAAACTTGAATTATTTATTATATATATTAAATAAATAATTTTTCGAAAACTAAAAATTGTATGTTAAACTTTTCTACTAGAATAACATAAAGTAATTTTTGTAGAATTTATAAAGTAGTTTTAGTATTTTAAAATTATAAGAGAATATATATATAAGCTTAAATGAAATGAAAAAAAAAATGTTTTGTTGATGCCAAGAATCGAACCCGCGTCAAACCCGGGTCGGGGTTTTAAATCACAAGCCCAGACCAGTTGGTCTGGACCCAGAGAACGAATAATCTTTGTTTAATATATATATATATATATATATATATATATATATATATATATGTAACCTGAAATTTGATTATAAAACTCTTTTTAATGAAAAATAAGCCATCCGGCCGGTTCGCGTCTTGGGTGTAAGGGTCACACCAACTGATCTGTTGATCAGTTGGTGATGATTTATATTCTGTAATAATTATATACACAAGACTGCAGAAGGTTTATCCCCAAATCACACCCTTCGAACCCTAGATTATTCAATAATCAGATTCAACAAGCAATAGCCCCTGATATGATGGGGCTATTGTTTGTAGGTGTCCGATGAACAAAACCCAACAACAGAATTGGGGATAAGTATTTGTTGGATTAATAAATTAAATGTTTTAATAAATAAGGGAATTTGATAAATAAATAAACAAAAAGTCTTTTTGAAAATTTTAACATAAAGATGGCCACAATATAAAGTTTTAAGTATAAAAATAATTTTTATAAAATTATTTTCTTAAAAAAATAGAATATTAAATCTATTTATTTCAAATTGTCAAAATATAACTTTAATATTTAAAAATATTAAAATTAAAGATTTTTTAACTTAAAATTTTTATTTCTATTCTAAATAAATAGAAATAATTTATATAAAATTTTGGTGCAAAAATATTGAAAAATGAATTTATTATGATTTATTTATGATTAAAACTAACACAAATTGATTAAAAATATTAAATAAATGATTTTCCAGAATTAAAAATTATTTCAGAAATGTTTAATGTTATATAAACTTAGAATAATTTTTGTGGAAATTTATATAATCGTTTTGATATTTTTATAGAATTTTATAAATAAAAGAGAATAAACTTGAATTATTTATTATATATATTATATAAATTATTTTTGGAAAACTAAAAATTGTATGTTAAACTTTTCTACTAGAATAACATAAAGTAATTTTTGTAGAATTTATAAAGTAGTTTTAGTATTTTAAAACTAATTTTAAAATTATCAGAGAATATATATATAAGCTTAAATGAAATGAAAAAAAAAATGTTTTGTTGATGCCAAGAATCGAACCCGCGTCAAACCCGGGTCGGGGTTTTAAATCACAAGCCCAGACCAGTTGGTCTGGACCCTGAGAACGAATAATCTTTGTTTAAAATATATATATGTAACTTGAAATTTGATTATAAAACTCTTTTTAATGAAAAATAATTACACGCGTGTGGAAGGACTCGAACCCTGGCCATCCGGCCGGTTCGCGTCTTGGGTGTAAGGGTCACACCAACTGATCTGTTGATCAGTTGGTGATGATTTATATTCTGTAATAATTATATACACAAGACTGCAGAAGGTTTATCCCCAAATCATACCCTTCGAACCCTAGATTATTCAATAATCAGATTCAACAAGCAATAGCCCCTGATATGATGGGGCTATTGTTTGTAGGTGTCCGATGAATAAAACCCAACAACAGAATTGATACTTTGAAACGTGTTTTAGATGAGAAATTGGAGATGTGGAAAGAATAATCGGCGAGTGTAGAGTGATTTGGAGGATTCAATTTATAGGGAGAGGTCCGGGTGAACGATTTGGTATGTTTGACTCATTATGATGGTGATGACGCGTTGATTGGCACGATTTGGGAATGATTAGATGATAATTGATCGTGTAATTGACGCGTTCCAGTCAACAATCATCAATTCATTCCATATAGAGGATCAAAACGCGTGTGGATTTGTTAATTATGGTAAATCGATGCCACAGTTGACTTTCCTAGTCAACTGTTAAGAACTAAACTCGTTATATAATTATTATGTGTTGGAATTAAACCAAGTGTGTTGTGTAGACCAGTTGGTTGTGTTGTTAGATGTTGTTGACTCGGCTGTGGGCTCGGGGTTCGAATCCCGGCCCAAGCCTTTTATTTTTTGATAATAAATCCACATATATATGCATATTATATATATATATATATATATATATATATATATATATATATATATATAGTATTGTATTAGGGGTCCAAATGCGTCACAAAAATATTTATTAAAAGGCGATAATTGATGAAACTTGACGTTTTATTCAAAATAATCGTAACGTACAAGTATTACATGCGAAATGTTACAATTACAATCTAGTGCATACTGATAAATCTATTGAGAACTATATACAACGTTTGGTGATAGCAGCAATGTGACAACTCGGGTAAATCTCTTTTTGGTTTCTATCTTTTGTTTGTTTCCTTCGTTATTTCTTTTGTTCTTTTGGTACTTGTGCAATTTTCGGGACGAAAATTCTTTTAACGTGGGGATGATGTGACACCCGGCAAATTCTGGTTAACAACATTGTCTAGATGAAAGTCTACCTTAGCGAGTCACGCGTATATTATACGTAACGAGGGTTAGCTAGATAGCTAGAAAGGACATACGTGCATTGTCTATGTGACACCCGGCAAATTCTGGTTAACAACATTGTCTAGATGAAAGTCTACCTTAGCGAGTCACGCGTATATTATACGTAACGAGGGTTAGCTAGATAGCTAGAAAGGACATACGTGCATTGTCTCGGGTTTGAGACAACTTACAAAACGTTTTCTAGTCTGGCTTGGACATCTAGGGACTAATTAACCTGCGGGTTATGAGATGCTTTGACTCCTTGTGTGGGTCGGGTTCTGACTCCTTGTGTGAGTTAACATGTGATTTCATGATTAGTGAACCTCGGACGTTGGTGAATAACAAACTTAGGTGTCTCGGTGATATCTGACAACTTATGTGAAAACCATACGTGATTATGTGAACCTAACCCGAACACGTTAATAAAAATTATTAAAAGTGGAGCGCGAGGTTGATTAGGGTCTTAACGCATGGGGTTACACTTGTTACGGTCCGTAATAACGAAAACGTCGAAGGATAACGCGTCGGGACGCGAAACGAGGCAAAAGCGCGCCACCCGGACCTGTGAGCGGCCGCTCACAGGCTCCGAGCGGCCGCTCGAAGGGGACTGACGGGTTTAAACCGCCTCAAACTCATATTTAAACATCCTTAACTCCCATGCAGCCCTCATACTCAACCCTAATCGCCCCCTTACTGCCCCACACGAATATTTCACTCCAAAAACTCCTACTAAGGCTCAAGATCATCAATTGGGAGGCTCCAAGGCGCGCGATTGATTGATTTGAAGAGCTAAGGGTATAACTCATGATTTCTTACGCTTTTTACTTTATGTTTTATTGTAAAAATCATATAACAAGTTTGTCCAGGTCTGATTGGGTTTAATAAACATTAAAACATGAGTCTTTTTGAAGATTAAACGGATTAAACCTATTAATAAACGCGTAGTAACATCATAGGATGCTTGTTGCGCAAGTTATTGGTGTTTTGATCCTAAAAGCTTTGATCTTGACATGTTTGATAATAGGATCTGATGGGAATAGGTATTAGGAAAGTTGTATGATGATTATTAGGTATTATTGATTAATAATATGCAACTAGGGTTTGATATAATTGATGATATTGTACGATCAGAATCTGGACAGATTCTGAAAGTCGACTTGTAGGGTCTGTTTCGTGGCATGAAAACAATTGATTTGATCGATTCTTTGCATGATTGTAACGTACAAGGTCTTAGCTTTTCATAATGGGCAAAACCATCGAATTTGGACATCGTTTGAGTCGTTTTTGGAATTTTAATTGATTAGGGGTCATATCAGATTTTCGGATTTGTAAATTGGGTTAACTTTAAATGGTCATAACTTGAGATTTACAAGGAATTAGATTATGAAATTTTTACAGTAGGTCAATACTGGAAAAATAGAGCCTTTCCAAGTGGATTCATCTCGTTTGGATGAATACACAATTTTTAAGAATTTTCCTACTAAACTGACCTGTTGAGGAGATTTTCTGGACCTAGCTGTGTTGTACGAATTTTCATAATTTTTGTGTTTGGAATTGAGACAAAACAAAAATAGGTATTGTCGAGTGAATCCCAAAGTAAATTTAGTAAATATTTGGGAGGTTAACTCACTGGTTTGCTATTTTAAATAAATTAGTTTTGATGGCGCACAATCTGTCCTGAAAACACAGATTGTGTATTATGTGCTTCTGTGATTAATTGAGGTCTTAGGTGGTATGGAATTGACATGAAACTGAAGTACACTTGTCTGAGACACATACGGAATGTAGAAACTAATTGTAACCAACGTATTCACCAACGGGTCCGTAGGGTTTACTATTGCATGTAGAATCACTAGGCGTCGCATACACACTTTTGAACATTTAAAACGCCTTGGACAAACGAGTTATATGGGTAATGATATTACGCCTATACTCACTAAGCGACACTGTTATTAGGGTGTCGGTAGCATATATTGCTTGCTGTTCGGATTCTTTGCTTGCACGTTAAGGTGAGTTTACGGCCCCTCTTTTAAACTGGTTTTATACTTTCGGGGGAGAAAACATGTGTTAAAACTATATTTGGTAACTACTGTCATACTATGGGTTTCTATTGTGTACTACACGATCTTTGGAAGTCCCGGGGGGAACCATGAATGTGCGGGTTTGCACAACGGGGAAATGTGAATAGCGCTATTGGGAGTGACCAACCCCGCTCGTCGACTTGGAGGGTCGGCGGGTGCATATTGTCTCAAACAGGAACAACAGGAACAACAGGAACTACATCGGGCATACTTTTGGTATTCGCGTTAGTAATGGTTTTCCAATCGTGGTAGTAACAAAACGTACGCCTAGCTAGCGTATACTGGTTTACGATTTGTTATAGTATGGACAGGTGGACTTGGTACTTGGATACAAAACCTGTAAACTCACCAACATTTTTGTGCTGACGTAAACTTTTACATGTTTTCTCAGGTCGCTAAGGTAGCACAGTGGAACTTGGGCGCACGCGTCTGCACGACGTCTAGTTAGAGTTGCATGGTTTTACAAACGTTGAACATTGGTTTAATATTGAATAATTGTTTTGAATAAGCTTCCGCTGTAAACGGGGATTTTAAACTATGTTTTGAAATTGCATCTATATTCATTTAGACTTGTTTATTGTGATCGTTGGTTTGGATCCTGGTTTGTCATGCGCCTCGCGGTAAAACTCCGCAAGTGGATTTTGAGGGTGTGACAGATTGGTATCAGAGCCAATGGTTATAGTGAACTAGGACTGCATGTAGGGTCTAGTCTATAGCCGAGTCGCACACACTAGACGATCACATGGTACTAAACGTTATAGTGGTTTACGTATGGTCTTGTCGGGGTGTCTCTAAATCGTTGGTCTTTCTATGTTACATCATCCGTTCTATCTTAGGTTGGGTTACTTGTTTTCTAGGCAGTGTAGTCTATTGGAGTAACTCGTGTGCTCTTGAGATTTGTCCAAGGCTCGGACATCTCCCTTTCGCACTCCAATAGAAACACTTGCCATAAACTATTGTAGCATTACGGTGTGTAGCTGAGAGTCTATGTTCGGTGATTTGAACTTTGGACTAGGAGGACACTTGGAGGACCATGTAGAGCGGTTTATCATTTTGGGTGCACACAAAATCATAAACCGAAATGCATGGAAGCCCTGGTGAGCTCTGGGTTTGAGGGGATAGTCCTGGATTGGATCTAGCTTTGATCTTGTGAACATTAGTGGTTATCCTTATCTGCGAAACTAAATTTTCTCGCTCTTTCTGCCAGAATCATGTCTGGAGTACGAGGAGGACGTGGAGGTGGTCGCAATGGTGGACGTGGTGGTGGTCGCGGTGGTGCTGGTGGTCGTGGAGGTGTTAACCTATCGCAGGATGATCTGAACAACTTACTCCAAGCTGCCTTTCAGTTAGGACACAACGGTGGTGGTAAGTTGATTTATCCATTTTCCTTGCCTCATTGGTGAACCTTGTTTGCATTCTTCGTGGTTTCTCATACGTTTCATTTCAGGTGGTCCTGTTAACCCACCCCCACCCATGTGTACCTACAAGATGTTTCGGGACAGTAAGCCCCAGGAGTTCTCTGGCACTGAGGGTGCGGTGAGCTTGCTTAGGTGGTTGGAGAAAGTGGAGTCAGTATTTTTGATGTGTAACTGTCTCCCAGAAGATCGGGTAAAGTATGCTGCTGCATTATTCCAGGATGTGGCATTGACTTGGTGGAATGGCATCACCCAGAATATGGGTATTGGGGAGGCATATGCTATGCCATGGGAGAATTTTGTGCAGTTGCTGAAGCGTGAGTATTGTCCCAGGGAAGAGGTACAGAAGCTGGAGCATGAGGTGTGGAACCTCAAGATGACTGGGTCGGAAATTGAGAAGTATACTGTGAGGCGGAATGAGTTGGCAGTGCTGTGTCCCGATCTGCACATGCCAGAGTACCGTAGGATTGAACACTATGTCTCAGGGTTAGTACCGGAAATTGCAGGGTTAGTGGCTGCGGGAAATCATCCTACGTATGCAGAGGTAGTTCGATCGGCCCATAGGTGACCAACTTAAAAGTGAATGAGGGGATTTTGCCTGCGAAAGGTTCGACTGTTAAGGCTCCAGAGAACAACAAGCGCAAGTGGGAAAATGACGGGAAAGGATCTGGGTCTGCACAGCAGGGTAAAAGGTTTGATAATGGGGGTTCATCTTCTTTGGGTAACAAGCAGGGTGGTTATGCGGGAAAACTGCCCAAATGCAACAAGTGTGGACGCCATCATCAAGGGAACTGCGACAGTAACCGTTGCCACCACTGCCAGCGAACAGGGCATTATACTAAGGATTGTCGGGCTACACTTCCATCGACTCAGGCTCCGACTAACAGCTCAGCTCCGACTACTCAGGGGACTACAGGGAAACAAGGATGCTACAACTGTGGTGACACTGGGCATTACAAGAAGGATTGCCCAAAACTGAAGCAGGGTGGGAACAACGGGAATGGGAACAACGGGGGCGGCGGCAGAAATGCACATGCCTTCGTCATTGGAGCTGCTGAGGCTAGACAGGACCCTGACACAGTCACCGGTACGTTCCTTCTCAATAATCGTTCTGTTAGTGTGTTATTTGATTCCTGTGCCGACAAGAGTTTTGTATCCATGGATGTTAGTCGACTGCTAGATGTAGTACCCGTACCATTAGAGACTAAGTATATTATTGAGTTGGCTGACGGTAAAAAGATTGAAGCTACTAGTGTCCTTCGGGAGTGCCAATTAGAGTTGTCGGGTTTAACGTTCCCCATCGATCTTATGCCGGTACCTTTGGGTAGTTTTGACGTTGTGGTAGGCATGGATTGGTTGTCTTTGTATCGCGCGGAGATTGTCTGTTATGATAAGGTTATTCGGATTCCTCTCCCTGATGGAGAATTCCTTTCTGTGTACGGTATCAAGGGTGGTGTTTCGCTAAACATCATCTCTAGCATGAAAGCCCTTAAGTGTCTTCGAAAGGGTTATCCAGCCGTTTTGGCGCTTTTATCTGTTTCCTCTGGTGATGAGAAGAAGATCGACGATATTCCGGTTGTACGCGAGTTTCCTGATGTGTTTCCCGATGATTTACCTGGTCTTCCTCCCCATCGTCAGGTTGAGTTCGGTATCGATCTCGTACCGGGAGCTGCTCCTATTGCTCGGGCCCCCTACCGTCTTGCACCTCCCGAGATGCAGGAATTGTCTAGTCAGTTACAGGAACTCTTGGACAAGGGTTTCATCAGGCCAAGTTCTTCCCCTTGGGGAGCCCCGATTTTATTTGTTAAGAAGAAGGATGGAAGCTTCCGATTGTGTGTGGACTACAGAGAACTGAACAAATTGACCATCAAGAACCGTTATCCTCTTCCACGTATTGATGATCTATTCGACCAGCTTCAGGGTTCTAGTTATTATTCCAAGATCGATTTGAGGTCCGGTTATCACCAGCTGCGCGTCAGGGAGGCTGACGTTGCAAAGACTGCTTTTCGAACACGTTATGGCCATTTCGAATTCTTGGTCATGCCTTTCGGTCTCACGAACGCACCGGCGGTTTTCATGGACTTGATGAACCGCGTCTGTAAACCATATTTGGACAAATTCGTCATTGTGTTTATTGATGACATTCTGATCTACTCCAAGAACGAGACCGAACACGGGGAACATCTGCGGTTAGTTTTGGAACTCTTGCGACGGGAACAACTTTATGCCAAGTTCTCAAAGTGTGACTTTTGGTTACGCGAAGTTCAATTCCTAGGACATGTGGTTAATGAACTAGGGATTCATGTCGATCCAGCAAAAATCGAAGCGATCAAGGACTGGGGAGCACCAAAGACGCCAACTGAGGTGCGGCAATTCCTAGGCCTTGCGGGCTACTATCGTCGTTTCATTCAGGGGTTCTCGAAGATTGCTCAACCCCTCACCACTCTCACTCAGAAGGATAGGAAATTCGACTGGGGTGAACCACAAGAGTTAGCGTTTGAAGAACTGAAGTCTAAACTGTGTTCTGCTCCCATTTTGTCTTTACCTGAGGGTCCTGATGATTTCGTTGTTTACTGTGATGCTTCTATTCATGGTCTCGGTTGCGTGTTGATGCAACGCGAGAAAGTGATCGCGTATGCTTCTCGTCAACTCAAGGTGCACGAGAAGAACTACACCACCCATGACTTGGAGTTGGGTGCCGTGGTATTCGCGTTGAAAATTTGGAGACATTACTTGTACGGTACCAAGTGCACCATCTACACCGATCACAAGAGTCTCCAACACATTTTCGACCAACAACACTTGAACATACGGCAGCGTCGCTGGATCGAACTTTTGAACGACTATGATTGTGCTATTAAGTACCATCCTGGCAAGGCGAATGTTGTAGCAGACGCCTTGAGCAGGAAGGAATCAACTAAACCTCGTCGTGTTCGGGCGTTGCAGCTCACCATCCATTCGTCGTTACCTGATCAACTCCGTTCTGCTCAATTGGAAGCTTTGAAGGAGGAAAACCTTAAAGCTGAAACTATGCACGGTGCCGACAAGCACCTAGAGCGAAGGTCTGATGGCCTGCACTATTTCGCAGAACGTATATGGGTTCCTTTGTTCGGGGGACTACGGGAGCTTGTCCTTGATGAGGCTCATAAGTCCCGGTATTCTATTCATCCTGGTTCGGATAAGATGTACCAAGATCTGAAGGTGCTTTACTGGTGGCCAAACATGAGGTCGGACATAGCCTCATACGTGAGCAAATGCTTGACCTGTGCTAAGGTCAAGGTGGAATACCAGAAACCGTCGGGTCTCCTGCAACAACCTGAAATTCCGGAATGGAAATGGGAACGGATTACTATGGATTTTGTCACACAACTTCCTAAATCACCAAGCGGGAACGACAAGATATGGGTGATTGTCGATCGGTTGACGAAATCAGCTCATTTTCTTGCTATTAAGGAGACCGACACCATGGATCGTTTGGCTCGTCTTTATTTGAAGGAGGTCGTTTCTAAGCACGGGGTACCAGTTTCTATTATCTCGGATCGTGACTCCCATTTTACTTCTCACTTCTGGAAGTCTTTACACAAGGCTTTGGGAACCCAACTAGACATGAGTACAGCTTACCATCCACAGACTGACGGTCAAAGTGAGCGCACGATTCAAACTTTAGAAGACATGCTGCGGGCATGTGTGATCGATTTTGGCAAGGGTTGGGAAGCTCATCTACCGTTAGTAGAATTCTCGTACAACAATAGTTATCACACGAGCATCAAGGCGGCTCCGTTCGAGGCACTGTACGGACGGAAATGCCGTTCTCATCTTTGCTGGGCTGAAGTGGGTGAGAGTCAACTCACTGGGCCTGAACTAGTGTACGAAACTTCGGAAAAGATCGTACAGATTCGAAATCGGTTGGCGGCGGCACGGGACCGGCAAAAGAGTTATGCTGATCAGCGTCGCAAACCACTGGAATTCCAAGTCAATGACAAGGTACTTCTAAAAGTCTCACCGTGGAAGGGCGTCATACGCTTTGGGAAGCGTGGCAAACTCAATCCACGGTATGTCGGACCATTTACGATCCTGGAACGGATTGGACCGGTGGCATATCGTCTTGATTTACCGACGGAGCTCGGTAACGTACATAACGTCTTCCACGTGTCAAACTTGAAGAAGTGTCTGGCTGACGAGTCTCTCATCGTTCCACTAGAAGAGATCAAGGTTGATGATCGTCTTCGGATTGTGGAAGAACCTGTGGAGATCCTTGATTACAAGATTCGTAGCCTACGTCACAGCAAGATTCGTATCGTTAAGGTTCGGTGGAACTCGAATCGGGGACCGGAATATACGTGGGAACGGGAGGATCAGATGAAGTCTAAGTATCCTCATCTTTTTCCTAAGGAAGCGTTCGAGTCGAGACATGTCTCTTCTGCAGCTGAATGAATCTCGGGGCGAGATTCCTTTTAACGTGGGGATGATGTGACAACTCGGGTAAATCTCTTTTTGGTTTCTATCTTTTGTTTGTTTCCTTCGTTATTTCTTTTGTTCTTTTGGTACTTGTGCAATTTTCGGGACGAAAATTCTTTTAACGTGGGGATGATGTGACACCCGGCAAATTCTGGTTAACAACATTGTCTAGATGAAAGTCTACCTTAGCGAGTCACGCGTATATTATACGTAACGAGGGTTAGCTAGATAGCTAGAAAGGACATACGTGCATTGTCTCGGGTTTGAGACAACTTACAAAACGTTTTCTAGTCCGGTTTGGACATCTAGGGACTAATTAACCTGCGGGTTATGAGATGCTTTGACTCCTTGTGTGGGTCGGGTTCTGACTCCTTGTGTTAGTTAACATGTGATTTCATGATTAGTGAACCTCGGACGTTGGTGAATAACAAACATAGGTGTCTCGGTGATATCTGACAACTTATGTGAAAACCATACGTGATTATGTGAACCTAACCCGAACACGTTAATAAAAATTATTAAAAGTGGAGCGCGAGGTTGATTAGGGTCTTAACGCATGGGGTTACACTTGTTACGGTCCGTAATAACGAAAACGTCGAAGGATAACGCGTCGGGAGGCGAAACGAGGCAAAAGCGCGCCACCCGGACCTGTGAGCGGCCGCTCACAGGCTCCGAGCGGCCGCTCGAAGGGGACTGACGGGTTTAAACCGCCTCAAACTCATATTTAAACATCCTTAACTCCCATGCAGCCCTCATACTCAACCCTAATCGCCCCCTTACTGCCCCACACGAATATTTCACTCCAAAAACTCCTGCTAAGGCTCAAGATCATCAATTGGGAGGCTCCAAGGCGCGCGATTGATTGATTTGAAGAGCTAAGGGTATAACTCATGATTTCTTACGCTTTTTACTTTATGTTTTATTGTAAAAATCATATAACAAGTTTGTCCAGGTCTGATTGGGTTTAATAAACATTAAAACATGAGTCTTTTTGAAGATTAAACGGATTAAACCTATTAATAAACGCGTAGTAACATCATAGGATGCTTGTTGCGCAAGTTATTGGTGTTTTGATCCTAAAAGCTTTGATCTTGACATGTTTGATAATAGGATCTGATGGGAATAGGTATTAGGAAAGTTGTATGATGATTATTAGGTATTATTGATTGATAATATGCAACTAGGGTTTGATATAATTGATGATATTGTACGATCAGAATCTGGACAGATTCTGAAAGTCGACTTGTAGGGTCTGTTTCGTGGCTTAAAAACAATTGATTTGATCGATTCTTTGCATGATTGTAACGTACAAGGTCTTAGCTTTTCATAATGGGCAAAACCATCGAATTTGGACATCGTTTGAGTCATTTTTGGAATTTTAATTGATTAGGGGTCATATCAGATTTTCGGATTTGTAAATTGGGTTAACTTTAAATGGTCATAACTTGAGATTTACAAGGAAATAGATTATGAAATTTTTACAGTAGGTCAATACTGGAAACATAGAGCCTTTCCAAGTGGATTCATCTCGTTTGGATGAATACACAATTTTTAAGAATTTTCCTACTAAACTGACCTGTTGAGGAGATTTTCTGGACCTAGCTGTGTTGTACGAATTTTCATAATTTTTGTGTTTGGAATTGAGACAAAACAAAAATAGGTATTGTCGAGTGAATCCCAAAGTAAAGTTAGTAAAAATTTGGGAGGTTAACTCACTGGTTTGCTATTTTAAATAAATTAGTTTTGATGGCGCACAATCTGTCCTGAAAACACAGATTGTGTATTATGTGCTTCTGTGATTAATTGAGGTCTTAGGTGGTATGGAATTGACATGAAACTGAAGTACACTTGTCTGAGACACATACGGAATGTAGAAACTAATTGTAACCAACGTATTCACCAACGGGTCCGTAGGGTTTACTATTGCATGTAGAATCACTAGGCGTCGCATACACACTTTTGAACATTTAAAACGCCTTGGACAAACGAGTTATATGGGTAATGATATTACGCCTATACTCACTAAGCGACACTGTTATTAGGGTGTCGGTAGCATATATTGCTTGCTGTTCGGATTCTTTGCTTGCACGTTAAGGTGAGTTTACGGCCCCTCTTTTAAACTGGTTTTATACTTTCGGGGGAGAAAACATGTGTTAAAACTATATTTGGTAACTACTGTCATACAATGGGTTTCTATTGTGTACTACACGATCTTTGGAAGTCCCGGGGGGAACCATGAATGTGCGGGTTTGCACAACGGGGAAATGTGAATAGCGCTATTGGGAGTGACCAACCCCGCTCGTCGACTTGGAGGGTCGGCGGGTGCATATTGTCTCAAACAGGAACAACAGGAACAACAGGAACTACATCGGGCATACTTTTGGTATTCGCGTTAGTAATGGTTTTCCAATCGTGGTAGTAACAAAACGTACGCCTAGCTAGCGTATACTGGTTTACGATTTGTTATAGTATGGACAGGTGGACTTGGTACTTGGATACAAAACCTGTAAACTCACCAGCATTTTTGTGCTGACGTAAACTTTTACATGTTTTCTCAGGTCGCTAAGGTAGCACAGTGGAACTAGGGCGCACGCGTCTGCACGGCGTCTAGTTAGAGTTGCATGGTTTTACAAACGTTGAACATTGGTTTAATATTGAATAATTGTTTTGAATAAGCTTCCGCTGTAAACGGGGATTTTAAACTATGTTTTGAAATTGCATCTATATTCATTTAGACTTGTTTATTGTGATCGTTGGTTTGGATCCTGGTTTGTCATGCGCCTTGCGGTAAAACTCCGCAAGTGGATTTTGAGGGTGTGACAAGCAACTGTGCATTGTATCTGGCAAGAAAGGAACTTGAGGCTGTTATAAAAAAAAGGATTGAAGATAATGTTGAGTTACGCCCCTGTTTGGGGATTATTTACTTGGTTTACATAGGATGAACGATGATCGAGTATGCACGTCGGAATGTGCAGTGACTCTCAGATGAAACAATGGGTGGAGGAATGTTTGATAAACACAAACTATATTATTATCCACACAAACAAACTGATACATAGGAGGGGTATTTATACCCAAATACATGGTATTAGTAAATTGTATTTATGGCAAGAGTCAAGGTCCCGTACATACAGACAAAACGTACGAACTGTACGAATCACTACAAATCACGCGGTGGCAATTTTGTAATAATTCAAAAAGCTATTTTGTACTAAACCCACTTTTTCTAATTACTCTGTACAACAACCGTCATTCAAACACCCCCAAAAATCAGTTTTTCGAATAAAAAACCTTCAAAAAACCACAAATCAACATCACGATTCAAGATATTAACCAAGATGAAGTTGAAAATCCTTCAAAAACAACAAACCGGAGGTAATATGTTGTTCTTTATTAGTGTAAATTTTATTATTAGCATTATAATAAACTAGGGTTTCATCGTTTTCATTTCAAAGTTTTAACCGTCAAAAAACCACAAATTAACATCACGATTCAAGCGATTAACCAAGATGAAGTTGAAAATCGTGCAAAAACAACAAACCGTGATGTAATATGTTGTAGAGTAATTTTATTATTAGCTTTATAATAAACTAGGGTTTCAATGTTTTAATCGTTTTCATTTCTGGTTATTTTTGTAGAGTAATTTTTTTTAAACTTTGTATGTCATTTTAGGTCTGAGTAATATCTAGTGTAATGTTTGTTAAATTTGTATTAGTGTAAGTTGTTTGTATTAGAGTAATTGTTTGTAGAGTAATTTTGGTTAAACTTTGTATGTCATTTTAGGTCTGAGTAATATCTAGTGTAATGTTTGTTAAATTTGTATTAGTGTAAGTTGTTTGTATTAGAGTAATTGTTTGTAGAGTAATTTTGGTTAAACTTTGTATGTCATTTTAGGTCTGAGTAATATGTAGTGTAATGTTTGTTAAATTTGTATTAGTGTAAATTGTTTGTATTAGAGTAATTGTTTGTAGAGTAATTTTGGTTAAACTTTGAATAGCATGTTTTTTGTAGAGTAAAATGTTTGTTAACCTTGGAATATCATTTTTATTAGTGTAATTTTTCAATACTGTTACACTAGTTAATTTGTTATAACAAAAGTAATTTGTCCATGTTGTATGTTTTATACAAATCAGATTCTGGTACTGAAAGTTTTAGAATCGTAACAAGAAGAAGAAGAAGTGATAGAATAGCAAAAACAAGATCATTCAGATTTTCCAACGATATATCAAACCCAATTTCTATTGATCTTGATGAAGCACAAATAACAGGTTAAGTATTTATAGAAATATTAGTTATCAATGAGCACAAATAACAGATTTGCCTTCTTTTGTTATAGATACATCAACGAAGAATGACACTACAAAAAAAAACGGTTCAAAGCCGAAAGAAGAGTATTGCTTGTAAGAAAAAGAATTCTGTCAAAAAAGCTAACAAGAATACCATCTTCAAAAAGAAGAGTGTTGCTGGGAAGGAAGCACCAGCTTCAAAAAGAAAACAAGTCGCTTCAGATGACGATTTTGAAACTCCACCATCAAAGAAAACTTCTAAAAGAAAACCAACCAAAGATGTTAAAGCTACACCTTCAAAAAAACCTGTTAAAAGGAAGTTGTCTACTTCAGATGATGATTTTCAATCACCACCTTCAAAGAAACCAAGAAAAAAACCAAATCCAATACCTAGAAAACCATTTATCGAGTACACAGACCACACTTTATACCTGAGATGTGACCCAGGAAACTTCCTTAAAGTTATCAAAAACTTATCTGATGCTCAAAAGGCTGCTGTAGTAGAAGTGCTTGAAAAGAATAAACCAAGAAAAGGTTTTTGTGAAAGGTTGGATGAATTCAAGAATCAGTTCCCCAATCCAAGAATCAGTGTGTTACAAGTAATTAACCTAGTAAAGGCCAGTTCATCTGCTGGAAGGGTTTTCAAGACAAATTTCCTTGTCATATTCAGTACACTATTGGGTGAAGCAACAAAATGCTCAACAGTCAATCAAAGATTCATGAACATGATTGAAGATGATTCTGAAATACCAAAGTTGAATTGATGCAACTACATAATGTGTTGTCTCAGAAGAACAAAAAAAGGATGGCATGGTGGAAAGGATCAATACACAGGGCCTATTCTATTTCTTGTGGTATGATTTATTTTTACTTTCTTCTTTATAAGATAATTACTCTAAAACTAAAAAAAAGCACATGTTTTAAATGTTTTGACAGGTACTCTACACATATCTGTACCATAAAAGGCATCCTGAATTTGATGATGTTCAAATCCAGACACCAGCAATAAAGTATATTAATACAAAAAATCTATGTAAAATGGAAGAGTTTTTGAATAATAATGGTCCATTAACTGATAATGAAGCTGAGGATATTGAGAAAGATGTGAATCAAGGTAGAGGCAGAGAAATAGATGAGAATGAAGGTGAAGGCAAAGAAGAAGATCATAACAATGTTGAAGAGAAGAATGACAATGAAGGTGATCATAACACCACTTATCTGGATTTTTATTTTCATTATTGATGTGATTATTATAACGTATTTTAAATGGCAAACAGGAAGTAGTGCTGCTGAATTAGTGGTTGATGCGGCTGCACCGATTTCAGATATTGCAATGGCAAGCAAAAGGACTGCCATTGGGTTGGCTGGCAAGGCTGCGGGTGTGGCGGTGGACGCGACTGTGATGGTTGTAGATATTGGGTCGCAAACTGGAAAAACTGCTGCTAAGATGGCGAAGAATGTGGCGAAAAATGTTGCAATGGAGACAGGGAAGACTGCTGCACAACTTGCGGATAAGGCTAAAGTTATGGCTGTGGACACGGCTATGACAATTAAGGATATTGCAGTTGGAACTGGAAAGAATGATGAAAATGTTGATAATAGTCAACAAACTGAAGTTGATTTCGACAACTCACGTATGTTATTCCATCTAAAATATACTATTACGGAATTACTTAGTACTATCTAATATTTTCTTATCATTGTTTATAACTTGTTCTTTATAGTTAACTTTAGTATTGATCGACCGCCTTTAGATTTGGAAAATATGGTGGTTGGAACAGAAACCCAAAGATTTATCGACGATTGCATTACACCAGTGCCGTTGTCTGGTTTATCAGCCTACTTAGGCCCTGATTATAGAGCAAAAGAACGGGTAATAATTACTCTACATGTTAAATGTTCAATATTAAAAACATAATTACTCTACTAATGTGTTTGGCCTAATTGTATGTAGCAATGGTTATGCAACTTGGAAGACCATATTGAGCAGTACAAGAAATTGGGGGAAGTCATAAATAATATGGTTAAAGAAGGGAAAGCAAAGTATACCTGGAATGATGCCATATTAAACATGTGCAAGGAATGGGAAGAGCAATATCCTCAATCTCAAAATTCTACTGATGATAACAACACTGTCATCAGTTTGAATGATCCTCAAGAAATAGCAGAAACCGAGAAAGAAGTAGAAGTTAAAGGCAATGCAACTCATGTTGAACATGAGACAACAAATGAAGGTAAAAAAAAAAAAAGAAACTATTTAACATTTACACTTTCTATTTATATGTATGTTGACAAATAATTACTCTAATACTAACGATATGTATGTGTTCAATTGAAAGGTGCAGAAGTTGAGAAGAATAAAAATGATGTCGGTGTTGTTAAAGGCGACTTTCCTGAAAAAAGTGATGTTCAACAAAGTGTCACTGAGACAATGGAAAAACAAATTGAGATAACTTGTCAGGAAGTGGAAATACAACAAATTGTTGCTAAAGAGGCTTGCCTTGGGTTCCAGAAGTTTGCTGCTGTGGAAGACACATGGACTGTAATTCCTATTTCCAAAAAAACAAGGTAAGTTAAAATTACACTAGTAGTTATTCGTAATTACTCTAGCTATATTTAACTTTGTTAATGTTCACAAAAAATGGTGTAGATGATGCTAAATTGAATACTGAGGACAATCTTAAGCAGGATAAAAAAGACGTTGGAGGAAAAGCAGGTATGTACTTTCTCCAAAATATATAGTTGGCTTATTATATTTACCTAATTACTCTAGAAATGATACTTGGAAAATATTGAAGGCAATTTAGATGAAACAAATGTTGAAGATGAGTCGGTTAATGTGGTCAAAGTTGAACCATCATCAATGATCGACGCGTTACCTGCTTTTCGGTTAAAAAAAGACAAAGAAGTTGTGGCTGTCACAGATTGTACACCTCAACAACCAGGAAGAGAAAAGAGAACAACAAAGGTGACTTCTGCATATAAATCACCTTATGTTAAACGGAAGGTTGAACTGGGACAAAAGCTTAGTGACGATGAAACCAGGGTGGCAGAATACATATTTTTTCCCATTGATGAACTGTAAGTACAGATTTGTCCAGATTTAATAATTATGTAAAAATAAATTTTATTGCGTCATTCTAACTCCGCGCAAAAACAGGAATTTTGTCTACAAATCAATGTATGGGTCAGAAGTACTTAAGGTCATTTTTGAGTGCTTATATCAAGGTGTTAAACTTTCATCAATCATCATTGATGTCTGGTCTGAAGTGCTAAATGATGAAGAAAAACTGAAGAGCCGAACGTCACCAAAGAGGTTTTTCTGCTCGACAACTATATTGGTATGAAAAATACTTATCCTATTTACATAATTACTCTATTGCAAAATTAATTACTCTAGTACAATCTATCAATTGAAGTAATTACTCTAGTAGAAAACATATAAATTGGTAAACTTTACAGTAAGCAAACTTTACAGTAAGAAAATTTCGAATAGCAAAGTTAATTACTCTAGTACAAACAATAAATTCAAATTAATTACTCTAGTACAAAACATACTTCCATTTTCCCAAAAAACATAATATTCAACCCATCAAGTTAATTACTCTAGTGCAATCTATCTATTGTAGTAATTACTCTAGTAGAAAAAATAAAATTTCAAATTGCAAGTTAATTACTCTATTATGCAATTATGTTTATTAAATTCTAAATCTGTTACATAATTACTCTATTGTATCTACATATTCACTCTACTGATAATTGTATTGTTAAAATGCAGCTGGAACAACAGTTTATGCTCACAGAAGAAATGCTATTTGATAAGTTCAATAGCAGCATGGATGCCTACCTTAAACAGTTTAAAGTCAAATCATTAACGGATACTGATCTCCTTTTTTTCCCAATTCTAGCTTCAGAACATTACTATGTTTTGTGTTTCCATTTGAAAGTTGGGAAAATTGTTTTGATGGATAACAGCAAGATGGGAGATAATTTTGATGATAGATATAAAGGGATCCCTCATAAGCTGGTAATATTGTTGACATTTTATTTAACTTTACCATTTATATAAATTTCAAAAAGCTAATATGTTTTTGCATATATTGTAGAGAAATGCATTGTGCAATTACATGAAGATTTCCAAAATCAAAACAGGTCTGAAGAAAATGACTGGGGCAGATATCAAAAGGTTGGAAATGCCATGGAGGACCGAGGAAAACAAAATCGATTGTGGCGTTTTTGCAATGCGTCATATGGAAACCTACATGGGAAATGAAAAATGGGATAGCGGTTTCTCGGTAAAAGAGGATGTTCAACAAGAAGAGCTCAAGGATCTAAGATACAAATTCTTGTCAAAGATGTTATTGTCCGATATCAACAGTGCAAGAGATGATCTTATAACGAATGCCCTTAAAGTTGAAGCCATGGAAACTGAATTAAAGGAAGACATGAAGAAAAATTTGATCGATCAGATAAAAGAAAGGCAAACGAGCTTTGTTTGAATTTGTTAGTAATGCTAGTAGTTTAATTTCGTCTTTTGATCAAATTGTAAACTTTTGTTGGACATGGGATCCATTCTATGATATTTGACATCGTTACTATGTAGGCATTATGTATGGTTTATATAAATCTTTGTATTTGGATTTAGAATTGGTGCCAAGTATAAATTGCTAAATATAACAGTATACAAAATTCAAATTGCAAGTTAATTACTCTAGCACAATCTATCAATTGAAGTAATTACTCTAGCAGAAAACATATAAATTGGTAAACTTTACAGTAAGCAAATTTTGAATTGCAACGTTAATTACTCTAGTACAAACAATCAATTCAAATTAATTACTCTAGTACAAACATACTTCCATTTTCACAAAAACATAATATTCAAACCATCAAGTTAATTACTCTAGTGCAATCTATCTATTGAAGTAATTACTCTAGTAGAAAAAATAAAATTTCAAATTGTAAGTTAATTACTCTAGTACAAACTATCAATTCAAAGTTAATTACTCTAGTACAAACTATCAATTCAAAGTTAATTACTCTAGTTATATTTTAAATAAGATGAAACTAGAGTAATTAAATAATTACTCTACTACTTCAATTATAACACGAAATGCAAAAATCCGTATTCAAAAACATTTAACTTTCATAGTATTCAACAGCAATTCTCAACTAATTAAGATGCGAATTAAAAAAGTTCAAAAATAACATCGATTAATTCCCGATTGGTTCCTTCCCAACAAATGATTTGCATGTACGAACATCATGACCAAGCTTCCCACATACACCGCATACTCTACGTCTTTTACCAGCGCGGCTAGCTGCCATTTCCTTTTTAGATTTTATTCTTTTATGTGAGCCACGTCCCTTATTTCTAATACCACATGGAAGTCTCAACTTTGTGGTTGTTGGTTGATCATAACCAAGAAGAGACGCCATCATATCTTTTTTCTTCAAAGTCGGCCCAGTTTTACTCCCTTCAGCCTTTTCCATCAATATTTTCAATTGATCTCTTACCTTAGTTAATTCCTCAATGTTTGTAAAATGTCGACTACTAAGGTATTCGGTAGCAACCATTATCTCACGCACAAGCTGATTCGCCTTATCAATGTTGACATTAGAACTATCTTTAACAAAAAGTGAAGAATTGGCTTTGTTTACAACTGTGTCCCTTCTCCAACGCTTCAAAACATACTTCTCAGGTATTTCATCAAGTTCAAACATTCGTAACACAAGGAACGCGTGCCGACATAACAAACCGTATTGCTCAAATCTTTTGCAAACACATGAAACAGAAATAACTTCTTCATCAGCTTTACCCATTACCTGAGAATTTAAAAAAAATAGTTTACTTGAATAGTAAATAACACATTATAGTACTAATTACTCTAGCAGGTTCCATAGCAAGTAGCAAAATAGTGAATACCCTAATTATTGAATTAATTGAATAATAACTCTAGTTATATGTTAAATAATACATGAGATATACTAATTACACTACTGGATTATATGACATGTACCACATAGTAATTACTCAAATTAAACGATAAGTTAAAAAATTAAAAATACCTCAAAGAAACCATCTCCAAAAGCCTTAGAATCTCGAATATAAATTCTAGCATAATCTCCTTCTTTTTTGATGTTAACTGAAAAGCATTTGTGATAACTAGCATATATTTCCTCTTGAACATCAAAAAATATAGACCGGGTATACAACTTAGCAGCATGTTTTTCAAGATTTGATTCAGTCCAGAAATCAGGTACTGTATTCCGGGTATCATGATCATTTTTTCGATGGTTATATCTTTGAGCTTCAATTGCGGTGTCAAAATGACTAAAAAATTCAACAAGTGTCAACTGTGAATTTGAAATAATACCAAAGAATTGATTTTCACTCTCAGACCTCGATGTTGTACGCATGAGGCCTGACATATGCTCATCACGATAATACGCCGGAATCCACATTGATCGTAAGTCGAACATAGTTGATATCCAAGCATTTTGCATAAGACCAAAATCCTTAATTACTTCTTGCCATTCAAGCTCAAACGTCTCAGGCTCAATCGAATCAGTCCAAACAATATTACAAATACGACGTTTGAAGTTATCATCATTGCATAATGAAATCCCAACCTGTAAAAAAAATATATTTAATCCAAATTACTCTAACAATATATTATAATTACTCTAGTTGGAAACACAATTACTACAGAAAAATAAAAATTACAAAATTTGAATCAGAATACAATTACTCTAGAAGAAATATAATTACTCTACAACTAAAATGATAGACAAAGCTTATCAGCAACTCATAATACAATTACTCTAGAAGCAATATAATTACTCTACAACTAAAATGATAGACAAACCTTATCAGCAACTCAGAATACAATTACTCTAGAAGCAATATAATTACTCTACAACTAAAATGATAGACAAACCTTATCAGCAACTTTCTTCATGATATGCCACATACATAATCTATGTCGGCTTTCTGTAAAAACTCTTTGAATTGCTTGTTTCATTGCAGGATCTTGATCGGTAACAACAACCCTAGGCTGACGACCAAATGCCCTTAAAAAACTCGACAATAACCATTCGTAAGATTCAACATTTTCTTTTGCAATAAGACCAGCTCCAAGATTGACATTATGAAAATGGTTATCGATGCCAGTGAAAGGTACAAAAACCATTTTGTATCTGCGCAACAAAAGAAAAATTTAATAAAAAATGTAATAATAATTACTCTAACAATAATAAAGAATTAGAAACTTACTTATTAGTTTTGAAGGTTGCATCAAAGGATATTACATCACCAAAAGTCAAGTAATTCATTTTACAAACTTCATCAGCCCAAAATAAACCGGTTAGACAACCCTTATCATCTGCTGTAAACTCAAATGAAAAATCAGGAAGATAATCTTTCTTATCAGTTAATCTTTGAACAATCATTTGAGCATCATATTCTCCAATAAAACATTTTAAATCTCTTTTAAAATTTTTGCAATCTACAGCAGTTGCACCAACCTCTTCAAAACCACCATATTCTGTCCTCATAATATGAAATGATTTAACAGGGCCTAAATTTAGCGTTGACAAAGAACATATCCTCTTTTGCTTCATAACGGATAAATTTCTTGATGAAGGAACAAACTGCATATCTTCTTGGGAAATAAAACTATGATTATGTTCTTCAACAAACCTGAATACCTTAAATGATTGACCATCATCTGAAATGAATCCGATATGTGCTTGGCAACCAATACGGATAGAAGGCCTATTCTTATGCTTTTTCGGTTTTTTGTTATCATTAACAAATAGAAGATGATCAGACTTAGTAGATATCTTATATCCCTCCCTTGAACATACAAAATACTTATATTTGATTATACCCTTCTTTTCGATTTGAGTACCTTTTCTTACAGAGAAACCTCCATTTCTAGCATATGTTTTGTAAAAATCCAATGAAGCATCCAAAGATGGGAAAACCATGCCTTCAACTGGTATTAATGAAGAAGAAACACTAGGTTTGAAAGTTCTTTCACAAGAAACAGGGGACAACCGTTGAAATCCCATAATTAAATCTTCTACCGCATAATCTACATTAAATAGAAAGACAAAACATAATTATTCTAAAAATTCATTCAAACATATGCATAAAAAAAAGACAATTACTCTACAAAACAATAACATAGACATGACAATCATTTTGAGTAATTACTCTAAACACAAAAAACGATTTATTATCTAGAATAAATCATAATTGACATCTCAAAAGTACTAATTACTCTATCCATAATGATAAGAAAACAATGGATAATATTTTTCAGTAATTACTCTAGTAATAAAACATATCTCAAGACATATTCACCATTGTTATTCACCTATGTATAAAGCTAATAAACCAGAGTAATTACAACACCATTGTTACCCATTATTTAAAACCAAACTGGAATATTACACTAATACAACGAATGATATTCTGAATAAATCTGAATCTACAAAAATCAGAATGCAAAAGCAAATATGAAAAAGAAAATTAAAATCAAAACATTTAAAATACATACCTTGAATCACATTCGTTGTACTTTCAGCCATTGATGGAGAGGAAAAAAACGATTTGTGGGTTATTGAGTGAAAATTGTATAGATTACGAAACTTGGCTGTTCATTAATGGAGGCAGCAGCAAGAAAAGAGGATTAATGGAGCTTAATGTGATGAAATTTAGGGTTTATGTCTGATTAATGGAGCTTAGGGATTTTTAATGGAGGCAGCAACAAGAAAAGAGGATATTGGTTAATTACGAAATTGCCACCGCGTGGATTTGTGCCATTCGTACAGTTCGTACAGATATTTTGTATGTATTTGATGTTTTGTCTTTATGGCAAATTTGTATTGTATTTATATCTCATTTATATTGTCATTATTGTGTAACAAATCTCCCTAAAATAAGGAGATCTCTTGTATTATATATTAATTGAAAATCAATGAGAATGACAAGGAAATTAACTTTCTTGGGAAGGATCTCAAAACTCGGGCTCCTATCCTACGATGCAATAGCACCGGCGATCTATATCCCTTGACTCAACCTCTCCCACTCAAGACCACTCAACCTACATCTTTTGTTGCTGTTTCTCAAGATCGCTGGCATCAACGGTCGGGACATCCTGGAGACAATTTACTCAAGTCTTTGAAGTTGTCTTCATTTATTAATTATGGAAAACTTAATAAATCACTTTGTCAATCGTGTGTTTTTGGCAAAGGTGTTAAATTGCTGTTTTATGATTCTCCTAATTACACTTGTTTTGCATTTGACATTGTTCATAGTGATTTATGGACCTCTCCAATACTTAGTACAGGGTCATAAATATTATATTTTATTTTTGGATGATTTTACTAATTTCTTGTGGACATTTCCCTTATCAACTAAATCTCAAGTCTTTCGAACCTTCACCACTCTTCACAACCACATACACACCCAATTTAAAAGTAAAATCAAACAATTTCAATGTGACAATGGAACTGAATATGCAAATCAAAACTTTTACAATTTTTGTAATCATAACGGCATGCAATTTCGTTTTTCATGTCCCTACACCTCGTCTCAAAATGGTAAAGCGGAACGCAAAATCTGCACCATTAACAACATGATTCGTACTCTTCTTGCCCAAGCTTCTTTACCTCCCAACCTATGGCATCATGCTCTTGAAACCGCCACTTATCTCCTAAATATCTTACCAAGCAAACTTCACAACTTCAAATCCCCCACCACTCTCCTTTACAATTGCACTCCAGAATACGATCACCTTCGTGTTTTTGGATGTCTCTGCTACCCTCTCGTCCATCCTCCAAAATACACAAACTTGACTATAGATCTCATCCTTGTGTATTTCTTGGCTACCCCACCAATCATCGTGGATACAAATGTCTTGATCTTACTTCTCACCAAATTATTATTTCAAGACATGTTCACTTTGAAGAATCCATTTTTCCCTACACCATTCAATCCCCAACAAAACCACCCTCATACGATTTTCTTAATCCCACAATCAATCCCTTGGTTTGGGACTATCTCCAACACAAAAATAAAACCAACCCCCCTCCTGCTACCCCCGTACCCACTACCAGCCCATCCTTCGAACCAAATCCTTCCACCTCTCATCGGCCCACATCTTCTAGCCCATCTCACACTCACTCTAGTCCCACTCAGCCCACCACACGTATATCATCCCCCCACCAAATACCCACTGACCAGCCCAACTCTTCTCACACCCAGGCCCAGTCCACCGGTCCGACCCCCTCTCAGCCCGTTCCACCCTCCGAAGCCCAAATAAACCCTCCGTCCACCCTATCCATATCGTCCAGCCCACCTCCTCCTTCTGCTACTTCTACGGACCACCTTTCTACCACGGTACCACCCCCACCCCCTATACCAACCACCCGTACCATACACACTCGCTCCATGAGTGGCATTCACAAACCTAAACACCACTTTAACCTCCACGCTGCCACCATCGTTCCACTACCCAAAAATCCTTAGGTTGCCTTATCCACTCCCGAATGGCACGATGCCATGACCAACGAATTTAGTGCACTTATTAAAAACAAGACTTGGGAGTTAGTACCTAGAACACCTGACAGGAATATCATTCGTTGCATGTGGTTATTTAAACATAAATTCAGGTCAGATGGCAGTTTTGAACGTTACAAAGCTCGTTTAGTATGTGATGGTCGTAAACAGCAGACGGGTATAGATTGTGGCGAAACTTTTAGACCAGTAGTTAAACCATCTACCATCCGGTTGGTTCTTTCCTTGGCTCTCTCCAAGTCGTGGCCCATTCATCAGCCAGACGTTACCAATGCATTCCTACACGGCAACTTGGAAGAGACCGTCTATATGCACCAACCTATGGGCTTTCGTCACCGTTACTTTCCGAACCACGTTTGTCGCCTACGAAAGTCACACTATGGTCTCAAACAGGTTCCTCGGGCCTGGTATCAACGTTTCACTGACTTTGTTATCTTGCAGGGATTCACACAAAGCAAATCAGTCAATTCTCTCTTTATTTATAGCCACGGGACTGAAATCGCGTATCTTCTGATTTATGTGGACGACATTATTCTTACCACGTCCACTGAGGCACTACGCACACGGCTTTTACAAACATTGTGTGGTGAATTTGCTATGAAAGATTTGGGCCCTCTCTCCTACTTCATGGGTATTCAAGTCACTCGTACTGGTAATCAAATGTTTATCTCTCAACGGGTGTTGGGTCTGCTGACCTGGAGAAGAACAGATGATTGGAAAGCCAAAATATATTACTCAGTTGATCCTTAGAAATAAACAACATTTACAAGATACTTCTCCCAAAAGACTGTTGACCATAACATCTGCTCTGCCCAAACAATTGTCGTGACAACTGCTGCTACAAAGGACTATTGGATAACAACTGCTAGAGAAAAACTGCTGACTAAAGGTCTGATGAAGAACAACTGTTGATCAAGTGTTGTCTGTTGGAGCCAACAGCACTTAGGCTCCAACAGATGATACAAGACCATCAGAGTTTTCTCAACAGCAGTTTACCCTTCAGAGTTTTACAATGTAACAGTAGTTTGTATATAACAGATGTTTTATGTTTGTTATTCTGTTAGAGGTCGCTGTCTTAGGTGACGTCAACTTAGATCATCAGTGGTTTAGATTTTTCTATAAATAGAACAGTGCTTGTACTGTTCTATTCATCACTCAAAACATTCTCTCAGACAAACATTCACAGAGTGATCAGGCTGAGGGGGAGTACTTGTACAATTGACTGTAATCATTCAATATTATGAAAGCATTCGATTGAAAACATTTATTCTCTTGTTTTGATTATAGTTATTATTCCGCTGCACTTACCATTTATAAATCACTTCGTCTATCACATCTTTATTTAAACAAATCAAAAAAATCAAACTCAGATCCTAATAATTGGTATCAGAGCTTGGTCAATTAAATTCGATCTAACCAATCAATTTAATATAAACAGATCAGCTCACAATTATTGATATCGTTTGTTTGTCAGATTGAAAACAGAGTAATAGTTTATTTTCGATTCAACCGTTTGTAAACAGACTTTGTTTTTGAAAAATCAGAGAATGGCTTCAATCAATCACGATCCACACAACACTGGCACGAACAACAAGCCACCTATGCTTGTCAGATCTAAATACAATATATGGCAATGTTGGATGAGCCATGTTCTAGCTCAACAGAACACTGGGTGTTGGAAGTCGGTTATCTTCGGACCACATGTTCCGATGGTGCTGAGTACTGAAGATCCCAAGGTTCAGGAGCCTAAGAAACTTGAAAACTACTCTGACCAAGATTTTCAGAAAATTGAGTTAGATGACAAGGCCTTCAGTATTGTGGCCATGGCTCTACCCAATGATATATATGCTAGGCTGTTACACTGTAACAGTGCAAAGGAGTTGTGAGATGCACTAAAAGAACAATTTGGTGGGACTGAAGAGGTTATTGAAAACAACCGTGAAATACTTAACCAACAATATGAAACATTCAGTCATGTTAAGGGGGAGTCATTAACTCAACAATTTGAGAGGTTTAACTGTCTCATTAGTGAACTAAAACTGGTTGGTCTAACTTACCCATTTTCAACTTTGAACCATAGGTTTTTAAGATCACTACCAGATAAATGGGACACTATTGCTATAGTTATGAGTAACTCAATTGGATTCAAGGACCTATCATTGACCCAGCTTCATGGTAAGCTCTTGACCTATGAGAGAGAGCTTAACCAGAAAAAGAAGCTCCAAGACTCTGGAAAAGTGGCTGATGACTATGTATTTGGTAATACAACACTTCTGGGTCATGATGAGGTGCCTGGTAATAATAAGGATCAGAGTTATGATCATTTCATTGACATAACTTCAGGTTTTAACTCATGTTTTAACTCTGATTCTTATTCACCAAACTATGCTTTTACAAACTATGCTTTTACAGCAAGTGGTGGTGATATCCAGGCATCTGATAACATATCCTTTGAGTATGATGACTTAAAATACTTTGACCCTGATGATTTGGAAGAAATGGACATTATGCACCAATTGGCCCTTCTCAGTGTAAGAACTAACAATTTTTACAAGAAAACTGGGAGAAGGTTTCCAGGGTTAACTGGCAAGTCAAAAGTGGGGTTGGATAAATCAAAGATTAAGTGTTATAAATGTCATAGACTTGGTCATTTTGCAAGGGAATGTAGGAGTCAACATGGTACACCTATGATTACCTATTCAAATCAAAGGCCACAAACCAACACTTATCAAGTTATCCATAATACCCCCGGACCAAATGTGCAAAACACTGCTCATTTTGCACAGTCCTCAAACACTGTTCCTGTCCAGTATGTCCAAACCACTGTTCCTCAGATCCACTACGTGCAAACCCCTGTTGCTCAGGCACCAGTGCCAATGAATTTTGCTCCACCCTTTGCTCCTGCAGAGACCAGTCAACAGAGTTTCTTCATATAAGGCTTTGTTGATTGGAGCAGTCTACCAGATGAGTTGACAGATGAAAATTTTGCATTAGTTGCCAAAGCTGAAAATGAACCAGAAAATTTTTGTTTCATGGCTATGGTAGAAGAGGTTGAATCTGAGGAGGTGGTAACTGAATCTGTTGTTGTGACTAATGATATTGTTGATGAGGTAGTTGCAGGTGAAAAATCTAAAGAAGAGGTTGTGAGTCTCTCAGATCCCTATGGTGCATCTGGTGATTGTGAGTGCAGGTGTGATTGTGCATTGATGGCTGCTGCTAAGGTATCTCCTCAAATTCTAAAAGATTTGTGTTTAGACAAATGTGTAATAGCATTTGCTAACATTAAAGAGGTGAATGAAAACCTTAGAAAGAAAATTTTAGATGATGAAGTTCAATTTTAAAAACTTTAAAAAGAGTTAAAATCAAAATTGGCTGAAAAAGAATCTGAAATAGGCAGCTTAAAACATGAAGCAACTATAACCAAAGACCAGCTCCAAACTATGATAACTAAATATCATAGTTGTAAAAATGAGCTTGAGACCACCCAAGTTGAATGTCAGAAATGGGTGGAATCATGTAAAGGTTTTAAGATGCTCCTCAACAAACAAACCAAAAGTCAGGTGAAGTTTGGTTTTGGTTTTGAAACTACTGCTCCAGCTTTTGAAAACACTGACAAAAGGGATCAAAAGTTGGTTGAGGTAGTACCAACTAATTTGAAGGGTCAAGAGATTAAAATCACTGAACCTAATGGTAAGAAAATTGTTGTTGAAAAACCAGAAGGTTCCTCATCATTCACTGAACTTAAAAAAAATATGAATTTAAACCTACTTGGTCTGATAAGTGTAGTACTCTTGAAAACTTCAAACCAGTTGAATTCAGAACCCCTGATGGTAAGAAAGCACCACAGGCAAAGGTCATTCCCTTGATAGATCTTCCAACAGATGATCAAACATCTGTTGAATAGAAGACTGAAAAAGGGAAAAAGAAAGAAAAGTCTGTTCACTTGTTCTGTGATTTCTGTGAAAAGAAGAATCATGTTACTAAAAACTGTTTTCTTCTAAAAGCATATGATATCAACAAAGGAACAAGTGTGTGTTATTCTAAGACCACATGCTCAATATGTGGTAAGAAGAATCACATAACTAAAGAGTGCCTGTATCTCAAGAATTTTGATGTCAAAATACAAGAATACAAGGCTAAAACTCTTGCAAATCAAGTGGTAATTACTTCAAAAGGAAAACCCAAACAGACTTTTGCTCTAGTTCAAACATCTGTTACCAAAAATTTGGAAACATCTGCTTCCAGGGATGTTCAAGTAACAGATGCTCCACCCACCAACAAGTACCTAAGGGGATATGGACAACCACCTTGTCACAATCTGCCACATGTTTATGAAGAACCCAAAAGGCCTTCTAAACCAAGAGTGAACAGAAATCCCTATGGATACTATCATCTGTCAGGAAGTGATCAAACATCTGTTGCACCAAGTGTTGACATCCAAGCACTGGCAAATGGTCAGCAAGAGTTGTTGAACTTGATTCAAAAACTAGTTCAAACCACTGATCACCTTCCTAAGCTTGAGGCTGAAAAGTCTGTGGACCCATCCAAAGCCAACTTGGCTTTGGACACTCACCAAAACTGATCAATTACTGATGTGTAGGGAGCTTCTGCTTGCTTAGATAGCCTTTGGTATGTAGATAGTGGAGGCTCCAGGCACATGACAGGATGTAGAGCCCTTCTTCTGGACTTCTTAGCTCATGGAGGGGGTGATATATCCTTTGGTAATGATTCAAAAGGTAAGGTGTTGGGTTCATGGACTGTTCAGGCTAGGAAACTCAAGTTTGAAAATGTCAATCTTAATGATAATCTTAAATTTAATCTTCTTAGTGTATCACAAATGAATGAAAAAGGGTATGGCTCATTCTTCACTAAGAAAACTTGTAAGATTATTGGGCCAGAAGTGGTGAAAAAGATTGATACCATCATTGCTGAGAGCAAAGCACAACTTGTTGCTCACAGGAGTGGCAATGTGTATGTGGTTGATATGTTGAAGGACAATCCTATGGCAAATGTCTGTCTATTTTCTGCCGCCTCTACCAAAGAGACATAATTGTGGCATAGGAAACTGGATGCGGAATATCGATTGAATGGTGAAGAACAAAAGATTAAATCGATGAACAATATATTATTGCTGCTTCACCTTGCACACAATCTCTAGGATTGTCTGGTACAAGGTGGTGGCTCTAGTGTCACAAAATGAGATGATTATGAAAGTCTAATGAATGTCTAACCATAAAATGAACTAGAACATAACAATATATAGGGTTCACTAAAGCCTTGGCCCACATGGCCTAACCCAAGCCCATTAACTAAACTAAGCCCAATTAACACAAACGGGCTTAATAAAGACAAGCGTAAACCTTTAAATCTAGCCCAACAATATCCCCCTAGGTTTATACTGTCTTTATCATGGCTTAGTAGGAAGAATCTTCAGATCTTGATCTTCCAATCTTGGGTTCTTTCTTGTTCTCTTGGAGGTAACTTCACAACTTTAATCATCATCAGCTTTTGCTTGAACATATTGCTAAAAGAGAACGTGAGAAGAGGATTCTCAGAAGCTCTTTTTTTTTGTTAATTTTCTCTTTCAAACAACTTTTCAGGTACTTATTCACTTATACTTTCATTGTCAAAAGATGATTCACTTCAGGTTCTTCTGACTCAGGTACATCTTCTCAGTGTGGTGATTCAAGCTTGTCAGCAACTGGAACTCTTTCATTCTTCATCAAACCCTGTTTCTCGATTTGTATAAATTCTGCAAATTCTCATAATTTTGTAAGTAAATAATTTATGCAACAGAGGGTCCAGTATATACATGAACACCAAGTACATCCGTGTACTTCAATTTTAAAATCTCAAAAACCTGAATTTTGTTTGAGAATCGGTCAAATCCTCAAGAATGGTTAATTTTTATAAAAGAAAATGAAAATTTAAACTAATTACAATGCATCTTTTTTGGTGAGAATCATGTGCAAAAAGATCATATCAGTTTTGTCAAACCGTAACACACCATTAGTATATATGTTCTGATAAACTTATTAAAGTGCCAGAAAACAGTCCAAGACGATTACCAGCATCGTTTACCACTTAAACAAACATACACACACGTCTTCAAGTCCTTTATTTTTCTTATTTTCTTAACGTGTGTTAGACCGAAATAACTGTGTGTCCCACATCATGACATACCCCCGCGATCAAGGTATGCACAAAGCTTCTTCATAACAGGTGAGTAAATTGCTGACATCTGTATGTTTTACAAGCTCAAGATCATCGGTGATCAGGTCTGCATATATCTTGATGCAACAGAGAGACCAATGGATTCTTGACTAGGGTTAGGGCAAATACTGTTGGATCAGTAATGCTCTTGATGTGTAGCTTGTTAGTGAACACTTATGTGTTTAGCAAGTTTAATCAGATTTGCACAGCGGAATGAACAGTAAAGTTACACTATTAACAGGAGTTATTACTCCCCCTGGATGTTTGAAAACTACAGACAAATTTAATGAGGATCTAAGTAATGAATGTGAATGATAATAAATACTCAAACAGATTCTCAATAAATGAAATGAAAAGAACAATAATAAGCTTTTGAGGGATTTATGTATTAATCAAAATCAATGTCTAAAACAGAGGGGATGAACCCATCTATTTATAGACTTTACATATACATGAACCTTGCCAAAAAGTAAGTCTGTAACAAGTAGCAACAAGTTGCATTCTTGGAACTTGTATAAACAGGTAAAGTAATATTAAACTAATAAACTACTGAAACATAAGTCGGTTAAAAAGATTCTTGAACAAGAGCTGATGAATGACAAACTACTGATGAGTAGTTTGTCTTCAGTAGTTCTTCAGTGAACTGTCTGGTTAGACTTCAGAACTTCTGATACTTCTTCTTCAGAACTTGTTGAATCCTTCTTCAGTACTTTAGTCTTCTTTCTTCCGTAGTTCTATACTTAGGATATTTTGCAGAAGTGAATTAGACTAAGGTTTACAAAAGTGGTTTCACCAATCCTTTTTGTCCTAAGAATCTCCCCCTGGATTGATGAAGCCAAAAACTTTTCTAATTCTTTATTGTCTTCTTCTTTCATTCACAATCTTCCATATCTCCTTGAACATGGAATTCTTCAATTGATTAAGCTGTTCATCAGTGAGAGATCCCCTTTGAGGTTCCAGATGTTAAATTGTAAGCAAGTCCTGAGTTGATAGTTTCTTTAGTTCATTCATTGACTTGTAGGCCTTGCTTGTAAGATATCTTCTTGTCACCAATACTGAGTTGTCATCAGTAAAGGACCATCTGATGATCAGCACTTTAGACTTGTCAAAGTCTGATGTATAGGGAACCATGCTGGATCCCTGGGATGTTCCGGAGTGTTGGATATTTTCTATTTATGTGACTCTCAAGTGGGATTCACTTCTATCTTCTTCTTGCACTAAATCAGGTAATTTAAAAGTTGGTAAATGACGTTCAGTAACTACCTTTGTGTGCAATATGTCAGTGATAGTCTTCTGAATTTGGTAAGCAAATGTTGAAGGATCCCTAAATTGAGTTATCAGATGCTTCTCTTCAATATCAAAGTCTCCTTGAACAACTGTGTTGCCTTCCAGCAACACCATCTTGAAGTCAGTCTTTGTATTGTCATTTGGTTTCTTCTTGGTAGCTGGTCTTTTAACACTAGAAGTTCTAACTACTGAAGTTGATACTTCAGAAGTTTTGAACTTCTCTGGATTAGCAGCCTTGGCAGCCTTGTACTTCTTGTATGTGTCCAGTAGTCTTTCTTCTTTCCATCTTGACACAGAGGCTTTTGAACCATAGTTATTTGCTACCAGTTCTTCAATCATCTCAGCTCTCTTGGCCTTTCCATCTTTGTTTGTTGCTAGTTTGTCAGCAACAAGTTGAGCTCTTCTAGTCAGCTCATCCATTGAGAGCCCTTTGAGTGAATAGGCTTTTGTTTTGTTGTTCTTTGTTATAAAAGACATCAGTTGTTGTCTTTTGTCTTCTTCAGCAACTCTCTCTGTTTCAGCTTGCCTATTCAACTCTGCTTCATAAGCTTGAAGCTTTTCATTTAAGCTTAATTCATCCCTTACCTCCAAGTTATTCCAGATCTCTTCTTCCTCAGCCTTTCTTTGGGCTGCAATCAAATTCTTCTCAAGTAGTTCTTTGGACATTGATAGTGGAGAAGGGTTCAGCACAGTCATTGTTGTAGTTGTTGTAGGCCTTGGAATAGGAGTTGGTTGTTGTTGTTCAGTTGTCTTGGAAGGCTCTTCAGCTGTTTGAAAATTGGAAGTGTTAACTGCTGAAGTGTTGACAGATGTGTCGACTACTGAAGGATTGTCTTCAGTACTTTCTGACTCATCAGAGGTTTCTTCATCAGTTTCTTCATTATGGCCTTGGGAAGGTTCAGCTTTAACTTCAGTTGCAGAGACAAGCCTTTGTTGATCTTCTTTTTGTTTTTGGGCTTTCTCTAGAAGTTGTTGTTGTAGAGCAACTCTTGCCTTTATCCTGGCTTCCAGTGACTCCTTAGGTTCCTTAATCTTCTCCCCCTTTTTGGCTTCATCCACTTCTGGAAGCCTGCTGGGTTTGGAAGTTCTACCAGTGAGTTCAGCAAGCTGTCTTGAGTTGTTGTCTATTTTGTTGGACAGCTCACCAAGTTTTTTGTTGATCACCTCAAACTGAGCTTTGGTTGACAACTCCAAAGTAGTTGTGAAAGTTTTGAGATGATTGGCAATTAGGGTGTTCATCAACTGGTATAGAGGACCATCTAGGCTGCATAGTTGGTTCAAGTCTATGCTGGATGACCCAGGGAATTGGGTAGGCATTTTCAGTGAGGGGTATGTTTTTGGGTGATCTTCATGTTGTACAGAAGATTCCACTTTAGGGGAATCAGGGATCAAGTGGACTTTAACCTGATCTGGTGTGACCAGCTCTTTGAGCTTAGAGACACAAGGTGCAGGACCTTCACTAGCAGCCGTCAATTCAATTTTAGTGGAGTGTGAATCATCATCCAAGTCAATGGAATCATCTGAATCCCTGCTTACTTCCTCAATGAGGATAGTATCAGTTACATCATGAGCTGGGCCCAACCCAGTTGTCTCATGTACCTCTTTTTCTTGGTTCAGAGGATTTCCTACTTCAGGCATTAAGCCTTCATCAGTAGTTGCCACAAGTGAGGTCTTAGCTATGTTACTTCTTTCCAAAAATCCACCACTAGGTGGTATATGAGTAGTAGCAGCCTCAAATGTACCTAGAGTTTCTAAGTTTGGGCTTAGAGACCCTGGTTCATCCTCATCTCTTGGGTTAGGGCTAGGGATATCCACATCCATGTCAAGTGCTGAAGGTATGTCCCCTGTTTGATGTGGTTGTTGGGGACTGACATGTTCTGATGGGATGGTCTCTTTTAGCCCAGAGAGAAGTTTGGAAATTTCAAGGGCTTCAGGTTCAGAAATTTGTGGTGCTGGTTTAGTAGTTTGGTCTATGGGTTCAGCAGTTTCAAAAGAAGAGTCTATGGGGATTGTTTTCTTAAATTTCTTTCTTTTGAATAACATGGTTATTGGTGCTCTTGTGGTGGTTTGAGATGGATGAGACTGAGAGGATGTTTCAGTCATATCTTTATCAAGTGTAGATTGCACATTAGCAAGTTCAGGCATCTCAACCTCCTGAACTGCCTTTCTTTTCAGGCTGGTGGGTTTTTGTTTTTGCTGTTTTGGTTTCTTGGCCTTTTTGGGTGAAGGTTTGGAAGATGAGGGTTCCTTGGGGACTGTTGTGTGTTCCCCTTGGTCATCTTCTGGCCAGGTGGCCGGTTTATTGTGCCTAGAGTATGCTTGTGAGGTTAAAGGGTTTAAAACAGTTGTTTGACCCACAAGCACCTCTTCTCCAAGTTCCTTTATTATGCATTGCATAATAAATCTTGGATACAACAAAAACTTCTTTTTAGAATTGAGATGATACACCAACTCATTAAAGAAAAGTGCTGATGCCCTAAATTTTGTTTCATTCACAATGGAATGAAAAATTGGCTGAAAAGTAGAGGGCATCTGATCATAAGATCCAGTTTTTGGACTCAAACACATAATTATATAGTGAAACAAAAGTTTGTACTTAGGTTCAAAATATTTCTTAAAAATAGTAGCATGTGAGAGAGTACCTTGGTAACCACACTCTGTCATGGTTAGATGAATTTCAGAGTTTGGAAATTGATCTAGGGCACCCACATTGTAACAACCCGGCACAGACCCCCAAACTTATTCGCGAATTAATGTTATTATCGTATAATAAAGTGGATCAAAACCAGTAATAAATGAGGCGGTTATGTACGAAATTAAAAACCGAACCACGATATCTAAATATTATTAGAATATACGCTTTGCGAGACCGAGTTAATATGCGTTAACGAACCCGTCTGTAACCATAAGATTAGTCACCATGGGACACATGGCACTCTTACCATGTGCCCCATGTCTTCCTAATAACATTACACACCACACACACTTGTAGAGAGAGAGAGAGAGAGAGAGAGAGAGTGAGAGAGAGGGAGACCGGAGGTCTCCTCCGCCCGAGGCGGAGCTCCGGCGGCCGAACAGCCCCAACAACACCCCCATCCCATTAAATTCATGTATTATAGAGTTAGAGAGAGAAGGAAGCTAGAGAGAGGAAGAGAGAGATGCGTAGAGAGAGAGACGCAGAATCGAGGGAATCGAAGAGAGAGAGAAGCAGAGGAAGAGAGAGAGAGAGTTCAGCGGAGAGAGAAGGGGAAAGAGGAGTTGATGATTGTTCCAGCAACGGCAGCGGCGACCCCTGTTCCTCCAAATCAAACCAAGGGGTTGTGATGATTGTCGAAGGTGGTTTCAGGTGGTGGTCACAGTGGTTCGGGTTGGGTGACAGTGGTGGTTGCCGAGTCGTGACCGATTGTTGAGATGGTTTGGGTGTTTTGGTCCAAAGGTTGATAATGATGGTTGATGGTGATTAACAGATGGTACGGTGGAACTCGGGTGGACTGAGTTGGGTTAAGGATCGGGTCACGAGATCAGTCAACAAAAGTCAACAACCACCCGGAGGTCAACCGGGTCACGTGAACAGTAACTCGAGCGATAGGGCCCAGCCAGGAGGATGTCGGTATTCGATACCGAGCACCGGATTTTATAAATAAGCTATGCAAACATGTGAGTTTCGTGAACTCCCCTCTTTTTACTTTTATAAATGTTTTGGGGTGACGCATGCTTCTAAGCTGTTTTGTACATTATTATGGTGTTAGTTTTACAGAGCGTGACTACCTGCTTGCTTGTTATGCATACTGAACCAGGCACTCATTAACTCTAGGATAGAGCCGACTTAATATATGGGTAGGACTACTTGGGGAAACCCCACGCACAGTGGTCAGGCCTAGACCCGGAAACCCCCACTGAGACCGACGGGTCGTTGCGGCTATATTTTGCCATTGGGGAACCTATGAGGTTGGGCATAGGTTGGGAAGCTATGACAGTAACGGGCATAGACTTTGTTGTTACATCTAGACATGGTTAGGCATGGGCTAGGTGCCAAGGGTTGAGTGGCCAGCTTGTAGGACTGTAACACCATAACCAGATAAACGTGTTGAAAACTGTTAAACTTGTTTGGAATAACTGGAACTGTTTTGATAAACTATTTTGGCCGCCTATGTAACTAAACACACGAACTCACCAACATTATTGTTGACCCAAAACCATTTTAAGCATGTGTTCAGGTACCGACATTGGAGATATGAAGAATGTATGATTGCAACTCAAAGTCACAACCAGTGGATGAACCAGAAGACGATCGAGTAACCAAAGAAACCAACCGCGCATATACGATCAGGGACTAAATGTAGTTAATGAGATTGTATTATGTAAATATATTGTATAAATTAGAGTTAATAGCCATTTTCGTCCCTGAGGTTTGGGCCAGTTTGCCACTCCAGTACAAAAGTTTTTTTTTTTTGCAATTCCTTCCCTGAGGTTTGGATTTTTTTTGCCAAATTCGTCCTTTTCACTAACCTAGTTAAAAAATCTCGTTAATGTCAGGGGTAGGGTCGTCTTGTTACCTCAGGGACGAATTTGGCATTTAAAATTCAACCTTACCTCAGGGACGAATTTGGCATTTAACTCTTAATTTAAAATAATTGTTAATTAAATAATTTATAATGGTTAAAATAAGTTAAATTTATAAAAAAAATGTTGTAGCTCGGTTTCGAACCCAAGACGGAAAGGTGAATAGGAAATTTCTCAGTTTTAGACTTATAAACTGCAGGCTTCTTCACCTCATATTGTTCATATTTGTTGTCAGTTTACATCTTCAAGTTACTAATGTAAAAAAGCTCCTTCTTGTTCCATAAAAGGTGCTAACATGAACAATATGAGGTGAAGAAGCTCTAACTCGGGTTAGTTGACTTTTGTTTATAAGATCGAAGAAAATTTGATTGTGACCGAATATGAAATTTTTCGATACAGCTTGCTAGAGGAAATTCAGCCTTGGCGCTTGCAATAACAGTAATATCGAATCTGTTGGGAATTCTTGTTGTAAGTTCCGAAACATCACTTTCTCCCTTCCAGCCTAAAACATTTTACGCACTTCAATTAAATCCCTTCTGTACATAGATTTACTTTTTATATTTTTAATTCTTTCTTGAGGGAAAACTTTATATCATATTATTAGCAAGTATTTGTTATGAGCTTAAGCATTACTAGGCTACTAGCATTATTTCTTGTGCATCTATTATCTCGTAGGTCCCTTTTACTATATCCAAACTAATAGCGGGTGGAGTGGGTACGTCTGTTCCTGCTGATCAGTTAGTAATATGTAAACGGTTGTTAAACCTGGTTTAAATGTGCTGCAACACATCAGTTCCTTCTTGTCCCTGAGGTAAACTGACAACAAATAATGTCAGGGGTAGTGGCAAACTGGCCCATAACATTTTTCTGACCCGATGACCCGCGTATAAATACTTCTTTTTTTCTCAGTTTTAGACTTATAAACTAATAAACTTTATAAAACTAAATTTTAATTTTGGAAAAAGTTTTATTAATTATTTTTTTATCAATTTAACTTATTTTAACCATTATAAATTATTTAATTAACAATTATTTTAAATTAAGAGTTAAATGCCAAATTCGTCCCTGAGGTAAGGTTGAATTTTAGATGCCAAATTCGTCCCTGAGGTAAAAAGACAACACTACCCCTGACATTAACGAGCTTTTTTAACTTGGTTAGTGAAAAGGACGAATTTGGCAAAAAAATCCAAACCTTAGGGAAGGAATTGCAAAAAAAAAAAAAAACTTTTGTACTGGAGTGGCAAACTGGCCCAAACCTCAGGGACGAAAATGGCTATTAACTCTATAAATTATATTAATAAAGTTAGTTACTTATATACCGTTTCCGCTGTTGCTTGCATTCACGTGAATGTTATACCAAACTGTAATTTCGTCCGGGCCCCCTGTGGCCAGGTTGTGGCACACATCATCCAGACGTAGTCTAATCCCCAATGTTTCGGGTGTGATTGCTATTCTTTTCCCTTGGATGGTTGAATTAAGGGAGATCACCTTATCACTTACTATCACCGTCTCCGCATTTGCCCAGAACTCATTAAGAGTCTCAGTGTGGATTGGAGGATCAATGGAGAGGGCAGTAAAGTATTGGGATTTAACGACAAAATCAATGATTTCTTCATATTGGGACCAGGCTTCATGTTTCTCGAAGTAGCCTCTTTGATTGTGTCCATGTTTCAGTGTTAGAGCCATGTGGTTTGTGTGTGTGTGGATCGAACAGTGTTTTTGCAGGTTCAGGGTTTGAGAGCTTTTTGAGAGAGAAGGAGAGAATTTTTACTTTTTGAATGGATAAGTGTTGGAAAAAGGTGTTTATCAGAAGTTTGTAACCGCCCTAGGTCAAACTTCTGAAGTGGGAAATGTCTGATTTGCCCTTAATGACAAAACTGCTGATGAAGAACAATTGTCATCAGTAGTTCCCATTTTCTCTTCAGTAGTTTGTTAACAACTGATGAGAATGTTTATAAACACTTTATTCATAACTTCTGAAGATTATTTTATCAGAAGTTAATCATTTTTCAGAAAATATTCCCATACTAATGTTTTTGTTCATCAGTAGTTTCTCTCATTTTGTTTTTCAGAAGTTTTTGGTTTAAAAACAGATGTAAGTGAAAAATAAAATATGTGCAGGAAAAGTAAAAGAACACTTACAAATTTAGCATCCCAAGCATGGATACTAACTTCTGAAATGTTGATGTGTCAAGGGGTTTTGTGAATATGTCAGCTATCTGATTAGCTGTTGTGACATGCTTCACTTCAATCTTGCCTTTTTCATAGCAATCCCTGATGAAGTGATACCTGATTTCAATATGTTTAGTTTTTGAGAACTGAACAGGATTTTGAATGATGCTAATGGCAGATTTGTTGTCTACAAGCAATGGTGTCTTGGTCTCTTTGATTTCATAATCAAGAAGTTGATATTAGAGCCATTGTATCTGTGATGTACAACTTGCAGATGCAATGTATTCAGCTTCAGCAGTTGAAGTTGCAACAAATGTTTGCTTCTTTGATTGCCAGGACACTAGACAGTTTACCAAGAATTAACAACCACCAGATGTTGATTTTCTTGACATTTTGCACCCGGCATAGTCACTATCTGAAAAAGCTGATAACTTGGTATTGCTAGAAGCAGGATACCAAATTCCAAGTGTAGGAGTTCCTTTCAGATATCTGAAGATTCTTTTGACTGCAATGAGGTGTGATTCCCTAGGAGCTGATTGATATCTAGCACAGACACATGTTGAAAACATAATATCTGTTCTAGAAGCAGTTAGATACAAAAGGGAACCTATCATACATCTATACATGGTTTGATCAACCTGTTTTCCTTGATCATCTGGTTCAACTTGTGTGGTAGGTGTCATGGGAGTGGAACATGATTTACAGTCTTGTAAAGAAAATTTGTTCAATAATTCTTTAACATATTTTGATTGATGTATAAAAGTTCCATTAGTTTGTTGTTTAATCTGCAGTCCTAAAAAGTACTGTAGTTCTCCCATTGTACTCATCTCAAATTTTGATTGCATGAGTTTCTTAAATTCATCACACAATTTTGTGTTTGTTGAACCAAATATGATATCATCAACATAAATTTGAACAAGTAAGACATTATTTCCAACATTTTTGATGAAAAGAGTTTTATCAATGGAGCCTCTTGTGAAGTTATTTTTGAGTAAAAAGTTGGAAAGTGTTTCATACCAGGCTCTTGGAGCCTGTTTGAGCCCATAAAGAGCTTTGTCAAGTTTGTACACCCACTCAGGATGAGAAGGATCCTCAAACCCAGGTGGCTGACAAACATACACTTCCTCTTTGATCTTTCCATACAAAAATGCACTCTTAACATCCATTTGAAAAACTTTTATTTTGTTGGAAATGGCATACGCCAGAAATAACCTGATGGCCTCAAGCCTTGCAACTGGAGCAAAGGTCTCATCATAATCAATTCCCTCTTCTTGAGAGTAACCTTGTACCACCAGTCTTGCCTTGTTCTTAATGATCATACCAGCTTCATCTTGTTTGTTCCTAAAAACCCATCTTGTGCCAATTGGTAGCTTGCTTGGTGGTAAGGGACAGATTTCCCAAACCTGTTGCTTCTTGAACTGAAGCAACTCATCTTGCATAGCTTCCACCCAATTGTTGTCTTTGAGGGCTTCTTGGTACTTCTTAGGTTCCAACTGAGAAATGAATGCTGAGAAGAAGCAAAAGTTGGAAAGCTGGTTTCTTGTGAGAACACCTGAAGCAATATCACCCATGATTTGTTCCAATGGATGATCTTTGTGTTCAATCAGTTGTTGTAAACCACTGACAGGTGTAGGTGGCTCTTGTACATCATCAAACAAACCACTGAAGTTTATAATGTTTGGTTCAACTGTTTGAATGTCTTTAGTAGTTGTAGGTGCTGAAGCAGATGTTTGAGTTTGTACATCAGCAGTTGTTGAATCAGAAGTTTGTGAAACTTCTGAAGGTTTGAAAGTTGACTTAATGACTGTTTGAGGAGTCCATGGTGCTGGATCCTCATCATCAAACCTTTGATCACCATAATAAGTAGGTTTAGATGAAGTAACAGTCGTTTCAGGTCCAAAGTGGAAGCTGTCAAGGTCAAAGAGTTCAGCAGGATGTGCTGGAATAAGAGTGTGTTTTGACTCATTGAACTTGACATTCAGTGTTTCTTCTACTATCTTGGTTTTTGAATTAAAAACCTTGTAGGCTTTTCTAGTGGAGGAATAACCAAGAAAGTAACCTGAATCAACTTTAGTAGCAAACTTTGAAATAGAGTTTTTAATGTTTAGAATGAAACATTGACATCCAAAAGCCCTGAAAAAGGAGATAAGGGGCTTTATGCCATGAAGAACTTCATAGGCAGTCTTGGAGTGTCTCTTGTTGACAAGGACTCTATTTTGAACATAACATGCAGTGTTAACTGCTTCAGCCCATAAATACAATGGTAGGCCTGAATCAGCTAACATGGTTCTTGCTGCTTCAATCAGTGTTCTGTTATTCCTTTCTACCACACCATTTTGTTCAGGAGTTCTGGGAACACTGAATTGTCTAATAATCCCTTTAGACAAACAGAATTCATCCAGAGTTTTGTTCCTGAACTCTGTCCCATTATCACTTCTAATGGCTTTGACAGATAGAGAATATTGTTTCTCTACTTGTAGAATGAAGAACTTGATGATTTCAGCTGCCTCATCCTTGGAGAATAAGAAGAATACCCATGTGAATCTTGAATAGTCATCAATGATGACCAAGCAGTACTTCTTTTTACCAAGGCTCATGATTTTTACAGGCCAAAATAAGTCCATATGGAGTAGTTGAAGACATGCAGTTGTTTTTGATTCTTCAATAGACTTATAGGAGGACTTATATTGTTTTCCCTTCAAACAGGATACACAGTGTTCTTGACACTGGTATACTTTCAAAGGTAGACCTCTGACCAAGCCCATTTTTGTGACTTTATTTATGGTTTTAAAGTTCACATGGCCAAGTCTCCTGTGCCAGAGATCAGTCTCTGAAGTTGATGCCTTTGAGAAGAAACATGCAGTGTTGTTTAGTACTTTGTCCTTTTCAATGTCCACAGCATAGACATTGCCACATCTTTTGTCTATTAACAAATATGATCTTCAATGATCTTCTCTATCAACTTCTGGCCTTCTGGTTATATGATCTTGCATGCTGTCTTTGTGAAAAAGGAAGAATATCCTTTATCACACATTTGAGACACACTTAGCAAGTTGTACTCAAGGTTTTCAACCAGATTGACCTTGTCAAACTGTATTTTTCCAGAGGAGACATTGCCATGTCCTAGCACATATCCCTTGGCATTGTTCCCAAAGGATACAAATCCTTCTCTTTGACTGATAAAATTGTTTATCAGGTATCTGCATCCTGTCATGTGCATTGAGCCTCCACTGTCCACTTACCAAATGCTGTTTAAGCCTCTGGAGACCCTCTGCACAAAGTAGCAAATTAGTTAGATTTAGGAACCCAAGCCAGTTTGGCTTTGGGTTTGCTCTTGAGAACATTAACAGTTTGTTCTTGACCAGGTTGAGGAATCCATGTCTTTTTGGAAATGGATTTTTCATTAAGAGCAATGGTGGTATCTTTTTGAGGACCACCATCAACTCTGGTCATCAGTAGTTGTACCATGTTTATGAGATCTTTTATCTCAGCAGTTTGTGAAACTGCTGATGATGTAGGTCTAACTACTGAAAGAGAATTTTGAGAAAAAGACTTTTGTTGAGATTTCATCTTTTTCTGAGAAAAGGTGTTTGCTGGTTGTTGTTTCCTGGGGGAAAAAGTTTCTTTAAAATCATTTTTGATTTGTTTTCCCACAACCAGTTGTGAAATTTTCTTGTTGTACTGAATTCCTTTTCTATATCTGCAAAATTCTGTCTTGTGGTTGAACAGACCATAGATTTCACATTCTATTGCCTTTTCTTTTTCATTTAAAGGCAAATTTCTGACTGTCTTGATTGGTTTTAGGTCATCGGTAGTTTTCATGTTCTCAACTCCTGATGTAGATGAAACTACTGATGGCTTAAAGTCAGATTTTATCAGTACTTCTGAAGAACTTTCTTTGTGAGTTTTTAGAAAGTTTTCATGGAAAGATATGCATTCTTTCTCTTTAGAAGTTTCACCTGAAACAATTTTTCTCCCATCTTCAGTAGGTTTAGGGGAAAAATCTGTTGGTGTTTCAGTGTGATTGTACCCTATGCCAAACCTAACATTTGAAGCACTTTGTTTGTTTAGCAGTAGTTGGTACCCCTTACAAGATTCTACCCATTTTTCACATGTGACCTTGGTGTCAGCAAGCTCTTTTCTGACATTTCCTAGGTCATCTATCATTATTTTATGTTGTGCTTGGGTTTCAATAGCATTGTTAGTTAATTTAGAATTTTCTTTTACCTTTGCAGCAAGTTTTCTTTCAAAATCACATTTCATCTGAGTGAATTTTCTCTCAGAGTCATTTGCTTTGCCTTGTAAGTGCACATTGGTCTCTCTTATGAGAGCAAAAGATTCTTTACATGAAGTTGAACAAAGTTTTGTTAAAGATTCTTTTGATACCTGAGACAGGGCAGATTTTGAGGTGCAACCCTCAAATGCCATTAAGGCAAAATTCTTTCTGCCATTGTCAGGTTCTCCCCAGTTGATGTCAGACATTTTGTTTTCTGCATCAGGATTACACTCTGTGGTGTCAAAAGGAAGACTGCTCCAGTCAACATACCCTGAGGTGAACAAGCTTTGTTGTGAGGGTTGCTGAGTCTGTGGAGGTTGTTGAGCAGCTGGAATGGGAGGGATTGATTGTTGGCTCTGCATTTGTTGAGCACTCATCTGTACATGTTGTACTTGTGGCACATATTGGATTTGTGGAGCTTGTGCCTATACAAAATGTGCACTCCCCTGTGTTCCATTATTCCTATTATAACTAGGGTTATATAGATTTCCAGACTGAGATTGGTTGTAGCTAGAGCTTCTACACTCTCTAGCAAAGTGTCCCAACTTCTAACACTTGTGACATCTAAGTTTAGATTTGTCAAAACCATTTTTTGTAGAACTGTTAAGTCCTGGAAATTTCCTTCCTGACCTTTTGTAAAATTTGTTTGTTCTGATACTTAACATGGCCAGTTGGTGTAAAATGTCCATTTCTTCTAAGTTATCATTGCTGAATTTTTTTAAATCATCCATGATAAAACACATGTTATCAGCAGTTTGACTATATTCCTCATTGTCATAACATGGGAATGATCTTTCTGATGAGATCCCAACAGTTATGTCAATGTGGTCAAAAGATCCAAAACTATTTGAACAAGTAAGTGAATCTTGTCCCAATAGTGTTGTACTACCTGGTAGATAGTTATCGGCAGTTATACCAAAACTTTGCAACTTTTTCTTTTGATCGATTTCTCTTTCAAAAGTTAGTAACCTCCTATGCAATTTTGTAAGAGTGAGGGAGCTAAATTCTGGTGAGGATCTTAGGACTATAGAGTATGTTTCCCATTTTTCAGGTAAAGACCTTAAAAATCTATGAAGCATAGATACAGTTGTGTAGGTCTGACCATTTAATTTTAGCTCAGATATTAATGAGGAGAATCTTTCAAATTGTTGAGTTAAAGTTTCCCCATTTATGTGAGCAAAAGTTTCATATTGTTGAGCCAGGATTTCTCTGGTGTTGGCAATCACCTCTTCAGTTCCTCCAAACTGTTCTTTGAGGCAGTCCCAAAGCTCTTTGGCACTATCACAATGTAATAGGCCAGAGTAGATTTCATTTGGGAGTGCCATTGCCAACATAGAGAAAGCTTTAGCATCAAGCTCAAGTTTTAGGAAATCATCATCTGTATAGTCTTTTGGGTCTTTTGTTATTTCTTCTTTAGTTTCAAGATTGATATTTACTGGTTTGTGAGGACCATATATCGCACATTTCCAGCAACCAGTGTTGGTCTGTGATAATGTATATGCCATTCTCCTTTACCGGATATTGTATTCATTTCTTACTAGCATAGCAGGTTTATTAGCAGAACCAGTATTATGAGGATCCATTTTAAAGAGTATTGATTTGTCAAATATCTCTTAAAGTGATGGATGTTGATAAAAGTGAACTTTTAATCCTTTATGAATATCAATAAGAGCCTGTGTCTGATTCTCAATGTGTTAGATTGATATGTGATCAGATAAACCAGTGCTCTAATACCAATTGTTGGATCAGTAATGCTCTTGATGTGTAGCTTTCTAGTGAACACTTATGAGTTTAGCAAGTTTAATCAGATTTGCACAGCGGAATGATAAGTAAAGTTACACTATCAACAGGAGTTATTACTCCCCCCTGGATGTTTGAAAACTACAGACAAATTTAATGAGAATCTAAGGAATGAATGTGAATGATAATAAATACTCAAATAGATTCTCAATAAATGAAATGGAAAGAACAATAATAAGCTTTTGAAGGATTTAGGCATTAATCAAAATCAATGTCTAAAACAGAGGGGATGAACCCATCTATTTATAGACTTTACATATAGATGAACCTTGCCAAAAAGTAAGTCTGTAACAAGTAGCAACAAGTTGCATTCTTGGAACTTGCATAAACAGATAAAGTAATATTAAACTAATAAACTACTGAAACATAAGTCGGTTAAAAAGATTCTTGAACAAGAGCTGATGAATGACAAACTACTTATGAGTAGTTTGTCTTCAGTAGTTCTTCAGTGAACTGTCTGGTTAGACTTCAGAACTTCTGATACTTCTTCTTCAGTACTTGTTGAATCCTTCTTCAGTACTTTAGTCTTCTTTCTTCAGTAGTTCTATACTTAGGATATTTTGCAGAAGTGAATTAGACTAAGGTTTACAAAAGTGGTTTCACCAATCCTTTTTGTCCTAACAAATACCAAATGTTTCGGTATGATCATTGCTTTAGGCTTTTGATTTGTGCCTGTAGCTTGAATTCTCTTTGGAATTTTGGGTTTTGGCATTTTCTTATTGCTCTTTTAAGACGTCCTGACTGGTCCTAGGTCAGCATATATCTGGATGCAGCAGAAGGGTAGCCAGGACATCCCCAGATGTATCAACAATTTAAAGACCTGAAATCTCAGACTTTGGCAATCTATCAACGCAAGATTTAAGACCATAAATCATATTCCGATGATATGTTCCCCACAAGTTACACAGTCCTTTATTTTTAGCATGTTTTGAACTGAGTTCGTTATGCAGTCTGCCTACCAGTACATCATATAATGGAGCTACAATCACACTTGATTTAATTTTCTTTTTGATTTTAAGGTGTGATAACTCAACAGCTGATGTACTATCATTTCTTCTGTTTCGCACCATGAAATCTCATTTCTGAATTTTCTATTGTTTTTGTATTATTCTAAGGATATATATCCCCCTAAATTTGTGCTTAAAATTGAAAATTTAAAGAACAAATTTACAACCTAAAACTAAGAAAAATCTTTTTGTGTTTTTCTAAAACATTCTCGAATCAAAGACCAATTACGTTCAGAATAAAAAGCATCAGGTTTTGAGCGTACCTATTTCACTGATTTTACCTCCATTATCTCCTTCAAAGAGACATACTCACTGTTTAAAAAATTTAAAATAAATGTATAACATAGAGATGTCACCTGTCATGTGCATGGAACAACCATTATCAACATACCAGTGGTCATCAACAATCCTCCCTGGATGTCCCTGCACTAAGAAAGGAGATTAGTTAAACAATGGTACCCAGGCCATCACGGTTCTGGGCACTCCTGAAGCGTCAATGTAGGATACTTCTCTCAAGCACATGTCCTTTTTCTCATTTGGACTAGGTGTTGCTGCCGCTTTTGCTTTTGCTTTTGCTTTTGCTTTTGCTTTCCAGACTTGTTTAGGCTTAGCACACGGTTTAGCTAATTTCGGAGTAGCAGCTTTTAGCTTCTCAGGTTGTTTTGGTTTCTGTGGTTGAACAACCTTGCGTTTGCTCTTGGCAGCATTCCAATCGCCATCAGAAGGTTTAACTTTGAGATTCATGTTCTTCCTTGCCTTAGGTTTATCAACCTTCATTGGCTTGGAGTAGTAGTTATCCCTAGGCATAACCTTCTGATGTTGTCGATAATATGGCACATAAGGACGACTTGTGTAGTTCCTTGCAATGTGACCGGGTCTTCCACACGTGTAGCATGTCTGCTTCTTTACATAAGGAGCAGATCCCGGTCTTTTCTATCCCACTGATGAATGTGAGTGATGGGATCTGTTGGATGATTTGTTTGCTCTGATACTAATTGTTAGTCCAAGATCCTTCCCGGGTATCAAATAAACCACTCAATGGATGCGGAATATCGATTGAATGGTGAAGAACAAAAGATTAAATCGATGAACAATATATTATTGCTGCTTCACCTTGCACACAATCTCTAGGATTGTCTGGTACAAGGTGGTGGCTCTTGAGTTAAAAAATGAGATGATTATGAAAGTCTAATGAATGTCTAACCCTAAAATGAACTAGAACATAACAATATATAGGGTTCACTAAAGCCTTGGCCCACATGGCCTAACCCAAGCCCATTAACTAAACTAAGCCCAATTAACACAAATAGGCTTAATAAAGACAAGTGTAAACCTTTAAATCTATCCCAACAATATCCCCCTAGGTTTATGTTGTCTTTATCATGGCTTAGTAGGAAGAATCTTCAGATCTTGATCTTCGTGTTGATACCGAACCGAGCCTTCGAAAGACTTCTTAGGCTCTGATACTGATTGTTAGTCCAAGATCTTTCCCGGGTATCAAACAAACCACTCACTGGATGCGGAATATCGATTGAATGGTGAAGAACAAAAGATTAAATCGATGAACAATATATTATTGCTGCTTCACCTTGCACATAATCTCTAGGATTGTCTGGTACAAGGTGGAGGCTCTTGTGTTACAAAATGAGATGATTATGAAAGTCTAATGAATGTCTAATTCTAAAATGAACTAGACCATAACAATATATAGGGTTCACTAAAGCCTTGGCCCACATGGCCTAACCCAAGCCCATTAACTAAACTAAGCCCAATTAACACAAACAGGCTTAATAAAGACAAGCGTAAACCTTTAAATCTAGCCTAACAAAACTATCAACTCACTCTTCAAACAAAGCCTTATCAGAGGTTTACCATCAAAAGAATTCAAATGTGATAAGCATTGTGTTTCCTGCTTAAAAGGAAAACAACATAAAAGCTCTTACAAATCCATTGATGAGTCCAAAACAAGTCAATGTCTACAATTGTTGCACATGGACTTGTTTGGCCCAGTTAAAATCATGAGTCTAAGAAGAAAGAGATTTTGTCTTGTCATAGTTGATGATTTTTCTAAGTTTACATGGACTTACTTTTTACACTCTAAGGATGAGACTACAGGTATCTTGAAGGACTTTGTCACCAAAGTTGAAAAACAATATGACTTGCTAGTAAAAGTCTTTAGAAGTGACAATGGGACAGAGTTTAAAAATAAGGAGTTGGATGATTTCTGTGTGTCAAAAGGGATTGTGAGGCAATACAGCATCCCAAGAACACCAGAGCAAAATGGGGTGGTTGAGAGGAAAAATAGAACTCTCATTGAAGCTGCAAGAACCATGCTAGCAGATTCTGGTTTGCCACTGTCCTTCTGGGCAGAAGCTGTAAACATTGCTTGCTATGTTCAAAACAGAGTTTTAATCAACCCAAGACATCAAAAGACTACTTATGAAGTTTTGTTCAAAATCAAACCATTAATCTCATTTTTCAAAATCTTTGGCTGCCCATGTTTCATTTTAAATCTTAAAGATTCCATCTCAAAATTTGCAGCCAAAGTAGATTGTGGATATTTTCTAGGATATTCTTCTACTGCCAAGGCCTACAAAGTATTTAACACAAGGACCAAGACAATAGAAGAAACTCTCAATGTAAAGTTCAATGAACTTTCATCCCTAAAAATCCCAGCAAATCCTGCTGAGTTGTTTGATTTAGATAAATTCAAATTTGAAGATATTACTGTCAAAACTAACAGTGCAGGTATTTCATAATCTCCACAACAAGATCACAGAACAGATGTTGTGATTCCAAGTCACTATAAAGTCTATTCTGCATCAGGGGAAGCAGCTGTTCAAAACATCTGTCAAAACTTTGTCACAGCTGAGTCAGCCACTGTTGGCCAGTCTTATCCTCAAACCACTGCTTCACCAATTACATCAACTGCTCAATCATCTGTTGACAAAAGTCAAACATTTGTTGACAAAAGTCAGTCCAGTTTCACACCACTTGGACCCATTCTCCCACTTCCATTTCAAATATCTGTTAGCACTACAGAAGTGCAAACAGATGTTACATCAACAGAGTCACCAAACCTCTGTCCTTCACCTTAAAATGGCATCATACCATATTAGGGAGATCTAATCTACCTAAGAGCTCATCCACCAGATCAAATCATTGGCAACATCAGAGAGGGTGTGCTCACAAGAAGCCAATCCTCAAATATTTGTCTTTTTGCAGGTTTTCTATCTCTCACACAACCTGTTAAGTACCAACAGGCACTAAAAGACAACAGTTGGGTAGAAGCCATGCAGGAAGAGCTCCTTCAATTTAAAAGACAACAAGTACGGGAACTTGTACCACTGCCTAAGGATGTTTGTCCAATTGGCACAAAGTGGGTCTTCAAAAACAAAACTGATGAAAGGCGTATAGTTGTCAAGAATAAAGCCATGCTTGTGGTTCAAGGCTTCAGACAAGAAGAGGGGATAGACTATGATGAAACCTTTGCTCCTGTAGCTAGGTTAGAAGCTATCAGACTCTTCCTAGCCTTTGCTGTCAACCACAACATCAAAGTGTATTAGATGGACATCAAATGTGCATTCCTATATGGCAAAATTCAGGAGGAAGTCTATGTATGTCAACCACCTGGTTTTGAAGACACATTTCATCCTGATTATGTCTACAAACTTAACAAAGCTTTTTATGGACTCAAGCAAGCACCTAGGGCCTGGTATGAAACTCTTTCCACCTTTCTCTTATCCATTGGTTTCACAAGAGGTAAAATTGATAAAACCTTATTTTTAAAATGGAGAGGGAAAGACTTAATGATTGTTCAAATATATGTGGATGACATCATTTTTGGATCTACATGTAACAAAATGTGTGAAGAATTTAGGGAACTCATGACAGTAGAGTTTGAAATGAGTGCTATGGGTGAACTTTAGTGCTTCCTTGGTCTCCAAGTGAAGCAACTACAAAATGGCACATTCATTCATCAAAACAAATATGTGAAAAATTTGTTAACTAGATTTGAGATGAATGACTGTAAGCCATGTAGTACACCCATGAGTACAGTCAAGCTACTCACTATTAATGACAAGGATGAACTGGTTGACCAGACACATTACAGATGCATGATTGGGTCTTTATTGTACTTAACTGCATCTAGGCTAGACATTATGTTTGCCACTTGTGTTTGTGCAAGATCCTAGGCTTCACCCAGAAAGTCAAACCTTATTGTTGTGAAAAGGATATTCAGATACCTAAAAGGTGCTCCCACACTTGGTATCTGGTATCCTGCTAATGGAAACATTGAGCTTTTAGGTTATTCAGATAGTGATTTTGCTGGCTGCCACACCACAAGAAAGTCTACATCAGGAGGGTGCCAGTTTCTAGGGAATGCCTTAGTCTCATGGCAAAGCAAAAAAGCAAGCAGTTGTTTCAACCTCAACAGCTGAAGCTGAATACATTGTTGCTGCAAGCTGTACAGCCCAACTCATGTGGCTTCAGAACCAACTGCTGGATTTTGGGATAACTGCACTAAGAACTCCACTCATGTTGGACAGTCAAGCTGCTGAAAATATCATCAAAAATCCAGTATCTCACTCAACAACAAAGCACATGTTCCAACAGAGGATCAGTTGACAAATGTGTTGACAAAAGCTTTAGACACATCTACCTTCACAAATCTGATTTCTAGAATTGGTATGCTAAACATGGACTAAACAACAAAGATGTTTTAAATAAAAACATTAAAATGATTCAGAAAAATCAAAATTCATCCTTAAAAATAGAATTTTGGTTGAAAAATCTGTTAAGGATAAAACAACCACTGTTTCATCCATTCTATCCACTGTTAGTTGAAATATCTGTTTCAAACAACTGTTCAGATAAAACAACCACTGTTTGGTTGAAAAATCTGTTTCAAACCTCTTATTAGATAAAACAACTGTTTCATTATATATATATATATATATATATATACACATATATCTATCTATAAAAAAAACCAAGTGCTGTTCGCATCAGCACTTTGGTAAGATAACAGCTGTTTGCATCAGACCTTTGGCAACAGCTGTATGCCACCAGATGTTTGCCACGTATGCTCTCAAAAGCAAAGTTTTGGCCACATCAGTGGTTTCACTAGAGCCTATAAAAACCCTGTTTTACCACAACAGTTGTTACACTTTCTCATTGTATTCAAAATACTGAAACCGCCTTCTTCAACCTCAAACCCTTACTCCAATTCCTCACATTCTCACAGTCGAAATCCATTACAATGGATCTTCAAGAAAAAGCCACCCACAATTATCTCCCATATCTGGTGAAAACAGATGAAAACGTTCCATTCCATTCCACCATTGACATCATCCTAAATTCCAAATACCTGACAATTCTAACCGCTGATGCTCCCATATATCTCGACACACTCCAAGATTTTTGGTTAAACGCTGAGTTTCTTCTTCAAGACAAAAAGCCTACAACCATAATCTCAAAAATTGGAGAGACAAATGTCGCCATTACCCCTGAACTGATATCCACAACCTTCTCACTCAATGACTTGTCAGGTAACGACTAATTTCCTATGATTGAGCTTCACACAGTGTTTCAGGAAAGAGGCTATGATGCACAAATGACTAGGTCAACTCTGTTCAAAAAGTTTTTCCCACCAGTCATGAAATTTTTCTTTCATACCCTCCTTCTCTGTGTCTCTGCTAAGTCCACTTCCTTTAATGAAATCCCATTGAGGATTCAGTACTTGGGAAATGCTATATTGTCAGACTCTGACTTCAATTTATCCAGGGCCTGTTTATGGACTTAGTATCCAATGTGAAGGCTATAAAGTCTGGGTCAAATAATGCTTTTCTACTTTACCCAAGAATTTTGAGTGTAATCCTTCAAAAGGTTTTACCAGAAAAAGATTTAAAAAAGGGTGAATCTGTTAATATGAAAAGTTTAACTGATGAAACTTTCACAAGAATGTTGGGTTCAACCACCCAAGATAAAGTATCAAAAGTGTAAAAAGTTTCCAAAACACAAACAAAGAGGACTAAGACAACGACTGTTGTCCAAACCTCTGTTGTTGAGCCCACTGCTCCTGGTGATCATGGCACTACATCCAGTGCTGTGAAACCCACACCAGCCACCTCCAAAAGAAAACGTCCATCCACAAAAACCACCACTAAAACCAAAAAGGGACCTCTGGAAGATGAGATACCAGAGGAAAACCCTGTTGCAACACAAAGGCAACAAGAAACCACTGTTGTTACTTCCTCACAACAGATGGATATATCTCAACCTGAGCAAACTCCTCATGAATCCTCACGAAAGGATCATGTGGTAAGCCAAAGGGAACCACATCATGAAGCATTTGAGTCACTTGATCATATGCTCATCGGCCCTTCTCCCAGGTCTTTTTCTCTTTTCACTCCTCCACCTTCACCAAAACATGTCCCTCCAACCATGCAACCTCTGTTTGAGGCTATTGATAAAACTCAGGACAATCCCAGTTCCTTTCCTTCACCGATCAATGAGAGTATACCTCCACAAGTAACTAGGACTGAGGAAAATCAATCAGCTATCCCACAAGCAGAAGAGGAGGTTATACCCCTAGAGTTGAATGAAACTCTAGGTGAGTTTTCAAGTGAAGCAGCCACTACTGATGTAGAGACCATTGTCTCACAACAGGACAGTGGTTACATAGCTAAGACTTCCTTGAAGGCAACAACTGATGAGGCCACTATAGTGTCCCCAAAACCAGTTGAAAGTCCCCAGAACCAAGAAAAAGGGACATCTGGTTCTCATCCTTTGGACTCACCTCCTAGGACTGCACCAGATACAACTACCACTGGTAGGAACCCAGATGATCCTATTAACTTAGGTGATGGGTTAAAATACCAAGAATTGACGACCAGAGTACAATCCATAGAAACCTTTGTTGTTGATATCAAATCAGATATCAAGACAATATTGGGCTCATTGGCTACTCTCACCAAGAGTCAACCCTCCACAGAAGATATTGCTAGTGAGCTATGGAAATCTGTTTCCCCCATCATCATAGCTCACAGAAAACTAGCAGATCAGACTCATGAAACATACATGGCTCAAATCAGAACTATGGTGGATGCTAGGTACAAAGATACCCAAGCTGACATTAATGCGATCAAAGATCATTTGCTGAAGACCACTGGCTCTGCCCCTACCACAATTCTCAGAGATGAAGATGATGATGAATTCACTGCTGATGATGCCAAAAAGGGGGAGAGTGGCAGGGATAGATTGCCAAAACTAGATCCTTTTGGTTGTCCACCCTCACAAAAGGGAAAATCAAATACTGCCAACAAACCAGGGTCTACCCACACAGCACCACAACAACAACAACAACAACAACCAAATGTTCAAACCTCTGCTGCTAAAGAAACTGCCAAAACCAGCAAAGCAAAGGAAGTTGATACCTCTACTAATGACAAAGCTGAAAAGGCTGCTGAGGAAAAGCAAAAGAGGGCTGACACTTTGGAAGTCAAGGCAGAGTTTTTGGTGCAATTAAAGAAAGAACAACAGCAAGAAGTTGGGGATGTGGGTTCCTCTAAAAGGAAGAATATGCCTGCCAAACATGTCAGACAACCACCATCCAAACTTTCTGCTAAAACCACTGCCACCAAAACCACTGCTGCCACTAAAACCACTGATACCACCACAACATTTGAACCTATCACTACAACCACCAAACCAATAACTAAACCTACTACCACAACTACCAATACACCTCCTACAACCACTTTACCACCTAAATCCCAAACATCTGCTTGTATCACAAAATTGCCAACAGATGTTGACACAACCACTGCTCCAACACCATCATCACCAAAAATCCTGTACAAAAGGAAGAGAAAATCTACCTTTGTGGTACAGGATGAAAACATACAAACATCACCACCTACTACTTCAACCACCACACCTACACCCATAACTGCCATTCCTCTTTCATCATTCTCACAACACACCTCACAATTTACATCCCATAGACCACCACCACCCATTACACCATTGGTTGTTCAGTATCCCCTTGAGCTTGATCTACTCAAGGGGGAAATTCAATCCTTCTATAATATTGTACATCTATCTGAAAGATCTTTCCCATCTCTCCCAAATTTTCCTGTTCCCTTGAACCTAGACACATATCTTAAATACAAAACTGAACAGGCAGATGCAATCATCAAAGAGAGGTGTAAAGGGAAAGATGACAGGACTGCTCAGGGCATTCATTTAGCAGAACGTAGCAAATTAAGAAGGATTGAAGACTTTTCTAAGACCCTGAGCAACTCCATGTCTACCATGCCTCTCAGTAGTGACATGGAAAGGGTGGTTAGGGAATCACTTCTTGAACAAATCTTGGCAACCATGCCCTACAAAGCAAACAGGAAACGTTGATCATGTGCCCTTTTCATTGTTTTAAACATTTTGGGCTAATATGCATGTCTTGAAAGTATACTTGGAACCTTGCTTGTTAGATCGGGATTTGCATTGATTTATACTTGTTTAGGTTTAATGCGTCACTATATTTTTATACATATATAAGTTGTGTATGACGGTTACCTAGTATTATAAATTGAGCTATGATAGTTATATAGTATGTCTGCTCTGATTTGTAGTTATGGTGGTTTGAGTCTTTGTAGGCGATATGCGCTTATGTAGACTTGTAGTATCTTCGTGACAAATAGGCGGAATGCGCTTATTGTAGATTTAAAATAAAGTCTTATGTTAAGTAGGCGGATTGCGCTTATTCTAGACTTTACATTTTTTCTTAGGGAACAAGTAGGCGGCTTGCGCTTATTGTTAACTCTAAGGTTAAAGTATGTTGTTATTATTTATTTTAACAATTTACTTATTATTAAAACTTATAAAACTTGAATTCACTCAGCTCGTCTGACTTTGCATGCATATTAGATTGATTTCAGGTACTTGAAGAATAAAAAGGGATGCCTTGGCTTGTTACAGGACTACTCATGGGCGGTTGACATTTCGAAATAAAGAGTCTACTCTATTTATTTGAGAACAAATTTTCTAAACTTTTGTTTTGTTCTGCAAATATGCTTTGACCCGTCATGGGAAATTTCATGTTTGGGTTACTTAACTATTTACTTTTCCGTTGCGTGTTTTCTGATAATAAATAAGACTTCTTGAGTATGAAATTCATGGTTTTAGTCTTTGAATGCCAACTGTTTGACCAGTCGGTTTTGAGGGTCTTACAAGTTGGTATCAGAGCAATGGTTCGAGGGATTCGTGCAGTTTGTGCTCGAACTCGAATCTGGTATGGGACCAAACTATTACTAAGAAATGTCAACTGCTGGGTAGCTGCACGCCAAGAGGTAATCCTTATTTTTTTGACGTATGTCTATATTATATATATATATATATATATATATATATATATATATATATATATATATATATATTACACTTCATTGGATGCTTAATAGCATGAAGTCATAAACGGGCGGTTAGTTCCTTTGCATTTTGTTGTAGTATGGGAAGTTTATAATGTAGTGTGTAATGCACGACACATCGGTTGGGATGCTTCTCGTTGATCACTTAGACACATAAGGTGTTAGAAGGAAACCCAATAACTATATTTGCCTTAAGAACGTTATGATGGCTCTTATCGAGTGCTTAATTGCAATAATCCATAGGGGTGTATGCTCTTGTGTTTTGAGGTAGGCTAGAATTCCCTTCTTCGTTTGTTAATTGCACACTTTTAAGGTTTAATAGCTAAATCCCATGTGTATTTGTGTTAATGTGTAGGCAGAATTGTTAATGTGGTCGTAACTTGTTTGTGTTTAGGATGACTAAAGTAAAGTAAACAACTAATCACACTTGATCAACGTTATTAGAAGTTTACCCATACTTTACACATCCTGAATATGTCTTGTGACGGATCATGTGACGGTTTTGTCATGAATTTTTGTATGGGTTGTGTCTATCACCTTTTGTATTGGGTTAGATAAGATCCCAAGGATACTAGACATTTAATCGAGGACAAGGTTGCAGTAGGAAATTCACTCCTTGTGACCAAGGCTGTTAGATATTTGGCGGATCGAGTTATCAGGCCATAGTCTTCCCATTCTCTTGTACTTAATGTCATTAGGATGCTTTGATGTTATTCATGGGATGGACTGGCCGGCTACTGTGGACGCTCACTTTGTGTGCGGGCGGAGACCCGTGCGACTTACAACTCCTGATGGGAATCGTATTACGGTTCATGGGCGCGATGGTTGCTCATTACCTCAGGTTATTTATATGCTAAAGGCAAGGATGATGTTACAGCGTTGGTATATGGCGTAGCTGGCGCAGGTCTTGGATGTGGGTGCTGATATCCCTAAGCTAGGGGATGTCCTCGTAGTGCGGAATTACTCGGATGTATTTCCTGAAGATTTGACAGAATCGCCATAGGACCGCGAGATTGTGTTCCAAATAGACCTCGTTCCGAAAGCTGAACCTGTAGCCAGAGACCTTACCCCCTAGCCACTGTGTAAATGAAATAACTCTCATCTCCGTTGGAGGATTTGCTCAAGAAAGGATTCATTAGACCGAGTATCCCACCATGAGGTGCGCCGATTTTAATTGAAAAAAAAATAAAGAAAGAAAGATGGTAGCATGCGGGTGTGCATCACTGGATAGTGAAGAATAGATATTATTTACTAGAATCGACGGTTCTTTTCGATCAGCTCCAAGGAGCTAATTGGCTCTCGAGAATTGATCCAAGATCGGGTTATCATCAGCTGAAAATACGAGAGCAGGACACTTTCCGTACTCATTATGGACATGATGAGTTTTGGTAATGTCTTTTGGCCTGACTAACGTGCTGCGGAATTCATGGATTTGATGAACTGGGTGCGTAGGCCGATGCTCAACTGTTTTGTTATTGTTTCCATTGATGACATGCCCATATACTCCGAAAGAGAAGAAGACCATATTCTACATCGCAAGAAGGTTCTTCAAACTCTAAGGAATAAGAAGCTTTGCACTAAAATTCTCAAAGGTGCTTTCTGAATTCACGAGGGTCAGTATTCTGGACCATGTCATTAATTCCGTCAGTACCATGGTAGATTCCACGAAGGTGCAGGAAGTAATGAACTGGGCAACACCAAAATCATCACCTGATATTAGTAGCTTCTTGGGTTGGCAGGTTGTTATCGGAGGTGCGTACAGGATTTCTCTAGGATAGCTCACTGACTAGACTGACCAAGAATGAGGTATGAGGTAGCAACTTATGTGGGGTGGTGTTTGACTTGTTTACAGGTTAAGGCAGAACACTGAAAACCGTTTGGAAAAATTTAACCTTTGGGGGGTACCGGAATGGAAGTGGGAGTATCTTACCATGTATTTCATCATTAAGCTACTCCGTACGCCTAAGGGGTTTTGACACCATTTGGGTGGTGGAGGATTAGTTGACAAAGAGTGCTCACTTCTTGCCAATACGGGAGACCTGTAACTTTGAAAGGTTGGCAGAATTGTTCTTTGGGAGATTGTATCAAAGCATGGTGTGCCAGTGCCTTTTGTTTTCGATAGAGACACTTTTTCTGTGAATGGGTACTAGGTTACTCAACATCACCGCGTATCACCCGCAGGCGGATGGCCAGTCGAAAAGAACCATCCAAACTCTCGAAGGTATGCTTCGGGCATGCATTAATGATTTCGGCGGTAGCTGGGATTATCACCTACCATTGGCGAAGTTTTCTTATAACAATGACCATCACGCAGCTATCAGTATGCCACTGTGTGGTGTTGGGATGCCACCGTATCAGAAGTTGCGGTGTTTGGCAACTACCTGACCTTATAAACTAAACTATGACAGAAGTGGGATATGCTTGCTCTGATCTAAGGTATTAGTTTTGTGTCGTGGTTGTTGCTTAGTTTATGTTATATTGGTTATTATTTATAATAGACTATGTTTAATGGCTACCTGACATGTCGAACCGAGCTATGACAGAAGGGGGATATGTCTGCTCTGATCTATGGCATTGGTTTTGAGTCAGGGTCGTCACATAGTTTATATTATATGTATTTTTAAACTGAGCTAAGACAGAAGTTGGATATGCCTTCTTGATCTCTAGTCTTAATTTATTGTTACATTAGTGTTCTGAGAGGTAACCTAAATTAATCATATGGATGTTCTGTCTTTGGGTAGGTGAATATTTATGGGAATGTATTGAAATAATTTATCAAATGCCCCCTATAGAGAACTAAGTGGTATAGATGTTCACAATATATATCTCTTAGTAATCAGATGTAGACTCTTTATGCCTGGCTTTATGAGGTAAAGTCCTTATTGTTATAATACTATGCATTGGGTATTATTATATGATGCATGGTCTAGAGTTATGGATTCTCGTGTAAGATACTCCTTGTGAGTTCAAGGGATTCATAGCATGATGAGATGAGACTGGTGGCTATTAATAGAATGCCAGTTATAGCAATGCAGTGTCGTAACATGGATTTTGATCTTTACCCTTACCTTTACCTAGAGGTTTGACACCATAGTGGGGATTGTACTCATTTATTATGGTGAGGAAACAGTAACCAATTCAGGTAAAGGCCCATCATCCGCTAATGACACTTGAAGTAAGGAAAGGATGATTGATGTGTAGAATGGAGATATGATGCATTTGAAACTGTACTCGGTGTTATTTCATGACGTAGCAGGATCCGAGGACGGATCCTATTGTAAGGGGGAATACTTGTAACGCCCTGAAATTCGATGATACGTTGCCATTTAAGCTTTTGGGCTATTCTGTAATTAAATTAAACTTTGTAGATCCAATTTGAATACTTGATGGAACTCAAGGGATTAGTGTGTAGAAGCTTTTTGTCTAATAACTTTGGGGTTTAATTACACATGCATGGGAAATTTAGGGCCGCCATGTAACTTCCTAATCCTTGTTCACCACAAAACCCTATTGCCGTCATCCCTACAACCAGCTCCTTACACTCATTTAAACATCTATAAATGAGGGAACTCAAGGTTGCGCCTCTACAAATGTGATATTACAGTTCGTCTTGATTTCTCTCCCTATCCCAAGATTTTGTGTACCGTAACCGTTGGGTAGAAGGAGGTCAGCTCATGACGGTTTCGGTTGTTAACCATGTTCCTTTGCTCTCACCATTGATCTCGATTCGACGACGACGATGGTGGTTCGAAGTGGTTCATGGCACGACTGGAAAGAAGGTGGTCGCTACAGTGTCAAGTGACGGTGGGGTTCTAGATGGTTTCAATAATGATGGTTGTGGCTGCGGAAAAGACGACGCGCGGTGGTGGCTGTGTTAGCTACGGTTGTTGTGGCGGTGGCTTATGACGGTGGCTATGATGCGTTGAGATGGCTAAAAAATGTATATATAGGGCTGCAAACGAACCGAACGAACACGAACAAGGCCTTGTTCGTGTTCGTTTGTTAAGAAAATTCTGTGTTCACGAACTGTTCAAGAACGCTTACCGAACGAGATTTTCTGTTCGTGTTCGTTTGTTAAGAAAACACTCATGTTCGTGTTCGTTTGTGTTCGTTTGTTAATTTTGTTCATGAACGCATACGAACACAAACCAACACAAACAAGTGTTCATGAACACAAAGAAGTATTCATGAACGGAGACAAACACAAACAGACATATATTAACATTTGATTAACATCGAATTCACATACATTAAGACATTAGCTAGATCCATCCAAAATACAACCTAATTGTCCAAACATACTTCATACTTAGTATTGGTGAAAGGTGTTGGAACGTGGAAACATATAATAAGTTTGGATACAAAAAGTAGGTTTATTGATTTCATATTGTCATGTATTTACCTCATATATATTATTTATTCTGTAAAATAAATAAAAATAAAAGAATATAAAAAAGTATACAAAGTAAAAACCTTAATAAACTATCGAACATAAACGAACAAGTTACCGAACGTTCACGAACATAAACGAACGAACACAACCTCTGTTCATGTTCGTTCGTTTAACTAAACGAACGGAATTTTTTGTTCGTGTTCGTTCATTTATTAAACGAACGAACACGAACGAACTTCCCGCCGAACGGTTCATGAACTGTTCGCTGAAAGTTCAGTTCGTTTGCAGCCCTATGTATATATATGCGTATGTGTATGTTTGTGATGTGTGAGAGTTTCATGGAGTTGCAAAAGAGCATGCAAGAGTGTTCATATGTGATTTCATGAGTTAAATAAAAGAATATTGTGCTTAGCATGGGTCTAACGGTTTGCTTCCATGGTGATTGTAGTATGTGTCACAAATGGAATTCATAGAACTTCCTTCATACAAGCAGGTATATTAATCTTGCTCTTGTGTCCTTTAATTGAAATGTCATGGGGTATTTAAGGATGGGATGATGGTGGCGATGTTAATGGATGAAGCATGGAGTTTTTATCTTTGGGCAAACTTAAGTAAGCATATCAGCCTTGGGTTTATGCGTGGGTTTGGTTTTTGTCCTAGCCATTCCACGGTTGTGGAAATTTTCGTCACGAACAACAGGTACATCTTTCCCCACTGACTCTCGGTTTAGAATGGGTATCGGTTCGTATGAAATAGTTACGGTATACATGGATGATATTGAGGTCATTAACGAGCCCCAAGCTAGTAAAACACTATAACCATGTTGCGGACACCTCCTGAGATTCGTGCATTCGTCTATTTCTGTAACTTCTGCGGTTCGCTTTATTGAGGTGAATTCATGTGCCCTTTTTATTGTTTTAAACATTTTGGGCTAATATGCATGTCTTGAAAGTATACTTGGAACCTTGCTTGTTATATCGGGATTTGCCTTGATTTATACTTGTTTGCGTCACCATATTTTTATACATATATAAGTTGTGTATGACGGTTACCTATTATTATAAATTGAGCTATGATAGTTATATAGTATGTCTGCTCTGATTTGTAGTTATGGTTTGAGTCTTTGTACGCGATATGCGCTTATGTAGACTTGTTGTATCTTCGTGACAAATAGGCGGAATGCGCTTATTGTAGATTTAAAATAAAGTCTTATGTTAAGTAGGCGGATTGCGCTTATTCTAGACTTTACATTTTTTCTTAGGGAACAAGTAAGCGGCTTGCGCTTATTGTTAACTCTAAGGTTAAAGTATGTTGTTATTATTTATTTTAACAATTTACTTATTATTAAAACTTATAAAACTTGAATTCACTCAGCTCGTCTGACTTTGCATGCATATTAGATTGATTTCAGGTACTTGAAGAATAAAAAGGGATGCCTTGGCTTGTTACAGGACTACTCATGGGCGGTTGACATTTCGAAATAAAGAGTCTACTCTATTTATTTGAGAACAAATTTTCTAAACTTTTGTTTTGTTCTGCAAATATGCTTTAACCCGTCATGTGAAATTTCATGTTTGGATTACTTAACTATTTACTTTTCCGCTGCGTGTTTTCTGATAATAAATAAGACTTCTTGAGTATTAAATTTATGGTTTTTGTCTTTGAATGCCAACTGTTTGACCCTCGGTTTTGAGGGTCTTACATGCACTCGCTATAGCTTACAATGTCAAAAAAAACACTTTTTTTATATAACATGATATCAAACTACAAATTTTAATACTCAACCTTGAGATAGCTTTGACAATAGTTACATTTGCTCTATTGTGTGTTTGAACTTCAATGTTCTGTCAAGAATGACCTTACCTTATAAACATATGAATTCTTCATATATGATATGCAATGTAACTTGAATATCTTAAACCATGCACCACTTCAGTAAAACATATCTAGGAATTCAACTACCAAGACTAAGGATGATGACACTGCGTGCTTTTTTTAGGATTTTTTTTTAACCTCTTTCAATCAGACAAAGTCGTTCAAGGCTATGCTTATCACAAATATGTAAGTTTAATGGTAAAAAATCAGTTGCTATGAATATGTGATCCTGAATGCAATTTTATGTCTTATACCTCCGAAGGGCGTTGTCATTTGTAAGTGATGTTTATTTTGTAATATATTCAAGTGAAGAGATATGTACCGGGATGCGTGTGCGCAAGCTCATCTACACACGTCATCCCAAAAGGTCAGTCATAAGAAGCTTTTGTGGATCCAGTGCGACACCTGAGACTTAACAGCTGTAGTGAGAGAATGAAAGGAACATCTAGCCAATCAAATGAGAAAATTTTCTGCTCCATGATCTCATACCAATCATCTGAGAGCAGCAAGGACAAAAATGACAAGTAAAAGGGGATGCCGACCAATCAAAAAAGGACGAGGCAATATTCCCAAAGGTCTCCAACAGTGGGGCTCACGCAAATGAGCTGTCAATCATGACAAGCCAATAGGCATGCATCATCTTTACTATAAATACTCCTTCTCCTTAGACCATACGTAGTGGCTGGTGAAAGTGGCGTGAAAGGGGCATTTTCGCGCCCCGTTCACATGCAAACACCGCCCTCTGCCCGTTAAAGGGGCGCTAAAGGGTCTTGGGCCAAAAATTTCGCGTGGGCGAAAAGAGAAGCTGACCAATCAGGTGTGGACATGTGTTATTATTATTATTGGATTGAAACTCAAAGAAGAAGAGGTGGAGATGAGTTGCAGGTTGTGGGAAGAAGAAGAGGAGTGGTGGGAAGAAGAAGAGGGTAGAGGTGGGTGGGACCTTGCTTTATTTTTTTTTATTTTATTAATATAAGAACACTTTGTTTATTATTATTATTTATTTATAGGTATTATGGTTTTTTTTTTGTATTTTTTTATTTAAATTCAAATAAAAAAATAATAAAATAGCATGTGGCCCACATGCCACATGTCAAAAAATGCCCCACTCCAAATTTCACCCACCATTACACCCCTTGCCCCTTTAATGCCCCTTTCACCCACCAAATTGGCCTCACACGCCACATGTCATAAAATGACACTTTAATGCCCCTTTAACCCACCAATTTCACCCACCACTACACATGGCCTTAGAAGGTTGGTCATTCCATACTAGAAATATACTAAATGGTTACTCTAGATTGTTATAGAAAGATTTGGTCGATTCATAACCCATTTGTACTCAATTCTCGTCCGTGTGATCATCACGATCTTTATCAATAAACATCTCTTTATTCTCCTTAAGTCTTATCTATCTTATTGGGTATTATTTAGATTGGTATTTCTTCAGCAAGTATATCTAGGTTTTAACACACTTGAATGGTTAATCATTCTAATCTACTACATATGTTAAACAAATTATTTTACAAAATATCAAAATTTTAATATATATCTAGGATTATATTTAGCATGAGAAGGTCCTCTCAAAGGAAAATATATGGAAGTCCACTGATGAAAAACAACAAAATGTAAGCGTCTGAAAGAATAATAACTTTGATAAATTAAATAAAAAACAAAAAGCAAGACAAAAATGTAAACATCGCAAAGATATAAAATATTTACACATTGTGACACCCGGCATGTTCGGCTTAAACATATTAGTAACATCTAAGTCTACCTTAGCGAGAAACTTTTATAAACAAACTTAACTGGGTTAGTTGAGTCGGGTCAAGTTAGGATTGTCCAGGGTACAATGATCTAGAGGATCATTGGGAGTCGTTTTGGTAATACACTAGTACCGGGTTCCGTTGTTGGTGACATTACATGAACTAATTAAGTATATGTGTAGATTATGGGTTGTGTGGTGGATTATATACATAGATGTGTTTAAATGATGTGTAAATGATTATCTGTGCCTAAATGTGTTAAATATAGACTAAGGATGCATGCTTATGTGTTAGGATGTGTTAGAATGCGTTAAACACGACAAACTGGAAAACTAGTTTAAAAGAGGTCTTGGTTCGACCACTTCGAGTGGTCGAAGGAGAAGAAGTTGCCTGGTTCGACCCTTGTAAAATGGGCGAACCAGGGAAGTTGAAATTGAGAAATTCCCTTCGACCAAACAGGGCTCATTCGACCCTGTGAAAGGGGCGAAGGAGACTACATTCGACCAATGAGTTGGTGCGAAGGAAGATTAGTATAAATACCAACCTTTGTCATTTTTCATCATTTCACAAACCCTAACCGTCCCAAAACGCTCTCAAACGATCTTAAACACTAAGGAAGGAGTTTTTGCTCTTCTTTTTCATAATCTAACCCATCTACAACATCTAAACAAGAATCCAAGGTGTGTTCATAATCCTAAATCTTTTAAAAGCATTTTAATTCGTTTTCATCTAACCCTAATTGTCCGGATCTGTTCTAAGGGTGTTTTTATGATTAAAAACCTTTTAAACATCTTTCTAAATCAAAACATGATCATTTAGCATAGATTTTCATAATGAATAACATGTGTAAATTGTGTGTTATGTGGTGTTATGTGTTGTTCACTGATTTGCTGCTATATCTTTGATAGAAACATGATATAGGATTGTTGTTAATGAGGGAATATTGTTGTCTAGGGTTAGGATTGAATATATTGATATTTGGGGGTTTTATTGGATTAATACTTGATGTATGAATATTTATGATCAATAGAATGAATAAGAAAGATCGGATAATCGACAAACTGAGTATTTTAAGCTAAACATGAATCGATTTCAAAAGTTTCCAAATTGGGTAAATAATTCATGCATGAAAGTGATGTTTCCATAATCTTTACCATTTTGGGAAAGGGCTGAAATGGACGTATTATCGGGGGAAATCGATGGGGTTTTGTAGGGATAAGTTATCCATGCTTGAATGCTGTGTTTGATGATGTTTCGGGTCGTTTTGAATGTGTTTGAAGCGTTTTTAAGAAAAAATCATACAACAGGGGCGAACCTGGCCTCCTTCGACCCGTCGATGGTGCGAAGGAGGGATCCAGGGTCGAACCTGGCTTTTTATTGGACGAATGTGATAAAACGGGCGAAGGAAGCATCAAACGGTCGAACGAGATGTAAAAGGGTGCGAAGGAGACAAAAAGGTGCGAAGGAGACTTAAAACTGACTGGTTCGACCGTTCTGATGCAGAAATGAGATTTTTGATACAAACTAAGTGTTTTATGCTTGAACCTTGTGTGTAATCTATGTGTACTTGATTAGTTAGGGAAATGGGTCACCAACGGGATGTCGGGTCAGTCTAGTGTGTCGGTTAAACATTTAAACACGTTTTAAAACATACTTGGTTACGATCTGGACAATTAGGGACAAGATAACCTTATGGTTATTAGTCGGAACACTTATGTGAACATTTTGATAGATCTCCGGTAGAGGGATTATCAAGGGCTAAACATCTTTACTTATATTTGAAGAACGCTACTTAAGGTGAGTTCACGGCCCCACTTTTACTGCTTTAACTTTTGGGGGAGAAAACATGCGCTAAACAGTTTTGGTAACATATGTCATACTATGGTTTCAACTTTATATTGCTATACGATCTTTTGAAAAGTCCCGGGGGAAACCATGAATGTGCGGGGTTGCACAACGGGGGAAATGTGGATAGATCTATTAGGCGTGACCTGCCCCACTCGTCGGCTTGGAGGGCCGGGCGGGTGCATATTGTCTCGAACAGGTACATTGGTATCATGCTGAACATACGGGCTGCTTAAACATGCTGAACATTGCTAAACGTGTCTAGTAATGGTTTCCAATCGTAGTAGTAATGAAACATACGCCTAGCTAGCGTACTTGGTAACATTGATATAGTATGGACATGGTAACGTTTTGGTAACATTTTGAATAAACCTGTGAAGTCACCATCATTATATGTTGACATCTTTTTGGCATGTTTTTCTCAGGTCGCTAAGGTAGCAACAAATGGAACTAGGCGCACGGGTCTGCACTGGCGTCTAGAGTTTAGTTCACGTTTTGCATTAATCATTTGAAACATTGAAATTTTGGATTGTAACTCGTTGAATGCTTCCGCTACAGTTTATGGGTTTATGAAAACTATGTCTTTTGAATGTTATGTATTTCCATATAGTGTTGTTTATTGTGACCGTTGACTTGGATCCTGGTTTGTCATGCGCCTCGCGGTAAAACCCCGCAAGTGGTAATTTGAGGGTGTGACAGATTGGTATCAGAGCCAATGGTTATAGTGAACTAGGACTGCATGTAGAGTCTGGTCTATAGCCGAGTCGCACACACTAGACGGTCACATACTTTGGGTCTATTAGTGGGATACGTACTAACGTTGTCTGGGTGTCCTTACATCATCATCATGTTTCTCCGTTACATCATCCGCTTTTATTTGGGTTCTTACCTACTCTTGATTTCTTCTTCTGGATTGAAGAAGGAAGGGTTACTTTGTTGGTTCTAGCACACACATGCCTTCTTACACTTGCACCTATCGTAACACGTTACTAGGCGATGACATTCAGTGACTGGGGTCTGGATTAGGGGTACATCTGGAGGACCATGTAGAGCAGTTTATCATTTCGGGTGCACACGAAATAATAAACTGGAATGCATGAAAATCCCGATGGACTTCGAGTTTGGATGAATAGTCCTGAATTTGTCCCTAGGTTAACTCTTGTAAAATTTCTAGTGGTTGACACTGGAAGTGAATCTGAATCCCTCGATTTCTTGATTTGTTAGATCATGTCTGGTGCTCGCGGTGGTGGACGTCGTGGTGGCGGCGGTGGCCGTGCTGGCGGCGGTGGTCGTGCTGGAGGCGGTGGTCGTGGAAACATCAACATGACCCAAGCTGAATTGAACAACTTGCTCGAGCAGCAAGTGAACATGGCTATGGCTAATTTCCAGGCTGGGATTAATGCCATGGGTAGTGAGTTGATTTCTGTCGACCTTGTCTCATTTTCGGGTTTCGTGCCTTTTCGTTTGTGTTTTATTCGTGTACCGTGTTTCAGGTGCTGGTGCCAATCCACCCCCACCTCAGTGCTCTTATAAGAAGTTTAGGGACTGTCAGCCCATAACTTCGCTGGAACTGAAGGAGTGGTGGGACTGCTCCGATGGCTAGAGAAGGTGGAATCTGTGTTTGTTATGTGTAACTGTCCTGCTGGGGACCGAGTGAAGTATGCTACTGCGACATTTGAGGGGCCTGCATTGTCGTGGTGGAATGCTACTACTCAGAACGTGGGACTGGGGGAGGCTATTGCTATGCCTTGGGCGGAGTTTGTGCAACTTTTGAGAGGTGAGTACTATCCGAGGGAGGAGATACAGAAGTTGGAGCATGAGGTCTGGAGTTTCAAGATGGTTGGGTCGGAGATTGAGGAGTACACTGTGAGGAGGAACGAGCTGGCGGTGTTGTGTCCTGACTTACACACACCCGAATACAGGAGGATCGAGCACTATGTGTCTGGACTAGTGCCCGAGATTGCTGGGTTGGTGGCTGCTGGGAATCTTCCCACTATTGCTGAAGTTGTCCGATCAGCTTATCGGATGACTAACCTGAAGGTGGCGGAAGGCGTTTTGCCACCCAAGGGTGCTACTGTGAAAGCTGCTAAGGGGAACAAGAGGAAGTGGGAGAGTGTGGGGAAGAGTGTGGTGCCAGCTCAGCCGGCGAAGAAGTTTGAGTCACCTGGGTCTTCTTCTGGGTCAAAGACGGGTGGGTATGTTGGGAAGCATCCCAAGTGTAACAAGTGTGGTTTTCACCATTCTGGGGGTTGTGATAGGGCTCGTTGTCATCGGTGCCATCAGTAGGGGCACCATGCTAAGGATTGCAAGGTCGCGCTCACCCCAACTCAGACTCCTGCGGCTACTCCTGCTCCTGCTGCTCAGGGGACTCAGGGGAGGCAGGGGTGTTATAACTGTGGTGACACGGGACATTTCAAGCGTGACTGTCCCAAACTGAAGCAGGGCGATAATGGGAGGGGCGGGAACGGTAACGGGAACAATGGCGGCGGAGGCAGGACTGCACGTGCTTTCGTCATTGGATCTGCAGAGGCTAGGCAGGATCCAGACACAGTTACCGGTACGTTCCTTCTTAATGATCGCTATGTTTCTATCTTGTTTGATTCTGGTGCCGATAAGAGTTTCGTATCTTTGGATATTAGTCGATTGCTAGATATAGTACCCACACCTTTAGAGGCTAAGTACTTAATAGAATTGGCTGATGGTAAGAAAATCGAAGCGACACACACCCTTAGGGAATGTCGCTTGGAACTGTCGGGTTTGTCTTTCCCCATTGACCTTATGCCGGTACCTCTGGGTAGTTTTGATGTCGTGGTTGGCATGGATTGGTTATCGTTGTATCGCGCGGAGATCGTTTGTTTTGACAAGGTTATTCGGATCCCTCTCCCTGATGGAGAGATTCTTTTGGTTCGTGGCGAGAAAAGCGGTGCTCCGCTGAGTATCATTTCTAGCATGAAAGCCCGTAAGTATCTTCGGAAGGGTTGTTCGGCCATTCTGGCACTTGTTAACGTTTCTACTGACGATGAGAAGAAGATCGAGGATATTCCGGTGGTTCATGACTTTTCTGATGTGTTTCCTGATGATTTACCTGGTCTTCCTCCCCATCGTCAGGTTGAGTTTGGTATTGATCTCACTCCGGGCGCAGCTCCTATTGCCCGAGCTCCGTATCGTCTTGCACCTCCTGAAATGCAAGAGCTGTCCAGCCAGTTACAGGAACTCTTGGAAAAGGGTTTCATTCGACCGAGTTCTTCCCCGTGGGGAGCCCCTATTTTGTTTGTGAAGAAGAAGGACGGAAGTCTTCGTATGTGTATTGATTATCGTGAGCTAGAACAAAGTGACCATCAAGAATCGTTATCCTCTTCCTCGCATTGATGATCTCTTTGACCAGCTTCAGGGCTCTAGCTACTATTCGAAGATTGATTTGCGGTCCGGTTATCACCAGTTGCGCGTCAGGGAAGCTGACATTCAGAAGACTGCTTTTCGCACTCGTTATGGCCATTTTGAGTTCTTGGTCATGCCTTTCGGTCTCACTAACGCAACGGCGGTGTTCATGGATTTGATGAACCGCGTTTGCAAGCCTTACCTTGATAAGTTCGTCATCGTGTTCATTGACGATATTCTGATTTACTCCAAGAACAAGGCGGATCATAAGGAACATCTGCGGTTGGTCTTGGAACTTTTGAGACAGGAGCAGTTGTATGCTAAGTTCTCGAAGTGTGATTTTTGGTTGCGTGAAGTTCAATTCATAGGACATGTGGTGAATGAACTGGGAATTCATGTCGATCCGGCTAAGATCGAAGCTATTAAAGACTGGGAAGCACCAAAGACGCCATCTGAGGTGCGGCAATTCCTAGGTCTTGCGGGCTATTATCGTCGTTTCATTGAGGGATTTTCGAAGATCGCTCAACCCCTCACTGCTCTTACCCAGAAGGACCGAAAGTTCGACTGCGATGAACCACAAGAATCAGCATTTCAGATGCTGAAGCTTAAACTTTGTTCTGCACCTATCTTATCCCTACCTGAGGGTACGGATGATTTCGTTGTGTACTGTGATGCTTCTATTCGTGGTCTCGGTTGCGTGTTGATGCAGCGCGGGAAGGTTATTGCTTACGCTTCTCGTCAACTCAAGGTTCATGAGAAGAACTACACTACTCATGACTTGGAACTGGGTGCGGTAGTCTTTGCGTTGAAAATCTGGAGACATTACTTGTACGGTACCAAGTGTGAAGTCTATACCGATCACAAGAGTCTTCAGCATATTTTCGACCATAAGGTGTTGAACATGCGGCAGCGTCGCTGGGTTGAACTCCTGAACGATTATGACTGTGCCATCAAGTACCACCCTGGCAAGGCGAACATTGTGGCGGACGCCTTGAGCAGGAAGGAGTCTGCTAACCCTCGCCGTGTTCGAGCCTTACAGCTCACCATTCATTCGTCATTGCCTGACCGAATCCGTTCTGCACAGTTGGAAGCCTTGAAGGAGGAAAACCTTAAGGCTGAAACGATGCACAGTGCTGACAAGCATCTTGAGCTCAGGACCGATGACTTACACTATTTTGCGGGGCGTGTTTGGGTCCCATTGTTCGGGGGATTGCGCGAGCTTGTTCTGGATGAAGCTCACAAGTCCCGGTATTCTATTCACCCTGGCTCCGATAAAATGTATCAGGATTTGAAGATACTTTATTAGTGGCCGAACATGAAAGCTGACATAGCTTCTTACGTCAGCAAATGTTTGACTTGTGCTAAAGTTAAGGTGGAGTATTAGAGGTCGTCTGGTCTCCTGCAACAACCAGAGGTTCCAGAATGGAAGTGGGAACGAATCACGATGGATTTTGTCACCAAACTGCCAAAGTCACCTAGTGGTTATGATATGATTTGGGTGATTCTTGACCGGCTGACAAAATCGGCACGTTTTATAGCTATTAAGGAAACCGATGGACTCGAGCGGTTGGCTCGACTTTACCTTAAGGAGGTGGTTGCTCGGCACGGAGTGCCTGTTTCTATTATCTCTGATCGTTATTCTCGTTTCGCTTCGCGTTTCTGGAAGGCTCTGCACAAGGCTTTGGGTACTCAGTTGGATATGAGTACGGCTTATCATCCGCAAACTGATGGACAGAGTGAGCGGACGATTCAAACCTTGGAAGACATGCTTCGGGCATGTATTATCGATTTTGGCAAAAGTTGGGAGATCCACCTGCCGTTAGTGGAGTTCTCCTACAACAACAGCTATCACTCTAGCATCAAGGCAGCTCCGTTCGAGGCTCTTTACGGACGGAAATGTCGATCACCACTTTGTTGGGCCGAGGTGGGCGAGAGCCAGCTCACTGGTCCGGAACTCGTGTACGAAACTTCGGAGAAAATCGTACAGATCCGTCAACGTTTGGCTGCTGCACGGGATCGTCAGAAGAGCTATGTCGATCGCCGACGAAAACCTTTAGAGTTCTAGGTTGGGGACAAGGTACTTCTGAAAGTTTCACCATGGAAGGGCGTCATACACTTTGGAATGCGTGGCAAGCTTAACCCTCGTTATGTCGGACCGTTCGCAATCTTGGATCGGATTGGACCGGTGGCATACAGACTTGACTTACCGGCGGAGCTCGGTAGTGTACACAACGTCTTCCATGTGTCTAACTTGAAGAAGTGTTTGGCTGATGAATCTCTTATTGTACCACTGGAAGAGATCAAGGTTGATGATCGTCTTCGCATTGTGGAGGAACCTGTCGAGATTCTCGACTACAAGATTCGTAGCCTTCGTCGGAGTAAAATCCGCATCGTTAAAGTCCGTTGGAACTCGAACCGTGGACCGGAGTTCACATGGGAACGGGAGGATCATATGAAATCCAAGTATCCTCATCTTTTTCCAAAGCGCGCGTTTGAATCGAGGCATGTTACTGCTGAAGCGGAATGAATCTCGGGTCGAGATTCCTTTCAACGTGGGGATGATGTGACATCCGGTAAGTTTCTTTTCGTTCTGTTCTTTTCGTTTCTTTCTTTTTGGGCTTTGCGCAATTTTCGGGACGAAAATTCTTTCAACGTGGGGATGATGTGACACCCGGCATGTTCGGCTTAAACATATTAGTAACATCTAAGTCTACCTTAGCGAGAAACATTTATAAACAAACTTAACTGGGTTAGTTGAGTCGGGTCAAGTTAGGATTGTCCAGGGTACAATGATCTGGAGGATCATTGGGAGTCGTTTTAGTAATACACTAGTACCGGGTTCCGTTGTTGGTGACATTACATGAACTAATTAAGTATATGTGTAGATTATGGGTTGTGTGGTGGATTATATACATAGATGTGTTTAAATGATGTGTAAATGATTATCTATGCCTAAATGTGTTAAATATAGACTAAGGATGCATGCTTATGTGTTAGGATGTGTTAGAATGCGTTAAACACGACAAACTGGAAAACTAGTTTAAAAGAGGTCTTGGTTCGACCACTTCGAGTGGTCGAAGGAGAAGAAGTTGCCTGGTTCGACCCTTGTAAAATGGGCGAACCAGGGAAGTGGAAATTGAGAAATTCCCTTCGACCAAACAGGGCTCATTCGACCCTGTGAAAGGGGCGAAGGAGACTGCATTCGACCAATGAGTTGGTGCGAAGGAAGATTAGTATAAATACCAACCTTTGTCATTTTTCATCATTTCACAAACCTTAACCGTCCCAAAACGGTCTCAAACGATCTTAAACACTAAGGAAGGAGTTTTTGCTCTTCTTTTTCATAATCTAACCCATCTACAACATCTAAACAAGAATCCAAGGTGTGTTCATAATCCTAAATCTTTTAAAAGCATTTTAATTCGTTTTCATCTAACCCTAATTGTCCGGATCTGTTCTAAGGGTGTTTTTATGATTAAAAACCTTTTAAACATCTTTCTAAATCAAAACATGATCATTTAGCATAGGTTTTCATAATGAATAACATGTGTAAATTGTGTGTTATGTGGTGTTATGTGTTGTTCACTGATTTGCTGCTATATCTATGATAGAAACATGATATAGGATTGTTGTTAATGAGGGAATATTGTTGTCTAGGGTTAGGATTGAATATATTGATATTTGGGGGTTTTATTGGATTAATACTTGATGTATGAATATTTATGATCAATAGAATGAATAAGAAGGATCGGATAATCGACAAACTGAGTATTTTAAGCTAAACATGAATCGATTTCAAAAGTTTCCAAATTGGGTAAATAATTCATGCATGAAAGTGATGTTTCCATAATCTTTACCATTTTGGGAAAGGGCTGAAACGGACGTATTATCGGGGGAAATCGATGGGGTTTTGTAGGGATAAGTTATCCATGCTTGACTGCTGTGTTTGATGATGTTTCGGGTCGTTTTGAATGTGTTTGAAGCGTTTTTAAGAAAAATCATACAACAGGGGCGAACCTGGCCTCCTTCGACCAGTCGATGGTGCGAAGGAGGGATCCAGGGTCGAACCTGGCTTTTTATTGGACGAATGTGATAAAACGGGCGAAGGAAGCATCAAACGGTCGAACGAGATGTAAAAGGGTGCGAAGGAGACAAAAAGGTGCGAAGGAGACTTAAAACTGACTGGTTCGACCGTTCTGATGCAGAAATGAGATTTTTGATACAAACTAAGTGTTTTATGCTTGAACCTTGTGTGTAATCTATGTGTACTTGATTAGTTAGGGAAATGGATCACCAACGGGATGTCGGGTCGGTCTAGTGTGTCGGTTAAACATTTAAACACGTTTTAAAACATACTTGGTTACGATCTGGACAATCAGGGACTAGATAACCTTATGGTTATTAGTCGGAACACTTATGTGAACATTTTGATAGATCTCCGGTAGAGGGATTATCAAGGGCTAAACATCTTTACTTATATTTGAAGAACGCTACTTAAGGTGAGTTCACGGCCCCACTTTTACTGCTTTAACTTTTGGGGGAGAAAACATGCGCTAAACAGTTTTGGTTACATATGTCATACTATGGTTTTAACTTTATATTGCTATACGATCTTTTGAAAAGTCCCGGGGGAAACCATGAATGTGCGGGGTTGCACAACGGGGGAAATGTGGATAGATCTATTGGGCGTGACCTGCCCCACTCGTCGGCTTGGAGGGCCGGGCGGGTGCATATTGTCTCGAACAGGTACATTGGTATCATGCTGAACATACGGGCTGCTTAAACATGCTGAACATTGCTAAACGTGTCTAGTAATGGTTTCCAATCGTAGTAGTAATGAAACATACGCCTAGCTAGCGTATTTGGTAACATTGATATAGTATGGACATGGTAACGTTTTGGTAACATTTTGAATAAACCTGTGAAGTCACCAGCATTATATGTTGACATCTTTTTGGCATGTTTTTCTCAGGTCGCTAAGGTAGCAACAAATGGAACTAGGCGCACGGGTCTGCACTGGCGTCTAGAGTTTAGTTCACGTTTTGCATTAATCATTTGAAACATTGAAATTTTGGATTGTAACTCGTTGAATGCTTCCGCTACAGTTTATGGGTTTATGAAAACTATGTCTTTTGAATGTTATGTATTTCCATATAGTGTTGTTTATTGTGACCGTTGACTTGGATCCTGGTTTGTCATGCGCCTCGCGGTAAAACCCCGCAAGTGGTAATTTGAGGGTGTGACACACATGGATTGTGACCCGTAAGTGGAAACATAAAGTATAAGAAGAGTAATTTGGCCTGCAAATGTATAGTACAAAATTCAATTGAAGGTGCGGTGATTTTGCTTTACAAATGCGGTGTACGGCCCGCACCAATACAATAAGCATCATTAAATCTCTTTGTTTGAAGGTGCAGTAACAAACCCGCACTTTTTATCTATATGGGCCGCACCATCAAAAAGTTAATTGTTTGACAATTGACCGCACCATTTTATTTGTACATCCAAAAATTATATTTTTATTATTTCTACAATTTCCAAGAAAGTCAATTTATATTTCCTAATAAATACCTGAAACACCATAAAATCATATAAAAAATACATATATAATTAAACAAATGTTCCAATATGTACATGTTTTCCGAACGAAACACAAACTTAAACTGTTTGAGAAATGTACATGTTTTCCAAATAAAGCTCAAAAAAGTTTACAACCCGACCACTTCATACGCTTTACAACCAGAACCGACTTCTTCAAACCTTGTAATACGATCCGTAGAAACCGCCTAAAAAATATATGGTGCCGTTAACAAAATGGAGTTTGAAACTATAACAAAATAATAGTGCTATTAAATCCTAACTCGTTCAAATTACTGCACAAAGTGATTGAATATTGAATGTAAATAAACTAATAATATAACCACTGTAACTCACCATTATCAATTTCCTCTACATATAAAGAATCAACTTTAGGATGCTTTTGAACATTTATAATTAAGCTAACATGAATATCAAGTTGGTTGATAGTAATTACCTGTTCAGTAGCAACCTTAGGTTAATTTTTAGCAGCTATCAAAATCCTGCCATTCCACTAAGGTCCATTCATTTGTCAAAGAGCGAGGTGATCATGACATATTCAATTTTTTTGGGTTGAGCTAGCCTAAGCTAAGTTGCAATGGGTTGAGTTGATAGTTGGTGACTAGCTTTGTGAGGAGAGGAAGTGGAGCACTGACTTACCGTAGGTCTGCATATAAACCGTGTTCACAAGTTGAACCCTGTAACATCCGATATAAATTTTATTGAAAACAAAGTCATTTTCAAAATAAAGTACTTTTTGGTATCGTAAACTATACCGAATACTGATACCGTATCTAATCTTTTCAGTACTGGCCCTGTTGTCCCAGACAATCAGATCAAACACAAACACGAGATATTTTGGTGGACAAACCCGCGACTCTTTCGTATTCAAACAAACGAACTTAACGAACATTGCTCAGCAACAGTCGGACAAGTGAGGAATGTTGGGTGAACTGGAAAAGTTTGGGTAAGGCTTGGTGATGTGTTGCCAAATGCATCACATTTATATATTAGTTTTGTATAGTTTTTAATCGTTTATCGTTCGTTTATATCGTGTCTTAAATACTTATTTGTGTCTTGGTGTTAAACAGGTGTTCATGGGCTAAAACGAGAGAAAAAGAGCTTAGTTGGAGAGGAGACGAGCATTCGATGAAATTGGAAATCAAAAAAGAAACAAATCTGGAAGAACTGAAATTAGAGACCCTCTAATTTCAGTAAAAGTTATTCGCGGGTCTCCAGGAAGTAAAACAGAGGAAAAATGACGATTTTACCCTTAATGAATTGTGATAATTACTGAAGATGCCATCGCGTCAGTTTCAGGTTATTGGAGACCCTCTAATTCCAGAAACAGTTGTTTATGGGTCTCTAATAACTCTTCAGCCCATAAAAAAGCCCATTTTCGCAATTAAAAACCTAGCAGCCGTATGGGGATGCATTCATCGATTTCCAGAGCTTCTAAGGGAGGATTTTGAGTACTTTTTGCAGTTCCATTCATTCCGGTTGATGCCAGAGCAATCCAGAACAAGTTTTGAAGCCGAAATCATGATTATGCAAGGCTAAACATCTTGCGGTTTCTCCGGGTGAACGATTTGGTTATTTTATCAATTGTTTTATGTTTGATACTTATTACTTGGATTAGATTTTGTGAACACCTTAATGTTCTTTGCATCTAATTGTATGTTTGACTGATCTAGACAGTTTGGTTGATTAATATTATTGCATTATGTTATCGTATCTTGGTTTTTTGCACTAGGATTAATTTAACTTTGCAATTAATGTTATGATAGCTGAATTGGGTTGAACAATTTAAACAAAGTCATGTCTATGTGATTTCCTAGGTAGGGTATTAACATAATTCAGTTGATAATTACCGAATCAGAAACCCGGAGTGACCGTTTTTCCATATTATTGTCTTTTCTAAAAAATCAATTATTAATCCGTTTTGCAGCACTGCAGCACTTTTATATTAAACTTCATAAAATTACTTTAGTTAATCTTAATTTAATTAGAAATTAGTAACTTAGCACTTTCCACAAACTCCCTGAGGTTCGACAACCCTACTTCCTATACTGCAGTCAGTTGTAGCTAAGGAGTAGTTTTTATTAATTTTTTGATTAGCACTTCGACACGCGGTCAAAATGGCGCCGTTGCCGGGGAGTTCGTGCGCTTAGTGTTTAGTTTAGTTTAGTTTGTTTATTTATTTTCTTAAAAAAAAAATTTTTTTGTCTTTTTAGTTATTTGTTTCCGTATTTTAGTTCTCTTCTTCGTTCAGTACTACTCTATTTGTTTTCTTGTTTTTGTGTGTGCAGGTGACTTCTGTGTTGCATGCATACTAGGTTATCCAAAAAGTCGTCTCCATTGTTATTTGATCCAGAGATTGAGAAGACAGCACGTCAAAACCGTGTTGTTTTTCGTTCAGCAGTAAAGAAGTAATCAAGTTCTTCAACAGTCGCTCAAAGAATTGAAGAAGCAGCTATTGAGATGGCTGATCAGGATAACCAAAATGACCAAATACCCAACCAACCGAATGATCTTATTCCACCTGCTCTACCAAACCAACCCATCCCAAACCCACCACCACCACAACAACAATTCCAACCTGGTGAGTATTTTCAAGCTGCTAACCCACGTCCATAACAAAACCAACAAAATCCAAGAAACCAACCTCGTCCACAACAAGCAGTTATCCCACCCAACCGACAACAGAACCAACAGAGATATGATGAGGGAAGTGTGCATACTTGGGACTCTGAATGGGATCAAGAGGACGAACAGGAACCGTATGATGGAAGATATGGTAATTATGGGCATGACATGGAGTATGAGCAGCAGCCACCACAGCGGGTTAATCAGGGGAACCGTGTTCAGGGATACAGAAATAATCAAGCGCCACAAGGGGTTCCTCAATTTAATGTTGGGAATATGGGGATGGGAGATGAGTTACAGTTAGTAGATGGTGTCCCACAGATACGTCAGAGGGCACCGGTTCAGGGCGTTGATAGTCATTTTCGGCCGGTTATTGTACACAATTCCTCAGCTGTAGTCACACCTATTAGTAGGAATGGGAGAGCATTTGAAGTGAGACCCCAATATTAGGGTCATCTGCCTGAGTTCTATGGAAAAAGATCTGAAGAGCCTTACTTACATATATCAGCATTTGAGTCTGTGTGCAATATGATTGGAGGATCAGGGTTTACTAAGGACCAGGTAATGTTGATGATGTTTCAGTTCACCTTGAAGGACAGGGCACGGCAATGGTTTGCTACACTACCCCCAGGTAGTATATACACTTGGCAGGATATGCAACAAATTTTCTTGGAAGAGTATTACACCATGAGCAGAACATCTGAGGCTCGGGATGCAATAATAGGATTTCAACAGAATTCGGGGGAAGCATTCCATGAGGCTTTTACTAGATTCAAAGAGCTATTGAGAAAATGTCCTCATCATGGGATTCAGCAATGGCACATTCTTAACTAACACTGAAGCTGTGGATTGGGGACACTTGGAAAGGATGAGTGCCACTTCAAAGAGACAGGCACAATCATGTAGGAAGTTGAGACCATCATCTGTCAAGGCAGCAGACTATGAGGCTGAAGAAAGAATTGAGAAGTTGAAGCAGCAAAATTTACTCTTGGCAAAACAGGTAGCTCAACTTAATTTGGGGAAGAGTAGTGAGGCGAAGGCAGCTAATGCTTTTTCGGTATGTACTGATTGTGGGGAGTTGGGACATCTAGCCCAAGACTGCCAGGGGCCTTTGGAGAATACAGAAGAGGTGAATCAAGTTTATGGAGAACGGAAGCAATATGACATGAATTCCAACACCTATCATCCTGGGCTCAAAAACCACCCAAACTTCAGGTATGGTAATCCTAATAATCAATTAAATCCTAACTTTTCTGGTTCTAATGTGCAGGGAGGAAATCAACAGCAGTCTCAGAACAGGCAGTATGGATATAATCAAGGGGGTTACTCAAAGAATACCTATAATCAGAGTGGTCAGCAGCAGAGAGGAAATCAACAAGGCACATCAGGAGGAGGTAATGATCAACTGAGTGCAATCTTGGATGCCATTAAAGCTGTCCAGAATGATGTCAGGACAGTTCAAGAAGAGGTCAAGGGAATGCGAAAAGACAATGAAGTGAGGGATAAGACTGTGGAAGCATTGTCCAAGCAGGTAGGGCAATTGGCTGCAGATATGTCTAAGAGAGATCCAGGGAAGCTACCAAGTGATACCACCATTAATCCTCAACATCAACAATCAAGCTCAAGGAATTCGAGGAATGTGCAAATTAACCAGGTAAGTATTCTGTGCAATGGTAAGGTTTATGATAATAAAGTGGGAACTCCACCACAGTTTGTTGAGGGTGTGGTGGAGGATTTGGGTAGTGATGATAGTGAAGATGAACAGGAATTTGTTGAATTGAACAAAACACCTAAAATTGTTTTAGAAAAAGAAAAAAATAAAAATAAAAGTGTTTTGATCAATAATTCCAACCAGGTTGTAGAAAAGGGTGTGGAGGGTAATACCATCCCTTTTCCTGCAGCTCTCATTGATCCTGGTAAGAAAAAGACAGTCAATAAAAGAGGCCCACAATCGGATGAAATGTGGGAAGTTTTCAAACAAGTTAAAATCAATCTTCCTCTTTTAGATGCAATTAAACAAATTCCTGCATATGCAAAGTACCTGAAAGATATGTGCACTCAGAAAAGAAATCATAAAATTCCAAAGAAACTTGACATGCCAGCAGATGTGAGTGCAATAATTTCAGGTACTCTGCCTGAAAAGTTACAGGATCCAGGGGCACCAATTATTTCAATTCAAGTTGGTGATTTTCAAATGACACGAGCCCTTTTGGATCTTGGAGCGAGTGTGAGTATACTACCGGGGAGCTTGTATGACCAGTATGAGTTCGGTCCACTTAAGAAAGCTGATACCACTGTGGTATTGGCTGATTTGACTCCTAAGCTACCCCGGGGAGTATTAACAGATGTGATTATGAAAGTTAATGAGTTTTATTATCCAGTCGATTTCTTGGTCCTTGATTATGTTTCTGTTGATAAAACCAAGCAACCGACTGTGATTCTTGGCAGACCATTTTTAGCTACTTCTGACTCTCAGATTAATTGCAGGACTGGTACTGTGGATATGACTTTCGGTAACCGTAAGATGCGGTTAAGTGTTTTTGGTAATGTTTCTAACCCCAATGTTAGTGATGAATGCTTTATGGCAGACATCATTGACGGACGCGTTCCTCCTTACATTCCTAATGATGAGGGGGACGAGTCCATGGTAGAATGTGCTTTGTTTGGCAGGTTATATTCTGAGACAGTCAAGGAACTCGAGGAAGAGGATGCAAAGGTGGAGGCGATGGTAGTGAGAGAAGGAAGACCACCTTGGTCTTATCATGTGGAGAGTTTGCCAGATCACATTGACACAAAGCTGAAACCATCATTAGAGACACCACCACAATTAGAACTTAAAGAGCTACCTAAACATCTAAAATATGCTTTTGTTGGTGCTAATGATACTCTTCCTGTTATTATTTCTGCAGGTTTGACTGAGGAACAGGAGAAAGCTTTGATGGAAGTTTTGGTTGCACACCGGGCTGCAATTGGGTGGACTATTGCAGACCTGAAAGGAATAAGCCCCTCAATAGTGATGCATAAAATCATAACAGAAGAGGGAGCAAAACCGGCAAGAGATGCACAGAGAAGGCTTAAACCGAACATGAGAGAAGTGGTAAAGAAAGAAGTTCTAGAGTGGCTGGATGCGGGTATTATTTATCCCATCTCTGACAGCACTTGGGTAAGCCCAACACAGACCGTTCCTAAGAAAGCAGGGATTCAGATAGTCAGGAACGAAAAAGGGGAAGAAATTGCCACCCGACCTGTCACTGGGTGGAGAATATGCATTGATTACAGGAAGCTGAATGCAGCTACATCTAAGGACCACTTCCCTTTGCCGTTCATTGATCAGATCATCGAGAAGTTATCAGGTCAGCAATTTTATTGTTTTCTTGATGGTTATTCAGGGTATAATCAAATTGCCATCCACCCTGAAGACCAACAAAAGACCACATTTACCTGCCCTTATGGTACCTTTGCATTCAGGCGAATGCCATTTGGGTTGTGTAATGCCCCAGCCACCTTTCAAAGGTGCATGATGAGTATCTTTTCAGATATGGTTGGGGACTCACTTGAAATTTTTATGGATGACTTCTCAATTTTTGGAACCTCCTTTGAATCTTGCTTAGAACAGTTAACTAAGGTGTTGAAACGATGTATTGAAACAAACTTAGTTTTAAGCTGGGAAAAGAGCCATTTTATGGTTCAAGAAGGGGTGGTGTTAGGGCATGTGATTTCAAAACGTGGGATTGAGGTTGATCACGCAAAAATTAAAGCTATTTCAACTTTACCTCCTCCCACAAATGTTAAAGGGGTTAGGTCGTTTTTAGGACATGCTGGTTTTTACAGAAGGTTCATAAAAGGTTTTAGCACAATCACAAAACCACTTTGCAAGTTACTTTTAAAAGATGAACCTTTTGTATTTGATGAGGAGTGTGTAAAAGCTTTCAACACTTTGAAAGAAAAACTGGTTGAAGCCCCAATTCTGCAAGCACCCGATTGGTCACAGCCTTTTGAAATCATGTGTGACGTGAGTGACTATGCAGTTGGGGCTGTTTTGGGTCAAAGGGTAGATAAAAAACCAGTGGTAATTTATTATGCAAGTAAGACGTTGGACGTAGCACAATTGAATTATACTACTACTGAAAAAGAATTACTTGCAGTTGTGTTTGCTCTTGATAAGTTCAGGTCTTATATTTGGGGAAGCAAGGTGATTGTGTATTTAGATCACAACGCGGTGCGTTATTTGATGGAGAAAAAGGATGCGAAACCCAGATTGATCCGTTGGGTTCTCCTACTTCAGGAGTTTGATCTGGAAATCAGAGACAAGAAGGGAAGTGAAAATGTGGTGGCAGACCACTTGTCTAGATTGCCCCATATGGACGCTGAAGTCACTAATGAGATCAATGAGACCTTTCCAGATGAGCAGCTATTCGAAGTATCTACTTCACCATGGTATGCTAACATTGTTAATTATTTGGCTGCAGGTATCATCCCAGAGCATTGGGCAAAGAAAAAGAGAACTCACTTGAAGGCTCAAGCGAAGCAGTACATTTGGGATGAACCAGACTTGTTTAAGATAGGAGCTGACCAGATAATTCGAAGATGTATCCCAGAATCGGAAGTTCAATGCGTATTGGGACTTGTGCATGCATCTGCTTGTGGAGGACACTTCAGCGGGCAGAAAACAGGACACAAAGTGCTATCATCGGGGTTATATTGGCCAAGCATTTTTAAAGATGCTTTTGAGTTTGCTAAGAACTGCACCAAGTGTCAGCAGATGGGTAGCATAACTAAACGGAATGAGATGCCCATGCAGCCTATCCTCGTGGTTGATATTTTTGATGTGTGGGGGATCGACTTCATGGGCCCGTTCCCAAATTCCAGGGGTTATCTGTATATCTTGGTGGCTGTCGATTATGTATCTAAATGGATAGAAGCAATAGCCACCAGGACAAACGACCATACCGTTGTTTGCAATTTTGTAGTATCAAACATCTTTACACGATTTGGACTTCCCCGTGTGATCATCAGTGATGGGGGGTCGCATTTCAAGAATTTTAAATTCGGTAAATTGCTTAAACGGTATGGTGTGGATCACAGAATTACAACCCCGTATCACCCACAGACAAGTGGGCAAGTTGAGGTGTCAAATCATCAAATTAAAGAGATTTTACAAAATACGGTAAGACCAGATCGTAAGGACTGGTCCACCAAGCTAGATGATGCATTATGGGCTTACCGTACAGCTTATAAGACACCAATTGGCACCACACCATACCGATTGGTTTATGGGAAGGGTTGCCATTTACCGGTAGAAATAGCACATAGGGCATTATGGGCTGTTAAAGAAGTTAATACTGATTATGATGTTGCAGGTAAAGAAAGGAAGTTGAATCTGTGTGAGCTTGAGGAGCTGAGAGATGAAGCATATGAGAGTGCATCATCATACAAGGACAAGATGAAGAAGGTGCACGATGCCAAGCTTCGTTTGAAGAAGTTCGAGGTAGGCCAAAAGGTATGGTTGTACAATTCCCGTCTTAAATTATTCCCAGGGAAGTTGAAAAGCAAGTGGACGGGGCCATACTTAATTACGAGAGTTGGTGAATACGGTGATGTCGAGATTGAAGACTTTGATGATCACTTACATCAAGTAGTGAATGGACATCGACTTAAACCGTACCTGGATTCGTCTGACATCCACGGAACAACAGAAGAGCCGGTTTGCTTTTTGACGAGTGAACCGGATGATGAAGGTAAGTGATAACGCATTCGGTATGTGTAATTGTAGAGTTTGTACAATTTTTTTTTGTGTATTTTCGTTGTTTTCGGTTTTGCGTTTTTTGTGTGTTTGAGTTTTTCAGGTAATCGTATCTATTTCGACACGAGGAATCATCACTAACAAGAGTCCAGGTAAGTTTACATGTTAATGGGGCATTGGAATAGGTTTTAAGGGGTTTGGGAGTGTTAGAATTGAGAAGTTAAAAATTTTTCTAAGTACAAAAACTCAAAACTTTCTGTCAACACGGTTCTTAGAGACCCTCTAATTCCTTGCTATACCATTCATGGGTCTCCAAGATCATTCCTAAAAAAAAAAAAAAAAAAAAAAAAAAAAAACGTGAACCTGTTATCCTTCTTCCCCAAAATTCCTCTAAACCTCACCATCACTTTCATTACCTTCCCTACCACCTTCAATCCCTCCACTCCTTCTCTCACATCATAACCGCTGCCATCCCCACTCCACACCAGCCGCCGCCCTGCTTCTTCTTTCCACCACCTTCAACCCGCCTCACAACCTTCAACCACCAAACCACCGTACCACCCCCTCCAACCCTAACCCGACCCGAAACCCATCCCTGCAACCATCTCCACCACCACCCGACCACCATCTCCAACCCTAATCACCCAACCACCAACCTAAACCACCTCTGCCGCCTCCATCACCACCCGACCACCACCCGACCACCTCTTCCACCACCGTCCTCTGCTGTCTTCCACCCTGCACCCGCCGCCGCCGACCCCTTCTTCCACAACCTAACCCGCTGCCGCCTTCCACCCTGCACCCGACCCACCTCTACTTACTGTCCAGACCCGACCCGAACCAAACCCAAACCAGTTTACCCTAACCCGACGCCCCTACTCCATAACCCTTCTCTGCACCCGACCCCTCTGCAAACCCAACTTTCCACCACCCAACCACCTCCGAACCCCCTTCAACCATCACCATAACCACCACCAAAACTGACCTTGACCTTGCATCTCAGTTACTTCCTATAATCTCAGTTACGTGTTGACGACCAGGTGCGTTCCGCTCATTTTTGTAATTTTTATTTTTTTAGTGTGTTATGTGATAACCGTATCGAGTTTTGGGTTTTGTAATAATGCTAGTTGATTTAGTCGAGTCTAGTATAGGTTTATTGTGGTTTTTGCGAAGATTTGTTGGTTTGTGTCGGCTTATGGCGCTGAAGTGTCTCATGTCGGCTCATTGGGTACCTTTCGATATAGGCGCCTTCTTATTTCCAAGGTTGACTTGTTAAAGTGGTCTAGAGTAGAGTTGTTAGGAGCTTATGCCTTAGGCGTTTTCTTGTTTTCAATGTGGCGCTTTATTAAAATGATGGTATGCGTTTGGTTTGCGCTTAGATATAGAATATGATGAGTGTAAGTGAATTAGCGCGAATGGTGTGATAAGTAGTAGCTTGGTTTTAACAGTAGCGAAATGGTAGTTCATGATTGTGGTTTGTTTGGGGAATACATCATGTCATAAGATTTGGATTTTTAAATCAATTAGCCGATGTGTTGTCTAGGCCATTCGAGGACAAATGGGATTAAGTGTGGGGGGTCGTTTGAAGTTTTGGGACTTCATAGGATCATGAGTGTTGAAGTCGCAAGGATTATAAGCGTAGGCGTTAAAGTCATAAGTGATTCATGGTTGAATTTGCTAGTTTCTTGATAGTAGGCAAGTTTGGATAATCAAGTGAAGTGAAAAGGCTTAAGTTAATTCCTTGTGTGGTAGTCGTGTTAGAGTTTTTAGGGAGTCGTTGGGATGATTCGTCTTGAAATTAACTGCAGATTTAGAACGCCTCGCCCGTACTCAATCTCCATTCAGGCGGGGATGTTTTAAATATTATATACATAATGGGTATCCCAAAATTTTCAAGTTATTTTAGATTTATTTATTTTATTTATTTTATATGTCTGTTCTCTGTTTTAGGTGCGACCGCGACCGAAATGCTATACGGTCGCAATGTTTTTCAGTTAAAAAAAAAAATTGAAAAATTAAAATACCAAAAATAGTTGCTTATTCATGTGTACCTGACTGATTTGTATGTTTTTAAATTGTTTTGCAGGATGTCAGGTAAGGGATCGTCTAGTGCGATCGTAGGGGCCAAGCGAAAGAGAGGACCACAACAACGGCCACGGGGTGAACCTGGACCACGTGTTACAGGTCTTTCTAGGAGTATTCGGTATGCATTACCTGAGGTTAGGCCACAGCCTGGGGACCCAGTAGAGCCCGTTGATGACCGGATTTTAGAGGAGCACACTTTATTGCAGTTTGTTGTAAACTCTAAAGAATTGGAAAATTGTCAGAAATATATATTGATTCCGGAGTTGAAGCATAGGAGTATTAATATGGAATTGGTTGGAATTTTAGGGGAGCATGAGAGAGTGGAGGAGTTATTGGGGCCTAAATGGATGACTTTGTTAGAGTGTGATTGGCCACAATACAGAGAGTTGACAGTAGAGTTTTATTCCACTTTTAAGTATAATGCCGACCTGTTTCACGAGCAACACGCAGTGTCCTTTTCACTAGGGAGGCAACTTTATGAGTTGAGTGTGCCTAGATTTGCAGTAGCTATGGGTGTTTACACCAAGGAGGAAGTACAAGCATCTGGATTTGCTAGGTTGTTGAGAGGAAGTTATAAGAAGAAGAGGACAGGTGGGGTATCTTCTAGTGATCTGAGTGTGTTTTGGGAGACGATTGCTGAGGGGGCATTTAGTGGCCAGGGTGCTGAGTCGAGTATTCGCGATCCAGTTATTAGATATATTCATAGGATCATAGCATGTACTCTTGTCGGTCGCAAGGGAGGAGATAAGGTTACTGTGTTGGATGCGTTTTGTTTGTATTGTATCTTTGGTCGACAGGAGGCCAATTTGGCGACTATCTTATTATCCTCATTTGCCAGAGGTGGAGCTGAAGGTTATTTGAGTTTAGGCCCGTATGTGACACAGATTGCACAGAGTTTGGGGGTGTTTGAGAGATATCCGAGAGAGCAGTTGACAGAGGGACCTTCAACCATTTATTATAGTGTAGATGATTTGAGGGCTGCACAGATAGTGACATATGATGAGCCACCGGAGTGGGAACCGGTGAAGCCAGGGCTACAGGTGCCACTACTTGAGGGGATAGTTGCTGCTGAGACTATACAGAGGAGCGTGCCTATCGCTCGACAGCGGGTTAGACCATCTATGGAGCGCCCTAGTCCCGTACCTCCCTTGTGTGCACCACCACCAGAGACTGTGACATTAGAGTATGTAGTGCAGAGGATTGATGGGTTGGAAGCGAAGATTGATGGGTTAGACGCCAAGGTTGTTATGTTTACGGATATGATGAGGTTCATGATGCAGGGCATGGGTTTGAAGATACCCGAGCGTTTCAGGGGTATAGGTGATTTAGTAGGTACATCTGCAGGAGCTGAGCAGGAGGGAGACAGTCAGTCTGAGGAGCCTGGGCAGCAGGAGTGATAGCTCGCAGCAGCGCCAACCGGTTTATTTTGTGTTTTTGGTGTATTTTTCCCTTTATTTTGTTTTGATAATCATATGCCTGTATCTAAACTAACACATCAAGGGAAATTGTAAGGGGAGACCGGTTGGGTGGTTATATTATATTATATGATATGTTGCTGTTATACGTGTGTTTTGGTTGTTAGAATGTTGAATAATTGTCGCTTTTGTCCGCGAACGGAATGCTATACGGACATGTTGGAGGGCAGAGGAGCACGACTTTCAACAACATCGTCGCATTTATCAGGGGAGTCTGTTCCGATTTTCTGTTTTATTTATTTATTTTTCTCTTTTCGTATTTTACTTTTGTTTTTGTGTTACTATTCCTTTAGCACATTGAGGACAATGTGTCGCTCAAGTGTGGGGGGGTGCTATACGTCTTTAGAGTGTGTTTTTGAGTTAGTTTTGAGGCATAAAAAAAAATTAAAAATTAAAAAATGTCCTAAAAGCGGTCTGATCGGGCATGAAAGCGACTGTTTCAATGCGTTCATTATGTCTCTGCTTGTGGTGTCTGGGTCCTTAATCATGGTCCAATTCTTTAGAACAGACATATGAATCGTTTTCAGCAGGTGTTTTAGAAAAAAATGTTTAGAATTTGCCCGATTAGGTGTAACGAGCTGTCGGTAATAAATGCATGCACACATCGGTAACCCATTTCCACACTTTGGTGAGATCTTGAGCCTACTAGATGATAGATTGATACATATATATTTTCATTTGTTGAGTGTAGGCCAGATGTTTCTCTGTTGCAGAACTTGTGTGATTTGATACATGCCGATGTTATAGACTAGATATGCACATAGATGATAAAGACAATTTAGGTTTTCCCTTTTTCTCTTGATACCCATTTAATTGTTATGTGTTGACCCGTTTACCTAAAATCACCCTTAGTAGCCATGTTGAGCCTATACCCTTTCGTTTGTTAAACCTATAAAGTACCCAAATTGACCTGTTTACCTTTGTGTAATAAATTGATGACATCCATTGTGTTTATGTTTTGTTCAAGTGATTGAGATATGCGTAAGTTGTGAAAGAAAAGAAAAAAAAAGAAAAAAATATATATATGAAAAAAAAAAAAGAGTGAAAAAAAAAAAAGAAGTATGTGTTATGGGTCAAATATGCCCAAAGTTGTGTAATTATTGTATTATGGTGTTTAATGAATAAGGATGATCATTCAAACGTGTTGAAACCTTTGTTTTTAAACCAATTGTTAGCCAAATCTATCCTACCTTTATCCGAAGCCCAAAACCCGTAAGTCCTTTAGATATGTGCATTGTCTATAGTTGAGGTGTGATTGTTATACAAGCCTATGATAACAGAGTTGCATGTTTGGTTTTGAGTGAATATACTAGCGCATTACATGCTAGTCCAGATATTAAACCGAGTGGAGTGAAAAATTGTGAGGGGTGTGTTGCATGAGAATAAAAACCGAAAGCATGTTAGACTTAGTCGGGAGAGTTCTGTTTTAAAAATTGTGCATCACGGTTGCCTGTTGAATTAACACATCTAATGATGATCTACGAATGGGGTATGACTTTGGACCCTAACTAGTGCATTGCGGGGGCGTTTGAGGTATTTGTTACTTGTTCGTGGTAACGCTTTGAGCAGATTTGCTTGAGGGCAAGCAAAAGGTAAGTGTGGGGGTGTGATGTGTTGCCAAATGCATCACATTTATATATTAGTTTTGTATAGTTTTTAATCGTTTATCGTTCGTTTATATCGTGTCTTAAATACTTATTTGTGTCTTGGTGTTATTCGCGGGTCTCTAGGAAGTAAAACAGAGGAAAAATGATGATTTTACCCTTAATGAATTGTGATAATTACTGAAGATGCCATCGCGTCAGTTTCAGGTTATTGGAGACCCTCTAATTCCAGAAACAGTTGTTCATGGGTCTTTAATAACTCTTCAGCCCATAAAAAAGCCCATTTTCGCAATTAAAAACCTAGCAGCCGTATGGGGATGCATTCATCAATTTCCAGAGCTTCTAAGGGAGGATTTTGAGTACTTTTTGCAGTTCCATTCATTCCGGTTGATGTCAGAGCAATCCAGAACAAGTTTTGAAGCCGAAATCATGATTATGCAAGGCTAAACATCCTGCGGTTTCTCCGGGTGAACGATTTGGTTATTTTATCAATTGTTTTATGTTTGATACTTATTACTTGGATTAGATTTTGTGAACACCTTAATGTTCTTTGCATCTAATTGTATGTTTGACTGATCTAGACAGTTTGGTTGATTAATATTATTGCATTATGTTATCGTATCTTGGTTTTCTTGCACTAGGATTAATTTAACTTTGCAATTAATGTTATGATAGCTGAATTGGGTTGAACAATTTAAACAAAGTCATGTCTATGTGATTTCCTAGGTAGGGTATTAACATAATTCAGTTGATAATTACCGAATCAGAAACCCGGAGTGACCGTTTTTCCATATTATTGTCTTTTCTAAAAAATCAATTATTAATCCGTTTTGCAGCACTGCAGCACTTTTATATTAAACTTCATAAAATTACTTTAGTTAATCTTAATTTAATTAGAAATTAGTAACTTAGCACTTTCCACAAACTCCCTGAGGTTCGACAACCCTACTTCCTATACTGCAGTCAGTTGTAGCTAAGGAGTAGTTTTTATTAATTTTTTGATTAGCACTTCGACACGCGGTCACTTGGATCTAAGCGTTGGCTAGGTAAGTGCTCTGTAATAAGAGGAGTAGAATAAAAACATTAACCTAGACCCCTATTTATGCTAAACTAACTATACTAATCTACTCAAATACTTTTAGCAACTATAACCTAATACTAACCATACATCGTTATCTCTACTAATTAAATCTAACTAAATAATTCTAAACATTTTAGTAATTAATTAAAATATTAATTAATTAAACTCTTTCATTAGCCCTTCAACTTCAACTCATACTAATTTTAGTCCTAAAACCCAACCATGCTTTTCTTGCTTCCCCAATCTAACCAATCAGGTCTTGATCGTTGTTGCTTTTATTCTTGCTCTTCTTTGTGAACCACATTGGTTCTCAATCTTCATGCGTCAAACTCAAACACTAGTTACTTGACTGCATTCTTTCTTTTTTGATTTCTTCAAGATCTGCTCTTGACTGCATTCTCTCTTTCTTTCTTCAAGATCTGCTCTCGAGTTCATTCATTCTTCAAGATCTACTCTCGAGGGCATTCATTATTTCTTTCTACTGGTTTGCTCTTTTTAGTTAGAATCAGTGTTGCAATACAAGCCCGAGTTAACCGATTACTCATCGAATACTCGCTCCAGGGTAGGCCGCCGAGTATAGCCGAGTTGGCCAAGTACTCTGAGTAGTCCACGCATAAGCCGATTTGAGCCCCGAGTACTCCCCCGATTAGTTCGAGTAGTCGCTTAAGGGTAGGTCGCTGAGTACAAGCCCAAACTGAGTTTTGCAACACTGGTTAGAATGATTCCTGATCTCGAAACCAATCTTCAAACACTACAAACTATTCTTCTCTTTCTTTCAATCTTTTTTTCTAGAAACATTATTGATTACTTACAACATTCTTTTAGGAAACGAGAACTTGACAACCTTCTTTTCAACGAAGTTCTTGTTCAATTTCTTATTAACTTTCTTTAATTCATTAAAAAAAACTTTCTTATCAACCTACTCAACCCCAATACAACTAGCTAACCCAAATACAACTTGCTAACCCGATTCCTTCTTCTTGCTCATGGATGCTACACAACAACCAATGGATTCAAACAACACACCCCGACTGCCTACAATCAAGTTTCTTGAATGGTATGTTTTATCCAATGTCTTAAAAACCGGTTGAAAACCTGTTGCTTCCTGTTTTACTTGTTGACAGCTTAAATTAACTAAGCCATGTATCTACTTGCTCAAATTAATTTCTACGTCTATGCCAACCATGCACCTTAATATCCCAAACATGCATACCGAATACCCGCATCTATGCCCAATACCCGATGGGTAATGAGCCCTTACAGGACAAGATTTTATCATCAGGTACGAGACTGTGATTAGCCATACCCGATAATTACCATCCCAACATTGTCGGAGCCAAACCCAACCATCCCCCAATCACTTATCATATACTCTCTCATATCCTCTTTCACTTCTACCTAACATCCAACAACTACCTTATATCCCGTTGTCAGCTAAGCTTGTTCAGAAAGCTCACGGCTCGTAACTCGCTCGAAGTACGCTAAAAAAAGTTTGAAAAAAGCTCGACAGTAAATGAGCTCGGCTAGGTTTGTAAACCAGCCAAGCCCGAGTAGAGGTAAGTTCGACTCATGGCTGGCTCGTTGGCTCACTCGTTTGATTTATTTAGATTAAAGCCTAAATCAAAATTTAATGTAAATTGTAACAAGAAAAATATACATAACATTTGACTAAAAATATATATTATGAGTCATATATCTTAACAACTCTATGACCAATTTTTTTGTTTTCCAATGAAAAAATAAATACATAAGTATAAAAATGGTAATAGTTCATGACTTTTTTATTTCGCATTATTGGTTAAGTGATTTAACATACACAAATACAAAAATAAAACATTAATTTCTTAAATAATATGAATATTTTAAAAAATAAAAAAATAAATTGACGAACCCGAACGAAAGCCCAACATTTACGCTCGGTAAAATAAATGTGCTAACTCCGCTCATTTACAGCACGATTGTGAATGGTATGATCAATGCTTTAAGAAGAAGATTGGTAGCTGAATCGCTCGGTCTAGGTTCAGTGGTTGGATCAGCTGTTGAAACAAATATTAAAAACCGCATAGCTTGATATATTAAGGTGTTGTTTGTTTTTAAGATGTAAAATGTCTGCTGACTGCGGACCACTTCTACAGAAGAAGAGGTGGACTAAAGGTCTGCAGTCGGCAAGAAGAAGACTGTTTGTTTGTTAACTTCTGCAGCGTAACCTAACCATAACCATAACCAACCACAACCCACCATAACCATAACCCACCACAACCTACCATAACCAAAACCCACCATAATCGCCGTAAACCACCACAACCATAACCCTGGCTACACATTATTTTTTTAAATACTATAATTCTCGTTAGCAGAACCTCAACAATTAATATGTCCATATAATTTGTACATATATGTTAGCTGCATTCCAGGTCATTTTTATATTCAATGTATTTTTTTAATAGTTTTTGGACCATCCATTCATCAATGGAAAATAATAGAAGATTCACATTTTGCTTAACACAAGACAAAGACACAAAAATATTGAAAACTGACCAACCTTCGAAACAAGTGGAATTTGGGTCCCAAAGGATGGAGCTGTAAAGAGAGGGAGGGGATGGCGGTGGGGAGGGAAGAGGGAGGAGGGGATGGCAGAGGAGGGAGGAGGGAAGAGGGGGAAGGGGAGGAGGGCGGCGGTGGGGAGAAGAAAGGAGAAAGCTGGGAAGAGAAGAACAAGGTCTGATGATGATAATGATGATGAGAAGAGAAGAAAAGAAAAAGGAAAAAAAAAAAAAAAAAAAAAAAAGAGGTGGGAAGATGTTAGAAGACATATGTTCATACCTGCACCAAGAAGAGGACAGGAAGACCTTAAACAATCTGCAAACCCCAAACGTCTACCCGCGTCTGCGCGGCGTAGACAAAAGAGGTCAGATGTGCTTCTGAGCAAAAAAACAAACACCTCCTAAGAAATATATGAAAATTGAGAACAACCCATATTATCCTTTCCCTGTGGTTTCCCTGTAATTTCCCTACAACACTCCAAAACCTATTGTCCTATTTAAACTCTTGTACATGCAACTTTTTTATTTAATTTTCTTTTTCTTCGAGTCCTCATCTCCCTATCCAACTCCCTCTCACATTTCAGCAACATCTCCAACTTTTCCTCACGCTGCAACTGATCTATTACACTCTACTTGCTTGCTGCTTCTGTTATAAAGCAACATCGTTTGCTGCAGCTCCTTTTGGTTCAACCCCTTAACAGGTTCGCTGCCCATTTTAACTAAATTTAACCACAAAATGCAAAGGACGTTAGTTCTGGTAAATCAAAGAGCCCAGATTACTAATATGTCTCAAATCTAAGAGAAAAGGACATTCGATACATAGTACCAAAAAAAAAAATTCACAGAAGCATGGCATCAACAATCACCAAGTTTCCTTTAAGTTCACATTCATTTGTTTGATTTTTCACTCCGTTTTTTTACTTGATAAACAGAAACATGGCTGCAACTACTATCACCAAATTTGCTCACTTACAAATTCCACTTGAAGACGTACTTAACGCAACCAACAACTTTCATAATGATAAAATCATCGGGCATGGTGGATTTGGACCCGCATACAAAGGACAACTCTTACGGTCCGGAGAGTTAATAAAGATTGCCGCCAGGAGGTTAGATCGTAAGTATGGGGCAGGGCACATAGAGTTCTGGACGGAAATTGCAATGCTTTCTGATCTCAAGCATCCAAATCTAGTCTCTCTTGTTGGGTTTTGTGATGAGAAAGATGAGAAGGTCATCATAACCACATATGAGGCCAATGGAAGTCTCAAGGAGCATCTAAACAGCCCGAACCTCACATGGATGCAAAGATTGAGGATAAGTGTTGGTGTGGCTCGTGCGTTGAGTTACCTCTATCATGATGAGGGACGCGGTTATGGTGTTATACACCGTAACATTAACAGCTCCACAATTTTATTAGATGAGAATTGGGAAGCCAAGTTATCCGGTTTTGAAATTTCCATCAAACAAGCGGTTAACCGAATGGACGAGGTCATCCTTTCTGAACCTATTGGCACAATAGGGTATATGGACCCAGAAATTGAAAAGATGAAAGGGGTGACTCATAAGTCTGATGTCTACGCATTTGGTGTTGTATTATTATGCGGGAGGAGGGCATATAGCAAAAGTGAGGCTAATAGGTTTCTAGCTCATCTAGCCAAAGATCATTATGAAAACGAAACACTTCAAGATATAATCCATTCTGATCTAAGGAATCAAATTTGCCGTAATCAAATTTCCAGGGGATCGTTAAAACAATACGCAAAAACGGCATATTCTTGTTTAACGGTAAATCAAGCAAATCGCCCACATATGCTCATTGTCGTTGATGAACTTCAAAAAGCATTTGAGAAAGCATTAAAGTTTAAGCCGCGACCTGAATCTTTTGTAAGGCCTTTTCGTATCCTTTTTTTTTTTGTTACGTGTTTACTTAATTTCCCATCGTTTTAATTTGTTTACTTTGATAAATAACAATTTAAAAGAAAAAATATAACCAAAATTACCATATAAAGTTATTAGTCGTTAACAAATTAGTGTTGCTAATTATATTTTATAACTCGTTAGTTACAGTTATAAAGCAGTTTAAATTAACTTTCATTTCAAAATTACCGACCGCTAACTACAAACAAATTGAAGGGGAAAATCAAAACACAATATTTTTAAGAAAATTACCATTCATTCTATCTTTATAACGAAATCTGTACTTTTTATTATATTATTAACTTCACCAATTAGCGTTATTTTACTCTTTTATATTTGTTATGCTTGATTTGAAAAGAATTTAAAATTACCAGTTTCATTTCGAGACAAAACAGGTTACATTTAGATGGTGGGTAAGCAGGTAACAAGCTGCACTGCTATCCCCTTTTGAATTTAAAAGAAGACTAAAAAAATTCAACAACACTACTTTCCTAAATAATAGGGGCGAAGCATGCTTTGGGCTAGGGGTGGCCCTGGCCCCCCTGTTTTTTGGCGCATTAGTGGAAATTTACGGTTTTCATAGGTAAATTGAGTCCGGGTTAAGTCCGGCCCCCGTCAATTTTCCACTACCGATTGAAAAAAATTGAGTTCGGCCCCCGCCGATTCCGAAACCAAGCTTCGCCACTGTAAATAATTTTATCTTACTCAAACACCCATCAAGCCTATCATGCACTCCAGCCACCGACTCCATCAGGTCTCAAAATTTTGGATTCTTGTCACCGCATTAAGCTGTCTGTTGAAAATTTATGGGTGATAGTGGTTGGCGACGAGATTCCAACATAGAAAGCCTGTCCAGTAATATGAGCTAGGTAATTTGTTTACCGACACTACTGATGGACTTTTTTGTTTTTTGCAACGATATTACTACGGGTTTTAAAATGATTAAAAATATAGTTATTTTTTGTGACGGATTTTTAAAAAAGAAAAGAATAATTATATAGGATTACAAACAACTTTCTGGTTTTAAAATGATTAAAAATACAGTTGTTTTCGATATTACTACGGGTTTTAAAATGATTAAAAATACAGTTGTTTTCGATAAGTTCCTCAGTTCCACCAAATTGTTCCTTCAAAGCATCCCACAACTCCTTTGCACTTTTACAATGAAACAGTCTACCATAGATATCATTTGGTAGAGCCATAGACACAATACTGAAAGCTTTGGCATCTAACTCTATTTTCTGGATATCTACGTCGGAGTAGTTTTCTAGCTTTTTAGGTTCTTGAACTTTAGGATCTTCGGTACTCGGCACAGTCAGAACATGTGGTCCGAAGGTAACCTATTTCCAGCATCCTGTGTTTTGTTGAGCAAGAACATGACTCATCCGTTGTTTCCAGATATTGTATTCAAATCTGACAAGCGTCGGTGGCTTGTTGCTCGTGCTAGTATTGTGTGGATCGTGATTGATTGAAGACATTCTCTGAATTTTTGTGAGAACATAGTATGTTTTAACTACTTTTAGTGTAATTAAACTCTTACTCTGTTTTCAAGAAAACGAACAAAACGATATCAATAAATTTTGAGTTTATCTGTTTATATTAAATTGATTTCTTAGATCGAATTTAATTGACCAATCTCTAATACCAATTGTTGAGATCTGAGGTTAACTTGTAATGATATTTAATAAATGAAGCAGTAAATGAATGATAAAAGAAATATAGAAAGTACAGCGGAAAGTAAACTGTAAACCATAACAAATAAGAAGAATTACTTTTCAACAAGTACTTTTATAATCCATAAAAGTTTACCACATAGTATTACAATTCTCCCCATCAGACCGACCACTCACAGTTTTAGTTGTACAAAGAATGAGTGTGAAAGTGATAAATATAATAGTCACATATGACAATGACATCTAAGTAGATTAATAATTGATACAAACAACTATTCTATTACAAGCACAGTTATATAAGTCAAACCTCGGTTTGAATCATCTGTTGAAGCCTAAGTGTTGTTTGGCTTCAACAGTTCTTCTCAATAGATGTTGCATCAGCAGTTGGTTCGAGATCAGTTGTTTCATCCTCAACAGTCTAGAATCAGCGGACCTTTGGGAGAATCTTGTATCCTAAGTACTGCTTATTGATAAGATGTTTAGCATGTTTTGGATTTCCACTTCATCTGTTCTTCTTTAGTCAAGCAGACCCAACATAACTGCCTTCTTACCAATCAAGTCTTTATACAAGATGTCATCCTAAAAAGCTACTATATCCCTGGTTACAAATGCCTTAGGATCATCACCATCCATTCTCCACATCCTGTGCCCCTTTATACCATCAGCATATCCCAATATGATACACCTTATGACCCTTGGTTCTAATTTTCCTTGGCTTATATGAGCATAAGCCAATGAATCAAATATTTTTAAGTTGTATTATGTTGTATTACCTACCCACACCTCCATAGATGTCTTATTGTCAATTACTATTGATGGCGATCTGTTTATAAGGTAAGCAACAATTGTCACTTTCCTGCCCAAATTTCTTAGGCATACCTGCACTTATCAGCATGCATCTTACTTTATTTAAAAAAGTTATATTCATCCTCTCAACTAACACATTTTGTTAAGGAGTACCTGCAACAGTCAATTGCCTTCCTATACCATGTCTTTTTACAATGTTTATTGAATTCATTAGAACAAAATTCAAGCCCATTATCTATTTTTAGTCTTTTAACATTCTTCAGTTTGATTGTCAATCAATGTTCTCCGGTCTTTAAAACTTTTAAAAGCTTCATGCTTATGTTTTAATACAAAGACCTATACCCTTCTTGAAAAATCAACTAAGGATAGTAAATACATCAACAAGGGATGGAGTCTTAGTTGGACCCCAAAAATATGCATGAACATAGTTAAGTATGCCTCTAGTCTTGTGCATGCCTTTAATGAACTTAACCATGCGAGCCTTCCCCCATTATGCAATTTTCACATAAACCAACACCCTTGTCACTATAATTGATCACTTGTTGCTTCTTTAATTATTTTAGCCCTTGATCACTAATGTGACTAAGCCTTCTGTGCCATAATGTAGTTCCACTCAATTCTTCATGTTCAACAATGCAATTTTCACCCTTCATGATTGTGCCATCAAGTATATACATATTATTATCCTTTCTTGATCCGACTAATACAACCATAGACCCATTAATCACTCTTGCTTTCCAATCTTTAGACTGACATGACAACCTTCATTTTTCAAAAGTTCCCAAGGACAATAAGCTTCTCTTCAAATCAAGAATATACTGACTCCTTTGTGTTCAAACTCAATACCGCTTGCCATCTTAAACACTACAGTCCCAATTCCTTTAATGGCACAAGATCTGTCATCTCCTAACTTGACAAAACCATAATCACCATTATAAATAGTTTTAAAGAACTGTTTTACTGGAGTCATGTGAATGATCCTCCTGAGTCCATGACCCATTTTCCTTTAATTTCATCACAGGGCATTACCGTAAACACATCTGCACTTTCATACCCATGAGAAGAGTAATTATCTTCTTGTGTAATATGACTATTTTGCCCTTTTGTGCCACCAAACTCCCCTTTCCCTTTCTTCCATTCAGGGCAGTCTCTTTTGAAATGTTTTTCTGAATTACAACAAAATACCTTTTCTTGACCTAGGACTCATGAGTTTCTTAGCTGCTTACTGAATCTTTTCTCTGCCATGCCCTTCACTAACCTTCTTCACCTTCTTCTTTAGGATCTGATCTTTTCTTCATATCTTTAGAATTTAAGGTAGCAAGCACCTCTTCTATAGACAAGTATCTCTCCCATACATTCTACAAAGTGTTCAAAAGTATGTGGTAAAGATGTTAAGAAAATTATGGCCTGGTTCTCATCTTCTAATGTTACTTCATTTGATAGGTGTACAATATTTTCTTTAGATACAATCTGCTAGCAAAAGATTGTGTCATGTTTAAGCCTTCCAATTTTGTCTATACCCCTGCAGCAGCGATTTCTTTAGAAAACTCTCTCAAGACACGATCACCTACACTCAAGATAATGGCACTATGTGCCTTTTCCATCATCTCCTTTTCTTTATCAGTGAGACCAGCAAGAAGATTCTCTTTGCTTTTCAACGCATCTACAACTCCATTGTGAACAAAAAGAGCTCTCATCGTCATAGACTGAAGTCATTCTTTCCATCAAACATCTCCAATTCAAACTTGGTTGACACCATGACTGTCTTCTTACCTTGATCAGCTGTAACCTTGATCAACAAACACCTTCTTTGAATGAGCCAGAATCTGGCTCTAATACCAATTGTTGTAAAAACACTAAAGAAATTGAAACACGACAATCAATAAACACACTCAACCTATTCAATCTTATTAATTCGTCATCATAGATTGAAACGAAATACAATTGAAAATAGATTGAAAGAAATGATTACAAAATTACAATGATTAAAAAAATGATAATCGGTCTAATTGAATGTGATCAGCTGAAAGGGCTCAAACCCCACCTAACTTCAACGACTCTGGTTTAGAATTGGCACTTTTGGTCCTCCAGCTTCCTTCAGCTATATTCACTTTGAACTCAAAACATATAAACTTTGATAATATGACAGGATCAGTCCCTCAACTCCCCTTAACCAGTTTTGAATGAAAAATTATGACTTTATATCTCAACAAAAACTTGCACTCAACGTCCATTTATTCTAGCTTTTTCTCCTCCAAACTCGGTCAATCAAAACTGATTCTTTGCAGCAACTTTGGATCACAAATCTGACCCATATCCACTTCATGACCCGACTTGACCCGACCATCAAGATTATACCCAACATGTTATGCAATTGGAACTGATACAAAAAATTGCGGTTGCGTATTTTCTTTTAGTTCTTTCAGCCAACTTTCATTGTCTTTCTTTTGGGCCTCAACCATGCTAACTTATGGCCTAACGTGTTTTCTTTTAATGGTAACCCAGTCACTTTAGCCCATGTCTCAGTTAACTATAGCTTTCCTTTTGGATTATCAAACATAAATCCATGTGGTATACCACAAAGTGAAATGCGGTGTGAAACAACCACGTAGGCGTCACGTCATTCAACGTATTTTGTGATCTTTCACTTTCCACTCTCAATCAAAATGCCATGCGTCTACACTCGATTTATCCATGCCATTCCCTGAATTAATCAGCTTCTCTACTACACATTTCCACCCCGTCCATGCCGTGAGGCGTGACCACGCTATGGCAGCACGGTTTTCCAAGGTGTGGTTTGGTGCCACATCATTCCATGCCACCCCTACATACCAGTACATCCCTTGGTTTAATTCAATAGAAGAAACATTTTTGTGCCAAAACTAAATAAAAACTAGTTGTTTTCATGAACCTTTGCCTCCTTTTTTTTGCCTAGTCAATACCGTTGTTGACTATGGTTGTCCGAACATTCAGAACAACATGCAGCAGAAGCTGCTGCCGCCCTCTACAAAGCCTAGAAATTTCCCTCTCAACTGTCGTGCCGCTTGCCTACGTTGTCTGATTGGAATTGATAAAAAAGAATAAGAAAAACAGTTGTGTTTTCCTTTTAATGCTTTCAACCTACTTTGTCTTTATTTTGGGCCTATGTTAACTCATGGCCCAACATATTTTCTTTTAATGGCAACCCAATCTCTTTAGCCGGTGTCTCATTATAACAACCCATTTACGAAGCCAAGCCCACATTTAAGTAATTATTCCACATCCAAATAATTACCATGCTAGCCAGTTTCACTATGGATATTTTGACAGAAGCCAAAAGTCAAGATTCTTTTCTTGTAATTATCACTGTAAAGAAATAGAATGAATAGTAGAAGAACCATTTGAAGCTTGAAAAGTTGATTATTAGCACAAACTATCTCATTTTTTAACTTAATTGCATCATGTTAGTTATTTTTATTTGCCACCTACAAAATATAAACATTAACAAAGTAATATTCGTCATTAATTTATTAAACAGTTAACCTAATGAATAAAGTGCATCTAAATTGTACCAATCAGTAATATTAGATCACTAGTTTTTATCCCGGGAGCGTCCCGGGTTGAAATATCTAATATGACATAATAAAATATATTATTATTATTATTATTATTTTAAACAAATCTCTGCCATAAGTTATCATATTCAAATATATAAAAAAAAACGAATCTCTGCGTCGGGGTATAAATCTAGTGCCATTACAAATGAATTCGGAAGTTTATAATTGATCATTCTAAAAAAAACTAACATGAAATAAGAAGAAAAAAGTTAATTATTGAAATATCGAACGCATTAGTTTAAGGGTTATGTGATGCGTTAAAAAATTCATGGGTATATGATCGGGTATCACAGTTCACACAAATAGGCAAATCACACTTAACATGCAATTCAGTCAACAAATTTTTGACCCATAAGACCCCACAAACACCAGAACATAAAGCTCTGTATTCAGATTCAGCTGATGATCTGGATACAATACTTTGTTTTTTACTCTTCCATGATATTAAAGACTCACCAAGAAACAAGCAATAACTAGTTATAGATTTTCTGGTTATAAGACATTTTGCCCAATCAACATCCACATAGGCTTTTAATTGAAAACTATCAGACTTCTTAAACTGAATACCCTTACCAGGTGAAAGTTTAAGATATCTTAAAAGCCTTAATGCAGTTTGTAAATGCCCATTAGTCGGCTTATGCATAAACTGGATTAAAAATTGAACAGAGTAGCTAATGTCTGGTCTAGTCAAAGATAGATAGATAAGCTTACCTATCAATTTTTGATAGCCAGTAACATTTTCTAACAATGTTTCATTTTTACCAGTTTTGCTTGACACAATATAACTTAATTCAATAGGTGTATTAACAGGTTTACACCCCAAATAACCAAACTCATGTAGAAGTTCTAAACAATATTTTCTTTGTGTTAAACACATACCAGAATCATTGTATAAAACCTCTATTCCTAGAAAATATTTCAGTTTTCCTAAGTCTTTGATCTTAAAATTTTGACTTAGAAATAGTTTAATTTTGTTTATTTCATCAATATTGTTCCCTATTACAATAATATCATCTACATATACAAGTAGAACAACAAACACTCCATTTTCAGATTTAATAAACAGGGAATGATCACAAATACTTTGAACAAATCCAAACTTAATCAATACACTTGTAAGTTTCTCATTCCATTTCCTAGGGGCTTGTTTCAGCCCATACAAAGAATTTATTAATTTGCAAACACTATTATCAGACTCAGAACAATAACCTTCAGGAGGCATCATATAAACATCTTCTATGATTGACCCATAAAGAAATGCATTGTTAATATCTAACTGATATAAAGACCAATTATGTTGCACAGCTAAACTTAGAACACACTTAATAGTAACCATTTTCACAACAGGTGAAAATGTTTCACTAAAGTCTAAACCTTCCCTCTGATTATATCCCTTGGCAACAAGTCTTGCCTTATACCTTTCAATCTCACCATTGGCTTTATATTTAATTTTGTATACCCATTTGCACCCTATAGCTTTTCTACCTTTTGGCAACTCAGTTAGTTCCCAGGTTTTATTACTATAGAGTGCTTCCATCTCTTGATTCATAGCTTCAACCCATCTTGGGTCTTTTGAAGCTTCTTAAGAGGTGGATTCAAAACTTTTGTTTAAACTAGATGCAAAACACATATTATCAACAGATAAATTTGAGTAGTTTACCACTGTCTCAACTCCATACTTAACTTTATCCTCAACTATATAATCACTAAACCTTTTAGGCATATTAGACACTCTCTCAGACCTTCTAAAGATAGATGATCCCTCAGATGGGTTTTGCTCTTCTTCATATGGAGTATCAACATCATATGGAGTATCAACTCAGTTACTTCCCAGGTTTTATTACTATAGAGTGCTTCCATCTCTTGATTCATAGCTTCAACCCATCTTGGGTCTTTTGAAGCTTCTGAATAAGAGATGGGTTCAAAACTTTTGTTTAAACTAGATACAATACACATATTATCAACAGATAAATTTGAGTTGTTTACCACTTTCTCAACTCCATATTTAACTTTACCCTCAACTATATAATCACTAAACCTTTTAGGCATATTAGACACTCTCTCAGACCTTCTAAAGACAGATGATCCCTCAGATGGGTTTTGCTCTTCTTCATATGGAGTACCAACATCATGGTCTTCTTGGCCAGGGGTCCTGCAACCTGGGCTGTCCGGTTGCTGACCTTGACCTTGGTCTTGGTCTACCCCCAGCAGCCCTGGGAGTAACCCCTGGTTGCAGACTAGTTAATTTCTCTTGAGCTATATTTGTTCCCCCTTCATCATTGGGAACCTTTGATTGATCAGTCACATTCAAAATTTCAGAATCATTTGACTCAATAAAATCAAAAAAGTTAAGATTGTTAACATCATTAACAAGAGTTTTATCATTTTCAGAAGACTGTTTAAAAGGAAATATTTCTTCATAAAATCTAACATCCCTAGAGTACTCAATTGTTTTAGTTTCAAGACACCAAAGCTTATATCCTTTTTTAAAATTTGAATAACCAACAAGAACACATTTATCAGACCTACTAGACAACTTATAAGGATCATTTAAGACTGTGTTATAACATAGACACCCAAAATTTTTAATGTGACTGAGAGTGGGGGGGGGGGGGGAACCCATACACAGCTTCATAAGGACTCTTACCTAACAGAACAGATGAGGGTATCCTATTAATCAAGTAGGTAGCAGTTAATACACAATCACTCCAAAACCTAAGTGGTACAACACTCTGAAAAAGCAAAGACCTAGCTGTGTTTAAGAGATGCCTATGCTTTCTCTTAGCAATACCATTTTGCTGAGGTGTATAGGCACATGTGGTTTGATGTAAAATACCATTTTGATTGCAAAAAGATTGAATTTATTTATTAACAAACTTGGTGCCATTGTCACCTCTAAAAATTTTAACTTGCTTTTTAAACTGAGTTTTAATCAATTCATAAAAGATAACTAAATTTTCAAATACTTCAGTTTTGTTTTTTAACATATAGCACCAAACAGTCCTAGAAAAATCATCTACCACAGTTCGAAAATACTTGTAACCTTCCCTACTAGTTATCCTATAAGGACCCCAGACATCTAGGTGAACAAGATCACCCACATATTTGGTTTTATGATCACTTATAGGAAAGGGAACTCTTACTTGTTTTGCTTTGTGACACACATCACAAGGTTGTGAGTTTCTATGTCCTAGACTAAGATCCTTTCTTAACACAGCTAAGACTTGATCAGAGGGGTGACCAAGTCTACTATGCCATAAATTGGCATCATTTACACTATTAAAACAACTACTATTCACACTTACATGCTTGCCTACAAAATACAATCCATCACTTTGTTTACCAGTCACCAGGATTCTCTTGGATTTGGAATCCTGAATATAACAATTTTGTTCATCAAATAAGACACTTAACCTATTATCCCTAGCAAGCTTATGAACAGACATCAAATTTACACAATAATCAGGAACCAGAAAGACATCATAAAGAATAACACCTTCTGCAAGTTTTATGTCTCCTATCTTTGTTACTCTAGCACTAGAACCATTTAGATGTTTTACTAAAACATCATATTCAGACACATCAATACAGTTAAACATGTCTTGATCACTATTAGTCATATGTTGGTTAGCACCGGAATCAGTGATCCAACCATAACTAATAGCAGCCTTTATAAAACTAGAACAACTTGCAAAGTTTTTAAAAATGTTTTCCAGATTTGAAATTTTAGACATACAGGAAAAACCATTAATACAAACACTTTTACCTCCTGAATTAGTTGCTTGAGACTCATTTCTACCTTTCTCACTGATCAGATTCATGAGTTTTGATATCTGTTCAGAGGAAAAAGGCAAACCAGTAGAACAAGACACAGACTGTTTGTTATTTGTCATAGAAGAACTATTTGATGACATATTAGCCCTAACATTTTGATTGGTTACTCTCCTTTTAACACCAGGAGGATAACCAACAAGTTCATAACACCTATCCACAGTATGTCCAAGCATATTACAGTGAGTACACTTAAGATTGGGATTAGGACCTCTATTATGGCCAGAAGGTCTTCTGTTATTATTCACATTACTAGTTCTAGTTAAGAAAGCCACATTAGATCCTTTAACATTATTAATAATAGAACCCCTATGTGACTCTTCCCTAGACACAATAGAGAATGCATGTTTGACAGAAGGTAGTGGATCCTGCATCAATAAATTTGTTCTGACAGGTTGATATACATCATCAAGACCCATTAAAAACTGCATTAGCTTTATCAAACCATTGAAACTATTAAAATATTTTGATGCTTCACAAGTACAAGGTGGTAATTGAACAATAGAATCAAACTGTTTCCACATAGTGTTAAGTTTGTGATAGTATTCTAAAACTGAACTATCATTTTGACTCATAGAACATATTTTTTGATGCAAGTTGAAAACAACAGATCCATCTACCTTATCATATGTTTTCCTAAGATCTAACCACACATCCCTGGCCAGCTTAGAGTACACTTGTCCTAAATACAATTCTTCACTGACAGAATTCAACAACTATGACAAAACAACTGAGTTACATCTATCTCATTGTTTTGCCAATACCTCATCATCAGCAGACTTAACAGTGGTACCATCAATGAAACCATATTTATTTTTAGTTTCAAGAGCTAACTTCATTTCATTAGCCCATACTTTGTAATTTTCAGTACCTTTAAGTTTTATAGTTATTATAGTCAAAGAACTTGTGTCACTAGGATGTATATACAAGGGATCACCAATGTCAAGCTTGCTGATTAAGGTACCAGTATTAACATCACCACCACCACCATTATTTGGTGGTGGAGGAATAACAACATCACCCATTCAGAACAATCAACACAAACCAAAGAATACCAGATAACAGACAATACACACAGAACAAACAACGGAATTAGAAAATGAAAACAAGATAACCTGACAATAGATCCTAGAACAACGAAGCTGTGTCAGTGTACAGATAGTGGGTTCATCACTCAAGGGTGCCCACCCAGTTCTTAACACAGGAGCCCTTTTATTATCAATATATATTTATACTAATAATACGTAATAATACAAGAACACAAATATCAAATAACAAGACAATCAATCAAGAAAGCAGAAAAAGACACCAAATAGTCGGCACAACTACCGGTCCACCCTAACCCTGTCAAGTTCCCTCTAGACACACAAAATAAACGACAAATGATAAGGAAAGATCTCACCAGGAGGGGGACCCATGTTAGGGTTCTCCTAAACTCACAAGCTGTACCTTCATTTAGGGTAGTGTTGTGAGAGCAATTGTAGCAATAAACTCCAAAGCTCCACTCAAATCAGACTTCAACCCAACAAGCTCAGATCCAATGATCAAGAGTATCAAACCAACAATTGTTGACAATAACTCCAGATCTGTACAAGTACCAAACCAAGATAATAGACCAGATCTAGATAGATTAGATCTACTATAGAACAAGGAATAGGTCAAGATCTATAAGGAAGATCAAAACCCTAACAGACAACGAGACACAGAACAAGATCTAAGCTAAAACAAGACAATCAGAACACAAGACAGACAGCGGAAGACGAACGACACCAGAATCAAGAGCCTAATTGCTCTGATACCATGTCAAAACTATGGATATCTCAATACAACAAATACACAACCACAAACAAAGAACAATAATGAACAAAAGTATAGCGACAAAAGGTGACCAAAAATATTATTAAACCAACCCAAAGATTACCCAACCAAACCCTAGAATCTCAGCAAATATCTGAGATTCAAAGAAGAGTACAATACACAAATTCTACTGATTGATTAGATCAGTAGATGATGATGCTGAATACAAAGAAACAAATACAAGCTATACTTACAGACCAGAAGATGAATAATACTCTATGAAACCCTAAAATACAGAGAAGAAAACAAGACGAAAATAATAAAGTGAGTGAATGAACGAATAAAGGAATAATAATCCTTTTATATGCCAATCCAGAAGCATCCTTGGATCAGCTTTATAACAACGAATCTGCACCGTCCATTTTACAATCGTACAACCGACTAGCACGTGGGCCTCATCAACTGGGCCATATCTTGGGCCCAACTTATTGGACTTAATACACCATATATCAACCTGTTAATAAGAAACTAGCCCAACAATTATTATTGACAAAAGATTTGAATTAGATAAAAAATATTAAATCCTTTTAACAAGCCATGATTACTTCTGATGCATGTATCGACCAGATCCATCTATCCTCTTCATTTGTAAATTCTACCATACATAATATGGCAGAAAGGCATTCCATTTCTCTTTTTCCTGCCGCCATCCTCATCACCTGCTTCCAACATAGATCCAAAACATACACCGCATTTTCCACCCTCACACGATCTGTCACAACAACAAATTATCTATCTCCAGAGAATACAAAGCTGGGAATTTTACACACAACGGAATATCATCAGATCATTTATCCGGTCAAAGAAGGCCTTGACCTTGACCCAAATGTCATCGAAACAATCCCTCTTTGTACCACCTCAAGAATAGCATAACCTGCTTATTTAACTTTTGGTTTAGTTTGGTCTGGTCATGTTAATCCGTCGTTGCATACTCCCAGCCTAAACAGAATCGGAAATTTTGGTTTTTATAACATGCCTAATACATTACTGTTTTATTAATCCTCCTTTTTTGTCAGCCGGGAGTCAATAGTTAAATATTTTACATTGGAAAAAAAATTATTGAAAAGTTAAACATTTATTGGACAGAATATACTAACAGAAGACAACACCTTGGAGCAAAATATATTTACGGAGAAAACAAGCCTCATAAGGGCGATAGTTTCCAATGTCATTTTTATTTTCTAAAGCAATTAAAAAATTATTAACCACAATATTCGTTCCCATATTTCCAACAAGTATAGATATTTTCATATAGTTTGTAATTCTCTTTTCTGCTTGTCACGTGATTGTAGGTGAAGAACTTGGGACACCTGAATATTCAGCTCAAGGATATAAAGTCAGCCACCCATAACTTTTCAGAAAAATACATATGTAGTTATAGCGATTATTGTACTAGGTACTTGGTAGAAATCAACCATTTTGGTGAAGAAAAGCCTTTCTCTATAGAAGGGAAGAGTAACAGTGAACAACCCAAGAGACACACCACTGTAGTTATAAAACGCTTCCTTCCTACAGGTGACAAGGATGAAGATGAATTATTTTTTACAGAACTTGAAATGCTTACCAGTGTTAAGCATCCCAACATAGTCACTCTAATAGGGTTTTGTATTGAAGGTCTTGAGATGATGCTTATCATTGAGAAATTTTCGAATGGATTCCTTCAGGATTATTTGGGAAATGTAAAAAAGATGTGTACTTTGACTTGGGAAAGACGATTGAGAATCTGCATTGATGTTGCACATGCATTGAATTACATTCACTATGAAATGGAAGACAAAAGAATTATGATACATTGTAGTATAGCTAACTTCAAATTTGGGTTAGATGAGGACTGGAGGGCAAAGATCGAGGACTTTGAGTGGGCAGTATTCCTGCCTCCAAATAAGAAAGATGAAGTTATATGTAAAAGAACATATTTTGAGTCAACGGACCACGTGGATCCAGAATATGCGAAGACCGGTAAGCTAAAACGAGAGTCAGGTGTATATAGCTTTGGCGTAGTATTGTTTGAAATTATTTTTGGAAGGCGTGCTTGGGACCAAATTTACCTCATGGGGCATGAGAAAGGCCTCGTTCATGTGGCAAGACGAAACTTCCGCAATGGAACAATAGAAGACATGATAGATCCCACACTAAAGGAAGAAACTGGTATAAAGAATTGTATTCCAAATAGAGGAGCCAACAAGGATTCCTTGCACACATTTTTAAAAGTTGCAAACCATTGTGTGGTAGAGACTCAAGCCCAACGTCCAACAATGAAAGTTGTTCTAGATGAACTTGAGAAAGCACTGATCTTTCAAGTAACCCAGGTGTGTTTGTGTGTGTATATAATCTTAATAATAGGATGCATATTATTTTTATGCATATGGAATACTTGTGAGAGGTATATACAATGCTACACTTGTTGGCTATATTATTACACAGAACGAATCTTGAAAATATCAAAATAAAGACAAAAATGAAAAGAAGAACCCTTCTATTTAAACATAAAACATTTCAAAGATCAAAAGCCATAACGTATGATAATACCAACTCAAAAACATTCTCTTTAACACAAATATAATGACCACCATAGTGGGCTGGCCTTAATATGAGGTGGTGCGAGATGGAGGTCTAGACTACCACCGTTGAGCCTTACCTTGATTAGATAGGAACAAGATGGGGGAGCCCAATAGGGATAAGAAGGTGAGTAACCATTCGGTGGGCCTCCATATGGATGCTGAGACTGACTAGACTGTGATGGGCCTAGGCTACGGCTTAGGTTGGGCCGAGAATTCCAATTAGGCATGTCGTTGATTGTTAAATGGTAAGTGCTATTATGTAGGCATGGTTCCACAATTCTATTGGGAAGTGTTTGGGAGAAGAGGGAGTTCGATGGTTAACTACTTTGTTCAATCTCATTGTAAAAAATATGGGAGAATGCCAGATTAGTGGAGAGGTTGTGTCATAGTTGTTGGCACAGAACTATGATTCTCACACAAACAATAAGATGAACACTCAAAGATTTAATCGACATAGATTCACTTTTATTAACGGGATAAAACTTGAGGGTACACCATCAACCTACAGACTCAATGAACTTAAATAAAGAACAAGCCAAACGGTTAATCAACAAAATAGGAACAACCCTGAAGACTTGGATAACATAACAATTTTGGCAACGACCATTATTAAAAAATAAACTTGACTCGTGAATCTTGTGTATGCATGCAGCACGTGCATGAACTTGAATTATTTCTCAACACCCTCCCTTAATTCAAGTTCTCTCATTCCAAGCATCCTTCTGAAATTTATGAACTTATCTTTGCACAGAGGTTTGGTGAGAATATCTGCCACTTGAACTTATGTGCTACAAAACCCAATGATACTCGCTTTTGGGCCACCATATCCCTAATGAAATGATGTTTCAACTCTATGTTCTTGGACTTCCCATCTACAATTGGATTCTTTGATAATTGTATGGTTGATCTACTATCACACCATATAACAGTACCTTCTTCACAACTAGCACTACAAGAAAATGAAGCTAATGCAACTTTTAAAAAATGTTGCATTAGGCCTAATGCAACCTTTTTAGAATGAGTTGCATATTCTACATAAATGCAACCTTTTAATATGCAACTTTTTTACGATGCAAATGCAACTTTTGTAATAGTTTAGTTACAAAAACGCAACATTTTCTATTGTCAAATGCAACTTTGTGTATGCTTAAATGCAACTTTTATTATGCTTTAGTTGCAAAAATGTAACATTTTCTACATCCAAAAGCAACCTTTTCTAGCCTATAAGTAGCTGTCATGATCAGCAATTTGCTCATTCCTCATTCTGTCACACTCTTATACTTTATACTTATATCCTCTACATTCATTCCTTATCACCTTTTTGAGAAATCCATACTTATTCTCATGCTGGAGGCTGATCGTATGAGACCCCTCCTACGGTGAGACTAACAGTGTCTTTCTTCTTAGTAGGATCTAGGAGGCATCGAGCTAGGACGTTTCCTTTTAACCTAATCCGGACCATTATCCTTGTTGTAGCTACACCTCTACTCCGATAAAGCCTATAACCCCACATCCATATCTAATGTTAATTTTTTTTGGAAGGTGATTTTTCTATGTTGTGGCAGAGATCATCACAACCCCCAGAAGAGGATCACCTAGCCACTCTACAACGGTCAGGCTATATTGTCTTAACCGGGCCCACGCTGACGCGAGAGTTGCCGGCCCACAAGCTAGTCGAGGCTGCGCATAAGGGGCACTAAGGCTTCCACCCGGAAAATTTCCCGCCACCTGCCACTTGACAGATGTTGCACCCTCCACAAGAGGCAAGCCTCTTGTGAGTAAATGCACGGTAGTGGAAAACCGAGGGGCCATCAGAATCGAACCTTGCCCCTCTGAAGAGAGTAGGCTCAAGGGCACACAGCAGGCAAAACAATCAAAGCCTGGGCAAACAGCAACAGTCTAAACATGGTCAAGCAGCAACAGTATAAAATATCAATCTAAATCTGGTTATCCAACAGTTTAAGAGTAAAAAAGCATCAAATGATCACAAAAACAAAACTACCGCAATTGTATAAGAATTCAATGTTTCAATACTCATTCACATTTAACTAGTATCATTAATAATGTCAAATAGTTTTACCTTTAAATATCATAACTTTTTTGGTTGTAAGAAAGAGTTACAACCACATCATTAATACAAAATATCTTCTGAACATATTGACAAGAATCACATCTTATAAACAGACATTGAATACCACACATGAAATTAAATTAAACAAACATCAATTTCAGTTCACTAACGTTAATACACGAATACATCAACTAAGAAGCATTGGAAAAATACAACTTCAACAATGTAGAATAATGATGGGAGGTTCCATCTTGTTTACCTTGTTGACGAATCAACAATTGATCAGTTACCTGGTCGATGAGCAAGATCGTAACGCAACTGCCTATGGAAGGGTTTGATACAAATAAAAAATAGTGTATTTATGGCTGGAAATTAAAAGAAACACGGTAAGTACTAACTGTGGGGAAGGAGATGGATGCGACAGAAAACACTTTGATTAGGGTTGATGGTAGATGATGGTGAAGAGCAGTTGTGGCAGAATAGGGGTGGTGTTGTGATGGCAGACAACGACTTCAATTTGGCTTGAGGGCATAGATGCGGCTAAGGTTTGGGCTCTAATTAGTGTTTGGGGTAGAAAACAAGCGGGAATACAAATTTTTGAGGAAGGGGATAATGAAATTCTAGGAGGGAAGTGATAAATGATTAAGAGGGAAATTAAAAACAAATTAAACTAAGTTATAAAATCTATACATATAATAAACCAAAGCATTTTTGTTGACATGTCATACTATTATGCAATCTCTCTTTTAAGAGATGCCACATAGGATGTGATGTGGCAACTCTAAACCAATTAAAAAAATGAATAAATATGGTTTATATATGTTTAACATAATCTATTAAATAACTAATTTACTAAATGTAAATATTAAAACTTTATTATTTTATCTCTCATGTTTCCTCTTATAACTTTTAAACGTGAATATCTTTTATATACGAGATTTTTAAAAGAAAAAAATTACCCCAAATTAACGATCGTTTTATTATCTTTCCAACGAGTACCATAATGCTATATAAAAAACGGAGAAAAAAACGACTATTTTTTGTAACGCGACAGGTATTGTGTCAGGTTTGCAATTAGTTTAAAAAAAATTGTGGGTTTGGGTCGGGCCTGGGATTAGGTGATACCCGACCCAATTACCTTTTTTTATATTAGAATATGATAACTTATGGCAGAGATTTGTTTAAAATAATAATAATAATAATAATAATAATAATAATAATAATAATATTCATTAATCATATATTGGCAAGTCATTAATTATGTTGTCATATTAGATATTTTATTATGTAATATTAGGTATTTCAACTAACAGGTAATTGCTATATAGATGTCATTTTTATAGTTTAGATACTTCTGATTTTATTCACTTTATTTAGATTTGTCAACCCGGGACGCTCCCGGGGTATAAGCTAGTATTATTATAGAAAATCTCATAAAAGAAATCTAGTGCAACTTATGTGAACAGAAGTTTGATTGGTGATGCAAGGAATTGAGGCGTGGACATATGGTGTTACATGTCACATTATCATAGTAATCATGGGTTGTGGTTGTTATTCAAGATTTTCTAGAGTAATTTGATCGCTTTGTCGCATGAAGTATGTATACTCATATATAAATAAACAAAGAGAAATATGGATAAAATCAATTCAATTATCCCATTCATCTTACATGTATTCATATATAAGTTAACACAATGGACTTCTTTTTCCTTTTCAATTTCAATTTTCAAACTAATTTTTTTTTGGTTATAAATGTTTGTGGGCAAGTAAGTAATCAAGTTATGATACAAAACCACATACATTTGAATTCAACCTTTTTAATTAGTAGTTGTGTTTAACTTTTAACAATGCAACTTTTTTTTTTACCAAAAGTTGCAAACTTCAAAAACAATTGTCACCTTTTAAGAAAAAGGTTGCAATTTTTGGCAAGATTCGCAACTTTTATATAAAAAGGTTGCTTTAAAAAATTGGATTAGACCTATTTTCTAGTAGTGTAGCATGCAAGTCATTCAAAATTCTTCTCAGCCATATTGCTTGACATGTTGCAGTAGTAGCTGAGATATACTCAGCTCCAGTACTTGAAAGTGCTATGGAGTTTTGCTTCTTGGTGCACCATGAGATTGCCCCACTTCCCAGATTAAACGTCACATTGGCTGTAACACTCTTTCTATCATCTAAACATCCTGCCCAATCACTATTTGTAAATCCCTGCAATAAGATTTTCTTATTCTTGTCATACATAAGCCCAAACCCGAGGGATCCTGCAACATATCTTTTCACTCTTTTTGCTGCTCCAAAATGCATCTTACTAGGGGCCTGCATGAACCTAGACAACACATTCACAAAGAAACCAATATCTGGTCTGGTATGCTGCAAGTACATAAGTCCACCAATCAAACTTATGTACATTGCAGCATTAGCAGCTCCTAGCCCATCTTCTCTTTTCAGTTTTTCATTAGCATTCATTGGTGTTTCTTCAAACTTGCACCCTAACATCCCAAACTTTATCAGCATCTCTTCAGCATACTTCCTTTGCCCCACAAATATTCCATCATGACCTTGATACACTTCAAGCCCAAGAAAGAATTTGAGAAGACCTAAGTCAGTCATCTCAAACTCTTTGATCATACCCCTTTTGAACTCTTGAATCGGCTGCTCATTGTTTCTTGTGTAGATAATATCATCTACATACAGGCAAACATACATCACACCTTTACCTTCACCCTTTTTAACATACAAAGTAGGCTCATTGTAGCTTCTTGTGAAACTGTTGCTCAGGAAATATGCATCAATCCTGGAGTACCAAGCGCTGGGTGCTTGCTTAAGGCCATACAAAGCCTTAAACAATCTGTAAACCTTCTGTTCATGATTCTTTACCTCAAATCCAAGAGGCTGCTCAACACAAATTTCTTCTTCTAGTTTGCCATTTAGAAAAGCTGATTTCACATCCAGCTGAAAGATTGACCAACCTTGAGCAGTAGCAGCAAGAACATTTCTGATGGTTTCAAACTTGGCAACATGTGTCTTGAAAGTCCACTCCTTTTCTTTGTGAATAACCTTTTGCCACCAACCTTGCCTTATACTTCATGATCTCTCCTTTTGGCCCTAACTTTGTTTTATACAACCACTTCAGTCCCACTATGTTCTTGTTAGGAGGAGCATCTATACGTTGCCATGTCTCTTTCTTGTCAACTGATTTGATTTCTTCCATCATTGCATTCCTCCATTCCTTCTTTGTCACTGCATCCTCAAAACACATAGGATCACTAATGTTTAAGGCAAATTCACATACCATCTATTCCTCCATTGGTGAAGTTTGATCATACACTTCACTAATGGACTTTGTTTATATAATAGCTGATGAAACATCAGCAATGGCTTCAACACCTTTATTTAAACCTTGAACTGAGGGACCTTCTGAACTGCTGATTTGACCTTGATCATTAGAATTCCCATTTTCATTTCCAGTTGAGCATGTTTCAACTTGTTCATCACATGTACAATCACCTGCATCATCATAAACTCATCAAAGACACTTAAGTCCCAGAGATGTTTATTTTGCTCATTCTTTGTCTTCAAAACACTTAATATCTCTCCTGGAAATAATCTGCTTGGTCAAAGGATCGTACAACCTGTAACCTTTTGAGGGATAATATGAGCCTATTAGAATACATTTAGCAGATGTAGCTTCAAACTTTGGTTTCATCTGTCCAGGTTTCAAGCCAAATGCTAGACTACCAAACACCCTAAAATCTTCCACTTGTGGTTTATTGACAGTCCAGATGTGAAGGGGTGTCTTGGTGTCTAAGGCTTTGGATGGACTTACATTCATAATATGGACAGCCGTGGATACAGCTTCTACCCAAATATAACTTGGTAGACCCTTAGCTTGCAACATACATTGTGCTTTTTCAACCACAGTCCTATTTCTTCTTTCACTTACACCATTTTGCTCAGGGGTATAAGGAGTTGTTAATTGTCGTTTGATTCCATGTAATTCACAGAAAGACTAAAATTCATGTGACAAATGCTCCCCACCTCTATCATTTCTTAACACTTTAATAAACTTGCCACTTTATTTTTCAACTAAAGCCTTGAAAATTTTGAACTTTCCAAAGACTTCAGATTTCTTTTCAAGGAAATAAACCCATGTCATTCTTGAAAAATCATCTATAAAAAGTAAGAAGTACCTGCTACCCCCTAAGCTTTTGACTAGCATTTGGTCCACACACATTTGTGTGAATCAGTTCTAGGACTTGTGAAGCTCTCTTGGTACTGGATTGAAAGGGAATTTTATGCATCTTCCCTAGAGCACATCCTTCACACTGCCCAAACTCCTTCATTTGAGGAAGACCATTCACTATTTATTTGTTGTGCATTTGTTGCAAGGCCTCCATGTAAGTGACCAAGTCTGCAATGCCACAGCTTGGTTTCTTCATGAAATTTTAATGAACCACTTGCCTTAACTTTAGTAGCATCCAAAGGAAACATATTATTAGTAGCAAGTTGAACCTTCATCAATTCTGATTGTATTTCCTTATGGATTATAGAACAGGCATTATTATCAAATATCAAAGCATAACCCTTTCTCATTAGTTTCCCTACACTCATTAAATTATATTTTAGATTTGGTGCATAATAGACATCATCAAGATACTTACAATTACCATTAGTCATTCTAATTTTAATAGTACATTTCCCTTCAATAGCCAGATTCTTCTTGTCACCAAGCTTGACATCCAATTTGAAAGCCTCATCAAGTGTCACAAAACTTGACTTTGCACTTTTCATATGATTAGAACACCCAGAGTCTATAAACCAAAGACTTGGGTTCTTAAATCCACTAGCTGTAAGGGCCATAAACAGGTAAGGAGTTTCTTCATTTGGCTGATCATCATCCTCAGCATTTGCCACCTTGTCCTGACCTTCTTCATTGAACCAACAGTCACGTTTGACATGATCAAATCGATTGCATTGATAGCATTGTGGTCCTTTATTCTTGTCATCATTGGGCCTCAATCTTCCTCTTCCTCTATTTGCACTTCTGCCCCTTCCTCTTGTACCTTGAACATAATGCAATATCCTGTTTGGCTAAAAGACCTGTAAAGCCTGTTCATCACTCTTCTTTTTCTCAACAGTCTTCGCATCACTATTTGTCCTGCAATTTAACCTCTCCTCTTAAGATTGTAATGATCCCATCAGCTTGACAGGAGTCAAGGTGGAGATATCATAAACAACCTCAATTGATGGGACAACAAAATTAAACTTAGCTGTAAGACTTCTCAATATCTTTTCTACAATCTTTTGATCACGTACATCTTCACCATATGAACGTTGTTGACCCACAATAGCCATAACTCTAGAGAAATAATCTCCAACAACCTCTCCTTCCTTCATAGAGAGGTTTTCAAATTCTCTCCCCTAACCTTGAAGTTTCACAGCGTGAACCTGTGAATCCCCATTGAATTCCATCCGCAGAATATCCCAAGCTTGTTGGGATGAATCAGCAGATGCAATTCTTGAAAACAAGGTGTCGTGGACACCCTGTTGAATGACAGTCAAGGCTTGAGCATCTCTTTTCAACTCTTTTCTGGTTTTAGCCAAGTTTTCACCATGATCAGTGACACCCAGGTTCACAAGATCCCACAGATCTTTTGATCTGATAATGGTTCTCATTCGTACACTCCAATGCTCATATCCTTCACCTTTGAAAACTGGCATGAGGGTCTGGTTGGTATTGATTTGGTTAGTGGACTCAACATGGTTTGATCGACACACAAGGCTCTGATACCACATGTCGGCACAGAACTATGATCCTCACACAAACAATAAGATGAACACTCAAAGATTTAATCGGCACATATTCACTTTTATTAACTGAATAAAACTTGAGAGTACATCATCAACCTACACACTCAATGAACCTAAATAGAGAACAAGCCAAACGGCTAATCAACAAAATAGGAACAACCCTGAAGACTAGGATAACATAACAACTTTGGCAACAACCATTATTCAAAAATAAACTTGACTCGTGAATCTTGTGCGTGCATGCAGCACGTGCATGAACTTGAATTATTTCTCAACAATAGCGCCACTGTATAAGAATAAAGGCGACACCCAATGTTGTGAAAATTATAGAGCGATCAAGCTGCTAGGCCATACTATGAAATTATGGGAGAGGTTAACCGAGTCTAGACTTAAAAGAGAAACTTAGGTTACCGAAAACAAATGTGGTTTCATGCCAGGACGGTCAACTATCAGAGCGATACAAATTCTAATGAGATTGATGGAAAAAGACAGGGAAAAGAAGCGGGGTCTAAAGATGGTGTTCAATGGCATTAAAAAGGCATACGATAGTGTACTGCATAGACTAAATTGGGATGGCTTGGAGGATAGTGGGGTTTCTGGATAATATATAGATACTAGCTTATTACCCTGAGAGTGTCCGGGGTTGAAAAATCTAATATGACTTAAACAAAATGATAAAAGTAGAAAACATACCAATAGTAAAGTCAGTCACACGGATCATTAATTCCCATTTGCGTTCACTGACCTGAACCTTGAAGCAAATGTGGCGATTCATAGCTCACTTAAGCAGTAGCTTCGGCTTTCTCTTGTGCCTTTTGTTTTCTTTTTGTTGGCTTCAATGGCGGCTTCAAGCTTCTGCTGCCATTTCAAAGGGGCTTCTTTTATTGCCAAAGCACGCTTCTTTTTCTCTTCAACCAATTGGATAAACATCTTGCCATCCATTCAAATGTAAATACCAAATCAATATCTGCATTATGGTATGATGATGACCAGAAGTTCATCTCAAAGAGAGAATGATACAATGTTAGTTACTCCATCATAAAATATATTTCTTTGAATGCTTAACGTAATAACATAAATAGAGAAAAACCACAAGAAACATACGTAAGCATCAAATAAAAAGAGACATTCCGCAACAAATAGAAAAGATTGTGGTCCGATCAATAGGCTGTCAAAAAAAAAAAAAAAAAAAAAAAAACCCACATCCGTATACCTATATTTAAAAAAACAACTTTAAAAAGTCAAAGCTTATTTTTAACAAATGTATATGAATGCTCTATGGATATAAAGGATCTTAAAACAAATCATCATATTTCACTTGGCCACTTGAGTAAGTATAAACGTCTAGGTTTTGTATAATCTCCCCGATTATAAAATCAGCTAAACAATGAGATTAAGATACGCAAATCTCGTTAAATGGAAAAGCAAGAATAAGTTTTGGACTCTTACCTTATTTAAATAGGAAACACACCAAAGTCTGAGATTTACTTAAGAACACAAAATCCCAAACTTGCAAATGTCAGATTATGAAAGAATCTACAAGAACGTCACAAAAATATCACTTCCGCCACAAAATAAATTGAATATATAAGAATGGATATCCAAAAGTATAACCAAGTTAATTAAACACATATTTCCCCTTCATGCTGCAAATTGTGGCTCGGGTGGTGGTTCGTTGTGGCTGCATCACGGTGACCAGAGTGGGGGTGGGGTATGGTGGTTCAGTGGTAGTTGGAGCATAGGTGGGGTTGTCTAGTGTGAGTGTGCGCGTGGAGAAGATATGCAGGGAAGGAGAAAATGAGGAGATGAGGGCTAGGGTTTTGAGGAAGAAGGTAATAAGGAGGAGAAGGGATAAGTTAGGGTTATATATTTATTAATTTGATTAAAAAACAAAAATTAAAAAAAATACTTGTACCATATTATGCTACATAGCACATTCAATGGGGATGAGATCACCAATGAATGTCATGTCATCAAAGTCTTATTCTTTTATATATATTAATTAATAGATAATTGTGGATATTTATGTTAAGAGTGAAACTAGTGTTTGTGTACTGGTAGGGGATACTAATTTCTTCCTTATGTAGGTAAGACTCCACCAAAGGTCCGTGTTGAGTTTATTTCTCTTTGTTGTTGTTTTGGATGAACTGAGGATGATATTGTGTTAATTGTGAAGAGTAAACAGAGTCAATATGAGAGGTTAGAGGAGTGGTGAATAAATTTAGAGGGAAAAGGTTAAGGATTGGTCGCTCTAAGACTGAGTACTTTTACTGTGACTTCAGTGGGGTAGGTGTTGACGGGGACACTCAGATTACCATTAAGGGCCAAGTAGTTCCACAGGCAACTAATTTCAAGTAATTAAGGTTGTTTCTACAAAGTTGTGGAGAGATAGATAGTTATGTAGCATGCCGTGTCTAGGTTGAATAGTGTAGGTGGATAGTATCTACATATAAAAGGAGAAATTCCATAGAGTTGCGGTTAGACCTGCTTTGTTATATGGAACTGATTGTTGGGCCTTTAAGAAAACTTAGGCGCGTAAGCTAGAGGTAGCAGAGATGAGGATGTTGAGGTAGATGTGTTGACACACTAGTTTAGCCAAGATAAGAAATGAGGTTTTCTAGGAAAGATTAGGTGTAATTAGTATATCAGATAAGATAGGGGGAGGTTGAGATGGTTTGAGCATGTTAAAAGGAGAATGACAACGACCACAGTTAGAGTTGTAGAAGCTATCACTTTGAGGGAAGGGGGAGTAGAGGTAGATCCACTACTAGAAAATTGGGCTATTGTCACCAAAAGTTGCTACCTAGAAAAATGGTAGCAAATTTAGCAACCGATTTTACACCAAAATATGTATTAAAAGATAAGGTAGCTAATCGGTTGCAAATTTTGACAATGTTTATTTTTGGTGGTAAATTCGTGAGAAAAATAATAAGAAAGACGTAAAAAATAATAATTTAAAAAAAAAAGAACAAACTTATTGAATTGTGACCACCTTAGCGGTAGCAAATTTAGGGACCCATTTTGAGAATAAATTGCTACCATATTAGCCACGATAAATCATGGCTACTATCACCAAAATATGCTACCTAGAAAAATGGTAGCAAATTTAGCAACCGATTTTATACCAAAATATGTATTATAAGATAAGGTAACTAATCGGTTGCAAATTTTGACACCATTTATTTTTGTTGGTAAATTCGTGAGAAAAATAATAAGAAAGACTTAAAAAATAATAATTTATAAAAAAAACAAATGAAAGAAACAAAAACACATCTTGTGGATTTTTTTATTCATGTGACCAAAAACACATCTTTTGGAAACCTTTAGCCACACTTTACGAAAAAAAAATGTGTCATTTAGAAGCCACACTTAATGAAAGAAAAAAATCTAATAACTATAAATATTTTATCGTCAATTAGATCTAATGATGGTCAGTTAGGCCCAAAGACGGTCAGTTAGATTCGATCAGTGTCACTTAGACCCAATGAAGGTCATTTAGACCCAATAATGGTCAATTAGATCCGATGTTGGTCAATTAGGCCCGTTGATGGTCAATTAGAACCAACGATCGTCAATTTGATCCAATGATGGTAAATTAGATCCAATGACGGTTGATTACACCAATGATGGTCAATTGGATCCAATGATGGTTAATTACACCACTGATGGTCAGTTGGATCCAGTAATGGTTAGTTAGGCCCAATGATGGTCAGTTAGATCCAATGATGGCCAGTTACACCCAATGACGACTAATTAGATCCAATGATGGTCGGTTAGGCCCAATGATGGTCAGGTAGATCCAATCATTGCCACTTAGACCCAATGATGGTCATTTAGACCCGATGATGGTCAATTAGGCCCAATGGTTGTCAATTAGAACCAATGATCGTCAATTAGATCCAATGGTGGTCAATTAGATTTAATAATGGTTAATTAGAACCAATGATCGTCAATTAGATCCAATGATAGTTAATTAGATCCAATGATGGTTAATTAAACCAATGACCGTCAATTGGATCTAATGATGGTCAGTTAGGCCCAATGATGGTCAGTTAGATCCAATCATTGTCACTTAGACCCAATGATGGTGAATTATACCCGATGATGGTCAATAGGCACAACGATGGTTAATTAGAACCAATGATCATTAATTAGATCCAATGATGGTCAATTAGATCCAATGATGGTTAATTAAACTAATAATGGTCAGTTAGATCCAATGATGGTCAGTAAGCTCAATGATGGTTAGTTACTTCCAACGATGGTCAGTTAGGCCCAATGATGATTAGGTAGACTGATGGGTTAGTTAAAAGATGTGTATAAAAGCATCTATAAATGAGTTTTAAGGAGTGTTAAGTCGTCAAATGGTGTTGCTTTGATATTATTATGTTATTTCAGGATTTGATGACTAAAGGAGGCAAATATGATGTTTTGGAGTTGCTCGGGCAAGAAACGGAAGCTTACGTGAGCTGGAAAATCAAAAACTGAAGAAGGTGGGGGGGTTTTGGCGTAGGATACGCCAAAACTGGCGTATCCTACGCCAGTGGCGTAGGGAAGGACACATTTGCCTGCGTAGGGCAGCAGACAACAGCTCAGACAAATTCAGCCTAGCGTAGCCTACGCCAAAAGTGGGGTTGGATACGCTAAAGTCAAAAATTGGTCAAACATTTCCTTTTTTCAAGTCAATGATGGTGGAAAATATTTTAATGACGAATTTATGAAGGAAGGGACGTTTTTAGATGGACTTTTGACTCATTCTCTATATATCATTCATCATCATTAACAAAACAATCACACACACAATTCTCCCAAGACTCTTGAAGCATTTTTGAAGATTGAAGACACAAACTTGAAGATGAACATCATGGCCATGCTTGGCTAATTTATTTGTATTACACTGGGATGTAGGCTCTTGATATTTAGGGTTTGAACACATTTGGGTATTGTTTCTAAACTTTTGTTGATGTCTTTGTGTACTTGAATTAATTGTGTTGATTGGTGATTAATCTTATGCTAGACTCATTTTCAGTTAATTGATCTTGTGCCAATTTCTACATTTTTGTTATCCATCTCTGTTTCGGTTTCAGCGCTTGCGGAGAAGGTACGTGGATCTTCATTGTCTTTTTCTTCTTTACATATGTCACTATTTGTATTACACCAATCAGCCCAATACATTTCTTCAACAGAATATGGTTTGGCCGAATATGGTTATGATAATCCAAGATTTGTTTGACTGCAATAATTTTTGAGAACTTGCTTGTTGTTCATAATTTGCATCAAGTTCTATGAATGTTTTTGGATTGAAAAAATTTGATCATTTTGGTGGAGGGATTGATTTGCGGATATTGTTTATGGGTCGGGTTAATTCGATTGTGTTTGTTGCAGAATTGATTACTTTCCAAATCCTAGGCCTACATATATGGAAACTCCTTAATTCAAATTTGACTTATAGCACTAGAATTGTAACTCACAATTGAATTATGTTATTGTGTAACTTACTTGACTCGTTATTAATTTTTATTAATTCTGACTTCTTAATTCTATTCATTGCTTGTTTTGTAGATTGAAAAAGTTGAATTTGGTTATTAAAGAGCTTGTTAAGGAAAAAGATGAAGATAAAGAAAGGTTCGAAGGAATAATTGCGAGCTTGGTGGCTGAAAAAGAAAAATATAATGCAAAAAAAAAAAAGGCTATGAACAATAGAATGGGAGAATTTGAAGCTAGGTTAACAGCTATGGGTGGAAAATAGGCTATAAACACTTAGACATGAATATTTTGAAGTTTTTAATGGATAATTTCGGTTATTTGATGTTTTTTTGTGTTTCTATTGGAGTCTTTATATGATTTTAAAGTTGGAAAAACTGTATCAAATTTGTTTTATATAATTTGAGATTTTGTATTATTTGACTGTTTTATATAATATAATTTTCTTGAAATGTAATTGAATTAATAAAGAAGGAAAAAAAACCCTGTAGAAAAGCTAAATGGTAGCAAATTTTTAATGAAAGTGATGGTTAAATGGTAGCAAATTTTCAATGAAAATGGTGGCTAAATGGTTGCAAATTTTCAATGAAAGTGGTGGCTAAATGGTAGCAATTTTTCATTGAAAGTAGTGGTTAAATGGTAGCAAATTTTCAATGAAAATGGTGGCTAAATAGTAGTAAATTCTCAATGAAAGAGGTGACTAAATGGTTGCAGACTAAATGGTACCAAAATGGTTACAAAAAAAAGTGTAAATTTTCAATAAAAATGGTGTCTAAATGGTGGCAATATCGGTGACTAAATGGTACCAAAACGGTAGCAAATGACCTTACTAAAATATTGTAGGAGCGGTGGCAAATATTTTAACCGTTTTTGTGGTGACAAAAATATGGTAGCAAAATACAAAAGTGGAAGCTATTTGGTGACATTAGGGCAACAGAGACGTGTGTTTTTGCTACCGCATTCTCGGTTGCAAAATGATGGCTACAGAGCAATTGCTACCGTTATGTAACCGAAAATGTTGTGACAAAAGCCTAATTTTCTAGTAGTGATCGGAATTGACCGGAGAGGAACGAATTAGGCGTTGTTTGTTAGACGTGCACCTCTCTGGGGACATGATCGATGATAGGAGTTCGGGCAGACGTAAAAGTAAGGTTAAGGCCTTTTAGGAGGAAAGTCTTTTTTTTTTTTTTTTTTTTAAATGGATGTTGATTGATCACATGTGTGTATATAAGGTGTGGCTAATATGGTTTTGGAGTTGGGGTCTCTCTAGAAACAACATCTCTAACCTCTAGGATAGACCTTTAATTTATAGTTAAATTTATTTGATGGCTTTTAAGGTATCAAATTTAAACACTAACTTCGTTAACATCTTTATCCTCTATTATACTATCAATGTCTTCATTGTTTTATAGTTCTTTTTTTTTTTAATTAGTAAACAGTTTTTCATCACCAATTTGTAGTTTTTATCACAAATTTATGGTTTTGAGCAACTGTTGACTTTATTCTCTCATATCATTTCTTAAAGGAGGAGCGAGTACAACCAGATACGAATCAAGTTGTCTACAAACTTGAGATGGCACATGAACTTGCTGTAAGAACTTCTTTTTGTTAGAACTTCATTTTTTTATTAATAAAGAAATGAAATCTATTAGTTGAATTAGATATTTAATAAAATGCGAAAATGATGAAACTGGAGCAGTCACATTTCCCATTCAATAACAAACAATAGAGATAATAAATTAGGTTAAAGTTCATGGATGGCCTCTGTGGTTTACACAAATTTAAAATTTGATCATCGGCTTTTGAAAATTACATTGATGGTGGTTGCAGCAATGTTTTAAAAACCGGTTTTTTAATTATACCGGATTTGACTAAAAAATGGTTCAACCGGTTGAACCGCGTTATATCAGGCGGTTAAACTGGGTTGATTAGTTAGCTATATAATTTCATAAATTACAACATTAACACAAAAAATAATCTAAAAGTACATAATGGAATACTAAAATACTATCAAAAAGTTAATCAATAATTAAAAAATAATTCAAAAGATAATCTAAAGTTTTAAATTTTTTAAAAGTTATTTCTTAATAAAAAAATAATCTTAAAATAACCAAAAACTAACATATACCGGTACTGGTATACCAGTTCAAACCGGTATACCGGATTTTACCGGTGGTATAATTCAATACCGTTTCCCATATTTACCGGAGTGTTTCGTACTGGATTTCCATCTGAAAACGGTAATACCGGTATAACCGGCCGGTATTTACCGGTTTTTAAAACATTGGGTTGCAGTTTGTTTTTTATCATTAGTAGTTCCTGACTTGGATAATGGTTAAAAGTTTTTATGTAAGTTTATATGAAGTTACCCATCTCTTTAAAACTAAAAAAACAAATATTATAAACCCCTCTCTCTCCCTCCCTCCCTCTCAACCACCACTAACAAGTAACAACAACCATCATCACCACCATTTTGATTTATTCTTGGCCTACAGAATCCATACAACAACACCACCACCTTTATTAGAATTCGGGTAGAAACATTAGTAGATTGTCGGAAAACCGCCACTGTTTCGACCTCCACATCATTGAACCACAACCACCGCCACCACCATACCATCTCCACAATCACAATCATATCCCCCTCTTTTTTTCTGACCAAATCCCACCACCTAGGCTGCCCACCACTACAGTCGCCCACCCCTCCCCCTCTTTTACCATAAATGAACCATAGGCTTCCAACAATTCGTCAGAAAAAACAACCTACTTTTGACAGCCAAATCTAAAACATATGAACGGATATGAGCAACCTAAACCTGAAAAATCCATGTGTTCCACACAATAACATGCAAATCGACATACCAGAGGTTGGAAGCCGAGAAAATGGGGCACACAGATGGTGACGGTAGGACGATGGGGCTTTTAACCAGGTCAGATCTATTGGGTTTGTTCGGATGGGGCTTTTGACTGGATATTGTGTTAATGGTTTTGGGAGGTGGTGGTGGTTGTTAGAGGATGTGTTGTTGATGGTTCGGGAGGTGCTAGTCGTGGTTTTAGGATGTGGTAATGGTGGTAGTTTGAGTAGGAGTTGGTGCTGGTAGTTTGAGAAGGTGGTAATGGTTGTTTGAGGAAGTGTTCGGGTGATCCTTGTGGGTAGCTTGGTGATTTTTAATGGCTTAACTGAAAATTACAATGAAATTAGTTGACAAGAATCATGAGAGTTATGAAATGTCAACTATGGGGCTCATATGTGTTAAATGGGGGCATCTGTTGTGCAAATCACATGCACTTTACTCAACAAATTATTATAAGATATAGTTTTTTAAATGAAACGATAATGTAAACGAAGGGTTGAGATATAATAGGATGTTCATTTTCCTAGGAAGTGAGCTATCCTAGCCACTAGATTGTGTGATGGAGGATCAAGATTAAAGTGGTGGCAATAACAATTAAAAGAGAGGGTGCATGACTTAAAGTAAGTGTATTATCCGGGAAAAAAATAGTTTCTCTCTCTCTTTCACTTCCACCATTTTTTAAAGGTTCACAACTTTTCAATTTGACATTATTTAAAAAAATTAAATCATATAACGAACGATTGTTTCATCTTTAAAACGACCATAGTATCAATATATAAAAAAAATAAAAAACAAGACATGTGTATGCCCGGTTCGTCGGTTTTTAAACCTTAAAAATTACATTATATAACGAACGATTTTTTAAATTATGTCACATAATTAACTAAAATGCCCATTGTGTAATCTTTAATAATGCCATATGTTACAATTACATTCCTTTTTAACCTTCTCATAAAGATAATACTTACCATTTGATTTTTTCCCTATAAAAAGATAAATTATAATTCACAGTAGGAAATTTGGATTGTAATAATCTCACTTTTGTGTTGTTAGCCAATAATAATCTCATCTAAGTTTATTCTTCCTACCAGTCCCAACTTTTATTTTTTTTTTCTCATTGCACCCGCCATTAAGTCACACTAACGCTGTTAGCTGAAACTCACAATTCTAGGCGATTGTTCACCGGATCTGAAAGAGGGAATCAAGATGATGATATTGGTATGTTCAATTGCAGAAACGAGCATGGTTTGATGGGTTTCAGGTTGATGTTCTTGTCGCAGGGGATGACCGGAACCGACAATTAAATCATCAAACAATGCTCATTCGGCAATTACACATGCCAATATCATCATCTTGATTCCCTCTTTCAAATCTGATGAACTATCGCCTAAAATTGCGGGTTTCAGCTAACGACGTTAGTGTGACTTAACGGCGGGTGCAATGAGAAAAAATAAATTAAAAGGTGGGACTTGTGAGAAGAATAAACTTAGGTGAGATTATTATTGGCCAACAACACAAAGGTGAGATTATTACAATCCAATTATCAGTAGTAGGATGAAACTTAAGTTATTCATGACCTTGGCTTGAATTATGAAGAGATATTTATAAAAAAAAAAATGACTAATTATAACTACGGCACATAAATATTTACTATCTCTCTTTACAATCTTTAGTGAACCTTGAAATAAAATGTATATAAAACCAACGTGTAATTGTTTTTTTCATAACTTGTTATACACCTTTATACATTCTATAATTTCAAGTGTTACGATATACTTTTGTTAGTGTTGTAACATATATGATCCTCCTTCCGTCCAACAACTAACTTAATTATTTGGTCTAGCTACTTATTGTTGGTTTCCGGCCCCAACCAAAATACACTATACACTCAACTCCTTACGATATGTATATGAAATAAGAAGAAAACTTGCAAGCAGTAACGAAAGAAACGCTGTTATCTATACTATATTATAATGCATGAGGCAAAGGTAGTTTAAAATACCTAAAAGTTAAGAACTTTATTTTCATTAACAACCCTAAAATGAGTGTAAAATAGTCATATAAACAATTTTACACTTTAATACCCCATCTTAGTTATACTTTAATACCATAAACTTACTCATCTTTAGTTATTTAAATTATAGTTAAACTTTTTTTTCTTTATTTTAAGCAAACTATCCCCATGATTTTTAAATAGTCATATTTATTTTCATACGTTGATGCTTTTATAAATAAAAATTACATCATAATAATGAGCATTTTATTATTTTTGATTTGATATAGGGTTGCTATTTTGTAATTTAATTTTTTTATATGTTACGTGATTAACATTTTTTTATGTGTAACGTGATTAACAATATCTACCAATGAGCAATAATTAAACCGTTCAATGAAGCCAAACCAAAAAACAAACAAAATTGAACCAAAATCAATTGAAACTGAATTAACCAACATCCGCTTTCACTTAAAGCCGGTTATCATTTTCTTGGATTGATACAATACCATTTAGCCTTGGTACCGAAATGCTCATCTCTGCGTATAAGTAATATTTAGTTTTATCATTAGTTCATAGTTTTTAGCACTAACATTTTTCTTCGTTTATATCATTGCTTCAAGGAGGAGGGAGTACAACGCCTAAATAATGAGGAAGTAGAAGCATTGAAAGTTCAGTTGACACGAGAAAATATAGTAAGGCCAACTTTTTTTTTCTTTATTTCATCTTTCTACGTATAAATGTAACTCATGTAATTAAAAATGTAAGATGCTCAGAGGCGTTAAGTCATGAAACCCGAGGTGTGTGAAAAAACTCAACCGCCTCACACCTTAGGATGCTTTATAATAAAAAAAAAATTACTTAACAAGTTCAAAAGGCCATTTGGCTATAAATATGCTTAGAAGAAATGATGTTTTACAAAATTTATAAATTTATAATGATAACAAATGAACTTTCCAAAAAATATGTACTGGATAAGTACTCGAAAAATTGTGTATAACCATTCAACTGAACACAAAATGAAATTTTAAGTTGAAAAGAAATACTTTGATAATCGAAGTTTAAAAGAAACCGGGTTTCCTACTTTTTTTAGAAAGGTTAATTTCTTTTAAATCTTGTGGTCTATAGGACTTGAACCTAAGATCTTCCACAACCTAGGTGTTTTAAAGGCTTTGCCTACTTTACCCAATATCATTCCACTCATAGCTATAAATATTATTAGTAAAAGGCACATAGGTAGAGAAGCTGCTTTCGGTGACACTCCTAGTTCCAAACTCAACCGTATATAAGAGTCAGGAAAACATAAAAATGCACACAACTAGACTAAAAAGAAACAAATAAACATAAATAAAAAAAAATATAGAGAGATAAAAATAACACATCATACTAATACACATGCAATTGATATCTTGCACAAGTCACCAAAACAAAACTGAAAAAATAAGCTCTTAAGACAAGACACTAGTACAACAAGATAACACCCCATAAAAGTTCTTAACCAGTTTAATCCTACGTTTTCACGAACTCCTATCATCAGCCATGTCCTCATAGAGGTATACGTCTAGTAAATTCTTTATAATTCACTCTTCCCAAGTAAGTTTCGGCCCCCTACCAATAGTGAAACTTTCTATTTTATGACTGTTGTTGTCACATGTCTCCTTTTGATATACCCAAACCATCTTAGTCTCCTCCCCTCAATAGGGAAACTTTCTGTTTTTCGTACTATTGTTGTCGCATATCTCCTATTGACATGCCCAAACCATCTCAGTTTCCCTCCTGTATCTTATCCGATATACTAGCTACCCTAACCTCTCCCTAAAAACCTCATTTTTTATCCTATATAACATAGAGTATCCACACATTCATCTTAGCATCCTCATCTTTGTTATGTCCATTTTACGTGTATGTGTCTTCTCAATGGCCCGCCAATCTATTTTGTATAACATAGCAGGTCAAACTGCAACCCAATAAAATTTTCCCTTTAATTTAGTTAGGACCTCTTGTCACACAATACCCTAGTGGCTCTCCACCTATACCATCTAACTTGAACGCAATGGGTTACGTAGCTATCTATCTCCCTATCACATTGAACAAATGATCCTAAATACTTAAATTTAATTGCCTTTGGAACTACTTGCCCTACAACAGTGATTCAAGTGTCCTCATCCTGGCATGCACTGCTGAAATCACAGTAATGGAACTCCGTTTTAGAGTGACTAGTCCTTAAACCTTTGCCTTCTAAAGCTGTTCACCACTCTTCTAACTTCGCATCCAGGCTTTGTTTACTCCCCCTCAACTAACATAGTATCATCCGTAAAAAAGGAAGCCCCGTGGAATTGCGTCTGGATCAACTTAGATAACTCATCTAGGAAAGCCTCAAAAAGGAATGGACTTAATGCAAACCCTTGAGGGACTCCTACCCTGATAGGGAAGAAATCGGTATCTCCTATAGGTGCATGAACACTAGTTTCAGTCCTAACATACATATCTCTAATTAAGTATATGTACTTACAGGAACTCCTCTACTCTCAAAACTATCCCAAATCAATCCATGTGGCACACTGTCATATGACTTCTCATTGTTAATGAACACAATATGTAGATCTCGTTTTTTCTCTTTATATTTTCCGTCAATCTCCTTAGAATGTGTATCGTTTCCATAATTTACTGCCCTAGCGTGAAACCAAATTGGTTTATCATAACCGTAGTTTCTCTTCTAATTCTAGTCTTAACTACAATCTCATATTATGGCCAAGTAGCTTAATCTCTATGTAATTTCCACAACACTTGGCACCTCCTTTTTTCCTACATAAAGGCACTAGTAAGGATGAGAAAATGGTATTGAGTACAGGTGCTGAATATTCCGTACTGAATCATTTTCGTACCAATTAGGTACTAATTTTTGGCATTTTGGGTACCGTTACCAGTTTGGTACCGGTCTTTTACATATTTTACCTTCACATACCGGTACCGTACCGAGCATTTTCAGTACTAATACCCATTTTTACCGATTTTCAATACACACACTGAGATCATCCATATGCACTACAACACCGCTCCTCCATTGATCCAGCATGCTTTGATATTTAAATACAAGATTGAACAAAATATTTAGCCATTGAACTTCTGCATTTTCCAAACACCTACACACATCAACTGTAATGTTATTTGGACTAGCTACCTTTTCCCTTCCTATCTTTCTTAGTGTTGTCCTCACCTCTCCCTGTTTGATATGGGGACAATAGCAATTATTACATTGTCTGCTTTGAGTAACGGTGTTATCATTTTCTTGTTTGTAAGCCCTCACGCCTTTGAAAAGATTGTGGAAGTAGGTTTGCAATCTAAACATAATATCATGATCTTTGAATATAACATGTCCATCCTCATCCTTTATAAACCTTACTACTCCTAGATCCTAATTCATACGCTCCCTAATTTTGGAAATCCTAAACATATCAAACTCCCCTTCCTTTGTTTTTAGACTATACATCCGCATATAGGTTGTGTTCTTTGCTTGTGTCACTTCCCTCCTTGTCCTTATCCATGAACCTCAAAATCTCCCTAAAACTCCCTTTCTTATCCTTTATTTTGGTTTGCACATCCTCACTCCACCACCTGGACTCCTTATGCTCACTTGCGTTTCTTGTTGTACCTCCTAGAGTCTCACTCACCACGTGACTAATGGTGGTGATCTCCATAGCCTCCCACATCCAGTTTGTGTCCCATTCAGTCGAACCAATGTCACCATGATGACCTTATCTCTAAACAATATGATCTTGTCACCCTTCAAAGTTTCCCATTGAATCCTATCTCATAATTCCTCTCCCATTTTGGCAATTTTTGTCTCATGACTAAATCTAAATTTTGGTTAAAAGAGGATAATAGGGGTTCCTTGGTGGCTTTACGGGAGACTCTTTGTGTGGAGGAGACATGTTTTAATAATGAATCTTTATGGGGCGGGTCAGATGTAGAATTTGATTTTATTGGTTCCACATGCCGATTGGGGGGGGGGGGGGGGTTTAACATGTGAGATTCCAAGATTTTTTTGTAGGAACCTCATGGTTAAAGATACAGTTTTCCTTTTAACATCTGGGATCTTAAAGCAGAGTAATAAATTGTTGAATGTCTTGAACGTCTATGCGCCTCAACAAACGGTGTAAAAGAGAGAAATATGGGCTCAGTTTCAGGATCTTGTTAGACATTTGGAAGGGTTGTGGATTCTTCTAGGAGATTGTAACCCAGTTAGGTACAGGGAAGAAAGAAGAACTACCTCATTTAATCCGGTTGCTGCTAATGAATAAAATGATTTTACAGATGATTTGGGAAAATGAGAGTACGTTATAAGAGGGAAGAAATTTACTGTTTTGGCTAGGAAATGGTAAGGGGGAAGATGAGCAACATTGACAGGGTCCTTGTGAATGGTGACTTTTTTAATAAGTGGCTAGAAGCGTGTTTGAGGGCACTTCCACGGATTTGTCTGATCATTGTCCTATGGTGCTCTCAGTTGTGGATCTTAATTACGGTGCTAGACCATTTGGATGGTTTAATTCATGGTTAGACAGATATGGGTGTGAAGTGGTGGTTTTGGGGGCCTTGGAAAAGTGCAACTTTGATGGAGCTCCATACATAGTGCTGGTCAGAAAAATAAAATTCCATAGACAAGTTTTGGGTACCTAGAGAAAAGAGACTAGCACAAAAGAGGGGGAGGCTATTAAAAAACCGAAGGAAGATATGGAGTCTTTGGAAGAGATTATAGAAAGTATAAATTTGTATGAGGAAGAGGAGTGTGTGTGGGAGGAATGCAAGAAAGAACTTACTCAGTTGCAACAGTTTGTTAGCAAAGACTTGAACTAGAAATCTCGTTTCAAATGGGCTTTGCATGGTGATGACAATACGGATTTTTTTCCATGAGATTGCTACTAGGAGGAAGGCTAAAAATGAGATCTCGGGTCTTATGCTGGATGGGATGTGGGTGTGCAAACCTAGTCTTGTCAAACGGGAGGTTTTTTTGGCACTTTTAGCAATCACTTTGCTGAACAAGTTAAGTCGAGACCCAATTTGGCTTGTGACAATCTAAAGAAGGTCCCGGAGGAATTTTTGGATGATTTGGTTGCTCCTTTTTCTATAGAGGAGATCAAAACTGTAATTTTTTTTATTGTGGTCGGGAAAAGTCTCCTGGTCTAGATGGCTTTAATTTTAGATTCGTCCAAAAGTTTTGGAATCCACTTGAAGAAAACTTTTATGCGACTATAACCCACTTTCACGAAGTGGGTACTATTAGCAGGGGATGTGGGTCATCTTTTATTACTTTAATTCCAAAGTCTAAAACGCCTTTGGGGTTAAAAGATTTTCGGTCGATAACTATGGTGGGTATGATCACTAAAGTGATTTCTAAAATTCTTGCATTACCTATAAAGAAAGTGATGGGATCTTTTGATTAGGGAATCTTAATCGGCTTTTTTGTAACGTAGATTTATTCTGGATGGTCCTCTTACGGTGAATGAGATTTTGGCTTTTAATAAAAAAAAGGTTTCAAGGCTTTTTTGTTGAAGCTTGACTTTGAAAAAGCTTATGAAAATGTTAAATAGGATCTTTTGTTATCGGTGATGAATCAAATGGGCTTTCCTAGTAAATGGGGCATGTGGTTTAAAGGGGTGTTGAAGTCTGCTAGGTCATCGGTGTTAGTTAACAGGGCGCCCACATTTGAATTCCAGTGCGAAAAAGGCCTTAGCCTTATCCCCTTTCTTATTTTTTATTGTGATGTAGGCTTTATCATCTATGATGGTTAAAGCATTTTGCGAAGGGGAATTCAAAGGGGTAACCTTGGACAGGGATGGGACGGTTCTATCACATTTATTTTACGCGGATGATGCTCTTGTGATACGGGAGTGGTCTTGGGATAATATTGGTAGATTGGCGAGAAACTTTAGATGTTTTTATTTATGTTCGGGCCTTAAAATATATATTCACTAATCTCATTTATTTGGGATTGGTACTAATGGGGACGGGGTGGGTGGTTTGGCTATGATGCTTGGATGTGACGTGGGCTCCTTTCCTTTCGATTATCTTGGCATTAAGGTTGGCGCTAATATGAATAGATACAATAATTGGACGAGGTGGGTGGTTTGGCTATGATGCTATTGGAGGGAGGGTTACTTTGATTAAAGTGGTACTAGATATTTTATCGGTGTATTATTTTTCTCTTTTTAAAGCCCTGGTAAAGGTGATTGATAAATTGGGAGGCATCATGAGACAATTTTTATGGCCAGGAATGAGTATGGATACAAAGATTAATTGGGTAGCTAAGGGAGAAAATCACTACGCCTAAAAATTATGGAGGTTTGGGTATTAGTAAATTAAAAGATGTTAATGAAGCTCTTCTTCCTAAGTGGGTTGGAGGTATAAAGTGGAAAGCGGTAATTTGTGGAAATGGATTATCGATGTTTGTCATAAAAGTTGAAATCGTTGGTATTCGTTACTGCATTACACTGTGTTGGAATGCCATTGTCAAGGTTGGAGAAAAAGTGAACCTGGGAGATAAAAATATTCATGGGTTAATTAAAGCGGTGATGGGAGACGGTTACAAGGTGCGATTTTGGTTGGATTGGTAATGTGGTGATGGGTGTTTGAAGGAAAAATGGCCAATATCTTCATTCTAGAAGCAGATAAAGGTTGTGTGGTCAAAACAGCGTTACTAGAGACGACTTTGATGGTCAGTGGGGGGTTAGGGAACCGAATAGTTTAGATGAGCTTGCACAACTTAATGAGTGTGTGGCTTTGATGGAGACGGTCACATTGAGCAACCAATCTAATAAATGGTCTTGGGAAGGTGAGGCATCAGAGGACTTTTCAATGGGTACGGTTAAGAAGATTATGATTAAACAATGGGACTATCCTAATAGTTTCCAGATGAAGTAGGTTTCATGGGTTCCTTTAAACTGCAATATTTTTATATGGCATCTAGAGATGGATCTTATGCCAACTGGTGTTGCTTTTCTTAAAAGAAATGTGGGGGTCACAAATTCGGTTTGTGTTTTTTGTGACAGTGTCGATGAGTCTAGCAAACATATATTCACGACATGCGGGTTCACAGTTGGTGTGTGGGATAAAATCGGTAGTTGAGATTCTAAATATGTTCGCCTTTGATGTTCGATACATACTTCATGTGTTTAAACAAGCCCCCAGGGGAATAAAAGTAGGTAAAATAATTCATAGTATTGTTATTGTCACGTGTTGGGTTATTTGGAAGGCGATGAATGAGAAGATCTTTACTTGTATAGACGCTGAAATGCAAGATACTGTGGCGAATGTAAAATCTTTGTCATTCTTATGGTTAAAGAGTCGAGATAAGTTTAAGGATTTGAGATGGAAGGATTGGAATATACCCATTGTATATGTCGTAAGCCTTGTTTTTGTGGCCTTTTCTTGAGATTTCGCATTGGTTGTTGAATGAAATTTACTGTTAAAAAAAATATATGCATAAATGTAATTACTAACAGAAAAGAGTGTAAGGCTTAACGAAATTAAAGAAATACACTAATGTGGAATTCAACTCATAGTATCTCTTTTTCACACACCCCTAGTCAACCTTCAAAACAATCAAAAAATGTTGATTAAACAAATGTGTAACATTCCTTATTTCTATTAAGTTGTTTATTTTTTACATTTCAATGCTTTTCACTAACCATCCCATCATAGATCAAATTACATTTGGATAGTGGGAAAATGGGCAACAAGCTGCGCCGCTATCCCCTTTTGAATCGCAAAACCTATCCTGCTTAATACAAACCCTTGGTTCTTAGGGCTCTGCGAGTCGCTGTGAACCACCTTCTACACTCGTTCCAAGAGACGCACTGCCTCAGGGGCCAGGTATCCAAATGCATCAAAAGCAAACGACAAGAACATGGTTGTTCCTGATTATTTATAACATCGAGAATTTTAAGCTAATTTATGAATCATGCAATCATATACGTTCTATAATTACAAGTGCTACAATAGATACTTCTTCAACTTCCCATTTATTGCATATAATATCATTACATTCAATAAATTACATGAAGATTAACATATATAAACCTTCTTTGTTACCAACAATCAACTTTATTGGTTGGACCAACAACCTATTTCACTTATCTAACAGTAACAAAATACAAATATTATTAACAAGAATTTATAGTTTTAGCAAATCTGTTATCAGGCTTATTCAAGCAATGATCAGTTAATTTAATTAAGGCAAAATGGAATTTATTAATCCGACCTTTTTGTAGTTGGCCGATAATAATCCCACCTGAGTTTATTCTTCCCACCAGCCCCACCTTTTAGACATTTTACTCTCAATGCACCACGTTAACTCACACTAACGCCGTTACCTAAAACTCACAATTCTAGGCAATTATTCACCGGATTTGAAAGAGGGAATCGAGACAAAGATATTGGTATGTTCAATTACAGATGTAAGTATGTTTCATTGGTTGTAGGTTGATGTTCACCTCAGATGGGATGACTGGAACCGCTGATTAAACCATTTAACCATGCTTATTTCTGTAATTGAACATACCAATAACTTCGTGTCGATTCTCTCTTTAAAATCCGGTGAATAATCACCTAGACTTGTGAGTTTCAGCTAACAACGTTAGTTTGAGTTAATAGGGTTGCATTGAGAGAAAAATGTCTCAAAGGTGGGACTGGAACCGGATTTGAAAGAGGGAATCGAGACAAAGATATTGGTTTAACTAAATTATAACTTTGTATCTGGGCCTTAGTCATTTACTAGCTAATTCCTAACCATAAATGGTTTGTAGGCTTGTTAAATGCATTGGGCTGGCCTTTGGTAAGCCCAACCTTGATGTCTAATTGAAAAATAAGGTCACACTTAATGCATGAAAAGAAGGGACCATGGCTCTATCTGCGTATTATCTTTTCTGCTGTTGCAGCTTTCAGGCAAATTCCTTGTAGTTCTTCTACCAGTAACTCTCTTTTCATCCTTGAATCAGGTTAATAACTTGGAACACTTGAAGATTCCTCTCTCTCATATTCATTCAGCAACAAATTATTTCTCACACACATACAAAATTTTATCTTCCTTGAATGGCGGCTATGCTTGGTACAGAGCAGAAGTGGAGCATTATGATAAAGAAAATCCTTCATCCCACAGACTCACCACTGTTCTTATCAAACGCTACCCCCCTTCTGGTGGAAATCAACTTTTTGGAGAAGAAGAGTTTCTTACTGAAATTGAGATTCTTAGCAGTGGAGTTAAGCATCCCAATATTGTCACTCTACTTGGATTTTGTCTTGAAGCTTCTGAGATGCTCCTTGTCTTTAAAGATGATTTTTCTAATGGATTCCTAAGTGAGTATTTAAAAAACTTAAAAGACAAACGTATTTTGACTTGGGAAAAACGTTTGAAAATCTGCATTGATGTTGCACACGCTTTAAGGTACGTTCACTATGAGATGGAGGACCAAAAGATTATAATCAACCGTAATATAGACTGCTACAGCATTGGGTTGGATGAGAATTGGGGGGCAAGGATTGTTGACTTTTGGCTATCAGTGTTCCTGCCTCCAAATCAAGAAGACGATGCTCTTTATCTCAACGAGGACCGTATTGGCAGACCATTCAATAGAGATCCAGAATATGAGAAGACTGGTAAGTTAACAAGAGAATCAGATGTTTATGATTTTGGAGTGGTCTTGTATGAAATTCTATGTGGGAGGTTAGCTTTTGACCCAATTTACGAGAAGGAGAATGACCAAGGGCTGGCCTTTTTGGCAAGACGAAGCTTCAAAACAAGAACACTAGAAGAGATGATAGATCCTATAATAAAGGAAGAAACCGGTGAAAACAATTTTGTTCTAACAAGAGGACCGAACAAGGATTCTTTGCACACATTTATTGAAATTGCACACAAGTGTATAGGAGAAATTCAAGACCAACGCCCAACAATGAAAGTTGTAGTCCGGGAACTTGAGAAAGCATATAACTTTCAAGTAAGTCATCCTTTTAACTCATATTTTTAATGGCTAGAAGTAATCTGTGTGATAATTCACTGTGACATAAAAAACAAATAAATGCTTAACGAGGTTAGATCCCAATTAATAGACATTGTAGGGATTTCTCGGTCCTACCTTTTTTACTCTTAAAAATAGGACTTCGCTGAATTGCTTATATGGAAGTATAAAAAAAAGGATAAAAGTTCAACTTAAAATATTTAGAAAACATGGCATAGTGCATATTTAACTCATAATGGACATTTATCATCATATTGAAATTATAGGTTTTCAAAATAGTTAAAAAACAATTACCAAATTACTTTTTTTATTACTACTTTATAGTTATAAAATATATATGTATTTTATTTGGCGTGTCATGTTTGACAGAAAACCAACAAGGACAACCCCAAAATGTTGCTTAAAGACATTAAACGGGCAACAGGAAACTTCTATAATGATAATTGCATCGGGGGAGGAGGGTTTGGGAGAGTCTATAAAGGAAACCTTCAAGATGGTGATGGATTTAAAACCATTGTTGCAAAGCGATTGGATATGAGGTTTGGTCAAGGGGAACAACAATTCCTGAGTGAGCTCCAAATTCTTTTGAATTATAAGCACGAGAATGTCATTGGTCTTGTAGGCTACTGTGATGAAAATGATGAAAAGGTCATTATTTATGAGTATGCGACCAAAGGAAGTCTTGATAGGTATTTGAATGATACTTCTCTTACATGGGTGAAACGACTTAATATATGCATTGGTGTTGCAAGAGCGTTGGATTTTCTACATGGAGGAGTTGGAAAGCAAGCAAAGGTGATACATAGAGACATCAAAACTGCTAACATTCTACTAAACCATGATTGGAAAGCAAAGCTTGCTGATTTTGGGCTTTCCTTAATAAGTCCATTAAGTCGAGAAACGGACTATGTCATCGATCATGCATGTGGCACAATTGGATACTTGGACCCAATCTATAGAAAATCAGGATTCCTAACCATAGAATCCGATATTTATTCATTTGGTGTTGTTTTATTTGAGATTTTGTGTGGGAGATCAACATTTGCAATCCAGAAACATGAGGGCCACTATCTACCGGAGTTCATTAAAAACATGTTTGAAGTAGGGAAGCATAATGAGGTTGTGTTCAAAAAAATATGTGAACAGATCATGCCGAAATCATTGACTATATTTCAAGAGATTGCCTACAAATGCTTACATGATGAAAGAGAAAAACGGCCAACCACTAATGAAATTTTAAGGGAACTTGAAAAGGCACTGGAATTTCAAGTAAGTAATTATCATAGTTCAACGAAAGCAGGATCCTTTAAATGCACTAATACAAATAATCTAAACTGAACAGTATGTGTTTGTAATTCGGACCAAATATGGATTTTCCAAAAAAAAAAAAAAAGGCATGATGAAGAATTAATGATCAGTAGCGTAACTATGTAGCAATGTAAGAAAGTCCATGACTCCCGGTATATATGGATATCAAGTGCTTAATTATGTGAGATTTTTTTTTTTTTTTTTTTTTTTTTTTAAGATAATTTTGTTGAATTTACACATGCCATCTAGGTACACTCCACAGGGAGAGACGAGGAAGGATGCAGCGGGCTAGACTATGACACTCTAACGGACACAGTTGCGGACGAACAACAACTCTCCAATAAATATTCTGAAACTGGAAAGCAAGTTCATGATCCAGAGTTATCCAAGCACACAGAACAAGATCCTGTTACATCCACAGATCGTCAGGCCACAATTAGCTTTTCAGGCAGCAAACAGATGGTTCTAGACCACCTGAAACAGAAGGTGACAGTTGGAAATCATCAGGTAACAATGCTCAAGGAGGTGATAAGTGGAGAGCCGCTCAAGGAGGAGGTGGTAAGTGTGCTCAAGGAGGAGGTGGAGAAGGTAGAGATGGCAAACAAGTCACGTTTGGCTCTCATTCAAGCATTGGAAGAAGAGGATGCTGATCAAGTTTGATAATATTATTCTGGTGACGAGTTTTTTGAAACAAGTTCAAACATGTTATATTATTTGATATGCAGCGTTCGTTGACAGTTTCTGTACTTAATTTGTTTTATTTTGCACCACCTTTTCTAGTTGAGTTTAATCAGTACATGGGCTTGCCACAATCTCTCACAAATTAACCTTTGATCTCCAGTTATCCAAACTTTGTGTGTAGAGCTGAAAATAATAACATATTGATAGTTTTGTAGATTTTTTTTTTTCAACTATGTTAATTAGGGTTGATTATAATTAGGACACATGAGGGGATGGGACTGTAATATATGCTGTTGGAGGTTTGTTCTTGGGTGGGGGCTGATAATACTGAATTTGGTGTTATTGCACAAATTTTGGGATAATGGTGGCAATATGGACCATATTTTGTTGTTAATCAAAGAATGTCAAAGTCAACATTTGGGCTTCGTCAAAGTCAAAACCGTGATCTTAAGGATAAAAGTCAACAGCTTTATGTGTGTGGAGAACAACAATAGTCAAAGTTCGTATACTATGCTGAGGCTACATATTGTTACAGTTATAGAAAATCAAATACTTCTGATGAGTCAAAGTCCACAGCTGCTTGTGATAGTTGGCAGCAGCCAATGTATATGAAGCATAGGATGTTAATATGTTAGTATTCACAAACCTTTCTCAATATATTAGTATTTACCCAGGCTGGTGATGATATTGATGTTATAATGGTTGATGTTCACTGTCAACTTTAGAAAGGGTTCATTTGATAAAATGGCTTTCATCTATTATTTGGGTTTCAAATAACAATGCGGTCAATATGTTGGTCAACCATTACTCGAAGGCCAAAATTAATGGATGTTCGATGACAAGAAGTGGAATGCTTATAAATTTTATTCTTGATGTGCTCAATTTTGATGGTCAACAAAGGGCAACCAGAAAGTCAAGTTGGGATTATGGCTTAATTGACAACTTCATGATGTTTTTTCTGATTCCCCATGATGGTGATGTGTGTGACACTTGCCATGCTGGCAATCAAACACAGACAGATCATCGACCTGAGTCGCATTTGTGAGGTACGTGATGATGGGCAGGATGTTAGAGATGATTGTAATAGATGCAGTTTGTAACTACCCAGTTGAGTTAAGAGGAGACAGCATTGACAACAGTAACCATCAAGATAATGAAGATCTGCCGAATATATATTCTGCAAAAGAAGTCAAAGTTGACGTTGACTTTGTCCAAAAAAAGTCAATAACAGTAAGCAACAAAAAGAAAGGGAATTCCCAATTTGTTTTTTTGCGCCTTGCACCTAGGCTCCAGGCGAGGCCTATGTGCCTTGTGTGCGCCTTGCGTCTTAGACAACATAGAGTGTAATAACTAATAGGTTCATGATACGTAACAAATAAGATTATTACTTCGGGCCGATTTAAAGCCCAATAGTAGTTTGGATTTGGTTGGATATGTTTACTTAGACCAGTTGTGGTATAGGAAAAGCATAGGAGCTGGCCGGATTTTCGATTCCAATTGTATCATAGTTGTCAATTGCCTGGATTTTTGATTCCGTCTGTATAACTATAATTGAGCAAAATTGTTGCAAATAAACAAGTACCTTCTGCCTATCAAGTTGCATCCTCTATGCGTAGAAGCGGCCCAAATAAAATTGATGTCTTTAAAATTCCGTAAAGATGGCTTTGCATCAAACTAAAAATGAACTTTATCTTTGTGCCTTGTGCATATCAAGTTACATCCTCTTATAAACCCCGAAGGTTCAAATTGTTGTAGAATTTCATCAAAAATAAGTTTACTCTTTCGTATTTAACTAAAATATATCTTACTTATTCAGGGTTTTGGAATGCAGATATAAGAGGTGTACCGTGTATGGGGCCGATATTATCTGGTGTTGGAGGATGCAGGTGGTATTTGAAAGCATAAAGCCATAAAGGGGGTGGGATAATGATGGCAATTGGGATAGTCTTGGAGCCTGCAACTCATTATTCTGTGGAGAAAATATGGCCAAATTTTGATAACGGTCAAAGCTGGTCAAAGTTGCATAATGGGGGTTATGGACCATGTTTTGTTGTTAATCAAAGAAAGTCAAAGTCAACATTTGGGTTTAGTCTTAATGTGTCGAAGTTGTGATCTTGAGGATAAAAGTCAACAGCTTGATGTTTGTGGACAACAACAATAGTCAAAATTCGTATACTATGCTAAGGCTATAGATTGTTGGCAGTTGCCAATGGTATATGAATCTTGTTGAGATAATCGGGTTTGTTCACGGGTTAGCCGGTCAAACGGGTTGGGTGTCATTCAAGGCTGTTTTGGACGTGCAAAGGATCGAAATGTCAGTGATTTTGGCTGCACCTATAGGTTGAATTGGCAAAGGGTTTGACCGAGTAATGAGAAGATTATGGAAGACATGCAGCATAGTATTACATGGGTTGTTTTTGCTTATATGGAAGACATATAAGCAGGTTATATGTCAGTTTTGATTCAATTAAATTTATAGAACACACTTGGTGTTTACGTGAGCGTCTAGTGTGTGTTAACCTGGGCCTGAACCAACAAATCTGCTATTGAGGTAAAATAATAGGATGTCAAAGAAAGTCAAATGCTTCTGATGGTTTAACTTGTTGAGAGTACAAGTTAACCTTAACAAGGTAATTTGCTAACTTAAAATACATAGAAATGATAACAAACTGAACTACTGAGTTTAAAGCTTCTCCTGCAAGATTCAATAAATCCTACATATATAACAAACAAATTAAATCAGATTTATACCAACAGCGGAAGCTTTTGTTACTAAGGACTAAAATCGAGTAACTTGTTGGAGTTAATCTTGACTTAAGTGTTTATTAGTTATTTATTATTAGTTTATTTTAGTTAGTAGTTTTAGCATGTTTTCCTAGTTGCTAGTGAATTAAATAAATGGTCAAAGGAGTGGACCGAATCATGTGGTGGAATAGGAAGGTTGGAAAGTGTAGCATGAAAAGTGGCTTAGGTTGTTAGTATACGTTGGATATTATGGCTATTTAAGGCCAAGTTTATTTTAATATTAAAGTAAGTCTTTTCATTCATCTTCTACATTTTGCAACTTTAATATACAGAGACCTTTTTAGTGTGTGTTGTGTGTGTGAGTAGAGGGGCCTGAAACCAACATAACTTATTTACACCTTACTTGAATATGAAGTGAGACTTGTAATTTTCACTTTTTATTACAAAAATGTTCTTTTGGGTCATTTTGTTTCAGCCAAATGGAAGGCATCATATCACCTGCAGGTTAAAAATCCGGATTGTAGGAAGCTAATCCACCATTACACCCCGTTTTGTTCATTTAGAAGGTGCAAATGGAACCAAATTATTACAAGCAGATCAATTTTGTTTATTTTTGCAGGATATTTTGCTGACTTATTAATATTTGAATTGTTACAGTTGCAACTACTTGTAGGCAACTACAACTGAAATGTTGCTTTGATGAATTGAATACCAATTGTTCCCTAACAGAAGCCTTGAATGCCTCATGTGATTGTTGACGTTAGAAACCCACGATTTTTTGCGTTTAATGGACTTCTGATTAAAAAAAAAAAAAAAAAAACAAATACCTCCCAAAGATCTTCAGGTTTATTTTTGAAAAATACAGAGTTGTTGCAATACAGTAAGTTATTTTTAATTGCTTTAATGGTATAAAAGTTTAGTTAATTAAGGTTTGGTAAGTAATTTTTTTATCCAAAAACGGGGTGTAATGGTGGATAAAGGAAATTACAGAGTCGTGTTTAAATGTCAATAACATGATTGAAGACAATTAGGGGAAAGGAAAATAAACCAAATACAGTACTCTGTCTGGTATAGATAATATGTGCAGTTAATTCAGTTTGGCACTCATTCAAGCAGATGGTTCTGGAGCACCTGAAAACAGAAGGTGATACTCGGAGATCATAAGGTTACAATGCTCAAGGAGGTGATACATGGTGAGCATCAGGTAAGTGTGCTCAAGGAGGAGGTGGAGAAGGTAGAGATGGCAAACAAGTCACGTTTGGCACTCATTCAAGCATTGGAAGGAGATGATGCTGATCAAGTTTGATATGATTATTCTGGTGACGAGTATTTTTTGGAACAAATTCAAACATGTTTTATTATTTCATATGCAGTGTTCATTGACTATTTTTATACTTAATTTGTTTTATTTTGCACCACCTTTTCTAGTTGAGTTTAATAAATACATGGGCTTGCCACAATCTTTATCATGAACGTTGGTCTCCAGTTATCCAAACATTGTGTATAGAGCTGAAAATATTTGCTGATTATACCATATATTAGAAGTATATTAGATAACATTGTTGATTATATCTTTAAACATGGGTCAAGACTTAGAACCTAATCATGTTTATTCAATTAATAACATAAACATAAACATCAAATAAGAGATACTTACATGTGGGAATGGTAAACTTAGCGTATGGTGGTGCAGCCATGATTTCGTTATGATGTTCTTGGTTCCACTTTATGGTGTCACTTTTAGATGGATTATTTAGAGTGTGTATGAGTGTTCTTGTTTTTTTTTTTTTTTTGAACGGCCAACAAATTGGAATGACTCACGGAACACTGGAGTATCATCGTGTCACCAATGTTTCCACGCGATCATATTCCACCACCAAGTCACCAATTCAGGAGGAAACTCATAATTATGAGAAAACCCCCTTTGTGAGATTCGAACCCAGGACCTTATGGTCCCTAAGTCTTATCTCACCACCAAGATGCCACTAGGCTATAATGCCATTATGGACACCAAAAGGGCAACCCTACATATTCTAACTTATGCCATTATTCCTATCAAATAATTACTTATAATTAATATAATAATAGCTTATAATTAATATAGATATAGTAACATCATATTGGTTAATTAAAATAATAAATTATAATAATTAATGATCAATTAGGCCATAATTATATGAAAGTCTAACAAACATATATTAGTAGGATTGATTAGGATATGTAAGGGGTGGGATGATAATATTTGCTGATTATACCGAATTGGGAGCTGATTATACCGAATTGGGTAATTATAGAACAAATTTTGTGATAGTCTTGACAGCCTGTAACTCATTACTTTGTGGAGAAAATATGGCCAAATTTTAATAAAGGTCAAAGCTGGTCAAAGTAGCATAATGGGTGTTAATCAAAGAAAGTCAAAGTCAACATTTGGGCTTAGTCTTAATGTGTTAAAGTTGTGATCTTTAGGGTAAAAGTCAACAGCTTGATGTTTGTGGAGAACAACAATAGTCAAAATTCGTATACTATGCTGAGGCTACAAATTGTTATAGTTATAGAAAGTCAAATGTTCCTGATGGGTTAAAGTCTACAGCAGCTTGTGGAGTTGGCAGCTGGCAATGGTTTATGAATCATAGGATGTCAATATGTTGTTACAAAATTAATGGCAGTTAGATCACAAGAAGTGGCATGCTTATGAAGTGAGACTTGTAATTTTGACTTTTTATTACAAAAGTGTTCTTTCTGGTCATTTTTTTTATTGACATCTAGTATAATCATATTATGTCCAACACTCCAATCACCTAATTATCTTATAATAACAACTTCAAACAACAAAGCAGATACATCACAAGTCAATTAGGAAATCAAGTTGGGCTTGTTATTTGATTGGCAAAAGTTTGGGTTATTCTTTGCTTGGGCCAAATGGAAGGCATCGTATCACCTGCAGGTTAAAAATCCGGATTGTAGGACGCTAATCCACCTCAGTGATCCGTGTGATGCAGTACATTGTGGCAATCTGCAGGCTTTGTTCATTTGGAAGGTGCAAATGGAACCACATTATTACAAGTGGATCAATTTTGATTATTTTTGCAGGATATTTTAGTGAGTTATTAATATTTGAATTGTTACAGCTGCAACTACTTGTAGGCAACTACAACTGAAATGTTGTTTTGATGAATTGAATACCTTATTCTGTTCTAATTCTTCTTCTTAATTGTGAGCTAACAATTGTTCCCTAACAGAAGCCTTGAATGCCTCATGAGATTGTTGATGTTAGAAACCAACGATTTTTTGCGTAATAGTTTTAGTTAATTAAGTTTTGGTAAGTAATTTTTTGTCCAAAAACTGGGTGTAATGGTGGATAAAGAACATGTATTCTTTTGCACAAAAGATCATACCCGTCAAAGGCTGCAAAAAACAAGTTGTCACACAAAGATCTATCAATTAATTGATTAAATTTCAACTTTCCATTGCATATTAACATGATAATTTCAAGATCTCAATTCCCAACCGGGTGCTATTTTAAAATTTGTTTGGTGCTTAAATTTGTTTTTAATTTTCTGGAATACCTTGTTAATTTAGTAAAGTTTGGGCATGTGAAGCTTTGGAAGGGCAATCTAAATCAAGTGGTAAGTAGCTATTGGGTATTGAGGCTCATTTAGGATATTATCGGATGCACATATGTTTTAAATGATTTGTTTTTTCTTATCTAAATTTTTTGCTTATAGGCTTCTTGCCTCTTTATGTTCTAGGTGTTATAAAAGTCCCCTTGCACTTTATTTGTTGCAACAAAATGTGTAATCCATTTGAAAATATATCACTCATACATGCATGTGTTGCACCAAAAAGAACAGTCCCAAAGTTGATATAAAACTATTCTGTGCATGCATATGGCTAAACTTTTCATCACTGGTTTGGTAATTTGTGTAGGATAGCCGAAAATCATTTACCTATGTGCTGGCTTCCCTATCACACTGATGTTGTTGGGTTAATCGTTGTGTTCACGGTAAAAGGTCAACATAGGTTTAAGGTTTTAGTTTATTTAGTCACATGTTGGTTTGAGTTATGTTAGTAAAGTAGTGGGGATTTAATCGCAAGTCAGTAGAGATTTAAGGTTTTAGTTTATTTAATCAAGTGTTTCTACAAAAACTAACAGTCACATTACGCGACTTACTAGCACGGATAATTTTGTAACTTTTATTATAAAAATATGCAATTCGTTTGTTTTGTTACTCCAATTCTCATTCTGTTATACATCTTCCTTAACTTCATCTTCAGGCAACACACAACAGTGTACTCTTTACAAGTTGTTGACTTGATTCTTACTCGAGTCCACCTAAAAACAACATACTTCAATAATCTGTGTGAAACTAATTATACTTTATTGGAGATAAGAATACGTTTATCATGTTGTTACAAGTATTCATTATTTAACATATTATTCAAATACAATGTTTTGGCAAAATTTTACTTCGTAATGAATTGGTACAATTTCATGCACTTTTTAAACCCGTCGCAACGCGCGGGTTACCCACTAGTGAAAATTAATGGAAGACTTCTACTAACTAGAAGGTTATGTAACAAGTGGGAAGGTGGATTAGAAGAGAAATTGAAATTTAACATATTATATACGTTATTAAACTATTTTTGTCATTTTCCCATTAGATAAATTCAGGGGCTGTTTGGTAGCCTCTTAATCAGCCTCTTAACCATTCAAGTCTGAATCATTCAGCATTCAGATTGTTTGTTTCAGCATCTGAATGGAATGATTAAGTGCTGAACCATTAAGCTAATAAGGGATGCTGAATGATTCAGCTCTTAACCATTCAGGGTCTCTTAACCATTCAGACCATCTTAATGATTCAGCACTTAATCAACCAAACAGCCCCTTAGGGCGGTAAATTAGAGGTTAGGATTTTAGGTTTTGAGCGGGCACATGAAGAAAATTCTAATATACCAGAGGGAAATGATTTAAAATTTAAATTTGAGACATATGATTTAAAATTTAAATTTTGAGTCATATGGAAAGTGTTTGGGGTTGAGTTTTGAAATTGATTTTTAAATTATTGTGTTTTGAAAACGCAAATAATTAGTTTTTATTGTTTGGAAAGGAACATGCGTTTTGGAAAAGCAAGGGTGAAGCTGCTTATAGATTATTGCATTTTCAAAACGCAATCTCAAACATTAAAAACTGATTATCTGCGTTTTCAAAACGCAATAATATAAAAATCAGATTCAAAACGCAATCTCAAACACCCTCATAAAAATAGATTATTTACGCTTAATAAATTACCAAAAAACAATAATTTAAAAACAGCTCCACCCCTACTGCAATAAAATGATAATCTATTTTCATAAGTAATACCAAACACCCTATCAGAGCTCTTCGGTTAAAACTTAAAATATTGTTTGGTATCCATGAATCACGTTGATCCATTTCATTCTTTTGTACATTTCATTCTCTATAAAAACCTTAAACTCATTATATTCACTCCATGTGTTTTTCCCATTTCAATCCCCCCGTCACCCATTATCACCACCTGATGCCACCATAGATGGAAGTTAAAGTCAAAATTAGTGTTTTAATAAAGTGAAAGGGGCTCTCCTCTTATGTCTCATAAGTTCAAGGGGTAAAAGTGTCAATAACACAAGTCAGGTCGTTAGAGGTTGTTAGTTGCTTTAAATTGGTGACTAGGGCTCACAATCTGGAATCACTCGATTCTTCTTTCCTTCTGTTTTTTTCCAATTTGTTTTTTGTTTGCATATGATCAGTAAGATTTGTTGGGAGGCTGCCAATTAGTTAAATATGTGCTAGCAATCATTAAATCCTTATTGGGCTTCTTTATTTGTATTCCTGTTAAGGTAATTGAACACATTGACGGGCTCATGATGGGAAACTTGTGGCTTAGGAAGGACAAGAAAAGGGAAAAGTTTAAGTAAAATCGAATGATTTATGTTATGGGAAAGATTCCGTCTTTTAGACCAAGTTGACCCGCCTGATTTACAAATAAACCAAAAAGACAAAATTATATGGAAAACAATGAATGGCAACATAATGGTTTACAAAAGAGGCTTTTAACACAAGATAGAATTGATTGTTGGCAGTGGCGAAGCTTGGTTCGTCAATTGGCGGGGGCCGGACTCAATTTTTTTCGATCAATAGTGGCAAATTGGCGGGGGGCCGAACTCAACCCGGACTAAATTTACCTACGAAAATCACAAATTTCTACTACTGCGCCAAAAAACAGGGAGGGCCAGGGCCACCCCTGGCCCTCACAATACTTCACCCCTGATTGTTGGAACAGCAGAAGTGACCTCAAATGTGCTTTCTTTTCTGTACTGGGTTAACATTTGGGCAAAAATGTATACTTTGGTTAAGCTTGAACATGCTCACTAGATATGAGAACAATTGGTGGAATATTACAATCAAGTGCATACTGATAAATCCATTGAGAACTTTATACAATGTTTGGTGATAGCAGAAGCTGTGCATTGTATCTGGCAAGAAAGGAACTTGAGGCTGTTTTATTTATATATAAAAAAAAAGGAATGAAGATGATGTTGAGTTTCGCCCCTGTTTGCGGATTATTTACTTGGTTTACATAGGATGAATGATGATCGAGTATGCACATCGGAATGTGCAATGACTCTCAGATGAAACAGAGGGTGGAGGAATGTTTGATAAACACAAACTATATTATTATTCACACAAACAAACTGATACATAGGAGGGGTATTTATACCCAAGTACATGGACGGTTAAATAACCGTTTTATAACTAACCGACATAAATAATGTACAACCGACATGTGCTTTCTTATTGGCGCCAATACTGTGGTTTGACTTTTCGATTGACTTTGATTATCAATTCAATTTCTTGATTACAAAACTTCTAACAAATAAACGGCTGCAACACACCAGAGAAATCATTCAACTAAGATTCAACTAATTGTAATTGGATATATGGATGTAAAACAAGTAACAGGATGCAGTCATTTGATGGTCAAGAGTCAAGACCCTGGAAGCGATAAGTTCATATAATGATTTGCAAATGGTGGATAACTGGATATGGGGTATGTCTGTTTTTATATTGAAGCAGCTTTATGATCATCAAGAACATGGTGTTTTTTCAGTATTTGGATCACTGTGATATGGGTCAGCATTTATGTGAATTCCTGCATGGTCAAAGTTGGAAAAAAAGTCAACGCATATCAAAGTCATCACAGATTACACTTTATATTTCGACTTAATGAAAATTGACAAAAACAACATACTAAAGCTATTTAAATACTGCAGAAAACTAACTGTTTGTTTCAGATTACTAGGTCAACAGCTTGACTATCTCAAACACTCCCAACCTTCATTTTGTCAACCAGTGGGGCCTCGTGATTCGATCAACATAGAGCCATCAATCTCCCCCTCAATTTTGACCCACGTCTTTTAGTCCTCTGCTCCAACTAGGCTCCTCATCTTAATGAGTGGTGGCAATGCTCTACATATTCACATATAAAATGATACTTAGTGTCTATAGTTAGTCCTTCCGTGAAAAAACGGATTTTTCATCAGCGCAATTGCTAATTCATTATCAATGGGTCGCTAATCAAATTTCTGAGCCATAACACTTGGCAAACAGCTGAAGTCCCAATGTTCATTTTTTCAACCAGTTAGGCCTTGTGATTCGGTTATCATAGAGCCATCACTTCACATATTTGAAAATTTTCTGAGTTTGTATAGGTCTGACCATGATTGTATGTAATCACAGCGTACACAACATTCAATATTCAAGAGCGTATAGATCTTTTTGTCTTTTTATTTTTTAATATGTTAAGCACAATCCGGCGCAAAAAAAGAAGTCGTTTGAATGCAGCTGGCAAAATTGTCTCACCATGATTGTATGTAACACTGATTTAATTGATCCAAATGCCTCTTATAGAAGCTCTCAATAACGCCATCTCTCTCAAACAAATTCCCAAACTGCCCTTATATCATTTCCAATTATGAAAATGTAACTAACTGAAAATAGCCTAACCTGTCTTGCGTAAGGCAAACACATATAATCACCAAAATAAATGTGCATTTTAACAGGAGCAACTTAGACCTTTTTTTTATCATAGAAAACCTAGGTGAGGCTTGAATTATAATTTTCAGAATTAATCTAACCTACATATATGTTCTACAGTGTCTTTGCGCAGACCATAAGGTGCAGGTCATGTTATAAGGCCATCCTATTATGCTTACTGTAAGCTTATATGAACTATAAATATATTAATGGTATCAATTATGAATTTATTAGATCTAATCTAATTTTAAACCAAGAACTAATATTAGCGATCTACTTAATATAACATACGTTGTTTTATATGATTTGTTCAACTTCATCACTGTTCAGTTTTATGTAGCTAGATGAGTTTGGGGACATATAATATAACATACGTTGTTTTATATGATTTGTTTGGCGTAATGTTCTCTGCTTCATTTTCATTAACATATGATACATTTTTGCTTCATCTCTCATACTTACATTGGTGTATGTTGTTCAACTTCTAAACCTGTTTTTAGATAGGTAACTGTTCCAACTTTTGCTTCACAAAAAAATATATTGCAATATCTCTTGAATACATATATATAGCACTTAATCGCATATCTAGTTTTACACTGCTCTTCAAGCTTCGTTACCAATAGTCTGACATAGTGATTATTAGAATATAAGCTAGATTAATATATATGTTAACATAGGTCGTAAGTGTTATTATGTAAATATGTAATATATTAGTATTACCGTAAGTTAGTTATAGCGGTTAGTGGTTATCGTTAGATATGGCGGTTATCACTTAGAAATCAGTATATATATGCATATGTCGCTATCATTTATGGTTACCAAGAATTGAGAAATCAATTCCATAGAGAACCGAACATGATTCCTTGTACAAACTATTGAATTCTATAAATAAATTTGATCTTGTTCATTGATCTTGTGTTTGAATTTGTTTTGTTAATCATTCCGCTGCCAGTAAAACTGGTATCAGAGCCTGGTTAAAGAAGAAGGATCAAGAACTAGATTGAATCAGTTTGAAAAGAAAAACATAACGCTTTCAAACATCAAGACGATCGAAAAAAACAGAGTATCACGAAATCGTTGTGTTTTATGAATTTAAAGACAAACTGAGATTGAATTGAAGAAATAAGAACAGCGATGGAATTCAATCAATAGAAGAACAAAGGACAAGATGAATCGTTGAAGAAACAAAGCACCGAAAAAAGGAGATTGCATAAACCAATCGGAACTATTACAAAGAAAACTGTAGAAGATTTCACCGGAATTGCAGAAGAACGACGACGTATTCAAAAGAAAAAAAAACAGAGATACAAGAAAAGAAGGATTCCGGCAAGAACAAAGAACTCCGGAGAGACATCGGAAAGACGGAAAACAAAGTTCAGACTCGAACAAACGAATCAAACGGTTATATCCCTGCCCATAATGTTTAGATTGTAAGTGCATTATCTGTATGTCCCTAGCTAGTGATAGGTATCTATTGGTTGTTGGCTAGGTTAATCGATTCGTTTATGGCTCGTAATCGTATACTAGCCTGGTCCAAGGGGGAGTCTGTTAGTACATGATGTCCCTAGGCTAGTATATATGTTGTTTGGACGCGTTTCGGGGTGTTTGGAGTGTTTATAAGCGTTTTTGGGAGTTTTGGGACCTTCAGGCGATTAGGACTTCTTACATGGTGGATAGCCTTGTAATCACATGTTGTACATGGTGGATAGCCATCCAATCGCCTGATCTGCATATGGCATAGCCATCCAATCGCCTGATCTGCATATGGCATAGCCATCCAATCGCCTGATTTGCATATGGCATAGCCATCCAATCGCCTATACTGCATGTGGTATAGCCATCCAATCGCCAATACTGGTCTGTACGTGTACAGGAGGTATAAATAGGCCCAATCATTACCCTAATCATTAGTTCTTGCCACACACACTCTCCAAACACCCTCCCCAGGCCTGAAAGTCTGATTTGATCATTGTAAACACTCGTGCTCTGTTTAATGATAAAATCTTTAATCTTTTGACCAATTTGTGTGTGTTAATTACTCGTATATCATTGTTTCTCGATTGTTTTTGTTATTAGAACATATTTAGAGGATTCCGCACTCTGAATATAACCCTCGTGATTGTCGGGTGACCCGTTAGTCGATCCTACATAGATCGAATCGAATACAAGGAAAACTTAATCCAAAATCGAAATCATAGAATTATTTTAAACCCCTGTTTTCGTTCGGAACAAAGACATAAGTTTTTTTTCCCGCCAAAATTTTTAGAAACAAATACAAATTCTTTGGGAATCAAATTTAATCCGAACAATTGAAATCATATTAAGCGTATTTATAAACAAATTTAGATTCTTAAATTTGATGGATTAAGTATTTATGTTTTCGGAAAAAGAAGAACCGAAATAAAATTTAAAACAAAAGAAAACCGTATTCGATCAAAGATTTGATAAGGAATCAAATCAAAGGTTACGTGGAACAAAGTTAGTTGGTGTTGTTCTATCCGATTCAATCGAAAAAAAAAAAGAAAAAAAAAGTGTTTTGATTTTGGGCAGTGAAGGAAATCTTGTGGAAGAATTGATTGACTTTCAGAAGTTAACAAACCGTTTTAATTAAAATAATAGTGAAGGTGAATAAGGAATCAGTGTTTTGTTTGTATGTTGGCACACTAAATGAGAAGCCAAATTTTGGATCAAAATTTTTATCAGAATCCAAAAGATTAGAAGCCAAGTTTCATTTGCAAGAAATTTACGTTGGAAAACAAAAGGAACAGTCTTTGAATTTTAGAGTCAAACTTCGAAATTTTATCAATTGTTTATTCAAGGGTCCATTTTTTTATAAATCAACCTTGAGATTTATTGATTGTAAGAGAAGTGAAAAACAACAAAGAGACGATGGCTATTTTGCTGACACTGAATGCGAAGAACAATGATGAAGGAAGTGTTGTTTTATTAGACGATGGCTATTTGAGAAAAAGAAAGAGTTAGCAAGAATTTTGATGAAAAAAAATTAGACGGAAACACGAAGAAGCTAGAAATTACGAAATAATGCAAAAAAATTGAGAAAGAAACTGCAAATCAACAAGCAAAGGATATATGCGAGAAGAATTTAATGCAGAAAATAAAGACGTGCAAAAAGAATACGAGAGGATTGAAAGAGAATTATGCAAGAAATATACACGCGAAAAAAATGAAAGAAGAATAATGCGGAGAAGAAAGAAGCAAAAAATAATGAAAAGAATGCGGAAGAAAAGAAAGAAGAATAATGCGAGAGATAATGCAGCAAGAGGAATTAATGCAAAAGTTGCACGATAACAAACGTAAATTAATTTGATTCATATATGACACCGAGTTCACTCTCATATATGGAAAAAGGAATTAATTTGACTCATATATGACACCGAGTTCATACTCTCATATATCAAAGTCAGCAGTGCGAGATGAAAGCATCCTACAATAAAGAAAGCAATTAAAGAAGAAAGAAAAGACGGAGAACCACTCACTTCATGGAGAATAAAGAGGAAGATGGAATTAGATGATGACTAAGCTAACAGACCCCATAGATGTGACAGAAGAAAAACTCCTATGGATAGTACAGGTCCCATGGATGGTACAGGAAAACAACTCCCATGGATGACACAGAGATAGCATCATATGGCAAGAGATTGACGAGAAACAAGCAACAAATAGCAGATATCTTCATCAAGAGATAAGCTACAAGTTCCCATTCTAGCTTAAGGGAGGGTATTAGAATATAAGCTAGATTAATATATATGTTAACATAGGTTATAAGTGTAATTATGTAAATATGTAATAATATTAGTATTACCGTAAGTTAGTTATAGCGGTTAGCGGTTATCGTTAGATATGGCGGTTATCACTTAGAAATCAGTATATATATGCATAGGTCGCTATCATTTATGGTTACCAAGAATTGAGAAATCAATTCCATAGAGAACCGAACATGATTCCTTGTACAAACTATGGAATTCTATAAATAAATTTGATCTTGTTCATTGATCTTGTGTTTGAATTTGTTTTGTTAATCATTCCGCTGCCAACAGTGATAGCAGTCTTAACACTATGAACAGAGTGATCATATAACAATGTACCTAGGATCTCTGTGGTCTACATGTTAATACTAAAACAATGTACCTAGGAACTCTGTTTTACTAAAAAAAATTGATAATTTTGTTATTAAAGGGAAAGTCAAGTATGGTGTTGAGAAAGTAGTTAATTATTCCAACTTGTCTGATGAAAATTATTGTTTTGTGTCTAGTTTAAACAAAACATTTGAACCCACATCCTATTCAGAAGCTTCTAAGGATCCCAAATGGGTAGAAGCTATGAATCAGGAAATGGAAGCCTTGTACAAAAACAATACTTGGGTTTTAAGTGACTTACCCAAGGATAGAAAACCCATTGGCTGCAAATGGGTCTATAAAGTTAAGTACAAAGCTGATAGGTCAATTAAAAGATATAAAGCTAGACTAGTTGCCAAAGGGTATCACCAAAGAGAGGGTCTTGACTTTGGAGAGACCTTCTCTCCTGTAGTTAAAATGGTAACTGTTAGATGCTTTATTTGTATAGCTGTTCAGAATGATTGGCCCTTGTTTCAAATGGACATAAACAATGCCTTCCTTTATGGGTCAATATCTGAGGATATTTATATGACACCTCCTAAGGGATATTATCCTAAAGGAGAAAACAAGGTGTGTAAGCTTGTTAAGTCCCTCTGTGGACTTAAGCAGGCTCCTAGAAAATGGAATGAGAAGTTGACTGTTGTCTTGCTTAGTATAGGTTTTCAACAAAGTCTTTGTGATCATTCCTTGTTTGTAAAAAAAATGAAAATAATGTGTTTGTGGCTTTATTGGTATATGTTGAAGATATAGTGATTACTCGAAATAGTGAAAATGAGATCAATAATGTTAAAAGCCTATTAAAATCTAGTTTTCAGATTAAGGATCTTGGAAAACTTAAATATTTTTTAGGTATTGATGTATTATATTCTGAAAAGGGTATTTCTTTAACTCAAAGAAAGTATTGTCTTGAACTTTTGAATGAGTTTGGGTATTTAGGATGTAAACCAATTAACACTCCTATTGAAAAGAGCTACATTGTTTCTGGTAAATCTAAAACAGAGACTTTGTTGGACAATGTTTTAGGTTATAAAAAATTAATAGGTAAATTGTTGTATTTATCATTGACTAGGCCTGATATCAGCTATGTTGTTCAGTTCCTAAGTCAATTTATGCACAAACCTACCAAGCTACATCTTCAAATTGCACTTAGACTGTTGAGATATCTTAAACTCTCACCAGGAAAAGGGTTAATGTTTAGAAATCCAAATAGTCTAAATTTGTGTGGGTTTGCTGATGCTGACTGGGCCAAATGTTTGGTTACTAGGAAATCAGTTACTAGCTTTTGTATTATTATTTTTTTTTTTTGGAGATTCTTTAATCTTCTAGAAAAGTAAAAAACAGAACACAGTATCAAGGTCTTCAGCTGAAGCTGAGTACCAAGCTCTATGTTCTGCATCATGTGAGGTTATTTGGCTAAAAATTTTGTTAGGAGAATTAAATGTTAAGGTTGATCTGCCTGTTACTTTGTATAGTGATAGTAAGGCTGCTATTGCTATAGTTGCTAACCTTGTCTTTCATGAAAAATCAAAGCATTTCAAGATTAATCTTCATTTTTTGTGAGAAAAAATTTCTAATGGTGTGATACAAACCGAAAAGGTTGTTTCTAGTGAGCAAACAACTGATATATTTACAAAGGGGTTAAGTGTTGATCAACATAAGTACATATGTAACAAGCTGGGAATGGTTGACTTGTTTAACATTTGAATTATGGGGGCGTGTTAAAAATACTTATAAAAATATAATTCAAATGTTATTGGACTTATATTTTTGGTCTAGATGATTGTTTGTGCAGGTTTTATGTTTTGGACTTCAGGCCCAACTATGATAGATAAAGCCCAGTTCAAGATGTCTAGCACAACTGGTGTATTAGGGCTCCTGGCCCTCTCTATATAAATGGAAGAGTGTTCGAGAAGAGGGTTGTTCAGATATTATTCAGTCTTCACTTTCTCTTTCTTATCTCTCTCTCTCTCTCTCTCACAGTTGTATTAGGGTTTTATTTCTGTAACTGTTTGGTTGATTATCTTGTATTCTTTTCTATATCATCTGCTGATAAATCATCAGCAGATGTTACAGATTCTGTATCTTTGAGTTTCAGTGATTATCTGAAACTCTTTTGGGTTGGTTTGGGTGTTTTCAGGTTTGGGTAAACTAATAAGATTTCGGTCACCGTTTTGTCGTTATATTCTTGTTTATGTCTTGTTTTTGTGATTGTGTTGTTGTTGAGAAAGATTTAGAGTTTTGGGTCTTAGATTTTCTACACTTAATTTAACCTAACTCCACCACCCCAGTTCAACATACTAGATTTAGTCCAATTTTGGTTTGACTTTGGTTCAAACTGAGGTAAGAAATCATTCCACATCCTATATTTGGTCCAATTTTGACCTAATTTTGGCCAACTAGGTCCGATTTTGGGCGATTATGGATTGATTTTCCTAACTTCATCGATTTTGACTATCACCGCCTAGTTTGACCGATTTAGCCAAATCAAGGCGCCAGACCTTGGATGAATGCCTAATTGCCACCTAGACGTCGCCGGTATCCAGGTTCAGTTGAATTCATTTTGTTTTGTTATTGTACAGCTTACGATACTAAAAAACACTATATTTGGAATACAAGTGCATTTCTAACGTTGTTCGTTCATAAGCGGTATAGTTTGTTAAGGTACTGATAAGGTACTTGCACTCGCCATAGCTTACAATGTAAAAAAAAAAAAAAAAAACTCTTTTTTTTATATAACATGATATCAAACTACAAATTTTAATACTCAACCTCGAGATAGCTTTGACAATAGTTACATTTGCTCTATTGTGTGTTTGAACTTCAATGTTCTGTCAAGAATGACCTTACCTTATAAACATATGAATTCTTCATATATGACATGCAATGTAACTTGAATATCTTAAACCATGCACCACTTCATTAAAACTTATCTAGGAATTCAACTACCAAGACTAAGGATGATGACACTGCGTGCTTTTTTAAGGATTTTTTTTTAACCTCTTTCAATCAGACAAAGTCGTTCAAGGCTATGCTTATCACAAATATGTAAGCTTAATGGTAAAAAATCAGTTGCTATGAATATGTGATCCTGAATGCAATTTTATGTCTTATACATCCGAAGGGCGTTGTCATTTATAAGTGATGTTAATTTTGTAATATATTCAAGTGAAGAGATATGTACCAGGATGCGTGTGCGCAAGCTCATCTACACACATCATCCCAAAAGGTCAGTCATAAGAAGCTTTTGTGGATCCAGCGCGACACCTGAGACTTGACAGCTGTAGTGAGAGAATGAAAGGAACATCTAGCCAATCAAATGAGAAAATTTTCTGCTCCATGATCTCCTACCAATCATCTGAGAGCAGCAAGGACAAAAATGACAAGTAAAAGGGGATGCCGACCAATCAAAAAAGGACGAGGCAATATTCCCAAATGTCTCCAACAGTGGGGCTCACGCAAATGAGCTGTCAATCATGACAAGCCAATAGGCATGCATCATCTTTACTATAAATACTCCTTCTCCTTAGACCATACGTAGTGGCTGGTGAAAGTGGCGTGAAAGGGGTATTTTCGCGCCCCGTTCACATGCAAACACCGCCCCCTGCCCGTTAAAGGGGCGCTAAAGAGTCTTGGGCCAAAAATTTCGCGTGGGTGAAAAGGGAAGCTGGCCAATCAGGTGTGGACATGTGTTATTATTATTATTGGATTGAAACTCAAAGAAGAAGAAGTGGAGATGAGTTGCAGGTTATGGGAAGAAGAAGAGGAGTGGTGGGAAGAAGAAGAGGGTAGAGGAGGTGGGTGGGACCTTGCTTTATTTTTTCTATTTTATTAATATAAGAACACTTTTTTATTATTATTATTATTATTTATAGGTATTTTTTTTTTGTATTTTTTATTTAAATTTAAATAAAAAAAATAATAAAATAGCATGTGGCCCACATGCCACATGTCAAAAAATGTCCCACTCTAAATTTCACCCACCATTACACCCCTTGCCCCTTTAATGCCCCTTTCACCCACCACATTGACCTCACATGCCACATGTCATAAAATGCCCCTTTAATGCCCCTTTAACCCATCAATTTCACCCACCACTACACATGGCCTTAGAAGATGGGTCATTCCATACTAGAAATATACTAAGACTGCCTGTAATGAGGCGTTAATTCTCTTCTTCCACGCTCAATCACGCCACAAACCCATTACATAGAGGCGTTAATTGGAGTTAATTTTGGTGTGGCGTTTTTGTAATAACGCCGCTTTATGCCTGCCATCTTTCATTCCTCATTAATGCATTTCTAGAAAATACCAAACCACCGTTCCAAGTATCCATTTAAGCTATATTAAGGTTTTATTTTTATTTAAAAAGTAATTGAATAAAAAGAATGTAGAAGTAATTAATCATTTGGTAATGATTGAATGGGCAAAAAATGGGCTTGAACCACTACAACCATTTTTGGCTAAAAAATCTCTTGATGACATGACGTCTACATGGCAGAAAACGCCCCTAAGGGGCTTCAACCACTACACATGTTCTAAATGGTTACTCTAGATTGTTATAGAAAGACTTGGTCGATTCATAACCCATTTGTACTCAATTCTCGTCCGTGTAATCATCACGATCTTTATCAATAAACATCTCTTTATTCTCCTTAGGTCTTATCTATCTTATTGGGTATTATTTAGATTGGTATTTCTTCAGCAAGTATATCTAGGTTTTAACACACTTGAATGGTTAATCTTTCTAATCTACTACATATGTTAAACAAATTATTTTACAAAATATCAAAATTTTAATATATATCTAGGATTATATATTAGATGAGAAGGTCCTCTCAAAGGAAAATATATGGAAGTCCACTGATGAAAAACAACAAAATGTAAGCGTCTGAAAGAATAATAACTTTGATAAATAAATAAAAAAACAAAAAGCAAGACAAAAATGTAAACATCGCAAAGATATAAAATATTTACACATGGATTGTGACCCGTAAGTGGAAACATAAAGTATAAGAAGAGTAATTTGGCCTGCAAATGTAAGCATCATCATCATCAATAAAAATAATGAACTATTTCCCACTATTTTTTTGTTTTTTAATAATTCCATAAACAACCATATATAGTTTAACAGTAACTGTGAAACTAATAATGTTTGCTAAATTGCTGAACCAGATAATATCTTATTTTGAATGATAACTAAGTTTGAATAATAAATACAATGGATAATCAAGTGAGTTTCAAACTAAAGAGCAGAACAATATGTAATCAAATACTATTATTTGAAGAACATTAAGAAATGGAAATTTATTTTGAACTTCATGATTTAACAGGGAGATAATTTATGAAACAAAGAGAAAAGTTATGTGTACAAGTATTATCTTATCTTATTAATAATACATGCATACCTGCTTTGATAATGACATGTAATACTATATTACGTAACAAGTTGTCTGCTACATGATAACTAGTCACACTAAGAATATAAAAATTTGAGTAAAACGTTTGTATTAACACATATGTGATATAATACTTTTATAAATACAAAAAGAAACATATATATATTTTAAACAAATGCATTTCGTCGTGGCAGTGACTCATCTTTCCACTTATTCAAATTTGTAGCCGCGAAGACATTTTGGTTAAAGAAGTAGACTGATTTGGCAAATGTAAGCATTGATAATAACAAATTATTATATATATGCCTTGATTATCACTTGTAATACTATATTAGTTACATAATTGTCCGTTCATGATTGATTTGTTTATTTCAGATCCAAGGGCAACGTGCACCATACTTGACCAAGCCAGACTCTTGAAGATGGACTAGTATGGATATCCAAATTCGTGTTTGTGTTTCATCGGATCATCCAGACCGATATCGAATGATTGTTAAGAGTAAAACCAAATGAATTAAATTGGATGCAGAGCACAAACTAATTACCCAGAACTTGTTCCTGTGTATTATTGAATTAAATTAAAATTGAGTTACATCGGTTGTTTATATAGACTACACAAACTTTATCTAAACACAATTGTTAATCTACTAGGAAACCTCTCTAAGTATTAGGGAAACTATCTCAAAACCCTATAGTTTACAAGTAATCACAGTTTAGTCCTCATACTTGTAAACCTTTACAAGATTAGTCTAACAATCACCCCCCTAATCTTGTAACACCAACTAACTGTCTCATCTCAGCAAACTTCAACCTTGGTAATGCCTTTGTTAATATATCAGCCTTTTGCAGAATACCACTGATGTGTTCAACTTTGATCTCTTCCTTTACAACACACTCCCTTATAAAATGGTATCGTGTACGGATATGCTTACTTAACTTGTGATGAACTGGATTTTTCATTAATGCTATGGCAGATTGATTATCTACCACCAAAATCACCCTTTCTTCCCTCTCTTCAGTCACCTCTGATAGCAAACTTCGGAGCCACAAAGCTTGACAGGCTGCTGCAGTAGCAGCTATATACTCTACTTCACAGGATGACAGTGCCACAGTTCCTTGTTTTTGTGAAAACCAACTTACTGGTGCACTACCATAATAAAACACAGCTCCTGTTATACTCTTTCCATCGTCGACGTCTGCAGAATAGCTACTATCACTGTATCCGACTAACGTACAGGTTCCTTCCTTCGGATAATGCAAACCAAGATCAACACTTCCTTTCAAATACCACAGAATTTGTTTCACAGCCTGCATATGCGATATTTCTGGATCCTGCATGTACCTGGACACATAACTTGCTGCATAGCATAAATCGGGACGTGTATGCAACAAGTACCTTAAACTTCCAACGATTCTTCGAAATTTAGTTGGATGCACCTTCTTTCCACCTTCTTGTTTCGATAATTTCAAACCGGGATCGCGTGGAAAACTTGTTGCATTACAATTCCACAAACCGAACTGTTTTAGAATTTTCTCAGCATAGGCCGATTGTTTTATGCTAATTCCTTGATCACTTTGCTTAACTTCAATTCCCAAGTAAAAGTGAAGCAAACCCAGATCACTCATCTCGAACCGAGTCTCCATTTGTTTATTAAATTCTTGAATGTCTTGTACCAATTCCCCTGTTACAATTAAGTCATCTACATAAGTACCGATCACTAGAAGTCGATTTTGTATGTTTCTCTTGTAAACCGCCTGCCCTCGTTTACATCTTTCAAAACCGATTTCTTTTAGGGCTGTATCAAGGCGTTGATTCCACGCCCTTGGTGCTTGGCGTAAACCATATAAAGCCTTGGTTAACTTGTACACCTTTCCTTCATGCCCGGTCTTTACATAACCCTCCGGTTGTTGTACAAAAACATTCTCTTTTAGTTCGCCATGAAGAAACGCTGACTTCACATCTAAATGATGCACTTCCCAACCTCGATTCGCTGCAATAGCAAGTAACAACCTCACTGTTTCAATTTGTGCCACCGGTGCGAACACTTCTTCATAATCGATCCCAAAACGTTGAACATACCCTTTAGCCACGAGTCTCGCTTTATACTTTGTTATTACCCCGTTTGCATCCTTCTTGACTTTATAAACCCACTTTACACCTATGGGTTTTATTTTAGGAGGAAGGTCGACTAGCTTCCATGTTTGGTTCCTTTCAATCGCCGATATCTGTGACATCCGTCACTTTTTCATAATATATATATATATATATTTTTAATAATAATAATAATAATAATAATGATAATAAAAATAATAAAGTTAGTTATTATATCTTACCATCATCCTAACTCATTAACCAAACCATAACCAACCCTTTCTTTCTCTTAAAGCCCAACCTACCCTTTCCTTTAAAAGTATTGAGCCCAGCCCAACAAAGAAGAAGTCAGGCCCAAGCCTGCTTTCCCCTCCCTTAAGCTGTTAATAAAAAAAAATTGTGGCTCCCTGGGATCGAACCCGGGCCAACCTCTAACACACACACACACGCCATAACCACTGAGCTACAAGGCCACATCTGATCTTATCCCAACCCATAATGTATTTAACCTTGTCTGCGCGCCCCTTTTCCTCTTTCCCTTGGCTGATTTCTTGCAGCAGCAGCGAGCCTCAATCAAGTTCGGTCAACGATTTGACCACTTGATTGAGCTTTCTTTTTTTGGAAACCATGCACCCTTGACTCGCTTCCAACCTTGTATACGTGTTTTGACCAACGTTTTCCTCGTCAGCAACGTAAATCGCGGGCCTGAATTCTCAGCATTTGACCGGAATAATCAATGGTAGCATAAATCGACTTCGGGTATAAATAAGACCCATCCCTTGAACCAGGAAACTTGCGCAGGCATCCTTACACTCTCAATTCCACTTCTTTTGCCGTTCCCGTCGAGCTCCTGTACTCGCCGGAGCCGAGCTCCGGCCACCACCTTCTTTTTCATTTTCTGTTATAGTTTGTAAGTTATTTTTATGCCAATTGATGCGAAATTGTTTAAGGGTTAAAAGCCCTCTACTAGTTCTTGTTATCAGTTTGTAATTGATCAGGATTTGTAAGCTAGGGTTTTAATTGGGGAAGATGACCAAACCACCTATCCAATAATTATTTTAGAAACTGAATCTATTACAAATCTGATGCTCAGACCAGTTGGTTGGAGTGTTTTGCTAAGGGCATTGAACCGGCCAAGGGCCCAGGTTCGAACCCCACAACAAACAACCATTTTTTTTTTATTTTTAACCTTTATAATTATAATCCTTATTCCTTTAAAAATCGTTTTAAAATACTAAAACTATTTTATAAATTCTACAAAATTTATTTTATGTTATTCCACTGATAAAGTTCATTACCCAATTTTTAGTTTTTCAAAATTAATATATTTAATATATATTATTAATAATACAAGTTTATTCATTTATATTTATTAAATTCTATAAAAATATCTAAACGATTTTATTAAATCTCACAAAAATTATCCTAAACTTGTATATTCTTAAACATTCCAGAAAATATTTTTATTTCTGAAAAACCGTTTATTTTATAGTTTTAATTAATATTTATTGGTTTTAATCATAAATAAATCATAATAAATTCATTTTTCAATATTTTTGCACCAAAATTTTACATAAATTATTTCTATTCATTTAGAACTGAAATACAATTTTTAAATTCATAAATTCTTTGATTTTAATATTTTTAGATATTAAAGTCATATTTTGACTATTTGAAATAATTAGATTAAATATTCTATTTTCAAGAAAATAATTTTATAAAAATTATTTTCATACTCAAAACCTTATGTTATGATTATATTCAACTTAAGATTTTACAAAGAGACTTTTATTTATTTATTTATTAAATTTCATATATTTAATAGACAATTCATTAATTAATCAAATAAACGTTTATCCCCAATTCGAAACCCTAGAAGTACATGTATTCTAGAGTTATTCCCTTACACATTATCAAATTCTTTAGGTTGATCATTTGTGATAATTTCCGACACATATTCCGTTGTCCAAGTTCAATTTCAAGTTATTACGTGAACTGTGAGTATTCCTATCCCCTTTTTGCTTTTATTCATTTTTGGGGTGTTACATGTACACTATTACAATTTCAAATACAAGTTTACATTTTCACAATACAATTCTAGTACTATGTGCATTGCTTACAACGTGCTTTATGCTTAGACAATACATGTGGATTACATTTGTGCTTAGTGAAATCATTAACATGGTACAAGCCGACCTTAACATTGGATAGCGCTATTTGGATTGACAACCCGCCTAGATTGATTCTCCCCCTTTTTCATCGGAGAATCCGTGGCCAGTGTTAAGCTTTTATCCATTTATTGGATAAGTACACTACAGTTCATACAGTACATTATACCGTCACAGGGTTGATTTCGCTCATTTTTATGATACATGGTTTACATATTTGCACTGTAGCTTGCACTTGAATTGTATAACTTTTTAACCTACTACATATATCAAAACTAGGAATGCTCACCAACATTTCATATGTTGACCAAATCTATTTTGTATATGTTTCAGGTGCAGTTTGATCTAGTGCTTTAACAAGAGATACTTAGTGCATTACTTTAATCAGTTATTTCATTATTTACATTTCAGTTAAGACTTTGTATTTTCCATTTCCATGTAAGACAATTTTGGATTATTCAATAATATTTACATTTTAGTACCATGAGCTTTTGAACAATCGTCACTACGTGGCACCTCGATGATTCCGCCATCGGTTGGGGTGTTACAGATTGGTATCAGAGCCATGGTTATAGGGAACTAGGTTACTAGATTAAATAGGCCTAGACTATAACCGAATTTCAACTTTCATGCATAATATTTCCTGAATTACCCTACCCCTCATTTCCCTCTACTTTCCTTCTTCTATCTTTCCCTTCTTCTCTCTCTCCATTCTTCTCATCTTTCATCATGGTGCATAGAGATGGTGACCTACAAGGAGTGGAAAGTCTACATCATTATGGAACAGGGACAGTACCTTTCATGAAGACACTCTTAGGCATAATGCCTACTCTTATTCTGCTCCTTCAAAGTTGTTGAACTTTAATGAGTGTGATAAGGACACGTGCAATCTGGAAGGGTGGACGCCTGTACACTGGGTTTTCTGGCATAGGCAAGCATAGCGCATAAATCCATTTACGGACCTGTTATGCTTACCTGGGGATTCCTGGAGTGAGTGTCCACTTATAGGCTAAAGCATGTCTTCTTTGATCACCATTGGGTTCAAACTCCTTTGAAAAGTCAACGTTCTTGTTGGGCATTACAGCTAGACAAGGGCACTCCAAGCATCTTATGCAAGTTTTACAATAATACTCCCTCGTTTCATATACAATATCCTTTATATCATGATTTTCATATATTGATTACAAGTTCATACTTTCATGATCATGTACAGTTATACACTCACATTTTCTAATCACATGATAATTCATTGACTACCTCATAGATGTCTGCTCGCCGCATGCTCCGTGATGCCGGCCAACGCACTATTCGTGCTCCTGGACAACGTTCTGATAGTCGCCTCGCATCTTTAGTCGCTGAGCAGATTGCTGCAGTGATCCCAAACCTTGTCAATGAGATAACCCAGAATAGTAACAGTGCCAACACAGGAAGTACAACTCAATTTCGGTGCACTTTCAAACACTTTAACTCCTGCAACCCCACAAAATTCACTGGTGAGGAAGGTGCAACTGGCCTCCTCCAATGGTTTGAAAGCATGGAGAGCACCTTTGTGAACAGTGAATGTCCTGACGAACTCCGCGTTCGCTATGCTACTAGTGTCCTTCAAAAGGGGGCGCTAACCTGGTGGAATGGCGAAAAGCGCAATCGAGGAGCTGATGTTGCTTTGTCATTATCTTGGGTTGAAGTTAAGGAACTCATGATCGCCAAATTTTTCCCGAGGAACGAAATCAGGAAACTGGAGGATGAATTTCGAGAGCTCAAAAAAGACAGTGGTGAGAATCTTGCGTATAATACCCGATATCATGAACTCAGCATATTGGTCCCACACATGGTCACCCCGGTTTCTCGCGCAATCGAGAAATATATCGAGGGATTACCTGACCTGATCCAAGACGTAGTCACTGGAAGCAAAGCTACTACGGTGGAAGAAGCCATCCAACTTGCAGCTACTTTGACAGACAAACACGTAAGGAAGGGAGACTTGGTGAGGAAAGACACCAAGACGTCTACTGAGAAAACCACCAGTGCTGTTGAATCATCTAAGACTGTTTTAGCAAAGGTCGCCACTACCGCTTCGAACTCTAAGAAACGAATGGGCGATAATCAGAACCAAGCTGATGTGGATCCTCTGACTCAGGCTCCTAACAAGAAAGCCTACATGGGAATCCATCCTCAATGCAACATTTGCAAGTATCATCACCCTGCCAGTCGTCAATGCACTAGATGTGGAAGGTTTGGACACTTTGTCACCACTTGTCGTGTAACAGATTGGACGCAAGATAATCATCGAATAGCTGCCCAGAAACCACTACAGATTACTAACGGTCGGGCATGTTATCATTGTAGAGACCCTAACCACATGCTACCTCAATGTCCCAAATTGAACAATGTAAACCTGGTGGCACATGGACGAGCTTTCAATATCAATATCAACGAAGCAGACGATCAGGATGACGTTAATCCCACTGGTTAAGCCATGGATGGGATCTCCCTAAGACTCGAGAATCCAATACTTGTGTTTTCATTTTCATAATTCTATTTTCATTTTGTACCCAATTTTGTCGCACTCATTAGCATACAACATCTAGAAATTTCCTTGCATACTATTGTGTACGAACACAGATTTGGGAATTTATCATATTGATTACGTTTAGACTCTACCTTACATTTATTTGAAACATTTACTTGATCCTACAGAATTTTTCTCAAAACATCATTGATTATTACATGAAACTAGATTTTACCCTTAATTTGACTACGCATTGAACACCTAATTATTCATGATACTCGTAAACATTTAATTATTCATGATAACACTTACACTTAATGGTTGTAGTACTTACAAACTTGTTTGCATAAAACATGCTATCAATTTGCAATCTATGTGAATAATAATTACTGCACTTAATAGAGGTCATCATGCCTTTTTCAACCGTCGGGAGAGGCCCTACAACCTGCTCCACGACTGGTGGACGCTATCGAACATACTCAACGATTGGTAGAGGTCACTATGCCTTTTCAAACAGTCGGGAGAGGCCCTACAACCTACTCCACGGCTGGTGGAGGCTATCGAATCTGCTCAACAATCGGTGGGGTCATAGAAGGACGCAAAACTTTAATGTAAGGTAAATTGATGATTCCGGTCCGGAACGTAATCATAAATTTACAGGTGCATTAGGGTAGTGTGAAATTCTATTAGAGTTTTTGGGAAGACGTCCAGTACGTTTTCAAGGTATCAAAGGTGTTGTGGGTTAGCTGCGGTACACCCTGTATACAAACACTAATGATGCATTGAAAGTGAGACTGGAAGTCGGACCAGGAACAAACTCTGTTACCTGGTAGTTCATTTGGTCTTTCTATAGTCAATCAACTCGTACATTTATTTTAGGAATCCTAAACTTGCAATTTAAGTGAATTACTAGATTCTTATTATTCGAGACGAACCAAATCCTTAACCCACACCTATCAAACCTCCTATCCAAATCATTTGAAACAGTTTACTTTGTTACCTATAAATTCACGCCGTACCTTAACTCAAATTTTTCAAACCACAGTTATCTTAACTTTTACCCAAACTTCCATAACCCTATGTTTCTAATAACTTCGGGACGAAGTTTCTAAAAGTAGGGGATGCTGTGACATCCGTCACTTTTTCATAATATATATATATATATATTTTTAATAATAATAATAATAATAATAATAATAATGATAATAAAAATAATAAAGTTAGTTATTATATCTTACCATCATCCTAACTCATTAACCAAACCATAACCAACCCTTTCTTTCTCTTAAAGCCCAACCTACCCTTTCCTTTAAAAGTCTTGAGCCCAGCCCAACAAAGAAGAAGTCAGGCCCAAGCCTGCTTTCCCCTCCCTTAAGCTGTTAATAAAAAAAAAATCGTGGCTCCCTGGGATCGAACCCGGGCCAACCTCTAACACACACACGCCATAACCACTGAGCTACAAGGCCACATCTGATCTTATCCCAACCCATAATGTATTTAACCTTGTCTGCGCGCCCCTTTTCCTCTTTCCCTTGGCTGATTTCTTGCAGCAGCAGAGAGCCTCAATCAAGTTCGGTCAACGATTTGACCACTTGATTGAGCTTTCTTTTTTTGGAAACCATGCACCCTTGACTCGCTTCCAACCTTGTATACGTGTTTTGACCAACGTTTTCCTCGTCAGCAACGTAAATCGCGGGCCTGAATTCTCGGCATTTGACCGGAATAATCAATGGTAGCATAAATCGACTTCGGGTATAAATAAGACCCATCCCTTGAACCAGGAAACTTGCGCAGGCATCCTTACACTCTCAATTCCACTTCTTTTGCCGTTCCCGTCGAGCTCCTGTACTCGCCGGAGCCGAGCTCCGGCCACCACCTTCTTTTTCATTTTCTGTTATAGTTTGTAAGTTATTTTTATGCCAATTGATGTGAAATTGTTTAAGGGTTAAAAGCCCTCTACTAGTTCTTGTTATCAGTTTGTAATTGATTAGGATTTGTAAGCTAGGGTTTTAATTGGGGAAGATGACCAAACCACCTATCCAATAAATATTTTAGAAACTGAATCTATTACAAATCTGATGCTCAGACCAGTTGGTTGGAGTGTTTTGCTAAGGGCATTGAACCGGCCAAGGGCCCAGGTTCGAACCCCACAACAAACAACCATTTTTTTTTTTAACCTTTATAATTATAATCCTTATTCCTTTAAAAATCGTTTTAAAATACTAAAACTATTTTATAATTCTACAAAATTTATTTTATGTTATTCCACTGATAAAGTTCATTACCCAATATTTAGTTTTTCAAAAATAATATATTTAATATATATTATTAATAATACAAGTTTATTCATTTATATTTATTAAATTCTATAAAAATATCTAAACGATTTTATTAAATCTCACAAAAATTATCCTAAACTTGTATATTCTTAAACATTCCAGAAAATATTTTTATTTCTGAAAAACCGTTTATTTTATATTTTTAATTAATATTTATTGGTTTTAATCATAAATAAATCATAATAAATTCATTTTTCAATATTTTTGCACCAAAATTTTACATAAATTATTTCTATTCATTTAGAACTGAAATACAATTTTTAAATTCAGAAATTCTTTGATTTTAATATTTTTAGATATTAAAGTCATATTTTGACAATTTGAAATAATTAGATTAAATATTCTATTTTCAAGAAAATAATTTTATAAAAATTATTTTCATACTCAAAACCTTATGTTATGATTATATTCAACTTAAGATTTTACAAAGAGACTTTTATTTATTAAATTGCATATATTTAATAGATAATTCATTAATTAATCAAATAAACGTTTATCCCCAATTCGAAACCCTAGAAGTACATGTATTCTAGAGTTATTCCCTTACACATTATCAAATTCTTTAGGTTGATCATTTGTGATAATTTCCAACACATATTCCGTTGTCCAAGTTCAATTTCAAGTTATTACGTGAACTGTGAGTATTCCTATCCCCTTTTTGCTTTTATTCATTTTTGGGGTGTTACATGTACACTATTACAATTTCAAATACAAGTTTACATTTTCACAATACAATTCTAGTACTATGTGCATTGCTTACAACGTGCTTTATGCTTAGACAATACATGTGGATTACATTTGTGCTTAGTGAAATCATTAACATGGTACAAGCCGACCTTAACATTGGATAGCGCTATTTGGATTGACAACCCGCCAAGATTGATTCTCCCCCTTTTTCATCGGAGAATTCGTGGCCAGTGTTAAGCTTTTATCCATTTATTGGATAAGTACACTACAGTTCATACAGTACATTATACAGTCACAGGGTTGATTTCGCTCATTTGTATGATACATGGTTTACATATTTGCACTGTAGCTTGCACTTGAATTGTATAACTTTTTAACCTACTACATATATCAAAACTAGGAATGCTCACCAACATTTCATATGTTGACCAAATCTATTTTGTATATGTTTCAGGTGCAGTTTGATCTAGTGCTTTAACAAGAGATACTTAGTGCATTACTTTAATCAGTTATTTCATTATTTACATTTCAGTTAAGACTTTGTATTTTCCATTTCCATGTAAGACAATTTTGGATTATTCAATAATATTTACATTTTAGTACCATGAGCTTTTGAACAATCGTCACTACGTGGCACCTCGATGATTCCGCCATCGGTTGGGGTGTTACAATATCTCGCTATCCATTGCCTTCTTCCAATGTAGCTCTTTTACCGCGTATCTGAAGCTTGTTGGTTCGTCATCAATTGATAATAACAGAACCTCATCTTCAGGTTGGCTTGGTTGTTCCGTATGGTTGCTTGTCACCCCCTCAACCTCGTAACTGTCAAGCCACCGAGGTGCATGCTTCGGCCTACTTGACCTTCGAATTGTGCTTTGAGAACCTTGAGTTCCTTCCACTTCGTCTTCATTCGAACCTACTGAATCTTCCAAACCTCCTGGACATTCGTCTGAGTTCTCGCTTAAGGTCGGATCATAAGCTTCGTCACCGTCATGTTCACCTATCGGGTCGTCCACTTGCTCTTGGTTTGTTATCTCTTCACTTGAAACCATAAATTCTACCCAACTAGGATCGGTAGTGTCAAAATCCTTTAGATAACTTCCCCAATCATACCCCACACTTTCTTCAAAAGTGATATCTCTCTCCCGCGCAATATGGACTTGCCCGGTTACCGGATCAAACATCCGATGGAACTTGGTCTCTGGTTGATTCCCAAGATTAACCATTAGAACCCCTCGGTCATCTAGCTTCTTTAAACCCTTTGTTAAATCTTTCACGAACCCCACGCACCCGAATACTTTCAAGTTTTCAAGATCTGGTTTTGCACCTTTTAATTGCTCGTAAGGTGTCTTGAAACTTTTAAGTGCTTTAGTTGGTGACCTGTTCAACAAATAAATGGAGTGATGAACCGCTTCACCCCAGAAGCTCTGTGGAATCCCTTTTGCTTTTGAAATACTCCGAGTTGTTCCTAATACCGTACGGTTTCTTCTCTCTACCACCCCGTTTTGCTGAGGGGTGTAAGGGACGGTGAGTTGACGTGCAATTCCTTTATTCTTGCAAAAATCACGTAACACATGCGATGTGAATTCTCCACCATTATCGGTCCTCAAAGCTCTTACCTTCTTGCCATACTTGTTTTCTAATCCTTTTATCAACTGGATTAGAATACCCGGCACTTGGTCCTTGCTTTTGAGTAGTGTTACCCACATGTATCGGCTATAATCATCAATTGTTAGAAGAATATACCTATTTCCCGAGTTGGTCTTCGGAGTTATCGGGCCACATACATCCGAATATAACAATTGTAATGGTTCACTTGCTCGGTAGGAAGTTGACTTTGGAAACGATCCACGTACTTGCTTCGCCAACACACATGAGTCACTTACTTGCTTGGGATGTGAGATAATTGGTAGGCCTACGGATTGTTTGGATAAGCCTGTGATAGCATCAAAATTGAGATGTCCGAGCCGTGCATGCCATAACCAGGCCTCATCATCTAACCGTGCATGCAAACAAACCGGAGATGCTACTTGTAGATCGATCTTGTAGGTCCTGTTGGCTGTTCGTGGTACCTTCATCAACAAGGTTTTGTCTTCTTCGAACATCCATAACAAGCCATTTTGAATCCCAATATTGTATCCTGCTTCATCCAATTGTCCAACACTTATTATATTGCTCTTAAGTGATGGAATATAGTAAACATTGTGCAATGTTCTCTGTTCACCCGACTTTCCTTCCAAAATCACCGTGCCTCGACCCATGATTTCTACGTGCGATCCATCACCGAACTTCACTTGTCCTCTTATTCTTCTATCCAGGTTCGTAAACCATTCTAGGACACCCGACATGTGGTTGCTAGCACCATTATCAAGAAACCACGTGTTCTTCTTGTGTGGACTCGAGTTAAACTTTCTCGTATTCACACCTTCTTCATTCAGGAGCACTACATTCTCTTGGACCGTCATATAGAGAACAGGTTTCACATCTTCTTGAATTAAGTTGTTTATTTCAACATTTTTCCGAGTTGGGCAATCTGAAGAGAAGTGGCCTAGCTCATCACATCGATAGCATTTAAGTCTAGAACGATCTTTCTTCCCTTGTTCCCTTTCTTTTCCACGTCCTCCTGTTCTACCCCGGCCTCTACCTCGGCCTCTTTGACTCGAACTTCCCGAACCCCTTCCACGACCATAGCTTTTATCCTATCCCTTTCTCGCCTCCCATTCTTCATATGATAACAAAAGTTGTTCGGATTTTGGAGCTTGTGTCTTGGATCTGAGGTTGATTCTTTCTTCATAAGCCTTGATCCGCCCAACTATGTCGTCAAAAGTTATTGTTTTTAAATCAACTGTTTGTTCAAGAGAAGCGACTATATGGATAAACTTATCTGGTAATCCAGTCAGGAATCTTTTAACAAGCCTGTGGTCCTCCATCACCGTTCCGAGTGATGCTGATTTCGAAGCAAGTCCAGCCATCTTATTTGCAAATTCGTCTACCGTACTACTGGAGTCGTCCATCTTCAAATTCTCGAACTCGGATGTTAGGGTCTGCAACCTTGCTTCTATAACCCGATCTGCTCCTTGATGTCGAACTCTTACCGCATCCCACATCGCTTTGGCAGTCTTAGATTTCCTATTCTGAGAACTTGATCCTCCGGTAGTGATTGATAAAGCAAGGCAATTGCTAGGTGATTCTTCTTTGAATCGGTGGAAGTTCCTGGTTCGATCATCTCCCATACGCCATTTATGTGAAACAGAGCTGTCATCTTCATCGACCAGACGGCGTAATTGGTTGCGTTTAACAACGGACATTGTAAGGTCGTCGAACCGCCGCCTTCCTTCACCGTACGGACGGTATCACCCATTATTAATCGATACCTTGATTAATAAAAGCCTTCAGTGTTCTTCGCTGCTGCTGTTTGAGTCTCTGATCTCTTGAAACCTACGCAAATCTTGGTCTCGATTAGTATACTGCTTAGCCAACCGAGTGCCCTCCTACGTTATCTTCCTTCTGACCAGCGACCGAGCCAAAACCTCGGCTCTGATACCAATTAATGAATTAAATTGGATGCAGAGCACAAATTAATTACCCAGAACTTGTTCCTGTGTATTATTGAATTAAATTAAAATTGAGTTACATCGGCTTGTTTATATAGACTACACAAACCTTATCTAAACACAATTGTTAATCTACTAGGAAACCTCTCTAAGTATTAGGGAAACTATCTCAAAACACTATAGTTTACAAGTAATCACAGTTTAGTCCTCATACTTGTAAACCTTTACAAGATTAGTCCAACAAAACCATGTGAGACCAGGAAAGTGTTGACCAAAGGATTATGCAACCCGAATGAGTATTCCGCTAAAGTGATAACTGGTGGTTTTCATGGAGAGAATTTACGTGACATGTGCCATTCTAACTTTAAGAACTATCAAAATTAAGAGAATTGTAGGTCACATATAATATGAGAAATTTTGATCTAGAGGCTCTCATGATATGGTGACGATAATTAGAGAAGGGAAAGAGTGGAGATAAAGAATGTAGATGTGATCGACGAAGATGCATGCAAGGTGATCATGACATATTCATTTTTTTTGGGTTGAGCTAGCCTAAGCTAAGTTGCAATGGATTGAGTTGATAGTTGGTGACTGGCTTTGTGAGGAGAGGAAGGGGAGCACTGACTTACCGTAGGTCTGCATATAAACCGTGTTCACAAGTTGAACCCTGTAACATCCGATATAAATTTTATTGAAAACAAAGTCATTTTCAAAATAAAGTACTTTTTGGTATCGTAAACTATACCGAATACTGATACCGTATCTAATCTTTTCAGTACTGACCCTGTTGTCCCAGACAATCAGATCAAACACAAACACAAGATATTTTGGTGGACAAACCCGCGACTCTTTCGTATTCAAACAAACGAACTTAACGAACATTGCTCAGCAACAATCAGACAAGTGAGGAATGTTGGGTGAACTGGAAAAGTTTGGGTAGGGCTTGGATCTAAGCGTTGGCTAGGTAAGTGCTCGGTAATAAGAGGAGTAGAATAAAAACATTAACTTAGACCCCTATTTATGCTAAACTAACCATACTAATCTACTCAAATACTTTTAGCAACTATAACCTACTACTAACCATACATCGTTATCTCTACTAAATAAATCTAACTAAATAATTCTAAACATTTTAGTAATTAATTAAAATATTAATTAATTAAACTCTTTCATTAGCCCTTCAACTTCAACTCATACTAATTTTAGGATTAAGTTTCAACATTTCCTCTTAATCCTAAAACCCAACCATGCTTTTCTTGCTTCCCCAATCTAACCAATCAGGCCTTGATCGTTTTTGCTTTTATTCTTGCTCTTCTTTGTGAACCACATTGGTTCTCAATCTTCATGCGTCAAACTCAAACACAAGTTACTTGACTGCATTCTTTCTTTTTTTCTTTCTTCAAGATCTGCTCTTGACTGCATTCTCTCTTTCTTTCTTCGAGATCTGCTCTCGAGTTCATTCATTCTTCAAGATCTACTCTCGAGGGCATCCATTATTTCTTTCTACTGGTTTGCTCTTTTTAGTTAGAATCAGTGTTGCAAAACAAGCCCGAGTTGACCGATTACTCCTCGAGTACTCGCTCCAGGGTAGGTCGCCGAGTATAGCCGAGTTGGCTGCGTACTCTGAGTAGTCCCCGCATAAGCCGATTTGAGCCCCGAGTACTCCCCCGATTAGTCCGAGTACTCACTCGAGGGTAGGTCGCTGAGTACAAGCCCAAACCGAGTTTTGCAACACTGGTTAGAATGATTCCTGATCTCAAAACCAATCTTCAAACACTACAAACTATTCTTCTCTTTCTTTCAATCTTTTTTTCTAGAAACATTATTGATTACTTACAACATTCTTTTAGGAAACGAGAACTTGACAACCTTCTTTTCAACGAAGTTCTTGTTCAATTTCTTATTAACATTCTTTAATTCATTAAAAAAACTTTCTTATCAACCTACTCAACCCCAATAGAACTAGCTAACCCAAATACAACTTGCTAACCCGATTCCTTCTTCTTGCTCATGGATGCTACACAACAACCAATGGATTCAAACAACACATCCCGACTGCCTACAATCAAGTTTCTTGAATGGTATGTTTTATCCAATGTCTTAAAAACCGGTTGAAAACCTGTTGCTTCCTGTTTTACTTGTTGACAGCTTAAATTAACTAAGCCATGTATCTACTTGCTCAAATTAATATCTACGTCTATGCCAACCATGCACCTTAATATCCCAAACATGCATACCGAATACCCGCATCTATGCCCAATACCCGATGGGTAATGAGCCCTTACAGGACAAGATTTTATCATCAGGTACGAGACTGTGATTAGCCATACCCGATAATTACCATCCCAACATTGTCGGAGCCAAACCCAACCATCCCCCCAATCACTTATCATATACTCTTTCATATCCTCTTTCACTTCTACCTAACATCCAACAACTACCATATATCTCGTTGTCAGCTAAGCTTGTTCAGAAAGCTCACGGCTCGTAACTCGCACGAAGTACGCTAAAAAAAGTTTGAAAAAAGCTCGACAGTAAATGAGCTTGGCTAGGTTTGTAAACCAGCTGTAACACCCCAACCGATGGCGGAAACATCGAGGTGTCACGTAGTGACGATTGTTCAATAGCTCATTGACTAGAAATGTAAATTTTGATACATTGAATTGAATAATTTATTACATTAAAAGAATTACAACAATTAAAAACTAGTAATCTAAACTAAATACAGTAAATCTCAATCTAAGCCTAAGTTCCAAAAGCTTAGAAGTGATCTCATAAGAACCTGAAACATGTACGAAAATAATTTGGTCAATACAAAAATGTATTGGTGAGCATACCCTGTTTGAATACATATAATAGAAAAGTGTTTCGCAATTTATGTGCTATGATATTGTAATATGTAAAAGTGTCAAAATCAAGCCTCACATCGTTCTCACATCGTTCAAGAAAAAACCATAACAATGACCAAGGACTTAACTCGTTCACGTAAGTTATCAAGGGATATAATTCGTAGTACTACTCATTGTTAGGTGCGGCCAAAAGGTTAATGACTTTGACAAATCGTTCATACAATTCACACAAAACATATCAAAGAGCACATTGCTTTGTAAATAATATACGTAAGTTTAATAATAATGGTACATGAATCACCCCAAAAGAATAAATAGTAAAAAAGGGAAAGATATACTCACAAGTTGCGAAGAATAGCAAGTACGACTGACACAAATCGTAGCGGTTTAGGTAACTCCATAAATTACCCTAATAGAGTGAATAGTATATGCATGAGCAATAGAATAAATGAATTAGAATGAATTGGAGATTTCTAGGTTCATGTGGGTTTAGGTATATAATCTAGGACTCTAAAATATCTAGATAGTATATTGTAACAAAAAAAATAAAATAAAATAAAATATCAATTCAAATTTATATAAAATGGTAAGGGTAAATATAGTTTGTACGGATAACATCAAAAAGAATTTAATATATTTACATGATGTTTATATGAAATAACTATACATACATGTATGTGTATACGTTATAGATGTGACTAAAATATAATTAGTTGACTAGTATTATATTAATAAATCAAAGTAGTCTAGAATTAAATATTGACTTTGAAAGTAGCAAAATATAATGTAATATATAGTTTATACATATGTAAAACATGTCTAAAGTTAAACACCAACCAACAATATGATTATGAAAATGTCAAAATATGTGTGTGTATGTATATATACTTAAATAAACAAATATTACAATTTATATAATGCGACAAAATAAATATCTCTATATAATTAGAATAGTGAGTGTAACAAAATCAATAAAAAAAATGATTTAATAAAATAAATAAAACATATCAAATCATAATAGCATTTAGAATGAAATTTGTATTGAACACATTTAAACTTTACGGTCAAACGGTTCATACAAAAACAATGACTTCATTCGTACTATAAAAGAAATATAATCCCTAATCTGTAAAAGTAACATAATAATAATCCATGCAATATATGAAAGTAAGATATAGGTTATCCGTACCTTAGTAGAAAAATATCGCATCTAAAAGATTCTAATTAACCTTGAGGCACATGCATTGGCATCATCATGTAATAACAAGATTCATGACCAAATAAAAAAAATTTAGTGTTGTTCTTTGAGATTGAATCCACTCCCCCTCTTTTGCATTTGTGTGCTTCCAATTTATAGTACATTATAGAGTTAAATAAAATAGAAACGGTTTTCCTAATTAACTGCATTCATTATTTGTGTTTAATACATATTGAAAATCATTTCAAAGGTTTACAAACGGTTAGAAATGAATATAAAATTAGTTCCTACTCTAATTGAATGACTTTACATTCATTTTCATTAAAAATGGTTTTATCATTTGAAGAGTTTCAATGTATAGAGTTTAATTCTAAATTAAATAAATATAAATTTCAAAGATAACCATTTTGTTTTCTTTTTAGCTTTTAGTTTAATTTATTTTTCTTTTAAAAGAATTCAAGTCGAATTTTGCCAATTCCGTAAATAAGTTATGCAAAAATCTTGTCTATCAAAAAATCGTTGTATAATAATAATTGGTAATGCAACATAGTATATTACGGTATATTAAATTTGCTTCAAAATGGACATAATGATTCAGTATTTACTATTTTAAAGTTTCGATTTTTTATAAAATTTGAAAATGACGAAACTTACAAGGACTAAAAACAGAAACATTAAATACATGAAGGACTACAATTGACAACTTGATAAAGATGAGGGTGACGGTTGTTTGTTAACTTCTGCAGCGTAACCTAACCATAACCATAACCAACCACAACCCACCAGAACCATAACCCACCACAACCTACCATAACCAAAACCCACCATAATCGCTGTAAACCACCACAACCATTGTCACACACCGACTTTTCCCTCGTCGGTTGTGACGTTTGGTAGCTTCGCCGCGCAGCGGAAAGTTGCATCTAAGACTCTTATTTCCTGAACGCCATTGCTATCCCTCTAGGATCCCCGATCCCAATATGCCGACTACTCCAACCGTGCCGTTACCAAAGTTTAAACCTGAAAGACATACTTAAAAAGTCAGCATAAAGCTGGTGAGTTCATAAGTTTTATAAAAGAGTTGTTGTAAGTTTGGAAAGATCATATCTGTTACTACTATGTTATGAGAACGTTAGCTAGACGTTAAGTGTTGCTACTACTGCGGTTGGGAACCCATTACTAAACCGGTAAAGAATGTTGAAGCCAGCCCAGACGGACGGGATTACCGATGCCTCGGAAACCCTAAAGTGTTAGAGACAATATGCACCCGCCCGGCTCCCAGCCGTCGGGTGGGGTTTGTAAGGTCCAATAGATTTATCCACATTTCCCTCGTTGTGCATCCCCGCACATTCATGGTTTTCCCTGGGACTTTCCATAAAAGCCGCATAGTACATGAAGTAACCATAGTATAACATGACCTTTAATAAGTAAGTAAGTATGTAACATGTTTCTTCCCCGAAAGTAAAACCAGTAAAAGTAGGGCCGTGACACTCACGCGCCCATTTCATTTTTCAAAAACTTGTTCGTTTGGAATTCCTCAGGTTTTCATAAAAGAAGCATGTCTTCCACCCCGAAAACATTTATAAAACACTAAAAAGTGGGGTCATGAACTCACCTTAATTTCCTCGCTTAGCTAGAAAACAAAGCCTGAAATCTCGACCGACTTCCTTGTGCCCTAATACAACAAAGGACACCTTAAAGTCTAACACATATAAACCTAGCCTATTATCCGGCTAAAAGATAGTTTATCCAACTATCTAGACTCGTGTGTATTAACTCGAGTACTAATATGCTTTAACTCGACGAACCGATCGTGACTTATCTTACTTATGCGTTAACACACGACATAGTACCCAAGTTGCGCACTTGTCACTATTCGTGTGTACACCACGTTGGACTATTACTACGAAACGTATAACTTATCTTGAGTCGTAGCTCATTTTGTAATTCGCATAAATGTATCTATCTTATATAATTATATTTTAGGAAAAATGCCCTTTGATAAAAATGTAAGTATAGTTATTTAAATCTGATCAATAACAATATCGCCTCTTTTCCAAATCCGAACATTTAAGTTATTCAAAACTTTGCTTTTTGCAAAAATAGTTCCCAAGTAAAATATATACATATTTTTAAATCCAAACAATAAACATTATTTAGATACCGAAAACCTTTCGAAAACTCGTCATACTTGACGTTCGGCGAAACTATATATATATATATATATATATATATATATATATATATATATATATGTTTTGAAAATATTGTCCGGGATTTACTTATTATTGTTAAACATATCTTTTTGTCAAAACGTCGCTATTTTGCATAACTACACTTATCATGACACTTAGGGAACATCATTTATAAAAATGTGCGACAATTCCATTTTCGTTGCGCCTTGGATTTTATAAAAATTTGGGCAGAGTTTCCTCTGTTTTCGTACAAACCAGGCAACACAAGTTGCCTACAATTTTCCCAAAAATCAATATCCAATGGAAGGCTTCAATTTGTTTACCCGCAATTCCATATCAACGAGACTTATACATTTCGACGCTTTTATATAAACTATACTTATTTATATTTATATACTTATATAGTCCAACCAATTTAGTCTGATATCGATATAATAAGTCACGCATTTTAGCCACTATTATCAATCGTACGATTTAATATATAGTTACCGTTTATTATTAAAGTCGGTTCGTTTCGCGAGTCAAAACTATTTCATCAATATCAACATATTTATAAATATATAATATCTATAAATAAAGTAATAATAACACGAATATAAGTTATACCGAATCACACGTGCGTAACCCGAAGCCACCTCAAACCACGTGCAGACCGGAACGCTGACCCGTTGACCCGCAGTTGACCAGCTTTGACCAAGTTGACTCGGTTTGACCGAAGCTTGACTGACTTGACCAGCACCGTGCTCTGTACCCCGAAACCCGAGCCGACCAGATCTGACCCGGAGCCAATCAACCCGGTCGGAACCCAAAACCAAATCCCCGACCCTGAATAACCACCACCCCGCCACCTCTGCTTGACCACCGGACCACCACGGCATCCCGACCAAGACAACCCCCCACTGAGAACCCCATCGAGCCAGACCCGAACCCGAACTACAACTGTAACCCAAACCAACCAGGAACCTCCTTAACCCACCGCCATGAAAACCCGACTCCACCAACCTCCCACCAGTCCACCAGTCCACCACACCACCGTCGCCTGCAACAACCACCATCATAACCTGACACAAGCCCGGCCCAAAACTGACCCGGCCGAGCCCAGAATCAGCTTCGACCACCACAGCCATAACCGGCCAAAACACCACCACACAATAACCATCCTCTTCGTCTGAGCAAAACCACCCTAACGAACCAATCGAGTCACCCCCTGCTTCCTTGAACCACCCCCGCTGCTGTTTGTTTTTGGGGTGCAAGGGTTGCGCCGCCACCACCCAAGCTTGGTGGTGGCCGACTGTTCTTGTTACCGGAGCGAGGGAGAGGAGGGCAGGGAGGGAGAGAGACGAGCGTGAGAGAGAGGGTAAAGAGAGGGAGAGACCTGTGAGAGAGGGAGAGAGATCAGGGAGAGGAGCTTTAGAGAGAGAGTGAGGTCTAGAGAGAGAGAGAGCAGTGAGAGAGAGCAGGTATGGCTGCATAAAAATGGAGAAGAAGAGAGGATAAGGTTGCTTTTATATCTAGGTTTGGGTTAGGTGGGTGTGTACCGCGTATCGAACCCGTATTAACGTAAAACGTCTCGGTTTCTATTCTAGACCCGATAATTAATTATAAAAAGTAGTCGGTTTTGTTCGAAATACAAAACCAAGCATAAATATAAATATTTTCGATGTCCGACGCGTGTTTTCAGAACACGCGTTTAAATTGCGTTAATTAAATCGGCCGCAGTTTCGATTGTAAAAACGGTCAGTAAACTTCCGAAACTTAATAATTAACAATATTTGTAATAAATATTTATTTTTAAATCATAAAAATCACGTCAGTGTTGATCGGAAGTTTTCGGGTGTCACAACCATAACCCTGTGGCTACACATTATTTTTTTAAATACTATAATTCTCGTGAGCAGAACCTCAACAATTAATATGTCCATATAATTTGTACATATATATTAGCTGCATTCCAGGTCATTTTTAAATTCAATGTATTTTTTTAATAGTTTTTGGACCATCCATTCATCAATTGAAAATAACAGAAGATTCACATTTTGGTTAACACAAGACAAAGAGAAAAAAATATTGAAAACTGACCAACCTTCGAAACAAGTGGAATTTGGGTCCCAAAGGATGGAGCTGTAGAGTGAGGGAGGGGATGGCGGTGAGGAGGGAGGAGGGGATGGCAGAGGAGGGAGGAGGGAGGGAGGGCGGCGGTGGGGAGAGGAGGAGGGCGGAGGGGAGGAGATGTGGAGGAGGACGGAGGAGAAGAAGAGAAGGGAAGAAGAAGAAAGGAGAAAGCTGGGAAGAGAAGAACAAGGTCTGATGATGATGATGATGAGAGGAGAAGAAAAGAAAAAGGTAAAAAAAAAGAGAGAAGAGGTGGGAAGATGTTAGAAGACATATGTTCATGCCTGCACCAAGAAGAGGACAGGAAGACCTTAAACAATCTGCAAACCCCAAACGTCTACCCACGTCTGCGCGGCGTAGACAAAAGAGGTCAGATGTGCTTCTGAGCAAAAAACAAACACCTCCTAAGAAATATATGAAAATTGAGAACAACCCATATTACCCTTTCCCTGTGGTTTCCCTGTAATTTCCCTACAACACTCCAAAACCTATTGTCCTATTTAAACTCTTGTACATGCAACTTTTTTATTTAATTTTCTTTTTCTTCGAGTCCTCATCTCCCTATCCAACTCCCTCTCACATTTCAGCAACATCTCCAACTTTTCCTCACGCTGCAACTGATCTATTACACTCTACTTGCTTGCTGCTTCTGTTATAAAGCAACATCGTTTGCTGCAGCTCCTTTTGGTTCAACCCCTTAACAGGTTCGCTGCTTCAACCCATTTTAACTAAATTTAACCACAAAATGCAAAGGACGTTAGTTCTGGTAAATCAAAGAGCCCAGATTACTAATATGTCTCAAATCTAAGAGAAAAGGACATTCGATACATAGTACCAAAAAAAAAAAAAAAAATTCACAGAAGCATGGCATCAACAATCACCAAGTTTCCTTTAAGTTCACATTCATTTGTTTGATTTTTCACTCCGTTTTTTTACTTGATAAACAGAAACATGGCTGCAACTACTATCACCAAATTTGCTCACTTACAAATTCCACTTGAAGACGTACTTAACGCAACCAACAACTTTCATAATGATAAAATCATCGGGCATGGTGGATTTGGACCCGCATACAAAGGACAACTCTTACGGTCCGGAGAGTTAATAAAGATTGCCGCCAGGAGGTTAGATCGTAAGTATGGGGCAGGGCACATAGAGTTCTGGACGGAAATTGCAATGCTTTCTGATCTCAAGCATCCAAATCTAGTCTCTCTTGTTGGGTTTTGTGATGAGAAAGATGAGAAGGTCATCATAACCACATATGAGGCCAATGGAAGTCTCAAGGAGCATCTAAACAGCCCGAACCTCACATGGATGCAAAGATTGAGGATAAGTGTTGGTGTGGCTCGTGCGTTGAGTTACCTCTATCATGATGAGGGACGCATGTTGATTATATTAATACGAACATAAGGAATAAACATAAGATTTAATTAAGTGTACCTGATTTGCTTATCCGTTCAGGAACCTCAGTAATGGAAGACACCATCATCTTGATCGGGTTCCCTTTAGGGTATGCAGTTCTGATGGTTTATGTGTTCTTGAGTTATGAACACATTGAGAGAGAGAGATAGGGGATGGCTAATGGTGTTATGAATGTGTCTCAACCCTAATCTCATAATATCTCTTCATATTTATACATACCCAGGGGACACCCTAATAAGGCCCATTTAATGATAGTCCGTCCATCAAAGACATATCTGTTATTGGGCTTAGGATAATATTAATAATTGATCATCATTATATAAATGATTATAATGGCTATCGATAAATATACAAACGTTACGTATATTTATTCCAACATTCTCCCACTTAGCCGAGTAATCATTTATTATGAGTATTAAGTAAGTCTGCAGTGATTAATACTCATTTTAGTTCTAAACCCAAAATGTAGCAGAGAAATACAGCCGTTAAGTCTTTATTCGACTTAGGACCCCCATTAATCATACTACACCCAAATTTAAAACTTAACATTAGGATCAATTAACGTTATGCCCTTAGTTGATTTGTTATATTATTGTCTTTATGCCTTTATGCTAGCTTAGCATACTAATAGACAAACAAATCATAATGAGGAAAATTAATCATTAGTCATTAGTCATAAGTCATTCATAGTACGATATGCAGTTGTACATGGTCATTAGTAATACCCTTTTCTCTTAGTTGGCCCGTTAGTGAGACTTATAGGTGATAGACCTTTAGTTATTGGATCCATAAGCATATCATGAATGCATTCGATACAAAATTCTGATTTCCTCTATTTGTTCTTAACATAAGCGAACAATAATTTCGTATCGAACTCTAATGCAGCTCCTCTCAAACTGTTACTGTTCGAGAAATTAGGGCAGCTGACTTTATCACAGTAAGTCTTCAACTTAGTATTTAAATGGAGTTAATAAGTTATGAGTCAACTGATAAATTTACCAACAACATTTAATGACCATTCTGTTGTGATCAACAACACGTTATGTCATGATAACTTAGGTTGTTGTTAGAGTTCCTTATGACTCCTCCATAAGATAGTTATGTCTGCTGACGTTATGATGTACCCCGAAATTGACACTTGATTTCCTTTGAATATAACAAAGTTAGAGTAAGAGTAGTCAATCACTTTAGGTTCTCACTTCTTCTTTAGATTATAGTCTCTTGTTTCTTAAAGATATTGTAATGTCCCATTAGATGCTTTTCAACAATCTAGACAAGTCTAGTGTCAAGCAATATGAACAATATCATAAACAAGCATAGACTTAAATTTACATCAGTCTTCTAATTAATGAAGCATAAGGTGATAATCTTAAATTATCCTCTTATCCTCTAAAATAGAGCAATGTTGTATGTTACATACGTAAGGACCCACTTAGAGTAAAACTTATGGGATGAAACTAATATCCCGTTGGGTCTATCTCGGTATATTTTGATTCCTATCACGTAAGAGGAATCCCTGATATTCATCATGTCAAAATTATGCATGAATAATGCTTTGACTTCGGTAACATATACTTGTCAAGAGAAACGTCATATATGTAAGGACAAGTTTTCATTAGTTGCTCCCACTCATCTTGAGGTAGGTTCTTTAATTCACTTAGTTCTTGATGAAGAGAATTTCATTATGATTCAAACACATTTTATGCTTGCATCAACCCATACATGGATCTTATTGACTTACAAACTAAGGGTTCTTAACCTTCAGTTTAGAACTTTCAGGTTGCTTAACGAACATGTAGGTCATTGTTATGGAAAGTTGTCTTAATGTCCATCTAATGTGGCTCTTAGTCATTATGAGCTACTAGGATGGTAATGATCCTCAAAGAAATCTTTTGTAATACAGATAAGAAGATTCTTTGATAATCTAATCCCTCATTGAGTATAATCTTTTACAATCAATCTTATCTTACAACGTTCCCATTCGGATCTGGTTTAATTATGAATACCTTTAGGTTATTCAACCAAATCAAAAACGTTATTCTAAATTATGGAATGAGTTATGCTAATAGTAGCTTTATTCCATTTAGAAGATTGATTGATACTAATGATTTAATTAGAAGAGGTAGGATCGGTAAAATTTCCAAACATCCATTTTTTTTTTGTGTTAGTCAAGAAGGTTTCATAATCATCAAATTTAATGGGCAACCTTCTGAGTTGAACATTGGGTTTATTATGATACAAACTTAACTTTAGTTAAGTGTTTTTCCATTTTCAGGTATATAAGGAGCAACATTTGTTTCTAAGTGTGTAAGAGTTGGTGCAGTAAGGTGTACAAGAGGAATAATCGAAGTTAAATTCGGAGTTAAACTTAATGAGTCTCGAATTTTAATGAGTCTCTCCCCCGCATCTTGTACTTTCGAAAAGTCATAATAAGGACTTGCACTGCTCCTACTTACCTTAGAAATCTTAATGAATTCAGCATGCTTAAGATCTAACATTTGGAAGATCCATAGATTTTAATAGAGAAAACAACATAATGATGTTTATTGTCGGTTCTCTTGATGAGGATTACTTTAGTAAGAAATCTAAGTTCTCCCATATTTAGGCATCCACAAAACTTTGTTAGGAGTACATTAAATGCTAAGTAGACAAGTTGTGATAAAGCGTTGTCCAGTGAAAGAGGTGTAATTTGAGGATAGATCAAATTGTCGTTCCCCCCCCCCCCCCACCTCTGTAACTTTTGCAAGTCATAAGTAGGACATCTTATGCTCCCACTAATCTTTTAGGTCTTTTAGTACCTCCGCATAATAAGTTTTATCGATGCGTGTGAACGAGAATATTTCATATATTTTATACTTGATTTCCCTTATCTTCCAGATTTCATAAGAAATTTTAAGAACATACTTAGAGGGAATCTTATTAAGTATATATGAATTGATTTCTTTAATACTTTTGGTCTGTAGGAAACAGGTTAGATACAATCAGATATTTATCTAAGCTCCACTGATGTCAATTAATTATTACTTATGATGGAAACCCATTTATTCCTTTCGCCATTTAATGTTTATAGGCGTTTAACACATGCTTTAAAGTCACTGAGAATGAGATTTGATAGTCAAACATCCTTTAGTAACTTGGTCATGATTTCTCATGAAATTTTGGTCTTAGTGGATGAATTGCATGAGTCTCATTTTCTTTTGTTAAATTCTCATTTTCATGATAACAAAAGTTGTGAATAGGTTATTGGATCATCTAGTTTTATTTCATAATGTTTCTATTCAGATAATGACAACAAACAATATAAGAGTTTAACTTAATAGTGGCTTTGGTTTGGTCATTAAAACCTTGTAACTATCAAAAAAAAAAATTGTAGCTTTTAGTATTGATACTAAATTCTGAGTAATCTCAAGAATATCGTAAGGTATCATAAAGCTTCAACATTAAGATCAGTTATTAATGGTTAATAGACCCTTAATTTTGCCACTAACTCTCATCTTAAGTATTTGTTGAATTCTGGTAAGGAAACGTATAAAACTAGACTCAACCATCATGTGTTAATTGGAATTCATTAGCATTTGTGGAGTTAAATATCCTTGATTAGGCACTACATATCTTAACCAGCTATTCTCTCTACTTATGGGTAATCTCATTGCTTATGCCTATTCTTAATGGCACAGTTTTGATTAGTAAGACTTTCCCTTTAGAGAAACTTATAGCTGAAAGTAGTACTTGTATTTTGTTTCCAGACCTTATAATTATCCTCTCTATGGTAATTATTCTTCCTCTTTTAGGTTTAATGGTAGTAAGGTGAATAACATCAACTTTTCTAGTTTAATGCGTTCCTTTTCCTGTACGTAATTTGCTATCAACACACTCATTTTACTTTGATATTTCTGAGTGTTATAGTTGATTCATGATGCATCTAATCGTACTTATGGAAAAGTTATTATGCTCTAGAAATTTATTGATTTTCATGTGTAACCCCTTAGTTTTATGGGTCATGTCATTCAATATTGAGATGTATTCACATATGCCATTTAACCATAAAGTTAGATTTATTTATTTCATGCTTCTTAGGAATTCGTTATATTCTTTCATTCCATAGATAATACATTAGTCTTAGGAATTTCAGAATCTTTTAATAGCTCAGCTGATAGGAATTAGTAAAAGCGTTCTTGATTACCATAAGAGACATTTTGTGTATCCCACTTTCTTATGCTCAACATTATTCTATAATATTTTATCAGATGAGCGTAGGAATGTTATGTCTTAAGAGGTAATTTAAGACTTAATAAGAACAAAGTTTAAGATAACTCTTCTTAGTTTTGATAATTAGAGTGGATCACTTAGTTGAGATAGTAATTTATAGAAGAATGTGAGATTAGTTTCGAGTTACGGGTATTGATGTAAGGCAGACTTAGATTATGATCGTTATATTAATGAAGGATCATTAATTGTGAGGATCAATTTTGTAATGAAGACGTGATAATATCATAACACCAACATAAGCTACTTAAATAACATGCTCTAGCTTTAGCTATACGCTATTTATTTAAGTATTAAGTTGCTAACAGTGAATGTAACACATCACCTTTGGGCAGAAGTGAGACACTCAAAGTTCTAATGCAATACACTCAGTTCACCAACATAATTTGTTACACATCACCTTTGGGCAGAAGTGAAACCTTATGGCACTTATGTGAACGAGCTACAATGCTTAACGAGATCTTTATAACGAACTAATGTGACACATCACCTTTGGGCAGAAGTGACACCTCAAAATGTTATTGCAAGTTAAGCAAGGTTTTATAATGTTTTGAATAAACTTGATACATTAGGTTTTATCAAAACTGTAAATTTTGTTAGAGATCCCGAAAAATAGTGGGTTCTCAGTAATCTTATGAGTTCCCGAAACATAAAGAGTTCTCGAATTAACTTATGAGTTCTCAAAATAATGGGTTCTCAAAGAATTGAGTTCTCAAAAAAAATTATATGAGTTCTCGAATAGCATAAGGGGTTCTCGGAAAAATAATGAGTTCCCTGAAAACTTATGAGATCTCGCATAAATCATGAGTACTCGAAGACTTAATGAGTTCTCAGATATCATAATGAGTTCTCGAATGTCATGATGAGTTCTCAGAATATCAGAATTAGTTCTCGATTTACTGATGAGTTCTCGAATATTATGAGTACTCAAATAACTTATGTTTTCAGATAACTTTAACAGTTCTCGGATTCTTTAATAGTTCTCGAAAAATATTGATTCTCGAATACATGATAGTTCTCGATAAATAAGATGGGTTCTCGGAAAATTATGGAATCTCAAAAAATCATGGGTTTTCGAAGTAGAAGACCTTGACCGAGAACTCCTGTCCGTGAACTTGATCGAAAGCTTTATAACCGAGAACTTAAAACCGAGAACCTGAATTCGGTAACTGAGATATTTTCCGATAACTTAATTTATTGATTCTTAAAACCGAAAACCAGTTGTTATTATCGAAAACTAAAAGTGATAGAGTTAGGGGTTTTGATAATAATTTCCAAATATCTTAGGTGTATTTATATCTATCCAAGTCTATTAGTTCGAATAAAAATAAATAAATATTTTTTTTATTCGAAACTTGGAGATAAAGTTACACAATTTCAGGAAACATAATCAAGTCAAAATTTTATCCCAAAAATAAGGGGATTTGAAAATATGCAATTTACAATATATTAACATGTTTTGATTCAATGATATCAGTAACTGAATCACAAATTGATATTGTTATCATATTATGTGGCACATAATTTTTGTTGAATAATGACAAATAAGGAAAACAAATATTCATGGACTCATAAAATAATGCTCATGATTTATCTTCTTCAAGAATTTTTCTTTTGGGTTTTGGGTAAATTTGAAAGCAAATAGCATTCAGTTAATTTGTAATCATAATGGAAAAAAAAAACTGCCGCACCAATTTTTTTTTTCTAGGATGAATTTCATGATTTAATTTATATAATCAAAATTGCTCTGATACCACAAGTTGATTATATTAATACGAACATAAGGAATAAACATAAGATTTAATTAAGTGTACCTGATTTGCTTATCCGTTCAGGAACCTCAGTAATGGAAGACACCATCATCTTGATCGGGTTCCCTTTAGGGTATGCAGTTCTGATGGTTTATGTGTTCTTGAGTTATGAACACATTGAGAGAGAGAGATAGGGGATGGCTAATGGTGTTATGAATGTGTCTCAACCCTAATCTCATAATATCTCTTCATATTTATACATACCCAGGGGACACCCTAATAAGACCCATTTAATGATAGTCCGTCCATCAAAGACATATCTGTTATTGGGCTTAGGATAATATTAATAATTGATCATCATTATATAAATGATTATAATGGCTATCGATAAATATACAAACGTTACGTATATTTATTCCAACAACGCAGTTATGGTGTTATACACCGTAACATTAACAGCTCCACAGTTTTATTAGATGAGAATTGGGAAGCCAAGTTATCCGGTTTTGAAATTTCTATTAAACAAGCGGTTAACCGAATGGACCAGATCATCCTTTCTGAACCTATTGGCACAATAGGGTATATGGACCCAGAAATTGAAAAGACGAAATGGGTGACTCATAAGTCGGATGGTATACGCATTTGGTGTTGTATTATTTGAATTATTATGCGGGAGAAGAGCATCAGAGCCGGCCCTAGGGGTGTGCAAGCCGCACTCCCGGCCGAGGCCCGTTTTTTTCGAGGGCACTAGATTTATATATACAGTATAGATGTTTTATATATATATATATCGGTGGAACTAAATATTACTCAACATATACTGTAGCTCAGTTGGTTAACCCCTCCATTCCTAATAACTCCACCTAATAACGTAAGTTCGATTCCCCGGCGTTTTTCTTTTTGTCTTTTTTTCTTTCACCTTTGATTTCCTTGGATTAATAAAAATGGTCGCTTGACAGTCAAAAGATTCAAAACTATAATTGCGGCAACTAATAATCCTACAAACATATTTTTTCAATCAACTTTACATTTAACATTTTTTTTTTTTGGACGGCAAATTTTTTATTACAATTTTATTCCATCTCACCTTGCATTTTGCAAGGATTTGAACCCATAATCTTACATTTATAAGGGAGGATACCATACCACTATAAAAAATCTACATACTTATTCAAAAGTATTGTTTTCTATTAATATATGAATAATGAATAACAATTTTAAACATCATTCAAGTTTTTTATAAAGTAAATAATTTTATAAGACGAATAAAACATTTTAGTTGTTGTATTGAATGTCAGTACCATACCGGTATCGTAACTTTGATTTCGACATCGTTTGAACCTTTCACCCTATATAATATATATTATATGTCTTTACCCCATTTATTTTGCATTAAAATACTGAAAATGCAACTTCATTTTGATATAAGTTTTACTAAAAACATGGTTGTGTTTGAATTTGACATCGTACTTAAGTGCGGTGGTGTAAAGATGAAAATATGTGACCATTTGTCATTACATAAAAACGCTCTTTTAAATATACATTACAAAATAACTAATACATATATGTTTTATAAATTGTTGAAAATGAAACAATTTCCATAGTCTCAAGATATGACTCATATGAGGACCTATAGATTAAAGTTGTGGGTTGATATATCGATTGCTAGAAGAAAGTAACTGATGTAAGCTATCGAATGTAAAAATTGTTTTTGACCCTCTCAGTTAAATCTTCTAGTTCCATCTCTGTATATATATATATATATAGTTTATTGCTATAACGTTAATCACCATTTAAAATTAGTTTATATAATTCGTTTTTGGCCTAAGGGCCTTTTTTTACATCTCGTACAAGGCACTTGAATTCTCAGGACCGGCTCTGAAGAGCATATAGCAAGAATGAGGCTAATAGGTATCTAGCTCATCTAGCCAAAGATCAATATGAAAACGAAACACTGCAAGATATAATCCATTCCCATTTAAGGAATCAAATGTCCTGTAATCAAATTTCCAGGGGATCGTTAAAACGATACTCAAAAACGGCATATTCTTGTTTAAAGGAAGATCGAGCACATCGCCCACATATGCTCATTATTGTTGATGAACTTCAAAAAGCATTTGAGAAAGCTTTAAAGTTTAAGCCGCGACCTGAATCTTTTGTAAGACCCTTTTCGTATCCTTTTTTTTATAGTTCATCTTTTAACTTAATTTCCTATCGTTTTAATTTGTTTACTTTAATTAATAACAATTAAAAGAAAAAATATAACTAAAATTACCATATAAAAGTTATTATTCGTTAACAAATTAGCATTACTAATTATATTTTATAACTCGTTGTTAGTTACAGTTATAAAAGGGTTTGAACTAACTTTTATTTCAAAATTACCGACCACTAACTACAAACAAATTGAAGGAAATAAAATTAAAATACAATATAAGAAAATACTTATTCATTCTATCTTTATAACGAAATATGTACTTCATATTCTATTAACTTCAACAATTAGCGTTATTGTCCTCCTTTAGTATTTGACTAGTGGGACTTCCCGCGCGTTGCGGCGGGTGTCCGACTTATATTAGGTAAAATTACAATGTCTATTACGAACCAACTCATTTCAGGCTCCTTACACTTTCATTCCATAACACTCGTGCTATGCGGGGTGGCACAAATTTACAACACCGGTGAGTGTCGCACACCATGTTGTAGATTGTGAATAACGTGTTTCGATAAATTTACGTATGATAAAATTTTTATTTATTACTTGAAAATAGAAACTCGGATATTAGTACTGAGCATCACAAAGGAGCCCCTCATAACCAATTGTTGGCATAGGTGATTAAGGACCATAGACTGCATAAACCATAACTATTGCCAAAAGTTACCACCATAATCTTTAAAAACCGGATGCTATGAGAGCGCTGGGGTGTGGGTGTGTGTATAGGCAAATCATATATTAAAATCTGGTTAATAGTACTCCATAATTGTGTTCATATAAGAATTAATGTATGACTATTTAAATTCTAAAAATTTATTGTTTGGCAGGTTATTGAAGCTTAAAGGCTATTGTTGGATATAGGATAAACACAAGAAAAGAATTCGCCTTTAAAGGCATGGTTCATGAGTTAAGACCGGTGAAAGAAATTAAAGTCATTTTGTTTCTATGGATAAAACATAGGGCAAAATTTAATTAGTTAAAACGGTCTCTATGATGTAGGTTTAATGTCATTGACAAACTGAAAACTTTTCGTGTGTGTACCTACGCTGGCTACTTTCTAGTTTCCCGTTGTGTTATAATATTAACATGACATTAAAAAAACAATTTTCTAACGCTGGAAAAACTTAAAGAATGGAAATAACGCATGATTTACAAAGGATATTTAATGTATATCCTAGATTGATGATTTTATAGAAAGTAATGCATCAGGTTCGAGTGTTGTTTGACACATCACGTCATGCTAGATTCCATTGTTGTGCTTTCGGGCAGGTGGAGGTCGGGTTTCTGCGCATCTGGAAGAGCCAAGAAGTTGGCAGCGGTCGAATAGTCGACCTTGGCCATAGCGCCCGATGTCACGGTGGTTGGCATGTCGTTGCTCGCCATTTAAAAAAAAACTAAGCAATATATTATAGAGTATTAGATACATGTGTTAAGTTACATTTAATGCATGTCATAACATTGTTTGACTCTTGTTCAATTTTTTTATTTTTAGTGAACAGCTAAGCATTTTATTCAACAAAAGGCAACAGCCTCAACTCTCGAGCGAAGAGCTAGAAAAAAAGAACAGAAAGACAACACAAAACACCTAACGATAGAAAACAGAACACGAAAATATTACAAACTACTCAGCAGGTCAACAATCCAATTGTTATATTGTGTTGTTGGACAGGAGTTGGTCTCGGATGATAGAGTGACTTTTGTTTGAACCAACATTCGGTTCCACATGATTAAGTGAGTTATGTTCATATTAACCTTAGTCATGGTACAATAAAGTGATGTCTGTTTAGACCAACATTAACCAATCAAGTCGTCATTTTGTAGTGTTTGTCGAGATAACAGTCGGATGTATTCGGTAATAAGTAAGCGATTCTAGCAAGTACGAATCCAAACATTTTTGTCTTTTTCACAGGGTATTGATTACATGTGTTCGGTTATATTTAATGCAAATTAGTAACGCTTGTTAAGTTACTTGTGAGTAGACAACCTCTACCAAAAAATATGAACATAGACAACCTTAACATCCATTAATCTTCCCCACAAATCCTATAACTACACTGAAAATAACCAACTTTCCTAACATAATTACATTTTACACATTAAAGCTCCTTGATTTTTACTATACAATAGCCAAAATGACTTGCATGTGCCATCCAGTACATTACTACCATGAACCATCATGTAAAAACAAGTAGAACAAAGTGGTTGATCGATAGGGTTTGAGCCAACGTGGGCAAGCCATCAAGCTGAATGCATCAGGCCATCAGGGTCAGCCAAAAGTGGTCATTAGAAACAAATGGGCTCATGGGTAATGGGTTCCAACTTCCAACCACTTTTGACTTTCTATGAAAGGCCCATTAAGGAGTGTTTAATGTTTATGTTTATCTCCCATGTTTAAGGGTGAAATAAATTGATTTCAATAAGTGCCGCGATTACTTATTTCAAACCGATTATTGTTCTAGGATCTAAAATTGCAGATTTACCCTTTAGACCGCCTAAACTATCAAATGTGCAGTCTTAAAAGAATAAATAGAACATAAGGTTCTCACCTTTCTAATAATAAGAATCTGAACCATAAGAATCCGAATTGTAAGAATCCTCATTGTTGAAACCATTAGTCAGTAATTAAATCTCAAACGGATCAAGATGACAAAAAAATAAAAATAAAGGAAAGTTATAAAACTTTCAAGATTGCTATAAGCAAAATCAAACCTTGTCGAATTTCCCAACTTCTGCAGGATCCGCCTCCTCATCGACCTACTCAGAGAGTAATTCAAAAATCAAAATTAGTGTTTTTTTCAAAAAATAATAAAATTTAGTTAAAGTCCCACATTTAGAGTAATAGCCAATCTTTGTAGCACTTACACATGAACACATTTGATCTTGAGATTCTTTAAGTAGCCTTTCATAATAAACATCATTCACTATCTTAGCTTGAACAACATACGGCAGCCTTTCCTAAAACAACAAAACAAATTAACATGTCGCATATTGAACCGAACCATAGATGAAACAAGAAAACCAAAAACTTCGGTGAATTTACAGACCTGACCATTGGTCTTTCAGCGGATTCTGAATGCACGCCCTTTGAATTCTCAGAATTGGCAGAGCCAGAAGAGTTTGAGTGCTTTAAAGATTCAACTTCTGTCTTCTTTGCAAAATGACCGCCGGAACCTCTTACCCTTCTCATTGCATGTTGGTGTTGTGATTCGTGAAGATAAGGCTGTGAAATAAGACCAGTATAACATGTTGTTTACCGCTTTACAGTTTACATAACCAAATTCATCCTTAAGTTACAAACTAATAAAATCACAATTTACCTTTCTGTCTTTTATAAGTTTCTTTTCAAGCTCTGCTTTTGCACGCGATTGTCTTCGACTCAATATTGCATGGTATTGTTTGGCATTTACATAAACAGGCTCTGGTGTCATTTCAAGTGCCAAAGGCACCCTTGCTTGCACATCAAATAACTGAGGATGAACCTATAAACACAAATAAAATCCTCAACCCTTTAATAGTAAATGCCAGGGATGTCCAAAAGTCTGGTAACTGAATGATAGCTTTAATGGTGGGGGCATAGATGGGAGAGGAAGGCTATTAGTGTAAATTTGTTTTGATATTGTAAATGATGAGGTTGGTGAAATGTCTAGATTACCCTTCTAAGTGTCTTAATTGTCCCAACTATCCCCATAATACCCTCAAATTTCTTGCTTAAATATGTTGTACATGTTGCTCCTTGAGTTGTACGGAAACGAAAATTACTTTATTGGCCATCACTCCTCCTTTATAATGTATTATAGATACGCTTCAATTTGAAAAGAATATAAGTTCAACAACACTACTTTCCTCAATAATTTTATCAATCCTACCATGCACCCCGGCCACTCACTCTGTTGATATCAAAGCAATTATAAACACACGAATAATGAATCAAACTCAGGCTTTTTATTATGCTTGTTGTGAATAAAAAATACATGAACATCAGCATGGCTTATATAGCCAACAGTCCAACGATAACATAACTGAAACTACTGAAAAGAAGGACAAGCTATCAACTAATGACTTATTCAAAAACTGCATAACGTTAATACCCCCTCTTGATTCAAACTTCTGCACTCCCATCATAAACCCAAAAAACACAAACTTTTCTCTGGACAAAGCTTTAGTCAAACTGTCTGCAACCTGATCATTTGTATTGCAAAATCTTAACACCACCTTCTCCTGCTTTACCATGTCCCTTATGAAATGATACTTCAATTCTATATGTTTAGCCTTACCATGTTGAACTGGATTCTTGGACAAGTTGATGGCAGACTGACTGTCACACCATATCACAGTTGCACTTCTTTGAACAATGCCTAAATCTTCCAATATCCTACTGATCCACACACTTTGACAGGCTGCATTTGTGGCTGTAATGTATTCAGCCTCAGTACTTGACAAGGCAATAGTACTTTGCTTCTTAGAGCTCCAAGAGACAGCTCCACTTCCAATAGAGAATATATAGGCTCCCACACTTTTCCTATCATCAACACAGGCACCCCAATCACTGTCAGAGTACCCTGTGAGTAGGATCTCCTCATTTCTTTTGTACCATAGACCAAACTTGTGAGTTGAGGCAATGTACCTCAACATTCTTCTTGCCAGATCTGGCCTGGTATGGGTCAAGTAGATAAGACCTCCTATCAAGCTTCTGTACCTGGATTCATCAACTTTATCTTCTCCATCATCCATTTGATATTTATCATATGGATTCATAGGGACATCTTCTGTCTTACAATCTTTCATATCAAACTTAGCTAGCAGGTCCAGTGCATATCTCTCTTGAGAAACAAACACTCCTCTTTTGGTTTGCGTTACACCTAAACCAAGAAAATACCTCAGCAGCCCAAGATCAGTCATCTCAAACATCTGTTTCATGCCATCTTTGAATCCTGCTACTAATGTTTCACTAGAATTTGTTCAAATAATGTCATCCACATATAAACATACATAGATAACATCAGTTGAACAATGCTTAACATATAAAGTGGGCTCATTTAAACTCTTAACATGCCCATGATCATGAAAATAACCATCAATTTTAGCATACCATGATCTAGGAGCTTGCTTCAAACCATAGAGGGCCTTGTAGAGCTTGTAAACTTTATCTTCCTGTCCTCTGATTACAATGCCTTCTGGCTGCTCAACAAATATCTCTTCCTCAAGATCACCATTTAAGAAGGCAGACTTTACATCTAGTTGATGCAAAAGCCACCCCTTGTGTGCAGCAACAACAAGAATTCTTCTGATGGTTTCAAAACGAGCCACAGGAGCAAAAGTCTCCTCATAATCAATTCCATACTTATGATAGTATCCTTTTGCAACTAATCTTGCTTTGTGCTTGATAAGAGTTCCATCTGGTCCCACTTTAGTCTTGAAAAGCCATTTAAGCCCCACTATATTTTTACCATGAGGAAGATCAACCAGTTTCCAAGTCTGGTTCTTATTAATAGTATCAATTTCAATTTCCATGGCCTCCTGCCATTCTTTTCTTTGAGCAGCATCAGAAAAACACATAGGATCAGTAACATTGAGAGCAAACTGACAGTTCAACTGATCAGTTGGAGCAGCATTCACTTCTTGAGTATTGGTATACAACTCACTTAGAGACCTTACTTTCAATGGGACAGATGAACTGGAACTGGAACCACCTTCAGCATAAGAGTGTTGAGTATGAGACTGTGGAGTTGTGACACTTGATGAAGCTGTCCCTTCCAAATTGATAGAAGGACCAGAATCATCATTGTCATCACCTTGGAGTACCTCAGCAGTGTCTTTTTGGAATGGATCAACATACATCCTTTCATACAGTTGCTTGTCTGACTTGTGCACATCTTGCCAATCCCAGGAACAGTCTTCCAGAATCTTTGTATCACCATAACTTTTTGTTTCAAACTTCTTGGTAGCAGGATTAAACAATCTATAGCCTGTGCCATTTGATGAGTGCCCAATGAAGATCAACAAATTTGATCTATCATCAAGCTTTCTTCTTCCCTGAGAAAATACATAACCATATGCTACACAACCAAAAATCTTTAAGTTAGTAACATCAGGTTTACTGCCAAACCAAACCTGATAAGGTGTCATCCCTTGAACTGCTGTTGTTGGAGCTCTATTAATAATATACACAGCTGTAGCAACTGCTTCTGCCCACAAATAATTTGGCAACCTTCTTTCTTTCAGCATGCTCCTAGCCATTCCCATTACAGTTCTATTCTTTCTTTCCACTACACCATTGTGTTGTGGAGTATGGGGTTCACTCAACTCCCTTCGGATCCCATTCTTTTCACAGTAGGAATTGAATTCTTTGGAGCAGAATTCTCCCCCTCTATCAGTTCTTAAAACCTTGAGGCTGCAATCACTTTGTTTTTCTACTAATGCTTTAAAAATTTTGAATTTTTCAAAGGCATCAGACTTCTTAGACAAGAAATGTAACATCGCAAAAATTTCCCCAAATTTTTATACGTAAAAGCCTTATACATCTTGATCATTAACTATTCCTAACACACAACTTATATATAAATGTAATAATAATAATAATAATAATAATAATAATAATAATAATAATAATAGTATTAATTTTAACACCCCAACCGATGGCGGAAACATCGGGATGTCACGTAGTGATGATTGTTCAGTAGCTCATGGTGAATAATAATTTCATTAAATGATTTAAATAATTTACATACAATTGTTCTACAAGGATTCGTACATCAAATTGAATAAAACTATGCACATATCTTCAAGCAAATCTTCAAGCAAGTAGAACCTGAAACATGTTAAGTTGAAAATATTTTGGGTCAACAAAAGTTGGTGAGAATTACATAGGTTTTTGAAAGACAATTGATAACAATAGTTTGTACAACACTCAGCGTTGTATGGTGATAGAGTATGATACCGACATGTAACAATGCGTCTTTGTACAACCAAACCTTGTGTCGACTGTTGACTAACTCGCAAGTTAGTTAAATGTTGTTACTGTTATCGATCATCCTTGAATTTATGCGGGGGATGGGTTTGTCAGACCTATAGCGCTATAATCTAAACAGGCGGCTTGATCATTGTTAATGATTGTACTGTGTCTTTTTGTTACAGTCAAATGATAGAATGATGTTGTAATTGAATCACAAGTATATATGAGTAAATGATAGTATAAAATATTTGAACATGTTTCACCCCAAAAATAGTGAAAATAGAGTAAAGGGGCTATGTAAACTCACCTTGGTAAAATGTTATATCTGTTGAAAAATTGAATAGTGGTGTTGCCCAAATGTGTCAAGTATCACCCTATAATAAGGTAATAAATAAGTCTATCTAGTCTACAAATGTATACATTCTAGGGCTTTGAATTTGGGGATAAATGCTTGTTTGATTAATATTAAAATTGTTTGATAATTGAGAGAATTTTTGTAAATAAATAAACAAAAATTTCTTTTTATGAAATTTAAATTTAAGATGGTCACAACAATGTGTTTAAAGTATAAAAATAATTTTTATAAAATTATTTTCTTTAAAATAGATTATTAAATCTATTTATTACAAATTGTCAAACTTTCACTTTAATAATTAAAAATACTAAAATTAAAGAATTATTATTTTAAAAATCATATTTCTGTTCTAAATATTCAGAAATAAATTGTATAAAATTTTGGTACAAAAATAATAAAAATTGAATTTATTATGATTTAATTATGATTAAAACTAACAAAAATTGATTAAAAATATTAAATAATTGATTTTTTAGAATTAAAAATCATTTCAGTAAAATTTATCATTGTACAAACTCAGGATAATTTTTGTAGAAATTTATAAAATTGTTTTGATATTTTAATGGATTTTTATAAATATAATAGAATAAAATTGATTTAATTATTATATATATTAAATAAATTAAATTCAGAAAACTAAAAAATTATGGGTAAAACTTTTACCCCAGATTTGTTAAAAATAATTTTTTTAGAATTTATAAAAAGGTTTTAATAATTAAAAATGAATTTACAAGATTAAAGGTATAATATATATATATATATAATTGATTTGTTTGTTAAAAACCAAAAAATAAGGAAAGAGGGTTGCCATGGCCGGGACTCGAACCCGGGTGGCTCAGGTTTGAAGCATCAGTCACAACCACTTGGCTTAGGCCAGTGGTTGTGATTATTCCTGCTTTATATAAAATAAATATTATATGCAAAACGAGTTTATCCCCAATCTAAATCATTCGAACCCTAATTACTGCAATTGTTTGATTCACACATCAATAGCCCAATTAACCTTAGGGCTATTGATGTGTGAGTGCCGAAGGTCATAACCCACAAAAAAAATTGTACTTACAACGTTGATATGAATACGATTGCTCGGTCAGTTTAAAAAGTCAAACGTGCTTCAATTATCAAGAACAGAGGTTTGTATATGAAGAATTGGGGATTGGGGTAGGATGTTCGGCGATGTGAGATGGTCCAGAAACCTTTAATTTATAGGGAAATGTCTTGGTGTTTGATTTGGAAATGGTTGACCGAGTTGTTAAGGTTTGACGCGTAAAAACTCAAAATTGGTAAGAATTGATGGGAATTCGTTGTGTGTTTGACTCGATGAGGGCCGATAATCACGTCACGTTGCCAAATTACAAGTCAATCACGAGTCAAGGATCTTGATTATGGAAGGCTATTGATCTCAGTTGACTTTCCAAGTCCACTGAGATGATTTCATGTTCGTATATAATTAAATCGTATCCAGATTGTAACAAATATAAAGGCTGGAGCAGTTGGTTTCTGTGTTGGTGTTGCAAGGTTGAACCGGGTAGGGACTCAGGTTCGAGTCCCGTCCCCATCATTATTATTTTTAAACATAACTGGTCTGGGCCGGGTATTGGGCTTGGTCTGGGCCTGGGTGATTGGGCTGTGGGTTAAATAAATTGTGTTGTGGGCTTAGACATAACATAATTAAACAAATCTTATTATTATTATTATTATTATTATAAACTTTTATATATATACATATATATATATATATAGATGTATATGTATGAATAATTATCATTGTATCACCAAAAATAATAAAACTTGTCGTTTTAATCCGTAACGTACAATTATTTAAGACGAAATGTTACATTAATAATAATAATAATAGCAAATATATATATATATATATAACTATACAGATTCTACATAACTCTACCCCACCCCTCATTTTCTTTTTGTTGTTTCGAAGCCCAGACGTGTCCGGCCCAGTACACCCGGCCCAACCCAAACATTCCCTTTTCTTCATAACCGCTTTTAAAAAATATATGGACGGGCCGGGGATCGAACTTGAGTCCCCAACCGGTCCAGGATTCAGCAAACAACAACCCACCACTAGGCCACCATGTGTTATTGGTTTAATACCAGATTTCATTTTATTTAAGGCTTTCTGAAAGAAACAGATACGATCTGTTTCTCCTTTCCCTGTTTTCGCTACACCTTTTTAGCCAAAACCCACAAAGTCAAACCTTCTAAACATCCAAATTGACGCACCATCAACCAATTTTTGGAAGTAATCTTGACCGCTACATGATTCTCGGCCATAATCACATTTTAATTAATCTCATGACGTGATTTCAGGCCATGATTTACGCGTTTAAACACCTTAACAAGTCAACCCTCTAAGCACTCATTTAAACCCGACCACTATATAAATTGATCCTCAAAATCTATTCAGACCATGATGAATCCAATTCCTGTACACCTTAATCGCACAAACAAACCACTATCTACGTCTAATCGAAGCTGTTGACTTTAGAAGTTGGTTCGCGAATAGAAGTCTTTCGGGTCTGGTATGTTTTAATTCTTGGTTGTAGTGTGTTAATCGAGTATTGATAGATGTTAACCCCATGTTTAATCAGAATATAATCGCGTGTATAAACAGATTAGAAAACTAGGGTTTTTAAGGCTTATTTGGGGAAGATGATACCAGGTCGCGTGGCTTTATAAACATATCAGAAACAACTTCAAACAGAAATCTGATCTAGATCAGATGGTCACGCGTCCTGTTGTTAACCAACTCGTCCTGGGTTCGAATCCTAGCAACCTCAAAACTTTTGTTTAGCTCAAGATTGCAAAGGCCAGAGCCCGTAGGAGACAAGATCTAGGAGCCGTGAAATTTATAAAGGGGGAGGATGGGCATGTTTTAGTGAAGGATCAGGACATTAAGTTGAGATGGCAAACCTATTTCCATGATCTCTTCAACAGTGGGAGGACGTACCAACAAGAAAACAGTAGCAACATTACTCAAGAGCGTCACCGGGAAAACTGTTATTGTCGCGTATAACTCTCAGTGAGGTAAGCTTAGCACTTAGGAAGATGGGAAGGGGTAAGGCAGTTGGCCCAGACAACATCCCGATTGAAGCGTGGAAGTGTTTAGGAGAGGAAGGAGTCCAATGGTTAACTAACTTCTTCAATAGTATATTCAAGTCTGGATATATGCCAGATCAATGGAGAAGTAGTGTCGTGGTGCCTATATATAAGAACAAAGGAGACGCCCAATGTTGTGGAAGCTATAGAGGAATTAAGTTGCTGAGCCACACTATGAAATTATGGGAAAGAATAATTGAGACTAGGATTAGAAAAGAAACTCATATTTCGCTAAACCAATTTGGCTTCATGCCTGGGCGGTCAACTATTGAAGCAATCCACATTCTAAGGAGACTAATGGAGAAGTATAGGGAGAAAAGATGGGACTTGCATATGGTGTTCATTGACTTAGAAAAGGCATACGACAGTGTCCCGCGTAAGCTACTTTGGGATACTTTGGAATGTAAGCGGGTGCCGGGGAAGTATATAGATATAATTAAGGATATGTATGAAAGGTCTGCCACGAGCGTTCGGGCTCCTGTAGGGGATACTGATTCCTTTCCTGTGGAGATTGGACTCCATCAAGGGTCTTCTTTGAGCCCATTTCTCTTTGCCATGGTATTGGATGAGCTGTCCAAATCGATTCAGGAGGCAGTTCCGTGGTGTATGCTTTTTGCTGATGATATTGTGTTAGTGGCGGAGACCAAATAAAGTCTAAATGCGAGGGTAGAGGAGTGGAGAGCATCTTTAGAGAGCAAGGGGTTAAGGATTAGTCACTCGAAGACAGAGTACCTCTACTGTGGTTTCAGTGGTGCAGATGAAGTTAGTGACACGCAGATCACCATCGATGGTCAAGCGGTCCCGAAGACAACGACTTTCAAATATCTAGGATCTTTTGTTCAAAATGATGGAGAGATAGATAGAGATGTAACCCACCGTATCCAGGCCGGCTGGTGTCGATGGAAAGCAGCCTCTCGGGTTTTGTGCGACAGGAGGTTCCCAACTAAACTAAAGGGTAAATTCTATAGAGTTGCAGTCAGACCGGCTATGCTGTATGGGTCGGAGTGTTGGGCCATCAAGAAGACTCAAGCCCGCAAGATGGATGTAGCAGAAATGAGGATGCTTAGGTGGATGTGTGGGTACACAAGGCTAGACCGAATAAGAATTGAGATTGTTAGGGTAAGGTTAGGTTTGGTTAAGATTTCAGAGAAGATAAAGGAGTGGAGATTGAGATGGTTTGGACATGTGAGGAGGAGGCAGATGACATCGACAGTTAGAGTAGTGGAGGAGCTGACTGTTGACGGTAGGAGGAGTAGAGGTAGACCCAAGTTGACCTGGGATAAGCGTATTGAACAGGATTTGATAGAGTTGCACCTCTCTGAGGACATGGTCCAAGATAGGAGTTCGTGGAGACGTAGAATTGAGGCTAAGGATTCTTAGGGACTGTTTCATATATTCCTTTTGGGTTATGTTGTTTTTATTTCATATATACCTTTGTTTTAATACATGACAACTTTCTATGTTTCTGTATGGGTTTTGTTTTGATGGCATATATACCTTTGTTTATAATACAGGACACTTTCAATGTGTATATAAATTCAGTATCCCTTCATTAGTTTTTAGCGTTGTTTATTGGGAGTTTTTGTTTGTCGAGCCGGGGGTCTCTCTGGAAGCAGCCTTTCTATCCGCAAGGATAGGGGTAATGTTTGCCTACATCCCACCCTCCCCAGACCCTACTCTTAGTTGTGCTATGTGTGGGATCTACTGGGTAAGGTTGTTGTTGTTGTTGTTTATTTTATCATTATCTTTTAAAATGGTTTTAAAATACCAAAACAACTTTATAAATCGTATAAAATTTATTTTATGCAATTCAAATGGTTAAGTTTATTAAACAATTTTTAGTTTTTCAAAAATCTTTTATTTATTATATATAATAAATATTACAAGTTTATTCTATTATAATTATAAAATTCTATAAAAATATCAAAACAATTATATAAATTTCCACAAAAATTATTCTAAGTTTATATAACATTAAACATTTCTGAAATGATTTTTATTTTTGAAAAATCATTTATTTAATATTTTTAATCAATTTTTGTTAGTTTTAATCATAAATAAATCATAATAAATCCATTTTTCAATATTTTTGCACCAAAATTTTATATAAATTATTTCTATTTATTTGGAACAGAAATACCATTTTTAATTTAAAAATTCTTTAATTTTAATATTTTTAAATATTAAAGTTATATTTTGACAATTTGAAATAAATAGATTTAATATTCTATTTATAAGAAAATAATTTTATAAAAATTATTTTCATACTTAAAACTTTATTTTGTGACCATCTTTAATTTAAAATTTACAAAAAGACTTTTGTTTATTTATTTATCAAATTTCTCTTATTTATTAAACATATTATTTATTAATCAAACGAACACTTATCCTCAATTCGAAACCCTAGAAAATATTTGTAGACTAGAATGACTTAGACATATTTATTACCTTAATTATAAGGTAATACTTGGCATTGTTGGACATCACATATTCTATTTCACGAGACTTAACATTTTGCTAAGGTGAGTTTACATAGCCCCTTTTACTGTTTTACATTTTGGGGTGAAACATGTTTAAACATTTTATACACTATCATTTACTCATTCTTACATTGTTGAAACTTGTGATTCAACTACACTACCATTTACCCATTTTATCATTTGACTGTAACAAAAAGACACAGTACAATCATTAACATTGATCAAGCCGCCTGTTTAGATTATAGCGCTATAGGTCTGACAAACCCATCCCCCCGCATAAATTCAGGGATAATCGATAACAGTAACAACATTAAACTAACTTGCGAGTTAGTCATCAGTCGACACAAGGTTTGATTGTACAAAGACGCATTGTTACATGTCGGAATCATACTCTATCATCATACAACTGTGATTGTTGTACAAACTATTGTTATCAATTATATTCAAAAACCTATGTATTCTCACCAACTGTTGTTGACCCAAAATATTTTCAAACTTAACATGTTTCAGGTTCTACTTGCTTGAAGATTTGAGTTAATGCTTGAAGATGTGTGCATAGTATTATTCATTTTGATGTACGAATTCTTGTAGAACAATTGTATGTAATTTATTTAAATCATTTAATGAAATTTATTATTCACCATGAGCTACTAAACAATCATCAATACGTGACATCCCGATGTTTCCGCCATCGGTTGGGGTGTTACAAGAAATACACCCAACACATCCTAGTTACATCATCAATCAATAAAAAATAATAGAGACTGTGTCCTAGACTTGGTACCTACATAGGACCACAAAGGTCCGCATTGTGACACCCGGCAATTTTCGGTAACTAACTTTTGAATATCTAGTAAGTCTACCTTAGCAAGAAACGTTTATAAACAAACTTAACTGGGTTAGTTGAGTCGGGTCAGATTAGGATTTGTCCAGGGTCCAATGATCTGGAGGATCATTGGGAGTCGTTTTGAGAATACATTAGTACCGGGTCCCGTTGTTGGTAACATTACATGAATTAATTTAGTATATGTGTAGATTATGGGTCGTGTGGTGGATTGTATGCTTATACTTGCCTAAATGATGTACGAATGATTATACGTGCCTAAACATACTAAGTATAGACTATGGATGCATGCTTATGTGTTAAGATGTGTTGAATGCGTTAAACACGACAAACTGGAAAAAGGTTAACATGTGTTAAAAGTGCTGTTAACATGTGTTAAAAATGTGCTGATGACCTGAATGTGGAACTTTTGGGCGAATGTGGAAATGGGGTTTGAAAAATGGGCGAACGTGGAAACAAAGTGGGCGAATGTGGAAAAGTTCCACATTCGACCACTAAAAAGGGGCGAACGTGGAAAAATTCCACATTCGACCACTTCAACTGGGCGAACGTGCAGACAGTATAAATACCATCCTTAGCCATTTTTCACCATTTCACAAACCCTAAACGCCTCCAAACACTCTCTATCAGCTATTATCATTGGGGAAGGAGTTTTTGAGCTTGTTTTTCATAACCTAACTCTCTAAATCATTACAAGTGAAAATCTAAGGTGTGTTCTTCATTACAAATCCTTTTTAAACAATTTTGACTTGTTTTAATCTAAACCCCAAGGGTCCAGATCTGATATCAACATGTTTTATGGGTAAAAACCTTCCTAATATCTTTCTAAATAAAACCTATTCATAAACAATGAGTTTTCATACAATTTAACATGTGTTTATGTGGTATTAAGCATTGTTTGATGATTATTTGTTATATAGATGAGATAACAACAACCTAGGGCTGTTATTAATGATGGGTTATGATTGAAACGTGTTACCTTTGATTGTTGATGGTGTTTTGATGATTAGAGGAGTTTTTAGTTAGATTTAGGGTTGTTTTTGGGATGATTATGTTAAGGTTATGATAGGGGTTTCTTGTTCATGATGATCCGAGTATGATAAACTGATTATTAATCGATTTCAGAAAGTTCCCTAATTGGGTAATATTTGCATGCATGATGATGTGACATCTCCATAATTTGCTATTTTAGGAAACTTGTAAAACGGATAAATTTTGGGGTAAAATTGGTAGGGTTTCGTAGGAATATGTTAATGATGCTTGACTGCTGTAACTCATGATGTTTCGTGATGTTTTCGGATGTTTTTGGATGCGTTTTTGAGTAAACAACACAACAGGGTCGAACCTGGAACACCTTCGGCCAGCCGAACGGGCGAAGGTGGAATCCAGGGGTCGAACCTGGAAGAAAAAGGGGCGAAGGTACCACAAGGGGGCGAAGGTGGAAGAAAAAGGGGCGAAGGTGGAAGTTCGAACCCACATTCGACCAGTTCAAGTCACCTTCGACCACTTACAACTACATTCGACCCTGTGTTAACAAAAATGAGATTTTTGATACAAACTAAGTGTTTTATGCTTGAACCTTGCATGTAACCTATGTGTACTTGATTAGTTAGGGTAATGGGTCACCAACGGGATGTCGGGTCGGTCTAGTGTGTCGGTTAAACATTTAAACACGTTTTAAAACATACTTGGTTATGATCTGGACAATCGGGGACTAGATAACCTTATGGTTATTAGTCGGAATACTTATGTGAACATTTTGATAGATCTTCGGTAGAGGGATTGTCACGGGCAAAACATCTTTACACATATTCGAGGAACGTTATCTAAGGTGAGTTCACGGCCCCACATTTTACAGTTTTTACTTTCGGGGTGAGAAACATGCTTACAAACTCTTTTATGACTTATGACTTGTTAAACTCTTATGACTTATGACTTGTTATCACGTTATACTATGGCTTACTTATCTTACTATACGGTTCATCGAAAATCCCTTGAAACCACTAACATGGGTATATGGCGGGGAAATATGGATAGCGCTATTGGGAACTGACAAACCCCACTCGACGGTCGGACCGTGCGGGTGCATATTGTCTCTAACAAAACAAGGTCTACCGGCGATGACGGTAGCCCATAGGAACTAAGGGTAACACACGGCTTAGTCAGTAATGGTTTCACCCGTATGAGTATCTCATTCTGCGCCTGGTTTGGCGTTCTCACAAGCATAGTAGTAATTGTGATGGTAACATTTTTGAAGGATCACTGTAAACGTTTAATTAAAACCTGTGAACTCACCAGCATTATATGTTGACTCTTTTAGCATGTTTTCTCAGGTCGCTAAGGTAGCCGCATATGGATAGGCGCACGTGGTCGCACTGGAGTCGTCTCGTGTCTAGGGTTTCATCTGCACGTTTTGGGATTATGAACTTTTGAACTTATGTTTATTTATGCATGACTTTTGTAAACTTTAAAATGCTTCCGCACTATTAAATGTTGGTTTTAAACTTATGCATGGTTTTGTTTACGTATGTTTTTACATTTAGACGTCGTTTATTGTGACCGTTGACTTGGATCCTGGTATGTCACACGCCTCGCGGTAGAACTCCGCAGGTGGAAATTTGAGGGTGTGACAGATTGGTATCAGAGCCAATGGTTATAGTGAACTAGGACTGCATGTAGAGTCTAGACTATAGCCGAGTCACACACACACTAGACGGTCACATACATTTGAGTCGTGTCTTTTGGGCAAACATATTAACCTTGTCGGGGTGTCGGTCTCCTTACCACACAGTGTCACATTACCTACCTTATCCTTGGCTATTCCTAGCTTCACTTTATTTTCTTCTCTGGGTTACAGCCGAGGGGACTTATTTATCGATCTTTTGAGTTAGTTATATCATTCTGGGATGTGGTTATCGGGTGACTTGAAGTTCTGGCTCGAAGCACGCCTTGGGGACCATGTAGAGCGATTTGTTATTTCGGGTGCACACGAAATCACAAATCGAAATGCATGAAAATCTTGGTGGACTTTGTGTTCGGATTAACGGTCATGCTGGAACCGCATTCTGAGTTCGTTTGGTCACTTGTAGCTTGGTTTGTTTGCGGTACTGAGTGTCTCATCTCATGTTTTCGGTAAAAGATGTCTGGTGATCGTGGTGTTCGTAATGGTGGCGAGGGTCGGGAAAATATCAGCATAACCCGAGAAGAGCTAAACAATTTGATCCAGCAACAGGTGTCCATTGCTCTTGCTACCTTCCAGTTCGCTCAACATGGCCTAGGTGGGAACGCCGACAATCAACAACCCCCTCCACCGCCGCCCCCTCTCGGTCAGCAGGTGTGTACTTTCAAGGTGTTCATGGAACGCGATCCCCATATCTTTGGTGCGAGTGAGAACAACAAAAGGAAATGGGATAATGTTGGAGAGAGGTCAGCATCAGTTCAGCCTCAACAGGTGAGGAGGCTTGAAGCTTCAGGGTCAGATTTAGGGCAGAAGCGGAGTAGGTATGTGGGGAAGAACCCCAAGTGCAACCAGTGTGGGTACCATCATGTTGGGAATTGTGATACGTTTCGTTGTAATCGTTGCCACCGGAATGGTCATCTAGCTAAGGATTGTAGGACGACTCTTCGGCCGGCTCGGACTATCATTGCTGCTCCCGTTCGACAGGGAAATCAGGGTTGCTTTAATTGTGGCAAGTTGGGACATGTCAAGCGTACCTGCCCTAAGTCAGAGCAGGGTGGTTGGTGTTTTCATTGTGGTCAACCGGGACATCATAAGAAGGACTGCCCAGAGTTGAATCAAGCTGAAGCTAGGGCCGTAGGCGGAGGTGGAAACAATGAAGGTGGCGGTCAAGCTGCTCGTGACGATGTCATTGGTACTAGGGGAAACGGGTGGACCCAGACACTGTTACCCGTACGTATTCTCTCTTATCTCTTGTTACGCTTTGGTCATACTTTTATCCGCATTGTTGTGCGTTCGTGTTTCGGGTGTTTTCTTTGTGGTTTGGTCGCTGTTTCTCATTCTTTGGGTTGATGAGGGTCCTTTGGGGATGCTACTTGGACGGTACCAGTGGATTAGTTATACCGATCATAGTAGGCTCCAGTAGGCTTTCATCGGGGGTCTTTTGTCTCATACTCACATTGGGGAAAGTGGTTTCCCGGTTGTTACTGTCACGTTTGATTCATGACCTTCACTTGTCGTATTTTGGGGAACGTTACTTGGGCACCGAGGTCGACACACATTACTGTTGAAACCGAAAGAATCTCGGGACGAGATTCCTTTCAACAGGGGGATGATGTGACGACCCGGAAAAATTTTTCTTCTTATTTATTTTTCCTCCTCGACTTTGGGAAATTTTCGGGACGAAAATTCTTTCAACAGGGGGATGATGTGACACCCGGCAATTTTCGGTAACTAACTTTTGAATATCTAGTAAGTCTACCTTAGCAAGAAACGTTTATAAACAAACTTAACTGGGTTAGTTGAGTCGGGTCAGATTAGGATTTGTCCAGGGTCCAATGATCTGGAGGATCATTGGGAGTCGTTTTGAGAATACATTAGTACCGGGTCCCGTTGTTGGTAACATTACATGAATTAATTTAGTATATGTGTAGATTATGGGTCGTGTGGTGGATTGTATGCTTATACTTGCCTAAATGATGTACGAATGATTATACGTGCCTAAACATACTAAGTATAGACTATGGATGCATGCTTATGTGTTAAGATGTGTTGAATGCGTTAAACACGACAAACTGGAAAAAGGTTAACATGTGTTAAAAGTGCTGTTAACATGTGTTAAAAATGTGCTGATGACCTGAATGTGGAACTTTTGGGCGAATGTGGAAATGGGGTTTGAAAAATGGGCGAACGTGGAAACAAAGTGGGCGAATGTGGAAAAGTTCCACATTCGACCACTAAAAAGGGGCGAACGTGGAAAAATTCCACATTCGACCACTTCAACTGGGCGAACGTGCAGACAGTATAAATACCATCCTTAGCCATTTTTCACCATTTCACAAACCCTAAACGCCTCCAAACACTCTCTATCAGCTATTATCATTGGGGAAGGAGTTTTTGAGCTTGTTTTTCATAACCTAACTCTCTAAATCATTACAAGTGAAAATCTAAGGTGTGTTCTTCATTACAAATCCTTTTTAAACAATTTTGACTTGTTTTAATCTAAACCCCAAGGGTCCAGATCTGATATCAACATGTTTTATGGGTAAAAACCTTCCTAATATCTTTCTAAATAAAACCTATTCATAAACAATGAGTTTTCATACAATTTAACATGTGTTTATGTGGTATTAAGCATTGTTTGATGATTATTTGTTATATAGATGAGATAACAACAACCTAGGGCTGTTATTAATGATGGGTTATGATTGAAACGTGTTACCTTTGATTGTTGATGGTGTTTTGATGATTAGAGGAGTTTTTAGTTAGATTTAGGGTTGTTTTTGGGATGATTATGTTAAGGTTATGATAGGGGTTTCTTGTTCATGATGATCCGAGTATGATAAACTGATTATTAATCGATTTCAGAAAGTTCCCTAATTGGGTAATATTTGCATGCATGATGATGTGACATCTCCATAATTTGCTATTTTAGGAAACTTGTAAAACGGATAAATTTTGGGGTAAAATTGGTAGGGTTTCGTAGGAATATGTTAATGATGCTTGACTGCTGTAACTCATGATGTTTCGTGATGTTTTCGGATGTTTTTGGATGCGTTTTTGAGTAAACAACACAACAGGGTCGAACCTGGAACACCTTCGGCCAGTCGAACGGGCGAAGGTGGAATCCAGGGGTCGAACCTGGAAGAAAAAGGGGCGAAGGTACCACAAGGGGGCGAAGGTGGAAGAAAAAGGGGCGAAGGTGGAAGTTCGAACCCACATTCGACCAGTTCAAGTCACCTTCGACCACTTACAACTACATTCGACCCTGTGTTAACAAAAATGAGATTTTTGATACAAACTAAGTGTTTTATGCTTGAACCTTGCATGTAACCTATGTGTACTTGATTAGTTAGGGTAATGGGTCACCAACGGGATGTCGGGTCGGTCTAGTGTGTCGGTTAAACATTTAAACACGTTTTAAAACATACTTGGTTATGATCTGGACAATCGGGGACTAGATAACCTTATGGTTATTAGTCGGAATACTTATGTGAACATTTTGATAGATCTTCGGTAGAGGGATTGTCACGGGCAAAACATCTTTACACATATTCGAGGAACGTTATCTAAGGTGAGTTCACGGCCCCACATTTTACAGTTTTTACTTTCGGGGTGAGAAACATGCTTACAAACTCTTTTATGACTTATGACTTGTTAAACTCTTATGACTTATGACTTGTTATCACGTTATACTATGGCTTACTTATCTTACTATACGGTTCATCGAAAATCCCTTGAAACCACTAACATGGGTATATGGCGGGGAAATATGGATAGCGCTATTGGGAACTGACAAACCCCACTCGACGGTCGGACCGTGCGGGTGCATATTGTCTCTAACAAAACAAGGTCTACCGGCGATGACGGTAGCCCATAGGAACTAAGGGTAACACACGGCTTAGTCAGTAATGGTTTCACCCGTATGAGTATCTCATTCTGCGCCTGGTTTGGCGTTCTCACAAGCATAGTAGTAATTGTGATGGTAACATTTTTGAAGGATCACTGTAAACGTTTAATTAAAACCTGTGAACTCACCAGCATTATATGTTGACTCTTTTAGCATGTTTTCTCAGGTCGCTAAGGTAGCCGCATATGGATAGGCGCACGTGGTCGCACTGGAGTCGTCTCGTGTCTAGGGTTTCATCTGCACGTTTTGGGATTATGAACTTTTGAACTTATGTTTATTTATGCATGACTTTTGTAAACTTTAAAATGCTTCCGCACTATTAAATGTTGGTTTTAAACTTATGCATGGTTTTGTTTACGTATGTTTTTACATTTAGACGTCGTTTATTGTGACCGTTGACTTGGATCCTGGTATGTCACACGCCTCGCGGTAGAACTCCGCAGGTGGAAATTTGAGGGTGTGACACGCATGAACCAATTCTAGTTTCTTAGTAGCTCTCCAGGATGTAGACTTGAATGGGGCCCTTATCTGCTTTCCCAAAATACACCCCTCACACACATTAGTTCCTTTAATCTAAGGTATGCTAATCACCATCCTTTTATCATGCAACAGTTTCAAGTTGTCCCAATTAACATGCCCATATCTCTTGTGCCATACTTGTGCAGTAGATGCTTTTAAGGGAGTGCCTGACTCAGCCTTGGAAGCATCCAAAACAAACATATTGTTAGAAGCAATAGGAATTTTCATCAGTTCCATACCTTTGTTCTTGATTGTGCAGTTGTTGTCTTCAAAGTATAAGGCATATCCTTTCCTCATGAGTTGTCCTACACTTAACAAATTATACTCTAATGTGGGAGCATAATACACATCATTCAGCAACTTGTATGGGTTTGAGTCTGTCAGGATTCGAACCACTCCTTTTCCTTCAACTGCAAGAGTCTTTTTGTTGCCAAGCTTTACTCCCATCTTGAATGTCTCATCTAATTCAACAAATCTTGTTTTGGAACCAGTCATATGATTAGAACATCCTGAATCAAGAAACCAAAGGCTGTTGGGTTCTTGTTCAGGAATGAATGCCATGAATAAATGTTGATCCTCTCCAGTGTCTTCATTTTGTTCAACAGGTTGTTCAGCTGCAACATTAACCTGTGCTTCATCATTGTACCAACATTCTCTTGACATATGACCATATTTTTTACATGTGAAACATTGTGGGACTTTGTTTTTGTCAAATGCTCTACCTCTTCCTCGACCTCTATAACCTCCACGTCCTCTGCCACGTGTAAATGGTGGTCTATCATTCATAGCCTGCAATGCATGCTCTTCACCTTTTTCATTTTTCTCTTGAGATCTACTATTCAATCTTTCTTCTTGCGACTGTAGGGACCCCATCAATTTCACATGTGTGAGATTGGTCAGATCAAAAGAAACCTCAATAGATGGGACAATGTAGACAAACTTAGAAGTTAGGCTTCTCAAAATTTTCCTAATAATGGTTTGATCAGAGATGATCTCCCCATAAGCCCTTTTTTGACTCACAATTCCCATGACTCTAGAGAAGTATTCTCCAACTAACTCACCTTCTTTCATGGAGAGATTTTCAAAATCTCTACGTAGGCCCTGCAACTTAATAGCTTTTACTTGAGTATCCCCTTGATACTCCATTTTCAAGATCTCCCAACTCTCTTTTGAGGATTCAGCAGCAGCAATTCTTGAAAACAAATGATCATGCACAGCTTGTTGAATGATAGCCATTGCATAAGCATCCTTTTTCTTCATAGTCTTGAGTTTGGTTACATCAGCATCTGCTTTATTGACACCTTGTTCTACCAATTCCCAAAGATCTCTGGACTTCAGTATAGTTTTCACACGAATGCTCCAATGTTCATACCCTTCTCCCTTGAAAACAGGAATTGGGGTAGTCGCAGTGGAGTTTGGGTTTGTCTGTTCTGCCATGGTAGGGATTTGAAGGTAAAAGAAGGAAGGAAATGTTCACTCTCTAGCTCTGATACCACTGTTGATATCAAAGCAATTATAAACACACGAATAATGAATCAAACTTAGGCTTTTTATTATGCTTGTTGTGAATAAAAAATACATGAACATCAGCATGGCTTATATAGCCAACAGTCCAACGATAACATAACTGAAACTACTGAAAAGAAGGACAAGCTAACAACTAATGACTTATTCAAAAACTGCATAATGTAAACTAAAGACTAGGTAGGCCTGAATAACCGGATGACTCAAACAAACTTGGCACGAGCATGTTTTGCATGGAGTATTGAATCATTCGTTAATAGACTCCATCAGGTCTCAAAATTAAAATTTAAAAGGCATTAAAATGGAAATTTTGCTAAAACGTCGAAACATAATACACTTAAATCATGATTTGATATGCGTTTACGACTAATAATGAAACACAATCCGAACAAAAATGTAACGATCAACTCAACTTCAAATTTAAAAAAAAAAAATAGAACGATCAAAAGATGAGACTAAAATTGTAAATACAATGAAGTCTAGAAAACATGCAAATATCACACAAACAAATTCAAGGAAAAATTAAAACACAATATATTTAAGAAAATTACTCATTCATTTATCTGTATAATGAAATATGTACTTTTTATTATATTATTAACTTCAACAATTAGGGTTATTGTCCTCCTTTAGTATTTCTTATGCTTCAAGGATTCTTGTTACTAATCGATGTCGTTTGGTCGGTCAAAAAAATATAGGGTTCGGGTACGGGTAATTAGGAGAAAAATCGGGTGTTGAGATAAACCAGGTAGGGTTCGGGTACGAGTAATGAGGAGAAAAACTATACCCTACGTACCCAGGGAGGGTGTGATCGGGTTCAGGAATAACCGGGTATGAGTTCGGGTATTAATACTCTGTTTTAAAAAAAAAAAAACTTCTTTTCTTTATTAGTTTACTCAAAAATAAATTTGTTTAAAAGTTAAATTTGATTTATAATTTTTAAAAATAAATAATAAGTTCCAATAACAAAAATTCACTCACGCGTTAATTATTTGCTTTATAATATGCATTTTTTAAAAATTTAAAAATAAAAATTGTAAAGTAAACATAAAAATATATTCTAAAAACTCAAGTATTCTTTCAGGTATAGGGTATAACCAGGTTCAGATATAGGGTATAACCGGTTACGGGTATTTTTGGGGATAAATTGTAGTATGGTTTCTGGTACGAGTATTGAGCTCAAAATGTATACACTATCCATACCCTAGGGTTAGGTGCGGTTGTACGTATAGAATACCCGAGCATAAAAATAATCGGGTACGGGTAAGGTTTTGTTGTACGCCTCTAATCATGATTGCTCATAATAGACATGTAGGGCTTTATTAACTCCTATATTGGTTATATTGGGTTTGTTGTAAGTAATGCTAGACTAATGGACAATGAAATATACACATGTCTAATGTCTAACTGGGCCATGATATCTTTATTAAGTCATATTGGGTCTTGCTCTCTTATAATTGGTTGTGGAAAGACAAAGACATACTAGATCATAATGGCAACAATAAAGAGGAACATATACAATTTTTCATGTAGATATTAAAAAGATAAGTTAAATGTGCCATTTTCCATATCAATAAAAGAAAGATAAGTTAAACATGCAATTTTCAATATATAGGGGTGTTTGGGATTGATTATTCAAAACATATTATGCGTTTTGGAAAAGCAGGGGTGGAGCTGCTTATAGATTATTGCGTTTTGATAGGCTAAAAAACTGATTATCTGTGTTTTCAAAACAGAATACCAAACACTAAAAACTGATTATCTGCGTTTTTAAAACGCAATAATCTAAAAATCAAATTCAAAACGCAATCCCAAACATCCTCGTAGTAATATAGATAAAGGAAATCTAAAAAGTACGAACAAGAGACCACCTACAAAATCGATTTCCCCAATGGCCCAATGTATAGTTTGCCTTAAGTACTTTTAGCAAACACAAATATGTATAAAAATAAGAGACTTATATCATGCAATCTAAACTAGAAAAAGTCCATGTGTTCCGTAATATTTGTAGTTTATAGTAATCATTAATAGGTAACTAATCTCAGCCTCATACGAGTTCATTACTTTTTTTTTTTTAACGGCCAACAAACATATTTCATTAAATCACAAGGTTAACAACATGTTAACCCAACACTTACATCCACCAAACATATAGCTCTGTCACCAAAACAAAGACAATTGCCTTCAATTCAAACAAAAACTACACTAGTTGTACCATGACAGATCCCAAAGCTTGGCTCGATTTTTACCCAATGATACTCCAATATCTTTACTTCTTCCACCACCCTGTCCACATCCGGTTGATGTTGATTAAAAACTGCATCGTTTTGTGCTTTCCAAATACTCCATATTGTCTAAATAAATGTGTAGCAACCTTTTTTCCACTTTTTTGATCTGCGGTTGTGCTCATGTACCGTGAGCACATCTCCCACCCCAAAGAAGAACAAAGCTCCCACTCTGCACCAGTGTGCAACCCGATCCCAGACCCTTTGAGCGAATGGACAGGAAGCGAACACCTGGTCCGCCGTTTCGTCATACATTTCACACATACAACATAATGTCGATGAGATATATATTCCATCGCTCCAACGAATCACGGGTGGGAAGCCAGTTCCTGGATAATCTCCAAGACAAGAAATTAACTTTAATCGGAACACACTTGTTCCACTGGAATGTCGAAGTCGTAGCCGAGGTTGTAGCCGATTTTATGTGTTCGTGCAAGCTATTAACCGTGATTACTTCTGATGCGTGTATCGACTAGATCCATCTATCCTCTTCATTTGTAAATTCTACCATACATAATATGGCAGAAATTAGGCAATCCATTTCTCTTTTTTTCTGCCGCTTGCTTCCAACATAGTTCCAAAACATACACCCCATTTTCCACCCTCACAAGATCTGCCACAACAGCAAATTTATCTATCTCCAGCGAATACAAAACTGGGAATTTTACACACAACGGAATATCATCAGACCATTTATCCAACCAAAACAGAAGGCCTTGACCCCGACCCAAATGACATCGAAACACTCCTCTTTGTACCACCTCAAGAACTGCATAACCTGCTTATTTAACTTTTGGTTTGGTCTGGTCTGGTCATGTTAATCCGTCGTTGCATACTCCCATGCCTAAACAAAATCGGAAATTTTGTTTTTTATAACATGCCTAATACGTTACTGTTTGATTAATCCCCTTTTTTTTGTCAGCGGGAGTCAATAGTTAATTTTTTTACATGGGAAAAAAAGTGATTGAAAAGTTAAAACATTTACTGGACAGAATATACTAACAGAAGACAACACCTTGGAGCAAAATATATTTATGGAGAAAACAAGCCTCATAAGGCCGATAGTTTTTAATGTCATTTTTATTTTCTAAAGCAATTAAAAAATTATTAACCACGGAATTCGTTCCCATATTTCCAACAAGTATATATATTTTCATATAGTTTGTAATTCTCTTTTCCGCTTGTCACATGATTGCAGGTGAAGAACTTGGAATACCTGAAAATTCAGCTCGATTATATAAAGTCAGCCACCCATAACTTTTCAGAAAAATACATATGTAGTGTTGATTATATTAATAAGAACATGAGGTATAAACATAATATTTAATTAAGTGTACCTGATTTGCTTATCCGTTCAGGAACCTCAGTAATGGAAGACACCATCATCTTGATCGGGTTCCCTTTAGGGTATGCAGTTCTGATGGTTTGTGTGTTCTTGAGTTATGAACACATTGAGAGAGAGAGATAGGGGATGGCTAATGGTGTTATGAATGTGTCAACCCTAATCTCATAATATCTCTCCATATTTATACATACCCAGGGGACACCCTAATAAGGCCCATCTAATGATAGTCCGCCCATCAAAGACATATCTGTTATTGGGCTTAGGATAATATTAATAATTGATCATCATTATATAAATGATTATAATGGCTATCGATAAATATACAAACATTACGTATATTTATTCCAACATTCTCCCACTTAGCCGAGTAATCATTTATTATGAGTATTACGTAAGTCTGCAGAGATTAATACTCATTTTAGTTATAAACCCAAAATGTAGCAGAGAAATACAGCCGTTAAGTCTTTATTCGACTTAGGACCCCCATTAATCATACTACATCCAAATTTAAAAATTAACATTAGGATCAATTAACGTTATGCCCTTAGTTGATTTGTTATATTATTGTCTTTATGCCATTATGCTAGCTTAGCATACTAATAGACAAACAAATCATAATGAGGAAAATTAATCATTAGTCATTAGTCATTCATAGTACGATATGCAGTTGTACATGGTCATCAGTAATACCCTTTTCTCTTAGTTGGCCCTTAGTGAGACTTATGGGTGATAGACCTTTAGTTATTGGATCCATAAGCATATCATGAATGCATTCGATACAAAATTCTAATTTCCTCTATTTGTTCTTAATCATAAGCGAACAATAATTTCGTATCGAACTCTAATGCAGCTCCTCTCAAACTGTTACTGTTCGAGAAATTAGGGCAGCTGACTTTATCACAGTAAGTCTTCAACTTAGTATTTACATGGAGTTAATAAGTTATGAGTCAACTGATAAATTTACCAATAACATTAATGACCGTTCTGTTGTGATCAGCAACACATTATGTCATGATAACTTAGGTTGTTGTTACAGTTCCTTATGACTCCTCCATAAGATAGTTATGTCTGCTGACGTTATAATATACCCCGAAATTGACACTTGATTTCCTTTGAATATAACAAAGTTAGAGTAAGAGTAGTCAATCACTTTAGGTTCTCACTCCTTCTTTAGATTATAGTCTCTTGTTTCTTAAGGATATTGTAATGTTCCATTAGATGCTTTTCATCAATCTCGACAAGTCTAGTATCAAGCAATACGAACAATATCATAAACAAGCATAGACTTAAATTTACATCAGTCTTCTAATTAATGAAGCATAAGGTGATAATCTCAAATTATCCTATTATCCTCTAAAAAGAGAGCAATGTTGTATGTTACATACTTAAGGACCCGCTTAGAGTAAAACTTATGGGATGAAATTAATATCCCGTTGGGTCTATCTCGGTATATTTTGATTCCTATCACGTAAGAGGAATCCCCGATATTCATCATGTCAAAATTATGCATGAACAATGCTTTGACTTAGGTAACATATACTTGTCAAGAGAAACGTCATATCTGTAAGGACAAGTTTTCATTAGTTGCTCCCACTCATCTTGAGGTAGGTTCTTTAATCCACTTAGTTCATGATGAAGAGTAATTTCATTATGATTCCAACACATTTTATGCTTGCATCAACCCATACATGGATCTTATTGACTTACAGACTAAGTGTTCTTAACCTTCAGTTTAGAACTTTCAGGCTGCTTAATGAACATGTAGGTCATTGTTATCGAAAGTTGTCTTAATGTCCATCTGACGTGGCTCTTAGTCATTATGAGCTACTAGGACGGTAATGATCCTCAAAGAAACCTTTTGTAATACAGATAAGAAGATTCTTTGATAATCTAATCCCTCTTGAGTATAATCTTTAACAATCAATCTTATCGTATAACGTTCCCATTCGGATCAGGTTTAATTATGAATACCTTTAGGTTATTCAACCAAATCCCAAACGTTATTCTAAATTGTGGAATGAGTTATGCTAATAATAGCTTTATTCCATTTAGAAGATTGATTGATACTAATGATTTAATTAGAAGAGGTAGGATCAGTAAACTTTCCAAACATCCATTTTGTATTAGTCAGGCAGGTTACATAATCATCAAATTTAATGGGCTTTTAGACCCAGATGACCTCCTGAGTTGAACATTGGGTTTATTATGATACAAACTTAACTTTAGTTAGGTGTTTTATTTTCAGGTATATAAGGAGCAACATTAGTTTCTAAGTGTGTAATAGTTGGTGCAGTAAGGTGTACAAGAGGAATAATCGAAGTTAAATTCGGAGTTAAACTTAATGAGTCTCGAATTTTAATGAGTCTCTCCCCCGCATCTTGTACTTCCGAAAAGTCATAATAAGAACTTTTACTGCTCCCACTTACCTTAGAGATCTTATTGAATCCAGCATGCTTAAGATCTAACTTTTGGAAGATCCATAGATTTTAATAGAGAAAACAACCTAATGATGTTTATTGTCGTTTCTCTTGATGAGGATTACTTTAGTAAGAAATCTAAGTTCGCCCATATTTAAGCATCCACAAAACTTTGTTAGGAGTACGTTAAGTGCTAAGGAGACAATTTGTGATAGAGCGTTGTCCAGTGCAAGAGGTGTAATTTGAGGATAGATCAAATTTCCGTTCCCCCCACCTCTGTAACTTTTGCAAGTCATAAGTAGGACATCTAATGCTCCCACTAATGGTCTCTTAGTATCTCCACATAATAAGTTTTAACGATGCGTGTGAACGAGAGTATTTCATATATTTTATACTTGATTTCCCTTATCGTCCAAATTTCATAAGGTATTTTAAGGACATACTTAGAGGGAATCTTGTTAAGTATATATGAATTGATTTCTTTAATACTTTGGTCTATATGAAACAGGTTAGATACAATCCGATATTTATCTAAGCTCCACTAATGTCAAATAATTATGACTTATGATGGAAACCCATTTATTCCTTTCGCCATTTAATGTTTAGGGCGTTTAACACATGCTTTAAAATCACTGAGAATGAGATTTGATAGCCAAGCATCCTTTAGTGTTGGTCATGATTTCTCATGAAATTTTGGTCTTAGTGGATGAATTGCATGGGTCTCATTTTCCTTTGTTAAATTCTCATTTTCATGATAACAAAGTTGTGAAAACGTTATTGGATCATCTAGTTTTATTTCATAAGGTTTCTATTCAGATAATGACAACAAACAATATGAGAGTTTAACTTAATAGTGGCTTTGGTTTGGTCATTAAAACCTTATAACTGTCAAAAAATTGTAGCTTTTAGTATTGATACTAAATTCTGAGTAATCTCAAGAATATCGTAAGGTATCATAAAGCTTCAACATTAAGATCAGTTATTAATGGTTAATAGACCCTTAATTTTTTCCACCAACTCTCATCTTAAGTATTTGTTGAATTCTGGTAAGGAAACGTATAAAACTAGACTCAACCATCATGTGTTAATTGGAATTCATTAGCATTTGTGGAGTTAAATATCTTTAATTGGGCACTACATATCTTAGCCAGCCATTCTCCTTTCTTATGGTTAATCTTATTGCTTATGCCTATTCTTAATGGCACATTTTCTGCTTAGTAAGACTTTCCCTTTGGAGAAACTTATAGCTGAAAGTAGTACTTGTATCTTATTTCCAGACCTTATAATTATCCTCTCTATGGTAATTATCCTTCCTTTTTTAGGTTTAATGGTAGTAAGGTGAATAACATCAACTTTTCTAGTTTAATGCGTTCCTTTTCCTGTACGTAATTCGCTATCAACACACTCACTTTACTTTGATTTTTTTTTTTTAGTGTTATAGTTGATTCATAATGCATCTAATCGTACTGGTGGAAAAGTTATTACGCACTAGAAATTTATTGATTTCCATGTGTAACCCCTTAGCTTTATGGGTCATGTTATTCAATATTAAGATGTATTCACATATCCCATTTAACCATAGAGTTAGATTTATTTATTTCATGCTTCTTATGAATTCGTTATATTCTTTCATTCCATAGATAATACATTAGTCTTAGGAATTTCAGAATCATTAATAGCTCATCTGATAGGAATCAATAAAAGAAGTTCTTAATTACCATAAGAGACATTTTTTTTTATTCCACTTATTATGCTCATGTGTTATTCTGTAATACTTTATCAGATAGAGCGTAGGAATGTCATGTCTTAAGAGGTAACTTAATAAGAACTTAAAGTTAAGAAAACTCTTCTTAATTTTAATAATTAGAGTGGATCACTTAGTTGAGATAGTAATTTATAGAAGAATGTGAGATTAGTTTCGAGTTATGAATATTGATGTAAGGCAGACTTAAAGTTATGATCATTATATTAATGAAGGATCATTAATTGTGAGGATCAATTTTGATATGAAGATGTGATAATATAATAACACCAACATAAGCTACTTAAATAACATGCTCTAGCTTTGGCTATACGCTATTTATTTAAGTATTAAGTTGCTAACAGTGAATGTAACACATCACCTTTGGGCAGAAGTGAGACACTCAAAGTTCTAATGCAATACGCTCGGTTAACCAACATAATCTGTTACACATCACCTTTGGGCAGAAGTGAAACCTTATGGTACTTATGTGAACGAGCTACAATGCTTAACGAGATCTTTATAACGAACTAATGTGACACATCACCTTTGGGCAGAAGTTGTGACGACCGGGAAAATTTTTCTTTTTATCGCTTCGTTCTCTTTGACTTCGGGAAATTTTCGGGACGAAAATTCTTTCAACGTGGGGATGATGTGACACCCGGCATGTTCGGCTTAAACATAATAGTAACATCTAAGTCTACCTTAGCGAGAAACGTTTATAAACAAACTTAACTAGGTTAGTTGAGTCGGGTCAGATTAGGATTGTCCAGGGTTCAATGATCTGGAGGATCATTGGGAGTCATTTTGGGGAATACACTAGTACTGGGTTCCGTTGTTGGTGACATTACATGAACTAATTAAGTATATGTGTAGATTATGGGTCGTGTGGTGGATTGTATACTTATACTTGCTTAAACGATGTACAAATGATTATACGTGCTTAAATATGCTAAGTATAGACTATGGATGCATGCTTATGTGTTAAGATGTGTTAGAATGCGTTAAACACGACAAACTGGAAATCTGGAAAAAAAGTTAACATGTGTTACAAAGTGCTGTTAACATGTGTTAAAAAGTGCTGATGACCTGAAAGTGGAAAGTGGGCGAATTTGGAAATGGAACCTGAGAAAGTGGGCGAATGTAGAAACAAAGTGGGCGAATGTGGAAAGATTCCACATTCGACCATTACAAATGGGCGAATGTGGAAAAGTTCCACATTCGACCATATGAAGGGGGCGAACCTGGACCTGGTATAAATACCATCCTTAGCCATTTTTCACCATTTCACAAACCCTAAACGCCTCCAAACACTCTCTATCAGCTATTATCATTGGGGAAGGAGTTTTTGAGCTTGTTTTTCATAACCTAACTCTCTAAATCATTACAAGTGAAAATCTAAGGTGTGTTCTTCATTCCAAATCCTTTTTAAACAATTTTGACTTGTTTTCATCTAAACCCCAAGGGTCCAGATCTGATATCAACATGTTTTATGAGTAAAAACCTTTCTAATATCTTTCTAAATAAAACCTATTCATAAACAATGAGTTTTTATACAAATTAACATGTGTTAATGTAGTATTATGCATTGTTTGATGATTACTTGTTGTATAGATGATATGACAACAACCTAGGATTGTTATTAATGAGGAGTTATGATTGAAATATGTTACAATTGATTGTTGAAGGTGTTTTTGTCGTTTAAAGGAATTTTTAGTTAGATTTAGGGCTTGTTTTTGGATGGTAATGATAAGGTTATGATAGGGGGTTTCTTGTTCATGATAATTTGAGTATGTTGAGCTGATGATTGATTAATTTCAGAAAGTTTCCTAATTGGGTAATGATTTCATGCATGATGATGTGACATCTCCATAATTTACTATTTTAGGAAACTTGTAAAACGGATAGATTTTGGGGTAAAATCGGTAGGGATTCGTAGGAATATGTTAATGATGCTTGACTGCTGTAACTCATGGTGTTTCGTGATGTTTTCGGACGTTTTCGACGCGTTTTTGGGAAAATTATACAGCAGGGTCGAACCTGGAGCACCTTCGACCAGTCGAACGGGCGAAGGTGGTTCTCCAGGGTCGAACCTGGAAACAAAAGGGGCGAACGAACCACAAATGGGCGAAGGTGGGAGAAAAAGGGGCGAAGGTGGAAGTTCAAGGCCACATTCGACCAATTAAAGTCACCTTCGACCACTCCAAGCTACGTTCGACCCTACGTTAACAGAAATGAGATTTTTGATGCAAACTAAGTGTTTTATGCTTGAAACTTATGTGTTAAACTTATGTGCATGACTAATTGATGTAATGGGTCACCAACGGGATGTCGGGTCGGTCTGGGATGTCCGGTTAACGTTTAAACACACTTTTTAACACACGTAGTCAAGATCTGGACAATCGGGGACTTGTTAGCCTTCGGGTTAGTAGTCATCACACTTATGTAAACTCATTGATAGGTTGTCATTAGTTGGGATTATCATACACGTGTTGGAATTCTAGTTATCGGAAGACGCACTATAAGGTGAGTTTCACGGCCCCACTCTTTTACTGGTTTTACATTTTCGGGGGAGAAAACATGCTGTGTCCTTTAAACGTGAGTCAACTATGTTTTCATAAAAAGGCGTTTCAACTATGTTTTGGTATTCATGAATTCATTGGGTTTGGAGTATTCATTATGTTTTCACGTATTCATTATGTTTTGGAGTATTCATTATATTACTATGCGATCTTTGGAAGTCCCGGGGGAAACCATGAATGTGCGGGGATGCACAACGGGGGAAATGTGGATAGCGCTATTTGGGCTTGACCCGCCCCACTCAACGGCTTGGAGGGCCGGGCGGGTGCATATTGTCTCTTAGGTATTCAGTATTCAGTATGCAGTATTCAGTATTCAGTATTCATTCGGGCACGTATTCAGTATTCACAGTATTCGAGTCCAGTAATGGTTTTCCAATCGCAGTAGTAACAGGTATTCATATGATTTGCATGCATGTGGTCTGGATTGATCATGGGTATTCATTTGGGAGTTAGTATTCAGTTGGAGTCGATTTTCACTTGGAATTGGTATACATTTGGAGTCGGTATTCATTAAAAACCTGTGAACTCACCGGCATTATTTGCTGACGTATTTAGCATGTTTGTTTCAGGACGCTAAGGTAGCAGCTGTCGATAGGCGCACGGAGTCTCACGGCGTCTAGGATTCATGTGCATCTCATTTAGTATTTTCAGACTTTCGTACTTTTGATTTCACATTGTAATAAAGTTTTACGCTTCCGCAGCGTTGGATCATTTATGAAAACTTAATGGTTTGATTATGTCATTTTTTTACGTATCATATAGTGTTGTTTATTGTGACCGTTGACTTGGATCCTGGTGTGTCGCGCGCCTCGAGATAAAACCCCGCACGTGGAAATTTGAGGGTGTGACAGAAGTGACACCTCAAAATGTTATTGCAAGTTAAGCAAAGTTTTATAATGTTTTGAATAAACTTGATATATTAGGTTTTATCAAAACTGTAAATTTTCTTAGAGATCCCGAAAAATAAAGAGTTCTCGAATTAGCTTATGAGTTCTCGAAATAATGGGTTCTCAAAGAATTGAGTTCTCAAAAAAATTATATGAGTTCTCGAATAACATAAGAGGTTCTCGGGAAAATAATGAGTTCCCGAAAAAACTTATGAGATCTCGAATAACATAAGGGGTCTCGAAATTATGAGTTCTCAAAGACTTAATGAGTTCTCGAAAGTGATGAGTTCCCGGAAGACTTATGAGATCTCGAATAAATCATGAGTACTCGAAGACTTAATGAGTTCTTATATATCATAATGAGTTCTTGAATGTCATGATGAGTTCTCGAATATCAGAATTAGTTCTCGATATACTGATGAGTTCTCGAATATATTGTGAGTACTCGAATAACTTATGTTTTCGGATAACTTTAACAGTTCTCGGATTCTTTAATAGTTCTTGAAAAAATATTGGTTCTCGAATACATGATAGTTCTCAATAAATAAGATGGGTTCTCGGACACATTATGGAATCTCAAAAAAAACATTTTCGGTTTTCGAAGTAGAAGACCGTGACCGAGAACTCCTGTCCGTGAACCTCATCGAAAGCTTTATAATCGAGAACTTAAAACCGAGAACCTGAACTCGGGAACTAAGAGATTCTCCGAGAACTTAATTTATTAATTCTTTAAACCGAAAACCAGTTATTATTATCGAAAACTAAAAGTGATAGAGTTAGGTGGTTCAAAAAAGGTTAGGGATTTAGTTATATCTTTTTTCCAATTTTAGATAGGAATAATTATCTCCAATAATTTCATAATATTTTGAAATCTTTGATTTTATCAACATGATTTCAAAATTCTTGGAGATTAAATTTCCTAAAATATCAAAAACAAGATTTAATCCAATATTGAACCAAATCATAAGGAATTTTCGGTTTTCTTATGATGTTCTTGAAGAACATCAACCGAAAATATTAACATAAACAATATGATTTTTATTTCATGAATCCGTAAGTTATCTCCGATTGAATTTATGGAGTGGATTCAATTAATAAAAAAATATAGACATTAGTAACACCACGAAAAGCTTTCTGGTTATGGCGTAATTTTTTTTTCTTGCCTTTAATTAGACATAAGAGGAATTATTAATTTAATAGCAATCCAAAATTACATTGATATGAATTGGCAAAAGAAAAAAAAACGTGCAGGCCATACCATACAATTAACTATTTATATTTTGGAATCTAACACCTTAGAATTCCATTATATATTATCTTTATGATTGAATCGGTATAATTAATATAATCAACATCGCTCTGATACCACATGTTGATTATATTAATAAGAACATGAGGTATAAACATAATATTTAATTAAGTGTACCTGATTTGCTTATCCGTTCAGGAACCTCAGTAATGGAAGACACCATCATCTTGATCGGGTTCCCTTTAGGGTATGCAGTTCTGATGGTTTGTGTGTTCTTGAGTTATGAACACATTGAGAGAGAGAGATAGGGGATGGCTAATGGTGTTATGAATGTGTCAACCCTAATCTCATAATATCTCTCCATATTTATACATACCCAGGGGACACCCTAATAAGGCCCATCTAATGATAGTCCGCCCATCAAAGACATATCTGTTATTGGGCTTAGGATAATATTAATAATTGATCATCATTATATAAATGATTATAATGGCTATCGATAAATATACAAACATTACGTATATTTATTCCAACATGTAGTTCTAGCGATTATTGTACTAGATACTTGGTAGAACTCAACCATTCTGGTGAAGAAAAACCATCCTCTATAGATGGGAAGAGTATAAGTAAACAAGCCAAGAGACACAACACTGTAGTTATAAAACGCTTCCTTCCTACAAGTGACAAGGATGAAGAAGAATTATTTTTTACAGAACTTGAAATACTTACCGGTGTTAAGCATCCCAACATAGTCACTCTAATAGGGTTTTGTATTGAAGGTCTTGAGATGGTGCTTGTCATTGAGAAATTTTCTAATGGATACCTTCAGGATTATTTGGGAAACATTAACATGCGTACTTTGACTTGGGAAAGATGATTGAGAATATGCATTGATGTTGCACATGCATTGAATTACATTCACTATGAAATGGAAGACAAAAGAATTATGATACATGGTAGTATAGCTAACTTCAAATTTGGGTTAGATGAGGACTGGAGGGCAAAGATCGAGGACTTTGAGTGGGCTGTATTCATGCCTCCAAATAAAAAAGATGAAGTTATGTGTAAAAGAACATATTTTGAGTCAACGTACCACGTGGATCCAAAATATGCGAAGACTGGTAAGCTAAAACGAGAGTCGAACGTGTATAGCTTTGGAGTGGTATTGTTTGAAATAATTTGTGGAAGGCATGCTCACGACCAAATTTACCTTATGGAGCATGAGAAAGGCCTTGTTCATGTGGCAAGACGAAACTTCAACAATGGAACAATAGAAGACATGATAGATCCCACACTAAAGGAAGAAACTAGTATAAAGACTTATATTCCAAATAAAGCAGCCAACAAGGATTCTTTGAACATATTTTTAAAAGTTGCAAACCAGTGTGTGGCAGATACTCAAGGGCAACGTCCAACAATTAAATCTGTTCTAGATGAACTTGAGAAAGCACTGATCTTTCAAGTAACCCAGGTGTGTTTGTGTTTATATATTCTTAATAAAAGGATGCGTATTATTTTTTTTTGCATAAGGAATACTTGTGAGGTATATACAATGCTAAACTTTTGTTGGCTAAATTATTACACAGAACGAATCTTGAAAATATCAAAATGAAGACAAAAATGAAAAGAAGAACCCTTCTACTTAAACATACAACATTTCAAAGATCAAAAGCCATAACGTATGATAATACAAACTCACAAACATTCTCTTTAACCCAAATATAATGACCACCATAGTGGGCTGGCCTTAATACAAGGTGGCACGAGATGGAGGTCTGGACTGCCATTGTTGAGCCTTACCTTGATTAGATTGGGACAAGATGGGGAAGCCCAATAAGATGGCGGAGCCCAATAGGATAAGAAGGTAACCATTCGGTGGGCCTCCATATGGATGTTGAGATAGAAAAGACTGTGATGGGCCTGGGTTGCGTCTTAGGTTGGGCCGAGAATTCTGATTAAGCATGCGTTAATTGTTAAATGGTCAGCACTGTTATGTAGGCCCGGTTCCACAGTTCTATTGGGAAGTGTTTGGGAGAGGAGGGAGTTCGATGGTTAACTACTTTGTTCAATCTCATTGTAAAAAATATGGAAGAATGCCAGATTAGTGGAGAAGTTGTGTCGTAGTGCCACTATATAAGAATAAAGGTGACGCCCAATGTTGTAAAAATTATCGAGCGATCAAGCAGCTAGGCTATACTATGAAATTATGGGAGAGGGTAACCGAGTCTAGACTTAGAAGAGAAACTTAGGTTACCGAAAACCTATGTGGTTTCATGTCAGGACTGTCAACTATCGAAGCGATACACATCCTAAGGAATTGAAGGAAAAAGACAGGGAAGAGACGCGAGGTCTAAAGATGGTGTTCATTGACCTTAAAAAGACATATGATAGTGTGCCGCGTAGATTAAAGTGGGATGTCTTGGAGGATAGTGGGGTTTCTGGAAATATATAGATATAATTGTGGATATATATATGTTAAGAGTGAAACTAGTGTTTGTGTACTGGGAGGGGATACTCATTTCTTCCCTATGTAGGTAGGACTCCACCAAGGGTCCGCATTGAGTCTATTTCTCTTTGTAGTTGTTTTGGATGAACTGCGGATGATATTGCATTAATGTGGAGAGTAAACAGAGTCTGGATGAGAGGTTAGAGGAGTGGCGAATAAATTTAGAGGGAAAAGGTTAAGGATTGGCCGCTCTATGATTGACTACCTTTACTATGACTTCAGTTGGGCAGGTGATGACGAGGACACTCAGATTACGATGAAGGACCAAGTTGTTCTACATGCAACTAATTTTAAGTACTTATGGTTGTTTATACAAAGCTACAGTGAGATAGATAGTTATGTAGCATGTCGTGTCCAGGTTGAATGGTGTGGTGGAGAGTAGCCACATGGGTATTAAAGGGGAAATTCTATAGAGTTGTGGTTAGACCTGCTATGTTATATGGAACTGATTGTTAGGCCCTCAAGAAAACTCAGATACGTAAGTTAGAGGTAGCACAGATGAGGATGTTGAGGTGGATGTTTGGATACATTAGTTTAGCCAAGATAATAAATGAGGTTTTCAAGTACAGATTAGGTGTAATTAGTATATCAGATAAGATAAGATAAGATAGGGGGAGGTTGAAATAGTTTGAGCATGTTAAAAGGAGAATGACAATGTCCACAGTTAGAGTTGTAGAAGCTATCACTTTTGAGGGAAGAAGGAGTATAGTTAGAACGGAATTGACGTGGGAGGAACGAATTAGGCATTATTTGTTAGATTTGCACCTCTATGAGAACATGGTCGAGGATAGGACTTCGTGGAGACGTAGAATTAAGGTTAAGGATTTTTAGGAGGAAAGTCTTCTTTTTCTTTTTTAAATGGATGTTGATTGATTGCATGTGTGTATATAAGGTGTGGTATCACTATGAATGATTTTATTTGACTCTTATGGCTAAAATGTTTTTGGAGTTGGGGTCTCTCTAGAAATAACCTCTCTAACCTCTAGAATAGACCTTTAATATATCGTTATATTTATTTGATGGCTTTTTAGGTATCAAATTTAAACATTAATTTCGTTAACATCTTTATCATCTATTATATTATCAATGTTTTTCATCACCAATTTTAGTTTTTATCACAAATTTATAGTTTTGGGCAACAATTGACTTTATTCTCTCATATCATTTCTTAAAGGAGGAGCGAGTACAACCAGATACGAATCAAGTTGTTGACAAACTTGAGATGGCAAGTCATGAAATTCCTGTAAGAACTTCTTTTTGTTAGAACTTCATTTTTATATTAATAAAATGAAATCTATAACTTGAATTAGGTATTTAATAAAATGTGAAAATGATAAAACTGGAGCAGTCACATTTTTCATTCAATAACGAACAATAGAGATAATAAATTAGGTTAAAGTCGTCGGATGCCCCTGTGGTTTGTACAAATTTAAATTTTGGTCATTGGCCTTTCAAAATTATTTTAATGGTGGTTGTAGTTTGTTTTTTATTACATGGGTGGTCCTTGACTTGGATGAAGGTTAAAAAAAATTATTTAAGTTTGTATGAAGATACTTATCTATCCATCTCTTTAAAAACTAAAAAAAAACACAAATATTATAAACCCCTCATATTCTCCTACCTCTCTCTCTCTATCTCAACCACCAACAACAACCACCATCACCACCATTTTGTTTTCTTCTTGGCCATCAGAATCCATCCAACAACACCACCACCGTCATTAGAATGCGGGTAGAAACATCAGTATAGATTGTCGGAAAACCCCCACTATTTGGACCTCCACACCTTTGAACCATCGCCACCACCATACCACCTCCACAGTCACAATCATTCCCCCCTCTTTTTCTTTCTGACCAAATCCCACCACCAAGGCTACCCACCACTGCAGTCACCCATCCCTCCCTCTTTTTCACCATAGGCTTCCAACAATTCGTCTGGAAAAAACAACCTACTTTTCTACAGCCAACTCAAAACATATGAACTGATATGAGCAACCCAATCCTGAAATAATCTATGTGTTCCACACAATAACATGCAAATCAACCTAACCCACCACACATGGCCGGAGTTCAGACGATGTAGAAGTGGAAGCCGAGAAAAAAAGAGAACAAAGATGGTGACGGTAGGACGATGGGGCTCTTGACTAGGTTAGATCTATTGGGGTTAATCCGATGGGGCTTTTGACTGGATGTGGTGTTGATGGCTTTGGGAGTTGGTGGTGGTTGTTAGAGGTTGTGTTGTTGATGGTTTTGGGAGGTGCTGGTGGTGGTTTTAGGATGTGATGGTGGTAGTTTGAGTAGGAAGTGGTGCTGGTAGTATAAGAAGGTGGTAATGGTTATTTGAGGAAGTGGTGGTGGTCCGAGATTAGAGTAAGTGCTTGGATGGTCCTTGTGGGTAGTTTGGTTATTTTACATGGCTTAACTGAAATTATAATGAAATTAGCTAACACGAATCATTGGAGTTATGAAATGTCAACCATGGAGCTCATTGGTGATAAATGGGGGCATCCGTTATGCAAATCACATGAAACATTCGAACACTTTACTCAACAAATTATTGTAACATGTAGTTGTAGGATCGACTTACGGGTCACCCGATAATCACGAGCTTTGCTATTCAGAGTGCGGAATCCTCTGAATATGTTCGGATAACAGAAACAACAATCAAACAATGATGGACGAGTAATCAACACACACAGAATGGGTCAAAGGTTGTATGATTAATCAAAAACAGAGCACGGGTGTTTACAATGATTATCTCAGACCTTTAGACCTTGGGAAGGGTGTTTGGGGGCCGTGTGAGGTGACAACCAATTATTAGGGCAATGATTGGATGCTTTTATACCCCTTCTACTCGTGCAGACCATTACAGGCGATCAGGATCCTATGCCACATGTAGTTACATGCGAGTAGGCCTATACCACATGTATAATAGGTGATTAGGCTACCTAATCGCCTATAATATCTTGTAATCACCCTCAGCAATCCAATCACCCGAAAACGCTTACAAACACACCCAAACACCCTAAATACTATCCAAATATCTAATATACTAGCCTAGGGACATCATGCACTAACAGACTCCCCCTTGGACCAGGCTAGTATACGTACAAAAGACATAAGAAACAAAACTTCATAAAGTAGCAAACAACTATACATGCAACTGAACAAAAACAGACAAAACTAGACAAGCAGCAACATCTTCAGTCTTCAACTTGACGCCAACCTGATCTGTGAAATCCTCGACCAGTCACATCCAAGATGAACTTTATGAGCATGACAAAACCGAATCACCTGTTGAAACTTAATCGCTTGATCTTCTTCGTCCTTCAAGTGATGAATGGGATACAAGAACAGTGTCTCTACATCCTTCTCTGAACAGTTTACCAGCCACATTGGATCCCAAATCCTGATCATTTTACACAGCTTCCGTGAGTTGTCCAAGATGATTACGGCTTCAGTAGTAGCTGCATCATAGTGCCAGAACCAGAACTTAGTGAAGTCCTGTTCGATTGGAGCAATCGGTATCTTGGGCACGCATTCTAGTGGCTGTTCCTTGTGTTCCCAAATTGGACACTTGGTGATGGGATGAAGCTTCTTTGTCTTGTATGATTTTGGATAGTGAGGAGTGAGAGTGTCCCAACCAACCCTGCTTTCTCTTTTTAGAATGTTGTAGAAGCCATGCAGACTACCGTTTTTCACATAAAACAGAGGATAATCTAATCTAACCAAGTCACGAACGTACCAGAATGGCAGACTAAGAACCTTCTGATAAGGTTGAAAATAAGGTGTACCTTCCTGCCATTTGACCCCAACATCTTGGCATATTCAATGTAGGCCCAATTGATTACATTTCCTGACAGCTTCAATAGTCGCTTCTTGAAAACAGAAGCTTGGATAGGACTTTTCTTCTTCTTACGTTCTTCTGCTGAAGGATACCAATTGGCACACAATCTCATGATCCGCTCAGTTCTAGTTTCTACCTCAACAGGAATAGGAGTTGGATTGGCCCTGAGCTTTATTTCAGCATCCCTCATCATATCCTTAGTGATGTATGGAATCTCAGTGGTAGAGTTATCAACAACATACTCTGGTGTTACCACTCGAGTTCCATCATCCATCTCTACCTCATTGTGTTCTAGATTAGTTTCTGGAGGAGGAGAGTTGCTTGCACCGGAAGATTCCCCATGTGAAAAGCCATAAATCTGCTTAAGGCCTTCAGTAGATAGCTCAAGACGAATCTTACCTTCTTCCAGTTCGTCTTCCAGAAACTTAGTCGGTTCCACAAGATTTCCATAATCATCATATAAAAACAAATTCCTCACTGGTTCTACCACTTCAAGAGGAACCTCTCCATGCATGATGAAGTCATGCATTTTCTTGATCATGTCGCTAATAGACTCCCCCTGAGCAGAAGAACCTGCTGCGGGATCCTTGTCTTTCTTGTCGTGGTCTTTCTTGAGTCATTTCTCTTGAGAACTAGATGTTGATCCGCCACCACCTGTGGCTCCAGGATCACCACCACCTGCATCACCATCACCACCATCACCACCATCATCTCCATCATCATCATCATCATCATCATCATCATCATCATCCTCCTCTTCATCATCATCATCATCAGCAACACCTTCTTCCTCATCATCTTCTTCTTCTTCACCTGTACCAGCTCCAGAGCTAGAGGCACCGGTGAGTCTAGGATGATCTTCTCATCATCATCATCTTCTTCTTTTTCTGCCTTATATTCTTCTATTCTTCGCTCATTGTTGACATTAGCAACCAGAAGCTGGCTATACTGAGATTCAACATTGCTAAGTCTAGCCACAGTGTCTTGGTTTAACTGTACCAGATGTTGATTTGATTCCACTAGCTGCTGATTTGATTCAACTAGCTGCTGATTAGACAATTGTAGCAATCGGTATGATGCTTGTAGCTCTTTGTTCACACGAATCGTTTCACTGATCAACTCTAACATAGCCCTTTCGTTATCTTCAATTGTTGAAATTTTACCTCTTAACTCAGCATTCTCACACCCTTGTGCAGTAACTATAGAAGTTAACTCACTGATCTGGCGTTGAAGTTGTTCATTTGAAGCCGGTGCTGAGGAAGAAGAGGGTTGTCTAGCTGGGGCTGAAGAAGATGGACGTATCTGATCACGCAGATTCTTTATCATGTCACCAATAGGATTTGATACTACCTGAGAGCCCGTCGCTGCACCAGTAACTGAGAATGGCTCAGTGAAGATTACTGATGCAGGCATCGATGTGGTGACACCTGCAGACATAGCTGCACCTGCTGAAGTAGTTGTTGTTGTTGTAGTTGCTGCTGTTATTGCTGCCGAAGAAGATTGAGTCTCTGGTGCAAGAAAGCCTTCAGGGAGGTTCACAAGTCTAGATCTCTTCTTTGTTTTCTCTCGTAATCTGTGAGCCATTCTTCTCTTACTCGGACTCTTCTTTCCTTTCATCTGTTGTTTCTTTGAAGGCGGAGTACTTAACTATACATCTAAAAAAGCAATATCAGTATCTGGATCCACTGTGAAAGTAGGATCCTCTGCTAGAGCTTTCTTCTCTGTCAATTCTTTCTTTATCTCGGCCTCTTTCTTGGGTCTAGTACCCGGGGAATCATCTTCTGAATCATCAGAATCTGTTTCACTTGTATTGTCAATTGGGGCATCTTCATCAACTAACGCTTTTCCTCTAGCAGTCTGAGAAGACTCTTGGTCTTTCCCTGCAGTTGATGGTTCAAAGGTTTCCAAAACGTCTGTTTCTAGCATGTCATCGTGTGTGATAGCAGCCTCAACAGTGCTACCCAGGACGGTTGTACCCAACTCAGCTGTATCTCTACCAATAAAGTCACCCTCTTTGAATATACGGCTTTGAACCTCAATATCATCCTCTGAATCGCTATCATCATGTCTCCACCTATTACCAAAGGGAGCTTCATAATCTTCTTTCTTCAAATGCCCATATAACTGTCTGTTCTGTGGGTGTTGTGTCTTTGGTCTGCCTTTGTAACTCAACATTCTCCCCATCTCAGTTTCATCCATATCAATCAACTTAAGAAATTCTGACTCATTCTTGACTAAATCTGGTACTTGACGATCAATGATCATCTGTAGAAAGCAAGGATAAACAATAAATGGGGTCTTCGTTGTCTTTGACTGAATCATTTCCTTTAGATGGTGCATAATCATTATAGAGAAGTTGAATCGTTTGTTGAGTGTCAAAGCAACTATGGATGAAGCTAGTGTTTCCCTGATTGCATCAAAAGTAGCCTTTCTGGGACCAAGGCACTTTAGGATAACTTGGGTAAGGTACTTAAATTGAGGTGACAAGTTACTCTTCTGCAACATTTTCTGCTCTCTAACATCCCATGATACCTCATCCGTAGAAATCCGCCTCGAATCAGAATTGAGTCAAACACTATGGGATCATCGGACGAATCATTGAATTGAATTGAAATTCTGTTGAACTCAACTTTTGATAACAACAGGCGATGCATTACAGTCAACCTCTGCATGATGATAGAACTCGCGCAAGATGTCTGTGTATGCTGCATGTTGCGTGGATATAGCATGATTAATCCGCGAGCGCTTCAAGAAGTCAATAAAGCCTTCAAACACTTTGTACTTGTCCCTCTTGATTGTACCAAGGAAAGCACGATAGTTATTCTCAGGAGACGTACCCCAATCCATGATTTTAAACACAATGGCAAACCATTAGAACATCAATATGACAAAAATGAACAAAAACGGACAAGAAATTACCAAATTCACTGAACAGCCTGCAACATGCGATTAGGAAATCCTAATCGCCTATAAGACAGGTGAGTAGAGCCTAGTCTCTAGTTAATTCACACGAATAGGGCCTAATCGTTCTACTGTTCATGCGATTAGCATGCCTAATCGCGTGATAGTTGAAATTGTTCACTAATTTGGTCAAAATCTGTAATGTGTCATTTTGGGTTGAAGTTAATGCATTTCTAGAACCTAAATGGACCAATAATCATTACCCCTTTGTTATATTTCACTTACAAGTCTGATTATAGGGTGTATTAAATCGGTTCAAAGTTAGGGTTCTTAAGAGTTCAAAATTGATGCTTTCTGATTTTGGATGATTTTGTTCAAAGTTTTGTTATAATAAGAATCTACATAAGCCGATTTGCAAACACCCATTAAGGTTTATCATCAACACACACGTTTTAATGGTTAAATGATCAAGATTAAAACACCTTGGGTTTCGGTACACGAATATAGTCTAATCGCTCTTAGTAAACAAATTTAACATATTATATGACTACTCGGAGTGGTGTTGGGGGGGGGGGGGGGGGAAGAGGGGGATGAATCGCCATGTGGCACTTGTGGGACCCTTGTGGGGGGAAAAATTGTGGGGAGTGGAAGGGGGGGGAAGTGACATGTGGCAGATGCTGAATTTTTTTTTTGTTTTTTATTTTCTTTTTTAATAAATAAAAAAACACAATTTTATAAAAACATAAATATAAATTCATTTAATAAACTACAAAGTAAATAAAATACACGAACTAACAAAAAATACATGAAAATTAAAAAACATAAAGGCACTTTAGTTATCGCTATCGTTATCATCAGATGGGTAATCTCTTGGTATACTCCAAATGTGATCAACCAGATCCGCTCGAAGGTTGTGATGTGTTTGGCTATTCTTGATTTCAGAGGTGTTGACATTTCTTTCTTCGTCAGTAATGTTTTCTTGACTTTGTTGCGTTTCCTCACCAAAGTACTCGCATATTGCACGTCCTTCATCCTCCAAAATCATGTTATATAAAATAATGCATGCATACATCACATTTCTTATTTAGGCTTTTTCATACATTCTACATGGCATGGACAAAATGCGCCATCTTTTTTGCAACACACCAAAAGCACGTTCAACATCTTTCCGGGCAGCCATTTGAGCTTGGTTAAACTTTTTTCTCTTAGGGTCTAACGTAGTCCTCCATGTAAACGATTTTTACGAACACGGCCCAATCAGGGTAAATCCATCTGCTAGAAGATACCCGTACTTATATTCTACCCCGTTTAAAAAAAAGTTCCTTTTGGTGCAACATCGTTTACAAGATCGTTGAAGATTGGGGATTGATTAAGAACAGTCCTATCATTCAACGAACCGGGCACACCAAAAAACGCATGCCAAATCCAAAGATCTTGTGACGCAACCGCTTCAAGCATCATACACGGCCTTTTATGAAAACCGCTAGCGTGTTGGCCTTGCCACTCAGTTGGACAAAGTTCCCACTGCCATTTCATACAATCTATACTCCTGAGCATACCGGGAAAACCATGTTTTTCTTCGTGAAACTCTAAAAGTTGGTGAACGTCACTAAATGTAGGTTTTCTCAAATATCTTTTTAATATAATTCAACGACGCTCGCACAAAAAAACATAGTACTTTCTCTAGCCGTTCGCTCGGCCATCTTTAGATAGTCATCCATTATGTCGGCACTTTGTCCGTACGCCAAGGATCTAAGCGCGGCTGTGACCTTTTGCATCGCGGTAAATCCCATCTGACCACGAGCATCGGGCCTTTGTTTGAAATATTCATAATTATTTTCTAAATCGGCGGTTTTTCTTAAAAATAAATTACGACTCATACGAAAACGCCTCCTAAAACTTTTTTCATCGTATGTTGATTCGAGTGAGAAGTAATCACGTACCAATAACTCATTTGCGGTTTGTCGTTCACGAACTATATACTTTCTACGCTTGGGTGGTTCGGAGGTCCCTTCGTCGTCCGCTATAGCTGGGACGACTTTCTGAACGCTCGCCATTAACAACTCTGCGGCACCTTCGCCCAAGTCATCCAAAGCGAGTTGATCAAACATATCATCTGAACTCGAAGAGTCGTCCGACATCTTGCAAATTTTTTTAAAAAAATATGATAGTTTGGAGAGGAGTTTATGAAAAAAATAGGATGTGTTTGTGTAGAAGAGGGTATTGCTATATATATATATATATATATATATATATATATATATATATATATATATATAATAATTTTTTTATAGCCGTTAGGCAACGGTTGGTAACATAATTATTATTTTTTTTAAACGGTCAAAAATAAATTAGGACAAATCATCGCAAGCCACGTGTAACCCACCCAGCCCCAACCAGTTGAGTGCCCCCCGCCCCCTCCCACGCCAATGTGCGGCGGTGTTCCCCCCACACGCGAGTCTATTGCTACTTGCCTGTTTTATCAAACGAATAGAAATCCTATTTGTGTCCATTATCAGAGAATTACCAATATGCCCTGAACTACCAAAGTTGACAATTTTGACCCTGTAATGTTTAAAACGTTCAATTTTCACCCAAAATTAACAAGTGATCCAGATTTTGAATCAAAAACTTTCAAAATTTTCATTTTTCACCCGGTACTTAAGAGAAAGTACGGTTTTGACCCGGCAAAAACACAAGTTTCGATTAGTTGACTTTCCAACGTTTTATTTCTGATGAAGTAAGATTACCATGGATTACGATTCCAACATCGGCAATCAAGAATGATTAAAGATAAAATTTAAACAGAAATTAAACAAAGATATGAAATCAACTAATTGTACACTATCACATTTTTGCGAGTTTCATCAGTTAAGGAATCATATTAGTGTACGGACTACACTAGAACCCTTATATGTTTAGTTTTAGTTCAGATTACCAGTAAGCATCCTACAACAACTGCCAGTATTGTTGTCCACCTAAACTCAAAATCAAGTTTTATCACTAGGCACTTTAGATACGGTAAGGTAATATTAAAACTGATTAAAGGTATTCCCCGCACACGTGACATATTCCCGCATCAAGTCATGCACAAAGCTTCCTCGTAACCGGTGAATAAGTTGTTGTTATCCGTATTTACAAGGAATGGACTCAGTGGTGACCAGGTCTGCAAGAACGCTGCAGCAGAGAGACGAGTGAGATCCAGACCAGGGTTCAAGTCGAATACCGTATATTGATTTTTCGGTACGATGCTTAAGGTATATGATTTGATACCTTAGAGCGATTCCCTTTGAGAAGAGGGTTTTGGCATTCATGATCTTTTTGCTCTTAAAGGATTCCCAGACGTCTCCTTATCAGAATTTATTCTATTTTTGTTTTTCTTTTCTTTTTCTTTGGGAATGACAAAGAGGTGTCTCAGTTGTAGGCTACGAACCAACGTACGTCACTTATGCCACCCCATTTTTATTCTGAGAGACGTCCAGTTCACCCCGGATGTACCAACCTCTTAAAGACGAGAAACCTCGGATTTTGGCATTCTATCAACGAGATTTAGGTTTTTAGACCATATGCCAACGCGACGTTAATCCACAAATCTCAATTGATTTAGGTTTATATCACCGTGCCGAGCTTGGAAATGATTTTGAGCCTACTGACACATCATTGTAGCGTTTACTTATCAGTTCCAATTTTTTTTAAGGTGATAAGAGTCTAGACAGTCTAACTGATGAGTTGATATCATTTTCCTTATTTCACCAAAGAAAGTCATTTTTTATTTTTGATTTTCTCTTTTTTTTTTTTGAATTTTGAAATTTTATGATGTTTTTGTATTTTTCTGATTTTAGAAGAAAAATATTTACAAAAACGATTACCGATGAGGATCTAATCCTGCTTTTCTTTAATGCCGTTTAGAATTAACAGATACTCAAAACGAGGTCCGTTAAAAGCTTTGGCGAATAAATCCGCACGTTAGTAATCAGTGTGGATTTTAACCATATCGATAAGTCTCTTTTCATAGCAATCGGGTATGAAATGATACCGAACCAAGATTTGTTTCTCCTTGGAATGATTAACTGAGTCTTTAGCGAGCGCTATGGCGGACTCCTTGTCACAGTGAATGGGAGTAATAAGAAATTTCAAACCGTAGTCTCTCATTTGTTGCTGTATTCATAGACTTTTGGTCGGACAACCCTTTAGCTAACTAAGATCCTCTTCACAGTAATCAGGTGGGACTGTTTTGGCCTGGACTGGACTGGTATCTGGTAAGTAGACATGTTGCGAACATTATGTTAGGTCTTAATGTAGTGAGGTACATTAGTGAGCCAATCATCGCCCGATAAAGAAAAGGATCAATGGCTTGTCCTTTCTCGTCAGGTCCAATCCCGTGATTTGTTTGAATAGGGGTGCCTACTGGAGTAGAGTCTTCCATCTGGAACCGGCTCAAGATGTCAGCAACATATTTGGTGTGGTGGATGAAGATCCCCGACGCCTGTTGTTCTACTTGTAGACCTAGAAAGAATTGCATCTTCCCCATTGAGCTCATCTTGAACTTTTCCTGCATAAGCTTTTCAAATTCTCTGCACATTTCATCATTAGTAGACACAAAAATAATATCATCAACATAAACCTGTACTAGCAGTCGGTCACCACCCTTTTCCTTGATGAATAAGGTGCAATCCACGAGTCCACGTTTGAACCCGTTGGATATAAGATAGTTGTTAAGCATTTGATACCATTCTCGCGGAGCTTGATGGAGTCCGTACAATGCTTTGTTCAGTTTGTAGACTTTTTCGCGATGAAGCGGATCCTCAAAACCCGGCGGCTGGGCAACATACGCCTCTTCCTTCACGATACCATACAGAAAAACACTTTTCACGTCCATTTGGTACACCTTAAACCGTTTGTACGAAGCGTAAGCTAAGAACATCCGGATAGCTTCAAGGCGAGCAACTGGAGCGTGTACTTCGTTGTAATCTATTCCTTCGATTTGACGGAAGCCGAGGACAACTAAACGAGCCTTGTTTCTGATAATTACCCCGAGGTCATCCTGTTTACACTTGTAGACCCACTTTGTTCCAATCTTCTTTGCACCTGGAGGTAAGTCAACTAAGTCCCACACTCCGAGCTTTTGGAACTGCTGAAGCTCAGTTTTCATTGCTTCAATCCATGGTTCTTCCCTCGGTGCCTCTTGCACGGTTCTTGGTTCCAATTGAGAAACATATAGAGCGAAATACCAATCGTTCTGATGACCTGCTTTTCTGATCTCCGAATAGAGTGCCAAGGGTACCTGCATTGTCACTTGGACTAGCATTTCTGAGCTGACTGCGTGTCATAACTCTGCTAGCCGGATTACCAATCACATTCTGCATTTGATGAGTGTCGTGAATCCGAGATTCCGAATGTGCCGGCACTGGATCATCCGAATGCAGATTGAGATTTTCCAATCTTTGAGAAATATTTGTCTCTGGGACGCTTAAACTGGAGGGAGCAGTGGGTTGCATATTAAAACCGGTGAGATCAATCTGAAGACCGATTCCAGGAGTTGCTGAAGTAGAAGGACCAGCTTGATTGTTCCCGGTAGGAATGACCAGAGCTCTAGTGGTAGATTCACCATGTCCATTATATGTAATATTTAGTTTTATCATTAGTTTATAGTTTTCAGCACTAACATTTTTCTTCATTTTATATTATTGCTTCAAGGAGGAGGGAGTACAACACCTTAATAATGAAACTCGAGAAAATATAGTAAGGCCAACTTTTTTTTTCAAGGAGGAAGTAGAAGCATCGAAAGTTCAGTTGACACGAGAAAATATAGTAAGGCCAACTTTTTTTTTCCTTTATTTCATCTTTCTATCAACTAAATTTAAGTGTAAGATGCTCAGAGGTGTTAAGTCATGAAACCCGAGGTGTGCGCAAAAACTCCACAGCCTCCCACACTAAGATGCTTTTATAATAAATAAAATAACTTAACAAGTTCAAAAGGCAATTTGGTTACAAATATGCTTAGAGGAGATGGAGCGTCACCAGAAAAGGTCACGGGTACCCCACTACCATCACGGTAACACCACCGCCACCGGTGAACCAAAGACGTTTCTTCTTACCGTGTTGGTTCTAGAGGAGAGAGAGAGTGAGAAAGGTATTATTAAAAAAAAATGAGTGATGTAAGTGAGTTATAGAGGAGAGAGAGGGTGAGAAAGGTATTATTAAAAAAAAGAGTAGTGTAGGTGAGTTCTAGAGGAGAGAGGGAGATAGTGAGAAAGGTATTATTAATATTATTATTACTATATGTGTGAAAATAATTAATTATTGGGTAAAGAACTAGTGGAGTGTTGCCTCTAAAAAACTGTTTTAATGAAGTAACTCAGTGAAATGATATGCCAGTGCAGGATTGGTGTAAATCAGTGAAGTGAAAAATAAATCTAGGAGCACCCCTCCCCCTTTAGAAGAAATGATGTTTTAAAAAATTTATAATTTTTTAGTGATAATATATGAACTTCCCAAAAAAATATGTATAGAATAAGTACTCGAAAAATTGTGCATAACCTAGTATTCAACTGAACACAAAGATAAATTATAAGTTGAAAAGAAATACTTTGATAATCAAAGTATTAAAACATACCGGGTTTCCTACTTAATTATTTATAATGACTACAATTTTACCCAGAATCTTTCCGGTCATAGCTATAAATACTATTAGTAAAAGTCTGATGCTTTTGGTGACACTCCTAGCTCCATATTCAACCATATATAAGAGTCAGAAAACATAAAAATGCACACAACTAGATTAAAAAGAAACAAATAAACATAAATAAAAAATATATAGAAAATAAAAGTAACACATCATACCAATACACATGCAATTGATATCTTGCACAAGTCATCAAAACAAAACTTAAAAAACTAAGCTCTTAAGACAAGACACTAGTACAACAAGATAACACCCCCTAAAAGTCCTTAACCAGCTTAATCCTACGTTTTGTTTTTACGAAATCCTATCATCAACCATGTCCTCATAGAATTATACGTCTAGCAAATTCTTTCTAATTCACTCTTCCCAAATAAGTTTCGCCCCCTACCCTCAATAGTGAAACTTTCTATTTTATGATTGTTGTTGTCATATGTCTGCTTTTAATATGCCCAAACCATCTAAGTCTCCTCCCCTCAATAGGGAAACTTTCTATTTTTCTGACTGTTTTTGTAGCATATCTCCTCTTGACATGCCCAAACCATCTCAGTTTCTCTCCTGTATCGTATCCGATATACTAGCTACCCTAACCTTTACATATAAACCTCATTTTTATCCTATCTAACATAGAGTACCCACACATTCATCTTAGCATCCTCATCTATGTTATCTCCATCTTAGGCATATGTGTCTTCTCAATGGCCCTACATTCTATTCTGTATAGCATAGCAGGTATAATCGCAACCCTATAAAATTTTCTCTTTAATTTAGTTGGGACCTCTTGTCGCACAATACCACATTGGCTCTCCACCTATACCATCTAACTTGAACGCAATGAGCTACGTAACTATCTATATCCCTATCCCTTTGAAAAAATGATCCTAAATACTTAAATTTCGTTGCATTTGGAAATATTTTCCCCACAACTGTGATTAAGTGTCCTCATCCTTGTCTGCGCCGTTGAAATTACAATAATGGTACTCCGTTTTAGAGTGACTAGTCCTTAAACCTTTGCCTTCTAAAGCTGCTCACCACTCTTCTAACTTCGCATCCAGACTCTGTTTACTCTCCTGCAACTAACATAGTATCATCCGCAAAAAAGGAAGCCCTATGGAACTACCCACGAATCAACTTAGACAACTCATCTAGGACAACCACAAATAGGAATGGACTTAATGCAAACCCTTGATGGACTCTTACCCTGATAGAGAAGAAATCGGTATCTCCTATAGGTGCATGAACACTAGTTTCAGTCCTAACCTACACATCTCTAATTAAGTCTATGTACTTACCAGGAACTCTACTCTCCAAACAATCCCATATCAATCCATGTGGCACAATGTCATATGCCTTCTCAATGTTAATGAACACAATATGTAGATCTCATTTCTTCTCTCTATATTTTTCCATCAATCTCCTTAGAATGTGTATCATTTCCATAAATGACTGCCGTAGCGTGAAACCAAATTGGTTTACCATAACCGTAGTTTCTCTTCTAATTCTAGTCGTAATTACCATCTCACATAATCTCATATTATGGCCAAGTAGCTTAATCTCTCTGTAATTTCCACAACACTGGGCACCTCCTTTTTTTCCTATATAAAGGCACCAGTAAGGATGATAAAATGGTACTGGGTACAGGTGCCGAATTTCCCGTACTGAATCATTTTCGGTACAATTTAGTACTAATTTTTGGCATTTTGGGTACCGTTACCAGATCGGTATTGGTATTTTACCGATTTTACCTTCACATACCGGTACAGTATCGAGCATTTTCAGTACCAATACCCATTTTTATTGATTTTCAATACAAGCAACGAGATCATCCATAGGCACTACAACACTGTTCCTCCATTGATCTGGCATGCTTTGGTATTTGAATATAAGATTGAACAAAATAGTTAGCCATGGAACTCCTGCATTTTCCATACACCTCCACACATCAACTGGTATGCTATTTGGAACAACTACATTTGCCCTTCCTACCTTTCTTAGTGTTGTCCTCACCTCTCCCTGTCTGATATGGTACAATAGCAGTTATTACATTGTCTCTTTTGAGCAACAGTGTTATCATTTGCATGTAGGTAAGCCCCCATGCCGTTGAAAAGATTGTGAAAGTAGGTTTGCCATATCAACATAATATCATGATCCTTGAATATAACAGGTTTATCCTCTCCCTTTATAAACCTTACTACTAGTAGATCCTACTTCCTACGCTCCCTAGTTTTGGAAATCCTAAACATATCATACTCCCCTTCCTTTGTTTTCATACTTTGCATCCGCATATAGGTTGTGTTCTTTGCTTGTGTCACTTCCCTCCTTGTCCTTATCCATTAACCTCAAAAAGGTCCCTAAAACTCCTTTTCTTATCCTTTATTTTGGTTTGCACATCCCCACTCAACCACGTGGACTCCTTATGCTCACTTGCATTTCTTATTGTAACCCTTAGAGTCTCGTTTGCCACATGACTAATGGTGGTAATCTCCATAGCCTCCCACATCCGGTTGAACCGATGTCACCGTGATGACCTTATCTATAAACAATATAATCTTGTCGCCCTTCAAATCTTGCCGGCCTTCAATGTTTCCAATCGGATCCTAGCTCGCAAGTTCCTTTCCCATTTTGGCAATTTTTCTGTCATAACTAAACCTAAATTACGGTTAAAAGAGGATAATAGGGCTTCCTTGGTGGCTTTACAGGAAACTCTTTGTGTGGAAGAGACGTGCTTTAATAGTGAAGCTTTATGGGTCAGGTCAGATGTAGAATTTGATTTTCTTGGTTCTACATGCTGATTGGGGGGGGGGGGGGGTTAACATGTGGGATTTGAAGATTTTTTTGTAGAAACCTCATGGTTACAGATAAAATTTCCTTTTAACATCCGGGATCTTAGAGCAGACTGATAAATTGTTGAATGTCTTGAACATCTATGCACCTGAACAAACGGTGCAAAAGAGAGAATTATGGGCTTGCTTGTAGGATATTGTTAGGCATTTCAAAGGGTTGTGGATTCTGCTAGGAGATTGTAACTCGGTTAGGTACAGGGAATAAAGAAGAAATACCTCATTTAGTCCGGTTGTTGCTAATGGTTTTAATCATTTTACAGATGATTTGGGATTATGAGAGTACGTTATAAGAGGGGAAAAAAATACTTTTTGGCTGGGAAATGGAAAGGGGGACGATGAGCAAAATTGAAAGGGTCCTTGTGAATGGTGACTTTTTTAATAAGTGGCCAGAAGTGTGTTTGAGGGCACTTCTAAGGATTTGTTGGATCATTGTCCTATGGTGTTGTCAGTTGTTGATCTTAATTATGGTGCTAGACCATTTAGATGGTTTAATTCATGTTTAGACATAGATGGATGCGAAGAGGTAGTTTCGACGGCCTTGGAAAAGTGCAACTTTGATGGAGCTCGAGACATAGTATTGGTCTGAAAATTAAAATTCTTGAGACAAGTTTTGGGTACCTGGAGAAAAGTGACTAGCACAAAAGAGGGGGAGGCTATTCAAAAACCGAAGGAAGATATGGAGTCTTTGGAAGATATTATAGAAAGTAGAAATTTGTGTGAGGAAGAGGAGTGGGTGTGGGAGGAACGCAAGAAGGAACTGACTTGGTTACAACAGTTTGTTAGCAAAGACTTGAACCAAAAATCTGGTGTCAAATGGGCTTTGCATGGTGATGTCAACACGGTTTTTTTTTTCCATGGGATTGTTACTGGGAGGAAGGCTAAAAATGCAATTCCGGGTCTGATGGTGGATGGGGTGTGTAAACCTAGTCTTGTCAAATGAGAGGTTTGTAACCTTGGACAAGGAGAGGACGGTTCTATCACATTTATTTTACGCGGATGATGCTCTTGTGATGGGGGAATGGTCTAGGGATAATATTGGTAGGTTGGTGAGAATTCTAAGATGTTTTTATTTATGTTCGGGCCTTAAAATAAATATTCACTAATCTCATTCATTTGGGATTGGTACTAATGGGGACGAGGTGGGTGGTTTGGCTATGATGCTTGGATGTGAAGTGGGCTCCTTTCCTTTCGATTATCTTGGCATTAAGTTGACACTAATATGAATAGATATAATAATTGGAGTAGGGTGATTGAAGTTTTTGAAGCTCGGTTGGCGACATGGAAGGCTCGATGTTTTTCTATTGGAGGGAGGGTTACGTTGATTAAAGTGGTACAGAGAGTTTACCCGTGTATTATTTTTCTCTTTATAATGCCCCGGTAAAGGTGATTAATAAATTGGAAGGCATCATGAGACAATTTTACTGGCAGGAACGAGTACGGATACAAAGATTAAGTGGGTAGCTAAGGAGAAAATCACTACGCCTAAAATTCGGGAGGTTTGGGTATTAGTGAATGAAAATATTTTAATGAAGCTCTTCTTCCTAAGTGGGCTTGGAGGTATAAAGTGGAAAGTAGTAATTTGTGGAAACGGATTATCTATTTTTGTCATAAAAGTAGAAATCATTGGTATTCATTACTGTTAAATAAATACATTAGAGGGTGTTGGAAAGCCATTGTCAAGGTTGTAGAAAAAGTGAAGCTGGAGATCAAAATATTCATGGGTTGATTAAAGGGGTGGTGGGCGATGGTTACAAGGTGCGATTTTGGTTGGATGGGTGGTTGGTGTGGTGACGGGTGTTTGAAGGAAAAATGGCCAAAACTCTTCATTCTAGAAGTGGATGAATCCGTTATGGCCAAAACTCTTCATCAAAATATTTAATTAAATTATCTAAAAGTAACAAAATACAAATATTAGTAACAAGAATTTATAGTTTTAGTGAATCCGTTATGAGGCTTATTCAACCAATGATCAATTTATTTAATTAAATTAAGACACATGATTTATATTTGTTGCATATAATCATTTAATCTAGCAAATTATCCTTAAATCAATTTGGTTTAACTAAATTATAACTTTATGTATCTGTGCCTTATTCATTTACTAGCTAAATCCTAACCATAAATGATTTGTGGGCTTGTTAAATGCGTTGGGCTAGCCCTTGGTAAACCCAACCTTGATGTCTAATTGAAAAAAAACAAGGGCACACAAAACACATGAAAGAAGGGTCAGGGGTCTGTCTGCGTATTTTCTTTTCAGTTGTTGGTAACTTTCACACAATTTCCTTGTAATTCTTCTACTAGTAACTCTCTTTTGAACCTTGAATCAGGTTAATAACTTGGAACTCTTGAAGATTCCTCTCTCTCATATTCATTCAGCAACAAATTATTTCTCACATACATACTTAATTGCATCTTTCCTGGATGGCAATGATTTATATAGAGCAGAAGTGGAGCATTATGATAAAGCAAATCCTTCATCCAAAAGGCAAAACAATGTACTTATTAAACGCTACCCTTCTGGTGGAAGTAAACGATATGGAGAAAAAGAGTTTTTTACAGAACTTGAAATTCTTAGCGGTGGAGTTAAGCATCCCAACATAGTGACTCTACTTGGATTTTGTTTTGAACCTAATTCTGAGATGATCCTTCTCCTTCAAGACGATTTTTCTAATGGATTCCTTGGTCAGTATCTGCAAAACTTGAAAGACAAACGTGTTTTGACTTGGGAAAAACGTTTAAAAATCTGCATTGATGTTGCACACGCATTAAGGTATCTGCACTATGAGATGGAAGACCAAAAGATTATAATCAACCGTAATGTACACTGCTATAACATTGGGTGGGCTGAGAATTGGGGGGGCAAAGATTGGTATCTTTTGGTGGTCCGTATTCCTACCTCCAAATCAAGTAGACCAAGCTCTCCATCTCCCCTATATTGGCAGACGTTACCACGCAGATCCAGAATATAAGGAGACTGATAAGTTAAAAAGAGAATCGGATGTTTATGGTTTTGGAGTGGTCCTGTTTGAAATTTTATGTGTGAGGTTAGCCCGTGACCCAATTTACCTTAAAGAGAGTGACAAAGGTCTGGCCCATGTAGCAAGACGAAGCTTCAGCACAGGAACCCTAGAAGAGATGATAGATCCTATAATAAAGGAAGAAATTGGTGAAAACAATTTTGTCCTAACGAGAGGACCTAACAAGGATTCTTTGCACACGTTTATTGAAATTGCAAAGAAGTGTATAGCAGAAACTCAAGACCAGCGCCCAACAATGAAGGTTGTAGTCCAGGAACTTGAGAAAGCGTTACTCTTTCAAGTAAGTCATCGTTCTTACTTCTTATTGTTAATGCATGAAAGTAATATGTGTGATGATTAAATGTGATATAAAAAACAAATGTAGAATACTTGATGAGCAGCCTTGTGCATGTGGGACAAGTTGTAGGGTGATTAGCATCCTTGTACATGTGGATCAAGTTGGCAACCAAATAGTTAGAAGTTGTCAAAAAATTCAGCCTATAAATAGGACCATTGTAATTGTAATCTCATATGCCTTTGAGCCTAATACAAAATACCTAGCTGCATAGAGTGAATGTAGGTCAACTAGACTGAACCACTATAATCTTGTGCTTTTTTTATTTGCTTTCATGTGTGTGTGTGATTGTTATGTGATTTCAGCTGCGTCTAGATACCTATCAAATTCAAATTAAAAAAAGCACAAATTGTAAGGTTTAGATTAAAAAATACTTTCCACTTTCTAACATCTAGCATTCAACCTTTTAGATAGTTTAGGAACTCCTCAATCCTACCTTTTAGACTATCAATTTAGGACTTTGCTAAACTGCTTTATACGGAAGTATCAAAATAATAATAATTTAAACCTTTTTTTCAAAAAACATAGTATTGTGCATATTTAATTCATAAGTGAAAAACATATGAGGATTAGAAAGGAGTTGGCCAAATTTGGTATTATTATCAACCAAAATATCTTCCCAAGGCTGGGGAAGGGAGATAAGGTTAAGTTATGGATTGATGGATGGTTAAGGGGGGCTCTATGTGTTTTTGTGGTGACTCGTGGTTGGAAAAATACCAACCAAAGAGGAGCTGGTGACTAGTCAAGCGGGGAATCTCAGATACATCTATGTCTTGTCCTTGCTGTGGTTTGGAGCCGAAACACCAATATCCTTGCAACCTGCCCTATTGCTATATCTGTTTGGTGGCAAGTTTGCGCTTCCATCAAAGTTCCTATTCCTACGGGTTTCAAGTCAGTCGCAGAGGCATTGAACTTTATAGTCTTTCTAAATGGTGGAAAGGTAAAGAAAAAAAATATAAATGTTGTTATCTTATTGACATGTTGGAGGCTGTGGATCAATCGGAATGATAAGTAACTTAGAGGCACAACAGTTTCAGTTTTGTAAATTTGGCATGAGAGAAACGGAGAATATATTATGGTGTTGATTTGTAATTTCCTATACTGGACTTGTTTTCCTTTTGCTGCTTTTCTTGTTGTTTGCCTGGGCTATATCGGGCCTCCTTAGCTTCTTGCTATGGTTTGTCCCTTGTTTCTTTTTAAATTAAATCCTTTTACGTTGTTCAAATAAAAATACAAATTCATAAGGGACATTTATAATCATATTAAAGTCATATTGTTCAATGTTTGAGGTCTATAATATCACCAAATTCTCAGTGTCATCATTATTATATTGTTTTCCATAATATTGAAAACAACATGACGAATTTAGTTTTTTATAACTAATTTATAGTTATCAATATGTGTATTTTATTTGGTGTGTCATGTTTGACAGAAAAACAATAAGGATAACCCCAAAATGTCACTTGAAGACATAAAACGGACAACGCAAAACTTCCATAATGACAATTGCATAGGGGGAGGAGGATTTGGGAGAGTATATAAAGGAAACCTTCAAGACGGTGATGGGGTTAAAACCATTGTCGCAAAGCGATTGGATACGAGGTTTGGTCAAGGGGAACAACAATTCTTGAGTGAGCTCCAAATTCTTTTAGATTATAAGCACAAGAACGTCATTGGTCTTGTAGGCTATTGTGATGAAAATGATGAAAAAGTCATTATTTATGAGTATGCATCCAAAGGAAGTCTGGATAGGTATTTGAATGATGCTTCTCTTACATGGGAGAAACGACTTAATATATGTATTGATGTTGCAAGCGCTTTGGATTTCTTGCATGGAGGAGTTGGAAAACAAGCAAAGGTGATACATAGGGATATCAAAACTGCTAATATTCTACTTAATGATGATTGGAAAGCCAAACTTCCTAATTTTGGGCTTTCTTTAATAAGTCCATTAAGTCGAGAAACGGACTATGTCATCGATCATGCGTGTGGCACAGTTGGATACTTGGACCCACTTTACAAACAAATAGGATTCCTAACCACAGAATCCGATATTTATTCGTTTGGTGTTGTTTTATATGAGATTTTGTGTGGGAGATCAACATTTGAAATCCAGAAACATGAGGGCTGTTGGATGTTAATCTTGATTCATTATTATTAAACATGTGTTATTTCATATGTAAACTTATGTTAGGATTTATTATGTTTATTATCCTAAGTCTAATAACCCTTTATGTGAATTGTATGTCACATATAGTACCGAAGGGTTGTGTTGGTTTGATCAAGAGTCACACCGGTTAGTATCACACTGGTTAGAATGTATATAAGGGTCAAACATTGTGTTTTATTAGTGTGTTGAAAGATTAAGTTTCTATAACTTCCTTTCATAACTTCCCTCCATATTTTCCCTCCTTCTTATCCTCAATCGCATAGCATCAAAACAAACCAATTCATCCAGAATTTCATACATTCAAAACATGGCATCAGAGCCAACGATCAAGACCTGTGGTATATTCGATGTAGAGAGAAACGAAACAGTCAAGAAGATGGGGAAAGAAGGCGGTTATGGATGTGGACCGCTAATCCCTAGTCTAGTATATGATTTTGAGAATCATAGATGGAAGGCCAAGAAGGCGAACCAAGAAAGCATAGGAGACTCGCTCAATATGCAATTATCTTCGTTTAACATTGGATCAAGTAGTAGTGTGTTCGTGAGGGATACCGAATCAAGGAAGAAAGACGCGCAAAGGGAGTTTAATCGGCAAACAGGAAAAGAAGAGAAAGTGGCCGAATACCCTTCTACTATGTGTTGTAGTAAGTGCAAAGAACCCTTTCATTATAGGCATAATTGTCCTAAGAAAATTGGTAAAACCGAGTTTATGGTTAAGGGTAGTGATGAAAAGGGTTGGGATGATTTGTGGTTTGTTAGTTTGACACGCCAAGAACACGGATGTGGCACCAAAAGATTGTTTATTGTTTTGAACGATTCATATGGTATAGATGGTTGCCCAAAAGGTTATAGGAAAGAATATTTCCGTGGTAAGGGTAGTGTTGCGATTTCAAGTTGTGGAAGAGAACACAAGATTCAAAACGTGTTCTATATACCCACACTTAGAAAGAATATATTAAGTGTTGAGAAGTTGACACAAGAGGGATATGAAATAGAATTTGAAGGCGATGTTTGTTACATCAAGAAGCCTATTATCCAAGAATTTAGAAGGATTATACTATGTCGCATATGTGAATCGGATGACCATTTCACATTTAAGTGTCCCGCATTTGAAAAAGATAATAATGATGAGATGAAAAGTGGCCGTGACATTGGGCCTAGCCACGGCCGAACCCAAAACAGAAAAGGCGAAGGGTTCAAAGATAAAGGGAAGCGGGTTAGATTTGAAGGCGACAAGTTGGAGGGTATAACGAATGAAGACAAAGAAAGAGCGTCCATTTTCAAGCATTTTGACGACTTTTCCATCAACAAAGATCAATATGAAGGTGTTATGGAAAGAGGTCCGGTAATGTATCCAACCGAAGGATCTGAATTGCAAGATTGTGTTGTGTTTATGGATTTGATTCACATCACTAGTACGGTTGAAAGATACAAGAGAAAGTTTGAGTTGGAGTTTGAAAGAACCGTAAATTGGTTTATGAAGGAATTCTTACAAATGAAGAACAAGGCTCCAATCCCACCAAGAGACGAGACGGGTTATCCAATATGTTTGTTGGATCTTTACAAGACGGTGCAAGTATTTGGTGGTTATGAGAAGGTAACAAGAGATGCAAATTGGACGGTAGTGGCCATGCCAATGGGATATGGAAGAGGTTTGCCAAGCCTAGTTTCAAAGGAAGGTATTACAATGAATTTCAGGCAAACTTATGTTTGTTATTTGGAGATGCTAGAGTGGTATCATCTCAAATACAAGGGAAGAGAGTTGGTAGTGGAGATCAATGAAGAAGCAATGGAGGATTATGAGAACAAGAGAGCCGAATGGGAAGACTCGGCATTGCCCCCGAAGAAACGTTCAAGATCCTCATCAAGTGAAGACTAAAGCCAAGTGCAAGAATCAAGATTAGGGGGGAGATTGTTAGATGTTAATCTTGAATCATTATTATTAAACATGTGTTATTTCATATGTAAACTTATGTTAGGATTTATTATGTTTATTATCCTAAGTCTAATAACCCTTTATGTGAATTGTATGTCACATATAGTACCGAAGGGTTGTTTGGTTTGATCAAGAGTCACACCGGTTAGTATCACACCGGTTAGAATGTATATAAGGGTCAAACATTGTGTTTTATTAGTGTGTTGAAAGATTAAGTTTTTATAGCTTCCTTTCATAACTTCCCTCCATATTTTCCCTCCTTCTTATCCTCAATCGCATAGCATCAAAACAAACCAATTCATCCAGAATTTCATACATTCAAAACAAGGGCCACTATCTACCGGAGTTTATTAAAAACAGATTTGAAGAAAGAAAGCACGATGAGGTGGTGTTCGAACAAATAAGGGAACAGATCATGCCAAAATCATTGACTACATTTCAAGAGATTGCCTACCAATGTCTACATCTTGAAAGAGAAAAACGACCGACAACAAAAGAAGTTTTAATAGAACTTAAGAAGGCATTGGAATTTCAAGTAAGTTAATCATCTTAGTTTTATGAAAGGTAGTAGTGTTTGTTTAATACATTTAATGTAAGCCAGAGCTTTAACTTGTTTTCATTTAATGACTTGAAATGTTATTTCTGGTAACTTTGCATATCATTATGGCATTATCTTAATTGAAGGTAGTTTCCATGGGGGCTGCTAATCGCATTCTGCCATTTTCTAATCAAGATATTAATTTTCGTTTGGCTTTCTCACTGTCCCAGTTGAATACAGTGGTAAAATCTGATTATGTGGAGGAAAAGAGTCATGCTTCCATAATTGAGACACAAGTAGTTGAGCTTTCCAGTGAATTGAACAATATGAACATGACTTTCAAATCTGAAAATTCTGAAAGTCATATCAAGGAAAAGATGTTACTTGACCAAGCCGATGACTCAACTGAATCTGGCTGTTGTAAGTTCGCTATGTTATAAATATTTAAAATGATTATCTAGAGTTTTAAGCTTTTGATGTTATCTATTGATATGTGCAGGTTGGCCATGTGGATTCAGGAAAGTCAAGATTCACAGGAAGGCTGCTATACCTTCTCAGCCAAATATCTCTGAAACAGATACAAAAATATGAGGAGGCTAAGGTGCAGGTACTTTTGGTTGGTTTATAATTAAGTGGGGTGGGCTGGATAAGGTGTTCGTGTTGGAACGGGCATTTTTCATATAGGAGTGGAATGTGGATTGAGTTGATACTTTATTGATAATTAACCATAATTCGTAACTTACTTTGCACTCCCAGTTACATTGTTTAAGTTTAGCATATTTTTGTATGCTCTCCGCACAACCCTTGTCAAACGTGTGTTCTTTACATTCTTTCCACATAAGGCTTTTACCCTTCTTTAGTTAAAGCTATGTTTCTCCAATATGACCAAGGTTCATGTTATTTCACATTTTCTGTCTAAAGGGTTTTGATCATTATCATTGTCTAGTTGATTTGTAGTGAATTTGGGTGTAGTTATCTCTTATTACATGAATATGGTGTAATTATTTGACAGATATATGTATGATATCAATATCCGCTTTGATTGTGGTTGTTCTTTGGGGTTTGGATACCGATTGTATTTTTTTTTTTTTTTTTTTTTAATCTCTGTACCAACATCCAATAACTCTATTGACTTTGAATTTCACAAGAAACAAATCATGATGAAAGCAAGTTTGTTCATGACGTTAGCTGTTACAGCAACCACGCCAGATACGTACACCTGCATATGCATATGCATGTTTATGTTCATGCATTTATATACATATACATATATACATAGTGCGGTAAGACAAAAGTTGTGGTGATTGCATCGAAATGTATCTTGCAGGTGTTGGGATAATCAGGTTTTTTCACGGGTCACTAGTCAGTGGGTCAAACAGGTAATGCGGGTCAAGTGAAGAATTTGTCCATGGGTAAAAGGGTCGTTCAAGGCTGTTTTGGATGTTCAAAGGATCGCTGCACGTGTAAGTTGAATTGGCAAAAGGTTTGACCGAGTAATGAGCAGATTATGGAAGACATATAGCATAGTACTTTTGATTCAATTATATTAATAGAACACACTTGGTGTTTACGTGAGTGTCTAGTGTGTGTTAACCAGGGCCTGAACCAACAGCAGGAACTCAAAAAAGGGTTAAACTTTTATGTTTTCCGAACCCACTTCATAGACAATCTCATGCCTGCTATTGCTGCTGCTTTCTTTGAATAATTGTAGAACCTTACTTTTCTGAAGATTGTATTAATATCATCTTTTTCATATTGTTATTGTTCGGATTCTGCCCTGTTTGCATATTATACTTGGTTATAGGATGAATATGATATGATGATTGAGTATGCACATCATTGTGCAGTGACTCGCAAAGAACAGAGGGTGGAGAATTTTGTTATGCACACACAAACTAATAATATTCCACACACAATTCTGATACATAGGATGGCTATTTATAGCCTTACAATAAACGGTTAATTAACTAACTTATTAACCGACACATAACTAAATACATAACCGACATATACAAACCGACATGTTCCTGTTTTGGCGCCTTTTTTCTGCGGTTTGACTTTTTTGTTGACTTTTGATTTCTTGATTAATTTTCATTCTAACATTCACTCACCTAATCAAGAAATCTTAATTCATTTTCTCTGTTCATTGTTCATCCTTAATTGCAGTCCTGTTCTTCTTATTCGATCATCTTGTTCTTCTTGAACCGTTTCTTAAACCTTCTATCTTTGATGATGGTCCGATATTAAACTTTGAGAAATTGATGTTAATAGGATTATCACAATCCTTTCTTTCTTCGATAATAAGTTATGTACATATGTTAGTTATAATTATATCGAGTCATAAGTCTAGGATAAACAATATATGTGAACCGGTATTGTCACATATCATTTAGAAGGTCACGTCAGTTATGTTAAGGGGTCACGACGGTTCAGAAGTGCCGATCCAGAATGTATAAATAGGCCTCAACATTGTATGTTTTATTGTGTGTGAAAGTTTAGTTTATATAACTACCTTTCAAATTTCCCTCCACATCTCTCTCTCCCTCTATAACCATTAAACACATAATCAAAACATAGTTTCATTCCAAAATTCAACATGGCATCAGAGCCTAAATTTCCGAAGACCCATGAAGAAGGATTGTTCGATGTTAGCAAGAAAGAAGACCGATTGGGAACAAAGGGTGGTTATGGTGTTGGGCCACTAATTCCCAGTATTGTATATGATCATGCGGATCATAGATGGAAAGCCAAGAAGGCAAATTACGAGAGTATAGGAGACTCTCGTAACGTGAAGTTATCTTCGTTTAACATTGGATCTAGTAGTGTATTCGTGAGGGATCACGAAGAGAAGAAAAGAAACGCACAAAAGGAGTATAATCGGCAAGTGAATATTGATCAAGAAGTGTTCGAATATCCGTCTACCATGTGTTGTAGTAAGTGCAAAGAGCCCTTTCATTATAGGCGTAATTGTCCTAAGAAAATTGGTAAAACCGAATTTATGGTAAAGGGTAGTGATGAAAAGGGTTGGAATGATATATGGTTTGCGAGTTTGACTCGAAAAGAACACGGTTGTGGCAACAAGGATTTGTTTATTGTTTTAAGCAATTCATTTGGTATAGAAGGTTGCCCTAGTGGTTATAGAAAAGAATATTTCCGTGGTAAAGGATCCTTGGCGATCACAAGTGGTGGACAATTGCACAAGATTCAAAACGTATTTTATGTGCCCACACTTAGGAAAAATGTGTTAGGTGTTGAGAAGTTAACACGAGAGGGTTTAGAGATTGAGTTTGAAGGCGATGTGTGTTACATCAAGAAGCCGATTGTTCAAGAATTTAGAAGGGTTATTACTTGTCGTATTTGTGAATTGGATGACCATTTCACATTTAAATGCCCCGCATTTGATCACGGCATTAAAGGAAAAAAGATTGAAAGCCGAAGCATTAGTGATCATTACGGCCGAACCATATCAGAAAATATCGAAGGGTTCAAAGACAAAGGAAAGCAGGTTAGATTTGAAGGCGACAAGATGGAGGGTATAACCAATGAAGATAAAGAAAGAGCGTCCATTTTCAAGCACTTTGACGACTATTCCATTAACAAAGATCAATATGAAGGTGTTATGGAAAGAGGTCCGGTGATGTATCCAACCGAAGGAACACAATTACAAGATTGTATTGTTTTTATGAATTTGATCCATATTACTAGCATGGTTGAAAGATACAAGAGAAGGTTTGAGTTAGAGTTTGAAAGAACCGTAGATTGGTTTATGAAAGAGTTCTTAAAATAAGAACAAGAGAACCAATCCCACCGAGAGATGAAACGGGTTATCCAATTAGTTTATTAGATCTTTACAAGACGGTACAAGTATTTGGTGGTTATGACAAAGTGACAAAAGAGGAGAATTGGACGGTAGTGGCCATGTCAATGGGATATGGAAGAGGTTTGCCAAGTCTAGTGTCAAAGATGGACATTACAAGAAACTTAAGGCAAACATACGTTCGTTACTTAGAGATGCTAGAGTGGTATCATCTAAAGTACAAAGGAAGAGAATTAGTGGTCGAAATCAATGAAGAAACAATGGAAGATCACAAGATGAAAGGAGCCGAATGGAATGACTCGGACTTGCCCCCAAAGAAAAGATCAACATCCTCATTAAGTGAAGACTATAGCCGAAGTACATGGAATCAAGAATAGGGGGGAGAATGTTAGAAGATAATCTTGATTCAATTATTAAACATGTGTTAATTAAGTTACGCACATATGTTAGTTATAATTATATCGAGTCATAAGTCTAGGAAAAACAATATATGTGAAACGGTATTGTCACATATCATTTAGAAGGTCACGTCAGTTATGTTAAGGGGTCACGACGGTTCAGAAGTGCCTTTCAAATTTCCCTACACATCTTTCTCTCCCTCTATAACAGTTAAACACATAATCAAAACATAGTTTCATTCCAGAATTCAACAGTTATTAAAAATATACTTATTCAAGACATCCATCACAGCACCCATTACACTTAGTTCATGATTTTCTTATAGGTGGGTTGCATGCTAGAAGTTTAGCAACAAAACAATATAAGTTAGATTAACCAAAGCATATAATTTTGGTAGACAACCATCTGGTATTTACAGATTGTTAGAATCATTTAATCAAGAAATTAATAATCAAACTTATGTTAATTGAAAGTCAAACACAGAAGTCAACTGTGAAGGAAACAAGGCGCCAAAACAGAAGTTGCATCCAATAGTTATGTCGATTAATATTAGTTTGTGTTGGTTAAGTTAAAGGTAGTTAATTAACCGCCTTCTTGTAAGGGTATAAATACCCCATCATGTATCATTTGTAAAGTGTGGAAATATTATTATTTGTGTTCATATCTCTATTGAACCAACGTGAAAGAAGGTTTCAATTAAAAGAAAGAGAAGGATCACAATATAGGAAGACCGAAATCAAAATCCAACCAAGAACCATTAAGAAGATGCAAATAATACGGGGACAGAGGACGGTAGTGTGTCACCGTTAATCCCTAGTAGTGTATGAGATCATGCGGATAACAAAAGGAGGGCCGAGAGGGCAATCTATTGTTCGCGGCAGTGAAGATTCAAGCCGAAGCATCAAGTTGGAGATTTCTAGAAAATGGTTCAAAGTCAAAATGAATTCGCATAGCAAAAGGAATAGAAGGACTACAGAATAGGATGAACACGAACAGAGAAAACGAGATTATAATTTCTTTATTGGGGGGAGAACGTTAGAAACATTTAATCAAGAAATTAATAATCAAACTTATGTTAATTGAAAGTTAAACACAGAAGTCAACTGTGTAGGAAAAAAGGCGCCAAACAGAAGTTGTGTCCAATAGTTATGTCGGTTAATGTTAGTTTGTGCCGCTTAAGTTATAGGTAGTTAATTAACCGCCTTCTTGTAAGGGTATAAATACCCTATCATGTATCATTTGTAAAGTGTGGAAATATTATTAATTGTGTTCATATCTCTCGTTCCCACCCTCTGTTTACTTAACCAAAGAGTCCCTGCACATTGTGCATACTCAAAGTCAAATATGTTCATCCAATAATTGATCCGTATACATGTTTAGTGTATATGATTTGGAGTGATTCCAAATCCGAACATGGCATCAGAGCCCAAGATCCTGGAAAGACCTGTGAAGAAGAAAACCGAGCGAGTCGGTAGCATGTGAAGAAAATGACTTATTGAGTCAGTCACGACAAAAAAAAACGAGATCGAGTGATTCGATCTAAGAAGAGAAGGGCCTGCAAAAATATTATCCATGAAGAACCGAAAGAAAAGATTGAGTGATTCAATCATAAAGAATCAAGAAACGATCAAAGAACCGCTGCCAAAAACGAGACAGTTATGGCATCCGTTTAAACATGAGAAGGATCAATCGAAGGCAGTCAATTGCGCTTAAAAAGAAGAAGTTAGAAACAGAGTATAACGTTGTCGAAGTATGCGAAGAAGAACCAGCGATCTACACCCCAATTCGATTTAGGCAGGAGGCCAAGAAGAAATTGAATAAAGTAATTGATGTAAACAGAAGGCGTAATACATCAGATTCAAGTATGATGATCGAAGATGTCGGTCACGAAGAAAAGATAAAAATACAGAGAGTGATTTTTTTTTTCACATTCAGATTGGGGTTCAAATGAAAGAAACCAAAGTGCAAGAAGGTTTCAATTAAAAGAAAGAGAAGGATCACAATATAGGAAGACCGAAATCAAAATCCAACCAAGAACCATTAAGAAGATGCAAATAATACGGGGACAGAGGACGGTAGTGTGTCACCGTTAATCCCTAGTAGTGTATGTGATCATGCGGATCACAAAAGGAAGGCCGAGAGGGCAATCTATTGTTGGCGGCAGTGAAGATTCAAGCCGAAGCATCAAGTTGGAGATTTCTAGAAAACGGTTCAAAGTTAAAATGATTTCGCATAGCAAAAGGAATAGAAGGACTGCACAATAGGATGAACACGAACAGAGAAAACGAGATTATAATTTCTTGATTTGGGGGAGAATGTTAGAATCATTTAATCAAGAAATTAATAATCAAACTTATGTTAATTGAAAGTCAAACACAGAAGTCAACTGTGTAGGAAAAAAGGCGCCAAAACAGAAGTTGCGTCCAATAGTTATGTCAGTTAATGTTAGTTTGTGTCGGTTAAGTTATAGGTAATTAATTAACCGCCTTCTTTTAAGGGTATAAATACCCCATCATGTATCATTTGTAAAGTGTGGAAATATTATTATTTGTGTTCATATCTCTCGTTCCCACCCTCTGTTTACTTAACCAAAGAGTCCCTGCACATTGTTCATACTCAAAGTCAAATATGTTCATCCAATAATTGATCCGTATACATGTTTAGTGTATATTATTTGGAGTGATTCCAAAACTGAAAATGGCATCAGAGCCCAAGATCCTGGAAAGACCTGTGAAGAAGAAAACCGAGCGAGTCTGTAACATGCGAAGAAGATGACTGAGTGAGTCAGTCACGACAAAAAAAACGAGATCGAGTGATTCGATCAAAGAAGAGAAGGGCCTGCAAAAATATTATCCGTGAAGAAGCGAAAGAAAAGATTGAGTGATTCAATCATAAAGAAACAAGAAACGATCAAAGAACCGCTTCCAAAAACGAGACAGTCATGGCATCCGTTTCAACATGAGAAGGATCAATCGAAGGCAGTCAATTGCGCTTAAAAAGAAGAAGTTAGAAACATAGTATAACGTTGTAGAAGTATGTGTGAAGAAGAACCAGAGATCTACACCCCAATTCAATTTAGGCAGGAGGCCAAGAAGAAATCGAATAAAGTAATTGATGTAAACAGAAGGCGTAATACATCAGATCAGGTATGATGATCGAAGATGTCGGTCACGAAGGAAAGATAAAAAAAAAAAGAGTGATTTTTTTTCAAATTGAGATTGGGGTTCAAATGAAAGAAACCAAAGTGAAAGAAGGTTTCAATTAAAAGAAAGAGAAGGATCACAATATAGGAAGACCGAAATCAAAATCCAACCAAGAACCATTAAGAATATGCAAATAATACGGGGACAGAGGACGGTAGTGTGTCACCGTTAATCCCTAGTAGTGTATGTGATCATGTGGATCACAAAAGGAAGGCCGAGAGGGCAATCTATTGTTGGAGGCAGTGAAGATTCAAGCCGAAGCATCAAGTTGGAGATTTCTAGAAAATGGTTCAAAGTCAAAATGAATTCGCATAGCAAAAGGAATAGGAGGACTGCAGAATAGGATGAACACCAACAGAGAAAACGAGATTATAATTTCTTGATTAGGGGGGAGAATGTTAGAATCATTTAATCAAGAAATTAATAATCAAACTTATGTTAATTGAAAGTCAAACACAGAAGTCAACTGTGAAGGAATAAAGGTGCCAAAACAGAAGTTGCGTCCAATAGTTATGCGGTTAATGTTAGTTTGTGTCAGTTAAGTTATAGGTAGTTAATTAACCGCCTTCTTGTAAGGGTATAAATACCCCATCATATATCATTTGTAAAGTGTGGAAATATTATTATTTGTGTTCATATCTTTTGTTCCCACCCTCTGTTTGTTTAACCAAAGAGTCCCTGCACATTGTGCATACTCAAAGTCAAATATGTTCATCCAAGAATTGATCCATATACATGTTTAGTGTATATGATTTGGAGTGCTTCCAAATCCGAACATGGCATCAGAGCCCAAGATCCTGGAAAGACCTGTGAAGAAGAAAACCGAGTGAGTCGGTAACATGTGAAGAAGATGACTGAGTGAGTCAGTCATGACAAAAAAAACGAGATCGAGTGATTCGATCAAAGAAGAGAAGGGCATGCAAAAATACTATCCGTGAAGAAGCGAAAGAAAAGATTGAGTGATTTAATCTTAAAGAATCAAGAAACGATCAAATAACCGTTGCCAAAAACGAGACAGTTATGGCATCCGTTTGAACATGAGAAGGATCAATCGAAGGCAGTCAATTGCGCTTAAAAAGAAGAAGTTAGAAACAGAGTATAACGTTGTCGAAGTATGCGAAGAAGAACCAGCGATCTACACCCCAATTCGATTTAGGCAGGAGGCCAAGAAGAAATTGAATAAAGTAATTGATGTACACAGAAGGCGTAATACATCAGATTCAAGTATGATGATCGAAGATGTCGGTCACGAAGAAAAGATAAAAATACAGAGAGTGATTTTTTTTTCACATTCAGATTGGGGTTCAAATGAAAGAAACCAAAGTGCAAGAAGGTTTCAATTAAAAGAAAGAGAAGGATCACAATATAGGAAGACCGAAATCAAAATCCAACCAAGAACCATTAAGAAGATGCAAATAATACGGGGACAGAGGACGGTAGTGTGTCACCGTTAATCCCTAGTAGTGTATGTGATCATGCGGATCACAAAAGGAAGGCCGAGAGGGCAATCTATTGTTGGCGGCAGTGAAGATTCAAGCCGAAGCATCAAGATGGAGATTTCTAGAAAATGGTTCAAAGTCAAAATAAATTCGCATAGCAAAAGGAATAGAAGGACTGCAGAATAGGATGAACACGAACAGAGAAAACGAGATTATATTTTCTTGATTTGGGGGGAGAATGTTAGAATCATTTAATCAACAAATTAATAATCTAACTTATGTTAATTGAAAGTCAAACACAGAAGTCAACTGTGTAGGAAAAAAGGCGCCAAAACAGAAGTTGCGTCCAATAGTTATGTCGGTTAATGTTAGTTTGTGTCCGTTAAGTTATAGGTAGTTAATTAACCGCCTTCTTGTAAGGGTATAAATACCCCATCATGTATCATTTGTAAAGTGTGGAAATATTATTATTTGTGTTCATATCTCTTGTTCCCACCCTCTGTTTGTTTAACCAAAGAGTCCCTGCACATTGTGCATACTCAAACTCAAATATGTTCATCCAATAATTGATCCTTATCCATGTTTAGTGTATATTGTAACACCACAACCGATGGCGGAAATATCGGGATGTCACGTATTGATGATTGTTCAGTAGCTCATGGTAAATAATAAATTTCAATAAATGATTTAAATAAATTACATACAATTGTTCTAAGAATTTTGTACATCAAAATGAAAAATACTAGCTACGCATCTTCAAGCAATAACTCTAATCTTCAAGCAAGCTATAACCTGAAACATGTTAAGTTTGAAAATATTTTGGGTCAACAAAAGTTGGTGAGAATTACATAGGTTTTGATAATCGAATAAAACTTGTACAATTCAAGTGTCATGGCAAGTCTAGTCTATATGTGAAAACATGCTAGAAGTAAATCGAGTGCATAATCAACCCTTGTGACTATTATATTGTGGTCCATCCCATACGCTCATGGTTCACTCGATTATGTTATGCGATAACAATCACCCACGCTACCTTTGTAGGAGGCACGTATCCGGGTGGGATTGTCAGTCCAATAGATCTATCATTGTATACCGTCGGCTGATCAGTGTTAATGATTATGCTAGAATATTGTGCTTACCCTAGTCATGTTTAAGACATAATGCAACATAGAAAAACACATAGACACTTTATGATTGAATTGCATATAGAATGTTGTAACATGTTTCACCCCAAAAATAGTGATAAATACAAAAGGGGCTATGTAAAACTCACCTTAGCAAAATGTTATGTCTCGTGAAAAAAATAGAATAAAGTGTTGTGAATGTATGCGAGGCGAATCCCAAAGACTCAATAACGTAGCTAGTCCAAATTGAAGAAAACGAAAAAGAAAGAATATCAAGCTTCCAATTCTCCAATTACATGAGCTTATAATCAAAGCTTCAATTCTAGAAGTAATAGACTATAGAAGAAAGGTATGGGGGAAAGTTTAATCCGATTGAAACAATCGATTTAGAGGTGCAATGTATAATGGGTCATAGGTGGGTTTTTATACTAGTTTTGGATTCAATTAGCCATTAAAATTGGTCAACACCATAAAGTAAGGTTTTATGATGAATTGACTATTTGACTAAGACTTTGACTGTTTGACTAAGACTTTGACTGTTTGACTAAGACTTTGACTAATCAATTTAAGGAATGTGTTAAGTTTATTTACTTCTGAAATACTACACAAGATGATAGTTGGCTCAGTTGGTTGTCACTGTGTGTTGGTTGGCTGTGGACGCGGGTTCGAGTCCCGGTCCACACAAATCTTTTTTTGGCAATTATTTCCCTAAAACTATATTATTCTAAATTCATAATATGATTATATAATCCCAAAAGTGACTCGAAATATTTTTAAAACGTACAAAAGTGTCGAGATACAGATAATTATTAGTTTAAGGTATTTAAAACATATATTGTTTAAAACAATACATTCTTTTTATCAAAAAAAAAATTAGGGGAAATTCGCGATGTTACAGTCTCCTCTACTTTTGGAAACTTCGTCCCGAAGTTATTAAAAACACAGGTTTGAGGTTGATTAGGTAGAAATTAAGGCAGCTGTGGTTTGGGTTAAGGCACGACATGAATATATAGGTAATAGAATAATTTGTTTCGAATAATTTGGATAAGAGGTTTGAGATGTGAGTTTTAAGGATTGGATTAGGTTCGTCAGAAGTAGCAAGAAGCATAAGAATCTAGCGAAATACTAAACTTATGTTTTAGGAATCTTATAAGAAATGCATGAATTGATTGGCTATATGAAAACCAAATGAACTACTAAAACCTTATTAGAATTTCACACTACCTTAACGTACCTTTAAATTCATGATTACGTTCCGGACCGCAATCACCAATTTACCTTACATTAGGGTTTTGTGTCCTTGTATGACTCTAAACACACATGTATGTAATGCAAAATAACCTTGTGATTGAATCATTTACAATGTATCCAAAAATGAGTCCAACTGTTGAGTAGGAAAAAGACTTCTACCAGTCAGTGAGTAAGAACCTCTACCGATTGTTGAGCAGGTGCGATAGCCTCTACCAGTCGTTGAGCAGGTTGTAGGGCCTCTACCGACTATTGAGCAGGCATGATGACCTCTACCAATCGTTGAGTAGGTTATTTGGTACTCTACTAACTGTTGAGCAAGTACTTCATCCTCTATCAGTTGTTTGATTAAGTGCACCAATTATTACACACATGAATTGCAAATTGATAATATGTACATGTAAGCAATCAAGTATCAAGTATATCATACGAGTTGTAATAGAGTTGCCCTAGACAAGGTTAATGACTCTAGGTGTGTCTATAGCAAATAGTTTATATTCCATGAATTCTAGTTTCAAATGTTCAAATATGGTAGATAGTCGAATCCTCATGTATAACTAAGGATTATGTTTGATGCAACACACAATCAAGTTTCAATAGTTTGGTTATCATGGGTAACTAGCTCATGTGTGAGAAGGTGAAGGATATTAATTTAGTTCTTGAGAGGATGATGAAAAATCTTGAAGCAGAATCAAGGTTGTGAGAGATAGTGAATGTGAAGATAGTTTATAAAGAGTTTATTTTATAGTAAGGAGATTATGTAGCAGTGTAAATTTTAGGGTTTGGATCAAAGGTTATAATCAAGTGTATAAGAAAACATGATTGTGGTATATGCCAAATATTGTAAAAATTTGAACAAGTTGAAAATGAGTGAGTGTCGATGGAGAATTTAGAGACTAGATATTATTCCTATGGAAAAAAAAAATCTTATTTTCAAAATTGGTTTTATACATAAAGCAAAAGTTGTTAAATAGTACAAGCTAAGTGGGCTTTGATTAAAATATTCCCGTTAGTTGGAGATTTCAAACATGACATTAGGTTTTGAAGATCAAGGTTCTATTAAGTGATTTTTAATAGTATAGAGCATTATATAGAAAATTGTTTGTTACGTCAATAAATAAACAATTGAATTTAAGTTCGAGGACATCTTTTGACAAAAATATGTACTTTGTAAAGTTACTAGGTAATGAAAATACAACAAGATTTAGAAATCTTTAGTTTGTGCTAAGGTATGAGGTTATAGTTTTTTTAAAAAAATAAGTAACATGTGGAGAAATGAAATAATATGATTTGGGTAGGGTGTTGAATATTTAAAAAGTGGCTAAGATGGTAAGGTGAAGTGTGATTGTGAAATCCATGGATGGTTATGATATGAGATTGATTTAAACTGTAAAATTTTGAGATTTTAGAGCTTAGTTTAAGGAAAGTGAGTGTAATCATTTATTCATTAATTAAAACGAATAAACGAAAACGTTGACTTATCAAAACTTCTAGATTCTAATAACATAGTGAAGACATGCTTTAGCCTATAAGTGAACACTCATACCGAGAATTCCCAGCTAGGCATCCGGGTCCCTCGTTTGATTGGGATATATGCGCAATGCCAGCCTAGACAGAAGACTTAGAATACAGGCGTTCACCCTTTCAGATTGCACGTGTTCGTTATTAAAATCTAGAACTTTGACGAGATCTTCAAGGTGGTTCAGGCTAAACCTGAGGATTTGTCCTATTAGTCTAAAAGTAGATCTTGTGATGAAGAGCACACTTCTTGTAGGGACTAAAGTAAGGATAAGAAGTAAAATAGAGAATATAAACAAGTAAGGTTGCAAGTAAAAGGAGCAAGTTCTGATTAAAATACTATGGTTATAGAATAGATTATTTTTCTAATAACCTAATTCCCTATAACCATGGCTCTGATACCAATCTGTAACACCCCAACCGATGGCGGAAACATCGGGATGTCACGTATTGATGATTGTTCAGTAGCTCATGGTAAATAATAAATTTCAATAAATGATTTAAATAAATTACATACAATTGTTCTAAGAATTTTGTACATCAAAATGAAAAATACTAGCTACGCATCTTCAAGAAATAACTCTAATCTTCAAGCAAGCTATAACCTGAAACATGTTAAGTTTGAAAATATTTTGGGTCAACAAAAGTTGGTGAGAATTACATAGGTTTTGATAATCGAATAAAACTTGTACAATTCAAGTGTCATGGCAAGTCTAGTCCATATGTGAAAACATACTAGAAGTAAATCAAGTGCATAATCAACCCTTGTGACTGTTATATTGTGGTCCATCCCATACGCTCATGGTTCACTCGATTATGTTATGCGATAACAATCACCCACGCTACCTTTGTAGGAGGCACGTATCCGGGTGGGATTGTCAGTCCAATAGATCTATCATTGTATACCGTCGGCTGATCAATGTTAATGATTATGCTAGAATATTGTGCTTACCCTAGTCATGTTTAAGACATAATGCAACATAGAAAAACACATAGACACTTTATGATTGAATTGCATATAGAATGTTGTAACATGTTTCACCCCAAAAATAATGATAAATAGAAAAGGGGCTATGTAAAACTCACCTTAACAAAATGTTATGTCTCGTGAAAAAAATAGAATAATGTGTTGTGAATGTATGCGAGGCGAATCCCAAAGACTCAACAACGTAGCTAGTCCAAATTGAAGAAAACGAAAAAGAAAGAATATCAAGCTTCCAATTCGCCAATTACAAGAGCTTATAATCAAAGCTTCAATTGTAGAAGTAATAGACTATAGAAGAAAGGTATGAGGGAAAGTTTAATCGGATTGAAACAATCGATTTAGAGGTGCAAAGTATAATGGGTCATAGATGGGTTTTTATACTAGTTTTGGATTCAATTAGCCATTAAAATTGGTCAACACCATAAAGTAAGGTTTTATGATGAATTGACTATTTGACTAAGACTTTGACTGTTTGACTAAGACTTTGACTAATCAATTTAAGGAATGTGTTAAGTTTATTTTCTTCTGAAATACTACACAAGATGATAGTTGGCTCAGTTGGTTGTCACTGTGTGTTGGTTGGCTGTGGACGCGGGTTCGAGTCCCGGTCCACACAAATCTTTTTTTGGCAATTATTTCCCTAAAACTATATTATTCTAAATTCATAATATGATTATAAAAGCCCGAAAGTGACTCGAAATATTTTTAAAACGTACAAAAGTGTCGAGATACAAATAATTATTAGTTTAAGGTATTTAAAACATATATTGTTTAAAACAATACACTCTTTTTATCAAAAAAAAATTAGGGGAAAGTCGCGATGTTACATATATGATTTGGAGTGATTCCAAATCCGAACATGGCATCAGAGCCCAAGATCCTGGAAAGACTTGTGAAGAAAAAAACCGAGCGAGTCGGTAACATGTGAAGAAGATGACTAAGTGAGTCTGTCACACAAAAAAAACGAGATCGAGTGATTCAATCAAAGAAGAGAAGGGCCTGCAAAAATATTATCCATGAAGAAGCGAAAGAAAAGATTGAGTGATTCCATCATAAAGAAACAAGAAACGATCAAAGAACCGCTGCCAAAAACGAGACAGTTATGGCTTCCGTTTCAACATGAGAAGGATCAATCGAAGGCAGTCAATTGCGCATAAAAAGAAGAAGTTAGAAACAGGGTATAACGTTGTAGAAGTATGCGAAGAAGAACCAGCGATCTACACCCCAATTCGATTTAGGCAAGAGGCCAAGAAGAAATCGAATAAAGTAATTGATGTAAATAGAAGGCGTAATACATCAGATTCGAGTATGATGATCGAAGATGTCGGTCCCGAAGAAAAGATAAAAAGACAGAGAGTGATATTTTTTCAAATTCAGATTGGGGTTCAAATGAAAGAAACCAAAGTGAAAGAAGGTTTCAATTAAAAGAAAGAGAAAGATCACAATATAGGAAGACCGAAATCAAAATCCAACCAAGAACCATTAAGAAGATGCAAATAATACGAGGACAGAGGATGGTAGTGTGTCACCGTTAATCCCTAGTAGTTTATGTGATCATGCGGATCACAAAAGGTAGGCCGAGAGGGCAATCTATTGTTAGCGGTAGTGAAGATTCAAGCCGAAGCATCAAGTTGGAGATTTCTAGAAAATGGTTCAAAGTCAAAATAAATTCACATAGCAAAAGGAATAAAAGGACTGCAGAATAGGATGAACACGAACAGAGAAAACGAGATTATAATTTCTTGATTAGGGGGGAGAATGTTAGAATCATTTAATCAAGAAATAAATAATCAAACTTATGTTAATTGAAAGTCAAACACAGAAGTCAACTGTGCAGGAAAAATGGCGCCAAAACAGAAGGTGCGTCCAATAGTTATGTCGGTTAATGTTAGTTTGTGTCGGTTAAGTTATAGGTAGTTAATTAACCGCCTTCTTGTAAGGGTATAAATACCCCATCATGTATCATTTGTAAAGTGTGGAAATATTATTATTTGTGTTCATATCTCTTGTTCCCACCCTCTGTTTGTTTAACCAAAGAGTCCCTGCACATTGTGCATACTCAAAGTCAAATATGTTCATCCAATAATTGATCTGTATACATGTTTAATGTATATGATTTGGAGTGATTCCAAATCCGAACATGGCATCAGAGCCCCAGATCCTGGAAAGACTTGTGAAGAAAAAAACCGAGCGAGTCGGTAACATGTGAAGAAGATGACTAAGTGAGTCTGTCACACAAAAAAAAACGAGATGGAGTGATTCGATGAAAGAAGAGAAGGGCCTGCAAAAATACTATCCGTGAAGAAGCGAAAGAAAAGATTGAGTGATTCAATCATAAAGAAACAAGAAACGATCAAAGAACCGCTGCCAAAAACGAGACAGTCATGGCTTCCGTTTCAACATGAGAAGGATCAATCGAAGGCAGTCAATTGCGCTTAAAAAGAAGAAGTTAGAAACAGAGTATAACGTTGTAGAAGTATGCGAAGAAGAACCAGCGATCTACACCCCAATTCGATTTAGGCAAGAGGCCAAGAAGAAATCGAATAAAGTAATTGATGTAAACAGAAGGCGTAATACATCAGATTCAAGTATGATGATCGAAGATGTCGGTCCCGAAGAAAAGATAAAAAGACAGAGAGTGATATTTTTTCAGATTCAGATTGGGGTTCAAATGAAAGAAACCAAAGTGAAAGAAGGTTTCAATTAAAAGAAAGAGAAAGATCACAATATAGGAAGACCGAAATCAAAATCCAACCAAGAACCATTAAGAAGATGCAAATAATACGGGGACAGAGGACGGTAGTGTGTCACCGTTAATCCCTAGTAGTTTATGTGATCATGCGGATCACAAAAGGAAGGCTGAGAGGGCAATCTATTGTTGGCGGTAGTGAAGATTCAAGCCGAAGCATCAAGTTGGAGATTTCTAGAAAATGGTTCAAAGTCAAAATGAATTCGCATAGCAAAAGGAATAAAAGGACTGCAGAGTAGGATGAACACGAACAGAGAATACGAGATTATAATTTCTTGATTAGGGGGGAGAATGTTAGAATCATTTAATCAAGAAATTAATAATCAAACTTATGTTAATTGAAAGTCAAACACAGAAGTCAACTGTGCAGGAAAAAAGGCGCCAAAACAGAAGGTGCGTCCAATAGTTATGTCGGTTAATGTTAGTTTGTGTCGGTTAAGTTATAGGTAGTTAATTAACCGCCTTCTTGTAAGGGTATAAATACCCCATCATGTATCATTTGTAAAGTGTGGAAATATTATTATTTGTGTTCATATCTCTTGTTCCCACCCTCTGTTTGTTTAACCAAAGAGTCCCTGCACATTGTGCATACTCAAAGTCAAATATGTTCATCCAATAATTGATCTGTATACATGTTTAATGTATATGATTTGGAGTGATTCCAAATCCGAACATGGCATCGGAGCCCAATATCCTGGAAAGACCTGTGAAGAAGAAAACCGAGCGAGTCGATAACATGTGAAGAAGATGACTGAGTGAGTCAGTCACGACAAAAAAAACGAGATCGAGTGATTCGATCAAAGAAGAGAAGGGCCTGCAAAAATATTATCCGTGAAGAAGCGAAAGAAAAGATTGAGTGATTCAATCCTAAAGAAACAAGAAACGATCAAAGAACCGCTGCCAAAAACGAGACAGTTATGGCTTCCGTTTCAACATGAGAAGGATCAATCGAAGGCAGTCAATTGCGCTTAAAAAGAAGAAGTTAGGAACAGAGTATAACGTTGTAGAAGTATGCGAAGAAGAACCAGCGATCTACACCCCAATTCGATTTAGGCAGGAGGCCAAGAAGAAATCGAATAAAGTAATTGATGTAAACAGAAGGCGTAATACATCAGATTCAAGTATGATGATCGAAGATGTCGGTCACGAAGAAAAGATAAAAAACAGAGAGTGATTTTTTTCAAATTCAGATAGGGGTTCATATGAAAAAAACCAAAGTGAAAGAAGGTTTCAATTAAAAAAAAATAGAAAGATCACAATATAGGAAGACCGACATCAAAATCCAACCAAGAACCATTAAGAAGATGCAAATAATACGGGGACAGAGGACGGTAGTGTGTCACCGTTAATCCCTAGTAGTTTATGTGATCATGCGGATCACAAAAGGAAGGCCGAGAGGGCAATCTATTGTTGGCGGCAGTGAAGATTCAAGCCGAAGCATCAAGTTGGAGATTTCTAGAAAATGGTTCAAAGTCAAAATGAATTCGCATAGCAAAGGGAATAAAAGGACTGCAGAAAAGGATGAACACGAACAGAGAATACGAGATTATATTTTCTTGATTAGGGGGAGAATGTTAGAATCATTTAATCAAGAAATTAATAATCAAACTTATGTTAATTGAAAGTCAAACACAGAAGTCAACTGTGCAGGAAAAAAGGCACCAAAACAGAAGGTGCGTCCAATAGTTATGTCGGTTAATGTTAGTTTGTGTCGGTTAAGTTATAGGTAGTTAATTAACCGCTTTCTTGTAAGGGTATAAATACCCCATCATGTATCATTTGTAAAGTGTGGAAATATTATTATTTGTGTTCATATCTCTTGTTCCCACCCTCTGTTTGTTTAACCAAAGAGTCCCTGCACATTGTGCATACTCAAAGTCAAATATGTTCATCCAATAATTGATCTGTATACATGTTTAATGTATATGATTTGGAGTGATTCCAAATCCGAACATGGCATCAGAGCCCAATATCCTAGAAAGACCTGTGAAGAAGAAAACCGAGCGAGTCAGTAACATGTGAAGAAGGTGACTGAGTGAGTCAGTCACGACAAAAAAAATGAGATTGAGTGATTTGATCAATGAAGAGAAGGGCCTGCAAAAATATTATCTGTGAAGAAGCGAAAGAAAAGATTGAGTGATTCAATCATAAAAAAACAAGAAACGATCAAAGAACCGCTGCCAAAAACGAGACAGTTATGGCTTCCGTTTCAACATGAGAAGGATCAATCGAAGGCAGTCAATTGCGCTTAAAAAGAAGAAGTTAGAAACAGAGTATAACGTTGTAGAAGTATGCGAAGAAGAACCAGCGATCTACACGCCAATTCGATTTAGGCAGGAGGCCAAGAAGAAATCGAATAAAGTAATTGATGTAAACAGAAGGCGTAATACATCAGATTCAAGTATGATGATCGAAGATGTCGGTCCCGAAGAAAAGATAAAAAGACAGAGAGTGATATTTTTTCAAATTCAGATTGGGGTTCAAATGAAAGAAACCAAAGTGAAAGAAGGTTTCAATTAATAGAAAGAGAAAGATCACAATATAGGAAGACCGAAATCAAAATCCAACCAAGAACCATTAAGAAGATGCAAATAATACGGGGACAGAGGATGGTAGTGTGTCACCGTTAATCCCTAGTAGTTTATGTGATCATGCGTATCACAAAAGGAAGGCCGAGAGGGCAATCTATTGTTGGCGGTAGTGAAGATTCAAGCCGAAGCATCAAGTTGGAGATTTCTAGAAAATGGTTCGAAGTCAAAATGAATTCGCATAGCAAAAGGAATAAAAGGACTGCAGAATAGGATGAACACGAACAGAGAATACGAGATTATAATTTCTTGATTCGGGGGGAGAATGTTAGAATCATTTAATCAAGAAATTAATAATCAAACTTATGTTAATTGAAAGTCAAACACAGAAGTCAACTGTGCAAGAAAAAAGGCTCCAAAACAGAAGGTGCGTCCAATAGTTATGTCGGTTAATGTTAGTTTGTGTCGGTTAAGTTATAGGTAGTTAATTAACCGCCTTCTTCTAAGGGTATAAATACCCCATCATGTATCATTTGTAAAGTGTGGAAATATTATTATTTGTGTTCATATCTCTTGTTCCCACCCTCTGTTTGTTTAACCAAAGAGTCCCTGCACATTGTGCATACTCAAAGTCAAATATGTTCATCCAATAATTGATCTGTATACATGTTTAATGTATATGATTTGGAGTGATTCCAAATCCAAACATGGCATCAGAGCCCAATATCCTGGAAAGACATGTGAAGAAGAAAACCGAGCGAGTTAGTAACATGTGAAGAAGATGACTGAGTGAGTCAGTCACGACAAAAAAAAATGAGATTGAGTGATTCAATCAAAGAAGATAAGGGCCTGCAAAAATATTATCTGTGAAGAAGCGAAAGAAAAGATTGAGTGATTCAATCATAAAGAAACAAGAAACGATCAAAGAACCGCTGCCAAAAACGAGACAGTTATGGCATCGGGTTCAACATGAGAAGGATCAATCGAAGGCAGTCAATTGCGCTTAAAAAGAAGAAGTTAGAAACAGAGTATAACGTTGTAGAAGTATGCGAAGAAGCACCAGCAATCTACACCCCAATTCGATTTAGGCAGGAGGCCAAGAAGAAATCGAATAAAGTAATTGATGTAAACAGAAGGCGTAATACATCAGATTCAAGTATGATGATCGAAGATGTCGGTCACGAAGAAAAGATAAAAAACAGAGAGTGATTTTTTTTCAAATTCAGATAGGGGTTCAAATGAAAGTAACCAAAGTGAAAGAAGGTTTCAATTAAAAAAAATAGAAGGATCACAATATAGGAAGACCGAAATCAAAATCCAACCAAGAACCATTAAGAAGATGCAAATAATACGAGGACAGAGGACGGTAGTGTGTCACCTTTAATCCCTAGTAGTTTATGTGATCATGCGGATCACAAAAGGAAGGCCGAGAGGGCAATCTATTGTTGGCGGCAATGAAGATTCAAGCCGAAGCATCAAGTTGGAGATTTCTAGAAAATGGTTCAAAGTCAAAATGATTTCGCATAGCAAAAGGAATAAAAGGACTTCAGAATAGGATGAACACGAACAGAGAAAACGAGATTATAATTTCTTGATTAGGGGGGAGAATGTTAGAATCATTTAATCAAGAAATTAATAATCAAACTTATGTTAATTGAAAGTCAAACACAGAAGTCAACTGTGCAGAAAAAAGACGCCAAAACAGAAGGTGCGTCCAATAGTTATGTCGGTTAATGTTAGTTTGTGTCGGTTAAGTTATAGGTAGTTAATTAACCGCCTTCTTGTAAGGGTATAAATACCCCATCATGTATCATTTGTAAAGTGTGGAAATATTATTATTTGTGTTCATATCTCTTGTTCCCACCCTCTGTTTGTTTAACCAAAGAGTCCCTGCACATTGTGAATACTCAAAGTCAAATATGTTCATCCAATAATTGATCTGTATACATGTTTAATGTATATGATTTGGAGTGATTCCAAATCCGAACATGGCATCAGAGCCCAATATCCTGGAAAGACTTGTGAAGAAGAAAACCGAGCGAGTCAGTAACATGTGAAGAAGATGACTGAGTGAGTCAGTCACGACAAAAAAAATGAGATTGAGTGATTCAATCAAAGAAGAGAAGGGCCTGCAAAAATATTATCCGTGAAGAAGCGAAAGAAAAGATTGAGTGATTCAATCATAAAGAAACAAGAAACGATCAAAGAACCGCTGCCAAAAACGAGACAGTTATGGCATCCGTTTCAAAATGAGAAGGATCAATCGAAGGCAGTCAATTGCGCTTAAAAAGAAGAAGTTGGAAACAGAGTATAACGTTGTAGAAGTATGCGAAGAAGAACCAGCGATCTACACCCCCAATTCGATTTAGGCAGGAGGCCAAGAAGAAATCGAATAAAGTAATTGATGTAAACAGAAGGCGTAATACATCAGTTTCAAGTATGATGATCGAAGATGTCGGTCACGAAGAAAAGATAAAAAAAACAGAGAGTGATTTTTTTTCAAATTCAGATAGGGGTTCAAATGAATGAAACCAAAGTGAAAGAAGGTTTCAATTAAAAAAAAGAGAAGGATCACAATATAGGAAGACCGAAATCAAAATCCAACCAAGAACCATTAAGAAGATGCAAATAATACAGGGACAGAGAACGGTAGTGTGTCACCGTTAATCCCTAGTAGTTTATGTGATCATGCGGATCACAAAAGGAAGGCCGAGAGGGCAATCTATTGTTGGCGGCAGTGAGGATTCAAGCCAAAGCATCAAATTGGAGATTTCTAGAAAATGGTTCAAAGTCAAAATGAATTCGCATAGCAAAAGGAATAGAAGGACTGCAGAATAGGATGAACACAAACAGAGAAAACGAGATTATAATTTCTTGATTAGGGGGGAGAATGTTAGAATCATTTAATCAAGAAATTAATAATCAAACTTATGTTAATTGAAAGTCAAACACAGAAGTCAACTGTGCAGGAAAAAAGGCGCCAAAACAGAAGTTGCGTCCAATAGTTATGTCGGTTAATGTTAGTTTGTGTCGGTTAAGTTATAGGTAGTTAATTAACCGCCTTCTTGTAAGGGTATAAATACCCCATCATGTATCATTTGTAAAGTGTGGAAATATTATTATTTGTGTTCATATCTCTTGTTCCCAACCTCTGTTTGTTTAACCAAAGAGTCCCTACACATTGTGCATACTCAAAGTAAAATATGTTCATCCAATAAGTGATCTGTATACATGTTTAGTGTATATGATTTGGAGTGATTCCAAATCCGAACATGGCATAAGAGCCCAAGATCCTGGAAAGACCAGTGAAGAAGAAAACCGAGCGAGTCGGTAACATGTGAAGAAGATGATTGAGTGACTCAGTCACGACAAAAAAAAAATGAGATCGAGTGATTCGATCAAAGAAGAGAAGGGCCTGCAAAAATATTATCCGTGAAGAAGCGAAAGAAAAGATTGAGTGATTCAATCATAAAGAAACAAGAAACGATCAAAGAACCGATTCCAAAAACAAGACAGTTATGGCATCCGTTTCAACATGAGAAGGATCAATCGAAGGCAGTCAATTGCGTTTAAAAAGAAGAAGTTAGAAACAGAGTATAACGTTGTAGAAGTATGCGAAGAAGAACCAGCGATCTACACCCCAATTCGATTTAGGTAGGAGGCCAAGAAGAAATCGAATAAAGTAATTGATGTAAACAGAAGGCTTAATACATCAGATTCAAGTATGATGATCGAAGATGTCGGTCACGAAGAAAAGAAAAAAAAACAGAGAGTGATTTTTTTTCAAATTCAGATAGGGGTTCAAATGAAAGAAACCAAAGTGAAAGAAGGTTTCAATTAAATGAAAGAGAAGGATCACAATATAGGAAGACCGAAATCAAAATCCAACCAAGAATGTCACACTCTCAAATTCCACGTGCGGGGTTTTACCGCAAGGCGCGTGACAAACCAGGATCTAAGTCAACAGTCACAATAAACGACACTATATGATACATAAGAATGACATAAACAAACCATCAAGTTTTCATAAATCCATCGCTGCGGAAGCGTAAAACTTTATTACAAACCCAAATGTAAAAGTACGTAAGTCTGAAAAAGCTAAGTAAGATGCATATGAATCCTAGACGCTGTGAGACTCTGTGCGCCTATGATAAGCTGCTACCTCAACGACCTGAGAAACATGTCAAAAGATGTCAACATAAAATGTTGGTGAGTTCACAGGTTTTATAATAAGCGTTTCGTAAATCCTTTGAAAACCGTTACAGTTACTACTATGCTGTGTGAACGCTAGCTAGGCGTTAAGTTAATTACTACTACGGTTGAAACCATTGCTGACTGTGTTTGTTACTGTGTGGTACCCCTCGGACTACCGTCATCCCCGGTAGGCCCTGTGTGTTTGAGACAATATGCACCCGCCCGGCCTCCGGCCGTCGAGTGGGGTTTGTCAGGCCCAATAGCGCTATCCACATTTCCCCGCTACATACCCGTATTAGTGGTTTCCTTGGGATTTAGATGAGCCGTATAGTAATATAAAGATAGCCATAGTATAACTTGAAATCATGTGTTAAAAGTATGTAAACATGTTTCTCCCCCGAAAACAAAACCAATAAAAGTGGGGCCGTGAACTCACCTTAGAATGCGTCCTCGGTTAGTACAGAAATCCGATACGTGTGTGATAGCCCCTACTAGTGGCGACCTATCAACGAGTTTACATAAGTGTGATGACTACTAACCCGAAGGCTAATCAGTCCCCAAGTTGTCCAGACCGTGACCGTTTATGTTGAAAACATGTTTAAACGTTAAACCGACCAACCCAGACAGTACCCGGCATCCCATTGGTGACCCGACATCCCACGTGTTAGCCGAAAGCAAGATATCATGCAACTTATGCAATTAAACACTTAGCATGCGCAAACATTCACCCCATCTAGCATAACTCCCAATTAACGCATAACAAAGTCCGAACACGTGTTACCAAGTCATTAGACATGTCCTGGGGTACCTAACATGTTCCTAGGTGTCAATCCGTGTTTCGGGATGTTAAAATATACATACAGCAGCATTACACGCGATTAGGAATCAAACTAGCATTTAGGATTGTAATCACTAGTAGAAGTGGTGATTAGGATTGTACTCGCTAGTTATATAGGCAAATAGGACTGTATTCGCATGAACATTAGGTGATTAGGTTCCTATTCGCATGAAGCATCATGCGAGTAGGAGCCTATTCGCCTCTGCACATCTGTAGTGCATTTTCGCGCGTCGAACACTCCAAATCAGATCCGAAACATGTAAAGACACCCAATATCCAACCCAAAACATTAACCCAACTATTTCAAGCAAAAACCCCTAATTTATCATCACCCTAGCCGTCCCGAATGCACGCGGTTTCCCAAAATAGCATATCTTGCATGTAAGCATCACATCAATATGTAAAACTTACCCTAAATAGCAAATACTCATATTTCATCACATAACGACGTTACCCGACATTATCCTACGGTTCTAGCATCATCCTAGAGCAAACCCTATCCTCAAACAATCAACAAAACACAACATATCATCATCAATCCACCATAATCGCCCAAACGGGTCAAAACGCCTAATATCAATATCACACATCTATGAACCTTCAAATCCCTAGATTATCATCATATTAACTTATCTAGATCAGAAACATATCAATAACACAAGAACAATCATGTTTAGACGATAAAGATCCTATCTTGCATGAATACATCACATAAAACAAGTATAGATGTGTGGGTTTGTTTTGAAACCGATTTTAATAAGTTTTCAAAGACAAAAACGTTTATAAGTCAGGTCTGGACCTTTAGGGATCAAAACAATACTATTATAAAGGTTTAGGATGAAGAACTCACCTTGAAATGGTGAGATTATGGGTTGTAAGACTTGAAAATATGATTTCTTGCTCAAAAACGAGTTACAGAGGTTGGATAAGGTGTGGGGTGTCTTTGGAGTGTATTAGGGTTTCACAAATAATGTTTTGAAACATAAGGGTGGTATTTATAGGCGTTTTTAGTCGTGACCTGCAGTATAGGCGAGTACGCAGATGTTATTGGCGAGTAGGATCCTATTCGCTAGTAACAACTAGCATTTAGGCCCTACTCGCTAGTAACACTAGCATTTAGGCCCTATTCACTAGTAACAACTAGCATTTAGCCCTACTCACTAGTAACAACTAGCATTTAGCCCCTAATCACTAGTAACAACTAGCATTTAGCCCTACTCACTAGTAACAACTAGCATTTAGCCCCTAATCACTAGTAACAACTAGCATTTAGCCCCTAATCACCCCAAGGGGCTTCCTACTCGCCTATAACCTAAGTACCCGAGTTTTTGGTGCGTTAAACCCTATTTTAACATATATAAACACGTTTTCACATACCGACAAGTCACATAATGATTACCAACATATAATGCATGATAAACAACACGTTCCCGCCCGATCACCAATTCCCGGGACCCGAGATTTACGTGTGTGCGTTAAACCCGGCGATATTACAGATCACCTATTCGTGTTCACGTGGTTATGGACCGACTCCCAATGATTCCGTGGATCATCGTAACAACTTCCGATGATTCCCGGAACCATCGTAACGACTCAACTTACCTAGTTAAGTATGTTTGAAAACGTTTTTCGTTAAGGTAGACTTATGTATTTTATAAAATGTTAACCTAAACGTGCCGGGTGTCACAAAGAATCATTAAGAAGATGCAAATAATACGGGGACAGAGGACGGTAGTGTGTCACCGTTAATCCCTAGTAGTGTATGTGATCATGCGGATCACAAAAGGAAGGCCGAGAGGGCAATCTATTGTTGGCGGCAGTGAAGATTCAAGCCGAAGAACCAAGTTGGAGATTTCTAGAAAATGGTTCAAAGTCAAAATGAATTCGCATAACAAAAGGAATAGAAGGACTGCAGAATAGGATGAACAAGAACAGAGAAAACGAGATTATAATTTCTTGATTAGGGGGGAGAATGTTAGAATCATTTAATCAAGAAATTAATAATCAAACTTATGTTAATTGAAAGTCAAACACAGAAGTCAACTGTGCAGGAAAAAAGGCACCAAAACAGTAGTTGCGTCCAATAGTTATGTCGGTTAATGTTAGTTTGTGTCGGTTAAGTTATAGGTAGTTAATTAACCGCCTTCTTGTAAGGGTATAAATACCCCATCATGTATCATTTGTAAAGTGTGGAAATATTATTATTTGTGTTCATATCTCTTGTTCCCACCCTCTGTTTGTTTAACCAAAGAGTCCCTACACATTGTGCATACTCAAAGTCAAATATGTTCATCCAATAATTGATCCGTATACGTGTTTAGTGTATATGATTTGGAGTGATTCCAAATCCGAACACATATTATAAAAGTGTACTGTTGTGGAAACATTTTCGAAGACATTATCAACATACAGATGCGTAGGTACAAAAAAGTTTATGCCTGTTTTAAGCCTGATGATTGCATCTTTTTTTGTATATTGGCCCAAAAAATTTTCTGGTGATGCTCTTCGGTTCTACGTTTTTTGGGCGGTCCTATTTAAAAGAAAAAAAAACACTTGTATATAACTTATTTTTCTGTTTGTATATATGATAACAGTTTTTAACAATAACTTCTGAATTGAACAGTATGACCATGACCATGACTGGCAAATCTGAAAATCTGAGTGTTGTAAGTTTGCTATGTAATAAGTTTTTTAAAATGATTTATCAACTGGAATCTTAATCTGGTAATATGTGGGTTTATGAAAGTCAAGACTACACCTTCATGGCCAAATATCTCGGAAACAGATACAAAAAATATGAAAAGGAGACTAAGGTGCAGGTACTTTTGGTTAGTGTATTAGGTTGGGTGGGCTGGATAACGGGTTTGCATTCAAGCGGGTCACTTTTCATATAGGGTTAAACAGGCTGGGTTGAGTAAGTTGAACCTTTTTTCATATAACTTAATTCGTGTATATAAATGAATGTCTAGTTTATGCTTCTTTATATACTTGTTTTATTGATAATGACTTCAATTTTGTAAAAAGGACATCAAATTTAGATTCGGTTGCAAGCCCTAAAATAAATCGGGCCGCCCCTGAACTTACAAATTTAGGTACTCATGACAAGTTTGATTTATCACTGAAAGTTTTACCTCTTGAATGTGGCTAATAAGGTACATAATTACATGCAGAATTCAACATTTGGGACATATCTGTATTCTTGTGAATTTGATATTTACGGCAGTTATGAAAGAACGATGTTGGTGTTATTGTATGTGTCGTTGAGATTCGGTAAGAATATACGTCGTAAGGTGTTTTGGTGGGTTGTGGGTCTTTCTACATTTGTGTTATGTGTTTGTTTGGCCTTTGTAACATATTGGGCAGCCTTACCTTACTAAGCTAGAGTCTTGTGTAAAACAAATGTTTGATCTCACCTATATTGCCCAACTAATCCTCCTATAAACAAGTTTATGTTAAGAGTTCAGTTAGGTTTTTTATTGTTCTCACATTTGAGTAAAAATGTAACTGAATTTATGGATTTTCTAAACATAAATTATCTGGACTAGAAATGCTTAAAGTACGATTTTACAGTCTTGAATAATTTTATGGGATATGCAACATATAATGGTTGAAAATATAGAATTTAGACATTAATTTGGATAAAAGATGGAAGATGATGAAAGAATTGAAGATCTGAGTGTTTGGAAAACACAGGAAGGGTTTTATTTAGGCCTGGAAAAATGGGCGGGTCGGTCTTGGTGGGTGTGGGGTCACACTGGATTCAGGTCTAAATGGGTTTGAGTAAAAATGAGTTCGGGTTAGAACGACCGACTTAAGGAAGTGTCAATGTGGTTCAGGTCAAAATTGGTCGTACAGGGCTCCTAGGGTCAATGTTGATGTGGAGATGGCGATGGCTCATTTGAACCCATCTAATTTCAATATTGGCACATGCTAACCCGTTGTTTAATTTGAGTTTATCTATGACCTATCCTGACTCATTGTTTATTGGGGAAAGTGAATATGGGGCTGTTATGCATCTAACTTAGATGCAAAACCATTGAAACGACGTAGTTTTGATTTAATTTAAAGAAAATTAATTTTAAGACTAACTATTATCTACCTTCCATCAATTTACAATTTCACCACTGCATCTTCTTCTCTAATTCTCCATCATAGTTTGAAAGTAATTGAAACCAAATTCATCTCGTTACCATCTTTTCATTAATATCTACACTTGCTTGTCTTCGTTCTCAAATTAACTGTTACTTGATCCATCTCCAATTGTTTGTCGGTTACGCTCCTAATTAATTCTATCTATTGTGCTACGTTCATTATTTTTCTTTTTTTAATCATCGTATACTTTGTTATTTGTTTACAATCATTAATTCTTTCTTCCCACTGTTGATCAATTTCTGGAATATGTATGTTTTTGAATGAATTAATATCCTCAACATATTTGCAGTAAGATAATATGTTACTTCTTTGCAATAATTAAAATCTCTCATATAAAAAAGAACATAAGATTAAAGCTCTCTCATATAGTCATATGTACGAGTTCTTGATTATTTCTACTACTAAAAAAATACTAAAAACCTTCACGCTTACACTACTCAGATGGGACACCATCACAGTTGCGGATGCAAAATAGATGTTGTAAGAAAGAAACCCCTTGCTGGTCGATTGTGATTACGATTGGAAGAACAAATGGAGAGGAATAGAAAACACAAATAGGAAGAAATATAATAAGGGATTTAATTGGCGATGAACAATTGGGGATGCAAAACTGATGGAGGGTAACAAAATAGTTAGGGTTGATGTTAATTTTCTTTACATTTAATCAAAACTACGTAGTTTTGATGGTTTCACATATAAGTTAGATGCATAACAGCCCCGTATTCACTTTTCCCTTGTTTATTTTGAGTAGACATATGATTTTGATATATAAACGGGCCATTTGTTTACACAAATCAACCCATTTATTTATTGATTAGCAATTCACGATTGCCCAGTTTATTTGAGTACAAGGTGGAAAACGACGATTTGAAGAGTACAATAACCAAATGGCCCTAACCAGAATCAACTATATACAAAAGGACCAAATTGCCCTCAAATGGAAAACATAACACTTGATGAACCTAACTCAAGCTCATTCTGTAATAGAGTTCTGTAAAACCACAACCCAATCAAAATCAAATCGTACGCCATATGCTCTCTTAAAGATGGACAAACTCGAAGAGTTAAGAAGTGTAACTTTCAAGAAAGGGTTTGTACAAATGGTTCTATAACTGATAAATAACCTCGTTACGACTTGCTCTCATTTTCCAGCATTCACGTCTTTGTTGAAAAAGTTGTCCACATGGCTTCTTGAGTCGAGGCCCGTACCATCTTTTTACATGTATTAGTGATACACATTGCCATCAAATTGGCTTCTACATGCGCCTAACTTATCTTTGTCATAAGAATTCATTTTTGCAATTAAAATTCTCAGACAAGTGACAACCCCATTCATTTCATGACATGTTTTATTTGTCATGTGTATTTGTAGTGATAGAAGATTGTTGGTTTCCTAAGAGAAGATGGTGCATGACTTAAGGTATGCATAATTATATAGCAAATAAACTTTATTTTGAATTGAGGTTTCATCCTACTAAGCGACGCGTCTTTACTAAGTTGAGATCTTCTTGTGTAACCAATGGTTATGTTTTTAATCTAAATAATAATATCCATATGATGTAGGCCCATTGAAGTTCACACACAAGGCATTCACAACACTTCATCAGTCAACACTAGCAAAATAACTATACACTTTTGGCTTAGTTATGGTCCGATTGTTACAAGCCCAATGCTTATCACTTCCCCTACATCAGAATTGTCATCCTTGTATCACATCAAAGTTTGACCAGTTAGATGAGTGTAATTTTTGTTGACTTTTTGGTCAACATTGGCTAAACAGTCAACGCATAATATTTTTCCCAGCTTAAGAAACATAATTTTTAAACCCAATTTTTGTGTCTAAAGTCTAAACTAAATCATCTGCATGTTTCTAGTGAGTTGTCAATTGTACCTTCTGCCTCACAATTTTTGCCTGTTTAATTCATGTTGACCTGGAGTGTTTTCCTGCATTGACTTCTCATCCTCCAAGTGTTGACTTTTCATGTCTCATCTGCAAAATCAACTAAATGGATCAATAGTAGACCGGGTCATCTAGTTGATAAAATGTAAATAATAAGAATATTTCCTAGCACCAAATACAACAAAATATCAAACATATTGTTGCAATAACACCAGAAACAATCATAATCAAACACAATTAACCAACGATTAAAGAGATTATTATTGAGAGAACAAAAATACAAAAGAAATTAAAGAAAGAAACATTACAGAAGGTTACAAAGGATTAACCCCTAAAATGAAGACCTAATCTGATTAAAGAGATTATTATTTGATGTAATGTAACGGTTGTGTTTGTTGGTCGGTTATCTCCTCCTTGGAGATTCCGTCTTTGTTTTTTAATGAAATTCGCCCTTCAAAAAAAAAGATGACAACTAACTTCTTAACAATCTAACTTCTGGATTGACACATTCAGCCCCTATACTTTTGGAATTGTTATAAAGACACACTAAAACATATTATAACACTAATAAGACTATGAGAAAATGAATGAAAGACCCCTGGACTTTATCTTATCCAACTCTGCCAGTTTGACTTTCACCTTTGACCTTGATTTTAACTCAATATTTCCAACAATCTCCACCTTGAGTCTATAATCAAGATCAATCACACTTATTAGCCTTCCAAACAAGCATCCAACCTTGTATCATTCACTGACTTGATCATCAAATCAGCTGCACACAAATCAGGTTCATCATGGACCACTTTGACTATTTTATTTGCTCTTGTCAACACACAATGTCCAGATTCAGTAACAAACAATATTACCACCTGTTGTAGCTTGCATCCCCATCTTAAAACACCTTCCATAACCTGAAATGAACAGCCTGTTTTGACCCATTCACAGCCAACTCTTTCTGCACATTCAGCATCCACAAAATTGACTATTTTACCCCTGCCATCAATTTTGCCCTTAAACACCATTTCAGGCTTAACCATCACTAACCAAGCAACAATCTTCCATAATGAACTCATTCCCACATTCATTACCTTCAACCACTTGATCATAACCTCTTCACAAGTCAAAAGCTTCAAATCAGCCCTCCTTGACCTGTCCCCTTCACCACAGACTATTTTATCACCAAAAATAGTTCTGCCCTCCTGAGTCTCTTTCCATGTACACTCACCAGGCTCTATCTTGATCTGAATAGCCTCCACTTCAGACTCCACCTCACTTTGTACATGCTCCACCTCAGTTTTAACCTTCTTACACCATAGCATACTCCTGCTACAGATTTCCTTTGGCTTCACATCACCTAGTCTGCATATCCTGAACATTATTCCACCATCAGAATACCCCAAGAACTCACACTCTCCTGTTCTTGAATCCATGTTAACCTGACTAGTCTTATCATACATCTTTAAGCCAAACATCATCCATTTTCCAACCTTGGTAACACACTCATGTTTACAAACCAAACCATGTACCCTTACCCTTCTTGGAAAACCATCTTCTTTAACCAGAAGATCAACACCTCCACCTAGAGCCAAACCCATTGACATCCCACACACATCACCATGAACATAACCTAACCTCTTTGTTGACTGAACACCCTTAGAGTCTTTCTTCCTGTGACACATTCCCATCACACAATTCTTACAAAACTCTAAGAAACTACCCTATAACCCATCAAAAACTTCCTGTTTACATAATTCAATCAACCCATGTTCATCATTGTGATCAATGAACTCTATCACACGAGGCACACAACCTTTTATCACATAACCATTAAGAACATAAACATTATTACATTATCTAGTTCTTGATATCACCTCCATTGATTCTTTCATAATCTTGGCTTTACCACCCTTAAGAATCATATGGCAGCCCTTTCTTTCGAAAGATTTCAATGACAATAAACTTCTATTCATATCAGAAACATACCTCACATCATGAACATTAACAATCATACCATTGTCCACCATGAAAGTGACTCTAATCCCCTGAATCTTACAAGTCTTGCCATCACCCATCTTGACCACACCAAGATCTCCATATTTCGGTTCCCTGAAATATCCTGAATCCATTATCCTCCTTTCAGAACAGAATCTATCACAGTTACCCACAAAAACATCAAAAACATAACCTTCTGATGATCCTTCTTGTTTACTGTCACTATCCATACCCTGTTCTTCCCTTCTTTTCTTCAATTCAGACCAATCGTTCTTCCCATCAATCTTCCCCAACTCTATCTTCGTTGTTTTCACCATTGATTCAACCAGATTGTTCTGAATCGAGCACCACCAGACTCTGATACCAATTGTTGCAATAACACCAGAAACAATCATAATCAAACACAATTAACCAACGATTAAAGAGATTATTATTGATAGAACGAAAATACAAAAGAAATTAAAGAAAGAAACATTACAGAAGGTTACAAAGGATTAACCCCTAAAATGAAGACCTAATCTGATTATAAAGACATAATCAGATGATAACTAACTTCTTAACAATCTAACTTCTGGATTGACAAATTCAGTCCCTATACTTTTGGAATTGTTATAAAGACACACTAAAACATATTATAACACTAATAAGACTATGAGAAAATGAATGAAAGACCCCTGGACTTTATCTTATCCAATTCTGCCAGTTTGACTTTCACCTTTGACCTTGATTTTGACTCAATATTTCCAACACATATGAACAATAGTTCTAAGAGTAATGTATTTTAGAAGGATGACTGCCCATTGAAATTTATGTCGCCTTGTTGACTAGTTGTCCATTTTGATTACCCTGCATTCCGAAATGACCATCGGTCAAGACACAAACATAGTTCAAGACTCAAAAGAAACATTTACTTGTATTTGTTGAAATACTAGTTTAAGCACCCGTGTGATACACGGGTTAGATAATGTCAAATGTGTCAATAAGAAGTTGTAAATAATGTTTATACAATCTATAATATATAAACAATAAGTTATTTAATTGTTATTAAATAACGAAAATGATAAAAGAATAAAAAATATTAGAATGTTTAACAACCTTGGAACGGAATAAACGTCTTTATTGCGTTTGGGATATTTACATCCCAAGATTTGAACTTCGTCAAAACCATTAGATCCATCATGTTTATCCCTAGAATATTTTTCGTTGTTACTGCCCGTGTGCATTTCTTGCAAGCATTGTAATACTAATAGCGTTCGTCACGAAAATCCTATACGGTACCAAGAATGACAACAAACTTTCTCTTTTTACGAATATATTATCAATGATAACAAATTTTATTTGTATGAGTTTGATTGAATAATATATGTGATGTTAAAAATTATGATACCGTACCACTTTAATTGCACCTTGATTGAATAAAGCAAAACTATGATTAAGGCGCTACATACTTGATTGGGCATTATGAAATGCATAATATACATTTCATATAAAAGCATAGTTGTAAGCATATTTTTCAAAGTGTGATTAAGGCGCGGAGAGTGAACCTTAGGCCTAGGCGCTTAAAAAGCAAGACGCATGGTGTATGAATGATGCAAAGTTATGATTAAGGCGCTACATACATGAAAAGTTTGCAAAATCCATTATGCTACACACAAGTAAACAACGCTTTCAATATTCAAAATCTAATTTCATTGCAATAGGCAAGAGTAGTGAACCCACATTTCAGTAATATCTTAGAATTAATAGTGTGAGTAGAGCAACCAATTAACAAACTAAAAACAAAGCAAAAAATAATAGAAAAAATCAAAATAATTGAACAGAATTGATAAATAATAATGATATATTAATACTACCTGAATGTCACTGTATGTCCATTGGTTGAAAAGCAAGACCTACATGCGGTTCTTCCCGTCTTCCACAATTGGTGCGGCCTCAATTTTGATAGTTCTAACAAAACTGTCAAAACAAAAAAGTTAAAGATAATTGTATAATTAAATTTAATAAATCAAGCAAATTAAAACATATTTACTCTCATAAACACAGATATTAATGGTGAAGCAAATGGGAATTTAAATTAAATGGATGGGATCTTATGGTTCGGTGTAATAGTAAATGAAAGATAAATTTCTTCCCACATAGTAATGACGATGATACTTTTGATGGGATTCTTGACATCCTTAACACTAACCTAAGTAAACATTCAGGTCTTACTACGACAATAGTTCAAATAAATTAAATGAGTAAAACCTAGTTTTATTTTTGTAATTTTGAATTAGCAGCAACATATTTCATGATAATCTTCACTGTTTTAATGAAAATGTTGAATATTACATTTAACTATACCCAAACAACGAATTCACATCATAATTTCTAACACTCCTACAACTGGTTTAATACGTCACCTTCAAATCTTACATCTGAAAATTTCTTTGTTCAAATCTTACCAGATCGGAGCACTTAATAAGGCCTTCAAGGCGATAATCGTTCTTAATATTAATCCGGTGTTACTGAATGTGACCGGTCCACGGATGAGAGTTCGGTTCAAGGAGATGCTTGATCTTATCATCATATACAACGACTGCCAACACAGAAGAAGAAATCGATGAGGACGGTAATGCAAGATATTATCAAACATCGGTGATTGAGGAGATGCGATAGAGAGTTAGAGTCTTTTTTTTTCAAAATTAGGGGGGAAATATGGTATATATCTACAATGGAATAAAGTGGGTGGGAGGGGGGTTACACATAAAATTTACAATGGAATTAAGTGGGTGAGAGGGGGGTTACACATAAAAATTACACGTGGCAAACATAATTGGGTGGGAAAAACCAAAGAAAATGGCTTTAGATGAGGGACATGTGGACAAAAACATTTTGTTTTATTATATTTTATAGATTTGACCAGTCAACATTTATGACCAACCAAGACTTTCAAGGCAAATTTTCAATGGTCAATGGTCATACCACTATTTCTTCAACACCATTTAGTGCATTTCTTTATCTAGTTTATTGTATAGAGTATAAATATTCATACATAGATCTTTGTAATACACAAGAAAAATATCAATACAATTTCTCAATTTCTTTTTCTCTTTGCACCTTTGATTATCATGTTCCACATGGTATCAGAGCGATGTTCCTGATCCTTGGAGCAATCTGCTCATTATCTACAATCTTCCGCAAGAAACTCCAAATCCAAACCAAAATCAACCCACCAAGATCAAAACCAAGTCACCATGTCAAGAAGACGGTGGCTCAAACAAAAACAGACTGCCATGTCAAGGAGACGGTAGTCCAAATCAAAACCAAGTCACCATGTCAAAAAGACGGTGGCTCAAACCAAAAAACAGACTGCCAAGTCAAGGTGACGGTAGTCCAAATCAAAACCAAGTCACTATATCAAGAAGACGGTGGCTCAAATCAAAAAGGGTTGCCATGTCATGGAGACGGTAATCCAAATCAAACAAAAAAAAGGGCTGCCATGTCACGGAGACGGTAGCTCAAATCTAAACCAAAACAGGATGCCATGTCAAGAAGACAGTGGCTCAAATCAAACAATAACAAGCTACCATGTCAAGAAGACGGTAGCTTAAAACAAACCAAAACATGCAGCCATGTCAAGAAGACGATGGCTCAAATCAAACAAGAACAAGCTGCCATGTCAAGAAGGCGGTAGCTTAAAACAAACCAAAACAGGCTGCCATGGCAAGAAGACGGTAGCCGAACCAAAAGCCAAACAAACAAAATTGTGAGTTTGAAATAATGGTGGCTCACAAACAAAAACAACTCCCTTTTGGCTCGAATGATTCGAATAACCATTTGGAAAAATCAAAGACACTTTTGGTCAAGTTGAATTTTGGATAATCCCACTATTCAACTTGAGGGGGAGTGTTAGAAATTAAAAAAAAAAAAAAAAAAAATTGCAAAGGATGAGTCAAAATCAACATTCTCCTCCATGTTTCAAGCCATTCTCTTTGAATGAGTCAAAGGAGGAGTCCAAGTCAAATGAGTCAAAGTCAAAGTCAAGACTCCATGACCTCCTCCACATTTCAAGCCAATAATAATTGTTGATTTCCTTTTATTATTTTATGTAAATACCTATAAATTGGGGACTTTGTTTTATTTGTAAAAATCATTCAAAAGTAATAGAAAAAAATAAATTGGGGACTTTGTTTTATTTGTAAAAATCATTCAAAAGTAATAGAAAAAAATTCTATCTGATTATCAAACCAATTCAGTATCAATGTAACCCTCTAATTTCCAACAGTATTATGTATTGTCAAGACACAAACCGATTTAAAAGAGTACTACTAAATATCACATTTGTCCATTTGCCTCTCAAAGAAGATTTCAACACTTGCATCTCTCTACAACAAATTTACAAAACTGACATTATATCATTGACAATTATGAATATTTAACTAATTAAAAGTATCCTAACTTTCATTGCTGAAGAAAGAATATGAATGTCTCTTGATTGTTTCAAGAAATTGCCAATTCACATAATCAACATCGTATATAAGCTGCTCCATGTCATCTTTTAAATAATAATCAATTTACAATACACACTAGGGTAGACCGAAAAAGAAATGAGGTTATTAGGGAAAGATTAGGACAAGATAAAAGAGGGAATATTAAGATGGTATGGGCATGTGCAGAGGAGGCAAATGACCAGGGGCGGACCCACCCTTAGCGGGTCGGGGTCCCGGGACCCAATCTTTTTTAAATATGTAGTAGAAGCGATATATAAATTTTTTTCAAGGACCGCATAGAAATATGTTAATGAACCCATAGTATCAAAACCAAGTTTGTTTTAGTGGTAAAACTCCTCCCTTTTAAACTAAAGGTCATTGGTTTGGTTTGAGACCCCTCACATCCTTTTTTTTTTTTTTTTTCCTCTATTAAATTGCAACATACTTTCGTGAGTTAATTTCTCTTCTTATTTTTTTCTTAATTTTCCTTTATTAAATTTTCCTCTATTTGTTTTACTTATAAGCTGATTGTTTCACTATTCAAAAAACATGAATAATTTTAGTAAACTTTGCATATTTAAATAAAATTAAACGGATGTAAAAGAGATTTTATAGGACTTTTTTAAGGTCTTAGTGGTAAATTTGGAAACAATTTATTCTTTGTATTGATTTGTTTTAAACTTAAATCACGATCACATTATCACACTATTAATGTTCTTATTAAAAAACCTAAGACTGTCCGTTGTGGCCCGCAAGCGAGTAGCTGCGAGCCACAAACCAATCCACGTGGCTCGCTTGAACCACGACAACCTTGAGCGATAGCTGGTGCGAGCGAGTGGACTTGACTATAGTGGCGTGGGCTAGCGAGGAGATTATGACCGTTGACAGCCAACTAGCCGTTTGCCAACGGCTAGTTTGGCCATTTAAATAAAAAAAAAAAAACTTTTTTATTCACTTTAAACAAACAAATACACTTTTCAACCTACAAACACTAAACAATCAAAAAAACAACCTTTATCTTTACAAAAATGGATCCGTCACAATGGCAAGGATGTAACCAACCCACTATGGAGTTCTTTGATGAAGACAAGTACGGTGGTACGAGCAACAAAATCGATGTTAATCTTAGCCAGATGCCACCACCGTCTCCGGATTTCGTAATTCCGGATTCGCAACCACCAACCCAAAGGCGAGGTGGCAAAAGTGGTGGTAGGGGTGGTGGGCCGGCGGCTAGAGGTGGTGGCCGAGGACGGACGACCGGCAGAATTGAAGTGGTGGCAGAAGTGGTGGTAGGGGTGGTGAACCGCCCGAACAGAATTTACGGCCAAATCGTCAAGTGACGCCTTGGACGAAAGAAGAGAAAATAACCCTTTGTCAGGCTTGGGTGGAAGTATCGGAAGATCGAAAAGCCGGTATAACTAATTTTTTTAACTATATATATATATATATATATATATATATATATATTTTGCAAATAATTGATTTTAACTATATATATTAGTGGGGTGCCCGCGCGTTGCGGCGGGAAACAACATTTATAACGGTTCCATTAAGCCATGATCAATTAACCAAAATATTTGTTTTGGTGTGTTGCAAAATCATTAGCGGAGCTTGAACTGCATTAACCACAATCGAAACATTCAAATCCTATGTGCTAGAGGAAGTGCAAGCACATGAATATATACATAGCAATAATTGTGAGAAACGCTAAGCAAAAAATTAGGGTGATCATGAGGATCTGGGAAGTTACACACATAACGACAAACCCTAATTGTAAACACATTGGTGATTGTCCGAAAATACATAACCTAACCTGAAATTGTGAAACAATGTTAATTCAACGTTTATAAAAGACAGATACGTTGGTTGATTTTAGGTCGTTTTCGTTTCAGTTATTACCTAACCCTGACATATTTTTTTTAATTGAAAACACTATAACAATACTATATTCAAATTAAAGAGACTGCAATGCTATACGGTGTAATAATACTAAGAAAATATTAAGAATGAAAAAATTATGGACGTTTAAAAATCGTGGGTGTAGTTGGTTAAAATAAGGGTGCAAAAATGTAATTACTATTTAAATAAATTAAATTTGAGTAAAGTTGAGGGGATAAATGTGTAAGTATTGTATAAAAAACATATGTTGTGTTGTACTCTAAGCAATTATAATTGTAAAACTTAAATATTAAGAGTTAATTGGGAAATGTATCATAATATAACTAGTCAGGTTCCCGCGCGTTGCGGCGGGAAACAACATTTAGTTAACATGTGCATTGTGTGTTGTACTTTAAGTAATTATACTGTAAAACTTAAATTTAAGAGGTCAATAAGAAATGTATTATAATATAGTATAGATGATTTCGGTTCATTTTCGTTTTGGTTATTATTTAACCATAACATATCATTTTTAAATTAAAAAAAAAAAAACTATAGCAAAACTATACTCAAATTAAAGAGAAAAAAATGCATGTATTATTCACAGAAAACGAACGATGTTGATGATAGAAGAAGAATTAAAGAAAAAAATGGCTTTCAAAAAAGTTTCAGACGCGAAGATCAGAAACTGTTAAACAGAAAATCATAAAACGCATTTGGTTTTTTATAAAACGCATTTGGTTTTTTATAAAACGCATTTGATTTTTTTATAAAACGCATTTGGTTTTTTAAACACTATTTAAACTGGTTTTTACAAAAACGCACTTGGTTTTTGTAAAACGCACTTGGTTTTTGTAAAACGCACTTGGTTTTGTAAAACACATTTGTTTTTTTTGTAAAACGCACTTGTATTTTGTAAAACGCACTTGGTTTTGTAAAAAACATTTAGTATAAATAAAAACTCATCTTTTCCTCACTTTTCCCCCTATTTTACTCTGTTTTCCTCAAACAAACAAAACAACTATATTCACACACACTTGAGGTAATGTTTTTATGGATTGGTTGTTTTTTTTTTCTTTTTTTTTTTCTTTTTCCTTTGTTTTGTGATTAGCCAGAGACACAGAGATATTGGCTTCTTGGTTTTCTTGTTAGAGGAAGTGACTAGATCTGAGCCACGATTGAGGTCGGGTTGAAGGCGAACAACGTGAAGGGTTTTGAAGGCGAACAACGTGAAGGGTTTTGAAGGCGTCGGAGGTTGGAGGAGAGAGGGATCGGTGAGGCTTTGGTCCGGCGGTTGGGTCAGGTGGTGATGGTGGTGGTGGTGGTTAATGAACGATTAAAAAATGATATGATGGATCATTACCTTTTTTCCCTTTTAAATCAAACTGGATTGGGTTAGGATTGGGTTAGTTAGAATTAACTAGGGTTTACACATGTTAGGCTAATAGACTAATTGTATTTTTATAATTTAGGAATGATTGTATAGATTAAATTTACATTGACTTTAGATTGATTGTAAATAGGAAGGTTGGTTGGCAATCCCCTATATATCTCCATTGTATTATTGTGCACGATCAATGAGAAAATTCATTCCTTCATGGTATCACCTTGAACGATCCATACCCTAGCGGTCGCCCCTGTTTCTGCAGCCTTCTCTACAACTTCTGGCAGCCGTACACCTCCTTCTTTCTCAGCCAATCAACTACCTTCCACCCCACTGCCCTTCCGCTACCTCTTTATCCCTTCCCTTCATCTCCAATGGACCATAAACTACACCCTGCACAAACAGTCTCGAACATAAAAAATCACATTCCCATTGTATTGGAAAAGGATTCACCTCATTACGATACATGGTCGACCCTGTTTCATGTTCACTGTCAGGCTTATGAGGTCCTGGATCATCTCTCTCCCCACACCACTGCTGCTGCTCCTTCTGCTGATGCGGACCAAATCGCCGCCGCAGCAACTGCTGAAGCACTATGGCATCGTTTAGACGCCATTGTGCTGCAGTGGATCTACGCTACAATTGCTCAGCCTCTTCTTCTTGTAATCGTTCAGCCCGGTCAGTCAGCGTACAGTGCCTGGACAGCCATCAAAAACGAGTTCCATGACAATCAAAACACCCGGGCCATATTCCTTGGCCAGGAGTTCGCCAACCTTTCGCTTGACAATTTTTCCTCCATGGACGAATATTGTCAACGTGCAAAGACCCTTGCTACCCAACTTGATTCCGTTGGTGCCCCGGTTGATAACCGGATGTTGGTTCTCAAGGTGCTCACAGGATTACCAGAACAGTACGATAGTATTTCGACCGTCCTACAGAATCGGGAACCTCTTCCAGACTTTAAAGAGGTTCGCTCTCGCCTAAACATGGAAGAAGACAAGAAGAAACGACAATCTGCACGTGCCGCGACCCAATCAGCCACTGCTCTTCCCGCTTCTGTCACCTCGGACGCTTCAAAAACTTCTGTCCCGTCTTCTGAACGCACTCGCAGAGGGCGTGGATGCGGGGGCAGACACATCAGCTCCGGGCGCGGACGCGGCAACAGTGAAGCCTCCTCTTCAGCCGCTCACCCTTACATAGTCTTCCCAACATCGTGGACCTCCTCGCAGTGGGCGAGTCTTCTGAACCGGGTCCCACAGAATCAGTCTCAACAGTCTGCTTCACCTCAGTGTCCTTATCCTTCGAGACGCACCAACAACACCTCACAGGGCATCCTCGGACCGAGACCTGATCAAGCCTACAACACTGGGTATACACCTACTGATATAGAGCAAGCCCTATACACCATGGCCCTCAATCCTCCCGATCATGGAATCATGGACACGGGTGCTTCGTCTCACTCCGCTAATGAACAAGGTATATACTCCCCGTCAAATTTTAATACGTGCACTAATTTAAATATTGTTGTTGGCAATGGCACAAGTATCCCGGTTGTGGCGACTGGTAACCAAACTTTACCCCCACCTTTTCCCCCTCTAAAATTAAACAATGTTCTTTTTGCCCCCAAAATTATCAAAAACTTGATTTCGGTCCGCCGTCTAACCAGAGATAATTTAGTGTCCATTGAATTTGACCCTTTTGGTTTTGTTGTGAAGGACCTCCAAACACGGGCACCTATCCTCCGATGCAATAGTACTGGCGATCTTTACCCACTCACTCAACCTCTACCTCTCCACCTCAACAAATCATCCGCATTTGCTACCATAACTCAAGATCGCTGGCATCAACGCTTGGGGCATCCCGGCAACACTTTATTGCATTCGTTGAAAATGTCTTCTTTTATTAATTATGATAAACTCAATAAGACTATTTGTGAACCTTGTGTTTTTGGTAAAGGCGTGCGTTTGCCATTTTTTGATTCACAAAATTGTACTCATTTACCGTTTGATATTGTCCACAGCGACCTTTGGACATCACCCATTCTTAGCACAGGTGGTCATCGATACTATGTTTTATTTTTAGACGACCACAGTGATTTTCTTTGGACCTTTCCCCTCTCAAACAAGTCCCAAGTGTTTCAAGTCTTTACTCAGTTTTACAATTTAATTCACACTCAATTCGAAAAGAAAATCAAACAACTCCAGTGTGACAACGGTAAAGAATACAAAAACAATCAATTTCTCAACTTTTGCAACCAAAATGGCTTACAATTCCGTTTCTCCTGCCCATACACATCTTCTCAAAATGGCAAGGCGGAACGGAAAATCCGGACCATTAATAACATGATCCGCACACTCTTGGCCCAAGCCGCTTTACCTCAAAATTTTTGGCACCACGCCCTTGAAACCGTAACCTACTTACTTAACATCCTACCCACTAAAACCAAAAACTTCCGCTTACCCACCTCCACTTTATATCATTGCATCCCAGAATACGAACACCTTCGTGTTTTCGGTTGCCTATGCTACCCCATTTCACCCCCACCCAAATACACAAACTTAATTACCGTTCCCAACCGTGTGTATTCCTTGGGTATCCACCAAATCACCGTGGCTACAAATGTCTCGACCTCAGCACCCACACCATAATTATTTCTCGCCACGTGCAATTTGAAGAGACAATTTTTCCTTATGCCATCCAAAACCCCACAAACACTCCCTCATATGACTTCCTAAACCCCACTCTCCATCCCTCCCTATGGGATAATGTCCGTAACACAACACCTGGCCCATCAGGTTCAACCCCCCACGGCCCATCACCCACGTCTGATCCATCTAACCCAGCCCAACACCCTACTACTCCCACCTCAGGCCCCTCCAGCCCCGTCCGCTCCAACACACACCAACATAACACTCATCACCAGCCCACCTCAACTTCATCTATCACTAGCCCACCTCGTACCACCTCCTATGTACCACCAGGCCCATCCCAACATACCCCCACAACTCATTCCGGCCCAAATCCCATTTGCAGCCCACCCACTCAAACTCAACAGTCCCCTACTCCTATACAGAACCCGTCAAACGGCCCACCCACTACCGGGCCAGCCCAGCACCCATCTCCCGCTCAAGTACCTCCTCCCCCACCTCCTACCCGTACCATTCACACACGCTCCATGAGCGGCATATCCAAACCCAAATCTCTCTTTAATCTCAACACCACCCACATCGCACCACTTTCTAAAAACCCTCAGGCCGCCTTAGCCACTCCCGAGTGGTACGATGCCATGACCAACGAATTTAGTGCTCTTATTAAAAACAAGACCTGGCAGCTTGTACCTAGGAAACCTGACATGAATATTATTCGCTCTATGTGGTTGTTTAAACATAAATACAGGTCCGATGGCAGTTTGGAGAGATATAAAGCTCGTCTGGTATGTGATGGTCGAAAACAACTTACAGGTATTGATTGCGGTGAGACTTTTAGTCCGGTTGTAAAACCGGCAACGATTCGTTTGGTATTGTCTCTTGCACTATCCAGGTCTTGGCAGATTCATCAACTAGACGTAACAAATGCCTTTCTTCACGGAAACCTTGAAGAAACTGTCTACATGTATCAGCCGATGGGTTTCCGCCATAAAGACTACCCGGATCATGTTTGTCTTCTAAAGAAGTCTCTATACGGCCTCAAGCAGGCCCCTCGTGCCTGGTATCAACGGTTTACTGATTTTGTCTCTACACAGGGGTTTTGACAAAGCAAATCTGACAACTCCTTATTTATTTATCATCATGGGCCCGATACTGCTTATTTACTCATCTACGTGGACGACATTATTCTCACGACCTCATCTGACTCTCTTCGTCAACGTATCATGAGCACTCTATCTGGGGAATTTGCTATGAAGGATCTGGGTCCTCTTTCATACTTTCTAGGTATTCAGGTCACTCGCAACGGTAACAACATGTTTTTATCTCAGCAATCTTATGTCAAAGATATCATACATCGAGCATCCATGGACACTTGCAAACCTGTTGCCACCCCAGTTGATACTCAGGCTAAGCTATCATCCGACTCGGGCCCCCTTCATGATGACCCGACTGCTTATCGTAGTCTGGCTGGAGCTCTACAGTATCTTACTTTTACCAGACCTGACATCTCATATGCTGTCCAACAGATTTGTATGCACATGCACTCTTCCAGAGCCGACCACTGGAATGCGCTAAAGCGCATCATTCGGTATATACAGGGCACCTCGAGTTATGGACTGCACCTTGGCCCCGCCACAGACTTCTCTCTTCAGGCTTACACAGACGCAGATTGGGCTGGCTGCCCCGACACTCGTCGTTCCACTTCGGGTTATTGCGTCTACCTGGGCGACAACCTCATCTCATGGTCATCCAAAAGACAGTCTACCATCTCCCGCTCGAGTGTCGAAGCTGAATACAGAGGGGTTGCCAACGTAGTTGCCGAAATCTGCTGGCTTCGCAACCTTCTTTTAGAACTTCATCTCCCGCTGACACGCGCAACTCTTGTCTACTGCGACAACGTCAGTGCCATTTATCTCTCGGGCAATCCGGTGCAACACCAATGCACCAAACACATTGAACTCGACATCCACTTCGTCAGGGAACAAGTTCAGCGTGGTCATGTTCGTGTTCTACACGTCTCATCCCGTCATCAGATAGCAGACATTTTTACAAAAGGCTTACCTCGCGTTCTATTTGACGATTTTCGCTCCAGTCTCAGCATTCATCCTCCATACGCTTCGACTGCGGGGGAGTAATAGACTAATTGTATTTTTATAATTTAGGAATGATTGTATAGATTAAATTTACATTGACTTTAGATTGATTGTAAATAGGAAGGTTGGTTGGCAATCCCCTATATATCTCCATTGTATTATTGTGCACGATCAATGAGAAAATTCATTCCTTCACAGGCTGTGGTGACTTCTTACACTTTGTAGGTTAACGATACTTTGTATCCTATACTTTCTCTAATGGCTAATATTATCATTTAGACACCGTTAAGGTGTCCATATATAATAAAACACCACACTAAAAATGCCGTTTTATTAGTTTCACTCCTTTTAAAATAGAAAATCATAAAACTTAAGTAAATTATTAACAGAATTAGAAAAATGCTGGGATCAAGAAGCCTTTCAATGATGATTATAAGTCTTGATTCTTGAATATAAAATGCACGATCAAAAGTGGCGTGCTTCACCTAGAACATGCATGCCAGAACAATAGAGAAACAATTGTATTTATGTTCTCAACATTTACACACTTTTCTTATATAATTTGTTACAAGAGTCATACGTATACTACGTTATGTTATTGTCCAACCATACAACCTTTAGCAAGCTACGGTAGTGATAACCCAAATGACATATTTGCTAATCTTGACCCATACTAGCTAACTATTTGATCCAAAGTTAACTTTAACTAAATTATCTTAGATTATGCATGTCATATAATCTTTTGTGACATCCAACTAATAACGGTAATCTTATTATATATACTTTCTATAAGCACCAACAGAGAGTAAGATCAAGGAAACAAATTCATAAATAAAAGCCTCCAGACAATCCTCAAACCATAAGAAAAACAAAAATATTGATACAATAATTTATAAGCTAGTAAACTAGAAAATATCGTACAATTTATGAGAAGCAACAATTTGTCAACATACAATATTCTAGTTGCTAATCGTGTAAATTAACTTCTTGACATACATTCTAGTTGCTAATCATGCAAATTAACTTCTTGAAGGCAATATTCAACCATCCGAGATTACTTTGAGTAGTAAAGGTGCTGCCAATGAAAATCTTACTTGCTTTAAACTAGTTCTTATTCTAGTTCTAGTGTTAATATAGCTAACCAGATACAAAAGAAGAAAACAAATAAACATGAACATACTTCATTATCTGAAGAACAAGAAAGAAATTTGAGGAATCAGGGATTCCCTAGATAAGAACGCCATTTTTTGATAAATGGCAGGTCACTTTGATCCATGTATGGAATATGGTGAACTCGAAGTGTTTCGATTATTTGTTTAGTCTCACCTAGAAGTTGGGCTGCAGCATAGACACTGGCTTTCCTTTCCTTTCTCACACTAGTGTGACATTTCATTGTTATGGCTTGTGGTAAGTTGGTGAGACAAGAGGCGATTATATCAGCGATCATTTTTGACAAGCTATCGAATAGTTCCTTTGGGCTAACCGTGACATCATTGCTACGTAGGATTGTTTCTGTTATACGATACATTGAGTTGGCACAAATCAACTTGTGTCTCGAATCATCATATTCAACTCTAGTATCATCCTTACTTCTGTCCTCCGAGCTAATTATGTTGTTAGCCTTGTCCCTGAACCCTCTAACAATTTGTTCAGCTGTATTTCCTTGGAAAGCAGAGTTTTGCAACTGGTTACCTAGCCATTTTTTGTCAAATCTGATTTCTTGCCACAAAGTGGCAGCCGCCTTCTGAAAACCTAAACAATCTCTCTTAGCATTGAGGCTTTTTTCCACCACCATGACATATTCTAGACCTTCCCTGACACTTTCCAATAAACTATCAACTTCATCCTCTCCAATTTCAGGAAGGGAAAGGATGATGGTTGTCAGGGTTACCACCGGTAACCTCCAAGAGTCTACACATGGAACATCAATGCGGTCAAACTCTATAACTCCTTCAAAACCACTAGTTGACTTTTCCCGAATTAGATTCACGAGATTGCTGGGATGGCTTTTTGCACCCTTTTGGATCAACCGATTCACAGATTTTGAAAGGCGTTCCAAATATCGCTCACCAACCTCCATCCCATCTTCAAGATACAAAACATAACCACTAAGATCATTGATTCCTTCCGACTCTTCAGACTTCTTAAAACAGCAACATGACTTCTTACAACAGCAACATATCATAAACAAAAATGGGAACAAGGCTATTACCTTACATACCACAACTACTACCATCTGAAATCCTATACAAATATTTAAAATTAGCCTTTTAAAAGTCTCTAGGACCACCTCAAGGCTGCGGATACGAAATGGGAGTCTTATACTAGCGTGTTTCCATTCATATAACTTCTGAGTCCAGTACCCATTCACCTTAAAGACTTTAAAATGGTTTGTGATCATTTTGTAGTTCACTTTAAAGCTTAAGGTGGCAAAACATCTAGAAAGTGGTGCAATTGTACCAATCACAACTCCCATAGACTGTACAATAACAATTACCATCATGGACCAACCATAATCCGACTCACAGTACTTTAACATCATGGACCAACTAAAACCCGAATCCCACTCCATGGTGAAAATATCTTGAATAGTCCTGAACATTGTAAAAGTGTGTAAGATAGTGACTAAAAGACATATTACCCCAGAAGCAGATGTTGTATAAAAGCAAGTTGTTATGAAGTGGAGACTGCTGCTACTTTCTGCCATGATCCAGTGGTTTTCCACATGCTTTTTTAGCATCTCCACTGTTACTATTTCTCCTGGAGATGGCTGAATGTCTGCTAAAGCTTTATCATGACCTTCTTCATATCTGTCTTCTATAATCTGCATGGATTTTAGAACCGCCAAAGATGAACATATATGTATTATCAACAACACAACTAACAAAGTCACATAAATAAAGGCTAATCCAGAAGTGGGATCGTCGTCACTTATATCTGTAAGTGAAGTAAGTTGTATGATACGAGAATCTCTATACATTGATATGGATAAAGACCCCATTTGCGTTTGAATGCTACCACTAATGCAAACATTCACAACCAAGGTGACGACAAGAACACAAAAAGCTATAGTGTTTGAAAAAAGTTCGTTGCTTTCCATGGTTCCTAAACAAGGAAGTAAATTAGCCATCATGGTGCACATAAAGGCCATGCTTCCAACCTTTGCCACTTGGTCCACATTATAACCCGGCATCAAACCAGTTAGATCCACAGGTAACTTCATTGCAACAGATATTACCGTGAGAAAAGCAGAATTAATTCGGAAATATTTAGAGGGAAACCACAGCTTTCTGCTACGTAAACCATGTACTAAATCAGCTACCATGGCAACGATGCATACTAGAGACGCTAAAGCGATGTACATACCAATCCATAACATAGGTGCACTGAGACGGTCTTCGACTTCTGATCGGTGTATATACTTTAGGTACCCCAACAATGGATCCGTAATATTCTTAGGAATATTGTAGGCATCGGTGAGTATATCCACAATATTAAGATACTCTTTTGTTGAGTTGTAAGCCATAACTCCAGGGAAAGAAACTGATGACTTTATTTGTTAAAGATATGATGAATTGAAGTGATCGGGTCTATAAGAACTGAATATCGATGGTGGAAATAATGTCGTCAGAGCTTAGGATTGGATTTTATGTGACTTGACTATTAACTAGCTGTATTTGAAACCAGCTTGATAGATGGATTATACGGACTAGTGCTCCAAAAAGCTCGTAGCTCGGATCTCGCTGAAAGCTCGCGCGAATTTCGCTTGGAAAAAGCTTGCTGGATATAGCTCGGTTTGAAACTGAGCCACGCCGACTCGGATCGGTTAGAAAGCGAGCCTAGCTCGGCTCGGTTGGTAACGAGCTGAGCTGGCTCGGTTGAGGTGGGATAATATATTCTGATTTTTAGTATAAATTATTTTATATACATATAATATACTATAAAAGTGTTAAAAAGAAGGGGAACATGTTACATATTTAATGTTTGTTAATGGTAATATAGCAATTGTGTGTTACATATTTAATGTTTGTTAATGGTAATATAGCAATTGTTCAAGTACTCACGTTATCAAACTTAATAGTGCTTTTGATTTCAAAGAGATTAGTATTTAGAAGTGCAATCGGACATTTATTGCATATTTGGGGGTAAATTCGTATGTTGATGAACTTATACTGTATTTCGTTGATATTTAAAACTTACTTTGTATTTGGTAGAACTTGATTTTTGCTTGTAATGTACGAAGTTGAACTTACTTTGAATGTATTATTTTGAACTAATAAATAATATTTTATACTATTAATTTTGAAAGCAATTTTTAATCGTTTTTTTTTTTCAAATTCAAACCAAGCCGAGCCGAGCCGGCTCGGTTAAAAACCAAGTTGAGCTTAAGCTTAAATTTTTAGCTTAGTTTCAAATCTGAGCCTAGCCGAGCTCGAGTTTAGCCTGAGTTGTCTCGGCTCAGGAACACCCCTAATACGGACATTAACACTACCAGAAACACATGAAGCATGCACTTTCTTTAAAGCTGCTGCAATGATTAAGGGTATGTTTAATAAAAAGAGCTTTTATAATCTTTAAGAAAAAACTTCTATTCAATTAAAATCTTTGTTTGGTTGAAGGGGCATGAAGCTTTTAAGTTATGAGAAAAAGCTTTGTATTGAAACTCTACTACTATTAATGTTTAAGAAAAAACTCTTACTAGCTACAATATTTTAATGAGTAAATGACACAAATATCAATTTTACTATAAAAAAAATTCTTTCTTACAAGTTTTTAATTATGCACATTTTGATTATTTTATTAAAAGCTCTAACTACTCTGTTAACTTCCAACCACCAACTAGTTTTGCCAAACGTACCTTAAAGCTATATATCAAATAATGCGGTACTCGAAGAGTGTGATGCCGTTTGATTCTTTCCAAATAAGCTTTTATTCAATAATGCATTTGAAGAATACGCACCGTTGAAATGTTTGGAAATACTAACAATAACTTTTTCCTTTTCTTTTTTTCTTTAACATTATAAAAACAAACTTTTGCAAAGCACACTGATTAAAAGTTTGCATGCAAGAAAATCACAAATTCTTCTCAATGTACACTAAAAAAATTAGATATAATATATATATATATATATATATATATATATATATATATATATATATATATATATAGGGAATGGTTATAGAGAAAACCCTTCTTATTTGGTAAACTCTGGAAACTCTGACTTCCCAATATTTTTTTTTTTTTGAAAAAAATAGGGCAAGTAATATACATGATTTTAAGCATTTTGGGCCAAAAAAATTAAAAAAGCGCCGAGTACTTTTTTTTAAAAAAATAAAATAAAATTTTGACTAACACATGTTAAGCGCTAATAACAGGTGTTAACAATGTGTTAACTATATGTAAACAGTAGACGTTTTTTATTTTTTAAAAAAAAACCGTTCGGCGCTTTTTCGATTTTTTTGGCCCGAAATGCTTAAAAAAATGTATATTACATACCCTATTTTTTTCAAAAAAAAAAAATGTTGGGAAGTCAGAGTTTCCAGAGTTTACCAAATAAGGAGGGTTTCCTCCATATACTTCCTATATATATATATATATATATATATATATATATATATATATATATATATATAGGGCTAGGATACTTTGAAAACCAAGGTGAGTTGTGAGAACCATAGGAACTCTTTTGAGCTATTGATCTTGATGATCCAACGGTTGAGATCGAATGATTAGACTTTTTGTCTTGACATCTTTTTTTGAGTATTTTTTGATATAATAAAATGAGTAAAAGGGTATTTGAGTAAAATTGCATGTGAGAGAAAAAACTATATAATATCATATTATTTTTTATTCCATTACTAAAATAACCACATTTTTTTAAACTTTAATTTATTCTTTTAATTCATTTGTTTTTCTAAAAAAAAATACATTCAGTAAACTTTCAAAGTTCACCATTGTAAAAATAATACATTCAGAAAACGTTTTTACACCAGTGTAAAATTTTGAAGCTCAACAATTTTACATCTGCTAGTCTGTCATCTCTCTCCATGTATGAAAACGGCGTTACACCAGTATAAAAATTGTAAAATCTACCATACACAAAACTATTACAAACAAAATACATTGTATTACACTAGTGTAAATGCCCACGGTAAATGTATTACACCTAGGTAAAATGCCCACAAAAAAACATCTATACATTGTATTACACCACAGTAAATGCCCACAAAAAAAAACATCTATACATTGTATTACACTAGTGTAAAAAAAACCCCAAAAACAACATATATACCACAAACTTCTACAGAAAAATACATGAGTGTAAAAAACCAAAAAATACAAAAAGATCTATACCTCAAACATATACACATTTCATATTTTACACTGGTGTTTTTACATCATCATCTTCAAAGCATCCTGACAAAACCCCAAAAAATTAATATTAATAATTTTACACTGATGCACAAATAATATCAGAAATAATAATAATAACATAAATAATAATATTAATAATAACAGAAAAATAATAATAATACTAATAAATAATAACATAAATAATAATAATAATAACAGAGTTAATAATAATAATAAAAATAATAATAATAATAATATTTAAAAAAAATTAACATACCTTCATCTTCAAACCAAATCCAAACCTGAAACCCCATATCCGCCGTCACGGATCTAACACCACCGCAGATCCAACACCACCGACCCCCAACCACCGTCGTCTTCATCTTCAAAGATCCAAAAAACCCACCATTCACCATCGCCTTCACCCGCAAACCAAATCCAAACCTGAAACCCCATATCCGCCGTCACCACCATAACCACCTCCCCTTCTGTCCTTCATTCATCCGTTCATCCCTTCACCACCATATCCACCGTCACCACCATAACCACCTCCCCTTCTGTCTTTCGTTCATCCCTTCACCACCACACACCACTTACGATCTGATAGCCATCATCATCGGAACCACCATAACAAACTACCACCGAGATCGAGTTGAATGTCAAGCTTGTGTTTTGTGTGTTTGAACCTTACAATTTGTTTTGGACCTTATGATATGATCTTTTGATTTGAAGATCAAACTTGTATTTTTATGTGTTTGAGTATGTGAGAGAGAGAGAGAATCAGGGGAAGAATTAAGAGAGAGAAAGAGGAATATAACTATTTAAATGGGGAGAGATATGACAGCTAGTAATCATTTCATGTAACAATTTACTAAAATGCCCACTCTCAATAGTGTAAAAGGACATTGTTACCCCCATGTTAAAATATTACAAAATATTACAATTTGAATATGTGTCACATTTTGATTGGCCCAGATGAGTTCTCAAGTTCTCGCAACTCACACGAGTTTTCAAAATATCCGGATCCTATATATATATATATATATATATATATATAGGATTTGGATCATTTGAGAACCACCATTTAGGGAGAAAACCAAAGAACCAAGTGTGAACACAAAAACCCCTCCACCAAAAAATAATAAAAAAATTATATAACCTAAAAAAACACCAAAATGTTTTATTAGTGTTAATCTTTCTGAAAAAAAAAAATAAAAAAAATAAAAAAATGGCCTTTTTTACGTCATAATTACGTCATGTCTTATGCACATGTGCATTTTGCTGTTATATATATACATACATATACCGTATGCACATGCGCATTTCACTATTAGAACACACTTTTGAATAAATTATCAATCGCCATAATGAAATGATCATTAAATGGACGTGATATGATATATAAGGTGGAAAAAAATTTATTCAATGATCTTTAAATAAATGCGAAGGGCATTTCACTATTATAGTTAGGTTTTTTTTTCATGGGTTTAGCATTAGGGTTTAGTTTTTAGGTAGGATGAGAATGGGGTTAGGTTTTTTGGGGTTGTTGGTGAATAAACTTAAAAAAACCTCTATATAAAAGTATAAAATAAGATAATTGTACTACATGCACTTGTGCATTTCACTATTATAGTTAAGTTTTTTAATGGGTTTAGCTTTAGGGTTTAGTTTCTGGGTATGGTGGAAGAGGGGGTATCTTTTTTGGGGGGGGGGATGGGATGGAGCGTTTTGGTTTTTGGGGGGTGTGGGGTTAGCTGCACATGTGCATTTCACAATGGAGGGGGGGGGGGACGGTGTGGGGGATGGGGGGTTTAGGTTTTTAGGGAGTGAGGTAGGTGGGTTTAGGTTTTTAGGGGGTGGAGGTGGTGTTTTTAGGTTTTTTTTGTTTGTGTTGACAATGGTTCTCTGGTTCTCTCCATAAAGTTGGTTCTCGTATGATCCCTACCCTATATATATATATATATACACATATATATACACACACACACATATTTACCCAATATTTTTTAGGAGTAATGGATTTAAATAATCTCAACTATTGACTATTGGCCAATAATAGTCCCAACTACGAAAATAACTACTAGCAGTCCTAACTTTTAGACATTTTGCTCTCAATGGACCCCCGTTGACTCACACTAACGCCGTTAGCTGAAACTCACAATTCTTGGCAATTTTTCACCAGGTTTGAAAGAGGGAATCAAGACGATGATATTGGTATGTTTAATTGCAGAAATGAGCATGGTTCGATGGTTTAATCATCGGTTCTGGTCATCCCATCTAAGGAGAACATCACCCTACAACCGACGAACCATGTTTATTTCTGCAATTGAACATACAAGTATCATCGTCTCAATTCTCTCTTTCAAATCCTGTGAATAATTGCCTACAATTGTGAGTTTCAGCTAATGATGTTAGTGTGAGTTAACGGGGTCCATTGAGAGCAAAATGTCTGAAAGTTAGGACCGTTAGTGGTTATTTTGGTAGTTGGGACTGTTATTGGCCAATAGTCAATAGTTAGGATTATTTAAATCCATTATTTCTATTTTTTACACATACACTCACACCTATTTCTTCTCTAATACACTAAAAAAAAATATTCTTCTCATCCCCATTCACATTCACAATTTCAACAATGACTTCTTAGACACAAGATGAGGAAATTGCACTATTGATCGTGTACGATAATGTACACAATGATAGCGCATCAACAAGCAGAGGTCGGAGGAACGATCCATCCTGGAATAAAGTTTTAGCCGAGTTTATTGCACTTGTCGGGGGGAACACAACGTACTTGTGATTCAATGCCTCACAAGTACGGGACGTCGAATCGAAGTGTAAAACCTTGGAAATTTTTTTTAAGCAAATGACGAATGATTTCCCTGACGAAACAGAAGATGTGCAGGTAGCCTATGCTCACATCGAGTATGCTTTCAAGGTTAGCAATGATTTCCACATATTTCGATGTGGTGAATATTACGCCCAAAATTACATTATTAATAGAATATGTGTAGAATATGCTCTTTGTAAATTGTGATACTATTTTGTATTCATGATTATCATTATCTCCTTCTGTAATTATGGAGATTGTAATTTGTATACATATCACAAGAAGGGAATCATCCATTGAACCAAAATCTCTTTCAGTTAGGTTTTGTATTTTCTAATAATGTTTTTATTTTATTTAATGTAATGTTTTTATTTTATTTAAATAAAAAAGTTTAGTGATGGGTGTGATGACCATCCTATGGTTTTAGTGATAAAATGTGATGGAGTGTGATGAATAAGGCGACACATAGGGACTAGGTGTGCTAATGTGATGGGTGTAATAGAATGATGACCACCCCATCTACCCTAATATTGTGGGGTTTTGTTTGTTTGTTCGTTTACTTTTTCATAAATTATGATAGAAATCCAATATCATCCAATATAATTGTCGAATTTAACAACCCTTGAAAGCTCTCCCATACATGTGTAGCGGAGGGGCTTTATGGGGAATAAAACATTATAAAGTAATAGAATGAGCTTTATGGGGCTTTATGGAAAAAGAGGGGTGTATTAGGGCTTTATAAATGATTGGGTAATCATTGGTTAATTATTATTTTCTTTTTTAAATAATAATATTAAATACCAAATAATATTTCATTAAATAAATAAAAAAATTACAAATACTAAAAAAAAAATACAAATGTTTACCCAATCATTTATAAAAAAACCTTTGATAAAGATCGGCCGTGGGGGGGGGGGGGATTATTTATATGATGCATCGCGCTTGGCGCTAGCATAACTGCACTCGTAACGGCTTCTTCCTCTTCCGCGCCGTCGTTATAAAAAACCTTTGATAAAGATTGGTAAACGAGTCTTCAGAGAGAGGAGACGACATTGTGGTGATTTGTGTATATACTTGTTTCTAGATGAATTGTATGTGTATGTGTGGAGTTGTATATATTTGGTTGTGTAATGTAATATATATATATATATATATATATATATATATATATATATATATGATTTGGATCATTTGAGAACCACCATTTAGGAAGAGAACCAAGGAACTAGTGTGAACAGATGGCATTCTTATAAATATGAAGGGTGTCTACAAAAACCCTCCATCCAAAAATAATAAAAAAATAATAAAAAATATATAACCTAAATAAATAAAAAAATAAAAAAAGTAAAAACACCAAAATGATTATTTTGTATTAATAATTCAAAAAAAATAAAAAAATTAAAAAAATAAGAAAAATGGATGTTATGACGTCATATGACGTCATCCCTGATGCACATGTGCATTTCACTGTTATATATACAGAAATACACCGTATGCATATGTGCATTTCACTATTAAATCACACTTCCGGATGAATTGTCAATTACCATACTTAAATGATTATTAAATAGACGCAATACAGATATATAAGGGGTCACAAATTCTATTCAATAATCATTAAATGGACGCAAAGTCAGATATAACATACACTCGAACTCGTCAAGTGTTTAGTCATGCATATTATAACATAAATTTAAAATAAAACATGTGTATTGCAACAAACATAAATAAACTTAAAACACCTTTATATAAGACCTATAAAATAAGAAACGTGTACTACATGCACATGTGCATTACACTAATATTGTTAGATTTTTTTAGTGGTTTAACTTTCGGGCATACATATATGCATACATCATCCCTCAAATAACCAACTTTTTATACCAATTTGTTTTTATCATACAACTACATGTAGTATTTACCAAATGTATTAACTCAATAAAACAAACGATAACAAAAAAAAATATCCATATTACAAACCAACTATGTTAACCACCTACATACAAAATTCTAATTATCTCATAACCTCACGTTCACTAACATAACAAAATGTTAAACCAAACATACATTACACAAAATGTTATACAAGCTTCTTTGTTTGTTTGACAATTTCCTTATCCCCAACCAAAGTTGATATGGTGTAACGCATGTTTGTTTGAAACGCCAATTTGCTTTTTTCATAACCTTCTTTTGAGTTGACTTCATTACCACCGTTTTAACACGCGTTGATTTTTTTGTTTATTACACTTGCATCTGCACACACGTTTGTCATAAAACACAATATATCATGTTCATCCATAATTATGAACATGTGCATAATCAACAATATATGTTAAATATTGCGCAAATCAACATACCATCATTATTCGTCATTTCAATATATTTCCGCTTGTTTAACCTCGTTTGAACCTTCCTTTGTAATTCCAAATCTGCACATAGTATATTTTGTGTGAGTAAACATCAAACATTTAATATTTCAAAAGATAAAACTACGCGTATGCACATGTGCATTTCTATATAAGTGTACTTAATACATAATAACAACCTGATTCAACTTCTTGATAAACATCCATTACATTATTAGCTTCCGATTCTGGGAGATCAAATGGAGTTCGATTAGTTTCTGCTATACAATAATTAAAGAACATACCTAATAAATGGAATAAAGTAATTACCAAGTACATCCGGACTAAACAAATAATACCAACCTGATTCAAATTTCTGATCAACAATCATGTCACTATCTTCAATTGCATCAGGTAACCTTTTTGTTCCTTTATCCCTCGATTGTAATACAAATGTTACTTTCTTTGATTTTTTCCCCGTCTATTAGCTACAATCAATAAAAAAACACATAAGTAAACCGATATTTCGACTTGAATGCACATGGCAACACCATTACTTTGTTAATTACAACAAAACACATGCAATTGTATATTATTGTTACTTACTTATACCAATATGTGCTATAACATTAATTTAAACATTATAAATTACGTTTTGCACATGTGCATTAACAATCTTAATGCAAAGGTTTCGACATTCAATTAACACTTAACCTATTTTAACCCTCAACACATAAGCTAACAGACCTTTTTCTCATCAAAACCCACCAACAACTATTAGCGTGTAGGACCAGCCCGACGCAACCTGTTTCGACATTCAACTAACACTTAACCTATTTTGACCCTCAACCCATTTTGACTCGTATACTTAACCCGCCCAATCGGCCCATTTTGCCAAGAATAGTTCTAAGCCATCATCAAATATCTGATTCAACTAACACTTAACGATTATGTCATCATAACTCAATCGCAACCTGTAGTTTTTTTAACCTTTTCTCCCTCGTTTATAACACAAAAGTTACCTTATTCGACTTTTATATCATCTTTAACTACAAATAGTAAACAACACATAAGAAAAACACAATTTCAATCTTAATGCACATGTGCATTAACGTTATTTTTTTCATTACCACATAACACATGCACATGTGCGTTAGAATGAATGACCATAATAATATTAATATAAATGCACATGTGCATTAACGTTACTTTTATCGATAGCAAATACGTTATGCACATGTGCTTTAACATTCTTAATTCACATGTACATATTAAGAAATTGCACCTCTTTAACATGCTTATGGTAAAACATATAAACATAGAACAAACATACCTAAACTAAATGTATAATTGTCAAAAACAAAAGCAAAACATAAGAAGATTTGTAAAAAAAAAAAAAAAAAAAAAAAAAAAAAAAAAAAAAAAAAAAAAAAAAAAAACTCCCTAAGGCTCTAATAAATTGACTTCTAGGTTTTCGATGAAACAACACGAAAATCAGAACTCAAGCAATTAACAATCAATTTGTCGTTTAATAACAATCATTATGACTCTAACCGAACAATAAGTAAACAATAATAAAATGGACAAATTAATATGAAAGAAATTAGAGATATAAACAAAGGTGTGTCTTACTTTGAGAAATCCGTTAGGGTTTATATGAGCGAATATTTCATCGTTTGAAGTGAAAGCAGGTATCGAAGCTTCTGCACTGTTATTCACCATTACAAAAAAAAAAAAAATAAACCCTAAGGGATCGATGGAATTTACAGATGAAGAGGTGGTAAAACCTAAGTTCAAGCCTAAATCGAAGAATACTTGATCTGCAGGACTGGATCAAGGACAAAACAGAAGGCCGGTCGAGATTAAGGTCGGAGTTCAAACTGTAATCAGTGGTCGCTGATTACTATGGAGTTTCAATCACAACCACTATCAAAGAAGGTCGAGATCGGCGGTAGAAAATAGTACTAGCCGGGTTCCTGTTCGAATCACTTTCACGCAGCAGGTATTCGACTTTTATGAGAGGTTTTGATAGAGGTTTTACAGCTCCGGTGATGTAACTATGGAAGTTACAGATGGATCGATATGGTGAGGATGAAGATATGATTGATATGGTGGAAGATGAAGATATGATGGGTTTACTTTATGGTTGATAGTTATTTACAATATTGCCTCATGTTCACATTGATTCTTATGGTTCTCACAATAAAGTTGGTTCTCGTATGATCCCTACCCTATATATTATATATATATATATATATATATATATATATATATAGTGGTTAGATTTTTTTTATTATTGAAACTAACCGTTATGCAATGGTCAAGTCCCACAACGTTCTTCTTCCTCTCTACAACGCTCGTTACCCTCATAACCCTCACAACCATAACGCCCCCATAGCGTCGGCGGGGGCGGTGTGTCGAGCGCTATGGGGGCCAAAAACACCCATATAGCGCTGCCATAACCCTCCACTACACACGAACTAAGGCTGTCTAAAAGTGGATTCCGTTTGATTTTTTTTATTTATAAAATCCTTTATGTGCATTATAGTATCCATACCACTTTGAAATTATCATCAAACTCAGTATATCCTATAATAGCAAAGCTAAAGTATAGTTTATAAAGGGTAAGATGTAGACAGACTTAGTTGTACCCTGTAGGAATAGAGAGGCTTCTTTCAGTGAGACCCCCGGCTCGATACTCGATAGTAGTTTTGCATCAAGCCTTGGACATAAGCCTTGTCTTTCGGCTATGCCACCACATTATGCATGATTAACCATCTGCCGCTTTTACAATTATTTTCGCAAAACTAGTAAAATAATGTCAAAATTAATGCAATTTCACTTTTGCCCCCAAGCCATACACATATACATTATACGTGCATACCGCAAACGGGCGTCCGTACCAATTTGAAATGATTAGTAATAAGAGCAAAATAATACTTATGTAAAGATAGCTAATTATGTAAAGATAGCTACATACAGTAATGGATTTACCATTTACTGATGGTGACTAAATACATTACCGAAACACATGAATCATGCTCTTCTTTAAAGCTGCATAGTGCATATATAACATCCAATAATTCACATCAATTATAGCAAAACCTATATGATTGTGACCAGATAAGCAGATGCACGATAATATTGTGGGGTTTTGTTTGTTTACTTTTTCCTACATTATGATAGGAATCCAATATTTCATCCAATCACTGGGCCACCCATCAAACTTTAATTACAATAATTGTCGAAATTAACAACCCTTGAAAGCTCTCCCACGCATAATGCTAAAGTGGATTTCGTTTTCGATTCCCACGGAAGGCATGTGATGGATACCCCCACCCTTGTGGTGGGGTAGGTGGCTGGGAAGTGATGGAGAGACTCTTGACCCTTGTGGTCATGGGTTCGACTCCTGATCCCTCCAGGTTTTACCGGTTCACTACCGTCGTGTCTTCGGGCGGGTTTGTGGGCCAGGTTTTCCCTGGAACAGGAGACGAGTGGGCCGAAAGGCTCTGTCCGTACGGACTAGAGGCCGTCTGGGCCCCTTTCGGCCATTGGGGGCCGCGTACAGAGTACCCGGCAATACTTTAGTTGATCGTTCAAAAAATAAAAGCCTTTATTCTTTTTTGCATTATAGTTTCCGGACCAATTTGATATGTTTGGTAATAAGTGCCCACTAATAAAAGTGTTTGGATTTTTTTTCCACTTGTTATTTGCTACATCAATCAAAACGTTATTTGTTCTACAAACACTTGTACCACATGATGTGGTGGACAAAATTAAGTGGCTGTTTGGTAGCCTCTTAATGAGGCTCTGAACCGTTCAGTGTTGAATGATTCAGCATTCAACGTGTTTGTTTCAGCTTCAGAATGGAGTGGTTAAGGCTGAATCATTAAGACTTGAGATGTAGCTGAACCGTTAAGCACTGAACTATGCTGAACCTTAATGAGACTCTCCTACCAATGTGGGATAAGAAAATTAACCATTAAGAGGTCCAACTTAATGATTCAGCACTTAACCATTCAGACATCTTAACCATTCAGACCTTTTAATGATTTAGCACTTAATCAACCAAACAGCCCCTAAGGGGCAAAGCCCTTCTTAGACCATGTTTAATGGTGCCAATTCTGGGCGTTTTTTGGGGCAAAAACGTCCCCACTTGATTTGCACACCGCCCCTCTTCACCTGATTTGGCGCGTTTTCAAGCCCACCCCAACAAAATCCTTAGCGTTTTCTCTTTTGTTTGGGCCAATCAGAAGCAAGCTTTTTTTTATGGACCAATGATATGCAAGCCCTAATGATTGGATGCTCCATGGAATTTTTCGCCTTACCACTACACCCTCATCCTAATTTGAATCCCTTAATGGTCCCAAAAGCCACGTGTCGATTAATGTCCCATGGTCCATCAAAATTTCACCTTCCCATTACACATGACCTTAGTAGGAGTCACCTAGACATTAGGGGCTTAGTTTGCCCTCCACAACACAAAAGGTAGGCCTGTAAATGAATCGAATGAGCACGAACACAAACATGCGATCGAGCACATTTTTTTTATTCATGTTTGTTCATTAAGAGAATAGACATGTTGGTGTTTGTTTATATTCGTTCATTTAAACCAGTCTATGAACATAAAGAAACAAACTTAAATGGACATAATTTAACAAACATAAACAACACAAATAAAAATCATTCAACGCACAAAAATGAATACAAATGAACATAATGGACCAAAAATAAACGGATATAGTTATTTTTTATATAATTAATGATTACTTACAATAGGTTTCATCGGAAAGCCTATTTTTATTACTAGAAATCCCAATTAAATATTTAGTTATATTTATATAAGTAATGAGAAATCTCATTTTTTATCTGGTTATTAAAATTTGAACGAACACAAACGAAGAAATAAACAAACATAAATGGACCTTCACGAACATAAATGAACGAACAAAATGTGTGTTCATATTTGTTCGTTTAATAAATAATTTAGTTATCTCTATTACCTTTTTTTTTTTTTTGGAAAGTTAATTTCATTAAACCAATGCCACGAACGGTCCTCAAAGCAAGGACCCCGGACAAAAACAAACGGATTACATCATGTCAAGCGGGAATTTACACCATACATTCCAGTCTAAGTTATTTAATCTACATCTATTTTTGAACCAAAAATACGATGTCATTTTGATACTCTCCAAGACTTGAACCGGATGCCGACGAATGTCTATTACCTTATTAAGGAGGAAAGGTAGGTATGAATGTACTTTTACACAATTTTTAAGATGAGCGTTGAAGGATCCCTTCACAAATTTTCAATCTTTGGTCATTTTGTTCCATTTATGCCCCTTGTGTACAACCTATAATGCTCATTGTATATATGTGTAATGCAAACTTCATACCAATCTCAACATGTAACACCTATTTAATAAGAACAAACAATGCTTGTGATGGTTTTATTAGGCTTTAGCATTGGGCACATGGTCCTGAACAAGCACAACATAAGGTATGCGTATATATATCTTGTGGTCTGACATCTTTTATTAGTTTATTATCCATGTTTTAATGTATGTTGCAATTTTGATAATCTTTGTAGGCACTGTTGGACATCATTGAGAAAGACTTGTTTTAGGTCCATATGAAAAAGTGAGTTGTTACAATACTTCTTTTGTTTTAAACCATATCTTTCATGGGTAGAGGTGGCAAAATATGGGTTGGATTGTGACATAAACAACTTTTGAATCCAATTTTACTATAAGAATTATGATTAGGTAGTGTCATATGAACAAAATTTATTTTAATTTAGTAATAACCTAATTTCTTTGGTAAAAATATTTTTGAGCTTTTTATTTGGCGTTTATTGATTTTTGACCCGTAATATAATCTTGTGCACCCATACAAAAAATGTTACATACTTGTGGTTGGATGGATCAGTTGAGCCTGAAAAGCGATTTGACATTGTTAAAATTTTCAATTCAGACCCTTTGATTGACGTTTGCTAAAAACAGAAGGGCTCTAAAACTTTAACTTTTATAGCATGTGCATGTTTATGATTTTGCGAATTTATATAATGATATTACATAAAAGTTTTTCATAGCTTGTAACTACTGTATCCAAACCCCCCAAATAATTGATTGTATTCATAACTTGTAACTGTCGTATTCAAACCCAAAATAATTCACTGTATTGATGGATTGTAACCGTTCATATTCAACCCCCTAAGTAAATGTACTAATATTTATCATATAAAGGTATAAACAAATAGTATTCTTTTTAAATTTGTTGCATATTAATATAAAGGTATAATACAACATTCTGCTAGAGTACTAAAATGTGTTTGATATTTCATATAAAGTTATGATCAGATTCTATATTTTTAGGTGTGGAGGGACCAAAGACCTCTGATCCTAGCAAATATATAAGGCGTATATATAATCGTGTCATCTCTAAAAATGCAATGGTCTAGGCCAATGTTGTAAGCACATCGGCTAATTTTGGTGTGTTGGTTGATTCTTTGAAGGTAACTTAGTTTACTTGTTTATCTTTAGATATCAAAAGTACTCTAAAGGTGAATTATCGATTACTTACTTCTAATTTACATACAGATTTATTTGTTGTACTACAAACCATAAATTCGCTCTTTTGAGGCATTGTTTATATGATATTGATTATGATGTTAGTTGCCTTTGTAACAATAACTTTTATTGTTTGTACATTGAAACATTTTCTTTCAAATCTTAAACCTTTGCATGTTATTTTGAAGTCAGTTGTGGATATCAACACTGTGAGTACTAGAGGCCTTTCCAAGGCATTATCTTGTTTTGCCGTTTTGATAAGAGGTTGCCAAATTGTTGGGTTAAGTAATGGGTCAAAACGGTTAAAGTATAAAGTGCAGGTCCGAACATGGGTCAAAACGTTTGAAACCTTTTTTATTCAGGTTTAACCAAAAACAAACCGCCGCACTGTCTAAATATTATTTGGATTTGTGTTGTCACCTCTGTATACTATCCATTTAGTTCCAAAATTTTGTTTCTGTACATCACATCAAGTTACAAACAAAGAAAGTTTTGTAACATCCTAATTGGAATAATTGGGTCAGGGTCGCTGTTGTGATATCTTTCATATTCGTATTTGAATATTTTTGCTTTTCTTTTTTTCCACTAAATTTGCTTATCAAATTATAGACACACATGTAACATCCTTATTTTTTATAAAATATCTTGAGAATATACTCATTTTCATTTAGACCTACCTATTTGCTTTAGTATCATTCAATATGAGTTCATCACATTCGATGTCAATTTATAAGTTTGAATAAAAGCCAGCTAAGTTAAATTACTTAATACTCTTAGTACACCAAAATTCCATTTTTAGTCAATTTTTGTTTTTCAAAACCACTTTAAGTCCTAAAATTTAATCATATGAGTTCTAATAGTGATTATAACAAGTTTCAACTTTTAATATATAAGTGATATATTTATTCCATAAATTTTCATAAAATGCCAAACCATTGGTTTCCAAAGATATGATAAATCTACAAAAAAACTACATATTTAGGTTCAAACCTACCTAAGTTCCTAAACTTACAAAGAGATGGTAGATCCTTACCAAACATATGTGTCTGAGTTTCACATAAGAGTCAAAATGTCACACTTGTAATTGTAAAATGTAAATTTAAGCAATAAACTTGCATACCCTATATAGAAAGAAAAAAAAAAGTTAACTCAAACCAAGCATATACCATTACCGTCCCATGTTTTCAATAATGGATATAAATATAATTTATTATTGTAGCTTTGACTGCTTTAACATTAACAATCTAGGTGACAAAGGTACAAGAAAACGAAAATTTTAATACCCTTTTCAATGAAAAGTTTTACAGCCTAAGGGTCGATATACGTCTTACACCTTGTCAAAAGTATTTTGAACCCTGTCAAATAAACTTTTTAAAATATTATAAAAATAAGAAAAATTATAGAAATACTATACAGTCTATCACAAGAGGATTAATAAATTAACTGAACCAAATACCATGTTGCAAAGCGTCAGCCCCACTGCATCGCGCGGCTTTTCCTATTAATCACTATTTCCCTATTACCTTATTACTAGCAAATTTTCATTTTTTGGTTATTTTGTTCTCATTATGCCCCTTGTGTACAACCTATAATACTCATTGTATATTTGTGTAATGCACACTTCATATCCATCTCAACATGTAACTCTCATTCATAACACCTAATTAAACCTCAATTCAATTTTAATAATCTCTATTACCTTATTAAGGAAAAAAGATAGGTAAGAATGTAATCTTACATAAATTTTCAGATGGGAGTTGAAGGGTCCCTTCACAAATTTTCAAATTTTTGTTATTTTGTTCCCATTATGCCCCTTGTGTATAACCTATAATACTCATTGTATATTTGTGTAATGCACATTTCATATCCATCTCAAAATTTAACCCCTATTCATAACACCTAATTAAACCTCAATTCAATTTCAATAAAACCCAAACTTTTTAATGAATTCTTCTACACATCTATTTAATAAGAACAGGCAATGCTTGTGATGGTTCTGTTAGGCTTTAGCATTTGGCACATGGTTCTGAAGAAGCACAACATAAGGTATGCTTATATCTTGTGGTCTGACATCTTTTATTAGTTTATTATCCATCTTTTAATGTATGTTGCAACTTTGCTTATCTTTGTTGGCACTGTTGGACATCATTGAGTAAAACTTATTTCAGCTTCATATGAAAAAGTGAGTTATTACAATACTTCTTTTGTTTTAAACGGTATCATTCATGGGTAGAAGTGGCAAAATGTGGGTTGGATTAGGACATAAACAACTTTTAAATCCAATTTTACTATAAGAATTATGATTAGGTAGTATCATATGATCAAATTTACATTATTTTAGCAATAACCTAATTTCTTTGGTAAAAAGATTTTTGAGCTTCTAACGTATACGGATTAATTGCCACCTCTACTTCTTATTTTGCGTTTATTGATTTCCGAGCCGTAATATAATCTTGTGCATCCATACAAATAATGTTACATACTTGCGGTTGGTTGGATCAGTTGAGTCTGAAAGCGATTTGGTATAGTTAAATCTTTCAATTCAGACGCTTTGATTAACGTTTGCTAAAAATAGAAGGGCTTTAAAACTTTAACTTATATAGCATGTGCATGTTTACAAGTTATTCTTTTGCAAATTTATATAATAATATTACATAAAAGCTTTTCATAGCTTGTAACTGCCGTATTCAAACCCTCCAAATAATTGATTGTATTTATGGATTGTAACCGTCCATATTCAATCCCTCAAGTAAATGTACAAACACTATCATATAAAGGTACAAACAAATACTTTTTTAAATTTGTTTGCATATTAATATAAGGTAGAATCACAACATTCTGCTGGAGTACTAAAATGTGTTTGATATTTCATATAAAGTTATGATCAGATTCTATATTTCTAGGTGTGCCGGGACCGAATACCTTTGATCCTAGCAAATACATAAGACGTGTAACATCGCGAATTTCCCCTAATTTTTTTTGATAAAAAAATGTATTGTTTTAAACAATACTAGGTTAGAGTCCCGTGGGACCCACGGTTCACCCGAAAGTAAAATGAAAAAAAAAATAGGAAAATAAGAATTGTATTATGCAATTTGTTTTGGTTACTAAATGTTTGATAATGCAATATGTATGAATTTTGATGTTAAATGTAAAATGTCATCTAACAGTTTAATGTAACGAAATGATGGATATATCGAGTAAGTAAAGTTTAATTTGACAACTGCAAACTACGTAGCATACTATCACAATATGACACATTACATCATTTGGGTAATATCTATATTCTAATCATAACTAAGCTTAAGCATACAATATCATTTAGTTGGTGCTTAACGAACTTTAACCAATATCACATCATTTAGGTGATATCTATATTCTAATCATAACTAAGACTAAGCATACAACACTTATCATTTAGTTGGGGCTTAACGAACTTCAACCAATGGTCTATTTTCATTACTTCAATCAAAATCTTCCAAGTCTTGCTCATTGATAGTTGATTTTTCACCTTTGAAGTTGTTATCATTGTCATCACGATTCTCGGTGTGCAGCTCATTTTCAATAATTTATGAAAACCTCTATCATTGTATTCTATATTTGTGTTCTACATACAATATAGTTGTTGTAAAGATATGGATACGGTGATAAGTAAGTCAAGAAACAATCCTTAACCCACTTGTTTGAATGGGTAGCTTAAATTTTACATGTTATCTCTCTAATTGTTAAAACCGATTACATAGCTAAAAAACAACTAATAAGAAAATAGGTCCAATGTCACCTGCTGTAATATAAATTTCTTATATTTTATTAAAAAATAGACACCAAAAGGATCAACCCCAGACCCATATGAACATGTAGCCAAAATGACTCATTGTACACACTTTAGGCAACTTTTGACATGTTACAAAATGCCGCCAAAAAAGTCATTATTTAAACTGTGTAAATATAGTACTTAACAATTAAAATTTTTAACAAACAACATCAAAATCATAATCAATCAATACAATCAATGACATTAAAATAATCCGCGTCTGAATATTAAAATTAAGGTCGTAATATTAGTAATAACATTGAAAATTATCTTGAATACATTATATATTTTAGGAAACTGTTAAATAGATTTAAATTATATTTATTATTAAAAGAATAATAAAAGTGTAGGAAAATAAATACACTCCATCTTCGGATTATATTTAAATTATAAACTGTTAAATAGATTAAACATTGTTAAATAGATTTAAATAAATGTTTGAAAGAAAGTCGTATATGTTTAAAAGAATATCGTTTCATGACAATTGATTAAAGGAAAGTCTTTGAATTATAAAAAATGGAGGGATTGGTAATTGACTTAAATTGGTCAACAACGCTTAAAATTAGCACAATCAAACTAAAAGACATATAGTCAAAGAATTGACCTCCATCAATTTAACAAAAATGTAGAATTTTTTTACTCCGATTCGGTCAACAATATTAAAATTAAGGTCGTAATCTTAGTAATAGCATTGAAAATTATTTTGAATACATTATATATTTTAGGAAACTGTTAAATATATTTAAATTATATTTATTATTAAAAGAATAATAAAAGTGTAGGAAAATAAATGTACATTATTATATTCAGATTATATTTAAATTATAAACTATTAAATAGATTTAACATTGTTAAATAGATTTAAATAAATGTTTGAAAGAAAGTCGTATATGTTTAAAAGAATATCGTTTCATGACAATTGATTAAAGGAAAGTCGTAAAATCAAAATTAAAGTCGGTCAACAATATTAAAATAAATTTCGTAATATTAGTAATATCAATAAATAAGATTAAAAATCTTAAAAAATAACAACCAAATCATAATCAATCATTCAAATCAATGACATTAAAATCATCATAAATAACATTAAAACTCTTCATAAATAACATCAAAATCATAATTTAAATTTCAATATCAATGACATCTTGTGGTGCAGCCTTAGAAACAAACATTTTGTGCTGGATTGAACACCATTTGAAAACACAATATTCGCCAATGGAAGTATCTTCTGATTGAAAATGTATAGAAAATGTGTAAACATAAATGTTGTATATGCAAATAACAAACCTAGCGACTTGAGAAACAATTTCTGCACGTAATATTAGTATTAGTATTAGTAATTAGTAATCTATTCGTAAAAATAGTAATAGAAAAATTTAAGTCGATCAATAAAAAATAAATGGGATTAAAATTAAAAATCGTAATATTAGTTTTAGTATTAGTAATATAATCGTTATTTAATTAAGTCAATTCGGTAAATAATAAATAAATGAGCTTAAAAATCGTAATATATAACATTAAATTCGGTCAATTATTATTAATTTCATTAAAACTCATAATAAATAACATTAAAAAATGAATAAATCATATTAATTGCAGGCAAGACCAATAATAATTCATAAAGATAGATTAAACATAATTTCGTAGTAATATTAATATAAATAAATGAGATTAAAAATCATAATAAATAACATTCAATTCGGTCAATTATTATTAATGTCAATTAATATTAGTAATATATTCGGTCAACATGATTATTTTTAAGAATAGTAAAACTAAAATCGTAATATTAGTATTAATATTAGTTAGTATTAGTAATTAGTAATATATTCGTAAAAATAGTAGTAGAAAAATTTAATTCAGTCAATAAGATATTTAGGGATTAAAATTAAAAATCGTAATATTAGTTTTAGTATTAGTAATATATTCATAATTTAATTCGGTCAATAAGAAATAAATGAGATTAAAACTAAAAAATCATAATATTAGTATTAGTATTACCAATATATTCGTAAATTAATTCGTTAAATTCGGTCAATAATAAATAAATGAGCTTAAAACTCGTACTATATAAGATTAAATTCTGTCAATTATTATCAATGTCATTAAAACTCATAATAAATAGCATTAAAAAATGAATAAATCCTATTAATTGCAGGCAAGACCAATAATAATTCGAACGAATAGTAATACAAATAATATTAAACATAATTTCATAAAGATAGATTAAACATAATTTTGTAGTAATATTAATATAAATAAATGAGATTAAAAAATCATAATAAATAACATTCAATTCGGTCAATTATTATTAATGTCAATAAATAACATTAATTCTAACATACTAAAAATACATTAAAAATCATCAAATCGTAGTAAACATAAATTCGAAAAACGTAATATAAATAAATGAGATTAAATTTTTTAATAAATAACATTAAATTTGGTCAATTATTATTATTGTCAATAAATAATATTAAACATCTTAATAAATAACATTAAAAATGAATAAATCTTATTAATTGCAATCATAATTCGTAAACATAGTAGTATAAATAAATGAGATTATAAATCTTAATAAATAACCTCAAAATCGTAATCAATAATTCAAATAAATTACATTACAGACATAAAAATTCGTAATTTAAATTTGAAAACAATGACTTCTTATGGTTGAACCTCAGTAACAAACAGCTTGTGCTGGATTGAATACCATTTAAAGACACAATATTCGCTAATGGAAATATCTTCTGATTGAAGCAAACTAAAATCATAATATTAGTATTAGTATTAGTTAGTATTAGTAATTATTAGTAATTAGTAATATATTAGTAAAAATAGTAATAAAAAAATTTAATTCGGTCAATAAGATATAAATGGGATTAAAATTAAAAATCGTAATATTAGTTTTAGTATTAGTAATATATTCGTAAATTAATTCGGTCAATAATAAATAAATGAGCTTAAAAAATCGTAATATTAGTTTTAGTATTAGTAAAAATCGAAAATAAATGACGTTAATAATCATTCAGATTCAAATTCAGATTCAGTGACATTAAAGTCGTTCAATTATTATTATTGTAAATAAATAACAATCATTCAGATTTAATGACATTAAATTCGGTCAATTATTACAATAATATTAAACATAATTTCGAAATAAATTAGAGTTATTATGGTAAACTGAAATTCGTATTAACATTAATATAAATTAATGAGATTAAAAATAAATGAGAGTTATTATGGTAAACTGAAATTCGTATTAATATTAATAATCAATCATTCATAATTAAAAATAAATGAGAGTTATTATGGTAAATAAACGAGACTTAATAATCAATGATATTAAAAATTAAAAATAAATGAGAGTTATTTCGAAAATAAATGACCTTAATAATCATTCGGATTCAAATTTAGATTCAGTGACATTAAAGTCGGTCAATTATTATTAATGTAAATAAATAACAATCATTCAGATTTAATGACATTAAATTTGGTCAATTATTACAATAATATTACACATAATTTCAAAATAAATTAGAGTTATTATGGTAAACTGAAATTCGTATTAATATTAATAATCAATCCTTCATAATAAAAAATAAATGAGAGTTATTATGGTAAATAAGTGAGACTTAATAATCAATGATATTAAAAATAAAAAAATAAATGAGAGTTATTTCGAAAATAAATGACGTTAATAATCATTCAGATTCAATGACATTAAAAATTAAAAATAAATGAGAGTTATTTCGAAAATAAATGGGGGTTAAATTGATTAATAATCAATCATTCATAATCAAAAATAAATGAGAGTTATTATGTTAAACTGAAATTAATGAGATTAAAAATTAAAAAAAATAGTATATTATCACTCTGATCTGCCACTTTTAATTTTTGTTGATCATGTAAATTAATGAGATTAAAAATAAAAAAATAGTAATAAATAACATTAAATTCGATCAATTATTATTAATGTAAATAAATAACAATCATTGAGATTCAAACTTTATATTCAATGACATTAAATTCGGTCAATTTTATTAATGTAAATAAATAACTGTCATTCAGATTCAATGACATTAAATTCGGTCAATTATTACAATAATATTAAACATAATTTCGAAATAAATGAGAGTTATCATGGTAGCTTTGAAGAAACATAATTTCGAATCATTTTTGAAAATTAAATAGGCATATGTACATCAAAATAACAAACATACCAAACTGTTGCCGAAGGGTCATGCAATACCTTGAAGAATTGAGAACCATTATGATAAGACCTAATAACGTTTGTGTCTTCGGATCAAATCCTGTTTTTCAAATGTTAAAACATAGCATTACTAAATCCGATCGAATAGTAAATCCGATTCAATATATGTCTAAAAAACCGTGATGACAATAATTAACATAAATCCGATTGAACGCAATCCTTATTATCCCTTTTATCACAAATCCGATTGAATATGTGTTTATCACAAATATGTTCATCACAAATCCGTTTCATTTGAACATGTCATAAACCCAAGAATGATTTCAAATGGTAATTAGATTCGGAAATATTAAAAAGCATAAAAAGAATAACAATAGGAATTGATAGTATCTTTGTTATCCCTTTATCACAAATGCGATTGAACATCTGTTTATCACAAATCCGTTTCATTAGAACATGTGATAAACACCATAATGATTTCAAATGGTTATTAGATTAGGAAATATTAAAAAGAATAAAAAAATTAACAATAGGAATCGATAGTATCTTTATTATCACTTTATAATAAATCCGACTGAATATGTGTTTATCACAAATCCGTTTCATTAGAACATGTGTTTAAGAAGAATGATTTCCACGTAAAAGAATAAGAATTTTCATTCGGTTTGATTTGTTCTTAATAATGTTAACAATAAAAAAAGTCAAAATAATAATAGGAATCAACATTAGAAGAGTAATATGGATGTTTACCTTTAATCGGTTTTGGATAATCAACAGATGATGCAAGATGAAGAAGAGAGATTGAAAGATTTGTTAGGAATTAGGAAGAATAGGAGAGTTTTGACATGGAGAATGAAAAAAAAATAAAAGAAAAAGGTTTTTATAGTCATAATTTCGGAGCTCCATATTGGTTGTTGGATCCTAGAGGCCCTCTCTAAGGCTTCTATTCGACCCAAGTGACCTCAATTATTATATAGATAGATATGTTTTAAATACCTTAAACTAATAATTATTTGTATCTCGACACTTTTGTACGTTTTAAAAATATTTCGAGTCACTTTCGGGCTTATATAATCATACTATGAATTTAGAATAATATAGTTTTAGGGAAATAATTGCCAAAAAAAAAAAAAAGATTTGTGTGGACCGGGACTCGAACCCGCGTCCACAGCCAACCAACACACAGTGACAACCAACTGAACCAACTATCATCTTGTGTAGTATTTCAGAAGAAAACAAACTTAACACATTCCTTAAATTGATTAGTCAAAGTCTTAGTCAAACAGTCAAAGTCTTAGTCAAACAGTCAAAGTCTTAGTCAAATAGTCAATTCATCATAAAACCTTACTTTATGGTGTTGACCAATTTTAATGGCTAATTGACTCCAAAACTAGTATAAAAACCCACCTATGACCCATTATACTTTGCACCTCTAAATCGATTGTTTCAATCCGATTAAACTTTCTCTCATACCTTTCTTCTATAGTCTATTACTTCTACAATTGAAGCTTTGATTACAAGCTCTTGTAATTGGCGAATTGGAAGCTTGATATTCTTTCTTTTTCGTTTTCTTCAATTTGAACTAGCTACGTTGTTGAGTCTTTGGGATTCGCCTCGCATACATTCACAACACATTATTCTATTTTTTTCACGAGACATAACATTTTGCTAAGGTGAGTTTTACATAGCCCCTTTTCTATTTATCACCGTTTTTGGGGTGAAACATGTTACAACATTCTATATGCAATTCAATCATCAAAGTGTCTATGTGTTTTTCTATGTTGCATTATGTCTTGAACATGACTAGGGTAAGCACAATTCTAGCATAATCATTAACATTGATCAGCCGACGGTATACATTGATAGATCTATTGGACTGACAATCCCACCCGGATACGTGCCTCCTACAAAGGTAGCGTGGGTGTTTGTTATCGCATAACATATTCGAGTGAACCATGAGCGTATGGGATGTACCACATTATAACAGTCACAAGGGTTGATTATGCAATCGATTTACTTCTAGTATGTTTTCACATATGGACCAGACTTGCCATGACACTTGAATTGTACAAGTTTTATTCGATTATCAAAACCTATGTAATTCTCACCAACTTTTGTTGACCCAAAATATTTTCAAACTTAACATGTTTCAGGTTATAGCTTGCTTGAAGATTAGAGTCATTGCTTGAAGATGCGTAGCTAGTATTTTTCATTTTGATGTACAAAATTCTTAGAACAATTGTATGTAATTTATTTAAATCATTTATTGAAATTTATTATTTACATGAGCTACTAAACAATCATCAATACGTGACATCCCGATGTTTCTGCCATCGGTTGGGGTGTTACAAGACGTATATATAATCGAGTCTTCTTTAAAACTGCAGTGGTCTAGGCCAATGCCGTAAGCACATTGGCTAATTTTGGTGTGATGGTTGATTCTTTGAAGGTAACTTAGTTTACTTGTTTATATTTAGATATCCAGATTACTCTAAAGGTGGATTATCGATTACTTCTAATTTATGTACGGATTTATTTGTTGTACTACAAACCCATAAATTCGCTCTTTTGAGGCGTTGTTTATATGATATTGATTATGAAGTTAGTTGCCTTTGTAACAATACCTTTTGTTGTTTGTACATTGAAACATGTCCTTTCAAATCTTAAACCTTTGCAGGTTATTTTGAAGCCAGTTTTCGACATCAACATTGTAAGTAGTAGAGGCCTTTCCAAGGCATTATCTTGTTTTGCCGTTTTGATAAGAGGTTTCCAAATGGGTGGGTTAAGTAATGGGTCAAAACGGTTATAGTATAAAGTGTAGATTCGAACATGGGTCAAAACGTTTGAAACCTTTTTTTATTCGGGTTCAACCAAAAACAACCAGCTGCACTGTCTAAATATATCATTTGGATTTGTGTTGTCACCTCTGTATACTATCCATTTAGTTCCAAAATTTTGTTTCTGTACATTACATCAAGTTACAAACAAATAAAGTTTTGTAACATTCTAATTGGAATAATTGGGTCAGGGTCACTGTTGTGGTATCTTTCATATTCATATTTTGAAGATTTTTTATTTTATTTTTTTACATTAAATTTGCTTATCAAATTATGGACACACGTGTAACATCCTAATTTTCGATAAATTATCTTGAGAATATACTCATTTTCATTTAGACCTACCTATTTGCTTTATTATCATTCAATATGAGTTCATCACCCTCGATGTATATTATAAGTTTGAAAAAAAAGCCGGCTATGTTAGGTTATTCAATACTCTTAGTACACCAAAATTCCATTTGAATCTACAAAATCTACATATCTAGGTTCAAACCTACATAGGTTCCTAAACTTACAAAGAGATGGTTGACCCTTACGAAAACATATGTGTCTGAATTTTCACATCAGAGTCAAAATGTCACACTTGTAATTGTAAAATGTAAGTTTAAACAATAAACTTGCATATTTAGAAAATAAAAAAGCTAACTCAAACTAAATATATAATACCATTACCGTCCCATGTTTTCACCTATGGATCAAAATATAATTTTTTTATTGTAGCTTTCACTTCTTTAACATTAACAATCTTGGTGACAAGCCATTGGGGTTGGTGGCCCAATGGTAGAAACAAAGCTTCTAGGAACACCTAATGGGGAGGTCATGGGTTCAAGTCCCATAAGGAGTGAAATTTGCCGTTCAAAAAAAAAAACAATCTTGGTGACAAAAGTACAAGAAAACGAAATGTTTAATACCATTTTCAATGAAAAGTTTTACAGCCTAAGGGTTGATAGACCTCACACACCTTGTCAAAAGTAATTTGAACCCACTTTTTAAAATATTATAAAAATAATAAAAATTATAGAAACACTATACCGTCTATCACAAGAAGATTGATAAAGTAACCGAACCAAATACCATGTTGCAAAGCGTCAGCCCCGCAACATCACGCGGGTTTTCCTACTAGTATTTATATAAGTATTGAGAAAACTCATTTTCTGTTTATATTTGTATAAATATAACTATTTATTTGGTTAATAAAATTTGAATAAACACAAACGAAGAAACGAACAAACATAAATGGTCGTTCACGAACATAAATGAACGAAAAAAACGTGTGTTCATATTTGTTCGTTTAATAAATAATTTAGCTATATTTATATAAGTAGTGAGATATCTCATTTTCTATTTATATTTGTATAAATATAACTATTTATCTGGTTATTAAAATTTGAATGAACACAAACAAAGAAACGAACAAACATAAACGAAAGTTCACGAACATAAACGAACGAACATAAACGAACTTCCAGACGAACAAGTTCACGAATAGCTTATGAACATTCGGTTTGTTGACAGGCCTAACAAAAGGGAAGGGTTGGTGAAAGGCAAGTGGGCAAATAAGTCAAGTGGAGAAGAGGGTCGACGCCTGTGAAAATAAAATTGTGAAAAAAAAGATTTTTTTTTTAAAAGTACACCAATAGGGTATAAAAATTAAAGAGCATAAAATGGTTGTTTTTTGGTGTATTTTTTTAATATGTAGTATGAAAAAGTTATGACGTTAAAAAATAAAGGTGAAACTTGAAAAAAATCAATAATGGTATGTTATACCTATTTTACACTTTCTAACTCATTCCTACAAGTGTTCCAGATATGTCTGATTTTCTTCACAATTAAATCTTTCAATCTCATTAATTGATTTACTAGATTAAGGGATCCAAATATTTCGTTCCTTTCTACAATAAGAGTTATTTGTATTTTAAAGTTTCACTAGTGGTTTATCACTTTCACTTTAACTTTAAGAAAAAAGAGAACATTTTAACATAGCATTATCCAGACATTGCAACTGCAACCACTTAGTTCATGAAGCATATATTCTTCTCATAATTTCATTTAAGATGAGGAACAAGAGCCATATATCCGTACCAATACTAGTTACAGATCACTGAGAAAAAACTCTTACAATAAAACAACCAACTAAACAACATATGTTACACATCAATATAAAGTTTGTGGCTGGCTGGCACCAGGGTCATCTCCGAAAATCTTAAAATTTGTTTGGGCCCTTGGCGAAAAAAAATCGAGCCTTACCCCCGCAATATGATATAAATTCATCATTCAAATATAAACATAATATAACGTTAATTGTTATAAAGCAAACAAAACAAAAGTTTTTTAACAAAATGATCGAACCTACTTACTTAAGCGAATCGCGTGGATCTCCTAGCGTTTTTAGAAACAAAGTTCTCGATCAAGTCTTTATACTCCAAGTAGTGCGGCGGAAGATTTTTGAGGAGATTAAACTTATGTCGTTTTTGTGGATTACTAATAGGGGTCGTTTGTCGAACATGTCGTGGGACTCTTGGGGTAGATTTGATACGGTTCGGATGGGTTAGTGTTTTATGTTGTTTTTTGGGGTTGTAGCTGTGTGTTCGGATTGTTGTTTTTTTGGGATTTTTTCCCGGTTTTCTTGCTTGTTACTTTCTAGCATTTTAATAAAGTTGTTTGGCCGTTCAAAAAAAAAAGTCTTTATACTCCATACTTTCCAATATTTCGTTTTCAATAGATATCATTGCTAATCCATTAAGTCTTTGTTGGGACATTTTCGACCGTAAATAAGACTTCAACAACTTCAATTTAGAAAAGCTTCTTTCTGCCGATGCTACCGTTACCGGAATTGTCAACAACACTCTATAAGCATTTATAACATTAGGATAAGAATCGTGCTGCTTCTTCAAACTGTCTAAAGCATCTAAAGGGCTGATAGTTTGACTCAGTAAAAATGTCTCAATTAACTTCAACTCAAAATAAAGTTCATTAGCATCAATATCAGAAACTCCTTCATACTTCAATGCATCTTGAAGACGATAACAACACGACTTAAGATTGGTTTCATCAAGTGTCTTCAATTTTATTGGAAACAAAAAACCAAATATTTTTTCGAATTTTTGGTATTAATCGAATCTTGTTTCAAGAGAAGCAATGGCTTGATCAACAATACATAAAAAGTAATCCACTTTAAAATCCTCCTCAGGTGAAAATACAACTTCTACACTTGAAGTCTCATCAAATTGTTTTTTCCTACATATCACACGTCTTTGAGGGCCTATTAAAAACTACAATTCTAAAATACACAATGGGCCTAGTTAAAATATTGGGCTCAAATATTGGGTTAAATTCAAGTGTGAACAAATATACAATGGGCCTAGTTAAAAAAAATTGTGGGCTTATTAAAAACTACAATTATAAAATTTAAAATCAAATTGGGCCTAGTTAATTTTTTTTTGAGGGCCTATTAAAACTACATGTCTTTGGGTTCAAATATTGGGTTAATTTTAAGTGTGAACAAATACACAATGGGCATAGTTAAAAAAAATTCTGGGCCTATTAAAAACTACAACTCTAAAATCTAAAATCACATTGGGCCTAGTTAAATTTTTTTAATATATATATATAAAAAAATCGGGCCCATTTGCGAGTCGGGCTCTGAGCCGACGACTACCCCGCCCTGCCTGAGAGCCGGCACTGGCTGGCACGATCACTGTTCAAGCTCGCGCTCAGACAAAAACAACCGCAGCACGTACATTCAGCTTAAATTTTCATATATGAAGAGCACAATGTTAATAAAAATTTTAAAATACAGAAACACATGTTCAGTAGTAGATCCAGGCATTTCTTTTCTATGTGTTCATTTTTGTGTGTTCAAAAGTTTTCACAATCATACGTTAGAATTTTCAGTTCGGGTTAGGATACACAATAAAGACCCTAACTAATGACTAATATGGGTTTATATTTAAAAAAAAACACAAAAAGATGGAAAAAACACATTTAATTCACATGCCAAGACTCAAACTTGGTACCTATAGTTTAGAAAGAGCACTAACAACAACTCAAATACTTCATACATTTTGTTTTGGGTTCCTTCTCCATTTATTTATGGGATTTTTCTTGTAGGATTGGTTCGATTGAACAAGATATTAGTATCACGCGCGTAACAGATCGAGGGCGAAATCAACAATCCGTTTAGTTGTTATAGGTGAGTGTTAGTGAAGATAATAATAATATCGAGAGCACACACACACAAAGCACACACAAAATGGGCTGCACTTGTATTAGAAATGGCAAAAGTTACAAAATCACAAGGTATAGGGGTATTTATAGTCTAAGCCTCATACGCCTAGGTTGTTCCAGCGTATGACCCTGATACGCCTAAGGTCCCAGGCGTATGAAACTCTCATACGGCTAAACCTATACAAAAGTTCCTAAAATACCCCCGATCACTATAATGCAACCTGAACAATTACATGACAAGCTAAACATGATCTTAACCCGATATCTATGCTAGGGACATATCCTAAGGGTGTACTAACAGACTATCCCTTGGACCAGCTAGCTAAATATTTACAAAACAACCCAAAAGACAACCACCAAAACACAAACTTCTATGATCTGCAACTTGGACCAGTCGCATCCCGAATGTATCTTCTTGGTAGCATAGTACCTGACCATCTTCTGAAACCGAACGGCTTGATCTGCATCTTGATCTTGAAAGTGGATCTGATACTTGTTTAGTGTATGCATATCTGCTTCAGATAGGTTCATCAGCCACATAGGATCCCAGACTCGAAGCTTCTACAGATCTTGGGATCATTTTTCAACACAATAACTGCTTTGGTCGTCAGATAATCATAATACCAGAAGATAAACTTGTCCGAGAAAGTTTGCTTGATCGTCACAAGCGGGACCTTGGTCATCATCTCAGGTGGGTTGACTTTCTGCTTCCAGATAGGCTTACCAGTAATGGTATGAATCTCAGTTGACTGGTTGCTTTTCGGATACTACGGCTGAATATAGACCCACCTGGAGTTGCTTTCTCTCTCCAACAATCCTCTATACATCTCTAACATGTTGTTTGTCTTGATTGGCTTCACTCTGGCAAGATCACAAACATACCAGTATATTAGGGACTTAATCTTGTAAACACTATCAAAGTATAAGATGCCGCTCTCAAACGTGATCCCGATAGCATTCACCTGAGCCACATACAACCAGCTAACAATGTTACCAGACATGAGATTCCATTTCTGGCTTATCTTCTTCGCTTGAACCGGCTCAAGCTTTCTTCTAATGTACTATGCCTCACATGCCTCTTGAACCCTTTTTTCTTCACTCTGGTTCTTCTTCAAGTGGCTGCGACTTTAACCATCTCTCGATTACATCAAAGGCTTCACGTGTAGGCATAGAGATCTTAACATGTATTTGTTTATCTTCTTGGACATATTAAGGGTATTCTTCATGAGTTATGTCATCAATTTCTATATCGTCCAACAGATCATCTTCATTAAATTTCTCAGACCTATCAGTTGGAGCGACTTCTTCCCATGTAATACCAAAAATTTGGGCAATCTCTTCTCTGGATGGCTCTGGAGGTATTTCACCTTCCACCAGATCCATATATGGCCAGGTAACTGGATTCCCATCATCATCTGTGAAGAACATGTTGTAGAACTGTCCAGTCCATTCCAATGGCACATCTTTGGAAGCCACAACTTCCCTGAACACCCGTAAATATTTTTTCAGTCGGACTTGACTGCGAGGAAGATTCTCCTGCACCCCAGGTTCATCACTCCCTTCTTGACCTTTCTTAGCTCTCTTTTCTCTAAACTGAGCTTAAGAAGTCTTTGTTTTTCTTGTTTGAGCACCACCATCACCACCTTCATCCTTGTCAGACTCAACATCATCCCCTGATTTCCTCTTACCCGATTCATGATCATCATCTGATTCATCTTCATCTTCATCCTCATCATCTTTACTATCATCACCATCATCTCTGTCACCACCCGTGAGTCTCTTATTCTGATTGAGATATCTTTCAACTCTTCTCTTCAGCATTTTGTTTTCAGACTAAAAAATAGCCAGACGATTCACGGTTGCATTACGAGAACTAGTTAACCGTTAAATCTCTTGCTGATTGTTGGTGAACTGGAGCATCGTCGTATCAAGTGCTGCTGATAGTCTTTAGTTCTCTAACCTTGTCTCGTTAATAATGGCCAGGAACTGGTGATCTTGTTGTTCAAACTCTGTTATCTCCTTTGATTCTCAAGATTCTGAGCAACCTGCATGTGCAGCATGGTCATCAAGTTGTTAATCTGTGACTGAAGAGATGGACCAGCTGATGTGGTTGGGAGGTGAGATAGAAAGCATGAAGGGAGTTTGTTTGGTTGGTTAGGGTAGTTAGAACTATAGGACTCTGAGTTCAGACATAAGTCTTCGAAGTTCAGAGTCAATAGATGGTTCAGTTGAGGTAGCTGGAATCGAAGTTGCAACTGAGACTAACTTAGTGAATATTGAAGTTCGTTCCGAGGATGGTGTGGGAATGGATATTTTGATTTCAGAGGTTATGGTTACTGATATGGTGGTTTTGGTTTTTCTGCATTTGGATTTCTTAGTTGCTTTGGCAGTTTTGGGTTGGGTGGTAGAAGTAGTTGGTTTGATGAATGTCACAGACTTTTCTTTTGAAGCTTCCCTTCTTTTCTTCGGCAACTATGACATAGAAGGTCTGCTTGAACTAGCAGCAACACGTTTTCTTGATGGTCATTCTTCTTCTAGCTCAGCTTCCAACTCTTACATACTCAACATATACTCGAGATCTGCTTGTTCTTCTCTTTTTCTCTGTAGTGCCTCGCTTCCCTGTAAGGTTGTAAGTTCGCGTGCCTGCTATTTTCTCTCCAACTCTTTTCCTTCTTTAGCAATCTTGGAAAGAGTTCTGGCTTCAAAATCTTGTTCTTCTGTATCCTCACCGGCAGACCCATTACCTTTATCAGGCACCGTTTAGTAACTGGGACATCTTCAGCTAATCCCTTTCCAAGATCACGCCTTCTAGATGATTCAACTTTAGATGCTAGTTCCCTAGAAACTAGCACAGAGATTCTTGGCTCAGTTGCTACAGACGTCGCTTTAGTAATAATCGGGGCTTCACGGGTCGGTGAAGGTCTAGGGAGATTCCCCCGAGACGCTTCACCACCCTCATCATCTCCTTCATCTCCTTCATCATCATTATCATCATCACTATAGTCTTCACCCGAAACGGGATCTACTTCTTCGACATCTGACTCACTATCATCATGTCTCCATTTGTTTTGTTGTAGTTCTTGATAGTTGACTCTGGCAATATGCCTAATCATTTTCTTAGCTAGAGGTTCTTGCCGTTTCTTGTAGGTTATCATATGAGACATGACAATATCATTCATATGTTCCAACTTTATTATGTCAGCATCAACTTTAGGAAGATCCAAAGCTTGTGTGTCGAAAATCAATTGAAGGAACCTTGGGTACATGATCGATGTCTTGGTTTTAAACTTTGTAGTTGAACGGTTTGTTCAAATCAAGGCTACCATTGCTGACACGATCGTCTCTCTAGCTTGATCAAAACTGCTTATTCTGGTGCTGATGCAGTGGATTTAAAATATGCATAAAGTATCGGTATTGACGACACAATCCTGACTTCATAAACATTGAGTCTTTTCACATCATCTTCATACTTAGTCTCTTAAAACATCCTCTGATTAAATACTTGGGAAACTTGATCGAATAATCGTCTCTATCGTCCAAATGAAGAGCTTCCCTGATGCTTTGCTGAGATACTACTACTTCATGTCCATGAATTAACCTGACAAGCGCAATTGGATTACGATTGAATCCAACTCTACCGTCTCCCAGAATTGCCGTTGATGACTGAGATAAGGGACGTATGGCATAGAAATAGCATAAAATATCCTCGAACGTCGAAAGAAGTTGATGACATCACGATAATCCGCGACATTCTTTGAGTTTGGGTCCAGATGCGCACAGATGTTGTGCTTAGTCCCTTGAATAAATTCCATATCTGCAAACGCTTATACACGGAACATAAGAACAGAGAAAACGACAGAAATATGATTAAAATGACAAAGTTGCCAAAATTCTGATGCTCAGGCGTAACACGTATGAGCTTCATATGTGTGACATTGGTCACGCGTATGAACTCGTAAGAATATGAGCCATTCAAATTTCCAAAAACTTGTTTCGATTGATTTAGAGTCTCATTTTTGGTATCTAAGGCCTAAAACGGTTGATTAACAAAACCAAACAAACCCTTTTCATTAACAACTTTGTTTGGGATTGGCTGTGTATCTCTGAACGTTCACATTTAGCCATTCTTCAGCCCTTTCACCAAATATTTCATTGTCGATAAGCATAGTACATGTAGCACCGAAGGGTTCAAGGAATTCTAGATTGGGCTTGCGAAGATTGAGCAGCTCGTTCCTGGTTTTCCCAAACTTCACCACTGTTAGGACTCTGTTCAAATTATAATAAGCACGATGGATGACTTCATTCCAGAACATCACTGGAAGTTTTGAGTAAGCCAACATAGTCCTAGAAGCCTCAATTAGGGTCTGATTCTTTCTTTCAGCTACACCATTCGGTTGCGGAGTGTATGGAGCATTGAATTCATGATGTATGCCTCTGTCTGCACTGAAAGCTTCCATAGCTTGATTTCTGAACTCAATCCCATTGTCACTATGAATCTTGCGGTTTTTTAGCTTGTATAGGGATTCGAGATTTGGGAATAAGCTTATAGATTCATGAATGTCTCACTTTTCTGTTGCATACATACTACCCAAGAAAATCTAGAATAATCATCTATGATAACCAAACAATAAAGATCCTCACAATAGCTCTTCCTCTTCATAGGAATGAACATATCAATATGAAGTATTTCGAGCGGAGTAGACACTGAGTTGATCTTCTTCATGGGGCGAGACTTCTTCTTCTGTTTACCTTTCTTCCAACTGACACAGACATCATTTAAATGAATATGCGTTACTGTGACACCATCCACCAACCATTCTTCACCAACTGATTCAATTTGCGAAGGTGGATGTGCCCCATGCGTATGTGCCACATGATCGACTCTTTCTCAGTAGCCTTGACAGAAAGCAGATCACCTAGACAGTCTTGGTGATCACTTAGCTCATATTCAAAACGTATAAATTGTTAACCTGAGGAGCTGACATAATCACCCACTCCTCAGGAATCACGAATCCCGCCTTTAGAATGAAATACGTAGTGTCAGTGAATATTACAGAAAACTTTTTACTACAAATCTGCGACACACTTAGCAGATTGTGGTCGATTTGCTTCAGATAGTTTATCTTGTCAAAACTCACGATTCCGTTTGACATACTTCCTTCTTTTGTTATATAACCCCCTTTATTTCCAACAAAGGTAACATACCCTCCATTGATATTCTTTATATTGAATAGGAGCGATAAGTCACATGTCATGTGCCCGGATGCTCCACTATCAATAATCCAAAGATTGCTAATGGGCCCTATGGAAACACCTTGCCCGAAACATTTAAGATTAGTTGGAAAGGGGGACCCGAGCCATTACAGTCTTGGGTCTTCCGTTGGCCTCAAGCATTGGCACGTCAATCCAACTATCTGATCTTGTTGGAGTTTCACAAACTTTAGCCTTCTTTTGTGGCTTTGACTGACTGCTAGAACTCTCAGCTTTTGATTCACTTGTTTTTTCTGTCTCCAAACTTGTTCAAACCTAGCCTTGTGAGGCTTTGGCTTGACCACTTTGGATGGTGTCTTAGGTTGACTTTTTTGGTTCATTGGTTGTTTTGCCTAAACAATCTCCTTTAACTTACCATTAGACTCCCACTTAGATGATGATTTCTTTGGGTTTGACTTTTGGGTGATGACCTTGACGATCTTTGATGGTGCACCCTCATCCACTTTTTGCTTGCCTTTGTCTTGCTTAGTGATCACCTTAGCAACTTGCTTTGGTGATTTAGGTGCTTTGTTGGATGAGGTTCTATAGTTCTCAACAGTGTGTCCCCTGCGAGGTCTTAGATATGGACAATTCGGTGCTATATGTCCAACCTCTTGACATTCAAAGCATGTTCTCCATTTAGTTTGGTTTTAAGAGACATGATTTGACTGCCAAGGAGAGTACACTACAGCCTTGCAAATGGAACTGGTCTTGGAGGAACTAGCCTCATTGTCATGTAAAGCGGGTTTCAACTGTTTTTTATCCTTTTGTCTAAAGTGAATCAGATTAGAAATACTTTCAAAGAGTTGCACCCGATCTGTTCCAGTTTATCTGACAAAATTTATTGGCCTTGGTAGTTGACCTGGCCTTATCCAATGGATATATCGGTGTTTGGGATAACAAGGAATCCTGGTTTTCTTTTTTAGAACCGGTGGTGGCTATCTTACTTGACTACTCAGATCACCTTGACTTCTGGTCTGTTTTAACACAGTTTCTTTTTCTTTATTAGTTTTAAAAACCTTAGTGAGTAAAGATTTGTCCACATTTTTTATTGGAAATTTCTTATCTGAAAAAACTTTTGTGGAACCTTTGACCATGTAGTACAGACCAGAATCACAAACCGACTCCTCATTATCCCCATCTGAGTCAGAATCAGAATCACAATGACACTCGATATGATTCTCAAGAGGGATCCTACGTTTCGGTTTCTGATGACCGAGACCCGATTTATTGTCCTCCGTATCACTTAGTTCATCATCAGTTTCAATTAAATAGTAGTTATCATCTTTGACAACTTCTGTTTTATTGATTTCTGCAGGATCAACAACTAAGGGAGTTGTGACCTGGAACTGTGTGACTTCAGTCTTTGTAATAATTTGCACGCATGGGAGGAGGAATAGTTTGATAAGCTAAACCACTTGTGCTCTTTTCAGTTATTTGACTTTCAATTATGTGATCTAGCACATACTTGGAATTCGAATAACTTTTAAGTTTTTTCTTGATTGCCTCATAATCACACTGTGCTGATTGCAGATTCTTTTTAGTTTGTGTAAATCAGTAATGTAGTTGTTGATTGCATCTTGTTTATTAAGAATTGTTCTTTTCATCTCACTAACATCCTTTTTCAAGAACATTATGGTTTCTTTAAATTCTTTATCATTTGATTTTAAGGCAATGTTAGCATCAGTGCACGACCGAAGACACATACCAAACTCGTATTGTGTTATTTGATCGATTCAATATGAGCCTCTGATTCAACACAATTAGAACATTTTGGTGTTTAAGAAGAACTGACCTCGTTGTCTTGAATATTGACCATAAAAGCATAAGGAGAAGACAAACCATCAGTAGAGAAGTATTTGGAATAGTCCACAGTTGACTCTACCAAATCTTGAACCAAACATGATTTGTGGCTGGTCAAGAAATCAGCTTCGGCTAGCAATCGGTCAACATCATCATCTAGCGAATCTAAATTGCTTTTTGAAGATCCGGACAATTGACCGGAAGCCTCTTCTGAATACTCATCATCATAAGAACTTTCTCCTGAAGATAACTCTGCAGCATCTTGTTGAACATCCTTTATGATTTCAGCATACCACACTGCACCTCCCACATTCAACTCACCATTTCCTCCCATCTGCAGATTCCGGTGAATTCCCTCATCAGCTTGCACTACCATGGCCCGAGCTTGATTGTTGACTTGTGCGGGTTGTGGCAATAGGTTGTTAACCAACACAATACCATGTTCCTGGTTTGGAACTGGTTCTTGCTGTTGGGGTCTTTGCTGAAATGGGTTTTGCCTCTGATTATGTTTTGCTCTGAATGGTTTCTGATTAGCCTGTTGAATCGGCTTATCACACACTCTCTTGAAGTGTCCTCGTACTCCATACTTGAAGCACATGACTTTCTGTTTGTTGAAACAGTACTTTGTATCCTTTGCAGTCAGCCAATTAGTGCATCCTGTTTTCTCCATAAAATCCTCAGCTCTTCTCACCACACTTGCGAAATGCCACTGAATGTCCATCAGTTCCATTCCGTCTGTCTACCTGATCATAATCTTCCTTTGTCAGGTTGAAATTTCCGATATTCCCAGCCACCAGGTCATTGTAAGATGTAACAAATGCTGGCAATAAAGCAACATGCTCCTTAGTAACCTCTAAAGTTACATTCCCAAAATTGTTCATAGAGGGTTGTGCCATCATGGTGTTTGAGGAAACATATGCTGACTGTTAGGGGGTGGAAGTATTTGGATGAACAAAGGTATTTGTTGTTTGTGGTGGAGTTGGACCATAGGTGGTAGAGGTTGATAGAGATGTTGTATACTGATAAACATTTAAATACTGCAGCATAGGATCAGGAGTTGGGACTTTAACAGTTTGTGGATGTGGGCTATAAGTAAGCGGGTCGTTGACAACTGACGAAACAAATGTTGTCTAAGGTTGGGAACCGGTAGTGATTGCGGAAGTTGCTGAAGTAGCTGCATGATAAAGTTCAGGATTCTGTGGGAAAGGAATCTGTTTTTCTTTCCTAGACTCCTCAATCTCTCTATTCTCCAACTTCAACAAAAACTCATTAATTTGTAAAGTTTCATGTTGACCCACTCCTTCATTACATCCACGTAGTGCATCCATTGAGGTGGAAGTGCATCTGCAAAACGTTCATTTAGCTTAAAAGAAGTATACTTAAGATCAAACTTACGTATTTCACACATGAGGTGATAATATCGTGATTGCATGTCTCTGAGTGTCTCCTGTCCATTATGGCCAAAAGCTTCAAATTCCTTTCTAAGTTGATCCTGCCTGATCTTGAACTTCCTTTCATCTCCTTCATATCTGCTCTTTAACAATCCCCACAACTGATAAGTAGTTTCACACATATCATATTAGTGAAAGATATACTTTGGTAATGCCTGTGTAAGAATAGAGAACGCCTTTCTCTTATTCTTATAGTTTTTTTTCTTCATCGTTTATTTGTGAAATCTCCACTGGTATGTTTGAATTTTCCTATAACGTTCTAACCAGTGGATTCTCTACCTAGTACCAGATCTCCTCATCAATCCCGTATGAATATAGATGTATGACAAGGTGGACGTATAAACTTGAACACATATAAGGAGACATGTATGAGATGTAGGCATATCAAGTTACACGTATAAGGTTTGATACATTTGAAACAAGGCACAAGTATGAAGTTGATACGGGTCAGAAACCACACGTATTGGTTCATACATGTAATAGAGGCACACGTATGGACTGATAGGCCTAAACCTACAGGCTTATGACAACAGATGAACAAGTATGAGTGTTCTTCATGGTGCAATCAAGAATTTTGGTGTTTTTAGGTATTTTGAGGATCAAATGATTAGGTTATGTGCAGGGAATGATTTCTAACAAGTTTTAATGCCCAAATTGATCCAAAAACAACAATTATAATCAAAATTATAAAAATTATGAAGAACGCCAAACTTATGGGTTTTATGCAAATTCTCGTAACTGATCCAAATTAACGTTGTTTAACACCTAATTTTAATTCAATAAGTTTCCAAAACACTTTTCTAAGATGAAACAACAATCAGATCATCAAAACAATTCATTAGTGATTTCAAGCAAAAAATCACGATGAACATAAACTTGAAATTTCAAAAATTCTAGCTTTGGTCGGTTTTGATTAAAATTTGATTTGCTTTTAATTAAAAACCGTTTCTAAACATGAATCCACAATCAAATGAAGGATCAAAATATCAAACACACTCCAGTATCAATAAAAACCAAGTTTATGCACCAAATGGGTCAAAAACCAATTTTCAAAGGACAATTGCCTAAAAACCTTTCAGATCTGATGCAAACCACTATAAAAACACACATGAGATGAGCCTTGGCTCTGATACCACTTTTAGGATCAGTTCGATTGAACAAGATATTAGTATCACGCGCATAACGGATCGAGGGCGAATCAACAATCCGATTAGTTGTTATAGGTGAGTGTTAGTGAAGATAATAATAATAGGGTGAGCACACACACAAAATGGGTTGCACTTGTATTAGAAATGAAAAAAGTTAAAAATCACAAGGCATAGGGGTATTTATAGTCTAAGCCTTATACGTCTTGGCTGTTCCAGGCGTATGAGCCTGATACGCGTAAGGTCCCAGGCGTATGAGACTCTCATATGCCTGAACCTATACAAAAGTTCCTAAAATACCCCCGATCACTATAATGCAACCCAAACGATTTCATGATAAGCTAACACATGTACCTAACCCGATATCTATGATAGGGACATATCCCAACGGTGTACTAGCATTTCTAACTTTTTTATATACGTTAATATTCCAAACTGTGTGGGATATTTCTTTTATTAATGCTATGATCTATGTACAATTTAAATACTGAAAATCCCGCACTTTTAAAGTTTGCATATTTCTTAGAATGACTAATTCAGACACGCTGTCTAAATTTACACTAACTAGGTTTTTTTCAGTAACGCGCGTTGCGCGTTTTGAATACAGTGTTGTATTGTGCACAAATATCAGATATTATATTTAGAGACAAAACTTATTTAAACATTAACTTAAAGCCTTCCTCCATTATTGTTAGAATCTTACTCAAGGCAAAAACTTTAAGCAAACAAATTCGAGTTAACATTAAACATTGCTGTTAACCCATAACAAACAACATATTATGGGATTAGCAAAATCCACCCTCAAACTAATAACCTCCATATTCCCGGTATGCCAAAGAAACAAAAGCCAAAATGATGGTCGCAGACGAAACCATCGTCCAAAAACTCTTCAATTCTTCCCTTATCAGCTTTCACCACTCCTTCAAGCAATTAAAGATGCTTCCTCATCTTTCTTCCCCTTATCAGCTTTCACCACTCGAGCTTCAAGCAATTAAAGATGCTTCTTCATTTGATCCAATATCCAAGATATTGTAGACCAAGTCACACACATAACAGAGAATAACCATAATGGATATGCATTACTCACGTGCTTTGTTCAACATTAAACTGAAAAAGTTATAATGATACAATCTCATTAAATGTAAAAAATAACATACTTCGAGAAAGAAACATGAGAGTAATTTAAAAAAACATGCCAAAAAGCTCACCATCACATCTACAATTGATATGTTGTTATGGTTCCACACAGTGGCGAAGCTTGAGACTTTGGACCAAGGTCGAAAGTATATAACTAATATTTTTTGGAAAAAAAAATGGGGGGTCAAAACCATATATATATATATATATAGAACATTTACGCATGGCGAATGGAAACCTGATTACCAAAGACCATACGTAATCATAAGCTGTATATCCAATATTTACTAACCTAATCTTTGACATGTATTATTTAAGAACTTTCTTTAGGTCATGTATACTGGCAAGCAACATCCTAATAAAGACAACAAATGAGACTATTTCACTCAAAAATTACCATTACCATGTATGTCACACACATGCCAACAACATTTGTTAGCAAGTAACCCCAAAGAAAAGAGAGAAAGACGAAGGCACTAAACATTACCTTGTACACATATAAATGCTTTCTGAAACAATGATTCAGCACCTAAAGGTCTGTATTTATTAAAAAAGAAAATAAATGCTAAAGCAATCTAAGATCTTTTACATGGAGCGCAGAATCGGCAGTAGTACCAAAAGTCGAATTACACCCTACTTAACTACAAAAACACACATATAAAGCCTAAAACTGGTCAGGTTGCCGACTGAGGAGCAGTACCAAAAGTCGAAAGTGAGCAAACCGGTCAGCAGGAAAAGGAGACCCTCCAAGCGGCACGCGTTTTCGCGCCATTTTCCATTACTTTATACTCTCATACTTGGCAGTCACGTGCAACAACATAGAAGCTAACCGATTCTATCTGTTTTTCACCTACACGATCTACGTTTTCAACGGCGAACTTGAGAACAGAGGCGCAAAGGCGTGTTGTGAATGCCGTATCTCAGGCGATGGTAGTAGCCGACATTAACGTTGTCGAATAACGTTGTCTAATCATAAACATCCAGCAAGGTATGTTCTTTCTTTCGCCTACTGAGTCTTCTGTTACAGGTACAGAAAATATTTGAAGCAAAATTCGTTGTCCGAAGAAGGAAGAATGATGGTTCCTAAATTGAAAAGCGCAAAGACGTTTAATTATTACCTGAACCCGAGACAATGGGAGTCGAGTCAAGCCGAGATGCCTATGTTGTGACACAAAAGGGTCAAGAATCCGGTTCAGTGGCACCATTTCAACTAATTATGTAACCGGACATAGAAAAAGCATAGGTTTGGTATGTCTCCTCTACCCATCCCTTATGTCTAACCAATTTTCCATCTGTTACTCTAAGTACATAAATGAGCAAAAGCTGACCTAGCCTAGGCTGAGCTCGTGAACAACCCTCGCCTATCTCCTAGTACAGCAGCGTGACGACTAATACACGCACAAAAGCACTCGCAAACAGACCTGTCTTACTGCTGCATCAAAGAATGTAAAATTTCTACTTGTGAATTTCTTTTAGTATAATCTATACTATCTACCCATCTAACATGTAAACATCAGTACATATAGTGATAAAAATGATATGGTAAATAAGTAGCAATTAACATTTAATAATAAGTTCTTAATAAAGTTAGAGCACGCAGATTCAAGAATTGTTTTCCGTTGAGCAACAGGGGCAGCAACATAATATCAACATATAGGCGTTTTAAACCAAGTAACATGTACACCAAGCAGAAATAAAGACAAAACAATGAAAGAGAAGCAAGTGTCTAGGCAGACTATTATCATCTTCTCTCAGTGCTAACATTGCCTAGTTGAAGCTCATCTCCAATTCATCATGAAATTACAATCCCTAACCTTAATGGCAACAACAAAGGCAGGAAAGACGAACCATAAACCTAACGTTTACTACAACAAACGAAGGTCCAATTCAGCATCAATTTACAACCCAACCCTAAAAACGAAGTTAAAGATAAGGAAATAAAATTCTAATCGGTGAAAACGAAGTTAAAGAATTGGTCGTTGACGGCGAAACCTGTGAAGGATCGGTGATGGCGAAACCGGATTGGTGGTTGGTGAGCCCAGACCCTTGCCGCTGACATCTCAATCGGAACCCCAACCTGCATCTATTGCCGCCTTCATCTTCATCTCCATCTCTCTCTCTCTAACAGATTTGTTCCTCTGTCTCTGTCTCTCTCTCTTCTTATCATACGATTAATCATAGGTGTGGGGGTGTGGGGGTGTGGGAGTAAGCAAGTGGTGACGGAGATGGTAACGTCGCCGTGGAGGCGGTGGCCGGAGGCCTTCCTCAGCCCCTCTCTCTCATATCTATGTGTGTATGGGTTATTCAGATGATAAGAGAATGGGTGGGGCAAAAAAAGGGTTTATAAGGGCATGCAAAACAAGAAATTTTTTTTGGCCATAGACAGGTTTCGAACCCGAGTGGCCTCATCTCTATAGGACATATCAATTCACCACTACACCACTGTAATAAGTTGTTAATATTATCCAAACTAAAGATAGTTATTGTGATACAAAAATATGAAAAAATGAAAATCACTATTCAATCCAAAGGCTTATTATTATAGTTATATTATCTATACATATAATAAACCAAAGCCATTTTAATGACATGGCACTCAAAGAGGGTATTCTCTTCATTGAGTGTGCCATGTGTCATCCCATGTGGCAAGGGCTTTATTTTAGAAAAATAATAATTTAAAATTTAAAAACAAAATTAGATTTTTATCTCTAATGTTTTCTCCCATAACTTTTAAACGTTAATGTCTTTTATATGCGAGATTTTTTAAAGAAAAAAATTACACCAAATTAACGAGCGTTTTATTATCTTTCCAATTTGTACTATAGTGCTATATAAAAAACGGTGGAAAAAACGACTATTTTTGTGTGTGGTTTTGTTCAAACCACAAAGTGTTCAGGTTATTCATTAATCATGTATAAGCAAGTCATTAGTTATGTTCAAACCAATAAATATGATTTTTATTTACAACATGTGTTAGCATTGGAGTTGTACATTGTTTTAGGTTAGGTTTTAATATTAGAGTTATACAGTGTTTAAGGTTATGCACTAACATTGAAGATACATTGTTAATTGTTTTAGGTTAAGTGCTACCTAAAGCTTTCCTGCATGTAACTATAAAACGCATCAGTCTATTTCAGGTGTAAAATTGATATTTCAAATTAGATTTCTCAACCCGGGACGCTCCCGGGAAATATTAGTTTAAAAAAATTGTGGGTTTGGGTCGAGCCTGGGATTAGGTGATACCCGACCCAATTACCCTTTTTTTTATATTAGAATATGATAACTTATAACAGAGATTTGTTTAAAATGATAATAATAATAATAATAATTATAATTATAATAATATCCATTAATCATATATTGGCAAGTCATTAATTATGTTGTCATATTAGATATTTTATTATGTCATATTAGATATTTCAACCCGAGACGCTCTCCAACAGGTAATTACTATGTTTTCTTTTTCTGCCATATTCTGAAATAGCTCAAATCTTATTGTATGCAGCTAAAGACCTTTAACTGAATGTATTGGTGTTAAACAATCTTTGTCCCCTTGAAGTGTTTGGGATCTTAATATTATGTTTTAGGTGTTGATGTTGTCAGGTGAAATGTATCTTTTGGTATATTTTTTTAAAGTATCTAATGTAAGTTGATACATAAATGCCATTTTTATAGTTTAGATACTTCAAATTTTATTCACTTTACTTAGATTTTTCAACCCGGGACGCTCCCAGAGTATAAGCTAGTATGTATATAAAAAGAATAGAATTCTTAAACACAACTTAGACTATCTTTAATGCTAAGGGTGCCCTTAGACGCCCTTAGTTGCCTAGTCAGGTGCCACATCATATCTTTACAAATCCTTAAAAATCCTTAAAAACCTCACTTTTACCTCCAACTATACAAACATCTTCACATATCCTTACATTTTTCATATCATCACCCATTTTTTCTTTAAATTTAATTACTTATTTATTAAAAGAATCTAAAAAATTGCATTATATATTAATATATAAACTTTTAGTGGTTACATTGAATATTTAAATAATTATTGTGCACAATAACCAAAGTATTACATGCCCTTGCATTCGGACATACGATACGGATTGGATAAATTTGTATGAAATTCAATGCGCCTGAATTTTTGGGCGTCTTCCAATTTAAAGGCGCGATGGAAATAGCCTTATAAACAAACACCTTTGTCAGACCCTATAGTATTGCAAACTTTTTCTGAAGCTACGCATACGACCAAAACGTAATTCATGCCCCTAATTACTCTATAGATTAAATCAAACACCTTAGGGAACCGTATCCTATGGGTATTTTCGTAATTTTACCTTTTTTTTTTTTTTTTTTTTTTTATGTACAACCTACAATTGTGACCAGATTCTTCAGCCTCTCTTTCCTCTCCACCTCATTTGCTCCATTGCACTTTTATTTCTTCTACACCACCTCCATTTTCTTTGGTTATGGGTTTGGATGGCGGTGGAACCGAAGGTTGTCGCCGTAGCATCGTCATCACCAAAAGGGGGTTTTAGAGGTGGTGGCACCAGCAACGCCGCTGGCGTCCCTTCATCATCACTGCGTCTCTCCTAAACGGTGACCTGAAGTGTGACGAAGGAGATGAATATCCTCTCTGTTTTGTGTGGTGCAGGGGTGTACGGTACTCGTGACGGCCATAGATGCAGGGGTCAGAGTGGTTCATGGCGGCTGAGTGCAGGGTTCTGATGCAGGGGTGCGGGTGATTCGTTATGGCTGCAAATGCAAGAGTTCGGGTGGTTCCAGACGGTGGATTGCAGGTGGTGCTGCTGCTTAGCTTGAGAAGACGATGGGGATAGATTGAGTGCCATCGGACTCACTGCCGACCTCAATCTCCGGTAACTTATTTCCCTTTTGGCTATTGAGTGTGATTTCTTCTACTTTGTTGGTGCTAATTTCTTATAGTCATTAACGACGTGTGCTTTCCAAGAGGTGTTTTCTGCTATTGTTAGTATTTTGAGTGTTTCTTGTACTGCTAGGGACAGTAGCTAGATAGATTCTGCTCAATTTTATTTATACTTGTACTAATCTTCTATAGTTCCATATGGATTACCTACATGATTACTTAAGGGTCTGTCTATTGGCACCCCCTCAGCTTCTATTTAAACCCCCTCCCAGGCGCCTCGCTTAGGCCTAAGCGAGGCGATTGGGTCACATTAATTACTAATCAGTACGAGGTTGCATGGGAGTTTGAAAAAAGGGGGGCCAAGCGCCTCGCTTAGGCCTAAGCGAGGCGCTTGGCCACAGGGGGGATGAATCTGGACATTTTTGATGTTGGGAAGGTTTTGGTTTGGATTTTTTTTGTTTTTTGTTTGTTTTGAAGTGTTTATTTTATTTTTTGTTTTTTACTTTTTAATCTATTTTAGGGTCTTTATCTATTGTAATTTTTTTAAATTTAAAAATTCTAAAAACACCGAAATAACCCGTGTTTTTTTTTTAAATCGTTTTTATTGATTTAGGGTATTTATCTATTGTAATTTTTTAAAATTTAAAAACAACGTAATGACCCTAATCAAACTATAATTAATCAAGTAATCCCAACTTTAACCTATTAATAAAGTGTTCGATTGTCACTGTGACTGGATAAATTATTCACGGAGAAGACCTCGTCGAAGAAAGATTGAACGAATTCGCGACTTTTGATACGAATATGGTGGTTGATGGTCAACGTGACGTCGTTTTGGTTCATAACATGTGATTTGTATTTGGTTTGGGATTGAAAGGGTTGAGTGATCTTTTAACGTTTATAATCGAATGTTTACTGTTTGGATCTCATTGGTTTTACTGGCTTGCAATTTATAATTTGGTTTTAGTTCGTTTATTATTTATGAGTTTAGTATTTATTAGACAATTAAACATTCAAAACACACAACATATATAAACAAACGATCAAAATGCATAATAATAAAAGGTAAAAAGAGTAATAATTTTTGTCCATACACATCATAAAAAAAATACAAATAAAAGAAGTCTACTGTGGCGGTGGTGGTGGGGCCCCCTCTGCTGGTCCACGGTGTGGTGGTGGGCGTAACTCTACCTGCCAATGCCTCGCCATCGCCTGCATCGCGTCGACCGTCCACTCCTGAACCTCCCGGAGCTCACCGATGCGGCGATCCATGTCCTCTGCCACGAAACGCGCAGCAGGAGTGAGGTCATCATATATATGACGGGGGTACTGCTGCTGTGGTCGCGGCGGAGGAGGTGGGGGGGGGGGCGTCATCGTCGTCAGCACCGTCGTCCACACCCGCCATCTCTACCAGGAGAGGATATCCCGGACGCACCTCAACGTAGGGCGGTATATCAGCGAGGGTAGGAAGGGGGCCCGGCACAAAAGGCTTCTTGGTTCCGTATGCTCGAAACCGATGCACACCCTTCGAGACCTCGAAGAGGATCCCCATGCTCCGGACATTGGCGTCAGCGAGCTCTGCCGATGGGATCGCGGGCAGCAAGCGAGTGTCGGTTTCTGGCGAGAAACCCAGCTGACGCGCAATGTGAGTGACGAACGCCCCGCCATAGAGATGTGCGCGAGTCTGGCGCTTGTTGCAGCACTTAAAGTAGTCGACCAGGGACGCGGCTAGGTTGCACGGCTGCCACATAATCAAACAGTACAAAAAGAAAAGGTCAGTCTGGTTGACCTTCTCCCGACTGTTCCCCCGTCCTGCGATAGAGGTGGCGATCGCATGCTGAAAGTAAATGTACAGGGGGTCCCTAATCGACGTCGCCTTCGCAGTATTTGCGCCAAAGTGCGACTTGGAGATGAACCTCCAAAACTTGACCAGGGTCGGCCTATCCACCGTAATGAGACCGTCCCGGTACAACGCAGACTCGGTCTCCGGGGCTGTGTACAACCCCGAAGCAACAGCAAACTCCTGCAAAAAATAATTGTAAATATTAACAACTTTGGTAACATAATAATAAAATAACAAATAATTGAAATAACATACCTCATAGGTCATCTCATGCCAACTCCTCGCTAACCGAAATCGGATGGGGCGAAAAGTCTGAGCCGGGTTCGGGTTGTCGGACGGATCCAGAACCACAAACGACGACATAAACTCTATCGTCAAAGCCCGGTAAGAAGGCTGCTCGGCTATGTCAAAGAGACGACGCCAAGGAGTGTCAGACCCCACATAGTCGTGAGCCCTACCCACCTCGCCGACCCTCTCCAGAAGCGACCAACTAATGTACATCTGAGGGTCGACAGCCATATGACGCATCTTCAAGCAGCAGCGCCGCGCATCGTCAAGCCCCTCCTCAAACTCCAGGTAGGGGTGGCCCAGTAAGGGGTCCGGTGGTGGACCCCGTCGCTTCCTTTTCGACGAAGGCCCCGGTGCAGACGACCCAGCGTCATCATCACCACCAAAAACATCATCAACAAAATCTGGCTCCATATCCATATCTATGTAAACAATAACAGTAAACAATAATTTTCAATCACTAATGATAATAACAGTAATAATAATAATAATAAAAAATAGGGTCGTTCTAATTAAACCCCCAAACTTCGTATATTTATGTACGCTTTATATCATGCCAAAATAAAGTTTGAATAGCGTTTATTTGAAAAACATAGTTTCTTTTATACAAAATAATATATTTTGAACATCCGATATGTTTCTTATATTTTATAAAAATTTGGGCAGAGTCTCCTCTGTTATTATAAGAAACCAGACAACACACGTCGTCCATTGTATCCCACAACATCAATTGTCCATAATAATAATAATCGTAATAATAATAATATTAGTAATAATCGTAATATTAATAATAATAATAATATTAGTAATATTAGTAATAATAATAATAATAATAATAATAATAATAATCGTAATAATAATAATAATAATAATCGTAATAATAATAATAATAAGAATAATAATAATAATAATAATAACAATAATATTAGTAATAATAATAATAATAATAATAATAATAATAATCGTAATAATAATAATAATAATAATCGTAATAATAATAATAATCGTAATAATAATAATAATAATAATATTAGTAATAATAATAATCGTAATAATAATAATAATAATAATATTAGTAATAATAATAATAATAATAATAATCGTAATAATAATAATAATAATAATAATAATAATAATCGTAATAATAATAATAATAATCGTAATAATAATAATAATAATAATAATCGTAAGAATAATAATAATAATAATAATAATAATAATAATCGTAATAATAATAATAATAATAATAATAATCGTAATATTAATAATAATAATCGTAATATTAATAATAATAATAATAATAAAAAAAAACTAATAATAATAATAAAAATAATAATCCTAATAATAATAATAATAATAATAATAATAATATTAGTAACAATAATAATAATAAATACAATAATCATAATAATAATAATATTAGTAATAACAATAATAATAATAATAATAATAATAATAATATTAGTAATAATAATAATAATACTAAAAAATAATAATAATAATAATAGCCTTAATAAAAATAGTAATAATAATAATAATAATAATAATATTAGTAACAATAATAATAATAATAAATACAATAATAATAATAAATACAATAATAATAATAATAAATACAATAATAATAATAATAATAATAATAATAATAATAATAATAATAATAAAGTTTATTAATTAAAAATTAACAATACTCGTAGTAAAGGAGAAACGTAATCCTAAAGGTGTGTGACCCGAAAACCATTGGTGCACCCGTAGGGAATTAACCTTGACCAACGAAAAAACACGTGTTTTTAGTAATTAATTTATAAGCTAAGTTTATTGTTGCTTTTTAAATAACAATTTATAAAATACGCATTTGTTAATATCTTGAAAACAATAGTGACTGAAATATATACCTTCACGAACTCTTCTCCTCTTTTCTTCGATCTTTTTATAACTATAACGTCACCATTTGCCATTCCCGTATCATGTACCCAATCGACTAACTCAACGCGTGTCGAAAATGTCCGGTCAGTCTCGAACCAAAGGTTGATCGGGTTAGGTCCTTCCTCCTGATCTTCTACCCGCTTCTCATCGACAGCGTTGTCTTCATAGTGCGTACAGTCTTGTTCTTCAAATGTGTCATCACCATCGTTAGCGCCGTAAGTATAACCGTAGGCAGGTTGACTAGGCTCATCTTCAAATTCATATGGGTCCTTCCACTGTGTATTCAAGTCCAGTTTACCGCATTATCACGGTAACGAATGCCAGATTGACCCTCCTCGACATTATATGACCTACCCTGCCCGACATTATATGACGTACCCTGCCCGACATTATATGACGGACCCTGCTCGACATTATATGATGGACCCTGCCCGACATTATATGATGTACCCTCCTCGACATTATATGAATTAGAGTCGTAAGAATCACCGAAAATTAAGTCGTAATACGACATGTTTCTATATATTGTGGACAAAGAATTGAAATCGAACGAGTTTATAATGAAATCGAATGAATTTCCAATGAATTTATAGCCAAAATCTGATGGGACCAGGCGCCTCGCTTAGGCCTAAGCGAGGCGCCTGGGTAATTAATTCGAGAGAGTTTCAGTCTTAACGGTTAATTAGGGTTAATCAAACTCTCAGGCGCCTCGCTTAGACCTAAGCGAGGCGTCTGGAATAATAGGTTTCAGAGGAATCTGCAGCTTTATGTCTAATCAGGCAGTCAGACGCCTCGCTTAGGCCTAAGCGAGGCGCCTGACTGCCTTATTAGACATAAAGCTTCAGATTCCTGAAACCTATTATTCCAGACGCCTCGCTTAGGCCTAAGCGAGGCGCCTGGCTTAGGGGGTTTAATTAGAAGTTTGGGGGGTTTAATTAGAACGACCCATACTTAAACAATTAGTTTCATACTTTTTGTAGCTCCACTTTGTAGTTGGTGTGTTACATAGAAAGGGGATAAAGTCTGTAGGTAGTAACTGCAAAAGACCACATTATTGTTTCAATTCAAGCAGGTTAAGCATACCTCAAAGATTTAAAGCAAGTTAATATATGATACTTCTATGTACCAAAATGATGTTTTGTTTAAATACATTTTGTATTAGAAATGACTACCAAATGTGTTCATAAGAACATTTATATTCGAAGCTCACGACTCTTAGCCTCGTCGCCACGAAGCGCGGTTATACACCTAGTTTCCACCAAACCATGACTGTGACTAGAAATTAAACAAGGACATGCATTATAAGTTTATATTATCAATCCATAAGGGCTGACACATGAAACTTTAATTGCAATTATTATATTATATATTATATATATGAAAGCACAACATCCCTTTGCGCCAGGCAACTTCTAGATTTTTTTCTTGCTCGTTGTTTTTATTCCATAATAAAAAATAAGTTACATATGAATAATTGGTAAACGAGCAACAAGCTGCACCGCTGGCCCTTTTTGATTCGCAAAACCTATTCTACTAAATACAAACCCTTGGTTCCTTGGACTCTGCGAGTCACTGTGGACCACCTTCGGTACCCATTCCAAAAAGCGAACCACCTCAGGAGCTAGGGATCCATAAGTGTCGAAGGCAAATGGAATGAACACATGTTGATTCTATAAACATGATGCTTAGTGCTTAACAACCTTCCAAGCTTCCTCCCTCAAAACCGTCTGTCCTTGAACAAAGCTACTGTCTCTCAGCCCCACCAATGGGGAGACCCCAGTGAGGTCGACACAAGCATGCTTACCCCCCGCCCAGCCAAACACAAGGACGTCCACAGGGCGCAAAGTAGATCTTCGTTCTCGCACATCAAATAGAAAGTTAACAGGTGCTTTTTTGGCTGAGATTCCGGCACGCCTAAGCACATCCTATAAAACATTTCTAACCCAGTCATGACGATACTTCAACCTCAGCAATTGCTTACGGTGGAGGGCATGATCGCCAAATCTATCCAAGCAGGCTTTTTTGCAAATGTGCATGATTGGCCTGGAGGGAAAAGAGGATCATGAGCCAATATTTGAGGATGACTCAGTATTCAACTGTTGACATCCGTTGTCCAAGACCACAACGGGAACAACAGACAAAAAATCCTGGGCATGAGCCCCTTTGAGTCAAACAAAACTGCCTTTTGACGCGGTGTCATATCAAACCGCTCCTCCATATCCTGTACGTGTTTACTATAAAGAGCACTCGCCAAATTCTTTTGAGGTTTCTTGGGGGCGGTCTCCTTATTAGTAACTCTAGTCAGCTTACACAATAGTTCATGGCTCTGTGGAAAACAAGGCCGACTTGACTGCTTACTCCCAGAGTACGCGCTCCAGTGTAGGTTGCCGAGTATAGCCGAGTACTCTGAGTACTCCCTGCCTAGGCCGAATTGACCCCCGAGTACTCCCCCGATTAGGCCGAGTACTCGCTCCAGGGTAGGTCGCTGTGTACAAGCCCAAAATGAGTTTTGCAACATTGGTTCATGGCACTGCACTTGAGTAGGGTTAGTTAAGTGAGTCGCACGATATACGGTTTTAGGTTAATAACTGCATAAACGGTAATTCAGGGAAAAACAGTAATTCGGGGAAAAACGGTAATTCGGGGAATTACTGGATCATGTATGTCACACCACGCCTATGGCGGAAACACGTGGCGCGACGGTTCAAGAGTATTAAGCCAAGATTAATGCAAACCACAATAATAATAATTAAACAAACGGGCATTTATTCAACGCCGATAATCATGTCAAATTATTCGTACATAATCATAAATTGTTTTTGAAATTAATAAGGAGGCTCCTCCCTTTATCCCGAAGTCCAAGGAATAAAGAGATGAGACCCCTTCATGACATTCCAACGCCCGACTTGGAGATTCCCCCGACCCTGCTTGCCACGTTAACCTTCATCAATCAATTACCTGAAAGATATGTTTGAAAATCGTCAATATATAAATATTGGTGAGTTCACAGGTTTTGATTTAATAAAACTTTATTAAGTGGGAATATCCTTGTTATGACATTTATAGGAGTTGCAAGGTCCTACAATTTACTTGAGCCTATAACCAAACCAAGACAATTAATAATGCCCCCGCCCCAAGTCGTTACTCGGTATTCCTACGACTTGATTTCAGAATACGTGCACCCCAGGCATACGCCGATGCATAATCGACGCTATCGATTAGGGGTGGGCCTTGTCAGGCACCAATAGTACTATCCAAATATTCCTTTGGTTTCTCTTTCCTGAATTAATGATTATAGTGGGGAGGTCTCAACCCCGAGTGGCGATCTTAACTCAAGTATCCAACCCGTCATACAAATCCCAACATATCTTTCCCCGTAAAAAAACGTTAAATAGTTTAGAAATGGGGCCGTGAGACTCACCTGTAACTGTGCTCGGCTCAAAGAAGAAAATAGTAAAGTTTGTGATCCCGCACCTACAAATGTTCTAGGCGTATAAGTCACTACACCTATGGTGTATGTGCCTTGGCAAGTTGTACACCCAACTTCCCGACCACGTCTTTATCCCAATTCCCGTTTAATAGTTTCGTATCCTAGGTTCAATGGCGATGGATTACCCTTTCCTTACAAGTCATATATTATTCTTATTAATATTCTTTGTGACTTGTACAATATTATACTCGACGCGACTCTACCCAACGTATAATTATTTTCCCATTTAAATAATTGTACTTAGGATCGTTTCGCTCGATATAATGTGATCTCTTATTATCCGACCCGACTCACTTTGCCACATATTTATTTTCCCATTCAAATAAATATGCTAAGTTCTTGTCGTTTGGTAACATATTTCTAACGCCCGACTAGACTCACCACACCGTACATTTATTTTCCCATTTAAATAAATGTACTAGGATCTTGTCGGTCACTCACACGTTCATAGGTATATTTCACCTACTCGTCTCGATTTTCCTTCTCGCATATCTATTTTCCCATTCAAATAGATATACTAGAATTTCGTCGAAAACGAGCATATGTATATATACCATCGCGTGGATACTACTTGTTAAGTTCATGTGTCGTTTAGCGTTTTTAATTCGTTACGTTGTGTTTTCCTTTCCCACGAATATTCTTTCTACACTTAGGAAAGTGTTTCGCGTGTTTCACCCTTGATATATATATTTCATCTCTTAAAATATATATATATATTTATTTTCATCTTGCCGCAATGGCATTTTTCTCATATGTCCGTTTACGTTAGCTCATGTAACTAAGTGCGTTAGTTAGTGTTTTTCATATTTGTTTCCATTGTGCGTTCTTATGGAAGTGTTATTCCTACTTCCGATTCCAAACGTTTATTTCCTTGGAAAAATATACTTTGTAGGTTTTAGCCCAACTTGTCCAACTTGTAACCCAAAAATGTTTCCGATACTTTTATATTCCCATTTATATAAAAGTATCCATTTTGTACAAGTTTTTCAAGTTTTAACCTTTGTTCAACATTTTTATAAAAATCTCTATTTTTATAAAAATCCTTATGTTAATACAAGTCCATATTTTTATAACTTCCACTTTTATAAAAATACACTTTTTATACAAAATACCCAAGTATGTTACTAGTATTTACCAAATCAACCTTGGAAAATTATTACTTATACTTTTGACATCAAACTTTCCATTTTTGCATTTTTGAACTAATTGTTTCTAAAATATTCATTTTAGTCCTCTAACTTTCAAAGTTACAACATTAGTCCCTTAACTTTCAAATGTTGCATTTTTCTACTCTAACTTCCAAAGTTAGCATTTTTCACCCAAATTAGTGGACTTTGAAGATCCATTTTCATGGTGCTTAGTTGTTTTTACTTCATTTCACTTTTAATGATCTTATAATCCATCCTAGATGTCATTAACATGTTTGTCCCATACTTTTATCCAAAACATCAATTTTTCACTCATTCAAGTGAGTGGACTTTGAATATGGAACTTTTTCATCTATGGTTATTTAACCCATTTTAATCCATTTTTGTCATTAACTTATCATCTTATGATGATTAAAATCATCTTTGATCACATTCAAGTCTTTTTCAAAAATCATGTCCCAATCATCATCTAACTCAAGAGTATGTTCATATTTTTACATTTTCTTCAAATATCATATTAATAATAATAATAAATCCAAGGTTCATCCATATTATTGTTCATCCATTTTTATTCTAGTAAGACACATTATCTTCATTTTTCAAAACCATATCTTTACCCATCAATGTACAACTTGCTCATACAAGCACACAATATGAACATTTAAGAATAAAAACAATGTAATACTTACTACTAGCTCAAGGCTAGGGAAGACAAAGATCTTGGATTTGGGTGAGGTTTAATGTGTTCTTCCAAGTGGGTTAAGCTCCAAGCTCTTGAACACACAAAGAGGGTTTTGAAGGATGATGATTTAGAGATGATTTGGAAGCATAAAAATTGAAGGAGAAATGTTAATGTAGAGGTGCAAACTTACGGCCAAGAGAAGAAGAAGAAGAATTTTTTTGTGATTTGCTTCAAGTGTTCTTCAAGTGGGTTATAATATCACCTTCAAATCTTCCAAGATTATGCAATCTTGCTTGGATTGGATGGAAAGATTATGAAGATATTATGTAAGATTACAAGCAAGATCAAATGGGAGATTATAGAGGGTGTTTGGGCCGTGAGATTAGAGAGAGAGAGTGAGGGATTTGTCAATTTTCATCCAATGTTAATCCATGCATTAATATCATTGGGTATCTCACTAATCATTGGGTTTTAAAGGAGGTGAAGGGTTAAAGGGGATTATTAAGAGTTTTGCTTCTTGGGTGGGCCATGGCCGGCCCCTATGGGGTGTTTGGTGGGGTCCACTTTGCTAAATATTATCCCATATTATGTTTAAGTTAATCTCTTTCGGGTACCGCCCGGGTATTCTTGGGTTTTTAACCTCGTATCTCCCGAATATTAAAATACCATTAATATTCCTTAAATTTTGCCCTGTTAAATTACTGATAATTTATTTCGGCTTTTGCCGGGTGAAATTACGTGCTACGCACGTATCGGGTGCGGTACGCGCACTTTATTCGTTACCGGGAGATTTGTACGATAAGCTTTCACGTATGGCTTTGGGTTTCCAAAACTCATTATATTTTGTGAAAATATTATTTATTTTATATTCCGGGTGTCCGGAGTTTGTTTCGCTTATTTAATTTTTACCGGGTAATCGCCAGTGTCCATACCGGATAGATTTGCTTGCGCATGATCCTATCATGCTTTGCTATTAAACTTATGCATTCTTATGCATTATTTGGGAACTTCTATCTTTCTAAGGCCTTAGTTAAATAATCAGCACATAATTACGTTTAATTACGTTAATTGCGTTTAATTAATTAGTACGGAATTACCTTAATTTTGCCAGTTGTTACAATGTATACGAGTCTTGAACCCTGAACGTTGGTGAAATTGTGAAATACAGCTATTGTGATTGTATTTGTTTGAATATATGTGTTAATACGTGACTATGTGAAATTACGTGATTTAACGATATCGCATCGGTAACCGGGATGGGACGGATCGGGACACGAAGCTATAACATGAACATCATGGATGTATTTTAGATTATTAATAATAAGGTGTTTGTTATTGATAAGTTATAAATGAGAACAATAAAAAGATAATAAAATTCATCACACAAACCTTCCCGCGGAGTGCGGAAGGAAAGATAACATATCCGCGGTCCACGAGGACTTAAATATTGTTTTCCGGAAATTGTGACGCGCCGCAGAGCGTAGAGAAAGAGCTTATTCCTCCACGGTCCACGGAGAAGAGTCAGATCGTGCAAAGTCGGTTAATCTCTTATTTAAGCATGTTTTAACCCAACATTCAACATCACAACAACCCTAATTCTTCCCTAAACACCCCATATGAATAAAACATCTCTTGAACACTTGCTTTGGCTCAAGAACACCATTTGGGAAGCTTGAAGGTGTTTGATTTGCTTATTTGACGTGCACTAGGTACAACCTTGATTCCTAAATATGTTTTAATCACTTTCATTATGTTTTAAAACAATAAAGCTTGTTTGTCCAGATCTGATGTGAACTAATAAAGATTAAAACATGATTTTTGTGAATGTTTAATATGTTAAACATAGTGTTTATGTGTTATTATGTTGTATATTGCATGGAACTTGCATCTTAATGATTATTGATGATCTAGGGTTTATATAGATTGATTTCATGATAAATCTTGCATGTGGGATCAACTATATGTTATATACATGTTGTATGATGTGTCTATGATTTTGTTTAGGCAATATTATGAATCTAGGGTTTGTTACTACTGAGATTTTGATATGTTTAAAAGTGGACAGATTGTATGTAGTAACTTGTAGAACATGTAACGTGGGTTTGAGTTATTTGTTTAAATTGTTACTTGGTTCTAGCTTGTTTTTTTTATGATCTTAGGTTTTATGAATGTTCAAGTTTGTATGATTTGAAGGTTTTTTGATGTGTTTTTGGAATTTATTACAAACAAAGGTAAAATTTGATTTTTGGACTTGTTAATTAGGTTGACTTTAAAAGGCCATAACTCGAGATATATAAATAGTTAGATCACGAACTTTGGACAGAAACTAGATACATAAATTTGGATATTGTTGCAAGTGGATTCATCCTGGTTTGATGAATCTATGAGTTTTTGGAATTTTTCTCATAAACTATCGCAACTGAAACGTTTTTTAACCTAGCTGTGATGAACGATTTTTCATAATTTTTCAACATGGGTTTGTCACTAAATAAAAATAGTGACAAGTGTATTGAACATGTAGGCAAGTTCAGTTTTGATGACTCATAATTTACCCCGAAAAAGCATATTATGGAATTTATGCATAAGTGCTTAATTGGAGGTTTGTTTGACTTGATTATGACTTGAACTTATGTGTAAACTTGTATGAATCATATCTGGAGTGTCTGATGACATGTAAACATAACATTCACCAACGGGTTCGTAGGGTTCCTTGTGAATGTAGTACATTAGTGTCACTTAAACAACTTTTCACATCATTGGATGTCTTGGACAAACGAGTTTTGTTGTGTGTTGTGTATGCACATGAACTCACATAGTGACACGTATAATTGGGAGTCAGTGGTGAGTCTTTATTACTTGTGGATTTGGATTTAGCTTTTGCAACGTAAGGTGAGTTTCATTACTCTTTTTCTCAAAAGCATGCGTCTTGGGTTCGAGACAACTTTAATTTCGGGTTTGAAATTACTTATTTTCAAGTCCAGGTTTGGGACTACTATTTTATCTCAGGTTGAGATACATTTATTCACGGGGTGAATCGAGCTTTGCTAGGTTCAGAGCTTTTGTCCTAGGTGAACTAAATTCATCACTAGCACGAAAGTCCTTCACTATTACCGAATGAGTTGCCGGAGGCAAGCGGGGAATTAGTTGACTAAACTTTTGATTAAACGTTAAAACTATATTTTTGAAAATGAACTAAATAGTTTGGGCATTTAGAGTTGTGCATATGACTTATGGCTATGGGGATCCTGATGTGTCACGCGCCTCGCAGTATAAACTTCGCAGTGGAATTTGAGGGTGTGACTGATTGGTATCAGAGCCACTGGTTATAGTGAACTATGACTGCATGATGAGTCTAATCTATGACTGTCATAGCATAAGCATTGCATTATTTACACTCGCAGCTTGAGTGCACAACTAGGTTTTAGCTACGTATACTTACTTAACTTGTTATAGGAGATACGTTATCCTTTAACACTAAATTAGATTTTGAACATGTTATTAGTGAGGGACGAGAGCTAGGCCATGTGGCGCATCACTAGGATTAGAATCCTAACCAACTTCATGGAGAGGGAATCGGCAATAGATTACCAGTGAGGTTACCAACCGTTGGATACATGGGAGAGAACCTTTGAAGGTAGTATAGCCCACTTTAACGGAGAACTACGCAACACCCATGGCACGGTGCAACACTTCAAGTGATTAAGGAAGACTACTGAGGATTGACTGAAATTGTCAAAGGAACGAGTAGAACACTTGATGACCTAGTTAGTATTACCCAGTCTAAGTTGGAAACTATACGCTATCGACCTTAAGTATCACGTGCACCTCTAGAGGAGGAAGAAGAGGAAATAGAGTAGGAACCCGAACCAATCAAACACGAATAGATCAAATACTGAGACTCCTGTCATTTTTTTCTCTAAGCAAGGAGATGGTTGACTCCTATTGTCTGTTGCTTGATTTTTCCTCTTTTCCATTATATCTAGATGGGACTAGATTGATTATCTTGAATTCTATCATTGACTTTGATTCACTCACACTAAGTCCGAACAATGGTGTGACATGTGTATTTTGTGCTTTTCTTGTGAGTATATGGTGAATGTAGAATCACTATGGCTGGACGGGGTCACGTGTGAAGAAACAACAACATGACACAGGCGGAGTTGAATGCACTGATCGACGACAGGGTGCTGGTAGCCCTCACAGCTTTTCAAGATGGTAACGATGTATTCAATTAAGCCCATTCTTTCTAAACCTTCCGTCGTTGGAACTCCTACCTTGCTCATATTCTCTATTATTCCCTGTGCTTAGGCAAACCTGCTCATAACCCACTTACTTGCACTTTCAAGTCATTCATGCCTGCAAGCCACATACATTCGGAGGATCCAAAGGGGCAATTGGTTTGCTTACGTGGTTCGAGAAGATCAAGTCAGTTTTTGCTATATGCAATTGCCCACAGGCTGACCAGGTGAAATTTGTTGCTGGCACATTAGAAGAAGCAACACTGACCCGGTGGAACGCACAAGTGCAAATGTAGGGGTAGACCTGACTAATGCCACTCATGGGAGAATTTCAAGAACTTGATAATGGAGGAGTATCGCCCTCGAGGTGAGGCACAAAAATTGAAAACTGAGTACCTTAACCTGATGATAATAGGCTCTAAATTCGAGAAGGATACCACCAAATCCCATTAGCCAACTGCTACTTGCCTTGATCAGTCAAACCCACCCTACAAGCGCATTGAACTCCGTATAAGAGGATTTGCTCCCAAGGTCATGGGCATGTCCACATAAGCAAATCTAGATAACATTCACCAGATCGTTCGCCTAGCTCATGAGTTGACCAATTATGAAGTCGGAGAAGGGATCTCACCTCCACGTGGTACTTCATTGTCTACCATTAAGGATAATAAAAGAAAGTGCGACGATGCACCGGGCAAGATCTCAGGTGGTAGCAACAACCAGCAGCAACAAAAGAAGCCAGATCACAGCAGCAACCATACCTCTTCTAATGAAAACCGGGGTAACTATCTGGGAAAGCACCCAAAGTGTAATAGGTGCAATTACCACCACTCCGGTACATACAAGAAGAGAATGTGTAAGCGGTGCAGGAAAGCTAATCTCGCGGCTAAGAATTGTCGCGTTCAGTTCCCAAGAAACCAACAAAAATAACGGTGGCAGAAGTAGCATTAGGGTACTGGCAAAGGGTACTACTAGTGTGGGAGTAAGACCTACTTCAAAAAGGATTGTCCCCAGCTCAACGGTGACAACAACAATAGGAACAATGATGACAACAATGTGTGACGGGTAAGTTCTTTATGAATGATAAACTTGCTAATGTCCTATTTGAGTCGATGCTGATTGAGCATGTTCTTTTAGACATTAGAAAAACTTTAGGGTTAGACCCAACTCTCCTTGAACCCAAACACACTGTAGAACTAGCTGGTAGTAAGCTTGTTGAAGCCACCCAGCTCTACCGCGAATGAAAACTTGTATTATCTAAAAAACTTTAGGTATCGATCTCATCATCCCTATTATCCTTCATAGCTTTGACATCGTTATGGATATGGATGGGTTGTCCAACCACTGTACTGAAATCCTTGGCAGGAGATAATGATTGGTGTTCCTCGTTTTGATGGGGGAACTCATATCTGGCCATGGTGACCAAAACAATACCATTGCTGGCATCACTCTTTCATGAAAACTCAGAGTTTGTAATCGAAAACGCGAACTGAATTTCGAGACGAAATTCTTTTCAACTAGGGGATGATGTGACACTAAGAAAAATTTTCAATTTTTTTTCTCACCTAACACCTACTTGACGGATAACTTGCTGAATTTCGGGACGAAATTCTTTTCAACTTGGGGATGATGTGAGACCCTGCATTCTCAGGTTAATGGTTTAATCTAACTCTAGTTAACTTGCACGATAGTTCATGGCACTACACTTGACTAGGGTTAGTTAAGTGAGTTGCACGATACACGGTCATAGGTTAATAACCGCATAAAGGGTAATTCGGGGAATTACCGGATCACGTATACGAGTCTTGAACCCCGAACGTTGGTGAAATTGTGAAATAAAACTATTGTGATTCTATGTGTTTGAATTTATATGTTAATACGTGACTATGTGAAATTACGTGATTTAACGATATCGAGTCATTAACCGGGACGGGACAGATTGGGACCCGAAGCTATAACATGAACATCTTGGATGCATTTTAGAATATTAATAATAAGGTGTTTATTATTGGTAAGTTTTAAATGAGAAAAATAAAAATAAAATAAAATTCATCACACAAACCTTCCCAGCTGAGTGCGAAGGGAAGGATGACATCTCCGCGGTCTATGAGGACTTCAATATTATTTTCTGGAAATTGTGACGTGTCGTGGTGCACGGAGAAGGAACTTATTCCTCCACGGTCCGCGGAGAAGAGTTAGATCGTGCAAAGTCGGTTAATCTCTTATAAGCATGTTTTAACCCACTGTTCAACATCACAACAACCCTAATTCTTCCCTAAACACCCCATATGAATAAAACATCTCTTGAACACCTGCTTCGGCTCAAGAACACCATTGAGGAAGCTTGAAGGTGTTCGGTTTGCTTGTTTGAAGGGCGCTTGGTATAACCTTGATTCCTAAATATGTTTTAATCACTTTCATTATGTTTAAAAGAATAAAGCCTGTTTGTCCAGATCTGATGTGAACTAACAAAGATCATAACATTATTTTGTAAAGGTTTAACATGTTAAAAATAGTGTTTATGTGTTATTATGTTGTATATTGCATGGAACTTGCATCTTAATGATTATTGATGATCTGGGGTTTATAGAGATTGATATTCATGATAAATCTTGCATGTGGGATCTGCTATATGTTGTATACATGCTGTATGATGTGTCTATGATCTTGTTTAGGCAATATTATGAATCTAGGGTTTGTTAATACTGAGATTTTAAAATGTTTCAAATTGGACAGATTGTATGTAGTAACTTGTAGGATAAGTAACGTGGGCTTGAAGTGTTTGTTTTGATTGTTACATGGTTTTAGCATGTTGTTTATGATCTTAGGTTTAAAGAATGTGAAAGTTGGTATGATTTGAAGGTTGTTTGATATGTTTTTGGAATTTATTACAAAGGTCAACTCTAATTTTCGGACTTGTAAATTGGGTCGACTTTAAAAGACCATAACTCAAGATCTATAAAGAGTTAGACTACAAATTTTGGACAGCAACTAGATACATGAATTTTGAGGCTTTTTATGTGAATTTATACCGTTCAGATGAATCTATGATTTTTGGAAATTTTTCTAGTAAACTGTCGCAACTAAAACGTTTTTAGAACCTAGTTGCAATGAATGATTTTCCATAATTTTTCAAGATGGTTTTTTCTCTAAAAAATAGTGACAAGTGTACTGAACATGTATACATGTTAAGTAAAATATTGGGACTCAAATATGTTGGCTAAGTATTTTTCTGAAAATCGTTTTGATGACTCATAATCTGCCCCGAAAATGTAGATTATGGAATTTATGCGTAAGTGCTTAATTGGAGGTTTGTTTGACTTGATTAGGAGATGAACTTATGTGTAAACTTGTATGAATCATATATGGAGGGTATGATAACATGTAAACATAACATTCACTAATGGGTTCATATGGTTACTTGTGCATGTAGTACATTAGTGTCACTTAAACAACTTTTCACATCATTGGATGTCTTGGACAAACGAGTCTTGTTGTGTGTTGTGTTTGCACATGAACACACATAGTACACATATAATAGGGAGTCGGTAGCTAGTCTCTATTACTTGTGGATTTGGATATGAGTTTCACTACTCTTTTTCTCAAAAGCATGCGTCTCGGGTTTGAGACAACTTTAATTCGGGGTTTGGAATTACTTATTTTTTGAGTCCGGGTTTGAGACTCCTATTTTAAATCAGGTTGAGATACATTGATTCACGGGGTGAGCCAGGGTTTGTTACTATCATGAAAGTCTGTTGGATTAGTAATGCTCTTGATGTATTGCTTGATAGTGAACACTTATGTGTTTAGCAAGTTCAATCAGATTTGCACAGCGGAATGAGTAAGTAAAGTTACACTATCAACAGGAGTTATTACCCCCCCCCCGGATGTTTGAAAACTATAGACAAGTTTAATGAGAATCTAAGTATTGAATGTGAATGATAATAAATACTCAAACAGATTCTCAATAACTGAAATAGAAATAACAATAATAAGCTTTGAATGATTTCAGTTTCAATTAAAATCAATGTCTAAAACAGAGGGATGAACCCATCTATTTATAGACTTTACAAATACATAAACCTTGCCAAAAAGCAAGTCTGTAACAAGTTGCAACAAGTTGCATTCTAGGAACTTGCACAAAAACATAAAGTAATACTAAACAAATAAACTACTGAAACATAAGGCGGTGGAAAGATTCTGGTACAAGTGCTGATGAATGACAAACTACTGATGAGTAGTTTGTCTTCAGTAGTTCTTCAGTGAACTTGTCTGGTTAGACTTCAGAACTTCTGATACTTCTTCTTCAGTACTTGTTGAATCCTTCTTCAGTACTTTAGTCTTCTTTCTTCAGTAGTTCTATACTTAGAATATTTGCAGAAGTATGAATTAGACTAAGGTTTACAAAAGTGGTTTCCTCAATCCTTTTTGTCCTAACAATCTCCCCCTGGAATGATGAAGCCAAAACCTTTTCTAATTCCTTATTGTTTTCTTCTGTCATTCACAATCTTCCATATCTCCTTAAACATGGAATTTTTCAGTTGATTCAGCTGCTCATTAGTGAGAGAACCCCTTTGAGGTTCCAAATGTTGAATTGTAAGCAAGTCCTGAGTTGATAGATTCTTCAGTTCATTCATGGACGTGTAGGCCTTGCTTGTAAGATCTCTTCTTGTCACCAATACTGAGTTGTCATCAGTAAAGGACCATCTGATGATCAACACTTTAGATTTGTCAAAATCTGAAGTATAGGGAACCATGCTGGATCCCTGGGATGTTCCTGAGTGTTGGATGTTTTCTATTTCTGTGATTCTCAGGTGGGATTCACTTCTGTCTTCTGTTTGCACCACATTAGGTAATTTAAAAATAGGTAGATGATGTTCAGTGACTACCTTTGTGTGTAGCTTATTAGTTATAGTTTTCTGGATTTGGTAAGCAAATGTTGAAGGATCCCTAAATTGTGTTATCAGAGGTTTTTCTTCAATATCAAAGTCTCCTTGCACAACTGTGTTGCCTTCTAGCAGCACCATCTTGAAATCAGTATTTGTATTGTCCTCTGGCTTTCTCTTGGTAGCTGATCATTGTTTAACACCAGAAGTTCTAACTGCTGAAGTTGATACTTCAGAAGTTTTGAACTTCTCTGGATTAGCAGCCTTGACAGCCTTGTATTTCTTGTATGTGTCCAGTAGTTTGTCTTCTCTCCATTTTGACATAGAGGCTTTTGAACCATAGTCATTAGCTACCAGTTCTTCAATCATTTCTGCTCTTTTGGCTTTTCTATCTTTCTCTGTTGCAGTTTTGCTAGCAACAAGTTGAGCTCTTCTGGTTAGCTCATCCATTGAGAGCCCTTTGAGTGAATAGGCTTTTGTTTTGCTGTTCTTTGTTATAAAAGACACCAGTTGTTGTCTTTTGTCTTCTTCAGCAACTCTCTCTATTTCAGCTTGCCTATTCAACTCTGCTTCATAGGCTTGAAGCTTTTCATTTAAGCTTAAGTCTTCCCTTGCCTCCAAGTTGTTCCAGATCTCTTCTTCCTTAGCCTTTCTTTGGGCTGCAATCAAACTCTTCTCTAGTAGTTCTTTGGACATTGAAATGGGAGAAGGGTTCAGCACAGTCATTGTTGTTGTTGTAGGCCTTGGAATAGGAGTTGGTTGTTGTTGTTCTGTTGTTTTGGAAGGCTCTTCAGCTGTTTGTATGTTGGAAGTGTTGACTACTGAAGTGTTGACATAAGTGTCAACTACTGAAGGATTGTCTTCAGTACTTTCAGAGTCTTCAGCAGTTTCTTCATTATGGCCTTGGGAAGTTTCAGCTTCAACTTCAGTTCCAGAAATAAGCCTTTGTTGATCTTCTTTTTGTTTTGGGGCTTTTTCAAGAAGTTGTTGTTGTAGAGCCACTCTTGCCTTTATCCTGGCTTCCAGTGACTCCTTAGGTTCCTTAATCTTCTCCCCCTTTTTGGCTTCATCCACTTCTGGAAGCCTGCTAGGTTGAGAAGTTCTACCAGTGAGTTTAGCAAGTTGTCTTGAGTTGTTTATTTTGTTGGACAGCTCACCAAGTTTTTTGTTGATCACCTCAAATTGAGTTTTGGTTGACAACTCCAAAGCAGTTGTGAAGGATTTGAGGTGATCGGCAATGAGGGTGTTCATCAACTGGTATAGGGGACCATCTAGGCTGCATAGTTGGTTCAGGTCTATGCTAGATGACCTAGGGAATTGGGTAGGCATTTTTAGTGAGGGGTGTGTTTTTGGGTGATCTTCATGTTGTACAGAAGATTCCACTTTAGGGGAATCAGGGATCAAGTGGTCTTTAACCTGATCTGGTGTGACCAGCTCTTTGAGCTTAGAGACACCAGGTGCAGGACCTTCACTAGCAGCCGTCAATTCAAGTTTGGTGGAGTGTGAATCATCATCTAAATCAATGGAATCATCTGAATCCCTGCTTACTTCCTCAATGAGGACAGTATCTGTTATATCATGAGCTGGGCCTAACCCAGTTGTCTCATGTACCTCTTGTTCTTGGTTCAGAGGATTTACTACCTCAGGCATTAAGCCTTCATCAGTAGTTGCCACAAATGAGGTCTTAGCAATGTTACTTCTTCCCTCAGATCCACCACTAGGTGGTATATGAGTAGTAGCAGCCTCAAATGTACCTAAAGTCTCTAAGTTTGGGCTTAGAAACCCTTGTTCATCCTCATCTCTTGGGTTAGGGCTATGTACATCCATATCCATGTCAAAGTTTGTGGGTATGTCCCCTGTTTGATGTGGTTGTTGGGGACTGACATGTTCTGATGGGATGGTCTCTTTTAGCCCAGAGAGAAGTTTGGCAATTTCTATGGTTTCAGGTTCAGAAGTTTGTGGGACTGGTTCAGTAGTTTGGGCTAATGGTTCAGCGGTTTCAAAAGAAGAGTCAATGGGGATTGTTTTCTTAAATTTATCTCTTTTGAATAGAATTGTGATTGGTGCTCTAGTGGGGGTTTGAGATGGATGAGACTGAGAGGATGTTTCAGTCACATCTTTATCAAGTGCAGATTGCACATTTGCAAGTTCAGGCATCTCAACTTCCTGAACTGCCTTTCTTTTAAGGTTGGTGGGTTTTTGTTTTTGCTGTTTAGGTTTCTTGGCCTTTTTGGGTGAAGGTTTGGAAGATGAGGGTTCCATGGGGACTGTTGTATGTTCCCCTTGGTCATCTTCTGGCCAGGCAGCCAGTTTATCGTGCCTAGAGTATGCTTGTGAGGTTAATGGGTTTAAAACAGTTGTTTTACCCACAAGCACCTCTTCTCCAAGTTCTTTTATTATGCATTGCATAATAAACCTTGGATACAACAAAAACTTCTTTTTAGAATTGAGATGATGTAACACCAACTCATTAAAGAAAAGTGCTGATGCCCTGAATTTTGTTTCATTCACAATGGAATGAAAAATAGGTTGAAAAGTAGAGGACATCTGATCATAAGATCCAGTTTTTGGACTCAAACACATTATTATATAATGAAACAAAAGTTTATATTTTGGTTCAAAAAATTTCTCGAAAATGGTTGCATGTGAGAGAGTACCTTGGTAACCACACTCTGTCATGGTCAGATGAATTTCAGAGTTTGGAAATTGATCTGGGGAGCCCACATCATCTAGACCCAGTCTAATTCCCAAAGTTGCTGGTGTGATTGTCATTCTTCTCCATTGGATGGTTGAATTGAGGGAGATCACTTGATCATTGACTGTCACCGTCTCCGCATTCGTCCAGAACTCATTTAGAGTTTCAGTGTGGATTGGAGGATCAATGGTGAGGGCAGTGAAGTATTGGGATTTAACGACTAAATCAATGATTTCGTCGTATTGGGACTAGGCTTCATGTTTCTCAAATTTGCCTCTTTGATTGTGTACATGTTTCAGTATTAGAGCCATGTGGTTTGTGTGTGTATGGATCGAACAGTGTTTTTGCAGGTTAAGGGTTTTGAGAGCGTTTTTGAGAGAGAAGGAGGGAATTTTGCTTTTTGAAAGGATAAGTGTTGGAAAATGTGTTTATCAGAAGTTTGTAACCGCCCTAGGTCAAACTTCTGATGTGGGAAATGTCTGATTTGCCCTTAATGACAAAACTGCTGATGAAGAACAATTATCATCAGTAGTTCCCATTTTCTCTTCAGTAGTTTGTTAACAACTGATGAGAATGTTTATAAACACTTTATTCATAACTTCTGAAGATTATTTTATCAAAAGTTACTCATTTTTCAGAAAATATTCCCATACTGATGTTTTTGTTCATCAGTAGTTTCTCTCTTTTTGTTTTTCAGAAGTTTGGACTAAAAACAGATGTAAGTGAAAAATAAAATATGTGCAGAAAAGTAAAAGAACACTTACAAATTTAGCATCCCAAGCATGGATACTAACTTCTGAAATGTTGATGTGTCAAGGGGTTTTGTGAATATGTCAGCTATCTGATTAGCTGTTGTCACATGCTTCACTTCAATCTTGCCTTTTTCATAGCAATCCCTTATGAAATGATACCTGATTTCAATATGTTTAGTCTTTGAGAACTGAGCAGAATTTTGAATGATGCTAATGGCAGATTTACTGTCTACAAGCAATGGTGTCTTGGTCTCTTTGATTCCATAATCAAGAAGTTAATATTGGAGCCATTGTATCTGTGATGTACAACTTGCAGCTGCAATGTATTCCGCTTCAGCAGTTGAAGTTGCAACAGATGTTTCCTTCTTTGATTGCCAGGACACTAGACAGTTTCCCAAAAATTGACAACCACCAGATGTTGATTTTCTTGACATTTTGCACCCTGCATAGTCACTATCTGAAAAAGCTGATAACTTGGTATTGCTAGAAGCAGGATACCAAATTCCAAGTGTAGGAGTTCCTTTCAGATATATGAAGATTCTTTTGACTGCAATTAGGTGTGATTCCCTAGGAGCTGTTTGATATCTAGCACAGACACATGTTGAAAACATAATATCTGGTCTAGAAGCAGTTAGATACAAAAGGGAACCTATCATACATCTATACATGGTTTGATCAACCTGTTTTCCTAGATCATCTGGTTCAACTTGTGTGGTAGGTGTCATGGGAGTGGAACATGATTTACAGTCTTGTAAATAAAATTTATTCAATAATTCTTTAATATATTTAGATTGATGTATAAAATTTCCATTAGTTTGTTGTTTAATCTGCAGTCCTAAAAAGTACTGCAGTTCTCCCATTGTACTCATCTCAAATTTTGATTGCATGAGTTTCTTAAATTCATCACACAATTTTGTGTTTGTTGAACCAAATATGATATCATAAACATAAATTTGAACAAGACATGATTTCCAACATTTTTAATGAAAAGAGTTTTATCAATGGAGCCTCTTGTAAAGTTATTTTTGAGCAAAAAGTTGGAGAGTGTTTCATACCAGGCTCTTGGAGCCTGTTTTAGCCCATAAAGAGCTTTGTCAAGCTTGTACACCCACTCAGGATGAGAAGGATCCTCAAACCCAGGTGGCTGGCAAACATACACTTCCTCTTTGATCTTTCCATACAAAAATGCACTCTTAACATCCATTTGAAAAACTTTTATTTTGTTGGAAATGGCATAGGCCAGAAATAACCTGATGGCTTCAAGCCTTGCAACTGGAGTAAAGGTTTCATCATAATCAATTCTCTCTTTTTGAGAGCATAGTTATCAATAGCGAATAGCGGAAAATAGCGACGGGCTACCGATATGCTACGTAGCGATAGCGATGAAATAGCGCCCGCTATTTCGTAAATAGCGATAAGGTATTAAAATATTTAAAAATATTTTTATGTACAAATTTACATATATAAGGACCAAATGTTTATATACACAAACTAATTTTATAATTCTATGTAAAATTCAGAAGGTTTAGGACCAAATATAAACAAATGAAAATAGAGGGGTTAAAAGTGAAAATATATAATGTTATAATAAACCCTAAAAAGTAAGATGCAGCCATCAGTACTACTTCTCCACCTCCACACCTCATCCTCATGCTCTTCTGAAAGGATTTGTGTTTTTAAAATATGATCGTTCACTCATCTCTCTAAATCCTTCCTCGCTTTGCCACCACAACTTCGCATTTTGTCCATCGATTTCTTTCAACAGGTGAGAAGAAGCTTTCCCTTTTCATCCTCCTTCTTGTTTCCGGCCAAAATCACAGCGACGTCGCCGGAAATCGCTATATTCACGCTATTGCACCGCTAAACACAACATAGCGATGGTTAGCCGATACGCGACGCTATTCGCGATCGCGGTCGCTACCATCGCTATTGACAACTATGCTTGAGAGTAACCTTGTACCACCAGTCTTGCCTTGTTCTTAATGATCATACCAGCCTCATCTTGTTTGTTCCTAAAAACCCATCTTGTGCCAATTGGTAGCTTGTTTGGTGGTAAGGGACAGATTTCCCAAACCTGTTGCTTCTTGAATTGAAGCAACTCATCTTGCATAGCTTCCACCCAATTGTTGTCTTTGAGGGCTTCTTGGTATTTCTTAGGTTCCAACTGAGAAATGAATGCTGAGAAGAAGAAAAAGTTGGAAAGCTGGTTTCTTGTGAGAACACCTGATGCAATATCACCCATGATTTGTTCCAATGGATGATCTTTGTGTTCAATCAGTTGTCGTAAACCACTGACAGGTGTAGGTGGCTCTTGTACTTCATCAAACAAACCACTGAGGTTTATAATGTCTGGTTCAGCTGTTTGAACATCTTCAGTAGTTGTAGGAGCTGAAGCAGATGTTTGAGTTTGTACATCAGCAGTTGTTGAATCAGAAGTTTGTAAAACTTCTAAAGGCTTGAAAGTTGACTTAATGACTGTATTAGGAGTCCATGGTGCTGGATCCTTATCATCAAACCTCTGATCACCATAATAAGTAGGTTTAGATGAAGTGACAGTCTTTTCATGTCCAAAGTGGAAGCTGTCAAGGTCAAAGAGTTCAGCAGGATATGCTGGAATAAGAGTGTGTTTTAACTCATTGAACTTGACATATAGTGTTTCTTCTACTATCTTGGTTCTTGAATTAAAAACCTTGTAGGCTTTAGTGGAAGAATAACCAAGAAAGTAACCTGAATCAACTTTAGCAGCAAACTTTGAAATAGAGTCTTTAATGTTTAGAATGAAACATTGACATCCAAAAGCCCTGAAGAAGGAGATAAGGGGCTTTATGCCATGAAGAACTTCATAGGCAGTCTTGGAGTGTCTCTTGTTGACAAGGACTCTATTTTGAACATAACATGCAGTGTTAACTGCTTCAGCCCAGAAATATAATGGTAGGCCTGAATCAGCTAACATAGTTCTTGCTGCTTCAATTAATGTCCTGTTCTTCCTTTTTACCACACCATTTTGTTCAGGAGTTTTGGGAACACTGAATTATCTAATAATCTCTTTAGACAAATAGAATTCATCCAGAGTTTTGTTCCTGAACTCTGTCCCATTATCACTTCTAATGGCTTTGACAGATAGAGAATATTGTTTCTCTACTTGTAGAATAAGGAACTTGATGATTTCAGCTGCCTCATCCTTGGAGAATAAGAAGAATACCCATGTAAATCTTGAATAGTCATCAATGATGACCAAGCAGTACTTCTTCTTACCAAGGCTCATGATTTTTACTGGCCCAAATAAGTCTATATGGAGTAGTTGAAGACATGCAGTTGTTTTTTATTCTTCAATAGACTTATAGGAGGACTTATGCTGCTTTCCCTTTAAACAGGATACACAGTGTTCTTGACACTGGTATACTTTCAAGGGTAGACCTCTGACCAAGCCCATTTTTGTGACTTTATTTATGGTTTTAAAGTTCACATGGCCAAGTCTCCTGTGCCAGAGATTAGTCTCTGAAGTTGATGCCTTTGAGAAGAAACAAGCAGTGTTGTTCAGTAATTTGTCCTTTTCAATGTCCACTGCATAGACATTGCCACATCTTTTGGCTATCAACAAAGTATGATCTTCAATGATCTTCTCTATCAACTTCTGGCCCTCTGGTGATATGATCTTACATGCTGTCTTTGTGAAAAAGGAATATCCTTTATCACACATTTGTGACACACTCAGCAAGTTGTACTCAAGGTTTTCAACCAGATTGACCTTGTCAAACTGTATTTTGCCAAAAGAGACATTGCCATGTCCCAACACATATCCCTTGGCATTGTTCCCAAAGGATACAGATCCTTCTCTTTGACTGATAAAGTTGTTTATCAGGTATCTGCATCCTATCATGTGCATTGAGCCTCCACTGTCCACATACCAAATGCTATTTAAGCCTCTTGAGACCCTCTGCACAAAGTAGCAAATTAGTTAGATTTAGGAACCCAAGCCAGTTTGGCTTTGGGTTTGCTATTGAGAACATTAACAGTTTGTTCTTGACCAGGTTGAGGAATCCATGTCTTTTTGGCAATGGATTTTTCATTAAGAGTAACGGTGATATCCTTTTGAGGACCACCATCAACCTTGGTCATCAGTAGTTGTACCATATACATGAGATCTTTAATCTCAGCAGTTTGTGAAACTGCTGATGATGTAGGTCTAACTACTGAAAGAGAATTTTGAGAAAAAGATTTTTGTTGAGATTTCATCTTTTTCTAAGAAAAGGTGTTTGCTGGTTGTTGTTTCTTGGGAGAAAAACTTTCTTCAAAATCATTTTTGATTTGTTTTCACACAACCAGTTGTGAAATTTTCTTGTTGTATTGAATTCCTTTTCTATATCTGCAAAATTCTGTCTTGTGGTTAAACAGACCACAGATTTCACATTCTTTTGCCTTTGCTTTTTCATTTGAAGGCAAATTTCTGACTGTTTTGATTTGTTTTAGGTCATCAGTAGTTTTCAGGTTCTCAACTCCTAATGTAGATAAAACTACTGATGGCTTAAAGTCAGATTTTATCAGTACTTCTGAAGAATTTTCTTTGTGAATTTTTAGAAAGTTTTCATGAAAAGATGTGCATTTTTTCTCTTCAGAAGTTTCACCTGAAACAATTTTTCTCCCATCTTCAGTAGTTTTGGGGGAAAAGTCTGTTGGTGTTTCAATGTGATTGTACGCTATGCCAAACCTAACATTTGAAGCACTTTGTTTGTTAAGCAGCAGTTGGTACCCTTTACAAGATTCTACCCATTTTTCACAAGTAACCTTGGTGTCAGCAAGCTCTTTTCTGACATTTCCTAGGTCATCTATCATAATTTTAAGTTGTGCTTGGGTTTCAATAGCATTGTTAGTTAATTTAGAATTTTCTTTTGCCTTTGCAGCGAGTTTTCTTTCTAAATCACATTTCATCTGAGTGAATTTTCTCTCAAAGTCATTTGCTTTGCCTTGTAAGTGCACATTATTCTCTCTTATGAGAGCAAAAGATTCTTTGCATGAAGTTGAACAAAGTTTTGTTAAAGATTCTTTTGATACCTGAGACAGGGCAGATTTTGAGGTGCAGCCCTCAAATGCCATTAAGGCAAAATTCTTTCTGCCATTGTCAGGTTCTCCCCAGTTGATGTCAAACATTTTGTTGTCTGCATCAGGATTACACTCAGTAGTGTCAAAAGGAAGACTGCTGCAGTCAACATACCCTGAGGTGAACAAGCTTTGTTGTGAGGGTTGCTGAGTCTGTGGAGGTTGTTGAGCAGCTGGAATGGGAGGGATTGATTGTTGGCTCTGCATCTGTTGAGTAGGCATCTGTACATATTGTACTTGTGGCACATATTGGATTTATGGAGCTTGTGCCTGTACCAAATGTGCACTCCCCTGTGTTCCATTATTCCTATTATAACTAGGGTTAAACTGGTTTCCAGACTGAGATTGGTTGTAGCTAGAGCTTCTACACTCTCTAGCAAAGTGTCCCAACTTCTGACACTTGTGACATCAAAGTTTAGACTTGTCAAAGCCAATTTTTGTAGAACTGTTTAGTCCTGGAAATTTCCTTCCTGGCCTTTTATAAAATTTGTTTGTTTTAATACTTAACATGGCCAGTTGGTGTAAGATGTCCATTTCTTCTAAGTCATCATTGCTGAAATTTTTTAAATCATCCATGATAAAAACACATGTTATCAGTAGTTTGACTATATTCATCATTGTCATAACCTGGGAATGATCTTTCTGATGAGATCCCAGCAATTATGTCAATGTGGTCAAAAGATCCAAAACTATTTTAACAAGTAGGTGAATCTTGTCCCAATAGTGCTGTACTACTTGGTAGATAGTCATTAGCAGTTTTACCAGAACTTTGCAGTTTCTTCTTTTGATCGATTTCTCTTTCAAAAGTTAGCAATCTCCCATGCAATTTTGTAAGAGTGAGGGAACTAAAGTCTGGTGAGGATTTTAGGACTATAGAATATGTTTCCCTTTTTCAGGTAAAGACCTTAAAAATCTATGAAGCATAGATACAGTTGTGTAGGTCTGACCATTTAATTTTTGCTCAGATATTAATGAGGAGAATCTTTCAAATTATTGAAATAAATGTTTCCCCATTTGGGAGTGCCATTGCCAACATAGAGAAAGCTTTAGCATCAAGCTCAAGTTTTAGGAAATCATCATCTGTATAGTCCTTTGGGTCTTTTGGTATTTCTACTTTAGTTTCAAGATTGATATTTACTGGTTTATGAGGACCATATATCACAGATTTCCAGCAACCGGTGTTGGTCTGTGATAATGTATGTGCCATTCTCCTTTGCCAGATATTGTATTCATTTCTAACTAGCATGGCAGGTTTATTGGCAGAACCAGTATTATGTGGATCCATTTTAAAGAGTATTGATTTGTCAAATATCTCTTAAAGTGATGGATGTTGATAAAAGTGAACTTTTAATCCTTTATTGAATATCAATAAGAGCCTGTGTCTGATTCTCAATGTGTTAGATTGATATGTGATCAGATAAACCAGTGCTCTGATACCAATTGTTGGATTAGTAATGCTCTTGATGTATTGCTTGATAGTGAACACTTATGTGTTTAGCAAGTTCAATCAGATTTGCACAGCGGAATGAGTAAGTAAAGTTACACTATCAACAGGAGTTATTACTCCCCCTGGATGTTTGAAAACTAAAGACAAGTTTAATGAGAATCTAAGTATTGAATGTGAATGATAATAAATACTCAAACAGATTCTCAATAACTGAAATGGAAATAACAATAATAAGCTTTGAATGATTTCAGTTTCAATTAAAATCAATGTCTAAAACAGAGGGATGAACCCATCTATTTATAGACTTTACAAATACATGAACCTTGCTAAAAAGCAAGTCTGTAACAAGTTGCAACAAGTTGCATTCTTGGAACTTGCACAAAAAGATAAAGTCATACTAAACAAATAAACTACTGAAACATAAGGCGGTGGAAAGATTCTGGTACAAGTGTTGATGAATGACAAACTACTGATGAGTAGTTTGTCTTCAGTAGTTCTTCAGTGAACTTGTCTGGTTAGACATCAGAACTTCTGGTACTTCTTCTTCAGTATTTGTTGAATCCTTCTTCAGTACTTTAGTCTTCTTTCTTCAGTAGTTCTATACTTAGAATATTTGCAGAAGTATGAATTAGACTAAGGATTACAAAAGTGGTTTCCTCAATCCTTTTTGTCCTAACAATCTCCCCCTGGATTGATGAAGCCAAAACCTTTTCTAATTCCTTATTGTTTTCTTCTGTCATTCACAATCTTCCATATCTCCTTGAACATGGAATTTTTCAGTTGATTCAGCTGCTCATTAGTGAGAGAACCCCTTTGAGGTTCCAAATGTTGAATTGTAAGCAAGTCCTGAGTTGATAGATTCTTCAGTTCATTCATGGACTTGTAGGCCTTGCTTGTAAGATCTCTTCTTGTCACCAATACTGAGTTGTCATCAGTAAAGGACCATATGATGATCAGCACTTTAGATTTGTCAAAATCTGAAGTATAGGGAACCATGATGGATCCCTGGGATGTTCCTGAGTGTTGGATGTTTTCTATTTCTGTGACCCTCAGATGGGATTCACTTCTGTCTTCTATTTGCACCACATTAGGTAATTTAAAAGTAGGTAGATGATGTTCAGTGACTACCTTTGTGTGCAGCTTATCAGTTATAGTTTTCTGGATTTGGTAAGCAAATGCTGAAGGATCCCTAAATTGTGTTATCTGAGGTTTTTCTTCAATATCAAAGTCTCCTTGCACAACTGTGTTGCCTTCTAGCAGCACCATCTTGAAATCAGTATTTGTATGGCTATGGGGATCCTTGTGTGTCACGCGCCTCGCGGTATGAACTCTGCAGTGGAATTTGAGGGTGAGACAGTATAACTGCCTAGATCAAGGTCTGGGAGAGTTGTTCCAATGTTACCAAGCCCAAGGGAGTAGTCAAGATCCACCCCCACAAAAACCAGCCCCTCTTAAAATGTGGTCCTGCAATTTTCATGACTGGGGCTTGGACGCCACAAAGGTAAATGTAGAGACATCCTCCACCAAGAAAAAGGCCTAAGCCCCCCCAACGCATAGGTCCCCATAATGAAGTCCTCCACATAAACCAATGTCTTCAACTGCCCCCCGCATGCCTGCATCAAAGATGGACACAACCTCTTAGACATGTTCAGGTTGACAAGTCCGGAGCGCAAACACTAATTTAGCAACCCCCATGCACTAACAAAACAAAAGGAGCTCACTTTGGGGATCCCACAAGTCCGACAAGCTTTTCATAAGTTCAACCGCCTGCAGAGCTCTTTTAGTTGACAGAGACCGGATTAACCTTGCATACTAACTGCTCCCACAAGGAATTTAAACCCTCCCACGGGCCTGCTAATCTCGCTAAGGAATAAACCTGACACTTCCTTCGAACCATTCCATGACGGCCAAAAAATCTCAATTTTCCGAATATTAAGCCTAAGCCCTAGAGACGCCCCCTCGGAGCGAATAATGCCTAACGCCCTAGCAACTTCCTCTTACTTACCAATGATAGTGCCATCATCTAAATACCAAGAGTGGAACAGAAAGGAACAGGCCCCCTGCACATGAAGGATGAGCCGATGAAGTGTTGGTCTAAAAGTATCAGCCTCACTTTTGTATCAACTAGCAATGTGAATTCAACAATGTATAGACGATGTGCAGAATAAGAAATCAAAATTTCAGAGACAAATAGAACACACGCGTTTTTATGATGTTTTGAGTTTTATGTAGTGACCACCTTTTGACAGGGATCACTTTTAACTTTACAAATGAATGACTCAAAAGAATTCTTATGGCTTGTGTGAATGTGGTGTGGAGTATGTGTAAAAAGATATATTTATGACTCGACCATATTTACTTTGTATATCACACACTTTCTGTAACATCGCAAAAATTTTCCCCAAATTCTAAATACAAAAAAAAACCCCTCATTTATGTACCTAAGTCTTTATTTTTCCAAATTCACAACTTATATATATATATATATATATATGTATATGTATAATAATAATAATAATAATAATAATAATAATAATAATAATAATAATAATAATGATAATAATAATAATTATAATTCAGCTTTTAAAAAAAAAATATGTATTTATACTACAACACAAATCTGATTTTGTGTAATAAAGCTCCCATCTCCTTTGCCTTTTGAAGCCCAGTTGACCGGCCCAGACCCTAAGCCCAAACAGCATGGCCCAATCCCCTCTCCCTTTCCCTTACTTTTTAAAAAAAAAAAATGTTTTACCTTGCCAGGTTTCGAACCCGGGCAGTAGCCCGCCTCAAACACAACCACACACACACAACACCACTTGATCTACACATTTCTTTTGAACTAATCCTAACACTAATTATATTTAACCTTTTTTTTGCGTCTGTTTTCCTTCTTCCCTTCCTTAACAGCGAGCAGCAGTAGCAGAGTATAATTATATATTTTTTTTTCTTCAAACCTTTGATTTAGCAATCAATTATACAAACATGGTAAGTTTACGTGATTACCGGCTTGTTATGACTCGGCTACGCGTTTATTGATCACCAATTCATACCAATTATACGATACACATTCAAGCCATAGTCAACATTGCCAAATCGAGCATCCAAACAATTACACTATAAATTGATCGTTCCAGAACAATCACAACTCGCTCATACACTCTTCTAAACCCCCAATTTTCTTCAATTCAATCTGTGTATTATTATTACGATCGCTGTTGACTTTATCCTTGACCGAGCGTTCGTAATCAAAACAGCATTGTAAGTATAATTATTCTTGTGGGTTTCGATCATCGGCATCCACACATCAAAAGCCCTAAGATCAATCAGGTTATGGATGTGTGGATTGATCGATTGGAAAATTAGGGCTCGTATGCTATGATTTGGGGATAAAACCTGATTTCGCATATGTATATAATTTTAATCAACTGAAACCAAACACAACCACTGGTCTGGACCAAGTGGTTGTGCTTGGTGCTTGCTATACAGACCACGCGGGTTCAACTCTAGCAAGCAGCGATTTTTTTTCTTTTCTTTTGTTTTACATTCAAGCCTATATAAATATATATATAAATACTAGTATTTTGAAAATTAGTTTTAAAATACTAAAACCACTTTATAAATCCTACAAAAATTAATTTTAGTTAAACTGATAAAAAGGTTAAACTTACAATTTTTAGTTTTTGAAATTTATTTATTTAATATTTATTATAAATAAATCAAGTTTATTCCATTTTATTTATAAAAATCTATAAAAATATCAAAACGATCTTATTAATTTCCACAAAAATTATCCTGAGTTTTTATAACATTAATATTTTCAGAAATAATTTTTATTTCAGAAAAATCATTCATTTAATATTTTTAATCAATTTTTGTTAGTTTTAATCATAATTAAATCATAATAAATCCAATTTTTCATATTTTTGCACCAAAATTTTATACAAATTATTTCTGACCATTTAGAACAGAAATATAATTTTTAAAATGATAATTCCTTAATTTTAGTATTTTTAAGATATTAAAGTTAAAGTTTGACAATTTGTAATAAATAGATTAAATAATCTATTTTAAAGAAAATAATTTTATAAAAATTATTTTTATACTTTAAACACATTCTTGTGACCATCCTAGATTTAACATTTATAAAAAGATTTTTGGTTAATTATTTACTAATATTCTCTCAATTATCAAACATTTTTTAATAATAATCAAACGAGCGTTTATCCCCAACTCGAAGCCCTAGAAACTTATACATTTGTAGACTTGATAGACTTAGACATATTTATTACTTTATCATAGGGTGATACTTGATACATTTGGTCAACACAATTATCCAAATTTCTCAACAGATATAACATTTTACCAAGGTGAGTTTTACATAGCCCCTTTTCTATTTATCACCATTTCTGGGGTGAAACATGTTACAACATCATTTTATGCAATTCAATCATCAATGTGTCTATGTGTTTTCTATGTTGCATTATGTCTTGAGCATGATTAGAGTAAGCACCATTATAGCATAATCATTAACTCCGTACAAGCCGGCGGTAAACATTGATAGATCTATTGGACTGACAATTCCACCCGGATACGTGCCTCCTACAAAGGTAGCGTGGGTGTTTGTTATCGTATAACATATTCAAGTGGACCATGAGCGTATGGTATGTATCATATTATAACAGTCATCAGGGTTGATTATGCACTCGATTTATTTCTAGTATGTTCTCACATATGGACTAGATTGACATGACACATGAATTGCACATCATTTTTATTCAATTATCAAAAACCTATGTAATTCTCACCAACTTTTGTTGACCCAAAACCTTTTCAACTTAACATGTTTCAGGTTCTATTTGCTTGAAGATTTGGTTTTATGCTTGAAGATATGTGTATAGTTTTGTCCAATTTGATGTACAAATTCTAAAACAATTGTATGTAATTCATTTAAATTATTTATGAAATTTATTATTCATCATGAGCTACTGAACAATCATCAATACGTGACATCCCGATGTTTCCGCCATCGGTTAGGGTGTTACAGATTGGTATCAGAGCCATGGTTATAGGGAATTAGGTTATTAGAAAAATAATCTAGTCTATAACCATAGGATTTAACCAGTACTTGCTTCTTTTACTTGCTATTCTCTATCTCCCTCCTACTTCTTATCCCTACATTAATCCCTACGGGAAGGTTGCTCTACATCACTGGATCTACTCTTAGACTAATAGGACAAAATCCTCAGGTTTAACCTGAACCCCCTTGAGATCTCGTCGAAGTTCTAGATCTTAATAACGAACACGTGCAATCTGGAAGGGTGAACGCCTGTATTCTGAGTCTTCTGTCTAGGCTGGCATTGCGCATATATCCCAATCAGACGAGGGACCCGGATGCCTACCTGGGAATTCTCGGGATGAGTGTTCACTTATAGGCTAAAGCATGTCTTCATATGTTATTAGAATCTGGAATCTTTGATAAGTCAACGTTTTCGTTTATTCGTTTTAATTAATGAATAAATGATTACATTCCTTATATTACCTCATTCATTTCATGCCTCATTGAGACTTCATTGTGTCCCTTACAGATCATGTCTCCACGCCACAGTACTCGCATTAACAGTGGTGACAATCATGAAGAAGAGAGCAGCAACCACAACCACGACCACAACACTAACCACAACAATGGAGGTGACGCCCAACTAGCTACGATTATTTCTCAACAATTGGCACAACAAATCACAACTCTGGTTTCTAACTTGTTGGCTCAAGTCATCCCAATGAATGGGAACGGCAATGGAAATGGAAATGGCGATGGAATTCACATAAAGAACGGAACCTTAGTTCGGAAAAGCGAGAAAACAAGTATTGTGGCCGTGGTAACTACCAAGAACCAGAAGCGTAAGACCAGGAATCCTAATGTAAACCTCACTACACGAGCCTCTAACAAGAAGCCTTATACAAGAAACTTTCCATTGTGTAACACATGCAATCGACATCATCCCACTATTTCAGCATGTCGCGTGTGCACCAATTGTGGTAGGTATGGCCACCTGGTCAACACATGTCGCGAGACCCCAAACCCTAATGCCAATCAACCCACCAACCCTGCTCAGGCTGATAATCTTAATCGATACAACTATGGTCAATGCTATGAATGTGGGGACCCAAATCACTACCGTAACCGATGCTCTAAACTAAACCGAGATCAAGACCCTCCAGCTACTTAACAGCAAGTCCCACCATTTAAATGTTGTTTGCTTTTAATTCTATGTATTGACACTTTTTGGATTCAAGTAATAAATTCAAGTAATATCATAACATCTGTGTGCATGCTTGTCTGAATATGAATTGATTGCTATAAATATAATCATACTTGCTTACTTGTACTACAATTAGTGGACTACCAAACAATCTACTCAACGATTGGTAGAGGTCATCATGTCTTTTCAACAGTCGGGAGAGGCCCTACCACCTGCTCAACGACTGGTGGAGACTATCAGACCTGCTCAACAATCGGAAGAGTCATAGAAGGATGCAAAACCCTAATGTAAGGTAAATTGGGGATTACGGTCCGGAACGTAATCGTGAATTTACAGGTACGTTAAGGTGGTGTGGAATTCTATCAAGATTTTCGGTAGTTAACCAAATGTAAACACTAGATATCTAGTAGTTCATTTAGTAAATCAACTCACACGTAACACGCCTCCTATCCACGCTATTCGAGACAGGTTACTCTATTCATTGTCATGACCTAACATAAAATTCTTCAAGTCACACTCGTCCTAATTTTTACCCAACCCCCTTCAACCTTGTGTTTTCAATAAACTTCGGGACGAAGTTTTCAAAAGTAGGGGAGACTGTAACATCGCAAAAATTTTCCCCAAATTTTAAATACAAAAAAAACCCCTCATTTATGTACCTAAGTCTTTATTTTTCCAAATTCACAACTTATATATATATATATATGTATATGTATAATAATAATAATAATAATAATGATAATAATAATAATTATAATTCAGCTTTTAAAAAAAAAAATATGTATTTATACTACAACACAAATCTGATTTTGTGTAATAAAGCTCCCATCTCCTTTGCCTTTTGAAGCCCAGTTGACCGGCCCAGACCCCAAGCCCAAACAGCATGGCCCAATCCCCTCTCCCTTTCGCTGACTTTTTAAAAAAAAAAAAAATGTTTTACCTTGCCAGGTTTCGAACCCGGGCAGTAGCCCGCCTCAAACACAACCACACACACACAACACCACTTGATCTACACATTTCTTTTGAACTAATCCTAACACTAATTATATTTAACCTTTTTTTTGCGTCTGTTTTCCTTCTTCCCTTCCTTAACAGCGAGCAGCAGTAGCAGAGTATAATTATATATTTTTTTTTTCTTCAAACCTTTGATTTAGCAATCAATTATACAAACATGGTAAGTTTACGTGATTACCGGCTTGTTATGACTCGGCTACGCGTTTATTGATCACCAATTCATACCAATTATACGATACACATTCAAGCCATAGTCAACATTGCCAAATCGAGCATCCAAACAATTACACTATAAATTGATCGTTCCAGAACAATCACAACTCGCTCATACACTCTTCTAAACCCCCAATTTTCTTCAATTCAATCTGTGTATTATTATTACGATCGCTGTTGACTTTATCCTTGACCGAGCGTTCGTAATCAAAACAGCATTGTAAGTATAATTATTCTTGTGGGTTTTGATCATCGGCATCCACACATCAAAAGCCCTAAGATCAATCAGGTTATGGATGTGTGGATTGATCGATTGGAAAATTAGGGCTCGTATGCTATGATTTGGGGATAAAACCTGATTTCGCATATGTATATAATTTTAATCAACTGAAACCAAACACAACCACTGGTCTGGACCAAGTGGTTGTGCTTGGTGCTTGCTACACAGACCACGCGGGTTCAACTCTGGCAAGCAGCGATTTTTTTTCTTTTCTTTTGTTTTACATTCAAGCCTATATAAATATATATATATAAATACTAGTATTTTGAAAATTAGTTTTAAAATACTAAAACCACTTTATAAATCCTACAAAAATTAATTTTAGTTAAACTGATAAAAAGGTTAAACTTACAATTTTTAGTTTTTGAAATTTATTTATTTAATATTTATTATAAATAAATCAAGTTTATTCCATTTTATTTATAAAAATCTATAAAAATATCAAAACGATCTTATTAATTTCCACAAAAATTATCCTGAGTTTTTATAACATTAATATTTTCAGAAATAATTTTTATTTCAGAAAAATCATTCATTTAATATTTTTAATCAATTTTTGTTAGTTTTAATCATAATTAAATCATAATAAATCTAATTTTTCATATTTTTGCACCAAAATTTTATACAAATTATTTCTGACCATTTAGAACAGAAATATAATTTTTAAAATGATAATTCCTTAATTTTAGTATTTTTAAGATATTAAAGTTAAAGTTTGACAATTTGTAATAAATAGATTAAATAATCTATTTTAAAGAAAATAATTTTATAAAAATTATTTTTATACTTTAAACACATTCTTGTGACCATCCTAGATTTAACATTTATAAAAAGATTTTTGGTTAATTATTTACTAATATTCTCTCAATTATCAAACATTTTTTAATAATAATCAAACGAGCGTTTATCCCCAACTCGAAGCCCTAGAAACTTATACATTTGTAGACTTGATAGACTTAGACATATTTATTACTTTATCATAGGGTGATACTTGATACATTTGGTCAACACAATTATCCAAATTTCTCAACAGATATAACATTTTACCAAGGTGAGTTTTACATAGCCCCTTTTCTATTTATCACCATTTCTGGGGTGAAACATGTTACAACATCATTTTATGCAATTCAATCATCAATGTGTCTATGTGTTTTCTATGTTGCATTATGTCTTGAGCATGATTAGAGTAAGCACCATTCTAGCATAATCATTAACTCCGTACAAGCCGGCGGTAAACATTGATAGATCTATTGGACTGACAATCCCACCCGGATACGTGCCTCCTACAAAGGTAGCGTGGGTGTTTGTTATCGTATAACATATTCAAGTGGACCATGAGCGTATGGTATGTATCATATTATAACAGTCATCAGGGTTGATTATGCACTCGATTTATTTCTAGTATGTTCTCACATATGGACTAGATTGACATGACACATGAATTGCACATCATTTTTATTCAATTATCAAAAACCTATGTAATTCTCACCAACTTTTGTTGACCCAAAACCTTTTCAACTTAACATGTTTCAGGTTCTATTTGCTTGAAGATTTGGTTTTATGCTTGAAGATATGTGTATAGTTTTGTCCAATTTGATGTACAAATTCTAAAACAATTGTATGTAATTCATTTAAATTATTTAATGAAATTTATTATTCATCATGAGCTACTGAACAATCATCAATACGTGACATCCCGATGTTTCCGCCATCGGTTGGGGTGTTACACTTTCACACTCACACTGGGCGCTCTTCTTCGTCGTATGATGTCTTCTATTTATACAGAAGAGTTGATCCAATTTGATGAATAAATTAGTTTATCAACTTGTAGTTTTGCATGTTGAAAAGGAAAGAAAGTCTTGCATGTATGATTAAAGTGAATTTGCATGCTTTTTAACTTTCCCACTTGTCAAGATTCCAAATTTCTTCCCATATACAAAAAATATGGGAAGAAATCTGATAGGAGGCCGATCACGAACGCTATACTTTGTTTATATCATAGTCTGTCCCAGAAATCTGGTTCCTTTGTCCTAGATTTCAGTCTTCTTTCCTAGATTTAATCAGATAGGAGTTGTATATGTCTTCAATTGTCTAATGCTTTAGAGCTTTCATAGTAGCTACTTCATCCCCATCTCTATAATTTCACTAAAAATCATTACCTTTCTCTCTCCTTTTCTATTTAATAATACTTATTCTATACTTTTATCATTACATTTTTTATGTCCTCTACTCACAACCACTTTTACAAATATTAAAAAATTATGGAGGATGAACAGTGTCTCCTCCAAATTTACTGTTGAAATTGAATCTGCTTCCTGGGCTCATGTTTCCTAGAACTTTTCCTTCTTCTCTGTAGATGTTTCTACAATGTCTTTCTGGAAACACATAGTCACCTGGGTCCAGTTTTACTCTGTACCTTGTGACTCCAGGCTCAACTTCCCAGCGAGAAAGTGAGTCTCCTTCATGGTATCTGTTATAGTGGCCTTCATTTTCTTGTTGGCCTCCTCTGCTACATCTACATTTGTGGCCTCAATCATCATTTCTATGATTGTTCTTTTCTTGTATGCAGAGTCTTGTTCAGATTAATATAGCATCATTATGTTTTCTGAATTAGGCTGATGTGAGACTTCAATTTGTGACACTATAGTTGTCTCAGCAACCTTGCTTGCTTCAAGATCTTCAGTTTGGATGACAATTGAGGAACTTTATGCTGCTTGTGTTTTGTCGTGTGGTTCAGCAGTAGGAGAGGGCTTTTTGATTGGGTCAATGAATTGAATTCTTTTACTGCCCCTTGCACCAGATTAAATATCTGGTTTGCCTAGTCAATGGTTGCATCCCCATTTTGTTTCACCTGCTCCAGATTTTTGCCTATGTTTTTTGTTGTTCTGTCCCATTTTGCTGCTTGCTGCTTGATCTGATCCTTGATCATCTCATTGTCTGCTATTGGTTGTGTTCTTCTCAAGTTCTTCCAGTTTGCTGGTGTTCTGGTGCACAGAATCCGACAATTTTTGAATGCCAGAATTCTGTGACTCCTGATTCTTCAATAATGTTTCCAGCTTCTCTTTCAGTTCTTTCTCCTTCTCTGCTTCCTTTCTCTCTAAAGTATCCTGCAAACTTTTGAGAGAAGCCTGAATGGTCTCAACAAAATCTGGAATTCAGATTTTGCTGGAATCAGATTCTGTGGTAAAGTTGGAACAACAAATGTTCCTGCCAACTGCATAGAAGTAAACACATCTACTTTTGTTGTGGATAGAGGGATCACAACATTCGAAGATGGTGTGGCAGTCCTTCCATCACCAAAGTTATGCAACCGATGCGTTACTAGATTTTCCTCATATCCTTGGACAATCCCAGAGGTTTGACCTCCATGAGTTGTTGAAGTAGGCAACGCATGCCTTCTTCCATAAACCAGGCTCATAGTACCACTTGCATGGTGCCTACCTGTTGTGGTTTCAGCTCCCTCCTCTGAATCAGATTCTGGACTAAAATTGATGGTGCCTTCAATTGTTGGTAAGTCAAATGAAATAGTTGGTGATATGGTATGTGGGTCAAGGTGAGGGATAGGTTCAGATTTTGTTGAGGATTTCTCAGAATTCCTCACTCTGCGAGAGGTTGTGGATTGTTCAGCTAGAAGAGTATTTTGGGAATTTTCCAGAGACTTAGAGTTTGGGCCACTTTGGCTGTTGCTATCTTGTGTTTTCATAAGTCTTAAGTGATTCTTTAAGATTATGGAATTTTCAGGAAATAAAAGTAATCATACCTTTAGTCAGATGTAGCAGATGATCTTCTTCATTCCATTTTGCAATCTTTGCCTTCCAGGATGGCATGGTAGTAGAGTTGAACATAAGCTCATTGTCTTCAAATTGCATCTAGGCTACTTCAATCTTCTTTGCAGTAAGAAGTGATAAGAATCTGGGATAGTTAAGGTGTTTTTCGGTTTCTTTATCTCCCTTCTTAGGTGTCTTTGAGTAAAAGTTCTTCCTCTTGGTCTGGTTCCAGATCAAGTCAACATAATCCAGTTTAGCTACAGTAATTAAGCCATACAGAATGTTCAATGAATATTGTTTCCCTGATCCATTCTGTGACACCCCAGGAAAATCCCACATCGGCCGTGGCTAGGAGAGATCCTTGGTTCATAAGTAATGTCTTGCCTCTTAAATCACCAACGCGTTTTGGGGCTTAATGATAATGAATGAGAGGAGAACTCCACAGTTAAGCGTGCTCAGGTGGGAGCAATTTCAGAATGGTTGACCTCCTGGGAAGTTTCCACCGGGGGACCCAAAAACAAATCCGTGAGCTCTAGATGGGCAAAGCGGACAATATTGGTGGTGAGAGGGGCGGGGTGTTACAGATGGTATTAGAGCCACTCCTGTGCCGTTCGGGATGGTGGGTGCACACGTCATCAGGGACGATGAGACTCCAACGGGGGGGGGGGGGGGTGAATGTGACACCCCAGGAAAATCCCACATCGGCCGTGGCCAGGAGAGATCCTTGGTTCATAAGTAATGTCTTACCTCTTAAATCACCAACGCGTTTTGGGGCTTAATGTTAATGGATGAGAGGAGAACTCCACAGTTAAGCGTGCTCAGGTGGGAGTAGTTTCAGGATGGGTGACCTCCTGGGAAGTTTCCACCGGGGCACCCAAAAACAAATCCGTGAGCTCTGGATGGGCAAAGTGGACAATATTGGTGGTGAGAGAGGCGGGGTGTTACACATTCCTCCTGTCTTTGAAGTCAGGCACTTATTTATAACCATAAACAATAGACTCCAGAAGGGTGATAAATTCCCTATCTTGAAATCTCCTAACTTGTTGAAGTTAGTTTTGTAGCCTGTTTAATCCAAAGCTTTAACCACATTCTCCACTGTTGGTAACTCATCATACTCTATTTCAGTTGGTAACTCCAGAAGATCTCTTATGTCTTGCAAGTCAATCCTCAGTGTCTGACTATCCTAGCCATGAGTGACTAGGACATCTTCTAAACCATCCTTTGTTTCTTCTACCTTCATTTTTTCCCATACTTATTGTTACACTTTTACTGGTACTGACTTAGATTTTGTCAGAGCTCCAGTAAGAGGGCAATGTTTCAAGTATTCAAAGATGATATGGTGTCTTTCATCATATTTGGTGTGATCGAGGTCAACAACTATGTTGTTTGCTTTCCCATCACAGTAGGTATCCATATGTTACTTGGTAAGATTTGTAGTGGAACAAAGGTTGAAGGTTCATGGCTTACGTTTGAGATAGACATTTTTGAGAATTTTAGGAGTTGCAAAAGTTGAAAGATTTTGGCTGTTTTGGGTTTTGGTTGTGGATCCTTAGTAAATATCAGATGGATGTATATATATATTTGAGGTTCGTTGATGATGGCAACTTTCCGGATACTTAAGTTTTAATTGGTTATTGATGCCATCACTGATTGATATAGCCAACTTGATGATGTAACAGTTATATTTTACTCTGCCGTTTTTACTGTACAATTCATCGTGTCCCATGATGTCCAGGATCTTCCCCCTTTCAAGAACAATAAGTTACTTTTTGATCTTCAATCAATCTCGTGAAGACACGTGGAATTGTTGGTCCCACCTTTTATGCCACTAGTCTTCAGAACATGCAATTGAAGTTAGCCGTGGTTCCAGATTTCTGGAAAGAAACCTGAGACTCCAGTTATTGGAACAAAATGTCCAGAATTCTGGGATTTAAATTTTTCAAGTGTTCTCCATGTTTTTGTGATTTTATCCTCATCCATTCTGTTATTTTGTCTATAAAATGAAATGCATGAGAATGAAACTCGAAGTGGCCTCTAGCAAAAGTGGCCATGAAAATTAACTTGACACCAAAATGAAAAATGAGTGTGTCAAAGTTCGAATCCGATTTATGAAGCAGGACGCACCATTTTTGCACTCAGTTTTCATTTTGTTTTGAGTTTTTATTCCAATATATTGATATTTTTTTCTTTTTCCTTTTTTTTTGAGATAGAGATCGACGATCACTTTGACAATCCAAATATTTTTTTTTAAATGTTTAAGAATTTGTAACATTCATACATTTTGTCAAAATGTTAAAAATTTTCTCAATTCTCAGCCTTTGATGGTGTATTTTAAGAATTTTTGAGAATTAAATCTAAAAAGAAATTTGTTCTTGGTTTAAATTTTTTGTTTAGATTTTCATTTGACAATTGTAGTGTACATTTGAATTCGTTTTTAAGTTTTACAATTGTCATAAAACATTTTTTTTTTGTTTGAAAGAAAATGACCTTCTTTGGTCTTCCAGATTTGACCCTTTTTAAGTTAGATTGAATTTTAAAAGTCAAAGATTGGCAACCTGACAGAATTACAATTTATTGCCTTTTTTTCTTTTAGGTTTTCTCATATTTTCCAAGATTTTTACTCTACTTAGTAAGATTTGTTCAGATTTAGTGGGATTTATACATTTTGTGCATATTTTTGTGATCAGTTGTTGTTTGTTCCCCCTCAAAGTTAGCCTTACTAACTTAAAATGTAATTTCTCTTTCTCCTGATTTTTTTTTTCAATTTATCCCTTTAAAAAAACAAAAACATACATACATATATATATATATATATACCTATTTAGGGTAGGGTTCCTCTAGGAATATTGTTTTGTGTGAGAACTGTAAGAAGGATTAAGAATTGACATGTAGGCATCATGTTTTTTTATTTTGGAATGATGTATTGGGTTGTTTTGGCTTGAAAAACACTTAACACAACAATATACAAAAATTTAAAACACAATTCAATGTATTATACTTAAAACACCCTAGTAATTACTTAAAACACCTAGTAATTACTTAAAACACTCTGCTTAAAATACATTGTTTTCGGTTATTAATTTGTTATGTTTGGTGTTTTTCTAAGCAAAACAATCCAAAACATCATGAATACGTCAAAAAATATATGCATACGTATCAATTTTTAATCCTTCCTACACTTAACACAAAAAACAATATTCCTACAAGATCCTCTACCTATATATATATATATATATATATATATATATATATATATATATATATATATATACATTAACAACTACATCTAGTCTTCATCATCTACAATCAGCATGTCATACATGAGACTGTCTTTGCATTTGTGATTCAGGCTTAACATCAGGGCCCCGTATTGGATATTGGCTTGGTTTACCATTTGGATTCTGGTGAATCCTCTTGGTATACCTCCAAAGTTCAGTTGACTTCTAATGATTTTGGTCACAAATCTGGGATACATCAGAAACTTGTTCCTGCCAATGTTCACCTTCATGTCCTTTAACAAATAGTATGAGTAGTTATACGGTTCTACCATACTAACTAGTGAATGACTTCTTGAACTCTTAGAGAGATTAGGTTGAAGTTGGATGTCTTCCTGTTATTGCAAACACCCACCTAAGTCATCAAAAACTGTCATGGCAAGTCCAGAGCAGTCTTTTTCACCTGTTGAGCTTTTCGGAAACCACTGTATCCCATCAGCTTAAAGGTGTTGGAAACTTTGTTTCTGGTCACTTTCAGAGTGGTGCAGTTGTCATTAAGGTGAAGAGCAGTTTTGATGGTCTGCTCATTCATTACTATCTTGACTCTTAAGACAGTAGCCTCAAGCATAGTCCTACGGAGGTTATCAGTGACCACTACAGTTGTGTTCCAAAACTGCTGTAGGATTTTCTCAAACACATCCAATGTGCACACTGATGGCAAAGCCAATGGGGCTTTTCAAGAGGAAGGTCAACATAGGTGCCACCAGTTGGAACTTCCTGTCCAAGCTGGTTCTCACTCTAAGGTTGTGGGTAGTAGCCATTTCTAGTGCCATTTTTGGTAAAAAGATTTTAGGGTTTTTATTATGGAATGGGAAAAAAAAGTTATAGAGAATATGCAATGAAATGGGCGACCATCGAAACAAAGCGGACAATATTAGTATTGAGAGGGGTCAGATGTTACAGTATGACCACCCTTCTGGGTATGACTTTTAGTAGAATTCCATGCTTAATTATTCCACGTTGATGTCATAACCCACTTCCAAACACGTTATGTGTCGTAGAACTTTTGTTGACAATGTTATCACAAGTTTAAATTTTATAATATTTTTTTTACCCGACTTTGCGTAGTACAACATGAGACATACTTATGCTATATTGTGTGGTTGATGTTCTTGCAAGAATGGCTCCACCTTTCATGTTCTTAACCCTTCAAAACCCGAAGTCATTCTTGTCATGTACTTCTCCAAAATAAAACCTCTATGTTCCCATCCTATCTTGAATGCAATTGCTAAATCTCAATATATAAATTTTATTGCATACCGAATTGTTTTCGAAATAAAGTATTATGTGTGCCGTAAACTATACCGAATACTGATCCTGTATCGAACCAAACCGATACCAACATACAACATTGGTAACAGTATCAATATTAATTTCTATGGTTCTTTTGCATAATGAATTATACATGAGTACAACTACCATACCGATACAATACCGTTGTTGTATAGCTACCAAATAGAACCGAACAATACTGGATGTTGGTATTCACTTTTATTGTTTCGGCATGGATACGAGTGGGTTCGTAAACTATACCAAGTACCGGTATAGTAATAAACCAAACCAATGTCAATCAGACTTCAATACTAATATCAATATTCATTTTTATAGTTTTCAATCAATGTAAAACATGTCCCTAACATTTTTATCGCATGGGGATATTTCAACTGGCTAAAAGTATATTATTTTATCTATAACAAAAATATTACGAATATTCAACGATTATTGTCGCAGTTTGTTAAATTCAATTATATTTTAACGTAGCTTGTAGGTTAAATGGTTATAAGTCCTAATGCGTAATTTACACCCATATAATTGATCAATTGAATAGGCATTTGGTAAGGGGAAAAAAAACACGGTATCTTTGAAAAAGAAATAAAGTGAAATCTCCTTTTTAGATTCCATTGTCGGGGCCAAACACAACCAAATAATTCATCATATACTTTCCTTTCACATTCCTTTTCCTCTTTCACCATCTACCTAACATCCCACTGTCGGCATGACATGCAGTGTTTCTCTCGACTTGTTGGTCGCTATGGAAAGCAATACAGGAGAAAGTTTTCACAAGAAATTTGAGATCAGTTGCTAAAATCATGGAGATTAAAATGAAAACATTTTCATATGGTAAAAAATAGAGCTAAATTATAACACTTGGACCTCTCAAGGTGGTATGTGCTCGATTGTAATTCTTTGGGCTCTAGTGACTTGCTATTTGCCGATGTAACTTATTTATCTTATATGTTTTCTGTTTTGTAAACATGAAAATTCAAAGAAAAAACAATCACGCCGTTCAATCAACGACTGTAAATCGTACCATCAACAGTGGCGAAGCTTGACCCGAAACTTCGGGGAGTCGGAAGTCACCGGGGGATCGGAAATCACTAGTTTCAGGGGGCCGAAAACCAATTTCGGGGGGTCGAACCCGTATATACCAAAAAATTTCTTTACGAATACTATATAATTAGAACTTCTGAGTGAAAATTCGGGGGGTCGGCCGCCCCTCCCCGCCCCTTAAAAGCTACGCCACTGACCATCAATGTTTTGGAAACCGGACTGGTAGCTGAACCAATCAGCCTAGGTTAGGCAGACTGGTTCGGTCAACCGATTGACAAAAAATTAAAATTAATAACAGCATAATTTAAAAAATAATCTAAAAATAAATCAATAATAATTATGTAAAACTGAGAACATAAAACATAAATCAATAATAATTACAACACTCCAAAACATAGGGTGCGTTTGGTTCGCGGAATTGTTTGGAATTGGAATTTGTGAAGGAATTGGAATTGGAATTGGAATTGGAATGAATTGGATTTGGAATTCAAACATTCCGAAAGGAATTGGAAATTGTTGGAATTGGATTCTCAAATCCTATATTATTGTGTTTGGTTGGTTAATAAATTGGAATCTATCAACCTTGCCCCCACGACCCGCATCGTTGTGACCCGTACCGGCCCGTACCGTTTCGACCAGTACCGTTTTGACCCGAACTGTTGATACCTCGATCGTTTCGACCTGTACCGTTTCGACCCGTACCGGTCGAAACTGGTACGGTCCGAAACGGTACAGGTCGAAACGATACCGGTCGAAACGGTACCGGTCGAAACTGGTACGGTCCGAAACGTTACGGGCAAAACGGTACAGGTCAAAACGGTATCGGTCGAAACTGGTCCGAAACGGTACCGGTCGAAACGAAATGGAAGAGATTAAATTCTTTGTGTTACATTATACTCTGGCACCTACCCGCGCACGCAGGGGGGGTGCAAAAATGGGTTCTTGTTCGGGAAAAATAATTGAATCAACGCGACGCCCTCACGACCCGTGGACACAAATGCGGCTCGAAAAACCCGGGTCCGCGAGACACTAAACAACTACCTTCCACTACAGAGTCAGGCTCGGATTGCTCGGCGTCTCGTTCCTTTAGTTTGTTCAGATTCGGATGAAGGATACGCCTACACAACTACCTTGCTTGGTGTTTCAAAATGGAAGTCTAGGTATCTGCTTAAGTGGTCTGCTCGTACCGTTCCAAAAAGAGTTGCGCTGACAGACGTATTTGAAAATATGTTTTCGGGCTCACATATCTAAATTTCAGCGATATAGGGTGCGGGTAGGTGGAATGGAAATTCCACTCCAATCCCTTTAATGGATTCCCGAAGGAAACAGGTGAAAATGGAATTTCAATCAAAGGCGCCATGACCACTGAGCATGCCAACAAGGCAAACTCTCGGCCAACCGCCCAATTTCTTTAGCCTAACACATACTCATGGTGTCGCCTTCCAAAGTAGTCACATCCCAACCAAGACATTCCCTATCCTCCTTTTTTCCTTCGGCCTTCTTATCTTTTGACTGCCGTTGTTTTTCAAAGTAATCGGTTCAGGCGATAGAAAGCCTTAAAAACATTTAGATCCGGAACGTTGTCCAAAGAACGACATGAGATTTCGAACTGATTCACTGAGCTAAGGCCGAAGTGGTTCACTTGGGAAATATGTACATTATGATGAAGAAAAAAATTCATCAGAAAGCAGGTGAAAGGAACTCGGTAGTTTGCATAATTACACACTCGGGTGTAAAATGCAAACTTACCTAGGGAAGGGGTATACGGGAGTGTTAGGTTCTGTGAAATTCCTCTACAAATTCTTCGAACTTGTTTGGTTTTAAGACATTATATGTGGCATATTACTTTTAGCCATGTTTAAATAGAGATGAGATAAAGAAACGCGTCTTTTGATCCTCATACTGGTTTTTCGAAAGGATCGGAACACCGGAACAAAACGAAGGATTGGTATGGATTACAAAGAAGATAATTCTTTGAGAGAGAAGATGAAAAAGTGAATAACCGGAGCAAAAAGAACAACTCTTTTTCCGGACAATAAACCCTTTGTTGATGTCAGATTGCAACGACAGTACCGAGCGAAAGTGATTGGTGGTTTGGGACGGCAAGAATATGATTGCTAACTAAAAAAAGAATACACTGGCTGACCGGGTGTATATATATATTTTGAAATAGGAAAACGAGATGATTGGTAACTAAAAAAAAGAATAGACAGGGGGCGATGGGGTGGCACACCAACCTGTCTAGGGCTTGAACCAAGCGGTGGCTAGCGTTTGACTGTGTGTGGGTACCACGGTTATGGTTGAGTTAACCTAGCCCGATTCTAATATCATAATATACGTTCCAACAGTCCTACTGAAATAACAAAAGCATATGCGTATATAATACAAGTTAGCTAATCATAATAATAAAGAAATTAGATACTTCATTGTTGATTGTTTATTAAAAATAATTAACTAAAGCTCTCCTCTTAGTTTATCAAATATAAGACTATGCGGATTGCGGTATACCGCAAGCGGAAACCGGGTGTGGAAATAACTTCGTTGGCGTCACGACATACCCACGCAGTATATGGTGTTCCACTTTTCACTACCATGGAAAATGTCACGTGTCTACTACACCTGATTGCTAACTCCATGCAAAATTGCAAATTTGAGCCAATCATCTTCTCTACGCCACATTTCCACTCCCATGGAGTTCTCTACGCCATCCTCTCTATGTCGTGACCACGCTTGGGCGGTGTTATGTTCCACGATGTGGTTGGGAGCCACATCATTTCACACCGGAAGCGGTTTATATTTATTAGATAAATCGATTATATACATTATATAATCTTAGCCGATTTATATGTATAAATATATATTTGATTTTATTAATCCGATTAATAAAATATTCCTAATCAGGATCTCAGTTAAACGCGTATAAACAAATAAATAATAAACAACCATAGGGGGTTTAGTAATCAACCTTTGACGACTACACCGGAATTGCAACACGCGGGTTACAACGAATCCTCGCTAGTAGGAAGTTCACACCGTGCACGAACCAACCGGAAAGCAACACTTGCAAGAAGAAGGTGGTGGTTTGTGGTGGTTGATCGCCAGACCAAAATAAAGAAGGCGACGGCCCTTTCTTTAAGGTTGGCGGCCGCAGGTTTCTTAGAGAGGATGCAAGGGTAGGTTGTTTTGATAAAAGGTGTGATTAGGGTTTGCTCCTTAACCCTCCTTTTATAAGACAACAACTTGCAATAAACCCCCTTGCTAAATATCTTAATACTCCTTAATATTAATCTTATTAATATTAAGTCCCTCAAGAGTAAAACAATTATTATTTCATAAATAATAATCCACCAACGCGTGAACTTATCTGATTCGTGTACCAACGTGTAACTCTTCGGATCGTACCGGGTCGGGTTACGTTGACCTCGACTTTTAATTACATCGGACATACCATATGTCCAACAATCTCCCACTTGGACGATTTTAATTAAATGAGTCAACGTGCGCAGAGTTGGACGCCTAGCTGCATCGCATTGCACCCAAACCAGTATGACACTTTACAGTCGTCAACTAGTTCTTTGAGTTCAAGTAACGCTTTACTTAACCAAATACTATAGCCCTGATAATTATATCAATAAGTCCCTTCTGTATAGACATCCGTTGATCATAAGACATGGATCATTCATTCTTATATAGTGATCACTATTCTCTATTCTCGTCTCTAATTCAAAATGGTCTAACGAACTACCTTAGTCCGAGCGTGGCCACGCGTTTATACCAGTTTGAGTTTTACGAGGGCGCCAGAATGTCTAGACTTTTAATCATATAGAAGTACAGAATTCCATCAGCGTCATATAAGTCCCACTTAATCTCGGATTTCTCCCAACGCTACCCTTATTGCTACCCATGTTTCAGGATAGTGTAAGATAACATCAAAGATAGTCCTTGATCAATGTAGTTTAATATGTGCCTTAGGAAAAAGGACAGATTGAACATATCAATATCAAAACATCTCATGACACAGATCCATGGAGATCGTTTTGAAGCGAGTTACATCCAATATCATTCCATAATGATATCTGTGAATTATGATCCTCAAACCCTTGAGCTATTCATCTCATGAATACAACCATCTCAATTCACAATAGTCTTACATTCAAATTCATTCCCATGTAATTTGATCGACTACGGACATTTAGAATACTCTTATTCAAGGATTTAAACATACAAATAATGAATATAGTTAATAAATATTTAAATTTGCATTTAACCCATTAAATCAAATAAATATTCAATATAACTGTCATAGTTCAAAATAAAACACCAATACTAATTACAGATCATGCCCACTATCTGGCAACTCTAAGCCCTATATTTCCAGCATGCCCCTCATGTTTAGCTTGAGGTAAAGGCTTAGTAAAGGGGTCAGCCAGATTCAGATCTGTATGAACTTTGTTTATTACGATGTCTCCACGTGCTATTATCACTCTAATATAGTGGAATTTTCTGAGTATATGCCTTGTGGTCTGATGTGACCTTGGTCCCTTTGCGAGAGTGTAAGTCCCAAATGCTAGATCTTGTTAAGTGCAAGAGATTGTTATCACTTAGAAACACCTATGAATTAGGTGTTTTAAGTGACTAATCTTCTACAATCAAAGAAACTAGATGAATATTGTAAGAACCGACACATAAGATGAATAATACGATAATTCCATTGATGATTTAACACTGAAGAACCATGGATTACAGCAAGTACGCACCTATCTTGTGCTATCAAAAGATAATGACCAAAACCCTAACCCTAAAGTTGTGCACACACATCCTTTATATAGAAATCCCCTGGGCCCGCACACTTAACTTAAGTGCGCAGAGCCCATGTACTTAAGTGCGCAGCAGTAGGGTTTGACTACAAAACTATGCCATAATTACACACTAAGTCCTTCAACAATCAAGCTATACAATATACTATCAAAAGTCTCTAATCTGGTAACTGTTGTCTCAATATAACCCAACAATACTCCCCCTAGACCATAGCTACCAGTTCTTCAATCTTCAATCTATCTCGACCTCGCTTTGCTCCCCCTCAACCTGTTCAGGGGGGTCTTGCATGTATAGCGGGACTGGATCTTCTTCAACTGCTTGAGGAGCTTGAGTTGATTCTGTTGCAGTTCCTTCAGGATCGGCTACTGTTGCAGGTTCTTCTGTATGTGCCTCTGAAGCAGTCTCGACTTCAAGTTGAGTAGTTTCTGCACCAGCAGCAGCAGCAGTAGCTTGAGCAGCCTTCTCCCAATCATCCTTTTCTTTATCTGCTGCATTGATCCTGTCGATTATCTCAAGCAGCTCTCTTTTCAGTTTCATGGCTCTATCCACAGCCCTTCTAAACAACACCGCTTCTTCAAACAACGCGTTCCCGGCACCCACATTAATCTGATTTGCAAACAGCATATTCAGATCTGACAGATTAAGTGCAAACACGTCTACTGGATCCAAAATCCTCAAAGCCTCCGAATCGTCCTGCAGTTTAATGACTGCTTCACCAGTGTTGCTGTCGTAAAACCACTTTTTGAAATCCCTCAGCATCACTGGAAGCTCAGATCTAATAGGAACTCGTGTGACGACCTGTGGAGGGTCAATCACATAAGTTATCATGCCACGTCCGGTTGCTGGATCGATTCTTTTCTTGGATATTCTCCTTCTTGGTTTCTGTGGCTTCAGGATTTGGAAATCAGTGTCACATTCCTTCTTGATAAACCACTCGACCATGGCAGCCTGGGAGTTGAGGAGCGATTGATGAAAGGGGCCCTACTGAGCTCCCTGATATCCCATCGGGGCAGAGATTTCAGTTCTTTTTGACCCTTGAAGTATTGTATCACTCCCCCTCTTCTCTTTACAGCAAACAATCTCTTCTCTTCATCATATTTCCAGGAGATGATCTTCTCCTGGTGAGCTGACTTGGTGTGATGGATATTCTGATGTAAGGCTGGAATGGTGATGGGCCTTCTAGGAAACCAAGTTGATCTTTCTGGATCCAACTTGTGCCCATCAGATGTCTCATAAACAACTTCTTCGTCCATTCCCATCTCCACGAATCTCTCTGGCATCTCATCTTCACTCACTTCATCAACCTCACTTTCCTCGGCAACCCTTTCTTTCTCTTTCTCTTTCTCCAAAAACTTTCCGAAATCGAAAGTCTCGTCAAATGTAGTGCTGGGAGCACCAGTTTGCTGCTTCTTGAAATCTTGGAACATCTCAAACATTTGCATTTGAACCTCATTCTGAAACTTGATCAGGTATCTTTGATCTTTGATGATTTTCTCCATGTTCCGGTTCTTGTGTTTGAGCTTCTTTACTTTCTTTCCCAGCTCCTGGTTGTTGTGCACGTCACTTTTCAAAGTGCAGATTTCCATGGCAGCAGTTTTACCAACCTCTTTGACAAGCTTCTCATATAGTTCCTGATGCACCGGTTTGCGACGAGGTGCAGCAGGAGCTGATGAGGATGGTTCAGCTGATCGTTGGGCTGGAGCTTTGGGGGCTGGAGCAGCAGCAGTAGAAGGCCCTGGTTGATTCGGTTGTTCTGCCCCAAAGATGGATTCTAAGATCTCTTGTTCCTCGATATCATCCTGAGTCACAACACGAGGAATCTCTGATTCAGGTAGCTGTTCTCTTCTTCTATTTCTCGCTGCCCTCTCAAACTCAGCAACTTCTTGTAAGGCTGCAGCAGTTTCAAGTTGCTCAGGTGTCAATGTATCTCTCCCTTCTTGTAATAAACCAGCTAGTCTTTTCTTTTTGCTGGGCTTTGATGGAGCAGGTTCAGTCGCCACTCTTTTGCCCCTTGCTTTTTCTAGGGCAATTTCCTCAGCAGTTGGCTGGGCTAAAGGAGTGGGTTCAGATGGTCCAGGTGCAGGAGCAGCTCTCGGTTGTTGTTGAGTATCAGTAGCATCTGACCTTCTCTTCCTGATCTTGTTGTACAGCTCCATGACAAGTGGATATCGCTGGTCCGCATACATATTCTCCAGCATTGGTTCCCAGTCAGGTGTGTTGCATTCTGTAAAGAATCGTGCGACTCTAGTGAAGATGTATTGGTCACCGAGAGGCAGATTATCATGTTGAGTGTTGATCATCATCTGTACGAACCTTGGGTACATAGCCCATTTGCCTGACCCAGCTTCTGCATTCTTCACCATGTAGTCAAAGATCATGCCTGACAAGTTGAACGCTTCGTCCTTGCAAATCTTTATCATCGCTGTCGACCATTCAGCACTGAGCGCATTGTAGCCTCCCTTTCTATGACATAGAGACATTATAAATACATGACTAATAAGTCTCCAGTCTCTTGTTAGTTGGCTCTTCTTGACATCGCCTCTCTTTTCAAAGTCACCCTTGTAGCCGAAATTCCTGAACTGTTGGTGAATATCTGCTTTAGGCATGAATCTGACAGTTCCTGGTTGATCTTGCAGTGTCAGTACCTTTCGAACGGTGTCTTCAGTGATGATAACAACCTTTTTTCGGACTGTTGCGTTGATTCGCTTGACTCTTGATACAGTTTCGACTCGAGCTAATCTCCAGAAATCTTCAATGTGGGAAACGTAGACTGGTTCAACGTTCTGCACAGCAAATCCGAATTTGCTGCGTCTTATCCAAGTCACTACATCTTTAAACTTGACATCATCAGTATCAAGATTCATCGGTTGGTTGTGCATGCCTCTCGGATCCCAGTCAAGTGCCATCTGTTTAACCAAGAGCACGAAAAGCCAATTAGATCTCTGATAACTGACTTTAGACTGACTTTAGACTTAAACTTAGACGGACAACGAACTTAGACTTAGATTTTATTAAATTAAATATTTTTTTTTTTTTTTTTTTTTTAGGTTTGAATTTTTAACAGTCATAGGATTAAGGTTTGATGGATTGGTGTCATCGGTGTCCATGATACATTTGATTTTCAGTGGTAAGATCATTAAAGTCCGGGTTTAAGTACGCAGTCCGTTCAAGTGTCTTAATGGTCAAAATGAATGTCATATTGTTGTTTAAAGTCCAAGTGTGCATGGTTATCAAGTGTGCAGTCCAAGCATAGTCAACAAAGTTATGTGCTCAGTCAAGTGCGCAGATACTTGACTGAGCACTTGGTTAGTACTCAAGCCCAAATCAAGTGCGCAGTCCAAGTCAAACACGGGCATGGTAACCCCTTAGCAACCCAGTCAGGTCTGCGTACTAGGCAAGTACGCAGACACTTGAACCTTCGTTCAAGATTTAAGTTCACACAACAAGTGCGCATGACATTAGGGTTCTTGAAGACTTGTATGATTATGAGACAAGTGCGCAGTCTCTATGAGACAAGTACGCACTTGTTCATTATCAAGTGCGCAGAACTTCATAAGTTTAAAAACCCAACAAAACACCAAAAATCCCAACTGATGCATCAAAATCATCCTTTTAGTCCCTGTAATCACAAGCAATAAAACATTAATACGTGGTAACTACCTTAATCAGTGGATATAATCAACAAAATGAGGAGAATGGGGTTTGATTTGGGATGATTAGGGGGTTTAGTTGTGATAATGATGATTGAAGATGATGATGAACGGTGATGATGATGAGATTTAAATGATGGTTAGGGTTTGTAAAAAGTGTTAAAGAAGATAAAAAAATTTTAACAAAATTTGACTCAATATTTATACATTCAACAGATGGGCCTGCGCACTTGAGTTAAGTGCGCAGGGCCCAATAAGTACGCAGAGTTCAACATTTGGCCCAATAAGTGAGTTTTAAAACCCAAATCCATTTTAATAAGTGGGGTTTTACCAAGTCTCACCTTCTGCATTCAAGATCACACTAACCATACCTGCCAGAACCCGTTTCAACTTCCCGTTGGATAGCTGCAGCCTAAGAACAATTGTCGGTATGCTTGTCCACTTAAATCCATGCCTTTTCTCTTTCAACATGTGTTTGGCGATGTTGTTTATCATGTTTTTCGGTAATATTGACGAAAATTTTATGGACCCCACAGTGTGCTAGGTATTGGCCTACCGATCCTCAAGGTTTATTGAAATATAATGATGAGAGCTTCAGGTCTATGTTACCATAAGCAGAGAAGATGATCATTATCTTGATCAGATGATGAGAGCTTCAGGTCTATGTTACCATAAGCAGAGAAGATGATCATCTGATCGTTTGGTGAGCTATCTATATATGTGTTTGCACGTCACTAACATTGCGTGTCTTTTGCTGCTCAATTTTCAAAAATTTTGTTTCTTAGCCCCGCATTGGTAGCTTGCACTCTTAGGTGTCTGTTGACTTCTTTGGTGAACAGAGTCATGTCAATCTTCCCTCTGGTGTACCCATTCTGCAGCAAGTATGAAGATAAGGTCTCATACCAAGCTCGAGGAGCTTGATGAAGTCCATAGAGAGCCTTATCCAGTTTGTAGTACTTGTTGGGATGATGAGGATCTTCAAAACCCGGGGGTTGACAAACATATACTTCTTCTTTGATCTTCCCGTACAGGAATGCACTCTTCACATCCATTTGAAAGACTTTGAAGTTCTTGTATGAGGCGTATGCCAGGAAGATACGTATGGCTTCAAGTCGAGCAACTGGAGCGAACACTTCCTCATAATCAATACCATCCTGCTGACGAAAGCCCTGAATAACCAGACGAGCCTTGTTCTTAATTACTACACCTCGTTCATCCATTTTGTTGCGAAACACCCATCTTGTTCCGATAGGATACTTTCCTTCAGGTAAATCCACAAGTTCCCAAACCTTCAGCTTTCTAAACTGATACAGCTCATCCTGCATGGCTTCAACCCAACTTGCATCTCTGACAGCGTCTTCAATGCTGAAAGGTACCGTCTGAGATAAGAAGGCTGAAAGTGCAATATTCAGTTTGTCTGCCTGATTTCTAGTAAGAACACCCTCAGAGATTGGTCCAATGATGTTCTCCACAGGGTGATCCTTAGAAGACTTAAAACCCATGTTTGGTTCTTCTTGAATTTGGGAAGGCAGATTAGAAAGGTGATCTGAAGGAATTGATGAACTGGATGGATCATTTGCAGACTGTTGTGCTGAAGATGTTTCTTCTGAAGCTGGAGTACCTTCAGGAGATGGAGTAGTTTCAACAGTTGCATCACCATTTGTGGACTGAAGGGGAACAATTGGATCAGCTACGAGTGGAGAAAATCGGGTAGTGAAAGGTGCAGCATCGTCTTCGGAAGAGTAAAGAGTATCTTCAAGAGGAGAAGGATCGGTTGCTTGATTTTCAGATGGTTGTTCATCAATGATGCTGAAATTGTTGAAAACAACATCCACGTCAAAGAACCAGTCAGGACCGGCTCCTGTGTTGGTAGAGTTGGATTCCTGCCAATCAACATAAAAAGACTCGAGAACCATTTTGGTTCGTTTGTTGTACACTCTATAAGCTTTTTGACTTGAGGAGTATCCAACAAAGAAGCACTCATCTCCAACTGCATCAAACTTCATTATGTTCTCGTAGTTGTTAAGCAGCGTACACGAGCATCCAAAAGGCCTGAAGTAGTCAATCAGAGGTTTTCTTTTAAAGAGCAACTCATAACCTGTTTTCCCGCGCGTATTTACAATAAGACTTTTTAGCTAGACTTTTAACACTAATAGGACCAAAAAGATCCATGTGCAATAATTGAAGAGGTGAGTCTATAGAGTTCGCAGCTTTGGACTTATGCAATTTTTTGTGTTGTTTTCCTTTGGCACATGCTAAACATTTTTCAGAAAAAGGAAATTCCTTAGAAGGAAGACCTCTAACAAGATTCAGTTTTGAAAGCTTATTAATATTTTTGAAGTTAACATGTCCTAATCGCCTGTGCCATAGCAGTGACTCTGACTCGGATGCTTTAGAAAGTAAGCATGTCATTTGACATTCAGACTTTGCATCTCTCATGTTTATCACATAAGTATTATTTTGTCTAGGAGCTTTAAGCATAATCATATTGGTAGGAGGAATGAATCCTGGCTTTAGAAAGATACACTCCATGTCATTAAATAACACTGAGATTCCTTTGTCGCAGACTTGTGATACACTCAGCAGATTGTAGCACAATTCTGGAACATAGTTCACATCTTCTAAAGTCAGTGCATCAGAAATCACGTCTCCTATCCCAACTATCTTTCCGCCCTTCTCGTTGCCGGTAAAAGCAACAAACTCTCCATCAATGAACCGATAGTTTTTGAGGAGTTCTTTTAGTCCCGTCATGTGCCTTGACGCCCCGCTATCAACGTGCCATAGATATCTCATCAGGGCAATCAACCAATTCTGTAGTTTATTCTGAAAAACACATAAAACAAGAGAAATATACAGATAAATATACGAGACATTATGTACAATCATGACTCGGACCATATTTTAAGTAACTTTTGGAATCTAGGTCTGTTTTAGTTTTAATCTGTCGTGATTTTCACCCAAGATTGACTCTTGTCTTTTCCAAGTTTTTGTGACCTTAACAAAACTTCTTATAGTTTCTTGAAGATCTTTAATTTGAACTGAAAAAGATTTTTGAGTATTTGTATCACTTTGTGGTTTGGGTTGCAAATGACAATTCTTAACCAAATGTCCCTCATTTCCACATCTAAAGCATTTAGAGTGTTTGGGCTTGATCTTTGAAGAAGATCTGGATGATGATGGTTGTGATGTTCTTCTATTGCAGTTGCTTGAGTTGGGGCTGTCTCTTGAACATGCTTCATCACTGTTGGTGTTGCTTGATTCTTCATTTGTGTTGCATTCTGGCTCGCTGATGTCACTTTCTGTATCACTCTATGATTCTCCAGAAGTTGTGTTATCTGTTTCACTTTGTGATTCTTCAGAACATGACATATCTGTTGATGATGGTGTAAACTCTGGAATTTCTTTAGTAAGAAATTTTCCAAACCTGTTTCTTTTTAGTTCTGGAACAAACGGAGATGGTCTATATACATTTTCATTATCAGAGAACGCATCATTAAGATCAACACAAACTGGCATAACATTTTCAACACAAATATCTGATCGTTTGATAGGATTCATCCTATCATTTGGGTCCACAACACCCTTGAAATCAAGTTTAGAAGTTAAAGTAATACAGTCATCCGGCCTAGATAAACTATTACAGTTATCCATCCTAGATAAACTATTACAGTCATCCAAATTAGTTAAATTATTACAGTCATCCGAATTTAAAGAAGTTTTTGACTTGTCATGACTCCAGATGAACCAATTCACTGTAGAGTAATTGGCACCTGGGTGACCTAACCCCATTGTTTGACCACCACAACTTTCATCATCGTCCACCTGATCCTGTTGGGTCATATCTGCACTACTTTTACTTATATTAGAGTTTGACTCAGACGTGACACATTCTTTTTCGAAAAGATCATTTTTTGGATGTGGTTTTGGAATGGGTATATATTCACTTTTGCTCAAGGGTAAAAATAGAGATTTTACAATTCCCTTTTTATCGTTATACCCAATTCCATCTTTGACGAAAGATTTCCTTGAACAATCAAGGATATCAGTATGAGCATGCTTTCTTACATTCCATTTGTCCACAACAATTTGGAGATGATTTGTTTCATTTCTAGATATTTCTAGTTTTTCAGTTAAGTCATTTATTAAAAAATCTTTTCTGAGAACAAATTCTTTTAGAGTGTGCATTTCAGCTATTGTTGCATTTAACTTTCGCTGATATGCTAACTCATTTTCTTTCATTTCAGTGTTGATTTTTCGGATGTCATCCATCTCTCTTAAAATTCTCCTATTGTGGGATAAACAGTAAGCAACGGCTGTAACACACCTTGGTGAGCACAACTTTGATTTTATTTCAAGCGGGATACTTACCAGGTCTCTCTCCTCAACCTTCTTCTGCATGCTCTGCGGTTGTTGATCAGCCTTGCTTGTGGAAGTCTTCTCAGCAACTAAAGCTTCCTCAGCAGCAGCCTCCTTGCCCTTGTCCTCACTCAACACACCTTTTAGACCAGCCTTCTCCATCCCTTCTCCTTTTGGCATCTCTGCTGATGACCCTTCCAAGGAGCTCACACCAAGTGTTGATTTTGTGCAGATTTTTGCCATCAGTGCCTTGTTCACTTCAGCCTCTGCCACAGCAGCTTCCTCTCCCCAGTCAAAATCTTGAACCACAAGCACCTTCTGCTGGTTGGCTTCTCCTCCATCTGTGATTGCCACCATCCTCTTTGCCGGTTTAACTTCAGCTTGATTTAAGGTTGGACACTCATACTTGAAGTGTCCGAGAGTTTTGCAATTGTAGCACCTGATTTTTGATTTATCAAACCCAGCCTTTCCCAATCCAACCCTTCGACCTGTTCTGTCCTAGAACCTCTTAACCCTTAGAGTAATCATGGCCATTTGCCATTTCAGGTCCATCTCCTCCATATCATCGGGATCCACTTGATACATATCTTCCGGGCTCATCATGTCATTCTTCAGATCACCTGTCTTCAATGCTTCAAAGCTGGTCATGAAGGCGTTGAAGAGTTCAACGTGTTCATTAGCAAGCTTTGTTTGTTGAGGATTGAGAGTTGGGGGTTGAGGGTTCTTGCCACTGGGTTGAGAGTATGGAACGGTCTTTCCTGAACTGGAGCTACCACCAATCATTCCATCAGCATACACATGAGATGAGCTTGAACCCATGTTACCCACTGGAGTCATTAATGCTAAGTTTTTCATTGCAGTGATGGGTACTGCCTTCGGATTGGTCTGGTTCATCTCTCTCTTTGTGATGTCCATCTCAAACGACTTCAGTGTGTTGATAAGATCAGCCAAGGTAGACTGGGCGTCTAGATATTCTTTTCTGATCAGCATACACCGGATGCTCCATTCTTTTCGAAATGAGTCTAGCAGCTTCTTGATAGAATTTCTGTTGTTCACAGGAATTCCAGCCTTCTTCATCTTTGTCAACATGCTCATGAACCTATCAATGTGTGAGCTCAAACTTTCCCCACGAATACTGCCAAACATGTCATATTCTTTCTGCACCATGTCTTGCTTGTACTGGCGCATCTCTTCATTCCCTTCATAGTATTCATTCAACGCAAACCATAGATCATGTGCCGTGCCATACTCCTCAAACATGTTATAAACATCGTTTGATAAGGCCATGGTTAGAGCACCATAAGCCTTGTGATCTCTCTAGAGTAATTGTTTATCAACATCGGTGTAAGTGGTTGGATCAGGGTTAAACTCTTCCCCAGTGGCAGTGGTTCTCATGGGAATGTGTGGGCCCAACTGGATAGAGTTCCATTGGGTGAAGTCTGTAACATAGAAGAATGACCTCATTCTGTTCTTCCAAGTCCCATAGTCTTCAGCACCTTTTAACTTAGGTACTCTGGTTGTGGTTCCGGTTTCAAGTTCTTGTTGAGTGATAGGGTTAACTATAGAATGGTTATCGTTACCAGCCATGATTTAGATGAATTTTAGGAATTTAGTTAAACAGATTTTAGTTATCAGTCCAGAGAATGTCCAAGTCCGTAAGTACACAGCTAAGTGCGCAGATAAGTGCGCAGGTAAGTTCACAATTAAGTTCACAGCAGTCCAGATAAGTATGCAGCAACCTGTAAGAATGTAAACAGCCTTGTCAAGTTGTAGTCTTTGTTAACTGCGCAGCTCGGAAGTATACGTGTGGATGTGTTTCTTGATAAGTGCGCAGATCAGTCAACACTTGGGCATGATAAGTGCTCAGTGCTTACTGATCAGCCTGCGTACTAAAATAAGTGCGCAGACACTTAAACTCTCGTTTAAGATTTTAAGTTCGCAGAAACCCTAGCCAAGTACTCAAGACTACACCTTCAGTAAGTGCGCACAAATCCAAGATTTCTGTTTAAGTACACAGAAACCCTAAATAAGTGCTCAAGACAATGGAAATGCAATAAGTGCGCAGAAAACCTGATTGCGTACTAAAACCACAAGTTTAAGTACTCACAGACACAAGTATGCAATGTATGAGCCAAGTACTCAAACTAAGAAACAAGTGCTCAACTTATGGGCTAAGTGCGCAGGATATATGAAATAAGTGCGCAAAATAAGCTGTAAGAAACACAACACTCAGCTGAATCCTTTCCAAACCATTTTTTAATCTAAATAACACACTCTAAACTTTTAGAAACACGATTTTCACGAAATTTGAAACCAAAATATAAGAAAAACACCTAAATTTTAAAGTTTATAAGAAAATAATCTTGATAATAAAAACTAACAAGATGAGGGTTTTGGTATCTTAAAGTAGATACAATCTAGAGCACAGAGGCTCTGATACCAAATTGTAAGTCCCAAATGCTAGATCTTGTTAAGTGCAAGAGATTGTTATCACTTAGAAACACCTATGAATTAGGTGTTTTAAGTGACTAATCTTCTACAATCAAAGAAACTAGATGAATATTGTAAGAACCGACACACAAGATGAATAATACAATAATTCCATTGATGATTTAACACTGAAGAACCATGGATTACAGCAAGTACGCACCTATCTTGTGCTATCAAAAGATAATGACCAAAACCCTAACCCTAAAGCTGTGCACACACATCCTTTATATAGAAATCCCCTGGGCCTGCGCACTTAACTTAAGTGCGCAGAGCCCGTGTACTTAAGTGCGCAGCAGTAGGGTTTGACTACAAAACTATGCCATAATTACACACTAAGTCCTTCAACAATCAAGCTATACAATATACTATCAAAAGTCTCTAATCTGGTAACCGTGGTCTCAATATAACCCAACAGAGAGCAATGGCACCAGTGTTGTCACACAGTATCTCGATTGGTTTCTTCATCCGGGCAGCCTCCTTTGCAGCATCCGATGCAGCATTGTATTCTGATTCATAGGTGGATTAAGCAACCACACTTTGCTTAAAGCTGTTCCAAGTTACAGCCCCACCATTCAGAATGAAAACATATCCCGTTTGTGACCTTGAATCATCACGATCAGTCTGGAAGCTTGCATCAGTATAACACTTAACTGACAGCTCCTCATCCAGTCCTCCATGTATTAAGAACATGTCCTTAGTCCTTTTCAAGTACTTAAGAATGTTCTTCACTACAGCCCAGTGACTCTCTCCCGGATTCTATTGATATCTACTCGTCATGCTAAGAGCATACGAGACATCAGGTCTAGTACATAACATGGCATACATGATGGAACTAATCGCAGAAGCATATGGAACACCTTCCATTTTCTTCTTTTCCTCTTCAGTGTTTGCACACTGCTTGTTATTAAGAATGATTCCATGTGCCATGGGCAAGAGCCCCCTTTTTGAGTCTTGCATTGAGAAGCGTCGTAAGACCTTATCAATATATGTACTTTGACTCAAACCAAATAACCGCTTTGATCTATCTCTGTAAATCTTTATTCCCAGAATATAAGCGGCTTCACCAAGATCTTTCATTGCGAAACATTTACCAAACCATGTCTTAACATCTTTAAGCATAGGGATATTGTTTCCAATGATTAGTATGTCATCTACATACAGTATAAGAAAAGTGATATAGCTCCCATTTGATTTCTTGTAAAGACACGGTTCATCTTCGTTCTTGATAAAACCAAACTCTTTGATTTTTTGATCAAAACGGAGATTCCAGCTACGAGATGCTTGCTTTAATCCATAGATGGATTTATTCAGCTTGCATACCTTATTAGGATTCTTTGGATCGACAAAACCTTCAGGTTGAACCATATAGACATCTTCCAATAAGTGTCCATTAAGGAACGCGGTTTTGACATCCATCTGCCATATCTCATAGTCATAATATGCAGCAATGGCAAGTAGAATTCTAATAGACTTAAGCATGGCTACTGGCGAGAAAGTTTCCTCATAATCAACTCCTTGAGTCTGAGTAAAACCTTTCGCTACAAGCCTTGCTTTATAGGTTTGCACATTCCCATCCATGTCAGTCTTCTTCTTGAAGATCCATTTGTTTCCCACAGTCCGACATTCGGCAGGAAGATCAACCAAATCCCAGATTCGGTTATCATTCATAGATTGCATCTCTGCATTCATGGCTCCTTGCCATTTCTTAGATTCTGAATCCAAGATTGCAGCTTTGTAAGTAGCAGGCTCAGCTTCATCAATCATGAAGATATCGTCATACCTTACAGGTGCACGACGATCTTTAATACTTTTCCGAACACTTAGCGTTTCTGTTGTTTCTTGTGTCCACTCAAGCTCAACTTCAACAACTGGATCAGTTACTTCTGTTTTTGTCTGAACACCTGGTTCAGTCACTTGTGAATCTCAAATTTCTTCAAGATCCACATGATTATATCCAATCTCTCGCGCCAGAAGCTCTTCCTCTAAGAAAGTGCCTCTGCGTTTAGTGAAAATCTTATTTTCAGTGGGGTGGTAAAATAGGTAACCGATCTTCTTACCGTATCCAACGAAAACCACTTTTTTGCCTCTGGGATCTAGTTTATCCGAAGATTCTAGAGTGACATAAGCATTACATCCCCAGACTTTAAGGTAGGATACATGAGGTTTCTTTCCATGCCATATCTCATAAGGCGTTTTATCAACCTTCTTCGTTGGAGCTATATTCACAAGTCATGCGGCGGTTTCCAAAGCATAACTCCAAAAGGATTTTGGAAGGTTTGTTCGACACATCATTGATCGAATCATATCTAATAGAGTTCGATTTCTCCGCTCAGACACACCATTATGTTGCGGTGTTCCAGGTGGAGTGAGTTGTGAAACTATTCCACAATCCTTTAGATGGTCGATGAATTCCTGACTAAGATATTCACCGCCTCGATCTGATCGAGGCATTTTAATAGTTCTATTTAGCTGATTTTCTACTTCGTTTTGGTACACCTTGAACTTTTCAAGAGTTTCATGTTTATGCTTCATAAGATAAAAATAACCATATCTACTGAAATCATCAGTAAATGTAACAAAGTATCTTTCTCCATGTCTTGACATTGTTCTGAATGGACCACATACATCTGTATGTACAAGTCCTAACAGATCATTAGCTCTTTCTCCAACATTTGAAAAAGGTGCTTTCGTTAACTTTCCACTTAAGCATGATTCGCATTTTCCAAACGACTATGAACCCTTGGAATCCAGGATTCCTGCGGTTTTGAGTTGTTTAACAAGATTCTCACTTATGTGACCAAGTCTACAATGCCACATATACGTATCATTAAAGTCCAACTTATTACGTTTATGGGAGATATTGCATAATATGTTATCATTTTGGATTTCTATCTCATAGATCCCATTGTTGGGTTTTGCATCAAAGTAAAATACATCGTTAAAATAAGCAGAAATAAATTCCCCATTGAAACGATAATTAAAACCTTGTCCTCACAAAGCCGAAACTGAAACAATATTTCTAGCCTTCACAGCAACTCTTTGTCCATTGCCAACATGGACCTCCAAGTCGCCTTGTTTCAGCTTTCTAATCTTTCTTAGTCCTTGCAAAACATTACAAATGTGGAAACCACATCCTGTGTCAAACACCCATGTTTTGCTAGGAAAAGCAAAGATTTCAATAACATATATACTTGAGGACTCTCCTCTTGAAGCCTTAGCTTGCTTCAGCTCAGCTAAATACTTAGCACAGTTCCTCTTCCAGTGCCCAGTTTCATCACAATGAAAACACTTGGCATCTTTTCGAAGTTTCTTATTGGCAACAGATTTGCCTTTGCCCTTCCCTTTGCCCTGATTGCCCATTTTCTTGGTGTTAGGTTTCTTAACTTGTCCCTCCTTGATCACTAGCACTGGTGCAGTCTTGCTAGGTATGTTCACCTCAGCAGTTTTGAGCATCTGATGCAGTTCTGCAAGTGTCTTTTCCATCCCGTTTATATTGTAGTTCATAAGGAACTGGTCATATGACTTGGGCAATGAGTTTAGGATAATATCCCCAGCTAACTCATCGCTCAAGGGGTATTCCAGACGAGCCAAGTGATCAAGATATGCCTTCATTTTTAGCACATGAGTGCTAACTGGCGTTTCTAGAACATACAACTTGTTCTCCGCCTTGAGAACAATTTTCAAGTTGCGGTGCCAGTCCATGAAGTTGGAGTAGTTAAGTTTGTCCTTCTCTAAGATGGACTTGAGAGAGAATTGGGAGGCGGAATTATTTTCAGTTGACATCTACAAAGTTCAAAATCTAATTTATTAGTATTTTATGTTTTAAATATCCTAATTTATCTTATGACCCAAAAGCAAAATTAATTAGGTAGGTAAACAACGATTGTTAATTGTGTCCACTACACAACTCTCCTTTTGGGGTTATCGCTAAAAGCGATGTATGTTTAACCCCAACTATGCCGACTTGTCAAACAAGCGATGTTTGGTCCTTTACTGTTAACTGTAACACCGGCCTATGTTACACAGGAACCGCGATGATTACCTTCACTCATGATCAACGCCTAGATGCAGGGTCAGCACTAACATTTGGGTTCGATATAGAATAAAGTGTTAACTCGTTAAGAGTGGCATGAAACATCAATTTAAAATTGGGATTTAATTTTAATATTTACCATAAATATATTGAATGACTCGTTAGCATGATGTGAGTCACACAACAGTTTATAAAATTCAATTTTATATTATTCGTGATAATTGAAACTCCTTTCAACACTCGACACGGTATAGTTTTAAATACCCTATTTAAACTACGTTCGTCGTATTATCGCGAATGGACTTGTTTTAATATTAATAAAACTCTTTTTATTAAATATGCTTTTCGGTTTTTATAAAACTTGTTTTAATAAAACCGTTGCCATGATTGTGAAAATTTTATTTATTTTGGGTTATCTAAATTATTTACAATAAATAAACCACAACCACAAAACATAATAATAAAATTAAACGAATCGAGCCCCTAATAGGTCGCCCGTTTCGTTTTAGCCATAAACGAAACGAACTAGTCAAAAGGGTTTCAAAACAATTTTGATATAACTCCCACTTGACCCGAGATCTCTATCTTCATGGAACCTGTTCGCCTTTTTTTCTTCGTCTTGATCTTGTACTTGAAGGATTACAACAATAAATTTGAAAATACAATAAAATCAAATCTATTCTAATCCTATCTATTACACCGGATCCAATATCCGTAATAAAAAATACAAATCAATAAAGAAATAAAACCATCACAAACACAACCATGACAAGGGTCAAATACCTAGGGCTCGATTCACATCACAATCCATGAACAACTAAAAGCTTTTGATCTTTTGTCAAAATAAACAATTTTTGACAAATAAAACAAAGATCAAAATTATAACTTTACCATCTATACGCGCGTAACCGTGGCTCTGATACCACTGTTGGGAATCATGGTATCGTATAAACAGCGGAAGCGGTTTATATTTATTAGATAAATCGATTTTATACATTATATAATCTTAGCCGATTTATATGTATAAATATATATTTGATTTTATTAATCCGATTAATAAAATATTCCCAATCAGGATCTCAGTTAAACGCGTATAAACAAATAAATAATAAACAACCATAGGGGGTTTAGTAATCAACCTTTGACGACTACACCGGAATTGCAACACGCGGGTTACAACGTGTTGAAGAAACACCAATCTAACAGTCTGTATATGATAGTGCTAGAATGTAAATACAAGAAAGGACGTGATTCTCATTCATAAACACAAAGGTGAATACAGGACACTAATCTAGACTATTACAGAGTTTCGACCATAATTTATCTTTCACAACTATATAATATGAATTCTCACTCGTCGATGACGACGAAGGGGGTATTTATAGGCCCCTGAGGTGGTCTGTGATTGGCTGTGAGGAGAATGACAGTTGTCTTGTATTATTACGACCGTTGTCATTCTCCGCGTTGTCGCTCTGTGGTTGGTCCACGTGTCCTGCTGTTGTCCTTTTCTGTACCTCGTACCTGCAGGAGATCATGGAGCAGGGAATAAACGCCTCTGATTGGCCACATGTCCCTGCTCTTGTCGGGTGACACATGTCCTCTCTTTAAGTAGTGTGCGCCGTCTTCTAGAACTCCACGTCACATTGCTGTGTTGACATGTGTGTGAGTGTAAGGTCGTGCGCACGCGCGGGTACATATCTCTTCAAGTCCCCCTAGTCTAGGGTGTTGTATGCGTAGCATGCGAGACGCTGGACTTAGAAGTGTCAACGCGGGTGGTTTTTGTGCTTTTTCCTGACTTCTGGTATTCATGCGCGGTGTCTTGCAAGTGGTGAGGTTGCGGACGTCTATAATTAATACTCACATCAATATTGTCAGGTCGCGCGTATGAAACGACAGGTTGGTAGCCGGAACGTCCCTGATGGTTGTACAGTGTCAGAGACGTGGAGTGCCCGCCCAGTCGTTTCAAATGTGTTTTCTCTTTCTTCCTGTGACGTGTAATTTTCTGGTTGGTTGGGCCTTCCATATTCAAAAAACCTTTAGACCACGTGTAATCCCCCTATTTAACCCCCCCCCCCTTTTTCATCCGTTTCTTCTTACTTTCTTTTCAAGTACTCTCTCTAATTTTCTCTCCATTGTTCATCGATTTTTTCATCTTTTTACTGTTTATTAGCATCCGAAGGGTGATTTCACGCTTACAGATGGAACATATTACGAATATCCCGAAGAGAAAACGTAGAGGCTCTAGGAGAGGGGATGATGGATCAAAGAAGGGGCTGCCTCATGCCAACGAGGTCACGGCAGTTTGGGGGAGGGATGAGTTTAGGTAGTTCCGGAGGGAGTATGGGTTCCCCTCCTCGTATGGCGTGGAGGTACCCTCTCCTGATAAGACGATCCTTGAACCCCCTGCTGGGAAAGTTGGGTTGTATGCTGCATATTTTTGGGACTGCAACTTTAGGGTCCCTATAACCCAGTTTCTTGGCACCTTTGTGCGGGCGGTGGGGGTTCATATTAACCATATCCACCCTGGTTTGATGTCTAGGCTCATGTTCTTTAAGTTCTGTTGCAATGCCCACAAGATTGAACCCTTGGTGGACATGTTTTATGTATTTTATAGTTTGAGTTTTGTGGAGAGCTGGCTCTCTTGCAGGCCACGCGCTGGGGTGCCTGCATGTGCTGGGGCAGGTATGAAGAGCTTTCGGGAGTGGAAGCCCAAGTTTTTCTGGATCAACCAAGGGGTTATCACCATAGAGATGGGTTGGTTGGACCTAGCTGAGGGGATAGGGAAGGTTGTGTTGATTGATTACAAGGAGCAGGAGTGGTTCAAAACTCTGACCAGTCATCTTGTGGACCTTTGTGAGATCCCGGAGATTGGGTTGGTGATGGCTAGGATGAGCATTAAGTATGAGGTGAAAGGCCGTAATCTGCATCTCACTCAGGATGGCAAAGGTTAGTTGGTGTTCTTTTTGTTATCGCTCTTTGCGCACCATTTATTTATTGTCGTTAATTCGCCCTTTGGTATGTTTTGCTTTCAGATGTCGAGAATTTGTATGACATGTTGTTGGGCGGTGACAACATGGGCTTTGCATTTAGGGAGCTGGCGGAGGATGAATTATATATCTTGGAGAGGGCGTGGGACACGTTGATTCGTCCCCAGCTGGATGTGGCGGTGCAAGAGCAGGCCCCGCCGCAGCTGTTAATAACTGAAGAAGGTGAGTCCTCACCATTTTTTGATAATCCTTCGCCCGTCAACATGTTCAAATGGATGGGCTTTCAGATGTCGAGAATTTGTATGACATGTTGTTGGGCGGTGACAACATGGGCTTTGCATTTAGGGAGCTGGCAGAGGATGAATTATATATCTTGGAGAGGGCGTGGGACACGTTGATTCGTCCCCAGCTGGATGTGGCAGTGCCGGAGCAGGCCACGCCGCAGCTGTTAATAACTGAAGCAGGTGAGTCCTCACCATTTTTTGATAATCCTTCGCCCGTCAACATGTTCATGCGGACGGCCTAGTCGGAGAGTACTCGGGGAATACTCGGCCTAGGCGTAGAGTACTCGGTCCTCGGCAACCTACCTTGTAGCGATTACTCGGAGAGTACTCGGCTTTCGAGACCTTGTTTTACAACAGAGCTTCTGACTCATCGGGATCCTTCTCTCCACGTCCATCGTCCGCAGGCACTCATGAACCTCAGCCGCCGCCTGCGCATGCCGTGGATGATAGTAATGAGGATACTGAGGACGATGACTTTCTTATCCATCGTATCGCCAAGCCGCAGTCAGGGGTAGTCGGAGGTGAAGATTGTTATTTCGTTCTGAACCACGAGGTGGTTAATAGATATTTTGAAAATTACCAACCTTTTGAATGAAGCTACGTTGAACTTTCAGATGCGTTCGTTCAAGGAGAGTCAGTGGTGAAGCTGACTGAGGAGGTGTAGGGCGTGATGGTGACGAGGCCTGTTTCAACTGGGGCGGCGGAGACTGGGCCTGTTACTGCCGATGTGCCCCGCCAGAAAAAGCGGTCCAGGCGTGTTGGATCTAAAGGCAAGAAGATTGTGGGAGAGTTGACACCCCCTGTTGAAAAGAGGGTGAAATTGGATGACCTTGTGAATTCCGCAGAAGATAGCTTGTTGGGTAAGTGCCTGTATTTCTTTTGCTATCTGTGTATGTTATGATTGTGGGTATTTGCTGCTCGTCATTCTATTTTTGCAGCGGATTTGCTAAATATATCAGTGGCCCCATTTGCTGAAGGGTTTAACCTTGGTTCTTCGGAGCAGAAATCTCCAACCCGGGAGATTCAGGAGCCTGTTCGCACTGAGTTTCAGGATGACGTTTTGGTACTATCGTCTCCGGCGCATCAATCATCACTTACTCGTCAGCCCACGCCTGTGCGTCAGCCGACGCCTTCGCGCCAGCTGACACCTCCGCGCCAGCCGACTCCTCCGTGGTAGCCGACACCCACGCGTCTGCCTACCCCTCCTCAGGATATGTTAGAGGCTGGCTCTGGGCGGGTGTCGCCCACTGACGTGAGCGACGGTTATGGGCGAGATATTGACATGACTGTGGATGATGACGATAAGAATAAGAAGAGGGTGACTACCGAGCCTGGGGGTAGCTTTTCTAATGCCCCTCCCCATGGAGGTGGTGAGTCATCCGCTGGTATTTTTGTGCCAAACTGGACGTTGACACCAGCCACTCGATTTCTTGATATGGAGGATTGCCGCCAGTTTTTGGCTAATCTTGTCCCTCCCGGGCAACGTGAGCACCAGGCCACTCGTCCACAGGGTGAGCTCATGGATGACCATATTATAAGTATGGCAAAAATGTTGTCCACCTCCACTGAGATTGTGCGCGAGTGGGGTCTATGGCTCATGACCGTAACAGATTCCACCAGGATTTGAAGCGCGTGACTGATGAGCGCGACCAGATGCACAACGAGTTGAAGCGTGCGAAGTGGGGTGCTGTTACCTTCCGCGAGGAGCGGGATAAGCTTCAGGGGCAATTGTCTGAGAGAGAGCAACAGTGGAAGATTGCTTGTGCCAAGAAAAATGCGAAGATGGAGGCGTCTGCCAAGCGAATCAGTGAGGCTGACGCGTGGAATGAAGAGACCTCTAAAGAGTTGGCTCGTATGGATAGGCTTGCGAAGCAACATTACAACAAGTTGCTTGAGTCTCGTGACTTGTTGAGGGAGAAGGATGAGGAGATTGCCCAGTTGAAGGCGGCTAAGGAGGAGACGGATAAAGAGAATCTGGCGTTGCAGCAGCAGAACGTCGACCTCGAAGGGGAGCTGTTGGATACCCGCGAAGAAGTGCGCTTGGCGGAGAGTGATCATGAGTGGTTGCTCACCAGCTGTGTCCCTGAGGTCTGTTTTTATCTCTTACCTTTGTGTCTTCTCGTTTGACGGCCTTTGATATTTGTACTGAATGTTTCTTCCTGATGTTTGGGTAGGTGGCTTATTATGTGAAGAACTGCGACCAGACGCGCCAGGCTGTGGCGGCAGTGAACGCTGCCGTGAAGCTTGTGGGGCGTAAAGCTGGGTTTCTGGAGGGTTACCAGCATGCTAAGGACGGCAAAGCCCTGGAGCAGTTCGCGTTACATGGGCAGGATCTTGATGCTGTTTTTGCGAAGAAGGCTGTTGACTTTTATGGATTGAAGTATGAGCTGGTTGATTTCATTGTTGGCCACCAAGACCGCCCATCTTGCTATGAGTTGAAGCAGTCCTTTGACAAGCAAGGTCTTGTGCACACGCGGCGTGAATATGCCCTTAGGAGGGCCAAGGCGGCAGATGTGGCTTCGGGTGAGCAGCCCGAGGCTAGTGAAAAGTTGGACTTTTCTGGGTCTGAATAAGATGATGAATATAGCGACGCGTCCTCTGAGTTTAAAGATTGAAGCCTGCTGCTGCTCTATTTTACTTTTTATCTGTAAATGATTTCAACATCTTTAATGTCTTATGTTGTAATTGAAACCTTTCTTTTGGTGAAAATGTGTTTGTTTGATATTTCTTGCTCAAGTTTATTGTTTCGCGCCAGTTTTAAGTATATGGCCTAGCATTGGTTTATAATATGTGCACACGACTAGCTTGTTTTGCGTGTTGTACCTTAACCATACAAACGTGCAGTCAAGAAATTGCAAATTATCGGTGCAACTTTTGTTTAGGCATTGTATCTTAACCATACAATGTTTGGGTTGCGCGTTGTATCTTAGCCATACTACGCGCAGTTTTAGGAAATTGTAGATTATTAATGCAATTTTAGTTTAGACATTGTATCTTAATCATACAATGTTTGGGTTGCGCGTTGTATCTTAACCATACAGCGCAGTTTAGAAAATTGCAGATTATCAATGCAATTTTAGTTTAGACATTGTATCTTAACCATACAATGTTTGGGTTGCGCGTTGTATCTTCGCCATACAACGCACAGTTTAGGAAATTGCATATTATCAATACAATTTTAGTTTAGACATTGTATCTTAACTATACAATGTTTGGGTTGCGCGTTGTATCTTAGTCATACAACGCGCAGTTTAGGAAATTGCAGATTATCAATGCAATTTTAGTTTAGACATTGTATCTTAACCGTACAATGTTTGGGTTGCGCGTTGTATCTTAGCCATACAACGCGCAGTTTAGGAAATTGCAGATTATCAATGCAATTTTAGTTAAGACATTGTATCTTAACCATACAATGTTTGGGTTGCGCGTTGTATCTTAGCCATACAACGCGCAGTTTAGGAAATTGCAGATTATTAATGCAATTTTAGTTTAGACATTGTATCTTAACCATACAATGTTTGGGTTGCGCGTTGTATCATAGCCATACAACGCGCAGTTTAGGAAATTGCAGATTATCAATGCAATTTTAGTTTAGACATTGTATCTTAACCATACAATGTTTGGGTTGCGCATTGTATCTTAGCCATACAACGCGCAGTTTAGGAAATTGCAGATTATCAATGCAATTTTAGTTTAGACATTTAGATTGCCGCTTTTGAAGTGTGCGGCATTCGCTTAATTTGTCATGTGATATCTTGAATGAGTGTTTATAGGACGAAGTGCATGTAAAGCAAAGAAATTTCCAGATCTCATTCCACTAAATGGCGCAACGGCCTTCATTACAAGTTGGGATACTATTACATGTAGCATTTTCTTAATTGAGCGGCGTTCCATGTTCGGGGAACGGGCTTGTCGTCTACGGTTGATAGCTTGTAGGCTCCCTTGCCAAGGACTTCTGTGACGCGGTATGGTCCCTCCCAAGTGGGGGCCAGTTTTCCTTTAGGTATTGCGCCGCTGGCTTCATTGTTTCTAAATACGAAGTCCCCCATGCGAAAGGTGTGAGGTTTGACTTTTGCATTGTAGTACTTTTCCAATTGTTGTTTGTAATTTGCTTCTCTTGCTGCGGCTCGTTCACGGCGTGCTTCTGCCAAATCCAAGTTGATGCGCAGTTCTTCATCATTGTTCGTCTAGGTTGTTGAGAGGACTCTTGCGGACGGGCATCCAATCTTTGCGGGTATCATAGCCTCAGAGCCATATGTTAGGCTGAACGGAGTCTCACCGGTGCTCGTTTTTGTTAATGTGCGATTAGCCCATAGCACGCTCGGCAGTTCTTCCACCCAGGCCTTCCCTTTAGTGCCCAGTCTTGATTTGATGCCTTCCACTATCCGTCGGTTCGCGCGTTCCACTCGGCCATTGCCTTGCGGGTGTGCGACCGAGGTGAATGTGGGTTGGATGTGCAGGTCTGCGTACCATTTCAGCAATCCTTTGTCTGCAAATTGGGTCCCGTTGTCTGTAACGATTGTCATGGGTAACCCAAAACGACAAATGATGAACTCCCAAACGAACTTTTTAACATGATTGGCCGTGATCTCAGCGAGTGGTTTAGTTTCGACCCATTTCGTGAAGTAATCAATTGCGACTATCAGATATCGTCTCTTCCCCGTTGTCATTGGGAATGGTCCCACGATATCGATAGCCCACTTCTGGAATGGCCACGCTGAGGTTACTGGGATAAGGTCGTTTTTGGGCCGCAAGGTGTTGGGAGCATGGCGTTGGCAAGAATCACACTTGCGGATGATCTTCAGCGCATCTAGATGCATGCCCGACTAGTAGTATCATGCGTTCATAATTTTGGCGACCACCATGCATGGCCCAGCATGTATTCCACATATCCCTTCGCGTATCTCTCGCACTAGGTAGTCTGCATCGACTGCATCCACACATTGCAGTAGTGGCCCTAGGTATGACTTCCGATAGAGCACCCCGTCTTGTATTTGGTATTGTAGGGCTTTGTGTTGTATCTTTCTGGCCTCGGCGCATTGCTCAGGCAACGTGCCTGTGGTGAGGTAAGAAACTATCGGGGTCATCCAGCTGTCAACACCCGTTTGGATTACGTTGACCTCTTTGGGTGGAACAGACGGTTTGCTCAGGGTTTCAATTCGGACCTCTTTTGCTAAATGGCTAAAGCTTGTAGAAGCCATTTTGCTTAGAGCGTCCGCCGGCTTGTTTTGACTGCGTTTAATGTGGTCGATGGTGCAGCTAGGAAAGTTGGCCATGAGCCCTTTAGCGCGTTGGAGATACATGATCATGAGGGTTCTTTCGCTTCATATTTCCCTGTAATATGACCCACCCGCCACCAGCATTGAATCGACATGCGCGAAGATGTGTTTAGCGCCCAGCTTTTGCGCGATGCGTAGTCCGGCGAGGAAAGCTTCGTATTCGGCCTCGTTGTTGCTGGCCTTGAATTCGAGTCTGATTGCATATGTGAACTCCGTGCCGTCCGGACTAACTAGGCGGATTCCTGCGCCTACGCCATCTTCGTTTGAGGCTCCATCTGTGTAAAGATTCCAGATAGCCTTTTCGTCACATGGTGGTTGCGGGTCTTGCTCTGCTTTGCATTCCTCGATTTTTTCTTGAGGTACTTCCGCTATGAAATCTGCTAGTATCTGTCCTTTAATCGTTAGGCGTGTCTTGTAAGAAATGGTGTGCTCGCCCAGTTAGATGGCCCACTTTGCCAGTCTTCCGGAGATTTCTGGCTTGGACATGACATTGTTCAGCTTGTAGTAGCTCAGCACATTGATGGGATGTCCCTGGAAGTATCTACGTAATCTTCGCGACGCGTGAACGAGAGCCAACACCAGCTTTTCCATGGTGGTGTACCTGGTTTCTGCATCTGTCAGGACCCTGCTGATGTAATAGATGGGTGTCTATACCAGTTTTCTGTCAACCATCAGTACCGCGCTCACCGCTTGCTCTGTTGCGCAGAGGTACATTGTCAGTGGCTCCCTTGGGAGTGCGGCGGTGAGTGTTGGTAAGTCCATCAGACATTCTTTCATCTCTTGGAATGCCTTCTCCGCCTCGGCGGTCCACTTGAAATGATTCTTTTTTAGGCAATTCTTTAATGTTTCGATGAATGGGATTGATTTGCTTGCGTGGTGTGACAGGAAACGGTTGATTGCGACCAGACGTCCATTCAATGTTTGAACCTCTTTTAGCGTGGATGGGGAAGGCATTTGCGCAATGGCTTGTATCTTTTCAGGGTTCGGTCGGAAACCATCTTTAGTGACCACAACGCCAAGGAACTTTCCTTCTCCATCCCAAACGCACACTTGCTTGGGTTCAGCTTCATACAGATTTCTTTCAAATGTTTGAAGGTTTCTTCGATATCCTTCAGCATTTGATCCTCTTCCTTACTGTTGATGACCAGGTCATCCACATAGACTTCCAGGTTCTTCCCTATCTGTTTGGCAAATGCGCGGTCCATTAACCGTTGGTATGTAGCTCCCGCATTTTTTAGGCCAAATGGCATCTTGGTGTAACAGTAGACTCCCTTGTCAGTGTGGAAAGCTGTTTTGTCTTCATCCTCTAGCGCCATCTGGATTTGATGGTACCCTTTGTAGGCATCCAGGAAGTATTTGAATCAGAAAGGCGCTAGTGATTCAATCTTCAGATCGATTTCTGGCAGCGGGTAGCAGTCTTTGGGACATGCTTTGTTGAGGTCTGTGTAATCTACACACATCCTCCAGCCGCCATTGCTTTTCTTGACCATTACTGGGTTGGTATCTTGTTTCTCTCAGGATTCCAACTTTTAACAGTTCCCCTATTTGTTCTTTCATCGCTTGTGTTTTTTCAGCACCCATGCTTTGTCGCTTTTGCGCGATGGGTTCGACTGAGCGATATGTGTTGAGCTTGTGTTGGGCGAGTTCGCGTGGGACCCCAATCATATCTGATGGTTGCCATGCGAAGACGTCCATGTTTTTTTGTGGAGCAACTACTTCAAGTGATCTCGGATGTTTTCTATGATTGCTGGTCCTAGTGTGATGGGCTGGTCAGGGAACTTTGGGTTCAGGATTGATTTCTCTGGTTCCGTGCGCGAGCATGGTTTTAACATCTTCGCTGGGTGGGATTCTGTGGTCATGGCACATTCTCTGTTAGCCCATACGATTGCCACACCGTTCGGGGTGGGGAAACCAATTGCGCCATGGACTGTGGAGGTGACCATGTTGTACGAGGCCATGGAGTCCCGCCCTAGGATGATATCGTACTTGGATTTTGTTGGGATGACAAGGAATGTGACTTCTTCGGTTTGCGAGTGCCCATGTGCTCCCAGAGTGAGAGGAAAAGATATCTCCCCGAGTGGGGTCACGACTTCATTTGAAAATCCCATAATTGGGGAATTGATGGGGCGCAGTCGTTGTTTATCCTCATCATCTAGCAGGTCGAAGCACTGCCCATGCATGATATCGGAGTTGCTGCCAGTGTCCATGAATGCCCTGGTGGTTCAGTAATGGTCAAAGATGGCTGTGACAATGATCACCCGCGTGGCGGACAGCTCGCCTTTGACCATTGGGAAACATACTTGTTGCTCTTTCCACTCAGCGATTGTTTCTGGTTTTTGCTTCTGGAGCCGGCGTCCACCGGCATGAATCATCATGCTCACGTTCTTTATCTTTTTTGGCGGTGGTCCCGCCGTTTGATTGCGCTCCACGTTTTGTAGCCGATATCCGAGCTTGCCGGATTTTAACGCGTCCTCAATGGCTTGCCTCAACTGGTAGCATTTATCAGTATCATGGCCTATGTCTTGATGATAAGCACAGAACTTGTTGTGATCTAATCCTTCCCTCTGCTTTATGACCTTTGGTTCTGGGAAATCAATATTTTCTATAGCCAGGACTTGCGCTGGCGTTTTCATCAAGGGGGTCCAGTTGTTGTGGCTCCTTCTTCCTGACTTGTGCATGAGTGACGCATTGTTTTGGTATTCTTGAACCTCAGCGGGTTTTGTTACTGTCGGGGTGGCTCCCTGAAGCCTGGTCTAGACGTTTCCTTTGTGTATCTGTGTATTGTGGTGCTTGGATTATGCTCCAGACAGATAGCTCTCTTACGGTTTTTGCGTAATTCTTCGCGCCGCGCATGATTTCTTCCCAGGTGTTTGGCATACCTATGCATCCAGCCAATGTGCGAATCAGTGAGTCACATCTCACTCCTTGCGTGAACGCCACCTTCATGAGTTCGAAACCAATTGGCCCGATTTGCAGGGCCTCCCGATTGAACCTGGTGATGTAATCCTCGATGGATTCATTTTCACGCCTCTTGACTTGCAAGATGTCAGTGGAGTCGCGTTCTATTCTTTTGTTTTGGTTGAAGTGGTCCGAAAACTTGTCGGTTAGTTCTTTTAAGTTGTCTATCTTGCCATTTGGCAGGCTGTCGAACCATACTCGCGCAGCGCCCGTGAGCGTCTGCGCGAACATGTGACACCACGCGGGCAGGCTCCACCTTGCACATTTTCCTACGATTTCAAAGCTTCTCAAATGGTCGTCAGGGTCACCCGTGCCATCGATTTTTCCCAAAGTGCTTGGTATTTTTGTTCTTGCGGGTAATGTGGCGAGTGCGATACGCGGTGTGAATTTTGACTTTTCACTGAATGAGGGAGGGTAGTATGGTTGCGTGAGATCGTCCTCACCAGACATCAAGTGTGCTCGATCAACAGTGTTGGTCAAGAACTGGCTTGTGTCACGGTGAAAACGGCTTTGGGACTCATCGGAGTCTTCCCTCCAAGTTGGGTCAGTGACCTGATTGCTCCTGTAACACCCCAACCGATGGCGGAAACATCGAGGTGCCACGTATGAATGATTGTTCAGTAGCTCATGGTAGTACATAAGTTTAAATAATCCTTTAATACATTTCAATATTGAATTACATTAAAGTCTACATCAAGTAATCAACAAAGCTTCAAATATCTCCTCATGCTAGCTCTAGACTTCAAGCATCAGTATTTCCTGTTGAGTTTGGAAAAATGGGGGGGTCAACTAGAAGTTGGTGAGAATACATAAGCCATGTTAAGCATATAGTTTGAGTATAAAAGTTTAGCAATTCGTATGTCTATCGTAAATTTAAGTCTACATGAATAGTATAATATGTTGACATAATCAAACCTCCGACTAGTTTAGGTCCATCCCGTCATCTACGGTTCACCTTAGTAATATGTTGAACGATAACAATCACCCACGTTACCTATGTAGGAGGTACACGTATCCGGGTGGGATTGTCAATCCAATAGATCTATTATTGAGTATCGCCAGCTTGGCCATAGCTAATGATTATGTAAATGTTGAAACTCGTTGAAACTCGTTGAAACTGTTGACTAATTCATGAGGCAATAAAGTTTACTACTAGATATGCATGTTGAATTGCTTAAATAATTGTTGCAAGTACAAAGAATCGCATAAACATGGTTACGTAAACTCACCTTGGTATATTATTAGGTATTGAGGAATAGTATAAGTGTAGCCCAATAGATTGCCAAGTATTACCCTATGTATAAGGCAACAAATAAGTCTAAGTCTAACTAGTTTATAAGTATATCCTAGGGTTTCGATTTGGGGATATCCAATTGTTGAATTTAGAATAAAATGTTAATTAAATAAAGGGAAATTTGATAATTAAATAAAAGAAAGTCTTTTTATAAAATTTGAATTTTAGAATGCTCACAATAATGTGTTTGAAGTATAAAAATAATTTTTATAAAATTATTTCCTTTAAAATAGATTTTTAAATCTATTTATTACAAATTGCCAAAATTTAACTTTAATATTTAAAAATACTAAAATTAAAGAATTATTATTTTAAAAATCATATTTCTGTTCTAAATATTTAAAAATAAATTGTATAAAATTTTAGTGCAAAAATAATAAAAATTGAATTTATTATGATTTAATTATGATTAAATCTAACAAAAATTGATTAAAAATATAAAATAAATGATTTTTCTGATTTAAAAATCATTTCAGTAAAGTTCAACATTGTACAAACATAGGATAATTTTTGTAGAAATTAATAAAATTGTTTTGATATTTTAATGGATTTTTATAAATATAATAGTATAAAATTGATTTAATTATTATAAATATTAAATAAATGAATTTCAGAAAAATAAAAATTGTAGATGAAACTTTGACATCAGATTTGTTAAAAATAATTTTTTTTTAGAATTTATAACAAGGTTTTAATAATTAAAAATGAATTTACAAGATTAAATGTAATATATATATATATATATATATATATATATATTTTAGTTTGATTAAAAAGGTGAAAAAAAAAGGAAAAAGGGGCGCCCAAGCCGGGACTCGAACCCGGGTACCCTTGGTTACAAGCATCGATCACAACCACTTGGCCTAGGCCTGTGGTTGTGATTTAACTCTGTTTAAATAAAATAAAAACATTATCTCAAATCAGTTTATCCCCAATTCAAAATCTCGAGCCCTAGCTTTTTCAATCAAACAATCCACACATCCTTAACCTGATTAATGTTAGGGTTCTTGATGTGTGGTTGCCGATGAACAAACCCCACAACAATAATTATACTCACAAGGTTGTATTGAGCTCGATTAGCCGGTCACGTTAAAAAGTCAAACACGCGATCAAAACCAAGAACAGAAGAATTTTTAAGTGAAATTGAGAGTTGAGAGAGATAGTTCGGCGAATGTAGCAGGCTAGAGGGTCTTCAATTTATAGGGAAATATCTTGGTGTTTGATTTGGAAATAGTTGACCGAGTTATTAAGTTTGACGCGTCAAAGGTTCAAAATTGGTAATAATTGAAGGCCAATTGATAGTGAAATTGGTTGTGATAGGCCGATAATCAAGCTGTTAAATCAATCCATGATAAATTTCGCGTTAAACGTGCCAATTAACTGGTCAAAAGATGGAAAGTTATGCTGCTGCTGCTGTTCGATGTTTAGGAAGGGAAGGAGGAGGGAAATGAGGGTATGTTTATATGTTTTTAGAGTTGGTTTAAAATCAAATAAAGGTGTGGTCCAGGTGGTGTAAACGCGTGTGTGTGTGTAAGAGGTCTCCGGTTCGAAACCCGGCTGGACACACTTTTTTTTTTTTTTGTTAAAAGCAGTAAAGGGGTGTTTGGGCCGGCCTGAAGGGCCTTGGGCCTTGGGTCTTAGGCCTGTGGGCTCCAAATAAGGTAGAAGGGATGGGTTGGTATTGTAGGTTGGGTTTAGGCATGGTTGGGCTCAAGTAAGGGTGTCCATTTAATACTTGATAAAATATGAAGTATTATTATTATTATTATTATTATTATTATTATTATTATTATTATTATTATTATTATATGTATATATATGTATATATATATATATATAAGTTGTGTGGTCGGGAAATAAAACTTAGGCACATTATGAAAATAATATACGTATTATAATTTGAAAATTTGGCGATGTTACAGCTCCCGCCGTCGTGTCCCGCAGCTTTGGATGGCCCTTCCGATATGGTGACAGGCCTTCCTTCGCTGAAGGACAGTGCGCGGGATGCTTCTCTTAGCTGTTGTTCTTATAGCTTCTGTATGAATGCGTGTTTCAAGGCTTCCTTTTGTTGGGCGTACCACACCTCCGGACTAACCATCGGCGTTGTATGACCAACAGGTGAAGCTTGAAGATTATCTGTGGCGAAATGGAAGGACGGGGTCTGTCTGGTCCCGGAGGATAGAGTATGACCCGCGTCCGTGCCATGAAACTGTTCATCTGTGGTATTATCAAGTTGGCTGGTGTTTTCCTGAGCAATACCAGTGCCTGATGTGCCTCCAATGAAGTTTGGTGTCGTCGGTAAAGAACTCATAGCTGGTTTTTAGAAAGATAAAAGTGTTTAAGTTTGCTGTTCTTGAATACTCAAAAGACGGATGGCGCCAATGAAGAAACACCAATCTAACAGTCTGTATATGATAGTGCTAGTATGTAAATACAAGAAAGGACGTGATTCTCATTCATAAACAACAAGGTGAATACAGGACACTAATCTAGACTATTACAGAGTTTCGACTATAATTTATCTTTCACAGCTATATAATATGAATTCTCACTTGCCGATCTGATCCCTTCTTCTGATGATGAAGGGGGTATTTATAGGCCCCTGAGGTGGTCTGTGATTGGCTGTGAGGAGAATGACAGCTGTCTTGTAGTATTACGACCGTTGTCATTCTTCGCGTTGTCTCTCTGTGGTTGGTCCACGTGTCCTGCTGTTGTCCTTTCTGTCCTTTTCTGTACCTCGTACCTGCAGGAGATCATGGAGCAGGGAATAAATGCCTCTGATTGGCCACATGTCCCTGCTCTTGTTGGGTGACACCTGTCCTCTCTTTAAGTAGCGTGCGCCGTCTTCTAGAACTCCACGTCACATTGCTGTGTTGACATGTGTGTGAGTGTAAGGCCGTGCGCACGCACGGGTACATATCTCTTCAATTAACTATAGCTTTCCTTTTGGATTATCAAACATAAGTCCATGTGGTATACCACAAAGGGAAATGGGACGTGGAAACAACCACGTAGGCGTCTCGTCATTCCACGTATTTTATGGTCTTTCACTTTCCAGTCCAAATCAAAATGCCATGTGTTTACACCCAAGTGCTCCATGCCACTACCGATCGAAAAAAATTGAGTCCGGCCCCCGCCGATTTGAGAACCAAGCTTCGCCTGTGTTCGTGCAAGCTATTAACTATGATTACTTCTGATGCGTGTATCGACTAGATCCATCTATCCTCTTCATTTGTAAATTCTACCATACATATTATGGCAGAAAGGCATTCTATTTCTCTTTTTCCCGCCGCCATCCTCAACGCCTGCTTCCAACATAGATCCAAAACATACACCCCATTTTCCACCCTCACACGATCTGCCACAACAACAAATTTATCTATCTCCATAGAATACAAAGCTGGGAATTTTACACACAACGGAATATCATCAGACCATTTATCCAGCCAAAACAGAAGGCCTTGACCTCGACCCAAATGACATCGAAACAATCCCTCTTTGTACCACCTCAAGAACTGCATAACCTGCTTATTTAACTTTTGGTTTGGTCTGGTCTGGTCATGTTAATTTGTTGTTGCATACTCCCAAGCCTAAACAGAATCGGAAATTTTGGTTTTTATAACATGCCTAATACGTTACTGTTTGATGAATCCTCCTTTTTTGTCAGCCGGGAGTCAATAGTTAATTTTTTTACATGGGAAAAAAAGTGATTGAAAAGTTAAAACATTTATTGGACAGAATATACTAACAGAAGACAACACCTTGGAGCAAAATATATTTATGGAGAAAACAAGCCTCATAAGGCCGATAGTTTTTAATGTCATTTTTATTTTCTAAAGCAATTAAAAAATTATTAACCACGAAATTCGTTTCCATATTTCCAACAAGTATATATATTTTCATATAGTTTGTAATTCTCTTTTCCGCTTGTCACATGATTGCAGGTGAAGAACTTGGAACACCTGAAAATTCAGCTCGTTAATATAAAGTCAGCCACCTATAACTTTTCAGAAAAATACATATGTAGTTCTAGCGATTATTGTACTAGATACTTGGTAGAACTCAACCATTCTGGTGAAGAAAAACCATCCTCTATAGATGGGAAGAGAATAAGTAAACAAGCCAAGAGACACAACACTGTAGTTATAAAACGCTTCCTTCCTACAAGTGACAAGGATGAAGAAGAATTATTTTTTACAGAACTTGAAATACTTACCAATGTTAAGCATCCCAACATAGTCACTTTAATAGGGTTTGTATTAAAGGTCTTTGAGATGATGCTTGTCATTGAGAAATTTTCTAATGGATACCTTCAGGATTATTTGGGAAACATTAACATGCGTACTTTGACTTGGGAAAGATGATTGAGAATATGCATTGATGTTGCACATGCATTGAGTTACATTCACTATGAAATGGAAGACAAAAGAATTATGATACATGGTAGTATAGCTGACTTCAAATTTGGGTTAGATGAGGACTGGAGGGCAAAGATCGATGACTTTGAGTGGGCTGTATTCCTGCCTCCAAATAAAAAAGATGAAGTTATGTGTAAAAGAACATATTTTGAGTCAACGTACCACGTGGATCCAAAATATGCGAAGACTGGTAAGCTAAAACAAGAGTCGGACGTGTATAGCTTTGGAGTGGTATTGTTTGAAATAATTTGTGGAAGGCATGCTCGCGACCAAATTTACCTTATGGAGCATGAGAAAGGCCTTGTTCATGTGGCAAGACGAAACTTCCACAATGGAACAATAGAAGACATGATAGATCCCGCACTAAAGGAAGAAACTAGTATAAAGAGTTATATTCCAAATAAAGCAGCCAACAAGGATTCTTTGAACATATTTTTAAAAGTTACAAACCAGTGTGTGGCAGAGACTCAAGGGCAACGTCCAACAATTAAAGTTGTTCTAGATGAACTTGAGAAAGCACTGATCTTTCAAGTAACCCAGGTGTGTTTGTGTGTATATAATCTTAATAATAGGATGCTTATTATTTTTTATGCATATGGAATACTTGTGAGATATACACAATGCTACAATTCTATTGGCTAAATTATTACACATAAGGAATCTTGAAAATATCAAAATGAAGACAGAAATGAAAAGAAGAACCCTTCTATTTAAACACAAAACATTTCAAAGGTCAAAAGCCATAACATATGATAATACCAACTCAAAAACATTCTCTTTAACCCAAATATAATGAGCACCATAGTGGGTTGGCCTTAATATGTGGTGGCGTGAGATGGAGGTCTAGGCTGCCACTGTTGAGCCTTACCTTGATTAGATAGGGAAAAGATGGGGGAGCCCAATAAGGTGGCGGAGCCCAGTAGGGATAAGAAGGTGAGTAACGAATCGGTGGCCCTCCATATGGATGTTCAGATAGACTAGACTGTGATGGGCCTGGGCTACGGCTTAGGGTGGGCCGAGAATTCCGATTAGGCATGTCGTTAATTGTTAAATGGTTAGTGTTGTCATGCAGGCCCGGGTTCCACAGTTTTATTAGGAAGTGTTTGGGAGAGGAGGGACTTCAATGGTTAACTACTTTGTTCAATTTCATTGTAAAAAATATGGGAGAATGCCAGATTAGTGGAGAAGTTGTATGGTAGTGCCACTATATAAGAACAAATGCAACGCCAAATATTATGAAAATTATAGGGCGATTAAGTTGCTAGGCCATACTATGAAATTACGGGAGACGGTAACCGAGACTAGACTTAGAAGAGACACTTAGGTTACCGTAAACCAATGTGGTTTCATGCCATGACGGTCAACTATCGAAGCGATGCACATTCTAAAGAGATTGATGGAAAAAGATAGGAAAAGAAGTTGTGTCTAAAGATGGTGTTCATTGACCTTAAAAAGGCATACGGCAATGTGCCGCGCAGACTAAATTGGGATGGCGTGGAGGGTCGTGGGGTTTCTGAAAAATATATAGATGTAATTGTGGATATGTATGTTAAGAGTGAAACTAGTGTTTGTGCACTGGTATGCGATACTAATTTCTTCCCTATGTACGTAAGACTCCACCAAGGGTCTGCGTTTAGTCTATTTCTCTTTGTAGCGGATGATATTGTGTTAATTGTGAAGAGTAAACAGAGTATGGATGAGTGGTTAGAAATAGTGGCGAATAAATTTAGAAGCAAAAATTTAAGGATTAGTCGCTCTAAGACTGAGTTCCTTTACTGTGACTTCAGTGGGGTAAGTGACTATGGGGACACTCAGATTACCATTGAGGGCCAAGTGGTCCATAGGAAACTACTTTCAAGTACTTAAGGTTGTTTATACAAAGCTACGGAGAAATAGATAGTTATGTACATGCCGTGTCCCCTATGGAACTAATTGTGTTATATGGAACTAATTGTTGGTGTAGGTGAAGAGCAGCCATATGGGTATTAAAGGGGAAATTCTACGGAGTTACGGTTATACCTGTTGTGTTATATAGAACTAATTGTTGGGCCCTCAAGAAAACTCAGGCACATAAGCTAGAGGTAGCAGAGATGACGATGTTGAGGTGGGGATGTTTGGACACACTAGTTTAGCCAAGATAAGAAATGAGGTTTTCAAGGAAAGATTAGGTGTAATTAGTATATCAGATAAGATTGGGGGATGATTAGATGGTGTGAGCATGTTAAAAGGAGAATGACAACAACCACAATAAGAGTTCTAGAAGCTATCACTTTTGAAGGAATGAGGAGTAGAGGTAGACCGGAATTAACTTGAGAGGAATGAATTAGGCATGATTTGTTAGACTTGCACCTTTCTGAGGACATTGTCGAGGATAAGAGTTCGTGGAGAGGTAGAATTAAGGTTAAGGATTTTTAGGAGGAAAGTCTTTCTTTTTCATTTTTAAATGGATGTTGATTGATTTCATGTGTGTATATAATATAAGGTGGTATCACTACTATGCAAGATTTTATTTGACTCTTATAGCTAAAATGGTTTTGAAGTTAGGGTCTCCCTAGAAACAACCTCTCTAACCTCTAGGATAGACTTGTAATTTATCGTTAAATTTATTTGATAGGATTTTAAGGTATCAACTTTAAACACTAACTTCCTTAACATCTTTATCATCTATTATATTATCAATGTCTTCATTGTTTTTGTTGTGAAACTAGCCTAATAGCAAGAATATGAGAAAAGATAATAGGGAGAGAAAGAGATGTTTTATTATTTATGGTGTGTTTACAATGAGGCACAATGAGGGTATATATAGGAGTACAAAACTTGGAGAATAAGCTAATCTAATTTAGGAGGTGATAACCACATTAATGTAATATATTTATAACACTCCCCCTTGGTTATCAACTTAATACGCTTTAAGATGCTACCTCGTTAAAAACCTTGCTAGGAAAACCCAGTGGGACAAAACCATAGCTAAGGGAAAAAGAGTGCAGCGTGTATTGTCTCCCCCTAATAATGTTTCCTCGCTAAAAACCTTACTAAGAAAACCCAATGGGATAAAACTTAGTGAAGGGTAAAAGAGTGCAACTTGTATAATGCTCCCCCTCATATGAACATCTATTCTCTAAGTGACTGGTGTAGATCTCCGAAGAATTTGCTCAAATCTTTTGTAGTCAATGATTTGCGTCTTGATCACTTGTTGTGAAAATCTTTAATTCGAACATTGATGTACTATATTCATTCAAAACTTTTAGTCCCTGCTCTCGTAAGTGCAATTATTTGAAGTTGAACTCTGTTTGGAAAACTAATGTCTCCTCTTCTCGTAAATAAAGTCACAAGATCAACAAATGTGATGTGTTATATTCCCTGCATCTACAAGACTAACCAAACTTGTTTTCATGGGTTAGTGAAATATAATCAAATATCGCTCATACCTGAAATATTTGTTTTAACACATTCCGGTGTCTTCTCACTTGACATAGGCTATATATTATGATAATAAGTTCATGTGGAAGATATAATAATCATGAATACCTAGTAAGACACTAACGCCCATGTGCATTTAACTATGGTACTTCTAGAATGAAAATCTCTACTTTGGTATGAGATGAAATGAATAATTTTCCATATCAAGTAATTGGACAACCTTTAATGCACTTTAAGTATGAGCTATGTCCACTGTAAAATGTCTCATCATCTTTTCAAGATGTACTTTGATGGATTGGTAAACATATCATTACACATGTACTCGAATTGTAGGCAAGCAACAAGTGCACTATGTCAATGACTTTCAAAAATCCCCCTTTTAAAAGTTCTACAGAGTCTCTCGATAATGCTAAGACATTATCACTGTAAACTGCGAGTGAACTTTTAAGAGAGAACTTTTGTTAAAAACTGGATAATACGATCAAACTTATGTTGCTCTTTATCGGGATATCTCATGAGTCTTACAACACTGAATCCCCTTATTTTAGTCCATACATATTATATTACCTTTACATAATACTTCTTAAGGTATTGATAGCAATGCTGCAAGCATCATCAATCCATCAAGGACTTTTCCATCTTGACCAATTAAGCAAGTGCATTAACTCTTCAATTGGAAAAACAATAACATCTATTTCTCCAATATATATATAGTACCATTCTTATACATTGAAGTATCGTAATCACCAGGTTCAGTTTATTACATGTGGTGTATTGGTACACAATAATTACATCCTACGATGTTTCATATTACCTTTTAAGCACTCAGCTGCTTTAGGATACTCATGAGGAGTTCCACTTATATTCATTCATCGTATAACAAACATAACTTATTCATAATTGAATCTATTTATTCCGATCATAATGTTCTCGAGAACTTACGTTACAACATTTTGACACATTAAATCCTTCATCAGGTATTTTCATGTAAACTTTCAGTGTCAAGTGAATCATGATATTTATTAGACGCATTTCAATTCTCTCTTTGCATTACCAGACTAATAACATAATGAAAATCATTTTATCCACCACAGGAGAATGTGTTTCCTCATAATCAATTATGGGTCTTTGCAAAATTCTTGTGTCACCAATTTTAACTTATATCATTTTCTTTTCAAATGTTGATTCGCACAAAAGACCTTTTCGTATCTATATGTTTTACAACTTTTGTTGTATGGACTATTGGTCCAAAACTTTGCTTTTCAATAGAGAATTCAACTCTGGCGTATTTGCGTCTTTCCATTTTGGCCAATGATTTCTTTGTATTCATTCATAGGCAGATCTTAAATCTTGATCCTCATTTCAAGCGCTACATTACATAAAATTTATAACGACGTCGATTTTATTTCGATTCCATACATTTCGTAGACATGATACTATATAACGAGATCTCTTTATTTTTAGGTACCTGAGGTTCTTCTGGAACCATCATGTCTAATATCTCTTCAGGAGACATTTTACTATAACCTCAACTTGACCATATTTATTACTTGCTCCAATTTCTCGAGGATTTTATTCATGGAATCGAACAGTCTATCACGCTTCAGGCGTGCAAAAGACTTATAAGATTATTTGGAGCATTAGTAGTTGGTATATGTGACTTAATTAGAGTCCACATATTTAGGTCAGTTAATGTGTCTGGTAAATAATTTGTTAATCATTTTAAATGAGTTATGCTTTGAAATTATGTTCAAACTTCATTTTTGAGGATCAATTATAACTCATACCAACTCCTTTCGTTACCAACTGCCTTTTATCCTCCCCTGATGTTGGGAATGTTAATCCATTGAGATGGATAATAATTAATTAAGCCATAAATAAATAAATCATTAAAAGCTCTATTTATCATCGTATATCCCATCCACCTTTTGAGGTCCCATCTTTGTGCGTCATGGTGGATTAATTTCAATATATGTTGCACAACAAAAAATATTAGATGGGCGATATTTGGTTCCTGACCAAAAACCAACTATAATGGGGAGAAACTATTACCACGTATTGGCTTGATGTGAATAAATATTACTGCATGTAAAATCACATTTAATCAAATATAAACATGAACTTTTGCTTTCATGATCATTGACATTGCAATCAATTAGTAGACGTTTAGTGATCATCTTAATGAAAGCAATACGTATATGAACTAAAGCTATATGAAGTTCAACACTTATTCCAATGATCATTAGTATCTTGGGAATTGATTAAATATGCCAATCTAGAATAATATGCTTGCTATCTTATTAGCTAAGCCATAAATCAAGCAAACTTCAGGTTGCAAACTTGATAACCATTTAGACGATGCATCGATTTTAAATACTAAATGGTATCATGTTAGGATATGCGTATCCTTAAATCAATTCCAAAATATATAGTGGTACTCACCCTACTTTATATGGCAAATATATAATTTTGCTTAAGAGCAAACATTACATGCTATGTATCAGATTGAAGAATCTTTAAGTTCTTCATTATGTTCACATCATCATCGACTCGGTGTGGTCTTACCGGTCATGGTTATGATCCATAAACTAAACTTCTAGTTTATGATCAAATATGTATTACTTGCACGTATGTAATACAAAACATAAGATATGAAAGAATGTATTGTAACTTCAATATTCACACTATCTTGTTATATAATCACTCCTTTTATTTGCCACATGTGGTGGTCAATCTCATTAGTAATATGATCATTATTGAATTTTTTATGATCGATCTCATTAATAACTTGGCTATCATTATAGTCATTGATGGTTGATCACATCATGACCATCATTATAACTTCTGATGGTCGATCTCATTATCAACAAAACCATCACTACAATTTTCTCAATTATCTCAATGATCATGACAATTTCAATTATTGTTATATAATCTTACTCACTTCAAGAAATAGAGTAAAACCAACCAAGCTTTATTATTTTTTTGGACATAAGAATATAAAATCATTTCAAACTCTTCATACCCTTTTAATGGTATTGCTACTTCAGGAGCGTATTTGAGGTATGATAAGTAAAATTCATTCTATCCAATTTTCCCATTTAAAATTGAGCAGAAATTATATTTCCTCAATTACCATGATCATGGACTTTACACTGATCATTATATCATCACATTCACTTCAGGGAATGGATTATAATCACAAAACTTCCATGGTGGAATCATTACAACTTCCTTAATTATGTACATGATCTTTAACCTTTATATTGATCAGTTTTCATAACATTCACTTCAGGAAATGGATGAGAACTACACCACTTTCATGGTGGTCATTTCAAACCTTATATATTCTTTGATAATTTGCTACTTCAATGGCATATATGAGATATGACAATGGAAATTGTCTTAATCAACTTGTATAAATAATCTTCTCATCATATAATACTAATTGAGAAGAAATTATATGACCAAATCATTACGATTTATCGATCAAAATTCTTACAAGCTTCCATAAATTTATAGTAAATGAATCTTGATCACAATTCAATCATATAACTTGTGACAATATACCATAATGTTCTCTTCAAAAATGAAAACATACAATGTATACATAAAGTTGGATTATATACTTCATGATGTTATAACATGTTTCCAAATATAACAAGGTGTAGTATAACCTTTATGAAATAAAATATTTTCATCATTTATAAGAAAACATATAATTTATGTATTACACAAGTATATTTGTACATAACATAAATGTGTTACTTTAAAACATCAATAAACATCTCTTTCAAGTTCTCAAACATACAATCATTTATTACTTTCAAATAATTCTTTCTTTGTTGATCAATAAATAAATAAATAACTTAATAATAACCAAATTATTTTTTCATAAAGAACAAAATCGACATGTGATGAATCATATATTGCACTCATATATGCATGGATATGAAAATTTATACTTGAATCTTAACCAAATACAGTAAATCATGGTCTAACAAAATAATGAAAAATTTATCACTAAATACAATATATAAAAACAAATCTTATGAATATCCAATATGATTATGCGCGCATTAGAGTAGAAAATATAAACTTCAATTGTTCTCTAACTCCATACAAACTATTTTCTTATCTAGGTGTTTGTTTATATTTGAGATTCACTTGATCCAAAGAAATGGATCACCAAAATATTTAATTATTTATATTATGATAAGCTATTCTATTACTATAATCAAAATTTATGGATCATCAATATGAAGTATACTGTTCTTAATACTTTCTCATATGATAAAATAGAGAAGAGAAAACCATATATTATAAATAAAAATATCTAAGCTTATACATCCTTATATTTTTCAAATGTAAAACATAATAAGTATGCTTAAATTTAAAGTCACGCATAATACCCAAATCATATCCACAAGATCAACAGTTAAAATTTGATAAAGTGAAATAATAATAATAATAATAATAATAATAATAATAATAATAATAATAATAATAATAATAATAATAATAATAATAATAATAATAATAATAATAATAATAATAAAAAAAAAAAGGTTACACATATCCTTAATTAGAAGGATGAAGATATATACTAATGGTTTAAAAATATCTTACTCTGATTTGTTGGCAAATGTGGATTGAGAATGGGCATACGAGTGCTCGAAAACCACCATACACACAAAGCATCCACATACAATATGAACGCTAACAGTTACTTCCCATGTATGAATCTTTGATCGAACACTTTCGTGATCGAGCACTTTCGTGCTGATAACGTGTTGTGAAACTAGCCTAATAGCAAGAATATGAGAAAAGATAATAGGGAGAGAAAGAGATGTTTTATTATTTATGGTGTGTTTACAATGAGGCACAATGAGGGTACATATAGAAGTACAAAACTTGGAGAATAAGCTAATCTAATTTAGGAGGTGATAACCACATTAATGTAATATATTTATAACAGTTTTATAGTTTTTTTTTCTAATTAGTAAATAGTTTTTTCATCACCAATTTGTAGTTTTTATCACAAATTTATGGTTTTGAACAACAATTGACTTTATTCTCTCACATCATTTCTTAAAGCAGGAGCGAGTACAACCGGATACAATAAGTTGTTGATAAACTTGAGATGGCAAGTCATGAAATTCCTGTAAGAAATTCTTTTTGTTATAACTTCATTATTTTTTATTTATAAAGAAATAAAATCTATAAGTTGAATTAGATATTTAATAAATATGAAAATGATAAAACTGAAGCAGTCACATTTTTCATTCATTAAGGAGCAATAGAGATAATAAATTAGGGTAAAGTTCTCAAATGTAGGGGTGTAAATGATGCACAACGGTTTGAGAGCTACTCAGAATCGGATCGTTTAAAAGGTCGAACGCGCCTAGCCTTAACGAGTCCGAGCCCAAGCTCGAGCTTGAAACATGACTCGTTTAGTTATCGAGCCAGATCTCGAGCTCTTCATACAAAGACAACGAAGCCAAGCAAATTTTATATTATTATTATTTTATATATAGTATACCTATTATTTAACATTGGCGAGTGGAGCTCGAGATGAGCTTTGGCTCGTTTAATTTATCAAAGCGAGCTCGAGTCGAGCTTTTAGCTCCTTCTAAATTGTTCTATAATTATTTCAAGCCGAGTTCGAGCTTAAAGTATTAGGCTCGAACTAAGCTTAGCTCGGGCTTTATAAAAGCATGACGAGCCGAACTCGAGCCTATTCAGGCTTGGGCCTAGCACGGCTCATTTACACCCCTACTCAAATGGTCCATGTGTTTTGCACAAATTTAAATTTTGTCATCGCCTTTCCAAAATTACATTAATGGTGGCTGTAGTTTGGTTTTTTTTTTACATTAGTGGTTCCTGACTTGGATGATAAGTTTATATGAAGTTACTTGTTTACCCTTCTTTGGAACCACTTGGATGATAAGTTTATATGAAGTTACTTGTTTACCCTTCTTTAAAAACTAAAAGAAAAACAAATATTATAAACCTCTCTTATTCTCTCTGTCCCTCCCTCCCTCTCTCTCTCTCTCTCAACAACCATCATGACCACCATTTTGATTTCTTCTTGGCCATTAGAATCCATCCAACAACACCACCATCTGTACTGTACAGATTGTCGGAAAACCCCCGCTGCTCCGACCTCCACACCATCGAACCACCGTCACAACCATTCCACCTCCACAATCACAATCATATCCCCCTATTTTTCTTTTTGATCAAATCCCACCACCTAGGCTGCCCACCCCTACAGTCGCCCACCCTCCCCCTCTTTTAGCATAAACGAACCATAGGCTTCCAACAGCTCGTCAGAAAACACAACCTACTTTTTGACAGCCAAATCTAAAACATATGAATGGATATGAGCAAACCCAAACCTGAAAAAATCCATGTGTTCCACACAGTAACATGCAAATCGACCTACCCCGCTACATATGGCCGGAGTTCAGATGATGCAGTGGTGGACACCGAGAAGAAAAGGGAACAAAGATGGTGATGGTAGGACAATGGGGCTTTTGACCAGGTTAGATCTATTGTGGTTGTTACAATGGGGCTTTTGACTGTAGGTGGTTATGGTTGTTAAAGGATGTGTTATTAATGGTTTCGAAAGGTCTTGGTGGTGGTTTTAGGATGTGGTGGTTTAAGTAGGAGGTGGTGCTGATGGGGGTAGTTTGAGAAGGTGGTAATGGTTGTTTGAGGAAGTGGTGGTGATCCAAGATTATATGCATTAAAGAGTAGGTGCTATGATAGTCCATGTGTGTAGTTTGGTCATTTTATATGGCTCAATTAAAAATAATAACTAAATTAGCTAATAAGGATCATGAGAGTTATGAAATGTCAACGATGAGGCTCATAGGTGATAAATGGAAGCATCTATTGTGCAAATCACATTAACCATCCGTGCACTTTACTCAACAAATTATTATAATGCATAGTTTTTGAATTGAAAAAATAATGTAAACAAAGCGTTGAGATATAATAGAAAGTTCGTTTTTCTTAGGAAGTGTACTATCCAAACCACTAGATTGTGTGATGGAGGATCAAGATTAAAATGGTGGCGTTAACAATTAAAGAGAGGGTGCATGACTTAAATTAAGTGTATTATCCTTCGGGCAAAAATAGTTTTTCTCTCAATTCACTTTCATCATTTTTTTTAAAGGTCACAGCTCTTTAATTTGACATTTAAAAAATTACATCATATAACGAATAATTGTTTCATCTTTTTTGAATACTTAAACATTTTTTTTGTAATAAAGCCACAAACACACATTACAAGTGGACGGCTGGTAAGCGGGCAACAAGCTGCGCCGCCACCCTCTTTTGGATAGCAAAACCAACTCTATTAAAAATAAAACTTTGGTCCCTGACTGTCGAGCAATTACTATGTGTCACCTTTTGTACCTGATCTAGAAATCGGATGGCTTCGGGGGTAAGGCCCCAAAGGTATCAAAAGCGAAGGATATGAAGACATGCTGGTTTTCCAGGCAAGCGTTTTCGTGTTTAGCGACTTTCTTTGATTCAGCTTTCATGACTGCTTGCCCCACTACGAACCCTACATCCCGAAGCCCCACCAGAGGGGACACCCCAGTGAGGTCAACACACGCATGCTTACCTTGAGCCCATCCAAACACAAGGACATCCGCTGGTCGTAAGGTGGACAACCCGTCTAGCGGGTCCGTCAGAAAATTAACTCGGGCTTCTTTCTTAGCTGAGATCCCAGCCTTCCGCCAAACATCCCACAAGGCATCCATAACTAAGTCATGTCGGTACTTAAATCCCGAAATTTCCTTACAATGTAGGGCGTGTTCCTCAAATTTATCCAAGTAAGCTTTCTTACAAATCGGGCACGACTCGTCAACAGGGAACATAGGGATCATAAGTCTGTACTTTAAGATGGCCAGGTATTCGATAGCTGACATATGCTGCCCAAGCCTATCGATCGGGAGGACAGTTAGGAAATCTTGAGCATGTGCCCCTTTGAGGCATTCGAACACCGCTTTCTGACGGGGTCATACCAAACTTCCCTTCCATATTGTGAAGGGTTTTCTGGTTAAATGCACTCGCCAATGTTTTTTGGGCTTTCTTGGGGGCGGTGTCTTTGTCCATGAAACCGCCCAGGTCAAGATCAGGAAGAGAGTTGCAAACAATGTCCAACGCTAGCTTGTAATATGAGTCAATCCCCACCACGCCACTGCTTCTTAAGATGTGGTCTTGCGACTTCCAGGACTGCACCCTGGAGGCAACAAAGGCATACGCAGTTGCGTCCTCTACCGAACAGAGCCTAAGCCCTCCTGAACGTATCGGCAAGGACGCCACCCGCCATTGAAAATCCCCGAAAAACTGCCCCCACACACGACAATATCTTCAACCGCCTCACGTAGCCCCTTGTCGAAAATAGATACGGCTTCTATAACAAAGTCCGGTTGACACGTCCGAAGACCAAATAGTAGCTTAGAGACCCCATGCAAGAGCGGAGCAGAAGGAGTTCACTTTGGGGATCCCACAGCTTCTCAAGAAGACCCATCAGATCCACAGCTCGTCGAGCTCTTTTAACCGCCAATGAACTAATATAGCCCTCATCTTGGCTTACGCCCCCCAGGAGTTTCACACCCCTTTCCGGTCCCCCAATGTCATCAGGGAACAATCCAGGTTTCCTTTTTGCTCCATTGCACGATGGCCAAAAGACTTCCGATTTCTTAACATTAAGCGCAAGCCCCAAATTCGGTCCCTCGTTTTGAATAATCTCCAAGGCTTTGGCCACTTCTTCAGCCTCCCCCATAATCGTACCTTCGTCTAAGTACCAAGCATGAAAGCGGAGGGAGCAGCATTCTTCCACACGAAGGACTAGTGGGTGCAGGACAAGCGCGAACAGTAGCGGTCCCAGATGATCCCCCTGCTGGACCTCGGTGGAGGCCCCAATGCAAGTATCACCCACGTATAGCCTTGCAGGTTGAGCATAAAGAAACTGGACCCAAGGGTAGATTGATGGGCAGTGAACACTAACTTCATGCAGGAGATGTGTACGGTCGACCAAGTTGAACGCTTTTGAAAAATCAACAGTGAGCATGGCCAGCGTTCCGTTGTCGTGGGATGCATTTAAAAACCTATTTGCGCTGTGAAGAATGGCCTCTACCCCATTCGAGACCCCAACTCCAAATTGATAATCCCCCAAGTAAGTCGCCATCTCCTTCCAACCTTACGCATAGCAACTTTAGAGACTAACCTCCGCTAGATAGCCCCAATTGCGATAGGCCTGATCCCGTTGTCAGGTTTTAGCAACGGGGTTAGGGGGCTGAAGCGATGAACTCCGCTAGGATCCTCGGACAAAGCCCCCTAAAAAATTAAAAAAATAGTACAATCATATAACGAACGATTGTTTAAATTGTGTCACATAATTAACTAAAATGCCCATTGTGTAATTTTTAATTATGCCATATGTCACAATCACATTCCTTTTTAGCCTTCTCATCAAGATCATACTTACTATTTGATTTTTCCGTATAAGAAGATAAATTCTAATTCACAGTAGTAGCAGTAGGATGAAACTTAAGCTATTCATAACCTTGGCTTGAATTATGAAGAGATATTTATAAAAAAAAAAAAAATACTACAGGTACCTAAATATTTACTATCTTTCTTTACAATCTTGTAAAAGAAAGAAAAAAAAGAAAATGTATATCAAACCAACCGTGTAATTTTTTTTTATTCATAACTTGTTATACAATCATGCTTGTTCCTGTTAGTTTTTTTTTTTTTTTTTTTTGAAAGGTGAACTTCAATAAGTCACGTCGGGGTCCTCAAAGAAAGGACCACCGCACAAAAACAATTACAGCACGTACAAAGGAAACTTAGCCCAGTCCGTCCATCTAATACTCTTGAATCTAGATCGCGACCAAAGCCAAAGGAACGCCAAGGACTTAATGTTAGCCACTACCTCACCAACTTTCGCTTCTTTATTCCTAAACAACTTCTCATTTCTCGTCCTCCAAATCGCCCAAACAGTAATCATTACAATACCTTGAACAATTTTCTTGGCCCATCTATTATTCGATCTATCTGAACTAAGCTGCGACTAGTCGCTAAAATCGAAGGGGTATATCGGATCAATCCTACACCATCTTCCAATGAACGACCAAACTCCAAAAGAAAAGCCGCAACCTGTAAATATATGTAAAGAGCTTTCTTCATGCACATTGCATAAGATACAAGTAGAATCTGCTATATTAATTCTTCTTCGGGTCAGTGCCATCCTAGTCAGAAAGCGATCCATCTCCGCCCTCCATATGAAAACTTTAACCTTTTGTGGCACCCATTCAATCCGCTTCATATGATGTTATCTATTCGCTCCCCTCCCTTTGATTATAAGACTTTTACAATCCGCAACTGTGTAATGATCCGCAGCAGTCCCGATCCATCTCCATTTATCTGCAGGGTCCCTGAAACAGATTGCTGCACTGCAGCCGTTAACTGATCCAACTTGGACAGTTCTGCAGCAGCCGTAGGCCTACGACTCCATAAGCGTAACAGCTCTGCCCCGTTCCACGCATCAGCTATGTAGCATCCTTTGTTCACTGCAATAGAAAACAGGTTAGGGAATATAACATTAAACGGCTCTGACCCATTCTAAATGTCAAGCCACAAGCGAATAGATCTCCCATTTCCAATAATGCCCTTGAAACAATAGCTCTATTTCCGATCTTGCATCACCATTTTATTCAGAAAATTGGCAATAGTCTTCCAGCAACCAGTCATTCTTGTATTACTTGGCAACAAGTCCCATTGTATCATCTAATTATGCATAACATTGTATCAAATTTTCATTTAATTTAAAAATCATGCAATTATATACATTCTATAATTTGAAGTGTTACAATATACTTATGTTAGTGTTGTAACATATATGATCCTCCTTCCGTCCAACAAGTAACTTAATTAGTTGGTCTAGCTACTTATTTCACTTCACTAACACTAACGGAATACATATATTATTAACAACAATTTACGATTCTAGCAAATCTGTTAAGGTCTGTTATAAGCAATGAATAATTTAATTTGATTAAGCTAACACAAAGGATTTCTATATGTTTGATACTATCATTCAACCCAGCAAACTATACTCAATTTAATATACTTCAAGTGTTTATGAAAGGGGGTCGTTGATATTATCTCTAGGGGATCTTTGATTCTATCACATTTTACCTTCTCAGTTATGATTGTTTATTTTTTGCATAAAAAAAAAAAAAGAAATAAAATAAGATATTATAAAGATTGAAAGTCAAATGGATTTATCACATTTAATATAATTTGTTTCTACATGCTTTAATTTCCCTAATCCCATTGCTACTCCTACTTGAAAGGTTGGAGTTTACTTATGATTTGCTCGATTATTTTAAAAAAATCAAATTCTTTTAAAAATCTGAATAATAAAAAAATATGCATAAAGAGGATATGGGAGTTTTTACCTACATGTAGAGGTGAACTCGGTGCCGATATCAATTGTACCATTACCGAATATATCAATCTCAGAACCCGCCAAAGCTGGGTACGGTATTTGAAGGAAAAAAATGGATAAAATACCCGCACCGCTTTGGAATGATACGATACCATTTAGCCTTGGTACCGAAATGTGCATCTCTACATATAAGTAATATTTAGTTTTATCATTAGTTCATAGTTTTTAGCATTAACATTTTTCTTCATTTTATACTACTAGCTGATTACCTCGGGAGGGTCCCGGGGTTGAAAAATCTAATTTTACGTGATAACCTATTGTAAATGGCTCAAGTTAACTAACCACAAAATCTCTCAATCATTGCATGTTCATAGTATTCTAATCAGTAATAACTCATATTTCCCGCAAAATCTAATTTTACGTGATAACATGAACACTTTGTATGTTTTTTTCCTATATGAACGAAACCCCATAAAAATAGTCGATTTTTTCTCCGTTTTTAATATAGCACTATGGTACTCGTTGGAAAGATAATAAAACGCTCGTTAATTTGGTGTAATTTTTTCCTTAAAAAATCTCGTATATAAAAGATATAAATGTTTAAAAATTATGGGAGGAAATATGAGAGAGAAAATTTAAAATTTATTTTAATTTTATTTTTAAAATAACTCAATTTAATTAAAAAAGGAAACAATTCAAAAACACTAAAAACTCTCCATTATGATACCACGTGGCACTCTCAAGGGAAGGTTGAGGCCTCCATTGCACGTTACGTCAGCATATACGTTTTCTTTTATATATATAGATAGATAGATTGCTTCAAGGAGGAGGGAGTACAACGCCTTAATAATGAGGAAGTAGAAGCATCGAAAGTTCAGTTGACAAAAGAAAATATAGTAAGGCCAACTTTTTTTTTTTCTTTATTTCATCTTTCTATCATATAAATTTAACTCATGGTATTTGTTATAAAACGAACAGAGAATTGACACAGAACAAGAATTAGAGCCAACGATTACAGGATCTTTTATTGATAATCGACTAATCCAAGGATTATAAGAAAGTATTGAAAACGAATACAAGAATACTGGATACCCAATCTGAATGATTGAGACCTTATTTAATGACCTAATTAGCTGATAACCGTCTTGTAACAACCAAGTTTCTAAGTTGTCAAGAATAACCTGAACTTTGGCCCACTTATTAATATCAGCATAAATCCCTTATTAACCTTGTTGACTCCTGATTGACTTCAAGTTTGACTATTGTTGACTTTGATAATGGACTCTAATCATAACAATTCTCCACATTAGAGCCAATATCAAAGACCACTCTGCATCAAAATCAACCAACACCTAATGCACCATTACAGAATTCAAATTTAGGACCAGGCATAATCTGAGTCTACAAACCCAATGAACTTTTTACCCCTGTCATCAGACATGCTACCAAACACTAAACCAACATTCCTTGTACCACTCAGATATCTCAGTATCCATTTTACAGCAGTCCAATGATTCTTACTAAGATTGGCAAGATATCTACTAACTAGATTGACAGCATAAGCAATGTTAGGTCTAGTGCATACCATCATGTACATAAGGCTGCCAACCACATGAGTATAAGGAACCCTCTCCATATCAGCCTTTTCTTCATCAGTCTTAGGTGAATCATGACTTGATAACTTGAAATGAGCTGCCAAGGGAGTCTTGACAGTTTTACCCTTACTCATTCCATAATTATCAATCACTTTCTAAGCATATAAACTTTGAGTTAACTTCAAAGTCCTATTGCTTCCGTCTCTCACAATCTCCATTCCCAAAATTTCTTAGGTGGTGTTTGTTTTTCTCCCGGAAGCACTTCTGACCTCTTTTGTCTGCGTCGCGCAGACGCGGGCAGACGTTTGGGGCGGGCAGACTGTTTGTTTTTCGGAAGACATTTCACTTCAAAAGCTCTTCCTGACCTCTTCTTGGTGCAGACTTGGACCAAAGTCTTCTAAGGTCTTCTAAGGTCTTTTCCTCTTCTCTTCTCCACACCCACCACCACCACCACCCACTACCACCACAACCACCACCACTACCGTCACCCACCCACCACCACCACCTAGCATCGTCCACCACCACCGTTCACCAGCACCACGGTCCACCACCACCACCGTTCACCACCACGACCGTCCATCACCACCACGGTCCACCACCACCACCACCCACCACCACCCACCACCGTCCACCCACCACCACTACCACCACTACCACCACCCACCACCACCCACCACGGTCCATCACCACCACCACCACCCACCACCGTCCACCACCCACCACCACCACCACGGTCCACTACCACCACCACCGTCCACCTACCACCATCCACCCACCACCACTACCACCACCCACCACTGTCCACCACCACTACCACCACCCACCACCACCATCACCCACCACTACCATGGTCCACCACCACGGTCCACCACCACCACCACCACCCACCACGATCCATCACCACCACCCACCACCCACCACCACCACCACCACCGTCCACCACCACCACCACCCATCACTGTCCACCACCACCCACCACCGTCCACCACCACCACCATCCACCCACCACCACCACCACCATCCACCCACCACCACTACCACCACCCACCACTGTCCACCACCACTACCACCACCCACCACCCACCACCCACCACCACCATCACCCACCACCACCACGGTCCACCACCACGATCCACCACCACCACCGCCCACCACGGTCCATCACCACCACCACCCACCACAGTCCACCACCGACCACCACCACCGTCCACCACCACTACCACTACCACCACCACTACCACCACCTACCACCACCACCCACCACCACCACCCACCACCACCGTCCACCCACCATCACCACTACCACCACCCACCACCGTCCACCACCACCCACCACCACCCACCACCATGGTCCACACCACCACGGTCCACCTACCACCACCACAATCTACCACCAGACTGCTGTAAAAACTCAGTTTGTTTAAATTTAAGTATATTTCAGCAGCCTGCAGACGTTAACAAACAAATAGTCTTCTTCTTGCAGACTGCAGACCTTTGGTCCACCTCTTCTCCTGCAGATGTCTGCAGATGTGGTCCGCAGACTGCAGACCTTTTCCTGCAGAAAAAACAAACAGCACCTTAGCCTCCCCAAGCTCTTTCATGTCAAATTCAAACTTCAACATGTCTTTTATACACTGAATTTCAGATTTACTATCACAAGCAAGTAGCATATCATCTTCATATAACAGCAAATATGCAAACTTACCTGTGTCATATTCTCTGAAATAAACACAGCTATCATATGAGCTTCTTGAGAATCCATTGTGAACCACATACACATCAAACCTCTTGTACCATTGTCTAGGTGACTGTTTCAAACCATACAGTGACCTTTTTAACAAATACACTTTATCCTCTTGGCCTTTAACTTCAAATCCAAGAGGTTGCTGCATATAGATCCTTTCTTTCATATTCCCATGAAGAAATGCAGTTTTAACATCTAACTGCTCCAATTCTAAATCAAAATTAGCAGTTAATGACATAATGACCCTTATTGAGGTGTGCTTCACAATAGGAGAAAAAAAATTCATTATAATCCAAAACAGCCCTTTGAGTGAACCCTTTTGCAACTAGTCTTGCTTTAAACCTTGATTCTTCTTCTTTTGTTAGTCCTTCTTTGACCTTAAAGATCCACTTACATGACACTAACTTCTGTCCTTCAGGTTTGTTTACTAACTCCCACGTACCATTCTTTTCCAATGAACTCATCTCTTCTTGCAATGCTAACTGCCATTTATGACTCTCATTTGAACTCATTGCCTCAGTATAAGTCAATGGTTCAAACAAGTTTTCATTCTGAGCAGCTAGAAACACTATAGCTCACAAGTCATCATCTCTGAAACTTGCTGGTTTTGGCACATTTACCCTCTAGCCCTGTCTCTTGCCAAATTGTAATCACCACATGTCCCTTCTTGACCACTACTGTTTGATTGTTCTTCAACATTGACTGATTCACTTGGCTCCACCTCAATCTGAACCTCCCCTTTCACATTGTCTTCAGTTTTCTTACCAAACAAATCTTTGCAAACCACATGTTCTATCCAGTCAACATTTCTGCTATTAAATACTTTGCCATCACTTAACCTCCAAAGTCTACTATCCTTAACATCAGCTGTGTAACCAAGAAATACACACTTCTCAGTTCTAGACTCTAACTTTCCTTGACTTATGTGTGCATAAGCCAATGAACCAAGGATTTTCAAGTCTTCATAATCTGGTTTACCACCAGTCCACATCTCCATTGGTGTTTTCATCTTTAAAGCAGCTGGGGGAGACCTGTTTACCAAATAAGCTGTTGTTGACACAGCTTCATCCCAAAACTTCTTTGGTAATCCTGAACAAAACAACATACATCTTACTCTTTCTAGCAAAGTTCTATTCATCCTCTCTACTAGACCATTTTGCTAAGGTACCAGAATCTGTCAAGTGTCTGTCAATTCCCTGAGACTTACAATATTGGTTGAATTCATTGTTACAAAATTCCAACCCATTGTCAGTTCTCAGTTTTTTCAGCTTCTTACTTGACTGATTCTCTATTAAAACCTTCCATTATTTAAACTTTCCAAAGGCCTCATGTTTATGTTTAAGAACATAAACCCACTCTCTCCTAGAATAATCATCTGTAATGGACAGAAAATATCTTGCACCACCTAAGGTTTCTGTCTTAGTAGGTCCCCACAAATCAAAGTGTACATAATCCAATGGCACTTTGGTACAATGGTTTCCTTTACTAAATTTTACCCTCTCCTGTTTTCCAATAAGACAATATTCACAAAAACTAATCTCACAACTCTTGAGATCACCAAGCAGTTGCTGCTTATTAAGCTTTACAAGCCATTGTTTGCTAATATGTCCTAATCTTTTATGCCACAGAAGAGCCTCAACATCACCTTCTTCTGAGGCAACATTAATACAACCATTATCTACCAGCCCATCCAACAAGTAGAGATTATCATCTTGTCTAGTACCAGTCAACATAACCATTAATCCTTTCACAATCTTGGCTTTGCCATTTTTCAAACTAACTGCATAACCTTCTCTTTCAAATGTACCCAAAGACAAAATACTTCTTTGAAGTTCAGGAACATACCTCACACCTTTTATGATAACTTATGTTCCGTTATTCAATTTGAAAGTTACAGTTCCAATCCCTTGGATCTTACATGGCCTCTTATCTCCAAGTTTGACTGTACCAAAGTCTCCTATCTTGAGATCTTTGAAGTATTCTTTCACAGGAGTCATGTGGAAAGATCCACCTGAATCCACAACCCACTTACTTTTCACATCACCATAGTTTATGATAAGTACATCAGCAGTATCATACCCTTTAGAGGATTCATCTTCATTATTGTTCTTCTTGTTGTTGTACATCTTAGAACCACCTGAATCACCCTTTTTCTTCTTTAACTAAGGACAATTTATTCTCAAGTGATTTTCAGAATTACAAACAAAACACCTTCTTTTAAACTTTGACTTGGATCTTGACTCGTTTCTTGACTTGAAGTTCCTCTATTCAGATCTTCCTCTTATCATTAGGCCTTCTCCACCTTCTTCCTTAGAATCAGACTTTTTCTTTAATTATTTGGTATTAAGTGCTACAAGAATCTCATCCATTGTTAATGTTTCTCGGCCATACATCAAGGTATCAACCAAGTGTTCATAACTTGATGGCACAGAAGTCAAGAACAATATTGCTTGATCTTCTTCATCTATCTCAACTTCAATATTTTCCAAATCAAGAACCAACTTGTTAAACTCATCAGTATGATCCTCTATTGTCTTATCAGACCCATGTGAAAAGTATACAATCTTCTTTTCAAATACAAACGATTAACCAATGACTTGGTCATGTACAGAGATTCCAACTTAGCCCACACCCCTGCTGCTGAAGTTTCTTTAGAAACTTCACTGAGTACTCTATCTCCAAGACTCAGAATAATAGCACTATAGGCCTTCTCTAAGATGTCCTTTTCTTTATCAGGTAATGCAGTGGGCAAGTTAGCTTCTCCCAACAGAGCATCACTAACTCCCTGGTGTACAAGACGGGATCTCATCTTTACTCTCCACAAACTAAAGTCATTCTTCCCATCAAACTTCTCAAGATCAAACTTCGTCGACACCATCTTTTTCTTTCTCTATATCGAGCCAACCTGGCCCTGATACCACTTGTTATAAAACAAATAGAGAATTGACACAAAACAAGAATTAGAGCCAACAATTACACGATCTTTTATTGATAATCGACAAATCGAAAGATTATAAGAAAGTATTGAAAATGAATTGAAAAACGAATACAAGGATACTGGATACTAATCTAAATGATTGAGACCTTATTTAATGACCTAATTAGCTGATAACCGTCTTGTAACAACCAAGTTTCTAAGTTGTCAAGAATATCCCCTGAACTTTGGCCACTTATTAATATCAGCATAAATCCCTTATTAACCTTGTTGACTTTGATAATGGACTCTAATCATAACAGTATTAAAAAGTGTAAGATGCTTAGAGGCGTTAAGTCATGAAACCCGAGGCATGTGAAAAAACTCAACAACCTCACACCCTAAGATGCTTTTATAATAAAAAAAAATAACTTAACAAGTTCAAAAGGCCATTTGGTTATAAATATGCTTAGAAGAAATGATGTTTTACAAAATTTATAAATTTTTAGTGATAATATATGAACTTCCCAAAAAATATGTACAGAATAAGTACTCGAAAAATTGTGTATAACCTAGTATTCAACTGAACACAAAAAGAAATTATAAGTTGAAAAGAAACACTTTGATAATCAAAGTATTAAAAGATACCGGGTTTCCTACTTAATTATTTACTAGTAGAAAACCCGCGCGATGCGGCGGGAGCGACACTTTGCCTTGTGATACTCATTTCTTATTCGAATAATATTTGTTGTGGCATGATTGTGGTGGATATACGTCATAAGTGGTATACATGTCTAGTAACTAACAGATTTAGCATTTAAATTATCAATTATTTTAAGAAACTATTGATGCAATAAACTAACATATAAATAAAGAAAAATAAGTCTTAAACATAAAAGTTCAAAACTCAGTGCTAAGTATGAACTACCTAAATCATGATGAGATCAATTTAGTCATACTCCTTCCAAATCTGGATAATCTCATCCATAACTTCATACCACCATTTGTCATCAAGAGTGATCCTTGGAATTTCTTGTATCTCACAATGTTTGATTGTTACATCTTTTGAGGATGAAAACAAAGGAAAGGATTAAATCACTGTAAAAGATACTTATTAATTTGACACCGAAACTGTAAGGTAATGTGTAGACATTGGGTTAGGATTTCAACTTCTGATCAACCTTCATATTCTTTGGTACATGGTCTTTGGATCAATTATTCGTTCCATTTAAAAGGAAAGAATTATTTAAAACTTTCAATCAATAACTAAAAACCAAATGAAATAGTTTAGCATATGAATAAGCTAACCTATTATTGAAAAATGATTACCAGTTTAAAAATACATTTACTGGCATTGGTTCGTTTCACCATGGTACCGACACTCGCTATAGCTTGTGATTAAAAAAACACTTTTTAATACAACTTTTTTCTACTAAATGTATACCGGAATGTTGAAAAAAATAAATAAATTATATGGTGTTAAAGACGTATATTATTTATAATATAAGGTATGGAATTGAAACTTAAATAAAAATGAAAAATTAATTAAACCACTGTAAATAAAAATGATCTATCTAAAAGGTAAAGATTAAAGTAAAACAACTCAATCAATAACTAAAATAAAATGAAATAGCTTTAGCATATGAATAAGTTATCTCCTACTTCTTATTCAATGCCACTTTCTTCCACGTTTGTTTGTTATATCAAAATATTTATTTAGTTCATAGCTATTTAATATATTATTTGGTTTAATCTACCTAAAATGTTAATATATATAATACTATATCTTTTCTTTATGTATAATAAAGTATGAGTTTTAGATAATATACAATGATCAAGCAATGTGAAAATAAAAATATAATCTCAAAAACGAAATATTAGATAAATATTAATATCATTTTGCTAAATTCACGTTGAAAATTAGACTTGCGGAGACTCAACATTACATCATAATAAATAACCTCAACACTATTATGGATGCATGACTTGTTTTTATGATAAAAAATGAGTGCTAGGTAATAATTATCAAAACATTGTTAATAACAACAGAATAATAATTATGATGATAAAAAACAATTATATAACATTTAGTTAGCTTTTCAAACATCTAATCTATACAAGCGACTAAACTAAACATGACATGTAGACTTCCATGTGTTCTTTATGATCCATAAGGAATTCTATTTTGGCTTAGATGAGATCCACAAGTAAATACAACCAGTCCATTTGGTAAAATAAGTTCAGTTAGTGTTTAATATCCATATACTAAGGCAATGATCACTTGTACACTAAGGCATTATTTTCTTGTAAATTTCAATCCAACACATCAATGTTGACTAAGATAAACATCGAAACGTCGATAAATATGAGCAGGTAGTCCTGGTATGTCACATCATGCCAATGGCGGAAACACGTGGCGCGACGCTCGAAAGCATATCAAAGTCAAGATTAACACAAACTATATTTAATTAGAAAAGATCATTATATTAAGATGTCGGGAAGGAGTACCTGGTTTCAAACATTACTTAAAACCACAAACATTAAGTTTTAAAGTGGGGTGTTTCCGTTTATGTCCCAACCCGATGGTAACAATAGATGAAACCCCCAACCAGTGTCCGACATCCCAAATTCCACCGTACTAGCCGCATACCTGTTCAACACTTAGTTACCTGAAAGATATGTTTAAAAAGACGTCAATATATAAAATATTGGTGAGTTCACAGGTTTTAGTTTCGTAATAACAACATTTTTACATCCTGTGCAAATCCAGCACAATTTGTGGCCTTTGTAAGGAGTAGCTAGCTCCTACAAACTATGATGATGAGCAATCCCCTGAGTCCCATAACCAAACCAAGACTAATTAATATGCCCCGCTCCAAGTCGTTCCTCGGAACCCAACGACTTAAGTTCAGAATATGTGCACCTCTTGTCTTTACCGGGTTGACGCTATCAACCAGAGGTGGGCCTCGTCAGGCACCAATAGTACTATCCAAATATTCCTTCAGTTTCACTTACCTGAATTAATGGTTACAGTAGCGAGGACCCAACCCCGAGTGGCGAACAAAAACTCAAGTACTCATCATGCCACTTATCACATTTTAACCTTTGAAAACATTTCAACATGTGATAACTTTTGACAAACATATCTTTCCCCCAGTTAAAACAGTAAAATGGGGCCGTGAAACTCACCTTAATTTCCATGCTTAGCTAGCAAATAAAACCCAAAGCTTTGACCAACTTCCTCGTGCCCTAATTACCAATAAAGGACACCTTAAAGTCTATCATATATAAGCCTAGCTTATTTTCCGGTTAAAAGATAGTTTATTCAACTATCTTGACTCGTGTGTACTAACCCGAGTCTTTAAGTGTTTTAACTCGACAAACCGATCGTGACTTATCATAATTCATGTGTTCACATACGACATAGTACCCAAGTCGCGCACCTGTTACTATTCGTGTGTACACCATGTTGGACTACTACCACGAAACGCATAACTCATCCCGAGTCATAGCTCGTCTCGTAACTCGGATAATTGTAGTTGCCTTGTATTATTATTTTTGGGCAATATACTTTGAAGAAACATAAGTATAATTATTAAAATTGACTAATAACATTTGTTATTTCGCTTCCCAAAATCCGAGTGTTTTATGTGTTTCGAAGCATTACTTTCAAATAATTTTTCCCAAATAAGTTAAGCGTCTACGTATTTCAAATCCGTATTTTTGACAACGTTTTGGTTACCAAAAACCATTGAAGTTGACACAATCGACGCTCGACAAAACTATATATTTGTTCTGCAAATATTGTTCGATGTTTGTCTTTATTGTTGTAATTAACCGTTTGTCGAAAACGTCACAACTTTGGACAAAACCATTTGTTTAAAGCACTTGGAAAGTTTATTTGTGAGAACATAAACAACAATATTAACCTCGTTGTGCTTCGGATTTTATAAATTTCGGCAGAGTTTCCCCTGTTTTTGTACGCACCAGACAACACAAGTCGTCTTAAAAATTCCCAAAACAATTTACAAACACAAGACAATCAATCGACTTATCCATTCCAAGCTACATGAGACATTATACGTTCCGTTACTTATATAAATTACACATGTTTATATAAGTGTGTATATATATACCTATATTTATAGTCCAAGAATTTAGTCCGATATCAATATTATAAGTCGCGTTTTTATTTTCAATTACCAAATATTCCGGTTATACTTACCGCTTATTATTCATATCGGTTCGTTAGCGAGTTAATTGATTATAATTATATATTTTAGAAATATATGTGTAAATAATAATGTAATGAAATAATCACTAGTTAGTTATACCGAATTATGCGCTCTTCTCGATTCACGAGTTGATCGGTACCGAATCATTGATCACGCTTGATCGGTTTGACCGTTTGACCACAGTTGACCAGCTTTGACCGAAGTTGACTTAGTTGACTATTTGACCGAGTTGACCAGATCCAACCGAGTTGGCTCAGTTTGACCGGATCTGACCCGAACCAAGATGCACCAACCGGGCCCAAACGAACCCACCATTGACCCGAACATCAAAACACGAGGCTAAACCAAACCAAACCGAACCATCCCAAGCCAGCTAACCTATCGGGTCAATGACTCGACCATAACCCGAACCGTCACCAGATCTGGAATGGATCTGTGACTGAACCCCGATAGAATAACCACCACCTGACCCGAAACCACCTTCGAACCACCACACCAACCATCACAACCAGACCACAATTCAGACCCAAAACAACCACCAATCGGCCCTCCTAACCCACGAGAACCACCACCATAACAACCACCACTTGCGAGCCAGCCAAACACCTCTGATCCATCACGATCGGACCACAAAACCCACCAAAAACCACCCCTTTTCGCTGCTGTTTTCTGCGTGTTTCGGGCTGCAGAACCACCGCACAGCCAGCAACCACCCTCAGTTGACCCCTACAACTACCCAAACCGGGCCCCATCTAACGCCATAGCCTGTCAACTTCGTCTGTGCCCAATCGGGCTTAAATTTCTTCACGCCGCCACCACCAGAGGGGTGGTGGTCGGCCGGTTTCTGTAAGGGAGGAGGAGAGAGAGGTGGTTAGAGAGAGAGAGGGGTAGGTTTCTAGAGAGAGAGTAGAGAGAGAGACAGAGGGTGCGGCTGATGCAAATGAAGAAGAAGAAGAAGAATCTTGCCTTTTATACTTAGGGTTAGGTAGGTGGGTTGTGCACCGCATATCGAACCCGTTTTAAACGAAAACGCTTCGGTTTATTATTAGGCTCGAAAATAAGTTATAAAAATCATTCGGTTTTGTTCGAAATTAAAAACACAACTAAACCGAGCAAGTTAGTTATTATTCTCGTAACGCGTGAAAACGGAACACGCATTAAAATCGCGTTAATCGATCCGGTCGAGCTATCCTTCATTTAGACGACCTGTTTACTTTCGAAACTAAATAAATGAAATTATTTATAATAAATAATTATTCCGAAAGTTCGATAACGGTTAAAACCACACGTTTTGACGTTCGAATCCCACGTCAGTTCCTCTCCGCGTTCTCCAAAACGCTGCGTTTTTGACCGTTTACCGCGCCGATTTCACATTCGATTGCATCGATAGTAAATACTTGTCGTATTTACATAGAATAAGCTTATGTTATTCCAGTTTGACAAATTTTCACTGATGTCAGTTCGTTAACGTTAATTACGCGAAGTCTTTCTTTAAAGGCATCAAGACTTCAACGAACTTTCAAAAGGACATCGTAGGACTCATATCAGCTCAACTAACCATAATTAACCCTAAACCATGTTAATTACTTCTAAAACATGATTAGAATCACGTTAATCGTTGTACGGAATTTGCCGGTTGTCACATTCTCCCCCCGTTAAGAGAATTCCGTCCCGGAATTCAGTTCAAGTCATCCGATACATTAGTATCCTTGAACAGGGCGGGATGTTTGCGACTCACACGAGTACCTCTTTTCTACGTGAACCCAAGTTCACGCTTAGCGTTCTAACGAACACAATATCATGAGCCGGCCACGACCGAGCTCTTGGATATCGCAATCCGGCACAAATATCGGTTTTCCCAAAATAGTAGAGCTTGGCGTCAACCTGAATTCTGTCGGTCGAGGAATTGACAATGCTTCCTCAAGCCAGACTTGCGGGATTCATCAAGAGTCCCACTAAGCTCTTGTGATAGTTCGAGCTTGTTCGTTGCAAGGCCAATTTTAACCGATATCTCCGAGTCACTGGAGTACTAAGCGAAGTCACTCCATTACAGTTTTCGTGCTTAACAACACCCCTTTCAGAGTATAACACTCAGCAAAGTCCTATACCGATTTGAAGTTCCTAAGGCTAACTCCTTGTTAGCACAACTTCCCGATCGGTTTGGCCGCTTATTCAAGAAGGTTTGAATCTACCAGATTCGTTGGTCATCTCTTGAACTCACGCCAGATCATGTGTATATCTCTATCTGTCATTCAATGTACTAGAGACGTACACGTATGCACTCCAGAGGACTTCGAGCAGTACACCCCGAACACTAGGGTGATAATTCCTACCACATAGGAAATTCTGGCGATGAAGTACACGAATTTGATTTGTCACCGACACTAATCGTATCACACAGGACACTTCCGTCCAGGACAATAATTCATTCGTTTCGAGAATGGTAATCCATACTCATCTCAAATTGAGTGTCCCAGACTTGCGTTCAAGGTTTGGCACACCCTGGGGCAGGATAACTACTAAAATCCGATATTGTGAACGTTGGCATCTAGTGTCTAGCCACGACTCTCCAAGAGTATAGGTGGCTATCCGCATGCCTCATATTATAACTGCAAACGAGTAGGGGATGAGGAGGTTCCAAACAGCGATCGATCATTGCCAGTGTCTCATCACAGCCACCGGACACCTCAGGCGACATGACGATTAGGTTCGCTCGTTGAATTTCACTAATCGGGTGATCTTACCAGATCACAAAGCAGTCGACATTCTCGAGGACGCTCCAGGTTGTTTATAGTAGCGGATGGTATTCCTGTGTCCTCACATGGACCGAAATCCACTATGCACCAACTTACAACCTTTTCGTATGAGCGATTGTGGTTAGTGGTACTAGGGCGCCTAATATCGACTGATGGAGGTCGAAAGTTTTTGCGTCACTTTCACCTCTCAGCTCCCCAAACAGTGGACAGTGTATATTCGACATACGGCCGTACGATTCCACAATACGCGAGAATTTTAGCCGACTTAACACAAATATCTAGAGGCTCACATCAACTCATCACATTGGTCAACACAGGAATGGTGTGTATGAATCATCATAATATGGTTGCCGTAACAAACAGGGGATAGGGTCTCGACAACATCTCGACACGCTGGTGTCCACCGAAACGGTAACCAGAGCACCTGTAGCAACCCAAAGCAAGGGTATCCAGTACGTGTCATGTTATATGTGCCTCATGGGCAATGGTGTCCTATCATTGTTAGCAACCTAGTAAGTCAATTCTGAATAATACAGGACACACGCCCTCAAATTGACTTTCAGATCTTATGCAGAGATCTAAGTGAAATGAGTCCTGAAACCGGAACCCTCACTCACCGAATGTTCCATCTTTTCAGGATCTTTCGAGGTAAAAGGTGAAATCGAGTCATAAACGAATACATCTGGCATAGATCGCACGTTTGGGCTTGACTGCTTCATGCGCCAAAACCGTTACTTAAAACAAACAACGACCGAGATCGCCCTACAAGAAGTAGTCTTGAGCCTTCCAATAAGGCATCCCGTTCAACGACCCAGGTAGTCACACACATGGGTGCAACATGTAAGCTTTCGAGCTCATCTTGATTAGTCATGGACTAAACGCACGAACCAGGCAGCTCACATTACTATGGTGTCTCCAACAGTGTCTGTCAAGGACAGGGGATTTTGCTCTAGTACGAGCAATGCTACTGAAAAATAACTAGGAACACCCGTACCGACCCAAGGTCGAAAGGGTTCCACTATCCCAAGAATCTACGCAACGACACCAAGACAAGATAAACCTACCATCAGAAGAATAACAACATTAATCGAGCGGCTGAGTCGATCATCCATCTCAACACGGTAGGGTAGTACCCTTATAGAGTAGACAATGCTACATGCCCTTCTAGATTCAGGGTTTCATAAGACCTCCGAATCATGTACCAGGGACTCCACCAATGCCCACGCCTTAGGTGGGTCCAAAATGGTAGTTCCATAATCACCAGTATGACACGTCGGCATGTATGACGTCAACGAATCCACTGGGATGAGCAATAATAAATTGAGTCTTTCAACTCTTACTAGCCCAAAGGTATGGGTCATAATATCGCTCACATTTACTCGATACCTTCAAGTTCGAGATGTATTCGAAATCCCTTTATCGCAAAGACGAGCCTCACCCCGTCATGTGTGGATCATGGGATTTCCTTCCGACATGATTCGAGAGTGGTTAATCGACCAAAATGCGCGTAAAAGGTTAAGGCTGGACATGGCGTCACTGATGCCTTGGATTTCGAAGAGGTAATGCTCATGAGACGCACGAGCATATAAAGAGGTCGACACAAGATTAGGTCAATTACTCAAACTGCGAGATTCGAACTTTAGAGAGATACATGTGCTAACACTAGGACTAGAGTGTCTTAGTATGACTACTGGAAAGTCCGTTAGACACCCGAATTCCCACATTATCGATGGCGACACTACACAACCACACAGAAACATAACAACAGCTACGTAGGTTTGGGGTAATGTCTTTATCCCGAGGGAACCAAGGTGAAACAAATGACAAGTTATCACATCCTCCAGTCAATACAACAATTGTAGCAATACGTTCACGGCGCATTACGACAGTAGGGACAACACGACAATGATCTCAACACGTCCGCGAAACACATCAACTACGGAATACCGCATCAGGAGCAGCACAACCACGGAGGTGCATCATCAACAGCGCAACGCAACCACATGGATACGCAGTCAGCAAAGCCGTGCAACTACAAGAATGCACAATCGGTAGGGGTAACACCACAACATGAATTCACGACAGCAGGATGACGCACAACCTAGCGAGTCCACTATACATAACTACAAGAAGCTCCCTTACGGTGAGCACGCACCCCGGTGCGTTTCAGCTCACTTATGGTGACGGAATCCTTATTCGTATCCTCAGCAGCAACCTATACTCCATAGGCTCATTGGTGGGAACAATTGGGTTAATAAAGGCATCTGTCATCATAAAAGAAATGGGAACGATGGGTTCCACATAATTTAGCAGACTTATCAAGCTGATATCGTTCTTAGGGAGAATGACTGTATGCTCGGTATAAGTCACTCGAATAATGGCAACTGCAGCATTGACAGACTCAACCATGCCTGAGAACCATCGCCAACATTACTCTTGGCAGGAGCCAGGGAATGATAACGAGCGGTTCAACGAAAACCTCAAAGAAAATGGAGTTAATAACAACGAACTCCATCGTGACAGAAACATGGTCATAGCGGCTTGGCAAGGGTCTTAGAGATATCTATGTCAATGACAATGATCTTGGCAGGAGCCTTCGAAACAACAGCAACATCAAACTTGACAAAAGCCTTAGAAACATCCTCAACACACTCAGTATGAGCTACACTCTCAGCAACGACGACATGATTCGCTTAGGCCATAGAACAATTACAGCAGGAGTAACATCAGGCTCGGTGGGAGCCTTAGACTCATCGCAGTTATTAGATTGGTGGTAAATGGTATCCATAGGACCTAGAAACCAACCTACATCTTTTTCAATATCAAAAATATTGGTCACAACGAGAATAGTTGAGGTAGAAGGATCATGATTTATCGAGACACCACGATAAAATAAAAACGATACAGCCTCTGGCAATACAGTCGAGTCATCCTTCTCATTAGGTTCCTCTTGCATGTTATTTTGGCCCTAGCACCGATAGTCATCAACTGAAATGCCTCTCTGCCACCTAAGCGAGGCCAGTGAACTTTCTTCCTGGTAGGCCACGTAGTGAGAGTATCGGAATACGACAAGAGATTAGACAAGTCACATTGTCCATAACGAATGGATCTCACAACCTTAGTTTATAAAACACCGTGACAAAGGGACGCAATGTCTCAATATCTATGGGGGTTGATGGAAAACACTTCGCATCAATTGCCACCCTAAATAGACAACCAGTCTCGTCGTCCTGACGAGGGTAGCGGATGTTCAACATTGCAACATGAGCAATGGAATTGCCGTCCCATGTGTAAGTCTAGTTGACAGAATAACGTGACCACATCCAGTAGTTCGTTATTTGATTTTCGAGGGGGATTTCAATGTCAGCCAAAGCGTTCTGTGACATTTGAAAATTACGGATCACACACTTTACGATTTCGGCTCCCGAAATGTGGTTTCACTCCCCAAGTATTATGACGGATTCAGACGCAAAACGCACGTCGTGATCTTATATTCAATATATATGTATGTCTCCATATATATTAACTAACTTGGATAAAATCATCTCCGACTCGACTCACTTTACCATATAATTACTTTCCCATTAAGTAGTTATACTAGGATCTTGTCGGTCGAGATTTCATTTTTCCCATATTCGACTCGACTCGCCTTTCCATATATTTATTTTTCCATTAAATAAATATACTATGATCTTGTCGATTCGATATTACATTCTACAACCATCGACTTGACTCACATTACCGTATAATTATTTTCCCATTAAATAATTATACTAGGATCTTGTCGATTCGATATTACATTTTACAACCATCGACTCGACTCACTTTACCGTATAATTATTTTCCCATTAAATAATTATACTAGGATCTTGTCGATTCGACACTACATTTTACAACCATCGACTCGACTTACTTTACCGTATAATTATTTTCCCATTAAATAATTATACTAGGGTCTTGTCGATTCGACATTACATTTTACGACCATCGACTCGACTCACTTTACAGTATAATTATTTTCCCATTAAATAATTATACTAGGATCTTGCCGATCGATATTTCGTTTTCAACACCCGACTCGGCTCACTTTACCATATATTTATTTTTCCATTAAATAAATATACTAGGATCTTGCCGATCGATATTTCGTTTTCAACACCCGACTCGGCTCACTTTACCATATATTTATTTTCCCATTAAATAAATATACTAGGATCTTGCCGATCGATATTTCGTTTTCAACACCCGACTCGGCTCACTTTACCATATATTTATTTTCCCATTAAATAAATATACTAGGATCTTGCCGATTCGACATTGTTGATTTAGACGGGGGCTATCATGCCTTCTAGATAAAGATGATCAAACCTATTACCTCAGCAAGGACGATTCTGCCCTCCAATAGGGGAAGGAACGCCTGACCCTCGAAGACAACTTGGGCATGTGTTAGATCAAGAATGACTTACTCACAGTAATAATACAGCAGCACACGGGCCACTAGTCTCAATACTGATCCACATAGGGTCCCGTGCTCAAAACGCACTGGTTTTGCAGGGACGCACCCTCGGTCTTCACTGGGTTCCAAGTTTAGCATTCCACGCATCATACCAAGCATTCATCTCTTCGGTAGGCAGTGCATCCGCGTACGTCCGCTCCATTGAAGAACTTTGTGCGGAGGCATTAAACTCCTATACAAGGAAGTTTTCATCTCCTGTCCCTATCCGATGCGACGGTTTTCGTCAGGTTACCCATATGAATGGAAGTTCGAGCTCTTCCGTGTTCGTACCTTAGAGGTAATGCTGAAGAAAGCTCATTCAGTTTGCGAGGATCGAAATCAAGGGATATCAACAAGACCTCCCTTTTTAACTCATTGACCAATCAAAAGTTAAGACTGAACCTACAGAACAAGAATAGACAAGACAAGGAGTGATCACCAACCCCAGCCCTAGCGCCCACCAAGGTTACCGTGCACCACAAGTTATTATTACGTGTGCACCCGTAATGATAGTCGGTGTTGCCAGGTAATTTTAGCGCCCGCTAGTTCCGAGCTTCCTGATCCAAAGACAGAGATTTCACACAATAAAAGACCTAGACTAGCTTCGCCTTCACAACATCAGCAACACGACAACGTCCACTAGCACGATAAAGGTTAGCCCTTCCGATCATCCCGTCCGCAGGTAAGCGGGTGAGTTCGTCGTAGACCACCGTTTCCGCCCCGTTTGTTGATATCGGTAATCGATGCAAAAGTGCCGACTAAAGTGAAGTGTGACACGACATCCTTATAGGCAAGCTATCTGTACTACTTATATGCGTTAACTAGCACTAGTTAGAAAATTGGATCTTTACACAATATAAACATTAATATCCATATTTCCTAACATTTTATATATTGACACACATGGCTAGTCGGTCGGAATTTCCCCTTGTACGATCCATGTACAATTTTCTTTCTTTTCTAAAAATATTTCGTTGTGTTCTATTTTTGAAAACTTGGTTTTCGAGCCAAAACCGGCTATAGTCTAGATTTTTCAAAATCCTAGTTCGCTATAACCTTGGCTCTGATACCACTTCTGTCACACCACGCCAATGGCGGAAACACGTGGCGCGACGCTCGAAAGCATATCAAAGTCAAGATTAACACAAACTATATTTAATTAGAAAAGATCATTATATTAAGATGTCGGGAAGGAGTACCTGGTTTCAAACATTACTTAAAACCACAAACATTAAGTTTTAAAGTGGGGTGTTTCCGTTTATGTCCCAACCCGATGGTAACAATAGATGAAACCCCCAACCAGTTTCCGACATCCCAAATTCCACCGTACTAGCCGCATACCTATTCAGCACTTAGTTACCTGAAAGATATGTTTAAAAAGACGTCAATATATAAAATATTGGTGAGTTCACAGGTTTTAGTTTCGTAATAACAACATTTTTACATCCTGTGCAAATCCAGCACAATTTGTGGCCTTTGTAAGGAGTAGCTAGCTCCTACAAACTATGATGATGAGCAATCCCCTGAGTCCCATAACCAAACCAAGACTAATAAATATGCCCCGCTCCAAGTCGTTCCTCGGAACCCAACGACTTAAGTTCAGAATATGTGCACCTCTTGTCTTTACCGGGTTGACGGTATCAACCAGAGGTGGGCCTCGTCAGGCACCAATAGTACTATCCAAATATTCCTTCAGTTTCACTTACCTGAATTAATGGTTACAGTAGCGAGGACCCAACCCCGAGTGGCGAACAAAAACTCAAGTACTCATCATGCCACTTATCACATTTTAACCTTTGAAAACATTTCAACATGTGATAACTTTTGACAAACATATCTTTCCCCCAGTTAAAACAGTAAAATGGGGCCGTGAAACTCACCTTAATTTCCATGCTTAGCTAGCAAATAAAACCCAAAGCTTTGACCGACATCCTCGTGCCCTAATTACCAATAAAGGACACCTTAAAGTCTATCATATATAAGCCTAGCTTATTTTCCGGTTAAAAGATAGTTTATTCAACTATCTTGACTCGTGTGTACTAACCCGAGTCTTTAAGTGTTTTAACTCGACGAACCGATCGTGACTTATCATAATTCATGTGTTCACATACGACATAGTACCCAAGTCGCGCACCTGTTACTATTCGTGTGTACACCATGTTGGACTACTACCACGAAACGCATAACTCATCCCGAGTCATAGCTCGTCTCGTAACTCGGATAATTGTAGTTGCCTTGTATTATTATTTTTGGGCAATATACTTTGAAGAAACATAAGTATAATTATTAAAATTGACTAATAACATTTGTTATTTCGTTTCCCAAAATCCGAGTGTTTTATGTGTTTCGAAGCATTACTTTCAAATAATTTTTCCCAAATAAGTTAAGCGTCTACGTATTTCAAATCCGTATTTTTGACAACGTTTTGGTTACCAAAAACCATTGAAGTTGACACAATCGACGCTCGACAAAACTATATATTTTTTCTGCAAATATTGTTCGATGTTTGTCTTTATTGTTGTAATTAACCGTTTGTCGAAAACGTCACAACTTTGGACAAAACCATTTGTTTAAAGCACTTGGAAAGTTTATTTGTGAGAACATACACAACAATATTAACCTCGTTGTGCTTCGGATTTTATAAATTTCGGCAGAGTTTCCCCTGTTTTTGTACGCACCTGACAACACAAGTCGTCTTAAAAATTCCCAAAACAATTTACAAACACAAGACAATCAATCGACTTATCCATTCCAAGCTACATGAGACATTATACGTTCCGTTACTTATATAAATTACACATGTTTATATAAGTGTGTATATATATACCTATATTTATAGTCCAAGAATTTAGTCCGATATCAATATTATAAGTCGCGTTTTTATTTTCAATTACCAAATATTCCGGTTATACTTACCGCTTATTATTCATATCGGTTCGTTAGCGAGTTAATTGCTTATAATTATATATTTTAGAAATATATGTGTAAATAATAATGTAATGAAATAATCACTAGTTAGTTATACCGAATTATGCGCTCTTCTCGATTCACGAGTTGATCGGTACCGAATCATTGATCACGCTTGATCGGGTTGACCGTTTGACCACAGTTGACCAGCTTTGACCGAAGTTGACTTAGTTGACTATTTGACCGAGTTGACCAGATCCAACCGAGTTGGCTCGGTTTGACCGGATATGACCCGAACCAAGATGCACCAACCGGGCCCAAACGAACCCACCATTGACCCGAACATCAAAACACGAGGCTAAACCAAACCAAACCGAACCATCCCAAGCCAGCTAACCTATCGGGTCAATGACTCGACCATAACCCGAACCGTCACCAGATCTGGAATGGATCTGTGACTGAACCCCGATAGAATAACCACCACCTGACCCGAAACCACCTTCGAACCACCACACCAACCATCACAACCAGACCATAATTCAGACCCAAAACAACCACCAATCGGCCCTCCTAACCCACGAGAACCACCACCATAACAACCACCACTTGCGAGCCAGCCAAACACCTCGGATCCATCACGATCGGACCACAAAACCCACCAAAAACCACCCCTTTTCGCTGCTGTTTTCTGCGTGTTTCGGGCTGCAGAACCACCGCACAGCCAGCAACCACCCTCAGTTGACCCCTACAACTACCAAAACCGGGCCCCATCTAACGCCATAGCCTGTCAACTTTGTCTGTGCCCAATTGGGCTTAAAATTCTTCACGCCGCCACCACCAGAGGGGTGGTGGTCGGCCGGTTTCTGTAAGGGAGGAGGAGAGAGAGGTGGTTAGAGAGAGAGAGGGGTAGGTTTCTAGAAAGAGAGTAGAGAGAGAGACAGAGGGTGCGGCTGATGCAAATGAAGAAGAAGAAGAAGAATCTTGCCGAACCCGTTTTAAACGAAAACGCTTCGGTTTATTATTAGGCTCGAAAATAAGTTATAAAAATCATTCGGTTTTGTTCGAAATTAAAAACACAACTAAACCGAGCAATTTAGTTATTATTCTCGTAACTCGACGCGTGAAAACGGAACACGCGTTAAAATCGCGTTAATCGATCCGGTCGAGCTATCCTTCATTTAGACAACCTGTTTACTTTCGAAACTAAATAAATGAAATTATTTATAATAAATAATTATACCAAAAGTTCGATAACGGTTAAAACCACACGTTTTGACATTCGAATCCCACGTCAGTTCCTCTCCGCGTTCTCCAAAACGATGCGTTTTTGACCGTTTACCGCGCCGATTTCACATTCGATTGCATCGATAGTAAATACTTGTCGTATTTACATAGAATAAGCTTATGTTATTCCAGTTTGACAAATTTTCACTGATGTCAGTTCGTTAACGTTAATTACGCGAAGTCTTTCTTTAAAGGCATCAAGACTTCAACGAACTTTCAAAAGGACATCGTAGGACTCATATCAGCTCAACTAACCATAATTAACCTTAAACCATGTTAATTACTTCTAAAACATGATTAGAATCACGTTAATCGTTGTACGGAATTCGCCAGTTGTCACATGGTATTTTCGAATGTTTTTAAAACATAATAGTTTAAAATTTAAGATAGGTTTAAATAAAAGAATTATAATTTTGTAGGGGAGGGAGAAAAGTTTAACTACTAACTTAAAATGAGGGGATTAAAGAGTAAATTAATAAATATCCTTTTAAAAAAATATAACGAAAATCATATATGCCTTTCTTAATTTTTAAATTGTGATTATCCTTTCATGACACTAAAAATTATCATATTTATTAGTTCCTTAGTATATATATATATATATATATATATATATATATATATATATATATATAACTAGTTAACTACAGCAGTTTGGTTTACCTTATAAACAACTAGGAAAATATCATGAATGATAATCATTTAAACAAATAACACATTCCCATTTATTTAGTAAAACAAAAGTCTTAAAAGATGATATTTTATTTACTATGCACTTTCAAAGAATATAAAATAGCTAAAATTAATAAAGGTAAAACGGGATTGTTAGGTGAACCACACATTTTTTTCCTTTTACTATAACTTTTATTAATAATGCGTTGAAATTGATAGAAATAGAGAACTTACGTGGGATCAGTACACATCCAATCTCCTTTTCATGGACGAACATTTATATAATACAATGATTAAGTAATGTGAAAATAAAAATATAATCTCAAAAACGAAAATTTAAATAAATATTAATATCACCTCGCTAAATTCACGTTGAAGATTAGACTTGTGAGGACTCAGCATTGCATCATAACAAATAACCTAAACACTATTATCACCATCATCGTGCAATAAACCACACAATATACTGCATAACATAGCAAACATCTTAATATTAGAGATACAAAAAAGTCAAACTTTAAAAAATACAACATAAGATGTGTGTAGTTTGTTCAGATCAATATGTTTCTCATTGAGATGAATATGCAACACCAAAATTGTTAAAAATAAAATCATATATGCAGTTTATAAAAAAACGTTAATATATTAAATTTATATATAATATTAACTTTTATATAAATTATGCAAACCATAAACTAACAAAGAACTAACCTTAGAAGCTTCATCCTTTGAAGTTAGATTCGGATCTTTTTTTTAACAAATGAAATAGGTGTGTATTATTATATAGTTATAGGATAAACTTTAGTAGCGCATTTTAGAGTTTAAATTTTAAAAGTTGTTTCCCGCTTGATTCACTATAAGATTTGTTCACCCTTTTAAATTAGGAAAGTTTATTGATAAAAAAATGTTAAATCAATTATTTAAAAAATATTTGACATGCCAAAAAAATAGAAAACTTTGTTGAGAATATTCGCAAGCTTTTTTCCTTGTGTTGTGTTTATCATAAAAAAATTGTTTAATAACAATTATTATAGTATTGTTAATAACAGTACACTCATAACTATGATAATAAAAACAACTATATAACATTAAATTAGCTTATAAACTTTTAATCCGTATAAACTTATCGATGCATGACTTATTTTTATGATTAGAAGATGATTGTTCAGGAATAATTATCATAATATTGTTAATATTAGCACACTAAAAATTATGATAATAAAAAACAATTATATAACATTTAGTTAGCTTTTTAAACATATAATCTATATAAACGAATAAAAAACTCATCATGTGGATTGCATTTGGGGAAATAAGTTCAATTATAGTATTTAATATCTGTATGCTAGGCAATAATCACTTGTACATAAGGCATTTCTTTCGTGTACATTTCAATACACACATTGATATTGACTAAGACAAAAATCAAAACGTCAACAAAAATGAACATGTCGTCATGGTATTTTTGAATTGAAAATATGGGGATATATGTAATTAATCCTTTAAAATATAATACTTTTAAAGTTATAATAGAATTAAATAAAAGAATTATAATTTTGTAGGGGATGAGAGAAAAATGTATCTACTAACTAGGAATTAGGGAATTAAAGTGTAACTAAGATAGGGTATATATTAAAGTGTAAATAATGTATGAATGATTATTTTACCCTAATTATATGGTTATTAATGAAAAATTAGTTATTAACTTTTGGGTATGTTAAACTACCCCTCACTCATGCATTATAATATAAATAATATAGATAATAACTGCAACTTTACCCAAAATCATCCCGCTCATAGCCATAAATACTATTAGTAATAGTCAGATAGATAGAGAAGCTACTTTCGATGACACTCCTAGCTCCAAAGTCAACCATATATAAGAGTCAGGAAACATAAAAATGCACACAACTAGATTAAAAAGAAACAAATAAACATAAATAAAAAAATATAGAGAGAAATAAAAATAACACATCATACCAATACACATGCAATTTATATCTTGCACAAGTCATCAAAACAAAACTGAAAAAAGTAAGGTTGTAGGATCGACGAACGTGTCAACTGACAATCACGAGGGTTATATTCAAGGTGCGGAATCCCTTGAATATGCTTTAATAACAAAAACAAACTTGAAACAATGATAAACGAGTAATTACAACACACATACGGGTCAAAAGATTAACGTTTATATCATTAAAACAGAGCACGAGTGTTACAATGATTAAACCAAGCAATCTCAGACCTGGGGAGGGTGTTTGGAGAGTGTGTGTGGCAAGAACTAATGATTAGGGTTATGATTGGGCCTATTTATACCTCCCGTACTCGTACAGGTCAGTAAAGGCGATTAGGGGCTATGCAAGATGTTGCTATAGGCGATTGAGCCTTAATCTCCTATAGAAGACTCCTAATCGCATGAACAGTGATGGTGAATAGGGTCTAATCGCCTATCACCATCCTATAATCGCCTATAGCCTTAATCATACCCAAAAACGTGTATAAACGTCTCCAAACACCCCGAAACTCGTCCAAACAACATATATACTAGCCTAGGGACATCATGCACTAACAGACTCCCTCTTGGACCAGGCTAGTATACGTACAGAGACTTCAAAAGACATCGTTTATAACAAAACACAACAACTTTACAGACTCGAAAATAGAAAACAAACATAACATAACATAACAAGCAGTATCTTTAGTCTTCTCATCACGTCGACATCGTCCTGATCCTTGAAAGTCTCGACCAGTCGCACCCAGCATGAACTTTGTTGGCGTGACAAAAGCGAATCACCCTCTGAAACTTCAAGGCTTGATCAGCTTCGGCCTTCAAGTGCTGAATGGGATACAGGAACAGCGTCTCCACATTTTTCTCCCAACAGTTGATAAGCCACATCGGGTCCCAAATTCTGATCTTTCTGCAAGGTTTAGGAGAGTTGCTCAAGACGATCAATGCCTCAGTAGTAACTGCATCATAGTGCCAATAGTAGAATTTTGAGGAGAAGTCTTGCTCAACCGGGACAATTGGAATCTTCGAAACACAGTTCAGTGGTTTGATCTTGTGTTCCCAAATAGGACTTTTGGTGAGTGGATGAATCTTGTCTGTTTTGTATGACTTGGGATACTAAAGTTTAAAGACTCTCCATTGAGTTCGGCTTTCTTCAGCTAGAAGGTTGTAGAAAGTATCTAGGCTGGATTCTTTCTCATAGTACAGAGGAAAATCTAATCTGATAAGATCTTAGATATACCAGAAGGGGAGACTGAGGACATTCCAGTAGGGACTGAAGTATAACAGACCTTCTTCCCATTTTACGCCCAACATCTTTGTCTTCTCCACATATGCCCAATTGATAACGTCTCCGGACATCTTAGACAGACGTTTCTTAAAGATAGAAGCTTGTACAGGACCTTTCTTCTTCTTTTCCTTTTCAGCTGATGGAAACCAATTTGGATATTTCTGCCTGATCTTATCGTGTCTTTCTTTCACTTTGTCAGGAACAGGAGTAGGATTAGACTTTAGCTTTTCTCCATCCTCATGGATCATCTCTTCAGAAATATTAGGAATCCTAGTGCCCGAATGATCAACCACATATTCCGGAGTTGGCACACTGGTTCCTTCTTCCAAATTAACCACGTTGTTCTCTGGATGCATCTCTGGAGGAGGACTTTGACTTGCACCGAAAGATTCTCCGTGTGCGTGTCCATACACCTCTTTCATGTCATCTGATGTCATCTTAGGAGGTATCTCACCTTCTTCTAAGTCATACTCTGGAATAGCAGGAGGAGGGAGTAGGTTGCCTTCGTCATCATACGCGAAATAACAGTTCAAAGGCTCAACATACTCTACTAGAACTACGGCTTTCTTCATAGCGTTCCGTAGTTGCTGAATCTTGTCTTTCACGGGACCTGGCTCCCCCTGAGCAGAAGAACCTGCTGTGGGATCCTTGCCTTGTCTGTCATGATTTTTCTTGGTATGTCTAGACCCAGATCCAGCTGATGATCCGCCACCACCTGTGGCTCCAGGATCACCACCATCATCACCTTTACCAGTATCATCATCACCATCATCCGATTCATCATCATCGTCCTCGTCATCATCTTCTTCATCGTTACTTTCTTCATCATCATCATCACCAGCACTGGCACCAACCCCAGCTTCTGAACTTGCACCACCAGTGAGTCTAGGTTGAGTTCCAGCTAACTCGTTTAACCTAGTTCTCAGTTCTGTGTTCTCCTTCTCGAATCTGGTGATTCTACGTTCATTGTTCACATTAGCAAGTTGAAGCTCGCTGTTCTTGGCTTCGACACCTGTAAGTCTCTCTAAAGTGCTTTGGTTTGACTATATCAGCTGCTGGTGAGATTCCATGAGCTACCTATTTGATTCAATAACCTGCTGATTTGACAGTGTAAGTGCGTCAACTGTCGCTTGCAGCTCTTTGTTGGATTGAATTGTTTCCCCGATCAGCTCTAGCATCCCCGTTTCATTCTCTTCAATAGTTGCATTCTTGGTTCTTAACTCAGCTATTTCACACGTTTGAGTAGCAACTATAGCAGTTAACTCGCTGATTCTGCGCTGAAGTTGTTCATTCGTTGCAGATGCTGAGGAAGAAGAGGTCTGATCGGTTGACATAGAAGCCGGAGGTTGAACTTCTTGTCGCATCTTCTTAATCCGGTCACCAATTGGATTAGAAACAATCTGAGAGCTTGTCGCTGCTTCGGTAACTAAGATTTGCTCAGTGAAGATTACCGAAGTAGGCATTGACATGGTGACTCTTGCAGGCATAGCTGCACTAACAGATGTGGGAACTGATGAAGTTGCTGCTGCTGCTGCTGCTGCTGTTGTTGGTGTTGTTGTCATTGCTGCTGTTTGGGAAGGTTGAGTGTCTTGAACCCCAAATGCTTCAGGAAGATTGAATCGTCTTTTCCTTGAAGTTTTCGCCATTTGTGGTTTGTGTGACATTGTCTTCTTTCCCCGAACATTATCTTTCTTAGCAGTAGTCTTTTGTCTCTTGGGAGGAGGTGAAGTGTCGAGCTCTGCATCTATATCTGCAACTAAATCGCCCTGTTCCACAACAAAGGTGGGATCTTCAGCAACAGCTCTCGCCTCAGATGCGCTAGCTTTCTCCTCTGCTGCCTTTCTCTTTGCTCTTTCTTGCTTCTCATCAAATGTACCAGGGGAATCACTTTCTGTGTCTTCTGAGTCATCTTCAGCATCAGTTATGTTGACTGGGGCGTCTTCATCAATGTGTTCTTTACCTTTAGTTGATTGTGAGGATCCTTGTTCTATCGCAGCACCAGAAGGTTTCGTGAAATCTAGAACATCCGGATCATATGCATCCTCATGACCTGCAGCAGTATCAGTGGTTCTGCCAGGAGCGTTTTCACCTAACTCGGCTGTCTCTCGCCCAATATTATCCCCTTCTTTGAACACCAGCTTATGAATTCGGGCGTCATCTTCAGAATCATTATCATCGTGTCTCCACCTATTGCCCGGTGGTGACACATAGTCATCTCTGCTCAAGTGCCCGTATACACGCCTGCTTGGAGGATATTCAGACTTCGGTCTGTTCTTGTAGCTTCTCATTCTGTTCATCTCTTTCTCACTTATGTCCTCAATCACAATGAATTCTGCAGGATGCTTTATCAAGCCTGGAATTTGGCGATCGATAATCATTTGCAGAAAGCGAGGATAAACAATGAATGAGGTCTTTGTTGCCTTCTGCAATATGATCTCCTTAGGTGATATAAGATCATTTTGGAAAAGTTGAACGGCTTATTGAGAGTCAAGGTGACTATTGCTGAAGCCAAAGTATCCCTGATAGCATCAAAAGTTCCTCTCCTTGGACCAATACACTTCAAGACTACATGCGTGAGGTACTTGAGTTCGGGCGGTAATAGTCCTTTCATGAGCATCTTTTGTTCCTTGACTATTCCCATGTACTTCATTCTCAAGATACCGCCACGAATCAAGATGGCGTCAAACACAATAGGATCAGTATCTGCATCGCCAAACTGCAGCTATTCTCGAATTATTTCTTCAGTAATAATAACCTCTTTGCCTTGTATCGAGCTTGTAATCACAATCGGCACAGCTTTGTAGTCTACTTTAGCGTTTTGGTAAAATTCTAGCAAGATATCCTTATACACCGCGTGTTGCTTGGTTATCGCATAATGAATTCTTGATCGCTTCAGAAAGTCGATAACGCCTTTGAATGTTTTGCACTTCTCCATTGTAATTGGTCCGAGAAAGGAACAACAGTTGTGCGTGGGAGAGGTTTTCCAATTCATCATCCTGAACATCAAGACAAGTCATAAGTATCACAAGCAGATCAAGAATGCATAAAACGGACAAAAACGGACAAGTTTTGACAAATTTTGGTCAACAGGTTGTAATAGGCGATTACAACATTGTAATCGCTTATAAACATACACGATTAGAACAATTGCTAGATTTTATACGCGATTAGAAGAATTTAGAGGCCCATTCGCACTACTATTCACACGATTAGAAATCCTAATCGTGTGAACAATAACCTCATTCACCAATTTGCCAAAATTTTGTCATGGGTCAAATTGTGTCCTGAATTTATCACAAAAGAACCTATGATGACCGACTAGCCAAACCCCTATCATAAGCTTCATTATCAGTTCGAATCTAGAATTTAGTAACCGGATTGTACATTAGGGTTCTTAAGTTTTTTTAAAATTGGGGCTTCTTGATTTTAGGTGATTAAGATCAAGATTTTGGAGCAAACATAAGCTAAAGGTGCCGATTTAGCATCCCCCATCAACATTTAACATTAACAACACATATCAAGCCCAAACGATCAAGAACACTAGAAACTAGGGTTTCGGCTATTAAAACCCGAATATGAGCTTTAAAACGTGATGTTTGGATCTGAAAATTTGAGGGAGTGTTACCTTGATGGTGTAGAACAATAATCTAAGATGAAGAAATCACGGACAAGAAGGTTATGTTAGGGGCTGATTAGAGGGAACGTTGAACACTGTAGTGGTTTTGAAAATAATGAGGAGAAATATTCTAAGTGTTCTTGATATAGTGGCTTGTAATCGCATGACCCATCTAGTGAATAGGTTCTAATCGCTTGGACTTACTAGCGAGTAGGGGTGTATTCGTTTAAATGGACCCACGAGTACAGTTAATCGCTCAAAAGTGTTATAAGTAACCAAGGATCCTACTCGCATATACATAAGCACGATTGAGATGTACTCGCCTGAACTGTTACACGAGTAAGTCATAATCGCCAAAACCTATAGGTGATTGGAACACTATATGTGTAGACTTTTCACACAAATTACCAAATTGCCCCTGCAGCACCAATTCTCACATTTTTGACCCGTTAAGGTTCAAAACATGCGTTTTTCACCCCGTTTTAACACATGATTCAGATGACGACTCATATCTTTGAAAAGTTTTCATTTTCAACCCCTGTACTTAAGAGAATGTACGGTTTTGACCCGGCAAAAACACAATTTTCAACTAGTTGATTTTCGGCGTTTTATTTTTAAAGAAGTAAGATTACAATGGATTAGGATTCCATCATCGGCAATCAAGAATGATTAAACAGATAAAATTAAACTGAAATAAAACGAAAACGGGGGATCAACTAACTGTACACTATCATATTTTTGTGAGTTTCATCAGTTAGGGAATCATATCAGTGTACAGACCAAACTAGAACCCTTATATATTTAGTTTTAGTTTAAATGACCGATAAGCATCCTACAACAACTGCCGATATTGTTGTCCACCTAAACTCAAAATCAAGTTTTATCGCTAGGCACTTTAGATACGTTAATGTAATATTAAGATGATGTACAAGGTGTTCCCCGCCACGCGACACATTCCCGTATCAAGTCATGCACAAAGCTTCCTCGTAACCGGTGAGTAAGCTGTTGTCATCCGTATTTTACAAGGAATGGACTCAGTGGTGATCAGGTCTGCAGAAACGCTGCAACAGAGAGACCAGTGAGATCCAGACCAGGGTTCAAGTCAAATACCGTATTTTTGATTTTTCACGGTACGATGCTTTAGGTATATGATTTGATACCTTTGAGCAAATTATCTTTGAGAATAGGGTTTTGGCATTTATGAATCTTTTTGCTCTTTTAGGATTCCCGGACATCTCCTGATCAGAATTTATTCTATTTTTTTTTGTTTTGTTTTTTTTTTTTTCAGGAAACGACATAGAGGTGTCTCAGTTGTATGCTCCAAACCCAACGTACGACACATGTGCCACTCCTATTTATTCTGAGAGACATCCAGTTCACCCCGGATGTACCAACCTCTTAAAGACCATGAAACCTCGGATTTTGGCATGCTATCAAACGAGATTTCAGTACCAAGACCATATGCCAACGCACGTTGATCCACACCTGTTTCAGTTGATTTAGGTTTATATCACCATGCCGAACTTAGAAATGATTTTGAGCCTACCGACACATCATTGTAGAGGCTACTTATCAGTTCCAATATTTTTAAGATGATAAGAGTTCAGACAGTCCAACTGATGGGTTAATGTCATCTTCCCTATTTCACCAAAGAAACTCATTTTGCAATTTTTCAATTTTTTTTTTGATTTTTGGATTTTTCTCATTTTTTTTAATTTTTGCATTTCCTGATGTTTTTGTATTTTTTTTGAATTTTCTCCCCCTAAAAATCTAAAAATTTGCGAAAAGACAATATTTTTGGATTTTTCTGATTTTTGAAGAAAAAGTATTTACAAAAACGATTACCGATGAGGATCTAATCCTGCTTTACTTTAATGCCGTTTAAAATTAACAGGTACTCAAAACGAGGACCGTCAAAAGCTTTGGTGAATAAATTGGCACGTTGGTAATCCGTGTGGATTTTGACCATATCGATAAGTCTCTTTCATAGCAATTGCTTATGAAATGATACTTAACCAAGATATGTTTCGCCTTGGAATGGTTAACCGAGTCTTTAGCAAGATCTATAGCGGACTCATTGTCACAGTGAATGGGAGTATTAAGAAATTTCAAACCGTAGTCTCTCATTTGTTGCTGTATCCAAAGAACATGGGAGCAGCAGCTAGATGCCGCTACATATTCTGACTCACAGGTGGATAAGGCTACCGAGGCTTGCTTCTTGCACTGCCACGAGACCAGTCTTGGTCCCAAAAATTGGCATCCAGCCGATGTGGATTTTAAGTCTGTCTTGCATCCGCCATAGTCAGCATCACTAAAAGCGATGAGGTCAAACTTATCGTCATCAGGGTACCATAGACCTTTGGTCGGACAACCCTTTAGATAACGTAAGATCCTCTTCACAGCAACCAGGTGGGACTGTTTTGGCTTTGACTGGTATCTTGAGAGTAGACATGTCGCGAACATTATGTCAGGTCTTGATGTAGTGAGGTACATCAGTGATCCAATCATCGCTCGATAGAGAAAAGGATCAACGGTTTGTCCTTTCTCGTCAGGACCAATCCCGTGATTGGTCTGAATTGGATTGCCTGCTGAAGTAGGGTCTTCCATCTAGAACCGGCTCAAGATGTCAGCAACGTATTTTGTCTGGTGGATGAAGATCCCCGACTCTTGTTGTTCTACTTGTAGACCGAGGAAGAATTGCATCTCCCCCATCGAGCTCATCTCAAATTTGTCCTGCATAAGCTTTTCAAATTCCCTGCACATTTCATCATTAGTAGACCCAAAAATAATATCATCAACATAAACTTGTACCAGAAGACGGTCACCACCCATTTCCTTGGTGAATAAGGTGCAATCCACGAGTCCATGTTTGAACCCGTTGGATATAAGATAGTTACTAAGCATTTGATACCATTCACGTGGAGCCTGATGGAGTCCGTACAACGCTTTGTTCAATTTGTAGACTTTTTTGCGATGAAGCGGATCCTCAAAACCCGGTGGTTAAGCAACATACACCTCTTCCTTCACGATACCATACAGAAAAGCACTTTTCACGTCCATTTGATACACCTTAAACCGTTTGTACGAAGCGTAAGCTAAGAACATCCGGATAGCTTCTAGCCGCGCAACTGGAGCGTATACTTCGTTGTAATCTATTCCTTCGATTTGACGGAAGCCAAGGACAACTAATCGAGCCTTGTTTCTGATAATCACCCCGCGGTCATCCCGTTTACACTTATAGACCCACTTTGTTCCAATTTTCTTCGAGCCTGGAGGTAAGTCAACTAAGTCCCACACCCCTAGCTTTTGGAACTGCTGAAGCTCGGCTTGCATTGCTTCAATCCATGGTTCTTCCCTCAATGCCTCTTGCACGGTTCTTGGTTCAGTTTGAGATACATAAAGAGCGAAGGACCAGTCGTTCTGATGACCTGCTTTCCTGATCTCTGAATAGAGTGCTAAGGTACCTGCATTGTCACTTGGACTAGCATTTCTGAGCTGACTGCGCGTCATGACTCTGCTAGCCGGATCACCAATCAGATTCTGCATCGGATGAGTGTCATGAATCCGAGATATCCGGATGTGCCGACACTGGATCTTCCGAATGCAGATTAAGGTTCTCCAAACCTTGAGATAAATTTATCTCTACGGTGCTTGAACTGAAGGGAGCAGCGGGTTGCATATTAAAACCTGAGAGATCGATCCTAAGACCTATCCCTGGAGCTGCTGAAGAAGAAGGACCAGCTTGATTGTTTCCTGTCGGAATAACTGGAGCTGTATTGGTAGATTTACCATTTCCAGCTTGTTCTTCAGTAAGTGTTTCATGAGACTCCGCAAAATCGTCGTCTGAAGATGAAGATTCTAGAACCTCTGCTGACGCTTCCTGAAAGACTTCCTCAACTTCTGCTGCTGCGGTTTTACCAGGGGGACCCGTGGATGCAGAGGCATTAGATGTAGCTGGCGCAGGTGCATTGACGACGATCGGACGCATTAGCGGTGAGCTAGCTGCGTTTTCACACTCGTAATAGATTTGCGCAAAAAGCATCATCTACCAAATTATCCACGTTGAAAGAATCAAATAAACTCTTATAATCGAACAACCAATCAGGTCCAACACCAGGTGCATTGGCAATATAGCGTTGAACATCGACATTAAGCCACTCTTCAACGCAATTGGTTCTTTTGTTGTACACTCTTTTATTGGGAGTGCTGTAACCAACAAAGAAACCTTCTTCTGCCTTTGCACCAAACTTCCCATCGGGTTGTATCATGGTGCATGTAGCTCCGAAAGGTTCCAGAAACTCTAAGTTCGGTCTCCTCTGGTTCAGAAGCTCGTAAGAAGTCTTTCCAAGCTTCTTTACCGTGAGAACCCTATTTAGAGTATAACACGTGCAGTGAACTGCCTCGTTCCAAAAGATCTGGCTGCCTCAATAAGAGTCTGATTCTTTCTTTTTGCAACCCCGTTTTGCTGAGGAGTGTACGGTGTCGTAAATTCATGATGAATACCCTTTTCTGCACATAACGACTCCATAGCATGATTCTTGAATTCTGTCCCGTTATCGCTTCTAATCCTACGGATCTTCTGCTGATATAGATTTTCCAATTTAGTGAACAAATTCTTCAAGTATTCAAAAGTTTCACTCTTGTGCTTCATACACACAACCCAAGAAAATTTAGAATAGTCATCGGTAACCACCAAACAGTATAAGTCACCGTTCTTGCTCTTCCGATTGACCGGGCCAAACAGGTCCATGTGCAGCCGTTCGAGAGGTAGACTAATTGACTTTGTCTTCTTAGGTTTGGGAGACTTCTTTTTCTGCTTCCCTTTCTTGCATGATACACAGACGTCGTTTAGATGAAAATTTTTAACAGAAACACCTTCCACTAGTTGATTCTGAACCAGATGGTTCATTTTTCTCAGGTGGATGTGCCCCATACGTCTGTGCCACATTATCGATTCATTTTCTGTCGCTTTAGACAGAAAACAAGTGACTTGACCTTTTGTTGTCATGGCTCTGCTCATATCCAGGACATATAGGTTGTTGACCCTGGGAGCTGAGATCATAACCCACTCTTTCGGTATCTTAAATCCAGGTTTCAGAATGAAACAAGCATTGTCATCAAAGAACACAGTGAACTTTTTGTCACATATCTGCGAGACGCTCAGCAAGTTGTGGTCTATTTGTTTTACAAAGCTTATCTTCTCAAAGCTTACAATTCCGTTACTCATACTGCCTTCTTTTGTAATATAACCCCCTTTATTACCAGAAAAAGCAACATACCCCCGTTGATATTCTTTATGTCAAAAAGTAGGGATAAGTCGCTTGTCATGTGCCTAGAAGCTCCACTATCAACAATCCATAGGCTGCTGATAAGGCCTTGTGGAACTCCCTGCACAAACATTCAAAGTTCAGTGGTTTAGTGGGACCCAAGCCTTCACGGTCTTGGGTCTACCATCTTCATCTAAAGTCGGAAAATCAACCCATCTTCTGTTTAGAGTTGGTGTTGTTCCCGATGGTTTGGCAGTGTTATCACTAGCAGATGATTCTTCAATTTTGGTTGGTGACTTGGGTCTCCAAACCTGTTCCGGTTTCTTTGGCTTGGGCTTCTTCTTTGCTTTGGGGCTAGATGATCTAGCCTTAGACTCCTTAGGAGGAACAAATTTTGGATCCACTTCAGATTCAACTGTACGTGGAGCAGTTTTAGGGTTGCCCTGTGGTTTAGCTGCAGCCTTTGCTGGTGGCTTAGGCGCTGCTTGAACCTTTGTGGGAACAGTGCTTCCCCTCAACTGTGGACCCCTGCCATCAACTGGCTTTTGGTTCATAGCAATCTTATTTCGGTTGTCATAAACAATCTGCTTTCCCTTTTGTTTTTCAAAAAGTTTAGGGGAAACAGGTTGCTTAGTTTTGCTAGAACTAGGAGCATCATCCACTTTGATCCTTTCTCGTCTAAATTCAGGGCACGCAGCAACTAAATGCCCATGTTCCTTTTTGTATTCTTCAAATCGAGGAGATTCGGACTTGTTCTCCTTTTTGTTCTTTCTGTTAGATGAACTGGCAAATGAGTTTTTGTGTTTCAGATCCTCAAGGCATTTTCTTTGCACATCGACATGAAGATCGTCATTAATCTCATTTCCGGTAGATCTAACAAATTCAGTGACATGCTTCTTCGGACTTCTCTTCTGAGCATGACTTTGAGGATTAAAGGTGTTTTTCTTTTGATTTTTCTTGTTGTATTCCTTTGACTGATTACCCTGGCCTTTTCTACCCTTACCCTTACCCTTCTTCTTATTCCAGGTTTCCTTTTCAATGGTAATGACAGATTCTTGCCAGATTTTAGCAATTAGACCAGGGGCGATACATCTGAGAGGGACTTCCTCATCAGCATATACCTTTTCAGATCCTTTAAGTTTGTAAAACACCTTAATCCTTCTGCCATCCTCGGTTTGCACTTTCGGTTCAAGTTCACTCAAGGTTTCAGTAGTTATGATATGGTTTTCAAGAGGAACATTTTGAGTCTTGACCGGTGCATACCTAGGAGGCTCGTCAAGCTCATCATTCGACGAGTCTGTGTCGTACACACTGATATCATCAGCTTTCTCACCAAGTTTGACAGCTTCAGCAGGTGTTGCAGCTTTAGTAACTTCAGCAGGTTTAGCTGCTTCAGTTGCTTTGGCCGCCTCTGCAGCTTTTGCTACTGCTGCTGCCACGTCCACAAGTTCCTCCTTCGGTAAGACATCAAAGTTGTGATTTTCGAATCTCACCGGAGGTGGACACTGAGAATATTTAGGACTGGTGGAAATGCTTTCTTTCTCTGAGTGTTCAACTATGTGATCAAGAACATACTTGCAGTTTAGGTAACTTTCAAGTTTCTTCTTGATCTTCTCATAGTGACAGTTTACAATGGCCAAGTGTTTCTTTGTGTCTTCTACCTCATTTATGTAATTATTTATAGCAATTTGCTTGTTTGCTAGAGTTTTCGACAGTTCAGAAACATCCTTCTTGTAATTTTCAATTGTACATAGAAAATTTTTCTCTTTTTGTCTTAAGGAATCAATTGACCTTTGTAATGGACCAACATCAGCTTTTAAATTCAGATTCTATTCAGTTAGTTCTTTGATTCTGAGTTTTAGCTGATCACACTCTACACACTCTATCTTAGAATTGGAGGAAGAACTTACCTTGTTTGACAATTCTGTAATAGCCAACATCAGCTTTTAAATTCAGATTCTCTACACACTCTACACACTCTATCTTTGGTTGTTCCTTTTTCTAAGAGGAGATCAAAATTACGAATTTTGATTATGATCTAGAAAAGGTTCATGGTCCAGATGGCTTTATTTTAGATTCGTTAATGAAACTCTTCTTCCAAAGTGGGCTTGGAGGTATAAAGTGGAAAGCGGTAATTTGTGGAAATGGATTATCGATGTTTGTCAGAAAAGTAGAAATCGTTGGTATTCATTACCGTTAATTAAATAAATACATTACAGGGTGTTGGAATGCCATTGTCAAGGTTGGAGAAAAAGTGAAGCTGGGAGATAAAAATATTAATGGGTTGATTAAAGGGGTGGTGGGCGATGGTTACAAGGTGTGATTTTGGTTGTATTGGTGGTGTGGTGACGGGTGTTTGAAGGAAAAATGTTCAAAACTCTTCATTCTAGAAGGGGATAAAGGTTGTGTGGTCACAAACCGAGTTACTAGAGACCGCTTTGATGATCGGGGGGGGGGGGGATTTCACAAATCTGGTTTGTGTTTTTTTTGACAGCGAGGATGGAGTTTTTTTTTATAAAATAGAGTTTTTTTAAAAACATTTTGTGACTTTGGAGTATGTCAGAAAAGTAATTATGAAAATGGGACTTTCGCAATCTTAGATTGCGGAAGTGGTGACATGGATAATGACATGGCACTTTCGCAATCTAAGATTGCGGAAGTCAAATCTTTTTTTTTTAGTTACAATTGAGTTTGTATTAATTAAACTTTGGTTATATTATTTTTCGTTTAGAACATCCGAATCAATCGAAAATAAAAACATTCAACCAAACATATTTATTTTTTCCATTTCCATGCAACGCATTATACAAAGCTTTTTCACACTTATATCCGAATTCAATAGTAACATTGCAGAACCCTCAAATCAAATCAATGAAAGAACATGCATTTGTATTATAAATGAACAAATGAACGGTAAAGTAAAAATCATACACAACTTAATATTTCTCAAACTCACAAAGCATAAACGATAGTTTTGAATCATCGTCTCACCAAAAAAAAAAAAAAAAACACTATGGCACATTTACACCCGGATCCAAGAAACAACGAGCTTCTATGGCTGCAGCCAAAATATCGTTCGATTGACTCAGACGTTCTATTGATTCCTACGTTCTAAACGAAAAATAATATAACCTATATATATAATTAATATAAACTCAATTGTAACTCAAAAAAAAAAAAAAAGATTTGACTTCCGCAATCTTAGATTGCGGAAGTGTCATGTCATCAAAGAAAAAAAATCCACCTTGTTCCAGCCATCCATGTCGTCCACCTTGTCCTAATCATCGGCCAACTCAGCGACTTCCGCAATCTAAGATTGCGGAAGTACCATTTTCAAAAATTTGTTTCTAACACTCATTACAAACATAAATTTTCTTAAAAAATCTACTATTTCATAAAAAAAACTCAGCGAGGATGAGTCTAGCAAACAACTTTTCACGGCATCAGGTTCACATTTGGTGTTTGGGCTAAAATTGGCAGTTGAGATACTTCATCAACTTCCAATTTATCTATATTATCTTATTAAGGAGGAGTGATGGCCAAGATTGTCATTTTCATTTCCGTACAACTTAAGAAGCAACATGTACAATATACTTAAGCAAGAAATTTAAGGGTATTTTGGGCATAATTGTGACAATTAAGACACTTAGAAGGTTAAAATTGTAATTTTATCATAACCTCATACTCACAATTTAAAAACTTATTCCAACCTTACCCCCATGGTATATGATTGATCAAAAAATCATTAATGTAATCAATTTCTTAAATGTAAGAATGTGAAGAGCCTATGAACCTCATAATTTATGCCTAGACATTTAAATGGCTTGGCTTGGTTGGTTTAAGAAGAAGAAGTTGATTCAATTAGGGGAATGGGAATGAAAGGAAGGATATACTCATATACCTAAAAAGGAATTGGCAAACCGGAGAGAGCAAGGTCTTTGAGAAGTTCACAGCCTAATCCACTAGCACCTACTACTAATATAGTAATATACATACATATTCTTGAAGATCGTCCCTCAACTACACAAATAACAACAACAGAGAGGTTAGCATATTAGCTTAACTACATAAATAATTAATTGATTTAATATTACATTGGTGAATGAATAATTCAACTTTTAGTGGATTTTTTTTTTTGTTTTTATAGGCCCCTAGCCCAATTTACAGCCCTTCCTATCACCTCTTAATTCTTTGTTCCTACAAAAAAATATTTAATTTGGAGTTTTTTTTTTTTTTTTTTTTTTTTTTTTTTTTTTTTTTTTTTTTTGCTAATTTGGGTGCAGAATCTCAAGATGGTTAAAAAAACATGTATGATGTACCTTTACAATCAGTATTAACGGATTTACATAAATCAGTAGCATCACAAACCAAAACTTTCATGCAAGTCACTATATCTTTCAATTAATTAAGCCACATATTTTAATCGATTTCCTTTTGTCTCAATTACATCAAATGTTAGCTTACTTGATCTTATTTGGAAAATGGAATTAGGTTTTATCAATTAATCTTGAAAATGGAATCAGGTTCTTGCGGGGAGAAGAAACAACTGATACTTATGCTTGTAACTTGTACGATCATTTTCCCGGCCTTTATTATTCAGCAAACTGCACCACTTTTTACATATACTGATATTACTTATGAGTTCTTTTAAACCCTTCGAGTAAACGAAAGTAATATGGAATTTCATTGGTTATGTATAATGGATTTTGGCCAACACCATGAGTTGTCAAGGTGTTGTTTGTTTATGTGTTTTTACCTTCACACCGGACATGCGTTTAAGAAAAAAAAAGTATATACACACCAATTCAAGATGATGCTATAACTTTTAATGAACGATAATACTTTCGTTGTAAGTTAATATACTATAATGATATAATGGGTTTGGTTCCACTTCCAGGATTCAACAATGAATCTTGGTGCCCAACATTAGATGGTTTGCCAAGTGGTGAGATTTTGACTGCTATGTTTCAAGGTAATCTTCTTTGCTTATTATTCTTATTACCTATATTATTTTTGTCTTATCACTTATTTTGCAAAATAGTTAAATGGCAACTCACTTGATTGTGAAAGAAAGGTTGTTACAGTCACTTGAATTTAAGTTATATAACTTTAATCACTCAGTTGTTGAGATGAAGGTTCAACTATTTAAATGTGTAGTCGGTCCTCTCACATTTGGATGATTATTTTAACATATTTCTTTATTTTAAATTATTTCTTTTCCTTTATTATTTTGCATGACAAATAGTTATAAAATCTTGATCTATCATTTGTTTCTTCATAGAAAGTAGAAACATGGTGTTAATATAAATGATTAATTTGCAGATGATATTATTGAATAGTATACGTGTTCTATGAAGTTCAGGCTGATTAAAGGGCATAATTTACAGTATCAAATGAACAATATAGTTTGTCTTGATTTGGAGCTAAAAGGGATTATAGTGAAAGCCAACGGAAGTCATCTTTATCATGAGAGTATTAACTACTTTCCTTTCATTATTAGGTTGTTTGCTACGTTTTTGTATTTACACTCATTTTTAAATTAATAGAGACAAATGTTTGTATCCAAATGCAAAGGGAGTAGGTTTGAACACTTGATCATCACCAATGTTTGTGATATGGGATTGATGTTTGTTATCACCTTATTATATTTGTATATCTAACACCTTGTCATGGAGCGTATTAACCTTTTTAAATTGAATTATAAATACACAAATTTTGATGATTGATATCGAGGTGACTTTTTTGACCCATTTACTTATCAATGACTCAAACTGGATTGGGTTTCATCCCAAATGGCTCAAGTAATTTTTTTAACTAATAAGGGAAATGAGTCAAATGGGTTGAATGCATCACAAGGTGCCTATATAATCTATTTTTTAATTCTATATTACCTTTGCCTCTCATAAAAATCTAAATTATGGAGATTTCTTTATGTTTAGTATACTTTTAAAAATGTTGAAATAGCACACGGTTTATAAAAAGCATTCACATAGGGTGTACTTTTGTAAACTTATTTAAGGCACTCAAAAACTTTGGACGCTAAATAACTTATAAGTTATAATAATAGGTTGTTGCTTCCTACATTCTAAATGTCACAATAACGAATCATCTACAAGGCCTAAGGCTATGGGTGTGGAACCATTCCCCCTTTCCTCCCCCTTGTCTACATCAGCGCCACGTCTTTTCCCCCTTCCCCTCCCCCAAACTAGGGAAATGGTTCCCCATTCCCCTTTCTTTTTTTATTATTTAATTAAATATATTTAATTATATATTTATATTTTAAAAAATACATTAAAATATATATATATATATATATATATATATATATATATTAGCCATTGGAAAATCTGAATATAAAAAATGGAAACACAAGCAACAGCACCTCTATCTTCATCACTCCATCTCCATCTTCTTCATCACTCCACCACCTGTCGGAGCTCCACCACCACCTGCCGCCAACAACAAAACCTTCAACAGATCTGCGGTAACAAAAGCTCCACTACCACCCATCGTCTCTCGCAACAAAACCCATCCGACTTCTCTCTCTCTCTTACCCCTCTCTCTCTAAAACCCTTCTCTCTCTCTCCCAACGTTCCTATGGTCCCAACGTTCAAAAAATCCTCTAAAAATGGGAAGGGGCGCTCGTTGGAATTTCTCCGTTTATGCCGATATTCCCCGACAGGGCACCCGTCCATGTCACCTCACCGATCCATTTTTCCGACCCACACCCCTTCGTGTAAGGGGCATATTTTTCAAGGCTCAGCTGGGCTACGTAAATCCTCAAAGACGCCATTGCACAAGAGGATCGATAAACTAAATATAGAGTATCACATTGTGTATTATCGCTCCCGTAGCAACGCGCGGGTTTCCTACTAGTTGCATATAATATTTATCACATCGAGAATTTTAACCTAATTTATGAATCATGTAATCATATACATTCTATAAGTGCAAGCGCTACAATAGATACTTCTTTAACTTCCCATTTGTTGCATATAATTTCATTACATTTAATGAGAGAGACTAACGTACAAAGTTTCTTAACATACAAAGTGTAAGAAACATTCTCAGTCATTAGATTTAGGCGGTGGCAAGATAGTAATTAACAATCCTAATCATATTTGGGTTAATTTAACCAAGGGTAAATTAGGAAAAACACGTTTAAATTTCTTTGAAATCATAACAACAGACATAATCGATGCAAAAATTTTCAACGATTGAACCTGAGTTTTCACCGTTTTCAACTCGATTAAACGTTCAGAATGATTAAACAATCAAAAACATTCGATTACAAACAAAATCAAAACGTATTTGCAAAAATAGAAAAAAACAGAGTATGATAATTCAATCGATAAAATTAGTTGAATCATATTCAAAAATCACTATCAACGCATGTATTATTCACAGAAACGAACGATGTTGATAATAGAAGAAGAATTAAAGAAAAAAAATGGCTTTCAAAAAAGTTTCAGACGATGAAGATTAGAAACTGCTAAACAGAAAATCATAAAACGCACTTGGTTGTTTTATAAAACGCATTTGGTTTTTTAAACACTATTTAAACTGGTTTTTACAAAACACACTTGGTTTTTTATAAAACGCACTTGGTTTTTGTAAAACGCATTTGGTTTTTGTAAAACGCATTTGGTTTTTTTATAAAACGCATTTGGTTTTTTAAACACTATTTAAACTGGTTTTTACAAAACACACTTGGTTTTTTATAAAACGCACTTGGTTTTTGTAAAACGCACTTGTTTTTTGTAAAACGCACTTGGTTTTGTAAAACGCATTTAGTATAATTAGAACTCACCTTTTCCTCACTTTTTTCCCTATTTTCCTCTGTTTTTCTCCAACAAACAAACAACTATATTCACACACAGTTGGGGAAACATTTTTATGGATTGGTTGTTTTTTTGTCTTTTTTTTCTTCTTTTTCCTTTGTTTTGTGATTAGCCAGAGATACAGAGATGTTGGCTTGGTTGTCTTCTCCGAAGATAGAGGGAAGTGACTAGATCTGAGCTACGATTGAGGTCGGGTTCGGTTCCGATTACGAAAAAAGAGAATAAAAAAGGTAAAAAGGTGGGGTTGGAAGGTGATGATGAGGAGTATAAACCATCTATATTGATGAGGGATCGAGCTCTTCTAGTGGATCAGATGATGAAGATGAAGATAAAGTTTGTGAGAAAGGTGGTTAGTTCAGATCTACCACAAAAAGGAGGGAAAGAAGAGTGTTTTGAGTTAGGTATAGTTAACCATGGTTTACACGTGTCAATATGTGGTGGCTTCCTACACTTCTCACATTAAAAAACTTTGTACCCTATATTTTCTCTACATTTAATAAATTACATAAAGATTAATATATATAAACCTTCTTTGTTACCAACAATTAACTTTTTAGTGGGTCCAATAACCTATTTCACTTATCTAACAGTATCATAATACAAATATTATTAACAAGAATTTATAGTTTTAGCAAATCCGTTATCAGGCTTTTTCAACCAATGAACAATTAATTTGATTAAGCTAAGACAGAAGATTTATATTTGTTGCATATAATCAATTTCTAGCAAATTATCCTTAAATCAATTTAGTTTAACTAAATTCTGACTTTATATATATGGGCCTTATTCATTTACTAGTTAAGTCCTAACCATAAATGGTTTGTGGGCTTATTAAATGCATTGGGCTGGCCCTTGGTAAGCCCAACCTTATGTCTAATTGAAAAAACAAGGGCACACAAAACACATGAAAGAAGGGACCAGGGTCTGTCTACTGCGTATTTTCTTTTCAATTCTTGGTAGCTTTCACATAATTTCCTTGTAATTCTTCTACCTGTAACTCTTTTTTAAACCTTGAATCAGCTTAATAACTTGGAACACTTGAAGATTCCTCTCTCTCAAATTCTATCAGCAACACATGATTTCTCAAGGGAATACATAATTGCATCTTTCCCTGATGGCTATGCTTTCTACAGAGCAGAAGTGGAGCATTATTATAAAGAAAATCCTTCATCCAACAGACTCACCACTCTTCTTATCAAACGCTACCCCCCTGCTGGTGGAACTAAATTCTATGGAGAAGAAGAGTTTTTTAAAGAAATTGAAATTCTTAGCAGTGGAGTTAAGCATCCCAACATAGTGACTCTACTTGGATTTTGTTTTGAACCTAATTCTGAGATGATCCTTCTCCTTCAAGATGATTTTTCTAATGGATTCCTTGGTGATTATTTCGATGGCGACAAAGACAAACGTGTTTTGACTTGGGAAAAACGTTTGAAAATCTGCATTGATGTTGCACATGCTTTAAGATACATTCATTATGAGATGGAAGACCATAAGATTATAATCAACCGTGATATATGTTGCTACAACATTGGGTTGGATGAGAATTGGGGGCCAAAGATTGTTCACTTTTGGCGGTCCGTATTCTTGCCTCCAAATCTAGAAGACGAAACTCTCTATCTCTACAACGACCGTATTGGCAAACCAACCTACAGAGATCCATAATTTACGAAGACTGGTAAGTTAAAAAGGGAATCAGATGTTTATGGTTTTGGAGTTGTCTTGTTTGAACTTCTATTTGGGAGGTTTGCCTCTGACCCAATTTACAAGAAGGAGAGTGACAAAGGGCTGGCCCCTGTAGCAAGACGAAACTTCAGCACAGGAACAATAGACGAGATGATAGATCCTATACTAAAGGAAGAAATTGGTGAAAACAATTTTGTTCTAACTAGGGGACCCAACAAGGATTCAGAAAGGGGTAGCGGCGCAGCTTGTTGCCCGCCTGCCCGTTATCTTGATGTAATTTTCTTTGTCTGGGAATAATAAGTTTGTGTTTAAGTTAAAAAAAAAAAAAAAAAAAAAAAAAAAAAATGTTTGTTAAAAAAAAAAAAAAAAATGTATATCAGAAACTCAAGATCAACGCCCAACAATGAAGGTTGTAGTCCAGGAACTTGAGAAAGCGTTATTCTTTCAAGTAAGTCATCGTTCTTACTTCTTATTGTCAATGCATAAAAGTAATATGTGTGATGATTAACTATGATATCAAAAACAAATGTAGAATGCTTGATGAGGTTAGATTTTGTTAGGTGTGAAGGCTGATTTGGACAGCTTGTTTAATGCTGTTTGGATAGCTTATTTAAGCACTAACTTGGCAGATTTGGCAGCTACTAATCAGCTGTTTGGACAACCTAATTACAGCCTTTTGTGGGGTGACTAGCAGCCTTGTGCATGTGGGTCAAGTTGGCAGCCAACTAGTTAGAAATGTCAAAAATTTCAGCCTATAAATAGGACCATTGTAACCGTAATCTAATATGCCTTTGAGCCTAATACAAAATACCTAGTTTCATAGAGTGGATGTAGGTCACCTAGATCGAACCACTATAATTCTCGTGTCTTTCTTATTTGCTTTCGTGTGTGTGTATGTGTGTGATTGTTGTGTGATTTCCGCTGCGTCTAGATACCTATCAGATTCAAATTAAAAAAGCACAAATTGTTTGGTTTACAGTAAAAAATATTTCCACTGTCTAACGTCTAGCATTCAACCTTTTAGACAGCTTAGGGACTCCTCAATCCTACCTTTTAGACTATCAATTTAGGACTTTGCTAAATTGCTTTATATGGAAGTATCAAAATAATAATAATTTAAACCCTTTTTTAGAAAACATAGTATTGTGCCATATTTAATTCATAAGGGAAAACATATGAGGAGTAGAGAAGGAGTTGGCCAAATTTGGTGTTATTATCAACAAAAATATTTTCCCAAGGCTGGGAAGGGAGATAAGGTTAAGTTATGGATTGATGGATGGTTACGGGGGCTCTATGTGTTTTTGTGGCGAGTCGCGGCTGGAAAAATCCCAACCAAAGAGGAGCTAGTGACTAGTCAAGCGGGGAATCTCAGATACGTCTATGTCCTTTCCATGCTGGGATTGGAGCCAGAAAACCCAGATCATATCCCCGCAACCTGCCCTATTGCTAAATCTGTTTGGTGGCAAGTTTGCGCTTACATCAAAGTTCGTATTCCTACAGGTCTCAATTCGGTTGCAGAGGCATTTAACTTTATAGTCCTTATTAATGTTGGAATGCTGAAGAAGAAGATTATAAATGTTGTTTCTTATTGACATGTTGGAGGATGTGGATCAATCGAAATGATAGGGAATTTCGAGGCACAATAGTTTCCGTTTTACAAAATTTGGCATGGAAGAAATGGAGAATATTTTATGGTCTTGATTTGTAATTTCCTGTTCTGTCCTTGTTTTCTTTTTGCTGCTTTTCTTGTTGTTTGCGTGGGCTGTATTGGGCCTCTTTAGTTTCTTGCAAGGTTTGTCCTTTGTTTTGCTTTTAAAAGAAATCCCTTTTAACTGTTCAAATAAAAATACAAATTCGTATGGGACATTTATCATGATGTACAATTCCTTTTGTTTAGTGTTTAAGGTCTACATATTCTTAGTGTCATCATTATATGGTTTTCAATAATATTTAAAAACACATTACGAATTTAGTTTTTTTATAACTAAATTATAGTTATCAAAATGTGTATTTTACTTGGTGTGTCATGTTTGACAGAAAAACAACACGGACAACCCCAAAATGTCACTTGAAGACATAAAACGGGCAACACAAAACTTTCATAATTACAATTGCATCGGGGGAGGAGGATTCGGGAAGGTATATAAAGGAGACCTTCACGATGCTGAAGGATTTAAAACCATTGTTGCAAAGCGATTGGATACAAGATTTGGTCAAGGAGAACAACAGTTTTTGAGTGAGCTCCAAATTCTTTTAGATTATAAGCATGAGAATGTCATTGGTCTTATAGGGTACTGTGATGAAAATGATGAAAAATTAATTATTTTTGAGTATGCGTCCAAAGGAAGTCTTGATAGGTATTTGAATGATGCTTCTCTTAATTGGGTGAAACGACTGAATATATGCATTGATGTTGCAAGTGCATTATATTTCTTTCATGGAGGAAGTGGAAAACAAGCAAAGGTGATTCATAGAGACATCAAATCTGCAAACATATTACTAAACCCCGATTGGAAAGCGAAACTTGCTGATTTTGGGCTTTCTTTAATAAGTCCGTTGACTCAAGAAACAGACTATGTCATCGATCATGCATGTGGCACACCAGGATACTTGGACCCGCTTTACATAAAAACGGGATTTCTAACCATAGAATCCGATATCTTTTCATTTGGTGTTGTTTTATTTGAGATTTTGTGTGGGCGATCAACATTTGAAATCTAGAAACATGAGGGCCACTATCTACCGGAGTTCATTAAAAATAGATTTGAAGAAGGAAAGCACGATGAGGTGGTGTTCAAACAAATGAGGGAACAGATCATGCCCAAATCATTGACTACATTTCAAGAGATTGCCTACCAATGCCTACATCTTGAAAGAGAAAAAAGCCCAACAACAAAAGAAGTTTTGATGCAACTTAAGAAAGCATTGGCATTTCAAGTAAGTTATCACAATTACAGTTCTATTAAAGCAGGGTTTCTTTAAGTGTTTATCAAAAAAGGTTCTTGGCTCTTGCAATATTTATTCTTGATATTTTAGTGTATTCTTTACTTTGCATGTTTAGTGCAGATGCTTATATACCGGTTTATTAAAGTTACATAGTTAATATCTTATGCGTAACTTTAAAGTCGTAAGTACCGGATAATACATTCAAATTCATGGATGGAGGCTGCTAGATCCCGTATAGCATGTGTGATTTTTCATATATCTAAGCCTTCACATTCCTTTGTAAACCCGTTGTTTTTACATCCCTTTCTACTTGATAAATAGAACATGCCATCAGCAATGACTAAGTTCGCTCCCTTACAAATCCCACTTGAAGATGTAGTGAAGGCCATTGATAACTTTCATGATGATAACATCATAGAACGCTGCAGATTTGGTACCACATATAAAGGATGATAACATCATATAAAGGACGACTCTTACGGTCTGGAAAGGAGATAAAAATTGTTGCACGAAGATTTGATTGTAAGCACACAGAAGGCGACCTCAGGTTCTTGAAGGAAATTTCGGTGCTTTCTGATCTCAAGCATACTAATCTAGTCTCTATCATTGGGTTTTGTGATGCAAAAAATGAGAAGATCATCGTCACAACGTCTGTCGCCAATGGACGTCTTGCGCAGTATCTAACCAGCCCAAAGCTCACATGGACGCAAAGATTGAGGATATGTGTAGGTGTGGCTCGTGCGTTGAGTTTCCTCCATTATGGCGAGGGACGTGATTATGCTATCATACATTGTAACATCAACAGTGACACAATTTTATTAGATGATAATTGGCAAGCCAAGTTATCCTGTTTTGATATTTCCATCAAACATTCAGTTGACTACAGGGACCAGGTATGCTTTTGTGAACATGCTGGTACCATGGGGTATATGGACCCAGCAATTGTAGAAACGGGAGGTGTGACGCACAAGTCAGATATCTACTCATTTGGTGTTGTTTTATTCGAAACATTGTGCCGGAGGAAAGCATTTATTCAGAACGATGTTAGGATTCGATCTCTCGATCAACACACCAAACACAAACGAACTGCAAGAGAAAATATAAACGAACACGAGAACACAAGGATTTACGTGGTTCGGTCAGCTGACCTACGTCCACGGGCTGCAACCAGGATATTTTATTATTGCTTTCTGCCTCACTCGTGATGAGGATTACAAGTACAAGATGCCTATATTTATAATACAAGATTAGGGTTTAACCCTTGGGGAACAAGAAAACTAATTATGGGCTAACTAAAACAAATGGGCCGGACCCTTGTCTTTAATTAATCTGCCAACTAATTGTCTTCTAACCAAAGCCCAAATCAAGGCTCCACAAAACCAACAATCTCCCACTTGGAGGCTTGATAATCTTCAAACTGCCATCCGCTGTGAACACTTGTACCTCTTGTAATCTTCCTCGTTTTTCCTGGTTGCAGCGGCCTTCTCATCAGTTAACCTGAAGGCCCGTTGAAGATCCCCCGGGCTCCAACACATCAGTCATGGCTATGTCTGCCGCTGACCCATTCTCTGTCTCTACCAGCTCCCACTGACACGAACTGCCGGATCCTGAAACACCCTGAGAATAAACACTCTCCGAATAAAGCAGATAATCACATGGAGAGACTTTGACAGCTGGAATACTGGTTCTCTTAACCCATTGTCGTTTAGTAACTTTGACTGAAGCACAACTCATGCTCCCACTGCCACGAAAACCCCTGACTGGTAGTTCTGAACCTTTCCTAGCACGCTCAACCTGAATCTTACCTGTGGCTCTGGGTTTATCATCTGCAAAACAAACCTTCTTCTGCCCACAAGACTCTGTGAACCCGACTTTGTTTCTCTTCTGAACTGGGACGGTCACTCCCTCAGACGGTAAACTGACCATGTAAAGCGAACCCCTCTTTCTTCCTCGAGCTATGACAAGATTTCCCTTGATAACTTTCCACTGCCCGTTCCCGAATTTAACCTCATGTCCCTGTTCATCCAACTGCCCCACTGAAATCAACTGTTTCTTTAAGCTTGGAATCACCCTGACATCCTTCAAAGTCCATGAACCGGCTGAAGTTACTATATCCATGTCACCCATGCCCGTAACATCAAGAATACCATTGTTCGCCAGTCTTACCTTACCAAAGTCACCTTTCTTCAAATTCCGCAATGCTTCAGTGTTGTGGGTAGCGTGAAATGAAGCACCAGAATCCATGACCCAGGAATCCACATAACTCTCAACACTACAGATTAATGCGTCATCATCTGAGCAATCTGATGCAGTGTTCACTTCTTTCTTCTCGTTTCGACATTGATTCCTAAAATGTCCAACCTCTTTGCAGTTCCAACAGATTACATCACTTCGAGCCCTAGACTGACTCCTCATCCTGTTCTTGCTCCCACTACCTCTGTTATTCTTCCTTCCTCTGCCAAAATTCAGTAATTCACTTGATGATCCACCTGAATTTCTTCGTCTGACATCCTCGCCCAGAATAAGATCCCGAATCCCATTAAAAGTGAACTCGCTGGTAGAACTAGTAATCGCTGTAACAGTCCCTGACCAACTATCTGGCAATGATGATAACAGTAGTAAAGCCTGAACCTCATCCTCGAATTTAATACCAACTGACCCAAGTCTTGACAAAATCGAGTTTAAGTTGTTGATGTGCACTGTAACTGAACTTCCTTCTTTCATCTTCGTGTTCACCAGTTCACGTATCAGGAAAACCTTGTTAGCTGCCGAAGGCTTTTCATACATATTAGAAAGTGCATCCATAATCCCACGCGCTGTGGTTTCCTTTAGAATGTTGAACGCAACATCCTTCGTTAGCGACAATCTAATAACTGCCTTAGCCTTTTTATCCAAGGCCTCCCACTCGTCCTGTTTTAACTTCTCCGGTTTGTCACCCAATACCATGTCCAAATCCTTCTGAACCAGCAAATCCTCCATTTGCATTTTCCACCAACCAAAGTCTTTTCCATCAAACTTCTCAATCTGAAGTTTACCACTCTCAGCCATTGTCTCAAACTGAGTAATTTCCTGACTTTGGATCTCGGTAAAAAACAACCAGAAAAATAATCTGGTCATAAAAAAAGGCACTCGATCTTGTTAATGACACGAAATAATATGTGTTGTTGTTGGGGATATCTCAACACCAAAACAAAACTCCTTCCGGTAGCTATTTCCTTGTTTTGTCTTTTCTTTTTCCTTTGTGGCTCACAAAAAATAAAAAAAAAAATCTTGGGAGACGCCTACCACCAAACAAAATCACAAAGTGATTTTGTCTTTTCCATTGTGATATAAAAGTGGGTTTTACGAATTGAACTTTTTGATCGAACAATCCTAGGTCCGATGGCCGGCTGCCACTATAAACCCTATGTCGACCCAAACAATTTCTCTCGCGTTGTGTTTCACCCGTGTGTAACGAGCCGTAGCTCTGATACCAGTTGTTAGGATTCGATCTCTCGATCAACACACCAAACACAAACGAACTGCAAGAGAAAATATAAACGAACACGAGAACACAAGGATTTACGTGGTTCGGTCAGCTGACCTACGTCCACGGGCTGCAACCAGGATATTTTATTATTGCTTTCTGCCTCACTCGTGATGAGGATTACAAGTACAAGATGCCTATATTTATAATACAAGATTAGGGTTTAACCCTTGGGGAACAAGAAAACTAATTATGGGCTAACTAAAACAAATGGGCCGGACCCTTGTCTTTAATTAATCTGCCAACTAATTGTCTTCTAACCAAAGCCCAAATCAAGGCTCCACAAAACCAACAAACGAGACTGATAGTTCTCTAGCTCCACTGACCAAGTATCATTATGAAAACAAAACACTCCGTGATATAATCGATCCTCATCTATTAAGTCAAATTCTGTCTCCACAGTCACTCCTCATATACTCAAAGGTAGCATATTCTTTCTTAAATGAGGACCGAGCACGCCGCCCAAATATGCACTATATTGTGGCTGAACTTGAGAAAGCATTGGAACTTGAGCAACGACGTGAAAATATTGTAAGACCCTTTTTCCATTTTATTATTTATTTTTATTTTTTTTGCATTCATCATTCTTGCATAGTAATTTTACTTTTGTTTTTGTATCTTTATTTCCTATTCTACTTAAAAGTAAGTCAAAATAGGATGGTAAAAGAATCCAAAATGAACGAAAAATTAGAAATACCCAGGATGGATAACGTGGTTTTATTTTTTGTGGGTTTGGGACATGCATGGTATTAGGCGATGCCGTCCAATTAATCGCATCAGAATATATTATATACAATTTTAGGAAATATACTAAATAATATCTTTTAAGTTTTTACAAACTTAAAATTACTAAATAAAAATAAAAATTGTTAGAAGTTTGTGTGAGGATTCAACACTTTAAGTTGGTTTTTGGTGAGTTTAAGATTGAATTTTGCGTAATGGGTGTCCCCAACGGGTAACTTTTTACCACATATGACTATACTTGATACGTGCTGGTATATCCTATAGCCGATGGGCAATGGAAACGTGTAAAAATATTGGACACAATTGATAATCGGCTATGAAATTGTGACTACAAAAACCCGACCATTTACCTTTCATAGTGACTACTAAAATTTTTTATGTTCAACTTTTTTACTTGCAACCTATAAAAAACATGGTATTTTTAATTACTTAACTTATTAACAGTTTACTCACATAATTATTAATCTTTTATTTTTATAGCACTTCTATTATTATTAGAGTAAGCTACCAGGTGGTTAAATTCTAATTTTGGCCTTTTATTATACACTATTGTATGGACGTCTGCAGATAACCTCAAATTATTGGTTCTTAGAGAACGCCAAGATTCTAAAACAAGCCCGATGTATCAAAATTTGGTAATTTTAGAAACACCCAATTTTTAAGCAAAATCAAAACTGGGTTAAGGAAGAACACCATTTCTTATTATTAGTCGAGAAGTGACAAAAGCATCCAGGCCGGTTGTTACATGCAGATGCACATAGGTTGCGAGAGAGGGGTGAGGGGGTAATACCCGTAGTGATGGTGCTGGGTTGTGGTCCTGCAAATCTATTATTGTAGCTATTATATGCAAATTTAATATTGTAGCTATTATATGCAAATTTAGCCATTGGGGTGGTAGCCCAATGGTAGAAGCAAAGCTTCTAGGAACACCTAAGGGGGAGGTCATGGGTTCAAGTCCCACAAGGAGTGAAATTTGCCGTTCAAAAAAAAAAAAAAAATTATATGCAAATTTAACTAGATCAAATATTGTGTTTGGCTCTTGATTACAAAGTGGGTAAACTATTAAAGGTTTATGGGGTTATCAAAATATGTTGGGCTCACCAAACCAAGCATAAACACAGGGAAAAAAGTTTTACTGTATTTCCATCAGTTACACAATTTCTATTTAGTATTATTCTAATTTTTTATTGCAAGTATAAGCTGTAACCCTTTTTTTCACTTTTTTTGCAGGAAAAGAATTTGGAACACTTGAAGATTCGTCTTAGTGATATTAAGTTAGCAACAGATAATTTTTCAGAGGCATGCAGAATTGCATCCGGGGATGACGAATTTACTTTGTACAGAGCAAAACTCAACCATTTTGATAAAGAAAATCTGTCATCTGGAAAGGGGAAGTATGAAGGAGAATATCCAAAGAGACACAACAGTGTAGTTAAAAAACAGTACCCTTCTGGACATGACTTGTACGGAGAAGACAAGTTTTTTACAGAAATTGAAATGCTTAGCAGTGTTAAGCATCCAAACATAGTCACTCTAATTGGATTTTGTGTTGAAGATTCTGAGATGATTCTTGTCACTGAGAATGTTTCTAATGGATATGTAGCTAGAATATTGGGTTGGCTGAGAACTGGGGGGCCAAGATTGTTTACTTTGGAGACTCTGTATTCCTTCCTCCAAATCAAGAAGATGAAGCTGTCTATCTCGATTGGATTGGCAGAGACGAGTACTTAGATCCAGAATATAAGAAGACTGATAGGTTAAAAAGAGAATCAGATGTTTATAGTTTGCGAGTTATCTTGTTTGAAATTCTATGTGGGAAGGAAGCCTATGACCCAATTTACATGAAGGAGAGTGACAAAGGGTTAGCTATTGTGGCAAGACGAAGTTTCTTTCCTGGAACACTAAAGGACATGATCGATCCTATATTAAAGGAAGATATTAGCGAAAACAGTTTTATTCAAAATGGAGGACTGAATGTGGATTCTTTGCACACATTTATAGAAATTGCAAATCATTGTGTGGCAGAAACTCAAGACCGACGTCATACAATGAAAGTCGTTGTCAAGGAACATGAGAAAGCGTTATTCTTTCAAGTAAGTCAATGTTCTAATACACTAACCTTCTCTGTACACATCCAAAATGCTTGTTAATTAAACTGGTAAAGCAGAAATTGTTTTTAATATGTGCCATAGTATTTGTACTCAAATCATATTGAAAAGCCTCTCCATCGTTTTTAACTTCTAGCGTTTAAGTCCGAAACCCCTTTTTAACTATTATTGAAGTTCTGAAGCTTCTTCTTTTAATCTTTTAATCAAACGTAAACTTTTTTTCTTGTCGATGAACATTGATGGAATTTAAGGTAAGGCATTTAGGTTCAATTTAAAACATTTGGAAAACATAGTAGAGTGCATGTTTAATGTATCAGGGGCATTTATCATAATTGTTCATTGTTTAAAGCCTATATTATGAACAAGTTATTATCATTTGATATCGAGTTTTTTTTATAAAAAAAAAAAAAAAACTAATTTCCATCACCACTTTTAACGACAACTGGCCACCCCATCACTAATTTTAAACCAATTTTTAGTCTTCAATTACTAAAATGTATTTTAACAATTAATTGATTAGGTTAATGGAAGTGCTTCCAAGCAAGAACAAGAAGGTGAGCAGGGGATTTGTAGTCGAGAAGAAAAAAGGGAAGACTAGAATAACACCCTTGGCTAGACGCTAAAGCTACAGAAGCAATGAAGTTGACTGTTGCGGTAAAACTCCCGAAGTTGCATCCAACCCGAATTAGTTGGGGTCAAAGCTCACTTGGTGTAATATCACTTTGTATACCAGTACTATATTTGGAGTCCTGCTTTGTGTTTGTGACGGTCGCCTACTTATTCTCGAGTTAGTATTTATGTCTTTAACTCTTTGTTTTGTATCAAATGTTTTCCTTGGCTGTTATGCTGGTGCAGGGTGTAGGGTGTTTTCATGATCCTGATGGGTCCTTCTAAATTTGAATTGTATGTGTTTGCTTGGTGAGTTGCCAGGCTCTAAAGCTTTTTTTTTTTCTCAGGACATTTGTGTTTGTTATGTACTTCCCTTTCTTTATGCCTATAGCTTATACCTATTTCCTTATGTTTGGTATGTTTGTTTTGATTATTAATATATCTTGCTGTGTTACTAAAATGGATAGCATATGGATTCCTGCGTCAATTCAAAATCTTGTGTTAAAACACAGAAAAATACTTCTTATCGTCAGAGGCGAAGCATACAATGGGCCGGTGGTGGCCCTGCCCCCTGTTTTTTGGCGCAGTGGTAGAAATTTGCGATTTTCGTAGGTAAATCGAGTCCGGATTGAGTCCGGCCCCCGCCGATTTGCCACTACCGATCGGAAAAATTTGAGTCCGGCCCCTCCCGATTTTGAACCAAGCTTCACCACTGCTTATCGTCACATATAAAATGTATGAATTATTTTTTCTTGCCAATTGAGCCCAGTGTTGAGGCATTTATGAAACACTAGGACATTTTTTAGGTGAACGGGACAGTGCTCTGGTGAGGTTTTAGTAATAAGGAAATAATTTAGGCTAGTAGCCTATCCCGGGACATATCCCCAACAATCGACTAGCCACTGAAGAACCCAGAACATTGCGCAATAAACCAGTGTAAACTAATTTGGGTTGTCCTTATACAAGTTGGCATTCAATACTGGCCTAAATATTCTCCCACCCCTTGAACCACACAGGGCCCAAATGGATTATCCAGTTCAAAACAATTCTGACATGGGTCCCAAATATGGCCCATGTTGGGTTAATCGGTTTGTTCCTGTGTCACACGGGTTAGCAGGTTAGCGGGTCACGAATTGACTGAATTTATTGGACCTCAAGTAGACGTTGCAACTAGCTGCATGAAAGCAGGAGAACGTGGAACATTTCAAGCACGAGAACATATTTCATACCTGTCGAAGGGTGCTAAAGGAAAAAAGCAGTTGCACAAAGAAGTTTTATCCAACATCAAAAAGTGAATGTGTAAAGAGATTATTGTGTGTAATCTAAAAGAAAAAAACCAGTCACACAACCTCATAACACATACCATTACAAGTATACAAATGAGAATACAAGTCCTCAATGCTAATCTATACTACATTATAAAGGAGGAGGCATGGGCAAATATGTCCAATTTGTTCAAAGTTAAGATGGCTACCAAGGGTTTCTTTGCAATTTCCTAAATTTTACCACTTTTCTTTCCTAAATGCCCCTAGAAGATAATCAACTTTTATATGAAAATGGAACTCACCCAAACTACATAAACACACGGAATAACAATATTTTTGAACAGATTTCATATAATGGCGATGAAAGATAATAATTTATTTTTCCACAATGAATAATCTTATCTCAGCTAAACTTGTATGAGTTTTAAAACTTTACCTTAATAATACTTATATTATAAACCCCTTTCATATACATGCGTCTACCCAGCAACAAAGTGGACGGGATGGTTCGGCTCACTAACTACATTGGGCAATTTTTTAGCTGCTAGGTCAGGTTGGACAAGTCTATTACAAACTTACAAATCACAACTTTTAATTTCTAAATGGACAGTGACCTTCATACGATAGTGTATACAATATCATATTATTAGTACATGCTTTTGTCATGTAAATGAACTTTATCATTTAGCAAGGTGTCTTCAATGGCAGGGTTATGTAGATATGCAGTGACCAGACATCTTACACAAGAGTGATGTTTATGTTCATATTGGTCTTTTACAGTAACATACCTTTGGTTTATTAAGATTTGTTCAATAATGAGTACATGATTTTTGTGGTGAACTGCAATCAGTTTTAAGTTACGGTACACATTACTTTTCTTTTCTTTCTACGAATACTTGTTAAAACATAGTGTGCACATTTCTATTCTTTTTGCGGAACTTGCGGCAAAAACCTAAGTATCATAATGTTGTATTGCAGCCTATTTATGGATCCCGCTGCAACCTATGTTGCACGGGCACTGGTACGGGAACGGGAAACGGGTACGGGTACGGGAACGAGAAACGGCAAAACTCAAAAAATCAAGAAACGGGTACGGAAAATAAATACATAAAAAAATAAATATATATTATAGATAATGTAGCACAAAACCCAAAATATATTCATAAATGTTTCAAAATTCATAAATCTTTTAAAGCAAAGACAATCAAATATTATCAATCAAATTGTTTTCAAGATCCGGGTCATCTAGTGAAAGATCCGCAAACTTCAAAAAGCCGACATCTTCCATCGTGTCAAAAGCATCTCCACCAATATCCCACATCTTCAAGTCGTCATCATCATTGGAAGCCCTAGATAAAAGTCAGAGATTATTGTGTACGTACATCAAGTCTTGAGCCCGACTAGTGGTCAATCTGTTCCTCCTAATAGAGTGAATAAATGCATATGTGCTCCAATTACGCTCAGCACATGAAGATGAACTAGGTTGTCCTAGTAATTTAAAAGCCAAAGCCTGGAGAAGAGGAGTTCCAGCACCAAAATTAGCCCACCAACTCTTGGGTTCCATCTCATCTATCTTTGTAATACATACTAAATCTTGAAAATGACCACCCTTCATTGAAAACAAAGCGTACTCTTCCGATACTCTACTGTGCTCTTCTTTATTTGGAAACAATCTTTTAAAACATTTTTGCCTTTCATCTGAAACTTCTTTATCCCTATGTGGAGCAACTCTTGCAGAATCCCCAAGCAACCAAGAATCACTATAATATCTACAACATTCAAAAGTAAAAAATATAAATACATAATAGAAATCAAACATATAGTATTAAATCACATACCTTGGATTTAAGGAGTGAGCTAAACAATGAAGAGGAGTGTTGATCTTCGCCCATCGAGCCACTAAAATTTTATGGACAACATCATAAAAGATACTACGAGCAGATAATGGACGTCTTTCTTTCTTGTAAATCTCGGCCTTCACTTTCTCGATCATTGAATCCCACATTTCATAAACCAAGTGCAAACATGGTTTGTCTGTGTCACAAAATCTTATCATATCATAGATAGGTCCTGTAAAACTAAGAATATAAGACACCTTATCCCACCACTCATCATCCAAAATCTTCTCCTTAACAATGCTTGCTTTCACCACATGACAAGCTCTCCAGCCGCCTTACAAACTGATGCATTGTCAGTAATGACCTGCACAATATTTTCATGTCCAATCTCATGTATAACTTCTTTCATCAGATTTGAAATAAAAAAAACTTATCATTGACCTCCCCAAAACAATTCACCGCTTTTATAAACAAGGGACCGTTACCTGATGTAGCCATGAAGTAAATTAGTGGCTTTCTAGTAGGATCAGACCAACCATCACTAACAATAGATACACCTTTTTCTTTCCATGATAACCTGATTGGTTCCAATAAGTTGTGCACATTCTCCTTTTCTTTTTGTAACAATGTGGTTCTAAGCTTATTATAGCTAGGAGGTACATAGCAATCAATTTTATTGGTAGCTGCAAATTTAAAGGCCCTTTGAAAATGTGGATTCCTTGCAAGATCGAAAGGTAAACCGCTTGTATAGAAAATCCTTGCGATTTCTTGATCTAATTGGTCCTTTATTTCCACACCAATTGCTCTTTCAATAGGATTTGAAATAGTTTTTCTTTTCTTCAAACCAAGATTAGCTTCACAAGGCAACCCAACTTCTTTCGCCTTTGATGCGACTTTCTTCTCTTCATAAGCATCTTCTAGCTTTCTCATCTTACTTTTGTCACTCATTGTTACTTTCTTACAATCTTTAATCCCAGCACCTAAATAACCAAGAAAGCTAAAACATAAACGGCTAAAACATAAACGGCTAAAACTAATAACTAATTCAGAAACAATTCACTAATAACTAATAACTAATTCAGAAACAATTCAGAACTAATTCAGAAACAATTCATAACAAAACAATTGATTACACACCTTATAAATTCAGAAACCTAAAGTCCTAAACATTAGAATTAACAAAACATGATGAACATAACTAATAACAAAACAGAATCAGAATTCAAAAACAGAATCAGAATTCAAAATCAAAACAGAAACATTACCTTTGATCCCAAGTAGATGGGCCTTAACCCTTGAATATGAGCCTTGTGTAACCTCCTTACAAAAGCTACATGTGAACTTCCAAGTACCTCCTGTGCCAACCTTTTCTTCTCGCTTTACAAACTGCCACAATGGCGGTTCATCGGTTGATGCCGATGCCGCTGCTGTTGATTCAGAAGGTTCACCTTGAGAACTAGCCATGTTGGGTCTGCTGACCTGGAGAAGAACAGATGATTAAAAGCCAAAATATGCTAACAGTTGATTCCACAAATAAACAGTCTTTACAACATATTCTTCCCAAAAGACTGCTGACCCTAACAACTGTTCCATCCAAACAACTGCTGTGACAACTACTGATACAAAGGACTGATAGAGAACAACTGCTGACCAAAGGTCTGATGAAGAAACAACTGCTGATCAAGTACTGAAGACTAAAGGTCTGTTGGAGTCAACAGCAATTAGACTCCAACAGATGTTGCAAGACCATCAGAGTTTTCCCTTAGCAGTAGTTTGCTTTACAGTGTTTTGTAATATAACAGTAGTTTGTATAGGGCAGATGTTTTATGTTGTTATTCTGTTAGAGGTCACTATCTTAGGTGACGTCAGCACAGGTCACCAGTGGTTTAGGTTTGTCTATAAATAGAACAGTGCTTGTACTGTTCTATCACATCACACATAAACATTCTCTCAGACAAACAATCACTGTGTGATCAGGCTGAGGGGGAGTATTTGTACTGATTGTAATCTTTCAATTAATGAAAGCATTTGATCATTGAAAACATTTATTCCTGTTGTTTTGATTATAGTTTATCATTCCGCTGCACTTTCCACTTATACTTACATCATTCATTTCTCATCTTATTCTAAATATATCAAAACAAACAAACTCAGATCCTAACAATTGGTATCAGAGCTTGGTCAATTAAATTCGATCTAACCAATCAATTTAATATAAACAGATCAGCTCACAATTATTGATATCGTTTGTCTGTCGGATTGAAAACAGAGTAATAGTTTAATTTTGATTCAACCGTTTTTAAACAGACTTTGTTTTATTGAAAAATCAGAGAATGGCTTCAATCAATCACGATCCACATAACACTGGCACGAACAACAAGCCACCGATGCTTGTCAGATCTGAATACAATATCTGGCAACGTCGGATGAGCCATGTTCTAGCTCAACAGAACACTGGGTGTTGGAAGTCGGTTATCTTCGGACCACATGTTCCGATGGTGCCGAGTACTGAAGATCCCAAGGTTCAGGAGCCAAAGAAACTTGAAAACTACTCTGACCAGGATTTTCAGAAAATTGAGTTAGATGCTAAGGCCTTCATTATTGTGACCATGGCTCTACCCAATGATATATATGCTGGGCTGTTACATTGCAACAGTGCAAAAGAGTTGTGGGATGCACTGAAAGAACAATTTGGTGGGACTGAAGAGGTTATTGAAAACAATCGTGAAATACTTAATCAACAATATGAAACATTCAGTCATGTCAAGGGAGAGTCATTAACTCAACAATTTGAGAGGTTTAACTGTCTCATTAATGAACTAAAACTGGTTGGTCTAACTTGCCCTCATTCAACTTTGAACCATAGGTTTTTAAGATCATTACCAGACAAATGGGACACTATTGCTATTGTTATGAGAAACTTAATTGGATTTAAGGACCTATCACTGACCCAGCTTCATGGTAAGCTCTTGACCTATGAGAGAGAGCTTAACCAGAAAAAGAAGCTCCAGGACTCTGGAAAAGTGTCTGATGATTATGTATTTGGGAATACAGCACTTTTGGGTCATGATGAGGTGCCTGGAAATACTAAGGATCAGAGTTATGATCATTTCATTGACATAACTTCAGGTTTTAACTCTGATTCTTATTCACCAAACTATGCTTCCACAGCAAGTGGTGGTGATATCCAGGCATCTGATAACATATCCTTTGAGTATGATGACCTGAAATACTTTGACCCTAATGATTTGGAGGAAATGGACATTATGCACCAATTGGCCCTTCTCAGTGTAAGAACTAATAATTTTTACAAGAAGACTGGGAGAAGGTTTCCAGGGTTAACTGGTAGATCAAAGGTTGGGTTGGATAAATCAAAGATAAAGTGTTATAAATGTCATAGACTTGGTCATTTTGCTAGGGAATGTAGGAGTCAACATGGTACACCTATAATCACCTATCCAAATCAAAGGCCTCAGACCAACACTTATCAAAATTCCTACCCCTGGACCAAATGTGCAAAACACTGCTCATTTTGCACAGTCCTCAAACATTGTTCCTGTTCAGTATGTCCAAACCACTGTTCCTCAGATCCACTATGTGCAAACACCTTTTACTCAGGCACCTGTGCAAACGACTATTGCTTCATCCTCTGCTCCTGCAAAGACCATTCAACAGAGCTTCTTCACACAAGGCTTTGTTGATTGGAGCAGTCTACCAGATGAGTTAACAGATGAAAATTTTGCATTAGTTGCCAAAGCTGAAAATGAACCAGAAAACTTTTGTTTCATGGCTATGGTAGAAGAGGTTGAATATGAGGAGGTGGTAACTGAATCTAATGTTGTGAATAATGATGTTGTTGATGAAGTAGTTGCAGGTGAAAAACCTAAAGAAGAGGTTATGAATCTCTCAGATCCCGGGGGTGCATCTGATGATTGTGAGTGCAAGTGTGATTGTGCGTTGATGGCTGCTGCTAAGGTATCTCCTTAAATTCTTAAGGATTTATGTTCTGATAGATGTGTGATAGCATTTGCTAACATCAAAGAGGTGAATGAAAACCTTAGAAAGAAAATTTTAGATGATGAAGTTAAATTTGAGAAACTTTCAAAAGAATTAAAAACAAGTTTAACTGAAAAGGAATCTGAAATAAGCAGTTTAAAACATGAAGCAACCATAACCAAAGACCAGCTCCAAACTATGATAACTAAATATCAGAGTTGTAAAAGTGAGCTTGAGTCCACCCAAGTTGAATGTCAGAAATGGGTGGAATCATGTAGAGGATTTGAAATGCTACTCAACAAACAAACCAAAAGTCATGTGAAGTTTGGTTTTGGTTTTGAAACAACTGCTCCAGCTTTTGAAAACACTGACAAAAAGGATCAAAAGTCTGTTGAGATAGTACCAACAAACTTGCAGGGTCAAGAGATTAAAATCACTGAACCAAATGGTAAGAAAATTGTTCTAGAAAAACCAGAAGGTTCCTCATCATTCACTGAACTTGAAAAGTATGAATTCAAACCTACTTGGTCTGATGAGTGTGGTACTCTTGAGAATTTTAAACCTGTTGACTTTAAAACACCTGAAGGAAACACAGCTCCTCAGGCAAAAATCATTCCCTTGAAAAACCTTCCAGCAGATGCTCAAACATCTGCTGAAAAGAAGGCTGAAAAAGGGAAGAAGAAAGAAAAGACTGTCCACTTGTTCTGTGATTTATGTGAAAAGAAGAATCATGTCACTAAAGACTGTTTTCTTTTAAAAGCATATGACATTAACAAAGGAACAAGTGTATGTGATTCCAAAGCCACATGTTCAATATGTGGGAAAAAGAATCACAAAACCAAAGAGTGCTTGTATCTCAAAAATTTTGATGTAAAAATACAAGAGTACAAAGCTAAAACTCTTGCAAATCCTGGTGTGAGTACTTCAAAAGGAAAACCCAAACAGACTTTCACTCCTGTCCAAACATCTGTTACTAAAAGTCTTGAAACATCTGCTCCTAGGGATGTCCAAGTAACAGATGCTCCACCCACAAGCAAGTACCCAAGAGGATATGGACAACCAAAATGTCATAGTCTGTCACATGTTTATGAGGAGCCAAAAAGACCCTCTAAACCAAGAGTGAAAAGAAATCCCTATGGGTATTATCATCTGTCTGGAAGTGATCAAACAACTGTTGCCCCAAGTGTTGACATTCAAGCACTAGCAAATGGTCAGCAACAGTTGTTGAACCTGATTCAAAAATTAGTTCAAACCACTGATCACCTTCCAAAGCTTGAGTCTGAAAAGTCTGAGGACCCATCCAAAGCAAATATGGCTTTGGACACTCACCAAAACTAATCCATTACTGCTGTGCAGGGAGCTTCTGCTTGTTTAGATAGTCTTTGGTATGTAGATAGTGGAGGTTCCAGGCACATGACAGGATGTAGAGCCCTTCTAACAGGACTTCTTACCTCATGGAGGGGGTGATATATCCTTTGGTAATGATTCAAAAGGTAAGGTGTTGGGTTCAGGGACTGTACAAGCTGGGAAACTCAAGTTTGAAAATGTCAATCTTATTGATAATCTCAAGTTTAATCTTCTGAGTGTTTCACAAATGAGTGACAAAGGTTATGGCTCATTCTTCACAAAGAAAACTTGTAAGATTATTGTGCCAGAAGTGGTGAAAAAGATTGATACCATCATTGCTGAGAGCAAAGCACAACTTGTTGCTCATAGAAGTGGCAATGTGTATGTTGTTGATATGTTAAAGGACAATCCTATGGCAAATGTCTGTTTGTTTTCTGCTGCCTCCACAAAGGAGACAGAATTGTGGCATAGGAGACTGGGTCATGCCAACCTTAATACTATCAACACACTCTCTAAACAAAGTCTTGTCAGAGGCTTACCATCAAAAGAATTCAAATGTGATGAGCATTGTGTTTCCTGTTTAAAAGGGAAACAACATAAAAGCTCTTATAAATCCATTGATGAGTCCAAAACCAGTCAATATCTACAATTGTTGCACATGGACTTGTTTGGCCCTGTTAAAATCATGAGTCCAAGAAGAAAAAGATTTTGTCTTGTCATAGTTGATGATTTTTCTAGGTTTACATGGACTTACTTTTTACATTCTAAGGATGAGACTGCAGGTATTTTGAAGGACTTTGTCACCAAAGTTGAAAAATAATATGACTTGCCAGTAAAAGTCTTCAGGAGTGACAATGGAACAGAGTTTAAAAATAAGGAGTTGGATGATTTCTGTGTGTCAAAAGGGATTGTGAGGCAGTACAGCATCCCAAGAACACCAGAACAAAATGGGGTGGTTGAGAGGAAGAATAGAACTCTTATAGAGGCTGCAAGAACCATGCTAGCAGATTCTGGCTTGCCATTGTCCTTCGGGGCAGAAGCTGTAAACACTGCTTGCTATGTTCAAAACAGAGTTTTGATCAACCCAAGACATCAAAAAACTGCTTATGAAATTTTGTTCAAAATCAAACCATTAATTTCATTTTTCAAAATCTTTGGCTGCCCATGTTTCATCCTAAATCTCAAAGATTCCATTTCAAAATTTGCAGCCAAAGTAGGTTGTGGTTATTTTCTGGGATATTCTTCTACTGCCAAGGCCTATAAAGTGTTTAACACAAAGACCAAGACAATAGAAGAAACTCTGAATGTAAAGTTCAATGAACTTTCATCCCTAAAAATCCCAGCAAATCCTGCTGAACTGTTTGATTTAGATAAATTCAAATTTGAAGATATCACTGTTAAAACTAACAATGCAGGTAATCCACAGTCTCCACAACAAGATTACAGAATAGATGTTGTGATCCCCGGTCACTATAAAATCTCTTCTGCATCAGGGGAAGTAGTTGTTCAAAACAACTGTCAAAACTCTGTCACAGCCGAGTCAACCATTGTTGGCCAGTCTTATCCTCAAACCACTGCTTCACTTCCTTCAACCACTGTACAATCATCTGTTGACAAAAGTCAAACATCTGTTGACAAAAGTCAGTCCAGTTATACTCCACTTGGACCCATTCCCCCACTTCCATTTCAAACTTCTGATGGCACTACAGAAGTGCAAACAAATGTTACAACAATAGAGTCACCAAACCTCTGTCCTTCACCTCAAAATGCCATCATACCATATCAGGGAGATTTAATTTACCTGAAAGCTCATCCACCAGACCAGATCATTGGCAACATCAAAGAGGGTGTGCTAACAAGAAGTCAATCCTCCAATATCTGTCTTTTTGCAGGGTTCCTATCTCTCACACAACCTGTCAAGTACCAAGAGGCACTAAAAGACAACAGTTGGGTAGAAGCTATGCAAGAAGAGCTCCTTTAGTTCAAAAGACAACAAGTATGGGAACTTGTACCACTGCCTAAGGATGTTTGTCCAATAGGCACAAAGTGGGTCTTTAAAAACAAAACTGATGAAAGGGGTATTGTTGTCAAGAATAAAGCCAGGCTTGTGGTTCAAGGCTTCAGACAAGAACAAGGAATAGATTATGATGAAACCTTTGCTCCTGTAGCAAGGTTAGAAGCAATCAGACTATTTCTAGCCTTTGCTGTCAACCACAACATCAAGGTGTATCAGATGGACATCATATGTGCTTTCCTATATGGCAAAATTCAGGAGGAGGTCTATGTATGTCAACCACCTGGTTTTGAAGACACATTCCATCCTGATCATGTCTACAAGCTAAATAAAGCTCTGTATGGACTCAAACAAGCACCTAGGGCCTGGTATGAAACTCTTTCCACTTTTCTCTTATCCATTGGCTTAACAAGAGGTAAAATTGATAATACCTTATTTCTGAAATGGAAAGGGAAAGACTTAATGATTGTTCAAATATATGTGGATGACATCATCTATCCCATTGAGGATTCAGTACTTGGGTTATGCTATGTTGTCAGATTCTGACTTCAATCTATCCCAGGGACTGTTTATGGATTTAGTGTCCAATGTGAAAGCCATAAAGTCTGGGTCAAATAATGCTTTTCTAATTTACCCCAGAATCTTAAGTGTAATCCTTCAAAATGTTTTACCAGAAAAAGTTTTCAAAAAGGGTGAGTCTATGCAAATGAAGAGTCTAACTGATGAAACTTTCACTAGAATGTTGGGTGCAAACACCCAAAAAAAAGTATCAAAAGTGTCAAAGGTTTCAAAAACACAAATAAAGAGGACTAAGACAACAACTGTTGTCCAAACCTCTGTTGTTGAGCCCACTGCTCCTGGTGATCATGGGACTACATCCAATGCTGTGAAACCCACACCAGCCACTTCCAAAAGAAAACGTCCATCCACAAAAACCACCACTTCACCACAAAAGAGACTTCTGGAAGATGAGATACCAGAAGATAACTCTGTTGCAACACAAAAGCAACTAGAAACCACTGTTGTTACTTCCTCACAACAGTTGGAAATATCTCAACCTGAACAAACTCCTCATGCATTCTCATAAAAGGATCATGTTGTAAGCCAAGGGGAACCACATCATGATACATTTGAGTCACTTGGCCAGATGTTCACAAGCCCCTCTCCCAGGGCTAATTCTCTTTTCACTCCTCCACCTTCACCATCACATGTTCAACAGACCATGCAACCTCTGTTTGAGGCTATTGACAAAACTCAGGAAAATCCCAGTTCCTCTCTATCACCTGTCAATGAGAGTATACCTCAACAAGTGACTGGGACTGAGGAAATTCAATCAGCCATCCCACAAACAGATGAGGAGGTTACACCCCTAGAGTTCAATGCAACTCTAGGTGAGTTTTCAAGTGGAGCAGCCACTACTGATGTAGAGACTATTGTTTCACACCAGGACAGTGGTTACATAACTAAGACTCCCTTGAAGGCAACAACTAATGAGGCCACTATAGTCTCCCCAAAATCAGTTGGAAGTCCCCAGAACCAAGAAAAAGGGGCATCTGGTTCTCATCCTTTGGATTCACCTCCTAGGATTGAATCAGTTAAAACTACCATTGGTAGGAATTCAGATGATCCTATTAACTTAGGTGATGGGTTTAAATACCAAGAATTGACGGCCAGAGTCCAAACCATTGAAACCACTGTAGCTGACATCAAATTTGATGTCAAGTTAATATTGGAATCCTTGGCAACTCTCTCCAACAGTCAACCCTCCACAGCTGATATTGCTAGTGAGCTATGGAAATCTGTTTCTCCCATCATCATAGCTCACAGAAAACTAGCAGATCAGAATCATGCAACCTACATGGCTGAAATCAGAAACATGGTAGATGCGAGGTACAAGGATACCCATGCAGACATTCAGGCCATCAAAGAACATTTGCTAAAGACCACTGGCTCTGCCCCTACCACCATTCTCAGGGATGAAGATGATGATGCATTCACAGCTGATGATGCCAAAAAGGGGGAGAGTGGCAGAGATAGGTTGCCAAAGCTAGATCCCTTTGGTTGTCCACCTTCACAAAAAGGGAAATCAAAGTCTGCCAACAAACCGGGGTCTACTCAAACAGCACCACAACAACAACAACAAACTCAAACAGCACCACAACAACAACAAACCAGCAAAGATAAAGCAGTGGACAACTCTGCAAATGAAGAAGCTGAAAAAGCTGCTGAAGACAAACAAAAGAGGGCTGACACCTTGGAAGCCAAAGCAGAGTTGTTGGTTAAACTGAAAAGGGAACAACAACAGGAAGTTGAAGATGTGGGATCCTCAAAAAGGAAGAAGATGCCTGCTAAACATGTCAGACAACCACCATCAAAACTGAAAACCACTGCTGCTAAAACCTCTGTTGATAAAACCACTGCTGCTACCCAAACCACAACACTTGAACCTACAAACACATCTGAACCTACAACCACCAAACCTACAATCACTTCACTACCCAAATCCCAAACATCTGCTAGTCCTACTAAGGAGCCAACAGATGTTAATACAACCACTGCTTCAACACCACCATCACCAAAAATCTTGTACAAAAGGAAGAGGAAATCAACCTTTGTTGTACAGGATGAAAACATTCACACATCTCGACATACCACCTCAACCACACAATCCACACCTATATCAGCCATTCCACTCTCATCATTTTAACCACACACTTCACAATTCAAATCCCATAGACCACCACCAACTATTACACCATTGGCTGTTCAGTATCCCCTTGAACTTGATCTACTCAAGGGGGAAATGCAATCCTTCTATAATACTGAACAACCATCTGATAGATCCTTCCCTTCTCTTCCACATTTCCCTGTTCCCCTAAACATTGATACATATCTTAAATACAAGGCTGAACAGGCAGATGCCATCATAAAAGAGAAATGCAAAGGGAAGGATGACAGGACTGCTTAGGGCATCCATTCAGCAGAACTTAGCAAATTGAGAAGGATTGAAGATTTTGCTAAGACCCTGAGCAATTCCATGTCTGCCATGCCTCTCAGCAGTGACATGGAAAGGGAGGTCAGGGAATCCCTTCTTGAACAGATCTTGGCAACCATGCCTTACAAAGCAAACAAGAAACAGTTTGCAGGCTGTACCACTCATGCACTCAGAGAAGAACTCTTGAGAATAGAAGAGATGGCCAAAAATCCCCAAGCTAAAGTCTCTGCCCCTGATTTTGGTAAAGGCAGAGATCCAGCCAGAGCCCTGAAGTTTAAAAGGATGAGACAAGAAATTGTGGTTGCTGATTATGGGGAGATGAGGTCAGTTGCAAGATGGTCTGAGCTGAGGCTGGTTGAAACATACAAGAGATTAGAAGAAAACAGGAAGAAAGATCCCAGCCTACCCAGAAAACCTGTCTACACTGATGAACCACTGATGAAGAAACCTCAACAGGCTTTTACTCTAGACAGCTTACTGGACACTTCTGATCTATCAGCTGCTGCTAGAAGACAGTTCAAGAAACAGAAAGAAATGTCTGAAGAAGATCAGAAGAAGTTTGCTGATACTTACATAAAAGAGGGCCCCTTCAATCAAGTGCACTTTTTCTCAGATCCCACTACTGACAAGCTCAGAGAACTCATTGGGAGACCTCCATCACCAAATTCATCTAAAATAAAAGTGCATCTCAGCAAATCCACTGACTCAAAAATTCTAAAATGGAAAGTCAATAAAGACACCCATGAATTGACTCTGCCCAGGTCAGATGGAAAAGTTCAAAAGCTAAGCATGGATGATGCATATAGCCTGTGTGCAGATGATCTCCAAACACTGCTGAACCTTGAGCTTGAAAGAGATGTAGAAGACCTATTTGCCTTGGACTTTGAACTTCAATTAAAAGGACAAATCAGAGAAAGTCTGATGAGAAATAAAGATCAATAATAAAGCTTAGTTTTGGCATCATCTGTTCTAGGGGGAGATTGTTGGGTCTGCTGACTTGGAGAAGAACAGATGATTAAAAGCCAAAATATGCTAACAGTTGATTCCACAAATAAACAGTCTTTACAACATATTTGTAACATCGCAAATTTTCCCCAAATTCTAATACGTACTTTATATCTTTATCATTCATTTTATAATGTGCCTAAGTTTTTATTTTCCTACCACACAACTTATATATATATATATACATATATATATATATATAAAGGTATAATAATAATAATAATAATAATAATAATAATAATAGTAATAATGAAGTTAGACTTTTACAAAAAAAAAAAAAAAAAAAAAAAAACCAAACCAAACCATCCCTTCGTTCTTTTTTTTTTGAAGCCTAGACAAGTCCAGCCCAAACAAAAACCTCGGCCCACCTCCCCTTTGTCCTTCACCTTGGATCCGGCCCACCTCACCTTTCCTTTTTCCTTGCTGTGTGTTGTTGCAGCAGCTCGACAAGGGTTGACCAGAAAGCTTCCATCTTTGACTATTTAATTGACATAATTTTAGGGATGATAGAAACCAATTAACTGCTAGTGACTCATTCGAATCGCGCCCAAAACAATGAATAAAGCCATGATTATAGCCATAAATTTGTGCTCGTCTTTGACCACCACGGGTCAAAGATTGAACCCTTCCAATTATACATCCCTATTATAAATTAGGTACTCCTTTCTGTTCTAATAAGGCCGAAAAAACAAAACCCCACAATCACAACACACCCTCGGACCTCGATCTTGCATAATTGTAGCAGTTTGACTTTGGCGTTGACTCGTGATAGTGGTCGATTAACATTTCTGCAAGTCTGAATTATACATCTTATGTTGTTTGTTGTTTTGTTCCAGTCATTAACCCCGTGGTTAATTGGCTTTTAGTTTAGTTTTAATGGATAGAGGATCTAGGGTTTCATTGGAGAAGATGGTGCAAAACTGATATGGTATAAAAGAATTTCTTCTGTGTTAAAATTGTTCTCAGGGTGTTGGCTTGGTGGTGGCCACACTTGTGATTAAGTACAACCCGGTCATAGACCCGGGTTCAAACCTCATAGCCACCATATATTTTTTTTCCTAAATGGATTTAAACATATATTTTCAAGTCTAAACTTTTATACATTTAAAATACCAAAACAATTTTATAAATCCTATAAAATTTATTTTATGCAATTTAAATGATTAAGTTTATCATACAATTTTTAGTTTTTCAAAAATATTTTATTTATTATATATAATAAATATCACAAGTTTATTCAATTATAATTATAAAATTCTATAAAAATATCAAAACGATATATAAATTTCCACAAAAATTATTCTGAGTTTATATAACATTAAACTTTTCTGAAATGATTTTTATTTCTGGAAAATCATTTATTTAATATTTTTAATCAATTTTTGATAGTTTTAATCATAAATAAATCATAATAAATTCATTTTTCAATATTTTTGCACCAAAATTTTATATAAATTATTTCTATTTATTTGGAACAGAAATACAATTTTTAATTTAATAATTCTTTAATTTTAGTATTTTTAAATATTAAAGTTATATTTTGATAGTTTGGAATAAATAGATTTCATATTCTATTTTTAAAGAAAATAATTTTATAAAAAATATTTTCATACTAAAAACTTATCATTGTGACCAACTTTAATTTAAATACTTCAAAGAGACTTTTGTTCATTTATTTGTCAAAATTCTCTTATTTATCAAACATTTTAATTATTAATCAAACGAGCACTTATCCTCAAATCGAAACCCTAGAATATACTTATAGACTAGATAGACTTAGACTTATTTGTTACCTTATACATAGGGTAATACTTGGCAATCTTTGGGGCTACACTTATACTTTTTCTCGAGACTTAATACTATACTAAGGTGAGTTTACGTAACCATGTTTATGCAATTCTTCATACTTGCAACATCATACTTAAGCAATTCTACATCCATGTCTAGTTATAAACTTTAATGCCTCATGATTTAGACAACAACAACAGTTTCAACGAGTTTCAACATTACATGATCATTAGCTATGGCCAAGCCGGCGATACTCAATAATAGATCTATTGGATTGACAATCCCACCCGGATACGTGTGCCTCCTACATAGGTAGCGTGGGTGATTGTTATCGTTCCAACATATTATTAAGGTGAACCGTGGATGACGGGATGGACCTAAACTAGTCGGAGGTTTGATTATGTCGATTCAACATATCATGTTTATTCATGTAGACTTAAACTTACGATAGACATATGAATTGCTAAACTTTTATACTTAAACTATTTGCTTGACATGGCTTATGTATTCTCACCAACTTCTAGTTGACCCCCCCATTTTCACAACTCAACAGGAAATAATGATGCATGAAGACTAGAGTATTTACATGAGAAGGCAAACTGAAGTCTATGCTTGTTTGGTTTTTGTGATGTATTAGATTTCCACTTAAAACTCATTATGTATTTCATTTTTGGATATTTGCACTTTAAATTAATTTCAATTAAAATTTGATTACCATGTGCTACTGTATACTCATTCTTACGTGACACCTCGATGTTTCCGCCATCGGTTGGGGTGTTACAATATTCTTCCCAAAAGACTGCTGACCCTAACAACTGTTCCATCCAAACAACTGCTGTGACAACTGCTGATACAAAGGACTGATAGAGAACAACTGATAGAGAACAACTGCTGACCAAAGGTCTGATGAAGAAACAACTGCTGATCAAGTACTGAAGACTAAAGGTCTGTTGGAGTCAACAGCACTTAGACTCCAACAGATGTTGCAAGACCATCAGAGTTTTCCCTTAGCAGTAGTTTGCTTTACAGTGTTTTGTAATATAACAGTAGTTTGTATAGGGCAGATGTTTTATGTTGTTATTCTGTTAGAGGTCACTATCTTAGGTGACGTCAGCACAGGTAACCAGTGGTTTAGGTTTGTCTATAAATAGAACAGTGCTTGTACTGTTCTATCACATCACACACAAACATTCTCTCAGACAAACAATCACTGTGTGATCAGGCTGAGGGGGAGTATTTCTACTGGTTGTAATCTTTCAATTAATGAAAGCATTTGATCATTGAAAACATTTATTCCTATTGTTTTGATTATAGTTTATCATTCCGCTGCACTTTCCACTTATACTTACATCATTCATTTCTCATCTTATTCTAAATATATCAAAACAAACAAACTCAGATCCTAACAAGCCATAATAATAATAATGGTGATAGAATATAGGATAGAATATTAGAATATGGCTGTGATTTTATTGATTGTTATTGTTAAAGAAGATGAATCGTGATAGATATAGGGTTTTAAAAGATAATAATATTAATCGTTTGACAGATTAGGAGGAGCATGAATCGTTTTATTGTTGGAAACTACAACATGCATGATAAATAAATGAAATTTACAAAAAGTACCCTTAACCTTCTGGAAACGTGACAGAAACGGTCCCCAAAGAAGGGAACGTTTTCAGAAACGGAGTTGACTAATAGAATCGGTCAAAGAAACGTTGGGGAAACGTTTCATGCAGTACCGTTAGAGTTTCGGTACCCTAAACGATTCAGGGATGGCAATCGGCTCCTAAGTGGCGTTTCGGTGCAACAGAGGCTGCAACGCGCGGGTAAACCCACTAGTTACTAAATAAAAGACTTGAAACTTCACGGTTTCCGGTCAAAGTCAGTTGTTGACTTTTTAGTCCCACCTAGTTGATTATTTGCAGCATTTCAAGGATCTACATATACTCCACTAATTACATAAAATCCATTTGAGGATAGGGCTAAAATGAATTGGGTCGCGTGGGATAAAGTAGTTGCTCCAGTTGAATTCGGTGGGATGGGGTTGGGGTCTTTAAAAGATGCAAATCTGGCGATGTTGGCAAAGTGGTGGTGGAGGTTCAAGACGGAGAAGGATTCGTTATGGTGGAGGGTCATTTGGTCTATCCATAGTAGCTCGAGGGGGTGGAGTTGTATTCCGGTGAAAATGTCACAGACGGGTCCATGGCAGAATATTGGGAGGGTCGTGTCCGAAGTTAGGAGGGTAGGGATTGATGTGGAATGTCTCATAATAGGGCTGGTGGGGCGGGGGGTTGACATTGGGTTTTGGGTGGATACTTGGGTTGGGAATACTCCGTTGCGGTCACGTTTTCCAAATCTGTTTGAGTTGGAAAGAAACAAGATGTGCTCTATTGCGGATAGGGTGGGTGGGGGGTTGGGACTTGGAATTGGGAATGGAAACGCCATTTGGTTGGGGGTCGAAAGCGGGGAGCTGCTGCAGCTATTAGGATTGGTTGGGTCAACTGTATTATCTTTAGGGTATGACAAATGGGGTTGGGATTTGGGGGGTTTGGGCATCTACTCGGTTAGAAGTCTGAAGAGTGAGCTAAAGAGGTTAAAGTATAATCGGCCTGATTACATTTGCAAGAGTAACTCATGGGTTCCGAAAAAGGTTTGGATAGTCGCGTGGAGAGCTTTCCTCGGAAGGCTACCTACTCGTGCAGAATTAGCGCGCAGAAATATCAGTGTTAACTCGGTTCTATGCCCCTTCTGTGCTGAGTTGACTGAAGACGTAGATCATCTGTTCGTTGAGTGCGGTTTTTCTCAAACGGTATGGAGTTTAGTCGGTCAGTGGTGCAGAATGATCCCGATATTTGCGTTCAGCCTGAAGGATTTACTGGACTTGGAAGCTTTCGTGGGTGGATCGTCAAAATGGAAAAAAACTGTTCATGCGGTCTGTCTCACTACTTTCTGGTCTATCTGGAGGTGCCGAAACAATGCTGTTTTCAACCGGGAACAATGCTCGGTCAATGCAGTGCTTGGCGAAATTACGTCGTGCAGTTTCTTATGGGTAAAGAATCGGTCTAAGTGCGCAGAAATGAGGTGGGAGGTCTGGAGAGGTTTTAAACTAGATAAGTTGGGGTGGTAGTTGTTTTGTTATGTCTGTGTTTGCTGTTTTGTTTTTCTTTTGTGTTTTGGTGTATTGTAAACTTGGTGTTGGCTAGCGCCGTGCTAGCCTTTTGGTGAATAAAGATATTTTGTTGGCCGTTCAAAAAAAAAATAGAGGTTGACCCACTTTTTGGCAACAATACCATTTAACTGCTGATATTTGTTACCTTTCCGCCAATCTTGCCTTTCAATTCCACAATCTGCATATCCATTATACTTTCAATCTTCATGCAGCCCTTGAAAAATATCAATTCTTAATTCTTAGATGGCGGGAAGGGGTGACCGGGGAGAGAGGGTGGTTGGGGTTGCGGAAGTGGTGGTGGGGATGAGGTGCGAGTGGTAGGTGGGTACCGTAATGATAGATTCTGATACCTTTATTATTGTTTTGTCATCCAAATTCATTGCAAACTCGAATTCTTTTGTTAGATTGCAATTATTTTAAATTTTAATTAATATTTGCAAATTTCAATTCAAAAACCAGTTCCTTCATATTCCAACGCATTAAGTAATGACCAGTTGACGGTTTCTTAGGAGGTAATGGTTCATGTCTAAAAGTTATGCATAACCATGTAGCAAATAATTTTTTTTTTATTGTGGTTTGTAAATGGTTTTTCACTAGAATGTCAAAGGTCTGGTGAATGGGTATTGGACAAGGAATTGTTGTTGGTCAACTAGTAGAAGTCAATGATAGTCAAATAATTGTTGATGTGACGTCCGCCAAAAGATGTTTATGGGTTGATGTATCTGATTATCTATGGTGAAGTCCATGCTTTGATGTCAGGATCAAAAAAAGCCAATGGTTGGTTATTTGGCTGCTGTTGTATGTTTTTAATTATAGAAAGGTCAACAAAAATAGTCAACATTGTGTGATGTTACTAGAGCCGAAGTCTGTTGCAATGTGGAAACTCAAATTTTGCAACTGTGAAGTTAAAATATTTGACCACGAAAAATCAGAAATGGCGAGATAACTAACTACATGCATACAATTGGAGATATGTTATGGGTATGGCTGAACTCTACATTAGTCAAAGGTAGATGGGTTTGGCTAAAGTCGCAGTATGTTGCAATGTGTAGCCAATAAACTTTCTTTTGATTTAAGGTTTTATCCCACTAAATGATATTTTTTGTGGCCAAAGGTTTTATCACACAATCGCATCATAATTTGACTAGCCAGTTTGACCAACCCAACAGAGTACCTGCATTTTTTGAGTGCGTTGTCTATTGTATCTTCCGCTTCACAAGTTATCTATCCATATCCAGTCATTTTTTATTTTCAGATAACTCAATAAGTTTCCTCTCATTTTGCCATTTTCATAGAAAGCTTTGACCCAATAACTCCCATAAATTTAACCATCAACCACAAGCAATTGACTTACATCTTTTGACCATTGACTTGAGTTGACCTTATTTCTCTTTACCAGCCCAAAGTCCAAATAACGCGATTGTTAACACACCAAATCGACTCAATAACCCATTTGACATGTTTTCTAAAAGATGTCCTGTCTATTATGAATATATCGTCCATTGTGCAAAAGATCATACTTGTGGCTGTGGAAGCAGTCACACAAAGAAGTTTTATCCAACGTCAAAAATTGAATGTGTAAATAGGTTCTTGTGGTGTATCGTGAATAAAAAAAGCTGTCACACAATGTGTTTATTTTAGTATAAATAGGAATAGCAATGGACGTATTTTGTAGTGTTCAGATCTTGTAATTCATTGAAGTTAATACATAGAAAAGAGTTGCAAAATTCTTGTGTGTTTAATGTTTAGTATGTGTATTACAAAATAAAAGACTTGAAACTTCACATTTTACTCAACAACGCTGGGTTGACATATGTGATTATCACAAATAGCCAATGGTTGGATGTTTGGCTGCTGTTGTATGATTTTTATTATATAAAGGACAACACAAATAGTCGAGACTGTGTGATGTAACTAAGACCAACTTTAGGAATACAATCTGGTGATATGTTATGGGTATGGCTAAAGTCAAAATTAGTCAAAAGGAAAATGGTTTGACCGACTTTAGGCCGAATGAAAATTGCAGCCTGAGACTTCATTGTTTTTGAAGTTAATGAAAGTCAAAGATGGAATGAAAGTCAAGGATGGAATATGGGTCTGAATAAAAATAAGAATTATAGTACTATGTTGATATCTACAGAAGGTCAACAGCTATATTGGCTTATGTTTGATCTGGAGTCAACTAACGCAAAAGGTTGTTAAAAGTATGATCTTTTATTCTTACAATTTTATAACTAATAATATATTTCTCATTTTTATAGATTTGGTACATTTTAAGTTTTAGTTTTTTATAAAATTGTTTGTTTTTATATTTTGCATAAGAATCTAAGCAGGTTGGGCTTTTGGAGTAGCTGGTTGAGGTGCAGTCCAGATTGAAGGTCCAGTTTGTGTATTGAAGAGGCCCAGTCCAAGAGTTGTGATTGTAGCATCAAGGCCCATCACTTTGGGTGTTTTGTATTCTGGCCCATGGCCCATTCGTCTCTGTTATAAGTGAGAGAATGGATTGCCAAGCTCGCAATCCGTGTCAAGAAACACACTTTAATCAGAGCCGTTGGATTCACTCGTTTATAGCTGTAGATGTGTGTAAAGAAACACAAATTGCCTCAGCTATAAATAGCTAAGGCTTCTCTCTCTTTCACACTTTTTCACTCGTTCATATTATTGTTTCAGTCTTTTTCCTTTCTCTCTCACTTTGCTATTGGGGTTTCGAGATAAGATCAGGTTATTTTGATCTTGTTGTTCTCAGTTTGTAACTCTTTCTATGTTTAGTTTTTCATGATTAGATTAACTTTGTGTGAGTGAGTTTGTATTAGGTCTAGGGTTATTTCCCTGTATCTTAAGAGTCTTTGTAATTGTTTTTATATTCAAGCAATAAAGAAGTTTTTTATGTTCTAGATATCATGTTTTTGACATGGTATCAGAGCATTAGGGTTATTTCCCTGGATCTTTCGCTGAAATTAGGGTTTCTGATTCGAGTTTCTGTAGGTGTTCTTGCTGATCTATCTTGGGTTAACTGGTGAACAGATCCATTGTGGATCTAAGGTTTTTTGATTCAAGACACAATGGTGAACATTATTGGAGTCAAATCTCTACTTAAGATCTGTGGATTTCCTAGATTGCACATATTCTTGCTCTCTGGTGTTACAACCCTAAGTGAAGGTTGTGACACTACGAGTTTTATGGCGAACCCTAACTTGGGCAACCCTCTCGGTGAGATCGTTTCAATTTGTTTTTTCATTCTTGCTTATAGAGTTGTCCTAAGGAGTCGATTGTACAAGACTTGTGTTCCTGTTTAGCTTCTAGGGTTTGTCTAGAATATTAGGTGGCTCCTGTACTAGGAACTGCGCTGGCACCTTTTGAGTGATGAACCAGTGATTGGGATCACCGGTACAGCTTCGACGTTTGTGTGTTGATCTGTTGTTTGTTTTCTGACTTCTTGTGTTTGATAGTTGTATCTGTGACTTATTGCTTGTTTTGTGTTCTATGATTAATTGATATTACATGGCTGATAGTGACCAAGAAAACACTGGTGGAGGGGGTAACCTCAACTCATCAGATTCCTTGGTTACTTTAGTAAATAAGCTTGATGCTAGTGATCCATTGTACCTGCTTGCAAGTGATTCTACTAATTTGACTATCGTTAATATCAAACTTAAAAGAACAGAAAATTATGCTGTATGGGCTAATGCTATGATTTTAGGACTCCAAGTGAAAAATAAACTAGGTTTTATTAATGGTGAGTGTGTTAAACCTGTTAATGACTCTGTGTTAGCTAGACAGTGGGATAGATGTAATTCAGTTGTGTTAACTTGGATTTTGAATTCCATATCTGAGGAACTTTACCTAGGACAAGTATACTCTAAACTAGCTTCTGAAGTGTGGAAAGACCTAAAAGAAACATATAATAAGATTGATGGATCTGTGGTGTTTGATTTGTATCAAAAGATTAATTCATTTAGTCAAAATGGTATGTCTGTTTCTGATTATTATCATAAATTGAACATAATGTGGAAGCAATTAGATCAAATACTGCAACTCCCTGCTTGTGTATGTGATGCATCTAGAGAGTTTAATAACTATAATCATATGATCAAGTTGATGCAGTTCTTAATGGGTCTGGATTATGTTTATCAGAATGTTAGAACTAACTTGTTGATTAGGTCTGAGCTTCCTACTATTAAGGAAGCCTTTGCTGTGGTTTCTCGTGAAGAATCACATAGGAATTCTGTTGGACTGTCTAAAACTGGGCAAACTGTTAGCTTTGCTGCTAATAGATTCATTAATGATGTGGTTAACAATGCAAATGTTTCTAATAATTCAACAAAACTTTTTTCAAAAAGTGTTAATCAAAATCTAAAATGTACTCATTGCAATAAAACTGGTCATCTAATAGATAAATGTTTTGAGTTGATTGGTTACCCCTCTTGGGCAAAACCAAGGGGTAACCAGACTAAAAAGAATGTAGTGAGTAATAATAGCTCTTCTGATACTACTAATGTTTGTACTACTACTTTGACTAGTGAACAAGTTAGTAGACTGTTAAGTTTGTTGAATACTAAGGAAGGTGATTGTGCTCCTGTCTGCAATGTTGCTGGTAATTTTTTCTGTGCTTCTGCCTGTGGTACTAGTGTTTATTGTTTTACTAGTATGGGAGGGGAGCTAGTTGGTATTGTTTGGTTAATGGATTCAGGTGCTAATGAACACATGGTCAATAGTGAAAAAGGTCTATTTGATTATGTTGATGTGTCTGATTAAATATTAAAGTAAGACATCCTAATGGCACATTTACCTTAGTTACTAAAATAGGAAAATTAAAATTAACTGATCAAGTAATTTTACAAGATGTCTTAGTTGTTCCTGAGTATTCCATTAACTTGTTGTCTGTTCATAAATTGGCTAGAGATAATAAGATGTTTGTTGGTTTTGATGAACATAAGTTTATCTCCAGCACTTAATAACAAAGAAAACCCTGGTGATTGGTGAACAGTCTGATGGACTGTATCTGTGTGGCAATACTTCTGTGAATACTAAGGTGTGCTGTAATAGCTTTAGTATGTTTAATATGTGGCATAGTAGACTTGGACATCCCTCAGACCATGTTCTAAAGATTTTAAAACCTGAATTAAAACTCACTTTAGATCATAATCATAATCCTTGTGAAATCTGTCATAGGGCAAAACAACATAGAGAACCATTCCCTCTTAGTGATCATAAGTCAACTGAGTTAGGGGAATTAGTTCATCTTGATGTTTGGGGCCCTTATAGGGTTGCTGACAGAGATGGGGTTAAATATTTTCTTACCATAATAGATGATTATTCTAGAGCAGTTTGGATAGGTTTAATGAAACATAAAACTGAAGTGTTTTCTAATGTTCAAGATTTTGTTAACATATTAGAAAATCAGTTTAAGAAAAGGGTGAAGATCTTTAGAAGTGATAATGGTCTTGAGTTTGTCAATAGTCAGATGAATAATTTCTGCAAATCTAAGGGAATTATTCATCAAACCACATGTGCCTATACTCCTCAACAAAATGGAATTGTTGAGAGAAAGCATAGACACTTGTTAAATGTTGCCAGATCCTTACTATTCCAAAGCAACATACCTATTAGATTTTGGACTGATTGTGTGCTTACTGCTTCTTATCTTATAAATAGGACTCCATCCTCTGTGCTTGCTGGAAAAACTCCTTATGAGTTAGTATATGGTTTTAGTCCCTTTCTTGATCACCTTAAGGTGTTTGGATGTCTGTGTTTTGCAACTGTTTTAAATGAACCTAATAAACTAGAAAGTAGGGCTGAGAAGTGTGTTTTAATAGGATATTCCCTGGAAAAGAAAGGTTACAAGTTGTTCAGTTTGGACAACAAAACCATTCTATATTCCAGAGATGTTCGGTTTTATGAAACATGTTTTCCATTTAAAGAACCTACTGTTTTTGAAAAATATAATGCTAGTTTAGATAAAAATGTAAATTCTTTAAACTTTTTTTGACTCTTTTGAAAACACAAATATTGAAAACCACTTGGAGGTGAATGATCCCAATGATGAAGAAAGGGACAATGGTAATAGGGATTTAGGAACACATGGGTCTCAACAATCTGATTCTCAGGGTGTTGCTACTGGCATGGCTGAGAATCAACAGCCTAGCAACACTAGTAGTGAGACTGATAGGGTTGAGCATGTGAATACTGAACATGACCAAAAACAACAATCTGAGGGGGACACTTTCCAAGATCAGGTTCAAACAACTGTTAGAAAGTCTAGTAGAAACATTAACTTTCCACAAAAATATAAAGAGTTTTTAGTAGAAGGGAAAGTAAAGTATAGTTTGGATAAGGTTGTCAATTTTTCTAAACTATCTTATGAAGCTAAATGTTTCTCTGTAACAATTGATAAAGAGTTTGAACCTAAACACTATAGTCAAGCTGTTAAAAGTCAGAATTGGGTAAATGCCATGAATGATGAATTAGAGGCATTGTATAGAAATAATACCTGGGATGTTGTAGAATTACCTAAGGGTAGACATAAGATAGGATGTAAGTGGATTTATAGATTAAATACAAGTCTAATGGGGAAATTGATAGGTATAAAGCTAGGCTGGTAGCTAAGGGCTTTAGTCAAAAAGAGGGTATAGACTATGAGGAAACATTCTCTCCTGTGGTCAAACTTGTCACTGTTAGGTGTGTCCTAAGTTTAGCAGTTCACAATGATTGGAATGTATACCAATTAGATGTGAATAATGCTTTTTTGTATGGTGATTTATTTGAGGAGGTTTATATGTCTTTACCAGAGGGGTTTAGTAATTCTAGTAGTAATCTAGTATGTAAATTGAAAAAATCCTTGTATGGTGATATACGTTAAAATACACATATAAAAGTCCCCGTTTAACTCCCATTTTCATATGTTTTTGGCCTTATACATGATGAATTGGTACTTATTTGGTATCTTTATGATTACAGGTCTTAAACGATGTCCCGGAAGCAAACCCGACGAAAACAAGGATTTCGGCCCTTTATCAGGAGAACTTTTGCGCAGCAGTTGTTCGGATCGTTTTTACCCCTTCTAAAACCCAAAATCCGACTTCGACTTTCAAATAAGAATTGTTCTACGCTCCGAGAGCTTTCCAGGCATATAAAGAACACCTCCTAACGATTTTTCTACGATTTTATATGCAATTTTAAAGATCGTGCTGTCGTGCTGTTCCCTGTGAGCGGCCGCTCACTCTCTCCGAGCGGCCGCTCGCTCATCCTGATATTTCCAGAAACATTCTAGAAGGCCTACGTCAACAATCGAGCAACTGGTCCACTTGTCTGTAAAGTGAGCGGCCACTCACAGGCTTCGAGCGGCCGCTCGAAGGCCCTGTTCTTCTATAAAACTCCCATTCAGCCCACTGATCGATTATTAGATCTTTGGGGGGCGATTTCTGGCGATTTTCGGGGCTAACGAAGTGCTGCATAGGCGTGGAACAAGCTCGGGAATCCATCCGATCCATCCTTCATCATCCAATCCATCTCTTTAGCAATCTTATGGTTTGATCCTTTAAGCTTTCTTAGATCCAAATCTGATTTTGTTTGCTACATTGATGTTATTTTAGTTAATCGTACGCCTACGGGCAAGAACATTAGTATTAGTTAGTAGTTAAAACAATCATTTGCGTGAAATCAAGTTTTGTATAAATTTGGCGTTTTTCATGTTTGAATCTTGATAATCATAATGCAACCTTGTTTCATTGTTGATAGATTTGTAGTTGTGTTCGAATGACTTTGATGATTATCGAATGTGTTAGGCGGATTACTTGTTGAGAAAACCGTCCGTTTAATCGTCCGGTAGTAAACTAGTTAACTTGTTAATAAAGTTTACACCATGAAACTGTAACCGGGTATTGGTTTGGTTAAAGTCACTCGGATAATAATTATAAATGTTTACCGGCACGTAAAAGAGTTTAAAAAGCTTAATGGTGTTGTTACTAATCTTTGACGCGGTTAATGATCTTTGCTAGTTATTTTGGTAGAAATAGCGATCTTAGTAGATTTGTGTTCAAAGTTAGTAAAATGGAATAGGTTGTGAAATGCTCTACTTTATGCTAGTCTCGGTGGTCGTATTGTGTATTCGATATTGCTTTCCTTTGCTAGTACGGTTGAGGACTCCCGAAAGGTGATACTAACCCTTCTTTAAAGATTCACGTGAGATCATATCAGCTGCGCGATAATGAACGACTTGAGGTGGCTAACGTGTGTATTCGTGTTAGCTTTCCATATAGTTGTCATGTTAGGATGCCCGAAAGGGACACTAACTGTCGGAAAATGGGAATGTTGATCACGCCTTTATTTCTTATATAGATGACATGCTAGGATTGGCGTATTATAGCTTATATAGTTATATTTTCTATTTGGAGTCGTAGTTAAGTTATTTACATGTTTTAGAATTAATTTAGTCTTAAACAAAACTCAAACTTATCTTTTCCTACTGGTAAATTGGGGACAGAGTTTTAGTACAATTGCTCCGCGCGCGTCCATGGATCGATATCTGGTTCTTATCTTGTCGTTACTACATATATGACAGGGTACACTTGCCCTATTGTGTGTGTTTTAATATTAAGGTCTAAACCATTTTTTATAAATATTAAAGCAAAAACGTGTGTTAAAATCCATTGTAAAATATGTATAGTTACGCACACGTCAAGTTTTTGGCGCCGTTGCCGGGGACGCGACGAGCTTTAGGAACGGACCGAGTCAACTTTTTACCAGTGTACATGCTTGTGAATACTTGTTTATACTTCTTTGATTCGTTATTTCATTCATTAATTTGCATATATGATTATTTGAATTTTTATTAGATTTATCTGTCTGTTGATATATTGGATTAATTTTAGATTGGTTTATAGGTTGCATATAGATTCGTTCATTTATCTGCTTATAGGATTGTTTGATTTGATTTTTCGTTCATTAGGATGTTGATAGATTTAATTTATTGAATATTGGATTAATTGGTTTGTCTATTAATTTGATTTGTTCGTTATTTGATTAATTAGATTTATTTGTTCGTATTCGGACTAATTATTAATTTCATTCTTTGTATAGTTTTAGGCTTAGTCTGCTTGTTTCTGTTCATTTTATTGATTCTATTTGTTTATATTTGATTTTCTTGAATATATTTGCTTTCCGTTATTTTCGCATGAATTTATTGATCCTTTATTTCATTTATTTATTTTTCTGTCTTTTATCGCCTTTTTGGGTTTGTCATATATTCGCCTGTTGCAACTGTATCATTCTTACATGCAGGTTGATGTCCACAAACCCTGGGTCTTCTGGTGATCTTTCTGACGAGGAGCTAAGGCGCCTGAGGAGAAGCGAGCGGATTAGACTTCATAAATTGCGTCTTGTTTCTGATATTCTTATTGCTGCTCCTATTGTTGAGGTCCCAATTGAGGAGGCGAGGCACGATCTGGCCGACGACAACGGGTCGGACGCCCACAGCGACATTATCATGGCGGATGACGACATTCCGCTGAATGATAGTGGTCGTCCAGGAGGAGATGGACTCGCGCCGAGTATTGTCCGTCCGACTATTTTGGCGGACCATTTCGAGATCAAATCTAGTTTCGTGAATATGATACAAAACTCGGTGCAATTCGGTGGACTGGAGCACGAGGATCTAGGCCGACATATTGCTGCATTCCTAGAGGTTTTAGCCACCTTTAAGATGACGGGCATCTCCGATGATGCTATCCGTCTCCGACTCTTCCCATTCTCACTGCGGGACAAAGCCCGGACTTGGCTTCTGTCACAACCCGCAGGGTCGATCACGACTTGGGCAGAGTTGTCACAACAATTCATGCAGCAGTATTTTCCTCCTGAAAAGACACAAAAACTGAGGAATCGCATCATGACATTTCGTCAGGATGACGATGAATCATTGTACACGTCCTGGGAAAGGTTTAAAGACCTACTCTTGAGTTGCCCGCACTATGAGCTTTCGAAAAGGCATTTGGTGCAAACTTTTTATCAGGGACTCGGGTATGCGTCTCAGGAACGCCTTGATGTATACGCTGGGGGAGACATCGGAACAAAGTCTCCTAGGGAAGCGTGGAGCATTATTGAGAAGGCGTCCCTAAAATCTAAATCCCGGCAGAATGATAGATCTAGGTCTTCATCTGCCAAGGCTGGTGTGCATGCTGTGGATAACTATACGGCGATTTCGGCACAGATAGCGGCTCTGGCTACGAGATTCGATAACTCTCAGCAACACGTAGCGCAGTCCGATTGTTTGTGTGTGGAGTGCGGGGTATCTCACGAGCCTGGCTCGTGTGCTCAGGGGGTGATGTATACAGGCCACGAGGAAGTGGACTACATGGGTAATCAAACGAGACCCCAGAATAACCCTTACAGTAACACTTATAATCCGGGTTGGAGAAATCACCCGAACTTCGGGTGGAGAACTGGTACTTCGAACCAGAACCCTCTCGTATTCCGGCAGAGAGCCGCCGCACCACAACAGTCTTACCAGTCCAACCAACAGCCTTACCAGTCCAACCAACAGTCCTACCAGTCCAACCAACAGCCATACCAGGCTCGTGGTCAATCGTCCCAGCAGAGACCGAACCAATACCAGAACCAGGGCGCCGGGAGCAGCTCCCAGCAGCACGCCCCTCATGGTATGTCTAAGCTGGAGGAAATGATGTCTCAGCTCCTTACCAACACCTCTAATACAAATCAGATCGCTGAGCAGCGCTACCAGCAGCATGAGGAGCGCTTTACGAATTATGAGGGAGAGATGAGGGGCCAAAAGGCGTCGATGCAGGCCATAGAGAACCAGGTTGGCCAGATGGCAAAGATGATGTCTGAGAGACAGAAGGGTGGTCTCCCAGGAAACACTGAGCCAAATCCAAGGGGGCATGTGAATGCCATAACGACGAGGAGTGGTAAAACCACGGGACCTGACACATCGGGCTCACCACCGATCACTGAGACGGTCCAGACTGAGTCTTCGGACGAGGTGCACGCTAGGCGAGTCCCAGCAAGTACAGCACAGTTGCCGAAGCCAGTCACTGACTACACTCCTCCTGTTCCATATCCTGGTAGACTTAGGAAGTAGAAAGACAAGGCGCAATACGGGAAATTTCTCGAGCTGTTCAAGCAGCTACATATAAACATCCCGTTTGTAGAGGCCTTAGCACAGATGCCTAAGTATGCCAAATTCTTGAAGGACTTCCTCACAAACAAGCAAAAACTTGAGGACCTGTCCTGCGTTCTGTTGAACGAGAACTGCTCTGCAATTCTGCAGAATAGACTGCCCATGAAAATGGGCGATCCTGGTAGCTTTACCATCCCTTGTCTGATAGGTGATATGACTGTCAGTAATGCACTCGCAGACTTGGGGGCCAGCATAAACCTTATGCCTTATAAGGTTTTCGAGAAGTTGGATCTGGGTGAACCTTCACCCACCAGCATGAGTATTCGCCTCGCTGATCGTTCGATCAAGTATCCATGGGGGTTTGTAGAAAATATGCTTGTCAAGATTGACAAATTTGTTTTCCCTGTGGACTTTGTTATCCTGGATATGGATGAGGACTCTAAAGTTCCTCTGATTCTCGGACGTCCTTACCTTAACACGGCGAGGACGATTGTTGACGTGGCTGCGGGCCAGATCACACTCCGAGTCAATGATGAGCACGTGACTTTTGACATTCAGAGGTCGATGCGCCATCCTGAGAGCCAAGACGATACACTATACTATCTCGATATAGTAGACCAGTGTGTCAGCTCTCATGTCAGAGGTGCTTGGGAGAGAGATGTTTCGGACACACATCTGTTGTGTGGGAGCCTAGATGGCATTATGCAGGAGGGCCATATAGATGAGCAGCCGGTCTATCAGATCGGTGATGATGGTTCCCAAAGTCCGGAGCGTTTTGTGGAAATTGAGCGAGAGGAAGAGGAGAAGGCGAAGCCGTCTGTTGAGGATCCACCATCTCTAGAGCTGAAGGAGCTCCGACCGCATCTCGAGTATGCATTTCTGGATGAGGAGGGGCGTCTACCGGTGATCATATCGTCTTCATTGACTGTGGAAGAAAAGAGCGAGTTGTTGAGGGTTTTAAAACTTCATAAACGGGAAATTGCCTGGAAGATCATGGACATCAAGGGGATTAATCCCTCATTCTGTACTCATAAAATTTTGATGGAGGATGTCCATAAGCCTTGTGCGCAGCACCAAAGGCGTCTGAACCCGAACATGCAAGAGGTTGTTAAATCCGAGGTAATTAAACTGCTTGATGCTGGATTAATATATCCCATCTCGGACTCTGTTTGGGTTAGTCCTGTGCACGTCGTGCCCAAGACGGGTGGCATGACGGTGGTCACGAATGATAGGAATGAGTTGATTCCTACGAGGACCGTTACGGGGTGGAGAGTTTGCATTGACTATCGCAAGCTCAATGACGCCACCCGCAAGGATCACTTCCCGCTTCCATTCATCGATCAGATGTTGGAACGACTGTCGGGGAAGTTATACTACTGTTTCCTTGATGGTTTCTCTGGATACTTTCAGATCCCTATCGATCCTGTGGACCAGGATAAGACGACCTTCACATGCCCTTTTGGCACATTCGCCTACAGGCGTATGCCATTTGGGCTGTGCAATGCGCCGGCGACCTTCCAGCGTTGCATGGTTGCCATTTTTCATGACATGATCGAGGACTCTATGGAGGTGTTCATGGATGATTTTTCCGTTTTTGGGAGTTTGATCAGTGTCTGGGGAACCTGGAGCGGATGCTTCAGAGGTGTGAGGAGACCAGTCTTATGCTAAACTGGGAAAAATGCCACTTCATGGTGAAGGAAGGAATAGTCCTGGGGCATAAGGTCTCCCAAAGTGGGTTGGAGGTTGATCCTGCCAAAGTAGATATCATTTCTAGGCTCCCTCCACCCTCCTCTGTCAGAGCGATCCGCAGCTTTTTGGGTCATACGGGATTTTACAGGCGATTCATCAAAGACTTTTCGAAGATCGCCCGTCCGATGACCCGTTTGTTGGAAAAGGATGCACCGTTTGTGTTTGGTGCAGAGTGTGTGAAGCCATTTGGCCTTCTGAAGCGTTTGCTTGTTGAGGCCCCTATATTGGTGGCACCCGACTAGGAGCTGCCATTCGAGATTATGTGCGACGCGGGTGACTTCGCGATAGGGGCGGTCTTGGGACAGCGGAAGGACAAGCACTTCCACCCGATCTACTACGCTAGCAAGACTCTTCATGATGCTCAGGAGCATTACACCACCACGGAGAAAGAGCTTCTTGCTGTAGTATTTGCATTCGACAAGTTTAGATCATATTTAGTGTTGTCGAAGACCATTGTCTATACGGACCATGCAGCGATCCGATACCTTTTCAGCAAACAGGACGCGAAACCGCGCCTGATTAGGTGGATCCTGTTGCTGCAGGAGTTCGATATAGAGATTCAGGACAAGAAGGATTGGCGTATTATAGCTTATATAGTTATATTTTCTATTTGGAGTCGTAGTTAAGTTATTTACATGTTTTAGAATTAATTTAGTCTTAAACAAAACTCAAACTTATCTTTTCCTACTGGTAAATTGGGGACAGAGTTTTAGTACAATTGCTCCGCGCGCGTCCATGGATCGATATCTGGTTCTTATCTGTACGTTACTACATATATGACAGGGTACACTTGCCCTATTGTGTGTGTTTTAATATTAAGGTCTAAACCATTTTTATAAATATTAAAGCAAAAACGTGTGTTAAAATCCATTGTAAAATATGTATAGTTACGCACACGTCATATGGTTTGAAACAAGCTCCACGAATGTGGAACCAAAAGCTTGTTAGTTCTTTGTCTGAATTTGGCTTTGTTCAGAGTCATTGTGACTACTCAATGTTTGTTAAACAAACTGCTTCTGTGTTACTTGTGTTATTAGTATACGTTGATGACATTATTATTACTGGTAACTCATTAGATGAAATTGAAGTGGTTAAAAACTGTTTTAAGTCTAAATTTCTGATCAAAGATTTGGGTGAATTAAAGTACTTCTTAGGAATAGAAGTCCTTAAAACTGGTAGTGGGTTGTGTTTGACCCAAAGGAAGTACTGTACAGAGTTGTTGGCTGAGTATGGTATGATAGGATGCAAGCCTATATCCTGTCCTATAGAACAGAACCATAACTTAACCAATATTGTGGCTTCTAATGATAAACTGTTAGATAACCCCACTGGGTATCAACAGTTGGTGGGGAAGTTAATTTATCTTTCTCACACCCGTCCTGATATATCCTATTCTGTCCATTATCTGAGTCAATTTATGCATAAACCGACTGAAGGACAACAAAAGATTGCTTTTAAGCTTTTAAGATATTTAAAATCTGCCCCTGGAAAGGGAATACATTTTTCCAAAGGTAAACATCTTGACCTTGTTGCCTATTCTGATTCAGATTGGGCAAAATGTGTGTTTACTAGGAAATCTGTTACAGGTTTTTGTATTTTTTTGGGTGAAAGCCTTGTTTCTTGGAAAAGCAAGAAACAAGCCACTATATCAAGATTCTCAGCAGAGGCAGAGTATCGTGCTATGTGTTCCACAACTTGTGAAATCATGTGGATTAAGAATTTATTGTCTGAGTTGGGAGTCATGGTGAATTTACCAGTTCATTTGAACTGTGATAGTTCTGCAGCTCTTTCAATTGCTGCAAATCCGGTGTTCCACGATAAAACAAAACACTTTGGATTAGATTTGTTTTTCTTGAGAGAACAGATCTCACGAGGTGTTATTAAAACTGAAAAAATTATTCAGATGATCAGTTAGCTGATATGTTCACAAAAGGGTTATTGACCCATCAGCATAACAGGTTATGTAATCTTATAAAAATGATAGATATGTTTAAGTTATAAAATTGTAGGTGGGGGGTGTTAAAAGTATGATCTTTTATTCTTACAATTTTATAACTAATAATATATTTCTCATTTTTATAGATTTGGTACATTTTAAGTTTTAGTTTTTTATAAAATTGTTTGTTTTTATATTTTGCATAAGAATCTATGCAGGTTGAACTTTTGGAGTAGCTGGTTGAGGTGCAGTCCAGATTGAAGGTCCAGTTCGTGTATTGAAGAGGCCCAGTCCAAGAGTTGTGATTGTAGCATCAAGGCCCATCACATTGGGTGTTTTGTATTCCGGCCCATGGCCCATTCGTCTCTGTTATAAGTGAGAGAATGGATTGCCAAGCTGGCAATCCATGTCAAGAAACACACTTAATCAGAGTCGTTGGATTCACTCGTTTATAGCCGTAGATGTGTGTAAAGAAACACAAATTGCCTCAGCTATAAATAGCTGAGGCTTCTCTCTCTTTCACACTTTTTCACTCGTTCATATTATTGTTTCAGTCTTTTTCCTTTCTCTCTCACTTTGCTATTAGGGTTTCGAGATAAGATCAGGTTATTCTGATCTTGTTGTTCTCAGTTTGTAACTATTTCTATGTTTAGTTGTTCATGATTAGAACAACTTTGTGTGAGTGAGTTTGTATTAGGTCTAGGGTTATTTCCCTGTATCATAAGAGTCTTTGTAATTGTTTTTATATTCAAGCAATAAAGAAGTTTTTTATGTTCTAGATATCATGTTTTTGACAAAGGTCAACTGAACTATCGGTTTACGATTTGGCGTCTGATATGGGAATGTTGGTGGTATTGGTTAATACTTAATTGATCAAGAGTTGACTGATCTAAAGGATAGCAAAACTATGTCATTCAGTGGAGTCAATAAGGAAAAGACAAAGGCTGCTAATTTTCATAAAAATGCTATTGGTCATAAAATCAAGTCTGACCGAAACTGGTTCCAGACGAACCGACCCAACTCTTTTGAAAATTTGAAACCGCCAGTTCCAAATCGGTTCCCCTCCCCCAGATAAGAGCTGTCCCGAACCGAAACGATTCCAAACTAAAGCCTCGATCTATTTCCATTGATATTCTTGCACCATGATGTTTTAACACTAAATAATTGATCCAAATGCCTCCCATAGAAAATTTCAATAATGCCATCTCTCTCCAACAAATTCACAAATTTCACTTATAGCATTGCCAATCATGGAAATATAACTAATAGAAAATAACCTAACCTGCATTGCGGAAGGCGAACACATATAACCCTCAAAATCAATAAGCATCCCCTCATGGCTTTATTTACCTATGCTGTTTGGTGATAATCTACATCACTAATTGTATGCTGCAGTCACAGGCACACTGTATTCCGGGTGTCGAGAGTTGCTGTCACATTAACTACCATAATGAAGCAGCAGCTAGTCATATGAATCATGGAAACGTTAGTGAGTAGTGGCATTAATCTTGACTGTTTCTGATTGCAGTTCTAATCATTTTTATTTATGATCATGGTTCCGTTGTTTGGATCAATTTAGAATGCATATCAAACCCATAATCAGCAGCAGTTGATTAGTTGATGCGAACTGTGACATGAGTCTGAGTAAGTTATGAGCTTCTTATGCTTCATTGTCATTGTAATGCATAAGTTACAAGTGGAAATTAGATATTGGTAACACGCTTTAAAGAAATTAAACCCTAAAGAAAAATAAACCCTTAAATCTTCAGTGTATGTGTGTGTACATAAAAAAATGAATCACATCTCAGCAGTAAAAAATTGTTTTATCTTAAATTATAAGAATTAGGGGAAACTGTCAAAAACTATAACCAAAAATTATTCAGTTAATAAACAATCAGAGTTTTAACCAAAGAGAAGGTGAAATTTGAATACGAAAGCTCAAAGAAGACATGAAAAAAATCACATCGATTGAGAATCTTAGAATAAGAAAATAATAATCTATGTTACCTTATTAAAGAGGAAACATGTTTAGAAAAGTAATTATACACACATTTTAAGATGAGATGTCAAGAGTCTCATGCTTTAAACTGATACGGATTCGTATAAGTGGAAGCTAGATGTCCCTAGCTTGGTTAAAACCCTCTTCGGCCAACCGAATGAGGAAGACTTGAACAAGACCTGTTCGATAGATATAAACTCTTTGTTTAACTTTGAAAATAATTGCATACCATTCCAACCTTGAATTACAATGTTTAAACAGGAAAAGAAACTAACTAAAAGATAAACATAAAGAAATTCCTATCATCTAAGAAAAAAAGGAAAGATAGACCATAAAGGTTTAATAAAACAATTAGAATAACTAAATTGGTTGGATGGCTTTTGGATAACTGGTAGCCCAATACTAGCCACTATTAATTGGGCTGGCACAATCAGCAACAGGCCCAGGCGGATTAGCAGCAAGCCCAGGCGGTTCTTCAGTCATGGGTCGATCCGTATCATCCTCCCCCTCTAAAATTTTACTCGTCCGCGAGTCATCTGTGTCGTCAGCCTCATACGGAGAAAGGTCAGCTACGTTAAAGGTGGCCGAAACCTTATAATGCCCGGAAAGATCAATTGTGTAGGCGTTGTCATTGATGCGCCTAAGAACGCGAAAGGGGCCATCCGCGCGTGGATGTAGCTTACCAAATCGGCCCTGTGGAAAACGCTCATGTCGTAGATAAATCCACACCAAATCACCTTCCTTAAAAACCACTTTCTTTCGGTGTTTATTGGCACGAGACTGATAACTTAAATTATGCTTAACAATTTGTTCACGAACTTGTTCATGTAGGAGCTTGATCTGGTTAGCTTGAGCGTCACCCTCGGCACTAACGAACTCAAGCTCCGGAAAAGGTGCCAAGTCAAGCGGAGTGAATGGGTTGCGGCCATAAACAACGAAAAGTGGACTACGCCTAGTGGAACTATGATTGGAGCGATTATAAGCAAACTCGGCTTGCGGTAAAACAAGATCCCACTGTTTCAGATGATCACCAACAAGGATTCTAAGTACATTACCAAGGCTACGATTAGTGACCTCCGTTTGACCGTCCGTTTGTGGGTGGTGAGAGCTACTAAATTGTAACTTAACACTCAAACGTTTCCACAAGGTGCGCCAAAAGTGGCTAACAAATTTGACATCACGGTCCGAAGTAATGGTCTTGGGAACCCCATTTAAACGAACAATCTCCGAAAAATAGAGACGAGCAACCTGAGAAGCATCATATGTTTTAACACAAGGGACGAAGTGTGCCATTTTAGAAAAACGATCAACCACGACCATGATCGAATCCTTCTTTCTTTGAGTAAGCGGCAAGCCTAAGACGAAATCAAGACTGACATCCTCCCATGGACGAACCGGAACGGGTAGCGGTGTGTACAAGCCCTGATTTGTGTGACGAGCTTTAGCAATATGGCAAACACGACAACGCTTCAACACTTTAGAAACATCTTTAGCTAGGTGCGGCCAATAAAAACGATCCTTGACTAATGAAACTGTTTTGTCACTTCCAAAATGGCCAGCCAAGGAACCTTGGTGACACTCCAAAATGATAGCCTCTCGAAACGACGAGTAAGGAACACATAAGCGTTGTCCCTTGTATAAAAATCCTTCCCTTCGAATGAAAGAGGCAGATGGACCAGATGTAGTTTGTTTCCAAATGTCGTGAAAATCCGGATCATCTTGATAAAGAGCCGCAAAGGAGTCAAAACCTTTAACCTCAAAAACAGCAGTGGTGAGTATCGGGCGGCGGCTCAAAGCGTCGGCAACTGAATTGGCCGAACCTGCCTTGTGGCGAATGACAAAAGAGAAATCCTGCAACGTTTCCACCCATTTAGCATGTCGTGGATTTAGCTTAGCTTGACCTTGAATAAATTTAAGAGCCTGATGATCAGAATATAAATAAATTCATTAGGAATTAAGTAGTGCCGCCAATACTCAAGGCTGCGAACAATCGAATAAAATTCTTTGTCATATGTGCTGTAGCATCGCCTTGTATCACTGAGCTTTTCACTAAAGAAGGCAATCGGACGCTGATTTTGACTTAAAACGCCACCAATGCCCAACCCGGACGCATCGCATTCAATCTGGAAGACGTGATTAAAATCCGGCAAGGCTAGAACAGGAGCCTGCGTAACAGCAACATTCAGAGCTTCGAAGGACGACTGAGCACGGTGACCAAACGAACTTAGAATTCTTCAAACACTCGGTAATTGGGGAAACTATTGTACTGAAGTTGCGGATGAAGCGGCGATAAAAAGACGCGAGTCCATGAAAACTCCTAACGTCATGTAGAGAGGTTGGGGTAGGCCACGTAGTGATAGCCGAAACCTTTGACTCGTCCATCCGTATGCCACTGGCCGAGACAATGTACCCCAAGAAGACAACCTGTTGAGTGAAAAAGTGGCACTTCTTGCCATTAGCAAATAGCTTCTGTTCCCGTAAAACCTCAAAAATTGTCCGAAGAGCTGATAAGTGTGAAGCGGCATCGGAAGTATAAACTAAGATATCATCAAAATAAACAACGAGACATCGGCCAATAAACGGCTTGAAGATATGGTTCATTAACCGCATGAACGTGCTCGGGGCGTTCGATAACCCAAAGGGCATAACCATCCATTCATAAAGACCGTCTCTTGTTTTAAATGCCGTCTTCCATTCGTCACCGGGTCGCATCCGGATTTGGTGATATCCGCTGCGCAGATCAATCTTTGAAAAAATTGTAGCCCTATGTAAATGATCAAGTAAATCATCGAACCTGGGAATAGGAAAGCGATACTTGATGGTGATTTTATTCACCGCCCGACTGTCCACGCACATACAAAAAGTGCCATTCGGCTTAGGTACCAATAAAGCGGGAACTGCACACGGGCTCATGCTTTCACGAATAAGGCCCTTCTCTAATAACTCGTTAACTTGGCGTTGTAACTCCCCAAACTCTTTCGGATTCATACGATAAGCGGCTTTGTTCGGAATGCTTGCGCCAGGCAAGAAATCGATACAGTGTTGAATATCACGCATAAGTGGGAGTCCCGCGGGGATGTCCTCAAGAAAGACATCCTTGAATTCAGTTAGCAGGGGCTACACTTCTTGAGGAATACTAGGCACGTCCGGATTTTCCTCGGCGATTAATAAGCCGAAGATGATATAAGGCTGTTGCAACTTGGTGAGACCAATCAATTCGGACTTGGTGGTGAGTATAGCCTCTAGACCTTCCTGTCTTGGATCGCATGGGGCAAGGGTGATGTTGAGGCCATCTTTCTTGAAGGTGTATGTGTTGAGAAACCCATCGTGCTTAGCACGGCGATCATATTGCCATGGTCGACTGAGCAAGATGTGACACGCATCCATTGGAAGTACCTCGCACCAAATCTCATCGGAATATTTGTTGCCAATAGAAAATTATACTAAACAACGGTGTGTGACTTTAATAATATTACCTTTTTTGAGCCACGTGAGTTGGTATGGTTCGGGATGATCTTGGACCGGTAAATTGAGCTTGTCTACCATGGATTGAGACACGATGTTCTCGCAACTTCCGCCATCAATGATGATCGTGCAAACTTTGCCTTTAGACGTGCACTTGATGCGAAAGATGCTATTTCGAAGCCACGTCGTGTCGTCACTCGGATCTGCCAATGAAGTGTTGAGGACTCGGCGAACAACAAGAGCTTCACCACGATCAGGATACACAATTTCGGACGGTGGATCTTGGTCCTTTTCAGTGTCGGTATCATAGTTGGGTACCGAATCATCAACTAGAGCAATAATTTGTTTATTCGGACAATCTCGTTTGAGATGTCCGATTCCTTGGCATTTATAGCAGCAAAGAGGGGGCTGAGCAGGAGTGTTCGGTGGGACAGAAGGCACCGGTGGGTCGTTTTTGGGGTTGTCCGACCGTGGCTGCGAAGTAGGGTTGGAAGGGGTCCTGTAGGAAGCGATGCGAGTTGGTGGTTATGGTTTGGCTGCTAACTGTTTCTCCACTCTTAGTGCTAACCTGCAAACATCCGTAAACGACCAATATTGTTGCAGCATGACTATATCAGCGATATCTTGGCGAAGTGCTCCTAAGAATCTGGCGATTGTTTGTTCTTCATCTTCATCGATACCACACCGCAAACGCAGCTGTTCAAATTTCATAATAAACTCCTCCCCCGGAAGCGAGTTTTGTTTAAAGTTATGGTATTCCAAGAACGAGTCTTGTTTGTGGTTAACGGGCAAAAACTTTGATCGCAACAAGCGCTTCATCTTGTCCCACGTAACAACCTTTTGTTTGCCTTCCCGATATCGCTTATTTTGCACCTGTTCCCACCATAAAGAAGCGTACTTGCACAGGCGAATAGCAACTAATTTTACATTGAGATCTTCGGGGACTTGGCGGAGGTCAAAGATGCGTTCAACTGTGCGAAGCCAATCAATAAAATCATCGGGCTGCATTCTGCCTTCAAACTCGGGGATTTTGGTGCGAATACCAAGGGCGCGGATAGGATCGAGCAGCTGTGGTGGTACTGGTGGAGGTGGACGACATGCTGGACGAGCGAACACATTGTGGAAACGATCGTTGGCTTCCTCGTCCCATAAAACAGAGTCTGTTTCGGACAGATCAGGATCATATAGGTCGTACCTGTTATCTCCTTGCTGCTGGTTGAATTCGAGCTCCCGAATCCGTTGCTGTAGGCGTTCAATCTCGGCATCACGAGGATCACGCTGATCAGGACCGCTGCCTCCGGCGGCGAATCAGCGGTGCTGTGGGCGGTCTCTCCTGTAGTCTTCCATCCTGACAACCTGAAGCTGCTGATACCACTTGATACGGATTCGTATAAGTGGAAGCTAGATGTCCCTAGCTTGGTTAAAACCCTCTTCGGCCAACCGAATGAGGAAGACTCGAACAAGACCTGTTCGATAGATATAAACTCTTTGTTTAACTTTGAAAATAATTGCATACTATTCCAACCTTGAATTACAATGTTTAAATAGGAAAAGAAACTAACTAAAAAATAAACATAAAGAAATCCCTATCATCTAAGAAAAAAGGAAAGATAGACCATAAAGGTTTTATAAAACAATTAGAATAAGTAAATTGGTTGGATGGCTTTTGGATAACTGGTGGCCCAATACTAGCCACTATTAATTGGGCCGACACAATCAGCAACAGGCCCAGGCGGATCAGCAGCAAGCCCAAGCGGTTCTTCAGTCATGGGTAGATCCGTATCATAAACACTAATATGTCATGTAAAACTTCCCTATAATACACCTTATTGCATTATCCACTTGTACTATATATCTATGTTAAAAAATGAGTTACACATCATCATTTCCTGAACATGTTTTCATCATCAATACATCAATTCATCATCAATACATCAATAACTGGCCGAACAAACACTTAGCAAATAACTTGTAATTGTCATTTGCCAGGACTTGCCTACTTATGGCATTTTTTATCTTTTAATTGTAAAAGTTTATTTTTTTGTAAAAGAAGTTAAAACTTGGGCAAATTTTATTGATATAAAAAATAAAATGAACGGATACAAATACAAAGTAAATTTATTTACATAATCTGATCACCGTCTTTAAGTTAAAACCTGGATAAATTTCATTGATATAAAAAATAAAATGAACGGATACAAATACAATGTAAAATTTAATTACATAATCTAATCACTGTCTTTTTCAAATATTACGTTAAAACTAACATAAACTACTAACAAAAATGAGTACCGCGTTTCATAAGATGTCAACCGGGACACCCGCCGCAACACGTGGACATTCCACTACTACCACAAAAAGAAAGAATAAAAATGTTGTGATAAAAGAAAAGTAAATTTGGGTGTTTTGAATTTTGTACAAAGGTCCGAGTATTTGTTATTATTTTATATTGGGACATGGGACATTAAAAAATGGGCTAGTTGGGTACCGGCTCTAATGGAGTTTAGGAATACTTAATTTGTATAGGACGTGGCCCAATGAACGGATTTTTTTACTTTACATGAATATGGATTTGGGTTTTTGAACAATTATCAAAAGGTCAACGCTATGCATTGTCTGTTTTACCTTCTGCTTCACAAGTTACACCCAACAGGGAAAACCGTTTTCTTTTTACTTTTGACTCTTAAATTCATGTTGATTTGGAGTGTTTTCTTGTATTGGATTCTCATCCATCAAGTGTTGACTTTTGATTACAACCTTACTTTAAAAGCTTCAGCTACATTATTTAACCCTGTATATCAACAGTATGACATTAGTTGTCGTGTTAACCATAAAAAACCAGATATGTTCGACATTAACTTCGATGTTTAGGGTCATTCATCCCTTGTGGCTTGCCCGTATTTTACTTTGTGATAACTCATTAACCTTCTTCTCCTTTTAGACTACACGATGTGGGGGTGTGAAAAGGGGGTGTGAAGCCCCTGCAAACCACCAACACCACCCCGTATATGGTGTGGCCCCGGTGAAGGTGAGATGGGTGATTGTGGTTGGTTGTTTAATTAAAAAAACATATCACGCCACCACCACCCCGTAGTGTTTTAGGGGTTGAAAAGGATGCTGACATGGCTGCCAAATGTTACTCCATGCCCACTTCACCCCATGACCACACTGTGTAGCCTTACCATTTTCATAGCAAACTTTGACCCGATAACTCCCATACACTTGACCATCAACCACAAGCAATTGACTTTTTTCTTTTGACCTTTGACTTAAGTTGACCTTGTTTGTCTTTACCAACCCAAAGTCCCAATAACTTAACTATTCAGACACCAAATTTGATACCCCCAAGAGTATAAAAACACCAACACCCCATGTCTCATTCGCTTAATCAACTACAAGGATACCATTTTCATAGCAAACTTTGACCCGATAACTCCCATACAAGAATGGACTGGGACATTTAGTTGATATAATGTTGTAAATAGGAACTTGTACTTAAATATTATGTATTGTTAGGGTTTGAATGAAGCACACAACTACAAGGATAATATACTTTTACCTTATTCGAGTGAGAGAAAATATTTTATCTAATGCACCTTCAAGCAAGAAGTTGCACTAGTAAAACAAACAACAAAATTGGATTCACTTACATTCCAAACTAAATTACTAAGGTTCAAGAAGCTACTAGTCAATATATGATATATATATCTTAATATTGAGATGGTAAATTTAGGTCATAAGGAAATGTCACTAGGAAATCAAATTGGTCTTATTACTTTATTCACAAAAGTTTGGATTACTCTTTACTTGAATACCTTTTACTGTTATAATTCTAAATCTTATTCGTGAACTTCCAATTGTTTCCTGACAGAATCGTTGAATAGGCTGCCTCGTGAGATTGGTGATGTTAGAATCCAATATCTTCTGCATGCGATGGACCTCTGAACAAAAAAACAGGTGCATCCCCAAATATATTCAGGTTCATTTTTGAAAACATACACAGTTGCTGCAATATAGTAATTTAGTATAAATTGCTTCCATCGAATGACAGTTTTGTTAATTAAATTTGGCTAAGTATTGTTGTCCAAAAACTGGGTGGAATGGTGGATATATAGCACGCGAACCTTCTCTGACCCAACGTGTTTGACCGCAACACATTTGACATGTAGCACGTGAACCTTCTCTGACCCAACCTGTTTGACCGCAACCCATTTGACATGCTTTCTAAAAGCTGCCCATTTTGACCCTTTACCCAACCCAACCCAACCCGTCCTGTCCGTTTTGACGCATTACACTTTGAAGAACTCATCCATTGTGTAATTCTTTGGAGTTAATACACAGAAAAGAGTTCCAAAATTCTTGTGCGTGTTTAGTGTTGTGTATAACTTTGCAGCCAAGAGCCTGAAGCAACAGCCCAACTGAGAAAACAAACCTCAAAACACATAGCAATACAAGTATACAACTGGTGAGAATACAAGTCCTCTGTTAAAAATATAAGCCTGCCTTAGTAATTCAAGCTATTGGGCCGTTGGCATTTTTATTATTGTGCAGGTTATTCATGATGTGGGCTTGATGGCCCAGCTCCTGATGAAGATCTCTCGTGGGCTCATGGGCTCCTGGTTGTTATTAGCCCAGTCTTGTGTTATGTTTACGAGATGTGTTTCTTGCGGATGGTTGAGATCATTTTACTTTATGATCAACGGTTGATTATTGTGATCACACGGATCGTGTCAGCTGGAGTATAAAAGTCTTGTGCTTCTCTCTCTGATTATTCAGTCGTCTCATTTTTTCTTCTTTGTTGTCTTTAGGGTTTCTCTTTGGAATCCTTTACGTCTGTATTCATTCGTCTGTTTCATTTGTCTTTTGTAAGTCTGTATTATTATTGTTTGATCATCTAGATCAACTGCTGATCTTATCAATCATCAGTAGATCTTCATATTGTACTCTTATTTGAGTCTCAGTGATTTGCTGAGATTCTGGGTTGGTTTGGGTACTTTTGGGTTGGTTTAATAATAGATTTTGTCACCTGTTTTTTGTCGCTATTTCTGGTGTTCATGTGTTGTGATTGTATGTTTGATCATTGAGAGTTTGAGAGGTTTATTTTTTAACATGGTATCAGAGCTCATGCTCTAGATCTTGTGGTTTGTTTCGAGTCTTCCGCTGTGTCTATTTGTCTTGTTATTTTTGTACACTAGATCTGTTGAGTGTTCATCAGATCTAGGGTTCTTGGTCTTTTATATCATCAAACTCAGATGTCTGATATAGATCTAGGGTTTGTGATATACGATTCAGATCTGATCTTTGTAGATCTTGTCTGTCTCTTGTTCTGGTCGTTGTATGTACAGATTAGGGTTTCTTGTCAACTAATTGTTGGCTGTTGAGGAGCTGCTGGTAGCTGGTATTATTGGAGAGGAGTTAATTGCTTCAATTGCTCTCACAATTCTATACCCTAAGTGAAGGTATAGGTTGTGAGATTTGGAGAACCCTAACTTGGGAACCCCCCTCGGTGAGATTGTTCCTATACTCTGGTTTATTGTTTTTTGTCTTGTGTCTAGGGCTACTGACCGGGTTAGGTGGACCGGTATTGAGCCAACTATTTGAGTGTCTGTTGATTGATTGTCTACTTGCTCTTGTTTGTTTGTGGTTCTTGTTGTTGATTACATATATCTAAAAGTATATACATACTAGTTATAAAAGAGCTCCTGTGTTAAGAATTGGGTGGGCACCCTTGAGTGATGAACCCACTATCCTTACACTGACACAGCTTCGCTCTTCTAGGTTTTCTTGTTATTGATTCTATTCTTGTCTTGATTTCTTCTGTGGTCTGTGTTGTTTTAACATGGGTGATGCTATTGTTGATCAGAATGCTGGAGGAGGTAATGCACCTCCAGCAGGTACATTGATTAGTAAGTTGGATATAGGAGACCCATTGTACATTCATCCTAGTGACACTAGTACATTGACTATTATTAGCATAAAACTGAAAGGAACTGAGAATTATAATGTCTGGTCTAAAGCTATGAAACTTGCTCTTGAAACTAAAAACAAGTATGGTTTTATTGATGGTACTACTGGCAAGTCTGTAGAAGATGATGTCTTAGGAAAGCAATGGGATAGATGCAACTCTGTTGTGTTATCTTGGTTGCTTAATTCTGTGAGTGATGAATTGTACTTAGGTCAGGTATTCTCTAAGAATGCTAGAGATGTATGGTTAGATCTTAAAGAAACATATGACAAGGTGGATGGGTCTGTAGTGTTTAATTTGCATCGAAAGATATGTTCTATCAGTCAAAATGGTAGTACTATTTCAGAGTACTATCACAAATTAAATACTATGTGGAAAGAATTTGATTCAATTGTTCAGTTACCACCTTGTACATGTGATGCATCAAGAGATTATAATAATTTTAATGGGTTAATAAAACTTATGCAATTTTTAATGGGATTCGATGAAATATATCAACCTGTTAGAACAAATCTCTTGATGCTAGATCCATTACCTTCTGTCAAACATGCTTTTTCTGTTGTGTCTAGGGAGGAGTCACATAGAAAACCTAATAGTGTTGTTAAGGGTTCAAATGTTTCCTTTGTTGCAAAAGGAAATAATGTTGTAAGCAGAAGACCTATTAACAACACAAATAGGGGACCTAATCCCAATCTAAAATGTACACACTGTAATATGCTTGGTCATACTGTGGATAGATGCTATGAATTAGCACTGATGAACACATGATTAATGCATTTGATGTTTCTCAGTATAACATGTCTGTCAAACATCCTAATGGAACCAATACTAAAGTAAAAAAGATTGGTGACATTTAATTAAGTAAGGATGTTGTTTTGTATGATGTCTTCTATGTTCCTGATTACTGTGTCAACTTAATATCTGTTAATAAGTTAGCAAAGGATAATAAGTTGAATGTCTTGTTTGATGAGTACCAGTGTTATGTTCAGGATTTCAAGTCCAAGAATGTCCTGGTGACTGGTAGAGCTCATGATGGTCTCTATTTCTTAGGAGACAGTGTGAGTACTACTAATGTTTGTTTTAATAGTATAGTTGAATCTAACTTGTGGCACAGCAGGCTTGGGCATCCATCTGACCAAGTTCTTGCTGTGCTAAAAGGGTCTTTAGGTATTGGAAAGGTTAATTCTCAGCCTTGTGATGTGTGTCATAAGGCTAAACAAATAAGAGAACCCTTTCCTCTTAGTGACCATAAGTCTAGGGAAGTTGGTGATCTGGTTCACCTTGATGTCTGGGTCCTTATAGGGTAACTAGTAAGGAAGGATATAGATTCTTTCTTACTATTGTGGATGATTTTTCAAGGACTGTTTGGTGTTATATGCTAAAAAATAAAGGAGAAGTATTTGAGAATTTGGTGATTTTTTATAAACTTCTTAAAACTCAGTTTAAAAAACATGTTAAAGTTTTTAGGAGTGATAATGGAACTGAATTTGTAAACCAACAGTTTAATAATTTTTGTAATCATAAGGGCATTATACATCAAACATCTTGCATTCACACTCCACAACAAAATGGAGTTGTGGAGAGAAAACATAGACACCTGCTTAACATTGCTAGGGCTTTGTTATTCCAAAGCCAGGTGCCTCTTAATTTTTGGTCTGAATGTGTTCTAACTGCCACTTATTTGATTAACAGGCTTCCTTCTTCTGTGTTAAATGGTAAGAGTCCTTTTGAAAAAGTATATGGGTTCCCCCCAATTATGAGTCATTTAAGAAATTTTGGTTGCTTATGTTTTAAAACTATTTTAGATGAGAATGATAAGTTGTCAAGTAGGTCTGATAAGAGTGTTCTAATTGGATACTCTGTTTTTAAAAAGGGTTATAAAATTTGGAATTTGAGTAAAAAACAGTTTGAATTTTCAAGAGATGTAAAATTTTTTGAAGAAATATATCCTTTTAAGTTCAAACATGATAAACAAGTTTTTGAAAATCTTGATAACTTGAATTTCTTTGATCAAATAAGCAACAAACTTTCTGAAAAAGGTGGTCTTCCCGATGATGAAGGGGGAATCAATGTGTCTCAAGAACACTCCTCTGGTGAAGAGTTTGATGACTCTCCCAGAGCTGCCAGAGAGGCTGATCAGTCCCTCCCTGATCAGCAACCTGGTAGTATAGGTGATAGAGGGACAGACCTTCACAGAGTTGAGGGTTCTGATGATGAGAACAATACTCCTGAGGGAAATAGGATTAGTCCTAGGAGGTCTGGTAGGGAGTCAGTTCTTCCAAAGAAGTTTGATGACTTTGTGTTAGAAGGAAAAATTAGATATGGTATTGATAAAGTAGTTAATTACTCAAAACTGTCTGTTGATAACTACTGTTTTATTTCAAGTCTTAATAAATGTATTGAGCCTAGTAGTTATTCAGAAGCCTCTAAAGATCCTAGATGGGTTGAGGCTATGAATAATGAAATGGAGGCTCTCCATAGAAATAATACCTGGACCTTGTGTGATTTGCCTAAGGGTAGGAAAGCCATTGGCTGTAAATGGGTATATAAAGTCAAATACAAAGCCAATGGTGAAGTAGAAAGGTTTAAGGCTAGGCTTGTAGCCAAAGGCTACAACCAAAGAGAAGGTCTTGATTTTGGAGAGACCTTCTCACCTGTAGTCAAGATGGTTACAGTTAGAACTGTAATTAGCCTTGCTGTCCAAAATAGTTGGACCTTGTTTCAGCTTGACATTAATAATGCCTTTCTGTATGGCTCATTAACTGAAGATGTTTACATGAGCTTACCTGAAGGGTATTATTCAGAAGGTGAAACAAAGGTTTGTAAACTTATTAGGTCTTTGTATGGGCTTAAACAAGCCCCTAGGAAGTGGAATGAAAAGTTAACTGATGTTTTGTTACAAATGGGTTTCAAACAAAGTATTTGTGACTATTCATTGTTTATTAAGTCTGAGAAAGATGTCTTTGTTGTTTTATTAGTATATGTTGATGACATTGTTATCACAGGAAACTGTGAAAAGGAAATTAACAATGTTAAGAGTATGTTATGTATTAGTTTTCAGATCAAAGATCTTGGAAAACTTAAATACTTTCTAGGTATTGAAGTCTTGTATTCTGATGTTGGTATTTGTCTATCGCAGAGAAAGTATTGCTTAGAATTGTTAAATGATTTTGGATATCTTGGGTGTAAACCTGTTAATACACCTATTGAACCAAATCATATAGTCATAAATAAAAATAACAAATCAGATGTCTTGTTGGAAAATATAACAGGTTACCAGTAATTAATAGGTAAACTGATTTATCTTTCCTTAACAAGACCTGATATAAGTTATGCTGTTCAATTCCTTAGTCAGTTCATGCATAAGCCATGTCAAGGGCATCTTAAAGTAGCTCTTAGGCTACTAAGATACCTAAAGTTGTCTCCTGGAAAAGGTCTTTTATTCAGGAAAAGTGACAACTTTGACTTGCAAGGATATGCAGATGCTGATTGGGCCAAATGTTTGGCTACAAGGAAATCTGTTACTGGTTTTTGTATTTATATTGGTAAGTGTTTGGTTTCTTGGAAAAGCAAGAAACAAAACACCATTGCCAGATCTACAGCTGAGGCAGAATACAGATCAATGTGTTCTGCAACCTGTGAGATCATTTGGCTTATAAACTTGTTAAGTGAATTAGGTGTTTCTTGCAATTTACCAGTTTGTTTGTATAATGATAGTAAAGCTGCTATGTCCATAGCAGCAAACCCTGTATTTCATGATAGGGTAAAGCATTTTGAGATTGACTTGCATTTCTTGAGAGAAAAGATTGCTAAGGGTGTTGTCAAAACTGAGAAAATCAGTTCTGACCAACAAGTAGCAGATTTGTTCACTAAAGGAGTTAGTGTTGTACAACATCATGCTTTGTGTGAAAAATTGGGATTATTTGATATGTTCAAGGCTTAAATTATGGGGGGGGGGGGGTGTTAAAAATATAAGCCTGCCTTAGTAATTCAAGCTATTGGGCCGTTGGCATTTTTATTATTGTGCAGGTTATTCATGATGTGGGCTTGATGGCCCAGCTCCTGATGAAGATCTCTCGTGGGCTCATGGGCTCCTGGTTGTTATTAGCCCAGTCTTGTGTTATGTTTACGAGATGTGTTTCTTGCGGACGGTTGAGATCATTTTACTTTATGATCAACGGTTGATTATTGTGATCACACGGATCGTGTCAGCTGGAGTATAAAAGTCTTGTGCTTCTCTCTCTGATTATTCAGTCGTCTCATTTTTTCTTCTTTGTTGTCTTTAGGGTTTCTCTCTGGAATCCTTTACGTCTGTATTCATTCGTCTGTTTCATTTGTCTTTTGTAAGTCTGTATTATTATTGTTTGATCATCTAGATCAACTGCTGATCTTATCAATCAGCAATAGATCTTCATATTGTACTCTTATTTGAGTCTCAGTGATTTGCTGAGATTCTGGGTTGGTTTGGGTACTTTTGGGTTGGTTTAATAATAGATTTTGTCACCTGTTTTTTGTCGCTATTTCTGGTGTTCATGTGTTGTGATTGTATGTTTGATCATTGAGAGTTTGAGAGGTTTATTTTTTAACATCCTCAATGCTAATTACTAAATATAAGACCTGAAACTTCACAGTTTGCTCAACAACGCCACTTAGAACTGTGTTTACTTTCCAGTTAAAGTCATTGTTGACTTTTTAGTTGAAGTCAGCATTGACTTTTTAGTCTGTTTGAGACAGCTGGTTCCAAACAGGATCTCCTCCCAAAGCATACGAACCGACCCAAACAGAGTCGGTTCCAAACCAAAGCCTTGATCACTTTCCATCTCTTTCCAACAAATTCACAAACTGCCCTTATAACATTTTTTTCCAAAGTGTATTAGCTGTAAATATATACCAGTCAATGATATCTGTTTATAAGATTCACATATGCTTCTGTTTGGTGTTGTCTATAATTCATAGTAATAAAATACATCCAATATATGTTACAACCAAACACTTCAACTTCATTAGTGGTTAGAGCACTGATTTAACAAATTGATGTTGATTAGTTCATATGGTTAGGTGATTACAAAACGGATCATATCGAGATTAAGTGACGAACAAACACCGACACAGTCAAATTAACAAAAACCAGAAGGCAATTGGATGTTTAATCCGATGATGCAAACTAGAATACTATAAGAATTGACTCGTCGGTTCGTAGATATTGATTGCTCTTGAAATCTATTAAAGTGATAACTTATCATGCACACCATCCGTTTGATGAAATGCTTGAATGAAACCCACTTCAATCAAAGAAAATTTTGATGACAGCTAGTTAGGACTTGTTTATCAAAGAAAACCTACAAATATACGGACGGGGAGAAGAATCGAAGATTTTGTCCATGTATATTGAATGGAAATCTTACGATCACCAGACAAGCCTGATAAAAACATATAATAGGCCTTAAGCATGATTCATAGATGTCATAATAGTAAAATACATCTAACAAATGTTACAACCAAGCCAAGCCCTGATATAACAAAGTCAAACATGGCTGCAAAAGGAGCAATGGAGCTCGAAACTGAAACACAAACCATCAGGTTGCACAGATGTCGTAACAAAATCACTTCCTGTTATAAAGCATGCAGATAGACTTCAGAGTTTAGGTGGGCGTGACAAGCTTTTTAAAGCCAGGGAAAGTGTTGAATAGCTATTCAAAAGATAACATGTGCCACAGTTTCAGAGATCCAAGGTTTGTAACGAGATATTAATGTATGGGAGATTAGAGCGTAATGGGTTGTGAAAATGTTATGTGTTACATTACATTTATTATCATCATTTTTACACATATAAGCTTAAATATGAAACTTTTCAAAACTACGTAGTTTTATTTAAATTAAGATCAAAACTACGTAGTTGATTATTCAACTTTAAACTAATTTCCAAAATTCACTCCATTGCTATAAATATATCAACAAATAAAAGAAATACCATTCCACAAGAAGTGACGATGACGAAGAAGACGAGAAAATGTATATCACAAATTCACAATATGTTAATATATTTGATAAAACAAAGAGCCTAGCTAGTAATTGATGTTTGATGTTATGCATGGCAATAAAATATATTTCATATATAATAAAACTAACTCAACACTAAAAGATAATAATTGGATCATTGTTGGAACTGAGATGTAGATATTTAGGAATCGAAGAATGAATTCAGCAAATTAAAAAAAAACTACTCATCTTATTAGATATTGTATTTAAATTTATAATGGAGTGAATTTAGGCATTAAGATTAAATATGATTATTCAAGAATATGTTGTTTTGATGTTAATTTAAACAAAACTATGCAGTTTTAAAGAGTTTCATAAAACTACGTAGTTTTGATCTTAATTTAAACAAAACTACATAGTTTTGAAAAGTTTCACATGTAAGCTTATATGTGTAACAGCCTCATATTCACTTTCTCCTATGAATATATACAGTTTTGTTTCCTTTTAGTAACATTCGTTTGCGACCCTAAAACATTTCGGACTTCCAACAATTTTAACTACTTGGGTATCCACTAGTATATCATAGCTTATCAATTAACATAAGTCACAACTAGCTTATCGATTAGCATCGATGCTTGAAAGCAAAGTCGTGTTTAAACACACAATCATTAACACATTAAGATTCCACTAACAGATTTCAATACTTTAATAATGGCTCAAATGTATTTGAATAAAATATTTGAGTAGGTAATAAATATGTGTGTTTTGAAATAAACTTTGTGTATAGATTTTTAAAGGTTTGTGTTTTTGAAGAAAAACTTAATTACATGTTAACCCAAAAAATATTAAAAAATAACTAATGTTTTCTATTTTTTCAGCCATTTATTTTTGCAATAGAAAATTGACCCCCAAACAGAACTAACTATTTTTTAAATGGGCCAAACCAGTTCGGGTTGTAAACCGAATTTAGGGTTGAAAAACCCAACTCACTCAAATCATTCAGATTAGAGTTAAAACCGGTTTGGAGTGTTAAACTCGGTTTCTTTTAAGTTAACCCGGTTTGGAACACGTTCTCAATTCAAAAAAGTTCCAAACCTATGCCAAACTGTCAGGTTGGGTTGGACCCAAACCGGTTTTTCTAGCGGGTTTGGTCTAGGTTACGGTCCGGCCCAACCCTTTTTTTTTGTGCAGCTCTATATAGGGGTTTGTATATGGGCCATTCAGATGGGCTGACAAGCCCTTTAATTTCATGATACGGTTTCATTTGTGCGCTGATTGTTGGTTTCATAGAAACTACGGCTACATGACTTATAGTTGAGCATAATATAGCAAATAAACTTTGTTTTAATTGTGGTTTGTAGTCTTCATCATCCTCCTCATCTTCAAGGTAACGGAAATTATATCCTATAATGACGGACACCTGGGATTAGATCCATTGGATAAAATATGTCGAGCACATATTTCTGTAATACGAGTCATTGATGCAGATGTAGATTCTTCTTCGTCATTGTTAAAATAACCAAATTTATTTCTAAAAAAAATATGATATGCAAATACTTAACACTAGGATTAGAGGTGTCAAAAGGTGCGTGGGTTGAAGGGTTGGGTAACAGCACAAAATGAACCAAATAGAAAGAACTTAGAATCACTTATTAATTAATTAATTAACTAACTTAATTTTAATAAATGGATTGGAATTACAAGTTTACAACTGCTCATTGAAAAATCGCCCTGTTCTAGTCACATCAGGACCACTTCTTCTGGCTTGGCTAATGATCGCAAATTAGTCGCCTTGCGACAACGAATTTATAAACATAAAAACAAAATTCAATGCAAACAAAAAAATCAAGATCACATCAAACTTTAAGATATGAATGGAAAGTAAACGGTCAAAGTTGATCAACTGATACCAAAACATTTCAAATTAAGGGGCTGTTTGGTTGATTAAGTGCTGAATCATTAAGATGTTTGAATGGTTAAGTGCTGAATCATTAAGTTGGACCTCTTAATAGTTAGTTTCCTTGTCCCACATTGGTAGTAGTACCTCATTAAGGTTTAGTCTAGTTCAGTGCTTAATAGTTCAGTACTTAATGGTTCAGCAATATCTCAAGTCTTAATGGTTCAGGCTTAACCATTTCATTCAGAAGCTGAAACAAACGCTCTGAATGGTTCAGAGCCTCATTAAAAGGCTTACCAAACCGCCCCTAAATATTTCACCATTTGGTATGAAACTTCAATATATATATTTAATAAAATAATAAAATGGTGATATAAACATTTCAAATTTGAACCTACAACTCTTTTTATTTAACCACACGAACTTACAAACAAAGGATAAATAAAAACATTAACTCAGACCCTTATTTATACTAAATTAACCATACTAATCCGACTAACATACTAGCAATTATACATCATTATCTTTACTAATTAAATCTAACTAGATAATTTTAAACATTCATACTAATTACTTAAACACTAATTAATTAAACTCTTTCATGTTAACCCTTCAACTTTGTGACAACCGGAAAATTTTCTTTCTTTTCGTCTATTTCCTTTTTGGCTTCGTGCAATTTTCGGGACGAAAATTCTTTCAACTAGGGGATGATGTGACAACCGGCAAACTCATGGTTACATTTTTCTAACATATGAGTCGACCTTAGTGAAAACATTCATTTAACATACTTAACAGGGCTAGTTAAGTGGGGTTACGTTACGTATTATCCAGGGTCCAATGATCCGGTCACCTTTTTGCACACACACGAGTCTCGAGTCCCGTTTTTGGTGAACTTAGATAATTGGATCGGATGATAAACTTGAACCGCTTCGTGTATGATGAGTAACGTGTGAATACGTGTTTAAGTGATACTTATATGGTTCTACATGATTGTATATGCTTAGCATATGTTAGGATGTGTTAAAATGCGTTTAAACAACAAAATTGGAAAATCTGGAAAACATGGGAACTAGTTCAACCTTAAGGGGAGTCGAACCAGGCTTGTGAGTCTGAATAAAAAGGCCATTCGACCATATGTAATCCCATTCGACCCTTGCATGGGGTCGAATGAAGCACAAGTATAAATACTACACTTCGCAACTTTTCATCATTTGACAAACCCTAGTTGCCTCTAAACACTCTCTCTCGACTCTAATCACTAAGGAAAGAGTTTTTGAACTTGTTTTGCATAATCTAACCTACAATCATCTTCCACATCACAAAACAAGAGAAGTTTCAAGGTGTGCTCTTGATCTAAAACCATTTTCATTCATTTTGATTCGTTTTTATCAAACCTTAAGTGTCCAAATCTGATTCAAACATGTTTTCATGGATAAAAAACCTTTCTAACATCTTCCTAAACAAAACCTTTTCATAAACAATGAGTTTTCATGCAAAATACATGTGTTAATGATGTTAATTGATTTGTTATGAACTTGTATGGAATTGATTGATGATTTACTAGCTGTGTAGATGTTATAATAATGATCTAGGACTGTTGTTGATGATGATTTACGATTGAGATGGGTCATAATTGGTTATTGATGATGTTTTGCTCATTTTAGGGGTTTTTGTGTTAGATATAGGGTTTTATTCATGTTGTTATTGTTGATGAAATGATTAGGGGTTTTCTTACACATGATAATCTGAGCATGTTGAGCTGATTGATAGATGATTTCGATAAGTTTCCTTATCGGGTAAAGATTCCATGGGTATGATGTGACATTTCCATAATTTGTCATTTTGGGTAACTTGTAAAACGGAGAGATTTCGGGATAAAATTGGTAGAGTTTTGTGGGAATAGGTTAATGATAGTTGACTGCTGTGATTGGTGATGTTTCGTGATGTTTTCGGACTGTTTAGATGCATTTTGTTGCGTTTTATGAAGTTTGCAGCAAAAGGGTCAAACCTGAAACTCATTCGACCCTTCGTGGGGTTGAATGAACCTCAAATAGGTCGAATGAACACTGTTTAGGTCAAATTAACACGTGTTAGGGTTGAATTAACATATGTTAAGGTCGAATAAACATGTGTTAGGGTCGAATAAACATGTGTTAGGTCAAATGAACTTGTGAATGGGTTTAATGAACATCATGAGAGTCGAACCAAGGGACCATGGGTCGAACCAGAAGCCCTAGGGGTCGAACCAAACCCAGAAATCTTCCGGTTCGACCTTATGACTTCGTATATGCGATTTTTGATACAAACTAAGGGTGTTATGCTTGAAACTTGTGTGTTAACCTTATGTACTTGATTAGTTGATGTAATGGGTCACCAACGGGATGTCGGGTCTATCTGGTGTGTCCGGTTAACGTTCAAACACACTTTTAAACACGCGTAGTCAAGATCTGGACAATCGGGGACTAGTTAACCCTCAGGTTAGTAGTCAAAACACTTATGCAAATGTATTGATAGGTCGCCATTAGTTGGGGCTATGAACACGTGTCGGATTACTCTTTTATTTGAAGACGCAACCTAAGGTGAGTTTCACGGCCCCTCTTTCTATGTTTACGTTTTCGTTTTTATGTTGATCATGTTATGCTAGTGTTACTTTGTGTTCTTACTATACGATAGTTCAGTTTTGACCTTGGATGGCAGTTCAGTTAGCTTTGGTTCAGCAGTTCGGTTGGCTGGGCTCGGCGTTTAGTTCACAGGGGGTTCGGTAGTTCAGTTATGCCTGGGTTGGCAGTTCGGTTGCACATAAGTGTCATGCACTTGGTATCGTATGAGTGGTTTGATATGCCTAGGTTGGCATCCTTTTAGCATAACGGTAACTTTGGAAACTCTTGGTAACTTTTGGTAACTTTGGAAACTCTTGGTAACCTTTGATAACATTTGGAAACTCTTGGAAACTTTTGGAGGGAACTTTTAAACCTTTGGAAACTTTTGGAAATTTTTGGAAACGCTTTACTCAAAAACATGTGAACTCACCAGTATTTTGTACTGACGTTTTTTAGCACGTTTTCTCAGGTCACTAAGGTAGCAGCTACTAATAGGCGCAGGGTGTCGCATGACGTCTAGGATTTCACTTGCATGGTTTTGAATGTTATTATACTTATAACTTTTACCTTTCGTTTTGTAAAGACGTTTTATGCTTCCGCTGTTGTGGTTACATTTTGAGAACTTAATGATTGGTTTACGTCATTTTCATATCATATAGTTGTCGTTTATTGTAACCGTTGACTTGGATCCTGGTGTGTCACGCGCCTCGCGGTAAAACCCCGCATGTGGAATTTGAGGGTGTGGCAGATTGGTATAAGAGCCAATGGTTATAGTGAACTAGGACTGCATGTAGAGTCTAGTCTATAGCTAAGTTTCACACACTAGACGGTCACACACTTGCAAGTCTTGTTACATGGTACACTTACCGGTATTGGGGTGTCAGTATCATCAATGTCATCTATGTGTTAAATCATCTGTTCTGTTACTTGTTTGATTCTGTCTTCTACACTTACCTTATCTTCGTCTCCGGGTTTTGGAAACGAAGAGGTTGACTTGTGGACACGGGAATGGTGTACATTGGAGTGGCTTTGGCACATCCTTGAGATCGGTCCAGGATTTGGACATCTCCCTTCTATACTCCAATGGACACACTTGCCTACACACACTATCTTATACTTGTGCTTGTAGTGGTACATCCTTAAGTGTTTTTGTTCGGTGACTTGAACTTCAGATTTGGTGTACATCTGGAGGACCATGTAGAACGGTTTATCATTTCGGGTGCACACGAAATAATAAACTTGGAGCATGAAAATCCTGGTGGACTCTGCATTTGGATTGATGGTCTCGGGCTGGATTTGGGGTCTGAAATCTTGTAGTTGCTAGTGGGTTATACTAGTAACTGGACAGTCACATATTTATGAGTCGTTTTAGTAGGGGAAACTTGCTAACATTGTTGGGGTGACTATGTTACCATCATACTTATGTGCTACATTATTTATTCTTTCTCTTTGGGTTATCTATTCTCTATCTTACCTTCTTCTTTGGGATTTGGAGACGAAGGGACTGACTTGTAGAGTCATAACACGACAGTATTGTACATTGACGCGGCTTCGGCGTACCTTTGAGATCTGTCCAGTGTTCGGACATCTCCCTTTTTTGCTCCTATGGACACACTTGCTTGCACGCACTATCTTGCACTTTTACTTGGTTTAATATGCTTCAGGAGGGTTATTCGTTTGGGGATTCTTGTCTCTTGGTATCCTGATCAGATGATCAGATGATTCGTGGTTGATACGGGATGGTTGGATCAGGGTGGTTCCCTATCATTGTCACTAGTGGTTGATACTAGTGATGAATCTAAACATCTTGTTCTTTTGTATTTCTAGAGGATGTCTGCTTCTCGTGGTGGTGGTCGTGCAGGGGGACGCCGTGGCAGAGGCGGTGGCTGTACTGGTGGTCGTGGTGATGGAAACATCACTATGACCCAGGACAAACTGAACAATCTGATCCAGCAACAGGTGTCTGTCTGCTCAGCAAGGCTTTGGTGGTAATTTGATTACTACTACTCTTGTTTTTATCTTGCGTGGGGTATTTGTTTTGTTTCATTTGGTATGTCAGTACAGGTAATGCTGTTAACCCACATACTCCTGCTTGCACCTATAAAATGTTTATGGATTGCAAGCCTCACAATTTCTCTGGTTCTGAGGGAGCAGTGGGATTTCTCCGGTGGTTGGATAAGGTCGAGTCTTCGTTTGCATTGTGTGGGTGTCCTATGGTGGATCGTGTGAAGTTTGCTGCTGGTACTTTTGACGGTCCCGCCTTGACGTGGTGGAACTCTACTGTTCAGGTTATGGGCTTGGTTGAAGCTCATGGTATGTCTTGGACTGATTTTGTGTCTCGGTTGAAGGCAGAGTACTGTCCTAGGGACGAGATCAAGAATTTGGAACATGAGTTGTGGAATCATCAGATGGTGGGGTCGGGGATTGAGGCGTACACTGCTAGGTATCATGAGTTGGCACTCATGTGTCTGGAACCGTCGACTCCGGATTTTAAGAGGATTGAGTTCTATGTCGCTGGGTTGGTACCGGAGATTGCGGGACTTGTAGTCGTGGCTGACCATACTACATTATTGGCTACTACCCGGTCAGCTCACAAGCTGACTAACATGAAGGTTGGAGAGGGTGTTTTGCCACCCAGGGGTGCCATTGTGGAGGCTCCAGGGAATAACAAGAGGAAGTTTGACGAAGTGGGTTTGTCGTCTCGTCAGAGGCAAGAAGGGTATACTGGGAAGCTTCCGAAGTGTAACAGTTTAGATTTCATCATCGCGGTCGTTTTGATGGGTTTCGTTGTAACAGATGCAAGTTGATAGGACATGTTGCGAAGGATTGTATGGTCACTCTTCAGCCAGGGCAGGCTCGGGCTGATACTCGGGGAAACCAGGAGTGTTACAATTGTGGCGAGACAGGACACTTCAGGCGGAACTGTCCACAGTTGGTTCAGGATGTGAATGCAGGTGGTGGAGGCAACGGTGGTGGCAACCTGAATGCGCGTGTCTTCATGATTGGTGCGGGTGAGGCCCGACAGGATCTTGATGCTGATACCGGTACGTTTTCTTTTCTTGAGCGTCACGTTTTGGGTTTTTCGTTTGATTCCTGTTCCGTTGGGTTTGTGTGTTTGTTGCGTTTTGATTATGAACTACACCTGGTACTTAGGTTATCGTGTGTCATGATTGACGGTTTTCTTTCAAACTTGTTATGGCCCTTTTGAGTTTTGGTCACGCCTTTTGATCGCACTAACGTATCTTTGGGGGTTCATGGATCCGATGAACCGCATTTGCTAACCTTATCCTATCCTTGCTTGTGGGAACAAGCGGTTTCGTTATCTATCGTGGTGTTTTCGTTCTAGGTCTTGGTTGTGTTGGCACTACGGGAGGAGGTTATTGTTTGCATTTTCATCAGCTTAGAGTCCGCGTGGAGGACCATATCGTTTATGTTATGGAACCGGGGGTTGTTCGGTGTTGTTCTGAAGTCTGAAGACATTTCTTGTACGGTACCTGGTGCGTCGTTTATACTGATCACAAGGAGTCTTCAGCGTATTTTCGACCAGGTTGGATTGCTCGTGTGACAGTTAATAGTGGCATCCCGTATTCATCTTGATGAAGTGGTTCCTCGGCTTGGAGTACTTGTTTCTATCACCTCTGTTTGTAATTTTCGTTTCGTTTCCTTAGGAAGGGTTGCTTTGAGCATTGCGTGCTCGGTTGGATCATGTGCAGATCGTCTTTCGTATCGTTTGGATTCGTTATGGTTCATGTTGTGAACCAGAGTTCTTGTGGGATCGAGGGGATCTAGGGAACCTCATTAATTATCTAAGCGTGTACTTGGGTCTATACTTGTTACGGTTGAAGTTGAGTGAATCTCGAGACGAGATTCCTTTCAAAAGGCCATTCGACCATATGTAATCCCATTCGACCCTTGCATGGGGTCAAATGAAGCACAAGTATAAATACTACACTTGGCACCTTTTCATCATTTCATAAACCTTAGTTGCCTCTAAACACTCTCTCTCGACTCTAATCACTAAGGAAGGAGTTTTTGAACTTGTTTTGCATAATCTAACCTACAATCATCTTCCATATCACAAAACAAGAGAAGTTTCAAGGTGTGTTCTTGATCTAAAACCATTTTCATTCATTTTGATTCGTTTTTATCAAACCTTAAGTGTCCAGATTTGATTCAAACATGTTTTCTTGGATAAAAACCTTTCTAACATCTTCCTAAACAAAACCTTTTCATAAACAATGAGTTTTCATGCAAAATACATATGTTAATGATGTTAATTGATGTGTTATCAACTTGTATGGAATTGATTGATGATTTACTGTTGTGTAGATGTTATAATAATGATCTAGGACTGTTGTTGATGATGATTTATGATTGAGATGGGTCACAATTGGTTAATGATGATGTTTTGCTCATTTTAGGGGTTTTTGTGTTAGATATAGGGTTTTATTCATGTTGTTATTGTTGATGAAATGATTAGGGGTTTTCTTACACATGATAATCTGAGCATGTTGAGCTGATTGATAGATGATTTCGATAAGTTTCCTTATCGGGTAAAGATTCCATGGGTATGATGTGACATTTCCATAATTTGCCATTTTGGGTAACTTGTAAAACGAACAGATTTCGGGATAAAATTGGTAGGGTTTTGTGGGAGTAGGTTAATGATAGTTGACTGCTGTGATTGGTGATGTTTCGTGATGTTTTCGGACTGTTTAGATGCGTTTTGGTGCGTTTTATGAAGTTTTGCAGCAAAAGGGTCAAACCTGAAACTCATTCAACCCTTCGTGGGGTCGAATAAACCTAAAATAGGTGAATGAGCATGCCTGGGGTCGAATGAGCATGCCTGGGGTCGAATGAACACTGTTTAGGTCGAATTAAAACGTGTTAGGGACGAATTAACATATGTCAAGGTCGAATAAACATGTGTTAGGTCGAATGAACTTGTGAATAGGTTTAATGAACATCATGAGGGTCGAACCAAGGGACCATGGGTCGAACCAGAAGCCCTAGGGGTCGAACCAAACCCAGAAATCTTCCGGTTCGACCTTATGACTTCGTATATGCGATTTTTGATGCAAACTAAGTGTGTTATGCTTGAAACTTGTGTGTTAACCTTATGTACTTGATTAGTTGATTTAATGGGTCACCAACGGGATGTCGGGTCTGTTCGGTGTGTCCGGTTAACGTTCAAACACACTTTTAAACAAGCATAGTCAAGATCTAGACAATCGGGGACTAGTTAACCCTCGGGTTAGTAGTCAAAACACTTATGCAAACTTATTGATAGGTCTCCATTAGTTGGGGCCATTGAACACGTGTCGGATTACTCTTTTATTTGAAGACGCAACCTAAGGTGAGTTTCACGACCCCTCTTTTTGTGTTTACGTTTTCGGGGGAGAAATATGCTACGTACTCGTTTTTATGTTGATCATGTTATGCTAGTGTTACTTTGTGTTCTTACTATACGATAGTTCAGTTTTGCCGTTGGACGGCAGTTCAGTTAGCCGTGGTTCGGCAGTTCGGATGGCTGGGCTCGGGCGTTCAATTCACCAGGGGTTCGGTAGTTCAGTTATGCCTGGGTTGGCAGTTTGGTTGCACACAAGTGTCATGCACTTGGTATCGTATGAGTGGTTTCATATGCCTAGGTTGGCATCCTTTTAGCATAACGGTAACTTTGGAAACTTTGGAAACTTTTGGAGGGAAATTTTAAACCTTTGGAAACTTTTGAAATTTTTTGGAAACGCTTTACTCAAAAACCTGTGAACTCACCAGTATTTTGTACTGACATTTTTTAGCATGTTTTCTCAGGTCACTAAGGTAACAACTACTAATAGGCGCACGGTGTCGCACGACGTCTAGGATTTCACTTGCATGGTTTTGAATGTTATTAGACTCAGAAGTTTACCTTTCGTTTTGTAAAGACGTTTTATGCTTCCGCTGTTGTGGTTACATTTTGAGAACTTAATGAATGGTTTATGTCGTTTTCATATTATATAGTTGTTGTTTATTGTAACCGTTGACTTGGATCCTGGTGTGTCACGTGCCTCACGGTAAAACCCCGCATGTGGAAATTCACAAGGAGTGGTTGGATCGTGATGTGATGTAGAAGATGTATTATCATTTTGGGTTGTTTCTGTCCTTGTTCCCAGATGGGATGACTAGATAGGGTGAACTGCTGGGTCGCCGTGAACAGGTTTAGGGTGCATATGAAGAGCATGAGGCTGAGTTAGTGAAGGCAAAGGAGGAGTTGGCACGTTATGTTGCCCGAGGAAAGAGAATGGTTATTCTCCAAAGGTGTTGCTTGATTTGTCAGCAACCTGCTGCATTCCCAGGAGTTTAATGCTCCACTTGCTGATATTTATGCATAGGCCATAGCTTTTGGCCGACATGGGTGGATTCAGGTTGGCTACAAAGCAACTGAGGAGGGTCAGAAGCCCGAGGAGCTTCCATCCTTTAAGCCTACCTCTAGAGCAGAGTTTGTTGATGCGGTGAAGGCAATGGAGCTTTCCACCTATCCTTACATATCTGCTATTTCCAAGGCTTCCCAGCAGCCTCTTGCCTTCCTGCAGAATTTGGAGCCTGAGGGATTGAGGAAGGACGTGGCCAATGAGGTGTTTAGCTCCTATGTGTTGAAGAGGCCCCTAAAGATCATGCTTGTGGGAGTTGAAGGCGGAGAGGGTAGTTCTAAATGTTTTAAACCTGCTGACACTTTTGAAGCTCCTCAACTAGAGCAGGTATTTGATTGCCCCTCCCAACTTCAAGCTCTGGAGGTTGAATCCACTCCTCCCTATGCCGAATATGATCCTTTCCTAGGCCTGGACACTGATGGCTTATATGATGATGTTGACAACAAGACCCTGGCTTCCACCGGTGAAGGTGATTCCACCAATGGAGTCGAATACTCTGCTACCCCATGAATCGATCAGTTATGTTTATTTATGTTATCTTTTATAATGATCTGTTTATTGTCAGCCGTAGGGGCTTTTTAGGACTTCTAATGGAAATGCTCCTCCTTTAGGGGTGATGCTCTTTATGTTTAATGTTTGGTTGTTGCGAATGTTTTACTTGTCGTGTGTTGTGCTTGCAATGTCCTTAACCTTTCACATTGAGTTGAATGATGTAGTCATTCAGCCCAAGTTACTTAGTTAGAGAGCCGATGCAATACTTATCCTATCGGCTTGTTTGTTTGTTTGGAACCTTACTTAACAATTGTCATATTAAATGTTCATCCTTTGTATTTTACGTGAACATGTATGAGCTCGTGTGAGGAGCTCACCCTCTTTCATGGGTTTAGGTTTTCTTTTTTAAGACTTGTCCCATGGAGTTGTGGATTGTAGCGCCGGATCATCCCCGTTTCATGGGTAGGTATAGCACCGGATCCCATGGAGCCTTGTTAGGAGGGGCTCACCCTTTGATAAGATAAGTGACAAGTGAATTGTTCTTAAGACAAAGATTTTTTATTACTCATAACATTCGGAGTACATAATAGCATTACAACCATTAAACATAAAAGCGTTTCAAGTGCTTGTCACTCCAATGTCTTGGGACCATCTTGCCAATGGGGTCAGCTAGCTTATAGGATCCCCCCTTGTGAGCCTCCTTGATGAAGTAGGGACCCTCCCATCGGGGACCTAGCTTCCCCACACTTTGCTGTTTGCTAGCTTCATTGCTTCTCAACACAAGGTCCCCTGGTATGAAGACCTCCTTCCTTACCCTTGTGTTGTAGTAGGCTTCCAGCTTCTTTTTGTATCAGGCCTCCCTAATGAAGGCTGGGTCCATTGCTTCTTCCAGGAGGTCTAAGTTGAGTAGCACCTTCTCATCATTGTGTTGTGAGTCTTTGAAAGCGTTTCTTCTTGAGCTTACCCCAATTTCTGCAGGTATTATGACTTCACTTCCAAACACGAGGCTGTAGGGTGTTTTTCGGTGGCTTGTTTTCTCGATAGTTCTTATTGCCTATAAAACACTTGGGAGCTCATCCACCCAATTCTTGATGTACCTTCCCAGCCTTGTTTTAATACCTTCGATGATGCTTCTGTTCATACGTTAAACCTGCCCGTTAGACTTGGGGTAAGCTACCAAGCTGAATACTTGCTTGATTTCGAGTTCGGAACATCATGTGCTGAATGGCTTGTTGGCGAACTGCTTTCCATTGTCCGTGACGATCTCCCCTGGCAGCCCATATCTACAAATTATTTGTTCCCAGACAAAGTTTATCACTTGCTTTCCTGATATGGTAGCCAACGGTCTGACCTCTGGCCACTTGGTGAAATAATCAACAACTACCAGAAGGAACTTCAGCTTCCTTGGAGCCTGTGGGAAGGGACCCACTATGTCCATACCCCACTTATAGAATGACCAGGTTTAGATAACAGGTATAAGGTCATGCTTTGGATTGGTCTTGACCGGCGTTTGTAATTGGCATGCTTCACACTTGCGAATTGCTTCGAATGCGTCTTTGTGCATGGTAGGCCAGTAATAGCCGAGATTCATTAGCTTTGACACAACAGCTCGAGGTCCGGCATGCATGCCACATATCCCTTCATGCACCTCCCTGATGAGGTAGCTCCTTGGATTGGGGCCTATACACTTGAGTAAAGGTGCCAGGTAGGCCTTCTTGTATAGCTTATCATCTTCAATCACATATTGCCTTGCTTTGATGACCAATCTCTTTGCTTCCCTTTCATCATCAGGCAGCTTCCCTTCCTTAAGGTAGAAGACGATAGGAGTCATCCAGGTGGATTCTGTCTCGGTGATAACGTCTTGGATTTCTTTGTCATCAATGGATGGTTCTCGGAGCACCACAACTAGAACCTTTTTGGTCAAGTGAGCAAATGTTAAAGAAGCCAGCTTGCTCAGGGCGTCTGCCTACTTGTTTTTGGTCCTTGATAGTTGTTCAAGAATGAAAGCTTTGAACTCCTTGATGAATTCTTTAACCTTTTCTTTATACTTGATCATTGAGGGCTCCTTAGCTGTGTAACCCCCATTGACTTGATTGACCACCAGGTTTGAATCAACGAACGCTTTCAGTTCCCGAACCTTCATACGTTTTGCCAACCTTAGGCCGGCCAACAGGGCCTCATATTCAGCAACGTTGTTGGTGCAGGGGAAGTCCAGACGAAGTGAATAAGTATATTCAGTTCCGTGGGGGTCCCTGATGACAAGACCAGCCCCGTAACCTTCTACACTTGAGGCTCCATCAGTAAAAAGACACCACTTCCCTTTGAGGTCAGGACGTTCTTCCTCGACCTTGTTCATTTCTTCTTCTATCTGCTGACTGGACAGTTCAGTAAGGAAGTCTGCGAACACCTGCCCCTTTTAGGCCCTTCTTGGCAAATATTCTATCTTGTGCTCCCCTAAGCCAACGGCCCACTTTACCAACCTTCCCGAGTCTTCTGGTTTTTCTAAGACTGAGCGTATAGGTTGATCAGTGACTACCTTCATTGGGTGAGCCTGGAATATCGTCTCAGCCTCTTGGTAGTGTGCAGAAGTGCTGGTACCAGCTTCTCTATGGGAGCATAATTGATTTCAGCGTCTTTGAGGGCTCGGCTCACAAAATAAATAGGTATTTGTTCTTTCCCTCGGTCAACCAAGAGGACCGAGCTGACTGCTTCCGATCCTGCAGATAAGTAAACTGTTATTACTTTCCCTTCTTTGGGTGCAGCCATTTCTGGCAGTGAAGCTATGTGTTTTTAAGTTCAAGGAAGGCAGCTTCTGCTTCTGCCGTCCAACGAAAATCCTTCTTGTCAACAAAATTTTTGAGAGGTTTAAAGAAAGGTAAGGATTTTTTCGCTGATTTGGGCAAGAAACGTTTAAGGGCAACAACTTTACCATTGAGGCTTTACACTTCCTTCTTAGTGGCAAGCGACTTCATGTTTAAGACAGCTTCAGCTTTGCTAGGATTTGCCTTGATACGTTGTTTTCCAACTATATGGCCAAGGAACTTTCCCTCTTCAAACCCAAAGGAAAATTTCACTGGATTGAGCTTCATGTTTATTCCTCGAAGGTTGTCAAAGGTTTCCTGTATGTCTTTAATCATGGCCTCCCCAGACTTGCTTTTAATGACTAAGTCATCTACAAAAGCTTCCATATTCTTTCCAATCTTTCTTGAGAAAGCTTGATCCACCAGTCATTGATATGTTGCCCCTGCATTCTTTAAGCCAAAGGGCATCTTTTTTAGCAAACGATCCCCTTATCGGTGTGAAAGGTTGTCTTTTCTTCTTCTTCCTGCTTCATTTGTATTTGATGGTATCCCTTGTAGGCATCCAAGAAACACTTGTATTGGAAACCTGTGAGGAAATCCACCTTCCAATCAATTTCTGGTAGGGGTAGCAATCTTTAGGGCAGGCCTTGTTAAGATCCTTGAAATCCACACACATCCTCCACGTTCCGTCTTGCTTTGCTACCATGACCGGATTTGAGACCCAAGAGTGGTATTGGACCTCCCTTAGGATACCAGCTTCTACTAACTTAGCAACCTCTTGACAGGCAGCCTGGCTCCTGGCTGGGGCCATGCTTCTCTTCTTCTGAACGACAGGTTTGTATGAGGGAGCTATGTTAAGTGAGTGTTCAGCCAGATCTCTTGGGACCCCAGTCATGTCACCTGGGCACCAGGCAAACATGTCTTTACTTTCCTGCAAAAGATCAATTAGTTCACATGTAACCTTTTCTGGGAGCAAGTCATTTACTTTAATGGTCTGCTACGGGTAAGTAGGGTTTATGCTGACTTCCCGTATGGGATCATTGACTCGTGTTTCTAGCTCCTGAGGGTCTTTGGGCTCTTCCACAGAGGCTATAAGCAAAGCTTCAGCTGAAAGTTTCAGTGTTGCAATCCCATTTGGAGTGGGAAGCTTCATCAGGCCATGTGTTGTTGAAACTACGACACCAAAAGTAGCGATGCCCATCCTCCCGATGAGAACATTATAGCTTGAAGGGTATCTGATTACTAAGAATGTCAGCTCTTTGGTTCTTGACAGATCTCCATCCCTGAAGCAGACGCTCAGGGTGAGCTTCCCTAGGGGATGTACACGTTCCCCAGAGAAACCCACAAGGGAAGCATCCAATGGCTTGAGCTTGGACTTTATCTCCAGACTTAGTGCCTCGAAGCATCTTTCATACATTACCTCTGATGAGGCACCACAGTCCATATATACCCTATCCACCAAGAAGCCATCCAGTTCGGCCTCTACTATTACTAGGTGACAATCTACTCATCTGGGGCAAGGGGGAGACAAATGTGTTTCTTGTTCCAGGGCACGGTACGAGCCCTCTTGATATGTTGAGTCCCCTCCTGTCTAATCATGTTGACTTCTTTATCCTTCTTCCCATCATCCTTCCTCCCTTTGATGTACTTGATCAGGTGAGCCAGTTCACCGGACTTTACAGCCTCTTCTATCCTCTTCTTCAGCTGGTTACAATCATTATGTGATGCCCTGTATCATTATAGAAGGCGAAGTGCTTGCTGGCATCTCTCTTATTAGCTGTTTGTACAAAGGCCTGGGAGGTCGGAAGGTATATTTGACTTCCTCAGTAGAAAGTATCTCCTGAGGTTTCTTGGTAAGGACGATGAACACTTGTTTTTCTCTGTCATGATATCTTCCAGGGCGCCTCTCGTTATAAGGCTGGAACCCAAGTCTCCGAGAGCTGGACGAGTTATCCCTCCAGCTCCCTCTATCCCGTTTCCTGGAGTCCTGTCGAGTGAGGGCTTCCTCTCCCCTATGGAAGGCTTCTGCTCTCTCAAAAGCTTCCTCCATGGTTTGAGGAACGTCTTCATGAAACCTTCTTAAAATCTTTTTGGGACGAATGGCTCCCATAAATCCTGACACTCTAATCTTCTCCGTGGCTCCACTATATTGTAGGCCTTCCCTTTTGTATCTCTCGATGAAACTTCGGAGGTCTTCATGCTCCCCCTACTGGATTTGATGTAGTATAGCAGCATCCTTGGTGCATTTTATCAGGGGTTTAAAGTTTGATGTGAAACTCCTCCTTAGGTCATCGAAAGAAGAGATGCTCCGAGATGGGAGACCACAAAACCATAGACGAGCTGGTCCTACCAAGGTTTGCATTAACATATGGCAGCATTCAGCGTTGTTCCACTTCTCCACGGTTGCTGCCCTAGAGAAGACATTTAAGTGATCGTCGGGGTCCTCAGTCCCATCTTACGTCTTTACATTAGCCGCTATTTTAATCTTATTTGGGAAGTTAAAGTGGGCTATATGCTCGGCAAAACATTCTAATGACTTGGGACGGTATGGCTTCAAGGGGGTAGACTCAATTTTTGTTTCTGCCGCAGTGGTGAGGACAAGAGGTAGGGTGGTTCCCAGACCTTGGCCTCCAGGAAGGGAGGTTCCTGGAACTTGGTTCAAGGGGTTGGAAACTGCCATGGGTAAACTCCTGGCCAAGTAGGGAAATATTGCGGCACGTAAGGTGAGTATTGAGGATGCGAATAGCTGGGGTACGTCGTTCCCGCAGGAAAGACAAAACCCCCGTTAGGGCAACTGACTCCCATAAGGAAAGTGGCTACAGCACTTCTGGCTAGGGGTAAAGGTCTCAAAGATTCCTCATAGGAGAGTTGTGTTGACGACAGCAAGGAAACCTGTGTGCCTTCCAATAGCTGCTCTACCATATACTCTGGGACCTTGGGGGAGAGTACGGAGTTACTAGGGCCTCGTCCTGAAAAATACCCCCTGATCGTTCAAGTAAGGGTGATGGTTCATGCTAGCTCGTCGGGTGACCGGTGATGTGGTGGTTCCGATCAATGAAGTAGATAGGTTAACAGTAGGTTCTTCATTGTTGCTACAATAAGGAAAATGACCAGGATTAGGTTAAGATATGTATTGGGTTAAAGGTTAAGAGTGTGTTAGGTTTAGGGGATCCTCTAGCTCCTGGAAGGACCTGCACAAGGTAACAGACACCGTTAGCCTTAACGTAGGAGGGGGCCTCCTGCGTTTGGACTCCGGCTTGAGAATAAGTATATATTCGATTAGAGTTGGGAAATAATGAAGTAGAGAGTGTAAGAGCAAAGAGAAGAAGTGTGGAGTGAATGTGTGGAATGAAAACCCAAGGGTCTCTTTATATATGCAGTGGAATTCTACCCAGGAGCTCCCTTCTGGTAGCCTCCCTACTATACCTGGTAAAGATTGACTCTCTATATGTTCCCTGCAGTGAGACTTTGCCCATTTGGTATGTTTTCAGCATTTACTATTTCCTAGGTCTTGCTTGGAGCTGTGTGATGTTTTTGTCTTGACCATAGTAAGAAGCCAACATACCTTTTTATGTTTCCAATGAGATTTACTGTTTGCTTTTTGCTGCATAGTTACCGTATGGTAGCCATGCTGCCTTATATAAGCTATTCAGCTCCATTAAGTCAGGCAAACCTTAACGCTTTACATTGCTTTATTTTTTGACAAGGGACTAAACGTGGTCGTTTTAGGAGTTAGAAGTGCTTGTGACTTGTAAATTATCTTGCTCCTTGGTAGCAATGTTAGCCATTCTTACTTTGGTATCGAGGAGTTATTAAATTCCAGGTTCCCCCATGGGAGCATGATACTTATATTGTGTCCTCACCAATTTTTATGCAAGTTTCTGGCCTTTTGTTTCTAATCATGACCTCGTTTTTAAATAATAGATTGAATTACAAGTTTTGTCCTTTAGCTTTATACCAGATTGCAAAGAATGTCCTTTAACTTTAAAATTGATTGGTTTTATCCTTTATGTTCTAAAATCTTGCACGTTACGTCCTTTGACACTAACCCAGTTAGATTTTAACTGAAATGTGAGGGTAAAATCGTCTTTCTACTCATTTAGGGACTACTTGTGTAGCTACCTAAAAGTTTTGAACCAAAAAGTAAACACATGTGTTTTTATATAAAAAACATTTCAGTAAAAAACTCTGTTATATAAATAGTGTCAAAGGACGTAACGTGCAAGATTTAGAACATAAAGGACAACACCAATCAATTTTAAAGTTAAAGGACATTCTTTGCAATCTGGTATAAAGCTAAAGGTCAAAACTTGTAATTTAGTCTAAATAATATAAGTGGTCATTATTGTTTCTTGGGAGCAAGCTCGTGTCCCATCAGCTTCAGCAGGCTACCTTTGATTTGATGGGTGCCTAGGATGATGTCATCCAAGTGGACAGCTGTATGGCGGTTACTCCCTTGGTAACCGTCCTTAGCCATTAATTCAAATTTTAAATGTTTACAAAAGGTTGTAACTTTTCTTAACCTTTCATTTCATTCCCTCTTTAGCAAAAACCCTTCTCTCTCTCCTACGATCTTCACTCGCCGGCATTCCTATTTTTCCTCCTTTATATTTGGTAAGTAACCTCCCTCATTTTCATATTTGCTTTCATTATGTCTAAGAGTGACCTTGCCTCTCATTTAACCCGTTTATCTAAAACTGATGCCGAACGGTTTTGCACCCCTGTCATTTGAGCCGGTCGTTTCAAAGAGGAAAAATCCGGTGACCACTGTTCTGGCAGGGAAAATAGCCGTTTATACCCGTCAGTTCAATCAGGGTAACCTTCGGTACCCCTTTTCTAAGTTCTTTCTTAATGTTCTCGAGTATCACCAACTTTCTCTTGACCAGTTGTGCCCCTCTGGTGTTGCTTGAATTTTACACTTCGAGATTGTTTGCCGTTATCTTGGATATGAGCCTCTCTTGGCTATGTATCGTCGTTTCTTTAAGTTAGCCAAGAATGGGAACTGGTTCACCATCGAAAAGACCCAATGTGAACCGGCCCTAATTTCCAGTGTCATAGTGCTTGTCTCTACTTGCAAAGACAAGTTCTTCTTCTTGAACTCTGATTTCCTGCCTTTCAAGGCTCCAAGGAGGTCTTCGGATGATCCCCTGAATGACAAGGAGCGTGACCCTAACACCCTTGATCAGGAACTGTTGGAAAAGCTTCGTGCTTTTCCCACTCGTCTCCACACTTTTCCTGAAGAGTTCTTGGTCATTATGGGTTTGAGTATCAATTGGGACGATCCTGAGACCGAACCAGTGATATATCATGGTGGGGAGGGTATGTGTTGTTGTGGCTCACTTTTCCTACCCATCTTTATTTGCTTGTTGTTTTTTATCTGACTTCTTTTCTTTTTGTAGAGATGAGTACCCTGGATTTCCTTGCGTTGGATGATATCTCGGATGTTAAGTTCAAGGATCGTACTTCAGGGGAAGGGAAGAACGTGGTAGTGAGGACTGAGCACGTCCATTTTGAAGGGGAGTATACTAGCATCATTTCATCATTCTCAACTGTTGCAGAGCCTTCGGGGAAAAAGGTTGTCACTGTTCGTCGCTCTAGCAAGCGACTACAGACTGCTTCCTCTGCACTGGGGAACACACCTGCCATCCCCTTGGTTATTGAGGATGAGGATGAAGACTCATCAATAATAGCCTCTGCTCTGGGTTATGCACCTGCTTCAGGGAAAGGTAAGCTTACCCTGTCTTCTCCTAAAAAGGATGATGCTTTGTTTAAGAGGCTTAAGGACGTTGTAGTTAAGGCTGGAAATCAGAAGTTGTTGTCATTGCAAGGCAATGGTAGTGAGAGCTCTAAGGCAGTTGCCGATGTTGTTGTAAATCCTTATGTACAACAGCGACATGGTGAGGGGATTTTTGTACCAAAGTGGGATGTGAAAAGTAGCGATGTTTTGAAGAAGGCTTCTGTTTGTCGAGATCTGATCGATCATTGTATCCTTGATGCTGAAAGGGCAATACACAAGGAGTGGTTGGATCGCGATGTGATGAAAAAGATGTATTACCACTTTGGGCTGTTCTTGTCTTTGTTCCCGGATGGGATAGCCAGATGGGGTGAGTTGTTGGTTCGCCGAGAACAGGTTGAGGGTGCATACGAGGAGCATGAAGCTGAGTTGGTGAAGGTGAAGGAGGAATTGGCACGTTATGTTGCCCGAGAGAAGGATTTGGTGCATGAGTTGGCTGCGTCTAGGACTCAACTTGGTCTGGAGAAAGAGAAGTTTGACAAGATGTTTAAGGGATTGAATGAGGAGAAGGCTAAAGTTGCTGAGGAGATGGAAGGTTTGGTTCGAGCCCGGAAGGTTGTCAAGCAGGAGCAGGTTGCTGTGGAGAAGGATGGTATGGAGCTTCGGGCTCAAGTTGACTGTTTGACTTAGGAGAAGGAGTGGTTGATATCTAAAGGTGTTGCTCGTTTTGTCACCAACCTGCTGCATTCCCAGGAGTTTAACGCTCCTCTTGCTGATATCTATGCAAAGGCCATAGCCTTTGGCCGTCATGGGGGAATCCAGGTTGGCTTTAAAGCAGCCAAGGAGGGCCAGAAGCCTGAAGACCTTCCATCCTTTAAACCTTCCTCAGGGGAAGAATTTGTCAATGCAGTGAAGGCGATGGAGCTCTCCACCTATCCTTATATTTCTGCCATCACCAAGGCTTCCCAGCAGCCTCTTTCCTTCCTACAAGACTTGGAGCCTGAGGGTTTGAGGAAGGATGTGGCCAACGAGGTTTTTAATGCTTATGTGTTGAAGAGGCCCCTCAAGATCATGCTTGAGGGAGGTGATGGTGGGGAAGGCAGTTCGAAACGTTCTAAGCCTGTTGGTTCGTCTGAAGTTCCTCATTTGGAGCAGGTATTTGAGAGTCCTTCTCCACTTCAAGCTTTGGAGGTTGATTCCACCCTCCCTCTGGCGAGGATGATCCGTTTGCTAGCCTAAACACTGATGGCCTCTATGAGGATGTTGGCAACAAAACCTTAGCTTCCACCGGTGAAGGCGATGCCACCAATGAAGCTGAAGATTCTGCTACCCCATGAATTAGTTGTGTTTAAACTTTCTTTTGTAATGAACTCTTAGTTATCAGCCCCAGGGGCTTTGTGGTATCGTTAATGGAAATGCTCCCCCTTTTGGGGTGATGCTCTTTATATGTTTAATGCTTGGTTGTCTTGAATGTTTTACTTGTCATGTGTTATGTTTGCAATGTCTTTAACCTTTCACCTTGAGTTGAATGCTGCAGTCATCCAGCCCATGTTACTTAGTTAGAGAGCCGATGCAATACTTATCCTATCAGCTTGTTTGTCTATTTGGAACCTTACTTAGTGGTTGTTATATCAAATGTTCGTTTTTTTTGTATTTTTTCGTGAACATGTACGAGCTACCTTGGTGTGAGGAGCTCATCCTCTTTCATGGGTTTAGGTTTTCCTTTTAGGACTTGTCCCATGGAGTTGTGGATTGTATTAGGAACTCACCCTGTATACAGGAAGGTTATCAGCCTTGTTTCCTGTTGAGTAGTTGTGGCCTGGGAGCTCATCCCCGTTTCATGGGTAGGTATAGCGCCGGATCCCATGGAGCCTTGTTAGGAGGGGCTCACCCTTTGATAAGATAAGTGACAAGTGAATTGTTCTTAAAACAAAGTTCTTTCATTACTCATAACGTTCAGAGTACATAGTAGCATTACAACCATTAAACATAAAATCGCTTCAAGTGCTTGTCACTGCAATGCCTTGGGACCATTTTGCCATTAGGGTCAGCAAGCTTATAGGACCCCCCCCCCCCCTGTGAGCTTCCTTGATGGCATAAGGACCCTCCCATCTGGGGCCTAGCTTCCCTACACTTTGTTGTCTGCTGGCTTCATTGCACCTTAACACAAGGTCCACTGGTCTGAAGACCTCCTTCCGTACCCTTGCGTTGTAGTAGGCTTCCAGCTTCTTTTTGTATCTTGCCTCCCCGATGAAGGCTTGGTCCCTTGCTTCTTCCAGGAGGTCCAGGTTGAGTAGTACCTCCTCATCATTGTGTTGTACGTCTTTGCAAGCATTTTTCCTTGAGCTTACCCCGATTTTTGCAAGTATAACAGCTTCACTTCCAAAGACGAGGTTGTAAGGTGTTCTTTGGTGGCTTGTCTTCTCCATAGTTCTTATAGCCCATAAAACACTTGGGAACTCATCGAACCACTTCTTGCCATATCTTCCCAACCTAGCTTTAATACCTTCAACAATGCTTTTTTTCATGCATTCAACTTGTCCATTGGACTGAGGTAAGCTACTGAGCTGAACACTTGCTTGATGCCTAACTCGGAGCACTAGCTGCTGAATGGCTTGTTGGCGAATCGCTTTCCGTTATTCGTGACGATCTCTCCTGGCAGCCCATATATGCAAATTATTTGTTCCCACACGAATCTTATCACATGTTTCCCGGATATGGTAGCCAATTGCCTGACCTCCGGCCACTTGGTGAAATAATCGATAGCTACCAAAAGGAACTTTACCTTCCCTAGGGCATATGCGATGGGACCCACTATGTCCATACCCCATTTATAGAAGGGACAGGCAGAGATGATGGGTAAAAGATCATGCTTTGAGTTGGCCTTCACCGGTGTTTGTAACTGGCATGCTTCACACTTGCGAATTTTCTCGAATGCATCTTTGTGCATAGTTGGCCAGTAATAGCCAAGATTCATCAGCTTCGATACAACAGCACGAGGTCAGGCATTCATGCCACATATCCCTGTATACGCGTAGGATCGTTTAAACAACAAAGATAATGATCAAACAAGTTCAATTCAGGTGCGGAATCCCTAAATTGATCACAAAATGATAACAAAACTAGCAAAACACAGAAATCATCATAAACATTCTCATTTCATTAAGATAGATAATCAATTACACTAGAAAATGATGTTTACAATGCTTAAAATACTTTTTCAGACTTAACAATAAACCTAGGGAGAACACACACAGGGAAGGAAAACAAAATGTCAAAAGTTACAAAGCAAAAATCAACTTGACCTTATATAGGCCTGCACATTCGCCCATTTGTGTTGGTCGAATGTGCAGGTTCGACCAATCATCATGGTCGAATCAAGACATACATAAAACCTATTTCTACCTCGACCTCCCTGAGTACATTCGACCCTTTGCATCTTCCTTCGACCAGTTAGAAACCACCTTCAACCATGTAATTTCACCTTCGACCGTCCGACTATGAACAAAACATGTGTTATTTGCAATCCAAAGCATTAGTCGCAATATGTGCATCTACAAACTCCCCTTCGACTATTGCTTGGATTGTTTGAGTCTTCATTCTTCGTCCAACGCCTTGTTCATCAGCTTGATGTTCAATAACGTCTTCTGCTCCTTAGTCATCACTGGTTCATATGTTTGTTTCGGTTTCTTCTTTTTAACTTCCTGAACATCCTGAACCTTCACAAACTTACCCAGTTTCTTATCAAAATCACATCCAGCATTCACATCCCATGCAAAGCATAAGAATACCACACGTTGATATTTGCTTGCCTGTTCACTATCCTTAGCTTCGTAGTAAATTGGATTATAATATAGCATTATAATATCCTCATGCGAATAGTTGATCAACCACATAGGATCAAAGATGTGAATTTTCTTGAAATCGCACCATCCTTCAACACTATAATAGCCTCTGCAGTTTTCCAATCATAATACCACCAAATGAAATCTTTGGAAAAGTGTTGAGGAATCGGCATTAACGGAATGTGTTTCAACACTTTAGGTGGTTTGTACTTTAACGTCACCTTAGGCATCCTAGTAGTATCATCAATATCTTTCTTATGAACAATCCGTTTTGGATACTGAGGAGTAAACAAGTTCCACTTAGTTCTGCTTTCTCTCGACATACGATCTACAAAGTAAGCAACATGATCGTTTACAGAACCTGTCATCTCATGTCTACAAATATCACGAATTACCTAGTATGGAAGTGTCTTCAAATCATGAAATCTGTCAAAGTACAGTATTCCTTTATCCCATTTAACAGCTACACACTTCAACTGTTTCACAAACTTCCACCCAAGAGCTTTCCCTTTGAACAACTCATTATGGAACTTGTAGAAGCTGCCCTGAATCTCTGTCTTTGGACGATTAGCTTCTTTCTCCTTCAGCTTTCTCAACAAATCTTTCAAAGTATCAGATTGTTCAGTGTTCGGCTTGTCACAATCTGGAAACACTTCTTCAACAAATTTCTTACTCTTTTCATGAGCAAGTTTCTCAGCCTCTTTCAACAACTCGTCAGTGAATTCAGGAAATCTAGAATCTTTATTCTTCTTGAAGTATTCTGGATATTCCTCACTCGTGATATCTTCAATCTCTACTTCCTTAAATACTGGCACGTCTCTGTCATCGGAGTGATTACCTGCTTCTTTCTCAGGTATGTATGGAATCTGTTATCAATCATCAACTCCTCTAGAATCTTTCCAACCTGTTTCGCCAGTCCTTCTAAAATCTCCTTAGACATGGCCGCAAAAACTTTTCCATCTTCTAAATCAGGATCGTTGTATTCCAACTCAAATCTCATATCGTTGGACTTAAATATCTCAGGGAATCTGCCAGTCATCTCTATCATCCAGACTCTGTCTGTCAACATCTGGCGATACATATTCTTATCATCATCGGATAAGGATCTTATCTTCTCATTCCAAAAGACATTCTCATCATCAACAGTACCACCAGGAGCCTTTAAGCTAGATTCTCTTGTATCTTTTCCCGATCCTCTCTTCTCACACTTATACTTGTCTGTGTCATCATCATCATCATCATTGTCAAAATCATCTCCCGAACCATCATCATCACCATCTTTATTCTTCTTAGGATCTTTACCAGCATCCTCATCTAACTCAACATCTTCTTCTTCCTCTTCATCGGATGGTTCGAAATCAACTTCTTCTTCATCACGTTCCTTATCTTCTCCACCAGCTTGTAACCGAGGAGCTTTAGAGTATAAGTCTTTGATCAGATTATCCATACTCTTACTACTTTCTTTCAGCTTCTTGTTCTCCTCTTTGATAGCAATGTATCTCCTGGTGTTTCTCTGTTCGTGCTTCAACAACTTCTTGTTTTCTCTCTGAAGTTGTTTTATCTTAGCTTAAAGAGCTTCTTGATTCTCATGAGATGTTTCAACAACGTCTAACATCATTTTGTCATTGTTTCTCAACTGTTCTATTTCTGCTTGTCGCTGATATATAATTTTTATCATGTCAGCAAGCTTCTGGTTCACAGCATTCATAACATCACTATTAATGGTAAACTTGGGTGTTGAAGCTTCAGCAACAGGAATCTTACCTTTCTTTATCTTCTTCAACACTCTATCCAATGCATCGTTGAACTCATCAGTTGGTAATTCAGTCTCTTTAGCAACAGTGGTTGTCTTTTGCTTCTTCGCTGCTGGGGATGTGATAGGTGATTTAGAGCTAGATGCTGGTGGCAGTTTGTTACCAGCAACCAAAATCTCAATGTCTCCAGCCCTTTTCTCCATCGGCTTCAGTACTTTCCCTTTCTTCTTGTACTGTGGTTTCTCATGTTTCTCACCTGGCTTTGGCGATCCAGCAAAGTCATCGGATCCCAATCCCAAACCTTCATCGGTTTCATCCAACACAATAGGACTTTTTGTCCTTTGCTCCTCCAAAGACTTATTAAGACTTACAGACTCACCAGCCATAGTGGCCTTGGGCGTGGTGCTCTTTACAGTCTCACTGTCTGAATCCCATCGTTCATCCTCTTGTGTCTCTTCTGAATCAATAGACACTTCATCCACTAAGTGCAAACCTTTCTTAGCAACACTCTTTTTCCTTCTAGAAACCTTCTTCTGAGTAGGTGCCTTTTCCAGTAATTGCACCAACATTTATCACTTGACGCTTTCTCTTAGCATTAGGATCTACTGGACATAACGGATTGTCTTCATCTGATTCACTCTTATCATGTCTAACCTTATCAGTACTTGGATCTTCATAATCTTTATTGATCAGATGACCAAAAAGATTCTTCATAGGTGGTCTTTCATTCATCGCCACACCCTTATAACCTTTCATCCTAACAAGTGTGTTCAAACTCATGTGATCCTGAACTACAATCTGTGTAGGATCTCTCTTCAAGTTCTTATTCTTCAAATCAAAGATCATCTGAAGAAATCTCGGGTACAATAGAAACTTCTTGCTCTTCAACCCTCTAAGTGGTTCTAACATGTGTTCTAATAACATACCTGATACATTGAACGGTTTGTTCAATATAAGAGCCACCATCAAAGAACTGATGCTCGTTCTCATCACATCATACCCTCCACTTGCTAATCCGAACACATGTATCATGACATGAGCAAGATACTTAAATTGAGGACATAACTTCCCTTTGTGTAATGAACCGTCAGTGATTGGTCCATTATACTTCATCCGAATCACCAACTCCCCCTGAATCTTACTAACAATCGACGATTCACCCTCCCAATAATCCATCATGGCATTCGTCCAAAACTCTCTTTGGTGATCTCTGTATATAATAACTGGAGTAGCAATGGCGTCAATAACACGACTCCTCTTCAAAAACTCAATGATTCGGGCAAATTCAGTGTGCTTCTTCAAGTCTCCGAAGTATGCACAGCAATTATGAACCGGTTCAAATGGCAAATCAGCAATCTGTTCCTTCCCGGTTGCCTGCTCTGAAGATCCAGCTGGAACACTAGCACTTCCCTGTTCAGACATAGTTAGACTGCAAAACAAATCAAACAAACATATTAAAAACGGACAAAATAAACAAAACTTGAAAATTTTTGGTTTTCAGATTCTACATTCGACCAGTCGTTGGTTCGAATGTGAAATCAAGGGTTCGAATGTGGAATTAAAAAGATTCGAATGTGAAAAACATTTTGTAAAAGTATACATTCGACCGTTTGTTCCAGGTTCGACTGATTGAAATTGGGCGAAGGAGACTGTTCATCTCCTTGATCATCAGATTCTGATTTGGTTCGATTTAATATGCCATTTTGATTTGGATACTTTCTAACACCACCGATAAAGCATTTCCAATCATCAATTTCAATTATCAACCATTGATTATGTGTTTTCTACCAAAAACTAGGGTTCGGGCTTATTAAAACATCGATTATCCAATCTGTTTGAATTTAACCCTAAGTTTTTGATTTATCTCCCCCTAAAACACATAAACAATGAAGCCTGATCAAAAATTTGGATTATTAACAAGTTATAATAGGATTTTAAAGTCAGTTAGGGCTCGGTCCAAAATTTGACGATTATGAACTGTATACATGATATTAACCCGCAAATGATATAGGAAAATGATCAATGAATCAAGACGAACACAATGGTAAGATTTTTAGTAGATGTGCAACAAAATCACTTTAGGTCAGAAATTTTGAAAATTTTTGGAATGAGGGTCGAATGTGTAGATGTGGTATATATAGACTCTACATTCGACCGTTTGACTAGGTCGAATGTGAATCTTTTTCTACCTTCGACCCTATTGAATGGTTTGAATGTAGGAAAAGGGTTCGAATGTGAAAATATCACATGAACTCTCACATTTGACCGTTTAAAAGGGACGAATGAACAGATCAAATTCCACCTTCGACCCAACGAAGGGGCAAATGAAAAATGTAATTTTTGAAAATTTTACCAAATCTCAAAATCGAGTCTCGTTCAAAATATTTTTCAACTTTTAAGCATCCGACATTCATTATATCTCATTTAAAAATTACAAAGCTCAAATGGTCCATCAAGTTTTAGAAAATCATCATCAACCACCATCAGCTATAAAAATAAGATAGAAATGTAAAATCTTTTTGGATTTTCTAAACTTTTTGGTAAAACACCCCTAAAATCTTTTTGAGTTTTGTATTTTTGACAAGAAATGTAAAATGCATAAATGTAAAGATAAAACAGTAAATGTTTTGTGATTTCCGGTAAAGGGATCATATCAGTTATTGAGAAATCTGATCACACCGTTGATCTTTTTGATTTATTATCATTAAAGATAATGTGTGATCTGGCAACTGCTGATATTGTGATCCACATAAACTCACATGCAGACTGTTGTGCAGTGCTTTAGACTGATACTATTATTTATAGTATAAACTCAATTGTCTGTGGTTCCCACACACACGACATACTCCCGTATCAAGAAATAAATGCACAAAGACTCATTAATGTAACGTGTGATTATGCTTTTGTTATCTGTAATTTACAAAGTAGGAGGCACAGAGGTATACAGGTCAGCAATTCAATGCTACAAAGCAACTTGTGCACTCTACCAGGTTGAGGGCTAATATCAATCATGATTTGCATCAGTGATTGGATACGATGTAATAGATAATCTTTGATTATCATCATACATAGAAAGTTCCTCAATTCGGTAACTTTAGGATTTGGCTTTACAGCTCTTTTATAAAGACACCCTGTCTGATCTAGTCCGTAATGACTTACAGCAGAAGATCAGAGAGGCTATACCTAGACAACTAATAACATAACGACCTGAAACCTCCGAGTTTTGTACAAATACCCTATCAAACGAAATTACGGTACTAAGACCATATGCCCATTAGGAGTTCATCCACACAACAATTCGTTTGATATGTACGTATCATGCACACAGTATTAGGTCTACGAAGCCTATCAGCACATCACACAGACTCAGACACACCTTATATTGCATTACATTTTTTTAGAATGTGTCAGATCCCCACTGATGTACTATCATTTCCCCTTTTTCCCCAGGAAATCATTTTGGGTTTTTCTAATTTTATGGGTTTTTGAATTTTTCAATGTTTTTGGGTTTTCTGAAAATAAATTCTAACTAAAAATGTAAAACATAGTTTTGTATTTTTGTAATTTTCTGAAAAGCAATAAAAACTAAACTAAAAAGCGATAAACTGAGGTGGTGATCACTCCTATTTTTCTTTTATACCATTAGCTTTCAAAAGATAGTCAAATCTTGATTTATCAAAAGCTTTGGTAAAAGGATCTGCACGTTGATAGTCAGTGTGGATTTTGACCATATCGATCAACTCTTTAGCATAACAATCACGGATAAAATGGTATTTGACCCGGATATGTTTAGCTTTTGAGTGATTTACTAAGTCTTTTGTTAATGCAATTCTGGCTTCGTTATCACAGTAAATAGGGGTTTTAAGAAATTGCAAACCGTAGTCCACCATCTGTTGTTGTATCCAAAGAACCTGTGAGCACTAGGATCACCAATAACCTGCTCGATCGGGTGAATCCGATGTATCTGAGATTCCGGATAATCAGGTACTTGAACTCCCGTCTGAGTAGTTAAGTTCTCTGTGGAATCCAGATCATTACCCACATTTGATGATGAAGTACCATGCGGATTTGAGTTCACTGGTGGTGACAATGTAGCAGGTTCTAAAATAGCTTCACTTGTAACATCATCGTCGTCATCTTCAGATTCCGATGAATTAAGAGTTGTCGAAGCTTCCTGAAATACCTCTTCTTCAGCTACAGGAGCATTGGTATCATTAGAAGCTGTTTGGGGGTTCACAATGATCGGACGCACCAATGGTGATGTCACTGCGTTTTCGACCTCATAATATAAATGTAATACAACTTCTTCAACCAAGCTATCTAGATTGAATGATTCAAAGAAATCCTTGTAATCAAACATCCAGTCTGGACCGCTTCCCTGTACATTCTGAGTATATCTTTGTACTTCGACATTAGCCCACTCCTCGACCCGACGAGTTCGTTTGTTGAAAACCCATTTGAGTGGGGTTGCATATCCAACAAAGAACCCTTCTTCAGCCTTCGGTGCAAACTTCTCAGATGGATTAAGCATTGTACATTGAGCTCCAAACGGTTCTAGATACTCTAAGTTCGGCTTTCGATGATTCAACAACTCATAAGAAGTTTTGCCAAACTTCTTCACCGTTAAAACATGATTAAGAGTATAACAAGCTGCGTAAATTGCTTCGTTCCAGAACATTACTGGAAGATTTGAATCCGTGAGCATAGTTCTTGCCGTTTCAATTAGAGTCCTGTTTTTGCGTTCAGCGACACCGTTCTGTTCTAGAGTGTACGGAGCACTGTATTCATGATGAATACCTTTGTTTTCACAAAGAGCGTCCATCTGTGCATTCTTAAACTTCGTCCCATTATCACTCCTAATTCTCTTGATCATGAGACCATAGATATTTTCCAATCGAGTGAACAGAACTTTCAGATGACTTTTACGTTTGATCGGTGAAAATCTTGGTGCAAGCACATAACCCATGAAAATCTTGAAAAGTCATCGGTAACCACAAGACAGTACAATTCACCAGCATGACTTTTACATTTGACCGGTCCGAACAGATACATGTGCAAACGCTCAAGTGGCAGTTCAACAGAATTGACTTTCTTTGGCTTATGGGATTGCTTGTGCTGCTTACCCTTCTTGCAACTCACACACTTGTCATTCAAGTGAAAATGTTTAACATTCACGCTTGTGACAAGTTCATTCTTCACCAATTGATTCATCTTTCGAAGGTGAATATGTCCCATCCTCCTATGCCACATAATTGATTCTTTTTCAGTAGCCTTGGAGAGGAAACATGTGACTTGGCCTTGTGTAGTCATTACTTTTGACATATCGAGAATGTACAAATTGTTCACTCTCGGCGCCTTTAACATCACCCACTCTTTTGGTAAAACGAATCCAGGCTTGAGTATATAGCAAGATTTGTCATCAAAGTAAACTGAAAACTGCTTATCACAAATCTGACTGACACTGAGCAGATTGTAATCGATTTGCTTCATGTAAGAGATTTTCTCAAAACTCACTATTCCATTACTAACACTACCCTCCATGGTAATGTATCCACCCTTATTACCAGCAAACGCTACATAACCTCCATTAATATTTCTGATATCGAACAGTAGCGAAAAGTCCCCTGTCATGTGACCAAAAGCTCCACTGTCAACAATCCAAAGACTGCTCACAGGGCCAGCTGAAGCTCCCTGCACATATCAAGTAAAAGATTTGATTTTTCGGGGGACCCAAGCGTGCTTGGTCTTGGGTCTTTGAACTTTGTGTTTCAAAGATTCTTTCTTACAATAAGATAGATTTGAATTGATCTTTTTTCTGATCAATTAAATCTTTTTCAGTTTCAGCTTTGACATTCTCATTTACCTGTGAAGATGAAGCACCTTGTGAACCCTTTGGTGACCAATGTTGTTCCGAATGTTTCAAGATCCGGATTTGAGATTTTGGGGTCTCAACCGGTTTCTTTACTTCGTCTTTGAACGAAACTTTCTTGGTTACCTTCTCTGATTTAACAGGGACAGGTCCAACTGTTGGTTTGACAGCAGGTTTAAGAGGAACCTTTTTCTTGTCAACAGTTGTGTTCACCGTTGGTTTCTTAAGGGATTTTTCAGTTGCTATCCGGTTACGACGATCATATGTCATCGAACGATTATCCCTTCTTTGATAAAAATTTTGATTGTAAAAATGTGATTGTTGAGGGACAACACGTTGTTGTGGATAACATTGATTATTGACTGGACGTTGATAATTTTGCTTCATTTCCACCTCGTGCCTTTTGTGCCTAACATACGGGTAGTGAGCAAGTAAATGCCCTCTCTCCCCGCATTTATAGCACGCACGGTATTCCTCAAAGTTATTCTTGGCATTCGACTTAGAATATGTGGTGATAGGATATTGATCCTCCACACATTTCCTTCTAAGACTCTCAGGAGCTGGATCCAAAGAGTAAGTCGGCTCAAGAAAACTGTTAGCCTTATTCTTTGGCTTGATGAATTCTGTGACATGAACTTTCGGTTCTTTAGGAATAACCAAATAAATTCTTTCTAACACCTCTGGAGGTACATCATTTGTTCGCTCATGCTTTGGGAACCAAATGGTACTCTCCTGCCAAATCTTTTCAATCTTTGAATAATTGGCAAATTTGATTGGATATTCCTCGTTAGACATTATCTTATCGGATCCAATCATCCGATAGAAAATCTTGACGTGTTTGTCACAAGATTCATTTTTCTTTTCATTTTTATTTTCAACAGGCTTAACTCATTGATTCTTTCTATGAGCGTTAGCCATGGGATGCACAATCTGAGATGGTGAAATAGGTTCGTTAGTGATTATGTGATTTTCATCAGGAATATCACACACCTTCTCAGATACCTTCTCAGATTGATCATCCTCAGAATCAGTATCATCAGTTACAGCAACTACACCTTCATTGTTTAGTCCCAAAACTGGTCGAACATCAGAATTTGGGTCTCCCACACTAGAAGTGTTCGACTCATTATCCGATGTCGATTCAGACTTGAGTGAGCTCTCCGGTGTTATTGAATGTAGAGTATGATTTTCAAATAACACTGGAGATGGGACGGCCTTGTAGTTTGCACTACTAGACTGTGAAGGCTCCTCTATTATATGATCAACAACATAAGCAATATGCTTATAACTCTCAAGTTTCTTATTTACTTTTTCTGCAAAGCACTTGATGGTGGCCATTTCAAGTTTTGTGTTTTCTAAATCATTGATGTAATTATTTATGGCCAGTTGTTTCAAAGATAAAGTCTTTTTCAGTTCTGAAACATCTTTCTTATAACCATCAAGCACTCTGTTAAACTCTTTTGCTTCTTTTTTATAGGATTGACAGTTGATTTTAGCACTCTCAAGCTGAACCTTGAGTTGCTTATTCTCCTCTGTCAATTTATCACAAGCATCACAATGTTTATCACAAATTGAATTTGAATTAGATTCAGTACTTACCTGTTTTGGAGGTTCTGGCATTGCCATCAGTGCAAAGTGTGCTTCCTTCCCAGCGAAAAACTTTGAATAATCAATCCTGGTACAAGCATCATCCACCATGCATGATTTGCGGGTCATCAAAAAGTCAGTTTCAGCAAGCAATTGGTCAATATCATCATCCAGTGAGTTAACACTAGATTCAGAATCAGACTCACTCTCCTCATCAGAATAAGCTGAATCATACTGCTCTGGCACTTCAGTAACCGAATTAAGAATCAAACCAGATTTCTTCTCTCCACAATCATCACTTTCTTCACTCAACACTTCTATTTTCACTTCAGAAAACTTCTTAGTCACTATCTCTTCTTCAACACATACCAGTTCATCCAGATCCATCTTCTGTGCAACACATGCAACATTCCCAGTGGTAATCTCCTCAACACCCAACTGCATACCCGTCCAATCAAAACCCTCGTCTTTTTGTATCACCAAGGCTTGGTTTTGATTATCTGATTGGCTTTGTGTGTTTGGTGTAGACATAGGAATGATTGTTCGGTTTGAATTTTGTTGTGTTTGATTTTGGTTCTGGTTTTGGGTTGTGGTTTGTCTAGGAGTGTTGTTTTGTGAAGTATTTTGACGGTTCTGGTAGGTATTTTGTGGTTGAAAGCTTGAAATATTAGGGCTTTGGTAAGATACCTGGTTTTGGGTTTGACGGTTTTGGTAGTTGGTGTTGAAAGGATTTATGTTCCCCTGCTGTGCTGGCTATGTGCATTCCCTTTTAAAGTGACCTTTCCCACCACAATTGAAACAAGTCACTTTGGCTTTGTTGAAGCCATATGTGGTGTTCGGGGAAGTAGAAAGATCAGTTCTTCCGGTCTTCTCACTAAATTCGGTAGCTCTTCTCATAACACTCGTAAATGCCCACTGGATATCAATGAGCTCCATCTATTCCTTATCAATCTGTGCGTAGTCTTCACTGGTCAAGTTGTTGTTCCCAATTTGACTCGCAACCAGCCCGTTATAGGAAGCTACCATAGCTGACATCAATGCTACATGTTGCTGTGCAATCTCAACTGTAACATTGTTCAAATTCTAGGTTTCCAACATGATTGAACTCTGAGTAGGTTGGGTTTGATTCATCTGAGTTTGGTTCACTTGAGGAATATAGGATTGTTGTTGAGATTGGTTTATATTAGCAGAATAACAAGCTGCTTGTTGCATAGGTGAGAATGGTGGTATGAAAGTTGTAGTCGGATATGATGGTGGGGTATAAGATGAAGTTTGTGCAAGGTAATTGATAGGTGTTTTAGATGGTTCAACCTGGCTAGAAACGCACGCAATGTGTGGTACAACGTTTGAACTAGAACTTGAACCAGCAAGAGATGAAGATGCATTACCATGATATAAATCCGGGTTCTGAGGAATTTGAGATCTTTTCGCCTTCATCTTCTCTTCCATCTCATTATTCTCTAGTTTCTGAATAAACTCGTTGATCGTCCAGTATTGGTACGCATCCTTTTCCTTCAATACCTCTATATGCTGATTCCAGTATGGTGGCAACGCATCGGAAAACTTGTCCACCAGCTCCGACATTGGTATGTTTATCTCATAGCTGGAAAGCTCGGTCAGTAAATGACAATACCTTGGAATCAGTTCCTTCAGTGTCTCATTCCCCATGTAGCTGAAGTTCTCAAACTCTTTCCTAAGTTCCTCCATCCTTAACTTCCTCGTCTTCTCATTCCCATCATGCCGATTTCGTAACATGTCCCACAACTGTTTAGATGTAGTGCAAGACCCGAACTGATGTAAGAGATCAGTATTAATGACCTGGGACAGTTGAGAAAACGCCTTCTTCTCAATAGCAAATTTCTTTTTCTCATCCTCAGCAAGGTTTTCCAACGGAATTGGCTCACCCGTGTTCTCCAAGATCGGAGCAACATAGCTATTAGCAATCATTTGCCAAGCTTCCGTTCCCTCTAATCCCATTCCCTCAAGATGTATCTTGAACTTGGTCTTCCATGTGTTGTAGTCACCCATTTCCATAAGCTTTGGTGGACGGCTTCCACTACCCGATGATAAGTCTTGAATAAGAGTCGAGATAGCGTTGGTAGTGTGAGAATGAACCGCCGCTGCTGCTACACCCCAATAGTCAGCCATCGGTTGTGGTTGTGGTTGTGTAATTTGTTGAGGCATAGAGCTAGTCATTGCCATGTAGTTAATCGGTGGGGATGGTTGACTAGACTTTTGAGCAGCCACCGACCAAGGATCCATGGTTGTATGCTGTTGTGGTGTTGTAATAGGTCGTGGTGTTGTAGGAAAATTCCACATATCGATCTGAAAATGATTAAACACGAAACGATTAGAAAAATTTTATAGCAGTTTCTACGTTCAACCCTTTTGCTTGATCGCGTGGTCGAATGTGAAAATCAATCCACGTTCGACCGTTTGATAAAGTTCGAATGTAGAAAATAACAAACTCAGTTCACTTTCGACCGTTTAAACCCACGTTCGACCACCCGATTGGTCGAATGTACCCAATATGGTCGAATGAACAAAATCACACTGATAAACTCTAGATTCGACCAAATAACACTCCACGTTCGACCAAATAATCCTTGGTTCGACCAAAAACTCACACTTTCGACCAAATCTCCCTAGGTTCGACCCTTTATGTTTCAAAAACGGTTATTCTTTGAAAATCAGTTAATTTTGATCACAATTTTCAAATGTTGATAAAATTTGCTGATTTTAATCAGGTTTTGCCTCGGATTTGATTTGGAAAAGATTAACAAAGAGAATTATGAGTTTTATCCATGAAAACAAGCTAAAATCAATCAATTTAACACCAAATGCAGTTTATCAAAGAAAAACAGAAAGTTTTGATCAAAATTGGGTCTAAATCAGCTGTAATATTATCAATTAGTGGTTGTTTGATCCAGATGGCTCTGATACCACTTTGTATGCACGTGGGATCGTTTAAACAACAAAGATAATGATCAAACAAGTTCAATTCAGGTGCGGAATCCCTGAATTGATCACAAAATGATAACAAAACTAGCAAAACACAGAAATCATCATAAACATTCTCATTTCATTAAGATAGATAATCAATTACACTTGAAAATGATGTTTACAATGCTTAAAATACTTTTTCAGACTTAACAATAAACCTAGGGAGAACATACACAGGGAGGGAAAACAAAATGTCAAAAGTTACAAAGCAAAAATCAACTTGACCATATATAGGCCTGCACATTCGCCCATTTGTGTTGCTCGAATGTGCAGGTTCGACCAATCATCATGGTCGAATCAAGACATACATAAAACCTATTTCTACCTTCGACCTCCATGAGTACATTCGACCCTTTGCATCTTCCTTCGACCAGTTAGTTAGAAACCACCTCCGACCATGTAATTTCACCTTCGACCGTCCGACTATGAACAAAACATGTGTTATTTGCAATCCAAAGCATTAGTCGCAATATGTGCATCTACAATCCCTTCATGTATCTCCCTGATGAGATAGTTGTTTTGTTTGGGGCCTACACACCTGAGCAGGGGTGCCAAATAGGCCTTCTTGTAGAGCTTATCATCTTCGATCACATATTGCCCTACTTTGATGACCAACCTCTTTGCTTCTCGTTCATCATCTGGTATCTTCCCTTCCTTAAGCTAGGACACAATGGGAGTCATCCATGTGGACTCCATTTCAGTGATAACATCTTGGACTTCTTTGTCGTTAATGGATGGTTCCCGGAGCACCTTGACCAGGACCTTTTTGGTTAAGTGAGCAAACGTTAGGGAAGCCAGTTTGCTCAAGGCATCCGCCTGCTTGTTTTTGGTCATTGTAGGCTCCTTAGCCGTGTACCCACCATTTACTTGTTTGACCACCAGGTTTGAATCAACGAACACTTTTAATTCTCGTACCTTCATGCTTTTTGCCAATCCTAAGCCGATCAGCAGGGCCTCGTATTCGGCAACGTTGTTAGTGCAGGGAAAGTCTAGATGGAGTGCATAAGTTTATTCAGTTCCATGGGGGTCCCTGATGACAACACCAGCCCTGGAACCCTCAATACTTGAGGCTCCATCAGTAAAACGACACCACTTCCCTTTGAGGTCAGGCCGTTCTTCCTCGACCTCATTCATTTCTTCTTCTGCCTGCTGGATGGGTAACTCAGTGAGAAAGACAACAAATACTTGTCCCTTGTAAGCCCTCCTGGGTACGTATTCTATCTTATGCTCCCCTAGGCCAACAACCCATTTTGCCAACCTCCCGAATCTTCTGCCTTTTCAAGGACGGAGCGTATAGCTTGGTCAGTGTTTACCTTCATGTGGTGAGCCTGGAAATATCTCCTCAGTCTCTTGGCAGTGTGCACAAGTGCTAGCACCATCTTCTCTATGGGAGCATAATTGATTTCAGCATCTTTGAGGGCTCGGCTGACAAAGTAGACAGGTATTTGCTCTTTCCCTCGGTCAACCAGGAGGACCGAGCTGACTACTTCTGATCTTGGAGACAAGTAAACTATTATTACCTCCCCCTTTTCAGGTGCAGCCTTTTCTGGCAAGGAAGCTATGTGTTTTTTAAGCTCAAGGAAGATAGCTTTTGCCTCCACTGTCCAACGGAAATCCTTCTTATCAACACAGTTTTTGAGTGTTTTAATGAAAGGCAAGGATTTTTCCACGGATTTGGGCAAGAAACGTTTCAAAGTAGCAATTTTACCGTTGAGGCTCTGCACTTCCTTCTTTGTGGCAGGCGACTTCATGTCCAGGACAGCCTGGATCTTGCTTGGATTCGCCTTAATACTTTGTTTTCCAACTATATGGCCAAGGAACTTTCCCTCCTCGAACCCGAAAGGACACTTCAATGGATTGAGCTTCATGTTTATCCCTGGGAGGTTGTCAAAAGTTTCTCGGATGCCTTTAATCATGGCCTCCCCAGACTTGCTTTTGATGACAAAGTCGTCTACATAGGCTTCCATATTTTTCCCAGTCTGTTTTGAGAAAGCTTGATCTACCAGACGTTGATAAGTTGCCCCTGCATTTTTCAAGGCAAAGGGCATCTTTTTGTAGCAAAAGATCCCCTTATCGGTGTGAAAGGCTGTTTTTTCTTCGTCTTCCTGCTTCATTTGTTTTTGATGATATCCCTTATAGGCATCCAAGAAACACTTGTATTGGAAACATGTGAGGGAATCGACCTTCCAATCAATTTCGGGCAGGGGGTAGCAGTCTTTAGGGCAGGCTTTGTTAAGATCCTTGAAATCTACACACATCCTCCAAGTTCCGTCTTGCTTCGCTACCATGACCAGATTTGACACCCAAGAGTGGTATTGGACGTCCCTTAGGATACCAGTCTCTACCAACTTTGCAACCTCTTGTCAAGCAGCCTGGCTCCTGGCCAAGGCCACGCTTATCTTCTTCTGAACGACAGGTTTGTAGGAGGGAGCTATGTTGAGTGAGTGTTCAGCCAAATCTCTTGGGACCCCAGTCATGTCCCCGGGGCACCAGGCAAATACGTCTTTGTTCTCCTACAAAAGATCAATTAGTTCACATGTAACCTTTTCTGGGAGCAGGTTGTTTCCTTTGATGGTTTGCTCCAGGTAGGCAGGGTTTATCCTGAATTCCCGTATGGGATTACTGCCTGGTGTCTCTAGTTCCCGAAGGTCTTTGGCCTCCTCTACGGAGGTTATAAGCAGGGCTTCAGCTGATGGTTTTAGTGTTGCAATTCCATTGGGAGTAGGGAGCTTCATTAGGCCATGTGTTGTTGATACTACGACACCGACGGTAGCGATGCCCATTCTCCCGATGAGGACATTATAGCTTTAAGGATACCTGATTACGGAGAACGTCAGCTCCTCTGTCCTCGATAGGTCTCCATCTCTAAAACAGACGCTTAAGGTGAGTTTCCCTAAGGGATGTACACGCTCCCCTGAGAAACCCTCAAGAGAAGCATCTGATGGCTTGAGCTTGGACCTTATTTCTGGACTTAGTGCCTCGAAACATCGTTCATACATTACCTCTGATGAGGCACCACAGTCCATGTGCACCCTATCCACCGGGAAGCCATCCAGTTCAACTTCCACTATCACTGGGGTAATGATCAGCTCATCTGGAGCAGGGGGAAGATAGATGTACTGTTTGTTCCAGGGCTCAGTACGAGCCCTCTTGATCCGCTGGGTCCCCTCGTGCCCGATCATGTTGACCTCTTTGTCCTTCTTCCCATCATCCTTCCTTCCTTTGATGTCCTTAATCAAGTGAGCCAGCTCACCGGACTTAACAGCCTCTTGTATTATCTTTTTCAGCTGGTAACAATCGTTTGTGTGATGCCCGGTATCGTTGTGGAAGGCGCAATGTTTACTGGCATCCCTCTTGTTGGCTGGTTTGGACAAAGGCCTGGGAGGTTGGAAGGTGTACTTGACCTCCTCAATGGAAAGTATCTCCGGAGGGGTCTTTGTGAGGACTGTGAATACTAGTTTTTCTCTATCGTGGTACCTCCCCGATCTGGTAGATCGTCTTTGTCACACCCACAAATTTCCACTTGCGGAGTTTTACCGCGAGGCGCATGACAAACCAGGATCCAAGTCAACAGTCACAATAAACAACACTATATGAAATACGTAAACTCAAAACCTGGTTATCAAACCATTAAAATATAGCGGAAGCATTTAATGATTTAATCCATTACAAACTGTGTTCCAAAATGTTCAAGACACTTATTTAAAATATGCCACTAAGCCTAGACGCCAATGCAGACCCGTGCGCCTAGTCCAATCGATATTCCCTTAGCGACCTGAGAAAAACATGCCAAAAGACGTCAACATATATAATGCTGGTGAGTTCACAGGTTTGTTCAATATGTTACCGAAATAGTTACCAAAGCGTTACCATGTCCATACTGTACCAATGTTACCAAGTACGCTAGCTAGGCGTATGTTGTATTACTACTACGATTGGAAAACCATTACTAGACACGTTTAGCAATGTTTAGCAATGTTCAGCCCGAATGTTCAGCATGTTACCAATGTTACCAGTTCGAGACAATATGCACCCGCCCGGCCCTCCTAGCCGACGAGTGGGGCAGGTCACACCCAATAAATCTATCCACATTTCCCCCGTTGTGCATCCCCGCACATTCATGGTTTTCCTCGGGACTTTAAAAGATCATATAGCAATACAAAGTTAAAACCATAGTATGACATATGTTACCAAAATAGTTTAGCGCATGTTTTCTCCCCCAAAAGTTAAAGCTGTAAAAGTGGGGCCGTGAACTCACCTTAGATTGTGTTCTTCAGTAAATAGTAAAGTGCCAAGCCCTTGATAATCCCACTACCGGAGATCTATCAAAATGTTCACATAAGTGTTCCGACTAATAACCATAAGGTTATCTAGTCCCCGATTATCCAGATCGTAACCAAGTATGTTTTAAAACGTGTTTAAGTGTTCAACCGACAAAGTAGACCGACCCGACATCCCGTTGGTGACTCATTACCCTAACTAATCAAGTACACATAGATTACACACAAGGTTCAAGCATAAAACACTTAGTTTGTATCAAAAATCTCATTTTTGAATCCAAAGGGTCGAACCAGGAAGATTAATCCACCTTCGCCCGTTTTTAACCCACCTTCGACCCTTTTGAAAGCCACCTTCGACCGTTCTTAACAGATTCGACCAAACTATCCAGGTTCGACCCTGGGATTCCACATTCGACCACTCGACCGGTCGAATGTACCCAGGTTCGACCCTGACAGATTACTTTTTCAAAAAACGCTTCAAAAACATCCGAAAACATCCCGAAACATTATCAAACACTGCAGTCAAGCATGTATAACTTATCCCTACAAAACCCCACCAATTTTGCCCCAAAACCTATCCGTTTCAGCCCTTTCCCAAAATGGCAAAGATTATGGAAGTGTCACATCATGCATGTAATCTTTACCCAATTTAGAAAATCTCCAATATCAATCCATAATCATCTAAAAATGCTCAATTTATCATGTAATCGAAAACCCCCAATCGTTTTATTGATAATACTAACATGCAACAAGCCCTAGATTCATTAAAATTCCCAAATTAGACTTGATATCATCATCTATCTAATTATAACCTTTGATAATCCTAAACTATTATCAATAACAGCCCTAGATCATGTTTCTAGCATTAGCACAGTAGCAAATCATTAAACATCACATAATATCACATAACACACAATTAACATATGTTTATTGATATGAAAACCTATGTTAGATGATAGGGTTTAGGTTTAGAAAGATGTTTAAAAGGTTTTTATTAACAAAAACATCCTTATAACAAATCTGGACATTTAAGGTTAGATAAAAACGAATTAAAATACTTGAATAAGGTTTAGGATTAAGAACACACCTTGGATTCTTGATTAGATGTTGTTGATAGGTTAGGTTATGAAAAATAAGAGCAAAAACTCCTTCATTAGTGATTAAAATTGTTTGAGAGTGTTTTGAGACGGTTAGGGTTTGTGAAATGGTGAAAAATGACAAAGTTTGGTATTTATACTAGTCCACATTCGCCCCTTTTACCTGGGCGATGTACCCACATTCGCCCCTTTCATAGGGTCGAATGTGCATGTTCTGGTCGAATGAAACCTTTTCATTTCCACATTCCAGATTCGCCCCTTTGATAAGGGTCGAACCAAGATTATTTTCCAGGTTCGCCCACTCGATGTGGTCGAACCAGGACTTATGTTTTTCTAGTTTTCCAATTTGTCGTGTTTAACGCACCTTAATATATGAGCATGCAACCTTAATCTATGTTTAACATATTTAAGAATGGATGATTATCTACACATCGTTTAAACACATCAATGAATATAATCCACCACACGACAATTAATCTACACATACACTTAATTAGTTTATGTAATTTCTCCAACAACGAGACCCGGTACTAGTGTATTCCCAAAACGACTCCCAATGACCCTCCTGATCATTGAACCCTGGACAATCCTAGCTTGACCCGACTCAACTAACCTAGTTAAGTTCGTTTATAAATGTTTCCCGCTAAGGTAGACTTAGGTGTTACTAAAATGTTTAAGCCAAATATGCCGGGTGTCACATCATTCCCACGTTGAAAGAATTTTCGTCCCTAAAATTGCACGAAGTCCAAAAATGAAAGAGACGGAAAGAATGAAACGAAAAGAAAATTTACCGGGTGTCACATCATCCCCACGTTGAAAGGAATCTCGACCCGAGATTCATTCAGTTTTAGCATTAACATGCCTAGATTCGAATGCGAGTTTTGGAAAAAGATGAGGATGTTTAGCTTTCATCTGATCCTCCCGTTAACACGTGAACTCCGGTCCACGATTCGAGTTCCAACGAACTTTGACGATGCGAATTTTACTCCGACGAAGGCTACGAATCTTGTAGTCGAGAATCTCGACAGGTTCCTCCACAATGCGAAGACGATCATCAACCTTGATCTCTTCCAGTGGTACAATGAGAGATTCATCAGCCAAACACTTCTTTAAGTTAGACACATGGAAGACGTTGTGAACACTACCGAGCTCCGCCGGTAAGTCAAGTCCGTATGCCACCGGTCCAATCCGTTCCAGGATTGCGAACGGTCCAACATAACGAGGGTTAAGCTTGCCACGCTTTCCAAAGCGTATGACGCCCTTCCATGGTAAAACATTCAGAACTACCTTGTCCCCAACCTGGAACTCCAATGGTTTGCGACGGCGATCGGCATAGCTCTTCTGACGATCCCGCGCAGATGCCAAACGGTTACGAATTTGAATGATTTTCTCCGAAGTTTCGTACACCAATTCCGGACCAGTGAGCTGGCTCTCGCCCACCTCGGCCCAACAAAGAGGTGATCGACATTTCCGTCCGTAGAGAGCTTCGAATGGAGCTACCTTGATACTAGAGTGATAGCTGTTATTGTAGGAGAACTCCACCAACGGTAGGTGAATCTCCCAACTTTTGCCGAAATCGATAACACATGCCCGAAGCATGTATTCCAAGGTTTGAATTGTCCGCTCGCTCTGTCCATCAGTTTGCGGATGATAAGCCATACTCATATCCAACTGAGTACCTAATGCCTTGTGCAGAGCCTTCCAGAAACGCGAAGCAAAACGAGAATCATGATCAGAAATAATAGAAACAGGCACCCCGTGCGGAGCAACCACCTCCTTAAGGTAAAGTCGAGCCAACCGCTCGAGTCCATCAGTTTCCTTAATTAGTATGAAACGTGCCGATTTTGTCAACCTGTCAACAATCACCCAGATCATATCATAACCACTTGGTGACCTTGGTAGCTTGGTGACAAAATCCATCGTGATTCGCTCCCACTTCCATTCTGGAACCTCTGGTTGTTGCAGGAGACCAGATGGCCTCTGATACTCCACCTTGACCTTGGCACAGGTCAATCATCTGCTGACATATGAAGCTATATCAGCCTTCATGTTTGGCCACCAATAAAGTATCTTCAAATCCTGATACATCTTATCGGAGCCAGGGTGAATAGAATACCGGGATTTGTGAGCTTCATCCAAGACAAGCTCGCGTAATCCCCCGAACAAGGGAACCCAAACACGTCCCGCAAAGTAGTGTAAGCCATCGGTCCTGAGTTCAAGATGCTTGTCGGCACTGTGCATAGTTTCAGCTTTAAGGTTCTCCTCCTTCAAAGCTTCCAACTGTGCAGAACGGATTCGGTCAGGCAATGAGGATTGAATGGTGAGCTGTAAGGCTCGAACACGACGAGGATTCACAGACTCCTTCCTGCTCAAGGCGTCCGACACAACGTTCGCCTTGCCAGGATGGTATGTGATAGCACAGTCATAATTGTTCAGGAGTTCAACCCAGCGACGCTGCCGCATGTTTAACACTTTCTGGTCGAAAATATGCTGAAGACTCTTGTGATCGGTGTATACTTCACACTTGGTACCGTACAAGTAATGTCTCCAAATTTTCAACGCAAAGATCACCGCACCCAATTCCAAGTCATGACTAGTGTAGTTCTTCTCATGAACCTTGAGTTGACGAGAAGCATAGGCAATAACCTTCCCGCGTTGCATTAACACACAACCGAGACCACGAATAGAAGCGTCACAGTACACAACGAAGTCATCCGCACCCTCAGGTAAAGACAAGATAGGTGCGGAACAAAGTTTAAGCTTCAGCATCTGAAATGCTGATTCCTGTGGTTCACCCCAATCAAACTTTCGGTCTTTCTGGGTAAGAGTGGTGAGGGGTTGAGCGATCTTCTAAAATCCCTCAATGAAACGACGATAGTAACCCGCAAGACCTAGGAATTGCCGCACCTCAGATGGCGTCTTTGGTGCTTCCCAGTCTTTAATAGCTTCAATCTTAGCCAGATCGACATGAATTCCAAGATCATTAACCACATGCCCTAGGAATTGAACTTCACGTAACCAGAAATCACACTTTGAGAACTTAGCATACAACTGCTCCTGTCTCAAAGTTCCAAGACCAACCGTAAGTGTTCCTCATGATCCGTCTTGTTCTTAAAATAAACCAGAATATCGTCAATAAACACGATGACGAACTTATCAAGGTAAGGTTTGCAAACGCGGTTCATCAAGTCCATGAACACCGCCGGTGCGTTAGTGAGACCAAAAGGCATGACCAAGAACTCAAAATGGCCATAACGAGTGTGAAAAGCAGTCTTCTGAATGTCAGCTTCCTGGACGCGCAACTGGTGATAACCGGACCGCAAATAAATCTTCGAGTAGTAATTAGAGCCCTGGAGCTAGTCAAAGAGATCATCAATGCGAGGGAGAGGATAACGATTCTTGATGGTCACTTTGTTCAGCTCACGATAATCAATACACATGCGAAGACTTCCGTCCTTCTTCTTCACAAACAAAATAGGAGCTCCCCACGGGGAAGAACTCGGTCGGATGAAACCCTTTTCCAAGAGTTCCTGCAACTGGCTGGACAACTCTTGAATCTCGGGAGGTGCAAGACGATATGGAGCCCGGGCAATAGGAGCCGCACCCGGGGTAAGATCAATGCCAAACTCAACCTGACGATGGGGAGGAAGACCAGGTAAATCATCAGGAAACACATCGGGAAAATCACAAACCACCGGAATATCCTCGAACTTCTTCTCATCGTCAGTCGAAACATTAACAAGTGCCAGAATGGCCGAACAACCCTTCCGAAGGTACTTACGGGCTTTCATGCTCGAAATGATACTCAACGGAGTACCGCTTTTCTCGCCATGAACCGAAAGTGTCTCTCCATCAGGGAGAGGGATCCGAATAATCTTATCGAAATAAACGATCTCCGCACGATACAATGATAACCAATCCATGCCGACAACGACATCAAAACTACCCAGGGGTACCGGCATAAGGTCAATGGGGAAAGACAAACCCGACAGTTCCAAGTGACATTCCCTAAGGGTATGCATCGCTTCGATTTTCTTACCATCAGCCAATTCTATTAAGTACTTAGCCTCTAAAGGTGTGGGTACTATATCTAGCAATCGACTAAGGTCCACATATACGAAACTCTTATCGGCACCAGAATCAAACAAGACAGAAACATAGCGATCATTAAGAAGGAACGTACCGGTAACTGTGTCTGGATCCTGCCTAGCCTCTGCATATCCAATGACGAAAGCACGTGCAGTCCTGCCTCCACCCCTGTTGTTCCCGTTACCGTTCCCGCCCCTCCCATTATCACCTTGCTTCAGCTTAGGACATTCACGCTTGAAGTGTCCCATGTCACCACGGTTATAACACCCCTACTTTCCTGGAGTCCCCTGAGCAGCAGGAGTAGGAGTAGCAGCAGGAGTGTGAGTTGTGGTAAGTGTCACCCTGCAATCCTTAGCAAGATGCCCCAACTGATGGCACTGATGATAGCGAGCCCGATCACAATTCCCAGAGTGGTGATAACCACACTTGTTGCACTTGGGATGCTTCCCAACATACCCTCCCGACTTCTGCCCCGAAGAAGACCCAGACGATTCAAACTTCTTCGCCGGCTGAGATGGCGCTGGCACGACACTCTTCCCCACATTATCCCACTTCCTCTTGTTCCCATCCGAACCCTTCACAGTAGTACCTTTAGGAGGCAAAACACCTTCTGCCACCTTCAAGTTAGTCATCCGATGAGCTGATCAAACAACTTCAGCAAGAGTAGGAAGATTCCCAGTAGCTACCAACCCAGCAATCTCCGGCACTCACCCAGATATGTAGTGCCCAATCCTCCTATACTCGGGTGTGTGCAAATCAGGGCACAACACCGCCAGCTCGTTCCTCCTCACCGTGTACTGCTCAATCTCGGACCCAACCATCTTGCAACTCCAGACTTCATGTTCCAACTTCTGTACCTCATCCCTCGGACAGTACGCACTCCTTAACAGATGCACAAAATCCGCCCAAGGCATAGCAATAGCCTCCCCCAATCCCATGTTTTGGGCAGTAGCATTCCACCACGACAATGCAGGCCCCTCGAATGTCGCAGTAGCATACTTAACCCGGTCCCCAGTGGGACAGTTACACATTACGAATACAGATTCTACCTTCTCCAGCCATCGGAGCAGTCCCACCGCTCCCTCAGTCCCAGCGAGGTTATGGGGCTGACAGTCCCGAAACTTCTTATAAGAGCACTGAGGTGGAGGTGGATTGACAACGATACCTGAAACACGATACACGAATAAAATACAAACGAAAGAACATGATACCCAAGAATAAGGCAAAGCTGGCAGAAATCAACTCACCACCCATGGCATTAATCCCAGCCTGGAAATTAGCCAAAGCCATGTTCACTTGCTGCTGTAACAAGTTATTCAGTTCAACTTGGGTCATGTTGATGTTACCACGACCACCGCCGCCCGCACGGCCACCGCCGCCACCACGGCCGCTGCCGCCACCACGACGTCCACCACCACGAGCACCAGACATGATCTAACAAATCAAGAAATCGAGGGGTTCAGATTCACCTCTAGTGTCAACCACTAGAAATTTCCAAGAGATAACTTAGGGACAAATTCAGGACTGTACATCTAAACTCAAAGTCCACCGGGATTTTCATGCATTTCAGTTTACTATTTCGTGTGCACCCGAAATGATAAACTGCTCTACATGATCCTCCAAATGTACTCCTAGTCCAGACTCCGGTCACCGAATATCGTCGCCTAGTAACCTGTTACGATAGGTGCAAGTGTAAGAAAGCATGTGTGTGCTAGAGTCAACAAATCAGCCTCTGCCTCTTCAATCCCGAAGAAGAAGACAAGAGTAGGTAAGAACCCAAATAAAAGCGTATGATGTAACAAAGAAGTATGATGATGATGTAAGGACACCCCGACAAAGTTAGTACTTATCCCACTAATAGACTCAAAGTATGTGACCGTCTAGTGTGTAAGACTCGGCAATAGACCAGACTCTACATTCAGTCCTAGTTCACTATAACCATTGGCTTTGATACCATCTATAATACCCCGCCCCTCTCACCACCAATATTGTCCGCTTTGCCCACCCAGAGCTCACGGATTTGTTTTTGGGTGCCCCGGTGGAAACTTCCCAGGAGGTCACCCATCCTGAAACTGCTCCGACCTGAGCACGCTTAACTGTGGAGTTCTCCTCTCATCCACTAACATTAAGCCCCAAAATGCGTTGGTGATTTAAGAGGCAAGACATTACTTATGAACCAAGGATCTCTCCTGGCCACGGCCGATGTGAGATTTTCCTGGGGTGTCACATTCACCCCCCGTTAGAGTCTCATCGTTCCTGATGAGGTATGCACCCACCATCCCGAACGGCACAGGAGTGGCTCTGATACCAATCTGTCACACCCTCAAATTTCCACTTGCGGAGTTTTACCGCGAGGCGCATGACAAACCAGGATCCAAGTCAACGGTCACAATAAACAACACTGTATGAAATACGTAAACTCAAAACATGGTTATCAAACCATTAAAATATAGCGGAAGCATTTAAAGATTTAATCCATTACAAACTATGTTCCAAAATGTTCAAAACACTTATTTAAAATATGCCACTAAGCCTAGACGTCAATGCAGACCCGTGCGCCTAGTCCAACCGATGCTACCTTAGCGACCTGAGAAAAACATGCCAAAAGACGTCAACATATACAATGCTGGTGAGTTCACAGGTTTGTTCAATATGTTACCGAAATAGTTACCAAAGCGTTACCATGTCCATATTGTACCAATGTTACCAAGTACGCTAGCTAGGCGTATGTTTTATTACTACTACGATTGGAAAACCATTACTAGACACGTTTAGCAATGTTTAGCAATGTTCAACCCGAATGTTCAGCAGGTTACCAATGTTACCAGTTCGAGACAACATGCACCCGCCCGGCCCTCCAAGCCGACGGGTGGGGCAGGTCACGCCCAATAGATCTATCCACATTTCCCCCCATCTGCATCCCCGCACATTCATGGTTTTCCCCGGGACTTTAAAAGATCGTATAGCAATACAAAGTTAAAACCATAGTATGACATATGTTACCAAAATAGTTTAGCGCATGTTTTCTCACCCAAAAAGTTAAAGCTGTTAATGTGGGGCCGTGAACTCACCTTAGATTGCGTTCATCAGTAAATAGTAAAGTGCCAAGCCCTTGATAATTCCACTACCGGAGATCTATCAAAATGTTCACATAAGTGTTCCGACTAATAACCATAAGGTTATCTAGTCCCCGATTGTCCAGATCGTAACCAAGTATGTTTTAAAACGTGTTTAAGTGTTCAACCGACACACTAGACCGACCCCGACATCCCGTTGGTGACTCATTACCCTAACTAATCAAGTACACATAGATTACACACAAGGTTCAAGCATAAAACACTTAGTTTGTATCAAAAATCTCATTTTTGAATCAGAAGGGTCGAACCAGGAAGATTAATCCACCTTCGCCCGTTTTTAACCCACTTTCGACCCTTTGGAAAGCCACCTTCGACCGTTCTTAACAGATTCGACCAAACTGTCCAGGTTCGACCCTGGGATTCCACATTCGACAACTCGACCGGTTGAATGTACCCAGGTTCGACCATGACATATTACTTTTTCCATAAACGCTTCAAAAACATCCGAAAACATCCCGAAACATTATCAAACACTGTAGTCAAGCATGTATAACTTATCCCTACAAAACCCCACCAATTTTGCCCCAAAACCTATCCGTTTCAGCCCTTTCCCAAAATGGCAAAGATTATGGAATTGTCACATCATGCATGTAATCTTTACCCAATTTGGAAACTCTTCAATATCAATCCATAATCATCTAAAAATGCTCAGTTTATCATGTAATCGAAAACCCCCAATCGTTTTATTGATAATACTAACATGCAACAAGCCCTAGATTCAATAAAATTCCCAAATTAGACTTGATATCATCATCTATCTAATTATAACCTTTGATAATCCTAAACTATTATCAATAATAACCCTAGATCATGTTTCTAGCATTAGCACAGTAGCAAATCATTAAACAACACATAATATCACATAACACACAATTAACATATGTTTATTGATATGAAAACCTATGTTTGATGATAGGGTTTAGGTTTAGAAAGATGTTTAAAAGGTTTTTATTAACAAAAACATCCTTATAACAGATCTGGACATTTAGGGTTAGATAAAAACGAATTAAAATACTTGAATAAGGTTTAGGATTAAGAACACACCTTGGATTCTTGATTAGATGTTGTTGATAGGTCAGGTTATGAAAATTAAGAGCAAAAACTCCTTCCTTAGTGATTAAAATCGTTTGAGAGTGTTTTGAGACGGTTAGGGTTTGTGAAATGGTGAAAAATGACAAAGTTTGGTTTTTATACTAGTCCACATTCGTCCCATTTACCTGGGCGAATGTACCCACATTCGCCCCTTTCACAGCGTCGAATGTGCATGTTCTGGTCGAATGAAACTTTTTTATTTCCACATTCCAGGTTCGCCCCTTTGATAAGGGTCAAACCAAGATTATTTTCCAGGTTCGCCCACTCGATCTGGTCGAACCAGGACTTATGTTTTTCTAGTTTTCCAATTTGTCGTGTTTAACGCATTTTAACGCACCTTAACATATGAGCATGCAACCTTAGTCTATGTTTAACATATTTAAGCATGGATGATTATCTACACATCATTTAAACACATCGATGCATATAATCCACCACACGACAATTAATCGACACATACACTAAATTAGTTTATGTAATTTCTCCAACAACGGGACCCGGTACTAGTGTATTCCCAAAACGACTTCCAATGACCCTCCAGATCATTGAACCCTGGACAATCCTAACTTGACCCGACTCAACTAACCTAGTTAAGTTCGTTTATTAATGTTTTCCGCTAAGGTAGACTTAGGTGTTACTAAAATGTTTAAGCCAAATATGTCGGGTGTCACAGTCTTCGTTCCTCATTTCTTCTAGTTTCAAACGGTCTACCAGATCATCTTTCATTATAAGGCTGGAACCCAGGTCTTCGGGAGCTGGTTGAGCTGTCTCTACAGCTCCCACGATCCCGTTTCCTGGTGTCCTGCCGACTGAGATCTTCTTCTCCCCGAAGGAAGGCTTCTGCTCTTTCGAAGGCTTCCTCCATGGTTTGAGGAACATCTTCATGAAATCCTCTTAACAGCTTTTTGGGACGAATGGCTCCCATGAATCCCGACACTCGAATCTTCTCTGTGGCTCCACTATATTGTAGGCCTTCCCTTATATACCTTTCGATGAAGCTTCAAAGATCCTCATGTTCCCCCTACTGGATTTGGTGTAGTATAGCATCATCTTTGGTACATTTTCTTAAGGGGTTGAAATTGGATGTGAAGCTTCTCTGTATTCATCAAATGAGGAGATGCTTCAAGCTGGGAGGCCACAAAACCATAGGCGAGATGGTCCGACCAAGGTTTGCATAAACATGTGGCAACACTTAGCGTTGTTCCACTTTTCCACAGTGGCTGCCCCAAAGAAAACATTTAGGTGATCATCGGGATCTTCAGTCCCATCGTACGTTTTTATGTTGGCCAACATTTTGATTTTGTTAGGGAAGTCAAAGTGGGCTATGTGCTCGGCGAAACATTCCAACGACTTGGGACGGTATGGCTCTGAGGGAGTAGACTCAACCCTGACTTCGGCCGCAAAGGTGATAACAGGAGGTTGGGATGTTCCCAAACCCTGGGAAGAGACGTTCCTGGTACTTGGTTCAGGGGGGTGGATACTGCCATGGGTAACCTTCTGGCCATGTTGGGAAATACGGCGGTACATAAGGTGAGTATTAAGGGTGTGAGTAACTGGGGTATGTTGTTCCTGGTGAGACGACGGGAACCCCAGCAGGACAACTGAATCCCATAAGGGAAGTGGCTACAGCACTGCTGGCTAGGGGTAAGGACCTCAGAGCTTCCTCATAGGAGAGTGGTGTTGAAGACGGTAGGGAAACTTGTGTGCCTTCCAATAACTGTTTTACCGTATATTCTTGGACCCCGGGGGAAAGTACAGAACTAATGGGACCTCCCCCTAAAAATATACCTCCCTGATTATTCAAATAAGGGTAATGGTTTGTGCTGACACGTCGGGTGGCTAGTGATGTAGTAGTTACCAGCAACGGAGGACCAAGTGAGAGGGTAACAGTAGGTTCTTCGTTATAAGACAACCTAACCCTCACACCTCAGGATCTCTCCTCCCGTACGTAGCCATTCGGGAGGTCTCGGAGTTGCAAGAAATTTCTTCGTACTCCCTCCGGGGTGATGTCCATACGTTCAATAGGTAACAACACGTCGTCTCTAGGAGACGAGTTGACAGCCCTTGAGGACTGTGGAGTCCAAAAGTCAGGCATGTCCCCTAGAGATGGTTCAACACGTGGTCTGTCCGTTCCAAATGTTTCTCGGCCTGTAGCGCACCAGAAGTGTGACTGTTGGCCGGAGTTTCCGAAGGACCCCCATCTTTGGTGGCTATCTCCACCGGTCATCACAAAAGAAGGTTAATTAGGAACAAACGGGACTGTAGAAACTTCCAACGATTTTTTTCAAAGTAGCGACAGCCCCACGGTGGGCGCCACTTGTTTCTACAACAAGGAAAATGACCGGGATTAGGTTAAGAGATGTATAGGGTTAAGGGTTAAGAGTGTGTTAGGTTTAAAGGATCCTCTAGGTCCTGGAAGGACCTGCACAAGGTAACAGACACCGTTAGCCTTAACGTAGGAGGTGGCCTCCTGCGTTTGGACTCTGGCGTGAGAATAAGTATATATTCGACTAGAGTTGGGAAATAATGAAGTAGAGAGAGTAAGAGCAAAGAGAAGAAGTGTGGAGAGAATGTGTGGAATGACAACCCAAGGGTCTCTTTATATAGGCAGCGGAATTCTGCCCAGGAGTTCCCTTATAGTTGCCTCCTACTATACCTGGTAAAGATTGACTCTCTGTATGTTCCCTGTAGTGAGACTTTGCCTATTTGGTATGTTTTCAGCTTTTACTATTTACTAGGTCTTGCTTGGAGCTGGGTGATGTTTTTGTCTTGACCATAGTAAGAAGCCAAAATACCTTTTTATGTTTCCAATGAGATTTACTGTTTGCTTTCTGCTGCATAGTTACCGTATGGCAGCCATGCTGCCTTACATAAGCTGTTCAGCTCCATTAAGTCAGGCAAACCGTAACACTTTACATTGCTTTCTTTTTTGACAAGGGACTAAACGTGGTCGTTTTAGGACCCACGTCATTCATCATAAGATAACCTAACCCTTACACCTCGGGATCTCTCCTCCTATACATAGCCGTTGTGGAGGTCTCGGAGTTGCAAGATATTTCTCCGTACTCCCTCCGGGGTGATATCCATACGTACGATAGGTAACAATACGTTGTCTCTAGGAGACGAGTTGACAAACCTTGAGGACTGTGGAGTTCGGAAGTCAGGCATGTCTCCTAGAAATGGATCAACACGTGGTCCGTCCGTTCTAGGTGTCTCTCGGCCTGTAGCGTCACCGGACGTGTGACTGTTGGCCTGAGTTTCCGAAAGACCCCCATTTGGGTGGCTATCTCCCTGGTCATCAAAGTAGTTACAGCCACACGGTGGGCGCCACTTGTTGCTACAACAAGGAAAATGACCAGGGTTAGGTTAAGAGATGTTTAAGGTTATGAGTGCGTTGGGTTTAGGGGATCCTTGAGCTCCTGGATGGACCTGCACAAGGTAACAGGCACCGATAGCCTTAACGCAGGAGGGGGTCTCTTGCGTTTGGACTCCGGCGTGAGAATAAGTATGTATTCGTTTGGAGTGGGAAATAATGAAGTGGAGAGTGTAAGAGTAAAGAGAATAAGTGTGGAGTGAATGTGTGGAATGACAACCTAAGGGTTTTCTTATATAGGCAGTGGAATTCTGCCTAGGAGCTCCCCTATGGTAGCCTTCCTACTATATCTAGTAAAGGTTGAATCTCTATTTGGTCACTGCAGTGAGACTTTGCCCATTTGGTATGTTTTCAGCTTTTACTATTTCCTAGGTCATGCTTAAAGTTGTGTGATGGTTTTTGTCTTGACCATAGTAAGAAGCCAAAATACATTTTTATGTTTCCAATGAAGTTACTATTTGCTTTCTGCTGTAGTGTTACCGTATGGCAGCCACGCTGCCCTACGTTGGTTGTTCAGCTCCATTAAGTCCGGCATATCTTAATGCTTTACATTGCTTTATTTTTTAACAAGGGACTAAACATCGTCGTTTTAGGACCCACGTCCTCAATGGTCCAGTATAGCAAAAACTAAAATTGTTAACAAAAGATAAAGAAATCTTTAAGTTAAAGACATTAATTTAAACAATTTATTTGATTTGACTACACAATCACAACTTGTTTCCTTCCTATCATGTGGATGCTTTGGAAAACTAGTCTACCAAACAAACTTTTAAAGCTCTATTAAATGTACGAGTGAAGACTAGGGGTGCAAACAAGCCGAGTCTTATCGAGTTCGAGCCGAGCTTGAGCCTTAAACAAAGCTCGTTTATTTATCGAGCCCGAGCTCGAGCCTGACGTATGAAACTCGTTAGGCTCGTCGAGCCTTATCGAGCCTATGTATAATATTAGTTTTTTTTAATATTTATTCATATTTACCCCTCATTTAAAGTTGTTAAGTTAATGAGCCCGAGCTTGAGCTTCACTTATCGAGCTCACGAGCCTAAACGAATTATTATTTATATTATTTTTATTTAATAAATTAACTAATGGATAACAAACGAGCCGAGCTCGAGCTTTGAAAACAAAGCTCGAATCGAGCCGAGCTCGAGCCCGAGCTCTTATAACTTAATCGAGCTCGAGCTCGAGCCTGATCGAGCTCTGGCTCGGCTCGGCTCGGCTCGGCTCGTTTGCACCCCTAGTAAAGACCATGGATCAAAAAATCTTGTACCGTGAAGAGTGGTCCAGGATATACACATTTAAAACTTTATTAAAATGAGTTCAGACTTTAGACTATTAATGCATTAATATTCAACATTGAGGGCCCACGTTATCTATATATTGTATTGCATTATTCAACCTCGAGGGCCATGTCCTCATACCCTACCTTGACCTCAATTGTCATGATTATTACCACAGTGGCCTTTGCCGGTGTTGCGATCCTGGTCAGGACCAAGCTTCTTAGGGCCTGAGGAGGCACGGCTCTCCCTGATTTTTGGCGCAGTGGTGAAATTTTACGATATTCGTAGACAAATTGAGTCCGAGTTGAGTCTGGCCCTGACTGATTTGATCTTTCGGCCACTACCAATCGAAAAAAAATGAATCCGGTCCCCACCAACAAAAACCAAGCTTTTTCACTGAATTCCTGGTTACCTCCTTTATTGTACTCAAACTTGGAATGACTATATTAAATCACAAGTTTTGTCCTATACATTTATACCAGATTTCAATGCCCGCCATTTACGTTTAAAATTGATGAAATTTGTACTTTATGTTTTCAAAATCTTACACGGTTTGTCATTTGGGCCTAACCTATTTAGATTTTCTTGTTAAATCACATGTTGTGAAAGATACGTGGGTGTATAATTTTCTTTTAACCCTATTGTTTACAAAATATCAGTATACATAATTCTCTCTCTCTCCCCCTCTCTCCCTCCCTCCCTCTCTCTCTCCCTCCTTCTCTCTTCCTCTCTCCCTGCACCACCGCCTCCTCCTTCCACCACCTTACAACAACATCCTCACCAGCACTTCCACCACCTCATTTGAAAATAGAATCCTCCAAAAACAACCCCTAAATTTCACCGATCTAAAAGGCGAACCCTAAACGAAGCCACCATTATCAGAGCTCAAAACCAAGCTCGCCTCTCCTCTGCTTTTCGTTCATTGCGCCATCGTTATCATTTATTTTTTGTCTATGTTGCTGGAATAGGTAACAAGCTATGGTTTGTGGTGGTTTGACAAGGGGCTTTGACCACATCTAAGGGTTTATAGGCGGAGAGAAAAGGTAGAGAGAAGAGGTGGAGGTAACAGATTTGAAACTTAATGATTTGATGCAATTGTCCGTTTGGGTCTTGAACAATTTCTGTCTTTGCCATGGTGAACAGCATACTGAAATTTATCTGGGACTGGTGAAATGGTTTGGGAGAAAAACGATAGATATTGTTCGTGTGTCTACTAATGTTAAACAGGAGAAAAGGGATCCAAGTTGTGCCATGGTGGTGGTTGGAATGACAAGGGGTGGTTGGAGTTTGCTAGGTGAAGAAAATATGTGGTTTTAGGTCGGAAGCCGAACCACCGCGAATGGGCGAAACCGAACCTAATGTTCCGATAGGACAAGGCTTCGGAGGAAAGGCCCATGGGCCTTGAACCACCGAAGCCCATCACGAAAAGTATAAATACTCTCCAAATTTCTTCATTTGATAACTTCACTTAACCGAACCAACTCTACTTTAATATACTTTTCCCAATTCTTAAGACCATACTTATTCTCACGCCGGAGGGTGGTCATAGAGAGACCTTTCCTCTCCTCTGTGGCGAGCCTAACGATGTTTTATTTTGCAGGTTTTAGGAGATCTCGTTATTATCAATCAGATTTAATCTTCTTCTCTCAGATCTGGTATTCCGAACCATCGGGAGGTAACTTTTTTCCTCTTCAATCGGCGCCATCCGTGATTTTGCTTTGTTTCTTTTCTTTTCAAACGAAGAAATACTATGCAATCATTACCCATGACGGCACATCCTGAGGGATTCATGATTGAAGACATCACAGCAACCGAAAATGATGATGATCAGGCCACTGTCACATCATCAGGACCGGTTGTCATTTCCACAACAGCATAGGGAAGTGCACAACAAATTTTCTTTCTTTCTGTTGGTTCTTAGGCCTCAAAAATAACATATATAACGAAGGAATTCGATGATGCTTTCCTACAAAAGAATCGAGAATTGTTACACCGCTTAAAGGAGGAGCAGGACAGAGAGGCGAAGATGCAGACTGTGAAGGAAAACTTGTTTCCAACTAAAGGGTTCTCTGCTCCGATCGGCGCCCAAACAGGAGGCGCCACATGTAACTTTTGCAGACCAACTCCAACTTTCCCTCACGTCAACATTTAATGCCACCCAATTCCCGCCAATTTCATGGGACAAAGACTTCTCGGCCTAGATCAAAGGCCAGATTGAATACTTCTTTCCTGGGCTATCTCACATGGCCCACAACCTTCCATATAAATAGAAGACTTCTTCTCCTTTGCAAGTGATCCGAAAATCAATACTTGTATGCAAGAGCTAGGATAGAGATAATCTTTGTAATAACTTTGTAATCTCCAAAGTAATGACATTTATCTCTTTACAGTGGACGTAGGTCATTAACGACCGAGCCACTTACATTCTCGTGTTCTCACTTTCACCACACACACATACTAGTATTTACTTTCACGGTTTCGGTTTTACCTCCGGTGTGGGAAAAAGGTTGTTCTTGAGTAAACACGGATATTAACCCCATGGTGATTAGTATTAATCACTGTTATACTCGTTGTTTCTTCATTGGCGCCATCCGTAACGGCTAGAACACACTTCTTTTTCATCTTTTAGCCCACCCACATGGCTGAACCCAACCAAACACCTCTACTGCCAACCCAGCCGAGGACTTGGACATCCAACTTGGTGGGAACTCTTGCACACCAGCCACTCTCACTAAGCAGACCACCACACGTACCCAGGAACCAGTTTCGAAGTACGTGACGTGGAAAGCGAGAATGATAATGGCAACAGCTCTAAGGAGGATCCCAACAAGTGGCTCCTCCGCCAAAACGCCAAAAGCACCGCTAAATACGAGCAGATACTGATGACATAGACGAAGAAAAAGGGGAAGACCCACCCTAAGTTATGACTCCCCGCCCAGAAAGAGTCATAAGAACAAAGAAACTGAAACCCGACGTGAAGGTCGTAGCGGGGGGTATGGCGGAAAAGCTGATGCTCGGGGCTACGCCAAACCACGCGGCGAACCAGACGGCTACGAGTCGTCCAGCAGTGACGAAGACTATAGCGAGCGGAGCCACGCGCACCGTTCACTTTCTACGAGCCACAAGGATGTGGATGACGACTTAATCAAGCCATACAGACCAAAATCCTTCGCTGAGAAATCTAAGTTTGTCGCTCGCATCGCGACGGCAAGCATCCCCAAGAAGGCCAAGCTCCCTAGCAGCATCGACAAGTACGATAGCCTGCGTGACTAGATAATCACATTCATAATTTTGAGTGTGTGGGGAGCTCGGTTAACTGGCCAATCCAGGTTTGGTGCCATCTCTTCGCCCAAATGCTGACTGGCGCCACTAGGGTCGGGTTCGATAATCTCCCCACGGGGAGCATTACGGAATTTGACAATCTTACCAACAATTTTGGTAATCATTTCTCGCATCTGCAGAAACACAAAAAGGACAAGGCACACATACTATTGTGTCAGCGCCACTATAGTGAGTCCATCGAGGACTTCATTGTCCGTTTCAATAGAGAAGCCCTCCAGATAGGCTGCGGCGAGGAGCTTACTCGCGCCACTTTCATTCAGAATGTACGCAGCGAGGAGCTCATGAAATGTCTCACAAGCAAGGATGGCATCCCAGAGCCCTCGGACTAGCTTATCCGAGCCGCCAAGATCTATGCGTCATCTGAAAGGTCTTTCCGGCAGATGCGTAGTAGCAGCAGGAGGAGTAGGAGGAGGAGGAGGAGGAGTAGGAGCACGCAGCAGCAGCAGCAGGAGGAAGAGGGGCAGGAGCAGGAGCAAGAGCAGGAGTAGCAGTAGCAGTAGTAGTGGTACTAAGAAAAATAATAAGAACAAAAATAAAAATAAAGAGAGGTCTGTATGGACATGCATATCGGGCTCCTCAGAGGAAGGGAAGTATTCCTCCTCCAATGACGCTCGCCAGCTCATCAATAACAAGCAAATGTGGGACCAGTGTGGCCACTCAAAAAAGAACTACGACTGGAACCTGCTAATTAAAACTTCGTCTTAAGTCCTCAAGACGGAACAAGTAACACTCAAGGAGCATAAGCCCCTTGGGAAGAGGAAAAATGTGGATACAAGCAAGTTCTATGAGTACCACAATGATTTTGGCCATCTCGTAGACAACTGCTACAGTCTGAATATGGAAATTGAGTCAGCACTGCAGCGCGTGGACAAAATGGTGATGACAACCAGGCGGAGGGGTCACGCAAGAAAATTCACGACCTCAACACCCATATGCTTACATTCATCCCGCGCCACCAATGCAATATGACCAGGCATGGGAAGAAGACCGCTCACTACGGGAAACGATCCCGGGTGCAACACATGGATGACTCTTGGAAGGAAGCTGTAACACCCCACGTGTTACGGGTCTCGTTAACGGGTCGGGCCGTACCCAGTCACCCGACTATTAACTTATAATATTTAGTTGTTCCCAAGTATGCAGCCCAACACTCCTTATCTGCTCATAAACTCGTTGCCAAACATCCTATGAGCATCCTTAATTCCATCACCAAACACCCTTATTTTCTGCTACTAAACCTATTACCAAACACCCTCTATTTGTCTTGATTTATATAAACCTTCTCCTTGCCTTATTTCTCTTGATAACAAACAGAACACACATACACTTGTGTGTGTAAGCGACCCTTCTTTCCGGTTAAGCTTCCATCTTCAACAACACCAATCACATCAACGACTCTCTCCTCTGTTCCGATACAATAAGGTCACCAATAACCCTCGTTCCTTTTTTGTTTAGGTGGGTGTATCGCCTGTTGGTTATAATCACTCAAAGCCAACCCCTTTACTGATAAAACCCTCGATAACCAAACCTGATAATCACCTGTCCTTGTGGTCGGACAGTCACCAAGTCATGGTGACTGTCGAACCCTCCTTCTGTTCTTGATCAGTTCTTGATAAACCACCCGATAGTCTTATAACCCACACACACATCGATGTGTGTTATTGAATCCCGTAACTATATAACCAATTGGGTTTCCCCTTATGAATTGATTATGGTTTGGTTATTAACAATTATCATTTGATTATTGGTATTGACCGATATATTTTATTATATGTTGTAATTAGGAGATTAAAGTCGAGTCGATAATGATCTTAATCATGACTGGAGCTCCGATTGTATTCCAGTCAGTCTCCGGCCGTACTCTGATAAAGTTCTAATCATATTTCGGTAAACTACTATCTTGTTATAATAATCCTAATATTATACAATCTCATATCGATTAACTAATATTCCTATGTATTGTTATGAGGTATTAAGGAAGTTGGATAGCAAGAACCCGATACCGAGTCAACTCAGTGACTCGGTCAACAATCAGAATAGAACCCGGTCCAGTTACCCAGCTCGGAATATTTTTATGACTATATTAATATCGATATATATATATATATATATAATACGGATAACGTTCGGATTTGATAATAATAATAATAAGACAATAATAAACATATATAAATATATATGTTTATATATATACAATTCGATATATAGACGATATAATAGACTCGGGTTAATAATAATATTTTCTATTTCTTTGTTAGTTTAGATCTGCCAAGTTGTAATGGCCAGCTTATTAGTTTACGAGTGCCAAGCTGTAATGGCTAGCTAGATTAGGATGTCCGTGTTGTGTCTTATATAATAGATATCAATAATGAACCCCGAGTTTAGGATTATCTAATATATATCAAGTTCTATATGTATAAGTGTATATATGTTATATATACCAAGTATTATAATCCTAACAAGTCCCAAGTGTAACACGTATCAATATATACATGACGTAATTATAATAAGAAGGTTAATCAGAAGATTATCTACGCAAACCTGTGAGTATCATGAACTCCCCACTTTTATCGTTTTATTAAGTGTTTTCGGGGGGGGGGGGGGGGGTAATGTCATTTATTAGAAAACCTAGAAATACTTTACAAAATAGAAGTTATATAATAGAAAGGGGATAATAGAAACTATGAGGGCAGTACTGTCTGGTATTCTGCAATATCCTTGCTTGTCTTAGGAGGGGGCATAGAACCATTATTCTACCATAGACAAAGTGGTACCATCGATAGGAGGGACACATAATAGAATTGACTTAATAGAATATATTTTCCCCTCAGAAGTAACATCTGTAAAGCATGTTTTAATAAAATAATGTTACAAAAGAAGTGTCAATAAAAGAACTGGTCATTCACTTTATAAAATACACGACCTCACCAACTTTATGTTGACAGAAACTATTTTGGGCATGTTTTCAGGTAACCTACCAGCTATGATGACACGGATCCTGGGAAAGTAAAGATGTTATTATCCGAATCCGTTGCACAGCTCTGGTAACCCGATGATGTGCGTGCTTTTAGTATTTAAAAAGATGTCATCTTCCTGGTGCCAAAAACATGATGTTTTAAGTCCGAAACTTTGGTTTTGGGGTAAACGACTGATTTTTACTAAACCGGTTTTACCAAGTTTTAAATTTATATAGTAAACAATAATTACTTTAGAAACTAAAACCAACACTTAGGCAGAGAACCTGACGTGCATAGTATAGCCTCTAGGGTAAGTATTGAGTATCGTATTCTAGAGTTCACATGTTCCCCTACTCAACCTTTCATCCCTCAACTGACCGGGCTTTAAAAAGAAAAATAAAATGGAGGGTTCTTTAAATAAATATAGTTTTTGAAAAAGGTTTTGGTTTTGTAAAATAAAAAGATAAAATAGTAGAGTAGATTAATATGCACATCTCGGGGCCCTCCGTATAGGCAGTTAAGTTTATTAATAGAATTAATAATTTAAGTTAATTAATTGTGCGGAAGACGAGAGGGATCTTGAAGTGTTGACTCCTTCATAGAGAAGCGGGGCAACTACAAAGTAGAATGCTCAACCCTCAAGTGTGGGCCCACATGAGAGTACTCCGCCAGGTCCTCGCATATAGCGGGCTCCTCAAACCACGGTTAAGTAGCTGGTCTTCGAACTTATCCTTTTCTTATATTGAAGGCTTCACTTCCAACCTGGAATACCGTAGACCTCGCCTTAGCTCTCGCGTTTCGTACCGAAGAATCTCTCCTTAGGGTCATTCCCGAGTTGGACCAACAACGTATCCCCTAAGAAGGTTACCGATCAAGAAAACCAAGGGATCTCTCTTACAGTTGACTCAGGCGACTCGTATCTCCATTGGTTAACGACGTTGTACTAATGAGAACTAGATAAAGAATCCTTAATTTGTTTATCTTTTAAGTGGCACTTTAATATTTATTGAGAAGTTAAATATAAAGTTGATTGAATGGGCGACAATTTAAAAACCCAACCCTTAACCTCCCGAGCTGAATGAAGTCCTTAACAAAGGTGGAACATAGTCCTAAAGGCATGCAGTACAAAGACAACTGGTGCACCCGTAGGGAATCCTCCCTTTGCCAAGAAAATCACTCAACTACTGAATAAAATCCTTGATAAAGGTGGAACATAATCCTAAAGGCGTGCAATCCGAAGATCACTGGTGTGCCCGTAGGGAATCCTCCCTTTACCAAGAAAGTCACTAAGTCATCTGGTATGTACCAGAAATGTGTCACTTAGATCTGGTCCACTTCAGAAGTCGTTGCTTAGAATCCAGTTCGGATATCAGAAGCCCGAAGGATCTGTCTCACTACTGGTTTCCTCGCCTTGGATCTAGCATGGGGCTACCAGAAGCTGATTATACCTCTAGTTATTTTAATTAAATTAAAGTTTTTTAAGTTATTAAGTTAGTCATCATTCAAACCTACCACAAAGATAAACAAACAAGGATTAGAAGAAGATAACAACACAAATAACTAAAAAATAAATTACTACTACTAAAATGAAAGTCTACAAATCGAAGTGGGTTCGGAGATAATAGAAAGATACAACCATAAGAAATGATCAACACATGAACCTGGCTACTCATAGAAAAGCAATCCACCTTCAAGTGATATGTAACTCTCCCTCGATTTTTTATTGCATAACTACTCTACGATCCTCTTCTTGGCCAAGCCAATCAAGACCCCAAGATATCTGGTAGAAGCTTGGAGTTCGGCCCCAAGAGAGCACAAGAAGGGATGAACAAATGGCGAGGGTTAGCTAGCTATTTATTGAGCTCCAAGGGCTGCACGGGCGTGCCAAGGAGTGTCAAGGATGTGCTTGCTGTCTCACGCACGTTCTGTTGCTGCATGGCAGATGTTGTCTGTACGTTTTGTCTATGGCACGGGCGCGCCCCTTTCTCTGGCACGGGCGTGCGCCCTCTGATTCTCTTTTCTTGCTCTCCAAGTTTGCTGCGTTGTCTTCTCGCGTGCAGGGCCTTCATGCAAGTGAGCATGGGCGTGCTTGGTCATTCCCGGACTGATCTTAGCATTGTTTAAGTCTCGGGATTGTCTTCAAAACATATAGGGAACAAGCTTCAAGACTTGTATCTCCAGGAATCTCTAGTTTTTGCTCACTTTCACTCTAAAATCCTTTGTTTCCATCTTGGAGCTCCAATTTCCTGACAAATACAAATAGGAAGAAATTAAGCATCAATTATCAATAATATAAGCCTAATTGTAACTTATTATGGGACTGTTTATGCATGTTTTATATGTTAATTCTGTGAGTTATCACCCGACCCGACGACCCGGCTCTGACAGCCTGGGTCATTATAGAAGCTGATGTCCTCCTTCCGAAAGTTCACGGCGGTGCATCCTCCACCGCCCCATTGGTTATCACGGTCATTTTTGGACATTATCGCATAACATCATGTATGAGTAGTGTTTTCAACAATTGGATGATGAAGACAATGCAAATCTCGTACCAGTCAACGAGCCAATTTCCGGCTTCATCCACGAAACCATCATGCCCCACGGCATGATCTCCATGCCCGTCATGATGTCGGACGGCAAACATGAGCGCAAAGAAATATGTGACTTCATGGTCTTTCCAATTACCTCTCATCATGACATCTTACTGGGCGGCGAAGGCATTGTGCGCTTCAATGCGAAAGCCTCCACAACACACGGGATGGTTGGTTTCCCAACTAGAACAGGCGTTGCATTTATTCGGGAAACAAGGTTTGCGATACGACGGACAGCGCCAAACCCCCAAAAATGGTCAAGACTGATGCCCGCACAGAGCCGGAAAAATGGGTTCTGAACCCTAAATTTTTAGAGCAAACAGTGGTCATCGGCCATGTAATCTCCGACACTATCCGCAACCATCTTAAACAGTTGTTAATAAGAAATTTGTCGTGTTCATGTTCGTTTATGTTCGTTCATTTAAAATCTAAACAAACAGTTCATGAACATAAACGAACGCAAATGATCAATATAAATGAACATAAACGAACACAAACAAAAACAAGTTAATAATAATTCATCACAATTCAACCAAGTCTAATACAATCACAATACAACCAAAACCAAATGACAGGGACGAGAAACACAGCGGCGCCATGGTTTGTGGAGACGGGGATGAGGGAGACGACAGTGATATTGAGGCTGGAGAGTAGAGACGGGGTTGTGGAGAATGGAAACGGGGCTATGGACGGCGGGAGACGGGGTTGTGGAGGTGGTCGGCCGGAGTAGAAGAAGGAAGGGTTGTGGAGTGTGAAGAAAGAAGGGTGTGGGGTTGTGAAGTGTGGATAGCGTCTGATAAGTGATGTGCTTAAAATATTAGGATTAAGGTTAAGTTTTTAGAACATATGAATTAAGATACTTAACAAAATGGAAATCAATAATAAAAATAAAGTTAAGTTTAATTAAACGAACAAAAATAAACGAACAAACATAAACATAAACAAACATAAATGAACGAACATAAACGAACATAAATGAACGCACATAAACGAACGTTCATGAACATAAATGAACGAACAAAACGTGTGTTCATGTTCGTGTTCGTTCATTTATTTAAATAAACGAACATAAACGAACTTCCCGCCGAACAGTTCACGAACAATTCATGAACGTTCGTTTCATTTACAGGCCTAAACAGCTGTTAATAAAAAAACATAGACGTCTTTGCATGACAACCGTCGGACATGGTTGGCGTTCCGCGCGACATAGCGGAGCACAGACTTAACGTGTACCGATCGGTAGAGCCGATCATCCAAAAGAAGCGAAGCATGGGTCCGGAAAAAACAAAGGCCATGAACGAGCCGGTCACCAAGCTGCTCAATGCGGTCATCCTGCACCCCATTCGATATCAAACTTGGGTTGCCAACCCGTCATGGTCGCCAAAGCCAATGGGGGCTGGCACATGTTTGTTGATTACAAGGACTTAAACAAGGCATGTCCTAAGGATTGCTATCCACTGCCAGAAATCGACTTGAAGGTGACTCCTTAGCCCCTTATCGCTTCAAATGCTTCCTGGATGCGTATAAGTGTATGTATGCATACCCTTTGTTGTAAACATTTTCAGCAACTTTTTTTCAGCAAAGTTGTAAACATATATTTTTATCAACTTTGTTTATTTTTTAAAAAAAAAATCCCGTCAGTGCTTTTTTTATTTTTATTTTTTTTGCCCCAAACGCTTAAAAACGTGTATTTTACATTGCTAATTTTTTTTTAAAAAAATAATGTTTTTTTTACATGGTTTTCCACAGATTTTCTGAACTCAAGTGGGTTTTTCATTTTATACTTCACCTATATCTATATATATATATATATATATATATATATATAACATATGTATAAAGGCATTTATAAAAAAAAATGTGCCCCGAATAAAAAAGACTCTAGTGGTGGGTCTTCCCCAGCCACCCTAAGAGCCTCTCGTGCTTACTAGGAGTTTTGAAATACTTAAATTTAAAACCCTAATGAACTATCGAACACAAACAAATATAAACGAACACATTACCAGACATTTACGAACATAAATGAACACGCGACCTCCATTCGTATTTGTTTGACGAACACATTACCAGACATTTACGAACATAAATGAACGCACACGACCTCTATTCATATTTATTTGTTTAACTAAATGACCAAGATTTATTGGTTGTGTTTGTTAATTTATTAAACGAACAAACACAAATGGGCATTTCACCAAACAGTTCATAAACTATTCGTTGAATGTTTGGTTCGTTTATAGCACTACATAACTTTTTTGAAAGATTAATTTCTTTTAAATTTTGTAGTTTGTGGGACTTGAATTCAAAACCTTTCACAACCTAGGTGTTTTAAAGGCTTTGTTTTTGCCAATAGGCCACCCCATTAGTTATAGCACTACATAACTGGCTATTTATTTTGTAATTTGTTTGACTAACATGCCATTTAAGTTGGGGAAGGTTTAAAAGATGGAAAATGTCAACACGTTAAACAATAAATTATAATACGATACTTAACTTTGGGAAGGTTTGGACGGAAAATGTCAACGCGCTAAACAATGAATTATAATGTCTAAAGGTGCTGCCATGATTTTGTATATAAATCACCATCCCATATTCAAATTCAAAATCCATCGATACGAAAAACCAACGATGTCGAGCTTTGACCTCCAGGCAAACCAAGATGTTGACAGCGTTCAAGATGGTCAGGAGAACTCACCTAATGATCAACCCCCGTCTATTGTAGCTATGAGACCCTTAGAGACTTCTCATGTCTCCGGCACCCATGATTACTATGCAGATAGTGATCAACCACTGTCTACTGCAGCTGTGAGGCCGTTAAATAGTTCTCAACTTTCAGTCGGCCCAGTCGGGGAGTACTCTGCTACAGGGAAACCACCGTCTATTGTAGATGTGAGGACATTAAATATTTCTGAAACATCCGGCGGTGGTGATGAATATAGTTACCGTCAACCACCGTCTGCTGGCCAGGTGAGGCCGTCAGAAAATTCTCAGACCGGAAATCCGATCCCTGTTGGTTCAACAGATGTTGCTGCTCCAGAGATGAGTTCGACTGCACCTAAGATTAAGTTAAAGACGTTCCACGCGAATATACTCTAAATAGACTTTACGATTGATTAATATTTGTGTGCTTGTGATTGTTATAAATTTACGATTAAGTATTAATACTTGTGTGCTTATGTATCTTCAACCCATTTCGAATATTAATCAAAATGTACTACTAAAGATGTTTCGTAATATATCGTTGGAAATATATTGATCAAGAAGTTTAGGAGTCAAAATATGTAAAATAACCGTTCAGAGACTGAAAAGTCCAGGTTCAATCCTGGCAAAGGCGAAAAGGAGAGAACTATTAGCTGTTCAAAAAAAAAAAGTTAAACGTTAAATAACCGTCGAAAAACCACCCACGCATGTACCGTTAGTTAATGTAATATTAGTGTGGTTTTACTCTGTTTTTTCTACCGTTTCTCTCCACAAGTGCAGAACCCTCAAATTCCATGTTCATCAAATAATCCTAAATGATCCTGGGCTACAATGAGTTCCAAAGCACTAAGCTCAAGTAGGTTAACGATCATGAAAACCGAAAGATCTCTCTTGTAGTCAGCTCAGAAGACAAGTATCCCCAATGGATAAGAGATTTGTACTAACGAGACCAAGAAATATAAGTGTTGTTTTATTATCTTAAGTGAAACTTTAATATTTATAGGCCCGATAAATATAAAGTTGGTTTGATGATTGATGACTTAATTAACCCAACCTATAACCTCCCGAGAAGAATGAAATCCTTAACAAAGGTGGAACATAATCTTAAAGGTGTGCAATCCGAAGATCACTGGTACAGCCGTAGGGAATCCACCATTTGCCAAGAAAATCACTCAGTCATCTAGTAAGTTCCAGAAATGTGTCACTCAGATCCGGTCCATTTCAGAAGCCATTATTTAGAATCCGGTTTGGATATCAGAAGCTCGAAGGATCTATCTCACTACCGGTTTCCTCACCTTGGTTCTAGATCAGGACTACCAGAAGCTGATTAAACCTCTAGTTAGTTTATTAAGTTAGAGTTGATTTTAGGTTTTTTAAGTTAATCATCATTGTAAGCCAGTCACAAGATAAACAAACAAGGATTAGAAGAAGATAACACAACAAATAACTAAAAATAAACTACTACTAATAATAATATAAGTCTACAAATCGAAGTGGGTTCATTAATAATAGAAAGAGACAACCATATCGAATGATCAACACAAGAACATGGCTGCTCATAGACAAGCTCTCCATCTTCTAATGCTATGCATCTAACAACCTCATGACCCTCGATGTTTTATTGCATATGAACTACTCTACGATTCCATGCTTGGCCTTGATGATCAAGGTAGGATGAGGCCTAGCCTTGTTGGGTGTGTTAGGATGGCCCTAAGGCCTCCAACAAGACCCCAAGATCTCTGGAAGACTCTTGGAAGTCGACCAAAGAAGGCATAAGAATATGTGATACATCAGTAATCCGAATAAGAAAAAGGGAAAAGTTGGGTCCGAGATTCATTGGACCATTCAAAATCCTTGAGCGAGTGGGACGGGTCGCCTATCGTTGGCGGATCAAGCAACGTACATACCCATGGAATAGATTGAGATCGAAGAAAGGCTAAGCTATGTGGCTCGATCCATAGAGATCCTAGACCGAAAGGTGTAGCATCTCAGAAACCGTAGCGTTGACCAAGTGAAAGTCAAATGGGATCATAGAAAAGATCGGATACTACACGGGAGTCCGAAAACAAAATGCGATGGTTTTACCCTTACCTTTTCGGTATGTTTCTAATTTCGCGGACAGAACCCTCTTTAAGTGGGGTGGAGTTTTAACGCCCCAAAATATCCACACAAGTATTTTTTTTTTAATAATAATATGTAGGGCTTGCAACTAATTAATCAAATATCAAAGTAATGCGAAACACTAAACCTCGAAATTAACCCTGTTTAAGTGATACTATCCGAAACTGATTAAAACCTAATGCAGGCAAACTTAATTAGTGCCTTTTTACAACACAATCTATGAAAAACCTAACTAGAGGGACTAGATGTGTCTATTGGCTAAAATTGAAAGGGGGGAGGAGAGGTATTGTTGAAATGAGGTGGGGATTGAAATATCAGATGCATATGACAACCCACACACCTCAATCACACAAAAACTCACACAATCTCCAACCTCTCAAAGAGCAAGTCGAGTCCAAGCAATTCCTAAGGGATTTCTGCTGCATTAGACATAGATAAGATCATCTAAACTAAACCCTCTTCTAGGTAACTCTCTTTTTCTGTTGCTATGGTCTTTTCATGAATGCATGTGATGGGTGATATCTAGGGTTGTTATAAAAACGCCCAATTAGGGGTTTATAAGAGTTGTTCTAGCATTAGGGATCTTAATGCATGCTAATTTGGTTATAAATGGCAACCCTAATATGATGACTATGCATTTGGTGAATTTTTAGTTTTAGATGATTGTGATGAAAACATTCATGTTCTGGATTTTGGTTAATTATTAGATTAATAAAAGTGTCTCTAGTGCAAGAGAACCTAATAAAGAAGTAAAATCGGAAAAAAAAATCATGTTAACATAGGCCTAGATGGGAGTCATGGAAGTCCATGGTATAAAATTGATGAGTATCTTGGGTTGTAAGTGAAACCTAGAATGCTTGACAATCTTTTGCTATTAAAACATGTGAATTATGATAGATAATGATGTTTGGTGTTAGTTGTACAATTTAAGCCTTAGAATTGATTTGCAGGAAATCATTATGGCCTAGAAGATCAACTGATAATGCTTGTAAAACATCGCCCGTTAGGTGTTTGATGAAATGCCACAATAAGCGATTTTGAAATGAAACTCCTTAAATGAATTGGTTGATAAAAATTTGATAGGAGGCTGAATAATTATATGCACTAATGTTGGTTCTAATAGCCTAAATGATCAAATCAATCTTCTAGGTAACAAGGGTGAGACTTCGGATAGTCAAGGTTCAAAGCAAACTCGAGGGAAGGAACACTCTTGAAGGTAAGTCCTTTAGGACTCAAATCTTGTAATTATGTTCATGCGATATTAACATGCTAGTCAAACAAGACCTAAGTGATAAGTGATCGGTGAATCTGTTATACTATTGGGTAATGTGGACCGGGTGTTTGAAATTACACATAAATGACCCATGATGTCGTAGACGCTAAGGTAATGCCACAATGGCATGTTGCCTAAAGGGGGAAAAACTTGAACGCCACCTCTAGTGAAAGAGGGACTAATTTAACCAGGTCATGAGTCTCCCGGTCGTAAGCTACGGTGCGATTCTTTTAACTTTTTTTTTGTTTCATGTTTTGTCCCATTTCTTAATTAAACTAACGCGCTTACTTGGGTTGTTTCTCGTATTTGACCCTAGGTGTGTGGCTAGGAGCATGGAATGAAGATCAAGCTAATTTTTGAGAAGTACCAAACCTTGCGTCTTGTTGGCCTCTGCATAATCTCATGTTCCCAAGTTTTAAACTTAGATATTTTGGGTTGTTGATGTGTCCTGATTATAACATATAAAACATGCATAATTAGTCTCATAATAGGGTAGAATTGGGGCTTAAATTACTGATTTTGGCTACTTAATCGTTCCTATTTGTATGTTTCAGGAAATTGGAGCTCCACACCGAAAACAAGTGATTTTCGGGTAAGAAGAGCTAAAAACGGAGATTCTTGAGGATACGAGACTCGCAGCATGTTCCCTGTAGGTGTAAAGACCTTTTCGAGGCTTAAACGATAATTAAATCAGTCTGGGAAGACAAAGCAGCAAAAAGGAAAGAAAAAGGCACATCTTGAGTGGAGAACAAGCTTCTAGGGGACAACAGGGTACATGGTACAACAACATTGTCCCCCGCATGCAAGTTTCAAAGTCCAGGGATGAAAATGACACAAAAGAGAAGGAATTGAAGACTTTCGGAGCTAAATCAGATGAAGCATGGACGCGCTTTGAACGTCCACCTATTCCGGGTCAACAAGTCAACATTTCCAAGTCAACGGAAGGAAAAAAGTCAGATTTCTGGTTGCACGGGCGTGCCACATCACTGTGCACGGCCGTGCTTGCTGAAACATGCTCCCCAAGGCTCAAATAGACAAGACTAACAACTTTTCTAAGCACAGGCGTGCCACTAGTGAGCACGGGCGTGCATGTCCTGAAAACAGATAGCTTTTGCGCGAAAGAACTCTGCAACAGTACCTGCTGTCGAGCATGGACGTGCTTCACTCTTTGGCACCCCCATGCTTAAGCTAGTTTGCCTTTAAATAGCAAGCTCACCCCAACCATTTGGCATCCCTACTTGTGCGTTCTTGGGGCCGACTTCCAAGCTTCATCCAGAGATCTTGGGGTCTGGTGGGAGGCCTTAGGGCTATCCTAACATCCCACCAAGGCTAGGCCTCATCCTACCTTGATAGTCTTGGCCAAGAACCGGATCGTAGAGTAGTTCATAGTAATAAACATCGAGGGTCTTGAAGATGATAGATACATAGTATTAGAAGATGGAGAGCTTGTCTATGAGCAGCCATGTTATTGTGTTGATCATTCGATATGGTTGTATATTTCTATTATTCATGAACCCACTTCAATATGTAGACTTTTATTATTATTAGTAGTAGTTTATCTTTAGTTATTTGTCGTGTTATCTTCTTCTAATCCTTGTTTGTTTATCTTGTGACAGGTTCATATGGTGATTAACTTAATAAACTAAAATTAACCTTAACTTAATTAGTAAACTATCAAGAGGTATAATCAGTTTCTAGTAGTCCCGAGCTAGATCGAAGGCGAGGAAACCGGTAGTTAGACAGATCCTTCAGGCTTCTAATATCCAAAGCGGATTCTAAGCAATGGCTTCTAAAGTGGACCAAATCTGAGTGACACATTTCTGGTACTTACTAGATGAATGAGTGATTTTCTTGGCAAAGGGCGGATTCCATACGGGTGCACCAGTGATCTTCGGATTGCACACGTTTAGGATTATGTTCCATCTTTGTTAAGGATTTCATTCATCTCGGAAAGTTATGGGTGGGGTTAGTTAAGTCACTAATCACCAAACGAACTTTATATTTACAAGGCCTATAAATATTTAAAGTATCACTTAAGGTAAATAAAACAAGAATTCTATAACTAGTTCTCATTAACACAAATCCATTAACCATTGGGGATACTTGTCTTCTGAGCCGAGTATAAGAAAGATCCTTCGGTTTTCATGATTTTTAACCTACTTAGGGGATACGCTTTTGGCAAGGCTGGCTATAAGGGAGATCCTTCGGTAAGGAAAGCGAGAGCTATGGGAGGTGTACGGTGTTCCGGGTCGGAAGTAAAGCCTCAAATACAAGAAGAAGATGAGTTTAAGAAACAGAGACTTGACCACGGTTAGGGAAGCCCGCTATATGCAAGGCTCAGGCGGAGTACCTTCGTGTGGACACGCACTGAGAGGTTTTGCATTCTGCTCAGTTGTGGCTCCGCTTCTCTATCAAGGAGTCAACACTTTAAAATTACACTTTTCCTCCTCACAAATAATTAATCTTAACTATTAATTATAATAATAAATTTAACTAATTATACGGAGGGTCCCGAGATGTGCATATTTGCTAACTCTACTATTTTATCATTTTTCTTTTATCAAACCCAAAACCTTTTTAAAACCATTTTATTAAAGAACCCCTCAGTTTTATTTTTCTTTTAAAACCCGATCAGTTAAATGATGAAAGGTGAAGTAGGGGAAAGTGTGAACTCTAGAATACGATACTCGGTACTTACCCTAGATAACTATACTATACACGTCAGGTTCTCTACCTATGTGTTGGTTTTAGTTTCTAAAAGTAATTATCTTTTACTTTATATATTTAAAACTTTTTAAAAACGGTTTAGTAAAAATCGGTCGTTTTCCCCAAAACCAAAGTTTTTGATTTAAAACATCATCTTTTTGGCGCCGTTGTCGGGTACACAAAATTTTCCAAAGAAAAACCCAAGTCACTTAGCTGATCATTTTATTTTTCTTTTTCATTTTATTTCAACTTTATTTTTCTGTTTATTTTTATTCTTCTTTATTTTTCTTTTTCATTTTTATTTCTTCTTTATTTTCGATAAATGCGGTTGTTTTAGCTTTCTTTGCAGGTTTCCTTCAAGATTCGCGACCTTGGAAAATTCCCGTTAAGGACGTCAAGATGATCAAATTTATCAACTTTCATTTTGAAGGGTTTTTATTTCTGATTTATTTTCTTTTAGAAAAGGTTTGTTATACCAAGAAGATCGACAGGTAAGTTTAGTTAAATGTGAAAAATGAGTTGGGTGAAAGTTTTTCAAAAAATTTTAAACTTAAAATGTTTTCGGAGCTTAAAATTGGGTTTTTAAAAAGAGGCTTCACGAATTTTAAAACCATACTATAGAAAACCGTTTAAAAATTTAAAAATTTAATCTCCACCCTTAAAACCGCCATTTTCTATTTCAAGCTCTCGTCTTCACTCTTAGGTATGTATAAAACTCTCCTAAATAACTTTTTTTTTCGTTTTTACATGCACGCGATTTGCATGTTTGGAACGTGTTTAATCTATGATTAGATATGTTCCTCCCCACTAGTGTTTCGGCACTAGTATTCTATCCCTAGTTTTAGTATTTTATCTATTTAGTTTACTTTTATTCTAGATTTTAGGACAGGTTGAGGAGAGCTTGCTAGGATTAGGAGAAATCTTTAGCAAACTTGCAAGGCGATTGTAGGGATCGACCACACGCTGGTGGATTCGCCACTATCAGGGGAGTATTAATTTCTCTTGCCTCTCTTTCAATTTCTACGCTTAAAATTTTTGAAAAAATTAAAGTGTGGGGTGGAACATTTTTGCTGCTTATTTTTATGCATCTAGTGGGTCATTTATTATCGTTTATGAGCCGTCTGTTACCCTCTTAGCCGCTTGATACCCGTAGCGCCACTCAATGTCATTTAGGGCAAATTAGTAAAGTCTATTAGAGTTATCCGAATGAACGCTATTAGGAATCTCGCCGAACGGTTCACACCAAAGGATAGTCAAAATATGACAAATTTTTACAAATCCAAAAAGCCCGCTTAATATATATATATATATATATATATATATATATATATATATATATATAAAGTAAAAATAGGTTGCATGGCAAGTAGAAACACCCTGAAAATTATGCTTAAAATCTATACCTTATCTTACCCACTTGTCCGTAAGAGTTTCTTGAGCCTTATCGAGCACCACACTTACACATACATATCATATATTGCTCGTTTCTTTTCTTGAGAAATTTCCGACCTTAGTCCTACACGGTTAGAACTTGTGTGACTTTACAATTCGAGACCGCATGCGAGGTGAGTGAGTGTGAAAATGATCAAGGCACCTAGGATACACCCGTTCCATTTTTCATTAGCCTCTCACATAAATACCCCTCACCTAATTACCCATCTTGAGCCTTAGCCTTTTTCGTTTCTTCCGTCACATCGAGCCCCTGTCATGTTTTGGCGATGGTAGCTGGTTGAACGCAATCGGGACACTCTTGGGCAGTCTTGGAATGAAAGGAACAAGATCAGACGTCACGGCTTCCACCGAGGAAGTTTGACAAATGAAGAAAAGATAGCCATGAAGAGTCATCATACCAAAGAATAAGCTTCAATGTAAGCAACATGCAAAAAACTAAATAAATAAATAAATAAAAAGAAGAGAGAATTTGAGAAATAAGTCGAAAAAAAAGCTCCACAATAAAAGGGCTTAGAGAAAACAACTGTATTTGAAGATTGATTTCTAGGACATTCCTAGAGGAGGTTATTAGGTGGAAAACCAAATAGTTCGTAAAGTAGGGACGTCAGAGCAATTAGTTTTCGGAGGAGGAGTTTCACTATCCCACTATCTAGATCTCGACATCTTTCCATCATGCCTTAGCCGCTACCTGAACCAAACATGACGGTAGACACCCATCCTACCCATTTTATCACTTTACCATCTTCACCCAATAAAAGACCTTGTGATTCACATTTTTTCGCCCATATTCAGTGGTGGAGATTTGATTTGCATACAAGCCTATGACTTGTTTTGGATTTGGTTTGGACTTGAGTGTTCACCCCAAAAAAACTCACCCAAAAAGATAAACCCGAGTGTTGAGTGAACCTTGTGAGCAGGTATAGGTTTGAACTTAATGTAGGGGTTAACTAGGCGTGTTTTGTTTTTCCCTTCATAAAACAAGTGGCTTGAGGATATTTTATATCTTACTATTTGCCTTAGATAAACTTTTGCCTGGTTGCTTGAGGACATGAAACAGTCTAAGGGGCTGTTTGGTTAATTAAGTGCTGAATCATTAAGATGTTATGAATGGTTAAGAGGCTCTGAATGGTTAAGAGCCGGATCATTCAACATTCCTTATTAGCTTAGTGGTTCAACACTTAATCATTCCATTCAGATGTTGAAACAAACAGTCTGAATGTTGAATGATTCAGACCTGAATGTTTAAGAGGCTGATTAAGAGGCTACCAAACAGCCCCTAAGTGTGGGGTGATATGATGTGTCCTGATTATAACATATAAAGAATGCATGATTAGTCTCATAATAGGGCAGAATTGTGGCTTAAGTTACTGATTTGGGCTACTTAATCGTTCCTATTTGTATATTTAAGGAAATTGGAGCTCCACACCGAAAACAAGTAATTTTTGGGTAAGAACAACTAAAAAACGGAGATTCCTGAGGATACGAGACTCGCAGCATGTTCCCTGTAGGTGTAAAGACCTTTTTGGGGGCTTAAACGATAATAACATCAGTCCGGAAGACAAAGAAGCAAAAAGGAAAGAAAAAGGCACATCTTGAGTGGAGAACAAGCTTCTAGGGGACAACAGGGTACATGGTACAATAACCTTATACCCTGCATGCAAGTTTCGAAGTCCAGGGATGAAAACGACACAAAAGACAAGGAATTGAAAACTTTCGAAGCTAAATCAGATGAAGGACGGCCGCGCTTCGACCGTGCACGCCCGTGCACCTATTCGGGGTCAACAAGTCAAAATTTCCAAGTCAACGGAAGGCAAAAAGTCAGATTTCTGGGTTGTACGGGCGTGCCACATCACTGTGCACGGTCGTGCTTGCTGAAACGTGCTCCCCAAGGCTCAAACAGACAAGACTGACAACTTTTCTGAAGAGCACGGACGTGCCACTAGTGAGCACGGGCGTGCATGTCCTGAAAAAAGACAGATTATGCGCGAAAGGACTCTACAACAGTACGTGCTTTGGAGTATGGGCGTGCTTCACTCTTTGGCACCCCCATGCTTAAGCGGATTTGACTATAAATAGCAAGCTCACCTCAACCATTTGGCATCCTTTTTTGTGCCTTCTTGGGGCCGACTTCCAAGCTTCTTCCACATATCTTGGGGTCTTGTGGAAGGCCTTAGGGCCATCCTAACATCCCACCAAGGCTAGGCCTCGTCCTACCTTGATTGTCTTTGCCAAGAACCGGATCATAGAGTAGTTCATATGCAATAAACATCGAGGGTCTTGAAGATGATAGATACATAGCATTAGGAGATGGAGAGTTTGTCTATGAGCAGCCATGTCCTTGTGTTGATCATTCGATATGGTTGTATCTTTTCTATTTTTCATGAACCCACTTCGATAGGTAGACTTATTATTATTATTATTATTATTATTATTATTATTATTATTATTATTATTAGTTTATCTTTAGTTATTTGTCGTGTTATCTTCTTCTAATTCTTGTTTGTTTATATTGTGACAAGTTCAAATGGTGATTAACTTAATAAACTAAAATCAACCTTAACTTAATTAATAAACTATCAAAGAGGTATAATCAACTTCTGGTAGTCCCGATCTAGATCCAAGGCGAGGAAACCGGTAGTGGGACAGATCAGTCGGGCTTCTGATATCCGAAACGGATTCTAAGCATTGGCTTCTGAAGTGGACCAGATCTGAGTAACACATTTCTGGTACTTACCAGATAAATGATTGATTTTCTTGGTAATGGGCGGATTCCCTACGGGTGCACTAGTGACCTTCGGATTGCACACCTTTAGGATTATGTTCCACCTTTGTTAAGGATTTCATTCATCTTGGGAGGTTAAGGGTTGGGTTAATTAAGTCATTAATCACCAAACCAACTTTATATTTACAAGGCCTATAAATATTTAAAGTGTCACTTAAGATAAATAAAACAAGAATTTTATAACTAGTTCTCGTTAGCACAAATCTGTTAACCATTGGGGATACTTGTCTTCTGAGCCGACTATAAGAGAGATCCTTTGGTCATTATGTTCGTTAACCTACTTAGGGGATACGCTGTTGGCAAGGCTGGCTATAAGGGATATCCTTCGATAAGGAAAGCGAGAGCTAAGGGAGGTGTACGGTGTTTCGGGTCGGAAGTAAAGCCTCCAATACAAGAAGAAGATGAGTTTGAGGAACAGAAACTTGACCGCGGTTAGGGAAGCCCGCTATATGCGAGGCTCGGGTGGAGTAACTTCATGTGGACGCGCATTGGGAGGTTTTGCATTCTACTTAGTAGTGGCCTCGCTTCTCTATCAAGGAGTCAACACTTGAAGATCACTATTTTTCCCCTCACAAATAATTAATCTTAACTATTAATTGTAATAATAAATTTAACAACTTATACGGAGGGTCTCAAAATGTCCATTTTTGCTAACTCTACTATTTTATCTTTTTCTTTTATCAAACCCAAAACCTTTTTAAAACCATTTTATTACAGAACCTCTCCGTTTTATTTTTCTTTTAAAACCCGATCAGTTAAATGATGAAAGGTGAAGTAGGGGAAAGTGTGAAGTCTGGAATACGATACTCATACTTACCCTAGAAAACTATACTATACACGTTAGGTTATCTGCCTATGTGTTGGTTTTAGTTTCTAAAAGTAATTATCGTTTACTTTATAAATTTAAAACTTGTAAACACGGTTTCGTAAAAATCAGTCGTTTTCCCCAAAACCAAAGTTTTGGATTTAAAACATCAAGTTTTTGGCACCGGGAAAATGACATCTTTCTAAATTACTAAAACCATACGCATCAGTTGTAATCATCATGGATAACTTGTTACTTAGGTTAACCCTTCGAAATCATGTTTTGACATATTAGATAACGCATTAATGTTGTTTTGGTAATGGTAATTCAAGTATAAAGCTTATTTATGTCATTTTATCCCGATCAATGGATTGGGTCCTTACAACGCTCAACTATATGGTATGTTATGAACGCTTTAACATAAAGGAGAAATAGCATATGACTGGCATATGATAACCACGTCTCGCTTTTTCCACTCTTGGATGGACATACCCTCCCCACTTTATTCCCATGGACACTAGGCATAGAATGGTTGCTTCTTTTACTTATCCCATATATATACATATATATGAGATATATATATATATATATATATATATATATATATATATAGTATAAGGTTATATTAGAAACCCTTGTTATAGTGAAAATCTTGGAAACTCTATCACACTCTAACTTCCCGACTTTTTTTTCTATGAAAATTTTAGGGTATGTAACATACATGATTTTAAGCATTTTGGGCCAAAAAATCGAAAAAGCGCCGAGCCGTTTTTTTTTAAATAAAAACCGTCTTCGGGTAAAAAATGGGTAACACGTGTTAGTTTGGCTTAACAGGTGTTAGTCGAAAATTTATTTATTTATATTTTAAAAAAAGTGCTCGGCGATTTTTTGATTTTTTTTGGCCAAAATGCTTAAAATCATGTATATTACATGCCCTAATTTTTTAAAAAATAAAAAAAAAATTGGGAAGTCAGAGTTTCCAGAGTTTTCACTATAAGAGTGGGTTTCCACATTATCCTTACCATATATATATATATATATATATGTGTGTGTGTGTGTGTGTGTGTGTGTGTGTGTGTAGGATTAGGATACGTTGAGAACTCGATGAGTTGTGAGAACTGGCGAGACCTCAACGTAAAATGCGAATAAAAAATGTTGACACTGGTGTAAAAACATCTAAACCCCGCTGTAAAAAAATTTAAAAAAAACATTAATTTATGCCAAATTACACCGGTGTAAGGAATTTTTACTCTGTGTAAGTACATTAATATTTTATACATTATTTTATTGTTGTTTAATTCTGGACCACATATTCATTTTTATTAGAATAAGTGTGTAGTTATAAAGTGAGTTCCTGAGTTCTCACAACTCAGAGAAGTTCTCAAATGATCTGGATCCTCTATATATATATATATATATATATATATATATATTTGTATATATGTATAGGGAATGGATAAAATGGAAACCTCATTTAATGGAAAAACCCTGTAAACCCTCTATTAACCATTGATCAAGGTTGATCAATGATCTATGATTATTTATATATAATAATCAAAAAGCAAGTGGGCCACCATAATAAAAAAATAGAATTAAGGGCATTATGGTAATCTTAAATTAATTTTTTATAATTTAATTTTCTGAATCCTATGTTTAAAAAGGTTGATTTGACACTTGTCAAGTCACATATCTCCTACTTTATGGCACTCTTTCCCAAACGAATATTAGCATGCGTTAGTATTATGAAACAAAATTCTGACCTCGTGTGAGACATCGCTAACATGTGTTAACAAACAAATACTAAAAAAACAAAATAAAAGAACACATAAAATATATATTTATTTAAGAAATGATAAAAACGATCATTACAATCAACACTAAAACATATCAAAAAACATTTCATACAAACATAATTATTTGTGAATTTTTTAAAAAACTATCATAACAACATAAAAAAGATCTAGCTATGCTTTGTTCTTGATACCCATCTTCATCTTTAACACAAAACATCTCTTCACCTACAACAAAGATAACACGTGTTAGTTGGGCTCTACAAAACACATAATGAGACATCACTGACATGTGTAGTGTATTCTAAAACATATGTTTTTACTGAAATAACGTATGTCATACGAACCCTAACACATGTTAGTTGGGAACACATGTTAGTTGGGCATATACTAGCATGTGTCAGCATCACTAACATGTGTATAAACAGCACCAAATCTGCAATGCCAAGTGTATCATACACAATTTGAAGTGCCAAGTGTATCATACTCAAACATGTGTATAAACAACACTAAACGCGATTTTTACAACTATGTTAATACAACTACTCAAATACGATTAATAGGTTTTGAAATCCAACAATACATCAGTAGCATGTGTTAGCATATTCTAAAACATATGTTTTACTGAAAATAATGTATGTCATATGGACCCTAACACCTGTTAGTTGAGCATATACTAGCATGTGTTAGCATCACTAACGTGTGTGAGAATACAAGACTCGGACCGCAAAAAAAGACATGCACCCTAGACGAGTTCATAACACTTTCACATGCCAAAACAATATTAAATAGAATACACATGTGATCTATCAACCTCATGTCCCCAAATCCATATACCAAAAAATTATCCTCATATTAATGAAATATATAATATAATAAAAGATATCAGTAGTATGTGTTAACATATTCTAAAATATATGTTTTTACTGAAAATAACGTATGTCATATGGACCATTATACCTGTTAGTTGGGCATATACTAGCATGTGTTAGCATCACTAACATGTGTTAGGGCTTATACTAACATTTGTTTTACTGAAATAATGTATGTCCTATGAACCCTAACACATGTTACTTGGTCTCTTTCAAACAATTAACTCTAAACAAATAACAATCAAATAAAACAATTATCAAAAGGACTAAAACTATATAAAAAAAGTATATTATATTTACATATTTTATATAACTACGTATATGTACGTAATCAAAATTCAATTCATAGAAATTTGAATGTTAAAGACTGTCTCCTCATGTCACAAAGACTTTTTTTTTTTTTAATAAAGTAGTTGCTGTTAGAAAACAAAAAAAAATGGGAGATCGAGCTTTAACCGATATCTACATTTGACCATTAAATAAAAGACTTTTGGTTTTTTTCATTTATTTGAATAAATAGAGGGAAAAGTTGAAATCTTGAAGGACCAAACAGTATACTAGCTTATATATAGTTCAAGGACCAAAACTGCATTTTACACTCTTGATGCCTTATCCCCCACCCAATGAAACATCACTGTCATTAAAGCTTTTGAATGTTTTCTTCAATGGCGGTGGAGATCTAATCGTGACATTTAATAATAATAATAATAATAATAATAATAATAATAATAATAATAATAATAATAATAATAATTACCTATGCCGACCGAGCTCATCATCGTTTCACCTCCGACAATTGTGGTTCTCCGGTTACCTGCAGGTAATAATAATAATAAATTAATAATAATAAGTATCTGCTTTGTTTCAGTCGAAGGTTTGAAGTTGTAGAGATCCATTCTCTGACTTTCATCGATGCTCTGTTTAGCGTTATAATCTTGTCGTTTTATTATTTATTAGATCCAGATGCAGATCCCAACTCCAGAGATGACGTTAATGATGGTGGTTGTGGTTGTTCTTGTTCGACGATGACGTTAATAATGGTTGTTGTTCGAGATGATGACGATGGTTGCTGTTCTTCTTCGTGGTGGATTGTTGTTCGAGATGATGACGATGGGGTTATGTTGTGGATCCGCGACGTTGTTTTCAAGTGGTTGGAGGAGATGCAGGTGGTGGCCGGTGGTGGTGTTAGGTCGTGGTGGTTCATCTTCTAGAGAGAGATAGAGAGAGGAGAGGGTAGAGAGATCTGAATTTGATTTTGAAAAATAATATGGAGAGAGACGGAGAAACATATATATAAGGAGAGAGAGAAGGGATGGAATTGAAGGTCAATTATACCCTTTTTAAATATAATATAGAGTGACATTGGTTTGGATGATGTGGCATAATATGGACCAAGTAATGAGTTTCTTGGGATTTTTCCATTTGGGGGGGGGGGGGTTTCCCTATAGTTCCACTATATGTATATGTAATTGTGTGTGTATATATATATATATATATATATATATATAGGGTCAAGATCCTGTGCAAAGTGTGTTTTGTGTGAGAAAGGTGAGAAGTGTTTTGGACCATTAGATCATCTTAATCAATGGTTTAGATGTAATCAGTGGCATTATTGTAAATAGTGTTTAATTATGATTAATAAGAATCAGTTATAAAGGGTAGTAAAGTCATTTCCTTCAAAAATTTAATGAGGCGGATGAGAGAGGATTGATAAAACCGCTATACCTCCTTGATTCTCGCATAATCCTTTCCAAAAAACAACCGTCCCTATTTTCAGCAATTAATCTCTCAATTATGGAGGATCTTCAACGATTTGGTATTACTTACAAACGTAAGTGTGTTTTTCTGCTTATCTTTCGCGATTTCTTCTACTTTTGTGTGTTTTTAATCTATTAAGTGTGTTTTTAATCTGATTTAGGGAAGAAGATGAAGAAAACGAGTGAGGAGTTGATTAAGGAGAAAACACCCAAAAGAAAGGCTACTATGCCTTTTCTTCCGGCAAGGTTTGGTCATGGTATGTTATATACTTGATTTCTAGGTTTTTTATGATCGCTTTTTTTTTTTTTGTTAATGTTGTTTTAAATCTTTTATGGATTATTATGTTTAAAAAGATTCCGAATATTAATAGTGTGTAATGTGATTAAAAAAACACAATGCATGTGGGTTTTATATCATTAGTGTTTTGAATCCTTTGTTTAGTTTTAAATCACATTAAGCATGATGTTTACTGGGTTCTTATAGGTTATTGTGTTTTTTGTGGTGATGAATGTTGTGTTCATAATGTTTTATATTGGTATTGAGTATTTTATTGTTTTAATTGCATATCAGTATGTTCTGTAGTGTTTTAAGTTAGTGTTATTCATATTAAATGTTTATACTAGTATAGCTGATGATGTTTTGTTATGTGGTGTTTTAAGTTAATATTGTTTTGTTTTAGTGTTTTAAGTTAATATTGTTTTGTTTTTGTGTTATGTGGTGTTTTAAGTTAATATTGTTTTGTTTTAGTCTTTTAAGTTAATATCATTTTGTTGTGTTTTATGTTAGTATTATGTTAGTGTTCTTTTATGTGGTGTTTTAAGTTAATATTGTTCTATTTTGGTGTTTTAATTAAATATTGTTTTGTTGTGTTTTTTAAAATGTTATAATCTGTTTTATTACCTTAGAATGCTGCTTTTGAGTTATGAATATAAACATATAATGTAAAACACAAAAATGAGTTTTGAGTTCTGAAAAAATCTCAACAATAACAGCTAGAAGGAGCGGTAGAATAGCTAAAAAGAATTATTCTAAAAAGTTCACAAATACAATTGAACAACCTTTGGTTCTAAACGACTCGGATGAGGATACAGTAATTGTAGACAAGAAGGATTTGGTGAAAGGAGAGGTTAACAAACGAAGAGAAGTTCGTCGTAAGTTAAAATGTTATACGATATACATTGAAATGAAACTTGAACATGGAAAAAGTAAAAGGATGACTAATTTTTTTTTTTCTTGGTGTTTTAGGTACTAGTGATCCTGATGATGATTTTGTTGATCCACCACCAAAAAAATTGTGCGTTGAGACAACGTTGGCTGAAACTAAGCCTCAACCACAGTTTAAGAAAGCCGACGTCAAACATTTACCAGTTGAACCTGGAACATCATCAAAGGCTGTAACACTGTTGAAGAAAACTCAACCACAGCGTGCTAGCGTGAAACCATACCTAGAATATACCGGTGCTAAGCTAAAATTGAGAAGTGCACTGAACAACATATGCCAGCTAATTAGCAGTTTGAATAGCAAGCAAAAAAAGGCAATAATCGACATTGGGTTTGGTGGTTTACTAGAGTTCAACATGAATTCAGTCCCTACTGCTTGGGCTTTTGGTTGGTGAACAACTATGATGCAGATACAAGTACTTTGAACGTAGGTAGTCATTTTATACATATAACACCTAGGTTAGTACATGATATTTTTGGTATACCAATGGGTAAACGTATGATAGAGGAACACAAGAGACCGAGAAAAAGTGATCCGGTTGTTGCAGAATGGAAAGGGCAGTTTGAGGGGGGTGTGACCAGGACGTTACCAGTTAAGTTTAAACAACACATGGAGACACAACGGGATAGTGAAAGAATCTTCGTACTAAACTTTTTGATTTTCTTTAACACATTCCTTGGAGAGACAACTCAAAACAATACTGTGAACTTGTTTTTCTTGCCATCAATAGAAAGCGGTCTGGACATCAAAGAATATAACTGGTGTGGCTACATGGTAACTATGCTCAAACGTAGCAGGAGAAGATGGATTGCGGATAAACCCTTTCATGGTCCTATTGCATTGCTTGCGGTAATTATATATTTGTAACCTGTATTTATTTATTAAACGATAATATAACACAACTGAATGATGTATATATTGATGATTCACATCCTCAATGTAACACAGGCTGCGTTGGCATACGATCAACGAGCTAAGAATTCGATTAAGTCTGGAAAAACACATCTGATTGGAGATTTCGACACTGACGTCGTAGAAGCATTGGGACTGAAGTTGGATACAGCATTGTTTGAACATCAACTTGCAAGGGAAGAAGGGTTAAATCAGTCTCAGAAGTTTGTTTTTGTAAAGAAAGGTGGTGAAAGTGTTGAAGGTAACAAATCAAAAAGCGCTCGGAAGGTTGCAGTGGGTAGAGAATCAGCAAAAAAAACCGGCGTTATGAAGGTTAATAAACCTACAAAAACTAAGAAATCGGCTGCTGCTGACATTGTAGGTGAAAAGTCTGGAGTAGCATATGGGACGGATAAAGAATCTGAAGTGGTAGTTGAAAAAGCAACGGTTGACAGAACTGTTTTGTGTGATAGCAGTTTGGGTGTTGAAGGTGGCGATAAAAGTGAAGCTCAAGAAGGGGGAATAGAAGGCGATTACAAAATGGATGATTTTATTGAGGCTGATGATGACCACCTGGGACCGTTTAAGCATTGCGCGGACTACTCTCTTTCACAAAATGATTCTCAAGCTATACAGCCGTACGTCGCATCGGATGGGGAGTTCTGGATTCCAATAGTTCATGACTATGAGGACTTCACTCAGATGGAAGACGAAACCGAGGTATTAATACATTACATATTATATGACCAAGATAAAAAATAAAAATGGATATATAACACATTTGTGATGTGTTTTTAGGCTGAAGAAGTTGGGGATGGTGCAACACGTGTCAATGAACAAGGAACGAAGGGGGAAAAGTCTACAAGTGTCAAAGAACTTGAGGTATAAACAATTGCATACATATATAACAAATAAAATCTGAGCTTTAAAAAAACAATAATACTAATGATTCCACCGAACTGCAGGCTACAATCAACCTGCTTGATGACCATGTCACTGAGTATCGTAATATCGTCGATAAAATAAAAGGCACGATAAGAGATTCTGTGATGAAGTACCCTACAAATGAAGTCGTCAACAAAAATACAAAACACCTTGCTGAATTAATTGGAATGACTCAAACATCACAGTCATTTGCTGGTGAGGACATTGGGGGGAGTGATAAAACACCCAAAAAAGCTGATAAAAATAATTCAGATTTGCAACTTACCATGTCTCCCATGACTGATTCGTTTATCGCAGAAATTGATGAAGTGATGAAGAGTAGTAACCTTGATAAGACTCCGGAAGCAAAAATGAAAGTGTTTGATGTTCGACCACTATCGTGGTCTAATAATGTTGTTAAAGAAGTCGTTCTGAAGGGAAAGAAGGTTACTGATAAAACACCAAGGCCAGCCCGAGCAAAATTTTTGCCTGAAGCATTATGTTCTCTGTATGTGAAACGTGTGGTTTCTTTGAAAGACAAGATGGATAAAACAGAGGATGACGTTTCTGGTTACATGTTCTCAGCTTGGGATAGTAAATGGTAAGTAGAATGTTATATGTATTTTTATAGTGTATATGTATTTAGTACTTATTGAGAGTCATTATGAATAGGGATGTGGTATTCATGGCTAACCCCGGGGGAACGGTTATGAGGGCGCCGATGGAGTCGTTGCGCCCAGGTGTTACAATACATGTGGAAGTCATAATGGCATGGGCTAATGTTCTAAATTATGAAGAGAGGTACCGCCGCAAAGGGACATTACCACGGCTGTTTTGTTCGCCGATTATGTTGGTAAGTTTTCAACTAAAAAAATACATAAAATACCATTTTTAGTTAGTCTCTGTTTATTTTGTGTTGCATTAGTCAAGTTTCATATCAAATAAAAACACCTAAGGCTGTGAAAAAAAAGCACCTAAGGCTGTCTATATGTATATTATTTGTTAACTTTGACAGTGGAGGGATGACTACGATGCATCGGAAGAAACAAGAATACAACACTTCAGTGAAAATATGCATTCAGTGTTGCAATGTACAGAGTCGAAGTCAATTAAGGGGATACAACATGTATTGGTGCCCATTAATAGCTCAGAACACTACTACCTTCTTTCATTAAACTTTGCAACGTTTGAGATCCTGATAATCGACAACAGCGCAACAATTCAGGACTACGACGACAGATACAAAGGATGGCCTGATAAAATGGTAAGTAAAATCCAATAATAATCAACTATGACGTCGTGTTATGATAGCGTAAAACATATATATAATAAAAAAATATGCAATTAATATGGTTTTCATGCAACAGCGTGATGCATTAGCAGCTTACATGGATAGCATTTCGCCTTCAATCGCTGAAAAGCTAAGGAAAACAAAGCCGTTAAGGATAGAGTTCTCATGGAGGACTTTACACAATCCAATCGATTGTGGAGTCTTCCTTATGCGTCATATGGAAACATATAAGGGAACATCAATGAGAGAATGGAGCTGCGGTTTGTCGGACGAAATAGACCTCAAAAGTGGAACTTCTGAAAAGCAAACACGTGAATTGGATGACCTAAGGCGTAAATATGTGACGAAGATCCTGCTGAGTGACATAAACTCAAAACACCTGGTGGAGGCTGGAGTTCGTAGGTACAAGAGGTTAACTGATCGGTACAAGATACGTCTGGATGGTCATGCAGCCAAAAAAATACCCGAACGTTTGAACAGTATCTAGATTGCCTTTTGAACTATGTGGTTTTAGTGTTTTTGCTGGTTTGAAACAAATAGTGTTTTACTAGTGGTTTTAAAAACTTGTTTTATCTTAGTATTTGACATGCTACGCTTATGATGGTTTGGCCTTTTATTTTTAATTTAGTAAACTTATATCACCTTGATGCTCTTGGGTTTTTATGTTTAGTGTTTTACTAATTGACATTTGAAAAACATTCAATTCTGTCTTATGTTGAATGAAAAAAAAGTTTGGTATTTTATTATGTAGTAAAACACTATAAACCCAAACATACAAAAACACTATAATACACTATAAACCCAAACACACAAAAACACTTCATTAACAAAAAAAAAAAGAATGTAATTTTACAAAAAAAAAGAATGTAATTTCTCTAAATTATTTCATGATAATTCACTAAACTGTGATTTTTGATTAAAACACAACTGAATGATTGACTGATACACAATGCGGAAAGAAAAAAATTTTTTATTCAAATTAAAAACCAAAAAAATGTCTCAATCATTACCACGCATAAAAATAAAAAATGCAAAACACCAAACAAATGTAAAGGGAACAATGATAAAAACCAAAAGTAAAGGACATTGGAAATAAAAGGTTTTTAACCACGCAAAACAAGCCTACTCTTCATCATCTGACTCCTGATTTTCAACCTCCTCCTCCTCAGTTGATGTAGAGCCCAAGTCATCATCATCAGCAACCTTCTTTTGAGCCTTACATGTACGGATGTTGTGTCCGTAAGCTAAACAATTCTGACATTGCCTTCTTTTTGTTCCAGCTTGACTAATCGCTTGTTCAGGCTTTGACTTCATGCGCTTTGGCTTACCCATTCCTATCCACCTAGTGCCAACAGGAACACGAACAGTTATAGATGATGGTTGGCAATTACCTGTAAGTTCAGCAAACCTATCCCTGCGACTCTTGCGTGGTACATTCATGGCAGCTTCATCCGCTTTGGGGCCAAACTGGTTGACATGATCTCTGAACAGACACAAAGATTCAAAATTAGAAACCAACTTGTTTATGTTGGCCTCAATTCCATATGTAATCTCTCTAACAACCTGTGACACCTTAACACTCTGTTCAGTTTGACCCTCATATCTAAGAATCGCATTGGGATCGCTATTTGGAACAGCTTCTCTGGTCCAACGACGTAAAATATACTGCTTGGGAAATTCTCTAATGTCACCCATCTGAAGAATACAAAAAATGTGACGGCATAGCAAACCATACTGTTCGAAACGGTTGCAATTACAAAAAACAGTCATATCTTCCCTCCTAAGCATAACCTGTGATGTTGGAATAAAAACTGGATAATAAAAAACACTGCATCATATGGAAAAATTGGAAAAATAAAACACATTATGACTGTACCTCGTAAAATGCAGTGCGTAGCTGATCCCAATCCTTAACATAAAACTATATAAAATCACCAACTACTTCGAATTTGCAGCTTTGGGTTCTAGGGATAGCAGCTTCTATTTCTAACTGAACATCAAAAAAAATAGTCCTTGTGTACACTTCAGCATCTTGCCATTCAAGTGGGAAATCACTCCAAATGTCAGGAAAAGTGTATCTAGTGTCATGATCATTTTTCCTATGTTCATTCCTCTGAGACTCAATCGATGCATCAAAATGTCCAAGAAACTCAACCAATGTGCATCTGCGATTGCAGAACTGGCCAAAGAAATGGTTCTCGCTTTCAGATCGAGATGATGTACGCATTAGGCCGGACATTCTCTCATGTCGATAATATGCTGGAATGCATATTTCCCTTAGCTGGTAAATGGAATTCAACCACTCATCTTCTGTCAGCTGAAAATCATTCATGATAACCGCCCACTCCTTCTCGAATTCTTTAGGTGAGAGTGTATCAGTCCAAACGATAAAACACAATCTTTGTTTAAAATCAGTAGTGTTACACAAAGTGTGTCCAACCTGAAAATTGTTATTTGGGTTATAAAATCGCAATCATAAAATAAAAAACAAATGAATACATAACATTAAAAATACCTTGCCTGTAAGTTTGTCCATCACATGCCACATACACAGCCTATGCCTACTTTCTGGCCATGTATCTTCTATTGCCCTCCTCATTGCGGGGTCTTGGTCAGTTACAATAACAGGTGGTGCGCTACCAAACACCGTTTTAAACACAGTTAAAAGCCACTTGTACGTTTCAGCGGTTTCATTACCCAATATTGCAGCCCCAAGCGTAACGTTTCTGTTGTGGTTATCTATCGCGGTAAACGGCACAAACATCATGTTGTACCTACAAAACGAAATTTAGCAAGAATACATAAAAAACAACTGTTTTTAATCAATGCATAAAAAAAAGAAATCTACAAAAAAGGGTGTATTTTTTTATCACAGTAAATACTTACTTGTTTCTCTTATAAGTAGCATCAAACGATACAACATCACCGAACGTGTAATAATTACGCTTTGATTGTTCATCGGCCCAAAAACACCCCTGTAAAACACCATCATCATTAGTTAGGAATTCAAATGAAAAGTTTGGCAAAAATTCTTGCTTCCTTTTTAACCGTTTGATCAACATATCGGCGTCAAACTCTTCAACATATGAATTAATGTCCCTTTTGAAATTTTTGAAGTCAATCTTTGTTGCGCCAACTTTGTCGAAACCACCACACAATGTTCTCATTATGTTGAAAGCTCTAACAGGTCCAACATTAAGAGCCCCGAGAGTAGTTATTGCTTCTTCTTGTGCATATGTCAAAGCTCTTGCCGAAGGGAGAAAGTGTCTGTCCATTTCGTCAACAAAAGGGTGGTTGTGTTATTCCTTAAAGTAGTAGACTTCGTACAACTTCTTTTCATTTAACTTAATCCTAATGCTAGCTTCACACCCGGTGCGTATGGAAGGTACTTTACGAGACCCCTTACTTGATGACTGATCGTTCAAACTATCAAACGCCTTCATCTTCTTAAACCCCTGTTTTGAGCACACAAAATATTTCCCCATAGTTAGATCATGATTCTTAGTCTCTGTGCTTTTCCTGATACACCATCCGCCTGCACTTGCATAATTCTTGTAAAAATTGTAACCTTGTTCAACTGAAACGAACTGCATCCCCATGACAGGTTTCAAAGAATCGTCAACTATTGGGGAATAAGTCTTCCTTCCAGAATTGGGGGATACATGTTCAATACCAACAGGAACTTAGCTGGGTGCGTCTAAAATACAAAAATTATAAAACACACAAACATTACAAATATTAGATACATAAAAAAAAAAGATAACTAATTAAAAACATAAAACACATTCCTGTCTAAATGCACTATAATATGTGATAATTTCATAAAAACACTTGATATACGTTAAAATATACATATTTAAATCCCCGATTAAACTCCCAAATTACGCGTTTTCGACCATAATTGCACGAATTCGGTACTTAATCGCTTCATATGTTCATTGCAGGTCCTAAACGATGTCCCACGAACAAAGTCGAAGAAACCGGGCGAAAAACGGACAAGACGGAAAGTTTCGGCAAAATCAGCCAAGTCTGGAAGATTGGCACGGCCGTGCACCTCAGGTGCACGCCCGTGCGGGCTCATTTTACTCGGACACAACGGGTGGCACTGCCAGTGCACCAGGGTGTGCAACCTTAGTTCTCGGGCACCCAGATCAGCACGCCCGTGCGGGTGCCCGTGCATGCCCTTTTTCTCGAGTGGCACTGCCAGTGCACCAGGGTGTGCAACCTTAGTACTCGGCCACCACAGACCGGCACGCCCGTGCACCCTAGGTGCACGGCCGTGCCAAATATCTAGATATTTCCAGGAGCAGCCCAACCACTTGCCCACTTGCACGTCAACTCAAAAAGATAAAGTGCACGGCCGTGCACTTTATGCGCACGGCCGTGCCAAATATCAAAATTTCTATAAAAACAGAGCAGAACCCACTGATCAAATATTGGGTGTTCTCTGGGCGATTTGGGGCGATTTTCTGGACCTGTGAGCTGCTGGAAAGGCGAGGAACGAGCTCGGGAACGCATCCGGATCATCTATCATCATCCAATCCATCACATTCGAGTTTTATGGTTTGATCTATTATGCTTTTATTTGATTCAAATCAATTTGTTTAAGCTTGTTTGTGTTGTTTATGTAATACATTATAGTCTAGTAATCATGTTTAGTAATATTTAGTAGAAAAAACAATCGTTTGGCATGTAATCATGTTTTGTATAAATTTGGCGTTTTTCACGTATTAGATCTTGATGATCATAGCGCAACCTTGTTTCATTGTTGATGGATTTGTAGCTGTATTTGAATGACTTTAGCGATTGTCGAATGTGTTAGGCGGATACATGTTGAAAAACCGTCCGTTTAATCGTCCGGTAGTAGACTAGTTAACTTGTTAAATAGTTTATGCCATGAAACTGTAACCGGGTATTGGTTTGGTTAAAGTCAGTCGAATAACGGTTAAAAATGCTTACCGGCACGTAAAAGGGTTTAAAAAGCCTAATGGTGCCGTTACTAGTCTTTGACACGGTTAATGATCTTTGGTAGTTATTTTGGTAAAAATGGCGATCTTAGTAGATCTGGGGTCAAAGTTGGTAAAATGGTATAGGTTGTGAAATGCTCTACTTTATGCTAGTTTAGGTGGCTGTGTTGTGTATTCGGTATCGCTTCCCTAAATTAGTGAGGTTAGAATACTCTTAACGGATGACTAACTTATCTTTAGAAGATCTGCGTGAGATCATATCAGCTGCTCGCTAATGAATGACTTGAAGCGGTTAACGTGTGTATTCGTGTTAGCTTTCTGTATAGTTGTCATGTTAGGATGCCCGAAAGGGACACTAACTGTCGGAAAATGGGAATGTTGATCACGCGCCTATATTACTTATTATATTTAGATAACATGCTAGGATTGGCAAAAATATAGTTTATATAGTTATATTTTCTATTTGGAGTCGTAGTTAAGTTATTTACATGTTTTAGAATTAATTTAGTTTTTAAACAAAACTCAAACTTATCTTTTCCTACTGGTAAATCGGGGACAGAGTTTTAGTACAATTGCTCCGCGCGCGTCCATGGATCGATACTTGGTTCTTATCTGTACTTACTACATATATGACAGGGTACACTTGCCCTAGTGTGTGTGTTTTAATATGAAGGTCGAAACCATTTTTATAAATATTAAAGCAAAACGTGTGTTAAAATCCATTATAAAATATGTATAGTTACGCACACGTCAAGTTTTTGGCGCCGTTGCCGGGGACGCGACGAGCTTTAGGAACGAACCGAGTCAACTTTTTACCAGTGTACATGCTTGTGAATACTTGTTTATACTTCTTTGATTCGTTATTTTATTCATTAATTTGCATATATGATTATTTGAATTTTTATTAGATTTATCTGTCTGTTGATATATTGGATTAATTTTAGATTGGTTTATAGGTTGCATATAGATTCGTTCATTTATCTGCTTATAGGATTGTTTGATTTGATTTTTCGTTCATTAGGATGTTGATAGATTTAATTTATTGAATATTGGATTAATTGGTTTGTCTATGAATTTGATTTGTTCGTTATTTGATTAATTAGATTTATTTGTTCGTATTTGGACTAATTATTAATTTCATTCTTTGTATAGTTTTAGGCTTAGTCTGCTTAATTCTGTTCATTTTATTGATTCTATTTGTTTACATTTGATTAGCTTGAATATATTTGCGCTCAGTTATTTTCGCATGAATTTATTGATTCTTTATTTCATTTATTTATTTTTCTGTCTTTTATCGCCTTTTTGGGTTTGTCATATATTCGCCTGTTGCAACTATATCATTCTTACATGCAGGTTGATGTCCACAAACCCAGGGTCTTCTGGTGATCTTTCTGACGAGGAGCTAAGGCGCCTGAGGAGAAGCGAGCGGATTAGACTTCATAAATTGCGTCTTGTTTCTGATATTCTTATTGCTGCTCCTATTGTTGAGGTCCCAATTGAGGAGGCGGGGCACGATCTGGCCGACGACAACGGGTCGGACGCCCACAGCGACATTATCATGGCGGATGACGACATTCCGCTGAATGATAGTGGTCGTCCAGGAGGAGATGGACTCGCGCCGAGTATTGTCCGGCCGGCTATTTTGGCGGACCATTTCGAGATCAAATCTAGTATCGTGAATATGATACAAAACTCAGTGCAATTCGGTGGACTGGAACACGAGGATCCAGGCCGACATATTGCTGCATTCTTAGAGGTTTTAGCCACCTTTAAGATGACGGGCATCTCCGATGATGCTATCCGTCTCCGACTCTTCCCATTCTCACTGCGGGACAAAGCCCGGACTTGGCTTCTGTCACAACCCGCAGGGTCGATCACGACTTGGGCAGAGTTGTCACAACAATTCATGCAGCAATATTTTCCTCCTGAAAAGACACAAAAACTGAGGAATCGCATCATGACATTTCGTCAAGATGACGATGAATCATTATACACAGCCTGGGAAAGGTTTAAAGACCTACTCTTGAGTTGCCCGCACCATGAGCTTTCGAAAAGGCATTTGGTGCAAACTTTTTATCAGGGACTCGGGTATGCGTCTCAGGAACGCCTTGATGTATACGCAGGGGGAGACATCGGAACAAAGTCTCCTAGGGAAGCGTGGAGCATTATTGAGAAGGCGTCCCTAAAATCTAAATCCCGGCAGAATGATAGATCTAGGTCTTCATCTGCCAAGGCTGGTGTGCATGCCGTGGATAACTATACGGCGATTTCGGCACAGATAGCGGCTCTGGCTACGAGATTCGATAACTCTCAGCAACACGTAGCGCAGTCCGATTGTTTGTGTGTGGAGTGCGGTGTATCTCACGAGCCTGGCTCGTGTGCTCAGGGGGTGATGTATACAGGCCACGAGGAAGTGGACTACATGGGTAATCAAACGAGACCCCAGAATAACCCTTACAGCAACACTTATAATCCGGGTTGGAGAAATCACCCGAACTTCGGGTGGAGATCTGGTACTTCCAATCAGAACCCTCTCGGATTCCAGCAGAGAGCCGCCGCGCCACAACAGTCCTACCAGTCCCAACAGCCTTACCAGTCCAACCAACAGTCCTACCAGTCCAACCAACAGCCATACCAGGGTCGTGGTCAATCGTCCCAGCAGAGACCGAACCAATACCAGAACCAGGGCGCCGGGAGCAGCTCCCAGCAGCACGCCCCTCATGGTATGTCTAAGCTGGAGGAGATGATGTCTCAGCTCCTTACCAACACCTCTAATTCCAATCAGATCGCTGAGCAGCGCTACCAGCAGCATGAGGAGCGCTTCACAAATTATGAGGGAGAAATGAGGGGCCAAAAGGCGTCGATGCAGGCCATAGAGAACCAGGTTGGCCAGATGGCAAAGATGATGTCTGAGAGACAGCAGGGTGGTCTCCCAGGCAACACTGAGCCGAACCCAAGAGGGCATGTTAATGCCATTATGACGAGGAGTGGTAAAACCACGGGACCAGACACATCGGGCTCACCACCGATCACTGAGACGGTCCAGACTGAGTCTTCGGACGAGGTGCACGCTAGGCGAGTCCCAGCAAGTACAGCACAGCTACCGAAGCCAGTCACAGACTACACTCCTCCTGTTCCATATCCAGGTAGACTTAGGAAGCAGAAAGACGAGGCGCAATACGGGAAATTTCTCGAGCTGTTCAAGCAGCTACATATAAACATCCCGTTTGTTGAGGCCTTAGCACAGATGCCTAAGTATGCCAAATTCTTGAAGGACATCCTCACCAATAAACAAAAACTTGAGGACCTGTCCTGCGTTCTGTTGAACGAAAACTGCTCTGCAATTCTGCAGAATCGACTGCCCATGAAAATGGGCGATCCTGGTAGCTTTACCATCCCTTGTCTGATAGGTGATATGACTGTCAGTAATGCACTCGCGGACTTGGGGGCCAGCATAAACCTTATGCCTTATAAGGTTTTCGAGAAGTTGGATCTGGGTGAACCTTCACCCACCAGGATGAGTATTCGCCTCGCTGATCGTTCGATCAAGTATCCACGGGGGTTTGTAGAAAATATGCTTGTCAAGATTGACAAATTCGTTTTCCCTGTGGACTTTGTCATCCTAGATATGGATGAGGACTCTAAAGTCCCTTTGATTCTCGGACGTCCTTTCCTTAACACGGCAAGGACGATTGTTGACGTGGCTGCGGGCCAGATCACACTCCGAGTCAATGATGAGCACGTGACTTTTGACATTCAGAGGTCGATGCGCCATCCTGAGAGCCAAGACGATACACTATACTATCTTGACATAGTAGACCAGTGTGTCAGCTCTCGTATCAGAGGTGCTTGGGAGAGAGATGTTTCGGACACACATCTGTTGTGTGGGAGCCTAGATGGCATTATGCAGGAGGGCCATGTAGATGAGCAGCCGGTCTATCAGATCGGTGATGATGGTTCCCAAAGTCCGGAGCGTTTTGTGGAAATTGAGCGAGAGGAAGAGGAGAAGGCGAAGCCGTCTGTTGAGGATCCACCGTCTTTTGAGCTGAAGGAGCTCCCGCCGCATCTCGAGTATGCATTTCTGGATGAGGAGGGACGTCTACCGGTGATCATATCGTCTTTATTGACTGTGGAAGAAAAGAGCGAGTTGTTGAGGGTTTTAAAACTTCATAAACGGGCAATTGCCTGGAAGATCGTAGACATCAAGGGGATTAATCCCTCTTTCTGTACTCATAAAATCTTGATGGAAGATGTCTACAAGCCTTGTGCGCAGCACCAGAGGCGTCTGAACCCGAACATGCAAGATGTTGTTAAATCCGAGGTGATTAAACTGCTTGATGCTGGATTGATATATCCCATCTCGGATTCTGTTTGGGTTAGTCCTGTGCACGTTGTGCCCAAAAAGGGTGGCATGACGGTGGTCACAAATGATAGGAATGAACTGATTCCTACGAGGACCGTCACGGGGTGGAGAGTTTGCATTGACTATCGCAAGCTCAATGACGCCACCCGCAAGGATCACTTCCCGCTTCCATTCATCGATCAGATGTTGGAACGACTGTCGGGGAAGTTGTACTACTGTTTCCTTGATGGTTTCTCGGGATACTTTCAGATCCCTATCGATCCTGTGGACCAGGATAAGACGACCTTCACATGCCCTTTTGGCACATTCGCCTACAGGCGTATGCCATTTGGGCTGTGCAATGCGCCGGCGACCTTCCAGCGTTGCATGGTTGCCATTTTCCATGACATGATCGAGGACTCCATGGAGGTGTTCATGGATGATTTTTCTGTTTTTGGGAGTTCGTTCGATCATTGTCTGGGGAACCTGGAGCGGATGCTTCAGAGGTGTGAGGAGACCAGTCTTGTGCTGAATTGGGAGAAATGCCACTTCATGGTGAAGGAAGGAATAGTCCTCGGGCACAAGGTCTCCCAAAGTGGGTTGGAGGTTGATCCTGCCAAAGTAGATATCATTTCTAGGCTCCCTCCACCCTCCTCTGTCAGAGCGATCCGCAGCTTTTTGGGTCATGCGGGATTTTACAGGCGATTCATCAAAGATTTTTCAAAAATCGCCCGTCCGATGACCCGATTGTTGGAGAAGGATGCACCGTTTGTGTTTGGTGCAGAGTGTGTGAAGGCATTTGGCCTTCTTAAGCGTTTGCTTGTTGAGGCCCCTATATTGGTAGCACCCGACTGGGAGCTGCCATTCGAGATTATGTGCGACGCGAGTGACTTCGCGATAGGGGCGGTCTTGGGACAGCGGAAGGACAAGCACTTCCACCCGATCTACTACGCTAGCAAGACTCTTCATGATGCTCAGGAGCATTACACCACGACTGAAAAAGAGCTTCTTGCTGTAGTTTTTGCGTTCGACAAGTTTAGATCATATTTGGTGCTGTCGAAGACCATCGTCTATACGGACCATGCGGCGATCCGATACCTATTCAGCAAACAGGACGCGAAACCGCGCCTGATTAGGTGGATCTTGCTGCTGCAAGAGTTCGATATAGAGATTCAGGACAAGAAGGGTGCCCTGAATGTCGCTGCTGATCATCTGTCCAGGCTCGAGCATGATGATGCCGAGAACTCGGCGTGGGATACCATTAATGACAATTTTCCCCACGAGTTCTTGATGAGCGTTGAGTCTGTGGAAGATGTATCTCCATGGTTCGCGGATTTTGCGAACTACCTCGCGTGCGGGATCCTCATCAAAGGATTGTCGCACCAGCAAAAGAGGAAGTTCTTCGCGGACCTAAAGCATTACTTTTGGGATGACCCATTTTTGTTCCGGGTCGGGGCGGATCAGTTGATTCGCCGTTGTGTGTTTGGGGTGGAGGCGGCGCAGATCTTGCGCGATTGTCACGAGGGGCCTACCGGAGGTCACCATGGAGCGAATTACACTGCTAAGAAAGTGTTAGACTCCGGGTTTTACTGGCCCACACTCTTTCGTGACGCCCAGATACTGGTTGGTGCTTGTGATTCGTGCCAGAGGGCGACGAACATATCGGCACGCGACCAAATGCCGCAAAACCCGATTCAAGTCTGTGAGGTCTTTGACATTTGGGGCATAGACTTCATGGGACCGTTCCCCTCCTCACGGGGCAATAGATATATACTCGTGGCTGTTGATTACGTATCAAAGTGGGCCGAGGCGCAAGCCTTGCCCACAAATGATGCCCGAGTTGTAGTGAGGTTTGTTAGGAGCTTGTTCTCACGGTTTGGTGCCCCAAAGGCATTGATTAGTGACCGTGGCACGCATTTCTGCAATGCGCAGCTTGATCGCGCGTTAGCACGTTATGGTGTCCACCACAGGTTATCCACCCCGTATCATCCACAGACAAGTGGACAGGTGGAGGTCACTAACCGTGGATTGAAACGAATCCTTGAGCGGTCGGTTAATCAAAACCGCAAGGATTGGGCGGACAAGCTTGATGACGCGCTGTGGGCCTTTAGGACGGCTTACAAGACGCCTATTGGGACGACTCCCTTTAGGCTTGTCTATGGCAAAGCGTGTCATCTCCCAGTCGAGCTGGAGCATAGGGCATTCTGGGCTCTTAAAACGGCAAATTTGGATCTGAAGACCGGCGGTGAGACCCGTTTCTTGCAGATTCACGAGCTGGAGGAGCTTAGGCAACAAGCCTATGAGAGCTCGATATTGTACAAAGAGCGCACGAAAAAGTTGCACGACAGTCGCCTGAAACACCGAGAAGATTTTCAGGTAGGCGACTTGGTCCTGCTTTACAACTCGCGCCTGCGTCTCTTTCCAGGAAAGTTGAAATCCCGGTGGACAGGTCCGTACACTGTTAAGGAAGTATATCCTTACGGGACTGTTTCAATTGAAAATTCGGAGGGTTTGACTTTCAAAGTCAACGGTCATCGCCTCAAAGTTTATATTGATGGACCGGTTGACAAATCCGTGGAGATGATCGATCTCTACGACCCGCGCGCCTAATAAGTGCGGGGAAGTGAGTCTAGCTAGCGACTCGTTAATAAATATAGCACGGCGTGTATGGGCGCGCCAAAGGGTAAATATGTAATTAGTGTATATATTTGTTGCTTTATTTTAATTTTCGTAGTTTAACGTTGTTTCGAGTATTGCGCAGGTTCGTACCGGTTTTGAACAAAGCGGGAAGGAGCAATGGAGCGTGAACAGTCGGCAAACAGGTTAAAATTGGCTAAAATGATGTTTTCGGACAAAGTGGAACCGCTGCGCGCGAAACTGCAGTTGCAGCCTCAAAACTGCAAATCTGCAGGTCGTGCACGGTCAAGCGCACGCCCGTGCAGCTGACCGTGCATGACCCAGTGCACTGGGGTGCACCAGGGGTGCATAAAGTAAGTGCACGGCCATGAGCACGCCCGTGCACCTGACCGTGCGGGCCAAAAAGCCCAGCCCAATTTCATGGGTATTTAAACATCTTAACTTCATAACCCTAAAAACACAAGCACTACCTGCTGCACCCTCGTTCCACACTTAAAAAAAATTCGATTGTTCATCATCTTAAGCCAATAATCTTCATTCCTTTCCTTCCAAATCAACCAAGGTACGAATCCCTTCATATCTTTGCACTTGTATTCGAGATTTTTAGTTTAGTTTTGTTTTCTTTTCGTATGTTAGGTCTTGATTTGGGGGTTCTCTTCATAAAAATTAATAAACCCACTAATCTTGTTTAATTTTAGTTTGTAATAGTTTAGTTTTTGTTTATTGTTAATAAACCTTGCACTTGCCACCCCAAATCGTGTTTACATTGATTATCCTTAAAGAATAGTTGTGATTTGGGGATCTTGGGTGAGTTGGTTGCCAAAATAAACAAGATTTTGAAACTGTGCAGTCGTGCACGGCCAAGCGCACGCCCGTGCAGCTGACCGTGCACGACCCAGACCTGTGCTAGAAATCAAGCCTGCACGGCCAGGTGCACTGCCGTGCACATGACCGTGCACACTCAACAGATTCAGGTCAGAACTTGTAGAAGTCTATTTTGGACATCCGGGACTTCTATTTTGGGTGTACTAATAGCTTTTTAATTATTTTTGCATGCAGATGGAACATGACTACCTCGGGTTCGACAGCCGACACAAGAGGGAAGGACCGTGTATTGACAAGCTCCTGAAGCTGTGGGCTAGGCGGAACTCATTTGGAGTTCCTATTAGGCTCAACCTCGATTTACTAGACATGCTGAATCAGCGTGAGCGCTATAATGGGTTTATTTCGGAGCCCATGGCGAAATTGTTGAGCATCAATCAGCCTATCTATCGGGAGATCACAATCGAATTCTTAGCTTCCTTCTCCTACAAAAAACCAAAGGAAGGACAGTATAAGGACTTTCATAAAAAAGATATACGGTTCAGGCTTTGTGGACAATGGTATCACTGGTCGGTAGCAAAACTGGGGAGGAAGCTTGGGATATACGACTACCTGGAGACAAACTCTGAAGATTTCTGTGGTATTCATAGCTTCGCGGACAATGCCGAGCGGGCCGCGTTTTGGGCATCGATTGCCATTGGTCCACCTTATGTTCCGAGGTCGGCCAAGGCAACGAAGATTAAGGACCCACTTCTCCGCTTACTACACCATGTCTTCAGCCACACGATCTGTGGCCGAAAGGACAGTTCGGGGAACTGTCCCACTCCTGACCTTCTATATATGTACCATTTCCGTGAGGGTGCCCCGCTGAACTTGGCCGCACGTATGGCCGAGTTCTTTCTCACTGCAGGGGGCACCAAGGAGGGGAGTGAGATACATGGAGGAGAGTACGTGACCCAGATTGCTAAGGCATTGGGACTGCTGACCCCTGAGGTCAAGGAGACGCTGACTTTGGTCACTACTGGGGTTACATTGGACCTTAGATCAGTCAGGGCTCAGAACCTGGTTGTTGACACAGATGCGGGTCCACGCCTTATCAGTCAGGACATCATATGGGACCCCGAGCCAGCACCACAGGGCGACGAGGATGAGGAGATGCAGGAGCAGCATGCAGGAGGCGGTGATGACGCGCCACATTCTCCACAGCATTCTCCTCAGCATTTCCAGCCCCATGACCAGCAGTGGCCTCCCGACATCCCGACATATCCTGAGTTCTACCAGCGGTTCCAGGCGATGGAGCTGAACATGCACAACATCGGTGCAAACCAGGTGGAGATCAGGCAGGACCAGCAGTACATGCGGTCCACCATGGATCGTGTCCAGCAGGATGTGAGGCACAGTTTTGAGTACCTTTTCGCTGGGTTAGAGCAGGTACATCCGGGTTATTTCAGTAACCCTCCCTCATTCCCTTATGGTGCTCCTGGCGACCAGCCAGGAAGCTCCGGTCAGCACCACAGGGATGACGACGATCAGTAGCCACCATCTATTGCATGCAGTTGTTAGTTTTTTTTTATTTATTTATGCATTTCGTATTCGGGTCTGCGTACCCAAGACTTTTTAGTTTTTGCATTTGAACTATTTACTTTTCTGCACTTTAATTTTCAGTATATTTTCTTTGTTTGAATAATTGTGATGATGTATGGATGTGTTTGATGTCTTTTGGTTTTGTCAAGAATGGTGATAGTGCAGGAAACGGCGAGCACCGGTATGGATGCTCAATGCGATCACCGTACTTTTCGAGTTATCGACTAAAGGGGAGTATTATTCTCCTTTTTCCCACTATAGATAGCTAATTCATAAACGCTTTCTATTGTCACATTGGGGACAATGTGAAGTTCAAGTGTGGGGAGGGATTATAATCGTGTTTGTCCTCTTGTATATATATATATGTTAAAAAAAAAAAAAAAAAAAAAAAAAAAAAAAAAAAAAAAAAAAAAACTTTAAAAGTACATATATGTAGATATTCTCATATAAACATCAAGCCTAACTAAATTTTGACAAAGATAACTCGAGGCGCGACAAACAGATGAGATACGAGCATGTTATATTCGTACACTTGCACCCATTTCCTTCCGGTTACGTGAGCGTTCGAGCCTTAGAATAGATAACATTTCTTTGACATGCTTGCGAGTGAGCCGGATGTTTTGTGCAGTTTAGAACTTGTCACTAGTATACTTGTTTAGACCAGATACGTGTGAGATTGTACGAACATGATTGAGGCATTTAGGATACCCTTTTGATTTAGCCTTTTCTTTTCGTTCTATCTGTTTCCCGCACCCATATATTATCCACTAGTTAACCATGTTGAACCTAATCCCGTGTTTTTTCTTATTTACCACACCATTTCACCACTAAACCAAATAGCCTTTTTCTTTTAAACCTTTTTGTGTTAAAGCTCGGTTTAGGTTATTGTTTGACTAGTTTTTACGTTGTAAATAATTCGTTTCGGGTTTATATATTTAGAACCCGTTTGTTGATTATATTTTAGTTTCTGTTTAGTATATATATATCATAGATATGTATATATATAAAAAAAAAAAAAAAAAATTCCAGAAAAATAGAACACCCTAAAATAGGGTGAATTAGCAGTGATTCGAGCAGTTTTTAGAGCTTTAAAGTTAAAAGTTTGTGTTTAGCCCGTTTCAAAAGATGATTCGCCTATAGTAGAATTCTTATTGTACAGTTGTAGTTGTTGCTATTAGTTAGACATAACCGCCGGGTTTTAGCCGATTTGTCACTTTAAATATCCATTCCACACCCCTACCTTTGCCTACCATTACAACCCTTACAAGACCTCTTGATTTGTGCTTTTTCACACGTTAGTTGGTGAAGACTAGATCTTTTGACAAGCTTATGATATTGCACGATTCATTGTCTTGGCAATGGAGCGATTTACACATACACATTACACGTATGTATCATAAATAAAACCGAGTGTGTGTGAACATTGTGAGTCGTGTACGGGTTTGCGTGTTTGTAGATCGGAAGTGAGTCGTTGCTGTTTAGTTATCTTATCACCTGTTTATATACCTTTGTCGGGCTTGTCTATTATCGTCTGTACAGGCTATATTTTGTCTTTGTTGCCATTTGGCGAGTTTTTCGTTTATTTCTGTTTAAGTGTTTGCTTGAGGACAAGCAAAGTTCAAGTGTGGGGAGGTTTGATATACGTTAAAATATACATATTTAAATCCCCGATTAAACTCCCAAATTACGCGTTTTCGACCATAATTGCACGAATTCGGTACTTAATCGCTTCATATGTTCATTGCAGGTCCTAAACGATGTCCCACGAACAAAGTCGAAGAAACCGGGCGAAAAACGGACAAGACGGAAAGTTTCGGCAAAATCAGCCAAGTCTGGAAGATTGGCACGGCCGTGCACCTCAGGTGCACGCCCGTGCGGGCTCATTTTACTCGGACACAACGGGTGGCACTGCCAGTGCACCAGGGTGTGCAACCTTAGTTCTCGGGCACCCAGATCAGCACGCCCGTGCGGGTGCCCGTGCATGCCCTTTTTCTCGAGTGGCACTGCCAGTGCACCAGGGTGTGCAACCTTAGTACTCGGCCACCACAGACCGGCACGCCCGTGCACCCTAGGTGCACGGCCGTGCCAAATATCTAGATATTTCCAGGAGCAGCCCAACCACTTGCCCACTTGCACGTCAACTCAAAAAGATAAAGTGCACGGCCGTGCACTTTATGCGCACGGCCGTGCCAAATATCAAAATTTCTATAAAAACAGAGCAGAACCCACTGATCAAATATTGGGTGTTCTCTGGGCGATTTGGGGCGATTTTCTGGACCTGTGAGCTGCTGGAAAGGCGAGGAACGAGCTCGGGAACGCATCCGGATCATCTATCATCATCCAATCCATCACATTCGAGTTTTATGGTTTGATCTATTATGCTTTTATTTGATTCAAATCAGTTTGTTTAAGCTTGTTTGTGTTGTTTATGTAATACATTATAGTCTAGTAATCATGTTTAGTAATATTTAGTAGAAAAAACAATCGTTTGGCATGTAATCATGTTTTGTATAAATTTGGCGTTTTTCACGTATTAGATCTTGATGATCATAGCGCAACCTTGTTTCATTGTTGATGGATTTGTAGCTGTATTTGAATGACTTTAGCGATTGTCGAATGTGTTAGGCGGATACATGTTGAAAAACCGTCCGTTTAATCGTCCGGTAGTAGACTAGTTAACTTGTTAAATAGTTTATGCCATGAAACTGTAACCGGGTATTGGTTTGGTTAAAGTCAGTCGAATAACGGTTAAAAATGCTTACCGGCACGTAAAAGGGTTTAAAAAGCCTAATGGTGCCGTTACTAGTCTTTGACACGATTAATGATCTTTGGTAGTTATTTTGGTAAAAATGGCGATCTTAGTAGATCTGGGGTCAAAGTTGGTAAAATGGTATAGGTTGTGAAATGCTCTACTTTATGCTAGTTTAGGTGGCTGTGTTGTGTATTCGGTATCGCTTCCCTAAATTAGTGAGGTTAGAATACTCTTAACGGATGACTAACTTATCTTTAGAAGATCTGCGTGAGATCATATCAGCTGCTCGCTAATGAATGACTTGAAGCGGTTAACGTGTGTATTCGTGTTAGCTTTCTGTATAGTTGTCATGTTAGGATGCCCGAAAGGGACACTAACTGTCGGAAAATGGGAATGTTGATCACGCGCCTATATTACTTATTATATTTAGATAACATGCTAGGATTGGCAAAAATATAGTTTATATAGTTATATTTTCTATTTGGAGTCGTAGTTAAGTTATTTACATGTTTTAGAATTAATTTAGTTTTTAAACAAAACTCAAACTTATCTTTTCCTACTGGTAAATCGGGGACAGAGTTTTAGTACAATTGCTCCGCGCGCGTCCATGGATCGATACTTGGTTCTTATCTGTACTTACTACATATATGACAGGGTACACTTGCCCTAGTGTGTGTGTTTTAATATGAAGGTCGAAACCATTTTTATAAATATTAAAGCAAAACGTGTGTTAAAATCCATTATAAAATATGTATAGTTACGCACACGTCAACACTAAAGATATAATAAAACACATCCTGATCATTAAAAAAGAAGATAATCAATCGTAGATAAAAAAAATTGGGTATAAAAAAACAATGACAATCGTAACAAAAAAAAAAAAAAAAGAGGGAAACAAAGATTATATGTATTAACAGAAAAAAAATAAACACCATATGAACATAAAATTTGTAAAAAAAACACACTTAAAACAAAATTAGATATTGTTTATGAAAACCACTAAAACACCCTAATAGATATTCAAAAAAAAAAAAGGGCTTTCTACATGTATTAGCATGTATAAAAATAATGAGCAGCAGTAAAACACATTAGTAAGAATTGATATATGAAACGCGTATGACAACAACTTGAAAAAAAAATAAAAACACATTAATAAAATGATTTATATATTAAAAAAACACCTTAATTTATATTCAAAAAAACAAAAAATTCCTTCGTGTTTTTACGTATAAAACATAAGGAACATTTGTAAAACACATTAAAATGAATTTTATACAAATTACATGATTTAAACAAAAATGGTTTTCACAATGATTATTACATAAACATAAATGTATCTTATACTATGAAAACAAAACTATGCATGAAATATAAAAACATACCATCGACTTGATCAACAATTGAATTGTCCATCCGATTAAAACACACCAATATGAATGCTGATTTGGTCGTGAATAATTCAGAGAATGAATGATAAATGTCGTAAATGTTAATAAAAACTCTGTAAATAATATTGAGGATGTGAAACAAAATCTCTAAGAATGCTCTACATTAATCACGAAATTAAATTAGACATTATCTCCTAAAATAAGATTAACAATGCAATTTACAATGTTGCCCTTCTATATAATAAGACAAGCCTTCATGTTATTGGTTCTCACACTTCTCACACAAAATAAGTTTTGCACATGATCCTAAACCTATATATATAGGATTAGGTTCAAATGAAAACAAGGTTGAGTTGTAAGAACCGTGGGAACTCCGACGTAAAATGTAAATTTAAAAAAAAAATTACACACTAGCGTAAAACCGGGCAACTCAGCCATAAAAAAATTGAATTTTTTTTCGATGGTCTTACACTGGTGTAAAAAAAACAGCACGCCATTGTTGACTTTTAAATTTCTATTCAATATTTTATTATACTTTAATTTACAACCAGACATTCTTTTTTGAAAAAATTAAGTGTGTGGTTATAAAGTGAGTTCCTGTTGTTCTTCCAACTCAACCATGTTCTCATTTTACCCCTTACGTCGGAATGGCACCCTCCTTGCTTTCCTTATAGGAGGTGGAGAGTTCGAGTCCTGCCGGCACCAAAATGCTGCTGGTGGGTTTACCGCAATGGGACTTCGACGGCGGGTTTTCCCGGGAACTGGTGTGAAATTATTGGTAGACCTGGGTTAGTCTCGGAGTGCTCATTTATTCAGTGAGTACTTCGAGAGTGATCTGAATCGATTTGTTGATCGTTCAAAAAATCTTTTATCTTTTTTTATTAATATGCATACGTTAGTGAGCCCACACCTAATGGTTTTCTCGATTTTTTTGCCAAACTAGTGGTACAGTGTCATTTTTTTGTGCATTTGGAGTGTGTCAGCCATGAATTTTCACAAATGGTGAAGAAGCAACACCATCTTGCGGATTTGATGATGTGGAGGGGAGAGGAGAGAGGCTTTTGCTGAGTAGGAGAGATGGGGAAGAATCTGCAATATCATCTTGCGGATTTATGGGCTGTTTTTGTAGGCTTCAAAATAATGCAAGGGGGTGTTTTGTAACTTAGGGGTGATGTAGCAATACCATCTTGCGGATTCTTTGTGGTCTTCGCAACATCATGTTGCGGATTCAGAAAAAGGCTGACAATGGTCTTGAAAGTTTGCATATGATCAAATAGTTGAAGGGCCAGTCTTGTAAATTGAAAATAACTAAAACCGCAAGATGGTGTTGCTTCTTCGGTTTTTTTTTTAACTGATAGATGAAGGGCTAGTATTGTAACTTATCTCTTGTCTCTTTATGTCGTGTGTGTAAGAAAGAAGCAGGTTGGTTCACATGCATTACACCCCAACCACACAAAGGGGGGCATGCTTTTCAGTAAGACTAGACTAGACAATTGTTAAATAAAAGACATAAATGCATGCATGCAAGTACATGCAACCATGCAGTAGTCTTATAAATTTTATGCATGTGAACGAGTAATTTGCACTCTCAAAATCCAAGCAAAAGACCACATATCTTTTAGATTAATCTATCTTTCACTCTCAATCTGTATACACATATCTTGCACTCTTATAATTTGCACTATGGCATTTGTAAACCCTGGTCCTCGCAGCAATGAACTTCTATGGGATCAATCACGACATCGTTCGGCGATGTTGTTTGAAGGAAATGCGGTAGCCGATGTAGATGTTGATGTTAGACACGGCGACCAATCCTTTTGGTCGACAATTAACAACTATCCATTGGATGGTCGTATTAAAGATATGCTATGCACTGCAGGTTTTCTTGGAGTTATTGAGTGTGGTTACCGGAAGATTGACCGAGGGTTGATAACTGCCCTCGTTGAAAGATGGCGTCCCGAGACCAACACGTTTCACCTACGATTCAGTGAGGTGACAGTAACGTTAGAGGACGTTGCATGCATAATGGGTCTTCCTATTAATGGTCCCCCCGTGATAGGAGAAGTACTTGACGTGACGAATAATGAGGAACAGGCACTACTTGTCTACAATTTGTTGGGTATAACAACCAACAAATTCACTGGAAACAAGATGCCTGTACGGGATGTTACAGAAAGAATTTCGGATCCGTTGCCCGATGACCCGACTGACATCAAAATCATACAACGCGCCCGTTGTGTGATATTACTCTTGTTGTCATGTTCTTTGTTTAATGACTCAAGCAACGGGACGGTGAAGTTGTCCTTTTTACCATACCTAGAGGACCTCCATGAATGCCGGACCTTTAGTTGGGGTAGTGCTGTGTTGGCATGGTTGTATCGCAACCTGTGCAAAGCAGCAATATTGGACGGCGAAGCAATGTGTGGGTGTGTGTATTTGTTACAGTTGTGGGCGTATACTAGAATCCGAGTATTAGCTCCCAGAATTGTTCTGGAAGAACAAGAAGAAGGCGCCGGTAGACTCCCATTTGGTGCCAAGTAAGTAGTATTTTATGCGTGCATATTATTGATTATATTAAAACATGTTATTTTTGCTAACTATTGCGTTTGATAATTTTTTTTAAAAGGTGGCGTGTACCACACCGGTTTAAGGAGACGACCAGACACTCGTTACGCGCAATCCGTTCTCAACTATCCAATCTTCACGAGGATTCGGTAAGAGTTAAGTTACACTAAATTACTGTTGAATTCCGTACAATGCGTTAATAATTAATTATTTTTTTGCACCAGTTTGTCTGGCGTCCATATGAAGAAGAAATGGGTTCCTTGGCGGATTATTGTCTAGAAGGGCAGGATTCCTGGTGTTGTGAGTGTTATATCTTGTGGAATCAAGTGGTGGAATACCACTCACCATCTCGGGTCCTTAGACAGTACGGGTTCTGCCAATGGAAACCTTAAAATCCCCCCCCCCCCCTTAGCCATGAAGAGCACCTTTCCCTACGTAAATTGAAGCGTTCCGGGCATACGGATACAGACTGGAGAAACAGACATGAAACCTATGTATCCTCCTGGGATAATCGCAGATTTAATAGAGTGGTGGGGCAACCGATGTTGGCAAGGTTTCCTTCCGTGTTTCCAGATTACATGAGTTGGTATCTGGAACACACAGTTGGATTTGTGACCAACCCGGCGAATGACCCGGTACCACAAACCGGGTTCCGAGATGATGGGTCAATCACCCAACTAATGGTTTGTATATCACTTTAATAAATTTACACAATAGTATATAATGCAAAAATATTTTTTTAATGTTCTTTATTTTAATATTAATGTAGATGGAAGGCTATGCAAAGATGTATAGTCAAGCGGCTCGGTTTATGCCAAACGCTCCTGAACAATTCGCAACGATACAAAACACTGCCACCGCAGTGTTGACTTCAATTCGCGAAGGAGATCGTTTGAATCATCCTTCGCGTCTACAAGATCACCCGGTCGGTTTCCAGGCTGACAGAAGCCGACCTAATAGGGTGTCAGGGCGTATAAACCGTAGACGTGGTCGGGTGGACCAGGCAGGGCCTTCTTCAGTAACTCAAGACCCTCCCAGGAATGATGACCAGTCTATGGACTGGTCGAATTTTGATTTCACAAGTTTGCTGAATGATGATGATAGTGGGAGAGGTAATTTTGAAGGGGTTAGTTCCTCACAAAACCCCGTTCATACACAACAGTTAGGGGGGTTTGATCCACAACAGTTAGGGGGGTTCAATCCACAAGACTCTAGGGGGTTCATACCTACTCCTCAACAGTCTAGTATGTATAATACCCCCTACCCCTAAGTAACACCCAGGCGTCTACATTTTGGACACCAGATAAACCGTTTAACACCCAGCAATCCTCGTTCACTTACTGGGCACAAAATCAAAGTGAACAACCAACGGGTTTTAATAATTCTTGGACGCCTGTACCCTTTCAATTTGATGAACGTCGCAATCCACCCAGAAATCGCCAGCGTACTCGATGTGGTACCGGTTCTAGATACTGTAATCAGCCTAGTTGTGGTGGTCCTGGTTATTGTAATAATGATTCATAGTTTTTAAATTCGTTTATGGATGTTAAATTTTCATGTTTTAGCGTTTATGTTTTAATGGTTAATGTTACTTTTCATGCAACATAACATACATGAAACACACATCTTTGGTAGATAAATGTCACACAACACACATGAGATTTATAATAAGAAACACACATGCTCACAAACGTTAACAACAATATTTGTTACATATTATTTGGTGTCCAACGTCCACGGTAAAATTCATCAGAAATGTACCGACGGTATGCTGAACAAGAATGCGCAAGATCTCCTTCAAAGTTGATATATTCCTCATTAATTAGATTCTTCATTAACATACATATAAGGACTCCAGAATTACCACCAACTGAGCCGTGATCTTCAGGCGGCCAGACTTTTGTATCGGACACTATTATTTTTTCCACATAATTTCTTCCGGAATTTTCCCAGTATGAAATTTCATGCAGGAATTGCTTGAACAAAGTCTCGAACTTCACAAATGTTGGGTAAATCAACACTTGGATTGGCGTCGGTTCACCGAAAGTAGACAAAGCGCAAGAGCTAGCAAAGTACAGCGTCGTACGAAGTGTCCGCATATCAACTTGAACAAGAAACCACTGTCTTTGTTCAGCACATAATGGGATATACAACTGCATAAGGTAGATTAGCGTATATTATTTCCCAAAATAATAAATATATATGGTAAGTTACACTAAAGAATAGTACCATATCAATATCCCATAAGGGAGGGTAGTTGTCTTTAATTCCGATGGAAAATGGCAACGCACTATAGTTGGGAGTTTCAGACAATAAGTCGAGGAATTGTGGGGGTAGTATTGTCCACGGATACAATTGTTCAGGTTTCTTAGATTTATTGATCAATACCCATCTGTACCTCATGAACAACGTAACCCAGCCTCCCACGTGTTGCAATTTTTAATAAAAAAATGTATACACATAAATAAAAATAGAGGGGAATATATATTAATATTTAAAAACCTTAAAAAAGAATGCTTACAAGTGGCCAAAGGTGACCCTCACCGTCATATCCCAATAGGGTTCCCCAAAAATCCTTTCCGAGCGGAATCCGGCCAAGAAAAACACTACAACAGACAGGGGCGTCACCATTCTTGTAGAATTCTATGACATTGGGAGACCATTTCTTCGACTCTCTGGTTGGACGATACCATCGGGGTTGGTTTGGAATCTTATGCGGTGGTGTGTCAGGGACTATGTCCTCAAATTCGGGGTTTGATTCGTCGAGATCCATTAGGATTTGTGTATGACTGTTGTTTGCCATAATGAGTTGGAGTGATATTTGGTGGTAGTAAAAGGATGGAAATACATGTACTTTTATAGACCTTTTAAACCCGCATATTGAAGTTGCGGTTTCACCTTTTGAATTTAAATCCGAAAATTGAAGTTGCGGTTTTACCTTTTTAACTCTAAAAAGTGGCACTACGCGCTGGCGGGTCCCGAAAGTGGCCCCCGGGGCATTTCGCCACTTAAAATAAACCTCCGAAAGTAATACACCTCCACAACACTAAAAAGTGGCACTGCGAAAAATGTGACTTTTCATCGTTTTATGACACAGATAATGATGCCGAGCAATAATTTTGGAGGCCTAAACTTGCATCAACGGTAAACTATGTGCTAAGCACTGCGCGCTGGTGGGTCCGGTGTCTGGTAATCCCGGGCCGGGGAATCGAATCACGGGCCCGAAAGTGGCCCCCGGGGCATTTCGCCACTTAAAATAAACCTCCGAAAGTAATACACCTCCTCAACAATAAAAAGTGGCACTGCGAAAAATGTTACTTTTCATCGTTTTGTGACGCAGATAATGATGCCGATCAATAATTTTGGAGGCCTAAACTTGCATCAACGGTAAACTATGTGTTAAGCACTACGCGCTGGCGGGTCCGGTGTCCGGTAATCCCAGGTCGTGGAATCGAATCACGGGCCCGAAAGTGGCCCCCGGGGCATTTCGCCACTTAAAATAAACCTCCGAAAGTAATACACCTCCTCAACACTAAAAAGTGGCACTGCGAAAAATGTGACTTTTCATCGTTTTGTGACGCAGATAATGATGCCGAGCAATAATTTTGGAGGCCTAAACTTGCATCAACGATAAACTATGTGCTAAGCACTGCGCGCTGGCGGGTCTGGTGTCCGGTAATCCCGGGCCGGGGAATCGAATCACGGGCCCGAAAGTGGCCCCCGGGGCATTTCGCCACTTAAAATAAACCTCCGAAAGTAATACACCTCAACACTAAAAAGTGGCACTACGAAAAATGTGACTTTTCATCGTTTTGTGACGCAGATGATGATGCCGAGCAATAATTTTGGAGGCCTAAACTTGCATCAACGGTAAACTATGTGCTAAGCACTGCGCGCTGGCGGGTCCGGTGTCCGGTAATCCCGGGCCGGGGAATCGAATCACGGGCCCGAAAGTGGCCCCCGGGGCATTTCGCCACTTAAAATAAACCTCTGAAAGTAATACACCTCCTCAACACTAAAAAGTGGCACTGCGAAAAATGTGACTTTTCATCGTTTTGTGACGCAGATAATGATGCCGAACAATAATTTTGGAGGCCTAAACTTGCATCAACGGTAAACTATGTGCTAAGCACTGCGCGCTGGCAGGTCCGGTGTCCGGTAATCCCGGGCCGGGGAATCGAATCACGGCCCCGAAAGTGGCCCCGGGGCATTTCGCCACTTAATTTAATTTCTACCAAAGATGTCAATTTATTTAATTGGACCATACATAAGCATACTAAAATAAAGTTAACCATAACACACCACCTACCTAACCTCTTACAGAAGACACACACTATATTAATAAAACATAAGTCCATTAAGTGGTGAACAATCAGACTGGGGCCGATTCTGGGTCATACTCTTCACGAGCTCGTTCTTTGCGCCAACTCCTGAATAGGATTTCATCAAGAACTGACTCATCAAAGTCCTCTTCGTCATCTTCCATGGGTGGTGGATTTGGTTGGTGACCGTTGTCACCGGTAGAGGAATGTGGTTGTGGAGATGTCAGTTGGTTATGGTTTGGTGTTTGAAAAATTACTGGGTGGTTATGGTTTGGTGTTGGTGGAGTAGACGGACGGTATGGGTAGGGTTGTTGCAAATGGGAGTGTTGCAGGACGGGGCTTCTTCGTTGTTGGTCAGTGATGTTTACAGAACGATGAAACTGATCGGTGATTTCATTAATCATACCCGAAGTGGGGGTGTTGCTAGGTAGGGTCTCTACTACAGGTGGGTCTGCCCAACATACGAATCCACAGCCACAGGGTTTCCTGTTATAGCAGTAGAATCGACGACCTGGGTTTCTTGAAGTTGATGATACACGGACTACTGTGGGAGAACCACAATTGCAATAAACCATATTGTGGTTTCGTTTGGTGATATCTGCAACGTAGTATGTAATGAGTATTTATGGGCAAAAAACCGCAACATCACGTTGCGCTTTATGGTAAAAAGTATTTTAGAAAAAACCGCAAGACCATGTTGCTGTTTATCGAAAATAGTATTTTATTATTGCACGACCTTTTTGGGGTGAATAAAACCGCAAGACCATGTTGCTGTTTATCGAAAATAGTATTTTATTATTGCACGACCTTTTGGGGTGAATAAAACCGCAAGACCATCCTGCTGTTTATCTAAAATAGTACGACCTTTTTGGGGTGAATAAAACCGCAAGACCATCCTGCTGTTTATCTAAAATAGTACGACCTTTTTGGGGTGAATAAAACCGCAAGACCATCCTCCGGTTTTATCTAATATATATATGTATGCAATATGAACTACGGACCATCACAATCCTCTGTTACCAAACAAATCATGGCAAACTTTCATCCTTTCATTGTAAAACTCTACTGGGGTGGTGACGTTACCTACGTAAACGGTAGTGTTACCGACGAAGACAACACCATCTCAACCACTTTTATTATGACCCACAGAATGTCATATACTGAGTTTGTAGACGCAGTTTTTAGTAACACTCATATTAACAGGGAGTGTTATACTTTGAGTTTAGTATTGTACTACACTTTTCAGGGTTGCTCAGAGGGGGCGTACATCGTCGGGGACGATGGTATGAACACGATGTTCTATCTAGCCGAGAATACACATATGTACGTCGCAATCGTACATGTGAAGCCCATGCCTATAGTTTCTTTTCAGGAAACTAGTGCTATGGATCTGCTAAGACGCTTTTCCTCGGTGCCTCTAGAAGACGACACTTTGCAAACTCCGCCATCTCAGTATATGCAGTCAACCAATCTCGGTCTCGGGTCATCGTTCAACAACACAGGAACCTCACATCAAGGAGCTACTCCTGATTACCATTATAATGATTTTCACTGTAACGAAGAGTATGTTGCTGATCTATCTCTTGATGACAACGAACAACATCATGCTAACGATGACAATGAAGGTACGAGACCTATATAGTCAATTGATTTTTATTAATATCCATATTTTTCTTCATACGTACTTATAATATGTGTGGTGTTATAACGATGACAAAAATGAAGAGGATGACAACAATAACGACATCGATGACAACGTGCCTGTAAATTATAACTACGAACCGTCAGATGCTTCTCAAGGTATTTTTTTTCTTGCTAATATTAAACTAATTTCATTGATACGGTATCCTAATATGGTCTCATACTGGTGAGAAGGATATACGTCTGAAGAGAGCAGAGAAAGTGAGCATGAACCCACGGACGTTGACTCGGAAAAAAGCGGGGATGAAGAAGATGAAGCTGGACAGTTACTTATCCCAACAGATCCTCAATTCCATGAAGGGCTTAATCATGCTTTCCCTACGGACGTACCTATTGACAACGAAGATGAAGGGTTAGAAGCATATCGGCTTCCCGATTACGACGATGAAGATAGCATGGAGATGTGGAGTGGAAACATAGATGATATCCGTGTGGGCATCTACTTTGAAAGTAAAGAAAAAGTGATTAAAGCGATCCGGTATTGGAACGTGCAATGTAATAGAGAGTTGTGTGTCGTCGAAAGCAGGCCATACACGTTTAGAGTAAGATGTAAAAATAAAAACTCAACTTGCATGTGGGCTGCTACGGCATCACGTGCCCGGGAGGGGGCCTTCTGGCGGTTGTCAAAGTGGTCAACAAAACACACATGCTACTCAACGGTTGAACGCAACAACATCAGGGCACTAAGGTCAAGAGATGTTGCCACGCATATCTTTGCACAGGTGAAGGCTGACTTAACGTTTCCGGTGAAACAGATCATCACTTACATGAAGCAGACGCTGAATGTCGATATCTCATACTCTAAGGCATGGAAAGCCCGAAGAAAAGCAATTGAGAATGTGTACGGCACCTGGGAGAGCAATTTTGAGCAGTTGCCAGCGTATGTGGCTCGGTTACAGGCTACAAATCCAGGTACCGTTGTCGAGTGGTATCATCATCCTAGGAGCCCCCCGGAATGTAAGGTGTTCAAATATGTTTTCTGGGCCTTTGCACCCGTAATTGAGGCGTTCCAATATTCGGCACCGGTAATCTCCGTCGACGGGACTCATCTAAAGGGGACTTACAAGGGTAAGATGTTGATTGCGGTCGCCAAGAATGCAAACAACTACATACTTCCTGTGGCGTATGCAATTGTAGATGAGGAGACAATTGAGAGCTGGGGTTGGTTCCTGGAGCAGTTTAGGCTGCATATTTCAAGACACAACGCCAGCAACCCCCTTTGTGTTATCTCAGACAGACATGTCGGAATAATTAGGGCGATGGAGGAATTGCCAGGATGGAGGGAGCCGAACGCTTACCATCGGTATTGTCTTCGTCATGTACGAAGCAATCTTGGCGCAAAATTCAAAAGTGCAACTCTGAAAAAGCTTTGTTGGACTATCGGTAGCACATCACAGCGTTACAAGTATCTGTATGCCATCAGACAAATGAAGAGCATTAACAAAAAGGCATGGAGATACTTGAGAGACATTGATCTCTCTAAGTGGACGTTGGTGCACGATAAAGAAAATCGTCGATGGGGTCACCTCACAACCAACATGTCTGAGTGCTTCAACCATGTGTAGTCAAAGGCAAGGATGATGCCTATTATGGCAGCTATACACCACACGTTGGAAAGGGATGTTGATCAGTTTAACATTCACTACAGAATTGGAAAGCGTTGCCAAACAATGTTGCCCCCCCCCCCCCCCCCGCATCTGGACCGTGATATGCGAACGTGATGCTAAATCACGAGAACATATTGTACGTTTGTATGATGGTTCACAGGGACGGTACCACGTCAGGTCTCGCGTTCGGGCAATGGAAGATGGGGGAACGATTACACGGTTGATTACCGTAACAGAACTTGCTCCTGTGCAAAGTGGCAAATCGAACGTCAGCCTTGTTCGCATGCTATTGCGGTTTGCCACATGAAACGTAAGGACCTTCATCAAATTGTTGATCCACGATATCATACTTCTGTATATCGTCTTCAGTACAGCGCCCACTTTTATACCCTAGGTCATACAGCTTTGTGGGCACAGGCCAACTGGAGACTCCGTGGTAACCCGTCACATTTTACCATAAAACGTGGGAGGTTGAAACAGAAGAGGATCCATAACGAGATGGATGAAAGGCATGAGGACGAACCTCGTGCTCCCCGCAGATGCAGTATTCGTAAGCAAACAGGACACAACAAAAAAAGTTGTACCTCCCGTGGCTAGTGATGTTCATTGTCGTGTGTTGGTTGTCGTAAGTTAATGTTTGTAGTACTGTTTCTTGTTATTTCTTATCAACTTGTCGTATTACTCTCGTGATGCTAGTTCAAAGTATCATGAAATAAATAAACGATGACGCCTTTACTATAGCACTATCTTTTTCGGGCTCCTTTTCTGGTGGCTTTTCAGTCGGAATCTCCGTAGACGACCCAGCCTTCGTGGATGACGACGGCTTCTTCATACGCCTCCAAAGATCATCCGTCCACTTTGATTTCTTAGCAACTGGTTGAGAATAGAAATATGACCCGACCTCTTCGTCCTTCTCCATACTATCGAACGTTTCTTTTGGAATGAATGATAATGAAACTTTACATATATGTATTTATAGGTGAAATTGACAATATTAACAAAGGTAAAACTGCAACATCATCTTGCGGTTTTGATAATGATAGTAAATGTCCATACCGTACTTAAAGTAAAACTGCAACATCATCTTGCGGTTTTGATAATGATAGTAAATGTCCATACCGTACTTAAAGTAAAACTGCAACATCATCTTGCGGTTTTGATAATCATAGTATATGTCCATACCGTACTTAAAAAATAAAAAAAAATTCAACACATTTTTTTTAATAAAGTCATAGAAAAAATTATATTTAAACAATCTATATAGAATATTGTTTAATATTGTTAATTTTTTTAAATATTTAGTTTTTTTAGTTAATATGTCGTTTTTTAAACAATCTATTTCCGAAGCAGAATATAGGGTATTTTTTTAGTTAATATGGCGTTTTTAAACAATCTATTTCCGAAGCAGAATATATCGTATTTTTTTAGTTAATATGGCGTCTTTTTTAGAATATTGTTTAGTAATTTTCTTAAATTATAATATGTTGTTTTTAACAAAGTTATTTAATAATAATAAATTGGAATTGACTGAAACACACATAAATTTATTTATGCACTAAAACGTTAAATATACAATCTACCGAGTTACAAAACAATCTATTTCCGAGATCACCAATTCCAATATTCTCCCAGACGTCGCTAATAACGGACCTTGATTCTTCAACACCGGGGTGCATTCCGCTATAGGTGTAGAAGCCGCAGAGCCGATTAAATTTGCTGCCAAAATTAGTGTACAACGGTGATGGAAGGCGCAAAACAAAAACTTATTGCAGAGTTCATTGAGTTTCTGTTTCGCGCCTTCCATCTCCATTGCTTTATTGAAGTCAAACAGGGGGCTCAGGATCAAGTTGGGATTCCAACCGTGCTCCTTCAAACAGGTACCCAATGGTCAACCCAGGATTCATTTCCAAAGTAGCACGTTGAAGAATCGCATCATCCGATGTCGCCGACGTCGCTAATCACATGATGTGATTCATCAACACCGGATGGCCTTGCCTTGACCTACAGGCTTTGTCTGGAAAGTTGACCCCCCTAAAGAGACCGTTGGAATGTCGGGGTTTGGTAGACTGGAGATTGAGACTAGCAACGACAACCAACGGCAAAATATTATAAACTACAGTGACAATGTTGCATTCTACACGTGTTATACCACGTGTTGATGTAACACCGATCTAAGTAGTTTCATGTGGATGTAACACCGATCCAAAGACACCGCTTTTTTGGACCCCAGAAAAGCGATGCAAGGCGGTGGATGAAACGGGCATCAATGCCTTTAAGCATGGCTCATCCCCGCCCAATACTGTTATAACTCCAAGTGGATGTAACATCAATCCAATGTTCCAAACGAAACTTCTCCTGTCACCACCAATGATGGAATGTGGATGTAACAACATGAAATGAGAAAATGAAAACATCATATTTTTTTGTACATCTACAGGATGAAATGGTGGTTATAGTAGGATTTTTTTTGTGGTATAGTAGGATTTTTGAACATCATGTAAATGAGATGAGAACACCGTCTTAATATGTCTCAATGTTATATAACATACATAATACATGGAAACCGCAACACGGTCATGCGCAAGGTTACTTTAATGCTGCCCCCTGCAAACATATGTGTGGTCGGGTTTAATCCCATGTGATATGTAGTTACAAAAGACCCCCTTCAAGTATTAAACTCTCGGCCATTTTTAATGAATCCGCAACATCATGTTGCGGATATAACCTTGAATCCGCAAGATGGTATTGCTTCATCACCCCTAAGTTACAAAACACCCCCATGCATTATTTTGAAGCCTACAAAAACAGCCCATAAATCCGCAAGATGATATTGCGGATTCTTCCCCATCTCTCCTACTCAGCAAAAGCCTCTCTCCTCTCCCCTCCACATCATCAAATCCGCAAGATGATGTTGCGGTTTCACCATTTTTGAAAGTTTGCTGCTGACACCCTCCAAATGCACAAAAAAATGACACTATAGCACTAGTTTGGCAAAAAAAATCTGGTTTTCTCCCTCCTTCACATGTATTAAGCCACCAATTGCCCACCTCTTTACAAGACACTTAAAGCCCATACTGGCGTTGTGAAATGTCCTTCACAACCTCAAATGTAGGGCTGGCATAACAGATTACACGAACCTGTTGATATGAACATGTTAAGACACGAACACGAAACCCTTAGACACGAACACAACATGAAATTTAATCGTGTCATTTTTTCAAACACGAACACGAACTTGTGTATAACGATAAGACACGATAAGGAACACCTAGTAAAACAGGTTAACACGACATGACACGATAAGACATGATAAACACGACAAAACACGATCAGACCTGTTAAGACACGAACACGAAACAGGTAAACACAAACACGACATGAAAATAAACAAGTTTTAACGTGTAAACCTGTTATAGACACGAAACCTGTTAAGGCTAAACACGTAACCTGTTAAAATGGTGTAGGTTCGTGTCAGGTTATCGTGTTCGTGTCTGAAGTGTCAGCCCTACTCAAATGGTCCATATAGGCGTGGCTGTGATTCGAAAACAAGTGACTAGTGATAATCAAAATCTACAAGTTGATTTGCCTATTTTATAATCCAAGCGTAGTCTAAATTAATAAATAAACATTAAAAGTTATAAATTAAAGGGAAAATGGATTTAAATACTCCCAACTATAGTCTATTGGCGGATAATACTTCCAACTATCTTTTTAGCCATTAGCACTCCAAACTTTCAACTTGTTTACTTTCATCACTCACAGACTAACAGATTCCGTTAGCCACGTCAGCTTAAAACTAACGTTTGTTAGTCTGGGAGTGATAAAGTAAACAAGTTGAAAGTTTGGAGTGCTAATGATCAAAGTGATAGTTGGGAGTATTATCCGCCAATAGGCTATAGTTGAGAGTATTTAAATCCATTTTCCCTAAATTAAAAGTCATACTGATTGAGAAGAACATGATGCACATCAATATATTAAGTTAATAAGATTAATATTTATAAAATGGTAACGTGAACTTATTAACATGTTTTGCATTGTCAGAGATAATAATAATAATATCATAGACAATTTACAACAAGTTGGCTTGTTCATACCCAACAATAAAATATAAACTTTAGCAAATTACAAGTTGAATGGTACTATTCTCAACAAATTACAAAAGTTACGTTGCGTGACATGTTAAAACAAACTTACATAGCTCTTTAAAAATACACATTTAGTATATTTTCATTACTTATAAAAATTAGAAATAGCGAGCAAAGTAACCATAGACAAGAGAGTACGAAGGAGGCAAAGATCGAAAGACATGGACATGACAAGGAGTAACATAATCCGACAGTAGATAAATGTTATTCATTATTTCTGTGTGTTGTTTGACATAAAAGAGCTCTTTTTGTTTGTTGAAAGGATATATAGAAACATAGGCCATTGATCTTGAGATTGGATGATTCAAATTATTTTTGGCAGGTTGATGAAAGGTATGCAAGAAAGGGTGAAAGTGTCTAAAAGTAACAACCTATATTGTTTACTTTCTCTCTCTATAACTTTCTATAAATCAAAATTTTCAATAATTTATACCGTGTTTTTTTAATCATTTTTATTAATATGGATAAGTTTGGGGGCCCATATCCAATACTTACTTCACCATCATTAAGCCACCAACTCCCCACCTCTTTAAATTAAAATAAATTTAATGCCCCCTAGAGGTGGTGTGTAATGCCTTTCACACCTTCAAGTCGTTTTCTTATAATCAAAAACTTCAATAAAAACACAAACGAGTACTCAAATCACACCTTCAAGTTGATTTGCCTATTTTATAATCCAAGCCTAGTCTAAATTAATAAATAAACATTAAAAATTATAAATTAAAAGTCATACCGTATGAGAAGAACATGATGCACATCAATTATTAAGCCATTCTTCCAAGCTAGGATTAATGTTTATAAAATGGTAAGGTGAACTTATTAACATGTTTTGCATTGTCAGACATAATAATATCATAGACAATTTACTACAAGTTAGCTTGTTCATACCCAACTATTAAATATAAACTTTAGTAAATTACAAGTTGAATGTTGCTATTCTCAACATATTACAAAAGTTATGTAGCGTGACATGTTAGAACAAACTTACATAGCTATCAGAATATACACTTTAAGAATATTTTCATTAGACTTATAAAAGTTAGAAATAGTGAGCAAAGTAACCATAGACAAGAGAGTACGAAGGAGGCAAAGATGGAAGGTCTTGGACATGACGAGGAGTTACATAATCCAACAGTAGATAAATGTTATTCGTTATTCATTATTTCTTTGTCTGTTATTTGACATAAAAAACTCCTTTTTTGTAGAAAGGATATATAGAAATATAGGCCATTGATCTTGCGATCGGATGATACAGATTATTTTCGGCAGGAATTTTTTGATGAAAGCAAAGCAAGAAAGGGTGGAAGTGTCTAAAAGTAATAACCTATATTGTTGACTTTCTCTCTTCATGCAATCACATGCAAATTCACCCATTATTTAAATGTCTATAACTTTTCTATAAATCAATTTTTAAATATTTTATACCATAATGATGAGTGTTTTTTTATCATTTTTTTATTAATAAGCATATGTTTGGGGTCATAACTGATAGTTACTTCACCGGCATTAAGCCTCCAACTCCCCACCTCTTTAAAATACATTTAGTGCCCCCTGGAGGCGGTGTGTAATGCCGTGCACATCCTCAACTTCTCCATATAAGGGTGTCATGTTTCGATAACAAGTGACTAATGATGTTCAAAATCTACAAGTTGAATTGCCTGTTTTACAATCTAGATATGATCTAAATTAAGAAATCAACGTTAAAAATATAAATTAAAAGTCATATTGATTAAGATGAGCACCATACGTAACAGTATATTAAGGTAGGCCATTCTTTTTTTTTTTTTTAACGTCAAATTTTAACACACTTATTCCACCTCACCTTGCACTTGTAAGGATTTGAACCCACAACCTTACATTTGTAAGGAAGAACACCATACCACTAGACCAAGAGGTCATGAGTGCCATTCTTCTAAGCTAGGATTAAATATTTACAAAATGGTAATGTCAACTTATTAACATGTTTTGCCTTAGTCAGAGATAATATTGTCAGATATAATAATATCCATACAATTTATTACAAGTTGGCTTGTTCATACACAACTAATAAAAATAAACTTCAACAAAATTACAAGTTGAATGCTACTATTCTCAACAAATTACAATATTACGCAGCGTGACAGGTGAAAATAAACTTACAAAGTTATTTGAATATACACTTTAAGAATATTCTCATAGGCTTATAAAATTAGAACTAGCGAGCAAAGTATGAAATTAAACAAGTAATTAAGCATACGCAATAGAGTACAAAGGAGGCAATGACCAAAAGACTTGGACATGACGAGGAGTTACATAATCCGATAGTAGATAAATGTAATTCATCGCTCATTTTTTTTTTTTGTCTGTTGTTTGACATAAAAAGCTCCTTTTTCTTGTAGAAAGGATATATAGAAATACAGGCCATTGATCTTGCGATTAAATGACTCAGATTATTTTTGGCAGGAATTTTGATGAAAGTTACGCAAGAAAGGGTGGAAATGTCTAAAAGTAACAACCTACATTGTTGACTCTCTCCCTACATGCAATCACCTGCAAATTCACCCATTATTTTAAATCTCCATAACTTTTCTACAAATCAATTCTTTTAAATAATCTATACTATAATAATGAGTGTTTTTTATCGGTTTTTATTAATATGCATATGTTTAGGGGGCCATACCTAATAGTTAGTTCACCGGCATTAATCCACCAACTCCCCACATCTTTAAAATACATTTAGACTATAAGGAGTGGTGGGGGAAAGAGGGGGATGAAGCGTCATGTGGCACTTGTGAGACCCTTGTGGGAGGGAAAATAATTGTGGGGAGTGGAAGGGGGGAAGAGGGAGGGAAGGAAATAATATTATATTGTGTTAAAGTTAAAAAAAAAAAAAAACTGACCAATCGCGTTGTGCCACGTGTCCCACACAATCCCCCCACGCCGATGAAGCCACCCCCGCCCCACCCCCACGCCAGCCTCCCGCCCCTACCGGCGGCGGTGTTCCCCCCTCTCCCGCCCCCACTCCTCTTAGTCTTAATGCCCCCTAGAGGCAATGTGTAATGCCTTTCACACCCTCAAGTGCTCCATGTAAAGGTGTTGATGTTTCGATAACAAGTGATCAATGATGTTCAAAATCTACAAGTTCAATTGCCCATTTTTTAATCCAAATATAGTCTAAATTAAAAAATCAAAAATAAAAATATAAATTAAAAGTCAGAGGTAATAATATCAAAAACAATTTACTACAAGTTGGCTTTTCATACCCAACTATTAAATATAAACTTTAGCAAATTACAAGTTGAATGGTACTATTCTCAACAAATTACCAAAGTTACGTTGCATGACATGTTAAAACAAACTTACATAGCTATTTGAATATACTAAGAATATTTTCATTAACCTTGTAAAAGTTAGAAATAGTGGGCAAAGGAACCATAGACAAGAGAGTACAAAGGAGGCAAAGATCGAAAGACTTGGACATCACGAGGAGTTACATAATCGATAGCAAAAAAAAATTTATTCATTATTCCTATTTCTTTGTCAGTTGTTTGACATAAAAAGCTTTTTTTTTCTTTGTAGAAAGCATATATAGAAATATAGACCATTGATTTTGCGATTGGATGATTTAGATTATTTTTGGCAAAATTTTTGATGAATGTTATGCAAGAAAGGGTGGAAGTGTCTAAAAGTAATGACCTACATTGTTACACTCTCTCTCTCTCTCTCTCTCTCTCTCTCTCTCTCTCTCTCTCTCTCTCTCTCTCTCTCTCTCTCTCTCTCTCTCTCTCTCTCTCTCTCTCTCATGCAACTTCATCCATTATTTTAAATGTCCATAACTTTTCTATAAATCAATAATGAGTATTGTTTTTTTATCAATTTTTATTAATATGCATATGTTTGGGGGGCCATACCCAATAGTTACTTCACCGACATTAATCCACCTTCTCCCCACCTCCTTAAAATACATTTAATGCCCCGTAGAGGCGGTGTGTAATGTCGTTCACACCCTCTAGTGGTCCATGTAAGGATGTCGATGTTTCGATAACAAGTGACCAATGATGTTCAAAATCTACAAGTTGAATTTCCCATTTCATAATCCAAATATCATCATCATACTTAGTTAATCCCACCAATAACAAAAGCTAAGGTAGGGTTTGAGGTGGGTAAGATATAGACAACCTTACCTCTAACCCATGGGAATAGAGAGGCTGCTTTCACTGATTACCATTTGATTTACCAGAAGTAGAAGACGAATTAGTAGCAGGTTATCAAACCGAATATTCTGGTATAAAATTTTGTTTATTTTACGTTGCTTCATATTTAAATCTACTAATTTCTTCATTATTTGTAAGAGTTAACCCGTGGGAATAGAGAGGCTGCTTCCAGTGAGACCCCCAGCTCGATAGTGGCTTTGTATCAAGCCTTGGACATAAGGCACATAACACTTAGCAATCGGGACGAACCCAATTAGTGCATGTACCCCCTTGTCTTTTAGCTATCAACGCCACCACATGATGCATACTGAACCATCGTCATTTTTAACGTTATTTTCACGAAATTAGTAAAATAACGTTAAAATTAGTGCAACTTTACTTTTGCCCCCGAAGGCCACATATATATACATTATATGTGCACAACCGTAAGGGGCTTATTAAATCAACATTAAAAATATGAATTAAAATTCAGAGATAATAATGTTTGAGATAATAATATCATAGACAATTTACTACAAGTTGGCTTGTTCTTACCCAAAATATAAACTTTTGCAAATTACAAGTTGAATGTTACTACACTCAACAAATTACAAAAGTTACATAGCGTGACATGTTAAAATAAACTTACATAGCTATTTGAATATACACTTTAAGAAAATTTTCATTAGATTTATAAAAGATAGAAATAACGAGCTTGTAACTATGGACAAGAGAGTACGAAGGAGGCAAAGATCAAAAGACATGGAAATGACGAGGAGTTACATAACCCGACAGTAGATAAATGTTATTCATTATTCATTAATTCTTTGTTAGTTGTTTGACAAAGAAATTGAGGTTTGAAAGTTGTTGCCCCAATCAATTGTGCCTCATTCCCTCTCTCAATGAACTCTGTATTAAGTTCATTTTCCAAGAAAGAGTCCTTGCCTTCGAAGTCGTTAAATGATAATGTAGTGGAGATGGTCTATGGGGTAATATGAACACTTGTTTCACCAATTTTTGACACAATGACTGTTGGATTTTTGTCTGTGAACAGAGTCTCGGCGTTCAACTAAAAGGTTTGGAGAGTGTCCACGTAGATGGGGGCTTTGGCGGCTAAGATTGGAGATATTTCGAGTTCACAAGAACTTCAATTATCGAGTGAAATAGAGTGTTTTTGTCGGTTTTGACCAGGTATGGGAGATAGTTGTAAAGGGTTATGACTTGGAGATCTATGACAATGATTGTATTAGATGAAATGGAATGAAGTTTGTTTGTAACAAGTGTGAAAACCACATTTAGAATTTTTGAATTAAATGAGACAGTGTAAACTCTATTTGGGTGGAAGGGAGTTTTATAGGATGAAGAAGTGATGCTAACGTGGCCAAAGGCCAGTTTTTGAGAACAGACGTGGCATGCATCTTACGAAGATCTGATGGCCAAGATCTGTCTCACATGGTAAAAACTGTTTGGATAATGGTAATGGATCATAGTTGTTTGAGAACATATGTCGCCAAGTCAACAGATGATAGAAAACAGTGGATACCTTTCTATAGTGGTATAGTTTGGTCAAACAGACGTTGATTTTAATGAAATAGTGGTTTCTTTATCTGAACCGACTTTAAAGTATCTGAACAGATGTTAAACCAAAACTATTTTTAAGGATGAAATTTTTTATTTTTCTACCAAAATTGTTATATTTTTATTTATGGAAAATAGATTTGCTTTTAATCCATATTTAACATGCTAATTCGAGAGATCAACCTTACAAAGGTAGATGCGTCTAAAGCTTTTGTCAACACATATCTCGGTTGATCATTTGTTGCAACATGATGCAGATAAATCAAACCTTTTTCATAGATGCCCCTTACAAAATGGTGTCTGATGTCGTTATCCTTGGTTGTTGAATGAGATACTGGATTTTAATGATGTTTTCAGTTGCTTGACTGTCCAACGTAAGTGGAGTCTTTAGGGCAATCACATCAAAATCCAGTAGCTGATTTTGAAGCCACATAAGTTGGGTTGTACAACTTGCAGCGGCAATGTATTCAGCCTTCGTTGTTGTTGTTGTTATTGTTGTTAAACAATTGCTTTCTTTTTGCTTTACCAAGAGACCAAGGCATTGCCTAAGAATTGGCACCCTCCTGAAGTGGACTTCCTTGTTGTAACACCCCAACCGATGGCGGAAACATCGGGATGTCACGTATTGACGATTGTTCAGTAGCTCATGGTAAATAATACATTTCAATAATTAATTTAAATAAATTACATACAATTGTTCTACAAGAATTTACACATCAAATGAGAAATACTAAATATGCATCTTCAAGCATTAACTCTAGTCTTCAAGCAAAGCTATAACCTGAAACATGTTAAGTTTGAAAATATTTTGGGTCAACAAAAGTTGGTGAGATTTACATAGGTTTGAATATTGAATAAAAACTTGTACAATTCGAGTGTCATGGCAAGTCTAGTCCATATGTGAAAACAATACTACCCGGTAAATCATGTGCATAATCAAACCTTGTGACTAGAATATTGTGGTCCATCCCGTACGCATATGGTTTACTCGTTTATGTTACGATAACAATCACCCACGCTACCTATGTAGGAGGTACACGTATCCGGGTGGGGTTGTCAGTCCAATAGATCTATCATTGTGTATCGTTGGCTTGTACGGAGTTAATGATTATGCTAGAATAATTGTGCTTACCATAGTAATGTTTAAGACATAATGCAACATAGAATAACACATGGACACTTATGTTGAATTGTAATTTGATGTTGTAACATGTTTCACCCCAAAATAGTGAAATGGTAAAAGAGGCTATGTAAACTCACCTTAGTGTTAGAATGGAGACCCTTGATATATAAATAAATGTGGCTCGTGTATGTCCAAATATCACCCTATTTCAAGGTAATAAATAAGTGTTGGGGAAAACTTAATAAGTATAAGTTTCCTAGTCTAAAGTATGCTAGGTTTCCAAATTTGGGGATTAATAATTGATTTATGATTAAATTAAAATAATTGTTAATAACTTAATAAATAAAGAAATAATTAATAAGAATATTTCTAACCAATATTAATTAAAGGTAGTTGTACTGTAATGTAATAAATGTGAAAATAATTTTTATAAAATTATTTTCTTAATTAATGAATATATATATATATTAATACTTATTCGTCAAAATATAGACTTAATATTTAAAAATATTAAAATTTATAAATTTCAAATCACAAAAATTATATTTCTGATATAAATGATTAATAATAATTTATGTGAAATTTTGATGTAAAAATAATGAAAAATGAATTTATTATGATTTATTTATGATTAAAATATCAAAAATCGATTAAAAATATTAAATAAATGATTTTTCTGAAATAAAATTTATTTCTGAAATGTTCATTGATTTATAAGTTTAAAATAATTTTTGTGGGATTTTATAAATTCGTTTTGATATTTTTATAGAATTTTGAAGTTATAAATGAATAAACTTGTAATATTTATAATATATAATAAATAAATAATTTTTGAAAAACTAAAAGTTGGATATTAAACTTTATCATAAGACTGACTTAAAATAGATTTTGTAGAATTTATAAACCATGTTTAGTATTTAAAATCTATTTTTAAACATAATTGTAGATTATATAGGTATAAAGGAAATAAAAAAAATGGTTGTATCTGCCAAGGCTCGAACCCGAGTCCTTGGCCGGTTCATATGTTTTAAAATCACAAGCCAGACCAGCTGGTCTGACCCTGAGAACGATTAATTAGTGAATCCAAATAATTATATAGGCTTATTGTTAGTTCACGAGTTTGTTTTAGAAAAATAAAAAGCGACGACGGGGATCGAATCCTTGCAATGGGCCGGCTCCCACGTTTAATTTAGCAGCATCACACCAACTGATCTGTTGGTCAGTTGGTGATGAATTCCAATCTGTTTAAATTATAACCGGTGCCTGCGTGAGCCATTATCCCCAATCAAACACATATAAACCCTAACTATTTCAATTGGTCAAATCAAAGATCAATAGCCCCTGAAACATTGGGGCTATTGTTTATAACATACCGAAAAACAAAACCAAACAACGAATTAAAGCTTACAGTATATGTTTTGCTCGTTTGATCCGATCAAAGACGAAACCAAAAAAAAGACGATTGAAACTGGATGGAAAGCGTTTATTAACAGAAATTGATTGTGGGATATTGTTTATCGGTGGTATTAGGCTCCAGGGAAGAGTGCAATTTATACTAACACCAACGAATCGAATGATTTAGAAAGTTTGAGCCACATTTAAACGTATACGCGTATATAATCAATTTTTGGTATGTTTTGATTGCAATTGGCGTGTAAAGAACGCGTAGGTCCTGGCCATTCAATAACTTCCAAAAATCAGAACCAATGGACGCGTGAATCCAGCTTGATTTGAATGGGTTTGTTCACAGTTGACTTTCTAAAGTCAACTGTGTAACTATGGAAAAAGGGGTTAATTTTTTTAGGCTTGAATAATAATTACAACAAGGGGTTGTAGCCTGATTGGTTTCGTTGTGTGAGTGTAGGTCTGACCCGGTTGTGGAAACGGGTTCGAGTCCCGGTCCACTCAATTATTATTATTTTTTTTGGCAATTATTTCTTTAAAACTATGTTATTATAAATTCATAATATGATTATATAAGCCCGAAAGTGACACGAAATATTTTTAGAACGTACAAAAGTGTCGAAATACAAATAATTATTAGGTAAAACATATATTGTTTAAAACAATACATTCTTTTTATTAATTAAAAATTTAGGGAAAATTCGCGATGTTACACTTGTGGTTTGACAACCAGCAAAATCACTGTCTCAATAACCTGATAGCTCAATAATTTCATTAGCAGGATACCAGATATCAAGTGTGGGAGCACCTTTTAGGTATCTAAATTTCCTTTCTACAACTATAAGATTTGACTTTCTAGGTGATACCTAAGAATTGCATGTTGGGGATAAGGTTCTCTTGAAGGTATCACCATGGAAAGGTGTCATTCGTTTTGAAAAACAAGAAAAGCTCAACCCTCGATATGTCAGACAATTTGAAATCTTAGAACGCATAGGCCCCGTGGCCTACAGGTTAGACATACCTACATGTATCCATGTGTCACTATTTTTGTTTCATAACAAAACCATATTGAAAAATTATGAAAAATCATTAACCACAACTAGGTTTTAAAAACTCATAAGTTGTGATAGTTTACAAGAAAAATTCTTAAAAATCATGGATTCATCCAAATGGGATGAATCCACTTGGAAAAGTTACAAACTCATTTACCTAGCTACTATAAAAAATTCATAGTCTAACTCTTTGTAAATCTTGAGTTATGACCTTTTGGGACTTTAATATGTTGATTAAGTATTTTTCTAAAAATCATTTTAATAACTGTTGGATCAGTATTGCTCTTTTGTATAAACTTGCTAATGAACACTTAGGTGTTTAGCAAGTTTTTGATCAGTGATAGCACAGCGGAATGTTATGAGTTTAAAGCTATATTTATCAACAGGAGTTATAACTCCCCCTGGATTGAAAAACTAATAAATTATAAGTATTTATTGAGAATCTAAGTATTGAATGAGAATGAAACACTTCAACAGATTCTCAATAAATATGAAATGGAAATAACAATAATGTGTGTTGAAGGATTTCTGTATTAAAATCAATGTCTAAAACAGATGGATGAACCCTTCTATTTATAGACTTTACAAATACATGAACCTTGCCAAAAAAGCAAGTTCAGAAACAAGTTGCAACAAGTTGCAGTCTTGGAACTTGTATATAAAGCAAAAGTAATACTAAAGTAATAAACTACTGATACAAAAAGGCGGTGGAAAAGATCTTCACATAAGTATTGATGAATGACAAACTACTGATGAGTAGTTTGTCTTCAGTAGTTCTTCAGTAGAAGTGTCTGGTTTGAACTTCAGAACTTCTGATGACTTCTCTTCTTCAGCACTTGTGGAATCTCTTCTTCAGCAGTTTGATCCTTCTTCTTCAGCAGTTCTATACTTAGAATATTTTGACAGAAGCGAATTAGACTAAGGTTTGCAAAAGTGGTTTCACCAATCCTTTTTGTCCTAACAATCTCCCCCTGGATTGATGAAGCCAAAACCTTACTAATTCCTTATTGTTCTTTTCTGTCCTTCACAATTTTCCATATTCCTTTGAACATGGAATTCTTCAGCTTGTTCAGCTGTTCATCAGTGAGATACCCTTTCTGTGGTTCTAGATATTGGATTGTAAGCAGGTCTTTAGTTGATAGCTTCTTCAGATCATTCATCGACCTATAGGCCCTGCTTGTCTGATCTCTTCTTGTCACAAGTACTGAGTTGTTATCAGTAAAGGACCATCTGATGATTGGTACCTTAGACTTGTCAAAGTCTAAAGTGTAGGTAACCATGGTGGTACCCTGGGATTCTCCTGAGTGTTGGATGTTTTCAACTTCAGTGACTCTCAGGTGGGATTCACTTCCTTGTTGTTGTTGCATCACATTAGGTAGTTGAAATGTTGGTAAATGATGTTCAGTAACTAACTTAGTGTGCAGTTTATCTTTGATGGTTTTCTGAATTTGATAGGCAAAGGTGGAAGGATCCCTGAATTGTGTGATCAGAGGTTTTTCTTCTATGTCAAAGTCAGAATGGACTACTGTACTACCTTCTAGTAGTACCATTCTGAAATCAGTCTTCACATTTTCCTCTGATTTCTTCTTCTGAGTAGCTGGTCTTCTTTGAACACCAGAAGTTCTAACTACTGAAGTTGATACTTCAGCAGTTTGAAACTTCTCTGGATTTGCAGCCCTTGCAGCCTTATATTTTCTATAAGTGTCCACTAATCTTTCTTCTTTCCATTTGGACACAGAGGCTTTTGAACCATAACCATTTGCTACTAACTCTTCTATCATCTGAGCTCTCTTGGCTTTTGTATCTTTACTTGTTGCAAGTTTGTCTGCAATAAGTTGAGCTCTTCTTGTCAGCTCTTCCATGGAGAGTCTCTTTAATGTGTTGGCTTTGATTTTGCTGTTCTTTGTAATGTAAGACATCAGTTGATGTCTTTTATCTTCCTCAGCAATCTTGTCTAGGCTAGCCTGTCTTTGGAGTTCAGCTTCATAAGCCTGTAGCTTTTCATCCAGGCTTAGGTCCAAGTCATCCCTTTCTTCCAGTGTTTTCCAAATCTGATCTTCTCTGGCCTTCTTTTGGGCTGCCACTAAACTCTTCTCAAGAAGTTCTGCTGATTGTGAGATTGGAGAAGGGTTTAGTACAGTCATAGTTGTAATAGGCATAGGAGGAACAAAAGTTGGTTGAATGGGTTCAGTTGATCTGGAAGGCTCTTGTTCAGCAGTTTGAGTTTTGGAAGTGTTAACTTCTGATGGGTTGACAACAACTGAAGGTTTGTCAACTACTGAAGGATTGTCTTCAGTACTTTCTGATTCTTCATCAGAAGTTTGTCCATCAGAGGTTTCTTCATTGTGCCCTTGGGATTCATTAGTCTATTCAGCATCTTCTACTTCTTGAATAGAGACACCAAATTGTTGGGCCAGTTTTTCTTTCCTGGCTTGATCTCTTTGATCTCTTTCTAGGATAGCCACTCTTGCCTTTCTCCTGGCTTCAAGTGTATCCATAGGTTCCTTAATTTTCTCCCCCTTTTTGGCTTCATAAGTTTTTGAAGTTGAACCTTGGGAGAACTGACCTGTAAGATTAGCAATCTGTTTGCTGTTGTAGTCAATCTTGTTGGACAGATCATTTATCTTTGTCTGTATCACTCCAAATTGGTTCTTCATGGATAGCTCCAAGTTAGCTGTGTATGTTTGGAAGTGATTCTTGATGAGGGTGTTCATCATGTGGTATAAGGGACCATCTGGGCTGCATAGCTGGTTCATGTCTATGCTTGTTTGCCCAGGGAATTGGGTAGGCATTTGTAGTGAGGGGTGTGTTTTTGGTTGATCTTCTTTTTGTACAGAAGATGCCACTCTAGGGGAATCAGGGATTGAGTGGTCTTTAACCTGATCTGGTGTGACTAGCTTCTTGAGCATAGATACACCAGGTGCAGGACCTTCACTTGTAGCCGTCAATTCAGTAGTTTGGTGTTTTGAAACATCATCCAAGTCAATGGAATCATCTGAATCCCTAATTACATCCTCAATGAGGACTGTATCAGTTACATCATGAGCTGATCCCAACTCAGTTGTCTCATGTACCTCTTTTTCTTGGTTCAGAGGATTTCCTACCTCAGGCATTAAGCCTTCATCAGTAGTTGCCACAGTTGAGGTCTTAGCTATGTTACTTCTATCCTCAGGTCCACCACTGGGTGGTAAATGAGTAGTAGCAGCCTCAAAAGTACCAAGAGTTTCTAAGTTTGGGCTTAGAGACCCTGGTTCATCCTCATCTCTTTGGTTAGGGCTTTGAATGTCCACATCCATGTCAAATTCTGAGGCTATGTCCCCTGTTTGATGTGGTTGTTGGGGACTGACATGTGTAGATGGGACTTTCTCTTTTAGCCCAGAGAGAAGTTTGGCTATTTCAATATCTGGTTCAGAAAGTTGGGGTGCTGGTTCAGTAGTTTGGCCAATGGGTTCAGCAGTTTCAAAAGAGTAATCAATAGGAATAGTTTTCTTAAGTCTTTTTCTTTTGAAAAGAATTGTGATTGGTGCTCTTGGTGGGGTTTGAGATGGATGAGACTGAGAGGATGTTTCAGTCACATCTTTAAGAAGTGCAGATTGCACAATAGGTTGTTCAGGCATCTCAACCTCCTGAACAGCTTTTCTTTTAGGTTTGGTGGGTTTTTGTTTTTGTACCTTGGGTTTCTTGGCCTTTGGGGGTGTAGGTTTGGAAGATGAGGGTTCCATGGGGACTGGTTCTGGTTCCCCTTGGTCATCTTCTGGCCAGGCAGCCTGTTTGTTGTGCCTTGAGTATGCTTGTGAGGTTAAGGGTTTTAAAATTTCAGTTTTACCCACAAGCACCTCATCACCCAGTTCTTTTATTATGCATTGCATAATGAACCTTGGATATAACAAAAACATCTTTTTAGTGTTATTATGATGTAACACCAACTCATTAAAGAAAAGTTTTGATGCCCTGAAATTTGTTTCATTCACAATGGAATGAAAAATTGGTTGAAAGGTAAAGGGCATCTGGTCATAAGACCCTGTTTTAGGACTCAAGCACATAATTATATAATGAAACAAAAGTTTGTATTTTGGTTCAAAATACTTTTTAAAGATGGTAGCTTGTGAGAGAGTACCTTGATAACCACATTCAGTCATGGTTAGGTGGATTGCAGAGTTGTCAAACTTTTCAGGGGCATTTACATCATTCAACCCCAGTCTGTCTGCAAGTATGGCTAGTGTGATGGCCATTTGTCTCCCTTTGATTGTTGAGTTGAGGGAGATAACCTCATCGTCCACCATCACTGTCTCAGCGTTTGCCAAGAACTCATTGAGAGTTTCAGGATGTATTGGTGGGTCTATTGTGAGAGCGGTGAAATATTGGGATTTGACGACGAGATCAATGATCTCATCGTATTGGGACCAGCCTTCTTGTTTTTCTAAGTAGGCTCTGAGATTGTGTCCCTGTTTAAGAACTAAAGCCATGTGGTTTGTGTGTGTATGAATCGAACAGTGTTTTTGCAGGTTCAGGGTTTGAGAGCTTTCTTGAGAGAGAAGGAGGGAATTTTTGTTTTTGAATGGATAAGTGTTGATAAAGGTATTTATCAGAAGTTTTAAACCGCTTAGAACTTCTTTATTAGAAGTTTTAAACCGCCTAGGTCAAAAAGCTTCTTTATCAGAGGTTTTAAACCGCCTAGGTCAAACTGCTGATGTGGGAAAAGTCTGATTTGCCCTTTTTGACTAAACTGCTGATGAAGAATTATTTTCATCAGTAGTTCCCACTTTCTCTTCAGTAGTTTTGAACAGCTGATGAGAAATATTTTATAAATACTTTATTCATAACTTCTGAAGGTTGTTTTATCAGAAGTTAATCACTTTTCAGAAAATATCCCCATACTGATGTTTTGTTCATCAGTAGTTTCTCTCTTGTTTGTTTTTCAGAAGTTTTTCAATTTTTGAAAATAGATGTAAGTGAAAAATAAAAAATTTGTGCAGAAAAGTAAAGAGAAACACTTACAAATTTAGCATCCCTAGCATGGATACTAACTTCTGAAATGTTGATGTGTCAAGGGGTTTAGTGAATATGTCAGCTATTTGATTAGCTGTTGCTACATGTTTCACTTCAATCTTACCTTTTTCATAGCAATCTCTTATGAAATGATACCTGATTTCAATGTGTTTAGTCTTTGAAAACTGAACAGGATTTTGAATGATGCTAATGGCAGATTTGCTGTCTACAAGCAATGGTGTCTTGGTTTCTTTGATTCCTTAATCAAGAAGTTGATATTGGAGCCATTGTATCTGTGATGTACAACTTGTAGCTGCAATGTATTCAGCTTCAGCAGTTGAAGTTGCAACAGATGTTTGCTTCTTTGATTGCCAGGACACTAGACAGTTTCCCAAGAATTGACAACCACCAGATATTGATTTTCTTGACATTTTACACCCTGCATAGTCACTATCTGAAAAAGCTGATAACTTGATATTGCTTGAAGCAGGATACCAAATTCCAAGTGTTAGAGTTCCTTTCAGATATCTGAAGATTCTTTTGACTGCAATGAGGTGTGATTCCCTAGGAGCTGATTGATATCTAGCACAGACACATGTTGAAAACATAATATCTGGTCTAGAAGCAGTTAGATATAGAAGGGAACCTATCATACATCTATACATGGTTTGATCAACCTGTTTTCCTTGATCATCTGGTTCAACTTGTGTGGTTGGTGTCATAGGAGTGGAACATGATTTACAGTCTTGTAAAGAAAATTTGTTTAATAATTCTTTAACATATTTTGATTGATGTATAAAAGTTCCATTTGATTGTTGTTTAATCTGCAGTCCCAGAAAGTACTGCAGTTCTCCCATTGTACTCATCTCAAATTTTGATTGCATGAGTTTCTTAAATTCATCACACAATTTTGTGTTTGTTGAACCAAAAACATATATTTGAACAAGTAAGACATGATTTCCAACATGTTTTATGAAAAGAGTTTTATTAATGGCACCTCTTGTGAAGTTATTTTTGAGTAAAAATGTTGAAAGTGTGTCATACCAGGCTCTTGGAGCCTGTTTGAGCCCATAAAGAGCTTTGTCTAGTTTGTACACCCACTCAGGATGAGAAGGATCCTCAAACTCAGGTGGCTGACAAACATACACTTCCTCTTTTATCTTTCCATACAAAAATGCAAATTTGACATCCATTTGATAAACTTTTATTTTGTTGGAAATGGCATAGGCCAGAAATAACCTGATGGCTTCAAGCCTTGCAACTGGAGCAAAGGTTTCATCATAGTCAATTCCTTCTTCTTGAGAGTAACTGTGACACCCGGCAAATTCTGGTTAACAACATTGTCTAGATGAAAGTCTACCTTAGCGAGTCACGCGTATATTATACGTAACGAGGGTTAGCTAGATAGCTAGAAAGGACATACGTGCATTGTCTCGGGTTTGAGACAACTTACAAAACGTTTTCTAGTCCGGTTTGGACATCTAGGGACTAATTAACCTGCGGGTTATGAGATGCTTTGACTCCTTGTGTGGGTCGGGTTCTGACTCCTTGTGTGAGTTAACATGTGATTTCATGATTAGTGAACCTCGGACGTTGGTGAATAACAAACTTATGTGTCTCGGTGATATCTGACAAACTTATGTGAAAACCATACGTGATTATGTGAACCTAAACCGAACACGTTAATAAAAATTATTAAAAGTGGAGTATGAGGTTGATTAGGGTCTTAACGCATGGGGTTACACTTGTTACGGTTCGAAATAACGAAAACGTCAAAGGATAACGCGTCGGGAGGCGAAACGAAACAAAAGCGCGCCACCCGGACCTGTGAGCGGCCGCTCACAGGCTCCGAGCGGCCGCGCGAAGGGGACTGACGGGTTTAAACCGCCTCAAACTCATATTTAAACATCCTTAACTCCCATGCAGCCCTCATACTCAACCCTAATCGCCCCCTTACTGCCCCACACGAATATTTCACTCCAAAAACACCTGCTAAGGCTTAAGATCATCAATTGGGAGGCTCCAAGGCGCGCGATTGATTGATTTGAAGAGCTAAGGGTATAACTCATGATTTCTTATGCTTTTTACTTTATGTTTTATTGTAAAAATCCTATAACAAGTTTGTCCAGGTCTGATTGGATTTAATAAACATTAAATCATGAGTCTTTTTGAAGATTAAACGGATTAAACCTATTAATAAACGCGTAGTAACATCATAGGATGCTTGTTGCGCAAGTTATTGGTGTTTTGATCTTAAAAGCTTTGATCTTGACATGTTTGATAATAGGATCTGATGGAATAGGTGTTAGGAAAGTTGTAGGATGATTATTAGGTATTATTGATTGATAATATACAACTAGGGTTTGATATAATTGATGATATTGTACGATCAGAATCTGGACAGATTCTGAAAGTCGACTTGTAGGGTCTGTTTCGTGGCTTGAAAACAATTGATTTGATCGATTCTTTGCATGATTGTAACGTACAAGGTCTTAGCTTTTCATAATGGGCAAAACCATCGAATTTGGACATCGTTTGAGTCGTTTTTGGAATTTTAATTGATTAGGGGTCATATCAGATTTTCGGATTTGTAAATTGGGTTAACTTTAAATGGTCATAACTTGAGATTTACAAGGAATTAGATTATGAAATTTTTACAGTAGGTCAATACTGGAAAAATAGAGCTTTTCCAAGTGGATTCATCTCGTTTGGATGAATACACAATTGTTAAGAATTTTCCTACTAAACTGACCTGTTGAGGAGATTTTCTGGACCTAGCTGTGTTGTACGAATTTTCATAATTTTTGTGTTTGGAATTGAGACAAAACAAAAATAGGTATTGTCGAGTGAATCCCAAAGTAAATTCAGTAAAAATTTGGGAGGTTAACTCACTGGTTTGCTATTTTAAATAAATTAGTTTTGATGGCGCACAATCTGTCCTGAAAACACAGATTGTGTATTATGTGCTTCTGTGATTAATTGAGGTCTTAGGTGGTATGGAATTGACATGAAACTGAAGTACACTTGTCTGAGACACATACGGAATGTAGAAACTAATTGTAACCAACGTATTCACCAACGGGTCCGTAGGGTTTACTATTGCATGTAGAATCACTAGGCGTCGCATACACACTTTTGAACATTTAAAACGCCTTGGACAAACGAGTTATGTGGGTAATGATATTACGCCTATACTCACTAAGCGACACTGTTATTAGGGTGTCGGTAGCATATATTGCTTGCTATTCGGATTCTTTGCTTGCACGTTAAGGTGAGTTTACGGCCCCTCTTTTAAACTGGTTTCATATTTCGGGGGAGAAAACATGTGTTAAAACGATTATTTGGTAACTACTGTCATACTATGGGTTTCTATTGTGTACTACACGATCTTTGGAAGTCCCGGGGGGAACCATGAATGTGCGGGTTTGCACAACGGGGAAATGTGAATAGCGCTATTGGGAGTGACCAACCCCGCTCGTCGACTTGGAGGGTCGGCGGGTGCATATTGTCTCAAACAGGAACAACAGGAACAACAGGAACTTACATCGGGCATACTTTTGGTATTCGCGTTAGTAATGGTTTTCCAATCGTGGTAGTAACAAAACGTACGCCTAGCTAGCGTATACTGGTTTTCTATTTGTTATAGTATGGACAGGTGGACTTGGTACTTGGATACAAAACCTGTAAACTCACCAGCATTTTTGTGCTGACGTAAACTTTTACATGTTTTCTCAGGTCGCTAAGGTAGCACAATGGAACTAGGGCGCACGCGTCTGCACGGCGTCTAGTTAGAGTCGCATGGTTTTCATATGTTGAACAATTGGTTTACTCTTAAGATACTGTTTTGAATAAGCTTCCGCTGTAAACGGGAATTTTAAACATTGTTTTGAAATTACATTATGTTCATGTTAGACTTGTTTATTGTGATCGTTGGTTTGGATCCTGGTTTGTCATGCGCCTCGCGGTAAAACTCCGCAAGTGGATTTTGAGGGTGTGACAGTAACCTTGTACTACCAGTCTTGCCTTGTTCTTTATTATAATACCAGCTTCATCTTGTTTGTTCCTGAAAACCCATCTTGTGCCAATTGGTTGCTTGTTTGGTGGTAAGGGACAGATTTCCCAAACCTGTTGCTTGTTGAATTGAAGAAATTCATCTTGCATTGCCTGCACCCAATTGTTGTCTTTGAGGACTTCCTGGTACTTCTTTGGTTCCAACTGTGAAATAAATGCTGAGAAGAGACAAAAGTTGGAGAGCTGGTTTCTTGTAAGAACACCTGATGCAATATCACCCATGATTTGATCAAGTGGATGGTCTTTGTGTTCGATCAGTTGTTGTAAACCACTGACAGGTGTTGGTGGCTCATGTTCTTCAAACAAACTACTGAGGTCTATTATATCTGGTTCAGCAGTTTCAGTGTCTTCAGTAGTTGCAGGTGCTGAAGCAGATGTTTGAGTTTGTCCTTCAGTATTTGTTGAATCAGAAGTTTGTGAAACTTCTGATGGTTTTGAAGTTGACTTAATGACTGTTTGAGGAGTCCATGGTGCTGGATCCTCATCATCAAACCTTTGATCACCATAATAAGTAGGTTTGGATGAAGTGACAGTCTTTTCAGGTCCAAAATGGAAGCTGTCAAGGTCAAAAAGTTCAGCAGGATGTGTTGGAATGAGAGTGTGTTTTGACTCATTGAACTTGACATTCAGTGTTTCTTCTACTATCCTGGTTCTTGAGTTAAAAACCTTGTAGGCTTTTCTAGTTGAAGAATAACCAAGAAAGTAACCTGAATCAACTTTGGCAGCAAACTTTGAAATAGATTCCTTAATGTTCAAGATGAAACATTGACACCCAAAAGCCCTGAAAAAGGAGATAAGGGGCTTCATGCCATGAAGAACTTCATAGGCAGTCTTTGAATGTCTCTTGACAATAAGAACTCTATTTTGAACATAACATGATGTGTTAACTGCTTCTGCCCAAAAGTATAATGGTAGGCCAGAATCAGCTAACATTGTTCTTGCTCCTTCTATTAAAGTTCTGTTCTTCCTTTCTACCACACCATTTTGTTCAGGAGTTCTAGGAACACTTAATTGTCTAATAATCCCTTTAGACAAACAGAATTCATCCAGAGTTTTGTTCCTGAACTCTGTCCCATTATCACTTCTAATGGTTTTGACAGGTAGAGAGTATTGCTTCTCTACTTGTAGAATGAAGAACTTGATGATTTCAGCAGCCTCATCCTTGGAAAATAAGAAGAATATGTAACATCGCGCATTTTTCCCCAAGTGTTGGGTTAATCAAATCACCACTTTACCCACCAAGTACTCCTTATATGATTTTGAAAATAATATATATATAAATATACATATATTTCTTTTATTTATCACTTTATAATAATAATAATAATAATAATAATAATAATAATAATAATAATAATGATATTGTGGATAAAAATCTGAATAGTTAAGTTTTGTCTTAACCCAGTCAACTATTGGCCCACCAGACAAGCCCAACCCATGATAAACAACCCGGCCCAAAGGTCTCGTCTTCCTCCTCTCATCCGGTTGACCAACCGGTCAAAAACTAAAATTCCGGCCAGTTCCCAAAACTGCTTCTCAATCACGATTAATGGCCCGCGTGCTTTCAGCCTTTGACCAACGCTATTAGACTCATTTTAAACTCGTCAAACCCGCATTCATTGTGATGTCCGTAATTTCCGGCGACCCTGAAAATTTACCAAAAACTTTAACGCGTCTCGTCAAGTATAAATAGGACACTCTTCAACCCGGAAACCTCACACCAAACCAACCCCCACTCTCTTTTCCGGTTAAAACGCTCTGCTCGTGCCTTTATTTTGATCGCCGGCGTCAAGTTTTTCCGGCCACCTCTATTACCTTCCAAATCTTCGTCAATTCAGTAATAATCTATGCCATTCTGTTCATAATACACGGTAATGCATCAACCCTCTAGTTAATTGGATTTTATCAGTGGTATTTGAGTCCAATTAACCGGAGATTAATCTAGGGTTAAATTGGGGAAGAAGGCTTGAATCTGTTAAGGTATAAAAGATTTTATGAATGCTTTAAACTCGTTCTCAGGGTGTGGCTTGGTGGTGGCCACACTTGTGATTAAGCCCAACCCGGTCATAGACCCGGGTTCGAATCCCATAACCACCATATAATTTTTTTTTGATGGATTTAAATATATAATTTTAATTCTAAACTTTTGTTGTACATTTTAAATACCAAAACAACTTTATAAATCCTATAAAATTTATTTTATGCATTTTAAATGGTTAAGTTTATCACACAATTTTTAGTTTTTCAAAAATCTTTTATTTATTATATATAATAAATATTATAAATTTATTCAATTATAATTATAAAAATTCTATAAATATATCAAAACCATTATATAAATTTCCACAAAAATTATTCTGAGTTTTTATAACATTAAGCTTTACTGAAATAATTTTTATTTCTGAAAAATCATTTATTTAATATTTTTAATCAATTTATGTTAGTTTTAATCATAAATAAATCATAATAAATTCAATTTTTAATATTTTTGCACCAAAATTTTATATAAATTATTTCTGATTATTTGGAACAGAAATATAATTTTTAAACTAAGAATTCTTTAATTTTAGTTTTTTTAAATATTAAAATTAAATTTTGACAATTTGTAATAAATAGATTAAATATTCTATTTTAAAGAAAATAACTTTATAAAAATTATTTTAATACATTAAACTCATTATTGTGACCATCTTAAATTCAAATTTTATAAAAAAAGATTTTTGTATATTTATTTACTAAATTTCTCTCAATTATCAAACATTTTTATTATTAATCAAACGAGCATTTATCCCCAATTCAAAGCCCTAGAACATATACATTTGTAGACTAGATAAACTTAGACATATTTATTACCTTATTATAGGGTGATACTTGACACATTTGGTCAACACCACTATTCAATTTTTCAACAGAAATAACATTTTGCTAAGGTGAGTTTACATAGCCCATTTCTCTATTTTCACTATTTTTGGGGTGAAACATGTTTAAACATTTTATACTATCACCTACTCATATTTACTTGTGATTCAATTACATCATCATTCTATCATTTGACTGTAACAAAAAGACACAGTACAATCATTAACAATGATCAAGCCGCCTGTTTAGATTATAGCGCTATAGGTCTGACAAACCCATCCCCCCGCATAAATTCAGGGATGATCGAAAACAGTAACAACATTAGACTAACTTGCGAGTTAGGCCTCAGTCGACACAAGGTTTGATTGTACAAAGACGCATTGTTACATGTCGGAATCATACTCTATCATCATACAACTATGATTGTTGTACAAACTATTGTTATCAACTATATTCAAAAACCTATGTATTCTCACCAACATTTTGTTGACCCAAAATATTTTCAACTTAACATGTTTCGGGTTCTACTTGCTTGAAGATTTGAATTAATGCTTGAAGATGTGTGCATAGTTTTATTCAATTTGATGTACGAATTCTTGTAGAACAATTGTATGTAATTTATTTAAATCATATAATGAAATTTATTGTTTACCATGAGCTACTGAACAATCATCAATAAGTGACATCCCGATGTTTCCGCCATCGGTTGGGGTGTTACAGAATACCCATGTAAATCTTTAATAGTCATCAATGATGACTAAGCAGTACTTATTTTTACCAAGGCTCATGATTTTTACAGACCCAAATAAGTCCATATGGAGTAGTTGAAGACATGTAGTTGTTTTTGATTCTTCAATAGACTTATAGGAGGACTTATGCTGTTTTCCCTTTAAACAGGATACACAGTGTTCTTCACACTGGTATACTTTTAAGGGTAGACCTCTGACCAAGCCCATTTTTGTGACTTTATTTATGGTTTTAAAGTTCACATGGCCAAGTCTCCTGTGCCAGAGATCAGTCTCTGAAGTTGATGCCTTTGAGAAGAAACAGGCAGTGTTGTTCAGTACTTTGTCTTTTTCAATGTCCACTGCATAGACATTGCCACATCTTTTGGCTATTAACAAAGTATGATCTTCAATAATCTTCTCTATCAACTTCTGGCCTTCTGGTGATATGATCTTGCATGCTGTCTTTGTGAAAAAGGAAGAATATCCTTTATCACACATTTGTGACACACTCAGCAAGTTGTACTCAAGGTTTTCAACCAGATTGACCTTGTCAAACTGTATTTTTCCAGAGGAGACTTTGCCATGTCCTAGCACATATCCCTTAGCATTGTTCCCAAAGGATACAGATCCATCTTTTTGACTGATAAAATTGTTTATCAGGTATCTGCATCCTGTCATGTGCATTGAGCTTCCATTGTCTACATACCAAATGCTATTTAAGCCTCTGGAAACTCTCTGCACAAGATAGCAAATCAGTTAGATTTAGGAACCCAAGCCAGTTTGGCTTTGGGTTTGCTCTTGAGAACATTTACAGTTTGTTCTTGACCAAGTTGAGAAATCCATGTCTTTTTGGCAATGGATTTTTCATTAAGAAAAATGGTGGTATCCTTTTGAGGACCACCATCAACTTTGGTCATCAGTAGTTGTACCAAGTTTATGAGATCCTTAATCTCAGCAGTTTGTGAAACTGCTGACGATTCAGGTCTAACTACTGAAAGAGAATTTTGAGAAAAAGACTTTTGTTGAGATTTTGTCTTTTTCTGAGAAAAGGTGTTTGCTGGTTGTTGTTTCTTGGGAGAAAAAGTTTTTACAAAATCATTTTTGATTTGTTTTCCCACAACCAGTTGTTGATTTTTCTTGTTGAACTGAAAACCTTTTCTATATCTGCAAAATTTTGTCTTGTGGTTGAACAGACCACATATTTCACATTCTTTTGTCTTTTCTTTCAAAGACAAGCTTCTGACTGTGTTGATTGGTTTTAGGTCATCAGTAGTTTTCAGGTTCTCAACTCCTGATGTAGTTGAAACTACTGATGGCTTAAAGTCAGATTTAATCAGTACTTCTGAAGAACTTTCTTTGTGAGTTTTTAGAAAGTTTTCATGGAAAGATGTGCATTCTTCCTCTTCAGAAGTTTCACCTGAAACAATTTTTCTCCCATCTTCAGTAGTTTTTGGGGAAAAATCTGTTGGTGTTTCAGTGTGATTGTACCCTATGCCAAACCTAACATTTGAAGCACTTTGTTTGTTTAGCAATAATTGGTACCCCTTACAAGATTCAACCCATTTTTCACATGTGACCTTGGTGTCAGCAAGCTCTTGTCTGACATTTCCTAGGTCATTTATCATGATTTTAATTTGTGCTTGGGTTTCAATAGCAGTGTTAGTTAATTTAGAAACTTCTTTTGTTTTTGTAGAAAGTTTTCTTTCTAAATCACATTTCATCTGAGTGAATTTTCTCTCAGAGTCATTTGCTTTTCCTTGTAGGTGCACATTTGTCTCTCTTATGAGAGCAAAAGATTCTTTGCAAGAATTTGAACACAGTTTTGTCAAAGATTCTTTTGATACCTGTGACAAGGCAGATTTTGAAGTGCATCCCTCAAACGCCATTAAGGCAAAGTTCTTTCTGCCATTGTCAGGCTCTCCCCAGTTAATGTCAAACATTTTGTTGTCTGCATCAGGATTGCACTCTGTGGTGTCAAAAGGAAGACTGCTCCAGTCAACATACCCTGAAGTAAATAAACTTTGTTGAGAGGGTTGCTGTTGCTGTGGAGGTTGTTGAGCAGCTGGAAAGGGAGGGATTGATTGTTGGCTTTGCATCTGTTGAGCAGGCATCTGTACATATTGTACCTGTGGCACATATTGGTGTTGTGGAGCTTGTGCCTGTACAAAATGTGCACTCCCTTGTGTTCCATTATTCCTGTTATAATTGGGGTTAAAATTGTTTCCATACTGAGATTGGTTAATGCCAGAGCTTCTACACTCTCTAGCATAGTGTCCCAACTTTTGACACTTGTGACATCTAAGTTTAGATTTGTCAAAACCAATTTTTGTTGAACTGTTAAGTCCTGGAAACTTCCTTCCTGATCTTTTGTAAAATTTATTTGTTTTTAAGCTTAACATGGCCAGTTGGTGCAAAATATCCATTTCTTCTAGGTCATCACTGCTGAAATTTTTTAAATCATCCATGATAAAACACATGTTATCAGCAGTTTGACCAAAATCATTATTGTCATAACCTGGGAATGATCTTTCAGATGAGATCCCAGTAGTTATGTCAATATGGTCAAAAGATCCAAAACTATTTGAACAAGTTGGTGAGTCTTGTCCTAATAGTGCTGTACCACCTGGTAGATAGTCATCAGCAGTTTTGCCAGAACTTTGTAACTTTTTCTTTTGATCAATTTCTCTTTCAAAAGTAAGTAATCTCCCATGAAGTTTTGTAAGAGTGAGGGAGCTAAAGTCTGGTGAAGATCTTAAGACTATAGAGTATGTTTCCCATTTTTCAGGTAAAGACCTTAAAAATCTATGAAGCATAGATACAGTTGTGTAGGTCTGACCATTTAGTTTTAGCTAAGATATTAATGAGGAGAATCTTTCAAATTGTTGTGTTAAAGTTTCCCCATTAATGTGAGCAAAAGTTTCATATTGTTAAGCCAAGATTTCTTTGGTGTTGGCAATCACCTCTTCAGTTCCTCCAAACTGTTCTATGAGGTAGTCCCAAAGCTCTTTGGCACTATCACAATGTAATAGGCCAGAGTAGATTTCATTTGGGAGTGCCATTGCCAACATAGAGAAAGCTTTAGCATCAAGCTCAAGTTGTAGGAAATCATCATCTGTATAGTCTTTTGGGTCTTTTGGAATCTCTTCTTTAGTTTCAAGATTAATGTTTACTGGTTTATGATGACCATATATCATAGATTTCCAGCAACCTGTGTTGGTCTGTGATAATGTATGTGCCATTCTCCTTTGCCAGATGTTATATTCATTTCTTACTAGCATAGCAGTTTTATTGGCAGAACCAGTATTATGAGGATCCATTTTAAAGAGTATTGATTTGTCAAATATCTCTTAAAGTGATGGATGTTGATAAAAGTGAGCTTATAATCCTTTATTGAATATCAATAAGAGCCTGTGTCTGATTCTCAATGTGTTAGATTGATATGTGATCAGATAAACCAGTGCTCTGATACCAATTGTTGGATCAGTATTGCTCTTTTGTATGAACTTGCTAATGAACACTTAGGTGGTTAGCAAGTTCTTGATCAGTGATAGCACAGCGGAATGTTATGAGTTTAAAGCTATATTTATCAACAGGAGTTATAACTCCCCCTGGATTGAAAAACTAATAAATGATAAGTATTTATTGAGAATCTAAGTATTGAATGAGAATGAAACACTTCGACAGATTCTTAATAAATATGAAATGGAAATAACAATAATATGTGTTGAAGGATTTCTGTATTAAAATCAATGTCTAAAACAGAGGGATGAACCCTTCTATTTATAGACTTTACAAATACATGAACCTTGCCAAAAAAGCAAGTTCAGAAACAAGTTGCAACAAGTTGCAGTCTTGGAACTTGTACATAAAGCAAAAGTAATACTAAAGTAATAAACTACTGATACAAAAAGGCGGTGGAAAAGATCTTCACATAAGTACTGATGAATGACAAACTACTGATGAGTAGTTTGTCTTCAGTAGTTCTTCAGTAGAAGTGTCTGGTTTGAACTTCAGAACTTCTGATGACTTCTCTTCTTCAGCACTTGTGGAATCTCTTCTTCAGCAGTTTGATCCTTCTTCTTCAGCAGTTCTATACTTAAAATATTTTGACAGAAGTGAATTAGACTAAGGTTTGCAAAAGTAGTTTCACCAATCCTTTTTGTCCTAACAATAACAGATAATCTGCTCTGAAAACTCAGATTGTGGAATTTATGCATATGATCTTATTTAGTGGTTTGATTGACATGTGTCTACTTGAACTTATGTGTAAACTTATATGTATCATATATGGAGTATGTGATGACATGTAAACATAATAATCACCAACGGGTCGTTAGGTCACTTGTGCATCTAATCACATTAGTGTCACTTAAACATTTTTCACATTATTGGATGTCTTAGACAAACAAGTCTTGTTGTGTGTTGTGTACGCACATGAACTCACATGATGACCCTTATAATAGGGAGTATGTAGAGAGTCTCTATTCTTTGTTGGATTTGGATTTAGCTAAAAACGCAACCTAAGGTGAGTTTACTAGTTTTCACAAAAGCATGTGTCCTATATGGATTAGTTGGCCCTATGTTGGACCACTATGTTCCTGGGTTGGAACTACACTATGTTCCTGGTTTGGAACTTTTCTTTATTCCGGGCTTGGAAAGGTTTCAATTAATATTATTTTAATTTCATGTCCCTAGTTGTACTAAACACTTCTATCTCAAGTCCTTACTTTATACCGAATTAATTGCCAGGTTGGCAAGCGAGGTATTAGTTGATAGCACTATTAGGTTGTAACAGACCTCATTCCATGCTCAGAGTCGGTAGTGAACTTTTGACCTTTTCTTCGTCATTGTTTAGATAGGCAATGGCATAAGGCATACTGCACTTCGTTAGATTTCAGTACTGGTTATGTTTAGTCGCTTTGTATTGACTTAGCTACCCATGGCATGTTTATTAAATGATATAATATTACACTTTAACTAGTTTTCAGTTACTTACCTTAGTGAACTCACAAGCTTTATGTTGACACACTTTTGCATGCCTTTGCAGGTCGCTAGGAACTTGCAGCACGTTTAGGACATGCATCATAAGTTGCATGTTTTGAAACAATTTAAACATTTACTTTTCAATATTTTGGTTTTGGTTATTTTTGGGCGCGTGTTTTTGCGCAAAACTTTATATTGTTGTATTATGCTTCCGTACTATTTTGGATTGTTGGTCCAAATAAACTAAACTCTGATTTGTCTTTATAAACAATGTAAAAAGACTTACGTCTTATTTTGAGTCGTTCAATGAAACTAATGGCTTTGCTAGATCCTGGTATGTCATGCGCCTCGCGGTAAAACCCCGCAATGGAATTTGAGGGCGTGACAGATTCTGTTGAAACAGTTCATTCACAATCAGATTTAAGTTGTTCAACTGATTCTAGTGGACTAAAAGACTCAACTAATTTCAAAGATTTAGCTAAATTTTAAAACAAAATAGATTTAATTGACTCACAAGAAGCAGTTGAGTATGACAGACTGACTGGGTTTCAGGTATGAGAGACTTAATGGTTTCTTGTTTACTAATTTTGTAAATTTAGAAGAATTTGCTTTTACAAAATTAGTTTTTGGTAATGAGTTAAGTGCAGTAACAATTTTGGTATTACTTTGTTAATTATCCCTATAACCCTTTGGTTCGGTGATCCTTATGGGAACACTCTTTATGAGTTCAACCACCAATGAATCTCTTTCGTGAACACGAGTAGAAAACCGAGAACCAATCCGAGAACAGTCTTGAACATGAAATCTTATAAAACTCGAGAACTTATCTTGATAGCAGAGAAATTGAATAGCGAATTCGAGAACTATTAATCAAGAACCTTCGCCTGTATGGTTGCTAGCTCAAAATAATCGATCTGCTTACTAGCTAGCTTAATTAATTAAGCAGCCTGTTTGCCTAGTTAAATTAATTCAGTTGTGTATCTGTTTGCTTAAATTAATTCACCAGCCTGTGCATGCTTCAATTAATTTCCACGAGTGTGGCTGCTTGCTTATTATTCAAAAAATTCCTAGAACCATATAATAGAGCTACTTGCCTACTTGTTTCAGATAAATAACCGAGAACGTCCTTTGACCTTTTGATGTGTATGCTAGCCTCCTTCCAGTTTTCTTAATTACCGTAAACTAGTTTGAGGTGTTAGGAAGGTTGCTATAATTAATTTTGACCTGCTTGCTTGTGTGCTTGCGTTAGTATTTCACGAGAAATAGGCTAGACTTTACGTGAACCCTAAGACTCCAAACTCAAATTCGTAAACCCAAAACAAATCTTTTTCGAGAACCTAGAAAAACGAGAACTCAATCCTGAAATCCTAAATCCTTGAACCACCGAATTTGGGTACTTGTTTCTTCTTATAAAATAGAATCCCAAGATTTTAGGAGACTAATTTTTAAAACTCAAAAGCTTTTACCTAAACCTTTTTGAATCAACAATCAGATCCTAAAAATAAGCAATCAATCCCGAAAATTATGGAAACACCTCTAACATTTCAAAAACTGAATCAAATCACCCCCAACAACTTCATGTTCTTCGAAATTTTCAAGATCCAAGAATAGTCAAACACTAAAAATACCGATTAAAACACTAAACAAAAACCAAAACTTGTTGAACAACCGAGATCCTGAATCCTTGATATAAAAAAATGAGCCTTGAATAGCTTCAATGGCTCTAATACCAATTGTGTGACACCCGCCAAACTCAGGTTAATAATTTTATCAAATATATAAGTCTACCTTAGCAAAACATTCATAAAAATACTTAACTAGGTTAGTTGAGTTAATTCGGTGATTCTGGGAATCATCGGGAGTCGATACAATGATTCGGGGAATCATCGGGAGTCGGTTCGATGGTCCGGGGATTATTAGGAGTCACATATGTCCAAAGGGTTGGTAATTCGGAGGATCACTGGGTAAAACGTACACACATAAGTCTCGAGTCCCGAAAGTTGGCGAAAACGTAAACGTATCTTGAAGTAGTAGTAAGAAAATTAGCATCTTCTTTCGAAAATTTTGCACTAACACAGATACCTAGGGAAGAGAATGCAGAAGTTGATGCATTAGCTAACTTAGGATCCTCATAAAAGATACCAGAAGGATCCAACATCCCGATCATTCATATCCTGAAACCTGCTATTGTGGTGTTACATCCTGAGCATTACATTGTTCTCAGCACTCAAATTCAAGAATATCAATCATCTTGGATGACTCCAATAGTGAAGTCTTAAGGACGGTGGGATTTCGAATGGGAAAGTGCTAAGGCATTAAGGATGATGGTATCAAAATTTATTATCTTGAATGGTATATTATATAGGAAATCTCTTGCAGGTCCATACTTAAGATGTCTCAACAAGGAAGAAGTAAAGGAAGTACTCAAGGATATCCATGAAGGAGATTGTGGAAATCATACAGGTGGAAGAGCTTTATACTCAAAGACTCTCAGAACAGGATACTAGTAGCCAACAATGAAGAATGATGTTATGTTGTATTCTCAAAAATGTGATGCATGCCAAAGGCATAGTAACATCCTACACCAACCGGCTAAACCATTATATCATATTGTCTCTCCATGGCCTTTTATGAAATGGGGGATGGATAAAGTGGGAAAATTACCTAAGGCTCCGGGTAGAAAGGTGTTCATGCCGGCATGACTGACTATTTCTCCAAATGGATAGAGGCCAAAGCTTTCGTGCAAGTCAGAGACAAAGAAGTGGTGTTCTTTATCAACATAAACATCCTCATAAGATTTGATGTTCCAACAGAGATCATTTGTGACAATTGATCACAATTTATTAGCAAGAGGACAACTGACTTTTGCATAAGCTGGGGGATCACCACGTCTTCAACAAGCTGATAAAAGGCGTGGTGACCTAAGGGGGGAGGAAACAATTGAAGCAACTCATTTCAAGTACAGACATCAATACAAGAACCCAACAATTAAACACGTTTCGTCATGGCACTTTTTAAGAAACTGTGTCTAGTATAATTTAAGTCGTTTTTATTTAAATATGGATTTTCCAGGTATTTTTATTTGAATCATGTATTTTACATTTAAATTAAGTGGTTTATTTTAATTAAAGTAGTTTAGTTTTGTCAACATCACACAATCTTAAAAATCTAAGCAAAACTAAAGAAAATAAGTGGATAGCTAATCTGACATTGATGTGTCACACACAGCGGGATTGTGCTGACTCATTCCTTCATAAGTGACGTTGACGTTGTTTTTGGTCACCCCTCCAAAACGTGCATTAAAACCACATATAGCCGTGAACTTTACCTTCCATTTTCAATATTACAATTCGTTACTCATACCTTTTTCCCTTGGACTACCTTTTTCCCCTTAAGACGCTGCCAACTGCAGATCTCTTACACTCTGCCTCCGCTCCACTAGCTTTTTCCAACAGATTCGACCACTGCTAGTGCAATTATCCGAATCGTCACGGCGGCTGTGGCTTCTGTTCATATCAGTTATAACCTTTACCAGGTTCGCCGGTTCTACCCATTTTAATTATATAACTGGCCTGTTAGACACACAAAATACGAAAACACCTATCATTGGTAATTCAAACCGGGAAATACTACTAACCAAGTTACAACGCTTTTGAAATCAGAGCATGTTATTTGCACAACCCTACTTTTTCAATTTGCACAACCCTATAGGGCCTGTATAGGGTGTCAGTGCAATAAATGTTTCTGAAAAAAGCAAACATATATGGGCCGTAAAGGTTTTCTATATTTTTTTTTTATTTTTTTTAGATTGCGTTGGAATGGATGTGTTGAGTTTTTTATAGAAAGTAAAATAGCATAAACAAAAAAGTTTTTTTCACTTAATAATAATAATTTAGTACTAGATTATACCCAGAACGTCCCGGGGTTGAGAAATACTTTAGGTCGTTGTAGTCCATAAATCAAAAGAAAACTTTATCAGAGCTTGCATTCGATGCCGTTGATTCAATTTCTTCACCACCGGTAGCAATGGTAAGCAAGCAAGCAGTTATGTAGGCGCCAATTCCCAGTTCTTTCTCTTCTTTCTTTTTTTCTCGGAAGAATAGAGATCTATTCGCAACAAGGTAGCCACAGGGAGACCTGTGGCTAGATTGAATCCTATGCCCTCAAGTTCTTCAAGTCCGGATTCATGGATAAGCCTTCAGCTAAGTGAAGGATAAATGCCATAAGTCAAAGTCAACTTCCCTAATATGACATTTCAATTTTACATATGAAATAGAATGATGCGTTTTACAGTTATATGTAGGAAAGCTTGACCTAACAAAAAACAATTAACAATGTATCTCCAATATTAACGCATAACCTTAATAAACAATCTATAACTCTAATATTAATACCTAACCTAAAACAATGTAAAACTCCAATGCTAACATATGTTGAAAATAGAATTCATATTTACTGATTTAAACATAATTATTGACTTGCCTATATATAATTAATGAATTACCTGAACACTTTATGTTTTTTTTCTTGTATAAACAAAACCCCACAAAATAATACTTTCAAACAAAACAATTGTCAGTATGAACAAAACCCCACACCTAAAAAGACCTTTATTCCTTTGTGTCAACCAAAAATAATACTCTCAAAAAAAACAATTGTCGGTGTTGTTGCATGTTAAAAAAGGCCACACCTAAATATTAATAAGTATAAAAAACTAATAAGTATACAAATTTTTGACCTTTATAGCTCGTATAAATTTAACAACAAAACTGAAGAAATGACTTGTCCATCCGATTAAATTTACTATTGGAACAATCAAAAGTAACAAAATTCAATACCTAATTAGACATCTTTATCTTAACCATAAATTGTTAATCTAATATCAAGTAGCGGAAATAAAGCAGTAACAATCTTATAGAACACACCCTTGATTCTTACTAGCTAATATAGGCTCCCACAAACAAAAAAGACCCAATATGTTACATATTAAATGAAAAAAAAAAAAAAAAAACTGTTGTTTATGCTATTTTACCTTTACAATAAGAAATGAATTTTTTTATATATAAAAAAACTCAAATAACATGCTTAAAACTAATAAACAACACTTATAAAAACATAATTACGACCCGTATAGGCCTCTACAGGCCGTAGATGGTGCCTATAAACGGGTCGTAAATACCTTTATGGGCCGTAGATAGTTTGGAGAAGGATCGTAGAGGTTCTTTATGGGACACAGCGGTTGTTTATCTACGGGCCGTATGGACCTTTACGGCCCGTGAAAAACAAACCCAACACATCCATTCCAACACAATCTCTAAAAATAAAAATAAAAAAATAAAATAAAAAAACTCTATATGGCCCATATAGGCCTATACGGCCTATAAAGACCCATATACGGGCCACAGAGCCCTATATAGCCCATAAAAACCCATACGTACCTGTACCAATGATTGGCAATCATTGCCAATCATTCGGAAAAATATACGGGCAGTATAAAGGTGTGCAGATAAAATAAAGGGTTGTGAAAATCTGAGTGAAAATGACAATGGTTTCAGTAATACTTTTAAAAACAAAATATGTTTCAGTTAAATTTTCTTCTCATTCATTTTAAACCCATTTTTCTTTTTTGTTTGACAAACAGAAACATGGCATCGACGCTCACCAAGCTTGCTCACTTACGAATCCCACTCGAAGAGGTCGTAGAGGCCACCAACAACTTTCATGAAGATAACTTCCTCTCAAAAGGTGAATTTGGACCAGCATACAAAGGACAACTATTGCACTCCGGGAAGTTGATCAAGATCACTGTTCGGAGGTTCGATTGTAAGCCTGGGAGAGGAGCCGTAGAATTCTGGAGAGAAATCTCAGTGCTTTCTGATCTCAAACATACAAATATAGTATCGATTATTGGGTATTGTGACGAGAAAGATACGAGGATCATCATAACCCCATATGTTGCCAATGGAAGTCTCAAGAAACATCTGGATAGCCCGAACCTCACGTGGACGCAACGGCTGAGGATAAGCGTTGGTGTGGCTCGTGCATTGAGTCACCTCCATCATGGCAAGGAACGTGATTATGGTTTTATACACTGTAATACCAATAGCTACACAATCTTATTAGACGAGAATTGGGAAGCTAAGTTATCTAGTTTTGAAATTTCCATCAAACTATCAGTTAACCATACGGACCAGTTCTTCCTTTCTGAGGCTTTTGGCATGAAAGGGTATACAGACCCAACATTTGAAATGACCGGATGTTTAACCTTTAAGGCTGACATCTATTCATTCGGAGTCGTGTTATTCGAAATATTATGCGGGAGGGAAGCCTTTATTCCGGAGTCTGAAAGTTTTCTAGCTCCACTGGCTAAAGATCATTATGAAAACAAAACACTACATGATATAATCCATCCTCATATATGGAATCAAATATTGTCTCCTGAATCACACAAGAAATACTCAAATGCAGCATATTCTTGCCTAACCGAGGTGCCATCAGACCGCCTTAATATGGACAATATTTTACAAGAACTTGAGAGAGCACTGGAACTTCAGCTGCGACATGAAGATATTGTAAGACCTTTTTTGTTCATTGCTTTATTTTTCATTGTTTTTAGAATTATGAGTTTATGACTTTGATAAAAATATACCAAAGACTCTAGAATTTCTCTCGTTCCATATGGTCCACATTGTGGTGTAAATGATACCTCTAAGAACATACTTTTCATTTCTTGTCTTTGCTTGAGTATCCGCCATAAACAAAAGGTCCTTGGCATAAAAAACAAACAAAGGCGTTATTTTACACCAAGAAGCCACCCGAGCCCATATCTCCGCCGAAAAAATGCAACCCGTAAATAAATGAATCAGCGCCTCTTGGTCTTCACCACTCATGGCGCATGACATATCTTCTATCACCACTCCGCGTTTAGATAATTCTGTTTTAGTAGGGAGACGATTGAGATCGGCGCGCCAAACCATAATCTTACACTTCAAAGGAGTCCACCCCTTCCACTTCATGTTTGAACCGGTTGGGGTAATAATATTAGGAGAGATCACTTTTTTTGCCATTTTAACCCAAAAACTCTTGTTCTTGTCACCTGTCCATGTCCACTTATCCGGGCCATTATGCCACTTATACGCATATAAATCGGACAACATCTGAAACATTTCTGTCACCTTGCAGCAGAAGATGGGGGAGAATGCCACTCCCAATTGACTGCAGCGACAATCCCATTTGCTAATTGCACACGGGTCTTGGCAGCAACCCATTTTTGTTTTTCCAGGCGAAATAAAGACGGATAAACAAGCCGTAAAGGTTCCTGTCGCAGCCACGTATCTGTCCAAAAATTAATAGACAAACCATCTCCTACTATACCGACAAAGTAGCTATTAAGATCCCTCCGACTACCAATCTTTTTAGAGCCTATCTTCACAATCCGTTTCCAGCACCCGCTAGCCGAAGAACTACAAGGGAGCATAGTCCAAGCTCTCGTCGACCCGTTACACCCCTCTATAACCTTGTTCCATAAGCTATTACTTTCACATTTATACCGCCAAGTCCATTTGAGGAGAAACGCTTCGTTTGTGTGTTGTAAACTGTTCAATCCTAACCCTCCTTTGTTTTTTGGTCTGACAATGACTTCCCAAGCAACCCAAAGGGATCTTTTTTTCTTCACTAGAGCCCGCCCATAAGAAACGCCACATAATGGCTTCAATACTTTGAATAACCGCTTTAGGAGCTTGGTATAATGAAAAGTAATAAATCGGGAGATTTTCAAGAACCGATTTAATTAGAATCAAACGCCCTCCTATCGATAAAGTTATTGCCTTCCACGTCTCTAACCGTCTTTTTATCACTTCAATCACCACGTTCCAATTGTTAATTCGGGACATATTCGTTCCCACTTGTATTACTAAATAAACAAAAGGGAACGCTCCTCGTTTACAACCCAGTATCGCCATCATATCATCGACTTCACTATCCACGGTTCCAACCCAAAAAGATTAGACTTATGAATATTTATACGAACCGAGCAAATATAAAAAATTCTCAAAATGCAAGCCGTGTTTTGAAGGTTCTCTCTCGACCATTCACCCAAAATAAAAGCATCGTCCGCATAAAATAAGTGTGTAATATCGACTTCATTATCAGAAAAACTAATACCTTTGAGAACCCCAATCTCTTTTGCATTCTTCAGCAAACACGACAACGCTTCCATCATAATCAAAAATAAAAAAAAGGAGAAAGCGGATCGCCTTGACAAAGCCCCTTTTCACAATTAAATTCAAAAGTCGGAGACCCGTGGACAAGAACCACGGATCTAGAAGCCTTCAAAACCCCTTCAATCTACTTATACCATCTCGATGGAAAACCCATTTGGCCCATTATTAGCACTTTCGATAGCACGGATCTACCTCCAATCGATAGCACTTTCGATTTCCACCTTGACAATCTAGTTTTGAACACTTTTAACACCGGCTCCCAATTACTAATTTTGCTCATATTTGCTCCAACCTGTATCCCAAGATAAATGAAAGAAGTGACACCCGGCCGACACCCATCCCACTCGCCTTAGATCCCACTTCATCTACACTTTTTCCCACCCGTATAGAGTTGACTTGTGAATGTTAATCCTGAGACCCGAACACATATGAAAGATCCGAAGCATGCATCTTAAACACACAAAATTACTTTCCGACCATTCACCCATCAACATCGAATCATCTGCATATAACAAGTGAGAAATAACTGGACCATCATTCGGAAGAGCAACCCCACGAAAAGCTCCAACATCACACGCCTTCCTTATTAACCCCGAAAGAGCTTCCATACCATAATAAACAAAAAATGTGAAATAGGGTCACCCCGCCAAATACCCTTCTCACATCTGAACTCAAAAGTCGAAGACCCATTTACCAAAACCGACAACCGAGCCGACGTCAGAATGCGTTCTATCCACCTACACCATATATCCAGGAAATTCATCTGCATCATTACCGAAATAAAAAACGCACAGTTAACATTGTCATAGGCTTTTTCAAAATCTATTTTAAACATAAACAACTCATTCCCGCTCCTTTTTTACCACGAAAGCACATCACTAATAACTAACGGACTATCCAGAATATACCTTCCCGCCACAAATGACGATTAAGTCTCATTAATAATGCTATCTATAACCGTCTTCAACCTATTCGCCAGAACTTTCGAGATCCCTTTGCTCACCACCCCTATCAAGTTAATAGGGCGATACTCCCCTAAACTAACCGGGTCTTTCACTTTAGGGACCAAAGTAATAAAAGAAGAGACCGCACCACGATTAATCTTTCCGGTGACCGCGAATTTCTCATTATATCAACGAAATCATTAGAAAACAACTCCCAATACCTCTTAATACAACAAAATTTTGAAGCCGTTTGGACCCGGGGCTTTGTCACTACCACATTGAAAAACAGCATCCTTAATTTCCTTTTCCAAGAACGGCTGAGTAATAAACTCCGCATCTTCCGCACTAATCGTCTTCAATCCGTAGCAATTAAGCTTCGGCCTACTAGAAAATTCTTCAATGAACTTGTTATTGAAAAAACGCAACACCTCTTTTTTGATCTCTTTTGGCTTGGTAACCCACTCTCCATTCACGGACAAACCCATGATCGCATTCGAAACCCTCCTATTATTTATCGAATCATTAAAAAATCTTGAGTTCTCATCTCCCTCTTTCGACCATCTAACTCTAGACTTTTGTTTCAATGGATGTATTGTCGATTGTGTCTATACGTAGAGATGGACACCGATTTTCAGGGATCATTTAAATTTTTACGGTGTTTTGACTTGGTGTTTTTATGACAATTTTAAGGTATCTTTACATAGTTTCAAGAATTCAAAAAATACTCAAATAAAAGTACCTAGTTTCAAAAACACTTATGGTGTTTTTCTTACATTTTTACGGTGTTTTTACCTTGCTCAAAAACACCATAAAATTACCAAAGTTCAAACTCTACTAAAACACCATGTATCGAACTTACACACCATGAATTAAAATTTATTTTTTGTTAAAACGTTTTTTTTTAATTCACATAGTAATAATTTTCACATATTAAAGAATAAATGTTTTTTTTTATTATGGTGTATTTAAAAAAAAATAATAATTGCATTTGACTTGCATGTGCATATTATTTGCCATATGAGTAGCATCTCCATGCTCATTTGATGCTTTTGCTCTTCCCCACTTGGTCCCCATCCGTTGACACATGACACTCTTTTTTTAACGGCATAATATATAAATAGAACACTGACTAGCAAAAAGCTAGACAGGGAAAAAAAACATTACAATGTCAATTGAGGGTTTTGTAACCAACATACCCAACCGATACTAGATTTATGTTTTCTATATGAAAACTAGGGGTGAGCAAGATTAGGGTTTGGACCGAAAAAACCGAATAACCGACCCGAACCTACCCGTGAAACCCGAGAATACCATTATCTGGTTCTGTTTTCAGTCCTAAGAATTCATAAATCTCGGTTTCGGGTCGGGTTCGGTCTCAATCAAACAAAAACCCGAAGAAACCGAGTGACCCGAAATGATTAATGGAAGTTTTGTTCCGGACGTGAAAATAGAATGAACTTTGATTTATTGTATTTTTGAAAGTGACCTGAATGGTACAGTATGATGTCTGCACTCCCAATTTCCTATGAAGTATGAACCACAAATACTTTCTTTATTTTAACAATTTATTTTTCTTTTTTTTTTTTTACTTTTATTAAACCACAAAAGCAACTTTAAACCATCCCTATTCTCAAGTAAATTTGGTGCAACAATTTATGTATTTGGGCCTTATTCACTTCCTGGGTAAGTGTTAATCAAAAATTATTTGTGGGCTTAGGAAATGCATTGGGCTAATCTTTGTAAGCCCAACCTTGATGTTTGAACAGAAAATAAGGGCACACAAATATAGGGAAGACAAGCACCTGTCAGTGTATTTTGTTTTCCAGTTTTGGGCATTTTTTCAGGCAATTTCCTTTCACATTCATCTGCCTATAACTTTCTTTCTAACCTTGAATCAGTTTAATAACTTGGAACACTTGAAGATTCCTCTCTCTCGTATTTTGTCAGCAACACGTGATTTCTCAGATACATACAAACTTGTATCTTCTCTAGATGGCTGGGCTTTCTACAGAGCAGAATTGGAGCATTATGATAAAGAAAATCCTTCGTCTAACAGACTCACCACTGTTCTTATCAAACGTTATCCCCCTTCTGGAAATCCCAATTATGGAGAAAAACAATTTCTTACAGAAATTGAAATTCTTAGCAGTGGATTTAAGCATCCCAACATAGTGAGTCTACTTGGATTTTGTTTTGAAGCTACTGTGATGATCCTTGTCCTTGAAGACACTAGTGAATTCTTTGGCGCTTATCTGGAAAACTGGAAAGACAAACTTATTTTAACTTGGGAAAAACGTTTGAAAATCTGCATTGACGTTGCACACGCGTTACAATACATTCACTATGAGATGGAAGACCAAAAGATTATAATCAACCGTGATATAAACTGCTGGAGCATTGGGTTGGATGAGAAATGGGGGGCAAAGTTAGTTAACTTTTGGTGGTCCGTATTCCTGCCTCCAAATCAAGTAGGCGAAGCTCTCCATCTCCCCTATATTGGCAGACGTCACTACACAGATCCAGAATATAGGAAGACTACAAAGGTAAAAAGAGAATCGGATGTTTATGGTTTTGGTGTAGTTATGTTTGAAATTCTATGTGGGAGGTTTGCCAATGACCCAATTTACACAAAAGAGAGTGACATAGGGCTGGGCCTTGTAGCAAGACGAAGCTTCAACACAGGAACACTAGAAGAGATGATAGATCCTATAATAAAGGAAGAAATTGGTGAAAACAATTTTGTCCTTACTAGAGGACCCAACAAGGATTCTTTGCACACGTTTATTAAAATTGCACACAAGTGTCTAACAGAAACTCAAGACCAACGCCCAACAATGAAAGTTGTAGTCCAGGAACTTGAGAAAGCATATAACTTTCAAGTAAGTCATCATTTTAACTTCATATTTTTAATGCCTGAAGTAATTTGTGTGATGATTCACTATGATTAGAGTCTTGTTTGACTCACTATTTTAGCTCAAAGCCAAGGACACTATGCACCATAGGTGACTTGATGTGAGCAGAGTCTTTTATTAGTATCAAAATACTCAAATGTATTAAACAAAATCATTGAATGAAAAGTAATGCATTCAAATACTGAACAATGAAAACTAGTGTTAAAGGTTTCAAATTGGGTAGGCCTTTCTTATTATGGTTAAATATATATGTAAGGTCTGAAGGTGTTATTACTATATTGTTTCAATTTTTGAGTAAAATAAATTTTGATATTTCCCATTGGCTTGGTTACTCTTTTAGCAATGTTTTGATTTTACATGTTTGACTCAATAGATAAAAATAAGTTGAATCACAATTTCACAAGTAAATGGTTTGAAAATAAATTATGTCATCTAAATAAACTTTCTAAAAGTTAGCCATAGTTTAGCTTAATATTTGTTAGTTAAATTTCTTTGAAATGGGCTTACTAAATAAGCTGAAATGAAGTTAAGGACCGGAATCACGGTGAGTTGAGCTGCCGTATAGATACCTGTCAATCTTTTATTCAATGGATAGTTTTCATACCAAATTCTATTCTTCAACCACCTGAATCGTGTCATATGTGCTTAAATACCTACATTTGATAAAGTTTTTTCTGAATTATCCAAATACCTAGTTTTTACTATGATTATGTTTTATTTATTAAGTAAACAAGTGTTAACCTAAATGGCTAATTTTGATAAGTGATAAGACCAGAACATCACCAGGAATTAGGAATTTAGGATAATATACATAGAGTAGTTAAAACTAGTAAACATCTCATAGCTTCCTGTGATTACTTTGAAATTTGAAAGTAGTGTTTTCATAGCTGTAGTTAGTATACAGTAGTATTATGCACCTGGTAATCTTATATGAAGTCAAATGTGTACCTCATCATTTGCTATTGTTGATAGCTGAATTGACATGTGCTCATGTTGCCAATCCTATTTTTATGAATTTATATTGGGTTTGAAGGAGAAACTGATTGATCTTTCTTAACTTGCTTGTCAATTTGATTTTATTTTTTCTTTTTTTTTCTTTTTTTTTTTTTTTTTTGCTGTCTTGAGTGTAGCTATCATAATCTAAGAGAAATGTGTTTAGGTGCTTGTAATGAAATACAGTTAAGGCTATGTGGAGTGGCCACATTAAACTGTAAAACTCTATCTAATACATCATTAAGCATAAAGTTGCAGCTGTAAACCTAACAATAATATTGGATCTACAAACATTCCAAACTAAACTAGTAATGTTCAAAGTGGGGATGTGTTTGGATTTTGAAATTGACTTAGGAGTAGTTTTAGACCAACTGCAAGAAAACTGATTGTCCAAGGGTAAAAAATAGATTACAACTTGTTAAAATTTTGGAGCCTTATGTATTTCCCCCTTTATTATGTCTATAGCTTATACCCATTTTGACATGTTTGTTTTTTTAATATACTTGGCTGGCTTGCTGAAAAAAATCTGTAGAAATTGTTTTATTGTAAGAAATACATATTACATTTTCTTCAAATGATACAAAGTTTTGGGTTTGTAGGTAGAGACCACTGTTAACGCATTTACGTCCTTTTCTCACGTTAGGGTTTAGATTGTTAAAAAACCTTTTCACTTTCTAACATTTAGCATTCACCTATCAAGTATACTTTATAGACATTATAGAGATTTCTCAATTCTATCTTTTAGACTATCAGTTTAGGACTTTGCTAATATGCTTGTATCGAAGTATAACAAAAATGATAATAGAAGTTCAATTAAAGCCTATTTAGAAAACATAGTATAGTGCAAAAATAAGTTCAACGTATACCTTTCCATGATATCACCAAATTATCAATTTTATCATCATTTTATAGTTTTTTTAATAGGAGTAATGAAAATAAATAATCTTAACTATTGATTATTGGCCAATAACAATCACAACTACAAAAATAACCACTAGCGGTCCCAACTTTCGACATATTGGCCACCAATGGTCCCAATTAGTTTGATCACTAACGCCGTTAGTTGCATGATGATGTGGTAGTAACACCTATCAAAACTGATCCTATGTGGCCATGCCACGTTATTGGACATGTGTGTTAAGTTATGACACGTAGGACGCCACATCCGCAACCAACTAACGGCATTAGTGATCAGACTAACTGGGACCATTGGTGATTAGTATGTCGAAAGTTAGGACCGCTGGTGGTTATTTTCGTAGTTAGGACTGTTATTGGCCAATAGTTGGAATTATTTATTTCCATTACTCCTTTTTAATATTAACAGAAAAAACATTATCAATTTAGTTTTTATCAATATATGTATTGTACTTGGTGTGTCATGTTTAACAGAAAAGCAACAAAGACAACCCCAAAAACCTTCCATGTCCGATTATCATGGAAACTTCTAATCCTTCGTAATGTTTCCCAAAATCATTCCATGTCTAATTAACACCATGAACCTCCAAACTAAACTAAACTAGTAAAGTCGAATTAGGGGATGTGTTTGGATTTTGAAATTGACTTAGGGGTCAAACAATCAGTTTTAGATAATCTAGTTTTAGACCAACTACAAGAAAACTGATTGTCCAAGTGTAAAAAATAGATTACAATCTCTTGTTAAAATTTTGGATGCCTTATGCATTTCCCCCTTTTAATATACTTGGCTTGCTTACGAAAAAATATGTAGAAACTGTTTCATTGTTAGAAATACAGATTACATTTTCTTCTTATGATACGAATTTTTGGGTTTGTAGGTAGAGGCCACTATTAACGCATTTACGTGCTTTTCTCACGTTATGTCATTTTAGTCATATTATGTAGCCTCCCCCAAAATTCATCCATGCATCTAATTTTGGACCATGGTATCGAACCCACAAGGTTTTTCCGGCAAAACCACCCTAACAACACAACTAGAAAGTAGAAAATTATATGTCTGTAGTCATTCACACATTGTTAGCATCCACCTCCACCACTTGGATTCACTCACCCGCAAAGTATACTGAAAGTTGGATCTACTCTGGAACTCACCCAAGTTATCCCGCCTATCTCCGGTATACAAGTTTATGTAAAGAATTTCATTCGGGCTAGAGTTGAAATGCTTACATCACAAATTCGAAAATGTCCTTGTCCACAAGGACAGTATGAAAACAGCATGGAGGTCGCCATTCAACTCTCCCAGTAGCATCCGGTGCAGTAACAATGGTGGTCTCCACTCACATCGTCTGGCTACCTTCGGCTCCTCGTTATTCAATGGCAAGACACTGATGTTGTGATTGTTGTTGTGGTGTCATGTTTGGAAGGAACGCATATGCGGATTTGGGGGCTCGTTAGGGTTGTCGATGGGTGATATTTGAGGTCGGTTTAGGCGTTGTTTTGTGGTTGGTTTGGGTGAAGTTTTTGGTGTCAATGGGGCAGTATCAAGGAATCATTTAGGTGCGGTTTTTTTTTTTATGTTTGTTGGTTCCGACTTGTGCGTTTTTTTGGATGTGGATGAGGAGAGATGATGTAAGAAGCGTTTTGGAGCAAATGGCTTCAGTGGCGGTGTGTAGGTACGGTATGAGGCCCTAAGATATTGATGGAGCTTCTCGACCATCGCCCTTAGCGCTGCTTCAAGGGATGAACTTATCTTAGAGTGAAAGGAGGGGGGGGGGGGGAGGAGGATGAAGCGTCATGTGGCACTTGTGGGCTCCACATGTGAAAGGTGAAAATTGTGAGGAGTGGGAGGGGGGATATTATTATTATTATTATTATTATTATTATTATTATTATTATTATTATTATTATTATTATTATTATTATTATTATTATTATTAACTAGCTGATTACCCCGGAAGGGTTCCGGGGTTGAAAAATCTAATTTTACGTGATAACCTATTGCAAATGGCTCAAGTTAACTAACCACAAAATCTCTCAATCATTGCATGTTCATAGTATTCTAATCAGTAATAACTCATATTCACTAATCTAAAACCTAATCAGTAATCATGTAAAGAATCACTTATGTAAGCTGCAACTATTCAAAAACTCATCACATCTCTTTAATTTCTCACATTCTAATGACTCTTATAATTACTAACCTAATCAACTAAACAAACACTTAAGTTGGAAGTTGTAACCATTGCATTTCATTATGCTACGTTACATAATCAAGAGATGGTTGAGACCACCATTGAACACCACGTCAGCAACTATCAATTCTTCCCGGGAGCGTCATAGAGTTGAACAATATAACCAAACGACGCGCGATCTTTAACGTCCACCAAACCCTCAACGCAATAGGAGCTCCCGCTCCAAAGCGCGAGGTGATAGAATCTAGTTTGCATTATGTATGAAAACCTGTATCTAGAAAATATGACATTTTAAAGCTTAAACATGTGTACACAAAATTCTCCCTTTAAACTACGCAAATACACCGCTTCTTTCATATATATATTACTCTTGTAATTATTAAATAAATAAAAAAATAACCTTGCTATAAGGTGACACAATGTGTTGCAGTGTTGTGCGATTTTTTCTCCTAGCTTCTCTTGATGAAGTATACCTAGTAAAATTCCAATGATAACATGGCGATTGGGCTGATTTTCAACATCGTAGATAAGAACCTAGTTTAAAAGAAAAAACATGATTAATGAATAACATGAATACTTTGTTTGTTTTTTTTCCTGTATGAACGAAACCCCACAAAAAATAGTCGATTTTTTCTCCATTTTTTATATAGCACTATGGTACTCGTTGGAAAGATAATAAAACGCTCGTTAATTTGGTGTAATTTTTTTCTTTAAAAAATCCCGTATATAAAAGATATAAACGTTTAAAAATTATAGGAGAAAACATGAGAGATAAAATTTTAAATTTATTTTCAAATTTTTTTTTCCTAAAATAACTCAATTTAATTAAAAAAGAAAATAATTCAAAAACATTAAATCTTTCAATTATGATGCCACGTGGCAGTTTCATGAAGAAGTTAAAGGCACCATTGCACGCCACGTCAGCAATGTTCAATTCTTTTATATATATTAATAGATGTGTGTGTTAGAAATTAAAAAAAGGGCCAATCACAAGCTGCCACCTAGACCCACCCTTGCCCCCCACGCCCATGGAAATTGTCAACCAAATGATAGAGACCGATTCGGATGGTCAATCTCCCGATGTATACATGTAGCGTGGGTTAGACTCCAAGAACAACTAAAGTATATATAGAGATAGCTTACTAGAACAATTTTCTTATCTTTTTCATATCTTTGCAAAACTAAATACAAGAGCCTTTTAAAGGGCTTAGATCACAACTGACAAACTAAATGGACATAATGGAAACAAACTAATTATCCACTACTTGGCACTAAAAGAAACAAATAACCAACAATTAGAGGTACGCCACTACTTGGCACTAAAAGAAACTTTTGGGTTGAATGGTGTACGTGGGTCTGAGGTACGTATCAAAAATGATAAAAGTTCAATTTAAACTTTTAGAAAACATAGTAAAAAGTTATATTGTTCAGTGTTTGAGGTCTAAGATATTTCCCAATTATAAATTTCATCATCATTTTGTAGTTTTTAAAAATATTTAAAAAAAATCATCATTATTTTGCAGTTATCAAAATATTTTATCGGTACTTTATAGTTTGATAAATACTTTATCAGTACCTTATATTTTGATAAATATTTTTATTTTATTTGATGTGTCATGTTTGACTGAAAAACTAAATCAAAGAAGATGCATTTAGCAAGTTTAATACTCTAGCTGATTTATATACCTTGTTTGAATGTTTCTTCTTCACACTCAAGTTTCTTAGAAATTTCAAGTTTGTGTATACCTTAAGTCGCTAGTGTATGTTTTTAGGTTTCATTAGATAGGTTTATTTTGATGAATCAGTTCCACTACTGCATTATCCATCAAGCAATCAAGAAAGGGTTCAAAAGAAACAATTTGATTCATACATGTGAGCATGAATTTCATCTAAGTTTAATTAGACATCCGAGTTCAACCCAAAAGTTCATGTGAAACCGTGAAAGAGTTGTTTCCGGTACTTCTCTAGAACACTATTTTGATTATTGTTTATGTTATAATTCATAGGGTTGTATGTTGTTTTATGTTGGCTGGTTCAATGAACACTATTTTGTGATGCCAAGTTGTCCACAAATTGTGACTTGTAAGACCTATGCTTATATTTTTGGAGGTCAGAAGTACTTGGGATTGGAGAGCTAACATAGCTAATCCAACAATCAAGCATATTGTTTGATTCTCATTTTATTTCTTAGTGTTCATAAGTTCATCTTTAATAATCTTTTGACGCCTTTTAACCAATTTGTTTTAACCCGCCATTCTTAACGGCCCATTATACCCAAATCCTTTTAAACCAATTCGTTTTGGTGGTATGACCTCACCTGACATATTAACGGATTCACCTCCGGTATCTGTTCCATTCCATATTTGCTGATCAAATCCTTTTAACCAACACATTCTTTGTCCCCACCGACAAAAAGTCCGGGATCCGCCACTTTTTGATGCCCAATTTCAGAGCCCTGATTTTGACTATCAATTTTTCCGCAAATTATGTCATGTTTGAATGATTTAGTTTTCATTTAAAAAAGGTGTGAATTTCTAGGTTGTCAATTTTAATAAAGTTTGGAATTTCCTAAAGGAGGCATGAGTAAGAACAAGAAGCGTGATTATATTTTTTTTGAACGGCAAATCTCTACTCCTTGTGGGACTTGAACCCATGACCTCCCCTTAGGTGTTCCTAGAAGCGTGATTATATAGCAAAGTAAATGTCTAGGGATATACCGATACAAAGTATTTAATTGTGTGAGATTTGCCACATGCCTTCTAGGTACACTCCATGGATAGATATGAGGAAGGATGTAGCAAACTGGTCGAAGCGGTCGGGGATATACAACAACTCTCAACGAAATATTCTAAAACTGGAAAGCAAATTCAAGATCATGCTTCTCCCACCGATACAATTCTTTCTCTCGGAAGCAAGCAGAGTGTTTCAGAGCACCTGAAGCAGGTGGTGAAACTTGAAGAACAACAGGTGAGAATGCTTAAAGAACAACATGTGAGAACAAAATGACTTATATGAACAAAAAAGCTATTTAAAAAGTTTACAATTTCATTATGAACGACAGGTGAGAATGTTCAAAGAAGGCAACTTGGTTGTAAAGATGTTTAGAAGAAATGAAATATTTCAAAAGTTATAAGGAATCAACGAAATCCTAGAAGCGTAAACGACGATATACATAATTTCGCAAGGAATAAATACTTGGGAAAATTGTGTGTAACACTAATACCCCAACAAGTCCAACAGAACACCAAACAAATGATTAGTTCAAAGGAAATAGTTAGATTATCAAAGTCTAAAAAGAAACCAAGTTTCATATTTATAATATTTATTAAATTCGTTCATAATGGTAAGTAATAACACAAAATAAAATATTTGAAGCGTAATGCAACTCTTTATCTCTCTTCACACGTCGCTAGTCAAATTTGCAAAACAATATCAATTAATAATCTATACCGTATATAATGCATTTCACAAGGGTATTTTAAAATGTCCAAAATGAACTTACTCTCCTTTAATGCATAAGGTACAACCCTAGAATGAGGGTAAATTAGTATTTCAAACACTTTATACTATAACACCATTGTATTAATTACACTTTAATTTCCTTAACTTTGCTAAACTTTTGCTTATTTAAACAATAGTTAATACCTTTAAAAAGTACATGTAAAAACGAGCATTTTATTCTCTTTAATTTGATTATAGTATTGCTTTTACTTTTCTAGTTTAAAAATTAACTGGGGTGTATCCCCGTGTTGCGGGGAGGGGGTTTGTAAAAACGCGTATTACAAATCTGTATATGTGCAATCAAATACATGCAAACCGAATAAAATGCCGAGACATGGCCAGAGTAATTCAACTCCCGCTAACAACTAAATGCAAACGAAGATTTCTTAAACACCTTAGAAACGTTACATCTAAAACTGCAAACATTAAAAAAAAACATTAAAGTACGTTCTTTAGTTTACAATATAAAAGAGTTTACATAGTTATGGTAAAAAAACCCTAAATGTACAAATTTACATTGAACATCTACAACTAAACTTTATTCGAAAATAAGCAAACTAAAGCAATTTGTTATCCAAATAACAACAATAATAACAAAATAAAGATTAATGACAACACTTCCATTAATGATGATATTTGACTGTACACCGTTGTTGAAGTAGAAAGTTCGTTTCAGCAAATTACTCCACATAAACTCAAATCCTTGTTGTTGATGAGGATACATACCTGGGATGACTTCCCAGAATGTTCTTGATATTTGACTCTACGTCGTTGTTGTTGAAGTAGAAAATCCGTTTCCGCTAAATTACTCCACATAAACTCAAATCCTTCTTGTTGGTGAGGATACATACCTGGGAGTTCCCAGACTATTCCTTTAGTCTGCTTGCAAGCGTCATAAGGGTTTATTTTCATGACTTAGAATATGTTGTTCATCAACATGATGCCTTCTTCTCGACTTATCAGGTTCATAGTTTTCCTAGTATGTACGTCATTTTTTCTATTAGTATAGCCATGTTAAAAGTCATGTAAGATAAAACAACTAATATGAAAAAGAGGTTAAGAGTAACCTTTTATTCTTGAACTTTGAGTAGTTGAGGTATGTGAATGTTAACATCTGTTTTGAGTTTCTCATATATAATAGTCTAGCCTGTAGAAAGCAACAATCTTTAGGTATTTTTTTTTCTTGATGGATGAAGCTGAAATTAAGCCTAGACACAAAACTTTCAAACCCATAGGATTGCGCAGTTGATTATGTATCCGTAGTAAGCCAAGTAAACAATTTTAAAGAATAAATATTTTCCTTTTTCGAAGCAAGGGATAGTTCAAAACCTTATGGAAGACATTTGTTGTGTTAAAGAAAGGTGTACACAGCTGGCTTTTGCTAAAAAGAAGGTTTTAAAGCATAAATTATAAGCCAGATTACCTGATGTGACACCCAGGAAAATCCAACATCGGCCGTAGCCAGGAGAGATCCTTGGTTCATAAGTAATGTCCTGCCTCTTAAATCACCAACGCGTTTTGGGGCTTAATGTTAGTGGATGAGAGGAGAACTCCACAGTTAAGCGTGTTCAGGTGGGAGCAATATCAGGATGGGTGACCTCTTGGGAAGTCTCCACCTGGGCAACCAAAAACAAATCTGTGAGCTCTGGATGGGCAACCATCGGGTAAAGTGGACAATATTGGTAGTGAGAGGGGCTGGATGTTACATCTGAGATCATTTATGTCAGTGATAATGAACAGAGAATGTATTACTGATGTTGATGGTCTAGAGTTCATCTTTTCGATTGAAAAAATGTGGGCTCTATAGAAAGGCAAAAGAGAGCATAATAGTAAGTTAGTAAAAAATCATCCACTTTTAGGAAAGGAAGAAACCCGCCATGCTACTCCAAAAGAAAGAATAGCATGGTCGGTTTCTTTCTTTTCTAAGATGTTTAGATCTTTGCTAATTGACCAGTATTTACTCTCTTTGTTTTCTTTAGAACATACGTTCTTTTAGTCGAAAAGACGAACTTTACACCATTAACAACAGTAATGCATTGTCTGCTAATTACCATCATCAGCATCAACGATCTCATGCAATTTGTATTTTAATTTATGCATAAACTTCTTTTTCGCGGTAAAAGTTGGCCCTATAAACCTTTGCGTGACCCATCACACAGTCAACATAAGATTTTGGATAATCCATTGTTTCTAAAAAGTAAAAAAATTTGTTTCTTCCAAATTGTGAATTAGGTTCACTATGAAAACATAACATCTAACCAGACAACCTAAGAAATTTGCAAATATTGTGCCTATATCGAAGTTCAGTTTCAACTATCAAGAAACTAAGATAAAAAAAACCTAAAGATTATTGCTTTCTACTTGAAAAAGATACCTAATATTGGTGGTTGCATATGCATAACAACCTGAAATGTTAAAGGAGTTGCACTTTAGCATAACATAAAAGATTTAAAAATAATATAAGGTAAGATAAAATATGTCACCTTCACATTTCCCATTTTCAGCTGCTCTAAAGGATTTGCATATTCGGGCTTTAATTGGAATTCCGAGAAATGGATTTGATCGCAGCTCCATACTAACTTCGATTTGGTTTCCGTAAACGATTTTGAACCTTCAATGTTGCATTCTTAACGAAATACGCAGAGGCTCTCTCCTTTCGGTATTAGAATAGGCAACATTTGATCATCTTGGTTCAGAGCTTTCAAAAGAAAGCATATGTTACTCATCATGACCAAGGAAAATACCGCTAAATGACAGTAGTATATGTTAGGATCGGAGAACACACACGCACACGAACACAAGTATTTACGTGGTTCGGTCTAAGCTGACCTACATCCACGGGGGCAACTGGGGTATTGTTTTATTGAGTGATGATAAGATTACAAGTACAAGAGATACATTTATAGGCACTAATTAGGTTAAAACCCTATGCTAAACTTGATCACCAAGTTAATCATACTGGGCTGGGCCTATATGTGGGCTGACGAAGACAAAATCTCCAACAATCTCCCACTTGGTGTCTTCGGACCACGAACTGCACCATCTCTTCTGTACTTCTGTAAATAAGATCTCCCCTCTGATCTTCAATGCACCTCCGGTTACCCCGATCTCCTCAACACTATTCCTGAAGACCAGCTGAAGCTCCCCCGAGCTCCAACTCATCAGTCATGGTTGTGTCTACCATTGACCCATTCTCTGTCTTTACCGGCTCCCACTGACACGAACTACCGAATACTGAAACATCCTGAGAATAAACACTCTCCATATTTAGCAAGTAATCCACTGGAGAGATTTTATCAGCTAGAATACTAGTTCTCCTAACCCAATGTCGTCTAGGAATTCCGACTGAAGCACAACCCATGCTCCCACTGTCACGAACCCTCTGATTGGCCTACCTGAACCTTTCCACGCTTGTTCATCCCGAATCTGACCTGTGACTCTAGGTTTCTCACTTGCAAAGACAACCTTCTTCTGCTCATGAGATTCTGTGAACCCGACTTTGTTTCTCTTCTGAACTAGGACGATCACTCCCTCAGACGGTAAACTGACCATGTAACACGAACTTCATTTTCTTCCTCGAGCTATGACAAGATTTCCCTTAACAACTTTCCACTACCCGTTCCGAACTTAACCTCATGCCCCTGATCATCCAACTGCTCGATAGAAATTAATCTCTTCTTCAAACTTGGAATGACCCTGACATCTTTCAAAGTCCATGAACCGGCTGAAGTCTTCAAATCTAAGTCACCCATGCCCGTAACATCAAGAACCTCATCGTTCACCAGTCTTACCTTACCAAAGTCACCATTCTTCAAATTCTGCAATGCTTCACTGCTGTGGGTAGCGTGAAATGAAGCACCAGAATCCATGACCCAAGAGTCTCACTGCCTTCCACTGAGTCCCAATGCATCAAACCCAGACACACTCTCAGAAGCAGAATTTCATATAAATGACATCGACTCTAAAAAATGTCCAAACCTCTCTATGCAGCCCCTACAAATCAACTATGCCAAGCTCCCACTGTCCCTGTTATCCCAACCAACTAACAAGCAAACGGTTATAACGCAGCAGAACTTTCATGAAATCAAGCGGTACCAAGGGTTCTATGACCGTACACACGATCAGTTAACGCAAACCCTAACCGAAAGATCATCCAACTGGCAATAGTCCACATGACTTGCCACTAACCTTTTTTTTTCACTTATGTCGTTACCAGCACACCCGCTAGTTCCATTTTCTCCAGGTTTTACCAGTAAAAGAATATCAAAGCTATTGACTCGCTTATACTGTTTTCTTTCACCACGCGAAATGATCCAATTCCAAAGCTACCTGCTCGATTTCCTTCTGTTCGTTTTTTCTGCAACCTGGTTGAACTTTACACCCCGGTTCACGAACTAAAATCCGTACCGTTAAACTTATCGATTTTTACCTTCCCATCTTCTGCCATGATAACACAATAACACGACTAACGAAACTTAATCGAACAAGCAAACCAATACTGAAACAATAGCACCTGATTAATAATCACTGGTCTATAATCTTGTTTCTCTGGTTTTCACAAACGGCTCTCCAAAATACGTTGGTCAAATTGATCCCCACAACCTCTTCTATCTTGGCTTTTACTACCAAAATAATATTCCACCTAAAAAAAAGTACCACCTTTTTTTTCTTTTCCCTTTTATAAACCCACGCTCCAAACTCTAAAAAAAGGACAAAACAATTTGACCCTCTTTTCCTTTATCACCTCATTCCCTTTTTTTTTCTTGAACTTCTTTCTACTCAAACACCAACAAGCATGCAAAGCAAGTAAGAACACCAAACAAGCTTCTGACTTCAAAAAAAAAAAAGTCCGCACGCTGAACTGAATCAGCAGCAAATCGGAACAGTCCTGCAAATCCGGCAATGATTCGCGACTGGTTGGAACCCTAACAAGGCCAGGAGGCGGCGGTTGTGGGTTAGTGAAAGGCTAGGTGGTCGGAGTGGTGGACGACCGAAGGAGGTGCTGGGTGACGGGTGTTATCAGGTACGTGTTCTTCTTCTGTTACGCCTGCCCTCCGCCGACCCGGCACACCTGCCGGCAGAGGCGATCTTCTTGAACCCTAGGCTCTGATACCAGTTGTTAGGATCGGAGAACACACACGCACAAGAACACAAGTATTTACGTGGTTCGGTCTAAGCTGACCTACGTCCACGGGGGCAACTGGGGTATTGTTTTATTGAGTGATGATAAGATTACAAGTACAAGAGATACATTTATATGCACTAATTAGGTTAAAACCCTATGCTAAACTTGATCACCAAGTTAATCATACTAGGCTGGGCCTATATGTGGCCTGACGAAGACAACATCTCCAACAGTATATTATGGTCTATACAATCATAGCATATAAAGCTGATGTACCCCAAAAAAATTGTTTTTGAAAAGCAATTAAACATTATTCTAAAAGAGCGAAACTAAAGAAGGCTCAGAGCCGTAAAACTGACGCAGCTTTGGCTACAGGATAGCCGGCATGAAACCAACTGCCATTTAGTTCTGCAACACCAACGTGGCAGCTGCAGTAGTTTTGCGTTCGTATCCAACGACTCATCATAGCCCCGGTATGAACAACATATTTTTGAAAAGTGTATCCCTATCAGGCAGCAATTGGAGGCAAAGCATCTGACCACCATGCAGACTATTAGACGTAGCCACTCTCCTGTTGTACATCAGAAGAATATTTTTGCATTGAAAAGGTAAACAGGCTGCACATCAACTGGTCTGGCAGGCTCAGATAATCCACATAGATTGCACATCAACTGGTTAACACATGAATCAATGGGTTGCCCCGCCAAGATACGGAATATCTCATAAGGATAAGCCCGCCATGGCTGCACATCGACTGATGTAACATGGCTGCAGACCCATTAATCACGTAGGAAACCGAAGGCAAGGACATTATCATAGACGATGAAGCAAGAGCAAAGAGAATCAATGCAACATGCATTAAAGGATTTCGACATAGCCCCAAGACATGTACACCCAATAAAATGCGTAAACATGGGCATTCCATATGAACCTATGGGTTGCCCTGCCAAGATACGGAATATCTCATAAGGATAAGTCCGCCATGGCTGCAGTCCAATTACATTAAATGTAGCTTGTTTAACCATCTAATAAAACATAACATCAATCAAACGACATCAGCAGAAGTATCTAAACCAGAGATTACCTTCAACTACTACTGAACAGAGGGAAAAGAAGAAAGAAGAAGAGCCCTGGTCGCGAGAACAAATATTTTTTTAAAGCTTTCCATGTGTCCGGACACGTGGCCTCGGCCTATGCTTTCTCATACCTATAATGTATTATGACCGATCATATACACACACATACGATCTCACCACACACTCCATCTCCTTTCTCTATGGGTCTCTGCCCATACAATACCAGTAAGTAAACATGCAAAGCAAGGTTAACACCTATGTAGACACCTCATCAGATTAAACACATGAATCACTATAAAAAAACACATACCCAACGACTCCGGCCCGGGCAGCTGATAAAGAAAGACAGTGAGCAGATCTATCAGCACCATCGTCAAATTGACCCAAGCACATATAAGACAGCCCAACATTCAACAAAATACTATTATAATATATAAATATATTAATACCTATGCCTATTGAACAACAAATGTATTTATGAGAGTTGGGCCCTGCCAAAACGTGGTTTCACTAACACGTACTGAGAGCCTTCATAATAACCCACAGATGATCATTAACCAAACACCACATAAACTAAGGCTCAGATTCAGCTTTTCAAATATACAAACCTAGAATCCGCCATGGCTGCATTGTTATCGGTTGTCATATAAGGATAAATCTGCCATGGCTGCACCATTACCGGTTGCCATGTGAAAATGTAGCAACTCACATGACCATCTCGGCTGCCCCGCCAAGGTGTAAATAACCTTATCTTTGCCAGATTCAATCAGGCACATAGAAAGCCATCATCATAGCCTTTAAAAATGCAGTTACTGTTCAATGTTTAATAAGCACGGGTATTAATATATTAACTATAATTATAATTATAAATATAATATAATACCCACACCGATCAATGGGTTGCCCCATCAAGATACGGAATATCTCATAAGGATAAGTCCGCCATGGCTGCACACCCACTAATTACACAGAATACCAAAGCCAACAACATTATCATAGACGACGAAGCAAGAGCAACGACAATCGTTTAATGTCCAATAAGCAAGGTTATTAATATATTTATTATAATTATAAATATAATATAATACCAACACCAATCAATGGGTTTCCCCGCCAGGATACGGAATATCTCATAAGGATAAGTCCGCCATGGCTACACACCCACTAATAACGCAGAAAACCGAAGCCAACAACATTATCATACATGACGAAGCAAGAGCAATGACAATCAGAGCATTTTATCATAGCCCCAAGACCATAACCTCTTTAAAATAAACAAAATGTCCACAACACACAGAAACAATCGAAACAACGAAAGTGTAAATCAGGGGGCCCTTCGAACCGGACGACGGTCGTTGGCGTTGAACCGACCCACTACCACTGCCGGTTGACTACGCCCGCTGTAACAGCCGCCACTAACACAACATGCAAGTCGGCAGGAACCACAGTACTCAATACCCAACAATATTGAACACACCTAATCAATCATCAGGGGGGCCCGTTGAACCAGACGGCGGCCATTGATGTTTAATCGACCGACTACCACCGCCGGTTCGACCGCTACAACAACCGGTAGGAAAAGTACCAAACCACCGCCGCTACCGTTGCCGGCATCAAACCAAAAAATAAGAATCATAAGTACATACGGTGACAATAAATAATAATAATAATAATAATAATAATAATAATAAAACCTACCATTTGAAGGACAGTTGCATTAAACATAAAGGAACGTAAACGAACAAACGGTGGTACCAATCACTGTGTACGAAGGACGGTAACCGTTGAGATAGCAACGAACGGTGGTATAATGGTGGCACACAGTGACGGCGGAGATAGAAGCAAACGGTGGTAGTATGGCTGTGGACGGCGGCCGTAGGAGCAGAGACCCAGAGAGAAAGGAGATGGAGTGTGTGTGTGTGTGTGTGTATGTGTATATGATCGGTCATAATATGAGAAAGAAGATGGAGTGTGTGTGTCTGTATGAATATGATCGGTCATAATATGAGAAAAAGCCACGTGTCCGGATAGGTGGAAAGGTTAAAAAAAAAGAAAAAAACAAATTTTAAAAACAGACCGAGCCTGAGTCAAACCCGGGTCTCGAACAAACACAAACAACATCCACACCAACTAATCTGCAACATCATTTGATTATGAATCCTAATTTACTATATAAATAACCTTGTAAACATGGTGGGCCTGGCCTCATAAATGCAGTTACTGTTCAATAAGCACTGGTATTAATATATTTATAATGTGTTACGTGACTAACAATATTTATGGGTGAACAATAAACTTAAAAAGAAAGAAGAAACCAAACCAAATCAATTGAAACTAAACTAACCAAAAACCGAATTAACTTAAAATTGGTTATAGGTTTTTCGTCCCTTAGTTAACCAAAATTAACCATACTGAAACCGAATAATTAATAAACCGAACAATTAATATATTCATATATTTTTAGATTTCATATCTCCATTTCAAGTATTTATACATCAATTTCATTTACTTCTGAAAAACATTTTAGCCAAAGTTTGGTTTTGATTATTAACAAGAATTAACTCAATTGGACTAAAAATCGACAATCTTACAAAATAAAATGAACCAATTAACGGATTAGTTAAAAAGATCGATTAACCGGTGACTTTGGTTTCAATTGGAACAAATAGCCAAACTGAACCAAACCATACATAACCTTAGAAGTGTCTGTGTCCCCTGTTGCATCACACGGGCTCCCTACCAGTAATTAATAAAAGAAAAATGCATAATGAACTAAAGTCTAATTTTTCTTACTCTTATTAACTTATTGTTGTACAACAATGCTTGTGATATTCGTTATCATCTAATCTAATTATTTATTGGGATATTGGATATTAATAATCCAAACTTTAACGAATTGATCGGCATTAATCCAAACTTAAGAAATCTCTCTGACAGTCCCAACTTGTAAACTATTTTCCTCCATCAAGCCTTTAATTAGGGTCTAACCTAATTAGTTCATGGTGACGTGGCGGCTGGCCTGGACAATGATGTGGAATTTTCTTTTCTTTTTTAACTCTGTTTATTAAGTCCCACCACCACTTTTGCTAATGGTGGTCAGATGGTGGAGTGGTGGTGGTGAGGTGATAAATATGGAGAGTGTTGTGAGTGGTGGGTGGTGGCTGGTGGTGGTGGTGGCAGACTATGGTGGTGGTAGGTGGTTGAGAATACTAGTGGAGGTGGATGTGGTGATGGTGATAATGCTACATAAGCTTCTACATCATCAAATAATCAAGTTTTATACCACATAGGTTGCCATCTTAGAAAAAAACTAATTAGGTTAGACCCTAGTTAGAAAATGCTCTGTGGAGAAAAATAGTTCACAAGTTGGGACTGTCATAGGAAATTTCAAAAGTTTGGATTAATGTCAGCTAATTCGTCAAAGTTTGGATTATTAAAATCAAATATCCTTTATTTATAACATCTATATTTTCCTTTGATTTATGAATCATGCAAGTATATATGCCCTATAATTTCAAGTGTTACAATATGCTTCTTCAACTTCCTTTTTACTTTTTGTTTTTATTTCATCTAAATAAAAAAAAATAAAAAAAACCCTTACATAATACCCCTTTATTATCTACAATTAATTTAACTTGACCTTACTCAGTTACTAGAGTTTCTCTCTTTGTGTAACGTCTTGTGTTCAATCCCCAAAAAAGGAGTCGACTAGGATTTATTTTGTGTAATTTAGGAGTATATAATATTTTCCATTAAAAAATTAACTTAATTAGTTGGTCTAACAAACTTATTACACTTAATTACTTTGAATAAGCTAACAAATAGGATTTAGTCTCGTTTCATATTATCATTAAATCCAACAAATTATTCTCAATTTACTTTGGTTTAAGTAATTATAGTTGTACCTAGGCCTTATTTACTTATTGAGCTAACTATATATGATCTGTGGGCTTGGAAAAACTTAGTGGGCTGGCCCTTGGTAGGCCATCAGAACGCATATGAAAAACAAAGAGGGGGGGGGGGATTAAAGAAGCAGGGGTCGTCTAGGATGGAATCAGGTGGATATTAACTTGATTTGAAGAGATATTAAAGATGCAGTTTCTTTCAATTACGTTCTCATTTTTTCAGCTTAGCGGTAACTCCCTTATAACTTATTTAATTAATTCTGCTGCAACAGGTGTGGAAGAACTTGGAACACTTGAAGATTCCTCTCACTCATATTCATTCAGCAACAAATTATTTCTCAGAGAAATACGAAATTGAATTTTTCTCAGAAGGCCATGCTTGGTACAGAGCAGAAGTGGAGCATTATGATAAAGAAAATCCTTCATCCAACATACTCACCACTGTTCTTATCAAACGCTACCCCCCTTCTGGTGGAAGTAAATGCTATGAAGAAAAAGAGTTTCTGACGGAAATTGAAATTCTCAGCAGTGGAGTTAAGCATCCCAACATTGTTACTCTACTTGGATTTTGTTTTGAAGCTTCTGAGAAGATCCTTGTTTTACAAGACGATTTTTCTAATGGACTCCTTGGTGAGTATCTGGGTAACTTGAAAGATAGAAGTGTTTTGAACTGGGAAAAACGTTTGAAAATCTGCATTGATGTTGCACACGCATTAAGGTACCTTCACTATGAGATGGAAGACCAAAAGATTATAATCAACCGTGATATAAACTCCTACAACATTGGGTTGGATGAGAATTGGGGGCCAAAGATTGTTCACTTTTGGTGGTCCGTATTCATGCCTCCAAATCAAAAAGACGACACACTCTGTCTCAACTGGATTGGCAGATACCCCTACATAGATCCAATTTATAAGAATACTTATAAGTTAAAAAGAGAATCAGATGTCTATGGTTTTGGAGTACTCTTGTTTGAAATTCTATGTGGGAGGATAGCAGATGACCCAATTTACAAGAAGGAGAGTGACCTAGGCCTGGCCCCTGTAGCAAGACAAAGCTTCAACACAGGAACACTAAAAGAGATGATAGATCCTATAATAAAAGAAGAAATTGGTGAAAACACTTTTGTTCTAACAAGAGGACCCAACGAGGATTCTTTGCACACGTTTATTGAAATTGCACACAAGTGTCTAGCAGAAACTCAAGACCAACGCCCAACAATGAAAGTTGTAGTCCAGGAACTTGAGAAAGCATTATTATTTCACGTAAGTTATCGTTTGAACTTCATACTATGGATGCCTAGAAGTAATCTAGTTTGACGATGCACTATAATATCAAAAACAAATGTAGAATGCTTATGAGGTTAGATTTAAAATAATAAGGCACATATTAGGGTTTAGGCTGTTAATAACGTAGTCAATTAATTAACATTTAGCATTCAACCTATTAAGTTTACTTTATAGATATTATCGAGATTTTTCAATTCTACCTTTTAGAGTATCAATTTGGGATTTGTTGATATGCTTACATCGGAAGTATAACAAAAATGATAATAAAAGTTCAATTAAAGCCTAGTTTAGAAAACATAGTATAGTGCAAAAATATGTTCAACGTATACCTTTCCATGATATCACCAAATTATCAATTTTATCATCATTTTATAGTTTTCTTGAATATTAACAAAAAAATATTATCAATTTAGTTTTTATCAATATATATATTTTACTTCGTGTGTCATGTTTAACAGAAAAACAACAAAGACAACCCCAAAATGTTGCTTGAAGACATTAAACGGGCAACAAGAAACTTCCATAATGACAATTGCATCGGGGGAGGAGGATTTGGGAGAGTGTATAAGGGAAACCTTCAAGATGGTGATCAATTTAAAACCATTGTTGCAAAGCGATTGGATACGAGGTTTGGTCAAGGTGAACAACAATTCCTGAGTGAGCTCCAAATTCTTTTGAATTATAAGCACGAGAATGTCATTGGTCTTATAGGCTATTGTAATGAAAATGATGAAAAAATCATTATTTATGAGTATGCGTCCAGAGGAAGTCTTGATAGGTATTTGAGTGACACTTCTCTTACATGGGTGAAACGACTTAATATATGCATTGATGTTGCACGAGCGTTAGATTTTCTACACGGAGAAGCTAGAAAACAAGGAAAGGTGATACATAGGGACATCAAAACTGCTAACATTCTAATTAATGATGATTGGACAGCCAAACTTGCTGATTTTGGGCTTTCCTTAATAAGTCCATTAATTCAAAAAACAGACTATGTCATAGATGATGCGTGTGGCACACCAGGATACTTGGACCCGGTTTACAGAAAAACAGGATTTCTAACCATCGAATCTGATATTTATTCTTTTGGTGTGGTTTTATTTGAGATGTTGTGTGGGAGATCAACATTTATAATCCACCAGCATGAGGGTCATTATCTACCTGATTTCATTAAAAACAAATTTGAAGAAAGAAAGCACGATGAAGTGGTGTTCGAGCAAATAAGGGAACACATTGAGCCAAAATCATTAACTACATTCCAAAAGATTGCCTCCCGGTGCTTACACCATGAAAGAGAAGATCGACCGACAACAAAAGAAGTTTTAATGCAACTTAAGAAAGCATTGGCATTTCAAGTAAGTTATACGTAAGCTAGCATTGTTCCTTAATATGTGTTAATAAAATAGTTTTAAAACTGTATTTATTCTAGATATTTTATTATATTTTTTACATGTTATGTTTGAACTATTCATATATTTATTGTAAAAATAATGGATAACATAAAATAAAAATAGTATGCAAATGCTTAAGTACAGGTTTGTTAGACTTAAAAAGATTAATATATTTGTTTTCTCTTTAAAGTCTTCAGGTACCACATAATTCATTCATACTGATTCAATTAATTATACTTATTTAATTTAAAGGAATAGAAAGTCGTGGGTTAAGGCTGCTAGATCTTATATAGTTTTGTATATGTGGTTGCTGATTAATTTAACCCATTGCATTTTGCACTCCTCGATTTGTGCTTGTTAAACAGAACATGGATTCAACAATGACCAAGTTCGCTCCCTTACGAATCCCACTTAAAGACATAGTGAAGGCTACTGACAACTTTCATGATGATAACATCATCCAACATGGTGGATTTGGTACCACATATAAAGGACGACTCTTGCGGTCTGGAAAGGAGCTGAAGATTGCTGCACGAAGGTTTGACTGTAAGCACGGTGAAGGAGACCTTGAGTTCATCAAGGAAATTTCAGTGCTTTATGATCTCAAGCATTCAAATTTAGTCTCTATCATTGGGTTTTGTGACGAGAAGGATGATAAGATAATTGTAACAACACATGAGGCCAATGGAAGTCTCGGGCAGTATCTAAGCAACCCGTATCTCACATGGAAGCAAAGATTAAGGATATGTGTAGGTGTGGCGCGTGCGTTGAGTTTTCTCCATTATGATGAGGGGCGTAATTATGCTATAATACATTGTAACATCAATAGCGACACAATTTTATTAGATGACAACTGGGAAGCCAAGTTATCAGGTTTTGAATTTTCCATCGAACAATCGGTAGATTATAAGGAGCAGGTGTGCTTTTGTGAACATACGGGCACAATGGGGTGTATGGATCCAGCAATTGAAAAGATGGGAGGTGTGACCCACAAGTCAGATATTTACTCATTCGGTGTCGTTTTATTTGAAATATTATGCGGGAGGAAAGCATTTATTAAGAATGAGGTTAATATGTTTCTAGCTCCATTGGCCAAATATCATTATGAAAATGGAACACTGCAGGATATAGTGCATCCTGATCTATGGAGTCAAGTCTCCACGCAATCACTGTTCAAATATTCTAGAGCATCATATTCTTGCTTAAAGGAGAAGCAATCACACCGCCCAGATACACACACTATTGTTGAAACACTTGAGAAAGCACTGGAATCTCAATTGAATGATGTAAGACTTCTTTTCGTTTTTTGTTGCTTTTTTTTTCTTTCCTTCGTCATTCTTTAATACCAATCTTCCTCTTGTTTCTATTACTTTGTTTCATATCAAACATAGGGATTCATATACAAAACTTAGTGATATTTTTTGTGGGTTTGGGAGGGGTATGTTATAACCCAAACTCATATGTCTTCATCAAAATCAAATATATTAGTATATTATCTAATCTTAAGAAAATACAGTCAATACCTGATGCTTATTGGTTATTCCATTTGTAAAATAACGAATATAAGACACCTTACCATCAATAGTCAAAGAGATGGAGTGATTGGGTTGATGTTTTAGCCTTTAAACATTAGGCTTAAGACTTCTTTTTTAATTTGCAACCTATTTATAGCTTGTTATTTCTATTTTCTATTCTTTTAGTTTTTAAACAGTTTAACTACGTTGTTGTTATTAGTGCTATCTCTATCGTAACACTGTTGTTATTATTATTATCATTATTTATTATTAATTTTTTTTTGAAATATAAATTTCATTCACCCAAAAATGCCACGAACGGTCCTCAAAGCAAGGACCCAGGGCAAAACGACATTACATCAAGTTCAATTGATATTTACACCAAATATTCCAATCAACATTTTTCACTCTAGACCTATGTCGAATCCAAAAGTATGACGAAGACTTAATGCTTTCTAACACTTCAATAGCTTTACGCAACTTACCCTTGAAGATTCTATCATTGCGTTAATTCCATAGAGCCCACATTTTAGTGTAGATAATGCCTCTAAGAATGTACTTTTCCTGTTTCATCTTCGTTTGAGTATGCACCATCTTCAAAAGATCCTTAATTAACTTCAAAGGCGAAGATGGGACTTAATCGACACCAAGAGCCCACCCTAGCCCAAATCTCGGCCGAGTATATACAACCTATAAACAAATGTGTTGTTTCTAATTCCTCGCTACAAAGAGGACACGATCCATCATCTAATAAAATCCCTCGTTTGATTAACTCCACCCTCGTAGGCAAGTGATTAAGATCTGCCCTCCGCACCATAATTTTGCATTTCAAAGGTGTACAAAATTTCCATTTCATACTTGACTCGATCATCATAGCCGGCCTTGACGAAATCAGCTTCTTCACCAACAGTATAACTGCTAGTCTTGTCTCCCTGCCAACTCCATCAATCAGTAACCGAGTTCCACTAATATCGTACTCGTGGATATCCACTAGCAATTGAAACATTTCGTTAACCTCCTCATAAGTTGAAGGGGTTCTTCGCCAATCCCATGTAATAATCTTCGACCCATTTATCACCTGGAGCCGAGCTGCTATAACAACTCATTTATGCTTTTCCAACTTAAACAAAGTCGGGTATGTTAGGCGCAATGGTTGGTCTCATAGCCACTTGTCTCCCCATAAATTAATAGAAGACCCATCTCTGACAATACCCACAAAATAACTATTCAGGGCTCTACCATTGGACAACTTTTTTTCTCCTACTTTAACAATACTTTTCCAACATCCGCTAGCCAAAACACTACAAGGTAACACAGACCAAGGTCTACTCGATCCATGACACCCGACCACAACCCGTTTCCGCAAACAATTACTATATATCTTTTTTGAAACGCCACATCCATTTGAGAAGTAAAGCGTCATTAATATCTTGTAGTCTATTCACTCCCACACCACCTTCATTTTTCGGCCTAGTAATCACATCCCAAGCCACCCACGCAATCCTTCTCTCTTCATTACACCCCGACCACAAGAAATGTCGCATAATCTTTTCGATACTATCAATCACCTTCACCGGAGCTTTATAAAGGGATAAATAATAAATCGGAAAATTTTCAAGAACTGATTTTATGAGAATCAATCTACATCCAATCGATAAAGTTTTCGCCTTCCATGACACGAGCCGATTTTTAATAACGTCGACAATCGTATTCCAATGACTTATTCTAGACATGTTAGCTCCCATTTTAATCCCAAAGTAAACGAAAGGAGAATCATCTCTTTTACATCCCAACACCTCTATCATACTATCTACTTCCATGTCTTTGGTACCAACCCCGTATAAGTTAGACTTATGAAGGTTGATCCTAAGACCCGAACATAAGTAAAAAAACTCGAAGAATCCGGCAGTGTTATGAAGATTCTCGCGAGACCACTCTCCTACGATAAGGGCGTCGCCTGCATAGAAAAGTCGGGTAATATCGCCTTCATCATCTAAGAATTTTATACCCTTCATCATCTAGAACCGCAATCAAACACTACATCTTTAATCTCCCGTTTAGAGAAAGAGGCGATCAAGAGAGCACCATCCTGATCATTAATACTGTTGATACCCGAACATATCAAAGCTGGCTGGACACTACAATGTTCTTTAAAGTGGGCTCTGAAAAATTGCAACACCTCCTTTTTGACTAAAGTCAGTTTTGAAACCCATTCCCCGTTTATCTTAAGACCCGGTATAGCATTCCTGACTTTCCTTCCGTTTACCACACTATGTAAAAAGCCCGTATTTTCATCCTCTAGAGCCGCCCATTTCACCCGTGATTTTTGTCGAAGGTCACGAAATCTATATATCTCTATCTCTTCAAGACTTTTTTTGCACTTGGGCCACACCCATAGTTCTGACTCCTCTATATTTTTTTGTTCCATTAAAATTTCAATTTCCACTTTTTCTTTTCGAAGTCGCTGCTCCTCCTCCTCGTCTTCTTTTTGTTTGAAACCTTTAAACCACAACTTCAATTTATCACGAAGGCCTTTTAATTTGGCGTTGAGCTTTACATCCAACGGCCCATCCAACTGATTATCCATAAGAATTGACTTGACGATTTCCTTACAACCCGGTCTATCAATCCACGAATCAAACCACCGAAATGGTTTCGGTCCAAAATTCTTATCAACTAGAGATAGAATCAAGGGCGAATGATCGGAAAAATCTCTATTTAATGCTCTAACACAAGCATTGGGCCATTTGTTGAAAACATTACGACACACGAACACCCGGTCAATTCTACTCATCTACATTCACCTCCTTTGTTCGTCATATAAGGGAACTTCATACCTTTCAAATTGTATTCCCGAATCAATAAAATGATTAAAACCTCTGGCGCATTTTGTATCAAACTTAGAATTCCCTCTTTCCTACATATTTCGAACTGCATTAAAATCCGCAAACACCAACCACCACCCCTGCCCCGGTTGCAATGCCTGCCAATTTTTTTTCCCACAAACTCCTCTTTTCTACATTATGTTGAGGAGCATAAACATTAATTATAGTAAGACGAACTAATCTATCAATTAACAAACCCGACACGTGTAAGTAATTATATCGTCTTTCATCACCGTATCTTTGGCATACGTCTTTGGATCCCACATACATACTAGCCCACCCGAATGACCACTAGCATTGAGAATCTCACAATTGTATCCCAAACCTCCCCAAAAATTCGACAACATCCCCGGTTGTAGATTCGAAGACATCGTTTCAATGATCCATCATCAACCGGTCGACCCATACAAGAGTCATTGTCATTTCCTTGAGTCGCAATATTGTTAGATTCAGGTTGAGCCTTCAAATCAAAAATCACCTGCTCCCCATCAGACACTTGATTTTTTCACTGTTAGAAGCCGAATCTTCTTCAACCTGTATACCCAGAAGAGAATTGAGACCAAAGAGATCTGATCTTTTGGGCCGTTTCACAACCTTAAAAGTTTCCTGGCTACACGAATAGGAGTTACTTGGTCGGCCCAATCCAGTTCCTTTTTTTTAAAGTTTTTCCTTTTGTTGAGTTTGTTCCCATCCACCTTATGATCATTACTTGGTAAAAACTGTTCAAAAGGGAAAGTAGCAGCAGGTACGAAAACTTCATTCTCTCCATCCACATTGGAAGCATACCCTTCACAAGCTTCTATATGATTAACCTTCAATGCTTCATTATTACAATGATTGTTTTCCACAAATTCCGTATCCATATGCATGCTGATTTCATCTTCTACTTCATACGGCTTCACAGGGGAACTACCATGCACCTGATCATGATCATCTGGTGTTTCTTCCTCGTCGGATAGTGATGCTTCCGACCCATGATCAGAACCTTCTGTACATGTGCCAACCGGTTTCGAGTTACATTCCACAAAATCCGGAATCCAATCTCCTAATTCCTCCATGACCCAAATTCGAAATTTCCGGCCATTCCATTTCAGCACGATCTCCTCCGACACCCTTTTCCCATCTCCCACCAATACCCCACGTACTCATACGATAAATCAAGATACAATTCCATTCTATTCGCTTTATGAACCACCCTACCGAAAAAACTTCCGAAAGTATCGATGACATCATTAGATAACAAATGCAACGGTATTCCTTGAACTTTAAGCCAAGCCAACCTCTCAAACCCAAACGCCTCCCCTTCCCATATACTTATCTTTGAGAACTGCCATGTCATTGCCATAGCAACTTCACGAACCATTGAGGTTGTTTCTGCGTCATCAAAAGTGACCAGTACATCTAACCCACCAAGATATTGTACCCTTATCATAGATGAACCGAACTCCTTTAATGTGATCTTAATATTTTTCAACACGTCAAGATCAACCATCCTGCGACTATAGCCCTCCCATGCAGCCCGTTAAACGCATTGACATTATTCTCAATATTAACCGTTTTACCCACAAGCATGTCCTTAAAAGAACGTTCACCTGTTTCATGCGATGTTGAGCCAGCATTCCTGTTAACCTTATCGGCCTGTTTGTTGTTATGGTTGTTCGAAATCTGGCCCTGTTATGCAACCGAATGACTTGGTTTATTGGATGAACATAATATGTTGATTGAGTATGCACATATGATTGTGCAGTGACTCTCGATAATAGAACAAAGGGTGGGAGAGTTTGTGAAACACACAAACTATATTATTAATCCACACAAATACAAATGAGACATAGTTGGGCTATTTATACCCATACAAACTGACGGTTATTTAACTAACTTATTAACCTACACAACTTCTAAATAACAGACATAATAAACAAACCGACATGCTTTCTGTTTTGGCGCCTTTTTCTACGGTTTGACTTTTTCATTGACTTTTGATTTGATATGAATTTCTTTATTATAATCTTCCAACATTCACTCGCCTAATCAAGAAATTTGTTCTTTTTTACTCTGTCCGTTGTTCATCTCTTTGCAGTCTTTCTTATCTTCTTCTTCTTGATTGAATTTGAACCATTCTTCTATATCTTCTAATCATTGATGCATAATAAGTCTTCACGACTATCCCTTCTTGATCCACATGATCTTCTGTCGCTTATTTCTAACCCATCTGGTCCTGGAGCGATGAGGGAAAGATGGGTATCACACGTCCATCTTCTTCTTCTAAATTGCATCCTTTATATTCGACTTTTCGGGGCCTTCCGCCTTGTATCGAATTCGCTTGGGTTTGATCGCCTCTGCGTCTTTAAAACCCTTAAATAAACACTTCTTTTCTGTTTTGAAAAGGTTCTTCTTGATTAAAACTTGTTTTGGACTTCGCCGGAACTTTTGGCCGAAACGTTTTCTTTTCCGATTTTGTTTTCAAATATGTTTGGGCCTTCTTTTGACTGCGTTTTTTCTGATATAATGATGATAATAACCAAGTATTAATCAAACATACACTCACTGTTGTTGATCTTCGGTTCCGTAATAACTTTCGATAACTTTGAAAAAACATGGGACTTAATCACAAGTCTCGTTCTTCGTCTTCCCGTGATCTCTTAACCGTGTGCTCTGATGCCATGTTCGAAATCTAGCCCTTGTTATGCAACCGAATGACTTGGTTTATTGGATGAACATAATATGTTGATTGAGTATGCACATATGATTGTGCAGTGACTCTCGATAATAGAACAGAGGGTGGGAGAGTTTGTGAAACACACAAACTATATTATTTATCCACACAAATACAAATGAGACATACTTGGGCTATTTATACCCATACAAATGGACGGTTATTTAACTAACTTATTAACCGACACAACTTCTAAATAACAAACATAATAAACAAACCGACATGCTTTCTGTTTTGGCGCCTATTTCCGCGGTTTGACTTTTTCATTGACTTTTGATTTGATATGAATTTCTTGATTATATTCTTCCAACAATCTGAGACGAAGATTGGTTTAACCAGATTATTGTTGCTTATCTCTCCATCTTCTGGTACAAACCGAGAAATACTAAACCATAACCTATGTTCTAATGTTCACCCATACGAATGTTACATAAAGTCTTTAGCAAATCGTCCTTGTCTTTAATGTCAAGCATCGACACAAATCCGAATTTGTTTCCACCTTTATCTCTCTTACGTGCAATATAAAGATCGAAAATCTGACCAAACGAACGAACCTCCTTAGCCAAATTAGTTCCGCTACATCTTTCTGGGAGATTGGTGACAAAAAGCTGTGTAATACAACGTTGGATAGTCTCCGGTATAGGATTCCAGCGGCGGCGCTCCATTAGGGTTTGTCTTTGTAGAGGCTGCTATTAACTTCCTTGAAGCATTCCATCATTATTATTAGAGTATATTACTCGGTGTGTAAAAATTAAATTTGGTTTTCAGAAATTACATACTCATTCATAATTGACGGAATATTTGTTACTATTATTGTTATATAAAATTGTCACTTCACGCCTTGTATAAAAATAGAAAAACATAAATAAGTTAAATATATTTAAGGGTTTGGGGTTCATTACTTACTTAACTAATTTACACAAAAATAGACTCTTTATTGTTTACTTAATTTGTTTTATATGATATTCCATTTTCCCAAGAGGCTGGAAACTCTATTTCTTAAAGAACATCAACAGATCAATTAAAGGTTTTTAATGAACTCTAAGATGCTTGAATACACCCTAGATATCAAAATTGGGTTTTTAAGAAACACCCAACCCTTGAAAATATGTTCAAATAAAATTATGTGTTCTTTAGAAAACCCAAGTTTTGAAATCTTGGCAAAACAAACTTTGTTTTCGAAGGCCAGATTCCTTAAAATTGCTTAAACATAATAATGGGGTTTAAAGAACACCAAAACCTTATAATTCTAATTTCTTATTATTATTTGAGAAGCTACAGAAGCATATGCATTGGTTGTTTTATACTTTTATAAACATGATGCATATGGCAAAGGAGGGGATTATGGTATGTTGACGACAATGATGGTGTAGGGTGGTGATACTAGCAATGTATTGTCATGCCTATTATTTGCAATGGAAAAATTAATTTAACTAAACTTCACTAAAACACGGGATCTAAATTCCTTCTAGATTATCATTTAATCAAGCTAACTGTCCTTACTTTAATATGGTTCAGTATTACCATTCAGTTTTATTCTCATTTTTTTGCAGGAAAAGAATTTGGAACAATTGAAGATTCGTCTTAGCGATATTCAACTAGCAACAGATAATTTTTCAGAGGCATCCAGAATTGCATCTGTGGATAACTGTACTTTGTACAGAGCAAAATTCAACCATTTTGATAAAGAAAATCTTTCATCTGGAAAGGGGAAGTATGAAGGAGAATATCCAAAGGGACACAACACTGTAGTTATAAAACGGTACCCTTCTGGACATGACTTGCACGGAGAAGATAGGTTTTTTACTGAAATTGAAATGCTTAGCAGTGTTAAGCATCCAAACATAGTCACTCTAATTGGATTTTGTATTGAAGATTCTGAGATGATTCTTGTCACTGAGAATGTTTCTAATGGATACCTCATTGATTACTTGCGAAATGCCAATGATATGCATATTTTGACATGGGAGAAGCGTTTGAAAATCTGCATTGATGTTGCACACGTGTTGTATTATCTTCACTATGAGATGGAAGACCAAAAGGTGATAATAAACCGTGATATATACAGTCGCAATATTGGGTTGGATGAGAACTGGGGGGCAAAGATTCTTTATTTTGGAGACTCTGTATTCCTTCCTCCAAATCAAGAAGACGAAGCTCTCTATCTCAATAAGATTGGCAGATCGTGCTACATAGATCCAGAATACGAGAAGACTGGTAGGTTAAAAAGGGAATCAGATGTTTATAGTTTTGGGGTTGTCTTGTTTGAAATTCTATGTGGGAGGAAAGCCTTTGACCCAGTTTACGAGAAGGAGAGTGACAAAGGGTTAGCTATTGTCGCAAGACGAAGTTTCTACGCTGGAACACTGGAGGACATGATCGATCCTATATTAAAGGAAGTTATTAGCGAAAACAATTTTGTTCACAATGGAGGACCGAATAGGGATTCTTTGCACACATTTATCGAAATTGCAAATCATTGTGTGGCAGAAACTCAAGACCGACGTCCTACAATGAAACTCGTTGTCAAGGAACTTGAGAAAGCATTGTTCTTTCAAGTAAGTCAATGTTCTATAACAATAACCTTCTCTATACACATCCAAAATGCTTGTTGATTAAACTGGTAAAGCACAAATTGTTTTTCATATGTGTCATAGTATTTGTACTCAAATCATATTGAAAAGCCTCTCCACCATTTTTAACCTCTAGTGTTTAAGTCTGAAATCTCTTTTTAACTATTATTGAAGTTCTTGAAGCTTCTTCTTTTCTTGTCAATGAACATTGTTAGAATTTAAAGTAAGGCATATAGGTTCAATTAAACATCTGGAAAACATAGTAGAGTGCATGTTTAATGTATCAGGGACATTTATCATAATTGTTCATTGTTTAAAGTCTGTATTATGAACAAGTTATAAACATTTAATCATCATTATAGAGGTTTTTTTTTATAAAAAAAAAAAAGTAATTTCCATCAGCACTTTTAACAACAACCTGCCACCCCATCACTAATTTTTAAATCAATTTGTAGTTTTCAATTACTAAAATGTATTTTAACAATTTATTGATTAGGTTAATGGGAGTGTAAGCAAGAACAGTGAAGACAAGAATAACACCCTTGGCTAGACGCTAAAGCTACAGAAGCAATGAAGTTGACTGTTGCGGTAAAACTCCGGTAGTTGCATTCAACCAGAATTAGTTGAGGTCAAGCTCACTTGGTGTAATATCACTTTGTATACTAGTACCATATTTGGAGTCCTGCTTTGTGTTTGTGACGGTCGCCTACTTATTCTCGAGTCAGTATTTATGTCTTTAACTCCTTGTTTTGTATCAAATGTTTTCATTGGTTGTTATATTGGTGCAGGGCGCAGGGTGTTTTCATGATCCTGATGGGTCTTTCTAAATTTGGTTGTATGTGTTTGTTTGGTGAGTTGCTAGGCCCTAAAGCATTTTTTTCTCAGGACATTTGTGTTTGGTATGTACTTCCATTTCTTTATGCCTATAGCTATACCTATTTATTTGGCACGGTGTATGGTTGTTTTGATTATTAATATATTTTGCTGCTAAAATGGACCACATATTGATTCCTGGGCTAATTCAAAATCGTGTGTTGAAAACATAGTAAAATACTTCCTTTTGTCACATATAAAATATACGGATTCTTTTTCTTGCAAATAGAGCCCAGTGTTGAGGCATTTATGAAACGCTAGGACATCTTTTAGGTGAATGGGACAGTGTTCCGCTGAAGTAATATTAATAAGGAAATACAAAAGTTTAGGCCAGTAGCCTATCCGGGGACATATTCCCAAGAATCGACTAGGCCCTAGAAGAACCCTAAGCATTGGGCCATAAAGGCCTGACCACTGTAAACTAATTTGGGTTGTCCTTATACAAGTTGGCAATTGGCATTCAAAACTGGCCTAAATATTCACTGACCCCTTGAACGACACATGATCCAAATGGATTATCTGTTGGCTCGTTAATTGTTTGACCCGGGCCCAAAGGAAATTTGTTGGAAAAATAGGTGAAAATGCTATTTTCACAATTTTGGGAAAATGATTTTCCCTAAGTTTTGGACAAAAATATATATTTGAAACTGATGTTTATTTATATATTTCTTTGTGGGTTTATGTTCTATGTTGTGAGAACTCCGCAACGAACCAAACCACGTCCAAAACGGAGCAAAGACGAATGAGATATCGATGCTCAAAAGTAGAGGAGTGAAACAACTAGTTGGGAATGTGAAATGGAAAGTTGCAAGGAGAACTTGTCCCACATTGGAAGGGAGATGAGTCTTGGACTTGTTTATAAGGAAGGACTCCCCATCCTAAGTGTTCCATGGAATCACACACTATGGAAGTAACTCGCACTCGCACACGCGCGCGTGGCGTGACTCGTGCCTGCGTGGCGGGTCAGACACCAGTGTGCATCTGACGCACACGCGAACTCCCAACGGTTCAGAGTTGCAGTGTAACTGACGAGTCAACAGTTTTGACTGAGAATTAAAAGCAGCATTAAATGCCGTTAAAGACGTTTAATGACATTTAATTTTTGGCATTTAATTTCTTTGACTTCCTTTGACTTGTACCAACCCTTGGCTCCTATAAAAGCCAAGGTATTGGCATTGCAGCAGACACACCAACAACACACTACTCCTCTCTAAAATCTCTCTAGCAATTTTTCTTTTCTGTTCTTATCAAGATCAAGGTACAAGTCAGGTTTATTGCTCACTCCGGCAGTACACACTGCTTCGGCTGTTGTACCCTGGGAAACAAAACGAGTCTCCGGTAGGCTCGGAATTTGTTTTAAGGGCCCCGTGTCAAACACGATCCTCAGCCACAATAATTCTAATTTCTCATCATCTTCTTGTATTTTCTTTTCTTTTTAGTTGTAATAGTATTTCATTTTCTTTGCTTATTGTATTGTAAAAATTAATAAGAATTATTTATTTATTTTTCACGAACGGTTCCTACAAAATTAATTACAAGTTGGGCCGGTTGTTGCTTGCGGGTTGGAGCTGGAATCAAATACTTGGAGATAAACTTGAAGGCATAGTCGGTTGTTGAAAGGATAAACCAAGTTTGAAGTATGAATTATCATTTAAGTTTCATTGTTATCTGTTGAGTCTAGTATTGTTTTTATTCTTATCTCTTATTTTTCCTTTCCTAGTTCATATAGGTTAGTCAAGATTGGTGGGCTATAAAAGCATATGCATGTAAACGTATGGTTGTGGTGTTCTATTTTGAGAGTCCTTGTTTTTGAGTTTTTGAATTGGTTTTTATTGTTTGCTTTGATAATAATAGAAAGTGTCGTGATAATGTTTATCACAAAATCGCTGAGTTCTAGTTTGAATTTGTTTTCTTTCTTTTGCAACCCAATTGAAACCTTCAATTGGTATCAGAGCTTCAAGGTTGAAGACGTTTGATCGGCTAACACTCGATTACACCGGTTCTCGCATCAAAGGATCAAGAAGAAACCATGGCAGATGGTGAAGAGGTTGGACCGCTAGCCAACGTGGTTAGGGAGTCGGGTAACGCATCGATGAGATGCCCGAGATTAACCGCACACAGCTTGGTCAATCATGATGGAGATCGTCTTGGCTGCACATGGATTGGAAGAAGTTATTGATCCCGTGACCGGGGGAGCAATCGAAAAAAGAAATAAAAACACAGCGAAGGCATTGATTTTCCAATCGATGCCCGAAGACGTTTTGCTTCAGGTTGCAAAACACAAGGACCCAAAGGATGTATGGGAGGCTTTACGGGTTCGATATTTGGGTGCAGACCGGGTTCAAAAGGCTTGGTTGCAAACATTACGGACTGAGTTGGAAGGAATTCGGATGAAGGAAACCGAGACTGTTGAAGAATTTTCCGGTAAATTGTCGAGCATTCAAACCAAGTATAAAAGTCTTGGATCCGCCTTTGAGGATGAAGTTCTTGTTCGCAAGTTACTGAACTCGGTTCCTGACAAATATCATCCCATAGCAGTAGTGATCGAACAGACCACTGATTTGGATAGTCTTTCGTTTGAAGAAGCCATCGGACGTTTGAAAGCGTTCGAAGAGAGAACGAAGATGAGAAAGACCGTTGAGGAGAGCCAGGATAAGTTGTTGTTCTCTCGTGAAGAAGGTCGCGATAGAGGACGAGGGCGCCGTGGAGGTTCGTCAGGTTCTCAAAGTCGTCACGAAGGTTCATCTATTAACATAAATCAATAGTCAACAGTCAACAGTCAATAGTCATAGTCAAAGAGCTATCTTTATGCCTTTATAATTATTTAGTCATAGTCAATATTCTTAGTCAATAGTCTAGTCAATAGTCTTCCTAGAATCAAGTCATTGTATTAATGTTGTAGCCACTATATAATCTTCTGTGAATAATGAGAAAAGTACATTTGATCCAATTCACTCTATTACCTATTACTCTATATGGTATCAAGAGCCTAAAGCTCCCTTGAGCCAACCGATCCATCACAACTTTCGACGGCCTTCTGTCCGCAACCCACACAACCCTTTCATTTTTCTAATTTGCAGCCTCAATGGCTCCATTTTTTGTTCATCAATCAAACCAAAACTACAATCGGAACCCTTGTTCCTCAGCCTCAAACCCATCATTACAAAACCGACCCTCCTCGTGGTCAAACAAATCCGCAACCCATACTCAAAACAACCCGACCCACAACAGCCAAACTAACGTTTTTTGTTATTTTTGCAGCATACCCGGTCATGTAACGAAAGATTGTTGCAAACTTCGTCGCTTCCTACGTGACCATCAAGTCTCTACTCATGATTCCTACTCATACCCGGTTGTGAACAATACATCTTCTCACACTACGGTTCCAAACACTTCATGGATGTGGGATACAGGCACTTCCAATCACACTAACAACAACAACAACCAAATGCATGTTCTTTCCGAATATGGTGGCCCGGATGAGATTGTTTTAGGTGACGGTAAAACCCTTCCTATCACACACATTGGTCAAACAACCCTTCACACCAACTCACGACCGCTTTTCTTAAACGATGTCTTAATCATTCCATCTCTTCGTAATAATCTTATTTTTGTTGCAAAACTTAGTCGTACTAATCAAGTTTCTGTTGAATTTTTTCCATATCATTTCGTGGTTAAGGATCTACGCACGGGGAGCGCATCTCATGCGGGGCGTGAACGTCATTGACGTTTACTATGGACCAACCACACTCTCTCCTCAAATCAATGCAACAACAACAAGATCTCTACTTGTGTGGCATCATATCCTTGGACATCCTTCGTTTCAAGTCTTCAAGTCCTTAATTTCTAAATTAGGACTTAATGGTAATAAAGTGTCACCCGAGTCTTTTCATTGCAAATCTTGTTCGTTAAATAAAAGTCATAAAATTTCTTTTGGTAAAAACTCATTTGTTGCAAAGAAACCATTGCAACTCGTTTACTCAGATGTATGGGTCTAGTCCAAACATCCAATGACGGCTTCAAGTACTATGTCATATTTGTCGATTATTTTTCTAAATACATTTGGTTATATCCGATAAAAATAAAATCCGATGTCTCCGTCCTTTTTCCACAATTCAAATCACTAGTGGAAAAATTCTTTCAAACACCTCTTATCTCTCTATTTACCGACAATGGTGGTGAATACATTGGTCTTAAACCATTTCTCACAACTCATGGAATTTCTCACTACACCACACCTCCTCATACACCTGAACAAAACGGGGTGGCCGAACGACGTCATCGACACGTTGTTGAAATGGACCTTGCCCTCCTCCACTATGCTCAACTCCCATCACAATTTTGGTCACATGCCTTTCAAGCCGCAACTTATCTCATCAACCGTCTACCCACCACCATCTTGAACAACAAATCACCCCATGACATGTTATTCAATGTTGCTCCCACCTACTCCAAACTAAAACCGTTTGGATGTCTTTGCTATCCTTGGCTCCGCCCATACAACACCTCCAAGTTACAATCTCGCTCCGCATCATGTATCTTTCTTGGATACTCCTCTTCCAGATCAGCATACAAATGCTTTGATCCAGCCACCAACAAACTATATCACTCTCGCCATGTTGAATTCATACCACACATCTTCCCATCCCACACCAATAACTCCACATCTTCCACTGTCACCTATGAATCATTTCTGCACAACATACCAAATCCTACAAAGCCTTCACACCCTACACAACCTCCCATTGATCCCACACACCAACCCATCCCTCCTACACACCCCTCTCCTGACCCTACACAACCTTCTGCTGCACCTACACAACAGTTGCCTGATACTACACAACACTCATCTGACCATACACAACCTTCTACTACACCTACACATCATTCCCCTAACCCTACACAACTCTTGTCCTCTACACAGTCCTCCACTGTCCATACACAGTCCTCATCTCCACAATCCTCCACTCCTACACAATCTAATTCACCTGCACAGCCTTCCAATGACTCTACCACCTCCTCATCTCAAACTCCTTCAACTAACCCCTCTCCTACCACCTCTACTCGCCCACAACGGTCTCGCAATCCTAACCCAAAATATTACAATTCCAACTTCATCAACTCCACCACACTTCACCCACTTCCTACATCCATTGAGCCCGCTACTCACATCCAAGCGATGAAAGATCCACAATGGCGACAAGCAATGGATCTTGAATACAATGCTCTTCTTCAAAACCATACGTGGGAGCTTGTCCCTCATACTACCCAAAATCCAATCGGATGCAAATGGGTATTCCGAACCAAATGAAAACCCGATGGAACTATTGATAAATTTAAAGCGCGCCTAGTCGCAAAAGGGTTTCATCAACAGTACGGTAAGGACTATTTTGATACCTTTAGTCCGGTAACGAAACCTGTCACCATTCGTACTGTTCTTTCCATCGCACTCTCTCGAGGGTGGTCGTTACGCCAACTAGATGTCAATAATGCATTTCTTCATGGCACCTTACATGAGGATGTGTACATGATTCAACCACCCGGATTTACAAATTCGGCATTTCCTAATCACATTTTCAAACTCAAGAATTCTCTCTACGGCCTTAAACAAGCCCCGCGGGCTTGGTACAATGAATTAACTGCCTTCCACATTAGCTTCGGTTTTAAAAAATGTCTCTCTGATGCATCTCTTTTTGTCTACAACACAAATGGTAACACTTGCTACCTACTCGTCTACGTTAACGACTTTGTCCTCACTGGAAACAATAATCCATTCATGGACATCTTTGTTCAAGCCCTAAGCAAAAAAATTTCGATCAAAGACTTAGGCCCTCTACATCATTTCCTAGGAATCGAAGTCATTCCAACTCCTCATGGTCTATTCCTCTCCCAACACAGGCACATTCAGGACATCTTAACCATTTTCAAAATGGATGGTGCCAAAGAGGTCCTCACCCCTCTAAGCGTCTCTGAACCACTTATCCCTTCGGATGCCTCTCCACCCGTTGACCCAACTCCTTATTGCAAACTTGTTGGCACACTTCAATACCTTGCCTTCACCCGCCCTAATATCTCTTTCGCTGTCAACAAACTCTCCCAGTTTATGCACCACCCAAAACAGTCACATTGGCAAGCTCTCAAACGGGTTCTCCGCTATTTGAAAGGAACTTTGCACCATGGGTTATTGTTAAATAAACAGTCCTCACTTGATTTAAATGCTTTCTCATATTCTGATTGGGGAGGCATACATGACGGAGGAAGATCTACTACAGGTTATATATTATATCTTGGATCCAACATCATCTCCTGGCGTTCATCAAGACAAAAAACGGTCTCACGCTCATCCACTGAAGCAAAATACAAAGCACTAGCAAACGTCGCAGCTGAATCTCATGGGTTAAAAATCTTCTCCAAGAACTCGGTCTTCGCACGACACGTACACCATCTCTTTTCTGTGACAACACCGGCGCCACCTACCTTTGTGCCAACCCGGTGTACCATTCTCGCATGAAACATGTTGCCCTCGACTACCACTTTGTTCTTGAACAAGTCAATGCCGATCGCTTAAAGGTCTTTCACATTAGCTCAAAGGATCAACTGGCTGATGTCCTCACCAAACCACTTCCAAGATCACCGTTTCTTTCTTTTCGCTCCAAGATTGGTGTATCCAATGGATCCTCCATCTTGCGGGGGCGTATTAACATAAATCAATAGTCAACAGTCAACAGTCAACGGTCAACAGTCAATAGTCATAGTCAAAGAGCTATCTTTATGCCTTTATAATTATTTAGTCATAGTCAATATTCTTAGTCAATAGTCTAGTCAATAGTCTTCCTAGAATCAAGTCATTGTATTAATGTTGTAGCCACTATATAATCTTCTGTGAATAATGAGAAAAGTACATTCGATCCAATTCACTCTATTACCTATTACTCTATATCATCGAGTCGAGATAAGTCGAAGGTAACTTGTTACAAGTGTGAAAAATTGGGTCATTACGCAAATGAATGCAAAGATAAGTCGAATATAACTTGCTATAATTGTGAAAAGTTGGGACATTATGCAAGCGAATGCCTAGACGACGCGGCGAAAATAGATGAGGCCAATATAGTTGAAACTGAAGAGGTGAACGAGCAACTTTTCATGACAGTTGCGATACATGAAGAAGATGATCGTGTGCTTCTTATCGACCAGGTACATGAAGAAGTTGATGGTATGCTTCATGGTGGTTGCGAAACGGGTACGGGTTTGTGGTGTTTGGATTACGGTGATTCTAATCACATGGTTGAGGTTCAGAATCCCGTTACAGATTTCGATCATCATATCAACGAAAAAGTGTTTTCTGGAGGTATATTGAATATAGGTTCAGGAGATGTAGACTTTCTTGAAGGAAAAAGTTGTGATTGGTCAAAGCATGTTGGAAACTATTGCAACAGTAAGACTATCAGGAGTGGGGGCGGGAGAAGGGCGGGAAGGGGGGGGGGGGACCACCGCCGCCGGTAGGGGCGGGAGAGTGGCGTGGGGCTTGGGGCGGGGTGAGGTGGCATGCGTGGATTGGCCAGCTTTTTTTTTTTTTAACTTTAACACAATATAATATTATTTCCTTCCCCCCTCTCTTCCCCCCTTCCACTCCCCACAATTTCCCCCCCCCCCCCCCCCCCCCACATGGGTCCCACAAATGCCACATGGCGCTTCATCCCCCTCTTTCCCCCCGCCACTCCTTATAGTCTAAGTATGATTGCGATAAATTTATTTTGGAATGTTTGGATGATAATTTTGGTGAAACTATAAGTTCTCGTGAAGCTCATGGTATACAAACAGAAGCAAATGGTTGTTTAATGCATGTTGGTAAAAATTGTCATAAAATGCATGCATGGAATGAATTTGTTGCAGAAGGTTCGAAAAGTATATATTGTGAAGATGTAGTGACCAATCAAAGCACTACAAGTCTTTGTGGGCAGGGACGAAGGATTATGAGGGCGAGGGGTGGCCCTGGCCCCCTGTTTTTTGACGCATTAGTGGAAATTTGCGATTTTTTTAGGTAAATTTAGTCCGGGTTGAGTTCGGCCCCTGCCGATTTGCACTACCGATCGAAAAAAATTGAGTTCGGCCCCCGCCGATTGACGAACCAAGCTTCGCCCCTGTTTGTGGGAATGATTATTTACCAACAAAAGTATCACCACTTCAAAAGTTACCTTTAGTCAAAGATGGGGTTGATCTTGAAGTTATGAATATTGAATCATCTTACGTTTCTAACAGTCCACAGTGAATCTCAGATTGAACCATTGATTTCGAGTCAATTAGATGAAGGCGAGTTCGTTGACAAGCCGGAGAGACGTGTTGGTTCGCTTGATGATATTTGATGCCGAAGATATTGTTAATAAGCGGGTCAATAAAGCGGACATTGTGGTTGGTACTACAACACCTTGTCAAGATATTTGGTTGGAAAATTTGTTTTCAGACTTGACAATTCATGGAAAAAATAATATACAACTCAAGGTCGATAAAATGTCCGTTATCAAGTTGTTGAAAATTCCCGTCTTTCACGGGCGAAGTAAACATATTGAGAACCGTTATCGTTTTGTTAGAGATTTTGTCGAGAAAGAGTTGATCAAAATTGAGCGTGAAAGTGGGGAAGAACAACAAGCTCGCATACTCGCTAAAGAATTGCCGAGGAAAAAGATTGGCGTGAAAGAATGGAATGATACGGGTCAAAAATTAGGGGGGGGGGGGTGATTGTTGGGTCGTTAATTGTTTGACCCGGGCCCAAAGGAAATTAATTACAAGTTGGCCCGGTTGTTGCTTGCGGGTTGGAGCTGGAATCAAATACTTGGAGATAAAGTTGAAGGCATAGTCGGTTGTTGAAAGGATAAACCAAGTTTGAAGTATGAATTATCATTTAAGTTTCATTGTTATCTGTTGAGTCTAGTATTGTTTTTATTCTTATCTCTTATTTTTCCTTTCCTAGTTCATATAGGTTAGTCAAGATTGGTGGGCTATAAAAGCATATGCATGTAAACGTATGGTTGTGGTGTTCTATTTTGAGAGTCCTTGTTTTTGAGTTTTTGAATTGGTTTTTATTGTTTGCTTTGATAATAATAGATCGAAAGTGTCGTGATAAAGTTTATCACAAAATCGCTGACTTCTAGTTTGAATTTGTTTTCTTTCTTTTGCAACCCAATTGAAACCTTCATTATCCAATTCAAAACAATTCTGACATGGGTCCCAAATATGGCCCATGTTGGGTTAATCGGTTTGTTCCTGTGTCACACGGCCGGTTAGCAGGTTAGCGGGTTAGGAATTGATTGAATTTATTGGACCTCAAGTAGACGTTGCAACTAGCTGCATGTAAGCAGGAGAACGTGGAACATTTCAAGCAAGAGAACATATTTCATACCTGTCGAAGGGTGCTAAAGGAAAAAAAACAGTCGCACAAAGAAGTTTTGTCCAACATCAAAAAGTGAATGTGTAAAGAGATTATTTTGTATAATATATCTAGATGAAAAAAACCAGTCACACAACCTCAAAACACGTAGCATTACAAGTATACAAATGAGAATACAAGTCCTCAATGCTAATTACTAAATAAAAGACATGAAACTTCACAGTTTCCGGTCGAAGTCAGTTGTTGACTTTTTGGTCCCACCTGTTGGATTATTTGCAGCATTTCAAGGATCTATATATACTCCATAGATTACATAAAATCCATTTAATAGAGGTTGACCCACTTTTTGCCAACTAATACCATTTAATTGCTGATATTTGGTACCTTTCCTTCAATCTTGCCAATCTTTGAAGTTACCTTTCTGTCAATCTTGCCTTTCAATTCCACAATCTGCATATCCATTATACTTTCAATCTTCATGCAGCCCTTGAATAATATTAATTCTTAATTCTTAGCTGGCGGGAAGGGGTGACCAGAAGAGGGGGTGGTTGGGGCTGCGGAAGTGGTGCACTACAAGAAATTTGGGTCTTTACCCACATATAGTATGTGTGGGTAAAAGCCTATTATGTGTTGGTATTGTCGTTTACCTATGCATAAATTAAGTGTCATGATGTGTAGACTCATCACTGTTGAGATAGATCATTACCTACACATAAATTATGTGTTGGCATATAGCACGTTTTACCTACACACACATGTGTAGCGAAAGCTAATTTATATGTGTAGCTAGAAATAAAACAATTTCCCTGGATGTCTGCTGACATGGCAAGTGACATGGCATATAGTGATGACACATGTCAAAAATATATATGTGGGTAAAAGTAATATTATGTGTAGGTAAAATTGGTAGATGTATAGGTATTTATGTGTAAACAATAATCACAATATACGTAGGTAATAATCATCAAATACATATAAACAAATTCATTGGCACCGGAGGCTACCCGTTTCTTGACCAGGGTCCAGCGGGTTATTCACAGTAGTGTCTCGGCTTCGGGTGGACATGGTTATGTTTTTAGTAGATTAGGATTTGCTATCCAGAAAGGGGTGGCGGCGCAGCTTGTTGCCCGCCTGCCCGCTATCTTAATGTAATTTTCTTTGTCCTGGAATGAATCAACTTTATGTAGTATATAAAAGCATATTTGACCAAATTACCATTGTAAATTAAAAAATGTTGAAACATCATTGTTCAAACCCAAAACACAAGTACTAGTTATAGAAATTGAAATCTTGAACTAACAAACAAAAAGTATTCATAAGTCACTAACGAGTTTACAGAACATAATAAAACCACTTCACTCATCGATACCACCACTCTGATATATCCCCTTGAGTTTGTTCAAATTTGCTTGGTGCATGAGGCTCGACTTTACTCTCAGTTAGTGTTTGTTCATGATTGCACATTTAGCTTTCAGTGTTTCAAGTTCATCCACTAGTCCGTCCTGTAAGACACTTCGATTTTTTAGTAGCCATGGTGTTACAAGCAATAACCGTATCACGTTCCCATCCAAGAAAATGAACAAAGTTTCATCAACTACATTCTCCATAATCTATTTGTCTATTATTAGTTCAACAGAATACTTATTTCTTAGCTTCATGATATCGTCCTTTTAGAAAAAACAAAAAAACAAAACAAAAAGAGATGCGTGTGGGAGGATTAGGGCTCCTCTCTGCGAAGGATGTCGGCATGTATGCGTTTGTGGCATCACGAGCTCAGTCCTGGAACCTTCAAGACCACATCCTACGAAATAGCGGGGTTTTCAGCGCAGACTTGGACTACGTGCAGGCCCTCGAAAAGCTAAATGACTATCTCCCAGGTTTTGATATTGGCGGTTTTTCTAACAAGGACACCGCCCCCCCCAAAGCCTCAGAAAACTTTGGCGAATGCCCTTTATGGCAAAATCGCTCAGAACCTGGGTGAAGTTTTTGGTCTGTCCCCCGTCAGAGGGCAGTTATTGAATGCCTGCAAACCCCCCACGCCCAAGATTTCCTAACTGTTATCCCGATCGAAGGTTTAGGCCAAAGCATGTCCGCTATTGAATACAGGGCCATTCTTAAATATCGTCTGATGATCCCAATGTACCAGGAGGATGACATCTGTCCGATGTGCCGTAAGGCCTGCCTGGATGAATATGGGGAACACGCGGTTCATTGTAAGGAGTTGCCCGGTTTTAAATATCGGCATGATTGGGTTCGAGACATTCTGTGGGACATTTTAAGACGGGCTGGGATCTCAGCCAAGAAGGAGGCCCCTGTAAACTTCCTCTCAGATCCAGCAGAAGGGAGATCCACCCTACGACCAGCAGATCTCCTTGTCTTTGGGTGGGCGGGGGAAGCATGCTTGTGTCGACCTGACGGGTGTGTCTCCCCTAGTTGGGTTGAGGGATAGTGGCTTTGTTGCAGGGCAAGCGGTCCGGAAAGCAGAGGCAAAGAAGGTAGAAAAACATGCTAAGGCCTGCGAGGAGAACCAACACGTTTTTGTACCTTTGGCTTTTGATACCTTTGGCTCATTGGCACCGGAGGCTACCCGTTTCCTGACCAGGGTCCAGCGGGTTATTCACAGTAGTGTCTCGGCTCCGGGTGGACATGGTTATGTTTTTAGTAGATTAGGATTTGCTATCCAGAAAGGGGTGGCGGCGCAGCTTGTTGCCCGCCTGCCCGCTATCTTAATGTAATTTTCTTTATCCTGGAATGAAAATACAATATTGTTTAAAAAAAAAAAAAAAAAAAAAAAAGAGATAAGTGCAATAAATTAATTTTTTACCAAATAATGAATCTTTGCCGATAGAAATGAGCAAGTAAACTTACTATATGTGGACATCCAACATTTTTTTGCATCTCAATGTGTAAGCTATGTTGCACGGGAACTGGTACGGGAACGAGAAACGGGTACGGGTACGGGAACGGGAAACGGCAAAACTCAAAAAATCAAGAAACGGGTACGACATGGTTACGAAAATAAATATATAAAAAAATAAATATATACACTCATTCTATATAAAATAAAATACTCTTTAGTTTAAAAAAAATTAAAGAAAGCACAAAATAGAAACAGTTTTAAAGTAAATATATAACCTAGTAAATACAAATAAAAAAAAAAACACTCAGGTGATAATAAATTTATGTTGTAGTGGTGTCCTAAATTGTGGAAGCCCAATCAAAAATTCTACATAAATTGTATTAGGTTTGGAAGTGGGCCACGAACCAGTTTTAAAAAGGCCTAGTAAAAAAACGTAAACAACTACTTTCCCTCTTTCGTCTTCATCCTCCAACCCTAATTACAGCACCCAGACCAGATCTGCCATGGCCGGAGAAATAGATTATGGCCGGAATCGTCGCCGGAAGGTGCTGGAAACTTCAAAAAAACGTCCCCAAAACTAGAAACGACATCAGAAATGCCCTTTGACTTTTCGAAGCGGTCAAAAAACGGAGGAGAAACGTTTCTGGGCGTCCCCGTACACGTTTCCGTCCCCGGCAAGTTTCGGGTACGGGGTACGGCACCTCTTAGCCGTTTCTGTGCATCAGAGTGTGTAAGTCGTCATGTCTCAAGTTGATCTATTAAAGACTTCAAATACAGTCCGTGCTCAATTTGTAGGAATAGTCTAATTATAATTTCATTGCTTAATAATAGTGCTATAACCATCACATGCATACTAAACACTAGATAAATGTGATAAGGAGCAAAACAAAGATATCCCTTAGCAAACCTACAGGATATGAAAAAGACCCCATATAACATTAGAATCATGTTCATCTTCATGCATCATTATATTAATGGTTAACATGTGCTCATAAACTAACATACATTAAAACCAAAACCAATACCATTGACTATGTGCTCACGTCCAATCTATGATTAAATTTTAAAATAAATGTATCAAAATTACCACCACTATGCAACAGGCGCACAAAGTGACGAAGTCTAAGTGCAACACGCAAAGCTCGTAACACGAAAGTGGTGGGATTTTGGTACCCGAAGCGCGCACTAATTATATATATATATATATATATATATACATATAATATTTAGGAGCAATATGGGACACTTGGCAATCATTTAGGCTCCTAGCATTTAATGGTCATCCCTCATGGCACAATGTGGTAATTTATAAAATTTTCTTTTTTTTTAATCAAAAATCGAATAAATATAAAAGAAAAAAAAACACGGAACGTAACCCTAAATCACAATTTCATTCTGACAGTATATCGCAGCCGTCGTATACCTATACCGTCAACAAATCATTGATCAACCGATCAAAGGTAAAAGTTTTTCTCCATTTGTATTCCTACTTCATAATTCCATTTGTATGTTTTTTTCTTTTTTGTATGTGATTTATATTCTTCGTGATTTGAACTTCAATCGGAACCCTAATTGTTCTTCGTGTTCATGTTTTCTGTTTAGATTTTATAATAATTTTGTTCATAATTGACTCTTACAATGGTTTTGGAATATTACTATTATACACGTGCATATGACATCACGATTTGAGGGTTTAATTGATTGGATTTGTTTGCAGATGCAGGGAGTATTAGGTGCTCATTTTTGGTTATAATCAGTTCAGATCTGATTTTTTGGTGAATCGTTTTTTACCAGGTAATAGTTGATTCATAATATCAATTGTTATTTTTAATATTTTAAGTGTTAAATGTTAATAGGGATAAATATATTCAAAATTAGCTATGGCTTTAGGTGTGAATAAAGTTGAAACCTAGGTAACGATGTTAATCAGGAATTCCACTGGACTATTAGCGTTTAATCTTTGCTGGAAAACAACTTGAGGATGGAAGGGCTCTCGCCGATTACAACATCCAGAAAGGTCTGTGAGTTTTTATCTATATGTTATTTTGTTTGTGATGAACAGATTTTTAGTTTGAATTTGGATTTGATTTGGGTGTGACTTTATATGTGAGGAATCTACGCTTCATTTGGTGCTTAGGCTTCGTGGAGGGTTTATTGAGCCGTCATCGATGGCCTTAGCGAGAAAGTATAACAAGGATAAAAGTATATGGCCGCAAGTAACTTTTTTATCTTATGTTGATATCTGTTTTTTTTTTTTTTATAGAGATTTGATTTAAAGTTAATGACTAAACTGTTCTAATCGTTTTATTCTTCGTAGTGTTTTTGATTTGAAGTTAATGACTAAATGGAAGAACTCTCGCCGATTACAACATCCAGAAAGGTCTGTGAGTTTTTATCTATATGTTATTCACTTTTTGTTAATCGCTTGAATCCATCGGTGTGTTGTTAATCGCTACTCTATGCAAACTGTTTAGCGTTGGAACATTAAAATATACGTAGAATTTTCCTGATTTTGATGAGGTTTGTTGGGTGGTTCATCATGCCCTATGCCGCCTCTGTCGTTGTCGGTTATCAGAGATGGATGGTGGGCGACATTGGTGTTTTCCTTACATGAAACCTCATTGGTTGCTCACCGACGCTGAAATGACGTTCAACCTCTTCTTAATACGACCATTGGTCGATTCGTTATTTTCATAGGTGGAGTTCGGTATCGTTATAGTTTCGTTACCTGCTTTACTTGGCTGTCATGAGTTCGAAATTTCTCCCAATAATTGATGTGGTTTGTTTCATCGTACTCTGTTTCTTTACTTAAAAAGGCATGTTCTAACCATTGGTTTTGCAGTCCAAATCAATAAAGTTTTGAAGCGTCTGGCCTCTCAGGTTTAATGGAACGAAGACACTCAAATCGCCCACCATCGAATCAACTTGTAACAAAAAGAATATACAAAGTGTATGGAAGGATGAGGTGTTTGTGGATACAAAACACATATCATGTGGTAGGGTGAGTCAACCGTCAAAATTAAAAAAAAAAATGTTTGATCTTTTAAAGAATCCCTTGTGTTCAGTGTTCACATGGATCAAAATTGCTTTTGCACGTATCAAGTGTTATTTTTTTTTCACTATAAATCTTATAGCTTTAATTAACACATTTGGGACATTAAGTCAATGATGCCTCTGGTTTGATCCTACTGATGATTTTCATCAATATAGCATCCTTTGGACTCACACACACATCATGTAAGTTAATTATCACCCTATATTTGTCCATTTAATAGGTTTATTTTGATGGACAACAAGCTATCTAGAATAAAAATGTATACTTGATTAATAATATAACTTTAGTTCAGTAAAATTAAAACCAATATTAATGTTATGTTATGTTAACTAATTGTATATGATGACTATTTGAATGTCTGAAGGTGTATGCGCCTCAACGAGACGGGGAAAACGGCAACTGTGGTGTGGCATTCTGAGACAAAAATAAGGAAAAATCGATAGTGAATTTGATGTGAGAGAATCAGTTTGCGTTTTAGGTGCGACAAAATCACAAGGCGCGCAATGCTGCGCCAATGTTTGACCCTTCAGATCTTAACCTTGAAATAGTTATGCCACAACTTTATTTCAGATTCAGTTTTCCAAAATTTTGTTTCAACTCTACTCATATAACTAACACTCATGTTAAACCCAAGCTTTGACACCACCCCCGCAAAGAAAGGAAGGCACGACAACGTCAGTAGCAAACTAATAGAGAAGGGACACAAGCAGGAAACAACTTTTGCAAAGGTCAACATGTTTCTACCATTAAACTTTTGTGCAGACTAGAATGTTAAGAACTTATAATATTTAGTATGGAACTTTGTGATCCAGTAGGAGCTCCAAACAAACAAATGTACTTGGGAATCCTAAAACTCTGTTTTAATGATTTATCCTAACCTACGCAACTGCAATGATCATGTATAGTTTTAGTTTCAAGTTATACGAATATCAATGATTTGGTCTCCAGGTATGTTGTTACTGGGAATGTCTATACTGAATTTTTTTTAGCAATTTTAAACAATTTTTTGAAGATATTTGCACCTGGAATTTCAAACGTTATCAAGAAGTTATCTGAATATTGACCGCTTTGTCAAATTTCAGGAATGGACATGATACGTGCCGAATACGAATGCATGTTAGTACATGATGTCCCTAGGCTAGTATATCAGTTGTTTGGACGTGTTTCGGGGTGTTTGGAGACGTTTGTACGCGTTTTGGAGTGTTCGGGATGCTGCATGCGATTAGCAGACAGTTACACGCGATTTGGGCCCTAATCGCATAACTGTTCACGCGATTGGGCTTAGTTTATAGGCGATTAGCCTTAATCGCCCAGCATGATGATGCTAATCGCATATATGCTGCTGTTCGTACCCGGGAGGTATAAATAGGCCCAATCATTGCCCTAATCATTAGTTCTGGCCTCACACACTCTCCAAACACCCTCCCATGGTCTGTAAGGTCTGATTTGATCTCTGTAAACACTCGTGCTCTGTTTTAGTGATTAATCAATAATCTTTTGACCCGTGTGTGTGTTGTGATTACTCGTTTGTCATAGTTTCATTATCGTATCTGTTATTAAAGCATATTAGAGGGATTCCGCACCTCTAGTATAAACCCCGTGATTGTTGGATTTCGCGTTATTCGATCCTACAAGTGGTATCAGAGCCGAGGCTCTTATCACGGGTGTTTTAATAACAAAAACGAGCAAAAACAGGTTGTTTTTGGTGTAAAAGTTCAGATTTTTAAGCAAAAACCTGTTCTTATTTTGAAACTTTGAGTTTTTGTCAAAAACCCATCTTTTTCAACATCTTGGTGTGTGTTTACGGTTTAAAACGAGTGTTTTTGATTAGGGTTTGCTCTAAAACTGTTTTGGTAACTTGTCTAATCATTTGGGATCAAAATATAATGTTTTAGATAAGATTTTGAGGCAAAATAGGTGATTTTTGAGCAAAAGTGCGGCTACAGATCAGATCAGGCGATTACGCAGTCCTACTCGCATAAACATTTCACACGATTAGGGTTTTCTAGCGATCAGCCCCTAATCGCCATTAATTATACGCGATTAGCATCAGATCGCCTGTTACCATACACGATTAGGCCTAATTGCTTACTAGCGATTAGCCCTAATCGCCTACCATACTCACGTCACTCCAAAACCCTAATCGCATGTAAAAAACTAGCGATTAGCACCAATCGCCCACTGTTTACACGAGTAGCCCTATAATCGCCTATATTAACATACAATTATAAACATACTCGCCTGAAAGGTTCTGGAACATAAAACTTGACTAAGTATCGGACTATTATCATACCTTAACATATGGCGAACCCGTGGGGACATCTGAGTCAACCGAGACCTCAGTATAATCAACAAATGAACAATCAATCTAACGTACCCACGAACCCTTGGCAGTTCTCAGCAGAACGAAACGCGCAACGGATGCAGCAATCGCAAATGCAAGCGAATGTTGCCGGAATCAATCCGTGGGCGCTAGCTGCTCAACAGCAAATGGTGAACACGAATCCGTGGGCACTCGCGGCTGCTGCAAACTCTCAGACAAATCATCTGTCTTCCGTACTCATGAGTGACTTAGAGACGGGTAGTTCTAACAGGGCACCGAAGCTGCAGCACATGTCCGACTACCACGGTTGGAAGGGCAGATTTCAGACGTATGTCGAGGGCATCGACGGTCTTGTATGGTCAGCTATCGAGACAGGGTACAGTCGACCGTTGGTTGAGAATTCCACTACTCCGATCTCAATTGAAGACATGAATGAAGATCCGAGAAAGAAATACAACTATGAGAAGAAGGCGATGGCGGCATTGAAGCAAGCTCTTCCAAAGGACATCCTTCATCAATTCGCTCAGTGCACAACATCACAGATGCTTTGGTTAGCCTTGGCTGAGCGAAATGAGGGTAATATGAAGACGCGAAAGGTTAAAATGGATCAGCTCAAGAAGGAGTTCGAGAACTTCAATGCTATTGGGAACGAATCTCTGAGGGATTTGACGGCTAGATACTACCATCTGATGTCAGAAATGTATCAGTACGGGGTCTTATATTCATCCGCGGACCTTGTAGAAAGATTTGCTGAGGCGCTACCTCCTCACTGGCATCAATGGTTGGATATTCTAAAGTCAAACAATGCATATCAGACTCTCTCCATCAACGAGTTCATTACCGAGCTGGAGAACAAGGAGATAGAGGAGATCAGGAGAGCAAACAAGGCGCTCATTCCACAGAATCCCAGCATCTATTATGGGAATCCTCTTCAGGACACCAGTGTGGGTGGCACCAAACCACAAACTGCTTTTGTGGTTAACCCGGACCCAGTCTATGCGTTCGACAATTATGGTCCCCCAGCTGATGTTCCTCCTCCTACATATCCTTTTGGACCAAACCCGTATCCTTTGAATTATAATGCTAACCAGTTTGGTGTTAACCCGTTTTCTCATCTTGCAGCACCAGCGCAGGCAACTGCAAACTTTAGTGGACCCTCTTCTGCAGGTTTTGGCGGAGCTCCTACTACAAGTTATGGTGGATATGGAGGTGCTTCTAGTTCTAATCAAGGTGGATATCGGACCAATACAGTCCCAGAGCAGCTGAACACCGCGGGTTTAGAGAAGGTGACTATAGAGCTAGCTCAAGAACATATGGCTCTACTGTCGACCTTGGTAAACTCCTATAGTGGACTGGTTGCTGGACAGATCGGGAATCCTCATCTTACACAGGAGGATTACTGCCAGATTGATAAGGACGACATGGATCTGATAGACATACAATGGCACTTCGCAAGTGTGGTGAGAAGGGCAAAGGAATACATGGACAGGACGGGAAGGAGAGATGTCTTGATCAATAATAACACCAAGTTTGGGTTCGACAAAACAAAGGTCACATGCTACAACTGTGGCACAAAAGGGCATTTTGCAAGGGAATGTGACCGACCTAAGCAGCAAGGACATCAGAATCCCTTCAACAACAACAGAGCTAATCAGAATCAGAGACAGCAAGCTCAGGGTCAACCTAATACTGAGCGTGCTATTGTCCCAGTCAACAACCAGAATCAGAACCAGAGGCCGCCTGCAAACAACAATCAAGGTCAAGCCATGGTTATTCAAGCTGATGAAGGCTATAACTGGAACCATCTGATCATCGGAGATGAAGCTCCTCAAGGTGGTGCAGCCTGTTTTGCTCAACAAGCGTCTGAAGCACCAGCCGAAGTTGAAGAAACTTCGAGTCAGTCTGACATCATCACTTCTGAAACCGAGGCGTCTGACTGTGACTCGGAGTGCGATTCTGATAGTGGAGAAGATTTGGAGGATTTGTTAGCTGAAGCAGATGCATTGATCAGTAAAAGATCGTTTCTTGTGGATGCTGACTGCACAGAGAAGAACTACGGCGAATTCTTTGGAGCTCAGAAGACAGCAGCTCATTATGCATTGATGGCCATTACTGAATCATCGAACAAGGTAAGTTCTTCTTCTGATTCAAAATTAGATTGTGTAGAGTGTAATCAGTTGGAATTCAGAATTAAAGAATTAACTAAAGAAAATCTGAATTTAAAAGCTGATGTTGGTCCGTTGCAAAGGTCAATTGATTCCTTGAGACAAAAGGAGAAAAATTTTCTTAGTACAATTGAAAATTATAAAAAGGATGTTTCTGAACTGTCAAAAACCTTAGCTAACAAATAGATTGCTATAAATAATTACATCAATGAGGTCGAAGACACTAAGAAGCAATTGGCCATTGTTAACTGTGACTACGAAAAGATCAGGAAAAAGCTTGAGAGTTATTTAAACTGCAAGTATGTCCTTGATCACATAGTAGAACACTCTGACATGGAAGGCTTCTCCACCAGTCCCAAATACTCTCAATGTCCACCTCCGGTGAGATTCGAAAATCACAATTTTGATGTCTTGCCGAAGGAGGAACTTGTGGACGTGGCAGCTGAGGCAGCAAAAGCTGCAGAGGCGGCCAAGGTTACTGAAGCAGCTAAACCTGCTGAAGTCACTAAGGTTGCTACTCCTGCTAAAGCTGTCAATTTGTGTGAGAAAGCTGATGATATCAGTGTATATGACACTGACACTTCGGATGATGAGCTCGATGAACCTCCTAGGTATGCACCGGTCAAAAATAAAGATATTCCTTTTGAGAATCATATCATTACCACTGAAACCTTGAGTGAACTGGAACCGAAAGTGCAAACCGAGAATGGTAGGAGGATTAAGGTGTTTTATAAGTTAAAAGGGTCTGAAAGGGTGCATGCTGATGAGGAAGTCCCTCTCAGATGTATCGCCCCTGGTCTTGTTGCCAAAATTTGGCAAGAATCTGTCATTACCGTAGAAAAGGAAACCTGGAGTAAAAACAAGGGTAAGGGTAAGGGTAGAAAGGATCAGGGAAATCAGCCTAATGAAAATAACAAGAAAAATCAAAAGTCGAACACCGTTAATCCTCAAAATCAAGCTCAAAGAAACGGTCCGAAAAAGCATGTGACTGAGTTCATTAGATCGAGCGGCACTGAAAGAAATGACGATCCTCAAGTCGATCAGCAAAGAAGATGTCTTGAGGATCTAAAACATAAAAACTCATTTGCCGTTCCATCTAACAAAAGGAACAAAAAGGAGACCAAACCCGAATCTCCTAAGTTTGAAGAATATAGATCCTGTCACAAGTGCGGGGAACGTGGGCATTTAGTTGCTGCGTGCCCTGAATTGAGACGAGAAAGGATCAAAGTGGATGATCCTCCCAGTTCTAGCAAATCCAAGCAACCTGTTTCTCCGAAACTCTCAGAGAAACAAAAGGGAACGCAGGTTGTTTATGATAACCGCAACAAAATCGCTATGAACCAAAAGCCAGTTGATGGCAGGGGTCCACAGCTGAGGGGGAGCACTGTTCCTCCAAAGGTTGAAGCAGCGCCTAAGCCACCAGCAAAGGCTGCAGCTAAACCGCAGGGCAACCCCAAAGCTGCTCCACGCACAGTTAATTCTGAAGTGGATCCAAAATCTGTTCCTCCAAAGGAATCCAAGGCTGGACCTTCTAGCCCACAGGCAAAGAAGAAGCCCAAGCCAAAGAAACCTGAACAGATTTGGAGACCCAAGTCACCAACCAAAGAAGGAGAGTCATCTGCTGGAAAAGGCACTGCTGTACCATCGGAAACAACTCCAACACCTAATGGGAGATGGGTTGACTTTCCGATGTTAGATGAAGTTGGTAGACCCAAGACCGTGAAGGCTTGGGTCCCCCTTAACCACTGAACTTTGAATGTTTGTGCAGGGAGTTCCACAGGGCCTTATCAGCAGCCTATGGATTGTTGATAGTGGAGCTTCAGGGCACATGACAGGCGATTTATCCCTGCTTTTTGACATAAAGAATATCAATGGGGGGTATGTTGCCTTTGCTGGTAATAAAGGGGGCTATATAACAAAGGAAGGAAGTATGAGCAACGGTATAGTAAGCTTTGAAAAGATAAGCTTTGTTAAACAGATAGACCACAACTTGCTGAGCGTTTCGCAGATATGTGACAAGAAGTTCATTGTGTTCTTTGATGACAACGCATGTTTCATTCTGAAGCCTGGATTCAAAATACCGAAAGAGTGGGTCATGATCTCAGCTCCCAGGGTCAACAACTTATACGTCCTGGATATGAGCCGAGCAATGACTGCAAAAGGTCAGGTCACTTGTTTTCTGTCAAAGGCGACAGAGAAGGAATCGATAATGTGGCACAGACGAATGGGGCACATCCACTTGAGGAAAATGAACCATCTGGTCCAGAACCAACTAGTGGAAGGTGTTTCTGTTAAGAATTTTCATTTAAACGATGTCTGTATCTCATGTAAGAAAGGGAAGCAGAAAAGAAAGTCTCACAAGCCTAAGAAGACAAACTCAGTTAGTCTACCACTCGAACGACTGCACATGGACCAGTTTGGCCCAGTCAATCGAAAGAGCAAGAACGGTGACTCATACTGCTTAGTGGTTACGGATGATTATTCTAGGTTTTCTTGGGTTGTGTGCATGAAGCACAAGAGTGAAACTTTTGATTACTTGAAGAATCTGTTTACTAAATTGGAAAATATATATCAGCTAAAGATCCGTAGGATCAGAAGCGATAACGGAACAGAGTTCAAGAATCACGCTATGGAGGCGTTATGTGCAGAAAAAGGTATTCATCATGAATTCACAGCGCCATACACTCCTCAGCAAAACGGGGTTGCAGAAAGAAAGAATCGGACTCTTATTGAGGCAGCCAGAACTATGCTCGCAGACTCGAACTTGCCTGTGATCTTCTGGAACGAGGCAGTTCACTGCGCGTGTTATACTCTGAATAGGGTTCTAACGGTAAAGAAGCTTGGAAAAACCTCTTACGAGCTTCTGAACCGAAGGAAACCGAACTTAGAGTTTCTGGAACCTTTCGGAGCTCCATGCACCATGATACATCCCGATGGGAAGTTTGGTGCAAAGGCAGAGGAAGGTTTCTTTGTTGGTTACAGCACTCCCAACAAAAGAGTGTACAACAAAAGAACCAACAACGTTGAAGATTGGCTTAATGTCGATGTTCAGCGTTATACTGCCAATGCACCTGTTGTTGGACCTGATTGGTTGTTCGATTATAAGAGTCTATTTGATTCTTTCAACGTGGAAAATTTGGTGGACGATGCAGTAGCGCAAATGTATTACGAATGTGAAAACGCAGCTAGCTCTCCGCTAATGCGTCCGATCGTGGTTAATGCACCTGCGCCTGCTCCATCTGATGCCTCTGCATCCACGGGTCCCCCTGATAAAACCGCAGCAGCAGAAGTTGAGGAAGTTTTTCAGGAAGCGTCAGCAGAGGTTCTCGAATCTTCATCTTCCGACGACGATTTTGCAGAGTCTCATGAAACTCTCACTGAGGAACAAGCTGGAAATGGTGAATCTACCACTACAGCTCCAGTTAATCCGACAGGAAACAATCAAGCTGGTCCTTCTTCTTCAGCAGCTCCAGGGATAGGTCTTCGGATCGATCTCTCCGGTTTTAATATGCAACCCACTGCTCCCTCTAGTTCAAGCGCAGCTGAGACAAATCTATCTCAAGATTTGGAGAACCTAAATCTGCATTCGGATGATCCAGTGCCGGCATATCCGGAATCTCGGATTCACGACACTCATCCGATGCAAAATGTGATTGGTAATCCGACTAGCAGAGTTATGACACGCAGTCAGCTCAGAAATGCTAGTTCAAGTGACAATACAGGTACTCTGGCACTCTATTCGGAAATCAGAAAAGCAGGTCATTAGAACGATTGGTCCTTTGCCTTGTATGTTTCTCAAACTGAACCAAGAACTGTGCAAGAGGCACTGAGGGAAGAACCATGGATTGAAGCTATGCAAGCCGAACTTCAGCAGTTCCAAAAGCTAGGAGTGTGGGACGTAGTTGACTTACCTCCAGGCTCGAAAAAGATTGGAACAAAGTGGGTCTACAAGTGTAAACGGGATGACCGCGGGGTGATTATAAGAAACAAGGCTCGATTAGTTGTCCTCGGCTTCCGTCAAATCGAAGGAATAGATTACAACGAAGTATACGCTCCAGTTGCGCGCCTTGAAGCTATCCGGATGTTCTTAGCTTACGTTTCGTACAAACGGTTTAAGGTGTATCAAATGGACGTGAAAAGTGCTTTTCTGTATGGTGTCGTGAAGGAAGAGGTGTATGTTGCTCAGCCACCGGGTTTTGAGGATCCGCTGCATCGCGAAAAAGTCTACAAATTGAACAAAGCGTTGTACGGACTCCATCAGGCACCGCGTGAATGGTACCAAATGCTTAGCAACTATCTGATATCCAACGGGTTCAAACGTGGACTCGTGGACTGCACCTTATTCACCAAGGAAAAGGGTGGTGATCGTCTTCTGGTACAGGTTTATGTTGATGATATTATTTTTGGGTCTACTAATGATGTCATGTGCAGGGAATTCGAAAAGCTTATGCAGGACAAATTTGAGATGAGCTCGATGGGGGAGATGCAATTCTTCCTCGGTCTACAAGTAGAACAACAAGAGTCGGGGATCTTCATCCACCAGACAAAATACGTTGCTGACATCTTGAGCCGGTTCCAGATGGAAGACTCTACTCCAGTAGGCACACCGATTCAGACCAATCACGGGATTGGGCCTGACGAGAAAGGACAAACCGTTGATCCTTTTCTCTATCGAGCTATGATAGGCTCACTCATGTACCTCACTGCATCAAGACCTGACATAATGTTCGCGACATGCTTACTATCAAGATACCAGTCAAGGCCGAAACAGTCACACCTGGTTGCTGTGAAGAGGATCTTACGTTATCTAAAGGGTTGTCCGACCAAAGGTCTTTGGTACCCTAATGACGATAAGTTTGACCTCATCGCTTTTAGTGATGCTGACTATGGCGGATGCAAGACAGACTTAAAATCCACATCGGCTGGATGCCAGTTTTTGGGACCAAGACTAGTCTCGTGGCAGTGCAAGAAGCAAGCCTCAGTCGCCCTATCCACCTGCGAGTCGGAATATGTAGCAGCATCGAGCTGCTGCTCCCAGGTTCTTTGGATACAGCAACAAATGAGAGACTACGGTTTGAAATTTCTTAATACTCCCATTCACTGTGATAATGAGTCCGCTATAGCTCTTGCTAAAGACTCAGTTAACCATTCCAAGGCGAAACATATCTTGGTTAAGTATCATTTCATACGCGATTGCTATGAAAAGAAACTTATTGATATGGTAAAAATCCACACAGACTACCAACGTGCCGATTTATTCACCAAAGCTTTTGACGGTCCTCGTTTTGAGTACTTGTTAATCTTAAACGGCATTAAAGTTAAGCAGGATTAGATCCTCATCGGTAATCGTTTTTGTAAATATTTTTCTTTCAAAAATCAGAAAAATCCAAAAATATTGTCTTTTCGCAAATTTTTAGATTTTTAGGGGGAGAAAATTTTAGAAAAATACAAAAACATTCAGAAAATGCAAAAATTAAAAAAAAATGAATGAGAAAATTCCAAAATCAAAAAAAAATTTGAAAAATGCAAAAATGAGTTTCTTTGGTGAAAATGGGAAGATGATATTAACCAATCAGTCGGACTGTCTGGACCCTTATCATCTTAAAAATATTGGAACTGATAGGTAGCCTCTACAATGATGTGTCGGTAGGCTCAAAATCATTTCCAAGTTCGGCACGGTGATATAAACCTAAATCATCTTAATCATGTGTGGATCAACGTGCGTTGGCATATGATCTTGGTACCGAAATCTCGTTTGATAGCATGCCAAAATCCGAGGTTTCATGGTCTTTAAGAGGTTGATTCATCCGGGGTGAACTGGACGTCTCTCAGAATAATTAGGAATGGCACACGTGTCGTACGTTGGGGTCGCAGCCTACGACTGAGACACCCCTATGTCATTTCCTGAAAAAAAACAAAACAAAAAAAAAATATAGAATAAATTCTGATCAGGAGACGTCCGGGAATCCTAAAAGAGCAAAAAGATTCATATATGACAAAACCCTATTCTCAATGAGAATTCGCTCTAAGGTATCAAATCATATACCTAAAGCATCGTACCGTGAAAAATCAAATATACGGTATTTGACTTGAACCCTGGTTTGGATCTCACTGGTCTCTCTGTTGCAGCGTTTCTGCAGACCTGATCACCACTGAGTCCACTCCTTGTAAAATACGGATGACAACAGCTTACTCACCGGTTACGAGGAAGCTTTGTGCATGACTTGATACGGGAATGTGTCGCGTGGCGGGGAACACCTTGTATCTCAGCCTTAATATTACCTTAAACGTATCTAATTTGCCTAGCGATAAAACTTGATTTTGAGTTTAGGTGGACAACAATATCGACAGTTGTTGTGTCACACCACGTCTAAGGCGGAAACACGTGGCGCGACGGTTCAAAAGTATTAAGCCAAGATTAATGCAAACCACAAAAGTAATTAGAAAAACGGGCATTTATTCAATGCTAATAATCATGTCAAATTATCCATACATAATTATAAGTTGTTTTTGAAATTAATAAGGAGTCTTCCCCCTTTATCCCTAAGTCCATGGAATAAAGAGATAAGACCCTGTCACGACATTCCCAACGCCCAATTTGGAGACATCCCCGACCCTGCTCGCCATGCTAACTTTCATCATTCAACTACCTGAAAGATATGTTTGAAAATCGTCAATATATAAATATTGGTGAGTTCACAGGTTTTAATTTAATAAGTCTTTATAAAGTGGGAATATCCTTGTTATGACATTTATAGGAGTTGCAAAGTCCTACAATTTACTTGAGCCTATAACCAAACCAAGACAATTAATAATGCCCCCGCCCAAAGTCGTTACTCGGTATTCCTACGACTTTATTTCAGAATAAGTGCACCCCAGGCATACGCCGATGCATAATCGACGCTATCGATTAGGGGTGGGCCTTGTCAGGCACCAATAGTACTATCCAAATATCCCTTTGGTTTCTCATTCCTGAATAAATGATTATAGTGGGGAGGTCTCAACCCCGAGTGGCGATCTTTACTCAAGTATCCAACCCGTCATACAATCCCAACATATCTTTCCCCCGTAAAAACGTTAAATAGTTTAGAAATGGGGCCGTGAGACTCACCTGTAACTGTGCTCGGCTCAAAGAAAATAGTAAAGTTTGTGATCCCGTACCTACAAAGGTTCTAGGCGTATAAGTCACTTACACCTATGGTGTATGTGCCTTGGCAAGTTGTACACCCAACTTCCCGACCACGTCTTTATCCCAATTCCCGTTTAATAGTTTCGTATCCTAGGTTCAATGGCGATGGATTACCCTTTCCTTACAAGTCATATATTATTCTTATTAGTATTCTTTATGACTTGTACAACATTATCCTCGACACGACCCTACCCAACGTATAATTATTTTCCCATTTAAATAATTATACTTAGGATCTTTTCGCTCGATATAAAGTGTTTTTCTTATTAACCGACCCGACTTACTTTGCCACATATTTATTTTCCCATTTAAATAAATATGCTAAGTCTTTGTCGTTTGGTAACACAATCTTAACGCCCGACTAGACTTACCACACCGTACATTTATTTTCCCATTTAAATAAATGTACTAGGATCTTGTCGGTATTCACGCGTTCGTAGATATATTTCACCTACTCGTCTCGGTTTTCCTTCTCGCACATCTATTTTCCCATTTAAATAGATGTACTAGAATTTCGTCGGAAACGAGTATATGTACATATATTATCGCGTGGATACTACTTGTTAAGTTCATGTGTCGTTTAGCGTTTTTAATTCGTTACGTTATGTTTCTCCTTTCCCACGAATATTGTTACTACACTTAGGAAAGTGTTACGCACGTTTCACCCTTGTTATATATATATTTTACTTTCTTAAAATATATATGTGTATTTTCATCTTGACGTAAAGGTCTTTTCCTCATAAGTCCGTTCCCGTTGGTTCGTGTAACTAAGTTCGTTAGTTAGCGTTTTTCATATTTATTTCCGTTGCGCGTTCCTATGGAAGTATTGTTCCAACTTCCGATTCCGAACGCTTATTTCTCGGAAGAATATGTTATGTACGTTTTAGCCCGACTCGCCCAACTTGTTACCAAAAATGTTTCCGATACTTTTATATTCCCATTTATATAAAAGTATCCTATTTTTGTACAAGCCTTCCCAAGTATTTATTTTATACAATCTTACTTTATAAAATACTCGCGTTACTCCATTTATTTTTATAAAACGTCCATTTTATAAAAATATACTTTTACTTAAAATACCCAAGTATGCTACTATTATTTACCGAATTTACCTTGTAAATTATTACTTACACTTTTGACACAAATTTTCCCATCATTGTGTTTTTGGTCCAATAGTTTTCTAAAATATTTATTTTAGTCCATCGACTTCCCATGTTGCCATATTGGTCCTCTAACTTACACTTGTAGCATTTTTCACTCAATCTTTCAAGGTTAATATTTTTCTTCCACTTTAGTGGACTTTGAAGAACCATTTTCATCATGTTTAGTTGTTTTACCTCTTTTTACTTTTAATGGTCTTCTAATCCATCCTAGATGTCAATAATATGCTTATTCCATATTTTAATCCAAAACATCAAATTTTCACTCATCTAAGTGAGTGGACTTTGAAGATGAAACTTTTTCATCTATGATTTTATAATCCTTTTTAACAACTTTTTGACATTATCTAGTCATCTTATGATGATTAAAACCACTTTTCATCTTATTCAAGTCCTTTTCCAAAATCTAGCTTTTCTCATCTTCCAACTTACAAGTATGTTCTTATTATTATATTTTCTTCAAAATACCACTTTTATTAATAATATTCTAAGATTTCTTCATATTATTATTCTTCCTTTTTCATTTCTAATAAAACCCATTACTTCTATAAAACTCATCTTTATTACCCAACATTGTACAACTTGCATTCATAGCACAAAAATATGACATTTTAATTAATAAAACAATGCAAGACTTACTACTAGCTCAAGGCTAGGGAAGACAAAATCTTGTATTTTGGGTGAGGTTCAATGTGTTCCTCCAAGTGGGTTATGCTCCAAGCTCTTGAACACACAAGAAGGGGTTTGATTTAGAATGAACTAGAGATGATTTGAAGTTGTAAAAATTGAAAGAGAGATGTTGGTGGGGTGGTGCAATGTTACGGCCAAGAGAAGAAAAGGGGAAGAATTTTTGTGATTTCTTCAAGTGTTCTTCAAGTGGCTTATAATCTCACTTCAAATCTTGCAAAGATCACCTATTATCTTTCCTTGGATTATGTAATATCTTGGAAGGATTTAGAGGATTTCACTAGATATGGAAGAGATCTTGGGAGATTATAATGAGGGTGTTTGGGCCGAGTTTGTGAGAGAGAGAGGGAGGAAGAATGATTGGGTTAATTCTTTTATCCAATCCTTTTACATGCATTCTCATCATTGCAAATGATATGGAAGGGATTTAATAAAAACTCAAGTGAAACTACACTTTAAGTGGCCCTTGGCCGGCCCCTATGGGGTATTTGGTGGGGTCCACCTTGCTAATTATCTCTCCATATTATGTTTAAGTTAGTTCCTTTCGGGTACCGCCCGGGTATTTCTCGAATTTTAACCGCGGTTTACCCCAATATTAAAATACCGTTAATATTCATAAAATTTTGTCCAGTTAAATTACTGATAATTTATTTCGGCTTTTGCCGGGTGAATTTACGTGTTACGCGCGTATCGGGTGCGGTACGCGCACTTTATTCGTTACCGGGAGATTTGTGCAATAAGCTTTCACGTATGGCTTTGGGTTTCCAAAACTCATAATATTTTGTGAAAATATTATTTATTTTATATTCCGGGTGTCCGGTGTTCGTTTCGCTTATTTAAGTTTTACCGGGTAATTGCCAGTGTCCATACCGGATAGTTTTGCCTGCGCATGATCCTATCATGCTTTGCTATTAAACTTATGCATTCCTATGCATTATTTGGGAATTCCTATCTTTCTAAGGCCTTGATTAAATATTCAGCACCTAATTACAGTTAATTACGTTAATCGCGTTTAATTAATTAGTACGGAATTACCTTAATTTTGCCGGTTGTTACATTCTCCCCCCGTTAAGAGAATTCCGTCCCGGAATTCACTTTGAGCTCTCCGGTATAGGGGTCTTTTCGAATAGGGCGGGATACTTTTGCTTCATCCGGTCCAGCCTTTCCCACGTGAACTCCGGTCCACGTTTGGCATTCCAACGCACTTTGACCAATCTGATCTTACTGCGTCTTAGTTTTTGGACCTTCCAATCGGTTACTTCGATTGGCTCTTCGACGAAGTGTAACTTGTCGTCAATGTGGATTTCGTCTGCGGGAATGATGAGGGTTTCGTCGGATAAGCACTTTTTCAAGTTCGACACGTGGAACGTGTCGTGTACACCGTTAAGTTCTTGTGGTAACTTGAGCTTGTATGCTACGGGGCCTACTCTGGACAGGATTTCGAATGGTCCAACATATCGCGGGTTTAGTTTTCCGCGCTTCCCAAAGCGCGCGACACCTTTCCAAGGTGACACCTTTAGTAGGACCCTGTCTCCGACTTGAAATTCCAAAGGCTTCCTCCTCATGTCTGCGTAGCTTTTCTGTCGGTCACGTGCCGCTTTGAGACGTTCTCTAATCAGAAAGACCTTATCCGTCGTTTCCTGAACAATCTCGGGCCCGGTAAGTTGCTTTTCGCCAACTTCGGCCCAACATAGAGGCGATCTGCACTTGCGTCCATATAGAGCTTCAAAAGGTGCAGCTTGAATGCTCGTGTGGTAGCTGTTGTTATACGAAAACTCTACCAGTGGCAAGTGAGTATCCCAATTTCCGCTGAAATCGATTGCGCATGCCCGTAGCATATCTTCCAGGGTCTGGATGGTCCGTTCACTCTGACCATCGGTTTGTGGATGATATGCGGTACTCATGTCAAGGCGAGTACCGAGGGCTTCATTCAAACTTTCCCAAAATCTTGAGGTGAAACGACTATCTCGATCGGAGATGATAGAAATAGGTACACCGTGTTTCGACACAACTTCCTTAATATACAAACGGGTTAGTTTCTCCAACTTATCCGTTTCGCGAATGGGGAGGAAGTGTGCAGATTTTGTCAATCGATCAACGATTACCCAGATCATGTCATGGCCGCTTGTTGTCCTGGGCAACTTGGTAATGAAGTCCATAGTGATCCTTTCCCATTTCCATTCTGGTATTTCCGGTTGCTAGAGCAAACCAGATGGTCTCTGATGCTCGGCCTTGACCTTCGCGCAAGTTAAACATCGCGCAACATATGCCGCTATATCTCTCTTGAAATTTGGCCACCAGTAAAATTCCTTTAAATCATGGAACATCTTGTCTGCTCCAGGGTGAACCGAATATCGCGAACTGTGAGCTTCGGCCAATACCAGTTCACGCAATCCACCGTACACTGGTACCCAAATTCTATTCATGAAATACAGAGCTTGATCCGCTTTTGACTCCAGTGAATCAACCATCTTCCGCAATCTTTCACCTTTGACGTTCTCGGGTTTAAGAGCGTTAGTTTGAGCTTCACGAATCCGGTCAGTCAGGTTCGTGTGGATGGTTAGACCCAAAGCTCGGACACGCAGTGGCTTAACCCGTTCCTTGCGACTCAAGGCGTCGGCTACGACGTTTGCCTTCCCGGGATGGTACTTTATCTCAAAATCGTAATCGTTCAATAATTCGACCCATCGCCGTTGTCGCATGTTTAATTCCTTCTGGTCAAAGATGTGCTGCAAACTTTTATGATCAGTGAAGATCGTACACTTGGTTCCGTACAGATAGTGTCTCCATATCTTGAGTGCGAATACCACGGCTCCTAGTTCCAGATCATGTGTGGTGTAATTCTTCTCGTGAAGCTTTAGCTGTCTGGAAGCATAGGCTATGACCTTCTCTCGCTGCATCAATACACAACCCAATCCCTGGTGAGAGGCGTCACAGTAAACTACGAAGTCTTCCGTACCATCGGGGAGTGATAGTATTGGTGCGCCACATAACTTATCCTTCAGCAACTGAAACGCTGCTTCCTGCCTTTCCGTCCATTCAAACTTCTTATCCTTTTGGGTTAGCATGGTTAAGGACTGTGCTATTTTAGAAAAGTTCTCGATGAACCTTCTGTAGTAACCCGCAAGGCCAAGAAATTGTCGTACTTCAGTAGGCGTTCTAGGGGCGTCCCAATTCTTGATTGCTTCGATCTTGGCGGGATCGACATGTATACCCTTTTCATTCACCACGTGGCCTAAAAAGTGAACCTCTCGAATCCAAAAATCACATTTTGAAAACTTAGCATAGAGTTTCTCTTTGCGAAGTACCTCGAGGATTAATCGGAGATGTTCCTCGTGTTCCTCCTTCGTGCGTGAGTAGATCAAGATGTCATCAATGAAGACAATGACAAATTTGTCCAAGTATGGTTTGCACACCCGGTTCATCAAGTCCATGAAAACAGCTGGTGCGTTAGTTAAACCGAAAGGCATAACCAGAAACTCATAATGCCCATAACGAGTCCTGAACGCTGTTTTTGGCACGTCTTCTTCTTGAATACGCAATTGATGATAACCGGACCTTAGATCGATCTTGGAGTAGAAACTGGATCCTTGAAGTTGATCAAACAAATCGTCGATCCTGGGAAGAGGATAGCGATTTTTAATAGTTAGTTTGTTCAGTTCTCGATAGTCGATGCACATTCGAAAAGTGCCATCCTTCTTCTTCACGAACAAGACGGGAGCTCCCCAGGGTGAGAAGCTTGGTCTTATGAAACCTTTGTCCAACAACTCTTGCAGTTGTTCAGACAGTTCCTGCATCTCAGAAGGAGCTAGGCGATATGGCGATCGTGCTACCGGTGCTGCTCCTGGAACAAGGTCGATGCGAAACTCGACTTGTCGGGGTGGCGGCAATCCCGGCAAATCTTCTGGGAACACATCTGGAAAGTCTCTGGCTATCGGAATGTCTTCTAGCTTTCGCTCGTCGGCCTTCTTGTCTACCACGTGCGCCAAGAATGCGACGAGACCTTTCCTTAGGCACTTCCTGGCTTTCATGCTGGTAATAATTCTCAATGGCGTTCCACGCCTTTCCCCTTGGATCGATAGGGTTTCACCGCTTGCGAGGGGAACTTGAATTACTTTGTCATTGCACACGACGATGGCGCGGTGTGCGGATAGCCAATCCATGCCAACGACTATGTCAAAGCTACCCAGTACGACTGGCAATAGCTCAATGTCAAACTCATGACCACAGAGATCCAACTTACAATCCTTTGCTACCTCTCGAGTTTCTATAGTCTTACCGTTAGCTAGTTCGATAGAGTATGGTGTGTCTAGCTCACTAGTCTTCAAACCAAGTAATCTTTTAAATTCGACAGATACAAAGCTAAAATCAGCGCCAGTATCAAACAATACTGAAGCATAATGACCATTTAGAGGGAACGTACCAGTGACCACATTAGGGTCTTGTCGTGCGTCACCGGCACCAATCACGAACGCTCGCCCACGGGCTTGGTTGTTAAGTTTGGGGCAGTCCCTCTTCCAATGATCGAGCGATCCACATGAGAAACAGGGCCTCGCTCCACTGTTCTTTGGCGCTCCTGATCTGCAGTCTTCAGTCTTGTGCCCCGAACGACGGCACTTACCGCAGATTACTTCGTTCTTGCCCTGATAACCTTGCTTCCCATTATTTCCACGTCCAGTGGCCACATACCCTTTTCCTTTCTTCCCTGAACCTGATGATCCATCCTTTTTCCTTTCATCGCGCTTACGCTTCCCAAACCTTGGCCTATTTCCCTGTTCACTTGACCCGACGACTGAACTTGTACCCAGATTCTTACCCTCAACACCGCTGGACTCAGTAAGCTTCAATCCTGACACTTTCCGGATTAGAGTGCCCATTCGGATGGCGTCTTCAGTGAGGCTTAAGGCGAGGTCGATAGCTTCACGCATGGTTGTAGGCTTGGAAGCAGTGACCATGCCGCGTATCTGTGGTGCCAGTCCGAAGAGGTACCTTTCCACCTTTTTGCTTTCCGGGGTGACCAGGCGAGGCACTAACCGGGAGAGGTCATGGAATCTGGACGTGTATCCAGCTACGTCCGGTCCAACCATGGTGAGGTTCCAGAACTCAGTCTCTAGCTTCTGCACTTCACTTGCCGGGCAGTACTCGGCGATCATTAGTTCTTTCAACTCCAACCATGATAAGGAGTAAGCAGCATCATCTCCCAGTGTCTGCACTTGGTTGTTCCACCAGGTCAGAACTTGGTCCAGAAACAGGTTGGTGGCATACATGACAGCCTGTCGTGGGGTACAGCTGCTAATACGAATCACAGCTTCGGTCTTCTCGAACCATTTGACTAGTCCGACAGAACCTTCAGTGCCGCTGAAATTCAGTGGTTTGCAGTCCAGGAAAGCTTTAAACGTGCAGCCACGTTCTCGTGAGGCCGTTTCTGCAATAATAAAGCAACATTAGATATAAGGTAGGAGTTTCACGAAGACTCCTGTTGTATATACCCGACGTCTTCTTACCAGTAGGGGAGGTTTCGCGTCTGTCGCTCCCGGTTCGGTCTCGCGACCTTTCGGTGCGCGTGGCATTGTGTTCTGCGAGAGCTTGGGCGATACGTCCCGAAACTAGGGCTTCAAGCTCCTCGGGTGTCGTGGGCAGTCTTTCATTCCCACTGTTGCTTCTTGTGGCTGGTGCCATGTTTCTTCAATAACCAATATCAAAGGTTAATTTCCGACAATCATTCATACGATATCATCACATATATAGTATAAACAACCACACAACATATGAACACAATAATCACCATAACGACACCACACAATCACAATATAAACAGAATAAGTAATAATAATCGTAGACAATCACAACACATATTTTACCATAACAAAATTTTTCATTAATTTCAATACCAAGTACAATGATTTGTTCATAACAACAAAAACCGAGGATATATTCCTCATACATTGCTCTTTGAAATACACTAGAAATATAATGTCATATGCCGGCACAATCCCGCTCGGCTAGGCAAAAATGCAGATGGGCGCTATAACCCATGCTGTGCTATCATACTACTACTACTACTACTACTATGTCCGTGAGTGATCTCCCAAGCGTCTCTGAAGTATCGCTACTGTGGTGGCGGCGGCGGCGGGTACTGATACTGGGGTGCGCACATGCTAATGGTCATACTGATCGCCATAATGCGATCGTACAAGAATTGGCGATGCGCAAAGTGTGCGTCGCCCGTAAGGCCACAATGAGCATCCATGCTCAGCAGCTCCTCAGCATAATGTGCCAGTGCATCCCTGGCATCAATGATCCTGGCCCACATGAGCTGGGCCTGCTGCTCCATCTGACTCACGGTGCGCTGCACCGTGTCGGTGAGGGTCTGGAAATCTCTCTCCAGTGAGATCACCGTGGACCATGCGGGTCCTGACAGTGGGGCCATCCCGTGGGGCTGCGACGGCCCGGGGATGTCAGTGTACGTCGGCTGAGACGGGCCGACGATATCGGGTATGGGTAGTGGTGTGAAGGGTGGGGCAAAGCCCAGTAGTCCAGTGAAGCAGTAGGGTGGTACCTGGTATGGGTCTCCCGCACCTAGAGTATACGGTGCAAATGAGGGTGTCACAAATGGGGCTCCTGCATCCATAGTGAATGGTGCAGGTGGTGGTGTAGGGAGCATCTCGGGTAGGGGTGGTAGTGTGGGAAAAGTGGTGATGGGTAGTGTCACGGATACGGGTGAGGGGACTATAAGCTCGGCGAGTGGGACCATGAGAGGCTGGGTGACAGCGACCCACTCTGGAGCGGATATCACAGTGGTAGGGGTGGGAGGGCTAGCAGTGGCGTGAGCTGCCAGTCCTGCTCGGTGCAACTCAGAACTGCGGGCTGAGCTGCCCTCAAGGATGTGCCCAGTAGAAGCTGGCCCATCCTGTGGTATGGGCTCGGGCATGGTAGGTAAGGTGGCTGGGGTAGCGGTAGCATGCCCTATCATCGGAGCAACGTGCTCCTCCTGGCCTGCTGGTGGGATAGGCACAGCAATGTGCTCCACCGACGCAGTTGACTCATCGTCAGAGTCATCGGATATCCACCCGTTGTGTCCCCGGCAGACAGGCACGAGCCTCATGCCAGAGGGAACGGGGATAGGTGAGGTGGGTAAAGGCTCACGGTCGACTGGTGCGCGTCGGTCGTATGGAGACTCGACAGTCTCCGACTGTGTAGGGATAGGTCTCGAAGGACCTGCGCAGCCTACAGGAAAGTCCCTGACGGCTCGGATAGGTAGTGCTGGCAGTGGTGCTGCCTGGATTGGCACTAGAGGCAAGTCGGCCTCGGCCATCGGTAGGTCGGCCACGGCGGCCATGTCGTCTCCTGCGGGGGCCCACGCTGGGTCCTCGCTCGGGTCTGTCTCGTCGGAGCTATCTCCGTCATCGCCCTCCATGGCGGCATCAACATCCATCTCGTCATCCTCGGGATCGAGTATCACCACCTCGATCGGCTCCGCTGGCGGTGCTGGGATGATCTGGAGGCTACTGTCGTAGCTCGGTGCTACGCTCCCTGCGTTCGACATCCTGGCAAAAGAACCGTACTAATATTTAAGTATTATTCGTTAGGTAGTTAAGGCACATATCTAAGGTACTCTTCCTAACCTTCTAACACAAAATAATACATATACTTACCATGGCTAGCTTGGTCGGAATCTCCATATACCCAAATGGTCGTTGGAAAAATTTATTTTATTGCGTTTCGCATTCATTTGAAAGATTTTGAACCAAATTCCGGTTATAGTTTAGATTTTTTTTTTAAAATGCTAATTCGCTATAACCTTGGCTCTGATACCACTTTCTGTCACACCACGTCTAAGGCGGAAACACGTGGCGCGACGGTTCAAAAGTATTAAGCCAAGATTAATGCAAACCACAATAGTAATTAGAAAAACGGGCATTTATTCAATGCTAATAATCATGTCAAATTATCCATACATAATTATAAGTTGTTTTTGAAATTAATAAGGAGTCTTCCCCCTTTATCCCTAAGTCCATGGAATAAAGAGATAAGACCCTGTCACGACATTCCCAACGCCCAATTTGGAGACATCCCCGACCCTGCTCGCCATGCTAACTTTCATCATTCAACTACCTGAAAGATATGTTTGAAAATCGTCAATATATAAATATTGGTGAGTTCACAGGTTTTAATTTAATAAGTCTTTATAAAGTGGGAATATCCTTGTTATGACATTTATAGGAGTTGCAAAGTCCTACAATTTACTTGAGCCTATAACCAAACCAAGACAATTAATAATGCCCCCGCCCAAAGTCGTTACTCGGTATTCCTACGACTTTATTTCAGAATAAGTGCACCCCAGGCATACGCCGATGCATAATCGACGCTATCGATTAGGGGTGGGCCTTGTCAGGCACCAATAGTACTATCCAAATATCCCTTTGGTTTCTCATTCCTGAATAAATGATTATAGTGGGGAGGTCTCAACCCCGAGTGGCGATCTTTACTCAAGTATCCAACCCGTCATACAATCCCAACATATCTTTCCCCCGTAAAAACGTTAAATAGTTTAGAAATGGGGCCGTGAGACTCACCTGTAACTGTGCTCGGCTCAAAGAAAATAGTAAAGTTTGTGATCCCGTACCTACAAAGGTTCTAGGCGTATAAGTCACTTACACCTATGGTGTATGTGCCTTGGCAAGTTGTACACCCAACTTCCCGACCACGTCTTTATCCCAATTCCCGTTTAATAGTTTCGTATCCTAGGTTCAATGGCGATGGATTACCCTTTCCTTACAAGTCATATATTATTCTTATTAGTATTCTTTATGACTTGTACAACATTATCCTCGACACGACCCTACCCAACGTATAATTATTTTCCCATTTAAATAATTATACTTAGGATCTTTTCGCTCGATATAAAGTGTTTTTCTTATTAACCGACCCGACTTACTTTGCCACATATTTATTTTCCCATTTAAATAAATATGCTAAGTCTTTGTCGTTTGGTAACACAATCTTAACGCCCGACTAGACTTACCACACCGTACATTTATTTTCCCATTTAAATAAATGTACTAGGATCTTGTCGGTATTCACGCGTTCGTAGATATATTTCACCTACTCGTCTCGGTTTTCCTTCTCGCACATCTATTTTCCCATTTAAATAGATGTACTAGAATTTCGTCGGAAACGAGTATATGTACATATATTATCGCGTGGATACTACTTGTTAAGTTCATGTGTCGTTTAGCGTTTTTAATTCGTTACGTTATGTTTCTCCTTTCCCACGAATATTGTTACTACACTTAGGAAAGTGTTACGCACGTTTCACCCTTGTTATATATATTTTACTTTCTTAAAATATATATGTGTATTTTCATCTTGACGTAAAGGTCTTTTCCTCATAAGTCCGTTCCCGTTGGTTCGTGTAACTAAGTTCGTTAGTTAGCGTTTTTCATATTTATTTCCGTTGCGCGTTCCTATGGAAGTATTGTTCCAACTTCCGATTCCGAACGCTTATTTCTCGGAAGAATATGTTATGTACGTTTTAGCCCGACTCGCCCAACTTGTTACCAAAAATGTTTCCGATACTTTTATATTCCCATTTATATAAAAGTATCCTATTTTTGTACAAGCCTTCCCAAGTATTTATTTTATACAATCTTACTTTATAAAATACTCGCGTTACTCCATTTATTTTTATAAAACGTCCATTTTATAAAAATATACTTTTACTTAAAATACCCAAGTATGCTACTATTATTTACCGAATTTACCTTGTAAATTATTACTTACACTTTTGACACAAATTTTCCCATCATTGTGTTTTTGGTCCAATAGTTTTCTAAAATATTTATTTTAGTCCATCGACTTCCCATGTTGCCATATTGGTCCTCTAACTTACACTTGTAGCATTTTTCACTCAATCTTTCAAGGTTAATATTTTTCTTCCACTTTAGTGGACTTTGAAGAACCATTTTCATCATGTTTAGTTGTTTTACCTCTTTTTACTTTTAATGGTCTTCTAATCCATCCTAGATGTCAATAATATGCTTATTCCATATTTTAATCCAAAACATCAAATTTTCACTCATCTAAGTGAGTGGACTTTGAAGATGAAACTTTTTCATCTATGATTTTATAATCCTTTTTAACAACTTTTTGACATTATCTAGTCATCTTATGATGATTAAAACCACTTTTCATCTTATTCAAGTCCTTTTCCAAAATCTAGCTTTTCTCATCTTCCAACTTACAAGTATGTTCTTATTATTATATTTTCTTCAAAATACCACTTTTATTAATAATATTCTAAGATTTCTTCATATTATTATTCTTCCTTTTTCATTTCTAATAAAACCCATTACTTCTATAAAACTCATCTTTATTACCCAACATTGTACAACTTGCATTCATAGCACAAAAATATGACATTTTAATTAATAAAACAATGCAAGACTTACTACTAGCTCAAGGCTAGGGAAGACAAAATCTTGTATTTTGGGTGAGGTTCAATGTGTTCCTCCAAGTGGGTTATGCTCCAAGCTCTTGAACACACAAGAAGGGGTTTGATTTAGAATGAACTAGAGATGATTTGAAGTTGTAAAAATTGAAAGAGAGATGTTGGTGGGGTGGTGCAATGTTACGGCCAAGAGAAGAAAAGGGGAAGAATTTTTGTGATTTCTTCAAGTGTTCTTCAAGTGGCTTATAATCTCACTTCAAATCTTGCAAAGATCACCTATTATCTTTCCTTGGATTATGTAATATCTTGGAAGGATTTAGAGGATTTCACTAGATATGGAAGAGATCTTGGGAGATTATAATGAGGGTGTTTGGGCCGAGTTTGTGAGAGAGAGAGAGGGAGGAAGAATGATTGGGTTAATTCTTTTATCCAATCCTTTTACATGCATTCTCATCATTGCAAATGATATGGAAGGGATTTAATAAAAACTCAAGTGAAACTACACTTTAAGTGGCCCTTGGCCGGCCCCTATGGGGTATTTGGTGGGGTCCACCTTGCTAATTATCTCTCCATATTATGTTTAAGTTAGTTCCTTTCGGGTACCGCCCGGGTATTTCTCGAATTTTAACCGCGGTTTACCCCAATATTAAAATACCGTTAATATTCATAAAATTTTGTCCAGTTAAATTACTGATAATTTATTTCGGCTTTTGCCGGGTGAATTTACGTGTTACGCGCGTATCGGGTGCGGTACGCGCACTTTATTCGTTACCGGGAGATTTGTGCAATAAGCTTTCACGTATGGCTTTGGGTTTCCAAAACTCATAATATTTTGTGAAAATATTATTTATTTTATATTCCGGGTGTCCGGTGTTCGTTTCGCTTATTTAAGTTTTACCGGGTAATTGCCAGTGTCCATACCGGATAGTTTTGCCTGCGCATGATCCTATCATGCTTTGCTATTAAACTTATGCATTCCTATGCATTATTTGGGAATTCCTATCTTTCTAAGGCCTTGATTAAATATTCAGCACCTAATTACAGTTAATTACGTTAATCGCGTTTAATTAATTAGTACGGAATTACCTTAATTTTGCCGGTTGTTACATGTTGTAGGATGCTTATTGGTAATTTAAGCAAAAACTGGAAATATAAGGGTTCTAGTAATGTCCGTACACTGATATGATTCCCTAACCGTTGAAACTCGCAAAAATATGTTAGTGTACAGTTAGTTGATCTCCCGTTTTATTTTATTTAAGCTTAGTTTAGCTTAGTTAATCATTCTTGATTGCCGATGTTGGAATCCTAATCCATTGTAATCTTACTTCTTCAAAAATAAAACGCCGAAAAATAAAATGGGCAACTTATTGGAAACTTGTGTTTTTGCCGGGTCAAAACCGTATTTTTATCAAGTACAAGGGTGGAGAATGTAATATTTCAAGTATCTGAGTCATCATCTGAGTCGCGTGTCAAATCGGGTTGAAAAACGCATGTTTTGAACCTAAACGGGTCAAAAGTGTGTCAAATGGTGCTGCAGGGGCATTTTGGTAAATTGTGTGAAAGTTTTAGGCACTTAGAGGCCTACTCGCATGATGTTTAAGCGAGTAGCCTCTACTCGCGTCTATATTCATGCGTTTAGGAAACAAGGTCTCTACTCGTGTGATAGAGCAAGCGAGTTGCTGTAATCGTGTGTTACCCAACCCACTCGTGTAGAAACATAGGCGAGTAGCCATAATCGCCACTTACTTCACGCGATTGGGCAACTACTCGCATACAAGAACATGCGATTTGGGATGGGTATATAAAGGAATACTTAGCTCTCTTTCTTCATATTTCAAACACACCGTCCACTGTTATCCTCGTTTTCCCTCTAATCTGAACCTAAATGGACCCTTGCCAAAATTTCATTTGATCCTAGTATCTTAATCCTCATATCAAAGGTAAGAACATATCACTCTTTCAGATCATAACAACATGTTTTTGAGGGCTTAATCTGTGATTAAAGGGCCGAAACCCTAGACCTTGTGTTTTTGATCGCGAAGCCTTATAGAGACATGTTTGATGTTGTTTCTTGATGAGGGTTTCTTAATCGGGTGTTCTAGGATCTTTCTATGTCAAGTTTTTGATCTATAACATCCTAGAATAGAAAACCCCAAATTCAAACCATATGAACCCTAGTTTTCAAAACCGTCAATTAACCCTTGATTCTGATATAATAGCATAATAATTCATAGGGGTTTTATTGTTGGGTTGTTTTAGGGTTCAATGCAATAAAATTCCGGACTCGAATCAACAAAATGTCAAATTTGATAAAATCTTTATGTTCGTACACTGTTCATGCGATTAGATAGCTAATCGTGTGAACATTATAGCGATTAGGCAGATTGAAGTGCTAATCGCGTGAATAGTGTAGCGATTAGCAGTCTAATCGTGTGTTGTGATCTGCTAATCGCATGAACTGTACCCTAATCGCCTTTATGCTTCTGTTGACCAACTTTAGTCAAACTTTGCCCGTTTTTGTCCGTTTTTCATATCCTTGGTCTGTCGTTGATGATTTATGGTGTGTTTAACTTGCAGAATCATGCAATACGGTACTTCGGCCAAGCACAACTGTCTTGCTTTTCTCGGACCTGTAAAGAAGCCGGAATGCAAGCGTTTTGAAGGCATCATCGAGTACTTGAAGCGCTCAAAGATATATTATGCCATATCTACAAACTATGCGGCTTACAAGAACATTCTCCAGGAATTCTATCAGAATGCTAGAATCGACGTCAGCACAATTCCAGCTACTATCAGAAGCTCGGTGCAACGAAAGGAGGTTCTTATCACTGAAGACATGATTCGCGAGATTCTAAGATTTGGAGATGATAAAGACGATCCAATCGTATTCGATTCCATTTTGATACGAGGTGGATTCCTACGGATGAAGTATACGGGTGATGTTCGTGCGCAGGAGATGCTACAAAAGGGATGTCTTCCTCCAGAAATGAAGTATCTGATGCACGTGGTGTTAAAGTGTCTCGGACCTCGCAAAGGAACGTTCGATGCAATCAAAGACATTTTGGCATCGGCGATAGTCGCATTGACGTTGAACAAGCCGTTCAACTTCTCTGGGATGATTATGCATCACCTCAAGGAAGTGATTCTGCGAAAGCCGAAAGAGAATGCCTTTATTGTTTATCCTCGCTTTCTGCAGATGATCCTTGACAATCAGATCCCGAACATGGTGAAACGGGTAGAAGAGCTAATTAATATAAAGAGAATTGATGAAGTTGAGATGAAAAGAATGTTACAGTACACGAACAAGCCAAAGTCCGAATATCCCCCAAGTCGTAGATTGTTTGCCTACCTAATGAGAGACAACTATGTGGCACCTCCAGGTAATAGATGGAGGCATGACGACAGTGAGTCAGAGGACGATATTCAGATTCACAGACAGGTTTTCAAGGATGATGATAACATTGGGAGACCCACTGTTGCTTTGGGACCCAATGAACCGGGCAATATGGGTGATACTGAAGCAAGACAAGATGATGATATGCTTGATACTGATTTGCTGAATATAGATGAACCATCCAGTTCAGGCAAAGGCAAAGCCAAGATTGACGAGGGCCCGGTTAACATTGAAGACGTTGATGATGAAGATGACGACTCAGAGCGTACCGAAGATGAATCGCCCGATGTACTTTCTCTTGAGGAGGATAGAGCCCGCACGGCTGCGGCGAGAGAACTTGCAAGAGATCCCACGTTTACTCCAGTTAGTGGTGATCTTGTTGCAGATATTGATGCTGAACTTAGCACGCCGCCTCCTCAGAAAAGACAAAAGACAAAAGCGACGAAGGTTAGTAGGGGTCAAAAGAGAATGTCAGAAAAGGCAGCTGCGACTGAGAAGACGCCTAAGAAATTGAGGGGAAGGCGTATGAAACTCCCAGATACTTTTGGCCTTCCTGCTTCCTCTTCTGTATCAGCAACAACAGCAGCAGCATCAGATACAACAACAGCAGCAACAGAAACAACAACAGCGGCAACATCATCTGTCCCACTCTCTTTCAGTGCAGCTATGCCTGCGGGTGTGACTATGTCAATGCCTTCCTCGGTAATCTTCACTGAGCCAGTCTCAGTTACCGTTGAAGCGACAGGTTCACAGTTGGCTGCTAATCCGATAGGTGACAGAATCCGAATGTTGAAAGAAGCGGCAAGATCGACAGCTGCTAGACCTTCGAGCCAATCCTCATCTTCGACTCCAACAACCAACGAACAACTCCAGCGCCAAATCAACGAACTTACTGCTATAGTGGCCGCCCAAGCACGGGAAATGGCCGATATGAAGAGCAAAAACGCCAACATAGAAGAAAATGAGACGGCGATGTTGGAACTGATTGGAGACACTATCACTGCTAACACTGAGCTGAGAACCACTGTCGACGCTCTTACTTTATCTAATCATCAACTCTTGGAGTCGAACAGGCAGATCATGGAATCACAACAGCAGCTCATGGAATCACATCAGCAGCTGATTCAGTCTAACCGTGATCTCCAGCTTGCAAATGTGAACAACGAGCGTCAAATCACCAAATATAAGAAGCAAAACACAAGGCTAAGGACTAGGTTGAATGCGTTGACCGGAACACAACCTAGACTTACTGGTGGTTCGGAAGCTGGAGCTAGTACTGCTGCTGATGATGATGATGAGGATAGTGAAGAAGACGATGATGATGAAGAGGATGATGATAAGTCTGATGACGATGATGACAATGATGGTAAGGGTGATGGTGGTGATCCCGGAGCCACATGCGGGGGTGGATCAACAGGTGGGTCTGCATCGGGACGAACGAAGAAAGGTCACGATCGCAAAGGCAATGATCCCAAGGCAGGTTCTTCTGCTCAGGGGGAGCCAGCACCTATGATGAGCAAGATTCAAGAACTTCGCGATAAAGTAAAGAAGAAAGCGATAGTTCTTGTTGAAGACGTGGAGCCTTTGAACTGTTACTTTGCATATGATGACGAAGGCAACTTGCTCCCACTTCCTGCCATGCCTGAATACGATCTGGAAGAAGGAGAGATTCCACCTGAGATGACAACAGAGGACATGACTAAAGTATATGGCTTTGCATCTGGAGAATCTTCCAATGCAAGTCAAAGTGTTCCTCCTGAGATGCATCCAGAGTGCAATGAAGTGGATCTCGAAGAAGGAACCAGCGTGCCGACCCCTGAGTATGTTGTAAATGACTCGGGCGCTGGAATTCCAAACATTGACGAAGAGATGATACGTGAGGCTGAAGAAAAGTTGAAATCCGACTCTACTGAAGTTCCTGATGCAGTAAAGATACGACATGACAAAATCAGAGAGCGGTATCCCCAATGGTTCAAGCCCGAAGAGAGGAAAAAGCCAGTTGAGTGAGCATCCATCTTCAAGAAAAGACTGTCGAAGATGTCTGGCAATGTGATTAGCTGGGCGTATGTGAGTCAGACAAGAATGCTCGGGGTAAAATGGCAAGAAGGTGTGTTGTACTTTGAGGATTTCAAAGACACTCTGAGCCTGCCATTCTGGTACATTCGTGACTTAGTTCGTCTCAACTATCCGCTGTATGAAGAGAAATCTGCCTCTCTTAAGGGTTTTTACACAAAGTTGAAGCGAGAAAGCTCAAAGGGATGGAAAGAGTTGATGCCTCAGTATCCCAGATCGTATCAGACAGACAAGATTCATCCTTTCACCTTAAAGCCTATCTGGGAGCATAAGATCAAGCCACCGAAATGCGTTTCAAGGATTCCCATTATTCCAGTTGAACAAGACTTTACCTCGAAGCTGTATTATTGGCACTATGATGCAGCAACCACTGAAGCAGTGATTGTCTTGAGCAACAGTCCAAACCCGTGCAGAAAGATAAGGATTTGGGATCCTATGTGGTTGATAAATTGCTCAGAGAAGGACATGGAGACGTTGTACCAACATCCGATCATGCACTTACCAGCTGAAGCCGATCAAGCCATGAAGTTTCAAAGGGTGATCCAGTTTTGCTACGCCAACAAAGTTCATGCAGGATGCGATTGGTCAAGAATCTCAAGGGTCAAGACAACGTCAAGCTAAAGATGAAGACAGTTGATGCTGCTTGTTATTTTGTTTAGTTGTATTCGTTTATGTTTATCAAGTCTGTAAAGTTGTTTGCTGTTGATATAAACGTTGTCTTTTGATTAAGTCTGTACGTATACTAGCCTGGTCCAAGGGGGAGTCTGTTAGTACATGATGTCCCTAGGCTAGTATATCAGTTGTTTGGACGTGTTTCGGGGTGTTTGGAGACGTTTGTACGCGTTTTGGAGTGTTCGGGATGCTGCATGCGATTAGCAGACAGTTACACGCGATTTGGGCCCTAATCGCATAACTGTTCACGCGATTGGGCTTAGTTTATAGGCGATTAGCCTTAATCGCCCAGCATGATGATGCTAATCGCATATATGCTGCTGTTCGTACCCGGGAGGTATAAATAGGCCCAATCATTGCCCTAATCATTAGTTCTGGCCTCACACACTCTCCAAACACCCTCCCATGGTCTGTAAGGTCTGATTTGATCTCTGTAAACACTCGTGCTCTGTTTTAGTGATTAATCAATAATCTTTTGACCCGTGTGTGTGTTGTGATTACTCGTTTGTCATAGTTTCATTATCGTATCTGTTATTAAAGCATATTAGAGGGATTCCGCACCTCTAGTATAAACCCCGTGATTGTTGGATTTCGCGTTATTCGATCCTACAATGCAGACTTCCGATAAAAAAACTTTGGATCCATAATGTAAGTATAGTTATTATATATGCTTCCCTTTTTGTTATATATGCTTCACTTTGTTTTTCAGCAGAAGAATTTCACACTCAATGCATCCATCATAAACATGTATATTGATCAAAAGCGTGGCACTACACAACATTTATAAAATGTGGAGAAGGAAATTATAAAACTGGTCCAACATGGTTTTATACAGGTCATGGGAATTTAGACGATGCCAAATTCATGTAAACAACCAAACATAAAAATTATTATTAGTTTCTTAACCCCTATTTTGACAATTTGTGTTTTCAACAGATAACGAATCCCAACAACAATAGATGATAAAACAGACATAGCGAGCATTACCATTTTCGACAAAGCTGCAACACAATTGCTGAAAATTCCGTGTAAAGAAATGTCAAGAGACAAGATCCTCTGACCCTTGATAAAATTCTAGCAAACAAAGAAATCTGCTTTCACGTACAAGCCGAAAGGATCCACAAACCGGTGTTACAACCTGCACAGTCAATAGTGCGCGGTTGCTGCAACAAGAGGATGCGCCACCTGCTATTTCTTTGACACCACCTCCTTTGACACTAGATTTGGCCGGCACCAAACGCTCCCTATTTGAAACACCGGACACAACAGTCGTCGTTTCCACTAGCTGCACCAAACGAAGCCTGTTTGAAACACCAAGTAAACAATATTTTCAATTTCCATACTGTGAAAACACATTGCTATGTAAAACACCTTTGATACATTTCAGGAGATGGAAAAAGTGATGAAAAGCGTCCAGATTTAGGGAACTAATAAGTCTTTAAATCACTAATTTTTATTATAAAAACCTTTGGTTTTATATCACAACATTTATGGTAATCCATGTTTTAATAAAATCCCATTTTATAAAACTCGCCTGCGCACTGTTTTGCTCCATATTTGACTGCATGTTTTGTAATAACTAGCGACAAACGTTGTGGTGTGACATTCAAGGTGTCATCTCCTTACTTTCATTTAGAGAGCTTTTAAAAGATGTTGATATGACATCACTTGCTATGTAGAATTATCTACAAGGTCACAGTTACTCGCAAATAGAATTGGTTGCCCGAAGCAGACGTCACTTTATTTTTTAAATGTACCCTGTTTTCTCTTTTTAAGCATAAGACATGATATCAAGTCATGATGATATGATATGATATGATATGATATGATATGATATGATATGCTAACGAGTCGTTTTTTAATTTTGTTTTTACTGATCTAATTAATATTTTGATTTTGATGTTTTAACTTTTGGTTCAGATTCTATGTTGATGATGTTCCAATAAGAGAGATCAAAAGAACAGAATCAATGGGTGGGGATTTCCCTTCAAACCCTATGACTTTATATGCAACAATATGGGATGCTTCTGAGTGGGCTACAAATGGTGGCAAATACAAGGTTAATAACAAATACGCCCCTTACATCGCCGAGTTTTCCAACTTTGTCCTCCACGGATGCACTACGGACCCCCTTGAGCTCACGTCGCTCAAATGCTAAGATGCATCAAACGCCAACTCAATCCCAACGGGTATCACGCCCTCACAAAGTGCAGAAATGGTTAGTATGTTATATGGATATTTATAAGTATGCTATATAATGACTGATGTTGATCAACGCTGGTGAGTTTATGGCGAAAAAGTCCATCGAATGAACAGGAGAATATTCCAGAGAATGGGCAACCACACAACGCAAAGGATGAACAAGCATGCGAAGATTCCGACTAATGTCTCTCCCTCTAAATGGATACAGGTTCTTGATTCAATCTTCTCCATTCAACATATAATACTAAATGTTGGAATACATTTTTCATATTTGCTATATTCCAACAATTAGCATTTGACCCATTTAATGAATAAAATCTATTTACCCCATTTGGTGTCCACCAAAATAAATAAAGGAGTGTTTGATTGACTTATGTAACTATTTTGATTGGTGCTTGATTTTATTGTTGCCATTGTGCTTGCAAAAATTCTGAAAATGTACCATACACTATAATTGTATAGTTGACTATTTTGTGGCTTTGTTTACAACTTTTAAAAAGTACTCATTTTCGTAGCTTTCTATGTTGATTCCTTTTACAAACTTAGGTTATTAAGTTTTGAGTTTTTTCTCATTGTTGTAATTTTAATAGCTATTTATAATAAAAGCAAATGTGTTTCATTTAATTTTTGAAAAAATAAATCCAATGCTTATACGTATTGGAAAGTGCAGAATTTTCGCTGCTGCAAGAACTGATTGGGTCTGTGTTTTGTTCAACAAGAGGTGACAGTTGGACTTGGGAACTGGGTGGGGTTGGGTCGTTTATTGTGGGGAGTTTGAAACAAGGAATTTTGTAAATCAAGTATCAGCGGCCAACGTATTTGTTCAGACATTACTCATAGGTACCAAAGAAAGTGGGAATCACGGCGTGGAGAGCGGAGCTTGATCGACTACCAACACTAGCAGCGTTACAGAGAAGAAATGTGAGTTTCGGTTCTGTTTTGTGTCCCTGCTGCACCGAAGTACCAGAAACAACGAAGCATATATTTGTGGATTGCGGATTTGCAGTCACTTTGGTGTGCGGTGTCGCTTTGGTGCAGGATCCAGTCAATTTATGCATTTTGAGTATATGATATTCTGGATAATACTTCTTTGATTGTCTTGAATTTTTCGAGAATTAGTTTTCTTTTTCATAGTTAAATTGTATTGAATTTTTTCATAGTTAGATTGTCTTGAATTTTTTTCATAGTTTGATTGTCATCATGTAAGTATTTCGAGAATTAGTTGACTTTTTCATAGTTTGATTGTCTTAAATTTTTCACAGCTTTTCTTAAGGCACTCTTGGCATTGTATGCAAATGATCTAGATTATATAATCCTGTTTCAAATGCTACTTATATCAAATCAATGATCAAATGAAGGCACATATTATCAAATGCTGCATATATTATACATATTGTATAGTATAAATTGATAATATGCACAATGGCGTTATATGTAATCCGATTTTCATTTTTAAGGGGCTTGGATTAACATAGAAAAGAAGTCTAGAAAGGTAGTTGCTTCGTTTTATTTTTCGATTTGCTTTCGGTTCTTGTAAAGTGAGTCGTAATATATTAATGTAACCAGCTTGCTTTACGATCTATTGTTGCAGTAATATATGGACTACCAAGCTAACAAGTCTTCTTATTGTCAAATACTTGCCTTTTAATTTGGTGTGCCCTGCATGTTTCTAAGTCAGTTGAGTTACTTGATGAATAATTTGTATGTGTTGATTGTAATCCTAGAAATGAGTAGTATTTCTCCGACAATGAAGTAAAGATTGAATAATTTATAGAAGACGTGAAGTCCCTTGGGTCTCTTGAATATACAAATAAATAAAACAACAAATCGATTTCATGGATCAACTGCATAGTACAATCTTTACAGAAATTTTTTTATTTTACTTCTGGATGAACCGCGTGTTAACACGGGCAAAAGTCTAGCAGAGATTCATAAGAGGTATTTATTTACAGATGCAGTTGCAACAGCAGATGAACTGAACAGAGGAAGCATATGTTTTTTATCAGAAAGAGGAAGCAACATATACAACAATAAATATGATACCATCTGATAACAAGATTCCAGTCAAGTTCCAAAGGAGCCAATTCCCAATAAGCGTATGTTTCGCAATGACCATCAATAAAAGCCAAGGACAGTCTCTATCGAAGGTTGGGTTGTATTTAAGAGACCCTGTATTCTCACATGGCCAGCTTTATGTTGCATTGTCAAGAGTTAAAAGCAGGGCAGGAGTGAAGTTACTTATACTTGATGCTAATGGCCAAGTGAAGACTAAAACAAAAAATGTGGTGTATAAAGAAATATTTAGTGATATTTGAATAGAATGTGTATTGGTTTCTTTTAAATCTTAATAAAATATTTCTGCTACATTTTTTTATATGTTTTACCACTCAAAATAATTGTACGTTGGTGAACCGCGTGTAACGTGGGCAAAGATCTAGTATATATATATATATATATATATATATATATATATATATATATATATATATATATATATATATATATATATATATATATATATATATATATATATATCTTTTATATATCCCATATATATCTAATAGTTTTTTAGATTTCTTTACCCAAAATAGAGCTATAAATAAAGTTTTTATACGATTTTACCTATATGTACAAGCCAAGAAACCCAAGGCACAATATGTTTCCACATAAAAACTCATGAAATACGAGAGGCGCCAGCCTCAAGGACCAAAAAAACCAAAAAATGCGCTTTTTCTGCGCTTCCCGGAAAATGCCCAGGCACAGAGGGAGGCGCAATTCTTGGCACCTTGTTGCGCTTCACGCCTAGGCGCGTCTCAGAATTTTCATTAACACACTAGAAGGACAAAGCACAAACAACTAACCACTAGTGTTCCGACATCAAATCTTACTCCGTCACCAAAAAGTTATAGACGTAACGTGACACAGTGGTGGGGCCATATTTTTTACTAAATATGTCATTTTTCTCTGCTCGGATTTCTATCAACTCGAAGTTAAATTGTTCGGGTTTTTTATCCCTAAAGTTCTAATCAAGAATAACTCAAATCAATGAAGTTTCACAACTAATTTTAATCAAGTTTCATGTTTCAAGCAAGATTTTCACATATAATTTGATGTTAAGTAATGAAATGTATGTTAAGTTTCTGCACAGGTTTTCGGGTATGTCTTGATTGTTTGCGAGCAGTTTGTTTGGAGGGAAAAGTGAGAGGGAAGTTTTTGAAAGTTAGTTATAGGAAACAACATAAACTTTCATATATACAAATGAACATATCCGACCCCTATTTATATGTTGCGAACCGATATGATACAAACAGACACAACCCTTCGAGTTTAATCAAACTTATACTAACCTATTTACTAACCGGTGTGTTATCTAACCGGTTCTAACTACCCTTCTAACTTAGGATATAAATATTAATATATGTTTATAATACAATAACACATGAATAAAAATTAAGTTTAATCTTTATGTCTAACAATCTCCCCCTTAAACTTGATTTTATCTTCGATTGGCTCTTTAGTCTTCACTTGAGGATGATCGGCTTCTTTTCTTGGGTGGCATGTCTTCATCATTCCATTCGTTTTTCTTTTGTCCACCACTAGTGCTACCTTCTTCATTATTAACTTCAACAACCAACTCGCGGCCCTTGTATTTGAGATGTTACCATTCCATCATCTCCAAATAGCGGACATACACTAGCCTTAGAGTCAATGCTATATCCTCCTTCTTTGCCAAACTTGATAGCCCTCTTCCATAACCAATCGACATTGCAACAATCGCCCAATTATCATCCCTTGTAACTTTATCATATCCACCAAACACTTGCACTTTAGTGTATAAATCCAATAAACATATTGGATATCCGGTTCCATCTCTTGGTGGCATAGGTGCTTTGTTTTTTTTATTTTTAAGAATTCTTGCATGAACCATTCAAGGGTTTTTTCAAACTCTAATTCAAATTTACGCTTGTACCTTTCAACCATAGTGGTAACATGGATCAAATCCATGAAAACCAAACAATCTTGCAGCCATGACTTATTCGTTGGGTACATGATCGGACCTTTCTCCATTATGCCTTCATAGTTGTCCTTATCTATTGAGAATTCTTCAAATTGTCTTAAAACATAAGCCCTCTCTTTATCTTTATCATTAAGTCCCTCTTTCATGCCTTCAAATCTGACATGTTTGCCTCTAAATGCTTCTTGCAAGCCTTGTTCATCTTTCTTAACAACATTCTTTCTATCAGGACATTTGAAAGTGAAGTGATCTTCACCATCACATATTCGGCATGTTATAATCTTTCTCCTTTCTTGGATAATCGGCCGATGGATGTGACACACATCTCCATCAAATTCAACTTCTAATCCTTCTTGAATTAATTTCTCTATACTTAAAACATTTTTACGAAGAGTAGGAACATAGTATACCGTTTTGATCTTGTGTACTTGTCCTCCGCTTGTAATTATGACCGATCCTTTTCCACGAAAGTATTCCCTCCTATAACCATTTGGTTGGCCTTCGATTCCAAATGATTTGCTAAAGACTGCAAATTGATCCTTGTATCCGCATCCATTCTCTCTTCTCGTCAAACTTGCATACCACACATCGTCCCATCCTTTCTCGCCTGTCCCTTTTACCATAAATTCTGTTTTTCCCATCTTCTTAGGACATTTTCTTCTATAATGGAAGGGTTCTTTGCATTTTCCACAACACATAGCGTGTGGATATTCGGGGACATCACTTACTTGTTTGTTAAATTCTTTTTGCGCCTTCCTTTTCTTGTCTACTTGGTTCTTTGGCGATGATCCGATGTGGAATCGGGAGAAATTGATGTTCATAGGATTAAAACAATCCCTCTTGAGTTCTTCGACCCTCTCGGCCAACACTCTATGATCCACATGATCACTTTCTTCTTCGGACATGGGCTTCTTCCCTTTGTCAATAAAAACACCTTGGGATTTCACTTCCACATCGAATATTCCATATGTTTTCTTACAGCGATCTGGCTCTGATGCCATGTTAAGTTTCTGCACAGGTTTTCGGGTATGTCTTGATTGTTTGCGAGCAGTTTGTTTGGAGGGAAAATTGAGAGGGAAGTTTTTGAAAGTTAGTTATAGGAAACAACATAAACTTTCATATATACAAATGAACATATCCGGCCCCTATTTATATGTTGCGAACCGGTATGATACAAACAGACACAACCCTTCGAGTTTAATCAAACTTATACTAACCTATTTACTAACCGGTGTGTTATCTAACCGGTTCTAACTACCCTTCTAACTTAGGATATAAATATTAACATATGTTTATAATACAATAACACATGAATAAAAATCAAGTTTAATCTTTATGTCTAACAATGTAAACTTGTAAAAAGAAAACATATTAACCTGAAGAGGAAGAGGAAGCAACAGCAGCAACAACTTTTTATCAGAAGAATGCTACATTAAACGTAATTAGCTAGTAACATTAGTGGATAAGAATGCTTAAAATGACAAAATTATATCTTACCTTCAGTTCCAACCGATCCTTTATTGACTCACTCCATTAATGTAATCATAAATTTTCTGTAGAAATGTCAAAGAACAAAGCTTCTTCCATAATTTGATAACTAAAATCCACATATATATGGACAAAAAATAAAAAAATAAGTAATAGAAAACCATAAAAATAACTTTACACCATCAAAACTTAGTCCATAAAACTGAGAAAGACAATCATGCTTAAGAACTAGACAACCATTAGGCTTGATTTCACTTTTTAAAAAAGCTAAATTAATAAATTTCTCTTTGAAGAATTACAACAAACAAATAATATACACCTGAATTAAACTCTAGAAACATATTTAATAACATAAAGATTTAATATGATTAAAACTTCAAAATATACTTACAACAAACGGGCACAGATCATTCAATAGATAGAATCATAAAAGCAATCAATATCCTTGATTTTTTTAAATGTACGTTATCTTAACTGATTTATCAACAATCACACTACAAAAATGAAATTGAAATTAATTGATGGGTTTTAGTTGGTAAAAATAGACTCAATGTCAAATAGTAAGCTTTCTATGTCTCACATCAAATCTGATTTTGTTTCGTGAATCTTTAGGATCTCAATAACTTAAACAAAAACGAATACACACATGATAAAATCGGTAGGAAAATGAAAAGGTGGGAAACCTTAGAGGTTGTGAGAAACATATATCTAGGTATAAGACATGGTACCTGATTAACTAGTAAAAAATCAATTGATTAGAGTTTGTGGACTGTCCAATAGCTTCAAGGTCGACCCGGAGGTTAATCGACAAAAAACGTTGGTACCATGAATGACGAGCTCAAGAAAAGATCATTAACTTCATAAATCACTATTAGTCATAAGGTGTGTTGGTGGTCGCAACGGATCTCATTTTACCTACAACAATTCGTAAGGTGGGATTGGGGTTTGAGAGGGATTAGAGGGGAATTGGGAAGTTATGAGGGGGAATTTGGGAGGCGGCAAATTTGATTTGGATGAAAATTTCAAAGTGATTGAGTGGGAAATTAGAATGGGTGAATGGTTAATTCATTTTTAAGATTTTTATGAAACTTCAACAAAAATTATATAGAGTGTGTATAACAAATATGTATTAATTATTTAAGTAAACCGTCATTTAACAAGGATGTAGTGGTTTTAACTATACATCATTGTTAAATTGTCACTTGGCCGCATCCCTAAATATTCACGAAATTAATAAGTATATGATAAGAAAAATCAAATTGATGTAGTATTTTAGATATTCAATAAAAGAAGGATTACATATTTCTTTAAAATTAAAATTTTAGCGTTTACAATATAAATTTCTTTTCATGTAATAGTTGACTATTGGATTTTAATACTTTAATCATGGCTGCAAAAGTCGTTAGGCGTTCTCACATTGGTCAACTGAGAGTTGCGAGTACTTAGGTAGTGCTAAGACATGATAAATTATAAATAAAATAATAGAATAGGTTTGGGTTAAATGTTAAGATAAGATTGGGTTAGGATGAGTAAATTAGAAAAAAAAAAAAAAAAAAAAAAGGGTAACGAACGGTATGAGTTAGGATGAGTTCAGGGCAGAATGGGTTCGGACTGGACTAGGTCTGTTAACGAACTAGACTGTTTTGTCCTCACAGAATCGTTAAACCACTCGAACCGTTTCGATCTCATCGGACCGTTTCGACCAAACTGAACCCTTTAGTGACCCTGCCCTTAAAAGACCCAAACCGAACAAATCGTTTCGTACCGAACAGCCCCGTTAATGACCTGACCGGCCTGATAGTGACCGGAGCGTTTCTACCTGAGAGGCACATGAACAACATGGACTGATACGATCCATACCATGCTTGTAAACAACGTGGACCATTTCTTCCGCACCAACCATTATTCTTTACTTGCAGCTTCTTTACACACCATGTTAAGAAAATAAAATATAATTATTCAATTTATATGTATCCAATATCTACATGAGGATGTGGTGCGAGTGGTAGGTGGGTACCATAATGATAGATTTTGATACCTTTATTATTGTTTTGTCATCCAAATTCATTACAAACTCGAATTCTTTTGATAGATTCCAGTTCTTTTAAATATTAATTAATTTTAGCAAATTTCAATTCAAAATCCAGTTCCTTTATATTCCAACGCATTAAGTAATGACCAGTTGACGGTTTTTTAGGAGGTAATGGTTCATGTCTAAAAGTTGAGCATAACCGTATAGCAAATAAACTTTTTTTTTTTATTGTGGTTTGTAAATGGTTTTTCACTAGAAAGTAAAAGGTCTAGCGAATTGGTATTGGACAAGGAATTGTTGTTGGTCAACTAGTAGAAGTCAATGATAGTCAATAATGGTTGATGTGACGCCTGCCAAAGAATGTATATGGGTTGACATACCTGATTTTCTATGGAGAAGTCCATGCTTTAATGTCAGGATCACAAATAGCCAATGGTTGGATATTTGGCTCCTGTCGTATTTAATTATATAAATATTTGCAACTGTGAAGTTAAAATATTTGACCGTGAAAAAACATAAATGGTGAGGTAACTAACTACATGAATACAATCTGGAGATATGTTATGGATATGGCTAAAGTCAACATTAGTCAAAGGCAGGTGGGTTGTCGAAGTCTGTTGCAATGTGTAGCCAATAAACTTTCTTTTGATTTAAGGTTTTATCCTACTAAATGATGTATCTTTACCAAGTTGGGATCTTCTTTTGTGGCCAAAGGTTTTATCATATAATCGCGTCAAAATTTGACCAGCCAATTTTACCAACCCAACAGAGTATGTGCATTTTTCTGGTGCATTGTCTATTGTATCTTCTGCTTTACAAGTTATCTAAACATAGTAGAATTCCAACTTTGACTGTTTAATTCATGTTGATCTGGAGTGTTTTCCTACAAGTTTGCAATCGTATGACTTTGGCCTCCATTTTAGCAGCGTTGACCAAATCCAAACCATCAAAAACCAGATATGTTATAAATTGACTGCCATGACCAACATCCATATTGTGTCATTTTTTACTTTCCGATAACTCATTAAGTTGCCTCTCATTTTACCATTTCATAGAAAACTTTGACCCAATAACTCCCATAAGTTGACCATCAACCACAAGCAGTTGACTTCTATCTGACCTTATTTTTCTTTACCAGCCCAAAGTCCCAATAACCCAACTGTTAAGATAACAAAAGGAAAAGACTGTTGACAGTAATGGAATGATTATTATTTTTATTGTTATTTTTGTTGTTATTGTTATTGTTATTGTTATTAGGGATTTCACAGCATAGGAAGGTTCTAAAAATGTAAAATTTCATGGTGGAGAATATTGTTCTATTATACACCTAGTGTGAAGCGGTCCTTGTCTCTCCATTGTTGATACTTGATACTCCCCTAAGAGTATAAAAACACCTACACCCCATGTCTCATCCGCTAAATCAACTAAATGGGTCAATAATGGACTGGGACATTTAGTTGATATAATGTAGTAAATAGGAACTTGTACTTATATATTATGTATTGTTAGGGTTTGAATGAAGTGAACAGCTGCAAGGATAACATACTTTTCCCTTCTCCGAATCAGAGAGAAAATTAAACTAATGCACCATCAAGCAAGAAGTTGCACGTCTAAAACAAACAAGAAAATTCATTTACATTCCAAATTAAACTACTAAGGTCACATAAAGTGTTTATTTTAGTATATACAGGAATATCAATGAATGTATTTTGTAGTCACCTATTCAGTTATTTACATGTCAGTCCCCTACTGATTCTATTTAATAGTCATAACCACATAAGAAGACCATAACAAATTGCATTTGTCAAAGAACTCGTCACAAGCAAACATACCACATGCATCGTTGACAGGGCACATTGTCTGACTATACGGATTATACATTCATCTCAAAATTCAACATAATTCCAACATCAGCAAAAAATTTAACATTTTTGTTCAATTGTCCCGCCTGTTGATTTATTTGCAGCATTTCAGGGATCTACATACACTCCATACGTTAAATTTACATATCATCCAATTAATAGAGGTTGACCCAGTTTGCCTTTTAGCCTCAATGTGCCTTACCGGATAGTTGACCGCACCATTTCTATGATTCTTTCTCATGACATTTTGCCAACTAATACATACAATTCAGTTGCTGATATTATTTACCATCTTGCTAATCTATCCTTTCAATTAGAAAGTCAAAGGTCTGGTTATGATGCAAGCATATATAAAGGTCAATTGTTTTTCACCAGAAAGTCAAAGGTATGATCAATAGGTATTGGACAAGGAATTGTTGTTGGTAAATTAGTAGAAGTCAATGATAGTCAAACAATTTCCGAAATGACGGCTGCCAAAAGATGTATACGGGTTAACATTTGTGATTATCTATGAAAAAGCCAATGCTTTAATGTCAGGATCACAAATTGCCAATGGTTGTATATCTGGCTGTTGTATTATTTTTGTTATAGAACGGTCAACAGAAATAGTCAACATTGTTTGATTTACTTGACTCAAAGTCTGTTGCTAATGGAAATAAATAATTAATTGACTGTAGGAACACAATCCGTTGTTATGTTATGGGTATGGTTAAAATCAAAAATAGTCACAGGCAAATGGGTCAAATGAAAATTTGTAGCCTCAGAATCCGTTGTTCTTCCATTTGCTTAATGAATTGAACTGATTAATACTGTGACCAGTTTTTGAAGCTAATGAAAGTCAAGGGTGATATATGGGTCTGAATAAAATTTAAAAATTATAACACTCTGCTGATTTGTGCAGAAGGTCAACAATCATATATAGACTGCGAACCAGCCCTGACCCAAGTCGTTTTGATGGGAACCCCTTTTTTACTCTTTCTCCAACCCAACTCCTGTCCATTTGGACAATCCACAAGGGAACATTTATTCTTTCTCATAAAAATACCTGAGAAACTTATAAGAGCTTGTCTATTGCACAAAATATCATACCCGTCAAAGGCTGCAAAAAAACAAGCTGTCACACAAAGAAGTATCATCAAACATCAAAAAGTGAATGTGTAAAGTTACTTGAATGAATTGTATACTTCAAAGTGCAGATTGACGGAAGTTAAAGGCAAAATTAGTGTTTTAGTTTAGTCAAAGGGGCTCTCCTCTTATGTCTCATAAGTTCAGGGGGTAAAAGTGTCAATAACACAAGTCAGGTCGTTAGAGGCTGTTAGTTGCTTTAAATTGGTGATTCTGGAATCACTCGATTCTTCTTTTCTTACTGTATTTTTTCAATTTGTTTCTGTTTGCATATGATCCATAAGATTTGTTGGGAGACTGCAATTAGTAAAATCTGTGTTTGCATATGATCATTAAATACTTATTGGGCTTCTTTATTTGTATTCCTGTTAAGGTGATTGAAGACATTGAGGGGCTCATGATGAGATTCTTGTGGCTCAGGAAGGACAAGAAAATGGAAAAGCTTATAAGTAAAATCGAATGATTTATGTTATGGGAAAGATTCCGTCTTTTAGACCAAGTTGACCCGACTGATTTACAAATAAACAAAAAAGACAAAATTGTATGGAAAACATGAATCGCAACATAATGGTATACAAAGGAGGCTTTTAACACAAGATAGAATTGATTGTTGGAGCATCAGCATTGACATCAAATGTTGTTTCTTTTCTGTAGCGGGCTAACATTTGGGCAAAAGTGTAAACTTTGGCTTAGCTTGAACATGCTCGCTAGATGTGGGAACAATTGGTGGAATATTACAATCAAGTGCATACTGATAAATCCATTGAGAACTTTATACAACGTTTGGTGATAGCAGCAGCTGTGCATTGTATCTGGCAAGAAAGGAACTTGAGGCTGTTTTATTTATAAAAAAAAAAAAAAAAAAAAAAAAGATTGAAGATAATGTTGAGTTCCGCCCCTGTTTGGGGATTATTTACTTGGTTTACATAGGATGAACGATGATCGAGTATGCACGTCGGAATGTGCATTGACTCTCGGATGTAACAGTGGGTGGAGGAATGTTTGATAAACACAAACTATATTATTATCAACACAAACAAACTGATACATAGGAGGGGTATTTATACCCAAGTACATGGACGGTTAACTAACCGTTTTATAACTAACCGACATAAATAATGTACAACCGACATGTGCTTTCATATTGGCGCAAATTCTATGGTTTGACTTTTCGGTTGACTTTGATTATCAATTCAATTTCTTGATTACAAAACTTCTAACAAATAAACGGATGCAACACACCAGAGAAATCATTCAACTAAGAGTCAACTAATTGTAACTGGATATGTGGATGTAAAACAAGTAACAGGATGCAGTCATTTGATGGTCAAGAGTCAAGACCCTGGAAGCGATAAGTTCATATAATGATTTGCAAATGGTGGATAACTGGATATGGAGTATGTCTGTTTTTATATTGAAGCAGCTTTATGATCATCAAGAACATGGTGTTTTTTCAGTATTTGGATCACTGTGATATGGGTCAGCATTTATGTGAATTTCTGCATGGTCAAAGTTGGAAAAAAAAGTCAACGCATATCAAAGTCATCACAGATTACACTTTATATTTCGACTTAATGAAAATTGACAAAAGCAACATACTAAAGCTATTTAAATACTGCAGAAAACTAACTGTTTGTTTCAGATTACTAGGTCAACAGCTTGACTATCTCAAACACTCCCAACGTTCATTTTGTCAACCAGTGATTCGGTCAACATAGAGCCATCAATCTCCCCCTCAATTTTGACCCATGTCTTTTAGTCCTCTGCTCCAACTAGGCTCCTCATCTTAATGAGTGGTGACAATTATTTGATTTCGCTCTACATATTCACATATAAAATGATACTTAGTGTCTATAGTTAGTCCTTCCGTGAAAAACCGGATTTTTCATCAGCGCAATTGCTGATTCATTATCAATGGGTCGCTAATCAAATTTCTGAGCCATAACACTTGGCAAACAGCTGAAGTCCCAATGTTCATTTTTTCAACCAATTAGGCCTTGTGATTCGGTTAACATAGAGCCATCACTTCACATACTTGAAAATTTTCTGAGTTTGTATAGGTCTGACCATGATTGTATGTAATCACAGCGTACACAACATTCAATATTTAAGAGCGTATAGATCTTTTTGTCTTTTTATTTTTTAATATGTTAAGCACAGTCCGGCGCAAAAAAGAAGCCGTTTGAATGCAGCTGGCAAAATTGTCTTTTGGTAAGTATTTGTTGACCGATCTTAAAAACGTTATTTTTGCTCATAAGATTATCCTATCTTACTCAGACATTTATTTAAGAACCATCAGAATATTCTCAGTACATAAAAGCTCTTTTCTTTTTCTTAGGTAATTAGATTCGCCAGTTTAGTAGAGTTATGAATTACCTCTGCAATAAAAAAAATAGCGTAAGACTTAAATTTTTGTTATTATTCTTAGCATAATAATATTTACATATATTTAAAAGATATTGTATAATAATTATAGATAGAGATTGATTTCCATGTTTATCTTGTATTGTTTCCCCTATATATAGGGCATTTTATTTCTTTGATTATTCATCAATAATATCAAACCATAAACCACTTTTATGGTATCAGAGCTACGGCTCAAAACCCTAATCTTTTCTTTTCCCTTTTTTCTTCGATCGGCTGCCTAATCACAGCAGGAGTTTTCTGCCTCTTGTTCGAACATGTCAAAAGACGCAGAAGCTTCTAAATCGGCTTCGGCCAAACCAATAGCCCTTCATCCCTCCTATTCAGTCACCAATATCAACTCCAAAATCCGAACCCTAGACGGCACCAAAGTCACCTATACTGCCTGGGTTAAATTGTTACCTTTACACGCGAGAGCCTACAAAGTACTTCATCACATTGATGGTACTGATCCGCCGGATGAAACTGCTGCCGAGTACCCCATGTGGCTCGAGATTGATGCTCTCGTGCTACAATGGATAATCGCCACAGTCTCAGACGGCCACCTGCCGCGTCTCATGGGTCAGGTCTCGACCGCCCGTGCCGCCTAGCTCAAACTGGAGAAGGTCTATCTAAGCAATAAAAAGGCCCGGGCAGCCGCCTTAGAAACCCAATTCTGCAATCTCACTCTCGCCAACTGCTCATCTGTTAATGACTATTGTGAGCGGCTCAATGATTTGGCCAACCAACTGGAGGATGTCGACCAACCGGTCCCCGAGTCCCGTCTCGTTCTACAGCTGGTCCGGGGACTCCCGCAAGAATATGACACCACGGCGTCTCTCATCAACGAGAGTAACGCCGATTGGGACACCGCAAGAACCATGTTGCAGGACGAAGTTATACGCCTGGAAGCACGCAAGACAGCCGCCTCCTCTGTCCTACTCACTCAGCAGCAACAACAACACAGCAACTCGGCCACACCCAACCCGAACCCCAACCGAAACCCGAACTCGTATCCTAACTCCTATGGGTCGCGCGGACGGGGGAGGGGACGGGGCCAGGGCTATCGGCCGAATAGAGGACGAGGACGCGGGTCAGGAAGAGCTCAATCCGGATGGGTCCAACAAATGCAGAATTACCCGAACTGGGCTTGGTGGACTCCTCCACCTTGCCCATATCCTACCCAATCCGCCTGGATGCCGAGCAACTTCAGCCCGCAGCAGCAGCCCACATCACAGCAGGCCTTCGGGTCTGCTTATTCAGCACCGGCCCAATCCAGTAACACCTCGCAGCAGCCCGTTCAGGCCCAATTCAGGGGATACGTTCCTGGATACATCCCTGCACAGCCTTCGGCACCTCCTGGTTACGGGTATAATGCCCTCTGCCTGTCCGATTTAAGTGCGACACTTTCCTCTTTGCAGGTTAACTCGCAGGATCCTACAAAATATATGGACACCGGGGCCGAAGCACATGTCACACAGTATCAAGGTATGATTCAAATCCCTGCGTCATCTACTGTAAACACTAAAATTTTGGTCGGTAATGGTCAATGTGTTCCAATCGTTCGGTCCGGTACTGGCTTTTACCCACTCCCCAACCGCACCTATATTTTACCAAACCTACTTTATAGCCCTCACATAATTAAAAATCTTATTTCAGTAAGACGTTTTACTCGTGATAATCTTGTCTCTATAGAATTTGACCCGTTTGGTTTTTCTTTGAAGGACCTCCGCACTGGCAGAATTCTATCCCGTCACAATAGCACTGGGACCTTTATCCAGTCACACCACCGCAACTTCCGCTTCACGCTTGCTACATCACCACTATCTCTCTTCCCTGGCATGACCGCCTAGGACATCCAGGAGCTCAAGTCTTAGATATCCTTAGTCGTGCTTTTAATTTTTCATGTAATAAAGACCATGCGTCTAAATTTTGCAATTCTGGTCATATTTCTAATAATAAGCGTTTACCATTTTATGCTTCTAATTCTTACACCTTTGCACCCTTTGATATTGTCCACTGTGATTTATGGACCTCACCTGTCACGAGTAAAACTGGCTATAAATATTACATGGTCCTAATCGATAATTTTTCCCACTTTGTTTGGGTCTACCCCCTTAAATTCAAATCCGAAACCTTTCCAACATTTGTTAAATTTCACCGCTTAATTGCCACACAATTTAACCGTCAAATTAAAACTTTTCAATGTGACCTCGGGGGTGAATTCGACAATAATGCATTCAAAAATTTTGCTACCCAAAATGGCCTCCTCTTCCGCTTCTCCTGCCCCCAAACGTCCTCTCAAAACGGACGTGCGGAACGTATGATTCGTCACCTAAACGATGTCATAGGAGCCCTTCTCATCCATGCTAACCTGCCTCCTTCCTTTTGGGTAGAGGCTCTTCACATCGCCACATACCTCCATACCATCTTACCCACAAAACGCCTTAACTTTTTCACCCCCACCTTCGCCCTCTACCTTCGCCACCCGACCTATGACCACTTACGAGTGTTTGGGTGCGCCTGCTATCCAAACACCTCAGCCATTCAGCCCCATAAATTACACCCTCGGGCCATTAGATGCATTTTCCTCGGTTACCCACCTGACTTTCGGGGTTACCGTTGCTTTGACCCGACAACGGGCAAAGTACACATTTCTCGTCATGTAACCTTTGACGAGTCCTCCTTTCCTTACACAATCCCGAACACCATCTCGTCCTATCAATTCTTGGACGACGACTTGCCACCGTCTTTCACTTTTCTCCCGAACCCGACCATACCCGCACCTACACCTACCACCAGCCCAACACCTCCTCCCGACCCACTGCCTGGCCCAGCTTTCCCTCCGCCAAATCCTCTACCCACTTCACGACCAGCCCCGCCCATCACTTATACTAGACCCCCAAAGCCCACTGGACCTACCTAACCCACGACCAATATCCCACCCAGCGTCACCACTCAGCCAAACCCACCCACTTCGGCCTAATCTCACACACCCACTAACATACATCTAATGACTACCCGCTCCAAAACCAGCTCCCTTAAACCTCAAACCCCATTAAACTTACACACCTCTACCATCTCTCCTATACCCAATACCTATGCCAAAGCCTTTACCGACCCTCATTGGACACATGCTATGTAGGCCGAATTTAATGCTTTGCAGGAAAATGATACATGGGATTTGGTCCCAAGGCCCACTGACCGACCCGTCATTTGCTACATGTGGTTGTTTCGCCACAAATTTCGGTCAGATGGATCATTAGAGCGTTATAAAGCGCGGCTGGTGGTTAATGGGAAATCACAAACTGTCGGGATTGATTGTGAGGATACGTTTAGCCCGGTTGTTAAACCAGCTACTATTAGAATAGTTTTATCGTTGGTCGTATCTCGCTCTTGGCCCATCCACCAGTTGGATGTCAAGAACGCTTTCTTACATGGTCACTTGCAGGAAACAATATTTATGCACCAGCCTCCGGGGTTCGTTGACAAACGGTTCCCGAATTTTGTATGTCGCATGAAGAAATCACTTTATGGTTTAAAGCAGACCCCACGTGCGTGGTATACTCGGTTTTCCACTTACATTATCTCACAGGGGTTTCAAAGCAATGCCTGCGACAACTCATTGTTTGTCTTTCAGAAAGGGCCACATACCGCTTACTTGTTACTCTATGTTGACGACATTATCCTTACAGCATCTACGGATGCGTTTCTTCAGGAAATCATTCGAGCACTGTCTCGCGAGTTTGCTATGACGGATCTTGGCCGTCTACATCATTTTTTGGGCATTACGGTTACTCATTCGTAGCATGGTTTGTTTTTATCACAGTCTCAGTATACGAAAGATATTATTCAACGGGCTTCGATGACTGCTTGTAAGCCTTGCACCACACGTGTGGACTTATCCACTAGATTAAGTGCCACTGACGGCCCACAGTTTCATGACCCTACTTTATACCGAAGTTTGGCAGGTGCGCTGCAATACTTAACATTTACTAGGCCTGATATCTCTTACGTTGTTCAGCAGGTGTGTCTCTTCATGCATGAGCCTCGTGACTCACATTTTTCATTCATGAAGAGAATCATTCGATATCTCCAGGGGACCATTCATTACGTCATTCGGCTCACCAAATCATCGGTCACCTCTCTTGTGGCTTATTCTGATGCCGACTGGGGCGACTGTCCAGACTCACGCCATTCCACCGGTGGTTATTGTGTTTTTCTGGGTGATAATTTGATCTCCTGGTCGTCGAAGCGTCAACCGACCGTATCTCGGTCCAGTGCGGAAGCAGAATATAGAGGCGTTGCAAATGCCGTGGCCAAAGCTACGTGGATCCGCAATCTCTTGCTTGAACTACACGTTCCACTTTTACAAGCATCCGTGGTTTATTGTGATAATGTGTCTGCAGTTTACTTGTTTAATAATCCAGTTCAACATCAACGGACGAAACATGTAGAGATTGACATCCACTTTGTTCGCGAAAAGGTCCGTATCGGTCACATTCGGGTCTTACATGTACCATCTGCTTCACAGTATGCTGACATCTTCACCAAGGGATTGTCTCGCGAACTTTTTCAGTCCTTTCGATCCAGTTTAACCGTCTGCTCCGCACCCGATCAAACTGAGGGGGAATCTTAGCATAATAATATTTACATATATTTAGAAGATATTGTATAGTAATTATAGATAGAGATTGATTTCCATGTTTATCTTGTATTGTTTCCCCTATATATAGGGCATTGTATTCCTTTGATTATTCATCAATAATATCAAACCATAAACCACTTTTAATTATGACATGTACATGATCGATTCCCTTGAGACATTCCACTGGAGAGGTGCACAAAAACTGGTTCTAAAACTGAAACCGACAAACTGACCCCAGTCAGTTCCAAACATGTTCCCCTTCCTCAACATACGAACCAACCCGAACCGAACTGGTTCGAAACGAGAGCCTCGTTCTATTTCCATTGATATTCTTGTTGCATAATGTTTTAACACTGATTTAATTGATCCAAATGCCTCTTATAGAAGCTTTCAATAACGCCATCTCTCTCAAGCAAATTCCGAAACTGCCCTTATATCATTGCCAATTATGAAAATGTAACAACTGAAGATAGCCTAACCTGTCTTGCGTAAGACAAACACATATAATCACCAAAATAAATGTGCATTTTAACCGGAGCAACTTAGGACTTTTTTTTATCATAGAAAACCTGGGTGAGGCTTGAATTATAATTTTCAGAAATACTCTAACCAACATCTATGTTCTACTCTCTCTTTCTTCGGCACACATTTTTCCGATCAACAACACAGATTCCATCCAAAGATTCAATCTTTTCCTTCATTCATCTTCTCCGGTCAAAAGACTGTTGCGCCGCCGTACATGGTGTCTCTCTGCCTCCTCCCCTAAACCTTCACCTCCGCCAGTTACCTTTCTCCTCCCCTGACCTTCACCAGTGCCGGTTACCTCCGCCTCCTCCCCTAACCTTCACCGCCGTCTGTACTTCCAGCGGCTCCTCCTTTAACCAACACCAAACGGTCATATTTTCGAACCTTGCCAGCCAACCCACCTACAGTCCATTCGCCCATCCCGACCTCGTCTGCCTCTTTCGACCTTTTTTTTTTTCCAGATTCGACCCAATCCTTACCTTCCCTAGACCCTTTTTCTCTCATTCGACCCTATCATCATCCTTCCTTCGCCCAAAAAAAAAAAAAAAAAAAAAAAAAAAACGCTACTATTGTGTGATTGGTTGAGGAGAAAATTCTTGGATGGTGACATTCACATTGGGAAAAAGAAACTTTATTACAATATTATAATAATATTATTATAACAACAAATAATAATTTTAATAAAGTTGGGGACCTTCGGGCCATGGTTTAGGTGCGTCGTGATTATCCGGGGAGTAGGCAACGGCAACTTTTAGTTGCCCTGGTGTGATCTTGGAAGATAGCGTATGCCCACTCACCTCGAGTCGGGTTTTGGGAGTTATGTCGCCATCTGTTAGAAGGCGGCGGTGTTCTGTTGAAACGGGAGTACCCTGCGTTTCTGATGCAGGACAAGCCTGCCCTTTTAAATTTTTTCATTCTTGCAAATTTGGTATATCAAGTAGCTCCCGGCTGCTTGCTCACCTTAAACGGGACCATTTTGGGTGGGATGATGGTAAAAACACCTTGCGGGATGCCATTTCCGGGGATTTGGGCCTATTTGGGGAAGTTGTGGACGCCTTGCAGAACCTTAATCAGTGGTTATGTGGTCAATGCATGGTCTTGCATGCTCTCAATAGGGGGTGTCATCATGAAGATGGTGTCGCCAAATTCTTGCGAAATGCTGATGGTAAGGGTGAATTTATCATAGGGATCCCTAAGCCCAGCCAACCAACAGTCGAACCCGCTACCGAACCGGATATTGGTAGGACGGTGGTTGTAGATATCAGTCTTCTGGAAAGACTTTTTGCTATGAGGATTACTACAGTTAAGAGCATCCCCTCGTCTTGTCGTCTAGCATTTGCGCAGGCCTTATCCAATACATTGGGTAAGGTGGCGGCTTCCCCTGGGTCGGTTGAGGCCTGGATCAGGTTGTTGTTGCTGCCCCATTGCACGTTACGCACTATCCGACCGTCTTCCAGGCAGGAACGGAGGTCTGGGAATCGTAAATCCTTGTAATGCAGTAGCATCATGCGCTCCTTAGCAATTTGGAAAGATGGTGAGGGCATGGAGGAGCTTATTCTTCCCATTCTTTCCCAATCGAATGAAGAGCCGGCTAGAGGGCCAGTCAGCCAAAATGAAGCGGAGAATGGGGATAATATCAAACAATGTCTGAGGAAGGTTGCTGATGGTCACTTCACAGCCGCGGTGAAGGTTTTGTGCTCTTCTGGAGTTGCTCCAGTTGGAGAGTCCACCTTAAAAGCCTTGGTTGATAAGCATCCGGTTGGGGATCCCCCCCACTTGCCTCATGTCTTGCCCAATAAAGATGCTCTTCAGGTTAACGCTGAATGTGTGTTGGAGAATATCCGCTCCTTCCCCAAAGGAACTTCTTGTGGAAGGGATGGCTTGAGAGCGCAACATATTCTGGACGCATTGTGCGGACAGGGGTCCTCTCCGCCATCCGCTCTTCTTGTGGCCATCACTGAGGTGGTTAACATCTGGCTGCGAGGGCTGTGCCCGAAGATTATGGCGGAATTCATTGCCTCTGCCCCCCCTAACCCCCTTATTAAAGCCCGATAACGGAATCCGGCCCATTGCTGTCGGGGGTATCTGGCGAAGGTTGGTCTCTAAAGTTGCAATGCGTAAAATTGGGAAGGAGATGTCGGCTTACTTAGGGGACTTTCAATATGGGGTCGGGGTCCCCAATGGCGCAGAGGCTATTCTCGACAGTGCGAATAGATTCTTGAATGCGTTCCGTGACGACGGATCACTAGCCATGCTCACTGTGGATTTTTCGAACGCTTTCAACATGGTTGACCGGACAATCCTTCTGCGCGAAGTCAGTATCCGCTGCCCGTCTATCTACCAATGGGTTCAGTTTTTATACGCCCAACCTGCCAGACTATATGTAGGAGATACTTGCATCGGGGCCTACACAGGGGTCCAGCAAGGGGATCCTTTAGGACCTCTCCTTTTTGCCCTTGTCTTGCATCCGCTGGTGCTACAGGTGGAAGAACACTGTTCCTTACCCTTCCATGCGTGGTATTTGGATGACGGCACGATTATAGGCAGGGCCGAAGAAGTAGCTAAAGCCCTAGACATCATCCGAGCAGAAGGTCCCCAGTTTGGGCTTATGCTTAATATTAAGAAGTCGGAGATCTTTTGGCCAACATGCAATGGTATTAAAGCGAAGTCTGGTATTTTTCCTAAGGAGATCGGAAGACCACAGACAGGGGTAAAGCTTCTAGGGGGGCTGTTAGTCGTGATGGGGATTACATTAGCTCAATGGCAGTCAAGAGGGCTCAGCACGCGGTTGGACTGATGGGCGTTTTGCAGAAGTTACGGGACCCCCAAAGTGAGCTCTTATTGCTTCGCTCATGTATGGGTGTGGCTAAACTATTGTTTGGGCTTCGAACGTGCCAACCGACCTTTGTTGGGGAGGCAGTATCCATTTTTGACAAAGGTCTCCGAGGTGCTGTTGAGGATATCGTTGTTTGTGGGGGAGCTTTTTTTGGGGATCTTCAATGGCGATTGGCGTCCTTACCGATCAGTTCGCGGGGCTTGGGCCTGTGCTCGGCGGAAGATGTGTCCGCATATGCGTATGTGGCTTCTAGGGCGCAGTCTTGGAAGCTACAGGAACACATACTAAGGAACAGCGGGGTGGTTGGGATGGACGATGATTATAAGCTCGCACTGGACAACATTCGCAGCTCTCTCCCCAATGTAGATGTGGGCGGCTTTACAGATAAAGACACCGCCCCAAAAAAGCCTCAAAAAATCTTGGCGAGTGTGTTTAACTGTAAAGCTATGCAGACTATGGAGGAGGAGTTTAACAAGTCTTCGCGCCAAAAAGCGGTGTTTGAATGTCTTAAAGAGGCCCATGCTCAAGATTTCCTCACTACACTCCCAATTGACGGACTAGGGCAACATATGTCGGCTATCGAATATCGGGCGGTCCTCAAATACCGACTGATGATTCCCATGTTCCCCGTCGACGAACCGTGTCCGATCTGTAAAAAAACACGCTTGGACAAGTTTGGAGAACACACCCTACATTGTAAGGAGTTACCAGGCTTTAAATACAGACATGACCTGGTTAGAGATGTTCTATGGGATGTTTTACGAAGGGCAGGGATTTCAGCCAAAAAGGAGGCCCCCGTGAATTTCTTGACGGACCCACGTGACGGGCGGTCCACATTGAGGCCAGCGGATGTTCTTGTGTTCGGATGGGCGCAAGGCAAGCATGCGTGTGTTGACCTGACTGGGGTATCCCCATTGGTGGGACTTCGGGATTCGGGTTTTGTGGCTGGGCAGGCAGTTTTGAAAGCTGAGGGCAAAAAAGTGGATAAACATGAAGCGGCTTGTCTAGAGAACCAGCATGTGTTTGTGCCCTTCGCTTTTGATACTTTTGGAGCGCTGGCCCCGCAAGCAATCAAGCTCCTCGATCGCGTGAAGAAAGTTATGCAAAGTAATTCCCCAGCTGCTAAGGGCCAATGTTTTATTTTCAATAGAGTAGGTTTTGCAATACAAAAAGGGGTAGCGGCGCAACTTGTAGCCCGTTTACCTACGTATCACTTGTAATTGGTTGTCTTTAGTTTAATGATATTTGAATTTAAAAAAAAAAAATAATAATAATTATAAGGTGCAGCTCATGTTATAAGGCCATCCTATTATGCTTACTGTAAGCTTATATGAACTATAAATATATTAATGGTATCAATTATGAATTTATTAGATCTAATCTAATTTTAAGCCAAGCACTAATATTAGCGATCTACTTAATATCAGCCATAGCAGCATCCCTTTGTTCAACTTCATCACTGTTCAGTTTTATGTAGCTAGATGAGTTTGGGGACATATAATATAACATACGTTGTTATATATGATTTGTTTGGCTTAATATTTTCTACCTCATTTTCATGAACATATGATACATTTTTGCTTCATCTCTCATACTTACATTGGTGTATGTTGTTCAACGTCTAAACCTGTTTTTAGATAGGTAACTGTTCCAACTTTTGCTTCACAAAAAAATATATTGCAATATCTCTTGAATACATATATATAGCACTTAATCGCAGATCTAGTTTTACTGCTCTTCAAGCTTCGTTACCAATAGTCAAATTACTCTCTCTCTCTCTCTCTCTCTCTCTACAAAAACCTTGCTATATATACATTTTAGTGGCCCTAAGTTCTCATGGATTGGTCACTTTAACATAAGGGTGTTGCATATTGTTGTATACAATTTGGAATACAAAAATTTTAGATTTTTCCCTTTTTAACATCTTACCTACTACCGAAGAATTCGCATTGGTACCTCTCATGCACCTGGGTAGTGTTTGTAACATTTCACGTTAAATAATTGTACGTTACGACAAGTTCTATTATTATTATTTACATTTAATTATTTTGTGGCCATTTAAACCCTAATTATTCATAATATGTATGTATATATAAAGGTTTATAATAATAATAATAATAATAATAATAATAATAATAATAATAATACCAACATTTTTTTTAAAACAAACTCCAAACCCAACATCCCTTCTTTTTCCCCCCACCTGAGCCCAATCCAGGTCTAACCCAACCCAACAGCAGGCCCAATAGTGACCCAGCCCATGGAACTAAGCCCACTACCCCTTTTCAGCTTTATAAAAAAATATATGTTAGGGACGGGGATCGAACCCGGGTCCCTAACCGGTTCAACCATACACACACACAAACCATCTGGGCTAGCACTCTTATTTGTTTCAAACCTGGGGCCTTATAATTATATTACTTGTTTCAAAAACCTCACAGTTGACTTAGAAAGTCAACTGTGAGGACGCGACATACCAAATTCATCACCAAAACTCGTGATTAGTCTATAATTGGCAACACTGCACGATTACCGGCCTGTTATGACTCAGACCCACATCAATCAACATTCAATTGTTGCCTTTTTGATCCACAACACGTCCCACAATCAATTCGAGGTCAAAGGTTGCCAATTCGAACACCCAACCCACTATACTATAAATTGAACCCCTCTGGATGATCACAACTCGCCATTACATCTCTCTCAACCTCCAATTCATCATAATTATCCTCTGTTCTTGTTTCACGATCGTGTTTTGACTTTTTGGGTTGACTGTTCAATCGTATTCAAATCAGCATTGTAAGTATAATTTTTTGGGTGGGTTTTGATCATCGGCATCCACACATCAATAGCCCTAAGGTTAATTGGGTTATTGATGTGTGAATCAAACAATTGGAAAATTAGGGCTCGTGGGTTTGATTTTGGGGATAAACACGATTTGGCATATAATATTTATTTTAAATTAAACTAAAATCAACACAACCACTGGTCTGGACCAAGTGGTTGTGTCGGGTGCTATCATCCTAAGCCACCCGGGTTCGAGTCCCGGCTATGGCATCCCTTTTTTTTTATTTTGTTTTTAAACAAACAAATCCCAATAATTATATATAATACATATAATTTTATAAATTCATTTTTAAATATTAAAACTCTTTTAAAAATTCTAAAAAAATTATTTTATGATAATCTGATGAAAAAGTTTCACTCACAATTTTTAGTTTTCAAAAATTAATTTATTTAATATATATAATAATTAAATCAATTTTATTCTATTATATTTATAAAATTCCATTGAAATATCAAAACAATTTTATAAATTTTCACAAAAATTATTCTGAGTTTATATAATGATAAACTTTTCTGAAATGATTTTTAATTCTGAAAAATCATTTATTTAATATTTTTAATCAATTTTTGTTAGTTTTAATCATAACTAAATCATAATAAATCCAATTTTTAATATTTTTGCACCAAAATTTTATACAAATTATTTCTGAATATTTAGAACAGAAATATAAATTTTAAACTAATAATTCTTTAATTTTATTATTTTTAAATATTAAAGTTAAATTTTGACAATTTGTTATAAATAGAATTAATATTCTATTTTAAAGAAAATAATTTTATAAAAATTATTTTTATACTTTAAACACATTCTTGTGACCATCTTAGATTTAAATTTTATAAAAAGATTTTTGTCTAAATTAATTACTAATATTCTCTCAATTATCAAACATTTTTTAATAATAATCAAACAAGCATTTATCCCCAATTCGAAGCCCTTGAACATATACATTTGTAGACTAGATAGACTTAGACATATTTATTACCTTGTTATAGGGTGATACTTGACACATTTGGGCAACACCACTATTCAATTTTTCAAACAGATATAACATTTTGCTAAGGTGAGTTTTACATAGCCTCTTTTCTATTTATCACCATTTTTGGGGTGAAACATGTTACAACATTATTTATGCAATTCAATCATCAATGTGTCTATGTGTTTTTCTATGTTGCATTATGTCTTGAACATGACTAGGGTAAGCACAATTCTAGCATAAACATTGATCAACCGACGGTATACATTGATAGATCTATTGGACTGACAATCCCACCCGGATACATGCCTCCTACAAAGGTAGCGTGGGTGTTTATTACTGCAATATTAACGAGTGAACCATGAGCGTATGGGATGTACCACAATACAACAGTCACAATGGTTGATTATGCACTCGATTTACTTCTAGTATGTTTTCACATATGGACTAGATTGCCATGACACATGAATTGCACAACAATTTTATTCGATTATCAAAACCTATGTAATTCTCACCAACTTTTGTTGACCCAAAATATTTTCAACTTAACATGTTTCAGGTTCTACTTGCTTGAAGATTTGAGTTAATACTTGAAGATGCATAGCTAGTATTTGTCGTCTTGATGTACAAATTCTTAAAACAATTGTATGTAATTTATTTAAATCATATAATGAAATGTATTATTTACCATGAGCTACTGAACAATCATCAATACGTGACATTCCGATGTTTCCGCCATCGGTTGGGGTGTTACAGTGTTATCCACATCATGCAGGTGCATGGGTCTTGAAAGAAATTGGCGTCTACTTCTTTAGGGTAGTATTATTTGAGGTGTTGACTTGGATCGACACCACCTGTTTGATTTGGATTTACTTTTCACATGTTTTCTTTTGAATGGATTCATACATGTTATAAGTCTGAAAATAAATTATAAATATGCACTACTTGTTGCAACAGGGCTGTTTGATATTGTATATAGCTCTTCTTAAATATGTACTTTTTTGTTTATGTTTTTGGTGCTTTCTATATAATGACTTAATGAGAACTGTCATGAGATGGATTTACATCAATTTAAAGTTCAAAAGTAGGTTGTTTGCCTTTCAGAAGTCAAACAGGTTTGATTGACTGTATAAGTTAAGTTTCATACTAACATTTGGTGAATCTTTGTTATCAATTCAACTTTTAACCAGTCTTTTGATTTTTTTGTCTCTATATAGTCTATATTGGTAATTTTCTGACACATATGTGGTTAATGTTCTTTTAAAAAGTCACTTGTTATTTCTGGTTGGTCTTTTGTTGCTCGGTTAAGAAGAATGTTAAAAGATTTTCGTCAGGCTCAAGAAGTTGCAACCAGAATAGAACTAAGCATGGACGATTAGTAGGGATCTGATTGCAAAAGGAGTAATACAGCTTGAATGTTGTTATATAAACCAACAGGTTGAACAGATGTCCAAACTCCTAAAATAATAACTTCTTGTTATGAAAAATGCAAACTTTAGAAGGTATTTGTTGTAAAACATCAAAGAAGATTAACAAACAAGAACCAAATACGACTTAGACACCGACCCTTTTATTGATTACAGAGTCATCACATATTACAATGAAGATGAATTGAAAGAAAACAAATACAATTGAAATTCTCACTACTAGAAAAAAGGCCTTTCTTGACACGCATCGCGTGTCAAGAAAAGGGTCTGATGACAAGAAAAAAAATGTCAAGGATGGCGGTGTCATAAATTTAAGATGATATATTTTCGCGTGTCATCTGTTTATGACACACATTTATGACAGGATTTATTGACACACGTTATGACACTTTTTAATGACACATTTTTATGACAGTTTTTGTTGACATTTTTTCGACACATATTATGACAGAAATTTATGACAGAATTTTATGACGTTCTTTTGCGTGTCATAATTTATTAATCTAAAAAAAATTCCTGTAAAATTACATATTTACCATCCTGAATTTTTAGTCATTTTATTATATGCAAAATAATTAACAAACTAAATAACAAAAACATCATTTCATCATATAATACATACTTATCAAATTACAAACCAATCTGAGACAACGTTTAACGTTTACAAAAATATTGTATCGACAATACATTTTCCTCAATCAAGTTTCAATCATTTTTAAATAAATGTCGCAACGTAGCTTGACCATTCTTCGCGAACGACATCTATGTCCTCATCCCCGTAATAATCCGCTCCTCCCCCAACCTGAGACAACAATAAAATTAATACATTAGTCGAGGCCGGCCAATTATTTTACATATTAGATTCTAACACTTACGTCCGTTAAAAACTAAAATCTTCACACAAATAGTAAGTATTGATTCATCCTACACAACAAATAGTAGGCTAAGCAAAACTAAAATCTTCACACAAATATTGCTTAAGTACTAACATCAAATATTATTCAACTGTCACTAGACTGATAAACAAATAAAAAAATCTTGAATTCTTAATGGCAGAGTTGTAACTTTAAAATATGCTTTTTACCGGTTTAGTTTCAGATGTTTCGGCTATGTTGGCAGGCTCGGCTTGATCTACTTGTTCAACATTGTCATCCTTTGAAGAATCTACAGGTTTAGGTGTGTCCTCTGTCTCACGTTTTGATTTTAAATTCTTTGCTGCTTCAGCCTTTTCACATTATACCATACATCATTTGCATATATGCCATAGATACTTGACAGTAATTTTAATAAAACACATGAATTTTACCTGGCAAAAGGCGGTAATTAACTCAGGTCTCAGAATGCAAAACTTGGAATTTATTCCTGTGTAATTTGCATCACGAGGAGTGACTCGCATCAGGTCCAAGAGATAGTGCCTATACATAATAATTCCTGCTCCTCAATCTTTTCCTTAAGCTCAAGAAATGCTTCACGTTCGATTAAGTCATATCTCGGTTCATTTAGGAGTTCACTTTTCAACATTTCACTGATAACAAACAAGACCAAATTATCATTAGAAGCATAGAACAATGTAACCGTCTTGGTTTCAAAAAGCACAAGGCGCTACAAGGCTTTTGGCCCCAAAAGACAAGGCGTGTGGCGCGCATCTATGTAGAAACAACATATCTTTCATTTGCTTTACATATAAACCTATTTATCAATTAAACCTTTAATAATTTATGCATCTGTTAGGTTGTTTTTACATATAAACCTCATTCGGTCCCTAACGTGGACCAATTTTGACCCAGGACTACATGAGGCGCGGCTTCATTGCCGTGACGCACTTTCCTCAATGCCTCGGCCATTAGGCGCGCCTCAACTGGTTGTTTAAAACAGTAACATAAAGGAATTTGCACCCTGCCTGATCCAGGTAAGACCCGCATTTTCATTATATGATTCGACCTGTTGTCGCTTACACGTCCGTGTGGGTTCTAGGGCGTTGCATGTGACCTGACAGAAATATCCAACAGACAAAAAAAAAAAAAAAAAAAGATTAAACATCATGTATCTATGTATTTGGTTGAACATTAAAATGATGGCATTTGGTTGCCATTATTTGGTACGTATACAGTGATCCATGTTTGATTATCGTTGGTAGCTTGATTCTGATTTTTAGAATGACCAGTGATTCTTTATAGTCAAACATATTTAATGTTTCTTTTCTATTCTTTAGTAATTTACATCCATTCATGTTCACTGGAATACAACAGAATCACTTGAAGAGAAGGCTTGGTACTCGGCAATTTGATTCCAATAGAAACAATGGTATACCTCCATTTTGTCATGTACGATATGTGTATTATTTCGTGAATAGTATAATGATAGCACATCACATGATAATTACCAGTAACATAAAGGAATTTGCACCCTCAACTATCAATTAAACCTATAAATTAAACCTTTAATAAAACCTATCAATTAAACCTATCAAATAAAACTATCAATTACCAGTAACATGATAATTATCTTTCATTTGCTTTACATATAAACCTATTTATCAATTAAACCTTTAATAATTTATGCATATGTTAGGTTGTTTTTACATATAAACCTCATTCGGTCCCTAACTTGGACCAATTTTGACCCAGAACTACATGAGGCGCGGCTTCATTGCTGTGACGCACTTTCCTCAACGCCTCGGCCATTAGGCGCGCCTCAACTGGTTGTTTAAAACAGTAACATAAAGGAAACTCACTCGATTTTTGGCCTTCTAGCAGGCTCGGGATGTAGTAACCACAAGCAAAACAAGGCTTCCTTTGGCCACTTTAATAGGAACTGAGGTGGAAAGACGCGGTGTTTAAGGCTACACATGCTTGCATTCTTTTCTTCTAATGAACTACTTGTGCAATATAACTGCAAAGTGCAATTACAACTATAGATGGTTATACTTATGTTTCATATGATTAAGAACAAAATTCCTTAAATTTAACAAAAAAAGAAAACAAACATACCTCAAAAAGAGGAACGCCTAAACGATACACATCAGACACAGAAGAATTTGCAGCACCAACAGCTTCTTCCGGGCTGGTGTACCAATTTGATTCCATTTGCAATACTTGTTTCATTGGGAATGGATTCTTCTCAGAACCCGATTGCACCCAACTTTTTTCCAACAATTTTCTAGGATTCTGACCTGCTGGCGAAAACAATCCCATAAACTCAGCCGCCTGGTTATTTAATTCATCCTCACACGAATCCTCACCCGAATCAGATGAACTCACCGATTCTATAAACGACACGTGATTAAACGCCGACATAACAAAACACGACGGTCTAACATTCTGCACAACAAACCCTTGTGAATGAGCTAAATTCCTAAACAAATTCTCTATATCCTTAAATGTTATATAAGCATTATAAGTACCATATCCACTACTCGGAGGCGGAGGTGGCATGCGGCTAACTGGCCGGAAATTGTCTTCCTGGGAACAATTATCAAATTAAACTATCAGCTATAAGCTAAAGGTAAGTGCTGATAATAATAATAATAATAATAATAAAAAAAAAAAGACGTGTTAGAAGCGTTTTTAAGATACTAACTACTCCAAAGAATGAAAAATTTAAAATGATGAAGAACAAATGATACAATAAGCCGGATAAAAGAACTGCCACATATTACCTTAGGTGTTGCTCTGTCAACAACCACTTCTGAACCCCCAAGTTCGTAGGTCTCAGACATGAGATCATCCACAAAATCTGTAAATAAAGTTCAGCCCAAAGAAATGAACATCAACACGAAATAACAATGAGGAAATACATAGAAACTTAAGTGAGTCGATTTCACGTTCAAAACAAAACAAACATACCCAACAAGGACCAAATGTATTATAACCCGACAAAAGGCTAGGACCAAATTTGTGATTTATTAAAACAAGGCCAAATTTAAAATACAAACATACCCTAGAAATACAATTGCAACTAATCACTAGATCTCATTACATGGTTAACAATAGGGAATATACTTGCTGAAGAAATAATTTTATTTACAACACATAATAGTTCATAAAATATAATATCAGAATTCAAAACTAAATAAATTACACTTATTAGACAGTCAATTAAGCACTTATTCAGTTCAATACCAATCAACTAATTCACATCAACAACTCACGCCAGTTCAACACGAAAACACCCAAATATTCTCATAAATCATATAACCTCATAGTTTTAACAGCAATCAAGCGTTACAAATCTCACAAATCAACTAGTTAATTGCTAAAATTAACTTATATGTTTAAGTTCTCTGTCTCTATTTTTCAAACAAACTCTTTTTATATTCAACTTCACAACCTATTTCCAACCCTAACTTGATAAAACAACCAATCGACCAACAATTTAGCCCAATATCAATCAACGGAACCTATCAACCAAACATTACCGATATTACACATCAACCACTTAATTATTAGAACTAGGTTCTGTTTGATTCTTTGTATTACTGTCTACACTCGTCAAACCAACTGTTTATTTCCAACCCTAACCACAACACAGGGCCGGCCCTGAAAATTCGAGTGCCCGAGCCAAGTCGGAAAATATGTGCCCCTTAGTCTAAGGTATTTTAAGCAATGTTTTCATAACCGAAGCAGACGTTGAACCGGTGTCCTTACCAGTTCCCTAGTCGGACCGATCAAACCGGATATGGAACTGAAAGTGTCGTAATAATTATAAAAATTAATATTTTTGGCTAATTGGCTCATAAAATAACCACCATTTCTTAAAATTCCATAATAATCTCAAGGGCCATTATTTATGTCTAGACTTCAAAAGTTTTTTAATGAAATGAATTTGACTTGATTCATGTGCATAAGCGTGAGACAATTACTGTTTTGTAGTACTACTATATATTAAAATTTACTGCAAAGACTGCACAATTACTGTACCACAATACAAATCTCAAGTAACACACTTCAACTTTTTTTTTTTTTAATTTTGTCGTATCCTTCAAATATAATTTTTCATGTATGACTCATCTTTTTCCTTATCTACTCTTCACCTTCTTGCGTTTATAACCAGTGATGTTTAAGATGAGATCTTTTTTTGGGTTGAAAACAGAAAGAAAATAGTTGCAGAAAAAATACACTCTACACTCATCGCCGCTCAAAGTGCCCCTTTAGAAATTGGGCCCGGGCCGGGAGTCCTCCCCACACCCCCTCAGGGCCGGCCCTGCCACAACATTAACCAAGCATTACAGATCTAACATGTCAATCAACCAACACCTATCAAAAAAACATACACCACATGAAAAACACATAAATTATACCAATTCACGCTGGTCATCAAAGAACTCTGGCTCAGTTTCTCGTTTTGAGGCCTTGGCACGCTTCGTTTTCTGAACCACCCTGAAAGGCTGATGCCCGAAACAAAAGCTATATAATTTTAGAAGCTAAGCTAAGTTCCTTATTCTCCTCCTCCCGCTGCTGCTGTGGTGGTGGTGGCGTCGTCGTCCTTACGGGTGGCCTTAGCTTAGCTTATGTCAAGAATATCGAAGTTTCCTTACAGGAGACACAGGTTTCACTCGAGACACAGGTGGGAAGGTTATGGATTGTTATGAGAGAGATTGGTTTGATTAGGGTTAAATGATTTGAGATTTTAATTGACAGAAAACCATGACATGGTAATTTTAAAACCGTCATGTTTTTTTATTTTATGGCGGAAAATTATGACGCGCATAAAAAACCGTTAAGAAATTATCATTTTTTTTCAAAGATGACATTTTTTTTGACATGCACTTTTGCATGTCATTAAATGGGGTATGTCATAAAAAAAGTGTCAATGAAGGGTATTTTTGTAGTAGTGTCTGGTCCAAGGAATAAGCAATCCCCAATTTATAAAGATTCTAGGTCGGTCTCTAGCTTGTAACGAACTTTTAACAGAATTTCACAAACACTGTTGCAGAAGTTCCACACCAACTTTAATTCTATTGACAGTTTTAACCCATGCACTTTATCCACTATTATTATTATTGACCAAACTTAATTGTTGACTTATTACTTTGACTTCTAACCGTATTAATTAGTGATTTAAAAGATAACTGAGTCACAGTTCCAGACATCCAGGTCTGTAATGAGAGACTGGGTTTGACTTGGATTGAATCTAGCAGCTTTCTATGTTCTAATCTGTGATGTGTTAAAGTCAGCTGTTTTCCCAGGCTAAACAGGTCAAGGTATGACTTTCTCATCTGTGTGTCTGGTTATACCTTGTTCTGAACAGCCTCAAAATATTGAAGTTACCACATATTTTATCCATATTATGAAAATCAAAGAAGAAAAAAAGACTACATGCATACTAATAAAATGTTGACTGTTTGTCAAATGTCTAAACTATGCTTCAAAATTTTATAATTAAGGTAATCCCATAAATTGAATTTAATAAGAGATTTGGTCTTAAGATGTAAAGCTCTTAGTTATATACGTATCTTACTTGACAAGTTTATGTTTAAAGATTCTGCAGTCAAACTGGTTCTGGTACGCACGTTTATGTGCTTTACATTCTGCATGATGTTTCTGGATTTGTAATACAAGAACTCAAAACTTGAGCGAATTCATTATGTAGCAAGTTGATATATGGTTTTGGATTTTGAGGGTGATGAGTCCGGAATTCGGTCCGTATCTATTTGTAACGTATTCGGTATGGTACCGACAATTTGTATTGCAACTGAAGGATAAAATCCATAAAATAAAGTTGTGATATGCCCAAAAGGTATCAACACGTGTTTTTCATTGCAAGAAACCATAAAAACGAATATATTTCCCAGTGTTATAGAAATCGTTAGGCTCTAGTCGCTTGGTGAGGTACAGACTAGCTAAGGTGTTAATAGGGATTAATTGGATTAGACTATATATGTATAATTTTATAAATTTATGTATATTATATATATATATATATAGAGAGAGAGAGAGAGAGAGAGAGAGAGAGAGAGTTAATTTTGAACTTTTTATGTAGAGAATTACAAGTTTAGGGACCAAATGTAGACTATTAAAATTGAAAGGGGGTTAAATGATGAAAGTACTCAACGTAATTAAACCGAACCCCACCACCCCATTTCAACGTACACTTCTTTTTCCCCATCTGCTTCGTTCATCAAAAGGCACAACCAGCAATAAACCTAATTTTGGTTTGACTTTGGTTCAAATTGAGGCAAGAAATCATTCCACATCCTAGATTTGGTCCAATTTTGACCTAATTTTGGCTAAATTTTGACCGACTAGGTCCGATTTTGGGCGATTATGGATTAATTTTCCTGAATTCGATCGATTTTGACTCACTGCCTAGTTTGACGAATTTAGCCAAATCAAGGCGCCAGACCTTGGATGAACGCCTAATCCCTGCCTAGACGCCGCCGGTATCAATCTTCAGTTGAATTCACTTCTTTTTGTCATTGTACAGCTTACGATACTAAAAGAACAATCTATTTGGAATACGGTACTTGCACTCCCTATAGCTTACAATGCCAAAAAAAAAAAAAAAAAAAAAAAAAAAAAAAACTTTTTATATAACATAATATCAATCTACACATTATAATAGTACTCAACCTCAAGATAGCTTTGACAATAGTTACATTTGCTCTATTGTGTGTTTGAACTTCAATGTTCTGTCAAGAATGACCTTACCTTATAAACATATGAATTCTTCATATTCATGCAATGTAACTTGAACATCTTAATAAACTATGCACCACTTCAGTAAAACTTCTCTAAGAATTTAACTACCAAGACTAAGCATTATGACACTACGTGTTTTTTTAAGGTTTTTTTTTTACTTCTTTCAATCAGACAATGTCGCTAAAGGCTATTCTTATCACAAATATGTAAGCTTAATGGAAGCTCATCTACACACATCATCCATAAAGGTCAAAGCTTTTGTGGGCTCCGCACGACACCCGAGGCGTGAAAACTACAGTGAGAGAATGAAAGGGACATCTAGTTAGTCAAATGGGAGAATTCCCTGCTCCGTGATCTCCTACTAGGGATGAGCATACAAGGCCGAATACCGATCCCGTCCCGTCCCATCCCGATACCGTACCGAACCGATACCGAAGTGAGGGGTTTCGGGATCGGTATCGGTACCCATATTTATGGATTTTCGGTTTCGGTATTATCGGTATCGGTACGGGATCAGTATGGTATCGGTATTTTAAGGTAAAATACCGATACCATACCGGTACCGAACCGATACCGTACCGTATGTGTTCGGTATCGGTATTGGTTTTTTGGACTTTTCGGGATCGGTATTTTCAGGATCGGTATCGGTTCGGTACCGATACCGTCCCGAGCTTATCCCTATTTCCTACCAATCAGGAGCAGCAAGGACAAAAAGAACAAGTAAAAGGGAGTCAGCCGATCTTTCTAAACTACTACATATGTTAAACAAATTATTATACAAAATATCGAAATTTTAATATATATCTAGGATTATATATTAGCATGAGTAGGTCCTCTCATAGTCTCAAAAGAATATATTGGGAAGCCCACTAATCAAAAACAACAAAATGTAAGAGTCTGAAAGAATAATAACTTTGATAAACTAAATAAAAAACAAAAAGGAAGACAAAAATGTAAACTTCGCAATTACACATGGATTGTGACCCGTACGTGGAGACATAACGTTTAAGAAAGTGTAAATTACCAAAATATTTTTTGTGGTTCGGTCAAATTTACCACTTCAACACAATCTTTTAAAAAGTGTATGAATAGTCCTTGATCTTTAAAAAAATATGTCAAAACAGTCCAACGACTTAACCCCGTTAACTTTTCTTTGTTAAGTCAGGGGCATTTTCGTCCAATCATGTATAAAATCCATCTTCTTCTCCCAATTATTTCTTCTCTAATCAGACCCAACACCTACCACCATCTTCACCTCTCACCACCACCACCACCACAACCTACCATCTCCTCCACCTTTCAACACCACCACCACTACCCTATTCCTCCATCTTCGAGCTACATTTTTTTTCATATTAATTAGTGCCTTTACATTGACATTAATTCACCTCACACATCTTACATCACTTTAACAATATATATTATTATGCACTTCAACTCACTGCTACCTTGTCATTAGATCCATTTCCAAACATTAAGTCTATACACACTTCAAACTATGACCTTTCACTCTCTGTAGTGTGTGTGTGGCAGATTGAGAACAAATGAAGGAGAATTGACTAACTGTTGTTCATTCTGATTGTATGCATTCATCGTATCTGATATCTGATTCAGGTAACAACTTTGTTCTTTTCAATCACCAAACTTTTATAGTATTTCTTTTACAAATTTAGTTTCTGTAATCCTGATATGTTGTGAATTTGATTGAATTCTATTGTCATCGGAACCCACCACCGATTGGTAGTACCAGCCAGTCAAGAGACCAGAATCGGTCCTCTTCCTTCTCCGGTTCCTCTTTCTTCTTTCTATGCTCCTTTCCCTTCCGTGGTCCTCTCTCTAGATCTTAGATCTATGTGGGTGTGGGTAAGTTATTCGGGAACAGTATCGGACAAAGGGGAAAGGGCGCCGCCGTGGATGGCCGGAGACCTCAGCTCTTTCCTCTTTCCTTCCTCCTTCGCTGCTTTCTTTCTTTCTTTTATTGCACAGTGGTGTGGATGATGAAGATTAAACCTTGGCTTATGGTGGGTAGTGGTGGTAGTGGTGAGAGGTGAAGATGGTGGTGGGTGGTGGGTCTGATTAGGGAAGAAACAACTGGGGAAGAAGATGAATTTTATAAGTGACTGAACGAAAATGCCCCTGACTTAACGAAGGAAAGTTAATTGGGTTAAGCCGTTGGACTGTTTTGACATATATTTTTAAAAATCAAGGACTGTTCATGCACTTTTTAAAAGATTGGACTGGAGTGGCAAAAAACACAAGGACGGTTTTAGTAATTTAGAAAAGTAATTTGGCCCACAAATGTAAGCATCTTCATCATCAATGATAATGATAATGATAATGATAATGATAATAATAATAATAAACTATTTCACACTATTTTTTGTTTTTTTATAATTCCATAAACAACCATATATAGTTTAACGGTAACTGTGAAACTAATAATGTTTATTAAATTGTTGAACCCCATAATATCTTATCTATATCTATATCTATACTATATTATAAAGCATTTGAAAATGACTTCTTAAATTTTAAGAAGTACAAGTTAATTTGCTTATGATACAACACACAATGCACATAATAACTAAATTTTAAGGGTAAATTAGTCTTTAAAGCATCATATTTAATAATCTAAATGAAATCAAGAGTCATGTTTATGATAGGTCATAACATTTATTTCTACAAAACATATTAAATACAAAACATGTAAAAAATAATTTTCATAATGCTATATGTTTTATTATAATCTTTTATATACAATTAGTTACTTTATAAAAGTTAGTTAATCTACTATTATTCATAACAATGTTACTAAAATTTTAGATATTTGAGTCGTTTAGGAAATATCTACTGCATGAATAACTTGGCATATTGAGAGCAAAATCGAGCTTACCCTACTAAATAACGTAAAGTTTTATTATTCATAGAACAATGTGCTTTTATATTTTTCCTTAAATCCTTTTATATGAATGGGTGAAATTATTGTTTTTTGATAATATTATCTTGTGTTAGAAGAAGGTGAAAGGAGAAGTTCCTTTATTGGTTCTATTTTTATATATGTTTCAATGTAAGCTTCGTTTAAAACAATACAAATCATCTAAGTAGAGGCGGACAAGTCTTTAAAGTGTTTTTTTAGTTTTTTATTTCCCTTTTTTATGTGAATTTGTTACGGTTTCGACTTACGTAGCTTTTTCTATGATAGATTTTTAACTTTTTATTTTTTTTAATATGACAAGTTAACTCGCCACCATGCATGTGCGTGATTTAACATTTTTTTCATCTATTTTTTCACTACTACAAAACAAAGCAATAGATGGGGTTCAAAAATAATAAAGACGGGGTTTTTGGTTTGAACACCGTCTTTTGCTTAAGATTATAATAACCATCGTACCCAACATAATAAAATATTCAAAAAAATCAACTCAACCCTTTGCAGTTTTCGTCCATGTGGTTTGCCTAAACTAACAGGTTTAGCCCAGGCTTAACACCCTGAGTACCCGTGGTTTCATTTTTTAACACTTTATGTCCCTGAGACTAACGACCATTAGTTGTTCCGTTAGTTTTTGATTAAATGACTATTATACCCTTAATTTTTTTTGGGTGAAATGACTCTTATACCATCTCTTCCTTCTTCTCCAATCAACCCACCCACCCACCACCACCATCACCACCACCTGCAACACCCAGCACCACCACCACCATCTCCCTAAACATCTTTCTTTCTTCAATTCTTTTATATTTACCCATTATTATTTTTATTATTAATTCACCGTTTTTTACATATATCCTAACTGTTTATATTATTTTGTGTGCACTTGTATGTGATAATATGATGAACAACGATTTAACAGGTGTACCGAAACAGTTACCATCTTCTATGGTGTTGATGAACAATGAAATTGGGCTAACGCAACCCTAACCCTAATTCCAGGTCTACCAGATGACATAGCAGCTTTAATTCTTTCATTTGTTCCCCACCTATTTCCGATCAAAAGCTCCATGATTTCGGGCATTAATCTTATCAGATTCGGATTATTGTGTAGCCTAGGGTTAGGGTTTCTTAGTTGATGATATTGGAGATGGTGGAGGAGAGAGGAGATGGTGGTGGTGGTGGTGGTGGTAGAGATGGTGGTGGGTGTTGCAGGTGATGGTGGGTGGGTGGGTTGGTTGGAGAAGAAGGAAGAGGGGTATAAGAGTCATTTCACCCAAAAAAATTAAGGGTATAATAGTCATTTCACCAAAAACTAACGGAACAACTAACGGCCGTTAGTCTCAGAGGCGTAAAGTTTTAGAAAATGAAACCACAGGTACTCAGGGTGTTAAGTCTGGGCTGAACATGTTAGTTTAGACAAACCACAAGGACGAAAACTGCAATTTTCTCTTTGAATAATAAATATTAAATACACAATGTTTCAAACTAAAGAGCAGAACAATACGTAGGGGTGGCGGCGCAGCTTGATGCCCGCCTACCTACCATTCTTATGTAATTTACTTTTTTTTAATGAAAATTTGTTAAAAAAAAAAGTTCCTTTCTTAAGAATATTAAGAAATGGAAATTTATTTTGAACTTAACAAGGAGATGATTTATGAAATGAAAACAAAAGTGGATGTGTACAAGTATTATCTTATCTTATTAATTATTAATAATAATAATAATATATGCATACCTGCTTTGATAATGACATGTAATACTATGGGAGAGGCTAATGTACAAAGTTTCTTAACGTACAAAGTGTAAGAAGCATTCTCAGCCATTAGATTTAGGCGGTGGCAAGATGGTAATTAACAATCCTAATCATATTTGGGTTAATCTAACCAAGGGTAAATTAGGAAAAACACGTTTAAATTTCTGTGAAATCATAACAACAGACATAATCGATGCAAAAATTTTCAACGATTGAACCTGATTTTTCATCGTTTTCAACTCGATTAAACGTTCAGAATCATTAAACAATAAAAAACATTCGATTACAAACAAAATCAAAATGTATTTGCAGAAATAGAAAAAAACAGAGTATGAAAATTCAATTGATAAAATTAGTAGAATCATATTCAAAAATCACCATCAATGCATGTATTATTCACAGAAACGAACGATGTTGATAATAGAAGAGGAATTAAAGAAAAAAATGGCTTTCAAAAAAGTTTCAGACGCGAAGATCAGAAACTGTTAAACAGAAAATCATAAAACGCATTTGGTTTTATATAAAACGCATTTGGTTTTTTGTAAAACGCATTTGATTTTTTTATAAAACGCATTTGGTTTTTTAAACACTATTTAAACTGGTTTTTACAAAAACGCACTTGGTTTTTTTATAAAACGCACTTGGTTTTTGTAAAACGCACTTGGTTTTTGTAAAACGCACTTGGTTTTGTAAAACGCATTTGATTTTGTGTAAAACGCACTTGTATTTTGTAAAACGCATTTGGTTTTGTAAAAAGCATTTAGTATAAATAAAAACTCACCTTTTCCTCACTTTTCCCCCTATTTTACTCTGTTTTCCTCAAATAAACAAAACAACTATATTCACACACACTTGAGGTAATGTTTTTATAGATTGGTTGTTTTTTTCTTTTTTTTCTTCTTTTTCCTTTGTTTTGTGATTAGCCAGAGACACAGAGATGTTGGCTTCTTGGTTGTCTTGATAGAGGAAGTGACTAGATCTGAGCCACGATTGAGGTCGGGTTGAAGGCGAATAACGTGAAGGGTTTTGAAGGCGAACAACGTGAAGGGTTTTGAAGGCGTCGGAGGTTAGAGGAGAGAGGGATCGGTGAGGCTTTGGTCCGGCGGTTGGGTGATGGTGGTGGTGGTGGTTAATGAACGATTAAAAAATGAGATGAATGATCATTACCTTTTTCCCCTTTTAAATCAAACTGGAGTGGGTTAGGATTGGGTTAGTTAGAGTTAACTAGGGTTTACACGTGTCAGTCTGTGGTGGCTTCTTACACTTTGTAGGTTAAGGATACTTTGTATCCTATACTTTCTCGTAATACTATATTACGTAACTAATTGTCGGTACATGATAACTAATCACACTAAGACCATGTGTAGTGGGGCTTTATATTTATAAAGCCCCTGAATGTGATTGGTCCACGTGGCTGCTGAGTTAGCGTGGAGAGAGAAACTGAAAAAGGGGTGTAGTGGTGGGGCTTTATTTATAAAGCCCCTGATTGTGATTGGTTGATTTTTATATATTTTTTTTAATCTTTTAATTCAAAATAATTAAAATAAAATGCAAATAAATATAAAAAAATTACAAATAATAATAAAAACACCCAAGTAAATATTAAAAACACACAACTGATATTAAAAAAAATTACAACTAAAATTAAAAATAAAAGTTACACACTTCCTAAATTCCTAAATTACTTATTAATCCTAATTTACTTATTAATATTCCTAAATTACTTATTAATCCTAATTTTCTCCACTATGGAGAGTAGTTGTCCCAGGGGAGGGTGGTGTACTCGGGTGAGACGGAACGTGAGCTGTCCCGTCCATCAGATCTCGCATCTGAGGGGAAGTAGTAGTAATCACGAGGAGGGGTAGGTTGGCTATAGTAGTACTCCTCCTCCTCAATCTCCCTCAGGGCTTCCAAGTCCCCCTCAGTTGGGGAAGTCCCATGGTCTTGGGGGATGGGGATGGGGGTAGTTTGCTGTTGGGGGATGGGGATGGGGATAGTTTGCTGTTGGGGGATGGGGGTGGGGGTGGGGGTAGTCTGGTGTTGGGGGAGTGAAGCAGCCCAGGGGGTAGGGGGCGACAACGTTAGTCGCTCCATTTGTTGCTGGGCCATGACATAATCCATAGCCCAGACCAATTCCTCATCCGTCCAGTCATCATCGGCAGGAGGATGAGGAGGAAAGGTTGGTTGTGCAGCAGCAGCAGGAGGGGGATATAACCAATGTTGTGGAGGAGGAGGAGGAGAATAAATAGGAGGTTGTGGAGCAGTAGGAGGAGGAGATGAGGAGAATGGTAGTCTCCGGGGACGGCCCCGTCCCCTGGGATACCGGCGAGAGTACTGTCGGAGGTTAGAGGAGGATGAGCCTCCTGGTTGAAAACCAGACATATTATGGTTTGAGGAGGAGGATGAGGAATTGGAGGTGTGGTTGATAAATCTGATTTGGTTACCTATTTATAGGGTTAGCAAAATTTGAAATTCAAACGGTTTGGGGGGAAAACGTTTGAAATTCAAATTTTGAAATTTAAACGGTTTGGGGGGAAATTTTGAATTTCAAACGGTTTGGAACAGTAACCGTTTAAAATTTAAAATTTTCAATTATTAATATTATTATCATGTTTATTATTATTATTATGTTTATTATTATTATTATTAAAAAAAAAAAAAAAAAGCTTGACCTTTGACCTTGCCACATGGCAAGGTCTGATTGGATGGAACAACAAGCTTCAGGCGTTATAAATATAAAGCCCCAACCAAAAAATGGGATATAGCGCCCCCCTGTTATGGTGTGCGGGGCGCTATTTTCAAAAATGAAGCCCCAATGGAGCCCCACTACGGGTGGTCTAAGACCATGTGTAGTGGGGGGCTTTATTTATAAAGCCCCCCTTCCTGATTGGTCCACGTGGCTGCTGAGTCAGCGTGGAGAGAGAAACTGAAAAATGGGTGTAGTGGTGGGGCTTTATTTATAAAGCCCCTGATTGTGATTGGTTGATTTTTTTATTTTTTTTTAATCTTTTAATTCAAAATAATTAAAATAAAATGCAAATAAATATAAAAAAATTACAAATAATAATAAAAACACACAACTAATATTAATTAAATTAAAAAAAACAAAAAAGTTAAATAAACTACAATACCAAATTAAAAAAAAACAAACAACTTAAATAAACTACTGCAGGTTATATTTCGCAAGGATTTCTTGTCTGTGATGAATCGCGAGGAGTAGGGCTTCTCCCTCGAGGTGGTCGATCGGTTTGGACAAAAACTCGATGTCCTTTTCCCTTTGCCTCGCCTCTTGAATGTCGACGAACCTCTTATTCTGGGCCACTCTCTGGTCCATAGTTTGTAGACGTCTTTGGCCGAGGTCTTGAAAATCCTGTAGTCGTCGATTCATTTCATCAAAACCACCTTCTGTCGAAGACGACTCCGCCTTGCCACCCTTTTTTGATCGTCTACCGGGTGGTCTTGGAATATCAAACTCCTCCTCCTCCTCCTCCTCCTCATCCTCCAAGTCAACAGGATCATCTAAACTCACAAAGCGAGCATCGGATGTCGGTGTATCCGGATCTCGCGACGTGGAGGTGGTTTTGCTTCTTTTTGACGGTCCTCCTCCTGATCCTCTTCCTCTCCTAATCTTGCGCCCACTGCCCGACCCCATAGGCGGGACATCAGCCCACTTAGGACTATGTCTCAACATCTCCCATATCCTCAAATACGGGAACGGCCCGCGGGTCTCTCTCATCTCGTCCAACGCCCTGGCCAACACACCGTCATCACCTTCCCCGCTGGCCCTGTTGTCCTTGCAGCGTTGGTAGACCTCCGCAAACCCGTGACATTTGTTATTAATGTCCGACCACTTTCCAGATATCGAGTCGTTGTCTCGATGCTCCCCCTACCCACCGCCGCAAAAAATAGTTCTCGAATCCGTTGCCAAAACACCGGGGTATTTTGATAGTTTGCTGCAAAAAAAAATAACACGATTTAAAAAGTATATATATAAATGTAAACACAAAAAAAAATACTAAACCAACATTTTAAAAAATATATATATAAATGTAAACACAACATTTTAAAAAAATATATATATATAAATGTAAACACAAAAAAAAAATACTAACCAACTTCCGGGTCCTCGGATATGTCGAGCCAGGCTCGCGCTAACTTGTACTCCTCATCTCTTTCCCAACGCTCCTGTTGCTTTTTTTGACGAGGAGCGTTCGGGTCTTTCTTTTTATGCGAGCGTCTCCCGCGCCCGCGCCCGCGCCCAGAACCCTCGGGTTCGTCTTGAGTTTCTGGTACCGATTCGGGCTCCTCTTGAGAAGGTTGGATATAGTTTGGTGGAGGAAAAAATTGAGCGGACATGTTTGGGCCCGGATAAAATTGACCGGGCATGCCAAGAAGTTGCGCGTATTGCATTGTACTCGCGTCAAACTCGCCCCAATTGGGTGGCAGCGGAGTAGTAGTGTTTGGCCTCGTAGTGTTTGGCCTAGCACCCGGTCGACCCGGGACCCCGAACGGTGAACCATATGGAAACATGTTTGTGTTGTAGGATTGTTTGTGTTATGGTGTGTGTTTTTTAGTTTAAGTTGTATGTGTGTTTGTGTTATATTGTGTGTGTATATATATAAAGTATAAAAAAAATAAATGTTACCGTTCAAAAAATTAACGTTCAAAAAAATAAATGTGCAACGGTCAAATCTTTTTGACCGTTTTTTTCTTACACCTCGCCACGTGTCGTATAGTGATTGGTTGGTTGATTTGTTACATAGCGTTATATATATAACGCTCCCGGTGGTTTTTACAAAATAGCGCCCCCCCGTGGTGGTGTTCCGGGCGCTATTTTTAAAAAAAATTGGCAAGTAACGCCCCACTACGGGTGGTCTAACAATATAAAAACTTTATTAAAATGTTTGTATTAACACATATGTGATATAATACTTCCTTTATAAAGACAAAAAGAAACATATATATTTTAAACAAATGCATTTCGTCGTGGCAGTGACTCATCTTCCCACTTATTCAAATTTGTAGCCGCGAAGACATGTTGGTTAAAGTAGTAGCCTATAACAAAGCTAAGGTAGAATCTGAGGTGGTTAAAGTAGTAGACTAATTTGGCAAATGTAAGCATCGATGATAACAAATTATATATACTATAATTATACGACATTTCTACAGTGTCCTATTGCTATAATAAGCCTGTGCATGTACAGTTACCGTTATGTCCTCTTTGAAATAGAGAAATTACTTTGCTACTTGAGATAGTAACACACGCTCTATAGCATCATATGATTGGACCCAATTGATGCATTGCGTGGCAGCCACCAACCCAATTACTAATGCTCATTTATCTACTTATTGAAATAAACAAAATAACTAAACTACAAATATTAGTGAATTGATAATGGGCCAAAAGAGTATAGGTTTACAAAACTTTTTTGAGGATTTCAAACTTTAACCAGTCAACTTTTTTAAACTTGCATTGCATTTTGGTTACTAACTTTCTTACTAACTTATGTACTTTATTTTCCTCCAATTTGACCACCAAAATTTGACAACCAAACTTTTAGTTTTTAGGATTTCAAACTTGGACCATCCAAATTTTTTAAACTTGCATTGCAGCCACATCCACCGCAACATCTTTTAGCTAACCATTGACACATTTTTTCTAACTTTGACTTCAAATAAAGCGTACTACTAAACATGTATGCACAGGGGCGGACCTAGTCAAGGACTAGGGGCCGCGCCCGTTGCTCCTGAAAAACGCCCGCGTAGTGGAAAAAAAATTTTTTTTTTTACGATTTTTCAAAAACGTTACTACTGAAATGGAATTTACGTTGCTACTAGAATTTAATAAACGTTACTACTAAACGAAATTATACGTTACCACGTTACGTTACTCGAAAAAATATTTACCGAACTCGACTAATGATAACTAATCTAATACCTAACTAATCTAATACAAAGTTACTAACCCAATAGGCCAATAGTCTAAAAACCAAAGCCCACCCTTTTCCCTAACCCAAGCCCAAAAACCAAAGCCCACCCATATCAATCATTTAGTGGATTTGTGAAAAAAAAAAAAAAAATTAAAACACAGCAGCAGCAGCAGCGGGCGACAACAGCAGACAAGGAAGAAGACATTCAACCAAACCCTAACCCAACCCAGCTGCTCCCCAGCCCTTCGCCGCCTGTCAGCCTCCGCCTCCGGCCCTCCGCCGCCTGTCACCGGCTCCGCCTGTCTGCTGTCCTGCTCCTGCAGTGCAGCGGCTGCAGTAAGGTTTTTTTTTTATTTATTTTTTTATTTATTTTTAACTTATTGTGTTAATTAGCTTTATTATCTAGTTATTTACATATAGTTGAATGTTGATTATGTGTTTTAGGTTGAATGCTTGATTAGTTGATTGTTATAATTGATTATATTGTCTTTGAATCTTTGATTAATTGATTAGGTTTGCGATTATAAAGATGAAACCACGTTCTAATACTAAACAAGCACTTATTAGCAATTTGTTTAAAAGAAAAGCCCCCGGAAATTCTGAAATTGGTTCAAGTAATTCGCCAAATATTGAAAATAAGGATGATGATGATGATGTTGGTAATAATGATAACGATTTGCAAACGGATGATGATGTTGCTAATAATGTTGCTAACGATATGCAAACGGATGATGATGATGCTACAAATGCTCTATCAAAACATCTTCAAAAAAAAGAGCACCCCTCACAGATTGATTTTGTGTTTTATATGCACTTGTTAGATGATATTCTAGGCCTCACAAATGCTCTATCAAAACATCTTCAAAAAAAGAGCCAAGATTTGTTAGAAGCGGCTAAATTGATAAATGGAACGAAGCGAGCATTGAATAATTTAAGACAACACGGGTTTGATGGAATGTTGGCAAAGGTGACATCTTTTTGTGAAAAAAATAAGATTGAGATGGTAGAAATGTCGGAAAGTTATGGTAATCAAAGAAACCGTAAGAATGTCGTTACTAACCGGCATCATTTTGAAGTTGAAGTTTTTAATACGGTTTTGGATTTGCAAATTCAAGAACTTGAAAGTCGATTCAGTGAGGTATCAACAACTTTGATAGATAATATGTCGGGTTTAAATCCTTGTGATTCGTTTTCTAAGTTTGACATACCTAAGATCCTAGCATTTTGTGAGATGTATCCGAATGATTTTAGTGAAGAGGAAAGAGGATGCCTTTCGGGTGATCTTTCGGTATTTTATCACACATTAAAGGAAGATGAAAAATTTGCAAAACTAAATGGAATGTGTGATCTTGCTCGTGTAATGGTGGAAACCGAAAAACATAAAACTTTTCCTTTGGTTTATCGGGCGTTGAAGTTAGCATTAGTTTTGCCGGTTGCAACCGCAACCGTTGAGAGGTGTTTTTCTAAGATGAAGCTTATCAAGACGGATTTACGCAATAGAATGGGCGAGGACTATTTGAACAATGCTTTGATTTGCGCGGTTGAAAGAGACACTTTTGATAAAGTCAAAAAAGATGATGTAATGGCTCGATTTCAAGCTTTCAAGAACCGAAGAGGCGAAAACTATTAGGTATGTGTCTAAAATTATCTATTATCATGTTGTTATCTTTATTTCCTTTACATTGTATGAAACTATGGCGAAAAATTTTTTTTTTGAACGTTGCTACTGAAAAATATTTCTAGATCCGCCACTGTGTATGCACAACAGCCGCACCCGTAACGAAGCACGAGCCAACTAACACCTAGTTATTATATATTAATGCATTGATTATATATCACTTGTAATACTATATTAGTTACATAATTGTCCGTTCATGATTGATTCGTTTATTTCATATCCAAAGGCAACGTGCACCATAGTTGACCAAGCCAGATATGGATATCCAAATTCGGGTTTGTGCTCCATCGGATCACCCAGACCGATAGCTAATATTGTTAAAGAGCGAATGATTTTTAAGAGTAAAACAATGTGAGACCAGGAAAGCGCAAACCAAAGGATTATGTAACCCGAAGGAATATTCCGCTAGAACTGATAACCGATGGTTTTCATGGAGAGAATTTACATGACATGTGCCATTCTAACTTTAAGAACTATTTCTAATGGAATAAACAGAAATGACATTTTTTTTTACTTCTGAAAATGTATACTATTTGACGCATTTCATCCATCAAAATTAAGAGAATTGTTTGTAGGGAACATATAATATGAGAAATCTGGAACTAGAGGCTCTCATGATATTCGTTGTAGAGACGAGGGTGGTGACCATAATTAGAGAAGGGAAATAGTGGAAATAAAGAACGTAGATGTGATTGACAAAGATGCATGCCAACTGATCATGACATATTAATTTTTTTCTTGGTTGCGCTAGCGTAAGTTGCAATGTATAGCTTGCTAGGGAAAATACCGAGTATCGTATTTCAAATAACACATTTTCCCCTACTCAACCTTTCACCAATTAATTGATCTGGTTTTAAAAAGAAAATAAAACAGGGGGGTTCTTAAAAGAAAATAGTTTTAAAAGGTTTTGATTTTTATAAAATAAAAGATAAAATAGTAGAGTAGATAAATATGCACATCTCGGGGCCCTCCGTATAAATAGTTAAGTTTATTATTAAAATTAATAATTTAAGATAATTAAATGTGAGGAAGACGAGAGGGATCTTGAAGTGTTGACTCCTTTATAGAGAAGCGAAGCCACTACTAAGTAGCATGCACAACCTTCCAATGTGGGCCCTCATGAAAGTACTCCGCCAGGTCCTCGCATATAGCGGGCTCCTCAAACCGCGGTCAAGTCTCTGGTCCTTGAACTTATCCTCTTCTTGAATTGGAGGCTTCACTTCCGACCTGGAACACCGTACACCTCCCTTAGCTCTCGCGTTCCGTATTAAAGGGTCTCTCCTTAGGGTCAATCCCGGCAACCTCGTATCCCCTATGTAGGTTAACGATCATGAAGATCGAAGGATCTCTCTTACAGTTGACTCAGGCGACTCGTACCCCTATTGGCTAACGGCGTTCTACTAGCGAGAACTAGAAATAGAATCTTTAATTTATTTATCTTTTAAGTGGCACTTTATTATTTAGTGATCAATTAAATATAAAGTTGGTAAAATGAATGACAACTTAATAACCCAACCCTAAACCTCCCGAACTGAATAAAATCCTTGATAAAGGTGGCACATAAACCTAAAGGCGTGCAATCTGAAGATCACTGGTGCGCCCGTAGGAAACCGTCTTTTACCAAGACTATCATTCTATCATGTGGTAAGTACTAGAAATGTGTCTCTCAGATCTGGTCCACTTCAGAAGCCATTGCTTAGAATCTGGTTTGGATATCAAAAGCCCGAAGGATCTGTCTCACTACCAGTTTCCTCGCCTTGGATCTAGCTCGGGGCCACCAGAAGCTGGTTATACCTCTAGTTAATTGATTAAGTTAAAGTATTTTAAGTTATTAAGTTAATCATCAGTTAAACCTGCCACAAAGATAAACAAACAGATATTATAAGAAGATAATACAACAAGTAACTAAAAATAAGCTACTACTAATAATAATAAAAGTCTACAAATCGATGGGGGTTCGTGAATAATGAAAAGATACAATCATAAGAAATAGTCAACACAAGAACATGGCTGCTCATAGATAAGCTCTCCATCTTCAAGTGATATGTAACTCACATGATCCTCATGACCCTCGATATTTATTGCATAACTACTATACGATCCCATGCTTGACCGAATTATCCAAGGTAGGACGAGGCCTAACCTTGGTAGGTATGTTAGGAGGGCCTTAAGGCCTCCCAAGGGACTCCAAGATCTCTGCAAGACTCCTGGAAGTCGACCCAATAAGTGCTCAAGTCAAGGTGGAATGGGATGAATAAATGGTGGGGGTTAGCTTGCTATTTATAGAGCTCTAGGGGAAGCACGACCGTGCCAATGGTGGTCAGGGGCGTGCTCGTTGTCACACGTATTTTCTGTTGCTGAAATTCGGAGCATGTCTGTACTTTTTGTCTTTGGAACGGGCGTGCACGTCTTGCTGACTGTGTTTTCTTGCTCTCTAAGTTTGCTACGTTGTCCTCTCGGGTTCAGGGCCTTCGTGCAAGTGTGCGTGGCGTGCTTGGCAAATACAAATAGGAACAAATTAAGTATCAAATATCAATAATATAACCCTAATTGTATCCTATTATGAGACTGTTTATGCCAGTTTTATATGTTAATTTTTTGAGTTATCAATTATCCGCCAATACGTGATAATTGAGAGTATTTAAATCTATTTCCCCAAAAAATAAACCTTAGGTGAAATTGTCAGAAACAATAACTTAAAATACCAACCATATTCAAGGAACTAGTAGGAATGCCCGCGCGTTGCAGCGGTGCAACTGTTTTGCTCCTTGTGCATTGTGTTTGTTGGTTATTCGTTATGTTAAAGTAGAAAACAACGATGTATAAAATATATGTTATCAAAAACTGAAACTCTATATCTTCTGAATATTTTAAATGGGTACATCACAATAGGTCGTACTATTCCTTACAACACCCTAAGATTGGCCCACGTCCTTCGGTGGGACCCTTTTATGTATCTCGAAGGCAGATAAGTATGCCATCGTAGAGCGTTACTTAGCGTAGTGAAGTGGCGTTGTATCTCTTAATGACCATAAGATTGTAGTGGAAGTGATGTAATTACTAAAATGCAGTTTGTAGTGTGCAACATATTTCTATTATTTTAGGGCATCCACGAGATGCAGCGGAGTCAATGATTTACATAGATACTCTCGTTTTATGTTAGTTTGACAAGCGTCGTAACAAATATATTGTACCAAACAAATTAGTAATCAATATAGTTAAAACTACCAAATCGACTGATAAGAACTTTTCTTCTTTTGGATATGTAAACAATTGGTGACTTCGTGAGATCAGAAACTTAAATTCTATTCCTAGAAGCTTATAGTAGCGGAGAAAACAAAAAACCATCGAGGAAGATGATGACGTTGCTCATGAAGTATCTCTACCATATTTGCTTGTATAAAAGTCAAGCCTACATATATCGTTCACTTTAATGGGTTGAAACGTGTCATGGGTTGGGTGTGTTGGCAAACTTCAAGCCTACATATTCATTTGTGTGCAGAAGTGTCACATCATACCATCCTGCAGCCACATAAATTTAAAAAGAAGATATAAATACATAATATATGATGTAATTTATTTACTACTAGAAGGAATGCCCGCGCGTTGCGGCGGGTGTCTCGATTTATATTATATATGTTGATTACGAACCACAACCCAGGTTTACGACATTTTACTTTATTCAACAAAATATAGTATCAAAAATATTAGCACAACAAACCAAATAAAACTTTGTAGATAATTATAGTGGCAAAAATATTAGTATCATCTAGAGATTGACTTCCACTGCTTGATGCCATAGTTCCTTTTTTTTTTTTTTTTGTCATCTTAGATTCAGATAGCCAATAAAAATCACCAAATAATAAAAGCAAAAATAGGAAATATGATTATTGTAGTTATGCTAAGACACTACATGAAAGTGAGATTATGAGAGTTCATTAAATTTTATAGAAACTACAAATATATGCACACCGGGTTGGCGAATCAAAAAATAGAAATTAATAGCATCACTTAGCACAAGACAATCATCAACTACTATAAAAGGTATAAAAAATCGAACAACAAACGAATAATCAAATAATTCACGTTGATGTTAGCAAGTAAATCTAGGTATCAAACCTGCTGGTTGCAAGAGAATTCCTTTGCCAATCTTATGCGCATACTTCATGAAAATTTGCTTTTATAATCATCATCCGCGTGTAATGTAACACCCCAACCGATGGCGGAAACATCGGGATGTCACGTATTGATGATTGTTCAGTAGCTCATGGTGAATAATAAATGTCATTAAATAATTTAAATACGTTACATACAATTGTTCTAAGAAATTGTACATCAAATCAAATTAAACTATGCAAACATCTTCAAGCATCAATTCAAATCCTCAAGCAAGTAGAACCTGAAACATGTTAAGTTGAAAATATTTTGGGTCAACAAAAGTTGGTGAGAATTACATAGGTTTTGATAATTGAATAAAATTGTTGTGCAATTCATGTGTCATGGCAATCTAGTCCATATGCGAAAACATACTAGAAGTAAATCGAGTGCATAATCAACCTTGTTGACTGTTGTATTGTGGTACATCCCATACGCTCATGGTTCACTCGTTTATATTGCAGTAACAAACACCCACGTAACCTTTGTAGGAGGCACGTATCCGGGTGGGATTGTCAGTCCAATAGATCTATCAATGTATACCGTTTGGTTGATGAATGTTTATGCTAGAATTGTGCTTACCCTAGTCATGTTCAAGACATAATGCAACATAGAAATACACAAAGACACATTGATGATTGAATTGCATAAATATTGTTGTAACATGTTTCACCCCAAAAATGGTGATAAATAGAAAAGGGGCTATGTAAAACTCACCTTGATAAGCTAGCAAAAGGTGATGTTGATGTCATGAGGAGATTTGCAACAAATTATCCTAAATTGTTCAAATGATAAAGTTCAATAAGTTGGTAGACATAGACTAGGGTCTAGTACTATAGGGGGTAGGGATTATATATTTTATAACATAATATTTATATTGAAGTTAGACTCATCCAACTTAGATTTTGATGTCGATCAAATTCTTTGATTGAAAATATTTAGGCGACGAAGAGTTCTATACCTTAACATATTGATAGTCAAAATTAAGGTTTTCTTTAACAACACTTTTCTTTAAATATATAATTTTATAAAAATGAAACCAGTTTCTCATACTTAAAATCATATGAGTCTTATCTATCTATATATATAAAAGAATTGAACATTGCTGACGTGGCGTGCAATGGTGCTTTAAACCTCTCCATGAAACTGCCACGTGGCATCATAAATCATAATTGAAATATTTTAGTGTTTTTGAATTATTTCCTTTTTTAATTAAAAAAAGATAAACATAAAACCTTAAATTTATCTCTCTATCTCTCAATTCTCAATAACTAAAATTAAATTGAGTTATTTTAGGAAAAAAGAATTTAAAAACAAATTTAAATTTTTCTCTCTTATGTTTCATCCCATAATTTTTAAACGTTAATATTTTTTATATTCGAGATTTTTTAAATAAAAAAATTACACCAAATTAACGAGCGTTTTATTATCTTTCCAACGAGTACCATAGTGCTAGGGATGAGCTCGGGACGGTATCGGTACCGAACCGATACCGATCCCGACAATACCGATACCAAAAAGTACAAAAAATCAATACCGATACCGATTATACCGGTACGGTATCGGTATCGGTTCGGTACTGGTGTGGTATCGGTATTTTACCTTAAAATACAAATACCGATACAATACCGATCCCGTACCGATACCAAAAATACCGAAACCGAAAACCTCTAAATGTGGGTACCAATACCGATACCGAACACCCTCGGTTCGGTATCAGTTTGGTACGGAATCGGTATTTTTTCGGTTCGACCGTATGCCCATCCCTACATAGTGCTATATAAAAAACGGAGAAAAAAAACGACTATTTTTTGTGGGGTTATGTTCATACAGGAAAAAAAACACAAAGTGTTCAGGTTATTCATTAATCATGTTTTTTCTTTTAAACCAGGTTCTTATCTACGATGTTGAAATTCGGCCCAAGCGCCATGCTTTCATTGGAATTTTACTCTTCTAAAGATGCATAGGTATACTTCATCAAGAGAAGCTAGGAGAAAGAATCGCGCAACACTGCAGCACATGGTGTCACCTTATAGCAAAGTTATTTTTTATTTATTTAATTACAAGAGTAATAATTATTACTATTAGTATTAGTATTATTAGAATTATTATATTTTTCAACCCCGGGACACTCCCGGGATAAAAGCTAGTAAACCATAAAAAGAATAACATATTATCTTAGTAGAATTGAATGGATTTTTATTAGAGTAGCACTATTCTTTCATTGGAGTAAAACACGTTTGCCACCCAATATATTCAGACAAGAAAATGATTAGATTATCCAATTCTTGCTCTAACTTTTAAATGGCTAAAACTTAAATATTTTCTTAAAAAAAAAACTTTCGCATCATACCAAAATAAGGTAAAAAAATAAATATTATATTTATTTTTGCCAAGAAAGTAATAAGCCTATAACTATGGTTTTTTTAATTTATAAACTTACGGAAACTAATTAATTTCTTTTTCTAAAATTAATAGACATTAAAAAAAACACATATGACAATGAATATGTTTATTTCAATTCGGTAACTAAATTATTTAATTAAAACTTATCATATAGAAAACAAGAGTTTAAATCTGATCATTCACATCTCTTCTTGTCCGGCAACATAGGTGGTCGTGAAATGTGTAAATAATGAACTGGTTTACTTCAATACGTTCAACTGTGATCAAGCAAAAACAGGTTCTTACCATGGTTTTCTTATTGCAGCGACTTGTGGCTGAAACTTTGAATATATGCTATTCTAGAATGGCTTGGTTCAGAAACATGTGGTTTGTGCGGCGATTTTGAACATCGACGGAGTTCCAATAGTAAACATGAGAGAATAGGGGAAGGGGTATGGATTCGGGATGGATGGTTGACGATGGCGGAGGTTGTGCTCGAGGTGGTTTTGTTTGCCCGAGACAAAGGAAAATAACGAAAAGAGGGAGGCCGAGAGGGCTGGAGGTTGGACGTGTGGCTTGCTGGAAGTTGGTCGGAGTAATAAAGGTAGGGTCGAGAGGTGGTTTGGTAGATGTGTGACGGTGGCGGAAGGCGTAGGCTTTATAGGATCATCTACGTACTTTCAAAGTTTGAAAACTTCTTGATTTAGGCCATGATTAAATGCGAATTTATGTTTGTCGGGTAAACGAGGAAAAGTAGCCGGATTTCTTGATAAGTTTCTAAATTAGTTTTGCTATAATAGTGATTGCCTTGATTGAGATTATGTTGAAATAAAATTGGCTAAATTAGTGCTCTCATAGGTTATGTAGTAATGTCTCATATGGGGAAGGATAATTCATTTTTATTTTAAATAAAATGCTTGTCCGCGTCGCTACGAATTGACTGGTTATACGACGAATTAGAATTGTAAAAAAAAAAAAAAACAAAAAACCATTATATTAAGTATTACAATTCCACCCCAAATGTTCTGTTAAATTACGTTTTATGCGATTTAAAATTTTGGATTATCTAAATAACAAAATAATAAGAGATAACACGTAATATGTCACAACCTTAAAATAGACGAATAAATGGGGAAAATATTATTAATTAAATATTAGGGGAAATTCCGTGATGTTACAGTCAACCCTACTTTAGGGAACTTCGTCCCGAAGTTTATTTTAAAGAGGCATTTAAATAGGGTTGAGGGTGATCGGGTAGGAATGAAAGTGATTGCAATTTGGATTATAGCAAGACATGAATAGGATCAACTATATCGATTAGTAAGAGGCGTGTTATACGTGAGTCGATTGACTAAATGATCTACCAGACAACTAGAGTTTATAACCTTGATAGAATTTCACACTACCTTAATGTACCTGTAAATTCATGATTACGTTCCGGACCGCAATCACCAATTTACCTTACATTAAAGTTTTGCGTCCTTCTATGACTCCACCGATTGTTGAGCAGGTTCGATAGCCTCCACCAGTCGTGGAGTAGGTTGTAGGGCCTCTCCCGACTGTTGAAAAGGCATAATGACCTCTACCAATCGTTGAGTAGGTTCGATGGCCTTCACCAGTCGTGGAGCAGGTTGTAGGGCCTCTCCCGACTGTTGAAAAGGCATGATGACCTCTATTAAGTGCAGCATTTAATACACACATAGATTGCAAATTGATAGCATGTTTATGCAAGCAAGTATAACAAGCACAGTTTATGAGTTGTAGTTGTATAGATTTATATAATTAGTTCTCATTCAAACAATCATGCACCATGTAACAACTCTCAGACAAATATTTTATTACTTGAATCAAATAACGTCAATACATAGAATAAAAGCAACCAATAGTCATATGGTGAGACTTGCGGTTAGGTAGCTGGAGGGTCCTGATCTCTGTTTAGTTTAGGGCATCGGTTACGGAAGTGATTTGGGTAATGAATGTTCAATAAGATATGGGTTGAATGAAGGACAATGAGGTAATATAAGGAATGTAATCATTTATCCATTAATTAAAATGAATAAACGAAAACGTTGACTTATCAAAGATTCTAGATTCTAATAACATAGTGAAGACATGCTTTAGCCTATAAGTGAACACTCATCCCGAGAATTCCCAGGTAGGCATCGGGGCCCCTCGTCTGATTGGGATATATGCGCAATGCCAGCCTAGACAGAAGACTCAGAATACAGGCGTTCACCCTTCCAGATTGCACGTGTTCGTTATTAAAATCTAGAACTTCGACGAGATCTCAAGGGGGTTCAGGTTAAACCTGAGGATTTTGTCTTATCAGTCTATGAGTAAATCCAGTGATGGAGAGCAACCTTCTTGTAAGGATGAAACTAGGGATAAGAAGTAGGAGGGAGATAGAGAATAGCAAGTAAAAGAAGCAAGTACTGGTTAAATCCTATGGTTATAGACTAGATTATTTTTCTAATAACCTAATTCCCTATAACCATGGCTCTGATACCAATCTGTAACACCCCAACCGATGGCGGAAACATCGGGATGTCACGTATTGATGATTGTTCAGTAGCTCATGGTGAATAATAAATGTCATTAAATAATTTAAATACGTTACATACAATTGTTCTAAGAAATTGTACATCAAATCAAATTAAACTATGCAAACATCTTCAAGCATCAATTCAAATCCTCAAGCAAGTAGAACCTGAAACATGTTAAGTTGAAAATATTTTGGGTCAACAAAAGTTGGTGAGAATTACATAGGTTTTGATAATTGAATAAAATTGTTGTGCAATTCATGTGTCATGGCAATCTAGTCCATATGCGAAAACATACTAGAAGTAAATCGAGTGCATAATCAACCTTGTTGACTGTTGTATTGTGGTACATCCCATACGCTCATGGTTCACTCGTTTATATTGCAGTAACAAACACCCACGTAACCTTTGTAGGAGGCACGTATCCGGGTGGGATTGTCAGTCCAATAGATCTATCAATGTATACCGTTTGGTTGATGAATGTTTATGCTAGAATTGTGCTTACCCTAGTCATGTTCAAGACATAATGCAACATAGAAATACACAAAGACACATTGATGATTGAATTGCATAAATATTGTTGTAACATGTTTCACCCCAAAAATGGTGATAAATAGAAAAGGGGCTATGTAAAACTCACCTTGATAAGCTAGCAAAAGGTGATGTTGATGTCATGAGGAGATTTGCAACAAATTATCCTAAATTGTTCAAATGATAAAGTTCAATAAGTTGGTAGACATAGACTAGGGTCTAGTACTATAGGGGGTAGGGATTATATATTTTATAACATAATATTTATATTGAAGTTAGACTCATCCAACTTAGATTTTGATGTCGATCAAATTCTTTGATTGAAAATATTTAGGCGACGAAGAGTTCTATACCTTAACATATTGATAGTCAAAATTAAGGTTTTCTTTAACAACACTTTTCTTTAAATATATAATTTTATAAAAATGAAACCAGTTTCTCATACTTAAAATCATATGAGTCTTATAAACCATAAAAAGAATAACATATTATCTTAGTAGAATTGAATGGATTTTTATTAGAGTAGCACTATTCTTTCATTGGAGTAAAACACGTTTGCCACCCAATATATTTAGACAAGAAAATGATTAGATTATCCAATTCTTGCTCTAACTTTTAAATGGCTAAAACTTAAATATTTTCTTAAAAAAAAAACTTTCGCATCATACCAAAATAAGGTTAAAAAATAAATATTATATTTATTTTTGCCAAGAAAGTAATAAGCCTATAACTATGGTTTTTTTAATTTATAAACTTACGGAAACTAATTAATTTCTTTTTCTAAAATTAATAGACATTAAAAAAAACACATATGACAATGAATATGTTTATTTCAATTCGGTAACTAAATTATTTAATTAAAACTTATCATATAGAAAACAAGAGTTTAAATCTGATCATTCACATCTCTTCTTGTCCGGCAACATAGGTGGTCGTGAAATGTGTAAATAATGAACTGGTTTACTTCAATACGTTCAACTGTGATCAAGCAAAAACAGGTTCTTACCATGGTTTTCTTATTGCAGCGACTTGTGGCTGAAACTTTGAATATATGCTATTCTAGAATGGCTTGGTTCAGAAACATGTGGTTTGTGCGGCGATTTTGAACATCGACGGAGTTCCAATAGTAAACATGAGAGAATAGGGGAAGGGGTATGGATTCGGGATGGATGGTTGACGATGGCGGAGGTTGTGCTCGAGGTGGTTTTGTTTGCCCGAGACAAAGGAAAATAACGAAAAGAGGGAGGCCGAGAGGGCTGGAGGTTGGACGTGTGGCTTGCTGGAAGTTGGTCGGAGTAATAAAGGTAGGGTCGAGAGGTGGTTTGGTAGATGTGTGACGGTGGCGGAAGGCGTAGGCTTTATAGGATCATCTACGTACTTTCAAAGTTTGAAAACTTCTTGATTTAGGCCATGATTAAATGCGAATTTATGTTTGTCGGGTAAACGAGGAAAAGTAGCCGGATTTCTTGATAAGTTTCTAAATTAGTTTTGCTATAATAGTGATTGCCTTGATTGAGATTATGTTGAAATAAAATTGGCTAAATTAGTGCTCTCATAGGTTATGTAGTAATGTCTCATATGGGGAAGGATAATTCATTTTTATTTTAAATAAAATGCTTGTCCGCGTCGCTACGAATTGACTGGTTATACGACGAATTAGAATTGTAAAAAAAAAAAAAAACAAAAAACCATTATATTAAGTATTACAATTCCACCCCAAATGTTCTGTTAAATTACGTTTTATGCGATTTAAAATTTTGGATTATCTAAATAACAAAATAATAAGAGATAACACGTAATATGTCACAACCTTAAAATAGACGAATAAATGGGGAAAATATTATTAATTAAATATTAGGGGAAATTCCGTGATGTTACATGTAACGCATCCTAGAGGGCCCAACCGCCGCAATACTCGTAAATTAATAATCGTTGACCATGCTCAGAACAAGTAACCCATGAGTTCAACAACATTCACATGCCGAATTTTATCAAATCATTAATAAGATCAATAAACTCTTCCTCCTTTTGTCGACTGATTACCTTTTTGTCCCAACTTCTTCACAGCAAGCAACTAAATAAAAACACGAAATACAAAAGTTTTGCAGCTTTAGATATGAGATCAAATGTGTAAAAGAAAAAAAGAAGTCAACAAATTAGAAATCAGGTCAAAGAGTACCTCATACATGTTTTTTGTAACCATCTTGAAATTATGCACCCATCTTGAAATTCTGATTTATGTAAATCCATTAATACTGATTGTAAAGGTACCTCATACATGTTTTTTGTAACCATCTTGAAATTCTGCACCCAAATTAGCAAAAACAAAAAAAAACTCCAAATTAAATATAGATATAGATAACATAGATATGGCTTTTTTTTAGGAGCAAAGAATTAAGACGGTGATAGGAAGGGGCTGTAAATTGGGCTAGGGGCCTATAAAAAAAAAACACTAAAGGTTGAATTATTCATTCACCAATATTATATTAAATCAATTAATTATTTATGTAGTTAAGCTAATAAGCTAACCTCTCTGTTGTTGATATTTATGTAGTTGAGGGACGATCTTCAAGAATATGTGTGTATATTCTTCAAGAATATATGTAGTGGGTGCTAGTGGATTAGGCTGTGAACTTCTCAAAGACCTTGCCCTCTCCGGTTTACCAATTCCTTTTCAGGTATATCCTTCCTTTCATTGCTATTCCCCCAATTAAATCAACTTCTTTTTCTTAAACCAACCAAGCCAAGCCATTTAAAAAATCTAAGCATAATTTATGATGTTCATAGGCTCTTCACATTCTTACATTTAAGAAATTTATTACATTAATGGTTTTTTGATCAATCATATACCATGGGGGTAAGGTTGGAATAAGTTTTTAAGTTGTGAGTATGAGGTTATGATAAAATTACAATTTTAACCTTCTAGGTGTCTTAATTGTCACAATTATGACCAAAATACCCTTAAATTTCTTGCTTAAGTATGTTGTACATGTTGCTTCTTAAGTTGTACGGAAATGTAAATGACAATCTTGGCCATCACTCCTCCTTAATAAGATAATATAGATAAACATTGAAAGATATGTAAGTTATGTATGTGAAGAGTCACCATATTATTTATGTACTAAATACATGACAACTATTTATAAGACTTTAACATTGATACAAACATAATAAAGACATGGATGTTATGAATGTAAAGAGTCACCACATTATTGTTAATTTCCTCATCAATTTTATAATTATGTTTAAATTAATTTCTTCAACAATTTAATATTTAGGTATAAAGGCAATTTTACGCTCTAAATGACTTCAATAAGCATTGTACTATAAGCAATGAATATTGTATTTACTTAAATTTTGCGGGTATCCTTCACTGATGCTTTATAATATATAGTATAGAAGATAAAGATTCGGGTTGATTCATTAGCGTGAGCGTGAATTTATGGCGTTTTGATTTCTTATTTCTTAACACAAATAATATAAGTAACTAACACATAGTTAAGTTTTTGTTTTCTTTTTATGCTAGTGTTTAATTTATTTTATTAATTAGAATTAGAACTTAAACAATATACAATTGCCGAAAGCAAAATAATATTGTGAACCACACTTCATACAACGTTTAACAAGAACATTAAATAGATAAACAAATACCTTAAAAGTCTTAGAACAAATATAGTTTACGTATAAAGTTATATTTGAGCATGCATATATAGATTTATAGAGTTAACTATTTCATGGCGTTCATGTCCATTTGTTCATGACCATGTTGATTGAAATTGAGGAATGTCTCCATACCCTTCTCCAACCATCCTCTCCATCATCTGTCCTTCATGTCCATTTGTTCCCTGCAACATCAGGTTTCATCCCATGTAGTAAGTGGAAGTAATATTTATAATATATTAGAAACGTATTAGCAAATCTAGAATGTTATATTTATAATTTTGTCTGTTGTATTTAGCTAACAATATATATGATTCAAGATAAACAACTTCTTAACAAGGAGAGTTAAGAAAGCCACCTGTCACCTTCATAGGGGCCATATCATCCAATTCAGTAGAGTTGAGGTCAATAGGTCATAAAACATCCTGGCTTCTGAAAGCTTCATGAAGAGAAACTAAAAATGCACAAAGAAGAGAAAAACTGTACTAATTAATTTTGAAAAATATTTTCTCATCAATAATTTTGAATATTGTTTGTTTATTGTTTTAATTGTTAGCTGCACAATTAAATTACCTCAATTTGATTTTGCAACGATCCAACATAGTTGATTATTACATCCAACATCACTGGCATTCTCATTGTATATAGCAAATAACTAAATTTAAATGGAGCAAAAAATGATATATTATGAAGATAAATTTTTATAATTGTCAAAGAAAATATGAACAAGTAGAAAAAATGTATATATGTATATAAAGATTAACTCATATCTTTATACCTTGTAGCATCCGGGAAACATATCTTGCAAGCGTCTTAACTTCTCATTGATTTTTTTCTCTTCTCATCTAATGAAGACATAAAATTTTTGAACAAAACAATGTTTCAAAGCATGAAATTAGCTCTAAGATTTTGTTTGGGTTATGAAAAGACAGCATTTAAGAAATTGATTATAATGAAGTATATATAATAATATAGATGGGGGGTTGAAAGGTCTCACATTTAAGATGCATCATAAGTTAAGTCGTATTTTGTATTTTAAAAGTTGGACATAAGGGCATAACTGGGATAAGATTTTAGGATGTGAGGTATTGGATTATGTTAAATTTACTAATATACCCTCCTAAGTGTCTTAATTGTCACAACTATGCCAATAATACCCTTATTTTTTTATCCAACATCACTAGCATTCCCATTGTATATAGGAAATAACTAAATTTAAATGGAGCAAAAAATGATATATTATGAAGATAAATTTTTGTAATTGTCAAAGAAAATATAAACAAGTAGAAAAAAATGTATATATGTATATAAAGATTAACTCATATCTTTATACCTTGTAGCTTCCGGGAACCATATCTTGCAAGCGTCTTAACTTTTCATTGATTTTTTTCTCTTCTCATCTAATGAAGACATAAAATTTTTGAACAAAACAATGTGTTCAAAGCATGAAATTAGCTCTAAGATTTTGTTTGGGATTATGAAAAGACTATTAGCATTCAAGAAATTGATTATAATGAAGTATCTATATCTATACTATATTATAAAGCATTTGACAAGGACTTCTTAAAATTTAAGAGGTACAAGTTAATTTGCTTATGATACAACATACAATACACATAATAACTACATTTTAAGGGCAAATTAGTCTTTAAAGCATCATATTTAATAATCTAAATGAAATCAAGAGTCATGTTTATGATATGTCATGACATTTATTTCTACAAAACATATTAAATACAAAACATGTAAAAAAGAATTTTCATAATGCTACATGTTTTATTATAATCTTTTATATACAATTAGTTACTTTATAAAAGTTAGTTAATCTATTATTATTCATAACAATGTTACTAAACTTTTAGGAGTCGTTTAGGAAATATCTACTGCATGAATAACTTGGCATATTGAGAGCAAAATCGAGCTTACTCTACTAAGCAACATAAAGTTTATCTTGTGTTAGAAGAAAGTGAAACGAGAAGTTCCTTTATTGGTGCTATTTTTATATACGTTTCAATGTAAGCTTCGCTTAAAACAAAATTGCGTGTGATAATGTACAAGTCATCTAAGCAGAGGCGGACAAGTCTTTAAAGTGTTTTTTTAGTTTTTTATTTCTCTTTTTATGTGAATTTGTTACGGTTTCGACTTAGTAGCTTTTTCTATGATGATTTTTAACTTTTTATTATTTTTAATATGGCAAGTTAACTCGCCGCCATGCATGTGCGTGATTTAACGCTTTTTCATCTATTTTTTGTTCAGTTTAACTGTCCCGCCGCAACGCGCGGGTTTCTCACTAGTATATAATAATATAGATGGGGGGTTGAAATGTCTCACATTTAAGATGTATCATAAGTTAAGTTGTATTTTGTGTTTTAAAAGTTGGACATAAAGGCATAATTGGGATAAGATTTTAGGATGTGAGGTATTGGATTATGTTAAATTTACTAATATACCCTCCTAAGTGTTTTAATTGTCAAAACTATGCCAATAATACCCTTATTTTTTTTATCCAACATCACTGGCATTCCCATTATATATAGCAAATAACTAAATTTAAATGGAGCAAAAAATGATATATTATGAAGATAAAATTTTTGTAATTGTCAAAGAAAATATGAACAAGTAGAAAAAAATGTATATATGTATATAAAGATTAACTCATATCTTTATACCTTGTAGCATCCGAGAACCATATCTTGCAAGCGTCTTAACTTTTCATTGATTTTTTTCTCTTCTCATCTAAAGAAGACATAAAATTTTTGAACAAAACAATGTTTCAAAGCATTAAATTAGCTCTAAGATTTTGTTTGGGTTTATGAAAAGACTATTAGCATTTAAGAAATTGATTATAATGAAGTATATATAATAATATAGATGGGGGGTTGAAAGGTCTCACATTTAAGATGCATCATAAGTTAAGTTGTATTTTGTGTTTTAGAAGTTGGATATAAGGGCATAATTGGGATAAGATTTTAGGATGTGAGGTATTGGATTATGTTAAATTTACTAATATACCCTCCTAAGTGTGTTAATTGTCACAACTATTGTCACACCCTCAAAATCCACTTGCGGAGTTTTACCGCGAGGCGCATGACAAACCAGGATCCAAACCAACGATCACAATAAACAAGTCTAAATGTAATTAATGCAATACCAAAACATAGTTTTAAAATCCCGTTTACAGCGGAAGCTTATTCAAAATAAAGTTCAACATAAATAACCAAAGTTCAATGTTTAAGAAATCATGCAACTCTAACTAGACGCCGTGCAGACGCGTGCGCCCTAGTTCCATTGTGCTACCTTAGCGACCTGAGAAAACATGTAAAAGTTTACGTCAGCACAAAAATGCTGGTGAGTTTACAGGTTTGCAGTTCAAGTACCAAGTTCACCTGTCCATACTATAACAAATAGAAAACCAGTATACGCTAGCTAGGCGTACGTTTTGTTACTACCACGATTGGAAAACCATTACTAACTCGAATACCAGTTGTTGTGCCCGAATAGTTCCAAATGTTCCTGTTGTTCCTGTTTGAGACAATATGCACTCGCCCGGCCCTCCAAGCCGACGAGCGGGGTTGGTCACTCCCAATAGCGCTATTCACATTTCCCCGTTGTGCAAACCCGCACATTCATGGTTCCCCCCGGGACTTCCAAAGATCGTGTAGTATACGTTAGAAACCCATAGTATGACAGAATTTACCAAACAATCGTTTTAACACATGTTTTCTCCCCCGAAAGTATGAAACCAGTTTAAAAGAGGGGCCGTAAACTCACCTTAAGTTGCTTTACTCCTAATCCCGAGTAAACTCAGCTGCTATGTTAGTCCCGTACAGTGGCGACCTAACATACGACAGTTACAAGTACTTAGACTAATAACCCGCAGGTTAATTAGTCCCTAGATGTCCAGACCATAACCAAGTTTGTTTGAAAACACCGTGACTGTTTAACCGACCCAAAGTACAAGACTCGACATCCCATTGGTGACCCGAGACTCCCCGTGTTATGTTTACGCTCCAAAACATACAATAACGCAAGTATACTTAACATACGTTAACACACACAACAAGTTATAGCACATAGTTCACGTATCACCGAATTACATCCAAATATATGTTACCAAGTTATTAGACATGTTACGGGGTTCCTAGCATGTTACTACATGTTAAATCGGGTCTCGGAATGCTAATTTACACTTACAGCAGCAGTACACGCGATTAGGAAAAGTCAACTAGTGATTAGGAAAGTCAACTAGTGAATAGAAGCCCTATTCGCCCCTACTATAGGCGAGTAGGGGCTATTCCCCTTTACTTCATGCGAATAGGGGCTATTCCCCTGAACTTACTAGTGATTAGGGCTACTCGCATGAACTTACTAGTGATTAGGGCTACTCGCGTGAACTTACTAGTGAATAGGCTTCTACTCGCCTATATATAGGCGATTAGCCTTGTACTCGCATGAGTTATAGGCGATTAGCATTGCTACTCGCCTGTAACCATGCTGTTCCAGTTTTTCGCGCGTTTAACGCTCCAAATCAGATCCAGAACGTGTGTAACTACCCAATATCATCCCAAACACTATCCTAAACATGTTTAACCCAAAACCCTTCGTTCAACCTCATATAATCAGTCCTGCATGCAACCCAAAACAATCCAAACACTATTCACATAGCATGCAACATCAATTAACGCATGTAATCATAACTCTATTATCCGATTACTGAGTTTTCTATCATCATACTCATAATATTAATTCTGACCTAGCATGACAATACATCAAAACATCATCAAGATCCATAAAAATCCTATCTTTCTACTCATACATACCCATAACGCATGTTAATTAGTTATAATCCGTTTAACAACCCTTATTGACGATTTTCAGAAAGCTTTTTCGTTTATGAACAGGTCTGGACCATTAGGGATTGATTAAAAACATTTACAAAGTGTTATGGATGAGAATCAAACCTTGGAATTGTAAAAGATTGATGGTTAGACCTTGAAACCTTGTGTTTTTGATCAAAATCGCCTTCCAGAGGTTGTTTAAGTGTTTGGGGCGGTTATGGGACGACTAGGGTTGATATTAGGGAGTTTAGGAGGTTAAGTGTTGTATTTATAGGCGTTCCTAGTCGTTCCAGCACGTTACACGCGATTGTGCAGCAGTTCAGGCGATTAGGGCTTGTAATCGCCTGATGTTCATGTGATTAGGGGCCTATTCGCCCTTAACATCACACGAGTAGGGCTACTCGCCCTTAAGGGGCTCCCTACTCGCCTCCCCTATAGGGGAGTAGGCCTCCTACTCGCCTATAGGGTTTGGTCTTGTGTGTTTTGCGCGTTAAACCCCGTTTTAACATATGTTAATGCATATTCATGTACCGACAAGTCATATAATGATTGTAAACACATAACACAAGTAAATACACATATTTACACTCGTTCACCAATTCCCGGGACTCGAGACTCGTACGTTCCGTATGCCCTGACGATCCTACAAATCATCACCGTTTGTACACTTGGTTAAGGACCGACATCTAATGAACCTCTAGACCAACATCCAACGATCTTCTAGACTAACAATAGTTCCCGAACCATAACCCGACTTAACTAACCCAGTTAAGTACAAAATACGCGTGACTCGCTAAGGTAGACTTTCATTTAGACAACGTTGTTAACCCGAATTTGCCAGGTGTCACATCATCCCCACGTTAAAAGAATTTTCGTCCCGAAAATTGCGTAAGTAACAAAAGAAACAACGAAGGGAATAAACAAACAGATAGGAATCAATAGAGAGTAGAAATCAAGAGAGAGATTTACCCGAGGTGTCACATCATCCCCACGTTAAAAGGAATCTCGACCCGAGATTCATTCAGCTGCCGAAGAGACATGTCTCGACTCGAACGCTTCCTTAGGAAAGAGATGAGGATACTTAGACTTCATCTGATCCTCCCGTTCCCATGTATATTCCGGTCCCCGGTTCGAGTTCCACCGAACCTTAACGATACGAATCTTGCTGTGACGTAGGCTACGAATCTTGTAATCAAGGATCTCCACAGGTTCTTCCACAATCCGAAGACGATCATCAACCTTGATCTCTTCTAGTGGAACGATGAGAGACTCGTCAGCCAGACACTTCTTCAAGTTTGACACGTGAAAGACGTTATGTACGTTACCGAGCTCCGTCGGTAGATCAAGTCGATATGCCACCGGCCCAATCCGTTCCAGGATCGTAAATGGGCCGACATATCGCGGATTGAGTTTGCCACGCTTTCCAAAGCGTATGACGCCCTTCCACGGTGAGACTTTTAGAAGTACCTTGTCATTGACTTGGAACTCCAGTGGTTTGCGACGCTGATCAGCATAACTCTTTTGCCGGTCCCGTGCCGCCGCCAACCGATTACGAATCTGTACGATCTTTTCCGAAGTTTCGTACACTAGTTCAGGCCCAGTGAGTTGACTCTCACCCACTTCAGCCCAACAAAGAGGAGAGCGGCATTTCCGTCCGTACAGTGCCTCGAACGGAGCAGCCTTGATGCTCGTGTGATAACTGTTATTGTACGAGAATTCTACCAACGGCAGATGAGCTTCCCAACCCTTGCCAAAATCGATCACACATGCCCGCAGCATGTCTTCTAAAGTTTGAATCGTACGCTCACTCTGACCGTCAGTCTGTGGATGGTAAGCCGTACTCATGTCTAGTTGTGTACCCAGAGCTTTGTGCAAAGACTTCCAGAAGTGAGAAGTAAAGCGAGAATCGCGATCCGAGATTATAGAAACTGGCACCCCGTGCTTAGAAACAACTTCTTTCAAGTAGAGACGAGCCAAACGATCCATGGTGTCGGTCTCCTTAATAGCAAGAAAATGGGCTGATTTCGTTAATCGATCGACAATCACCCATATCTTGTCGTTCCCGCTTGGTGACTTAGGAAGTTGTGTGACAAAATCCATAGTAATCCGTTCCCATTTCCATTCCGGAATTTCAGGTTGTTGCAGGAGACCCGACGGTTTCTGGTATTCCACCTTGACCTTAGCACAGGTCAAGCATTTGCTCACGTATGAGGCTATGTCCGGCCTCATGTTTGGCCACCAGTAAAGCACCTTCAGATCTTGGTACATCTTATCCGAACCAGGATGAATAGAATATCGGGACTTATGAGCTTCATCAAGAACGAGCCCCCGTAGTCCCCCGAATAAAGGAACCCATATGCGTTCTGCGAAATAGTGCAGGCCATCCGGCCTTCGCTCTAGGTGCTTGTCGGCACCGTGCATGGTTTCAGCTTTAAGGTTTTCCTCCTTCAAAGCTTCTAACTGGACAGAACGGAGTTGATCAGGTAACGATGAATGGATAGTGAGCTGCAACGCCCGAACGCGACGAGGTTTAGAAGATTCCTTCCTGCTCAAGGCGTCTGCTACAACATTCGCCTTGCCAGGATGGTACTTAATAGCACAATCATAATCGTTCAAAAGTTCGATCCAGCGACGCTGCCGTATGTTCAAGTGTTGTTGATCGAAAATGTGCTGGAGACTCTTGTGATCGGTGTAGATAGTGCATTTGGTACCGTACAAATAATGTCTCCAAATTTTCAACGCGAATACCACAGCACCCAACTCCAAGTCATGAGTTGTGTAGTTCTTCTCGTGCACTTTGAGTTGACGAGAAGCATACGCAATCACTTTCTCGCGTTGCATCAACACGCAACCGAGTCCATGAATGGAAGCATCACAGTAAACGACAAAATCATCAGGACCCTCAGGTAAAGACAGGATAGGAGCAGAACACAGTTTAGACTTCAGTTCCTCAAACGCGGACTCTTGTGATTCACCCCAGTCGAACTTCTTATCCTTCTGAGTGAGAGTGGTGAGGGGTTGAGCAATCTTCAAGAACCCCTGAATGAAACGACGATAATAGCCCGCAAGGCCTAGGAATTGCCGCACCTCAGTTGGCGTCTTAGGTGCTCCCCAGTCCTTGATCGCTTCGATTTTAGCGGGATCGACATGAATTCCTAGTTCATTAACCACATGTCCTAGGAATTGAACTTCGCGTAACCAAAAGTCACACTTTGAGAACTTGGCGTAAAGTTGTTCCCGTCGCAAGAGTTCCAAAACTAACCGCAGATGTTCCCCGTGTTCGATCTCGTTCTTGGAGTAGATCAGAATGTCATCAATAAACACAATGACAAACTTGTCCAGATACGGTTTACAGACGCGGTTCATCAAGTCCATGAAAACCGCTGGTGCGTTCGTGAGACCGAAAGGCATGACCAAGAATTCGAAATGGCCATAACGTGTTCGAAAAGCAGTCTTTGCAACGTCAGCCTCCCTGACGCGCAGCTGGTGATAACCGGACCTCAAATCGATCTTGGAATAATAACTAGAACCCTGAAGCTGGTCGAATAGATCATCGATACGTGGAAGAGGATAACGGTTCTTGACGGTCAACTTGTTCAGTTCTCTGTAGTCTACACACAATCGGAAACTCCCATCCTTCTTCTTGACAAATAAAATCGGGGCTCCCCAAGGGGAAGAACTTGGTCGGATGAAACCCTTGTCCAAGAGTTCCTGTAACTGACTAGACAATTCCTGCATCTCGGGAGGTGCAAGACGGTATGGGGCCCGAGCAATAGGAGCAGCCCCTGGTACGAGATCAATACCGAACTCGACTTGACGATGAGGAGGAAGACCAGATAAATCATCGGGAAAAACATCAGAAAACTCGCGTACCACCAGAATGTCGTCAATCTTCTTCTCATCACTAGTGGAAACAGATAAGAGCGCCAAAACGGCTGGATAACCCTTTCGAAGACACTTAAGGGCTTTCATGCTAGAGATGATGTTTAGCGAAACACCACCCTTGATACCGTACACAGAAAGAAATTCTCCATCAGGGAGAGGAATCCGAATAACCTTATCGTAACAGACAATCTCCGCGCGATACAAAGATAACCAATCCATTCCTACCACAACGTCAAAACTACCCAATGGTACCGGCATAAGGTCGATGGGAAACGTTATACCCGACAATTCTAATTGACATTCCCGAAGAACACTAGTAGCTTCAATCGTTTTACCGTCAGCCAACTCAATAATATACTTGGTCTCTAATGGTACAGATACTACATCTAGCAGTCGACTAACGTCCATGGATACAAAACTCTTGTCGGCACCAGAATCAAATAACACGCTAACAGAATGATTATTGAGAAGAAACGTACCGGTGACTGTATCAGGGTCCTGCCTAGCCTCAGCAGCTCCAATGACGAAGGCACGTGCATTTCTGCCGCCGCCCCCGTTGTTACCATTCCCGTTGTTTCCACCCTGTTTCAGTTTTGGGCAATCCTTCTTGTAATGCCCAGTGTCACCACAGTTGTAGCATCCCTGTTTCCCTGTAGTCCCCTGAGTAGTCGGAGCTGAACTGTTGGTCGGAGCCTGAGTCGATGGAAGTGTAACCCGACAATCTTTAGCATAGTGGCCTGTTCGCTGGCAGCGGTGACAACGGTTACTGTCGCAGTTCCCTTGGTGATGGCGTCCACACTTGTTGCATTTGGGCAGTTTTCCCGCATAACCACCCTGCTTATTACCCGAAGCCGATGAACCCCCATTATCAAACCTTTTTCCCTGCTGTGTAGACCCAGATCCTTTTCCGTCATTCTCCCACTTGCGCTTATTGTTCTCTGGAGCCTTAGCAGTCGAACCTTTCGCAGGCAAAATTCCCTCATTCACCTTTAAGTTAGTCATCCTATGTGCCGATCGAACTACCTCCGCATAAGTAGGATGATTCCCAGCAGCCACTAAACCTGCAATTTCCGGCACCAACCCTGAGACATAATGTTCAATCTTACGATACTCTGGCACGTGCAAATCGGGACATAGCACTGCCAACTCATTCCTCCTAACCGTATACTTCTCGATTTCCGACCCAGTCATCTTGAGGTTCCACACCTCATGCTCCAGCTTCTGTACCTCTTCTCTCGGGCAATACTCCCGCTTCAGCAACTGCACAAAGTTCTCCCACGGCATAGCATATGCCTCCCCAATCCCCATGTTCTGGGTGATACCATTCCACCAAGTCAATGCCACGTCTTGAAATAACGCAGCCGAATACTTCACCCGATCTTCTGGGAGACAGTTACACATCAGGAATACCGACTCCACTTTCTCCAACCACCTAAGTAAACTGACCGCACCCTCGGTGCCAGAGAATTCCTGGGGTTTGCAGTCCCGGAACATCTTATAGGTGCACATGGGTGGGGGTGGGTCAACAGGACCACCTGAAATGAAACGTATGAGAAACCACGAAATACGTAAACAAGACTCACCAATGAGGCAAAGAAAATGGATAAAACAACTTACCACCACCGTTGTGCCCTAACTGAAAGGCAGCCTGGAGCAAGTTGTTCAGATCAGCCTGTGACAGGTTAATACCTCCACCACGACCACCAGCACCACCACGACCACCACCACGTCCACCATTGCGACCACCTCCTCGTCCTCCACGCACTCCAGACATGATTCTGGCAGAAAGAACGAGAAAATTTAGTTTCGCAGTTAAAGATAACTACTAATGTTCACAAGATTAAAGCCAGATCCAATCCAGGACTATCCCCTCAAACCCAGAGCTCACTAGGGCTTCCATGCATTTCGTTTTATGATTTTGTGTGCACCCAAAATGATAAAACGCTCTACATGGTCCTCCAAGTGTTCTCCTAGTTCAAAGATCAAATCACCGAACATAGACTCTTAGCTACACACCGTAATACTACGGTAGTTCATGACAAGTGTTCCTATTGGAGTGCGAAAGGGAGATGTCCGAGCCTTGGACAAATCTCAAGAGCACACGTGTTACCCCAATAGACCACACTGCCTAGGAAACAAGTAACCCAACCTAAGATAGAACGGATGATGTAACGTAGAAAGACCAACGATTTAGAGACACCCCGACAAGACCATACGTAACCCACTATAACGTTTAGTACCATGTGATCGTCTAGTGTGTGCGACTCGGCTATAGACTAGACTCTACATGCAGTCCTAGTTCACTATAACCATTGTCTCTGATACCAATCTGTCACACCCTCAAAATCCACTTGCGGAGTTTTACCGCGAGGCGCATGACAAACCAGGATCCAAACCAACGATCACAATAAACAAGTCTAAATGTAATTAATGCAATACCAAAACATAGTTTTAAAATCCCGTTTACAGCGGAAGCTTATTCAAAATAAAGTTCAACATAAATAACCAAAGTTCAATGTTTAAGAAATCATGCAACTCTAACTAGACGCCGTGCAGACGCGTGCGCCCTAGTTCCATTGTGCTACCTTAGCGACCTGAGAAAACATGTAAAAGTTTACGTCAGCACAAAAATGCTGGTGAGTTTACAGGTTTGCAGTTCAAGTACCAAGTTCACCTGTCCATACTATAACAAATAGAAAACCAGTATACGCTAGCTAGGCGTACGTTTTGTTACTACCACGATTGGAAAACCATTACTAACTCGAATACCAGTTGTTGTGCCCGAATAGTTCCAAATGTTCCTGTTGTTCCTGTTTGAGACAATATGCACTCGCCCGGCCCTCCAAGCCGACGAGCGGGGTTGGTCACTCCCAATAGCGCTATTCACATTTCCCCGTTGTGCAAACCCGCACATTCATGGTTCCCCCCGGGACTTCCAAAGATCGTGTAGTATACGTTAGAAACCCATAGTATGACAGAATTTACCAAACAATCGTTTTAACACATGTTTTCTCCCCCGAAAGTATGAAACCAGTTTAAAAGAGGGGCCGTAAACTCACCTTAAGTTGCTTTACTCCTAATCCCGAGTAAACTCAGCTGCTATGTTAGTCCCGTACAGTGGCGACCTAACATACGACAGTTACAAGTACTTAGACTAATAACCCGCAGGTTAATTAGTCCCTAGATGTCCAGACCATAACCAAGTTTGTTTGAAAACACCGTGACTGTTTAACCGACCCAAAGTACAAGACTCGACATCCCATTGGTGACCCGAGACTCCCCGTGTTATGTTTACGCTCCAAAACATACAATAACGCAAGTATACTTAACATACGTTAACACACACAACAAGTTATAGCACATAGTTCACGTATCACCGAATTACATCCAAATATATGTTACCAAGTTATTAGACATGTTACGGGGTTCCTAGCATGTTACTACATGTTAAATCGGGTCTCGGAATGCTAATTTACACTTACAGCAGCAGTACACGCGATTAGGAAAAGTCAACTAGTGATTAGGAAAGTCAACTAGTGAATAGAAGCCCTATTCGCCCCTACTATAGGCGAGTAGGGGCTATTCCCCTTTACTTCATGCGAATAGGGGCTATTCCCCTGAACTTACTAGTGATTAGGGCTACTCGCATGAACTTACTAGTGATTAGGGCTACTCGCGTGAACTTACTAGTGAATAGGCTTCTACTCGCCTATATATAGGCGATTAGCCTTGTACTCGCATGAGTTATAGGCGATTAGCATTGCTACTCGCCTGTAACCATGCTGTTCCAGTTTTTCGCGCGTTTAACGCTCCAAATCAGATCCAGAACGTGTGTAACTACCCAATATCATCCCAAACACTATCCTAAACATGTTTAACCCAAAACCCTTCGTTCAACCTCATATAATCAGTCCTGCATGCAACCCAAAACAATCCAAACACTATTCACATAGCATGCAACATCAATTAACGCATGTAATCATAACTCTATTATCCGATTACTGAGTTTTCTATCATCATACTCATAATATTAATTCTGACCTAGCATGACAATACATCAAAACATCATCAAGATCCATAAAAATCCTATCTTTCTACTCATACATACCCATAACGCATGTTAATTAGTTATAATCCGTTTAACAACCCTTATTGACGATTTTCAGAAAGCTTTTTCGTTTATGAACAGGTCTGGACCATTAGGGATTGATTAAAAACATTTACAAAGTGTTATGGATGAGAATCAAACCTTGGAATTGTAAAAGATTGATGGTTAGACCTTGAAACCTTGTGTTTTTGATCAAAATCGCCTTCCAGAGGTTGTTTAAGTGTTTGGGGCGGTTATGGGACGACTAGGGTTGATATTAGGGAGTTTAGGAGGTTAAGTGTTGTATTTATAGGCGTTCCTAGTCGTTCCAGCACGTTACACACGATTGTGCAGCAGTTCAGGCGATTAGGGCTTGTAATCGCCTGATGTTCATGTGATTAGGGGCCTATTCGCCCTTAACATCACACGAGTAGGGCTACTCGCCCTTAAGGGGCTCCCTACTCGCCTCCCCTATAGGGGAGTAGGCCTCCTACTCGCCTATAGGGTTTGGTCTTGTGTGTTTTGCGCGTTAAACCCCGTTTTAACATATGTTAATGCATATTCATGTACCGACAAGTCATATAATGATTGTAAACACATAACACAAGTAAATACACATATTTACACTCGTTCACCAATTCCCGGGACTCGAGACTCGTACGTTCCGTATGCCCTGACGATCCTACAAATCATCACCGTTTGTACACTTGGTTAAGGACCGACATCTAATGAACCTCTAGACCAACATCCAACGATCTTCTAGACTAACTAATAGTTCCCGAACCATAACCCGACTTAACTAACCCAGTTAAGTACAAAATACGCGTGACTCGCTAAGGTAGACTTTCATTTAGACAACGTTGTTAACCCGAATTTGCCAGGTGTCACAACTATGCCAATAATACCCTTATTATTATTTTTGCTTAAAAAAATAATAGCCTTAATTTTTTTATCCAACATCACTGGTATTCCCATTGTATATAGCAAATAACTAAATTTAAATGGAGCAAAAAATGATATATTATGAAGATAAATATTTGTAATTGTCAAAGAAAATATGAACAAGTAGAAAAAAATGTATATATGTATATAAAGATTAACTCATATCTTTATACCTTGTAGCATCCAGGAACCATATCTTGCAAGCGTCTTAACTTCTCATTGATTTTTTTATCTTCTCATCTAATGAAGAGATAAAATTTTTAAACAAAACAATGTTTCAAAGCATGAAATTAGCTCTAAGATTTTGTTTGGGGTTATGAAAAGACTATTAGCATTCAAGAAATTGATTATAATGAAGTATATATAATAATATAGATGGGGGGTTGAAAAGTCTCACATTTAATCCTAAGTGTCTTAATTGTCACAACTATACCAATAATACCCTTATTTTTTTGCTTAAATATGTTGTACATGTTGTTTCTTAAGTTGTACGGAGGTGAAAATGACTATGTTCTACATCACTCCTCCTTTATAAGTTGTACGGAGGTGAAAATGACTATGTTTCTTAAGTTGTACAGAGGTGAAAATGCCGCCATCCATGACGTGACCACTGGAGTGGATGAATTCCCCATGACTGCTACAGGCGTCGTGATCGGTCTAGAGTAAGTGTTGGCTGGGGTCGGCCCAGCGAACGATGGCGCGGAGACGGCTGATATCACAGGAGGTACAGATTGAAACCTGTTTTGTGCCATCGGGAGAGACACAAATCCCGGGGGCTGTTCCATCAGAATTTCTTCGTCAATGTGCTTTGGTGACTGGCGATCCTCTCCCGGCCTTTCCAGGACTTCGGACGTGAACCCGCGTTGAGCTGCATTGTTTGTCATCATTTTGTTCGAGTGGGAAAGATACCTTTCTGCCTTGTTTCCGTCCCACGGATGGCGCCAATGAAGAAGTAAGAACATGTGTAATGCTCTGAATCTTCTGGTTGATACAGAAAGGGGCCTTTCCAAGTTCGCCCAAAGATGATGATGGAGATGATTCCTACAAAACAAAATACCGTTAGGACTCGCCACAGGATTGGGGGTAACCCTGTGACCACCCTCCGGCGTGAGAATAAGTATCTGTTTTCTAAGAAAGAATGTAGTATGTAATGAGAGTAGAGATAGTGATGATCTTCCTTTACCTTTCATTCTCCTTTTATAGTTGATGTCTACCGACGAGAAGAGACAATTCCTGCATGATTGTTTCCTCGTTGATTTTGCCTTATGACCAGCCTCGTATTAATTGTGTTTGACTGATTATATTGACCGCTTTGACTCTGTTAGGATCTGAGTTTGATTGTTTTGATTACGTTTACCTAAGAATGATAAGAGTGATATGAATATAGATGGAAAGTGCAGCGGAATGATAAACTATTAATCAAAACATGAGAGTAATTGTTTTCTGATCGAATGCTTTCATTTATCTAAAAGATTACAATCATACAAGTACTCCCCCTCAGCCTGATCACACAGTGATTGTTTGTCTGAGAGAATGTTTGTGTGTGTGATGCAATAGAACAGTACAAGCACTGTTCTATTTATAGACAAACCTAAACCACTGATCACCTAGGCTGACGTCACCTTAAGACAGTGACCTCTAACAGAATAACAAACATAAAACATCTGCCTATTACAAACTACTATTACATTGAAAACACTGAAGGTAAACTACTGTTGTAGGAAAACTCTGATGGTCTTGTATCCTCTGCTGGAGCCTAATTAGTGCTGTTGGCTCCAGCAGTGCTTTAGTCTTCAGTACTTGGATCAGCAGTTGTTCTTCATCAGACCTTTGGTCAGCAGTTGTTCTTCATCAGTGTTTATTCAGCAGTCCTTTGTATCAGCAGTTGTTTGGATGGAACGGTTGTTAGAGTCAGCAGTCTTTTGGGAGAAGTATGTTGTAAGGACTGTTTATTGTGTGGATCAACTGTTAGCATGTTTTGGCTTTTCAATCATCTGTTCTTCTCCAGGTCAGCAGACCCAACAATCTCCCCCTAGAACAGATGATGCCAAAACTCAGCTTTATTTACTGATCTTTATTCCTCATCAGACTTTCTCTTATTTGACCTTTGAATTGTAGTTCAAAGTTCAGAGCAAATAAGTCTTCTTCATCTCTTTCAAGCTCTAGATTTAGCAATGTTTGAAGATCATTTGCACATAAGCTGTATGCATCATCCATGCTAATTTTCTGAACTCTTCCATCTGACCTGAGCAGAGTCAATTCATGGTTGTCTTTGTTGACTTTCCATTTTAGAATTTTTGAGTCAGTGGATTTGCTGAGATGAACTTTTATTTGGGATGAGTTAGGTGATGGAGGTCTTCCAATGAGTTCCCTGACTTTCTCTGTTGTGGGATCAGAGAAGAAATGTATCTGATTGAAGAGCCCTTCTTTGATAAATGTATCAGCAAACTTCTTCTGATCTTCTTCTGACATTTCTTTCTTTTTCTTGAACTGTCTTCTTGCAGCAGCTGATAGATCAGAAGTTTCAAGTAAGCTGTCTAAGGTAAAAGTCTGCTGGGGTCTCTTCATCAATGGCTCATCAGGATAGACAGGTTTTCTAGGTAGGCTGGGATCCTTCTTTCTGTTTTCTTCAAGACTCTTGTATGTCTCAACTAGCCTCAGCTCAGACCATCTAGAAACAGACCTCATCTCCCCATAATTAGCAGCTACTATCTCTTGTCTCATTCTTTTAAACTTTAAGGCTCTGACTGGGTCTCTGCCTTTGCCAAAATTAGGAGTAGAGACCTTAGCTTTGGGGTCTTTGGCCAACTCTTCTATTCTGAGAAGTTCTTCTCTTAGTGCATGAGTGGTCCAACCAGCAAACTGCTTTTTGGTTGCTTTATATGGCTTGGTTGCCAAGATCTGTTCCAGAAGAGAATCCCTAACCTCCTTTTCCATGTCAACACTGAGAGGCATGGAAGACATGGAGTTGCTCAGGGTCTTAGCAAAGTCCTCAATCCTTCTAAGTTTGCTAAGCTCTGCTGAATGGATGCCCTGAGCAGTCCTGTCATCCTTCCCTTTGCATCTCTCCTTAATGATGGCATCTACCTGTTCACCCTTGTATTTAAGATATGTATCAATGTTTAGGGGAACATGGAAATTTGGGAGAGAAGGGAAAGATCTGTCAGATGGTTGTTCAGTATTGTAGAAGGATTGTAATTCCCCCTTGAGTAGATCAAGTTCAAGGGGATACTGAACAACCAATGGTGTAATGGTTGGTGGTGGTCTATGGGAACTGAATTTGGATGTGTGTGGTGAGAATGATGAGAGTGGAATAGCTGTAATAGGGGTGGATTGTGCAGTTGAGGTGGTATTTGGTGATGTGTGTATGTTTTCATCATGTACAACAAAGGTTGATTTTCTCTTCCTTGTGTACAAGATTTTAGGGGATGGTGATTTGGAAGCAGTGGTTGGATTAACATCTGTTGACCTTTTAGTAGGACCAGCAGATGTTTGGGATTTGGTTGGTGATGTAGGTTTGGGTGTAGGTTTGGTGGTTGTATGTTCAGATGTGTTTGTAGGTTTAGATGCAGTGGTTTGGGAAGCAGTGTTTTGGGTGGTTTCAGTGTTTTGGGTGGCAGTGGTTGTAGCAGCAGTGGTTTTGTCAACAGAGGTTTTTAGCTTAGATGGTGGTTTTCTGACATGTCTAGCAGGCATTTTCATCCTTTTTGAGGATCCCACATCTTCAACCTCCTGCTGTTGTTCCTTCTTGAGGTTCACCAACAACTCTGCTTTAGCTTCCAAGGTGTCAGCCCTTTTTTGTTTGGCCTGAGCAGCCTTTTCAGCTTCTTTGTTTGCAGAGCTGTCTACTGCTTTGCTTCTATCAGTGGTTTGTTGTGGTGCTGATGGTGTTGCTTGTTGTTGTTGTTGTGGTGCTGTTTGACTAGCCTCTGGTTTGTTGGCAGACTTGGCTTTACCCTTTTTAGAAGGTGGACAACCAAAGGGATCTAGCTTTGGTAGCCTATCTCTGCCACTCTCCCCCTTTTTGGCATCATCAGCCGTGAAGACATCATCATCTTCATCCCTGAGAATGGTGGTAGGGGCAGAGCCAGTGGTCTTCAGCAGGTGATCTTTGATGGCTTTAATGTCTGCATGTGTATCTTTGTACCTTGCATCCACCATGTTTCTGATTTCAGCCATATATGTTTCATGGGTCTGATCAGCTAGTTTTCTGTGAGCTATGATGATGGGGGAAACGGATTTCCATAGCTCACTAGCTATATCAGCTGTTGATGGTTGACTTTTGGAAAGGTCTGCTATGGAACCCAGTATAAGCTTGACATCAGATTTGATGTCAGCTACAGAGGTTTCAATTGCTTGAACTCTGTCCGTCAATTCTTGGTATTTTGACCCATCTCCTAAGTTAATAGGATCATCTGAGTCCCTACCAGTGGTAGTTCTACCTGATTCAGTCCTAAGAGGTGAATCAGATGCCCCTTTTTCTTGGTACTGGGGACTTCCAACTGATTTTGGGGACACTATAGTGGCCTCATCAGTTGTTGCCTTCAAGGGAGTCTTAGCTATGTAACCACTGTCCTGGTGTGAGACAATGGTCTCTACATCAGTAGTGGTTGCTCCACTTGAAAACTCACCTAGAGTTGCATTGAACTCAGGTGGTGTAACCTCCTCTACTGTTTGTGGGATGGCAGATTGAATGTTCTCAGGACCAGTTACTTGTGGGGGTATGCTCTCAGTGATAGGTGGAAGAGAGGAAATGGGATTTTCCTAAGATTTCTCAATTGCCTCAAACAGAGGTTGAAAGGTTTGTGGAACATGATGTGATTGTGAGGGTGGAGGAGTAAGAAGAGAATTAGCCCTGGGAGAGGGGCTTGTGAACATTTGGCCAAGTGACTCAAATGTATCATGATGTGTTTCCCCTTGGCTTACAACATGATCCTTTTGGGAGGATTCATGAGGAGTTTGGTCAGGTTGAGGTATGTCCAACTGTTGTGAGGAAGTAACAACAGTGGTTTCAGGTTGCTTTGGTGGTGCAACAGAGTTATCTTCTGGTACCTCATCATCCAGAAGTCTCATTTGTGGTTGAGTGGTGGTTTTTGTGGATGGACGTTTTCTTTTGGAAGTGGCTGGTGTGGGTTTCACAGCACTGGATGTAGTGCCATGATCACCAGGAGCAGTGGGCTCAACAACAGAGGTTTTGACAACAGTTGTTGTCTTTGTCCTCTTTGTTTGTGTTTTTGAAACTTTGGACACTTTTGACACTTTTTCTTGGGTGCTTCCACCCAGCATTCGAGTGAAGGTTTCATTAGTTAAGCTTTTCATTTGCATTGCCTCACCCTTTTTGAAAACTTTTTCTGGTAAGGCCTTTTGTAGGATTACACTAAGAATTCTTGGGTAAATTAGAAAAGCATTATTTGACCCAGACTTAATTGCTTTCACATTTGACACTAGGTCCATGAACAATTGTAAGACCCTAACCCGTAAATACGCGATTATCGCCTAATCTTACGAGTTATAGCCTTAACTAAAAACCACTCCCGATTAAAACTTTGATATTTAAGAAAAACTTACACCGTTATAATCAATACACTTTTTTTTTCTTTCTAAACTCATATATTAAGATTTTTGCGTTGCAACGGGAGTATCTTGAATTCTAATGCGGAAGCTTGATGAGTGCTCGGGTGTGTTCGGTTCTTCTCGCGACTTGATCCTTGCTCCGGAACTTCCATCACATATTTACCTAACACCATTTCACAAGAAATGGTTAGTGAGATTGATAATAATGCATTTAGATTAGTGGAAGTATTTATCGTTGAGTATTTGGGTTTAACCAAGAATAAGCAGTATGAGTTTATGAATTTTTTAAAAATTTTCCACCCATATTAGGCCAAGTCAATTATCGCTTAAAATACTTATAACTTTCATGTGTGCACTTTAGAGAAATAGGTCCCATTAACCCGTTTAATGAGACTCGAGAATAATTAACCAAATTCTCAAAACATACATATGAAAATGTTTTCTTATTATATAGAAACCCATATTACACATCCGGTTTCACATGCTTAGTTTCTCCACCAGTTTGGCGATTTATTACCCGAAGGCGCTACTTGCCCCATTATGAGACCTTAAGCCTTTAATTCATGCCTTCTTAAATCATAATAAATACCTGACGGGTCAAAGTTATGACCGAGTACAAGTACCTTGCAAATTCCACTTAATATGCTAGGACAACGCGTGCCCTTTGCCTTTATGCTTACCTGTAGAGGAACAACTCGACAAGGCATCATTAAATTCCGGATTCAAATGGTAATGACTTCCCCATTTGCCCCAATAAATCGTTTGGTCGATTTGACCCATTCTAAACTTGTTCTAAAGGCATCCAAACCTTATATCTTAAGGTTTGTCGCCAAATAAGCCTTTTTTTTTTAGTTATTACCCATTCGTCCCATTATGGATTATAACGTAGGGTCCTTCCTTATTATGTCATTGTCTCATATAATAGGATATCATTCTACACGAATTTACTTATGTGTTTCAGCAGCATTTCGCACCACTTTTATGCAACGTTTCAGCCATGTTTTTGCTGCACTTTAGCGCAGTGTTTTGGCTGCACTTTTGTGCAGCGTTTTAGCAGTGCTTCGCTGCATTTTTCGCAGATTTTTGCTGCATTTTCAGCAGCATTTTTGCCGCATTTTTAGCAGCCTTTTCGCTGCGTTTTTAGCAGCTTTTTGCTGCGTTTTCAGCCTTATTTTTGCTGCATTTTCAACAGCATTTTCGCTGCGTTTTTAGCAGCTTTTTGCTACATTTTCTGCAGCAATTTCGCTGCATTTTCAGCAGTATTCTTGCTGCGTTTTCGCTTCGTTTTTAGCAGCTTTTTGCTGCATTTTCAGCAGCGTTTTACTGCATTTCTGCAGCGTTTTCGCTGTATTCTCAGCAGCGTCTTACCTTCGTTTTTTTTATAAACTAAGAGCGTAAGAAATACTTACATGCATCTATTGAGTTTCCTGCTTGAATTGCATCCATTTGATTCGTTCATTTCCATGCTTTTACCTTGCTTGTCTAGCGACAAACTTCACTATACTCAAGATAAATCATGTTAGTCATTATATCAAATAACTAACTCATTTCATGAGTTTTCACACACCACTTCATTCAAAACTTATATTTGGGTCAGTTTGACTTTTTAAAAGTCAAACTACCCTTTACATGCTTATATGCACTAACATAAGGCAATAGTCCTAATTACGAACTACCCCCTTTTATAAATCATATCAAAATCATTAAGTTTAGTGCACATTTAACTTCCTAATCATCATTAAGTTTCCATTTCACCATATGGTGTGTTTCTCATTACCTTTTAGCCTAGAATTCATGCTTCTAAGGCATACTTATTGCAATCACACAATTTCACACATTGACATTAGCTAGGCATTTCATCAAATGCTTAGTGTGCGTACAACAATCTAAGCAAATGGTACAATTATATCATGCCTACATCAAGTTAGGCTACCTTCAATTTCAACATGCAAATCAACCAATACAAAAGTATCATGCAATACATATAGAGTGTATCTCTAATATATTTCAAGCTAATGTCATAGATTGGTAACCATTTTAGCATAATCAAAGCTACTAATGAAAACCCAAAATCATCATCTTTACAAACTAGCAAATTACTAGTAATTAGCTTATCACTAAACCATTGGAGATGATCAACATCACTTGTAGTCAAGTACTAACACGAATTTAACACAATTTTCTCAAAACCCACTTATGTGGTTCGAAATTTAGATGAATTGGGGGTTAGGGTTCTTACCAAAGGCTTCACCTTTGAAGATTAACCCTCTAGAACACACCCTCCATCTCGCTACCTCAATTTCTTGCATCAATTCTCCCACTTTGGTGTGATTAGGGTTTGGTTGAGGTCCAAGAATCCCTTTTTGGGGCTGAATTCGTATGACCCTTTATGGGTCTTCTTGACAATATTATTTTGGCTAAATAATTACACCAATGGTCCTTCAAGTTTACCCCAATACCCATTTATTATGAAACTTAACTAACCTAGTTAGTTTCTAGTGTTATTCACTTTTATATTTTGATGATAACACTAACAAGGTTATTTCAATTAATAGAGCATAACTCACATTCTTATCATCTAAGCCCCGTTTTATTTTATTCATAAAACGTCTATTTTTACTATTTAATTTAGTTTGCTATTTGTTAATCACGCCTAATAGCGTGATTAAGCGAACAATATTTTTGGGGCGTTACAACTCTACCCCCTTAAAGAGGTTTCGCCCTCGAAACCTTTGTATATATATATATATATATATATATATATATATATATATATATATATATATATATATTAATTCTTTGGCACTATACCCAAGAATTTCATTTCAATCCTGATTTGAACACTGTTCAGTCTAACTCAATCTTGTCAACTACCTTGTAGATAGTAAGCTACGTCTTGGGTTCACGACCCCATTTTACGTGGCTTTAGCATTATAAGTTTACTTACATAAGTTTGTTATTCAGCTTAACACGAGTCCCTCGACTCTTTCGTTTACATAGACATCATTTTATTATGTCCATCTAATTCTTCCCATTACTACATGATCATTCTCTTTTACCTTGGGCTATTTCATTTCATAGCACCCTATTGAAATTTTTCATAGTACTGGTTTCTTTAGCTATCTTTTCCGTAGGCGTTTAGATCATAAGATCGTTTTCCCTACCTACCTATATAAGGTCGGTTTTCCATGTCCAACGACCCAAAATTCCGTTTATTAACATATCAAAGATGTAAACATTAGGGATAGTATTTCCACACATCTTCTAGTAGGGCGTCAATTTACCCCTACTTCTATAATTACTATACACATATTTACTAACATATGTATAGGCAATTATCAACACACATTTTTTTTATTTAGCGTGAGAGTCATACCTGACTCTCGCACCTTATCAATTTCCTTTCTCTTCTATTTTTGGTTTTAACAACCATAGTCCTAAGACCATGATCGTTTTCCATCTATTTTCAACCTTACTAACTATGATCATAAGACTACAATCATTTTCTTTCTATCATGCACCTTAGGGCATCTACCGTGACACCACGATTGTAACATGCATATGCATATATGCCTATGCATTCTATTACTAACAAGTAATTTGTCTTGATTTCCAATACTAACCCGACTTTTTAACATAGCCATTTTCTAACCCCTTGGATTCATCCCCGAATCCAACTACCATCCTTTTTGGTTTGCTAGTATGTTATAACATACTTTGCTTTACACTAACGTTTTCCATTCTTTGGCTAATCCTATTTTAAGAATTCGTCATTTATTGGGTTTCCCTTACCCTTCGTGTTTGTTGTGGGAATTGTTACCGGTTCCTCACATTTTACCCAACCGGATTGCTGGACTCCATGTTTCAAGTATCGCATTCTAAGGTATGATCCATTATGGTTCACCCTATTTATTATTTTATTATTTTTTTAACCTCACACCAAGTGAGTTATCCGGTTTACTATGCTCGGGCTCACCCGTAACATATCTAATTTGTGTCCGGCAAATTGAGCTTGGGTTTTTCCCCCAAATTCCCATTTTGCTAACTCGGTTGGTGGTCATTGCCCCCAACCGACCGTTTAAAGGCTTTTGAGTTTCAGATTTCAAAGCGTTATATATTTAGAACGCTTAGTTTCTAAAAGTCCTTTTTCTGATTTACCGATCTCAATATAAATTGAGGTCGTTTTTCCTTTCATAAAACACGGTGTTGATTGGTCATTACAACGTATTATATCGACTAATATCCTGTTATCACGGTTTGCATTAGATTGTACCGATTATACAATCCAATGTTCTCACAGTTTACACTTTTTCAACCTTAACCCGTGAGTTGAATGATTTACTGATTTATCACGGCCCTAGCCTGCTGTTTATGACATTAATCCAAAAATTTATGACTTATCCGAATGCGATTATGACACACCCTTTGATTAGGGTTCAGTCCCCTTTTACGAAGTTAACCTTCTAAAAAAGTTTGAGTTTAATTATGACTTGACCTTGATTAAGGTCCAAGTCTATTTACGAATTTTAACCAGTTTATGACCCAACCTTAATTAAGGTTCAAGCCTATTTCCGAACTGAATCTGTTTATGACTCGACCTTGATTAAGGTCCAAGTCTGTTTACGAAATGAATCTGTTTATGACTCAACCTTGATTAAGGTTCAAGTCTATTTACGAATTTCGCTTATTTATGACTCAACCTTGATTAAGGTTCAAGTATACCCATATAACAACTCAAGGTAACTCATATCGTATATTGTCCGCTTTGCCCGTCCAACCATATTAGACTGTGACCAAGCTCACGGTTTTGCATTGGCCGCACCCCTGCCGTATTAGACAGTGAGCTACGCCAAACGCTTCAGCATATTGTCATCATTGCTAGCCCAACGTATAAGCTGGTGCCTCGCTCAAGGTTTTACATGGGTCGCATCCCTGCCGTGTTAGACAGTGGACTACGTCCAAACGCGTCCTTCAGAGAAGGAAGGATTTTCCCCCTAACACCTCATACTTACTAAGCCTTTGCTACATAGATTGCAAATGTATTAATTATAAGAAACCCATCGTATCATATGTTTAACACTTACCTGGCCAGGGTAAGTAATTCGCATATAGTACACACAGACTTTTTATAATTAAGGCATCACATCCTATGCAAGCAAATTTTCAGCTCGTGCTTGTGTCCCCTATTTTATTTGGTAAAACCTTTTTCTTGATATATGTTTGATATTTGGTTTTACCTTTACTCGTTTAAAACCAACGATGTGTTTTCGTTTCATAAAACTTTATGTGTTCATATCCATTGATATGACCACTACGCGACTCTAGCATTTCTTAGATTTTAAACGTTAGTTTGGGATGATTACCCCCAACCCGGTTTTGACGTTCAAGTTAAGTTTGTGCATTGATCATTCACTACCGTGAACTATGCACCTTTCCCATTTTGCTCTTTGATTGTGTATGCAATTACCACTCTTCGTGTGATAATTGCCTACTAGTGCACTTACTATGATTTAGGGCGTGTACCTGATTGATACTTGCCCTTATGTTCCTTTTTGTTATCGATCCGTTTGTCTGAGTCGTTACTCGACATGGTCCTTAGTGAGCATACTATTTGTCGTGCTCTCGAACCCTCCACCATCTTGTTGGGTGAATCATTTGATCCCATCTTGATCGAATACAGTGTTCTCATTCCTGTCACATTTACAAAATTCATATGATAAGCAACATGACATCTCATTGATAGTACGCATCATTGGAGTTTTAATACTAGAATATTTGTTACATAAGTGATTCGTTGTTCTATTCAATCCTTGGCTAGGCCCTATGCCACCTAACCGTTTCTTTACCAAGATTTTGAGATAACTTGTTATTTACTTATAACAATCTCCGATCAAACCGGATTGTTATTACGAATATTACTTACTGGATTCCACGGTCAAGTCTCGAACCGAACACCCTCCAACACTTGAGCGCACGGTTTGAGTCCAACTATCCTTCTCGACACTTGGATCCGTCAAACCAATGGCTCTGATACCACTTGTAAGACCCTAACCCGTAAATACGCGATTATCGCCTAATCTTACGAGTTATAGCCTTAACTAAAAACCACTCCCGATTAAAACTTTGATATTTAAGAAAAACTTACACCGTTATAATCAATACACTTTTTTTTTTCTTTCTAAACTCATATATTAAGATTTTTGCGTTGCACCGGGAGTATCTTGAATTCTAATGCGGAAGCTTGATGAGTGCTCGGGTGTGTTCGGTTCTTCTCGCGACTTGATCCTTGCTCCGGAACTTCCATCACATATTTACCTAACACCATTTCACAAGAAATGGTTAGTGAGATTGATAATAATGCATTTAGATTAGTGGAAGTATTTATCGTTGGTATTTGGGTTTAACCAAGAATAAGCAGTATGAGTTTATGAATTTTTTACAAATTTTCCACCCATATTAGGCCAAGTCAATTATCGCTTAAAATACTTATAACTTTCATGTGTGCACTTTAGAGAAATAGGTCCCATTAACCCGTTTAATGAGACTCGAGAATAATTAACCAAATTCTCAAAACATACATATGAGAATGTTTTCTTATTATATAGAAACCCATATTACACATCCGGTTTCACATGCTTAGTTTCTCCACCAGTTTGGCGATTTATTACCCGAAGGCGCTACTTGCCCCATTATGAGACCTTAAGCCTTTAATTCATGCCTTCTTAAATCATAATAAATACTTGACGGGTCAAAGTTATGACCGAGTACAAGTACCTTGCAAATTCCACTTAATATGCTAGGACAACGCGTGCCCTTTGCCTTTATGCTTACTTGTAGAGGAACAACTCGACAAGGCATCATTAAATTTCGGATTCAAATGGTAATGACTTCCCCATTTGCCCCAATAAATCGTTTGGTCGATTTGACCCATTCTAAACTTGTTCTAAAGGCATCCAAACCTTATATCTTAAGGTTTGTCGCCAAATAAGCCTTTTTTTTTAGTTCTTACCCATTCGTCCCATTATGGATTATAACGTAGGGTCCTTCCTTATTATGTCATTGTCTCATATAATAGGATATCATTCTACACGAATTTACTTATGTGTTTCAGCAGCATTTCGCACCACTTTTATGCAACGTTTCAGCCATGTTTTTGCTGCACTTTAGCGCAGTGTTTTGGCTGCACTTTTGTGCAGCGTTTTAGCAGTGCTTCGCTGCATTTTTCGCAGATTTTTGCTGCATTTTCAACTGCATTTTTGCCGCATTTTTAGCAGCCTTTTCGCTGCGTTTTTAGCAGCTTTTTGCTGCATTTTCAGCCTTATTTTTGCTGCATTTTCAGCAGCATTTTCCCTGCGTTTTTAGCAGCTTTTTGCTGCATTTTCAGCAGTATTCTTGCTGCGTTTTCGCTTCGTTTTTAGCAGCTTTTTGCTGCATTTTCAGCAGCGTTTTACTGCATTTCTGCAGCATTTTCGCTGCATTCTCAGCAGCGTCTTACCTTCGTTTTTTTTATAAACTAAGAGCGTAAGAAATACTTACATGCATCTATTGAGTTTCCTGCTTGAATTGCATCCATTTGATTCGTTCATTTCCATGCTTTTACCTTGCTTGTCTAGCGACAAACTTCACTATACTCAAGATAAATCATGTTAGTCATTATATCAAATAACTAACTCATTTCATGAGTTTTCACACACCACTTCATTCAAAACTTATATTTGGGTTAGTTTGACTTTTTAAAAGTCAAACTACCCTTTACATGCTTATATGCACTAACATAAGGCAATAGTCCTAATTACGAACTACCCCCTTTTATAAATCATATCAAAATCATTAAGTTTAGTGCACATTTAACTTCCTAATCATCATTAAGTTTCCATTTCACCATATGGTGTGTTTCTCATTACCTTTTAGCCTAGAATTCATGCTTCTAAGGCATACTTATTGCAATCACACAATTTCACACATTGACATTAGCTAGGCATTTCATCAAATGCTTAGTGTGCGTACAACAATCTAAGCAAATGGTACAATTATATCATGCCTACATCAAGTTAGGCTACCTTCAATTTCAACATGCAAATCAACCAATGCAAAAGTATCATGCAATACATATAGAGTGTATCTCTAATATATTTCAAGCTAATGTCATAGATTGGTAACCATTTTAGCATAATCAAAGCTAATAATGAAAACCCAAAATCATCATCTTTACAAACTAGCAAATTACTAGTAATTAGCTTATCACTAAACCATTGGAGATGATCAACATCACTTGTAGTCAAGTACTAACACGAGTTTAACACAATTTTCTCAAAACCCACTTATGTGGTTCGAAATTTAGATGAATCGGGGGTTAGGGTTCTTACCAAAGGCTTCACCTTTGAAGATTAACCCTCTAGAACACACCCTCCATCTCGCTACCTCAATTTCTTGCATCAATTCTCCCACTTTGGTGTGATTAGGGTTTGGTTGAGGTCCAAGAATCCCTTTTTGGGGCTGAATTCGTATGACCCTTTACGGGTCTTCTTGACAATATTATTTTGGCTAAATAATTACACCACTGGTCCTTCAAGTTTACCCCAATACCCATTTATTATGAAACTTAACTAACCTAGTTAGTTTCTAGTGTTATTCACTTTTATATTTTGATGATAACACTAACAAGGTTATTTCCATTAATAGAGCATAACTCACATTCTTATCATCTAAGCCCCGTTTTATTTTAGTCATAAAACGTCTATTTTTACTATTTAATTTAGTTTGCTATTTGTTAATCACGCCTAATAGCGTGATTAAGCGAACAATATTTTTGGGGCGTTACAACAATCCCTGGGAAAGATTGAAGTCAGAGTTTGACAACATGGCATAACCCAGATATTGCATCCTTAATGGGATTTCATTGAAGGATGTGGACTTAGCAGAGACACATAGAAGAAGGGTATGGAAGAAAAATTTCATGACTGGTGGGAAAAACTTTTTGAAAAGAGTTGACCCAGTCATCTGACCATCATACCCTCGTTCTTGAAACTCAGTGTGAAGCTCTGTTTTTGTGAAGGAGTCCTTACCTGCCAGGTCATTTAGTGAGAAGGTTGTGGATATGATTTCAGGGGTAATGACGACACTTGTTTCTCCAATTTTGGAAATAATGGAAGTAGGCTTTTTGTCTTGTAATAAGAACTCATCATTCAACCAGAACTCTTGGAGAGTATCAATGTAGATGGGAGCGTCAGCGGTTAAGATGGGTAGATATTTGGAATTTAGAAGAATGTCAATGGTGGAATGGAATGATGTGTTATCATCTGTTTTAACCAGATATGGGAGACAATTGTGAGTGGCTTTGGCTTGAAGATCCATTTTAATGGATTCCGAAGGTGAAAATGAATGAAATCTGATTGAGGGTTTGAGAATGGAGAAGGCGGTTTCAGTATTTTGAATACAATGAGACAGTGTAACATCTGTTGTGGTAAAACAGGGTTTTTATAGGCTTAGGAGAAACCGCTGATGTGGCCAAAACTCTGCTTGTAAGAGCAGACGTGGCAAACATCTGATGGATAAAGCATCTGGTGGGAAACAGCTGTTTTTGGCAAACAGCTGATGCAAACAACAGTTGTTTTTTTATCATTATTGGAAATACATATATATATATATATATTATAGATATGAATAATAAAACAGTTGTTTTATCTGATCAGAGGTTTGAAACAGATTTTTCAACCAGAAAGCTATTTTTTAAGGAGAAATTTTGATTTTCTGAAACATTTTAATGCTTAAAAAAACAGTTTTGTTTGTTTAATCCATGTTTAACATACCAATTATAGAAATCAGATTTGTAAAGGTAGATGTGTCTAAGGCTTTTGTCAACACATCTGCCAACTGATCCTCTGTTGGAACATGGTGCAGAGAAATCAAACCTTTTTCATAGCTGTCTCTGACAAAATGATGTCTGATGTCAATGTGTTTGGTAGTGGAATGAGAGACTGGATTCTTGATGATATTTTCAGCAGCTTGACTATCCAACATAAGTGGAGTCTGTAGTGCAGTTATCCCAAAATCCAGTAATTGATTTTGAAGCCACATGAGTTGGGCTGTACAGCTTGCAGCAGCAATGTATTCAGCTTCAGCTATTGAGGTTGAAACAGCTGCCTGCTTTTTGCTTTGCCAGGAGACTAAGGCATTCCCTAGAAATTGGCACCCTCCTGATGTGGACTTTCTTGTGGTGTGACAGCCAGCAAAATCACTATCTGAATAACCTGAAAGCTCAATGTTTCCATTAGCAGGATACCAGATACCAAGTGTGGGAACACCTTTGAGGTATCTGAATATCCTTTTCACAGCAATAAGGTTTGACTTTCTGGGTGAAGCCTGGGATCTTGCACAGACACAGGTAGCAAACATAATGTCTGGCCTAGATGCAGTTAAGTACAGTAAAGACCCAATCATGCATCTATAATGTGTTTGATCAACCAGTTCATCCTTGTCATCTATAGTGAGTAGCTTGACTGTACTCATGGGTGTACTACATGGCTTACAATCATTCATCTCAAATCTGGTTAATAAATTCTTTACATATTTGTTTTGGTGAATGAATGTGCCATTTTGCAGTTGTTTCACTTGAAGACCAAGGAAACACTGAAGTTCACCCATGGCACTCATCTCAAACTCTGCTGTCATGAGTTTTCTGAACTCTTCACACATTTGGTTACATGTGGATCCAAAAATGATGTCATCCACATATATTTGAACAATCATTAAGTTTTTCCCTTTCCATTTTAAAAATAAAGTTTTGTCAATTTTACCTCTTGTGAAGCAATGGATAAGAGAAATGTGGAAAGAGTTTCATACCAGGCCCTTGGTGCTTGTTTGAGTCCATACAGAGCTTTGTTGATCTTGTAGACATAGTCAGGATGGAATGTGTCTTCAAAACCAGGTGGTTGACATACATAGACTTCCTCCTGAATTTTGCCATAAAGGAAAGCACATTTGATGTCCATCTGATACACCTTTATGTTGTGGTTGACAGCAAAGGCTAAAAATAGTCTGATGGCTTCTAGTCTTGCTACAGGAGCAAAAGTTTCATCATAATCTATTCCTTCTTCTTGTCTGAAGCCTTGAACCACAAGCCTGGCTTTATTCTTGACAACAATACCCCTTTCATCAGTTTTGTTTTTGAAGACCCACTTTGTTCCTATAGGACAAACATCCTTAGGTAATGGTACAAGCTCCCATACTTGTTGTCTTTTAAACTGAAGGAGTTCTTCTTGCATTGCTTCTACCCAACTGTTGTCTTTCAGTGCCTCTAGGTACTTGACAGGTTGTGTGAGAGATAGGAAACCTGCAAAAAGACAGATATTGGAGGATTGGCTTCTTGTGAGCACACCCTCTCTGATGTTGCCAATGATCTGGTCTGGTGGATGAGCTCTTAAGTAGATAAGATCTCCCTGATATGGTATGATGGCATTTTGAGGTGAAGGACAGAGGTTTGGTGACTCTGTTGATGTAACATCTGTTTGTACTTCTGTAGTGCCATCAGATGTTTGGAATGGTAGTGGGGGAATGGGTCCAAGTGGTGTAAAACTGGACTGACTTTTGTCAACAGATGATTGTTCAGTGGTTGTGAGAGGTGAAACTGTCACACCCTCAAAATCCACTTGCGGAGTTTTACCGCGAGGCGCATGACAAACCAGGATCCAAGTCAACGATCACAATAAACAAGTCTAAATGAACATATGCAATTTCAAAAACATAGTTTAAATCTCCAATTACAGCGGAAGCTTATTCTCAAAACATAATCCAAAAGTAAACCAAATTATTCAATGTTTGAAAACCATGCAATCCTAACTAGACGTCGTGCAGACGCGTGCGCCCTAGTTCCATAGTGCTACCTTAGCGACCTGAGAAAACATGTAAGAGTTTACGTCAGCACAAAAATGCTGGTGAGTTTACAGGTTTTGAAATCAAAGTATCAAGTTCAACCTGCCCATACTATATTAATTTGCAAACCAAAGTACGCTAGCTAGGCGTATATTTATTACGTCTACGATTGGAAAACCATTACTAACTCGCAAACCAGATGTTGTGCCCGAATAGTAAACCTGTTCCTGTTTGAGACAATATGCACTCGCCCGGCCCTCCAAGCCGACGAGCGGGGTTGGTCATTCCCAATAGATCTATTCACATTTCCCCGTTGTGCTAACCCGCACATTCATGGTTTCCCCCGGGACTTCCAAAGATCGTATAGTAAACCATAGAAACCCATAGTATGACAGTTGTTACCAAAACATAAGTTTAACACATGTTTTCTCCCCCAAAAAGTGAAACCAGTTAAAAGAGGGGCCATAAACTCACCTTAGGTTGCGTTACTTCGAAATACGAATAATATCAGCAAGCTATGCTAGCCCCGTAAAGCGGCGACCTAACATATGACAGTTACAAGTACTTAGACTAATAACCCGTAGGTTAGTTAGTCCCTAGATGTCCAGACCATAACCAAGTTCGTTTGAAAACACCGTGACTGTTAAATTAACCCAATGTACAAGACTCGACATCCCATTGGTGACCCGAGACTCCCCGTGTTATACTTGTACTCACAAACATACAATCATGCAATCACACTTAACATACGTTAAAGTCCAACAAGTTGTAGCACGTAGTTCAAGTATCACATAAACAAGTTCGAACACATGTTACCAAGCTATTAGGTATGTTACGGGGTTCCTAGCATGTTCCTAGGTGTCAAATCGGGTCTCGAAATGCTAAATTACACTTACAACAGCAGTACAGGCGATTAGGAAAAGTCAACTAGTGATTACGTGGGTCAACAGGCATTTAGGAATGCTAATCGCCTATACTATAGGCGATTAGGGATATATGGTATGCAATTTAGGAGTTTATAGGCGATTACGTCGTAAAGCATGCAATTCAGGGCTTAACTAGCATTTAGGATCGTAAATGCATGAAGTAAAGGCAATTAGGCCCTATTCCCCTATACTATAGGCGAATAGGAACACTTATCAGGCGAATAGCCTCCTATTCGCCTATAGTATAGGCGAATAGGATCCCTATTCGCCTTTATCCCAGTTGTTCCAGTTTTTCGCGCGTTTAACACTCCAAATCAGATCCAGAATGTGTGTAAACATCAAATATCAATCAAACAACCATATCAAACATATTTTAATCAAAATCCTTCGTTTAACCTCGTTCCATCAGCCCTGCATGCAACCATGTATCCCAAAAACAATACATATAGCATGAAATATCACATTAACATGCATAACCCTAACCCTAATGAACAATTACTCAGATTTCATCAACATGCTATCATTATTAATCTGTAACTACCTTAACATCATGTTACCAATCCTTCTTGAACCATAAAAACCCTATCTTTTAATCATAAACCCACATACAACAAGCATAATAGTTAGAATCCAATTAACAACGATTATTAACGAATTTCAGAAAACATTTACGTTTATAAACAGGTCTGGACCATTAGGGATTTAATAAAAACATTATTAGAGATTGCATGAATGAAAACCACACCTTAGATTTGTGATAGATTGATATAATAGGCTTGAAATCTTGTGTTTTGATCCAAAATCGTGTTCCAGAGGTTGTGTGTGTGTTGGGACGAGTTGTGGGACGACTAGGGTTGTTATAATGAAGTTTAGGAGGTCAAGTATTGTATTTATAGGCGTTTTTAGTCGTCCAGCACGTTATAGGCAATTACGCAGCAGTATCAGGCGAATAGGGTTGCTAATCGCCTACCCTATAGGCGATTAGCCTTCTATTCGCCCCTACATATATCCTATTCGCCCCCTATAGGCGATTAGGCCTCCCTACTCGCCTATAGGGGTTGGTTCTGTGTATTTTGCGCGTTAAACCCCGTTTTAACATATGTTAATACATTTTCACATACCGACAAGTCACATAATGATTGTAAACACATAATACTTGCAAACAAACATATTCACACTCGTTCACCAATTCCCGGGACTCGAGACTTGTATGTTCCCTATGCTCTGACGATTCTACGAATCGTCACCCTTTGTACACTTGGTTAAGGACTGACATCTAATGAGCCTCTAGACTAACATCTAATGATCCTCTATACCAAACTAACAGTTCCCGAACCGTAACACGACTCAACTAACCCAGTTAAGTATAATATACGCGTGACTCGCTAAGGTAGACTTTCATCTAGACAGCGTTGTTAACCAGAATTTGCCGGGTGTCACATCATCCCCACGTTAAAAGAATTTTCGTCCCGAAAATTGCACAAGTACCAAAAGGAATAACAAAAGAACAGACAAAAGATAGAAACCAAAAATGAGATTTACCCGAGTTGTCACATCATCCCCACGTTAAAAAGGAATCTCGCCCCGAGATTCATTCAGCAGCAGTGGTAACATATCTCGATTCGAACGCTTCCTTAGGAAAGAGATGAGGATACTTAGACTTCATCTGATCCTCCTGTTCCCAAGTGTACTCTGGTCCCCGGTTCGAGTTCCAGTGAACCTTCACAATACGAATCTTGCTATGACGTAGGCTACGAATCTTGTAGTCAAGGATCTCAACAGGTTCCTCCACAATCCGAAGACGATCATCCACCTTGATCTCTTCCAGTGGAACAATAAGAGACTCGTCAACCAGACACTTCTTCAGGTTGGACACATGGAAGACGTTATGTACATTGCCGAGCTCCGTCGGTAAATCAAGACGATATGCTACCGGTCCAATCCGTTCTAGTATTGTAAATGGACTGACATATCAAGGGTTGAGTTTGCCACGCTTCCCAAAGCGTATGACGCCCTTCCACGGTGAAACTTTCAGAAGTACCTTGTCATCAACTTGGAATTCCAATGGCTTGCGACGCTGATCAGCATAACTCTTTTGTCGATCCCGTGCCGCTGCCAACCGGTTACGAATCTGTACGATCTTTTCCGAAGTTTCGTACACTAGCTTAGGCCCAGTGAGTTGACTCTCACCCACCTCAGCCCAACAAAGAGGAGATCGGCATTTCCGCCCGTACAGTGCCTCGAACGGAGCTGCCTTGATGCTCGTGTGGTAACTGTTGTTGTAAGAGAATTCTACTAACGGTAGGTGAGCTTCCCAACCCTTGCCAAAATCGATCACACATGCTCGCAGCATGTCCTCTAAGGTTTGGATCGTGCGTTCACTTTGACCGTCAGTCTGTGGGTGATAAGCCGTACTCATGTCCAGCTGGGTACCCAAAGCCTTGTGCAAAGATTTCCAGAAGGGAGAAGTAAAGTGGGAGTCACGATCCGAAATAATAGAAACCGGCACCCCGTGCTTAGAAACAACTTCCTTCAGATAAAGACGAGCCAAACGATCCATGGTGTCGGTCTCCTTAATAGCGAGAAAATGGGCTGATTTCGTCAACCGATCAACAATCACCCATATCTTATCATTCCCGCTCGGTGACTTAGGGAGTTGCGTGACAAAATCCATTGTAATCCATTCCCATTTCCACTCCGGAATTTTAGGTTGTTGCAAGAGACCCGACGGTTTCTGGTATTCCACCTTGACCTTAGCACAGGTCAAGCATTTGCTCACGTATGAGGCTATATCCGACCTCATGTTTGGCCACCAGTAAAGCACCTTCAGATCTTGGTACATCTTATCCGAACCAGGATGAATAGAATACCGGGATTTGTGAGCCTCATCTAAGACAAGCTCCGGAAGTCCCCCGAATAAAGGAACCCATATGCGTTCTGCGAAGTAGTGCAGGCCATCAGGCCTTCGCTCGAGGTGCTTGTCGGCACCGTGCATAGTCTCAGCTTTAAGGTTTTCCTCCTTCAAAGCTTCTAACTGAGCAGAACGGAGTTGGTCAGGTAGAGAGGAATGAATGGTGAGCTGCAACGCCCGAACGCGACGAGGATTAATTGATTCCTTCCTGCTCAAGGCGTCTGCTACTACATTCGCCTTGCCAGGATGGTACTTAATGGCGCAATCATAGTCGTTCAGGAGTTCAATCCAACGACGCTGTCGTATGTTCAAATGTTGTTGGTCGAAAATATGTTGAAGACTCTTGTGATCGGTGTAGATGGTGCATTTGGTACCGTACAAGTAATGTCTCCAAATTTTCAACGCGAAAACCACTGCACCCAACTCCAAGTCATGGGTGGTGTAGTTCTTTTCGTGCACCTTGAGTTGACGAGAAGCGTACGCAATCACTTTCTCGCGTTGCATCAACACGCAACCGAGACCATGAATTGAAGCATCACAGTAAACAACGAAATCATCAGGGCCTTCAGGTAAGGACAAAATAGGAGCAGAACAAAGTTTAGACTTCAGTTCTTGAAATGCCGACTCTTGGGGTTCACCCCAGTCGAATTTTCTATCCTTCTGAGTAAGAGTGGTGAGGGGTTGAGCGATCTTCGAGAACCCCTTAATGAAACGACGATAGTAGCCCGCAAGGCCTAGAAATTGCCGCACCTCAGTTGGCGTCTTTGGTGCTCCCCAGTCCTTGATCGCTTCAATCTTAGCTGGATCGACATGAATTCCTAGTTCATTAACCACATGTCCTAGGAACTGAACTTCGCGTAACCAAAAGTCACACTTTGAGAACTTAGCGTAAAGTTGTTCCCGTCGCAAAAGTTCCAAAACCAAACGCAGGTGTTCCTCGTGTTCGGTCTTGTTCTTGGAGTAAATCAGGATGTCATCAATAAACACGATGACGAACTTGTCAAGATATGGTTTGCAAACGCGGTTCATCAAATCCATGAAAACCGCCGGTGCGTTTGTGAGACCGAAAGGCATGACCAAGAATTCGAAATGGCCATAACGTGTACGAAAGGCAGTCTTTGCAACGTCAGCTTCCCTTACGCGCAACTGGTGATAACCGGACCTCAAATCAATCTTAGAGTAGTAGCTAGAACCCTGGAGTTGGTCGAATAGATCATCAATACGTGGAAGAGGATAACGGTTCTTGATGGTCACTTTGTTCAATTCTCTGTAATCCACACATAATCGAAAACTTCCATCTTTCTTCTTAACGAACAGAATCGGGGCTCCCCAAGGGGAAGAACTTGGTCTAATGAAACCCTTGTCCAAGAGTTCCTGTAACTGGCTAGACAATTCCTGCATCTCGGGAGGTGCAAGACGGTAGGGGGCCCGAGCAATAGGAGCAGCCCCTGGTACAAGATCAATACCGAACTCAACCTGACGATGGGGAGGAAGACCAGATAAATCATCGGGAAATACATCAGGAAACTCGCGTACAACAGGAATATCGTCGATCTTCTTCTCATCGGTAGAGGAAACAGATAAAAGTGCCAAAAGGGCCGAATAACCGTACACAGAAAGGAATTCTCCATCAGGAAGGGGAATCCGAATAATCTTGTCGTAACAAATGATCTCCGCGCGATACGAAGACAACCAATCCATGCCTACAACAACGTCAAAACTACCCAAAGGTACTGGCATAAGGTCGATGGGGAACGACAAACCCGACAATTCTAGTTGACACTCCCGAAGGATACAAGTAGCTTCAATCTTTTTACCGTCAGCCAACTCAATTATATACTTAGCCTCTAATGGTACGGGCACTACATCTAGCAGTCGACTAACTTCCATGGATATAAAACTTTTATCGGCACCGGAATCAAATAAAACACTAACATAGCGATTATTGAGAAGGAACGTACCGGTGACTGTGTCAGGATCCTGTCTAGCCTCAGCGGCTCCAATGACGAAGGCACGTGCATTCCTGCCACCGCCCCCGTTGTTCCCGTTACCGTTTCTCGCATCCCCGCCCTGCTTCAGTTTCGGGCACTCTTTCTTGTAATGCCCAGTCTCCCCACAGTTGTAACATCCCTGCCTTCCCGTAGTTCCTTGAGTAGTAGGAGCCGAGTTAGTAGTTGGGGCCTGGGTCGATGGAAGTGTCGCCCGACAGTCTTTGGCAAAATGCCCAAGTCGCTGACAGCGATGGCAACGATTACGGTCGCAGTACCCCTGATGATGACGCCCACACTTGTTGCATTTAGGTAATTTTCCCGCATAACCACCCTGTTTGTTACCAGAAGAAGAACCCCCGCTATCGAATCTCTTACCCTGCTGTGCTGGCACAGATCCTTTCCCCTCATTATCCCATTTACGCTTGTTATTCTCCGGGGCCTTGACAGTCGAACCCTTAGCAGGCAAGATACCCTCATTAACCTTCAAGTTTGTCATCCTGTGAGCCGATCGGACCACCTCTGAGTATGTAGGAAGATTCCCCGCAGCCACCAATCCTGCGATCTCTGGTACTAGCCCCGAGATATAGTGTTCAATCCTCCTGTATTCTAGCACATGCAGATCAGGACACAGCACTGCCAACTCATTATGCCTTACCGTATACTTTTCAATCTCTGACCCGGTCATCTTGAGGTTCCACACCTCATGCTCTAGCTTCTGAACTTCTTCCCTAGGACAGTACTCTCGCTTCAGTAGTTGGACGAAATTTTCCCAAGGCATAGCATACGCCTCCCCTATACCCATATTCTGGGTGATATTGTTCCACCAGGTCAAAGCAACATCCTGGAATAACGCAGCAGCATACTTGACTCGATCCTCTGGGAGACAGTTGCACATCAGAAACACTGACTCCACCTTTTCCAGCCACCTGAGCAAGCTCACCGCACCCTCAGTGCCAGAGAATTCCTGGGGCTTACAGTCCCGAAACATCTTGTAGGTACACATAGGTGGGGGTGGGTTAACAGGACCACCTGAAATGAAACGCATGAGAAACCACTAAGAATGTAAACAAGGTTCACTAATGAGGCAAAAGTGGATAAATCAACTTACCACCACCATTGTGCCCTAACTGAAAGGCAGCTTGCAGTAAGTTGTTCAGATCTTCCTGTGATAGGTTTACACCTCCACGACCACCACCACCACCGCGACCACCACCACGCCCACCATTGCGACCACCTCCACGTCCTCCTCGTACTCCAGACATGATTCTGACAGAAAGAACGAGAAAATTTAGTTTCACAGCTAATGGTAACCACTAGCATTCACAAGATCAAAGCTAGATCCAACTCAGGACTATCCATTCAAACCCAGAGCTCACTAGGGCTTTCATGCATTTCGGTTTATGATTTTGTGTGCACCCAAAATGATAAACCGCTCTACATGGTCCTCCAAGTGTTCTCCTAGTTCAAAGTTCAAATCACCGAACATAGACTCTTAGCTATACACCGTAATGCTACGGTAGTTTGTGGCAAGTGTTTCTATTGGAGTATGAAAGGGAGATGTCCGAGCCTTGGACAAATCTCAAGAGTACACGATTTACCCCAATATACCACATTGCCTAGAAAGCAAGTAGCCCGACATAAGATAGAACGGATGATGTAACATAGGAAGGTCAGATGATTTAGAGACACCCCGACAAGCCCATACGTAATCCACCATAATGTTTAGTACTATGTGATCGTCTAGTGTGTGCGACTCGGCTATAGACTAGACTCTACATGCAGTCCTAGTTCACTATAACCATTGGCTCTGATACCAATTTGTCACACCCTCAAAATCCACTTGCGGAGTTTTACCGCGAGGCGCATGACAAACCAGGATCCAAGTCAACGATCACAATAAACAAGTCTAAATGAACATATGCAATTTCAAAAACATAGTTTAAATCTCCAATTACAGCGGAAGCTTATTCTCAAAACATAATCCAAAAGTAAACCGAATTATTCAATGTTTGAAAACCATGCAATCCTAACTAGACGCCGTGCAGACGCGTGCGCCCTAGTTCCATAGTGCTACCTTAGCGACCTGAGAAAACATGTAAGAGTTTACGTCAGCACAAAAATGCTGGTGAGTTTACAGGTTTTGAAATCAAAGTATCAAGTTCAACCTGTCCATACTATATTAATTTGCAAACCAAAGTACGCTAGCTAGGCGTATGTTTATTACGTCTACGATTGGAAAACCATTACTAACTCGCAAACCAGATGTTGTGCCCGAATAGTAAACCTGTTCCTGTTTGAGACAATATGCACTCGCCCGGCCCTCCAAGCCGACGAGCGGGGTTGGTCATTCCCAATAGATCTATTCACATTTCCCCATTGTGCTAACCCGCACATTCATGGTTTCCCCCGGGACTTCCAAAGATCGTATAGTAAACCATAGAAACCCATAGTATGACAGTTGTTACCAAAACATAAGTTTAACACATGTTTTCTCCCCCAAAAAGTGAAACCAGTTAAAAGAGGGGCCGTAAACTCACCTTAGGTTGCGTTACTTCGAAATACGAATAATATCAGCAAGCTATGCTAGCCCCGTAAAGCGGCGACCTAACATATGACAGTTACAAGTACTTAGACTAATAACCCGTAGGTTAGTTAGTCCCTAGATGTCCAGACCATAACCAAGTTCGTTTGAAAACACCGTGACTGTTAAATTAACCCAATGTACAAGACTCGACATCCCATTGGTGACCCGAGACTCCCCGTGTTATACTTGTACTCACAAACATACAATCATGCAATCACACTTAACATACGTTAAAGTCCAACAAGTTGTAGCATGTAGTTCAAGTATCACATAAACAAGTTCGAACACATGTTACCAAGTTATTAGGTATGTTACGGGGTTCCTAGCATGTTCCTAGGTGTCAAATCGGGTCCCAAAATGCTAAATTACACTTACAACAGCAGTACAGGCGATTAGGAAAAGTCAACTAGTGATTACGTGGGTCAACAGGCATTTAGGAATGCTAATCGCCTATACTATAGGCGATTAGGGCTATATGGTATGCAATTTAGGAGTTTATAGGCGATTACGTCGTAAAGCATGCAATTCAGGGCTTAACTAGCATTTAGGATCGTAAATGCATGAAGTAAATGCAATTAGGCCCTATTCCCCTATACTATAGGCGAATAGGAACACTTATCAGGCAAATAGCCTCCTATTCGCCTATAGTATAGGCGAATAGGATCCCTATTCACCTTTAGCCCAGCTGTTCCAGTTTTTCGCGCGTTTAAACAGTCATTCGTTTCATGGTCGGTCCCTTTGTGATAGGCACAATATTTGGGTTTATCTTGGGATGATGATTCTTTCAATGGGCGTGGAGTGTTAAGCTTCAAATCTTCAGACTCCAATATTTGGAGTGGCGTTTTCGTCAAATCTGGGTATTCGAATTTGGGCCTCGACGAGCCTTCTCCTCTCCCCACGAACGTGTCCTGGGATCTTTCAGATCTTCGTCTGTCATCTCTTCGATCCTCCCGGCTATCGTTCCGGGAGTACGGATGTCTCTCCGATCTTCCTTTGTTTTTGGAGCCTTGGTGTTCCCGGGGGCCTTCAGAGTTTTTTGCAGCGTCTTGCTTCTTTCGCACGGCGTGGTTCATGGCTATGGATTTTTCTTGCTTTACATAGGCCTTCGCGATGGTCATCATCTCGTCCATGGTCTGTGGGTAACCTGTTGGGCCGTGCAGTTTTCGTAGCAGACCATCATCATTCACCCCCATAGTGAAGGCGGTGCATGCCAATTCCTCCGTGAGGCCCGGGATCTGCAATCTTTCTTTGTTAAACCGAATTATGAAATGTTCCATTGATTCGTTGTCTCTCTGCCGTATGTGCATCACCTCGTCTCTGTACTTGGTGTGCCTTCTCTGCTGGCTGAATTGTTGTGAAAATCCTTTCACGATTTCTTTCCAGTTGGACACGGAGCCCGTCGGCAGGCTATCCCACCAGACCCGTGCCGCCCCGACGAGGGTCTGGACAAACATGTGACACCAGGCTGGAATGGGCCAATCTTTGGAGCGTCCTGCCGACTCAAAGATGCTCAGATGATCATCCGGGTCCCCGGTTCCGTCGTATTTTCCCACAGTTGACGGCAACTTCAGATTCTGAGGAAGAGGAGCGTTGGCTATTCGGGTGGTGAACTTCGAGTATGTGACCATGGCCGGGGGTCGATAGGGGCGAGTCAAATCTTCATCATCCCCTTCTTCCCCGTGGTCAGGAGCCCGGGCGTATGTCGCGTCTTGTCTCCCGGGTTGGGATGCCTGGGGCAGCGGTTGACTCGGGGCTGGTGTGTCTCCATATGACAGTCTTGTTCCTGCTCCCCCGAGGAATGTTTCTCTGTCTTGTCTGGTCGACTGGGTGGTGTTTCCCAGCCCTGTTGGTGCGGGTTGGGCCGGTGGATACATGTAGGGAAAGGTGTACGGGTAAGGACTTCCCGCCACAGGAGGATACATATACCCATAAGGAGGTATTCGGAACTGCGGGAAGTATGATGGATTTCCGGGAGTGACCGGAGAGTATAGTGGCATCGAGGCGGATGCCACCGATGCATTCATCGCGGCTGAGAACAGAGGTAAGCTTGACACTGCCGCCATCCATGACGTGACCACTGGAGTGGATGAATTCCCCATGACTGCTACAGACGTCGTGATCGGTCTAGAGTAAGTGTTGGCTGGGGTCGGCCCAGCGAACGATGGCGCGGAGACGACTGATATCACAGGAGGTACAGATTGAAACCTGTTTTGTGCCATCAGGAGAGACACAAATCCCGGGGGCTATTCCATCAGAATTTCTTTGTCAATGTGCTCTGGTGACTGGCGATCCTCTCCCGGCCTTTCCAGGACTTCGGACGTGAACCCGCGTTGAGCTGCATTGTTTGTCATCATTCTATTCGAGTGGGAAAGATACCTTTCTGCCTTGTTTCCGTCCCACGGATGGCGCCAATGAAGAAGTAAGAACCTGTGTAATGCTCTGAATCTTCTGGTTGATACAGAAAGGGACCTTTCCAAGTTCGCCCAAAGATGATGATGGAGATGATTCCTACAAAACAAAATACCGTTAGGACTCGCCACAGGATTGGGGGTAACCCTGTGACCACCCTCCGGCGTGAGAATAAGTATCTGTTTTCTAAGAAAGAATGTAGTATGTAATGAGAGTAGAGATAGTGATGGTCTTCCTTTACCTTTCATTCTCCTTTTATAGTTGATGTCTACCGACGAGAAGAGACAATTCCTGCATGATTGTTTCCTCGTTGATTTTGCCTTATGACCAGCCTCGTATTAATTGTGTTTGACTGATTATATTGACCGCTTTGACTCTCTAGAGTTGGTGGGCCTTTCTTTATTGGGCTTGTGTTTTTGTGGTATGGGCCAGGTTTATCTGGGCCCTACCTCGTCAGGTACATAGCCGAATGTTAAGCCGTTAGTATTTTAATTAATTATTATAAAATGGTAATTTTTTAAACGAAAAATTTAGATCACTGATGAATCGCTTGAGTATCATTGTGCCACCAACGAAACTACTATGCCCGATCATATCTATCTCCACTAGGCAATAATGACTATACACCGATTCAGGAGGAACCCTGTTAAATATGTGAAAACCCTCTTGCAGGAATCAAATTCAGGACCAAATGGTCGATAAGCCTTATCTAACCCCCAAGATGCCACTACGCTATAATGTCGTCATCTTCATCATCATTATCATCATCATACTCAGTTAATCCCACCTATAGCAAAGCTAAGGTAGGGTCTGAGGAGGGTAAAATGTAGACAGCCTTACCTCTACCCCTAAGAATGCTGCTTCCAGTGAGACCCCCAGCTCGATGTGGTTTGGTATCAAGCCTTGGAAATAAGGCACAGAGCACATAGCAATCGAGACAAACCAAGTCGTTGCATGTACCCCTTTGTCTTTTGGCTATCTACGCCACCACATGATGCATAATTAACTGTCCGTCGTTTTTAACGTTATTTTCACGAAATTAGTAAATAACGTTAAAACTAGTGCAACTTTACTTTTGCCCCCCCCCAAGAACCACACATATATACATTATGCGCTATAATGTCAAGGGCTTATCAAATGGTAACTAAGATTACCTTGTGTATCAATTAGTTAAGAACCTAATTTAAAAATGTTATTCTTGCGTCATAAGACCTCTTTCCTTTACATAGGTAATTACTATATATTAATAAACCAACTTAATGAATAGTACTTCAAAATGAATAGTACTTATATTAATATTTTATTTATATTATTATTTTATTTAAAAACTTTATTATATTATATATTATTAATATATTATATTATATACTATTAATATATTATACCGATCTCGACAATACCGATATCGAACGGTACGGTACCGGTATGGTTTTGGTATTTTACCTTAAAATACCGATACCACCGAAACCATTATTTTATTTAAAAACTTTATTATATTATATATTATTAATATATTATATTATATTATATTATATTATATTATATTATATTATATTATATTATATTATATTATATTATATTATATTATATTATATTATATTATATTATATTATATTATATTATATTATATTATATTATATTATATTATATACTATTAATATATTATATCGATCTCGACAATACCAATACCGAACGGTACGGTACCGGTATGGTATCGGTATTTTACCTTAAAATACCGATACCACCGAAACTGAAAATCCATAAATATGGGTACAGATACCGATTCCGAAACCACTCGGTTCGGTACGGTATCGGGATCGGGACGGGATGGGATCGGTATTCGGCCTTGTATGCTCATCCCTAATTAATATATATTATATTAAATACTATTATTTTATTCAAAAACTTTTTATACCGATCCCAACAATACCGATACCGAACGGTATATCAATAATATGCCACATATGAATGTAAAAATATATTATTATAGTAGTAACATAAATGTACACACTGGTGAACGTCAGAAAAGGGTCAGATGAAGTTCAGACAGGTCAACTGAATGTCAGAACCAGATCAGATTGTCAGATAGAGATTAGAACAGGTTCAAATACTAATAGACATATGAGACAAAGATAACACGTATCTGACTGACATGCAGGTAATGTAATTTTGACGTCAGAAAAGGGTCAGACAGACGTCAGATAATGTCAGACAAACATCAGAAAAGGGTCAGATGAAGTTCAGACAGGTCAACTGAATGTCAGAACCAGATCAGATCAATGTTAGAAAATTTCCAGATAGAGATCAGACCAGGTTCAGATACTAATAGACATATGAGACAGAGATAACACGTATCTGACTGACATGCAGGTAATGTAATTTTAACCTAATTGTAAAGCTGTGAGCTCCTCCTCCATAGCAGTGACTGTTTTCGGATATATGTGATTATGCAACATGATTTAGCTAGGGAATTCTTATCATAATCAATAGTTGACAACGTATGAAGTGTTGGATTAATTGTATGTTGTAGCGAATTCGATCAATCAGTTATCATTTTTGGCTGACGTGATTGTGAAATTGTTTACAATAATGAGCGAACATGTTGGTTCTTCTGTTGTCACAGTTATAGCTCCATAATGAGCGAATAGGTTATTCGGTAACCCTCTGTATCCGTACGTTAGTCCCACATTTTATAGCTCCATACTTTGGCTCATTTTCTTTTTATTAGTGACTGTTAGGTTCGATTAGACGTCTCAGTTTGCAACGACACCAGTTTAAAAGGAGTGTGTTCAGCCACAGTTTAAAAAGGAGCGATACAATTGATTTTGTTAAGATCATCCATGTATATTTTGCTATGGCAAATATGTAGGTTAGTATGTTCCCTGGGATTTAAAGCGCAATATATTTTCCAAATCTGATTGATGCCGCCGCAACGCGCGGCCGATTAAAACACTAGTTAAATTTGTAAAATTAGTAATCAAATAATTATTATAATTTCAAGCAATTAAAGCTCATGCAAAGAATAAGTTTTGTTATCATGACATATACATGATACGTGTCTCTTGAGACATTATTCCACACAATATCTGTCTTACAAGCTCAAAATAGGCTCTATTATAAGCCCCAAGTGGACTCCGTAATCAATTTGTAGCCCACATGACAACTATCTTACAAAGATCCATCTCTTTCTGGCACCCAAAAATATTCACTAAAATAGCTGTTAAAATAGAAAGATCCGGTCACTTGGTTGTCTTTTAAACAAATTAATTAATTGCATTTTTCGTTTTCGTGATACATGCCCCTCCTTTGTCCCCTAGCATGCCATGTAAGTTGGATTTACACGAAACACATGGAACAAATATCAACATAAACACAGAGTAATTACTAAACACTACAAATACTTCATATTTATATTTCATATTTATACTTAGAAGGTGTTTGGGATTGAGTTGAAAAACAATTTATTGACTTATTGACATCTTCAAAATGTCAATAAGTTGTTTGGCTATAGCAGAAGTAATTTTTGTTTAGGCTTTTTTATATATGTTAAAAACCCGTTTTCAAAAATTCATAAATCTTGACATTTAGTTTTGGTTTTTGCCTTTTGCAATACAAATTACAAATCTACCATCCATAGAACATTTGGTTTCAAGAAGGCACAATTCACAACCTAATAACAGTTAGCGAGTGATAAAAACAGAAAAATAAAATATTTGGTGTATTTGATCAAAATTAAACTGGGTTTGAATTCGGTTCGGTTTTCAATTCTGGGTGAAAAAACTATCAACCTGAATAAACCAAAAACCAAAGCGATGAACAGATCATCTAGATATAATTTGTACTGTAATTGATAAAAGGCAACAAATCTAAGTTATCTATATCTATATATATATATATATATATATATATATATAGAGAGAGAGAGAGAGAGGGGGGGGGAAGTTAATTTGAGAACACATATATTTCGTGCGAACGGCGAGAACGCTATCTAAAACCATTCAAATTCAAAATTTCTTTTTATACTTATCTTTATTATTTATATACAATTTCAAAAACAAAATTTACGCGTAAAAAATTGAACGTATACGAAAATAAATTGTTTTTACACATGTGTAAAACGTTATTTTAAAGTGATTTTACAAGAAAAGATGAATTATTTAATGTTGTATTTTAATTATAATGATGTTTGTATTGAAAAAAAAATTGATTGGTTTTCTCAAAGCATGAAATCCTAGATGACACTCAAACGTATCATCTTTCCCCTTTGAGTGTGTCGTGTGACATACCCCTTATATTCAGATAATTCATTAATAATGTCTAGGCAAGTCACTAATCATGTTCAAACTAGCAATTATATTTTCATCAAGAGCAAAATAGATTAAAATCACTCGAGTTAATGGCCAAAATCGTCTCTGGGGTTTGGCCAGTTTTGCCACATCAGTCCAAAATAGTTTTTCTTTTTAAATCTGGATCCTTCTAGTTACTTTTTGTTGTCAAATTCGTCTCTGACAATAACCCCAGTGAAATATTATCGTTAACTCTGGGGGTATTTATGTCTTTAAAAAAAAAGTCACACCTTCAAGACTACCGCCTCAATCACGCCCTACAATGGTTGTTTCTAGCTTTGCTCTTCATCCAAACATACATCTTCTTTTTAATATACATTTTCATTCTTATTCACATGATTAAAATTGTTAGTTTTTCGTATTATATATAGTATATTAAGATCTATGTTACATCATAACACATATTTTATCACATAATATTAGATTTATCTATCCCAAAAAACTTCCGGGATATAATCTAGTCTTTAAATAAACACAAGAACATAACTAATGTTATATTCAAAATTAGATTTACATAAAGTTTAGTTATGCGATTTGCTACGTTTGGCAATAAAGGATTTTAGACTAGTGAATTGATTGTCAGACGTTCACAACGCCGAATCCGGCTTTATTGTACACCTCGTGTGATTACGTAATATTTTCAGATGGGCTGGCAAGCCGTTTAATTTTATGATACAGTATTTGTGCATTGTTTGTTGGTCTCTTTAATTGTGGTTTGTATTTTTCATCATCATAATCCACCAGCTGTTTTTGAACAAAGATAACAAGAAAATGAAACAAAAAAATATCAAAATTTCACTTGGAAGAAAACTAAACGGGGTATAGGAAGTATATGCTATAATGACGGACGCTTGGGATTAGATCCGTTGGATAAAATATGCGCTGCACATGTTCTTATAACACGAGTCATAGATGAAGATGTAGATTCTTCTTCTTCATTGTTAGAATAAAAAAATTTATTTCTAAAATATGACATTCCAAAGTGGGTGGGTCAATTGGTCGGATAACGGTCAAAATGAACCAAACAGAGAGAACAATTTGAATCACTCATTAATAGATAAATGGGTTGAAACTACCACCACTCGTTGAAGTAATTATCCCCATCTTTCTCCAAGCTCCCTCGTCTACATGTCTTCTACTCACATCAGGACCACCTTCTTTTGGCTTGTTAGACTCGTGGGCATGCAAATTAATAGCCTCGTGACAAAGAATTTAACAACAAAATTCAATGCATACAAAAAGGATCATTATCATATCTAACTGTAAGATGTGAATAAAAAGTAAACGGTCAAATTTGATCAACTGATACCAAAACATTTCAACTAAATATTTCACCATTTAGTATCAAACTTTAAGATATTTAATAAATTAATAAAATGATGATATACTGATATCCTCTTTTTATTTGAAGAAAATAATTTACTACAATATTATATTCAAAACGAATAATAATAAATGCAAAATTATAAATTCCTTTATTACAAGTTACTCGAACTGGTGCGGCCGTTACCAAGAAGTTAAACCGCCGTCTTCTTTTAGTATACTTGGTTGCAATAATTGTAGAAACCAATGTTTTAAAAACCGTTTTTTTAATTATACCGAATTTGGCTAAAAATGGTTGAACACTTGAACCACGTTGTATCGGGCGGTCTAACCAGATTGATTAGTTAGCTATATAATGTCATAAATTACGACATTAACACAAAAAAATAATTAAAAAGTACACAATTGCATACTAAAATAATATCAAAAAGTTAGTCAATAATTAAAAAATAATCTAAAAATAACCCAAAAAGTAACCTATGCCTGCTGGTACCGGTATAGCGGTTCAAACCGGCATACCGGATTTTACCGGTGGTATAAAATCGATACCGTTTCTCATATTTATCGGAGTGTATCATACCGGATTTCCATCCAAAACGGTAATACCGGTATAACCTGTAAAATCGATGCCTGTATTTACCGGTTTTTAGCCCAATTTTGTCCTATTATGAGACTAATTATGCATGTTTAATATGTGTAAATGATGGCACCTTAGCGGCCCAGGTTTGGTATTGGACTTCATGAACGATACCGGCATCGAGCAACTTCTTGACATCATCAGATATCGCTTTGTTTCGATCGATTCCAATACTTCGTCTTTTTTGATGCACTGGCTAGACGGAGGGATAGGTGTTTAGCTTATGTTCGGCCAAGCTTCTTGGGACCCCCTTCATATCGGAGTGTTGCCATGCAAACACATCCAAATAATCGGTAAGGAGGTTCCATAGTGCAATTTTTTGTTCCACCGAGAGCTGAGCTCCGATGGTAACTTTCTGCTCAAGGAAGTTAAAGTTTATCGACCCTTTCTCTGACAGTGTTTGTGTGTTTGGAGCAACTTGGGAATTGGATGCTTGACGGACTTCGGCAACGCATTGCATCTGCTTGGTGACTAGGGTAGCTATTCCATTCTCCGTTGGGAATTTGATGGCTCTGTGTATCGAAGGGGCCACCATTCCGAAGGCACACATCCCCGGACGTCCCAATATCACATTATGTACCGAGTGAGCTCCGACAACCAGGAACGTCAGCATAACCGTTCGGCTTAAGTTACAGCATTCAGAGTGATTGTGAGAGTGATTTGTCGAATCAGTTGAATCACTTCTATGGAGAAAGTCACTAACGGCATAGAAACCTATTTGCAAAAGCATGATAGTTTTATGTATAAGAGTATGTCATAGGAGAGTTCTTAGTAGGGGTGTTCTTTTTAACCGATAACCAATAACCGAACCGAACCTGAAGTGACCGACTCGATAAAGTACCTTACCCGATTAACCCGAACCCGATTAAGTGCATACACGAACCCGACTATAGTTTTTAGGTCGGTCTTAGGATTAGGTTTTTATAATTCGGGTTGACAAGAATAACCCGAACAATTCGAAAACAAATAAATGATCTACTTTTCATATTTTTATGTATATCGGAGTAGTGATTTTGTAGCAAAATTTGCAACTAGATATTATAACCCATGTTGTGATTTTATTTTAGACATATTGTAGCCCAAATGGACAGAAATACGCAACCCAAACGGCTGGAAATATGTAACTCAAACACTTGAACCATTTAACCGATAACCATTTAACCCGACCCAAAAACCCAAACCCGATTAACACCATAACCGATAACCATTTAACTAGATTGGATTGGTTATCGGGTAATATTTTCAACACTGAAAAACCCGAATAACCCGATAATCAAAAACCAAACCCGGCGAAACCCCTAGTTCTTAGGTTATGAAAATGGAGATCCGGAGGGTTTGAGGTTATCAACCCAAATAACCTTTCGGAGGGGTTCAAATACCTGGACCATCTTTTTCTGGGTGTCCGGTGCTAACTGCCTAAAGCAATGGTGGTACATGATCTCCGAGGCACTGACTATCGGTCCGTCCATAGCTTCTCCCAGAGTGATATGTGGAAATGATATTGCCTGTAACACAAGAAATTTTGTCAACACCTATTATGTTTGGAGATTCGATCACTATTTGCAAGTGTATTCTTTTAATTTCACTTCCTATAATATAGGTGGAAATGAGTTTTGACCTGACTCATAAATGGAGACAAATGGGAGCCTTGGCGTTTGATTACATGTGGCATTATGGGCCAATCATGTTGATCCCAGCCTGATTGTTCACGTTTAGAATAGGGGCTGGTTTGCCATCTTTAACTTCCTTGACTAGGTGAGTCAGTTTGCTGGACCAAACGGCCTTCTCTATTTCTTGCCGAAGGGACCAACAATCATCGGTGTTATGTCCCTTGGCCCGGTGATATTCACAGTATTTCTTCGAGTTCTTGTCTGTCGATAGTCGTTGTTTAGCTGGGGTTGGGAGATGCAAGTTTTCTATCAGGAGAATTTCCCTTGGAGTCTTAGCCAGCTCAGTCATCCCACTGATTCTCGGAGGGTTCGATGGTTTGGAGAAAAGTTCCGACCTGTCATAGGGATGTTGGCAACTCTTATTCCAATGTCCCCTTGGATCAGCTTTGTGGGGGGTCTTCTTCCATGAGCTTCGGTTATCAGATCTTTTATAGTTTGGCTTGGAGAAATGTCCACAAGCACTCTTTCCTCGAGCAAAAGCTCTAGCCCTCCTCATCAACACCTCCATCGTCTTTGGTAAGTGTTCATGTAACTTTTCAACGAGTTGATTGTTTCGGACCCATGGCAATAGCCTGAGACCCAGAGTTGATCAACTGCACCATTGATCTGTATACTCTCCTTACTGAATCAACCAATAAAATTTTCAAGGGATTCCTCATCAATTCTTCGAATGTTATGTATTTCGGTGATGTCTTTTGATCAACCCCGTTGATTTGCAAAATTTAACAAAAATAATTTCTAAAAGTCCTCCCAACTCGTGATTTCTCTGGTCGGCAACCCATCGAACCAAACCCTTGCTGCTCCGGTAAGGGCTAAGACAAACATGTGGCACCATGCAGGCATGGGCCATAGTTCTATCTCAGCTGCTCCTCCGAAGGAGAAGATATGGTTGTCCGGATCGGAGGTCCGATCGTACTTCTTCATCGTTGTTGGCATTTTCAATTTTGTTGGCAATCGGGTCCTGGCGATTCGTTGGGAGAACTTGGAATGTGCTGCCATGTAGGCAGGTCTGTATGGCAACGTGAGCTCATCTTCGACCTGGATTGTACCTTCTGGTGTTTTCTCCAGGGAGAGAAGTCCGGTTGGTAAAGGTCCTGAGTACCTGAAGGGTATGAGGTGTCCGTATGGTGTTTAGAAAGGTATAGACGAAGTGACTGTGGACTAAATTGGATGATAGGCGAGGTTCGTGCTAATAGTGGGTGGAGCGGATAATCCTTCGGTGGGGAATAAAGTCGCTTTCACACTTTGCAACCTAGCCTCTCGATCTTGCTGTTCTTTCAATCGGAGTAACATCTCCCTATTTTTCTGGAGGATAACATCATCGAATTCTTTGTATAGATCTGTTGATTTGTATGATGAGGCATCGGTGAGAGGCTGTGAATTAAAGATCTGGGACCTTTCGGCCTGTGTTGTTGTGGGAGCAATAACCATAGCTGACGATGGGATGGTTATCACCTCGTCATCAGTCTCGCTTGCTGTGACATCTTGGATCATGAATCCCTTGGAGATCACCGTCATGGGTTGAGATTGCATGATGCTTCTTGGAAAAAGAACACAAAACACACAATAATACGGATGGTGCCAACTGAAGAGGAAAAAAGTTACCTTTCGATGATTCGAAATAAAGGGATTAATAAAAGATGTGAAAAGATTGGCTGTTGTTATCTAGATCGGGATAAACATGCAAAACAGACACCGCTAGGCTCGTCACAGGGGAGAGGGAAGCTCTCTCTGTGACCACCATCCGGGGTGAGAATAAGTATGGTTTTCTGGAATAGTAAAGTAGAGAGAAAAAGTGTTTGCTTTAGAGGTTTACCATTGTCCCCAAATGAAGTTGCAGTCCAAATATTTATACCTTTCAAAGTGGGCTCCAGAGGTGTATGGGTTGTGGTCAGGTAATTACCCATCGGTGTCGGGTATTCCTTGGGGTATCGAGTATACCCATTATTTTGTTAAAAGATACGCATTGAAATTTATATATACACTTTTTTCTATTATGATTACTATATAATTTATATTTACACATAATGTATATTAATTTATATTTATATAATTTATATTTATATAATGTATATTATGTATTAAAATATACATTACATGATAATTATTTAATAGTTTGATACATATCCTTCACAACATATAAAGTATAAATAACAATTATCAAATACATATTTTAAAAGAAAATATATTTTTCCACATTATGAACCCACAAAAATAATCACTAAAATAAAAACATACATAAAAAATCACGGGTCTATGATCGGATATATATAATTCAGGTAAAAGGGTATGTGTTTCGAATAATTGGGTCGGGTATCACCTAATCCCATACCTGGCCAAATACCCATCGGGCTTCGTGTATACCCATTAAGCTTGAGTTTTTTGTCATCCCTATGATTTGTAGTTATAAAAAAAAGTAAAATTTAAATGATTATGTTTAGTGTGATATGACATAATGATATGCCGGTTTAGAATTCCAAACCACTTTCACTATCGTGGATGCTCTTAAAACTATAGTTCAATATCCTAAAAATTAAACATATTAGCCAATGAGGTAGTGGTGGAGTGGTTTGGAAAAGACTTGGTGTTCTTTGTGAACCCGGTTCGATTCCCACTCTCTTCAATATTTTCTGTGGCATCCAGGTGAAGAGCAAATACGGGTGGCGCCGGTTCGACTAGGATGGAGGTAAGGTTTTATCGATTATTCCACTATCGTGTCTTTGGGCGGGTGGAGGTCGGGTTTCAATGCATCTCGGAGAGCTAAGGGGCTGACGGCGGTCGAATAGTCGACATTGACCACAGCGCCCGATGTCACAGTGATTGTCACGTCGTTCTTTGCCGTTAAAAAATTAAACATATTAAAAATTGTGAAATTAAAACTTAATATCAATATAAAAATTAAATATAGGTAAAGACAGTAGGTGTCCCTCATATGCAGCTCAAGTGGTAGGAGGCCGGCTTTTCTTTTGGAGAGGTGCAGGTTTGATTCCCACGAGTTGCATTTGTGGAACAAAGGCAATGATGGTGATGTGTCTTGACCCGCAGTTGGCGTGGGTAGTCCGGACCTGATCCTGAGCCACCCCCAGTTTTAATCCGACCGTTACTCTAGCGATTCGGTTCGTGTGAAGGCGGCACGGTTTCCGGGCGGACGCCATAAGACCAAGTCTGATACTCCGAGGACACGGGCCCGGTTTAGACAACGTAAGTTCTGAAGGACAGAACTTGGTCTGGGCTGCTATCGTGGCAGTGCGAAATCAATCGTCTGCCGTTTTAATTAGCCGTACAAAACAGAAAAGGTAAAGGCAGTAGGTACCCTAAATCTAATGCCTTATTTATCTTCTTTTTCACTCAAAGAGCCAAGTTGACACACTTCGCCTTTTCATAATTTGTTTCTTTTCCATCATCCTCTTTCTGTACTTATCCCCTTTCTCTCTTAGGCCTCTGCTCCTTTTCATATCAGGTTCAACCTTTTTTAACTATAAATATGATTGCTGAGCGGTTTACAATACTTCTGAAATCTAAAACAAAGGATATTACTTGCAATTAATAATACCTTTTTGAAACAAAATACATTAAAGAATTTCATATATTTTGTGGTTGCTCGTTTGTATATGTTTACCTTCTCATTCATTTGCAACTCTTTTGTGATTTTGCTACTCTTTCCTACTTATAAACAGAAATATGACAACACCAATCCCAAAGTTTGCTCACTTACAAATTCCACTTGACGACGTAGTAAAGGCCACCGACAACTTTCATGAAAATAACATCATCGGACATGGTGGACTGGGACATGTATACAAAGGACGACTCCAGTGGTCCGGGGAGTTGATCAAGATTGCTGCCCTCAGGTTAGATGGTCAGCATGGTGGAGGAGACGTCGAGTTTTGGACGGAAGTTTCAATGCTTTCGGATCTCAAGCATCCAAATATAGTCTCTCTTATTGGTTTTTGTTATGAGAAAGGTGAGAAGATTATTGTAACCACCTATGCGGCCAAAGGAAGTCTCAAGGAGCATTTAGATAGTCCAACCCTCACATGGACGCAAAGATTGAAGATATGTCTTGGTGTGGCTCGTGCGCTGAGTTACCTCCATTATGATGAAAAACGTGGTTATGGTGTTATACATCTTAACATCAATAGCTCCACAATTTTGTTAGACGAGCACTGGGAAGCGAAGTTATCCGGTTTCAAAGTTTCAATCAAACAATCGCTTAACCGAATGGACAATGTCATCCTTTGTGAACCTATTGGTACAATAGGGTATGTGGACCCAGAAATTGTTAAGACCAAAGGGGTGACTCACAAGTCGGACGTCTATGCATTCGGTGTTGTATCATTTGAATTATTATGCGGGAGGAGAGCATATAGCAAGAATGAGGCTAATAGGTTTCTAGCTCGATTGGCCAAGTATCATTATGAAAACAAAACGTTGCCAGATATAATCCTTCCCGATTTAAAGAGTCAAATGTCCAGATATCAAATATCAATAAGTTCACTAAGAAAATACTCAAAAACTGCATATTCTTGCCTAATGGAAGATCGAGCACACCGCCCACATATGCCCAATATTGTTATTGAACTTGAGAAAGTATTGGAGAATGCATTGAAGTTTCAGCCACGACCAGAAAATTTTGTAAGACCTTTTTTTGTTTTCTTACGCCTTTTAACTTTATTTTCATTTGTTTGTAATGTGTTCACTTTAAATAAAAATAATTTTAAGAGAGGACAAACTGAAAATACATATAATATTTTTTAATTTTTAACAAATTAAAATTGTTAATTTTACCTTAAATTTCGATATTAGTTACAACTAATTTTTTTTTTTTTTTTGTAAATTATTTCAAAACTACTATATAAGTGTTGTTTATTAGACCATGTTTACATGTTCAATCACCTTGTAAACGTTTTCTAACATGTGTACTCTACAGCATGTGCATTTTTAACAAAAAATGATGTGGTAGTTCAAGCTCCTTTCTAACTTGTCTCTTCAATCACTACCCTATGTTAATAATTTTACAATTTTATTATTCAATTATTTTTGAAATAAAATAAAATCTGAAAATATTAATAAAAACTATTTCATTGAATTTAAAAAAAAATACATAACTAATAAATCATAACACATTTCGTTAAATTTTAAATGACAAATCAGATATACTACCAAAAAGATTGTGGCAAAAGAACATATACCACATTTCATTAAATATTAAATGGCAAATTAGCTATATAATACATATTAAGGGTTATGATGAAATATAAAAAGACATTTTTTCTAGAAATGATGAGAAGGATTGTGATTCATTGATCATATATTTGAAAGGTTGAGATTAGTTTGTTTGAAAAAAAAATAAGTAATAAATTAGAGGAAGGGCATAAAAGGAAAACCATATTTGTTGAGTTTCTCTCTCCACATGCAATGCACATATCAATTCTTCCATCATTTTAAAACGTCTATAACTTTTTCATACGATATTTTTTTTTTTCAAAAAAATTTCACCATATTAACGAGCATTTTTTATCTTTAATATGAGTACCACATTGCTACATTAAAATTGAAAAAAATAATCGTGTTAAATGGGTTTTCTTCTCCGTTGTGTCTTCTGCTCGTTCACTGTGTTATAGTATGCACGTGTGCTTTATAAATATGTTATTTATGTTTTTTTAGTCTACACATGATTTAACTTTGTCCATTGTGTTTTTAGTATGGCTTTCATTGTGTTTTACGCAAATGAGTTTTGTATTTAGGTGTACATTGTGTTTTATTATGTTGTTCATTGTGTTTATGTCTATATTCATTGTGTTTTAGTTTTCTGTTCATTGTGTCTTTAGTATGTCGTCCATTGTGTTTTATTAGACTGTTCATTATGTTTTATACCCTATTGTTCATTGCATATTTAATTGGTACTCATTGTGTTTTACGTTATCTCCATTGTGTCTTACGCAACTGGGTTTTCAATTTTTTTTCAAAAGTATTCATTGTGTTTTAGTCTTCTATACATTGTGTCCTTATTATGTCATCCATTGTGTTTAACACAATTGGGGTTTTGACTTTTTTTTTTCAAAAGTGTTCATTGTGTTTTAGTTTTTTGTTTATTGTGTCTTTAGTATGTCGTCCACTTTATCTTACGCAACTTGGTTTTCAATTTTTTTTCAAAAGTATTCATTGTGTTTTAGTCTTCTATTCATTGTGTCTTTAGTATGTCGTCCATTGTGTTTTATTAGATTATTGGTTATGTTTTATACCCTATATTTAATTGGTGCTCATTGTGTTTTACACTCCATTGTGTCTTACGCAAGTGAGTTTTTGACTTTTTTTTCGAAAGTATAACAATATGGTACTCATATTAAAGATAAAAAACGCTCGATTTTATGGTATAATTTTATTTTAAAAACGATGATGTATAAAAAAGTTACGGACATTTAAAAATGAAGGTGGAAATGGCATGTGACTTGCATATGCATATTTTTTTTGACCAAATTACCCCTCCACTTGTTTAATCATTTGACACATGTCATTTTCTAGTGGCTTCTCACATTTTTTATTTTTTGTAGGCTTTGTAGAATAACTCAACCCTACATATTAATTCTTCTATTAACATATATGTAAAGCCGTTAAAAAAGAATAGAAAAACATATGTAAAATTATTTGATTGGACCGGTCAGTGTGGTTCTATTAGGCTATAAGGTGTCCTCTCTCTTTTCTCTTTCTTCCCCGTATCCACATCATTACTGTCACACCCTCAAATTCCCACTTGCGGAGTTTTACCGCGAGGCGCGTGACAAACCAGGATCCAAGTCAACGGTCACAATAAACAACACTATATGATATGAAAACAACGTAAACTGCCATTGAGTTTCAAAAACCGTTCTAACACAGCGGAAGCAAAATGTATTATTACAACTCAAAAGTAAAACTCAAAGTCTGAAATGTTTAACAAAACATGCTTATGATTCCTAGACGCCGTGAGACTCTGTGCGCCTAAACTCAGTGCTGCTACCTTAGCGACCTGAGAAAACATGCCAAAAAGACGTCAAACGTTGCTCAAGTTTGAGCCACGTTCGCCCGTTTGAGCCACGTTCGACCACACGAAGGGTCGAATGAGTTCCACGTTCAACCGTTTGCAGCAGAACTTCATAAAACGCACCAAAACGCATCTAAACGGTCCAAAAACATCACGAAACATCACCAATCACAGCAGTCAACTATCATTAACATATTCCTACAAAACCCTACCAATTTTATCCCGAAATCCGTTCGTTTTACAAGTTACCCGAAATAGCAAATTATGGAGATGTCACATCAAACGCATGCAATCTTTACCCAATTAGGAAACTTTCTGAAATCAATCAATAATCAACTTAATATACTCAGATTATCATGAACAAGAAACCCCCAATCATATCCTTATCACTATCATCATGAACAAGCCCTAGATCTAACCCAAAATGAACAAAACATCATCAATAATCAATTGTAACTTATCTCAATCATAAATCATCATCAATAACATTCCCAGATCATTGTTATAACATCTATACAACAATCAATCATCAAACAATACATAACACCACATAAAACACCATTAACACATGTTAATTTGTATGAAAACTCATTGTTTATGAATAGGTTTTGTTTAGAAAGATATTAGGAATGTTTTTATCCATGAAAACATGTTTGAATCAGATCTGGACTCTTGGGGTTTAATGATTCTTCTTTTCACAAAAATCACAAAACAAGTGTACACCCTTTTCTTTCTTCTTCCCTTTTTCAATCTTCTTTTCAACAGATGTTTGAGCATCTGCTGGAAGATCTTTTAAGGGAATGATTTTTTCCTGTGGTGCCTTCTTACCAGTAGAGGTTTCAAAATCAACTGGTTTGAAGTTTTTAAGAACATCACACTCATCTGACCAAGTTGGTTTAACCTGATATTTTTCAATTTTAGTAAATGATGAGGAACCCTCAAGTTTTTCAAGAACAAATTTCTTACCATTAGGCTCAGTGATTTTAATTTCTTGACCCTCCAAATTAGTTGGAATAACCTCAACTAACTTTAGTTCCCTTTTGTCAGTGTTTTGAGAAATTTGAGCAGTGGTTTCACAACCAATGCCAAATTTCACATGATTCCACCCATTTTTCAAACTCAACTTGGGTGGACTCAAGCTCCTGTTTACAACTCTGATATTTAGTTATCGTAGTTTGGAGTTGGTATTTGGTTATACTTGCTTCATGTTTTAAACTGCTGATTTCAGATTCTTTTTCAGTTAATTTTGATTTTAACTCTATTGAGAGCTTTTCAAACTGATTTTCATCATCTAAAATTTTCTTTCTAAGGTTTTCATTAACCTCTTTAATGTTTGCAAAAGCTATTACACATTTGTCTGAACATAAATCATTTAAGATTTGAGGAGATACCTTAGCAGCAACCATCAATGCACAGTCGCACTTGCACTCACAATCATTTTCACCCCATGGATCTGAGAGGTTCACAACCTCTTCTTCAGACTTTTCATCTGGAACAACTGTATCAACAACAACATCATCAGTCATATTTTCAGACTCAGACACCACATCCTCTGATTCAACCTCTAAAACTATTGTGTCCAAAGCCATGAAACAGAAGTTTTCTGGTTCATTTTCAGATTTGGCAACAAGAGCAAAGTTCTCATCTATTTGCTCTTCAGGTAAACTCCTCCAATCAACAAAGCTTTGTGTAAAAAAGCTCTGTTGACTTTGTTGACTTGTCTTTGCAGGGGCAGAGGGTGGAGTAGCAGTTAATGGCATTTGAGCCTGAGCAACAGGGGTTTGAACATAGTGAATCTGAGTGTGACACCCTAGGAAAATCTCACATCGGCCGTGGTCAGGAGAGATCCTTGGTTCATAAGTAATGTCTTGCCTCTTAAATCACCAACGCGTTTTGGGGCTTAATGTTAGTGGATGAGAGGAAAACTTCACGGTTAAGCGTGCTCAGGTGGGAGCAATTCCAGGATGGGTGACCTCCTGGGAAGTCTCCACATGGGCAACCAAAAACAAATCCGTGAGCTCTGGGTGGGCAAAGCGGACAATATTGGTGGTGAGAGGGGCATGATGTTACAGATGGTATCAGAGCCACTCCTGTGCCGTTCGGGATGGTGGGTGCACACTTCATCAGGGACGACGAGACTCTAACGGGGGGTGAATGTGACACCCCAGGAAAATCCCACATCGGCCGTGGCCAGGAGAGATCCTTGGTTCATAAGTAATGTCTTGCCTCTTAAATCACCAACGCGTTTTGGGGCTTAATGTTAGTGGATGAGAGGAAAACTCCACAGTTAAACGTGCTCAGGTGGGAGCAGTTTCATAATGTGACACCCCAGGAAAATCCCACATCGGCCGTGGCTAGGAGAGATCCTTGGTTCATAAGTAATGTCTTGCCTCTTAAATCACCAACGTGTTTTGGGGCTTAATGTTAGTGGATGAGAGGAGAACTCCACAGTTATGCGTGCTCAGGTGGGAGCAGTTTCAGGATGGGTGACCTCCTGGGAAGTTTCCACCGGGGCACCCAAAAACAAATCCGTGAGCTCTGGGTGGGCAAAGCGGACAATATTGGTGGTGAGGGGGGCCGGGTGTTACAGATGGTATCAGAGCCACTCCTGTGTCGTTCGGGATGGTGGGTGCATACCTCATCAGGGACGATGAGACTCTAACAGGGGGTGAATGTGACACCCCAGAAAAATCCCACATCGGCCGTGGCCAGGAGAGATCCTTGGTTCATAAATAATATTCTGCCTCTTAAATCACCAATGCGTTTTAGGGCTTAATATTAGTGGATGAGAGGAGAATTCCACAGTTAAGCGTGCTCAGGTGGGAGAAATTCCAGGAAGGGTGACCTCCTGGGAAGTCTCCACTTGGGCAACCAAAAACAAATCCGTGAGCTCTGGGTGGGCAAAGCGGACAATATTGGTGGTGAGAGGGGCAGGATGTTACACTAAGGAACAGTGGTTTGGACATAGTAGACAGGAACAGTGGATGAGGAGTGTGCAAAGTGAGCAGTGTTTTGCACATTTGGTCTAGGGGTATTATGGGGAACCTGATAAGTGTTTTTCTGAGGCCTTTGATTTGGATAGGTGATCATAGGTGTTTCATTTGACTCCTATATTCCCTAGAAAAATGACCCAGTCTATGACATTTGTAACACTTAATTATAGATTTATCCAACCCCACCTTTGACCTACCATGTAAACCTAGATATCTTCTGCCAATTTTCTTATAGAAATTGTTAGTTCTAATACTGAGCAGAGCCAGTTGGTGCAATATGTCCATTTCTTTCAAGTCCTCGGGATCAACATATTGAAGGTCATTATACTCAAAAGAGATGTTATCAGATGCCTGGATATCAGTACCACTTGCTGCAAAAGCATAGTTAGGTGCTTGGTTTAAAAAAGCGCGCCTCAGGCGCGCTTTAAGCGTTTGAGGCGCGAGGCTCCAAGAAAAACGCTTTTTTTGCCAAAAAGCGCTGAACTACATGAAGCGCCGCCTCGGGCGCTTGAGGCGCGCGCTACAGTAGCGCTACAGTAGCGCCTCAACCAAAAAAAACCTTTTAAAGTGCTTTATTTGGCCCGCTACAGTAGTGCCTCGTCGTTTTTATGTTTTGAATATGCTTTTTAAGTGTTCAAGTGTGTTTTATAATCATGTTTTTGTGCTCATGATTGATTAACATGTAGAAAATGTCATATTGACATATATAAATATTTTTTTATAATTTTTTTAATTCTATACGTGAGGCTCTCGCCTCGCGCTTTAAGCCCCGCGCTTCGGATTTTGGACCCAAAACGCCTCGGAGCGCCTCGCGCTTTTTTAAACCAAGGTTAGGTGATTAAGAATCAGAGTTAAAACCAGAGTTAAAACCTAAAGTTATGTCAATAAAGTGATCATAACCCGGATCCTTACTATTACCAGGCACCTCATCCTGACCCAAAAGTGTTGTACTACCAAACACATAGTCATCAGACACTTTTCCAGAATCCTGAAGCTTCTTTTTCTGGTTAAGCTCTCTCTCATAGGTCAAGAGCTTACCATGAAGTTGGGTCAGAGATAAGTCCATAAAACCAATTGAGTTTCTCATGACAATTGCAATAGTGTCCCATCTATCTGGTAGTGATATCAAAAACCTATGGTTCAATGTTGAATTAGGATAAGTTAGACCCACCGGTTTTAGTTCACTAATTAAATAATTAAACCTCTCAAATTGTTGAGTTAATGACTCTCCCTTCACATGACTGAATGTTTCATATTGTTGATTTAGTATTTCACGGTTGTTTTCAATAACCTCCTCAGTCCCACCGAATTTTTCTTTCAAAGAATCCCATAACTCCTTTGCACTGTTACAGGGTAACAGCCCATCATAGATATCATTGGGTAGAGCCATGGCCACAATACTGAAGGCCTTAGCATCTAACTCAATTTTCTGAAAATCTTGCTCGGAGTAGTTTTCGTTCTTCTTTAGCTCTTGGACCTTGGGATCTTCGGTACTCGGCACCATCGGAATATGTGGTCCTAAGATAACCGACTTCCAACACCCAGTGTTCTTTTCAGCTAGAACATGGCTCATCCGACGTTGCCAGATATTGTAGTCAGATCTGACAAGCATCGGTGGCTTTGTGCTTATGCCAGTGCTGTGTGGATCGTGATTGATTGAAGCCATTCTCTGATTGTTTGTAAACAAAGTGTGTTTAAAAAACTTTGAACGTAAATAAACTTTTACTCTGTTTTCAATCAACAAACAAAGTGATATCAATAATTGTGATCTGGTCTGTTTATATTAAATTGATTGGTTAGATCGAATTTAATTGACCAAGCTCTGATACCAGATGTTAGGATCTGAGTTTGATTTGCTATGAATGTTTAATAAGTAAATCAGAATGCAGATGAATAATAATAATTGAAAATGCAGCAGAATAGTAAACTATAAATCATAACAAACAGGATAATTGCTTTCAACTGGTACTTCTCATTAATCTACACAGATTCAGTACAGTTACACAATTTCTCCCCCTCAGTCTGATCACTCACAGCTCTGTTTGTCTAAGAGAATGTTTGGAGTGAAAAATAGAACAGTACATGCACTGTTCTATTTATAGACAAACCTAAAATCTGATGACATATGGCTGACATCACCCAAGACAGCGACATCTAATAGATATATAACAACATAAAACATCTGATCAATACAAACACTGTTACATTGATAAACAATGATGACTAAACAGCTGATGGGCAAACTCTGATAGCTTGAATCATCTGTTGGAGCCTAAGTGTTGTTGGCTCCAACAGACCTTGTGTCTTCAACAGTCCTTTGGCTCAGCAGTTGTTTCTTCAACAGTTCTTTGTGATCAGCACTTGTACAGCAGATGTTAAGGAACAGCAGTTGTTAGAGTCAACAGTCTTTTGGGAGGATCTTTCATGTAAACTACTGTTTTATTAATGATCATATATATATAGTATGTTTTGGCTTTTCAATTCATCTGTTCTTCTCCAGGTCAGCAGACCCAACACATACTTATTTTCTACGGAAACAACTGCCTCGAAATGATCCATCTCATAATTGTAGTGAATAGGCTTCAACCTCATCATATATCGGATATACCAATAAGGCAAGCTCTTCAAATGGACCACATGATCAAAATACAAGATGCCTCTTTCAAGCTTCACCGCGATGGCTCTTGCATGTGGAACATGTGTCCAACTCAACACATCTCCTGACATTTTGTTCTGATGTTTCTTATAGACAGAAGTAGGCTTGGGTGCATTAAGTTTGGTTGCCTTGTGTTCCTTGTGTCTCGACAACCATTGATCTTCTTGAGATTCAACTACTTTCTCTGCCTGATTCAGTTGTTCTTCATCAATGTCAGGGTACTCTAGCATTCCCATCATTTACCATATACTCTGGATACTCTTCATCAGTAAAATCTTCAATTTCCCCTTCATTCGAATTAATTCCAGACTCAGAAAATATCTAAGCTAGAGATTTATCTTCTTTAAGCTCTTCAAGTGTAATCCTGAATACCTCAATCAGTTCTTCCCTGGTCATTTTAGGTGGAATTTCTCCCTCTTCGAGGTCTTGGTCTTGAGGAAATGTAATGGGGGGTTCCATCATCATCACAAAAGAAGTAATCTTTAAAAGATTCAACAGCTTCAGCTTGCACCATCCCCGTGGCCACATAATTTGCCATAACCTTTCTTCCATTAACGGAAAGCTCTCCCAGAGTGGACGTACCACCTTGAGGATCATCGCTTTCCTTCCCACTCTTGTTAGCACTGGTTTCACCTAAACCACTACCACCTTGACCACTACCATCACCACCCTAATTTCCACCATTGCCACCTTGACCATCACCGCCATCATCATCTTCTTCGTCTTTATCATTATCAGATTCATCACCCTTCTCCTCATTGCCTCGAATCTGGGGAAGATCTCCCAATAGTTTATCTACTTGCTCTTTCAGTCTCTTGTTTTCTGACTCATACACTGTTATTCTTGTTTCATACTGAGTATTTGCTAACCTAGTAGAGTTACTTAAGACTTCAGTGAGTCTGTTTCATCTATGGCACTTTTCAGCATAAGCATAAAGGACTTCTCTCTATCTGCCATTGCTTCAATCATTCTTCTATTGGCCAAGTTCTCATATGCTTGAACTTGGACTAAACTAAGAACAATGTTATTCTATGCTTGAAGGGTTGCAAATTGGGATTCTGAAGTAGGTGTAAAGATCTGCCATATGAGGATCCAGCCGTCTATTGACCTTGAGGAATACTGAACCCTTCCACATGATTGCGAAAGGTTTCATCAACAGACGGTGAAGACTGGAACAACTGGAAAGCACATGTGGTAGATGATGCAAATGAAGTTGTTAGTGAAATAGCTACATAGGCCCCGACTCTGGGCATAGGTACATGCAGCGTTGACATTGAAAAAGTGGATGGAACAAGTGTGGTTGTAGCTGATACTCTATTTTGTTTTCCAGTTTATGGTGGTGTTGTTGTCTGTACAATAGAAGAACCAACAATAAGATTCAATCTTTGACGTTTAGCCTTAGCAGTCATCTTCTGAAGTTGCTTAGACATCTTGTTCCTTTTTTTTACATATGGCCTTTTCTTTCTCTTGCGCTTTGCCAGTGTTTCTTCAAATTAAAGATAATAAAATGTTCATTATTATGATGTAATTTTTTTTTATAAAGTATCAATGTATGAAATAAATATGACTATTTAAAAATCATGGGGATAATTACTTGAAATACAAAAAAAAAAAAAAGCTTAAATAAGCAAAAATTAAGTTAAGTTTAAGAGATTAAAGTGTCTAAGATGAGGTATTAAAGTGTAAAAGTGTTTGAATAACTATATTACCCTCATTTTATGATTGTTAATGAAAATAAAGTTTTTAACTTTTGGATATCTTAAACTACCCTTATCTCATGCATTATAGTATAGATAAATGAAAAAAAAAAAAAAGATAAAAACAATTCTGGAAAAAAAAGAGTCGAACAAGTGACCACTTTATATCTAAACCTTATCTAAAATATTTAGCGACACCGCACGTTACGGCTGTTCATGCTTGGTTAGCAACACTTAGAATTATACCATGATAACAAAACATTACTTTTATTACAATAGATGCTTAGTGACAAATAGATTGCGAAATTAACAGTGACAAAATTAAGATTCAATAACCTGAATAGTTAGATCAAATTGACATCTGCATATACTTGAACAAAATGATAATGTATCACAACTTATGCCATTGCAATAACAATCAGCCCAATTTGGTCACCCATTCTTAAGCTGATCCATAAAATATGGGAATCTGAATCAATTAACTACACAATCAATGAATTAAATGCTAAACTATAATTTACATAGAAATTAACTCATACGCACTAATCTGCCCAAAAATTTACAACGGAAAACTAATCTCAATAGCTAGAAATTAGTTAAGCGTTACGGACATGTTTTGACCTGTACCAACAATACTTATTATGACCCATTCGAGAAGTAAAAAAAGCTAGCTTTTCACAAACATTTACAAAAAATGACAAAGCAAGACCAAGTTGGCACCTTTTTGTTCTACCGTTTAAGGTATAATTGTTCTTGAAAAAGATAACCAGTTAAAAGCTTAACAGAACCCACCTTCACAATCTTCTCCTGCAGATCTATAATTATTTATGTTGTATATGTATCAAGTACTGTAAATGATACGTATGCATATGTGTGTGTACCAAAGTTCTCATGACGCGTAATATCCTCTTGAATCACTTAATTTGAAAAGGCGGGCTATTATTATATCAAATTAACAATTGTAATGGTAATGGTAATCGACACACTCATTATTTATGAAGTTGCAAAAGATCTGGAACAAAAGTTTATTAGTCATGTTTAATAAATTGTTACACCTTCTGCTAGAACAATAGGAAAATCAATAGCAATAAAAATCTACCTCCCCTGTCATTACATTGCCCTTACTTTAGTCGATTCTCAAAATCTACAAAAATCCATAATAACATTAGTAGAACTCTCACTTTGGCTTTTCGTCAAACAGTCGTCTGGCAATGAATTTCCGACCAACAAAACAACAGATTTCGTCAAGCAGTCGTCTAACATAAAACAAAACCTTGGAGCACGATATATTTATGGCGAATACAAGCGATAAAAAGTTTGTTAACCAATATATTCGTTCCCCTGTTTCAAACAACTATATATATATATTATAGTCTAATAATATCTAATTTTCTTTTGCCCTTTCATATTTTTGTAGGGGAATAACTTGGAACACTTGAAAATTCGACTCGACGATATAAAGTTAGCCACCAATAATTTTTCAGACTCATTTAAAGATGGCTTTAACGATTACTCCATCGTGTACACTACTGAACTCGACCATTTTGATCAAGAAAAACCTTCCTCTGTGGAAGGGACAAGCAAAAGTAAACAACCTAAGAAACACACCAATGTACTTATTAAACGCTTTCTTCCTATAGATGACGAGGACGAAGAAGAGTTATTTTTTACAGAACTAGAAATGCTTACTAGCATTAAGCATCACAACATAATCACTCTAATAGGATTTTGTGTTGAAGGTTTTGAGATGATGCTTGTCACAGAGAAATTTTCTAATGGATGGCTCAGGGATTATTTGGGAAATTTAAGAAAGATGTCTTCCTTGACTTGGGAAAAACGTTTGAAAATTTGCATCGATGTAGCACATGCTTTGGTTTACCTTCACTCTGAGATGGAAGACAAAAAAGTGATAATACATGGTAATATAGCTAACTTCAAAATTGGGTTGAATGATAAGTGGAGGGCAAAGATTGAGGACTTTGAGTGGGCGATATTCCTGCTTCCAAATCAAAAGGAAGTTTTACGTAAACAAACATATTTTGAGGCAAAGTACCACGTGGATCCTGAATACATGAAGACCGGTAAGCTAAAAAAAGAGTCAGATGTGTATAGCTTCGGAGTAGTGTTGTTTGAAATTATATGTGGAAGACGTGCTAGTGACCAAATTTACCTCAACAAGAATGAGAAAGGGCTCGTTCATGTTGCAAGACTAAACTTCTCCAATGGAACAATAGAGGATATGGTAGATCCTACACTAAAGGAAGAAACCCGTATAAAGGGTAATATTCCAAATAGAGGAGCCAACAAGGATTCTTTGCACACATTTTTGAAAGTTGCAAACCAGTGTGTGGCAGAGACTCAAGACGAACGCCCAACAATGAAAGTTGTGCTCAACGAACTTGAGAAAGCATTGGTCCTTCAAGTAAGTCAGGTGTGTTTGCGTATATGTTTTTTTTCAAATAAGTGAAATTCCACTTTATAGGAAACTGAGTCGATGTCCACCATTTTCATTTAAAGAATTGGTCCAAGAGGCTGGGCCTTTGGCTGAAGCTTATGAGATTCGGATGTGGCTCATCCTTTGATGGATTGTAGCCTTGTAGGCCCTTGCCGAGCCTCCACCATTTTTTAGGCAACCGAATCTCCACTATTTTCATATAAAAAAATAGTGTTTTGCAGGGATGGGATATGGGGATGGGGATAGAATTATTTGTATTTTCTTTAAATTTTTAGAAATGGGGATAGAGAATCAAATGGGAATATAATATTGAATAGAAATATATATTTAATTAACGATATGTAGTCATATGTGTGTGTGTTTGATCCTCATGTGTCAAATGTTTTTTACTTGCTCAACTTTTCATTTTGATTAGACATATGTACATGCATTAGTGCATATTCCATAACATTATATGGTCAAATTCTTGCCATCAATAGTTTTCAGATATAAAGATTACAATGGAACGTCCACTTTCTTTGATGGAATGTTTATGCAATTATGCATATTTTCATTTTAGAGGGTGTTTGAGATTGAGTTTGGAAATGCAAAAGTGCTTTTGGTCAGAAGTGCTTATTGGCTTATGACTTTTTGAAAAAGATTTTTAAAAACAGTGTTTGGATTAAGTTTTGGGATGAGAAACGTCAAAAAGTCAATAGACTGGCTTTTTTAAGTGTTTCGCTTAACTTATTGTGAATATTGGTCGTATGGGTGGTAGATTTGTAATTTTTTTTTCAAAAGCCAAAAGCTAAGATTTCTAACTTTTCAAAAACAGTTTTTTCACCTTTAAAAGCCAGAAGCTAAAAGTCAAAACAGAAAGTGTTTTTGGGTTACAAACAGTTTATTGACTTATTGGCCTCTTGAAAAAACCAATAAGTTAATAAGTTGTTTTGAAACTCAATCCCAAACAACCTCTTAGTTGGACAAGGCATACGATATTGTTTCTATCTTCTCCTAATTTTCTTTTTTTTTTCCTATTAATTACCTTAGTACCAACTTTGACTTCTAATTTATCTTTAAACTTATTTGATGAGGTATCAACTTTGAACACTAATTTTGTCAACATCTTATCTGCCATTGTCAAATTTATGGATATCACAACTCAACAAACACAAGCACAAACAAAATAAAGAACAGAAGTATAGCGACAAAAGGTGACCAAAGATCTTATTAACCCAACCCAAAATTTACCCACCAAAACCCTAGAATCTCAGCAAATACTAAGATCCAAAAGAATGATACAATACACACCTTCTACTGATTGTTTAGATCAGTAGACGATGATGAAGAAAATACAAGGAAATAATATCGACTATACTTACAGACAGAAGAAGAAAGAGCTATGAAACCATAATACGAATACAGAGAACAATAATACACAAATGAGAGAGATAATGAAAAATATCTCAATCATAAAGCTTATATACTCTAGTCCAGAAGGTTCGACTGATCTTGAGATCAGAAATGATCTCAACCGTTGATATTGCAAGTGGACGAGCTACACACATCTGGGCCCAGCATAACAAACTTATCCTCAGCCCAATAAGCAACCTGTAATACAAACAATAATATGGCCCAGTAACATCTTATGGCCCAATAATATAAAGATTTGAATTAGACATAACAAATAATATTTTTAACATTCCCCCTTAATTCAAATCCTTCTTGAAATAGTCAACCATACCAAGTTTCTTGCACAACACTTCATGTTGTGACCCATTTAAGCCTTTTGTAAATATATTTGCAATTTGATTTTCAGACGTTATCTTAACAGTCTTGATCAAACCATTAGAGATCTTTTCTCTCACAAAATGAAGGTCTATATCAAAATGCTTTGTCTTTTCATGAAAGACTGGGTTTGCTGCTATAGAAATAGCAGCCTTGCTATCAGAATTAACACTAATAGGAAGTTCACACTTAACATGCAACTCATTCAATAGATTTTTGACCCATAAAATCTCACAAACACCAGAACATAAAGCCCTGTATTCAGACTCAGCAGATGATCTGGATATAGTGCTTTGTTTTTTACTTTTCCATGATATTAAAGACTCACCAAGAAACAAACAATAACCAGTTATAGATTTTCTAGTTATTAGACATTTTGCCCAATCAGCATCAACATAAGCTTCTAGCGGAAACTTATCAGATTTCTTAAACTGTATACCTTTTCCAGGTGCAAGTTTAAGATACCTTAGAAGCCTTAAAGCTGTTTGTAAATGCCCATATATGGGCTTATGCATAAACTGACTTCGGAATTGAACAGAATAACTAATGTCTAGCATGGTTAAAGAAAGATAGATAGGTTTAACTATCAACTTTTGATAACCAGTGACATTTTCTAACAAAGTCTCATTTTTACCAGTTTTGCTTGACACAATATAACTTAACTCAATAGGTGTACTAACAGGTTTACACCCTAAGTACCCAAACTCATTATGCCTTACCGTATACTTTTCAATCTCTGACCCGGTCATCTTGAGGTTCCACACCTCATGCTCTAGCTTCTGAACTTCTTCCCTAGGACAGTACTCTCGCTTCAGTAGTTGGACGAAATTTTCCCAAGGCATAGCATACGCCTCCCCTATACCCATATTCTGGGTGATATTGTTCCACCAGGTCAAAGCAACATCCTGGAATAACGCAGCAGCATACTTGACTCGATCCTCTGGGAGACAGTTGCACATCAGAAACACTGACTCCACCTTTTCCAGCCACCTGAGCAAGCTCACCGCACCCTCAGTGCCAGAGAATTCCTGGGGCTTACAGTCCCGAAACATCTTGTAGGTACACATAGGTGGGGGTGGGTTAACAGGACCACCTGAAATGAAACGCATGAGAAACCACTAAGAATGTAAACAAGGTTCACTAATGAGGCAAAAGTGGATAAATCAACTTACCACCACCATTGTGCCCTAACTGAAAGGCAGCTTGCAGTAAGTTGTTCAGATCTTCCTGTGATAGGTTTACACCTCCACGACCACCACCACCACCGCGACCACCACCACGCCCACCATTGCGACCACCTCCACGTCCTCCTCGTACTCCAGACATGATTCTGACAGAAAGAACGAGAAAATTTAGTTTCACAGCTAATGGTAACCACTAGCATTCACAAGATCAAAGCTAGATCCAACTCAGGACTATCCATTCAAACCCAGAGCTCACTAGGGCTTTCATGCATTTCGGTTTATGATTTTGTGTGCACCCAAAATGATAAACCGCTCTACATGGTCCTCCAAGTGTTCTCCTAGTTCAAAGTTCAAATCACCGAACATAGACTCTTAGCTATACACCGTAATGCTACGGTAGTTTGTGGCAAGTGTTTCTATTGGAGTATGAAAGGGAGATGTCCGAGCCTTGGACAAATCTCAAGAGTACACGATTTACCCCAATATACCACATTGCCTAGAAAGCAAGTAGCCCGACATAAGATAGAACGGATGATGTAACATAGGAAGGTCAGATGATTTAGAGACACCCCGACAAGCCCATACGTAATCCACCATAATGTTTAGTACTATGTGATCGTCTAGTGTGTGCGACTCGGCTATAGACTAGACTCTACATGCAGTCCTAGTTCACTATAACCATTGGCTCTGATACCAATTTGTCACACCCTCAAAATCCACTTGCGGAGTTTTACCGCGAGGCGCATGACAAACCAGGATCCAAGTCAACGATCACAATAAACAAGTCTAAATGAACATATGCAATTTCAAAAACATAGTTTAAATCTCCAATTACAGCGGAAGCTTATTCTCAAAACATAATCCAAAAGTAAACCGAATTATTCAATGTTTGAAAACCATGCAATCCTAACTAGACGCCGTGCAGACGCGTGCGCCCTAGTTCCATAGTGCTACCTTAGCGACCTGAGAAAACATGTAAGAGTTTACGTCAGCACAAAAATGCTGGTGAGTTTACAGGTTTTGAAATCAAAGTATCAAGTTCAACCTGTCCATACTATATTAATTTGCAAACCAAAGTACGCTAGCTAGGCGTATGTTTATTACGTCTACGATTGGAAAACCATTACTAACTCGCAAACCAGATGTTGTGCCCGAATAGTAAACCTGTTCCTGTTTGAGACAATATGCACTCGCCCGGCCCTCCAAGCCGACGAGCGGGGTTGGTCATTCCCAATAGATCTATTCACATTTCCCCATTGTGCTAACCCGCACATTCATGGTTTCCCCCGGGACTTCCAAAGATCGTATAGTAAACCATAGAAACCCATAGTATGACAGTTGTTACCAAAACATAAGTTTAACACATGTTTTCTCCCCCAAAAAGTGAAACCAGTTAAAAGAGGGGCCGTAAACTCACCTTAGGTTGCGTTACTTCGAAATACGAATAATATCAGCAAGCTATGCTAGCCCCGTAAAGCGGCGACCTAACATATGACAGTTACAAGTACTTAGACTAATAACCCGTAGGTTAGTTAGTCCCTAGATGTCCAGACCATAACCAAGTTCGTTTGAAAACACCGTGACTGTTAAATTAACCCAATGTACAAGACTCGACATCCCATTGGTGACCCGAGACTCCCCGTGTTATACTTGTACTCACAAACATACAATCATGCAATCACACTTAACATACGTTAAAGTCCAACAAGTTGTAGCATGTAGTTCAAGTATCACATAAACAAGTTCGAACACATGTTACCAAGTTATTAGGTATGTTACGGGGTTCCTAGCATGTTCCTAGGTGTCAAATCGGGTCCCAAAATGCTAAATTACACTTACAACAGCAGTACAGGCGATTAGGAAAAGTCAACTAGTGATTACGTGGGTCAACAGGCATTTAGGAATGCTAATCGCCTATACTATAGGCGATTAGGGCTATATGGTATGCAATTTAGGAGTTTATAGGCGATTACGTCGTAAAGCATGCAATTCAGGGCTTAACTAGCATTTAGGATCGTAAATGCATGAAGTAAATGCAATTAGGCCCTATTCCCCTATACTATAGGCGAATAGGAACACTTATCAGGCAAATAGCCTCCTATTCGCCTATAGTATAGGCGAATAGGATCCCTATTCACCTTTAGCCCAGCTGTTCCAGTTTTTCGCGCGTTTAAACAGTCATTCGTTTCATGGTCGGTCCCTTTGTGATAGGCACAATATTTGGGTTTATCTTGGGATGATGATTCTTTCAATGGGCGTGGAGTGTTAAGCTTCAAATCTTCAGACTCCAATATTTGGAGTGGCGTTTTCGTCAAATCTGGGTATTCGAATTTGGGCCTCGACGAGCCTTCTCCTCTCCCCACGAACGTGTCCTGGGATCTTTCAGATCTTCGTCTGTCATCTCTTCGATCCTCCCGGCTATCGTTCCGGGAGTACGGATGTCTCTCCGATCTTCCTTTGTTTTTGGAGCCTTGGTGTTCCCGGGGGCCTTCAGAGTTTTTTGCAGCGTCTTGCTTCTTTCGCACGGCGTGGTTCATGGCTATGGATTTTTCTTGCTTTACATAGGCCTTCGCGATGGTCATCATCTCGTCCATGGTCTGTGGGTAACCTGTTGGGCCGTGCAGTTTTCGTAGCAGACCATCATCATTCACCCCCATAGTGAAGGCGGTGCATGCCAATTCCTCCGTGAGGCCCGGGATCTGCAATCTTTCTTTGTTAAACCGAATTATGAAATGTTCCATTGATTCGTTGTCTCTCTGCCGTATGTGCATCACCTCGTCTCTGTACTTGGTGTGCCTTCTCTGCTGGCTGAATTGTTGTGAAAATCCTTTCACGATTTCTTTCCAGTTGGACACGGAGCCCGTCGGCAGGCTATCCCACCAGACCCGTGCCGCCCCGACGAGGGTCTGGACAAACATGTGACACCAGGCTGGAATGGGCCAATCTTTGGAGCGTCCTGCCGACTCAAAGATGCTCAGATGATCATCCGGGTCCCCGGTTCCGTCGTATTTTCCCACAGTTGACGGCAACTTCAGATTCTGAGGAAGAGGAGCGTTGGCTATTCGGGTGGTGAACTTCGAGTATGTGACCATGGCCGGGGGTCGATAGGGGCGAGTCAAATCTTCATCATCCCCTTCTTCCCCGTGGTCAGGAGCCCGGGCGTATGTCGCGTCTTGTCTCCCGGGTTGGGATGCCTGGGGCAGCGGTTGACTCGGGGCTGGTGTGTCTCCATATGACAGTCTTGTTCCTGCTCCCCCGAGGAATGTTTCTCTGTCTTGTCTGGTCGACTGGGTGGTGTTTCCCAGCCCTGTTGGTGCGGGTTGGGCCGGTGGATACATGTAGGGAAAGGTGTACGGGTAAGGACTTCCCGCCACAGGAGGATACATATACCCATAAGGAGGTATTCGGAACTGCGGGAAGTATGATGGATTTCCGGGAGTGACCGGAGAGTATAGTGGCATCGAGGCGGATGCCACCGATGCATTCATCGCGGCTGAGAACAGAGGTAAGCTTGACACTGCCGCCATCCATGACGTGACCACTGGAGTGGATGAATTCCCCATGACTGCTACAGACGTCGTGATCGGTCTAGAGTAAGTGTTGGCTGGGGTCGGCCCAGCGAACGATGGCGCGGAGACGACTGATATCACAGGAGGTACAGATTGAAACCTGTTTTGTGCCATCAGGAGAGACACAAATCCCGGGGGCTATTCCATCAGAATTTCTTTGTCAATGTGCTCTGGTGACTGGCGATCCTCTCCCGGCCTTTCCAGGACTTCGGACGTGAACCCGCGTTGAGCTGCATTGTTTGTCATCATTCTATTCGAGTGGGAAAGATACCTTTCTGCCTTGTTTCCGTCCCACGGATGGCGCCAATGAAGAAGTAAGAACCTGTGTAATGCTCTGAATCTTCTGGTTGATACAGAAAGGGACCTTTCCAAGTTCGCCCAAAGATGATGATGGAGATGATTCCTACAAAACAAAATACCGTTAGGACTCGCCACAGGATTGGGGGTAACCCTGTGACCACCCTCCGGCGTGAGAATAAGTATCTGTTTTCTAAGAAAGAATGTAGTATGTAATGAGAGTAGAGATAGTGATGGTCTTCCTTTACCTTTCATTCTCCTTTTATAGTTGATGTCTACCGACGAGAAGAGACAATTCCTGCATGATTGTTTCCTCGTTGATTTTGCCTTATGACCAGCCTCGTATTAATTGTGTTTGACTGATTATATTGACCGCTTTGACTCTCTAGAGTTGGTGGGCCTTTCTTTATTGGGCTTGTGTTTTTGTGGTATGGGCCAGGTTTATCTGGGCCCTACCTCGTCAGGTACATAGCCGAATGTTAAGCCGTTAGTATTTTAATTAATTATTATAAAATGGTAATTTTTTAAACGAAAAATTTAGATCACTGATGAATCGCTTGAGTATCATTGTGCCACCAACGAAACTACTATGCCCGATCATATCTATCTCCACTAGGCAATAATGACTATACACCGATTCAGGAGGAACCCTGTTAAATATGTGAAAACCCTCTTGCAGGAATCAAATTCAGGACCAAATGGTCGATAAGCCTTATCTAACCCCCAAGATGCCACTACGCTATAATGTCGTCATCTTCATCATCATTATCATCATCATACTCAGTTAATCCCACCTATAGCAAAGCTAAGGTAGGGTCTGAGGAGGGTAAAATGTAGACAGCCTTACCTCTACCCCTAAGAATGCTGCTTCCAGTGAGACCCCCAGCTCGATGTGGTTTGGTATCAAGCCTTGGAAATAAGGCACAGAGCACATAGCAATCGAGACAAACCAAGTCGTTGCATGTACCCCTTTGTCTTTTGGCTATCTACGCCACCACATGATGCATAATTAACTGTCCGTCGTTTTTAACGTTATTTTCACGAAATTAGTAAATAACGTTAAAACTAGTGCAACTTTACTTTTGCCCCCCCCCCCCCCCAAGAACCACACATATATACATTATGCGCTATAATGTCAAGGGCTTATCAAATGGTAACTAAGATTACCTTGTGTATCAATTAGTTAAGAACCTAATTTAAAAATGTTATTCTTGCGTCATAAGACCTCTTTCCTTTACATAGGTAATTACTATATATTAATAAACCAACTTAATGAATAGTACTTCAAAATGAATAGTACTTATATTAATATTTTATTTATATTATTATTTTATTTAAAAACTTTATTATATTATATATTATTAATATATTATATTATATACTATTAATATATTATACCGATCTCGACAATACCGATATCGAACGGTACGGTACCGGTATGGTTTTGGTATTTTACCTTAAAATACCGATACCACCGAAACCATTATTTTATTTAAAAACTTTATTATATTATATATTATTAATATATTATATTATATTATATTATATTATATTATATTATATTATATTATATTATATTATATTATATTATATTATATTATATTATATTATATTATATTATATTATATTATATTATATTATATTATATTATATTATATTATATTATATTATATTATATTATATTATATTATATTATATTATATACTATTAATATATTATATCGATCTCGACAATACCAATACCGAACGGTACGGTACCGGTATGGTATCGGTATTTTACCTTAAAATACCGATACCACCGAAACTGAAAATCCATAAATATGGGTACAGATACCGATTCCGAAACCACTCGGTTCGGTACGGTATCGGGATCGGGACGGGATGGGATCGGTATTCGGCCTTGTATGCTCATCCCTAATTAATATATATTATATTAAATACTATTATTTTATTCAAAAACTTTTTATACCGATCCCAACAATACCGATACCGAACGGTATATCAATAATATGCCACATATGAATGTAAAAATATATTATTATAGTAGTAACATAAATGTACACACTGGTGAACGTCAGAAAAGGGTCAGATGAAGTTCAGACAGGTCAACTGAATGTCAGAACCAGATCAGATTGTCAGATAGAGATTAGAACAGGTTCAAATACTAATAGACATATGAGACAAAGATAACACGTATCTGACTGACATGCAGGTAATGTAATTTTGACGTCAGAAAAGGGTCAGACAGACGTCAGATAATGTCAGACAAACATCAGAAAAGGGTCAGATGAAGTTCAGACAGGTCAACTGAATGTCAGAACCAGATCAGATCAATGTTAGAAAATTTCCAGATAGAGATCAGACCAGGTTCAGATACTAATAGACATATGAGACAGAGATAACACGTATCTGACTGACATGCAGGTAATGTAATTTTAACCTAATTGTAAAGCTGTGAGCTCCTCCTCCATAGCAGTGACTGTTTTCGGATATATGTGATTATGCAACATGATTTAGCTAGGGAATTCTTATCATAATCAATAGTTGACAACGTATGAAGTGTTGGATTAATTGTATGTTGTAGCGAATTCGATCAATCAGTTATCATTTTTGGCTGACGTGATTGTGAAATTGTTTACAATAATGAGCGAACATGTTGGTTCTTCTGTTGTCACAGTTATAGCTCCATAATGAGCGAATAGGTTATTCGGTAACCCTCTGTATCCGTACGTTAGTCCCACATTTTATAGCTCCATACTTTGGCTCATTTTCTTTTTATTAGTGACTGTTAGGTTCGATTAGACGTCTCAGTTTGCAACGACACCAGTTTAAAAGGAGTGTGTTCAGCCACAGTTTAAAAAGGAGCGATACAATTGATTTTGTTAAGATCATCCATGTATATTTTGCTATGGCAAATATGTAGGTTAGTATGTTCCCTGGGATTTAAAGCGCAATATATTTTCCAAATCTGATTGATGCCGCCGCAACGCGCGGCCGATTAAAACACTAGTTAAATTTGTAAAATTAGTAATCAAATAATTATTATAATTTCAAGCAATTAAAGCTCATGCAAAGAATAAGTTTTGTTATCATGACATATACATGATACGTGTCTCTTGAGACATTATTCCACACAATATCTGTCTTACAAGCTCAAAATAGGCTCTATTATAAGCCCCAAGTGGACTCCGTAATCAATTTGTAGCCCACATGACAACTATCTTACAAAGATCCATCTCTTTCTGGCACCCAAAAATATTCACTAAAATAGCTGTTAAAATAGAAAGATCCGGTCACTTGGTTGTCTTTTAAACAAATTAATTAATTGCATTTTTCGTTTTCGTGATACATGCCCCTCCTTTGTCCCCTAGCATGCCATGTAAGTTGGATTTACACGAAACACATGGAACAAATATCAACATAAACACAGAGTAATTACTAAACACTACAAATACTTCATATTTATATTTCATATTTATACTTAGAAGGTGTTTGGGATTGAGTTGAAAAACAATTTATTGACTTATTGACATCTTCAAAATGTCAATAAGTTGTTTGGCTATAGCAGAAGTAATTTTTGTTTAGGCTTTTTTATATATGTTAAAAACCCGTTTTCAAAAATTCATAAATCTTGACATTTAGTTTTGGTTTTTGCCTTTTGCAATACAAATTACAAATCTACCATCCATAGAACATTTGGTTTCAAGAAGGCACAATTCACAACCTAATAACAGTTAGCGAGTGATAAAAACAGAAAAATAAAATATTTGGTGTATTTGATCAAAATTAAACTGGGTTTGAATTCGGTTCGGTTTTCAATTCTGGGTGAAAAAACTATCAACCTGAATAAACCAAAAACCAAAGCGATGAACAGATCATCTAGATATAATTTGTACTGTAATTGATAAAAGGCAACAAATCTAAGTTATCTATATCTATATATATATATATATATATATATATATATATATATATATATATATATATATAGAGAGAGAGAGAGAGAGGGGGGGGGAAGTTAATTTGAGAACACATATATTTCGTGCGAACGGCGAGAACGCTATCTAAAACCATTCAAATTCAAAATTTCTTTTTATACTTATCTTTATTATTTATATACAATTTCAAAAACAAAATTTACGCGTAAAAAATTGAACGTATACGAAAATAAATTGTTTTTACACATGTGTAAAACGTTATTTTAAAGTGATTTTACAAGAAAAGATGAATTATTTAATGTTGTATTTTAATTATAATGATGTTTGTATTGAAAAAAAAATTGATTGGTTTTCTCAAAGCATGAAATCCTAGATGACACTCAAACGTATCATCTTTCCCCTTTGAGTGTGTCGTGTGACATACCCCTTATATTCAGATAATTCATTAATAATGTCTAGGCAAGTCACTAATCATGTTCAAACTAGCAATTATATTTTCATCAAGAGCAAAATAGATTAAAATCACTCGAGTTAATGGCCAAAATCGTCTCTGGGGTTTGGCCAGTTTTGCCACATCAGTCCAAAATAGTTTTTCTTTTTAAATCTGGATCCTTCTAGTTACTTTTTGTTGTCAAATTCGTCTCTGACAATAACCCCAGTGAAATATTATCGTTAACTCTGGGGGTATTTATGTCTTTAAAAAAAAAGTCACACCTTCAAGACTACCGCCTCAATCACGCCCTACAATGGTTGTTTCTAGCTTTGCTCTTCATCCAAACATACATCTTCTTTTTAATATACATTTTCATTCTTATTCACATGATTAAAATTGTTAGTTTTTCGTATTATATATAGTATATTAAGATCTATGTTACATCATAACACATATTTTATCACATAATATTAGATTTATCTATCCCAAAAAACTTCCGGGATATAATCTAGTCTTTAAATAAACACAAGAACATAACTAATGTTATATTCAAAATTAGATTTACATAAAGTTTAGTTATGCGATTTGCTACGTTTGGCAATAAAGGATTTTAGACTAGTGAATTGATTGTCAGACGTTCACAACGCCGAATCCGGCTTTATTGTACACCTCGTGTGATTACGTAATATTTTCAGATGGGCTGGCAAGCCGTTTAATTTTATGATACAGTATTTGTGCATTGTTTGTTGGTCTCTTTAATTGTGGTTTGTATTTTTCATCATCATAATCCACCAGCTGTTTTTGAACAAAGATAACAAGAAAATGAAACAAAAAAATATCAAAATTTCACTTGGAAGAAAACTAAACGGGGTATAGGAAGTATATGCTATAATGACGGACGCTTGGGATTAGATCCGTTGGATAAAATATGCGCTGCACATGTTCTTATAACACGAGTCATAGATGAAGATGTAGATTCTTCTTCTTCATTGTTAGAATAAAAAAATTTATTTCTAAAATATGACATTCCAAAGTGGGTGGGTCAATTGGTCGGATAACGGTCAAAATGAACCAAACAGAGAGAACAATTTGAATCACTCATTAATAGATAAATGGGTTGAAACTACCACCACTCGTTGAAGTAATTATCCCCATCTTTCTCCAAGCTCCCTCGTCTACATGTCTTCTACTCACATCAGGACCACCTTCTTTTGGCTTGTTAGACTCGTGGGCATGCAAATTAATAGCCTCGTGACAAAGAATTTAACAACAAAATTCAATGCATACAAAAAGGATCATTATCATATCTAACTGTAAGATGTGAATAAAAAGTAAACGGTCAAATTTGATCAACTGATACCAAAACATTTCAACTAAATATTTCACCATTTAGTATCAAACTTTAAGATATTTAATAAATTAATAAAATGATGATATACTGATATCCTCTTTTTATTTGAAGAAAATAATTTACTACAATATTATATTCAAAACGAATAATAATAAATGCAAAATTATAAATTCCTTTATTACAAGTTACTCGAACTGGTGCGGCCGTTACCAAGAAGTTAAACCGCCGTCTTCTTTTAGTATACTTGGTTGCAATAATTGTAGAAACCAATGTTTTAAAAACCGTTTTTTTAATTATACCGAATTTGGCTAAAAATGGTTGAACACTTGAACCACGTTGTATCGGGCGGTCTAACCAGATTGATTAGTTAGCTATATAATGTCATAAATTACGACATTAACACAAAAAAATAATTAAAAAGTACACAATTGCATACTAAAATAATATCAAAAAGTTAGTCAATAATTAAAAAATAATCTAAAAATAACCCAAAAAGTAACCTATGCCTGCTGGTACCGGTATAGCGGTTCAAACCGGCATACCGGATTTTACCGGTGGTATAAAATCGATACCGTTTCTCATATTTATCGGAGTGTATCATACCGGATTTCCATCCAAAACGGTAATACCGGTATAACCTGTAAAATCGATGCCTGTATTTACCGGTTTTTAGCCCAATTTTGTCCTATTATGAGACTAATTATGCATGTTTAATATGTGTAAATGATGGCACCTTAGCGGCCCAGGTTTGGTATTGGACTTCATGAACGATACCGGCATCGAGCAACTTCTTGACATCATCAGATATCGCTTTGTTTCGATCGATTCCAATACTTCGTCTTTTTTGATGCACTGGCTAGACGGAGGGATAGGTGTTTAGCTTATGTTCGGCCAAGCTTCTTGGGACCCCCTTCATATCGGAGTGTTGCCATGCAAACACATCCAAATAATCGGTAAGGAGGTTCCATAGTGCAATTTTTTGTTCCACCGAGAGCTGAGCTCCGATGGTAACTTTCTGCTCAAGGAAGTTAAAGTTTATCGACCCTTTCTCTGACAGTGTTTGTGTGTTTGGAGCAACTTGGGAATTGGATGCTTGACGGACTTCGGCAACGCATTGCATCTGCTTGGTGACTAGGGTAGCTATTCCATTCTCCGTTGGGAATTTGATGGCTCTGTGTATCGAAGGGGCCACCATTCCGAAGGCACACATCCCCGGACGTCCCAATATCACATTATGTACCGAGTGAGCTCCGACAACCAGGAACGTCAGCATAACCGTTCGGCTTAAGTTACAGCATTCAGAGTGATTGTGAGAGTGATTTGTCGAATCAGTTGAATCACTTCTATGGAGAAAGTCACTAACGGCATAGAAACCTATTTGCAAAAGCATGATAGTTTTATGTATAAGAGTATGTCATAGGAGAGTTCTTAGTAGGGGTGTTCTTTTTAACCGATAACCAATAACCGAACCGAACCTGAAGTGACCGACTCGATAAAGTACCTTACCCGATTAACCCGAACCCGATTAAGTGCATACACGAACCCGACTATAGTTTTTAGGTCGGTCTTAGGATTAGGTTTTTATAATTCGGGTTGACAAGAATAACCCGAACAATTCGAAAACAAATAAATGATCTACTTTTCATATTTTTATGTATATCGGAGTAGTGATTTTGTAGCAAAATTTGCAACTAGATATTATAACCCATGTTGTGATTTTATTTTAGACATATTGTAGCCCAAATGGACAGAAATACGCAACCCAAACGGCTGGAAATATGTAACTCAAACACTTGAACCATTTAACCGATAACCATTTAACCCGACCCAAAAACCCAAACCCGATTAACACCATAACCGATAACCATTTAACTAGATTGGATTGGTTATCGGGTAATATTTTCAACACTGAAAAACCCGAATAACCCGATAATCAAAAACCAAACCCGGCGAAACCCCTAGTTCTTAGGTTATGAAAATGGAGATCCGGAGGGTTTGAGGTTATCAACCCAAATAACCTTTCGGAGGGGTTCAAATACCTGGACCATCTTTTTCTGGGTGTCCGGTGCTAACTGCCTAAAGCAATGGTGGTACATGATCTCCGAGGCACTGACTATCGGTCCGTCCATAGCTTCTCCCAGAGTGATATGTGGAAATGATATTGCCTGTAACACAAGAAATTTTGTCAACACCTATTATGTTTGGAGATTCGATCACTATTTGCAAGTGTATTCTTTTAATTTCACTTCCTATAATATAGGTGGAAATGAGTTTTGACCTGACTCATAAATGGAGACAAATGGGAGCCTTGGCGTTTGATTACATGTGGCATTATGGGCCAATCATGTTGATCCCAGCCTGATTGTTCACGTTTAGAATAGGGGCTGGTTTGCCATCTTTAACTTCCTTGACTAGGTGAGTCAGTTTGCTGGACCAAACGGCCTTCTCTATTTCTTGCCGAAGGGACCAACAATCATCGGTGTTATGTCCCTTGGCCCGGTGATATTCACAGTATTTCTTCGAGTTCTTGTCTGTCGATAGTCGTTGTTTAGCTGGGGTTGGGAGATGCAAGTTTTCTATCAGGAGAATTTCCCTTGGAGTCTTAGCCAGCTCAGTCATCCCACTGATTCTCGGAGGGTTCGATGGTTTGGAGAAAAGTTCCGACCTGTCATAGGGATGTTGGCAACTCTTATTCCAATGTCCCCTTGGATCAGCTTTGTGGGGGGTCTTCTTCCATGAGCTTCGGTTATCAGATCTTTTATAGTTTGGCTTGGAGAAATGTCCACAAGCACTCTTTCCTCGAGCAAAAGCTCTAGCCCTCCTCATCAACACCTCCATCGTCTTTGGTAAGTGTTCATGTAACTTTTCAACGAGTTGATTGTTTCGGACCCATGGCAATAGCCTGAGACCCAGAGTTGATCAACTGCACCATTGATCTGTATACTCTCCTTACTGAATCAACCAATAAAATTTTCAAGGGATTCCTCATCAATTCTTCGAATGTTATGTATTTCGGTGATGTCTTTTGATCAACCCCGTTGATTTGCAAAATTTAACAAAAATAATTTCTAAAAGTCCTCCCAACTCGTGATTTCTCTGGTCGGCAACCCATCGAACCAAACCCTTGCTGCTCCGGTAAGGGCTAAGACAAACATGTGGCACCATGCAGGCATGGGCCATAGTTCTATCTCAGCTGCTCCTCCGAAGGAGAAGATATGGTTGTCCGGATCGGAGGTCCGATCGTACTTCTTCATCGTTGTTGGCATTTTCAATTTTGTTGGCAATCGGGTCCTGGCGATTCGTTGGGAGAACTTGGAATGTGCTGCCATGTAGGCAGGTCTGTATGGCAACGTGAGCTCATCTTCGACCTGGATTGTACCTTCTGGTGTTTTCTCCAGGGAGAGAAGTCCGGTTGGTAAAGGTCCTGAGTACCTGAAGGGTATGAGGTGTCCGTATGGTGTTTAGAAAGGTATAGACGAAGTGACTGTGGACTAAATTGGATGATAGGCGAGGTTCGTGCTAATAGTGGGTGGAGCGGATAATCCTTCGGTGGGGAATAAAGTCGCTTTCACACTTTGCAACCTAGCCTCTCGATCTTGCTGTTCTTTCAATCGGAGTAACATCTCCCTATTTTTCTGGAGGATAACATCATCGAATTCTTTGTATAGATCTGTTGATTTGTATGATGAGGCATCGGTGAGAGGCTGTGAATTAAAGATCTGGGACCTTTCGGCCTGTGTTGTTGTGGGAGCAATAACCATAGCTGACGATGGGATGGTTATCACCTCGTCATCAGTCTCGCTTGCTGTGACATCTTGGATCATGAATCCCTTGGAGATCACCGTCATGGGTTGAGATTGCATGATGCTTCTTGGAAAAAGAACACAAAACACACAATAATACGGATGGTGCCAACTGAAGAGGAAAAAAGTTACCTTTCGATGATTCGAAATAAAGGGATTAATAAAAGATGTGAAAAGATTGGCTGTTGTTATCTAGATCGGGATAAACATGCAAAACAGACACCGCTAGGCTCGTCACAGGGGAGAGGGAAGCTCTCTCTGTGACCACCATCCGGGGTGAGAATAAGTATGGTTTTCTGGAATAGTAAAGTAGAGAGAAAAAGTGTTTGCTTTAGAGGTTTACCATTGTCCCCAAATGAAGTTGCAGTCCAAATATTTATACCTTTCAAAGTGGGCTCCAGAGGTGTATGGGTTGTGGTCAGGTAATTACCCATCGGTGTCGGGTATTCCTTGGGGTATCGAGTATACCCATTATTTTGTTAAAAGATACGCATTGAAATTTATATATACACTTTTTTCTATTATGATTACTATATAATTTATATTTACACATAATGTATATTAATTTATATTTATATAATTTATATTTATATAATGTATATTATGTATTAAAATATACATTACATGATAATTATTTAATAGTTTGATACATATCCTTCACAACATATAAAGTATAAATAACAATTATCAAATACATATTTTAAAAGAAAATATATTTTTCCACATTATGAACCCACAAAAATAATCACTAAAATAAAAACATACATAAAAAATCACGGGTCTATGATCGGATATATATAATTCAGGTAAAAGGGTATGTGTTTCGAATAATTGGGTCGGGTATCACCTAATCCCATACCTGGCCAAATACCCATCGGGCTTCGTGTATACCCATTAAGCTTGAGTTTTTTGTCATCCCTATGATTTGTAGTTATAAAAAAAAGTAAAATTTAAATGATTATGTTTAGTGTGATATGACATAATGATATGCCGGTTTAGAATTCCAAACCACTTTCACTATCGTGGATGCTCTTAAAACTATAGTTCAATATCCTAAAAATTAAACATATTAGCCAATGAGGTAGTGGTGGAGTGGTTTGGAAAAGACTTGGTGTTCTTTGTGAACCCGGTTCGATTCCCACTCTCTTCAATATTTTCTGTGGCATCCAGGTGAAGAGCAAATACGGGTGGCGCCGGTTCGACTAGGATGGAGGTAAGGTTTTATCGATTATTCCACTATCGTGTCTTTGGGCGGGTGGAGGTCGGGTTTCAATGCATCTCGGAGAGCTAAGGGGCTGACGGCGGTCGAATAGTCGACATTGACCACAGCGCCCGATGTCACAGTGATTGTCACGTCGTTCTTTGCCGTTAAAAAATTAAACATATTAAAAATTGTGAAATTAAAACTTAATATCAATATAAAAATTAAATATAGGTAAAGACAGTAGGTGTCCCTCATATGCAGCTCAAGTGGTAGGAGGCCGGCTTTTCTTTTGGAGAGGTGCAGGTTTGATTCCCACGAGTTGCATTTGTGGAACAAAGGCAATGATGGTGATGTGTCTTGACCCGCAGTTGGCGTGGGTAGTCCGGACCTGATCCTGAGCCACCCCCAGTTTTAATCCGACCGTTACTCTAGCGATTCGGTTCGTGTGAAGGCGGCACGGTTTCCGGGCGGACGCCATAAGACCAAGTCTGATACTCCGAGGACACGGGCCCGGTTTAGACAACGTAAGTTCTGAAGGACAGAACTTGGTCTGGGCTGCTATCGTGGCAGTGCGAAATCAATCGTCTGCCGTTTTAATTAGCCGTACAAAACAGAAAAGGTAAAGGCAGTAGGTACCCTAAATCTAATGCCTTATTTATCTTCTTTTTCACTCAAAGAGCCAAGTTGACACACTTCGCCTTTTCATAATTTGTTTCTTTTCCATCATCCTCTTTCTGTACTTATCCCCTTTCTCTCTTAGGCCTCTGCTCCTTTTCATATCAGGTTCAACCTTTTTTAACTATAAATATGATTGCTGAGCGGTTTACAATACTTCTGAAATCTAAAACAAAGGATATTACTTGCAATTAATAATACCTTTTTGAAACAAAATACATTAAAGAATTTCATATATTTTGTGGTTGCTCGTTTGTATATGTTTACCTTCTCATTCATTTGCAACTCTTTTGTGATTTTGCTACTCTTTCCTACTTATAAACAGAAATATGACAACACCAATCCCAAAGTTTGCTCACTTACAAATTCCACTTGACGACGTAGTAAAGGCCACCGACAACTTTCATGAAAATAACATCATCGGACATGGTGGACTGGGACATGTATACAAAGGACGACTCCAGTGGTCCGGGGAGTTGATCAAGATTGCTGCCCTCAGGTTAGATGGTCAGCATGGTGGAGGAGACGTCGAGTTTTGGACGGAAGTTTCAATGCTTTCGGATCTCAAGCATCCAAATATAGTCTCTCTTATTGGTTTTTGTTATGAGAAAGGTGAGAAGATTATTGTAACCACCTATGCGGCCAAAGGAAGTCTCAAGGAGCATTTAGATAGTCCAACCCTCACATGGACGCAAAGATTGAAGATATGTCTTGGTGTGGCTCGTGCGCTGAGTTACCTCCATTATGATGAAAAACGTGGTTATGGTGTTATACATCTTAACATCAATAGCTCCACAATTTTGTTAGACGAGCACTGGGAAGCGAAGTTATCCGGTTTCAAAGTTTCAATCAAACAATCGCTTAACCGAATGGACAATGTCATCCTTTGTGAACCTATTGGTACAATAGGGTATGTGGACCCAGAAATTGTTAAGACCAAAGGGGTGACTCACAAGTCGGACGTCTATGCATTCGGTGTTGTATCATTTGAATTATTATGCGGGAGGAGAGCATATAGCAAGAATGAGGCTAATAGGTTTCTAGCTCGATTGGCCAAGTATCATTATGAAAACAAAACGTTGCCAGATATAATCCTTCCCGATTTAAAGAGTCAAATGTCCAGATATCAAATATCAATAAGTTCACTAAGAAAATACTCAAAAACTGCATATTCTTGCCTAATGGAAGATCGAGCACACCGCCCACATATGCCCAATATTGTTATTGAACTTGAGAAAGTATTGGAGAATGCATTGAAGTTTCAGCCACGACCAGAAAATTTTGTAAGACCTTTTTTTGTTTTCTTACGCCTTTTAACTTTATTTTCATTTGTTTGTAATGTGTTCACTTTAAATAAAAATAATTTTAAGAGAGGACAAACTGAAAATACATATAATATTTTTTAATTTTTAACAAATTAAAATTGTTAATTTTACCTTAAATTTCGATATTAGTTACAACTAATTTTTTTTTTTTTTTTGTAAATTATTTCAAAACTACTATATAAGTGTTGTTTATTAGACCATGTTTACATGTTCAATCACCTTGTAAACGTTTTCTAACATGTGTACTCTACAGCATGTGCATTTTTAACAAAAAATGATGTGGTAGTTCAAGCTCCTTTCTAACTTGTCTCTTCAATCACTACCCTATGTTAATAATTTTACAATTTTATTATTCAATTATTTTTGAAATAAAATAAAATCTGAAAATATTAATAAAAACTATTTCATTGAATTTAAAAAAAAATACATAACTAATAAATCATAACACATTTCGTTAAATTTTAAATGACAAATCAGATATACTACCAAAAAGATTGTGGCAAAAGAACATATACCACATTTCATTAAATATTAAATGGCAAATTAGCTATATAATACATATTAAGGGTTATGATGAAATATAAAAAGACATTTTTTCTAGAAATGATGAGAAGGATTGTGATTCATTGATCATATATTTGAAAGGTTGAGATTAGTTTGTTTGAAAAAAAAATAAGTAATAAATTAGAGGAAGGGCATAAAAGGAAAACCATATTTGTTGAGTTTCTCTCTCCACATGCAATGCACATATCAATTCTTCCATCATTTTAAAACGTCTATAACTTTTTCATACGATATTTTTTTTTTTCAAAAAAATTTCACCATATTAACGAGCATTTTTTATCTTTAATATGAGTACCACATTGCTACATTAAAATTGAAAAAAATAATCGTGTTAAATGGGTTTTCTTCTCCGTTGTGTCTTCTGCTCGTTCACTGTGTTATAGTATGCACGTGTGCTTTATAAATATGTTATTTATGTTTTTTTAGTCTACACATGATTTAACTTTGTCCATTGTGTTTTTAGTATGGCTTTCATTGTGTTTTACGCAAATGAGTTTTGTATTTAGGTGTACATTGTGTTTTATTATGTTGTTCATTGTGTTTATGTCTATATTCATTGTGTTTTAGTTTTCTGTTCATTGTGTCTTTAGTATGTCGTCCATTGTGTTTTATTAGACTGTTCATTATGTTTTATACCCTATTGTTCATTGCATATTTAATTGGTACTCATTGTGTTTTACGTTATCTCCATTGTGTCTTACGCAACTGGGTTTTCAATTTTTTTTCAAAAGTATTCATTGTGTTTTAGTCTTCTATACATTGTGTCCTTATTATGTCATCCATTGTGTTTAACACAATTGGGGTTTTGACTTTTTTTTTTCAAAAGTGTTCATTGTGTTTTAGTTTTTTGTTTATTGTGTCTTTAGTATGTCGTCCACTTTATCTTACGCAACTTGGTTTTCAATTTTTTTTCAAAAGTATTCATTGTGTTTTAGTCTTCTATTCATTGTGTCTTTAGTATGTCGTCCATTGTGTTTTATTAGATTATTGGTTATGTTTTATACCCTATATTTAATTGGTGCTCATTGTGTTTTACACTCCATTGTGTCTTACGCAAGTGAGTTTTTGACTTTTTTTTCGAAAGTATAACAATATGGTACTCATATTAAAGATAAAAAACGCTCGATTTTATGGTATAATTTTATTTTAAAAACGATGATGTATAAAAAAGTTACGGACATTTAAAAATGAAGGTGGAAATGGCATGTGACTTGCATATGCATATTTTTTTTGACCAAATTACCCCTCCACTTGTTTAATCATTTGACACATGTCATTTTCTAGTGGCTTCTCACATTTTTTATTTTTTGTAGGCTTTGTAGAATAACTCAACCCTACATATTAATTCTTCTATTAACATATATGTAAAGCCGTTAAAAAAGAATAGAAAAACATATGTAAAATTATTTGATTGGACCGGTCAGTGTGGTTCTATTAGGCTATAAGGTGTCCTCTCTCTTTTCTCTTTCTTCCCCGTATCCACATCATTACTGTCACACCCTCAAATTCCCACTTGCGGAGTTTTACCGCGAGGCGCGTGACAAACCAGGATCCAAGTCAACGGTCACAATAAACAACACTATATGATATGAAAACAACGTAAACTGCCATTGAGTTTCAAAAACCGTTCTAACACAGCGGAAGCAAAATGTATTATTACAACTCAAAAGTAAAACTCAAAGTCTGAAATGTTTAACAAAACATGCTTATGATTCCTAGACGCCGTGAGACTCTGTGCGCCTAAACTCAGTGCTGCTACCTTAGCGACCTGAGAAAACATGCCAAAAAGACGTCAAACGTTGCTCAAGTTTGAGCCACGTTCGCCCGTTTGAGCCACGTTCGACCACACGAAGGGTCGAATGAGTTCCACGTTCAACCGTTTGCAGCAGAACTTCATAAAACGCACCAAAACGCATCTAAACGGTCCAAAAACATCACGAAACATCACCAATCACAGCAGTCAACTATCATTAACATATTCCTACAAAACCCTACCAATTTTATCCCGAAATCCGTTCGTTTTACAAGTTACCCGAAATAGCAAATTATGGAGATGTCACATCAAACGCATGCAATCTTTACCCAATTAGGAAACTTTCTGAAATCAATCAATAATCAACTTAATATACTCAGATTATCATGAACAAGAAACCCCCAATCATATCCTTATCACTATCATCATGAACAAGCCCTAGATCTAACCCAAAATGAACAAAACATCATCAATAATCAATTGTAACTTATCTCAATCATAAATCATCATCAATAACATTCCCAGATCATTGTTATAACATCTATACAACAATCAATCATCAAACAATACATAACACCACATAAAACACCATTAACACATGTTAATTTGTATGAAAACTCATTGTTTATGAATAGGTTTTGTTTAGAAAGATATTAGGAATGTTTTTATCCATGAAAACATGTTTGAATCAGATCTGGACTCTTGGGGTTTAATGATTCTTCTTTTCACAAAAATCACAAAACAAGTGTACACCCTTTTCTTTCTTCTTCCCTTTTTCAATCTTCTTTTCAACAGATGTTTGAGCATCTGCTGGAAGATCTTTTAAGGGAATGATTTTTTCCTGTGGTGCCTTCTTACCAGTAGAGGTTTCAAAATCAACTGGTTTGAAGTTTTTAAGAACATCACACTCATCTGACCAAGTTGGTTTAACCTGATATTTTTCAATTTTAGTAAATGATGAGGAACCCTCAAGTTTTTCAAGAACAAATTTCTTACCATTAGGCTCAGTGATTTTAATTTCTTGACCCTCCAAATTAGTTGGAATAACCTCAACTAACTTTAGTTCCCTTTTGTCAGTGTTTTGAGAAATTTGAGCAGTGGTTTCACAACCAATGCCAAATTTCACATGATTCCACCCATTTTTCAAACTCAACTTGGGTGGACTCAAGCTCCTGTTTACAACTCTGATATTTAGTTATCGTAGTTTGGAGTTGGTATTTGGTTATACTTGCTTCATGTTTTAAACTGCTGATTTCAGATTCTTTTTCAGTTAATTTTGATTTTAACTCTATTGAGAGCTTTTCAAACTGATTTTCATCATCTAAAATTTTCTTTCTAAGGTTTTCATTAACCTCTTTAATGTTTGCAAAAGCTATTACACATTTGTCTGAACATAAATCATTTAAGATTTGAGGAGATACCTTAGCAGCAACCATCAATGCACAGTCACACTTGCACTCACAATCATTTTCACCCCATGGATCTGAGAGGTTCACAACCTCTTCTTCAGACTTTTCATCTGGAACAACTGTATCAACAACAACATCATCAGTCATATTTTCAGACTCAGACACCACATCCTCTGATTCAACCTCTAAAACTATTGTGTCCAAAGCCATGAAACAGAAGTTTTCTGGTTCATTTTCAGATTTGGCAACAAGAGCAAAGTTCTCATCTATTTGCTCTTCAGGTAAACTCCTCCAATCAACAAAGCTTTGTGTAAAAAAGCTCTGTTGACTTTGTTGACTTGTCTTTGCAGGGGCAGAGGGTGGAGTAGCAGTTAATGGCATTTGAGCCTGAGCAACAGGGGTTTGAACATAGTGAATCTGAGTGTGACACCCTAGGAAAATCTCACATCGGCCGTGGTCAGGAGAGATCCTTGGTTCATAAGTAATGTCTTGCCTCTTAAATCACCAACGCGTTTTGGGGCTTAATGTTAGTGGATGAGAGGAAAACTTCACGGTTAAGCGTGCTCAGGTGGGAGCAATTCCAGGATGGGTGACCTCCTGGGAAGTCTCCACATGGGCAACCAAAAACAAATCCGTGAGCTCTGGGTGGGCAAAGCGGACAATATTGGTGGTGAGAGGGGCATGATGTTACAGATGGTATCAGAGCCACTCCTGTGCCGTTCGGGATGGTGGGTGCACACTTCATCAGGGACGACGAGACTCTAACGGGGGGTGAATGTGACACCCCAGGAAAATCCCACATCGGCCGTGGCCAGGAGAGATCCTTGGTTCATAAGTAATGTCTTGCCTCTTAAATCACCAACGCGTTTTGGGGCTTAATGTTAGTGGATGAGAGGAAAACTCCACAGTTAAACGTGCTCAGGTGGGAGCAGTTTCATAATGTGACACCCCAGGAAAATCCCACATCGGCCGTGGCTAGGAGAGATCCTTGGTTCATAAGTAATGTCTTGCCTCTTAAATCACCAACGTGTTTTGGGGCTTAATGTTAGTGGATGAGAGGAGAACTCCACAGTTATGCGTGCTCAGGTGGGAGCAGTTTCAGGATGGGTGACCTCCTGGGAAGTTTCCACCGGGGCACCCAAAAACAAATCCGTGAGCTCTGGGTGGGCAAAGCGGACAATATTGGTGGTGAGGGGGGCCGGGTGTTACAGATGGTATCAGAGCCACTCCTGTGTCGTTCGGGATGGTGGGTGCATACCTCATCAGGGACGATGAGACTCTAACAGGGGGTGAATGTGACACCCCAGAAAAATCCCACATCGGCCGTGGCCAGGAGAGATCCTTGGTTCATAAATAATATTCTGCCTCTTAAATCACCAATGCGTTTTAGGGCTTAATATTAGTGGATGAGAGGAGAATTCCACAGTTAAGCGTGCTCAGGTGGGAGAAATTCCAGGAAGGGTGACCTCCTGGGAAGTCTCCACTTGGGCAACCAAAAACAAATCCGTGAGCTCTGGGTGGGCAAAGCGGACAATATTGGTGGTGAGAGGGGCAGGATGTTACACTAAGGAACAGTGGTTTGGACATAGTAGACAGGAACAGTGGATGAGGAGTGTGCAAAGTGAGCAGTGTTTTGCACATTTGGTCTAGGGGTATTATGGGGAACCTGATAAGTGTTTTTCTGAGGCCTTTGATTTGGATAGGTGATCATAGGTGTTTCATTTGACTCCTATATTCCCTAGAAAAATGACCCAGTCTATGACATTTGTAACACTTAATTATAGATTTATCCAACCCCACCTTTGACCTACCATGTAAACCTAGATATCTTCTGCCAATTTTCTTATAGAAATTGTTAGTTCTAATACTGAGCAGAGCCAGTTGGTGCAATATGTCCATTTCTTTCAAGTCCTCGGGATCAACATATTGAAGGTCATTATACTCAAAAGAGATGTTATCAGATGCCTGGATATCAGTACCACTTGCTGCAAAAGCATAGTTAGGTGCTTGGTTTAAAAAAGCGCGCCTCAGGCGCGCTTTAAGCGTTTGAGGCGCGAGGCTCCAAGAAAAACGCTTTTTTTGCCAAAAAGCGCTGAACTACATGAAGCGCCGCCTCGGGCGCTTGAGGCGCGCGCTACAGTAGCGCTACAGTAGCGCCTCAACCAAAAAAACCTTTTAAAGTGCTTTATTTGGCCCGCTACAGTAGTGCCTCGTCGTTTTTATGTTTTGAATATGCTTTTTAAGTGTTCAAGTGTGTTTTATAATCATGTTTTTGTGCTCATGATTGATTAACATGTAGAAAATGTCATATTGACATATATAAATATTTTTTTATAATTTTTTTAATTCTATACGTGAGGCTCTCGCCTCGCGCTTTAAGCCCCGCGCTTCGGATTTTGGACCCAAAACGCCTCGGAGCGCCTCGCGCTTTTTTAAACCAAGGTTAGGTGATTAAGAATCAGAGTTAAAACCAGAGTTAAAACCTAAAGTTATGTCAATAAAGTGATCATAACCCGGATCCTTACTATTACCAGGCACCTCATCCTGACCCAAAAGTGTTGTACTACCAAACACATAGTCATCAGACACTTTTCCAGAATCCTGAAGCTTCTTTTTCTGGTTAAGCTCTCTCTCATAGGTCAAGAGCTTACCATGAAGTTGGGTCAGAGATAAGTCCATAAAACCAATTGAGTTTCTCATGACAATTGCAATAGTGTCCCATCTATCTGGTAGTGATATCAAAAACCTATGGTTCAATGTTGAATTAGGATAAGTTAGACCCACCGGTTTTAGTTCACTAATTAAATAATTAAACCTCTCAAATTGTTGAGTTAATGACTCTCCCTTCACATGACTGAATGTTTCATATTGTTGATTTAGTATTTCACGGTTGTTTTCAATAACCTCCTCAGTCCCACCGAATTTTTCTTTCAAAGAATCCCATAACTCCTTTGCACTGTTACAGGGTAACAGCCCATCATAGATATCATTGGGTAGAGCCATGGCCACAATACTGAAGGCCTTAGCATCTAACTCAATTTTCTGAAAATCTTGCTCGGAGTAGTTTTCGTTCTTCTTTAGCTCTTGGACCTTGGGATCTTCGGTACTCGGCACCATCGGAATATGTGGTCCTAAGATAACCGACTTCCAACACCCAGTGTTCTTTTCAGCTAGAACATGGCTCATCCGACGTTGCCAGATATTGTAGTCAGATCTGACAAGCATCGGTGGCTTTGTGCTTATGCCAGTGCTGTGTGGATCGTGATTGATTGAAGCCATTCTCTGATTGTTTGTAAACAAAGTGTGTTTAAAAAACTTTGAACGTAAATAAACTTTTACTCTGTTTTCAATCAACAAACAAAGTGATATCAATAATTGTGATCTGGTCTGTTTATATTAAATTGATTGGTTAGATCGAATTTAATTGACCAAGCTCTGATACCAGATGTTAGGATCTGAGTTTGATTTGCTATGAATGTTTAATAAGTAAATCAGAATGCAGATGAATAATAATAATTGAAAATGCAGCAGAATAGTAAACTATAAATCATAACAAACAGGATAATTGCTTTCAACTGGTACTTCTCATTAATCTACACAGATTCAGTACAGTTACACAATTTCTCCCCCTCAGTCTGATCACTCACAGCTCTGTTTGTCTAAGAGAATGTTTGGAGTGAAAAATAGAACAGTACATGCACTGTTCTATTTATAGACAAACCTAAAATCTGATGACATATGGCTGACATCACCCAAGACAGCGACATCTAATAGATATATAACAACATAAAACATCTGATCAATACAAACACTGTTACATTGATAAACAATGATGACTAAACAGCTGATGGGCAAACTCTGATAGCTTGAATCATCTGTTGGAGCCTAAGTGTTGTTGGCTCCAACAGACCTTGTGTCTTCAACAGTCCTTTGGCTCAGCAGTTGTTTCTTCAACAGTTCTTTGTGATCAGCACTTGTACAGCAGATGTTAAGGAACAGCAGTTGTTAGAGTCAACAGTCTTTTGGGAGGATCTTTCATGTAAACTACTGTTTTATTAATGATCATATATATATAGTATGTTTTGGCTTTTCAATTCATCTGTTCTTCTCCAGGTCAGCAGACCCAACACATACTTATTTTCTACGGAAACAACTGCCTCGAAATGATCCATCTCATAATTGTAGTGAATAGGCTTCAACCTCATCATATATCGGATATACCAATAAGGCAAGCTCTTCAAATGGACCACATGATCAAAATACAAGATGCCTCTTTCAAGCTTCACCGCGATGGCTCTTGCATGTGGAACATGTGTCCAACTCAACACATCTCCTGACATTTTGTTCTGATGTTTCTTATAGACAGAAGTAGGCTTGGGTGCATTAAGTTTGGTTGCCTTGTGTTCCTTGTGTCTCGACAACCATTGATCTTCTTGAGATTCAACTACTTTCTCTGCCTGATTCAGTTGTTCTTCATCAATGTCAGGGTACTCTAGCATTCCCATCATTTACCATATACTCTGGATACTCTTCATCAGTAAAATCTTCAATTTCCCCTTCATTCGAATTAATTCCAGACTCAGAAAATATCTAAGCTAGAGATTTATCTTCTTTAAGCTCTTCAAGTGTAATCCTGAATACCTCAATCAGTTCTTCCCTGGTCATTTTAGGTGGAATTTCTCCCTCTTCGAGGTCTTGGTCTTGAGGAAATGTAATGGGGGGTTCCATCATCATCACAAAAGAAGTAATCTTTAAAAGATTCAACAGCTTCAGCTTGCACCATCCCCGTGGCCACATAATTTGCCATAACCTTTCTTCCATTAACGGAAAGCTCTCCCAGAGTGGACGTACCACCTTGAGGATCATCGCTTTCCTTCCCACTCTTGTTAGCACTGGTTTCACCTAAACCACTACCACCTTGACCACTACCATCACCACCCTAATTTCCACCATTGCCACCTTGACCATCACCGCCATCATCATCTTCTTCGTCTTTATCATTATCAGATTCATCACCCTTCTCCTCATTGCCTCGAATCTGGGGAAGATCTCCCAATAGTTTATCTACTTGCTCTTTCAGTCTCTTGTTTTCTGACTCATACACTGTTATTCTTGTTTCATACTGAGTATTTGCTAACCTAGTAGAGTTACTTAAGACTTCAGTGAGTCTGTTTCATCTATGGCACTTTTCAGCATAAGCATAAAGGACTTCTCTCTATCTGCCATTGCTTCAATCATTCTTCTATTGGCCAAGTTCTCATATGCTTGAACTTGGACTAAACTAAGAACAATGTTATTCTATGCTTGAAGGGTTGCAAATTGGGATTCTGAAGTAGGTGTAAAGATCTGCCATATGAGGATCCAGCCGTCTATTGACCTTGAGGAATACTGAACCCTTCCACATGATTGCGAAAGGTTTCATCAACAGACGGTGAAGACTGGAACAACTGGAAAGCACATGTGGTAGATGATGCAAATGAAGTTGTTAGTGAAATAGCTACATAGGCCCCGACTCTGGGCATAGGTACATGCAGCGTTGACATTGAAAAAGTGGATGGAACAAGTGTGGTTGTAGCTGATACTCTATTTTGTTTTCCAGTTTATGGTGGTGTTGTTGTCTGTACAATAGAAGAACCAACAATAAGATTCAATCTTTGACGTTTAGCCTTAGCAGTCATCTTCTGAAGTTGCTTAGACATCTTGTTCCTTTTTTTTACATATGGCCTTTTCTTTCTCTTGCGCTTTGCCAGTGTTTCTTCAAATTAAAGATAATAAAATGTTCATTATTATGATGTAATTTTTTTTTATAAAGTATCAATGTATGAAATAAATATGACTATTTAAAAATCATGGGGATAATTACTTGAAATACAAAAAAAAAAAAAAGCTTAAATAAGCAAAAATTAAGTTAAGTTTAAGAGATTAAAGTGTCTAAGATGAGGTATTAAAGTGTAAAAGTGTTTGAATAACTATATTACCCTCATTTTATGATTGTTAATGAAAATAAAGTTTTTAACTTTTGGATATCTTAAACTACCCTTATCTCATGCATTATAGTATAGATAAATGAAAAAAAAAAAAAAGATAAAAACAATTCTGGAAAAAAAAGAGTCGAACAAGTGACCACTTTATATCTAAACCTTATCTAAAATATTTAGCGACACCGCACGTTACGGCTGTTCATGCTTGGTTAGCAACACTTAGAATTATACCATGATAACAAAACATTACTTTTATTACAATAGATGCTTAGTGACAAATAGATTGCGAAATTAACAGTGACAAAATTAAGATTCAATAACCTGAATAGTTAGATCAAATTGACATCTGCATATACTTGAACAAAATGATAATGTATCACAACTTATGCCATTGCAATAACAATCAGCCCAATTTGGTCACCCATTCTTAAGCTGATCCATAAAATATGGGAATCTGAATCAATTAACTACACAATCAATGAATTAAATGCTAAACTATAATTTACATAGAAATTAACTCATACGCACTAATCTGCCCAAAAATTTACAACGGAAAACTAATCTCAATAGCTAGAAATTAGTTAAGCGTTACGGACATGTTTTGACCTGTACCAACAATACTTATTATGACCCATTCGAGAAGTAAAAAAAGCTAGCTTTTCACAAACATTTACAAAAAATGACAAAGCAAGACCAAGTTGGCACCTTTTTGTTCTACCGTTTAAGGTATAATTGTTCTTGAAAAAGATAACCAGTTAAAAGCTTAACAGAACCCACCTTCACAATCTTCTCCTGCAGATCTATAATTATTTATGTTGTATATGTATCAAGTACTGTAAATGATACGTATGCATATGTGTGTGTACCAAAGTTCTCATGACGCGTAATATCCTCTTGAATCACTTAATTTGAAAAGGCGGGCTATTATTATATCAAATTAACAATTGTAATGGTAATGGTAATCGACACACTCATTATTTATGAAGTTGCAAAAGATCTGGAACAAAAGTTTATTAGTCATGTTTAATAAATTGTTACACCTTCTGCTAGAACAATAGGAAAATCAATAGCAATAAAAATCTACCTCCCCTGTCATTACATTGCCCTTACTTTAGTCGATTCTCAAAATCTACAAAAATCCATAATAACATTAGTAGAACTCTCACTTTGGCTTTTCGTCAAACAGTCGTCTGGCAATGAATTTCCGACCAACAAAACAACAGATTTCGTCAAGCAGTCGTCTAACATAAAACAAAACCTTGGAGCACGATATATTTATGGCGAATACAAGCGATAAAAAGTTTGTTAACCAATATATTCGTTCCCCTGTTTCAAACAACTATATATATATATTATAGTCTAATAATATCTAATTTTCTTTTGCCCTTTCATATTTTTGTAGGGGAATAACTTGGAACACTTGAAAATTCGACTCGACGATATAAAGTTAGCCACCAATAATTTTTCAGACTCATTTAAAGATGGCTTTAACGATTACTCCATCGTGTACACTACTGAACTCGACCATTTTGATCAAGAAAAACCTTCCTCTGTGGAAGGGACAAGCAAAAGTAAACAACCTAAGAAACACACCAATGTACTTATTAAACGCTTTCTTCCTATAGATGACGAGGACGAAGAAGAGTTATTTTTTACAGAACTAGAAATGCTTACTAGCATTAAGCATCACAACATAATCACTCTAATAGGATTTTGTGTTGAAGGTTTTGAGATGATGCTTGTCACAGAGAAATTTTCTAATGGATGGCTCAGGGATTATTTGGGAAATTTAAGAAAGATGTCTTCCTTGACTTGGGAAAAACGTTTGAAAATTTGCATCGATGTAGCACATGCTTTGGTTTACCTTCACTCTGAGATGGAAGACAAAAAAGTGATAATACATGGTAATATAGCTAACTTCAAAATTGGGTTGAATGATAAGTGGAGGGCAAAGATTGAGGACTTTGAGTGGGCGATATTCCTGCTTCCAAATCAAAAGGAAGTTTTACGTAAACAAACATATTTTGAGGCAAAGTACCACGTGGATCCTGAATACATGAAGACCGGTAAGCTAAAAAAAGAGTCAGATGTGTATAGCTTCGGAGTAGTGTTGTTTGAAATTATATGTGGAAGACGTGCTAGTGACCAAATTTACCTCAACAAGAATGAGAAAGGGCTCGTTCATGTTGCAAGACTAAACTTCTCCAATGGAACAATAGAGGATATGGTAGATCCTACACTAAAGGAAGAAACCCGTATAAAGGGTAATATTCCAAATAGAGGAGCCAACAAGGATTCTTTGCACACATTTTTGAAAGTTGCAAACCAGTGTGTGGCAGAGACTCAAGACGAACGCCCAACAATGAAAGTTGTGCTCAACGAACTTGAGAAAGCATTGGTCCTTCAAGTAAGTCAGGTGTGTTTGCGTATATGTTTTTTTTCAAATAAGTGAAATTCCACTTTATAGGAAACTGAGTCGATGTCCACCATTTTCATTTAAAGAATTGGTCCAAGAGGCTGGGCCTTTGGCTGAAGCTTATGAGATTCGGATGTGGCTCATCCTTTGATGGATTGTAGCCTTGTAGGCCCTTGCCGAGCCTCCACCATTTTTTAGGCAACCGAATCTCCACTATTTTCATATAAAAAAATAGTGTTTTGCAGGGATGGGATATGGGGATGGGGATAGAATTATTTGTATTTTCTTTAAATTTTTAGAAATGGGGATAGAGAATCAAATGGGAATATAATATTGAATAGAAATATATATTTAATTAACGATATGTAGTCATATGTGTGTGTGTTTGATCCTCATGTGTCAAATGTTTTTTACTTGCTCAACTTTTCATTTTGATTAGACATATGTACATGCATTAGTGCATATTCCATAACATTATATGGTCAAATTCTTGCCATCAATAGTTTTCAGATATAAAGATTACAATGGAACGTCCACTTTCTTTGATGGAATGTTTATGCAATTATGCATATTTTCATTTTAGAGGGTGTTTGAGATTGAGTTTGGAAATGCAAAAGTGCTTTTGGTCAGAAGTGCTTATTGGCTTATGACTTTTTGAAAAAGATTTTTAAAAACAGTGTTTGGATTAAGTTTTGGGATGAGAAACGTCAAAAAGTCAATAGACTGGCTTTTTTAAGTGTTTCGCTTAACTTATTGTGAATATTGGTCGTATGGGTGGTAGATTTGTAATTTTTTTTTCAAAAGCCAAAAGCTAAGATTTCTAACTTTTCAAAAACAGTTTTTTCACCTTTAAAAGCCAGAAGCTAAAAGTCAAAACAGAAAGTGTTTTTGGGTTACAAACAGTTTATTGACTTATTGGCCTCTTGAAAAAACCAATAAGTTAATAAGTTGTTTTGAAACTCAATCCCAAACAACCTCTTAGTTGGACAAGGCATACGATATTGTTTCTATCTTCTCCTAATTTTCTTTTTTTTTTCCTATTAATTACCTTAGTACCAACTTTGACTTCTAATTTATCTTTAAACTTATTTGATGAGGTATCAACTTTGAACACTAATTTTGTCAACATCTTATCTGCCATTGTCAAATTTATGGATATCACAACTCAACAAACACAAGCACAAACAAAATAAAGAACAGAAGTATAGCGACAAAAGGTGACCAAAGATCTTATTAACCCAACCCAAAATTTACCCACCAAAACCCTAGAATCTCAGCAAATACTAAGATCCAAAAGAATGATACAATACACACCTTCTACTGATTGTTTAGATCAGTAGACGATGATGAAGAAAATACAAGGAAATAATATCGACTATACTTACAGACAGAAGAAGAAAGAGCTATGAAACCATAATACGAATACAGAGAACAATAATACACAAATGAGAGAGATAATGAAAAATATCTCAATCATAAAGCTTATATACTCTAGTCCAGAAGGTTCGACTGATCTTGAGATCAGAAATGATCTCAACCGTTGATATTGCAAGTGGACGAGCTACACACATCTGGGCCCAGCATAACAAACTTATCCTCAGCCCAATAAGCAACCTGTAATACAAACAATAATATGGCCCAGTAACATCTTATGGCCCAATAATATAAAGATTTGAATTAGACATAACAAATAATATTTTTAACATTCCCCCTTAATTCAAATCCTTCTTGAAATAGTCAACCATACCAAGTTTCTTGCACAACACTTCATGTTGTGACCCATTTAAGCCTTTTGTAAATATATTTGCAATTTGATTTTCAGACGTTATCTTAACAGTCTTGATCAAACCATTAGAGATCTTTTCTCTCACAAAATGAAGGTCTATATCAAAATGCTTTGTCTTTTCATGAAAGACTGGGTTTGCTGCTATAGAAATAGCAGCCTTGCTATCAGAATTAACACTAATAGGAAGTTCACACTTAACATGCAACTCATTCAATAGATTTTTGACCCATAAAATCTCACAAACACCAGAACATAAAGCCCTGTATTCAGACTCAGCAGATGATCTGGATATAGTGCTTTGTTTTTTACTTTTCCATGATATTAAAGACTCACCAAGAAACAAACAATAACCAGTTATAGATTTTCTAGTTATTAGACATTTTGCCCAATCAGCATCAACATAAGCTTCTAGCGGAAACTTATCAGATTTCTTAAACTGTATACCTTTTCCAGGTGCAAGTTTAAGATACCTTAGAAGCCTTAAAGCTGTTTGTAAATGCCCATATATGGGCTTATGCATAAACTGACTTCGGAATTGAACAGAATAACTAATGTCTAGCATGGTTAAAGAAAGATAGATAGGTTTAACTATCAACTTTTGATAACCAGTGACATTTTCTAACAAAGTCTCATTTTTACCAGTTTTGCTTGACACAATATAACTTAACTCAATAGGTGTACTAACAGGTTTACACCCTAAGTACCCAAACTCATGTAAAAGTTCTAAACAATATTTCCTTTGTGTTAAACACATTCCAGAATTATTGTATAGAACTTCTATCCCAAGAAAATATTTAAGTTTCCCTAAATCTTTAATTTTAAAATTTTGACTTAGAAACTGTTTTATTTTCTTAATTTCATCATCATTATTTCCTGTTACAATTATATCATCAACATAGACAAGCAAAACTACAAACACATTATTTTCAGATTTGATAAACAAAGAATGATCACATATACTCTAGACAAAACCAAACTCAATCAACACACTAGTAAGTTTCTCATTCCATTTCCTAGGGGCTTGTTTCAGCCCATACAAAGACTTAATTAATTTGCATACTTTGTTATCAGATTTAGAACAGTAGCCTTCAGGAGGCAACATATAAACATCTTCAGTAATTGACCCATACAGAAATGCATTATTAATGTCTAACTGGTATACGGACCAGTTATATTGAACAGCTAAACTTAAAACACACCTAATAGTGACCATTTTCACAACTGGTGAAAATGTCTCACTGAAATCAAGACCCTCTCTCTAATTATAACCTTTGGCAACAAGTCTTGCCTTATACCTTTCAATCTCACCATTAGCTTTATATTTTACTTTGTAAACCCATTTGCACCCTATAGGTTTTCTACCTTTGGGTAACTCAGTTAGTTCCCAAGTATTATTACTATAGAGTGCTTCCATCTCGTGATTCATAGCTTCTACCCATTTTGGGTCTTTTGAAGCTTCTGAATAAGAGGTGGGTTCAAAAGTTTTATTTAAACTAGATGCAAAACACATATTATCAACAGAAAGATTTGAATAATTCACAACTTTCTCAACACCATATTTCACTTTTCCTTCAATAATATAATCACTAAATCTTTTAGGTATATTAGACACTCTCTCAGACCTTCTAAAGACAGATGATCCCTCAGATGGGTTTTGCTCTTCAACATTTGGAGTGTCAACATCATGGCTTGCCTGACCAGGAGTCCTACAACCTGGACTGCCAGGCTGCTGACCTTGATCTTGATCATGGTCTACCCCCCAGCAGTCCTGGGAGGAATACCTGGTTGCAAACTAGTTGACTTCTCCTGAGCTATATTGGTTCCCCCTTCATCATTGGGAACCTTCAATTGTTCAGTCACATTAAAAAACTCAGGATCATTTGACTCAGAAAAGTTAAAAAAATTTATGTTGTTAACATCATTAACCATTGTTTCATTTTTATCAGAAAGTTGTTTGAAAGGATAAATGTCTTCATAAAATCTAACATCCCTAGAGTACTCAACAACCTTAGTTTCAAGACACCACAACTTATAACCTTTTTTAAAATTGAGTACCCAAGAAGAACACATTTTTCAGACCTACTGGACAACTTATCAGGATCATTTAATACAGTATTATAACAAAGATACCCAAAATTTTTAATGTGACTGAGAGTGGGGGGAAACCCATAAACAACTTCATATGGACTCTTACCTAATAGAACTGATGAGGGAATCCTGTTAATTAAATATGTAGCAGTCAATACACAATCACTCCAAAATCTAAGTGGAACACCACTCTGAAATAACAAGGATCTAGCTGTGTTTAGGAGATGCCTATGCTTTCTTTCAGCAATACCATTTTGCTGAGGTGTATAGGCACATGTGGTTTGATGAAGAATACCATTTTGATTACAAAAAGACTGCATTTGTTTGTTAACAAATTCAGTACCATTATCACTTCTGAAAATCTTAACTTGTTTTTTAAACTGTGTTTTAATCAATTCATAAATAAAAGATAAGAATGTTTTCAAACACTTCTGTTTTACTTTTTAACATATAGCACCAAACAGTCCTAGAGAAATCATCTACCAAAGTTAAAAAATACTTGTAGCCTTCCCTACTTGTTATCCTATAAGGACCCCAAACATCCAGGTGCACAAGATCACCTATTTGTTTGGTCTTATGATCACTTATAGGGAAGGGTACCCTAACTTGTTTAGCTTTATGACAGACTTCACAGGGTTGTGAGTCTCTATGTCCTAAACTAAGATCTTTTCTTAACACGGCTAAAACTTGATCAGAGGGATGACCAAGTCTACTATGCCATAAGTTGGCATCATTTACACTATTAAAACAACTGTTATTTACACTTACATGCTTGCCTACAAAATACAATCCATCACTTTGTTTACCAGTCACCAGGATTCTCTTGGACTTGGAATCCTGAATGTAACAATTTTGTTCATCAAATAAGACACTTAACCTATTATCTCTAGCAAGCTTGTGAACAGACATCAAGTTAACACAGTAATCAGGAACTAGGAAAACATCATACAGAATAACACCTTCTGCAAGTTTAATGTCTCCTATCTTTGTAACCTTAGCACTAGAACCATTTGGATGTTTTACTAATACATCATATTCAGACACATCAATACAGTTAAACATTTCTTGATCACTATTAGTCATATGTTGGTTTGCACCAGAATCAGTGATCCAACCATAACTAATAGCAGCTTTTATAAAACTTGAACAACTAACAAATTTCTTAAAAATATTTTCCAAATTTGAAATATTAGACATACAAGAAAAACCATTAATAAGCACACTTTTACCTCCTGAATTAGCAGTTTCATGAGGTTTTGTTTCTGTTCCACCTTTCTCACTGATCAGATTCATGAGTTTTGATATCTGTTCAGAAGAAAAAGGCAAACCAGCAGTACTAGACATAGACTGTTTATTATTAGACACAGAAGAACTACTTGAAGACATATTGGCCCTAACACTTTGATTGGTTCCCCTCCTTTTAACACCAGGAGGATAACCAACCAACTCATAACACCTATCTATAGTGTGCCCAAGTAGATTACAATGGGTACACTTCAGATTAGGATTAGGACCTCTATTAGGACCAGAAAACCTTTTGGTGTTATTTGGGTTATTAGTTCTAGTTAAGAAAGCCACATTAGATCCTTTAACATTATTAATACTAGAACCCCTATGTGACTCCTCCCTAGATACAATAGAAAATGCATGTTTAACAGAAGGTAGTGGATCCTGCATCAATAAATTTGTTCTAACATATTGATACACATCATCAAAACCCATTAAAAATTGCATAAGTTTTATTAAACCATTGAAACTGTTAAAATCTTTTGATGCTTCACATGTACAAGGTGGTAATTGAACAATTGAATCAAATTGTTTCCACATAGTATTAAGTTTATGGTAATACTCTGAAACTGAACTACCATTTTGACTCATAGAACAAATTTTTTGATGCAAATTAAAGACCACAGATCCATCAACTTTATCATAGGTTTCCCTTAGATCTAACCAAACATCTCTAGCCAATTTAGAAAATACTTGACCTAAGTACAGTTCCTCACAAACAGAGTTCAACAACCAAGACAAAACAACAGAGTTACACCTATCCCATTGTTTTCCTAATATCTCATCATCAGCAGGCTTAACAGTGGTACCATCAACAAAACCATACTTATTTTTAGTTTCCAGGGCTAACCTCATTGCATTAGCCCATACCTTGTAATTTTCAGTACCCTTTAATTTTATAGTTATTATAGTTAAAGAATTTGTATCACTTGGATGTATATATAAAGGGTCCCCAATGTCAAGCTTACTGATTAGAGTACCAGAATTGGGATCACTACCACCACCAGAGTTTGATGGTGGAGTAATAACAACATCACCCATACTAACAGTTCTAGATCAAGTAGAACACAAACAATTTTGAGAAAAGAAACAGAAACACACAAAACAACCAACAGAATTAGAACTAAGACCAGAATATCAGACAATAGATCCTAGAAGAACGAGGCTGTGTCAGTGTAAGGATAGTGGGTTCATCACTCAAGGGTGCCCACCCAATTCTTAACACAGACGTCCTTTTATTATCTATATATATACTACTTAATATGTAATAGACAAGAACAATCACAGATAAAACAACTAGAGCAATCAGATAATCAAAAACCAGACAAAGACACCAAGTAGTCGGCACAGTTACCGGTCCACCCTAACCCGGTCAAGTTGCCTCTAGACACACAACAAAATAAAGACGAATATACAGGAAAGATCTCACCAGGAGGGGGACCCAAGTTAGGGTTCTCCTAAGCTCACAACCTGTACCTTCACTTAGGGTACAGTGTTGTGAGAGCAATTGTAGCAATAAACTCCAAAGCATAACTCCACAATCACGATCAACCTTTGAATCCAACCAGCTTAGAACCAATACCAAGAGTCTAACGCCAACAATAGTTGACAAATACCCCAGATCTACACAAAATACCAAACTAAAATAATAGACCAGATCTAGATAGATCAGATCTACTATAGACCACAGATTAGGTCAAGATCTATAACGAAGATCAAAACCCTACCAGACAATGAACAAAGACCAAAAAAAAGAGAACAAGACAATCAAGACCAAGACGGACAGCGGAAGACAGACAATACCAGAATCAAGAGCCAATGAGCTCTGATACCATGTCAAATTTATGGATATCACAACTCAACAAACACAAGCACAAACAAAATAAAGAACAGAAGTATAGCGACAAAAGGTGACCAAAGATCTTATTAACCCAACCCAAAATTTACCCACCAAAACCATAGAATCTCAGCAAATACTGAGATCCAAAAGAATGATACAATACATGTCACACCCTCAAATTTCCACTGCGGGGTTTATACCGCGAGGCGCATGACATACCAGGATCCCATAGCCATAAGTCATATGAAAGAACTCTAAATGCCCAAACCATTTAGTTCGTTTTCAAAAAAACCAAGTTTAGTTAAGCTGCGGAAGCGTAAACCAAATTTAAACCTTTTAAAAACCATGCGCAAAACAACGCGCCCAAATTAAAACCATATGAAAGAAAATGTAAAAGCATAATATGTAATTTAGGTGTATGCCAAAGACCCCAAATGTAGTGAAGTGTGCAGTGCTTTCTATTCCTGGCACCGGAAGCTAACTACCTGCAAAAGCATGTAAATCGTGGGTCAACAAACAATGTTGGTGAGTTCACTAAGTAAAGTAAATGAGTATGTAACTGCGCTGGTTTCCAAAACCACGTAAACAAGTAATTGAGTTGGTTCCAAGAACCGTGTAAACACTAGTTCATCGCATGTCAAGGATAGCTAACCCATTCATGATAACTAACACCGATATACCGAACTGCTGATGTACGTGTAGCCACAAATGTGAGCCGCATGCCTTACATCATTGCCTATCAACAATGATAAAATCTGTTAAATTATAGTTCACTCCCGCACTCCCCGAGCCGGTGTGAGGTTTGTCAGACCTAATAGCGCTATCAACTAATAACCCGCTTGCCATAACCCGGCAACTCATTCGGTATGTGAAGGACTTACAGATGATAGAGTTGATTTAGTTCATCAAGGACACAATTTGCGAACTAGCAAAAACCGAACCACACAAGGATCCATAGCATCCCAACCCGGGATGTGTAAGTAGTCCCAAACCGGACTAGAAAGTAGTAGTCCCAACCCGGACTAGAAAATAGTAGTCCCAACCCGGACTAGAGAAAGTTAAGTACGTTGTCTCAACCCGAGACGTATGCTTTTGAAATTAAAAAGAGTAGTGAAACTCACCTTAGGTTGCACGTGAATAATCCAAATTCCTCAAACAGAAATGAGCTACCGACTCCCTATTACAAATGTCACTAGGTGAGTATATGTGCATAACCAACACACCATACAACTCGTTTGTCCAAGACTTTTAAAGTTCAAACCGTGTAGTAACACCTAATGACTCTATATGCACTAGGGCTGTTCAAAATCGGATAATCCAAAATTCGAATCCGAAAAATCCGAAAATCCGAATCCGAATTATCCGAAATTTTGGATAATCCGATTTTCGGATATCCGAAAATCGGATTATCCGAAATTTCGGATTCGGATTCGGATCCTGATTTTGAAAATTTTCGGATAATAGGATTATCTGAATCCGAATATTAAAAATATATATATAAATATAATATTATATACACTACATAACACAATACACAATCCTAAATCCTTAATCCTTCTAACTCTAAGTCTATACTCCTCTAATCCATAGCTGTTGCTCTCTCTTCTCCTCTATAACAGCCTCTGTCCACCTCGTATCTGACCTCCACAGCCCCCTTCCATCAAAATAATAAGTTTTTTTTATATATTTGTTGTTCAAATTTCGTTTATCTAACTTCGATTTTTGTTTTTTTTAATAGGTTCATGTTTTAGGCATAAAGGAGAACGTTTTTTATAGTTTTTTTTATTATTTTTTATTATTTTTTTAATTTTTTTTAAGTTTCGGATTATCCGTTGGATGATCCGAATCCGAATCCGAAATTTCGGATATCCGAAATTCGGATATCCGAAATTTCGGATTCGGATTCGGATCTCAATATTGACTATCCGAAATTTCGGATTATCCGAAATTCGGATATCCGAAATTCGGATTATCAGATTTTGAACACCCCTAATATGCACAAGTAAGTCCTACGTATCCCGTTGGTGATCATATTGATTATTATCAGTTTTATACCTCATACACATCTCATATAAGTATTCATGCAAGTTCATGTCAAATACATATCATATAAGACTCCAAATAGTCACGTAAACATCCCTTACACCATCTGCGTTTTCAGGGCAGATTGTACGCTGTGAAAAACGAATTATTTAAAATACTTAACGAAAGAATTGAACTCCCAAATATTTACTGAATATTCATTGGAATTCATTTGATAACCCATAATTTTCTTTTGTCTCACAACCAAACACAAAAATTATTAAATTCATACAACACAGCTATGTCCAGAAAATTTCCACAGCAGGTCAGTTTAGTAGAAAAATTCCCAAAAATTGTGTATTGACCCAAACAAGGTGAATCCAATTGGAAAATCCAAGTTTTTCCAATTTTGACCTACTGTCCAAATTTCATAACTTAACCCTTTGTAAATCTCGAGTTATGACCGTTTAAAGTTGAGCCAATTTATAATTCCGAAAATCTGATATGACCTTTAAACTTATAAAATCATGAATACCTATCAAAACAGGTCCAAAACGCATGATTTTGGACTTTTTGAAAAGATAACATCATAAGTTATGTTTTAGCATCAGAAAACAATCAGATTACACATGCTAATCACCCTATAACAGCCCTACAATTCGTCACAATGAATCTGTCAGAAAAATCAGAATTCTAATAACATGCTTCTCATGAACCCTAATCATCCACAATAGCCTATAATCATATAGTAAACCCATATTATCACAATCAAATCCATGTTATTAGAATTAAATCCATATTTTCACAGCACATTACTACTATCATATAGCATGTAAGATTATACCTTTCAATGCAATGATCCTTAAAGCTCAAAGATTACACCCAAACTAACTTGAATTAGGGAGGAAAGTTGTTGGAAGATTGATAATTGAGAGGATTGTGGTGGTGATGGTTCACGGCGCAAGGAAAGGTCTAGGGTTTCTTATTATTATTTTTTTTGAACAATAATATAATAGGAATTGGATCATGGGCCTAGGTTACGGGTTTATGGGCCTTTTCTTGATAAACGGACCCGTTACAAGGTTTTAATCCCGAGAATGGTCCCGATAATATTAATCATACTAACTTATATGAAAACTATTGTTTTTATCATCTCATATCATATTAATCATGGGGTGCACATATTTCGCAGGGTTTACATACTGATTATCTATTACTCAGTAATTCACATAAACATATAATTCACATACACATGTTAGTTCACATTCATCATCACTCAATTGCTCATATAATCATGCATGCTTGACAAATCACCAACGTTCGGGATACATGACTCGTGCGTGTGTCAAGACAAAGACTTTCCTAATTATAACGTACGTTAATACTATCTAGCATATGTTATTGTTCCATAACACATTCAAATGCCCTATTAACTAACCCTAGTTAAGTGTTTAGCCACATACGAACATGCAAGTTAACTAGAGTTCAGTTAAAGTAGGAACCTGAAAATGCGGGGTGTCACAATACACACCTTCTACTGATTGTTTAGATCAGTAGACGATGATGAAGAAAATACAAGGAAATAATATCGACTATACTTACAGACAGAAGAAGAAAGAGCTATGAAACCCTAATACGAATACAGAGAACAATAATACACAAATGAGAGAGATAATGAAAAATATCTCAATCATAAAGCTTATATACTCCAGTCCAAAAGGTTCGACTGATCTTGAGATCAGAAATGATCTCAACCGTTGATATTGCAAGTGGACGAGCTACACACATCTGGGCCCAGCATAACAAACTTATCCTCAACCCAATAAGCAACCTGTAATACAAACAATAATATGGCCCAGTAACATCTTATGGCCCAATAATATAAAGATTTGAATTAGACATAACAAATAATACTTTTAACAGTCATCTATTATATTATCAACGTCTTCATCGTTTTATAGTTATTATCAAAAAAATATAGTTTGAGCAGTAATTAAGTATCTTAATTTTTCTCGCTCATATATTATTCCTTTAGGAGGAGCAAGTGCAACCACATAAGAATCAAGTTGTTGACGAATATGAGATAGCAACTAATGAAATTCCTGTAAGACCTTCCTTTTGGTTTACCTTTATTTTCTTCTTATTAATTTTTTTAAGGAAATGAAATCCATAATTTGAATTATAATCTAATAAAACTAGGTGTATAAAATCACGCGCGTTGCGCGTTTTACAATCGAGATTTAGATGGGCTGTTAATCAATAAATGAATTATACAATCGAGATTCCATTTTGGCTGTAAACGTTAAAAAAATAAAGAAATCTACACATAAGGTAACACATGAAATTTTTAACGAAATTATATAAGATTATGTTATTTATATTAATAGTATATAATATAATAAATGTTTTTAATAAAATAATATGAATAAAATAATAGTATTTATATTAATTAGGGATGAGCATACAAGGCCAAATACCTATCCCGTCCCGATCCCGATACCGTACTGAACCGATACCGAACCAAGTGGTTTCGGGATCGGTATCGGTACCCATATTTATGGATTTCCAGTTTCGGTATTATCGGTATCGGTACGGGATCGTATGGTATCGGTATTTTAAGGTAAAATACCGATACCATACCGGTACTGTACCGATACCGAACCGATACCGTACCGTTCGGTATCGGTATTGTCGGGATCGGTATAAAAAGTTTTTGAATAAAATAATAGCATATAATATATTAATTAGGGATGAGCATACAAGGCCGAATACCGATCCCGTCCCGATCCCGATACCGTACCGAACTGATACCAAACCGAGTGGTTTCGGGATCGGGATCGGTACCCATATTTATGGATTTTCGGTTTCGGTATTATCGGTATCGGTATTGTCGGGATCGGTGTAATATATCTATATCTATATCTATATCTATATCTATATCTATATATATATATATATATATATATATATATATATTGCAAAATGATTAACCCTACATGTCATATTCTTATGCAATCTCTCCTTTGAGAGATGCCACATAGGATGTGATGTGGCAAGTGTAAACCAATTAAAAAAAGGAATAAATATGATTAACCTAATCTATTATAATCTTTAACATAATCTATTAAATACCTAATCTACTAAATCTAAATATTAAAACTTTATTATTTTTTCTCTCATGTTTCCTCCCATAACTTTTAAACGTTAATATATTTTATATACGAGATTTTTTAAAGAAAAAAATTACACCAAATTAACGAGCGTTTTATTATCTATCCAACGAGTACCATAGTGCTATATAAAAACGGAGAAAAAAATGACTATTTTTTGTAACCCGACAGGTATTGTGTCGGGTTTGGGATTAGTTTAAAAAAATTGTGGGGTTGGGTCGGGTCTGGGATTAGGTGATACCCGACCCGATTACCCGAAACAACATACCCAAATACCCGAACTATATACCCATGAATTTTTTAACGCATCACATAACCCTTAGACTAATGCGTTCGATATTTCAATAATTAACTTTTTTTTCTTATTTCATGTTAGTTCTTTTTAGAATGATCGATTATAAACTTCCGAATTCATTTGTAATGGCACTAGATTTATACCCCGGCGCAGAGATTCGTTTTTTTTAATATTTGAATATAATAACTTATGGCAGATATTTGTTTAAAATAATAATAATAATAATAATAATAATATATTTTATTATGTCATATTAGATATTTTAATCCGGGACGCTCCCGGGATAAAAACTAGTTAATAGTATATAATATAATATATTAATAGTATATAATATAATAAAGTTTTTAAATAAAATAATAATATAAATAAAATATATTAGTTTTACTATTCATTTGAATCACTATTCAAATGAGTTGTAAAACTAATATATAGTAATATATTAATTAGGGATGGACATACAAGGCCGAATACCGATCCCGTCCCGTCCCGATCCCGATACCGTACCGAACCGATACCAAACCGAATAGTTTCGGGATCGATATTGGTACCCATATTTATGGATTTTCGGTTTCGGTATTATCGGTATCGGTATTATCAGGATCGATATAATATATTAATAGTATATAATATAATAAAGTTTTTAAATAAAATAATAATATAAATAAAATATATTAGTTTTACTATTCATTTGAATCACTATTCAAATTAGTTGTAAAACTAATATATAGTAATAATGCGAATATGATAAACTTGGAATGGTAATGTTTATTCATTCGATAGAAAACAATAGAGATAATAAACTATTATAATTGAATGGCGATAGAAAACAATTGAGATAATAAACTATTATAATTGAAATTAGGCTCGCATATCATGTTAGGCACGACCTGTTAAGACATGAACACAAAATAAGTAAACATGAACACAACACGAAAACTTATCTTGTCAATTCTTTCAAACATGAACACGAACTTATTTATAACATGTTAACACGATAAGACATGAACCTATTTATAAACATTAACTATGAAATCGTATCTACAAACCTCTCTCATATTAAATAATATTTTTTTTGTTTTTCTTTTCTTCTAATTAAATAATATTAAATCATAATTTTTCTCAATCTCTCTTATTCATTTACTTTTTTCTCAACTATTTATTTTGTTTTTTTTGTTTATTAGTAAAAAAATAATTTTTATTAAGCCAACCTCAGTATAATACATGGTTTATAACCTAACAATAAAAAAACAAAGTAAAGCGTTTTAATTAATAAAGAGTACATCAAAATTTATTTTTTAAAGACATATGTTGACGGCTGTAGAGACATAAATTTATTCACCTTATATAATGACATTTTTTTAAATATAATTTTTTTATTACTCAGCATATAAAATTATATTTATTCGCCTCGTATAATACACAGGATTCTAACCTAGTATTACTATATATAAAAGAAAAAACTCTTGTAAACAACCATACAATTAAACTTTAATGTTAAGACATTGAAAAAATCTATAATGTATTTTTGTTACAAGTTAGTGTGTAAATAACTTTTTTTTTCTTTAGAATTTTTTTTTAATTTTTTACTTATATTCATTTCTTAAATTTGTCACATTCATCAAAGTAGAAGGTAGACGGACAACAAGCTGTGTCGCTAACCCTTTCTGAATTGCGAAACCCAATCTACTAAATACATACCCCTGTACCCGTAGAGATGAACTATTGTTGTGGATTACCCATTGGACCATGGTCAAGAAACGAATAGCTTCTGGTGCTAGGGAACCAAAGGTATCAAAAGCCAAGGGGACAAAAACATGTTGGTTCTCTGCACAAGCTTTAACGTGCTTATCCACTTTCTTCGATTCCGCCTTTCTCCATGCGTGTCCAACTACAAACCCGTTGTCCCTCAAACTGGCCAAAGGAGATACCCCTATGAGATTCACATAAACATGTTCCCCCAGTCCAACCAAAGACAAGCAGATCCGCTAGTCTTAGAGTAGATCTCCCTTCCGCAGGGTACGTGAGAAAATTCACAGGGGCTTCCTTCTTGGTAGAAATCCCAGCTCCTCTCAAGATGTCCCACAAAACGTCCCTCACCCAGCCATGCCTGTATTTGAAACCGGGAAGCTCTTTGCAATGAACTACGTGCCCCCATATTTATCCATACAAGCTTTACGGCAGATTACGTGTCACACCCTCAAATTTCTACTACGGGGTTTATACCGCGAGGCACGTGACACACCAGAATCTCATAGCCATAAGTCATAAGAACGACTCTAAATGCCCAAACCATTTAGTTCGTTTTCAAAAATATGATTTAACGTTTAACCAAAAGTTTAAATAAGTCGCGGAAGCGTAAACCGAACATAATCGTTTTAAGTTCATGCGCAAAACAACGCGCCCATATGAAAAACCAAATATTAATAAATAAAGTATAAGTTTAATAATGTTCAAAATCCCACGACTCAATGATGCATAACCTACACGTGCTCCACTTAGCGACATGCAAAAGCATGCTAGCGTGTGTCAACATAAAGTTGGTGAGTTCACAAAGCAATGTAAATGAGTAAGTAAATGCGCAGGTTTCCAAAACCTCGTAACCGCTAATTCATCACATGCCAGGGGTAGCTAACCTGCTCATGATAACTAAACACAGGCATACCGAACTGCTAAACTACGAGCTCTTACAACAGTGAGCAAAGTGCCTTACATCATTGCCTATCAACAATGATAATACATGTTAAGTTATAGTTCACACCCATGCTCCCAGCACGATGTGAGGCTTGTGAAACCTAATAGTGCTATCAACTAATAACCCGCTTGCCAACCCGGCAACTCATTCGGTATAAAGAAGGACAAAGACATGAATTAGTAAAATCCGATTCACCCTGCGAACCAAAGTACCCCAAAACCCGGGATGTAAAAGTAGTCCCAAACCGGACTAGAAAAAATTTAGAAAGTTGTCTCCGACCCGAGACGCATGCTTTTGAGAAAAGAGTAGTGAAACTCACCTTAGGTTGCAAAGCTAAAATCCAATCGAGAAGTAATAAGGACGTGCTACTGACTCCCTATTATATGTGCCACTATGTGAGTACATGTGTATACACGATACACCATATAACTCGTTTGCCAAAACATTTATTTATGCGAAAACGTTTAAGTGACACCTATAGTAACTACATGCACAAGTAGACCCTACAAACCTGTTGGTGAATGTTATGTTTATTATCAATCATTCACGTCATTTACATCTCATATAAGTGTACATGCAAGACCACATCAAAATCAAGTTATACGAGCCTCCAAATAAGCACATACACACATATATCACAATCTGCGTTTTCAAGACAGATTATGCACTACAGAAACGATTTTATTAAAAATACCTACACGATGAATTAGACCCCCAAACGTTTTCTGATATTTCTAGGAGTCCAATAGTCATGTCACTATTTTTATTTCACATCAAAACCTTGTTGAAAAATTATGAAAAAAATCAGATACTATGAATAGGTTCTGAAAACTTTCACATCAGGTCAGTTTACTATAAAATTCTCAAAAATGGTGTATTTATCCAAACGGAATGAATCGACTTGGAAAAGCCAAATTATTCCCGTATCAACCTACTGACCACATTTCACGACCTAATTCTTTATAAAACTCAAGTTATAGCCGATTAAAGTTGACCCAAGTTTTTAACCCGAAAATCAATTTTGACCTTTATTAGAATAAAATTCCAAAAACATATCAAACGACAACCAAATCGCATGATCTTACCCATTCCAGAAACCTAAGACTATGTACGACATGCACATAACAAGAATTGATCCAAACCAATATTTAACGTCAAGTTATAGAGCCTACAAGTTGACAATCATCTTCTGTCCAGATTTTAAACATGCAACATTCTTAACTATATCAAATCCTACATGTGTATTATCGATCAAGAACACCGAGAAATCATCATACAATAACCCTAGGACATTAATATGACCAAAACATGCAATATTCATCATGAACACAATCCTCTATAAACCCTAACATGCAAACATAATCATATAACCATCATGACACCTTATGTTTAACACGTTAATCTTTTGAAAACACATGTTTTAATCTTTATAACTTTGTTTCAGATCTGGACAAACTATATTATGGTGTTTAAAATATGATCAAGATGATTAAAACACAAAGGTATAAGATAATATACCTAAAGCACTTCACAATCAAGAACCGAACACCTTCCAATCCTCCCGGATGATGTTCTTGAGCTTTAGCAAGTGTTAGAGGGTTTATTTTTCGTATGGGGGTTGTTATGGACGATTAGGGTTGTGGTTATGAGAAGCATGGGGATTAAGGTTGCTTAAATAGGTGACTAAGTCGGTTTAACTCGTCTGGGCCCGCCGAACGGCCGTTCGGTCTCAGTGAACGGCCGTTCACTTTGACACGGCCCGTTTCGGGCGGCCCAGTTTAGCGTATTGCATGTTTTCTTCTATGTTTTCGTTATTTTGGACCATACCAAGCGTAACCCCGTGTATTTAGACCCCAAGCATCATAACGATTCATCAATTACGATTTTGATAACACCTTAGGTTTAATTTCACGTAATCACATAACAGTTTACACATAGATTCACAGAAACACGTAATTACAATTAATATCAAACACTTAATTCACAATTATCTATTTTCTTAATTCACCAACGTTCAGGGTTCAATACTCGTGTACGTAATTCGGTAATTCCCCGAATTACCTCTTTATGCAGTTATTATCTCATAATTGTGCAACGCGTGACTCACCTAACTAACCCTAGTTAAGTAACATGCTGTAAATGTATGTATAGTTAACTAGAGTTTAGTTAAAGTAGAAACCTGAAAATGCGGGGTGTCACATTACACAAGTTTCATCTTCCGGATACATAGGGATCATCAACCGGTGTCTGAGAATAGTCTTGTACTCTACTGCAGACATGCATTGACCCAACCCCTAAATCGGGATAACGGTTAAAAAGTCTTGGGCATGGGGACCCTTTAGGAATTCAATCATCGCCTTCTGACGGGGGACAAATCAAAAACTTTTCCCTGAGCGATTTTGCTAAACAGGGCATTCGCCAAATTTTCTTGTGGCTTCGAGGGGGCGGTGCTCTTATTAGAAAAACCACCAATATCATAGTCCGGGAGAGAGACATTTAAACGTTTAAGTGCCAGCTGATAGTCCGGGTTAAGCCCGACGACCCCACTGTTTTGAAGGATATGATCCTGTAGTTTCCAGGATTGGGATCTAGATGCTACAAAGGCATAAACCCCAACATATTGAGTTGAAAGAAGGCCTAAACCACCTGGACGCATCGAAAGTGATGCCAAACCATCTCAGTTTCCCTCATGTATCTTATCCGATATACTAGCTACCCTAACCTCTCCCTAAAAACCTCTATTTTATCCTATCAAGCATAGAGTACCCACACATTCATCTTAGCATCGTCATCTATGTTATCTCCATCTTACGCGTATGCATCTTCTCAATGGTCTGACAATCTGTTCTGTATAACATAGCAGGTCTGATCGCAACCATATAAAATTTTCCCTTTAATTTAGTTGGGACCTCTTGTCGCACAATACTCCGGTGGCTCTCCACCTATACTATCTAACTTGAACGCAATGGGCTACGTAACTATCTATCTCCCTATCCCTTTGAACAAATGATCCTAAATACTTAAATTTAGTTTCCTATAGAACTATTTGCCCCACAACAGTGATTTAAGTGTCCTCATCCTAGTCTGCACCGCTAAAATTACAACAATGGTACTCTGTTTTAGAGTGACTAGTCCTCAAACCTTTGCCTTCTAAAGCTGCTAACCACTCTACTAACATCGCATCCAGGGCCTGTTTACTCCACTACAACTAACATAGTATCATTCGCAAAAAAAAGGAAGCCTCAAGGAACTGACCCCTGAATCAACTTAGACAACTCATCTAGGACAACCGTAAATAGGAATGGTCTAAACACAAACCCTTGATGGACTCCTACCCTGTTAGGGAAGAAATTGGTATCTCATATAGGTGCATGAACACTAGTTTCAATCCTAACATACATCTCTATTTAAGTCTATGTACTTACAGGAACTCCTCTACTCTCTAAACTATCTCAAATCAATCTATGTGGCACACTATCATATGCCTTTTCAATATTAATGAACACAATATGTAGATCTCGTTTTTTCTCTCTATATTTTTTCATCAATCTCCTTAGAATGTGCATTGTTTCCATAATTGACTGCCCTAGCGTGAAGCCAAATTGGTTTACCATAACCGTAGTTTCTCTTCTAATTCTAGTCTTAATTACCATCTCACATAATCTCATATTATGGCTAGGTAGCTTAATCTCTCTGTAATTTCCACAACACTGGGCACCTCCCTTTTTCCTATATAAAGGCACTAGCAGGGATGAGAAAATGGTACTGGGTATAGGTTTCAAATTTCCCGTACTGAACCATTTTCGTTCCAATTTGGTACTAATTTTTGGCATTTTGGGTACCGTTACCAGTTCGGTACTGGCATTTTACAGATTTTACCTTCATATGCCAGTAACCTTCATATACCAGTACCGTACCGAGCATTTTCAACACCAATACCCATTTTTACCGATTTTCAATGCAAGAACCGAGATCATCCATAGTAACTACAACACCACTCCTCCATTGATCTGACATGCTTTGATATTTGAATACAAGATTGAACAAAATAGTTAGCCACCGAACTCCTGCATTTTCCAAACACCTCCACACATCAACTGGTTTGTTATTTGGACCAACTAACTTCACCCTTCTTATCTTTCTTAGTGTTGTCCTCACCTCTGCCTGTCTAATATTGGGACAATAGCAGCTATTACATTGTCTCCTTTGAGCAACGGTATTATCATTTACATGTTGGTAAGTGATGTGCCTGGTTTTAGTAATTAGAAAATGTATCCTTTTTCTCGGTGCTAAAAACATGATGTGTTAATTTCAAAACATTGGTTTTAGGAAAAAAAAAAGATGAATTTTTACTAAACCGTTAACAAATTTTAAATTTATAAGGAAACGATAATTACTTAGAAACTAAAACCAACACATAGGCAGAGAACCTGACGTGTATAGTATAGATTTCTAGGGTAAATACCAAGTATCGTATTCCAGAGAACACACTTTCCCCTACTCAACGTTTCATTACATTAACTAATAGGGTTTTGAAGAAGAAAATAAAACGGACGGGTTCTAAAAGAAAAATGGTTTTTGAAAAGGGTTTAGTTTTAAAATAAAAAAATAAAAATAGTAGGGATGGCAAATATGCACATCTCGGGGACCCTCCGTATAAGTAGTCAATATTATTAATAAAAGTAGTATTAAGTTTAATTATCGGTGAGGAGAATAGGGGTGAACGGTCCCTTCAGAGTTGGGGATGAGAAAAGAAATAAACTGTAACATCCTGTTTTTGTTATATAAATAAAATGTGTTGGCTCATATTTATTAGTGAATGAAACGGGTCATTGATCAGTAAAACAAACCAATAACATGTGAGATGGATACTCGTGTATTTAGAATTAGTTGATGAGTAAGTGTCGGATAGTATGATCATTTGACATTTGAGATCTAGGCGAGTAATTAGTATTATAGGGGACCGTTTAGAAGCAATATAATATATAATATTTGACCCTACTCTGTTTTTAGTGAAACTTATTTCATAACAAAAAGAAAAATAAGCTCGTCTCAACCGTATATTTGTAACTTTATAAAACATTATAGCTTAAAAGTTATACAAGAAAAACAAGTGAAGCAGCTGAATTAATTATTATAATATAATAATATAAGTTTAAAACTCTTATATATCATAATAATGTGCATATCCATATCCAGATTTTGAAAAGAATCGGTGGAGTAGCAAGGTCTCATATAGAAGCATTTGAAGAATTATAATTAGGTAACCATGCTAGCTAGCACGTCACTTGCAATCCCACATCGAAGAAACGTAAGAAAATATTGTCTCTTCAAATGTATATATACAGAAGTCAGTAAGTTATTTAGTTACACTAAATATTTGGGAACACTCTACTATAAAGAGGATCTCGGGCTTGCGATACCCCATTGGGTGTTATTAGTAGTCATTTTTAGAACGCGAGTAGGAAAACGAGTAGTGGGAGACTTTACATCAACTTGCCGTAGATAGTGTCGAGGTATGTTCTCATTTAAGTTATGTTTAGTTAATTATTATTTTTATTAGCATTAGCATTATTATTAGTGATAGTGTAGCGTTATTATTTTTAGGTGTTAGGAGTATTATTAGGGGTGGGTATCGGGTAGCCTAGCCTTAGTTAGGCATGAACTGATCATCCATGCTTAAATAAGGTAGCGTTAACCAATACCCAACTGTAATAATAATTTGTTAGGTGTACCGTTACCTAACCTAGGGTTGTATAATTAGATCAGGACCTTGAGATAGTACCTGGTTGTATTAGCATTGTCAACTGCTAAAGGAGTGATAAAGAGGTGAGTTACTTAAACTATTTTCAAAACGTGATACTTGCTCATAAAATTGTTTTGGTGGTGATTGATCATGTATATGCATCGAACCATAGGTGTGGCATCCAGGGTGTTATATATATTATAATGATCATTTTATTTTCCAGGCGTGAACATACACTTACAGGCCTTGTTACGGGTTTTGAGGTTGTAGGTGTGAATATATAATGCCTAGTCCGGATATATGATTATGGTGACATGCATAGAGCTCATACTTGATCAATAAAATGTTTATGTGGGTGTTTTACTGATGACTCGCCAGCTGTGTGCTGACGTATTTTTATTATTCGAGCATGTATCACAGGTTGATGGTGTGAGGAATGGGAGTTCCTAGCTGAGTGTTGGGATATTATAGACGGCTCATCTTATTATAGTTAAGCTTTATTTATCTTGGTGGTACTTGGAGCGTACTGGCTTGTAATAAATACTTAAGTTATGTAATGAGATTTCGTTTCCGCTTTAAGTTTGTGCCGACCGGTCACTGTAAGTGCCCCGGCCTGGGCGGGGTGTGACATAAACAAGGGATGACATACTGGCAACTCTATGGGTCACGCACAGGGGAATTTTACGAGTCCCCATAAAGGTGTCTCCGGACTACTGGCCCGTAAGCCGGTCTTCTCCTGTTGACAATGCGGTGTTACCTAACTCACACTGCCATGCAACTTTTTGGAAAGTTTGAGTCCTGCTTTTTAGGCACTTCCTAAACCACTGCCAAGCCACTCGTTTAAGCACTGGGTTCTCTGATTTATTTCCCTAAATTTGTGTAGAGGCTTAATTCCGACCGGGAATCCCATCCACCTCTCTCAATTCTCGCTTTCCGTACCGAAAGATCTCACATGCCATCAGCTTGTGTGACGGGGGATCCTCTAAGAAGTTAACGGCATTGTACTAACGAGAGCTGGATAAAGTATCCTTGTTTAATTTATCTTTTAAAAGTGACAACTTAATAATTTATTGATCAGATAAATTTAAGTTTGGTTTGGTGATTATGTGACTTAACAAACCCAACCCATAACCTCCTGAGATGAATGAAATTCTTAACAAAGGTGGAACATAATCCTAAGGGTGTGCAATCCGAAGATCACTGGTGCACCCGTAGGGAATCCTCCCTTTGCCAAGAAAATCACTCATACATCAGGTAAGAACCAGAAACAAACTTCAGAAGCCATTGCTTAGAACCTGGTTTAGATATCAGAAACCCAGAGGATCTGTCTCACTACCGGTTTCCTTGCCTTGGATCTAGCTCGGGACTATCAGAAGCCGATCAAACCCCATTATAGTTTGTTTTATTATTTAAGTCAGGGTTGATTCTAAAGGTTTATCAAGTTAATCACTAATTGAACGTGTCACAAAGATAGATAAACAAGAATTAGTTAAGAAGATAAACACATCAAATAACTAACAATAAACTACTACTAATAATAAAAGTCTACAAATCGAAATAGGTACGGAGGATACTAGATGGATATAACCATAAATGATAATCAACAGAAGAACATGGATGCTTCCAACTCCTAGACAAGCCTTCCACCTCCTTGATCCTATGTATCTAATATGATCCTCACGACCCTCGATATTTTATTGCATGTAACTACTCCTACGATTCCATTATCGGACAAGATAATCAAGGTAGGATGAGTCCTAACCTTGGTGGGATGTTAGGATGTCCCTAAGGCCTCCTACAAGAACCCAAGAAGGAATGGCAAATGATTGAGGTGAGCTTGCTATTTATAGAGCTGCCAGCATAAGCACGGGCGTGCTCAGTAGTGGTGCACGACCGTGCACTTGCCCACGTACATCCTGTTGCTGCAGAATCTGTCTTGTCTGTACTTCAGGTCGTGCACGGGCGTGCCATTTGGTGGGCACGACCGTGCTTGCTGTCAAGGTGTCTTTTCTTGTCTCCCAAGTTGGCTGCGTTGTCTTCTAGAGTGTGGGACCTCCGTACAAGTGAGCATGGGCGTGCTTGGTAAACCCCAGGTCAGTTTTATCATCGTTTAAGCCCCAAGAAGGTCTTTACACATACTTGGAACATGCTTCGGGTATCGTGTCCTCAAGAATCTCCGGTTTTAGCTGTTTTACCCGAAAATCGCCTGTTTTCAGGTTAGAGCTCCAATTTCCTGATAAACACAAAAAGGAACAATTAAGTAACTATATTCATCAATTTAAGCTCAATTTTGCCCTATTATGAGACTATTTATACATGTGTTATATGTGTAATTGATGACACATTAGTAAGCCCTCATGTCATTGAAAATATTATGGAACTAGGCTTGCCATCTCAACATAATATCATGATCCTTGAATATAACAGGTCCATCCTCTCCCTTTATAAACCTTACTACTCCTAGATCCTACTTCCTACGCTCCCTAATTTTTTTCCTTTGTTTTCAGACTATACATCCACATATAGGTTGTGTTCTTTGCTTGTGTCACATCCCTCCTCGTCCTTATCCATGAACATCAAAAGGTCCCTAAAACTCCCTTTCTAATCCTTTATTTTGGTTTGCACATCCTCACTCCACAACCAAGACTCCTTATGCTCACTTGCCTTTCTTGTTGTACCCCCTAGAGTCTCATTCGCCACATGACTAATGGTGGTATCTCCATAGCCTCCCACATCCCGGTTTGTCTCCTATTCAGTCGAACCGATGTCACTATGATGGCCTTATCTCGGAACAATATAATCTTTTCGCCCTTCAAATCTTGTCGGCCTTCAAAGTTTCCCATCGGAGCCTAGCTCACAAATTCCTCTCCCATTTCGGGATTTTTTCCCTCATGACTAAATCTAAATTACGGTTAAAAGAGGATAATAGGGCTTCCTTTGTGGCTTTACATGAGACTCTTTGTGTGGAAGAGACGGGTTTTAATAGTGATGCTTTATCGGCGGGTCAGATGTAGAATTTGATTTTGATTTTGATTTTGTTAGTTCTACAAGCTGATAGGGGGGGGGTTAACGTGTGGGATTCTAAGATTTTTTTAGGAACTTCACGGTTAAAGCAGAGTGAAAATTATTGAATGTCTTGAACGTCTATGGTCCACAACAAACGGTGCAAAAGAAAGAATTATGGACTCGGTTGTAGGATGTTGTTAGGCATTTCGAAGGGTTGTGGATTCTGATGGGAGATTGTAACTCAGTTAGGTACAGGGAAGAAAGAAGAAATACCTCATTTAATTCAGTTGTTGCTAACGATTTTAATCATTTTATAGATGATTTGGGATTATGAGAGTAAGTTATAAGAGGGAAGAAATTTACTTTTTTCTGCTAGAAATGGATGGGGTGGGGGGGGGGGGAGATGAGCAAGATTGACAAGGTCCTTGTGAATTGTCACTTTTTTAACAAGTGGTCGGAAGCGTGTTTGAGGGCACTTCCACAACTTTGTGGGATCATTGTCCTATGGTGATGTGAGTTGTGGATCTTAATTACGGTGCTAGACCATTTAGATGGTTTAATTCAAGGTTAGACAGAGATGGGTGCGAAGAGGTTATTTCGGGGGCCTTGGAAAAGTGCAACTTTGGTGGAGCTCCAGACACAGTATTGATCAGAAAATTAAAATTCCCGAGACAGGTTTTGGGTACCAGGAGAAAAGAGACTTGCACAAAAGTGGGGGAGGCTATTAAAAAACCGAAGGAAGATATGGAGTCTTAGGAAGAGATTATGGAAAGTAGAAATTTGTATGAAGAAGAGGAGTGTGTGTAGGAAGAATGCAAGAAGGAACTGACTCCGTTGCAACAATTTGTAGCAAAGACTTGAACCAGAAATCTCACGTCAAATGGGCTTTGCATGGTGATGATAACACATGAATTTTGCATTGAATTGTTACCGGGAGGAAGGCTAAAAATGCGATTCCAGGTCTTATGGTGGATGGGGTGTGGGTGTGTAAACCTAGTCTTGTCAAACGGGAGGTTTTTCGGCAATTTTAGCAATCACTTTGCTGAACAAGTTACGTCGAGACCCAATTTGGCTTGTGACAATCTAAAAAATGTTCCGGAGAAATTTTTGAATGATTTGGTTGCTCCTTTTTCTAAAGAAGAGATCAAATGGCTTTAATTTTAGATTCGTACAAAAGTTTTGGAATCTACTTGTAGACGGCTTTTATGTGATTATGATCCACTTTCACGAAGTGGGTACTATTAGTAGGGGATGTGGGTCATCTTTTACTACTTTAATCACAAAGTATAAAACGCCTTTGGGGTTAAAAAAATTTCGGCTGACAACTTTGGTCGGTATGATCACTAAAGTGATTTCTAAAATTCTTGCATTACCTATAAAGAAAGTGATGGGATCTTTTGATTGGGGAATCTCAATAGACTTTTTTGCAAGATACATTTATTCTGGATGGTCCTCTTATGGTGAATGAGATTTTGGCTTGGATGCAGAAAAAAGGTTTAAAGGCTTTTTCTGTTGAAGCTTGACTTTGAAAAGGCTAATGAAAATGTTAATTAGGGTTTTTTTTTTTGTTATCGGTGATGAATCAAATAGGCTTTCCTAGTAAATACGACATGAGGATTATAGGGGTGTTAGAGTCTGCTAGGTCATCGGTGTTGGTTAACAAGGCTCCCACATTTAAATTCCAGTGCGAAAAGGCCTTAGACAAGGTGACCCCTTAACCCCCTTCTTATTTTTGATTGTGATGGAAGCTTTGTCATTTATGATGGTTAAAGCAGTTTGCGAAGGGAACTTGAAGGGGTAACCTTGGACAGTGATGGGACGGTTCTATCACATTTATTTTACGTGGATGATGCTTTTGTGATGGGGGAGTGATCTAGGGATAATATTGGTAGATTAGCGAGAATTTTGAGATGTTTTTATTTATGTTCGGGCCTTAAAATAAATATTCACTAATCTCATTTATTTGGGAGTGGTACTAACGGGGATGAGGTGGGTGGTTTGACTTTGATGCTTGGATGTGAAGTGTGCTCGTTTCCTTTCGATTATCTTGGCATTAAGGTTGGCGCTAATATGAATTGATACAATAATTGGAATATGGTGATTGAAGTTTTTGAAGCTAGGTTGGTGACTTGGAAGGCTCGATGTCTTTCTATTGGAGGGAGTGTTACGTTGATTAGAGTGGTACTAGACAGTTTACCAGTGTATTATATTTCTCTTTATAAAGCCCTTGTAAAGGTGATTGATAAATTGGAAGGCATGATGAGACAATTTTTATGGCAGGAACAAGTACGGGTACAAAGATTAATTGGGTAGCTAAGGAGAAAATCACTACGCCTAAAAATTCGGGAGGTTTGGGTATTAGTAAATTAAAAGATGTTAATGGAGCTCTTCTTCTTAAGTGGGCTTGGAGGTATAAAGTGGAAAACGGTAATTTGTGGAAACAGGTTATCGATGTTTGTCATAAAAGTAGAAAATGTTGGTATTCATTATCGTTAAATAAATACATTATAGGGTGTTGGAATGCCTTTGTCAAGGTTGGAAAAAAGTGAAGCTGGGAGATAAAAATATTCATGGATTGATTAAGGTGTGGTGGGCGAAGGGTACAAGGTGCGATTTTGGTTGGATTGGTGTTGTGGTGACATATGTTTGAAGGAAAATGGCCAAAACTCTTCATTCTAGAAGCGGATAAAGGTTGTGTGGTCACAAACCGCGTTACTAGAGACGACTTTGATTGTCAGCGGGCGGTTAGGGAGCCGAATACTATAGATGAGCTTGCACAACTTAATGAGTGTGTGGCTATGATGGATATGGTCACATTGAGCAACCAATCAAATAAATGGTCTTGGGAAGGTGAGGCCGGAGGACTTTTCAGTGGGCACAGTTAAGAAGATTATGATTAAACAAAGGGACTATCCAAATACTTTCCGGATGAAGTGGGTTTCATGGGTTCCTTTAAAGTGCAATATATTTATAGGCCGTCTAGAGATGGATCTTATTCCAACTCGTGTTGCTTTGCTTAGAAGAAATGTGGGGGTCACAAATCCGGTTTGTGTTTTTTGTGACAACGAGGATGAGTCTGGAAAACATCTTTTCACGGCATGAGGGTTCACATTTGGTGTGTGGGCTAAAATCGACAGTTGAGATTCTAAATATGTTCGCCTTTGACGTTCGAGACATACTTCATGTGTTTAAACAAGTCCCGGGGGGATAAAGGAAATAAAATAATTCATGGTATTGTTATGGTCACGTGTTGGGTTATTTGGAAGGCGGTGAATGAGAAGATCTTTAAGGGTATAGACGCTAAAATGCACGATATTGTGGCGAATGTGAAATCTTTGTCATTCTTATGGTTATAGAGTCAAGACAGGTTTAAGGATTTGAGATGGAAGGATTGGAATATGTACCCATTGTATATGTTGTAAGCCTTGTTTTTGCGGCCTCTTCTTCAAGTTTCGCGTTTGTTGTTGAATGAAATTTACTGTTAAAAAAATATATGCATAAATGTAATTACTAACACAAAAGAGTGTAAAGCTTAATGGAATTAAAGAATTACACTAATGTGGAATTTAACTCATAGTATCTCTTTTTTCACACACCCCTATTCAACCTTCAAAACAAACAATGTAGATTAAACAAACATGTAACTTTCTTTATTTCTATTAAGTTGTTTTACAAACATGCGTGTTCCTATTCATTATCTGATTATTTATAACATTGAGAATTTGAACCTAATTTATGAATCACACAATCATATACGTTTTATAATTACAAGTGCTACAATAGATACTTTTTCAACTTCCCATTTATTGTATAAAATATCATTACATTCAATAAATTACTTGAGGATTAACATATATAAACCTTCTTTGATACCAACAATTAAGTTTATTAGTTGGTCCAACAATCTATTTCACTTATCTAACAATAACAAAATACAAATATTACTAACAAGAATTTATAAATTTAGCAAATCCGTTATCAGGCTTATTCAACCAATGAAAAATTAATTTAATTTAGCTAAGACAAAGGATTTATATTGGTTTTATATTATCATTTAATCCAGCAAACTATCTTTAAATTAAGTTGGTTTAACTGAATTATAAGTTATAACTTTATGTATTGGGCCTTATTCATTTACTAGTTAAGTCCTAACCATAAATGGTTTGTGGGCTTATTAAATGCATTGGGCTGGCCCTTGGTAAGCCCAACCTTATGTCTAATTGAAAAAACAAGGGCACACAAAACACATCTGTCTGCGTATTTTCTTTTCAATTCTTGGTAGCTTTCACATAATTTCCTTGTAATTCTTCTACCTGTAACTCTTTTTTAAACCTTGAATCAGCTTAATAACTTGGAACACTTGAAGATTCCTCTCTCTCAAATTCTATCAGCAACACATGATTTCTCAAGCGAATACAGAATTGCATATCTCCCTGGTGGCTATGCTTTCTACAGAGCAGAAGTGGAGCATTATGATAAAGAAAATCATTCATCAAACAGACTCTCCACTGTACTTATCAAACGCTACCCCCCTTCTGGTGGAAATGAGTTGTATGGAGAAGAAGAGTTTCTTACAGAACTTGAAATTCTTACGAGTGGAGTTAAGCATCCCAACATAGTGACTCTACTTGGATTTTGTTTTGAACCTAATTCTGAGATGATCCTTCTCCTTCAAGATGATTTTTCTAATGGATTCCTTGGTGATTATTTCAATGGTTACAAAGACAAACGTGTTTTGACTTGGGAAAAACGTTTGAAAATCTGCATTGATGTTGCACATGCTTTAAGATACATTCATTATGAGATGGAAGCCCATAAGATTATAATCAACCGTGATATATTTTGCTACAACATTGGGTTGGACGAGAATTTTGGGGCAAAGATTGTTGACTTTTGGTTGTCCGTATTCCTGCCACCAAATCAACATGACGAAGCTCTCTATCTCCCCTATATTGGCAGACTTCAGTACGCAGATCCAGAATATAAGAAGACCAAAAAGGTAAAAAGAGAATCAGATGTTTATGGTTTTGGTGTAGTCATATTTGAAATTTTATGTGGGAGGAAAGCCTTTGACCCAATTTACAAGAAGGAGAGTGACATAGGGCTGGCCTTTGTGGCAAGACGAAGCTTCAACACAGGAACACTAGAAGAGATGATAGATCCTATAATAAAGGAAGAAATTGGTGAAAACAATTTTGTCCTAACAAGAGGACCCAACAAGGATTCTTTGCACACGTTTATTGAAATTGCACACAAGTGTATAGCAGAAACTCAAGATCAACGCCCAACAATGAAAGTTGTAGTCAAGAAGCTTGAAAAAGCATTATTCTTTCAAGTAAGTCATTGTTATACTTCTTATTATCAATGCACAAAAGTAATATGTGTGATGATTAACTATGATATCAAAAACAAATGTAGAATGCTTGATGAGGTTAGATTCTGTTAGGTGTGAAGGCTGATTTGGATAGCTTGTTTAATGCTGTTTGGACTGCTTGTTTAATGCTGTTTGGACAGCTTGTTTAAGAACTAACTTGACAGATTTAGCAGCCACTAATCAGCTATTTGGACAGCCTATTAACAGATTTTTGGACCATTGTAATTGTTATCTAATTACAACATGTTGTGGGGTGATTAGGAGCCTTGTGCATGTGGGTCAAGTTGGCAGGCAACTAGTTAGAAATTGTAAAAAAATCAGCCTATAAATAGGACCATTGTAACTGTAATCTAATATGCCTTAGAGCCTAATACAAAATACCTAGTTGAATAGAGTGGATGTTGGTCACCTAGACCAAACCACTATAATTCCCATGTCTTTCTTATTTGCTTTCGTGTGTGTGTGTGATTGTTGTGTGATTTTAGCTGCGTCTAGATACCTATCAAATTCAAAATAAAAAAGCACAAATTGTTTGGTTTACATTAAAAAATACTTTCCACTTTCTAACGTCTAGCATTCAACCTTTTAGACAATTTAGGGACTCCTCAATCCTACCTTTTAGACTATCCATTTAGGACTTTGCTAAATTGCTTTATATGGAAGTATCAAAATAATAATAATTTAAACCTTTTTTTTTTAGAAAACGTAGTATTGTGCATATTTAATTCCTAAGGGAAAAACATATGAGGAGTAGAAGAGTAGAAAGGAGTTGGCCAAATTTGGTATTATTATCAACCAAAATTTTTTCCCAAGGCTGGGGAAGGGAGATAAGGTTAAGTTATGGATTGCATGGATAATTATGGGGGGCCTCTATGTGTTTGTGTGGCGAGCCATGACAGGAAAAATCCCAACCAAAGAGGAGGTAGTCAAGCAGGGAATCTCAGTTACGTCTATGTCCTTTCCTTGATGTGGTTTGGAGCCAGAAAACCCAGATCATATCCCCGCAACCTACCCTATTGCTAAATCTGTTTCGTGGCAAGTTTGCGCTTACATCAAAGTTCCTATTCCTACGGGTCTCAATTTGGTCGCAGAGGCATTTAACTTTATAGTCCTTATTAATGTTGGAAAGCTGAAGAAAAAGATTATAAATGTTGTTTCTTATTGACATGTTGGAGGCTGTGGATAAATCGGAATGATAAGGAATTTAGAGGCACAATAGTTTCTGTTTTACAAAATTTGGCATGGGAGAAATGGAGAAAAAGATTTGTAATTTCTTGTTCTGTCCTTGTTTTCTTTTTGCTGCTTTTCTTGTTGTTTGCCTGGGCTGTATCGGGCCTCCTTAGCTTCTTGCTAAGCTTTTCCTCTCTTTTGTTTTTAAATGAAATCCCTTTTGACTATTTAAATAAAAATACAAATTCATAAGGTACATTTATCATGATATAAAAGTCCTATTGTTCAGTATTTGAGGTCTACGTATTCTCAGTGTCATCATCATTATATGGTTTTCCATAATATTTAAAAACACTGTTGGAAATATGAGTCAATATCAATGGTCAAACAAGAAGTCAAAGATAAAAGTCAAAGGCAGAATTGGTCTGATAAAATTCAGGGGGTTTTATGCCAATATCCAAAGTTTTATCAGTGTTATATTTTAGTTTGTTCTGTTTGTGTCAAACTAGAGGGACTGATTGTGTCAAATTGATTCTTTGGTATTCATCTTTCTTTCAATTCCTTTTGTATGATCGTTATATCAATAATAAACTAGTTAATCGTTGGTTAACTGAATTCGATCGTTATTGTTTATGGTGTTTTACAATAAAGACATTAAGAATTTAGTTTTTTTTTTATAACTAATTTATAGTTATCAGTATGTGTATTTATATTTGGCGTGTCATGTTTGACAGAAAAATAACAAGGACAACCCCAAAATATCACTTGAAGACATAAAACGGGCGACACAAAACTTCCATAATGACAATTGCATCGGGGGAGGAGGATTTGGGAGAGTATATAAAGGAGACCTTCAAAATGGCGATGGTTTTAAAACCATTGTTGCAAAGCGATTGGATACGAAGTTTGGTCAAGGGGAAGAACAATTCTTGAGTGAGCTCCAAATTCTTTTAGATTATAAGCACGAGAATGTCATTGGTCTTGTAGGCTACTGTGATGAAAATGATGAAAAAGTCATTATTTATGAGTATGCGCCCAGAGGAAGTCTTGATAGGCATTTGAATGACACTTCTCTTACATGGGTGAAACGACTTAATATATGCATTGATGTTGCAAGCGCGTTGAATTTTCTTCATGGAGGACTTGGAAGACAAGCAAGGGTGATACATAGGGACATCAAAACTGAAAACATCTTGTTAAATGATGATTGTAAAGCAAAATTGGCTGATTTTGGGCTTTCATTAATATGTTCAATAAATCAGGAAACAGACTATATCATCAATCACGCGTGTGGCACAAATGGATATGTGGACCCTCTTTATAGTCAATCGGGATTTCTAACCATAGAATCTGATATTTATTCATTTGGTATTGTTTTATTTGAGATTTTGTGTGGGAGATCAACATTTGCTATCCGGAAACATGAGGGCAACTATCTACCGGATTTCATTAAAAACAGATTTGAAGAAGGAAAGCATAATGAGGTGGTGTTTGAACAAATAAGGGAACAGATCCTGCCGAAATCATTCACTACGTTTCAAGAGATTGCCTACCAATGCCTACATCTTGAAAGAGAAAAACGACCGACAACAAAAGAAGTTTTGATGCAACTTAAGAATGCATTGGCATTTCAAGTAAGTTATCACAGTTCTATGAAAGCAGGGTTTCTTTAAGTGTTCATCAAAAAAGGTTCTTGGCTCTTGCAGTATTTATTCTTGATATTTTAGTGTATGCTTTACTTTGCATGTTTTAGTTATTTATATCTTCATGGTAAAAATACTTGAATTTTGTGTCATATTTGAATATCACCGAATAAAAATAGTGCAGATGTTTATATACCGGTGTATTAAAGTTACATAGTTAATATCTTATGCGTAACTTTACAGTCGTAAGTACCAGATAATACATTCAAATTCATGTATATTTATGCATGTGTGATTTTTCATATATCTAATTAGATCTTACATTCACATTCCTTTGTAAACCCATTGTTTTTACATCCCTTTTTACTTGATAAACAGAACATGCCATCAGCAATGACCAAGTTCGATCCCTTACGAATCCCACTTGAAGATGTAGTAAAGGCCATTGATAACTTTCATGATGATAACATCATAGAAAGCTGCAGATTTGGTACCACATATAAAGGACGACTCTTATGGTCTGGAAAGGAGATAAAAATTGTTGCACGAAGGTTTGATTGTAAGCACACAGAAGGCGACCTCAGGTTCTTGAAGGAAATTTCGGTGCTTTCTGATCTCAAGCATACTAATCTAGTCTCTATCATTGGGTTTTGTGATGCAAAAAATGAGAAGATCATCGTCACAGCATATGAAGCCAATGGACGTCTTGCGCACTATCTAACCAGCCCGAAGCTCACATGGACGCAAAGATTGACGATATGTGTAGGTGTGGCTCGTGCGTTGAGTTTCCTCCATTATGACGAGGGACGCGATTATGCTATTATACATTGTAACATCAATAGTGACACAATTTTATTAGACGATAACTGGGAAGCCAAGTTATCTTGTTTTGAAAATTCCATCAAACAATCTGTTAACTACAAGGACCAGGTGTGCTTTTGTGAACATGCTAATACAATGGGGTATATGGACCCAGCAATTGTAGAAACGGGAGGTGTGACGCACAAGTCAGATATCTACTCATTTGGTGTTGTTTTATTCGAAACATTGTGCGGGAGGAAAGCATTTATTCAGAACGAGGCTGATAGTTCTCTAGCTCCACTGGTCAAGTACCATTATGAAAACAAAACACTCCGTGATACAATCGATCCTCATCTATTAAGTCAAATTCTGTCTCCGCAGTCATTCCTCATATACTCAAAGGTAGCATATTCTTGCTTAAATGAGGACCGAGCACGCCGCCCAAATATGCACTATATCGTGGCTGACCTTGAGAAAGCATTGGAACTTGAGCAACGTCGTGAAAATATTGTAAGACCCTTTTTCTATTTTATTATCTCTTTTTTTTTTTTTTTTTTTTTTTTTTTTGCGTTCATCATTCTTGCATAGTAATTTTACTTTTGTTTTTAATTTTATTTCCTATTCTACTTAAAAGTAAGTCAAAAGAGGATGGTAAAAGAATCCAAAATGAACAAAAAAAAACCCGAAATATCCAGGATGGGTAATGTGGTTTTACTTTTTTTTTTTTGGGTTTGGGACATGCATGGTATTAGGCGATACCGTCCAATTAATCACATCAGAATATGTTATATATAATTGTAAGAAATGTAGTAAATAATATCTTTAAGTTGTTACAAACTTGAAATTTCTAAATAAAACTTAAAATTGTTAGAAGTTTGTGTGAGGATTCAAGCTTAAAACACCATAGCAACATGTATCAATTCATTGCGAACAAGTAAATAATACGAGGTCCAATTCCAAAACATGCTTAAAAAATTTGTAAGATTTTAAATTTAAAAGAAGACGATGTTATAAAGTATATTTATACTTGAGTTAAGTATGTTAAACGTGCTTCAAATATTAACCCACTAAAAGCTGAAGAAGTATGTAAATTTTAGGTTAAATATGATTAATTTGATTGTGCCAGTGTTTATATATTTTCCAATGTTGTACAGCTTTGCTCTTATGTGTTATGTGTATGAATTAGTTGATTTTCAATGAGAAGCATTTCTCTGTTGATTTAGTTACATTTGCGTAATGTAACTTATTATTGATACTTGTAGTTTAACTATTCAACGTTTAGTATTTGGGTATACAGAATGTTTATGTGTCAAATAATTGCTAATACAGAATATTAATTACCTTTCTTTCAATATAAATATGAAAAGGCTTTTACCTTAATATTAAAAAATAAATATATATTTTCACCAAAAATTCAACTAATTTATTGATTCCTTGAATATGTAGAAATTGCACTTTCTAATGCTTATCCAATGTCTGAATTTAACCTTAAGAATTTGGGATTTAAACCAGGCATTACCTTTTTAAAACTTTATGGAGCAATGTATGAATTAACATTGTATTTATCTGACAATCGTGTCTTTGAATATTGTTGTCTCATTTGTTTTTTCAGAAACTTGAGATGGGTGGTGGTTTGTAATAATAATCATAATTGAATGTGATATTAGTCGTAACACCCGATGCAACGCGCGAGCATTCCACTTTCTTATTTGCTTTCGTGTGTGTGTGTGTGATTGTTGTGTGATTTCAGCTGCGTCTAGATACCTATCAAATTCAAATTAAAAAAGCACAAATTGTTTGGTTTACATTAAAAAATACTTTCCACTTTCTAACGTCTAGCATTCAACCTTTTAGACAATTTAGGGACTCCTCAATCCTACCTTTTAGACTATCCATTTAGGACTTTGCTAAATTGCTTTATACGGAAGTATCAAAATAATAATAATTTAAACCTTTTTTTTTTAGAAAACGTAGTATTGTGCATATTTAATTCCTAAGGGAAAAACATATGAGGAGTAGAAGAGTAGAAAGGAGTTGGCCAAATTTGGTATTATTATCAACCAAAATTTTTTCCCAAGGCTGGGGAAGGGAGATAAGGTTAAGTTATGGATTGCATGGATAATTATGGGGGGCCTCTATGTGTTTGTGTGGCGAGCCATGACAGGAAAAATCCCAACCAAAGAGGAGGTAGTCAAGCAGGGAATCTCAGTTACGTCTATGTCCTTTCCTTGATGTGGTTTGGAGCCAGAAAACCCAGATCATATCCCCGCAACCTACCCTATTGCTAAATCTGTTTCGTGGCAAGTTTGCGCTTACATCAAAGTTCCTATTCCTACGGGTCTCAATTTGGTCGCAGAGGCATTTAACTTTATAGTCCTTATTAATGTTGGAAAGCTGAAGAAAAAGATTATAAATGTTGTTTCTTATTGACATGTTGGAGGCTGTGGATAAATCGGAATGATAAGGAATTTAGAGGCACAATAGTTTCTGTTTTACAAAATTTGGCATGGGAGAAATGGAGAAAAAGATTTGTAATTTCTTGTTCTGTCCTTGTTTTCTTTTTGCTGCTTTTCTTGTTGTTTGCCTGGGCTGTATCGGGCCTCCTTAGCTTCTTGCTAAGCTTTTCCTCTCTTTTGTTTTTAAATGAAATCCCTTTTGACTATTTAAATAAAAATACAAATTCATAAGGTACATTTATCATGATATAAAAGTCCTATTGTTCAGTATTTGAGGTCTACGTATTCTCAGTGTCATCATCATTATATGGTTTTCCATAATATTTAAAAACACTGTTGGAAATATGAGTCAATATCAATGGTCAAACAAGAAGTCAAAGATAAAAGTCAAAGGCAGAATTGGTCTGATAAAATTCAGGGGGTTTTATGCCAATATCCAAAGTTTTATCAGTGTTATATTTTAGTTTGTTCTGTTTGTGTCAAACTAGAGGGACTGATTGTGTCAAATTGATTCTTTGGTATTCATCTTTCTTTCAATTCCTTTTGTATGATCGTTATATCAATAATAAACTAGTTAATCGTTGGTTAACTGAATTCGATCGTTATTGTTTATGGTGTTTTACAATAAAGACATTAAGAATTTAGTTTTTTTTTTATAACTAATTTATAGTTATCAGTATGTGTATTTATATTTGGCGTGTCATGTTTGACAGAAAAATAACAAGGACAACCCCAAAATATCACTTGAAGACATAAAACGGGCGACACAAAACTTCCATAATGACAATTGCATCGGGGGAGGAGGATTTGGGAGAGTATATAAAGGAGACCTTCAAAATGGCGATGGTTTTAAAACCATTGTTGCAAAGCGATTGGATACGAAGTTTGGTCAAGGGGAAGAACAATTCTTGAGTGAGCTCCAAATTCTTTTAGATTATAAGCACGAGAATGTCATTGGTCTTGTAGGCTACTGTGATGAAAATGATGAAAAAGTCATTATTTATGAGTATGCGCCCAGAGGAAGTCTTGATAGGCATTTGAATGACACTTCTCTTACATGGGTGAAACGACTTAATATATGCATTGATGTTGCAAGCGCGTTGAATTTTCTTCATGGAGGACTTGGAAGACAAGCAAGGGTGATACATAGGGACATCAAAACTGAAAACATCTTGTTAAATGATGATTGTAAAGCAAAATTGGCTGATTTTGGGCTTTCATTAATATGTTCAATAAATCAGGAAACAGACTATATCATCGATCACGCGTGTGGCACAAAAGGATATGTGGACCCTCTTTATAGTCAATCGGGATTTCTAACCATAGAATCTGATATTTATTCATTTGGTATTGTTTTATTTGAGATTTTGTGTGGGAGATCAACATTTGCTATCCGGAAACATGAGGGCAACTATCTACCGGATTTCATTAAAAACAGATTTGAAGAAGGAAAGCATAATGAGGTGGTGTTTGAACAAATAAGGGAACAGATCCTGCCGAAATCATTCACTACGTTTCAAGAGATTGCCTACCAATGCCTACATCTTGAAAGAGAAAAACGACCGACAACAAAAGAAGTTTTGATGCAACTTAAGAATGCATTGGCATTTCAAGTAAGTTATCACAGTTCTATGAAAGCAGGGTTTCTTTAAGTGTTCATCAAAAAAGGTTCTTGGCTCTTGCAGTATTTATTCTTGATATTTTAGTGTATGCTTTACTTTGCATGTTTTAGTTATTTATATCTTCATGGTAAAAATACTTGAATTTTGTGTCATATTTGAATATCACCGAATAAAAATAGTGCAGATGTTTATATACCGGTGTATTAAAGTTACATAGTTAATATCTTATGCGTAACTTTACAGTCGTAAGTACCAGATAATACATTCAAATTCATGTATATTTATGCATGTGTGATTTTTCATATATCTAATTAGATCTTACATTCACATTCCTTTGTAAACCCATTGTTTTTACATCCCTTTTTACTTGATAAACAGAACATGCCATCAGCAATGACCAAGTTCGATCCCTTACGAATCCCACTTGAAGATGTAGTAAAGGCCATTGATAACTTTCATGATGATAACATCATAGAAAGCTGCAGATTTGGTACCACATATAAAGGACGACTCTTATGGTCTGGAAAGGAGATAAAAATTGTTGCACGAAGGTTTGATTGTAAGCACACAGAAGGCGACCTCAGGTTCTTGAAGGAAATTTCGGTGCTTTCTGATCTCAAGCATACTAATCTAGTCTCTATCATTGGGTTTTGTGATGCAAAAAATGAGAAGATCATCGTCACAGCATATGAAGCCAATGGACGTCTTGCGCACTATCTAACCAGCCCGAAGCTCACATGGACGCAAAGATTGACGATATGTGTAGGTGTGGCTCGTGCGTTGAGTTTCCTCCATTATGACGAGGGACGCGATTATGCTATTATACATTGTAACATCAATAGTGACACAATTTTATTAGACGATAACTGGGAAGCCAAGTTATCTTGTTTTGAAAATTCCATCAAACAATCTGTTAACTACAAGGACCAGGTGTGCTTTTGTGAACATGCTAATACAATGGGGTATATGGACCCAGCAATTGTAGAAACGGGAGGTGTGACGCACAAGTCAGATATCTACTCATTTGGTGTTGTTTTATTCGAAACATTGTGCGGGAGGAAAGCATTTATTCAGAACGAGGCTGATAGTTCTCTAGCTCCACTGGTCAAGTACCATTATGAAAACAAAACACTCCGTGATACAATCGATCCTCATCTATTAAGTCAAATTCTGTCTCCGCAGTCATTCCTCATATACTCAAAGGTAGCATATTCTTGCTTAAATGAGGACCGAGCACGCCGCCCAAATATGCACTATATCGTGGCTGACCTTGAGAAAGCATTGGAACTTGAGCAACGTAGTGAAAATATTGTAAGACCCTTTTTCTATTTTATTATCTCTTTTTTTTTTTTTTTTTTTTTTTTTGCGTTCATCATTCTTGCATAGTAATTTTACTTTTGTTTTTAATTTTATTTCCTATTCTACTTAAAAGTAAGTCAAAAGAGGATGGTAAAAGAATCCAAAATGAACAAAAAAAAACCCGAAATATCCAGGATGGGTAATGTGGTTTTACTTTTTTTTTTTGGGTTTGGGACATGCATGGTATTAGGCGATACCGTCCAATTAATCGCATCAGAATATGTTATATATAATTGTAAGAAATGTAGTAAATAATATCTTTAAGTTGTTACAAACTTGAAATTTCTAAATAAAACTTAAAATTGTTAGAAGTTTGTGTGAGGATTCGATACTTTAAGTTGGTTTTTGGTGAGTTTAAGATTGAATTTTGGGTAATGGGTGTCCCCAACAGCTAAGTTTTTTACCACATATGACCATAGAGGTATACTCGATACGTGCGGTTATATCCTATAGCCACTGACTTCAATCATTGGTTTTTAAAGAACACCAAGATTCTTAAAGAAGCCCTATGTATCAAAATTGGTAATAAATTTTAAGCAAATCAAAACTGGGTTCAGGAAGAGGTGACAAAAGCATCCAGGCTGGCTGTTACATGCGGATGCACACAGGTTGTGAGAGAGGGGTGAGGGGGTAGGGGGTACTAACCATATTGATGGTGGGTGGTGTCCTGCAAATTTATTATTATGGCTATTATATGCAATGGGAATTTAAATTTAATTAATCTTTACTAAAACACAGAATTTGGATTCCTTTTAGATCATCATTTAACACACTAGTACAAATGCCCACGCGTTGCCGCAGGTAGTTATGTTTTTTTAGGTGCACTTTGCCTGGCGGGTTTCCTATAATATATTTTTAATTGTTGAAAGAACTACAGGATGATGAAACCTGTTTACAAAAGAAAAAAACTCAATACTTGGAGGCAGTAAACAAATAGCCGCAATATTTATGCCATGCATTTGATGTGTTCATCAAAAAAAAAGTGCACACGTTAGCTGTATCTAGTTCGTCTAAAAAAATGATTAAAAATGGAAAGCTCTAAAACCAAATAAATGCCTTAAGACAATGAAACACTAAAGTCTCAAAGAGGACCATATCTTCACAAATTTTAGTTTTTTTTTTCTTTCAAGTTTACAATATTAATTACAATCAGAATTCATTAGGTATTAAAATTCTTTTTAACTTCTTTAAACCTTATTTACCTCCGAATATTATTTACATTTCATTGATTAACTTATAATTAAAACAAAGTAAATAGGGGTTATTGATTAATTTTGATGTGTAATAATGGAGGGGGTTACATGTTGGAAGTGATATGATGTGTGTATTACACACATATACAATTTCTAACAAGGCCATTCCACCACCTCCACACAATGCAAAAAAAAAAAAAGTATGAACTTGGACATATCCTTTGAAATAAATCCAACCTGCGATGCATGCACACCAAACAAATTAAATCCAACAACAGCATCCAAATTAAAAGTGAGTAGAAAATCAAAAAATAAGTAATTACACAAACAAGAAAAAAAGAATTTGGATTTTACAAAACCTAACATGAGCACCAAAAAATATGATTTCTACAAAATCTACTAATTTACTATGGAGCACAAGCGGAGTTAGAGCATAGCAGAGAATAACTCAGAATTCCGAATCAAAGGTGTATGGCATGTATGTTGGAACTTGAGAGACAACCCTCCTTTTATAATGGATATTGAATGGGTGATTAAATGGCATACTTGAGGGGAATGGTGATTGATATGAAAAGTGATGGAATTCATTGAAGGCCAATGAATTTGTAAATTGATTGTGTAGACATGGGGTGTGATGGGTGTTTATGAATGGGAGTTACATGCTAAGAGGGTATAAAGTGTGCATTAAACAATTATGCAATTGGCATTATAAGTTGTACATGGGGGCAAAAATGGAAGAAAATGACAAAAAAATAAAAATTTGTAAAGAGGCTTTTGATATGCCATCTTAAAATTTAAGTGAAATTACCTTTAAGGACATGCTTCCTCCTTAATAAGATAAAATAGAGATGATGTAAGTATTTAACTATATCAAATATTGTGTTTGGGTCTTGTTTACAAAGTGGTTAAACTTTTAAAGGTTTATGGGCTTATGAAAACTTGGGCTGGACAATCTGTAAGAGGCTATCGCCTTGGAAAATAGAGTTTGGGTGGCCCATTTTAAAAGGCCCATTTCTTGATGGAAAAGAAGGGCACACCAAACCTAACACAAACACAGTGAAAACAAATTTTCTGTATTTCTATCAACTACACAATTTCTATTCAGTTTTATTCTAATTTTTATTGCAAGGATAAACTGTAACCCTCTTTTTCATTGACTCGCAAAGCCCTAAGAACCAAGGGTTTGTGTTTAGCAGGATAGGCTTTGCGATTCAAAAGGGGATAGCGGCGCAGCTTGTTGCCCGCTTACCCACCATATAAATGTAACTTGTTTTGTCTTGTTTTGTATTGGAGATAATTTCAGATTAAAAAAAAAAAAAAAAAAATTTATGCAGGAAAAGAATTTAAAACACTTGAAGATTCGTCTCAGTGATATTAAACTAGCAACAGATAATTTTTCAGAGGCATCCAGAATTGCATTAGGGGATGACTGTACTTTGTACAGAGCAAAATTCAACCATTTTGATAAAGAAAATCTTTCATCTGGAGAGGGGAAGTGTGAAGGAGAATGTCTAAAGGGACACAATATTGTAGTTATAAAACGGTACCCTTCTGGACATGACGTGTACGGAGAAGATAAGTTTTTTACAGAAATTGAAATGCTAAGCAGTGTTAAGCATCCAAACATAGTCACTTTAATTGGATTTTGTGTTGAAGATTCTGAGATGATTCTTGTCACTGAGAATGTTTCTAATGGATACCTCCATGATCATTTGGGAAACGTCAATGATATGCGTATTTTGACATGGGAGAAGCGTTTGAAAATCTGCATTGATGTTGCACACGCGTTGTATTATCTTCACTATGAGATGGAAGACCAAAAGGTGATAATACATCGTGATATATGTAGCCTTAGTATTGGTTTGGACGAGCACTGGGGGGCAAAGATTGCTAACTTTCAAGCCACTGTATTCCTGTCTCCAAATCAAGAAGATGAAGCTCTCTATCTCGACTGGATTATTGGCAGACCATGCTACATAGATCCAGAATATGAGAAGACTGATAGGTTAAAAAGAGAATCAGATGTTTATAGTTTCGGAGTTGTCTTGTTTGAAATTCTATGTGGGAGGAAAGCCTTTGACCGAATTTACAAGAAGGAGAGTGACAAAGGGTTAGCTATTGTGGCAAGACAAAGTTTCTACACCGGAACGCTAGAGGACATGATCGATCCTATATTAAAGGAAGATATTAGTGAAAACATTTTTGTTCAAAATGGAGGACCGAACATGGATTCTTTGCACACATTTATCGAAATTGCAAATCATTGTGTGGCGGAAACTCAAGACCGACGTCCTACAATGAAAGTCGTTGTCAAGGAACTTGAGAAAGCGTTATTCTTTCAAGTAAGTCAATGTTCTATAACACCAACCTTCTCTGTACACATCCAAAATGCTACTGAAAAGCCTCTCCACAATTTTTAACCTCTAGAGTTCAAGTCCTTAACCCCTTTCGAACTATTATCGAGGTTCTTGAAGCTTTTTCTTTTCTTAATCAAACGTATATTTTCTTTTTCTTATCGATGAACATTGTTGGAAGTTAAAGTAAGGCATCTAGGTTCACTTTAAAACATTTGGAAAACATAGTAGAGTGCATGTTTAATGTATCAGGGGCATTTATCATAATTGTTCATTGTTTAAAGTCTATATTATGAACAAGTTATCATCATTTGATCATCATTATAGAGGGTTTTTTTTTTAAAAAAAAAAAAAAGAAAAAACTAATTTCCATCACCACTTTTAACGACAACCTGCCGCCCCATCACTAATTTTTAAACCAATTTGTAGTCTTCAATCACTAAAATGTATTTTAACAATTTATTGATTAGGTTAATGGAAGTGCTTCCAAGCAAGAACAAGAAGGTGAGCAGGGGATTTGTAGTCGAGAAGAAAAAAAGGGAAGACTAGAATGACACCCTTGGCTAGAAGCTAAAGCTGCTGAAGCAATGAAGTTGCCTGTTGCGGTCAAAATCCCGTAGTTTCATCCAATCAGATATAGCTGAGGTCAAAATCCCGGAGTCCTGCTTTGTGTTTGTTACGGTCGCCTCCGTATTCTCGAGTTAGTATTTATGTCTTTAGCTCCTTGTTTTGTATCAAATGTTTTCATTGGCTGCTATGTTAGTGCAGGCTGCAGGGTGTTTTCATGATCCTGATGGGTCCTTCTAATGTGGGTTGTATGTGTTTGTTTGGTGAGTTGCTAGCCCCTAAAGCATTTTTTTCTCAGGACATTTGTGTTTGGTATGCAGTTCTCTTTATGCCTATAGCTTATACCTATTTTGGCATGGTGTATGTTTGTTTTTATTATTAATATATCTTTCTGCCTTACTAAAATGGATTGCATATTGTTTGCTGCGTTAGTTCCAAATCTTGTGTTAAAAACACAGAAAAATACTTCTTATCGTCACATATAAAATGTATGTATTCTTTTTCTTGCCAATAGAGCTCGGTGTTGAGGCATTTATGAAACGCTAGGACATTTTTAGGTGAAGGGACGGTGCTCCGGTGAAGTTTATACAAAAGTTTAGGCTAGTAGCCTATCCCGGGACATATCCCCAAGAATCGACTAGCTCCTAGAAGAACTCTGAACATTGGGCCATAAAGGCCTGACCACTGTAAACTAATTTGGGTTGTCCTCATACAAGTTGGCATTCAGTTTCAGTCTGCTTAAATATTCACTAACCCCTTGAACCACACACGGTCCAAATGGATTATCCAGCTCAAAACAATTCTGACATGGGTCCCAAATATGGCCCATGTTGGGTGAATCGGTTTATTCACGGGTCACACGGGTTAGCAGGTTAGCGTGTCAGGAGATGGATTCGGGTCGGCAGTAGCTGGTTAAATGGGTCAAAAAGGTTAAGGAGTCATGGGTAAAGAATTGGTCAGGAGTTGATTGAATTTATTGGACCTGCAATAAACGTTGCAAATAGCTGCTTTGAAAGCAGGAGAACGTGGAAGATTTCAAGCAGGTGTTTGTTTTGCTTATTTTAAAATGAATAGGAATAGCAATGAACGTATTCTTGTGTGTGTATAATCTTGCAGCCAATTGGGAAAACAAACCTCAAAAACATAGCAATACAAATGAGAATACAAGTCCGGGGTGGCCGGGGCAGTTGAGGGGATGGTTGGGGCGCATGGAAGTGGTGGTGGGGATGTGGTGCGAATGGTAGGTGGGTACCGTAATGATAGATTCCGATACCTTTATTATTGTTTGTCATCCAAATTCAGTAAAAATTAAAATGCTTTTGATAGATTCCTATTCCTATAAATTCTAATTAAGCTTAGCAAATTTTAATATAAAATCGAATTCCTCTAAATTCCATTTACTTTGACAATTTACAATTCCTTAAACTTTTATTTTTATTTCTACTGTGGTTAGTAAATGGGTTTTCACTAGAAAGTTAAAGGTCTGGTTATAATGCAAGCATACATAAAGGAGGTTATCAAGGCGCTTTTAGTGAAATGGATATGGAGATTTAGAGACGAAAAACTCAACCTTTGGAAACGGGTCGTTTTGGCATGCCACAAATCAAAGCAAGACTGGAACATCATTCCTCTGAACAATTATGTGAGGGGTTGCTAGTACAATATGGTGAATCTAGGCAAAAATATAAAATTCGATGGTAAGGAGCTAAATGGTTGGTTCAAAGGCGTGGTTGGGCGGTTGGCAATGGCAAAAACATCTGGTTTTGGCTAGACGTTTGGCTTGGTGATGAAATTCTGAAACATAGATGGCCTCGGCTCTTTGCAGATGAAAACAACAAAACTTGCTTGGTCGCGGATCCTGTGGAAGTCTCCTTCAACTGCGCTGAAGCTGGCTGGGAGGCTGTGACCTTGAAAACTCACCTGCAGCCGCTGTTTTTTGGCTGCAGAATGGGAGGTCTGCAGGGGCGCTTTGGATCAGGTCAACCTTCTGCCCAGAATTGATTCGCGGAAATGGTCGGGTGTCCTGAATGGGTCCTTCACTGTAAACTAGGTCAAAAAGCTGTTTGATTTGGACAAGGATTATAATGGGTTTTTAGGATGAAATGGGTTACTTGGGTTCATCTAAATGCAATAATATGGTATGGTGCACAGAAATGGATGGGTTACCAACAAAAACTGCCCTTATGAAAAGAAATGTGGGATTAAATAACGCCAACTGCGTCCTACGCGAGTTTGCTGAATCTATGCATTTATTCACGGCCTGCGAGTTTTCGGTTGGTTTATGGGAGCTAGTGGGAAGATGGTGCAAAATAGACCTGTTTTATGCTTTTGATGTTAGGGATCTTCTATCTCTCCACAAGAAAAATCAGGCGAACAAAAAAGGCAAATTGGTGTTTCAAGGTATTATTATCACAACTTGCTGGTTTCTTTGGAAATCAAGAAACAACAAGATTTTTAATGGGACAGAACCGAGAATAAGAGATATAGTGGGTAGTGTCAAGTCTATGTCGTTCTTGTGGTTGAAAAATCGAAGTAGATTTAATGACCTTCTTTGGAAGGATTGGATTGTATACCCCATGTATATGTTGTAGTTGGTGCTCAGGCGGTCCTCATTTTGAGGGCTGTGCCGTTTTTAATGAAGTTCATGGTTCAAAAAAAAAAAAAAACATAAAGATCAATGGTTTTTCACTAGAAAGTCAAAGGTCTGGCGAATGGGTATTGGACCTAGTAGAAGCCAATGATAGTCAAATAATTGCTGATGTGACGTCTGCTAAAAGATGTATGTGGGTTGACATATCTGGTTATTTATGGAGACATCCATGCTTTAATTTCAGGATCACAAATAGCCAACCGTTGGATATTTGGCTGCTGTTGTATGTTTTTAATTATAGAAAGGTTAACAAAAATGGTCAACATTGTGTGATGTTACTAGAGTCAGAGTCTGTTGCAATGTTGAAGCTCAAATTTTGCAACTGTGAGGTTAAAATATTTGACTACGAAAAAACAGCAATGGCGAGGTAACTACATGAATACAATCTGGAGATATGTTATGGGTATGGCTAAAGTCAACATTAGTCAAAGGCAGATGGGTTGTTGAAGTAGCAATTAATGTATTTTGTAGTATTCAGATCTTGTAATTCTGTGCCGTTAATACACAGAAAAGAGTTCTAAAATTCTTGTGTGTGTTTAGTCAGTGTGTATAATATTGCAGCCCAACTTAGAAAACAAACCTCAAAAGTCAAAACACATAGCAATACAAGTATACAAGAATACAAGTACTCAATGCTAATCACCAAATAAAAGACTTGAAACTTCACATGTTGCTCAACAATGCCAATTAAAACGGTGTTGACTTTCCGGTCAAAGGAAGCATTGACTTTTTGGTTGGAGTCAATATTGGCTTTTCAATCACCTGTTCTGTTACGCACATGTCAGCCCCCAACTGATTTTCTTTAACATTCATAACCACATAAGAAGACCATAACAAATGGCATTTGTCAAATAACTCGTCACAAGCAAACATACCACATGCATCGTTGACATGGAATATGTTTGACTACACGGATTATACATTCTTCTTAAAAATTAACATAACTCCCAGATTCAACGATAACACCTGAATATACATCATATACCAACATCAGCAAAAAAACTAACATTTTGTTCAATTGTCCCGTCTGTTGATATTAAATTTTTCAACCCCGGGACCTTCCCGGGGTAATCAGCTAGTAATAAATATAAGAAAAATATGCTAAATTAAAATACTAAGATATTTCATGTAACCAAGTAGGAAAGAACGTGTGGGCCGGTCATTGTGTGTATATATATTATCATTTAGTTGTGCTTGTGTTCCTCCAATAAACATAGTAACATAATACCCTTTTAAATCAAATCACATTCAACACATCTTTTACAATGTCTGGTGGACCTCCATCCTTCTCAGCCACTTGGAGGCCTGGCTCTAATACGTCTAGCTCCAACAATAACACTCGTAACAAACCGGTGTCGTTCCAACGGTCCATAGAAGAACAAAACAAACCTCCATCCATTCAAGATGTTGACCTCCGCGCTAAAAAGTCGAACAATGAGACCGTTAAAGAAGCCGGAACCGCCCCTAAGCCATCTTCTGTTGGAGATGTTTCTCATGTTGAAAACAAATGATTGTATAGATTTCAAATCTCATTGTCATGATCTTAAAATATTAGTCGTTGTACTACTTTATCTAAGGTAGTTGGTGTTTCTAATCTTTTTTTTTGTTTGGATGATTAAGTCTACCTTTTGTTTCAAAGTCTCCGTTACTATTGGTGTAGACTTTTGGACACAATGTAGTTGTGTTTAAAATATTAAAAGTGTCCTGAATTGAAATATCTAATATGACATAATAAAATATTATTATTATTATTATTTTAAACAAATCTCTACCATAAGTTATGATATTCAAATATAAAAAAACGAATCTCTGCGCCGGGGTATAAATCTAGTGCCATTACAAATGAATTCGGAAGTTTGTAATCGATCATTCTAAAAGAACTAACATGAAATAAGAAAAAAAAATTAATTATTGAAATATCGAATGCATTAGTCTAAGGGTTATATGATGCGTTAAAAAAATTCATGGGTATATGATCGGGTATATAGTTCGGGTATTTGGGTATGTTGTTTCAGGTAATCGGGTCAGGTATCACCTAATCCCAGACCCGACCCAAACCCACAATTTTTTTTAAACTAATCCCAAACCCGACACAATACCTGTCGAGTTACAAAAAATAGTCATTTTTTCTCCGTTTTTTATATAGCACTACGGTACTCGTTGGAAAGATAATAAAACGTTCGTTAATTTGATGTAATTTTTTTTTCTTTAAAATATCTCGTATATAAAATATATTAACATTTAAAAGTTATGGGAGGAAACATGAGAGAGAAAAAAGGTTTAATATTTAGATTTACTAGAATAGATATTTAATAGATTATGTTAAAGATTATAATAGATTATGTTAAATCATATTTATTCCTTTTTTTAATTGGTTTACACTTGCTACATCACATCCTATGTGGCATTTCTCAAATGAGAGATTGCATAAGATTATGACATGTAGGATTAATCCCTTTGCAATATATATATAGGGGGCGGTTATTCTACAAAAATAGAGAATCGTGCGAAGCGTGCGAAGGATATTTGTACATGATAATTACGTAATGATAATTACATAATGTTTTTTATGTTCATGAAAGCATTACGTAATTATCATTACGTAATTATCATTACGTAATTATCATGCATTTGTACATGATAATTACGTAATGATAATTACGTAATGTTTTTTATGTTCATGAAGGCATTACGTAATTATCATTACGTAAATATCATTACGTAATTATCATGCATTTATGTTCATGAAGGCATTACGTAATTATCATGTACAAAGTGATCATTCGCACGCTTCGCACGTTTGTATTACTTTGTATTTGATCCTGCCCCTATATATATATATATATATATATATATATATATATATATATATATATATATATATATATATATATATATAGGGGCAGGATCAAATACAAAGTAATACAAACGTGCGAAGGATGCGAAGGATCACTTTGTACATGATAATTACGTAATGATAATTACGTAATGCCTTCATGAACATAAAAAACATTACGTAATTATCATTACGTAATTATCATGTACAAAGTGCATGATAATTACGTAATGATAATTACGTAATGATAATTTACGTAATGCTTTCATGAACATAAAAAACATTACGTAATTATCATTACGTAATTATCATGTACAAATATCCTTCGCATCCTTCGCACGTTTCTTTATTTTTGTAGAATAACCGCCCCCTATATATATATATATAATATATATATATATATATATATATATATAGATTATAAGTAACTTGTTTCAATCTATTTCTTAGTTGAGGATTATATTATCGCAATTATTTTTTTTAGGATTTTATTCGTTTTGGTATCGTACCTTGAGATAGTAAGTTATTTTTAGAAGCTTATTATAAAAGAGAAAACAAAGTTTGGCAAACGGGTTGAAATACGAGTCGTTTAATTATGTAAATTTAATGTCAAAATCTTGAAATGATCCTTTTTCTGGTTTCAATAACCATCTTTATAATATCAAATAAGTGATTATGTGGCGGATATCGGACCATATCCCTTCAGTTGAAATTCTAGCCGGATTTGGGTTGATCAGCGTCCCAGCAAAGGGATGACGTCAATCAATTGGAGAAACTTTTAAAACAAAACATCATGCCCATCAATTGGATACTTCAAGATCTAAAGTGATACTTTTGGACAAATTAAAATTTGTATGTGACAAGTTTCCAAAGCAATCGACAAGGCCCCTATGAATATTTTAACATGTTTAGAATTTTAGTTTTTTTAAACGCAATAACATTGTAAATGGGCGGATCTAGCATAGGTTGAAGAGTAGCCTACATCACCCTCAGCTTTCTTGACGGAATACATTTTTAGTACAATTTTTTTTTCTATATTTTATGTATCAACTAATTCTGAACAAAACTTTTTAGCCCGCCTCACTTCTCAACGTTTCTCCTAAATCTGTCACACACATTATATTATTAAAATGTCATTTAAGAAAGATGCTAAGAAGTGAGAGTCCCAAGCATTTCATGGTTAAATTGAGTTCCATGCTAGCAAATTAAATTTCACCCCTACTTTATTCACATAAAAGAGTTTGACTTGATCTCTTCCAAAGTTCTTTCCATTCCTTTATTAATACTAGTGGGTTACCCGCGCTCCGCGGCGGGGCGACTCGATTTTTAACAGTCTTGATTGGTTCTCTGTTCCTTGTTTTCACCATTGCAAACTTGCTATTGAATAATGATAAATACTACAATATAATTCAACCAATTTGAGCCATTCCCCTTGTATTTGAAGTGTTCAATTTGACCCACTCGAGATTTAAAAAAAAAAAAAAAAAAAAAAAACCCTATCATTGGTATTAAAGGTAATGATATGAGTGTATTGGGTAATGGTTCACAGCAGCAGGCTTTTGTTGAAGCAAGCCATTTATTAACACATGCTTAAAACCAGGTTGGTTGAATCCACAAATACTTTTCATTAGTAGATCAATTACAATTGCAAGAACGTAATTATAAACTACAAATCTAAATCTCTAAATAAAAACAGTTTATGAGGGGGTATGCACTAAAAAGATACTTTAAGGGTGTGTGTAGTGGTGGGGGTTATGTAGGGGTTATGGTATTAAAATATTAAAAAGTAATAGAAGGGGGGTTATGTGGGGTTATGGAAAAAGAGGGTGTAGTGGGAATGGGGGTTATGAGGGGGTTATAAATGATTGGTAATGATTGGTTAATTATTGTTTTTTATTTAAATAAGAATATTAAATAGTTAATAATATTTCATTAAATATAAAAATAATAATAAAAAAAATTAAACTGAAAGTTTATTAAATTAATAAAATAATAAAAAAATATTTAATATTAAAAAGATAATATTTAATAAAAAAAATTTTGAATTTCAAACGGTTACTGTTCCAAACCGCTTGAATTTCAAACTTCCCCCCCCCCCCCCCCCCCAACGTTTAAATTTCAAAGTTTGAATTTCAAATTTCCCCCCCCCCCCCTCCAAATCTCAGTCACACCTATAAATACCCCCCTCCTCCCAAATCTCAGTCACACCTCTTCCCTCTTCCTCATCCTGAACACAATGAATAATATGGGCGGTTTTCAACCAGGAGCTGCCGGACCTTCTAATGTCCGGCAGTACACTCGCCGGGTCCGGGGACGGGGCCGGCCCCGGAGACTACCATTCACCTCCTCTCCTCCTCCTCCACAACCTTCTCTTCCTCCTCCTCCTCCTCCACAACATTGGTTATATCCCCCTCATCCTCCTGCTGCGGCACCACCAACCTTTCCTCATCCTGAAGTCGATGATAACTTCACGGATGAAGAATGGGCCTGGGCCATGGATTATACCATGGTTATTAATGAAATGGACCGACTGATGTTGTCGGCCCCCACCCCCTACCACCAACCTATCCCCACCCCCCAGAATACCCCCACCCCCCAGAATACCCCCACCCACCACCACCAGACCACCCCACCCCGTGAATATGGGGACCCAACTTCTGAGGACTTGGAAGCCCTCAGGGAAGTTGAGGAGGAGGAGCGCCTTTGGAGCATGCCTACCCCTCCTCGTGAGTAATACTATTTCCCCTCGGATGCAAGATCCGATGGACGGGACAGCTCACGTTCCGTATCCCTCGAGTACTACACACTCAAGTGGGAGGTTTAGGATTATATTATGTGTTTATGTAATGTGTTTATGTAACGTGTTTATGTAACGTTTTAATAAGTAGTTTAGGATTAGGAACTTTGTTTGTAATAAGTAATTTAGGATTGTAATTTTATGTGTTTATGTATTATGTGTTAATGTAATGGTTTAAATTTTAAACAAAACTTTAAAAACTAAAACCTTAAACATTACAAATACAACACTAAACATAAAACATAACATTAAACATTACAACCTCCCAGGATAAGAAAATAAAGCCTAAACATAGTGAAAACGCATCAGAGACCACGACAAAAGATTGGTGATGGAGAAGTCGCTGTTGTATTGTTGACGATAGGCGTCGTGTGTCAACTGAATTGCCATCTGTTCGCTAACCCCAGGGTGCGCCTGCATCGTTGCTTCATAGACTCCATGCCATCTGTTAACGTTATTTCGTATAGCATACCACTTACTGGTGATCTGAACAACGGTACGGTGGTTCGTTCCGGTGATTTGGTTGAACTCGACCAACACATTGCGCCAAAAAGACTCCCTATTGGCTGGCGGGATCTCCTTAGCGTTCATCCACGCCCGCACCAACTCGAGTTGCTCTTGATTCGTCCACGCTGCCATAGGTTTGGTTTTTGGTTTGTATTTGGTTTTGTTTGTGTGAGTTGTTTGTGTTGTATGTGTGAGTTGTTTGTGTTATATGTATATACATAGAGAGATTTTGTTAAAAAAAAAAAATTAAATGTTTTTGACCGTTTGACAACGGTCATCAACATCAACAACCTCCCTTTCAATCCATAACGTCGTTGTCCTCACAACCATTATACCACTAAAACGCCCCATAGCGCCGGAGGGGGCGGTGTTCCCTGCGCTATGGAGGCTTAAAACGCCCCAAAACGAGGCCACTACACACACCCTAAGCATCTTTCAACCTCCCCTTTCAAACTGTTCGACACATGACCCGTTTGTGAAAAAAGCATAACCTAAACTATAGAAATTTCAGTGGAAGCGATTTTCTATTTGGTTTTATTTATTTGTTTAAGCCCTGCAGTGGGAGGGCTGCTCGGTCTCTAAACGCCAACGACTCTCAAAATGTCTAGGTGGATTTTGTATAAGAAATATAGAGAGAATATGAAAGATGCTATTTTATTATAATGTTTGGTACAATACAAGGAGGAAACAACCTCTTATATAAATACATAAAAGAAGTACATAAAATGAGGAAGTGACTAAACTTCAGGGCATAATCCAAGTAGGCTAATCTTTAGTCTTGGTCAATGATCAATAATGTTGGTCAATGGTCAAGGTCAACATTATTAATCACTTGGGGCACAAAGCAAGCAAGACTTTGACTATAATACCTTGACTAGTCAAGTGGTCATAATCTCCAATACTCCCCCTCAAGTTGGAGCGTGAAGGTTACGAACGCCCAACTTGCCAAGTAATATTCTTTTTTTGAACACTCCTCTTTAAGTTGGAGTGTTTTTTTTTTTCTTTTTTTTGCGGGCTCATAGTTTTGGACCCAACTTTTCTTCTTGCGGGTTGAAGAAAACCCGACTTTTTTTTTTCTCGCGAGTCAAAGAACCCGCCTTTCTTCTTGCGAGTTCGACGAACCCGACTTTTCTTCTTGTGAGTTCAAAGAACTCGAATTTTCTTCTCGCGGGCTCAAAGGAACCCGGCTTTTCTTCTTGCGGGTTTAAAGAACCTGACTTTTTCTTCTTGCGGGTTTAAAGAACCCGACTTTTTCTTGTTGCGAGTTCAAAGAACTCGACTTTTCTTCTCGCGGGCTCAAAGGAACCCGACTTTTTCTTCTTGCGGGTTCAAAGAACCCGACTTTTCTTTTTCTCGCGAGTTCAAAGAACTCGACTTTTTTTTGCGGGCTCGTAGATTTGAACCCGACTTTTCTTGCGAGCTCAAAGATTTGAACTCGACTTTTCTTCGTGGTCTTCGATTTCCTCCATCTTGCTTTCACCCCCCTCATTGCCTCCTTTATTTTATTTTTATTTTTATTTTATTTTATTTTATTTTATTTTTTGAGCAGGATCAGGAACACTGCTCTGATACCATATAGAAATTTCAGCGAAAGCGATTTTCTATTTGGTTTTATTTATTTGTTTAAGCCCTGCAGCGGGAGGGCTGCTCGGTCTCTAAACGCCAACGACTCTCAAAATGTCTAGGTGGATTTTGTATAAAAATGTAGAGAGAATATGAAAGATGCTATTTTATTATAATGTTTGGTACAATACAAGGAGGAAACAAACTCTTATATAAATACATAAAGGAAGTACATAAAATGAGGAAGTGACTAAACTTTAGGGCATAATCCAAGAAGGCTAATCTCTAGTCTTAGTCAATGATCAATAATGTTGGTCAATGGTCAAGGTCAACATTATTGATCGGGCACAAAGCAAGCAAGACTTTGACTATAATACATTGACTAGTCAAGTGGTCATAATCTCCAATATAAACAACCCACACATGAATAAATGGGTAAAAATTGCCACCTCTACTTGATATACAGTATATAACTTACATATTTGAATCAAGCTCCTTAACATCATGATCAACAATTAAATCATAGCGTTCTCATGCTCTTATTGTTTCAACTGGTATTTTAGTTATAGCTAAAAGCATAGATGACTTGGATGTAAAATACAAATGTTAAATGTTACTAACAACTTCTTATCACCTTCCACCAAACGTAGCCATATCTTGCAATAGCAACAATGATAATAACACATTGATACCCTATTTGCTAGTAGTGCCTACATGAGAGAAGAATAACTTTAATAAAAACCAATAAAGCTAGAAAATTAAAACCGGAAACTAAAGGTTGTCTCTTGTAGTCAAAACTAATTCAAAACAAAAGGTACCTCCACTTGTTTATATATGCAAGTAGCTTTTCAACTCTTTTCTAGATTTTCCGTTTCTCATCATTGGAGAGAATGAATGTATGCCTGTGAAATTTAAAAATCAAGATATACTTTTTCAAAATCCTATAACAACTTGAAAGAAAAATAAACACAACGTTGATAACAAAAATTAAAAATTATAACAACTTGAAAGAAAAAAAAACACAACGTTGAACACAAAAATTAAAAATCAAGATAAACGTTTTCACTGTAATCTTCATCTACAAACCATATATTGGCTAGTGCACTCACTTTCAATGCCCAATTTTTAGTTGAACCCATTGTTTATTTCACTGTCAATTTCATCCAACAGAGTGAAAAGATATAAAATCATTAGTCTACAAACCTATAGTACAAATGAAACTTTAATCACATTCATATGAATTTCAATTTGTATCAGTCATTTATCATTTACTTATCCAGATCTAAGTACACATTAAGAGTTACATAATGTCAATATAGATGACTGCGTACTTACATTTCAGAAATCAATCAATTCGAAAATGCATTATAAACCTCAATAATAGACCTATTCAAAAGTACAAAAAATCCGATTACTATGCTACAGCGAAGGAACATTAGCATTCGATATAAAACACGAAAAAAATATATATACTTAAACCGCAACATCCCTCCCTATAATACTCATCCACCAGAAACACACCCAATATAGTCGTTGACTCACCGTAATCAAAATCCCCAAACACAAATAAAAAAATAACAACGATTTAATAAATTGACGGAGAACAGTAATAGTACCTGTATTCGACGGGCAGAGAAGAGAACATAAAAGCAATTGATATTAAGGCTTGACTTTATAGAGAAAATTTGAGATTTGGCAGCAATTGAGCATGAAAGAAGACCCTAAAAATAAAAAATAATACCTCCTTTGCAGACAAAGGGAAAAGGGTTTTGTTTGCCAAAATCAGTTTCTATTCAATTGTGTTGAAGTGAAGAGAGAATTAGAAATAGAATAATAAGTACCTACCTGTTTGTAAAGAGCATGCTAGATACGACACTAAAGATGATCAATTTAGGTGATGCTATTCCCCACCGCTTCAGTTGTTCTTCATCTTGTTAGTGAGAGAATGAAGAAGAGTTCTTAACAGGGAGGGTTTCGGAAACGGATGTAGCGCATTGAAGGCCAATTCAATTGCATTAAATCCCATTCAATGGATCAAATTCAATGATTGGGGAAGGTGGTGTTAGATTAGGTTAACAAGCGTCTTAAAGAAGATGAATAGTCGCGTCTTACACCCCTTCGATGGATCAATGCATTGGAGGCTTGTAAATGTAGGATTAACACTTGTTTTAATATCAAATTACAATTTTGCCAACAAGAGATGTATTGCCAACAAGAGATGTATTTATATATAGTATAGATTGTTGAAAACTCTATTAATTCTTGTTTTCCATACGAACCACATTGTGATCAAGGGAATATATGTCCCAAATTTTTATACAACTAGTGGTAGTTACCAATGGGGTGGTGGTCCATTGGCAAAGGCAAAGCCTTTAAAACACCTAGGTTGTGGGATGTCTTGGGTTCAAATCCTAAAGACCATGGGATTAAAGAAATTAACCTTTCAAAAAAAAAAAACTAGTGGTAGTTACCCGCGCGTTGCCGCGGGGTGTGTTGGCCCGCGCTTCGTCGCAGGCGCAGCTGTTGTGCATACATGTTTAGTAGTACGCTTTATTTAAAGTCAAAATTAGAAAAAAATGTGTCAATGCTTAACTAAAAGGTGGCATATTACGCGGACCAATAGAAACATAATATGTGGATGACCTTACGATACATCCACTCGATAGAAGAACTGAATCATTTAGATCACTATACTGGTATTGAAAGTATTAGTCCTGAAAAGCGGCAAAATTTGTTGTCGGTAACGATGCCGAAGTGCACAAATTTCGTTAACGATCACGCATTGAGGGTTTGGTGGACGTCAAACATCGCACGTCGCTGTGGGAGCTTCTGTTGCGTGGAGGGTTTCGTGGACATAAAAGATAATATTAAGTGGCTGTTATTCTCGTATGGGCTTCAAAAAAATACTCGCAGCTAAAAGTTAAAAGTTTGGTGGTCAAAGTTAGAAAAAATGTGTCAATGCTCAACTAAAAGATGTTGCGGTGGATGTGGCTGTAATGCAACTTTAAAAAACTTGAGTGGTCAAAGTTTAAAATCCTAAAAGCTAAAAGTTTGGTAGTCAAAGCTTGAAATCCTAAAAGCTAAAACTTTGGTGATCAAAATTTGGTGGTCAAATAAGTTAGTAAAAAAGTTAGTGGTCAAAGTGCAATTATAATAAAACACTAAATTATAAAGTAAATATAGAATATTAAAATATTATTGGTAGCGGCTCATTTTAGTGAACGACACTATTAAAGTGTCATTCAATTAATATAGATAGAATTTCCTTGAATTTTAGTCTTTCAATCGCGTCCATTTGTCTTTTAATTTCTCGTCCAATGTCTTAAAGTCATGACGGTTAATCTAGCGATAATTAAGTTTAGATCTTATAAACTTAAAGACATTCTTAGTGAGATCAAGTCTTTGGGATACTAATTATTGACCCAAAGTTTCTCTCCATGGGCTCTCGCCGGAAAACTATTCCGACGGAGATTCAGGCAAGGTTAACCAAGTTTTATGTCTCTAATCTTCCAGATCGGTGCAGCGGGTCTGATGTTGCGGCGGTTCTTAGAGGCATGGGGAATATATTTGATATTTATATTGCGAGGAAAAGAGAGAAGTTTGGTAAGAGGTTTGGCTTTGTAACCATGGTTGATGTCAAAGATAAGACGGAATTGGTAAGGAGCTTGTCGGCAGTTCGGATGGGCGATTATAGGTTAAAGGTCAATGTTGCTAGATTTTTGCTTGAAGAGGGAGAGGTTAACCAGCAACCGAAGGGGGATAGAGATCAGCATGGGACGATAAAACATGATCAGCATGGAATGGATAGTGGGGATGGTGGAAGAAAGGAGTCGTATGTCAATGGGATGTCGTATAAAGATGTCTTTTCTGGTGCTGCGAGGGGTAGGTTGGTAGAGGTGGATGATAAAACGGAAGGTTTTAAGGATTTGTATGGGAGGTCGGTGGTGGTTCGACTGAAATCTCGGTATACCCTACAGAATGTACGTAAGATTCTGATAGAGATGAAGCTGCATGAGGGCCTTATACATTGTTTGGGAGGGTTTATGGTTCTTATGCAGTTCAAAAATAATGATCATGCCGTCATGGCTAGAGATGAGTTGAAGGGCGGCCTGAACATTTTGAAACTGCGGTGATTTGGGACGGGCAACACTTTCCGTTTGAATGTATTGCATGGTTGAAAATTGTGGGGACTCCTTTGTGTATTACGGATAATACGGTTATTAACGACATTGGAAAATTATTTGGTACCGTGATTAAAACTGCTCGGGTGGAAAGATTCGGCATGGATAATTCGTTTCAATTCCTTGGGGTTCTTGTTAAGCATGGTTCGAGGATCAACGATGAAGCCTTCTTACGTTGGAGGGGTAGAACATTCAAAGTTTGGGTGATTGAAGAGGATACTAATTGGATGGAAGAGTTTGTTGCTGAAGGAGGTGGACCGGAAAAAAGCAACTCGCCGGTTGACTGTTCGCCGGAAATTCATGCGGAGAAGAATCAGGAACCGGATGTTGACCCGGAAAAGGATTTGAATGCTCCGGAAAAGGAGATTGACCCGGAAAAGGAATTAAATGCTCCGGAAATATTTGAGGAAAGTAATAATGGGGTTTTAATGTTTCCTTGGGGGAGGAGGAGTTACCTTTTCCTGTTAAAGGAAAGGTTTTAAATGAGGATAATTCAAAGGAGGTGGGTATTCATGAAGGTGGCAAATCGTTGAAAAGGAAAAAAGTCAAAAAGCATCTTGTTGTGGGCCTGGAAGGAAATGGGGATTATAATAGTAGTAATGAGAGGCCCAATAAAGAGCCAAAAAAAGTTGATGATGACCCGTTCCTTATTGACTCTTTTATATTGGGCTTGGACTCAAATGTTGTTAAGTCCAGAGGTGAACCTGATGTGCCTTTGTCAAATTCCTTTCGGGAACTTTTGGACGACACTGAGGATCCGGTGATTGGTCCTGATAGTGCGTGTGAAGAGACTATGGAGTTGAACGACGAAGAGTTGGTACACGGTCAGGTTACAAATTCGGTTGTGGATGCTTATATTGAGACCGAGAAAACCAGTGAAGTTGATTGCACCAAGAATCTTGGCGTTAAGTTGGGGGCTCATCTAGAAGGGTTCGAAAACAGAATTAGAGATTCCATCCAAGGGTACGGGTTACAATCAGGTTTGATATGAATTGCCTCTCGTTGAATATTAGAGGTCTTGGGAATGGGGGAAAGGCGAATGGGGTTAAAAAAACTTGTTCGTAATTTTGGTATTGATTTTCTGGCGTTACAAGAATCGTTGCTATCTAGTGATAAAAGTTTTGATTTTAATAAAATATGGAATGGTGGGGATTATGAGGTGGATGTGGTGCATTCTTGTGGTAGGTCGGGTGGTTTGGTTAACATTTGGAATGTGAGAAAGTTTAGGAAAGTGTATTCTAAGGAGGACCGGAATTTTTTACTGACTTCTAGTTCCTTAGTTGAAGATGGTTCGATTATTAATGTTGTTAATGTATATACCCCACAAAAATCTAGGGATAAAAGGTTGTTGTGGAATCGGTTGAGGGATATTATTCAGCCGAATAGTGGGATGTGGGTGCTTCTTGGGGATTTTAATTCGGTTAGAGGGGAGGAAGAAAGAAAAAATTCTAAGTTTAATCAAGGGATGACAAATGAGTTTAATATGTTCATTGATGATTCTAATCTGCATGAGTATGTTATGCGAGGGAACATGTTTACCTTTTTGACAGGAACTGGTAATGAATGTAAGATGAGCAAGATCGATCATATTCTAGTGTGTCAAGAATTTTTTAGCAGGTGGCCTGGGGCGGTGGTGAGGGCGTTGCCTCGGGAAATTTCTGATCATTGCCCGGTGATGCTTTCGGTTCATGACAATAATTTTGGGCCTAAACCGTTTAAATGGTTTAATTTTTGGCTAGACAGGGAGGGGTGTGATCAAGTGGTGATAGCGGCGTTAGAGAAGTGTGCGTTTAGTGGGCCGGCGGATATAGTGATTCATAAGAAGTTGGGCGTTGTAAAAAATGCTTTAAAAAGTTGGTGGAAAGAGGTGGCCACGAAAGAAGACGAAGATTTGATTTTATGTAAGGAGGAAATTGCTAATTTGGAGAGAAAAATGGAAGAACATGATCTTGAAGAGGAGGAGATTTGGGTTTGGGAGGAGAATAAAAAAGAGTTGGAAAGATTAAGGAATTGTAAAAACCGTGATTTGCACCAAAAATCGAGAGTTCAGTGGGCTTCGTCAGGGGATGAGAACTCTAGTTTTTTTCACTGTTGTATTAACGGTAGGAGGGCGGGTAATGCTATCCCGGGGTTAATGGTGAATGGGACATGGATTTCTAAGCCAAACTTGGTTAAACGGGAGGTCCTTCGGTTCTATCGAAATCACTTTAAGGAGGAATTTGCTAATAGACCTTATTTGTTTTGTGATAATATTAAACAGGTTTCGGCGGTAAATAAAGAAGTATTAGTAGAGCCATTCACTAGAGATGAAGTCAAGGCGGCGGTGTTTGATTGTGGTGCCGACAAGGCGCCTGGTCCTGATGGTTTTAACTTCAGGTTCATGATGCATTTTTGGAAGTTTCTGGAAGATGACTTTATGGTTTTGTTTGAAGAGTTTTACCATACCGGTGCTATTAGCAAAGAGTGTAGTACTTCTTTTATCACTCTTATTGCTAAAACTAAAACGCCGGTGGGTTTGAAGGATTATAGACCGATTAATTTAATTGGAGTGATTAGTAAGATTGTTTCTAAAGTGGTGGCGGCTAGAATGAAAAAGGTGATTGGAGAAGTGATTTCTGGCTCTCAATCGGCTTTCATTAGGGATAGGTTTATTCTTGATGGGCCGTTGGTTTTAAATGAAGTTATTAGATGGCTCAAAAAGAACCAAAAAATGTTTTCCTATTGAAGATTGATTTTGAGAAGGCGTACGATAATGTAAGTTGGGAGTTTCTTATATCCATCATGTCTCAAATGGGTTTTACTCCTAGATGGTGCATGTGGGTGAATGGTATTATTCGGTCGGCTAGGTCTGCGGTGTTGGTGAATGGGTCCCCTACTTTTGAGTTTAATTGCCTTAAAGGCCTTAGGCAAGGGGATCCGCTTTCTCCTTTCCTTTTTTTGATTGTTATGGAGGCGATGGCTTGTATGCTTGCTAAAGCGAGTGACATTGGAGAATTGCAAGGGGTTAATATAGGTGATGGGGGGCCGAATGTTTCGCATATGTTATATGCTGATGACGCTTTGATTTTAGGTATGTGGAACACGGATAATATTAAAGTTACAAACCGGGTGCTTAGAATTTTTTTATTTGTGTTCCGGTCTTAAAATAAATATTCATAAATCGGTTTTGTACGGATTGGGGGTAGGGGAGGATGAAGTGAGTAACATGGCTTCTTTATTGGGATGTAAGGTTGGGAAGATGCCTATGGTTTACTTGGGTATCAAGGTGGGGACGAATATGAATCGTTGTGCTAATTGGGAACCGGTTTTGAACACTATTAGAAATAGACTTAATTCTTGGAAAGCTAAATTATTGTCGATAGGTGGTCGTCTTACCTTAATTAAATCGGTTTTAGCAAGTTTACCGGTTTACTACCTTTCGTTGTATAAAGCCCCGGTTGCGGTTCTTGAAGAGATTGAAAAGATTATGAGAAAGTTTTTGTGGTGTGGTTGTAAGGAGGGTAGAGGACTGTATTGGGTTGCTTGGGATGTGGTGACTAAAACGAAAAAGGAAGGGGGGTTGGGTATTACCAAGCTTACCGAGGTCAATACGGCGTTATTAGCTAAATGGGCGTATAGATTCAAAGCTGAAAACGAGGGCATGTGGAAGAAAGCGATTGAGTGTATTCATGGTAGTAGCAAAGGGTGGCTCTTCTTGCCGCTTAAAAGTCGGTATTCCGGTTGTTGGAAAACTATAGTCAGATTACTGGAAAGGTTGGTGATTAATGGGGTTTCTTTTGAGTCTTGTTTGAAGGGTAAGCTGGGAAGTGGGGATAGTATCCGTTTTTGGAGGGATATTTGGTTTGATTCGAATCCTTTAAGGACTAGATGGCCGAAGCTCTATGAGATAGATAAACATAAAAATGATACAGTGGGAAACCGAGTCAAGATGGTTGATCACAAAGCTGTGGTTGCGGATCATTGATTGATAGGAGTTCTGTTGAGACCATTTCGGAGGCTCAGGATGTGGATTATGTTTTATCCAAATTTTATTTTCAGGTGGTAATGACAAGTGGTTTTGGGAACCGGATAAGAATGGCGTTTTTTCAGTTGCGGCTGTGAAAAAGTGGCTAAAACAGGATCAAATTGTGCAGCGAAATTCTGTTTTTCGGTGGGAATCATGGTTGCCGATTAAAGTTAACATTTTTGTGTGGAGATTGACGCTTGATAGGATTCCTACTCGTGCTGCTTTGGTGGTTAGAAGAGTTAATATTCCAGATATATTGTGTCCTTTATGCTCCTCTTCTGAAGAAAATGCGCATCATCTGATGGTTGAGTGTCGCTTTGTTTTTGAGGTGTGGTCCAAGATTTGGCATTGGTGTAGATTGCTCGGGTTGTCCTTTGCTTCGATTTCGGACTTGGTGGGTTTGGAAGGCATGATGTTTAAGTCTAAATGGGAGAAAAAGATTGTGAAAGGTATTGTGATGGTTACGTGTTGGACGATATGGAAAGAACGAAACAAGAAGGTGTTCCAAAACTCAAGTACGTGTGTTTTAGAGGTTGTAACGATGGTGAAGACCGTAACTTTCTTCTGGCTTAAACATAGAACTAGATTTAAAAATGTGGAGTGGAATATGTGGGTGAAATATCCGTTGTATCTTGTATAAGGCTTTCCGGGGGTCCTTGTTTTGAGGACTCTTCCGTGTTTTAATGAAAGTTTTTGTTCAAAAAAAAAGTCTTTGGGATACTTATGGTTCAAAAATAGGGGTATTAAAGGCGTTATCTTGATCCGAATGGTGTAATTTTTCTTTTTCATAGTTGTATAGTGTGGTTTGCCTTTGGGTGTGCCCTGTTTTGGGGCGGCTCAGCACTTGTTAATGAAGTATACCGTTAAAAAAAAAACAAACAAACAAACAAAACAAAAAAAAAAAAAAAACAAAACAAATAAAAATGACAATTGTAGTTGTTAATCGGTTAGAACCAATCAAGTCAACACGTCAACATATTAATTCACGGGAAAATGGCCAAAATAGCCCCTTGACCGGACGTTTTGCCTAAATAGCCCCCTCCACCGTCTTTGGAGAGACGGGACACGGTTTCCAAAAGGGCTGAACCGTCTTCCGAGATCCTTTGGTTTCCAACCAGTAGCAACCCAACACGTGGCGGTAACGATCCCGATGTCTGCCACCCGGCTCCCCTGGCGGCTTGAGACGTGTCAGCGCCGCAAAGCCGTCTCCGGTGGGGTCCCTGAGACGGTTCACCAACGGCTCAAGTTAAGCCGTCTTCGGCTCGGCTTAGCCGAATCCGTTTTGGCTGAACCGTCTCCAGCCATTAATTAACTTATTATATTTTTTTTTTTTCAAATTTTGTTTGGGTATAAATATGTGGGTTTGGTTGAAAAAAAACACATTTAAATCAAACAAAATCTTCTCAAATGTTTTTTTCAAGCCAAAATATTTTAGCAAGCCAAAATATTTTACCAAATCAAACAAAATCTTCTCAAAGGTTTTTTTCAAATTTAGTTTGATTATTCGACGTGTTTTTGAGCTTCAGAATAGCCGAATATTTTTTCGGTTAAAATTATGGCACTTTTTAAACCTAAGCCTTTGGGATTTATCTAATCCCATTCTATTGAAAGTTTCTGCTCCGAAGTTTTTCACCCATTTTCTTTGGCCTTAAAAGCCTTTCACCCATTTTCTTTGGCCTTAAGTTGACCTCCAACCACTTGGGAAGACATTTGGAGCGAAAGGTTGAAGTGATGGATAGGTTTCGGTCGGAGTTAGTGAGAAGTAAAGCGAAAAAGGCTTCGGTTGGATTGTTGTTACATCTACATAATACTACTTGGATTGTTGTTGCATCTACACGTGGGTTAACCCGTGTAATTTGCATCTACGATTTGGTAGTCTACTTTATTGGCAAGTTCATCCTTTTCCTAAATCTCTATCATGATCTTCTGGATCATCCGTCTTTTACATGTACAAGACGGTCGGATGTGATATTTAGGAGAGTTTGTTTTTTGACTTGTCCGGACCGTTGGTAAGGATCTGTCCGTACATATATTTATGTATTTAGGATGATGAAGATGAGACTGGACAGTGGGTATAAAGTACACTGCGAAAATATATCTTGGCGTTCCAAGCAACGGAAATGTCTCGGTGTTTGACGTGTTGAACGACTTCGTGAATTATTATTGTTTGTATATTGTAATTGTTATAATACTTTAGTTGTATTTTTATTGGATCCCTATTATTATTTGTTTATGTTAAGTTTGTTTAAGGTCATGTGTTCTCTACTTTGTGGGGTTAAACAAAACAATCCCTTTAAACAATATAAACTTAAAATAAACATTTTTTTTTATTAAAATGTAAAATAAAAGGAACATTAAAAGTAAGAAAAAAAAACTAATCCAAAGCCCCGGGGACATCACGAATCATCTGCCACGCCGACAAATGAGTAAAGGGTGGTCGGCCCGAAAACTCGTGCTCAATCTTGGCATGTTCAAGTTTTTCATGGTCCGCAGTCTCTTGTGGGAGTTCACGGACAGCGGTTTGATAAAACCCCTCGAAGAGACGGCACTTGTTTTGCAAGTCCGTCCACTTCCGGTTGAGAGACTCGGTTGACCTGCTTGAACCTCCAACCAAAGCTTTGAACTCGTTGAGAACGAGTGGCCAAATGGACCCTCGACGTGGTGGGTTTTCTTTAACAGTCATCCAAGCAGTGCACAGGGCAATTTCTTCTTCTTCTGTCCACGGTTTTGGTGCCATTGTGATTTTGGGTTTGGGTTTCTTTTCTGTGACGGTGTACTGACGGTCTGTAATAGCCAACCGTCTATTGGCTTTATATAGGAAGGACATATGCGGGTGAGTTAAGCATTCAATAGGGAATATCAATAGATTTCATAGTAAAAATTAGAACATTTTATAAAACACTAAATAAATTAAAACACTTTATTAATAATAAAAATTACATTAAAAAAAACATTACATAACATTATTTTTAATAAAACCTAAATTTAAATATAATCACGTAACAAATGCCACGCGGAAAGATATCCGAAGTTTTCGTCGTAGTCCAAAAAGTAGTCGATTTTCGCCAATTCAATGAGCCCTTCCTTGGACTCGTTTGGCGACTCCTCTTTGTTGGAGTTGAAGAACCCTTCGAATACGGTGCACTCCGCCTTGACGTTGTGAAACTTTTCTATAACATCTTGGGTCGTACGGTTTGTCTGACCGCCGACAAGTGTTCGAAACTCGAAAAATACTCTACTCCAAAATGGAGTTGCACGAATTTCTTGACTAGTGTCTGAAACTCGGGTGTTTTCGGCAACATTTCGCCATGCCAATGTAACCCCAAGGATCTCCTCGTCCGTCCATGAAGACATTTTACTTGGTTTGATTGATGTTTTGTAAGAAAAATGTGTGATGTAGTGAAGAATTTGTTAATTTGGTAGGTATTTATAGTGTGAAATAATTTAATTTAATTAAATAGTTAATATGGTAAATAAATAAATGTAATTAATATGGTAGGTAAAAATAAATAAGGACAATTAAAAAAATAAATAAACTTCCAAAATACGAACATTTTATTAAGAATTGTTTGGACGTGGTAAGCACCTCCAGAAATACATTTTTTCAGCCATGAATCGTCTGTAAGACGAACATGTTTGTTTTATATCACCGTTCGTAGTAATTGGTTTATCAGTAACCAAATGCTCCATCAGCATACAAAGATATACCGCTTCATTACCAGACAGGGAGTTATGTGGTGCAACATAGTCTTCGTTAAGATTGAAAGTTATACATTTTTCTGGATTACCTGTTTTCTTCCAGAATCTTATGTTCACTAGTAAAGCTCCTAAATAAACTTGTATCTTCGTCAGCTTTGGGTGAACAATGGTTCTGTATTTGTCTCCGATACAAAGGTCTTCACAAGCATACATAACAAGTTCTTGTGTCACCAACTCTAGTCGCACGAGTAACCATTTCCTATTTTCAAGCTGAACGGGAAAAAACAAAATCAACATCGAAAAATGAAGGAAACGGTTTGAATTTGCCATTGCAATAGTTGGCCAAGTTTTTTGGAACAGATTCTAATAACGAATTATAAAATTCTGGTGGAAGAATTGTCCACCGCATATTTAGCGAAGCATTTTTTTGTAGCTTTCTACTCCTCCAGTTCATCAGTCTTCCAACCCATCCTTCAACATGCTGAAAAATAATTGAATCACAATTTAAGTAAAAAAAATTAAAAAAAACATTAAAATTTAAGTTATTACTGTTGGTGTGAGGTAGCCGTTAGAACGATAGCCCAACAAAATTCCCTAAAAATTTTTGTCAAGCTCAATACTTCTTGAAAAAACAGCAGAATAACAAAACGGTGTGTCGCCTTTATTGTAGAAGTCAACAACATTAGTTGCCCAATTATCATTCTCATCGTCCGGTATAGCCCATTTGCCGATAACGTTTCCGTGTAAGCTTTGTCGATTACTGATAAATTCTCTTTCTTTGGTAATTTCAGGTTCCTTTGGACGCCTCCATTTTTTTAGTATCCAACTCAAGGAATGTTTCTCTGGTTGAGAAAAGTATTCTTCTGGAGCTATATTTTTATCACGGCCGTCAGACATTTTTCTTGAGCGAAACTTCTCCAACAACGTTTTTTAACGACAAAGTATTTTACGTTACAACTACTTATATAAAGATGATTTTAAATATAAATTATTTATTTAAATTTTTAATTTTTTGTTTTTTAAATTTTTAATTAATTAGGGGCCCACAAAATGCCCTCTCGGGAACCGTCTGACAGCAATGGGAACCATCTCCTTGGGAGCCGACTGAAAGGCTTTGGGAACCGTCTCGTCAGACGGGTTGGTATTGGGAACCGTCTCAGGGAACGATCTCCTGAGACGCGTTGGGAACCGGACCCGGCTCGTAAGACGGGTTGGGAACTGGAACCGGCTCACAAGATCGTTCCGGGTACCGGCTCAAAAGACGGGTTGGGAACCGGGACCCGGCTTTGTCAAAGGGAACCGAACCCGTCTTGGTCAGACCGTCTCCTGAGACGCTTTGGGAACCGAACCCGTCTTGGTCAGACCGTCTCCTGAGACGCTTTGGGAACCGGACCCGGCTCATACAGCCCGGTCCCACTAGGGTTTACCTTTTGGGGGTAAAAGTAAACTTTCGGTGAAATTCTCTCCACCGAAAGACGTTACGCTGACGGGAAGGCTCTTTTACCGGTTTTCTTTGTTTATCATCTATTTTCCGGCGAACGGTTTGCTAGGACTCCGGTCAAAGTATCAGACGACGATCATTTATAATTAAAAAGGTAATATTAATGTTCCTTTTTAAAGTTTTTAAAACTTTTTTTTCATTGAAAACGACACAAACGGGACCACACGACATATTTTTGGTCAAGTGGTCCACCACGAACGTGCACACCGTCGACCGTTGATTAATTTTTAATTTTGTTTGTTTTTTTGTTGTCCATTAATCGAGGTTGACCAAACCCGTTTGACCATGTTTGATCCGAATGACTTTGTCGACCCGATGAACGCAAATCAAATCCTACAAGAGGAACAGTATGAAGAGTTTTTTCGGCACCCACAACAGCCGAATCCTCCTCGGAGCTTACCTCCTCCGGTAAGCGTTTACTACCATTTTTCATTCAAGTATTTCATTTACCTTTTCGTTACTAAGTATTTTTTATAACCTTTTTTTTAGTCTGATACCGAAATAAAAGTCCGAAGTGCCTGGAACAAAGTAACACAAATGAATACTAGAATGTCCGAGGCAATCCAAAGGCGTTTTAGGGAGACCGTCTTCGGTCACTTTCTGGATGTTATGAGCCATCTTTGCGAAAGTAATTTGTTACTCTCAGTGGCACAACATCAGATTGAGACGGGACTGCCTAGTATCGACGGCCTTTTTTATCAAATCGGTCCTAATAGTCTTCTATTCACTCCACAACAATTTAGTCTGATAACGGGCCTAAGATTTGGCCGTCACGATGGTTGGGAACTCGTACAATCCCCAACATCGTTTAGAAGACGAATATTTGGTGAGGTGAGTAAGGTATCTTATGAAAGTGTGCTTGCTATTTTCAACGGTGACTGGAGCGATTATGCGGTGGATGATGTTGTCCGTATTTGTATCTTGGTAATGATTGAATCGGTGTTTAAGGGTACCCAAAATACCGCGACCGTGGATGATCTTGTGCTCGATCTTGTTGATGACTTTGTAGTGTTGAATAGGTTTCCATGGGGAAGTTATTTTTGGGAAGATTTGGTTAAAAACATCAATAACATGCACCTGATTCAAAAGCGGGGTACAAAGGGCTTCAGTTTAAAATCTTGTAATTGGGTTTTCAAGGTATTAGTTTTTATGAATTATTTACTTTTATTTATTAATTTTAACAAATATTTGATCAAATAAATCTAAATTTTGTTTAAAAACTTGCAGATCTGGATATATGAGATATTTCCAGAATTTAGAAACGATGGAGATTTTTTTATTGGTGATGCAATCCCCAGAGTTCTTTCCTAGGGTCCGGGAAGAAAAATGAAGAGGAGCACCATTGATCGTAAGATCACCGTAAATTCTATGGTAATCTTTTGAAATCATTTTCAACAATTTTTTTTGAAAAACTAAATATAAGTGATAAAATTTGAAAAAAAATTGTTGCGCTTCAGGCTGAAGGGCTTAAGCCGTATAGGTTTCTACTTCCGAATGACTCTGAGCTGCGCTGTGCCTGGTACACTGATAGCGCCCATTTTTTACGAGCACAAAAATCCTCGTCTCAAGGGTGCTTTAATAAGCCGGCCGAGTTTCATCCGTCTGCCTATGTAAATTTTGATAATACTGCAGCGGATGGTGTGGATGGTGGTTTCGATGATCTGCATACGGTTTACGGTGATCAGGCTGTTGATCCGACGGCCAAAAAAAGAAAGTCGGAAACTGTTCCGACAACCTACACTATCAATGATGAATTAATAGAGCAATTTAAAGCGTTGATGGATGATAGGTTGGAAAACTTTTATAATAACAAGTTGAAAGGTTTACTACCTGAGGTAAAGTTGTCGTATGATTATTATTAATCCGTATTAATTTGTTGAAAAGTTTAAAATAATTTACATTTTTAAATCTTAGGTACGTAAATCCAAACCGACCGGTGTAGAAGGCCCAACGAGCTCGCATCACAATGAGAACGTTGATGACATTTTTAGCTCGGGTGATGTATATAGACCAAACACCGACGGGGTAAAAAAGCCTGAGGTAGTTATGTTTTATTTTATTTTTTTCCTTGATAGTTTAGCATTTAAATTCAAAATAATTGGTTTACTTTTGTCACTTTAACAGTTGAGACGGTCTCAAAGGTCAACAAAGCCAGCCTCGTGTATGCTTTCCCCATTCACAACAATAAAAGGTGCAAAAAAAAAAAGAAGAAGTTCAAATCAAACAATGAAAACGAAAACATAAAACAAATAAAAAAATGGTATCCAAAACAAAGGGATAAACATAGAACTTGTGCACTAATTGGGGGAAGTATATTCCCAGATGGCTTTCGGGAAGATCTTTTCGGCGATGAGTCACTCGGTTGGTTAGGCACCGAGGTAATTATTTTTAAATATTTGTTACTTTTATTAACTATGTTTAATTTAATTAATATATTTACCGCAGTTTAATATTGAATATTAATTTTTATTTATTATAGCACATATATGGATGGACACACTATCTTTACGAGACTCTTTGGAGCTCAACCTCCCGTTGGAGCATCCTTCCTCCATATTTTGTGGGGGGTGTACTTAACCCTGATAATACGCAGGGTTTTACAGATTTACATCGCTGATGTTGACGAGGTTGTTTTTCAAATTTAAATCATGGTTTTGTTTGTTGAACATATTATGATTTGCTTTTAACATTTTGTTTCAAACTATTCGCGATTTAATAGGTATATGTTGTGATGAATATAAGCAAACAACATTAGATCCTCGGAGTTTTTAACCTGTGCCAGCGAACGTTTACCATCTATGACAGGTAAATGTTGAACCTATTTTTTTTAATGCCGGTTTTCGTTAAGTAATAGTGTTAATTTTGATAATGTTCTTTCTATATTTTGCAGTTTACTGTCTTTGAAAGGCTTACGGGAGGCCAAAAGGGAGGTCATATGCAATATTAATTACGCATTTGACCTATGGCTAAGATCGAATAATTACTACGAATCCGTAAACACGTACATCTACGCCCCTCCTTTCCGAGTCGTAGAGCCTGGAGATGTACCCCAACAGTCTGGACATCTTGGTGATTGTGGGGTTTGGGTGTGCATATTTATTGAGAGGTTGATTAAAAACGAACCTCTAAATAAATATGAAGACACCCAAGTAGCAGCTTTAAAAATGCGGCACAGGATGGCCTTTGAATTTTATAAGAACGTTTTGCCGGAAGCTGATTCGATAGATAATAGACAGACTTCCGATGAAGACGAACTGAAATTGTTACCTTAATATTACTAATGTCGTTATTATTACTACTCCTCTTGTGTTACATTAGTAGATATGCAAACAAAACCCAACTAACTACCAAAAGTAACTTCAACATTCTCGCCTGCAAACGGTATTTTCTAGCCAAAGCTTGTTGCTCGTCTAACGATTGCCTCAACCCCGGAACGATTTTTTTGCACCTGAAACATTCTGACGCTTCTACCCACCTAATAAATCCACAACCAGCAGTCTGTGGTTTAAAAAAAATAAAACAGTTATTTGATGATCATTAAAAGCACACGATAAATATTAAAATTTAATACTTACGCAACACACGAAGTCTCTATCCGGGTTTGCATCAGTTCTCGAGATAAGTATACGTGTAGTTGCACCGCATGAACATATTTCTCTTGACCTGCTAAATCGTCTAGATGAAGACCTTGAAGATGAAGATGATGACTGAGACATGGTGATGGTATATAAACCTCTACACAATTAATGATGAACGGTGGGTGGTAGGTATATTTATAAAAAACGAAAGAGTTATTTGCCAATTTAGTCCCTGACGTTTGTCAAAAATTGCAACATTCTTCCAATTCTTTTTATTTTGTCAATTTAGTCCTTGGGGTTTCATTTTTTTGTCATTTTAGTACATGTGGATGAAAGTGGCAATTTTTTAACAAACCACATGAACAAATTCCACCCGATATTGGTACACCTATCAACCTAGGTCCTTATATAGAACCTCATTTCACATGCTTTTTAATAGCATAATAACTAACATTCCTGCTCCCGTAGAGAACACAATTTGGGTAAATCCACATAACCAATCAAGTTTTTGGGCTCCAAATGTTCTTGAGTTTTACTACGATGGTGATAGCACATGTTGCTATACAACCTATATGGGGCGTACACCATTAAACAAAGAGTGGTGGGGTGGTATTTTAGGGTACTGTGGAAGCAGATATCTTCAAAAAACGGTAAATACTATGACTGTTAGGTTATACGTTATATGAAATGATAATATTTTTGTGATTTTATTAACATTTATTTACATCATGTTCGTGCATGGTGCAACAAATTGATGTCGTTAAGGGACATTGAACGACAAAGAAGACCAAATACATGTAGTTATGGTCTTTGGAGTGTTCTTCCCCCTAATTTCTATAGCCTAATTATTGAACAAGATCACCATGCTTATTGCTACGCAAACGGCTCGAGAAGAATATATCCACCTCTTTGGGAAGTTGATATGGTAAAATACTGTTTTTTTTGTATATTTATACCTTTTTATCGTGCTGTATAAAATCTACATTTGGTTTTGGACTGTAATTTTCAGGTATATATACCAGCCTCGATAGACGATGAAAACTGGTTTGTTCTACAAGTTGACATGAAATTACTACAAGTAACAGTGTATTTCCCAAATAACTGTAGTCCCATAGATTGTGGTGATACTTTTTGAATTCATAGAAAAATTCATCAAATTCTTATAGAATTTGAATCTGCTTTCATATGGTTTCTGGGGGCTATAACGTACTGGCAAAAGTCTGGTAGAAACGAAGTTGAATCATTACAATTTTGGGGAGATGTTGTCTGGCCTGTCACCAATAGTCGCATTGGTCGACATTTAGGGGTAATCGTTTGTATGTTGCTGAGAAATCTTGTTCAAAACATGTCATTGACTTGGAGAGAAAGCAGCCTACATGATGCTTGCATGAGATTCAGACGTTTCATGGCAGATGAAATTTATGCCGGTCATTTTGCACCGTCAAATATTTAAATCTTTATCTACCTAGTTTATGTATTGATGTAAAACTTGATATATCGAAGTTATTTGTAATTTTATGTTATAAACATTGTTAAGTAAATAAATTAAAGTAAATAGCACCACTAAAAATCAGCAAGGTTAACAGTCGAACAAGTATTATGAATTACATATTCTGCAAAGTCATCTGCTTCAACGAAAGTGGGGGACGGTGTTTGAAGATGATTTTCTTTCTTTGAACCACGCCTGGCAGATTTTGATCGTGAGGCAACAGGAGCTGAACATCGGTCACGTTGATGACCGTAAGTTTTACAACGACTGCAATATACAGGCGTAGGTTCCTCGCCTCTCGATAAAATTCGTTTATTTTCACGAGGACGTCCCGACTGTCGTTTTGTGATATGTGGTGGTTGTAGAGGAATCAACTTTTTTTTAACACTTTCAAAGAAAAATAAGGAATACAAGAAAAAATTCAAACAAAATTGTTACAAAATTTACTAATTTTATAACAAACTGTTCGTCATGGACGTCACATCACCGAAAACGTCTCCGGCGATGTACGACGTCCGGCACCGAGTCTGTGCAGAAACAGTAAAAAGACGGTACCGGAAGCCGTCTTTTTCGTACCCGCTGACGTCTCAGGAGACGGTTGATAACTTTTACAAGACGTCACCGGAGACGGCGTTTTCGTACCCGAACCGGCTCAGGAGCCGTCTCCGGTGGGATCAGATATATTATTTTATTATAAGCCGAGCCGAAGACGGCTTAACTTGAGCCGTTGGTGAACCGTCTCAGGGACCCCACCGAAGACGGCTTTGCGGCGCTGACACGTCTCAAGCCGCCAGGGGAGCCGGGTGGCAGACATTGGGATCGTTACCGCCACGTGTTGGGTTGCTACTGGTTGGAAACCAAAGGATCTCGAAAGACGGTTCAGCCCTTTTGGAAACCGTGTCCCGTCTCTCCAAAGACGGTGGAGGGGGCTATTTATGCAAAACGCCCGGTCAAGGGGCTATTTTGGCCATTTTCCCTTAATTCACGTCCGAGTCAGTCAACAAGTCAACTACACGTTTATTCACACGTTTACATTTACTAGACTCCGAGCATGTCACAAACGTCGACACATTTACAACTAGTGGGCCTTAATACATATAAAGGGCCGAACAATTATCTAAAGTATTTATAAATTTTCACTATGATTAATATACCTCATAAGTAGTTAAAAACTTTATTCCACAAAACTAAGCGAATTTGAGATTTTTTTTTTTTTTATATATGAATTTATTGTTAAGTTTCATAATTAGTTTCTTCGTGTGTATGTTTTTAATTAATAAAATATCAAGCTTTTTTAGTAAAATTTTATAATATTGTTTATGTTAAACAAACCTTTAGTAATTCTAGGTTCGAAAGCGCTTTCTGTTGACAATAAGAACAAAAATAAGTAATTATATGCTATCTTATTAGATACATCAAAGTTTTAATGTGATTATGTTAAAAAAATTTATCAACTATGAAGATAAAGCATATATAAATTACTTATGTGCTTGAAGTTTGTAAGTTTTTTTTTTTTTTTTAAACGGTGACTTTCTTATGAGTGACCCATTGTCACGATGCCGACCGAAGTCGTCATCCCGCCAGGGCTGGCTGACTTCCGTGTTTTATTGGATCTGGGTCGGCTTGTCAGCCTTAGTGGCGTTCCTCTAAAACCATACTGCCTCCACACGAGTTGCCTTGCTGAGGTAACAGTCGGATGAAAACCGAGGTGACGCTTAGGATCAAACTCCCCTCGGTGGGTTTGTCACCATTATTGCGTACTGTTAGCTCACTATTTGATACAGATAGGGATCAAACCTGAGTCTCTTAAAGAGAACTCAAGTCTTTTCACCACCTTTATCTATAGAATTATTGGATTGTAAGTAACTAATCATATATAGAATAGTAATAGCTCAAAAAGTCGGATGAAACAATAAGATGTGGACAAATTTATCAATATCATTCATTGTTCTTCACATGTGTCATTAAAGGCGTGTCTCTTTTTATTGCCATTGGTGAAGTACTTGTTTTATTGTGTCTTTCATAAAGAAGTTATTTTTCAATAAAAGTCATGAAAACTTTAAGATTGTTTTTCGTCGATGCACTCACACATTTTATGTAGAAATTAGTTACAACATAGATATCTTTTGACAAGATGCTTGATAGTAACTTTGATCATTTGTATTATGCATCGTTAGTGGCACTTTATACCAATACGATGGTCTGAAACGAACTTAAGATATGCGGCATTGTTATTTAGAATACGATAATTTTTCTATTGTTTGAACTAATAAATGATACTGGCCCTGTTCAGTAAATCATTTAATTGTTTTTGAGGAACGAGTTTCATTAAGATTTATTCTTTGATATTGTACAGTTAGCCAAATCAAAATATACAAAAACATGCCTAGCACTTTTCACTTTTACATCGCATCTAACTGTACAATTGCATCTGATCAATTCATTAACATTGGCGAGAAGGGTGCGATTAAGAAGAAACAAGACTCCCTTCGTTGGGTAAGGGTGTGATGAAGAAGATAGGCGAGGATTTAAACCGCTAAAGGCTAGGTAGTTGTGGTGTTTCTCTCACAGATGAATGTGAAAGTAGTAGGGGCTCAAAGACAAAGAAGAAGATCAAAAATTGAAAGGAAAAAAATAAATAAGATAATACTAAAGTATAACCTTTTTTAACGGCAAATGAATAAAGCTCGGTCATTTAGGGTAACTCAATGATAAAATGTGACCCCATACGCTCGCGATCTCAGACAACATTGGTTAGCCTAAGCCTACCATCTCCAGTGCCGAGGAAAAGGCGCGCCCAAAGGCTCACTGTAGTAAAACTTGGTTGGGATCGGATTAAAACTTGAGATATGTGTTGTTCTGCTCAAATCTTCACTTCCCTCCAGTGCTAGATGCTAGTTAGCTAAAGCTCATTGGCATAACTTATTATAATCTACTAGTGGGAATGTCCACACGTTACAGCGGGTGCATTTGTTTTGTCGCTTCGTAGTTGACGCCTAGATATTGCGCATAAGGGATTTTGACCATATCTTAATTTTCTTATCCCAGTACAAGATATTTGGTTATAAGAATCCGAAAGTTGTATCTTGTGACTCATTTATGTCCCTCTTTCTTTTATACCGTATGAGATCAAACAACTCAATCCTTTGTTCTTTTCATTCAGCTTGTTAGCATTTGCTGCACAAATTAGATAACCTATTTTTTATAATAAAAATTCGCAATAGAGCTTTACACTAAATAACCGAATACATTACTTTACATAAACAGGCACAACATAAACAGACTAAACAAATACATTAAACCACATTGTGTCAACATGGATAACAAATGCTATATACAAATGACAATAACATGACATAAAAATTGTACCTCTATCTAACTTTATCATAAACCATCCAAAAAAACATCTATTCTATCTATATAATAAATCAATACACTCGGGTTGAATCCTAGCTTTAGAGAGTGTCTACCTATGCTCCAATTGAAAATGGAGCTCCGAATCTATCATGTATATAAACCAATTTTCTCAAACAGGATCCTTTTCCTTCAAACCCTAATCCCTTCCAAACCATCGCCGCTGCTTAATCCTTCTCCTTCTCTTTCAATCTCATATTTTTGTTCGATTTTTGAAGATCCAGACTAACTTTCCATTCATCTTATTCATTCTCTTTCAACATGAACCCTAACCCCAAATCATCTTCACAATTCTTATCATCCAAATCAGGAGGTAACGATTCTTTTATAATATTATTCTTTCATCGATTAACCTTATATTTAATTTCATTTTCAGTTTAATCGAAATAGTGTGTTCAATCAAACCCAACCTCTATAATCGATCAGGTAATGTCTTCTCTCTTGCACCGCATGTTTAACTATCATGAGTTTATCGATTATAAGATTTGGGATTTATGGAATCAAAACCCTAAATCAAACGTGTATTACATAATTAGAGGTTTTCAGATCTGCGTTCATATACATGTTGTTATTTGTTTTGTGCTATGCGTTTACATATTTCTCATTCATCTTAACTTATGTTTTTCGATTTGATGTTTGGGATTCATCCCTTATGTTTTCCGAGCCACAATCCATACTCTTTTCGTCGGTTTTGATTTCAGTTGTTTCTTGTGTTATATGTGTAGATTCACGAGCCGTTTTTTTAATTTGCGATTTCTAATTGGATTTTCAATATGTGCTTTTTGGTTAAATGTATAGATCTGTTTCTGAATGAACTTTCGATTTTGGTTGATTTTTTATTTTGGTTATATGTTCATCATTATTCGTGGGTTTTGATTTGTATTGTGTCATGCGTTTCATCATCTTTCAATGTTGTGTTTATGTGTATAAATCTGTTTTGTATTGTGTTAGATCTGTTTCTGATTGAATTGTCAATATGTATTTTGGTTAAATGTATATAGTCCAAGGAATACATAGTGTTAAAAGTGGATGAGAGAGCTTTTAAGACCTTGATGATGCATCTGTTTGTATATTAGTTATGGTTTGTTTCTGTACATTTGTCTTAACAAATGGGGTCTCGAAGGAAATGAAGTAACGAACAAAACTATATAGCCATTTGGATGCAAGAAGGAAATCACATGCATCGAATAACTACAAGAGCCAATTTTTATAAAAAATGAGGTGAATATTTTAATGAATTTCTTCTTATTTTCCTACTTCTATTTTTTTTATACTGATCAAAACATTAGAAAATGTTCAACATGCACAGTTCTAGATCTATATTCATGCTTTCCAATTTTTTTAATGATTTTTCGTTTCTAATGTTCCGTAAGTGAATTGGCTAATTGCACTATAGTTTCATGTCACAAAATAAGGGTGTACAACTCAAGTTGAAAAACTAATACCTAAACAGATATATTTTTTTTTTTAATAAAATACTGCTACTTATGCAATATAGTATGCTTGGGTTTGGTTTCTCTTACCCGACCAATAGCCCTATTTTTTTTACCCATTAACCCATTAATAAAACTCTGAATTTATAGGATTTCTCATTTGCGCGATAACATTCAACTCTACAATCCAATATGACGCCTCTCAATATTGACATCAGGTATGGATTCTCTTGCGTCGCACATCTCACTATTATCATTAGTTATCGATTTCACATCCCTATTATCATGAAGTTTATGTCACACCCTCAAAATCCACTTGCGGAGTTTTACCGCGAGGCGCATGACAAACCAGGATCCAAACCAACGATCACAATAAACAAGTCTAAATGAATATAAATGCAATTTCAAAACATAGTTTAAAATCCCGTTTACAGCGGAAGCTTATTCAAAAACAATACTCAACAATGAAATAATAGTTCAATGTTCAAAAGACCATGCAACCCTAGTAAGACGCCGTGCAGACGCGTGCGCCCTAGTCCAGTCGTGCTACCTTAGCGACCTGAGAAAACATGTAAAAGTTTACGTCAGCACAAAAATGCTGGTGAGTTTACAGGTTTTGTATCCAAGTACCAAGTCCACCTGTCCATACTATAACAAATAGAAAACCAGTATACGCTAGCTAGGCGTACGTTTTGTTACTACCACGATTGGAAAACCATTACTAACGCGAATACCAAAAGTATGCCCGATGTAGTTCCTGTTGTTCCTGTTTGAGACAATATGCACCCGCCGACCCTCCAAGTCGACGAGCGGGGTTGGTCACTCCCAATAGCGCTATTCACATTTCCCCGTTGTGCAAACCCGCACATTCATGGTTCCCCCCGGGACTTCCAAAGATCGTGTAGTACACAATAGAAACCCATAGTATGACAGTAGTTACCACATAATCGTTTTAACACATGTTTTCTCCCCCGAAAATATGAAACCAGTTTAAAAGAGGGGCCGTAAACTCACCTTAAGTTGCGTTACTCCTTAACCCGAGTAAACCCAGCTGCTATGCTAGTCCCGTAAGCGGCGACCTAACATACGACAGTTACAAGTACTTAGACTAATAACCCGCAGGTTAATTAGTCCCTAGATGTCCAGACCATAACCAAGTTTGTTTGAAAACACCGTGACTGTTTAACTGACCCAAAGTACAAGACTCGACATCCCATTGGTGACCCGAGACTCCCCGTGTTATGTTTACGCTCCAAAACATACAATAACGCAAGTACACTTAACATACGTTAACGCACAACAAGTTATAGCACATAGTTCACGTATCACCGAAATACATCCAAATATATGTTACCAAGTTACCATATATTTTACGAGGTTCCTAGCATGTTACTATATGTCCAATCGGGTCTCGGAATGCTAATTTACACTTACAATAGTAGTACACGCGATTAGGAAACGTAAACTAGCAATTAAGACTGATTGCGTATAAGTTCATGTGATTAGGGCTGATTGCATGTAAGTTCACGTGATCAGGGCTGATTGCATGTAAGTTCACGTGATCAGGGCTGATTGCATGTAAGTTCACGTGATCAGGGCTGATTGCATGTAAGTTCACGTGATCAGGGCTGATTGCATGTAAGTTCACGTGATCAGGGCTGATTGCATGTAAGTTCACGCGATTTGGACTGATCGCATGAATACTCATGCGATTTGGGGCTAATCGCATGTAAACTCATGCGATTAGGCCCTGATTGCATGTAAAAGTGGCGATTAGGAATCCTAATCGCCTGTAACCTTGCTGTTCCAGTTTTTCACGCGTTTAACGCTCCAAATCAGATCCAGAACGTGTGTAACTACCCAATATCATCCCAAACACTATCCTAAACATGTTTCAACCAAAATCCTTCGTTTAACCTCGTATAATTAGTCCTGCATGCAACCAAGTAATCCAAACATATACACATAGCATGCAATCATCATACTACCATGCATAACAATAACCCTAATAATCAATTAATCAGATTTCTATCATCATACTATCAATATCAATTCTGATCTAACCAAATAACATATCAATCAATCATCATGAATCATAAAAATCCTAGCTTTCTAATCATACACACCCACAACGCATGTATATTAGTTATAATCCGATTAATAATCCTTATTAATGATTTTCAGAAAGCTTTTTCGTTTATGAACAGGTCTGGACCATTAGGGATTGATTAAAAACATTTACAAAGTGTTATGGATGAGAATCAAACCTTAGGATTATGAAAGAATGATGGTTAGACCTTGAAACCTTGTGTTTTTGATCAAAATCGCCTTCCAGAGGTTGTTTATGTGTTTGGGGCGGTTATGGGACGACTAGGGTTGATATTAGGAAGTTTAGGAGGTTAAGCATTGTATTTATAGGCGTTTTTAGTCGTCCAGCACGTAACATGCGATTATGCAGCTTTACACGCGATCAGGGAGCCTAATCGCGTATAAGTTCATGCGATCGGGGCCTAATCGCATGAACAGTCATGCGATCAGTACCCTGATCGCCCCATATGGTTCCCAGTCGCCCCACATATAGGCGATTGGCTATCCTGATCGCCTATATGTGCCTGTTTCGTGTGTTTTGCGCGTTAAACCCCGTTTTAACATATGTTAACACATATTAATGTACCGACAAGTCACATAATGATTGTAAACACATAACACAAGTAAATACACATATTTACACTCGTTCACCAATTCCCGGGACTCGAGACTCGTATGTTCCGTATGCCCTGACGATCCTACCGATCGTCACCGTTCGTACACTTGGTTAAGGACCGACATCTAATGAACCTCTAGACCAACATCCAATGATCCTCTAGACTAAACCAATAGTTCCCGAACTATAACCCGACTTAACTAACCCAGTTAAGTACAATATACGCGTGACTCGCTAAGGTAGACTTTTATCTAGACAACGTTGTTAACCAGAATTTGCCAGGTGTCACAGTTTATGTTCTTGAATCGTTTTGATTGGTATTCACAAGGATTTGGTGTTTTATAAGTTACTCTTTCTTTATAATCACCGGAACAATCCAAATAGATCATTAATTCTATATTTTCGGTTTTCTTGACAGTAAAATGGTGACATGGCTGAATATGATATGGGCTCGCAAACATTACTCAACTGAGTTAGAAATGTTATTATGTTTCCTCAAGTGCATCACATTAAGGTATGTCATTAAAGATACCTACACTTTCTTAAACTCAATTATGCAAGATCCCATGATCAACTGCAATTGCATAACCAAGTTTTTTTTTTATTGAACTTGACATTCTATTTTTCATTGTTTTGCCATTACAGTGCACATAAGCTTCTAGGACTTTGGTCATCTATACACCCTATTTCTTTATGAACATTTATATTCATACGATAGTTAAAGTAAGATGAAAATAAATCATAAATGTGACACCAGCAAACCTCTGAATTCTAAAGTTAAATGGTTCTTAATATTTCCTTCACTTTAACAACCAATTTTTATGTTATTTTTTTAAAAAAATGGAGGTTTTTAAGTAGACTGTGAACGATAATTGAAGGTTTAACTACAAATTATATCGCTTCATTTATCCAGAGGTTTCGCGATGGAATTAGATGTAAATGATGTTGTGATCGAATGATACATGGCAACAATTAAGGCTGCTCAAAACTACTTTATACTAAGAAACGGGATGTCGTTGGTGGTACTTGCCTCCACATCGGCTATATCTCCACATCGGCTGTATCCCTTCTAAGGTATAATTATTATTGTTTTACTTGATCTAGCTCTTCTAATGCGATTTGGGTTTACTTAAGTTTATGTTTATCCTCTGTTAGGCGCATCTTCATTCATTCTTCTCAGGAAACCCAAAACTAAATTGGAAACCAATATGTAAAGTGTGAGAGTGTAGAGGTGAATCTCGCTGCCATGATGGCCAACAAGGACAAAGCCATCTCTAAGATAACAAAAGGCATCGAAAGCCTCTCCAAGAAGAAAAAGGTTAGCTATGTTAAAGACGCCTGGAATAATTTTTCATCTTCACATAAAAAAAAAATTATGTTTTCTGAGCGTATCTTACTCTTTATTCATGTTTGTGTGTGATAGGAACCAAAATCTCGTAAGAAAATTGCAAAATCAACTTCAAATTTCTTGTGCCAACCTTTGGTGTTTATTGGTAATTACAGTATTAAATAAACAATGTGAGCGATGCATACAATTTTTAGTTTTAATGTCAGATAAACTAGCTAATTATGCGTATATTGGATTTTGCAGTTGTGTGAATTGTTTAACACTATTTTTTTTTATCAAAAAAAAGGTCAAAGTCCTGTAGATATCAATTGCTTGGCTGCTCAAGGAATTGTCCATGTGGTATGTAGCTTCTTTTAATCTTACATTGTCCATTTCACGTTATTTACATTACCTACACTATGGATGATGTAGGAAAGTTGGTATTTAATTTGGTAATGACAAACAGCGATGAAATTTTGTGAGCCAATATTATTATAATTAATATTTTGTAATGGGGGCAATTAAGGTAATTTTAGCTTGAAAAGTTTCCATCAAAGGAAGCGTCGAAATAGAAGCTCTATACAATTGGTATTAGAACTGTTGAATCTAGGAAACTTTGAAATAACATGTATTGGAAGTGTTTATTTGCCCCATTTGTTTATAAATAGACCAGTTTGGGTTATGTTTCTATGTCTGATGGGTCAGATCACAAAAAATATTGCCAATATCAAAACAAGAAAGTATTTTACCTTAATAAATAATATAAACTTCTTACATATGGATGTAATTTATTTTTACAGTTAATTATTTCTTTCAACTGATGATTAGCCATGCTTGCTTTTCTTAAACCGTCAAAAAATATTATTATTTTTTTACCAGAGAAGAGAACTCCTATATTTTAACGAACGTTTTCTAAGGTAGAAAGCAAAGGTAGAACGACAAAACCAAACTAATAGATTACCCACTAAACCGTTTGTTTATTCTGTATAGGAATAAAAGGCACCTCAAAAAAAACCCTAGTGCTCCGAGAATATAGGAGGCGGCGAACAGGTTTTCAACATTCCGATCAGCATGGCGGGCAAGGAGAAGTTTAAGATCGATACGTGGTACGATGCTCCATCCAGGAGAGGGAATCGTTCGGGTCAAGGGGGTAGTTCTAAGCAGCAGGAGAGCGTTGTGACGAAGTTTTTTGTTTCGAACCTACCGGAAGGGTGTGCATCTTCGGATCTGCTGAGGGTGTTGAAAGAGTTTGGTGATATTCAGAATACGTACATTGCCAGGAAGTATGATAAACTGGGTAAGCGATTTGGTTTCGTTTCTTTTGTCAACGTTAGGGATCCGGCGGGTTTAGAGAATGCATTGAGGGATGTTTGGATTGGATCATATAAGTTATTTATTTCCTTGGCGCGGTTTGTTGATGGGGTAAAGAAGAATTGGAAGGGGGGTAGTCGTTGGGTCCCTGTTGATGTTGATAGGGATAGTGAGAATCAAAGGAATGTTAAGGAGGATGTAGTCATGGAAACTGTTGTGGATGATTCTAATGCTGGATTAGGACGGGGAGAAGGAAGATCTTTCAGGGATAAGTTGCTTAACATTGATCCGGGTAGTAGAAAGTTGAATGTTGAGTTGGTGGTTGAGCCTTCGGTTACGAGTAGTCTGTGGGGATCAGGGTGTGGGGCTGTAGGTAGAGTGAGCGATTTCAAGAAGATGTCTAAATTACGGATTTGGTTAGACTTGGTTGGCCAGAAGAGGGTTGGGATCAGGTACATTGGAGGACTTTGGGTTATGCTTGTGTTTGACTCTGATGTTTGCATGGAAGGTTTCGTTAGAACTAAAGAGGTTTGGGGTGTTTGTTTTGATAGTTTGGTTAAGTGGGAGGGTCAGCTTCTACCTAGAGAAAGAATTGCGTGGCTTAAGATTTACGGGATGCCATTGTGCTTGTATGATAGAGGGGTATTTGATGAGATTGGAGGTCGTTTTGGTAAGGTTATTCAGTCTGTTGAGCTTACCGAATCGGAGGTCGATTTATCATTTGTTATGCTCGGGGTATTAGTTGAGCCGGGGCCTCGGATTAACGAGAATATTAATATCAAGTGGAAGGAGGAGGAGTTTACGGTGATGGTCGAAGAGGAGATGGGGGAATGGGTACCTGAATGTGTGGAGTCGTCGTATGCATTTGAGGAGATTGGTAGTCTTGGAGTTAATGAATGTGGCGATGCATGTGTGGATTCCATGGTTGCGGATCAGGAAGTAAATAATGGTGAGCTTATGCATGATACAGCGCCGGGTATGGTGCAGGAGACTCGGGAGGTGCCGGATGTAGTGCATGAGGTGTGCCAGGGGGTGGGTTTGGATTCTATGGGATCGGGTGAGGACGAAGGTGGGGTGCAACATAATAGAAATAGAAGGCCGAAGGGTTTTCGTAAGAAGTCAAGGATGCAGAAATCGCCGTCGCCGTTAGGTCCCGAAAGACCTAAGAAAAGGGCCAGGGAAGGAGAGGATATATTTGACATAGATCGTTTCATCTATGCAGTGAGTAGCGATGAGGCGTTGCGTGTTTATAACCCGGTTGTGAATAGCGATAATGAACAGGCTCCTTTAAATGGTAATAATGCACAGGGTGACGAGGTATGTGATGGTTATTTGGATGAGATTGGTATTAATGGGCAAGGTGGATCACATACCAATACTGTACAAATTGACCAAGAGGTTATGATGGGTAACGAAGTACAGGTAGAGGCTCATGAAACTATGAAATTGGGTACCAAACTTGGAGTCGAATCTTTTGTTGGTTTTGATCACGCAGTTGTTCAGGTTATTAACGAAGAAGGTTTTCAACAGGTGACTCAATGAATATTCTTTCTTGGAATATTCGTGGTCTAGGTTCGGGTGGTAAAAGTACGTGGTGTAGTAAATTAAAGGTGGCGAACGAGGTAGGGTGTATTATGCTTCAAGAAACTCAGTTCGAGTCCTTGGAAAATGTGAATATTAATAGGTTTTGGGGTTCGGACGATTTTGAATATGATCATGTTGATGCGATAGGCCGTTCAAGGGGGTTGCTTTCTTTTTGGAACCCAAAGTTATTTGTTAAGTCGTCAATTATTAAGAATAGAAATGCCTTGGTGGTGTCCGGTTATTTAAAAAATGATGGTAGAAAGGTTACGCTTGTTAATGTGTATTGCCCTCAAAGACTTGTGGATAAGCGGGTTGTTTGGGAGTTCTTAAAATCTATTAGATCGGATGACGGGGTTTTTGGATAGTTGGGGTGATTTTAATAGTGTTAGAGATCGGGAAGAACGGCGTAATTCTAATTTTAATGTGCTAGATTCGAATGAATTCAATGATTTTGTGGAGGATGCCGGGTTAGTAGAATTTGGTTTGAAGGGGCGGAAATTTACATATTTAATGGGCGATAAACTTAGTCGGCTTGATAGAATATTTGTTAATTGGTCGTTTTTCAACGAGTGGCCGAACGCGGAATACCGGGTGTTGGACCGGGATGGATCAGATCATTGCCCGATTTTGCTTAAAGTTGAATCACGGAATTTTGGTCCTAAACCGTTTAAGTTCTTTAATTCATGGATCGATCGAGAAGGATTTGACGCGGTGGTTAGAGATGCATTAAGTCATACGGAATTTTTTGGAGAACCGGATGTTAAATTAATGCACAAATTTAAGGTTTTGAGGTGTAAAATCAAGGAGTGGAAAGATACGGTTACTTGCGCTGAATCAGAGGAGGAGTCTATATTGTTAAAAGAGGTTCATGAGTGGGAGATATTGATGGAGGGTAGGGATTTGATGGAAGAGGAATTGTGGTCATTGGAGGAAGCGCGCCGCCGCCTGAAACAAATGGATTTTTTTAAAGCCAAGGATTTGAAGCAAAAAGCTAGAGTTACTTGGGCAAAAGAGGGGGACGAGAACACTAGATTTTTTCATGGGTCGATTAATAATAGGAGGGCTTCGAATGCGATTATGGGTTTAACGGTTAATGGTGGTTGGGTTTCAAAGCCAAAGGAGATAAAAAAAGAAGTTTTGAGATTTTTTAGTACCAAGTTTGTTGAAGACATGCCTAGTCGTCCGAAGTTGAATTGTTTTGGTTTGAAGTATTTGAGCCAAGAACAGGTGGATTTGATTTCTTAACCATTTTTAGAGAAGGAGATCAAGGAGGCAGTTTTTCAATGTGGTAGTGATAAAGCCCCGGGTCCTGGCGGATTCAACTTTTGATTTATTAAAAGGTACTGGGATCTGTTTTCTGCTGATTTTGTTGATATATTGCGTAAGTTTGCAGATACGGGGAAGATTAGCCGTGGTGTTGCTTCATCTTTTATTACGTTAGTTCCTAAAGTTAAAGACCCGGTTACATTGGGGGAGTATCGCCCAATTAATTTGATAGGGGTGGTTAGTAAAGTCATATCCAAAGTTCTTGCGGAAAGGTTGAAGTGGGTTATGGATAGTTTAATAAACGAGACTCAGTCGGCTTTTGTAGCGGGAAGATATATTTTGGACAGTCCGTTGGTGATTAGTGAAGTTTTATCTTGGGCAAAAAAAAGTGGGAAGGATTTATTTATGTTCAAGATAGATTTCGAGAAGGCCTATGATAATGTTAATTGGGCGTTTCTGATTTCGGTGATGAGGCAAATGCGGTTTCCGGAAAATTGGTGTATGTGGGTAGAAGGTATTCTTATGTCGGCTCGGTCCTCGGTCTTAGTCAATGGATCGCCTACGTTTGAGTTTAGTTGTGGTAAAGGTATTCGACAGGGTGATCCGTTATCTCCTTTTTTGTTTATTATGGTTATGGAAGCACTATCCGGGATTATTAAAAAAGCGTGTCATGATGGTGCTTTTCGTCCGGTGGTTCTCCCTAGAGGCGGTCCTACTATATCTCATTTACTGTATGCTGACGACGCGTTAGTGATGGGTGAGTGGTCAGAAAGTAATTTTTCTTGTTTGAGACGTATGCTTCGTATTTTCCATCTGTGTTCGGGCCTCAAGATTAATATAAATAAGTCTATTTTATATGGGGAGGGTATTAGTTTTGTTGAAGTGAGTCGGATGGCGAGTGGGATGGGGTGTAGATCAGGGGTTACTCCGTTCACGTACCTTGGGATTCAGGTTGGAGCAAATATGAACAGGATTAGCAACTGGGAGCCGGTGGTTAAAGTTGTTAAGACCAGACTATCGAAGTGGAAATCTAAAGTTTTATCGATTGGGGGTAGGCTGACGCTCATAAAGTCGGTTTTGACGAGTCTTCCTTCGTATTATTTTTCTTTGTTTAAGGCGCCAGTTGGGATTGTGAATACCTTGGAAGGGTTGATTAGAAAGTTCTTGTGGGGGGGTAATGTGGATTCTAATAAAGTTCACTGGGTGGCTTGGGATGTGGTTACTAGGCCAATAAAAAAAGGCGGTTTGGGCATTCGTCAACTTGAGGAGTGTAATAACGCCTTTTTAGTTAAGTGGCTTTGGAGATATAGGCAAGAAGGAAATGCATTGTGGCGTAGGGTGGTTGATTCTATTCATGGCTCTTCTCGAAGATGGGAGTCTTTTCCTAGTAGTTCGATGTATACTGGTACGTGGACCAAATTGGTTAAATGCGGGTATCGGTTGAGGGTTGGGGAAAACAGTACTATGAATATGATTCGTGGTCGGATTGGTAATGGTCAAGATATAAAGTTTTGGATAGATCCTTGGGTGTCTCGGGCCCGCTGAAAAATATATTCCCGGAGTTGTTTCGGTTGGAAGGTGATAAAGGATGTACGTTATCGGAGAGACTTCGAGATAGGACGGATCAGCCGATTAATTGGAACTGGACGATGGAGCCGCAATCAGAAAGTCAGGTTCAACAATTTTTTACTATGTTACTTATTCTTGAGGGTCAAGTGTTGGGAACAGGCGTGGATAGGTGGTATTGGGATAATGGGTTGGATAAAAGTTTCTCAGTGTGGGAAGTCAAAAGGTGGATGGATAGTGGTCGCGTTCTTCCGACGTCCACGGTGTATAAGTGGTGCAAATGGATTCCTAGCAAATGCAATATTTTTATGTGGAGGATGTTAATGGATCGGATTCCTACTAAAACTGCGTTAATCAGGCGGAACATTAACTGTGGGGAGGTTTTGTGTACTCTGTGTGAAGATCAAGAGGAAAATGTGGATCACTTGTTTACGGCTTGCAGGTTGGCTTGTGGGGTGTGGAATGGGATTGCGAGATGGGTTAATCTCCCGCCGTTTTATTTTTTCTCGGTTAACGACATTACTCAGGTTTATACGGACTCTCATTGGAACGCGGTGAAGAAAATGGTGCTTCATGGTGTTATGGTTATTGCGTGCTGGAGAATATGGAAAGCTAGGAATGAGAAGATTTTCAAGGACGATGATAGGACCGTGGTCGACATCATTGCGGATGTAAAAGTGCTAGGTTTTCTTTGGTTTTCTAGTAGAGTTAAAACGGTTACGGTGGGATGGAAGGATTGGCAAGCTTTTAATTTTGATGTAACGTAACACTTTGGTTTGGGGGTCTCCGCCTTGGAGATTCCCCGCCGTTTGGTTTTTGGTGTGGTTTAATAATATTTGCCTTTCAAAAAAAATTATTTCTTTCAACTCCAACCATTAAAACATAACAAATAAAATTTTGTTTTCTACTAAAACATCATGGTTTAAAAAAACGCTTGAGGCGTGCGCCTCGAGGCGCGCCTCAAGGCGATTTGGTCTGAAAACGCTTCTGAGGTGGTGCCCCAGGTGTTTGAACAGTGGTATGCGCCTCACAGTACTGAGGCATTATGAAAAGTTGCGCCTCAGGGGGTTTTCAGGTATATTTTTTATGTTTTCGATTTTTTGTGACATTTTATGTCTTTTTATGTGTGTTTTTGATGAATTTGATGATGAAATTAGTTAGCATTTTATTTTTTGAAAGATATATAATTATTTATTTAATTTTTTAATTCCGTCTCGGGCTTACGCCTCGGTTCGCCTCGAGGCTTACGCCTCGTGAGGCGAAGGGAAAACGCCTCGAGGCGCGTTTCCGTTCTTTTAAACTTTGCATAACATGCTTCATATAAATGTCTTAAGAAGTGATATTTAGTACTGATCTTAATAAAATTGTATTACAATCTAAGCAGTTAATGTCGGAAAATATCGGTTATCGGTCGAGGACCGATATTTGATATATCGGTTTTCGCGGTGAGATATCTGTGGGATATCGGTAATTTGATATCATGCAAAATCCATATATATATAGAGGTTTAACACTAACAATTAAATATAATCTCCTACAATTAACAAATTGACCTCTTGCAACATGCAAAACAATAACAATTGTAGCAAGTAGGAACTTATTAAGACTTTAAACACTAATATTTAACACTGACAATTAACAATTAAGACTTAAAACACTAACAACATCAATAATAAGCAAGACAAATAGAAGAACTAATAAGAAAGATACCGATATCGGGAATATCGGTGATATATCGGTCAAATATCGGTAAGATATCGGTCAAATATCGGTCAATATCACCGATAATATCGGTAGAAAATATCGGTCAAAATATCGGTATCAATATATCGGTTGATGACTGATAACCGATATATCGGACCGATATAGCGGATATATCGGTGATATTAACTGCTTAGATTACAATAATATGAAAGATGTATTATAACAGGTACTATATTAATTGATTAATCACCAATGCAACATTGCTTAGTGATGTGGTATTCTTCAATGTGGCTATGATCGATATGCTCAGTACTAGCTGAAAGACATGATAAATAAGCACGGATACTCCGATGCCAAGATACTACCAGATCCAATTCACAACAAAACTGCAACCGTCCTGGACCCGACACCAACCTCTCCAAAGACTAGACACCAAAACCATTACGACAAGAAAATCACTCCCAAGATTCACTAGGTAACCTTCAACAATTAATTTTACATAAAAAACAACAATTACCATCCCAAAAATACTAAGACAACTATTTTACATATATACAATTTATGGTGTAAAAAAACTCAATTCCCAGAAAGCTCATTTACTATGTGGCAGGAATCCTTTTTGTCAAAACTGTTGGGTCGGCTCATGGGTCAGACCATGTTTTGGTTAGCACATGGCAATTTAAAACAAGGCCAATCTGGTTCGGTCAAAACGGATTATGATCGAAATAGGTCCCGGGCAAAACAGTTTATAACCACAGTCGGTTTGGGTCAAAACAAGATTTAACAAAAAAAAAACAAATGATCAAGATTCCCAAAAATATAATCGAAAGAGGGTACATGTCAAGGCGGGTCGTTAAAATTGGTTTATGTTATAACAGGTTTTGTCACAATGGATAGGGTGATTTATTTTACTTTTTCTACATTTGTTGCTCGTGCACCTTTAAGCTATTTGTCTTTTATTCTCCAAATGAGTAGTTCAAGTAGTGATACCGAGAATCCTTTGAAGGTAAAGAAATTGAGTGGGATGATTTAGGTTCGAGGTACGGTCTTTAACTCATTTTATTAAAATAAATAGATTTTAAAAATCGTGCGCTTTAACTCTTCATTGTGCATTATTTTGCAGTGGGAAACCAAGTATCATCCCACAAAGAAAACTCATAGGAACATACTCTTAGCAAAGTTCCACATTACTGGAGTAGATTCGATATGGATCGTCACTTGTATAATGCAAAAGTAGCAATAACTCTGGACTCTTTTCATTTTTACTTCCATGTGAAGGTTTGTTCTTTCCTATCCTAATAATCTAATCAACCAAAGAATATTCAAATTTTCTTTAAACATTTGGAAAATGTTCTCATGTCTGGTTATTCCCATGACTTTTGAAAACATACCTCTACCTCTTATAATAAAAGAGTAGCTCTTGCTCCACTTGGCATAATAGATAAAAAAATCTACTAATCTATACATATATAATAAAAGAGTATCTAGGGTTGAGGTATCACCTAACTAGGGTGTCCACCTCACCCTTTTCCAACCCATTTAGCTATAATCGGTAGATCCGACCCAATCCAGACAATGCATTTGGTAAGAAGTTTTGTTTCCATTTTCTTAAGGTTTTCATCTACTGTAGGGTTGAACTTTGCTTTCACTGCATCAAAAGAGAAAGATAGTTATTAGAGGTAAATTTAATTTTTTCATGCTATACAATTGATTCTTAAATCATTTGTTTGGATAAAGTTTTGATGTATTCAGGCGCATGAGGGGGCACAAGAAGTTATAGCTGGTAATGTGTATATGTAAAAAGTTTGTGCCCCCTCTACAAGTAATTCTCACCAGTCAACATTGTCTTCTGTTGCTGTCACACCTATGGCTTAAAACCCGGCTAAAGTGTGCCTCATTTATCAGTTCAATTTTTAGTTAGTCACAGAACTTTAATGGTAGTTCATTAGATCATGTAGGTGTGAGCAATTTGAGAATGATCAACTGAAACAATGTATTAATCCATTTTATTCAACATGCTAAGAGATAATAATGTAATAATATAAATTTTTGGATTTGACACACTAATTGTTTATAATTTTTTGAATAAATATCATTCTGACCTAGACAGTTCCAAGTGAACATAAAAAAGACTTTATTTTTTGTTTTTAAGTTGACCCAGTACCTGAGCTAACTGTTTTGCCGCATCTATGTATATGGTTGCGTCAAGACAACAAGGTATAGCGTGTAGCTCATTATTAAATAAAAATTTTTATTGTCATTACATTTATATGGTCATATTTTACTTGTATAAACTATCCAATCAGTTGTCTTTGTTGTTTTCATGCTTATAGCAGATTTATCATTTTTCCTATTTTGAATGAACAGGGCATTCACGAAGAATTTGAAAGCAAAAGCCATCTTGCTAAAGTTGGCACCGGAAGCATGACTACATGAGTTTAGGCAACTTTGAAGTGTTAACCAAAATGATTTTTTATTGTTTGTAAATTTCCGACTGGAATTGAAAATTTTAAAGCGAATTAAAACTTGAACAACAATTGGAATTATAATTTAGACTTTTTGTTGTCTTAGTTTTTATTTTGTCATTTGGCTTGGGATGCACCGTGTGTACACACGGGACTCTAACCTAGTATATATATATACACACACACCTTAATGGCTATAGATAAATAAAATTTATGTCATTAAATACAAACTAATGAATAAAATTTATTTCATTAAACATAGATCGAATGTAGTGAATCGAATGTACTGGCATGTTAAAAGACGCAGAACGACAATGTAATTTACACACCACCATACATAAAATATTCGTACCAAACACATAAAAGCTTTTGTAAAACTTATTAAAGTTGAATGAAAATTACATCTTGTTCCAAAATATATATTTATAGTAGTATAGATATGAATATAGATATTTCATATTTTAATTGCATCCCTTATAGTCTTATACCATGAATATTATACATTTTTAGCCTATTTAATTTGATTTAATAATAATTAATTTATCATTTAATTTTATTTTTCTCTAATAATATTAGGGTGTTTGGGATTGAGTTTCAAAACAACTTATTAACTTATTGGTTTTTCCAAGAAGCCAATAAGTCAATAAGCTGTTTGTGTAACCCAAAACACTTTCTGTTGTGACTTTCGGCTTTTAAGGGTGATGAAGTTGTTTTTGAGAAGTTAGAAATCCTGTCTTTTGGCTTTTGGAAAAAAATTACAAATTTATCACCCATACAACCAATGTTCATAACAAGTTAAGCGAAACACTTAAAAAAAACAATCTATTGACTTTTTTCAAAAAGTCATAAGTCAATAAGCACTTCTGACTAAAAGCACTTTTACATTTCCAAACTCAATCACAAACACCCTCGTTCGTCGCCTTTTTTTTGTTTCTAAAAAGAACTCTAAGTACATATCTGATATCTACATTTGTTTTTTTCTCAACGTCCCGATATAAGTTTCGATATGAACTCTTAAGTATTTTTTTGTATCTTAAATAAATTCATACGTGCTTTGGTAAATCAGATCGTAGATATCCATCTAGAAAATATATATCCGTCAGCGCAAGAGCGAAAAACTAAAAAACTTCATCATATTCCAATAAACAAAAAAATTACAAATATGTTTAAAAGAGTGTAGTTTCCCTGTCGTATGATCTGAGAAAGTGTGGGTAATGTAATTATTAGCATATTAGGTAGATGTATTATACGGCCTATTTCACACTATTAACTAGAGATAGCTCGATATCACTATAGAAAATCCCTAAAATTTAGTATTGGTAATTTAAGATAAAATGCCATTCCGAACAAGTATCGTACTGAAAAAGTTGGTACCAAAAATTGTCAAACCTTGGTACTGGTTCTGAAAATCGCCAAAACGTGATACCAAATTGATATTGAAAACGGACTAATACCGGTAGGTTCAATACCAGTACCGAAATGTTCATCCTTCCTTATTGTTATTATTAATATATTGTTCACCACCCTTTAACTACCAAGATTTGCACTAAAAACTGTTTTTCCAAGTGATCTTAACCATTGATTGGAGGTAGTTATTTATGAGATTAAATCTCAACCCTTATAAATAGACAGTTTTTACAATATTTTGGCAGTTTATTTTTTTTTTAAATGCAGTTAAAATGTTACCACTCAACTCCTAAAAAAAGGGGACGTGGTATGGTAGTTCTTCCCTATCCAAGTAACCTGTTTGTGCAACTTTTTTGTACAGTACAAGTCTAACTTGCCACTTCTCTTTTCCTTTTCTTGCCTCTGCTACGTGTTGAAGGCTTGAAGCCCTGCCTCTCTCTCTCTCTCTCTCTCTCTCTCTCTCTTTCTCTCTCTCTCTCTCTCTCTCTCTCTCTCTCTCTCTCTCAAGAATCACTCAACAACACAACCATCATCGTTCCCCCTCTCTCCAAAGATTTCAAACTCAAAACTCCAACTAACACCTAGGGTTCCACCGATAGCGGTGATGAAGAAGAAGCAGGCAACGACGATGGAGAGAAGTTAAGAGGCGACGGTGGGTGCTTGGTTCTCAGGAAATATCGACGACAATATGGAACAAGTGACCAATATGATGGGTACGAGAAGCGCCGATGGGGCGGTGTTGATTTGAGTAGCATCATCGCTGGTTATGGTTTAAGAGGTGCCATTAGTTTACTAGGGTTTCGTCAGAACCGGACATTCCGGCGATCACCAAAGAATGGTCTCCTCCTTATTCCGGTGAGGAGAAACATTTTTGTTTTTTGAGACAGATCTTTTTGGTGATGTAGGTTGTTGTGGTTGTCTTGGTGGTGAATCCAGGACGGTCTGGTGATGGTGGTTTATGTGTTGTTGCTTAGGATGGCTATGATGATGGATATGGTGGTATGGTACACTAATTTTTCTACTTTTTTGCATATTTGGTTCCCTAATTGCTCTGCTCTTTGTAAGATTTTTTTATTCCGAATTTTGATAACATGGTTACTGAACTAATTGCTCTGTGGCTTGCCTTCTCTGTGGGTTGTATGCAGGGAGTGTGGTGGAAAATGGGAAGAAGAAAGGTTAAGGCTTTGGAATGATGGATGGTAGGTATTAAATGCATTTATAATTTATATAGTTGTAAGATATTTTCTTGACATTTGAATCTTGATTGATGGTTTACTATATGTTAAAGCAGGATCTAGATTAAGAATTTTAGTTTGATTCATATGAGTTAACCTTTAGTTGAATATTATTATGCTATATGGTTTCATAAAATATTCAAAGAAGGTTTAGATGTAACGTAACATTGATTCATATGCAAACTAATGTTAATGTTAATCGATTGTATAAATTCATATATGAGTCAACATTGGTTAAAATGAAAAGCAAATAAAAGTTCACATACGAATTTACATTTGAGTTATAACCAAATGAAGATATACAAAAACATAATTGAATTTACATTGATGTTTTGAAACTATTGAGAAAACCAACAGTTGAATGCTGAAAAGTGAAAATACCCGAGAGGCTGCAAGCACTTGATGAATTTGAAGTATATTTTTTATCAGTATTAGTTTTGATTATTTTTTCAAATTTCATTTTAAATGGTTTATTAGTGTGTTTTGAGATTTGAGATTTGCCATAAGTTCCATGTCAACTGCAGAGCTCCTTGATCGCATTGCTTCACTCAGGTTCACATCTACCACTGTATATATATATATCGCTATTACTTCATATATTTTTGTCTTTGGTTACGTACTTGCAAATACATTCATATTGATTTGGCTTTTACCAATTTAATAGAGGATGGGGATTGGCAAAAAGTGGCACTGTCGGCCTGGGTGGTGAATAATGGATCTATCCTTTGTAAACACGAAAATGATGGGTAAGACAGTCCCTTGAATATTTAATTTATCAGTTTTTGTATGGTTATAGTCTTATAGATGATCAATTCAGTGGCAGAATGGAAGTTAAAACTATTTATTATTTTTTTTTCTATTGAAATAGGTATGAAACTTCTGCTCATCTGTGGTTGATTTTAGAATATTGTGTTTTGAGGTAAACTTTGGGTGCTATTGGAGCAACCGAGCAGGTATGCAAGTCATTTTGAAGCTAGTCATGTCAGATAGTAAGTTATATGAGAATACGGATGTTTATTATGTATGTATAGTAAGATATATGTATGCATGTATGTATAGGTAGATATATGTGTGTATGTATGTAAGATGAGGGTGCATTATGAATTATGACAGAGGGTTACAATGACGCTTGATGAATGGACCTTAACTGTCTACACAAATACACAATATAGTTTCAAGGTATACCCTTGAGAGGAATCAACCACTAGAGTCAGCACATAAACATAATATGATAATAAAATCATAAACATTACATGTATGAATAGCATAAGTGTATACGAGTTAAATGTTATACAGAAAAGACATGGATCATTATAGTAATTATCATTCAAACATGATAATGTATTTGAATGCAGTTGCTCTGCTAATTTTGTGTTTATATCTGATGTATAAGATCTTGCTGATGACAATTTTGTATAAAATCCAACCTAAGAAACAAACATCTTTAATTATGAATCAAACTAGATAATGTATATGGAAGCATCTGTATTGGTGTTTTGAAGAAACTACTTATTATCAAAATTATATAACAATCAGATAATTGGTTTTGAATAACTGTATTTATTTTTGCTACAGTAACATTTATTGGAAAGGTCATAACAGGTAAATTGTTGTTAGGGTTGAAACATATCGGAATGACTAGATACAGTTATGTTCAATATGTGTAATATTTTTTTTTATATATATAAAAATAACTATTTCATTAAAAAAACTACACTATAGTAATAATGAATATTTTATCTATTACTAAAACAATCAGATCTGTCACACATCCAAACGTCGTTTTTTGCATGATGATTTTGTTATGGCTTATGATTTGGTTGTGATTATTCAACTTTATAAAATCACTTTCAAGATGCATATCCAAACACTCCCTAATATGTAAGTCTTTGGTATTCTAGAAAAGTTGAAGCATATCCAGCAGATTTAAGTGGGCCAACCAGAGCCACAAGGGAACCTAGTGTTGTTGTCCAATCGACCAGTGAGGCGGACATTGTGGATAACGGGTATCACTGACGCAAGTATTGACAGAAAGTTGTGAAAGGAAACCCAAACCCAAGGTCATTATTTTGTGGTGTTATGTAAGTTTATCTAACCTTGATGTGAAATGAATAGATGTAGCAAAATGCGTTGGTCGACTGCATTTGGGTCAAACTAGGGATGTCTATTGCCAGTCAATTTGGCATGGGTCGGGTGTTCTTGAAAAAACTTTTGGACTATTAATTTATTAATTAACTGATTTAGGATGTATAGGCCTTCAAGTACACTTTGGCAACTTTCGACCCACTTGACCCCTTCTATTTTTGTCTTGAACAAATGCAAGACAACCTTCATGATCAGGTGCACGTGGGATGAGCGTCTTTGGCTACATTGAATCCAAACAAGTCTTAAAAGTTATCTATATAGGAGATACGTATCTATTTTAGATAAAAGATTAGAAATTCTATTTATATTATATTATTAGGATTAGGATATCTTCTACTACAGTTAAGCATTAAGGTTGTAAATTACTTATATCTATCATGCTTAATGTTGATTCGTGATTTCTTTCATTGGGAGATCTAATTGATCTCTCGAATGTTGATTGATTTTCGTATTCACTATGTTTTGGTTTGTCGAGTGTTGGTTCAAGACTTGGATTTTTTTTTATGTTAGATTTCAATAATAAGTTAAGTGAGTAGAGGAGTTGTATTTTGTTGCTAGAGTTTGTACATTTTGAATGATAAGCACTGGAATGTAGAAACTATACGATCATGTTTGACGAGAATGATTGGTCTTATATTATTGTTGATACTTAGTAGTAAAGTACTAATGTGTATACACACACACAATTCTGTATGTATTGTGCATACAGAGTACAGACACATACATAAGCATGAATGCCTACATGTTTGTAAAATATATATACATTTGTTTTCTGAAGGCTGTGTTAAATTTAATTCAACCATGTTGACCAAATATTTTTTTCAAGCTGAGAATATATCAAGCTTAGAGAAAAGCTTGGTATTTTATTCAGAGAGTAATTTCAATTGGTGTATGTGTATTTCATAAAGTTTGGCAGGTTCGGGTTAGTACGTCCTTTTGCGTTTTGATTTGGTATTCTATTCAGGAGGGTGACTTAATAGTCAAGGGGAATCGAACAAAAAGCATAGAGAAAAGCTATATTTAGGAAACACAGGCGTGCCACTGAACCTATACAACATCGGGCAATCAACCCCACTATAGGAGGTGAAGTGACAAATGGTCTGAAAGGAAATTGTTAAAAAGGTAGAGGTGGGATGACACCATTCAGTATATTTAGAGCATGTATTGATAAAGCTTGTATTATTTGGTGTACTACATTGAGGTGTTTGGAGAGGTTTAGAAACAAGCAATGCTCTGATGTCATGTCAGGCAAATTGCAGGCGACATTTTGCTAATCTACAATTGTAGTAACATTTTAATTCTATAATCGTATGTCAACTAATCTTTGTTTTAAATCTTGGCAAAAATGCAAACCGAAGTTGAATTATGATAGATTATAGAAAATATAGTGAAAGTTAAGTGTTAAACCTTTTTATATTGTGATATATCAGACCATTTTATAGTCATTATCCAAACTCAGCCGCTAGATTGTTTATTAGAGAAGCTCATGCCACGCGTAGGATACACGAAAACCGCACCCGCGATAAACTTTAGAAAACATAGACCATTGATTACCCTCTCCCAAACCCACACCGAAAACCAAAACACACGAAACCCCTTGGTGCGGCATATGTAGTTCACCACACACCAAAGCCGCAAACCCGTAATTCCTTGAAAATTTCCGATCATACACAACGAGGCAAAAATGTTAAAGTGAACCAATTAAATAACAAAATTTGAGTTTACATGAATGAGAATTAATGAACTTATGCATTTACTAATCCCATTTGGCTAAAATGTTATCGGGATCTTCAATATACACATAGTTTAAATGTTATAAATTTTAAGAACCCGTCCCAGCGGACGGGTATAATACTAGTTCCTATTTTTATGATAAAAAGTCTTTTTTTTTATAAATAATAAATTATTTTATGAAAAGTGTTTTTTATACTTATAATTATACAAGTAATGAAAAAGATGTTACATTAACTTATTAAGAAATTTCATGTAACAACTTAGGAAGGAAGTAGGAACGTGTGTGCAGGGTCATCTATTTATATATTACTAGTAGGAAGGCCCGTGCGTTGCTGCGGGTACTAACATTTTTCGCAGCATGTTGCACGACGGATTTCACGTAAAATCTTATTTTTAAATACAACTCGCTAATAAAACTATATGAATTCACAAAGAATTTAGTATAAACAAAAGAATTTACATAAAAAACAATAATCGATTTAAGACTTTAAAATGATACAATAGTAATGTAAATAGCTTTTTTACTTTATGAATCAAATCCGTAAACCAAAATACGTACGTTAATTAATTTCTTCATCTAATTTGTGCAAGATTTGGATCAAAATCAAAGTTGTGAAGCCACACGTCTTACAAATATACCGAAAGGAATAAGGGTAAAATAGCACAAAACTTTATTTTATGGCAACCCAGAATCTAAATATTGTACCTTGATGTCATAAGTAACATACTTGGCATAATTTCCTGTCCGGCCAAAATAACCTTTCCTGTTTTTTTTTTGGCCAGCAAATTTCATTTTCATTGAACACCCAAAATATTTACACAACTATCAAATAGCAAGAAGCTAGTTATAGTCGCCACCTATCACCTAATTGCATAACAAGATTACACTTTATAGTTCGAATCATCACTTCTCCCATTCCCATTCTGCTTGTTTACACCGGTTTCGCACCCACATAAAGGAAATGGTTTTGATGTCTCCCAACATTTGTTCCAGGTTCGTGTTTTTCCCATTGAAAACTTTGTTGTTTTGTGCTATCCATATGACCCAACACGTTGTCAAAATCATCGCTTGAATCGCCTTCTTCTTTACTCGCCCATGTCCGTTTTTCTTATGAATTTCCAAAAGTCCCCGAATGTGAAAGCAAAGACCGGCTGAATTTTTCACCACTCGCTAATCTTGTTCCAAAGATTTGCAGCGAAGTAACAAGAGATGAAGAGATGTGTTGTAGTTTATGTGTCCTCGTCGCAAAAGTTTGCACTCCTGCGAACCTGTAGAAATGTTCCTCCTGTGCAGCCCCTCCAATGTCACTATTCTATCTTGTTCCACCCTCCAAGCCAGTAGATTAACTTTTTTTGGAACCCAAGACGTCCATTCATAGGGATAAAACGGGACAGCAGCAGCTTGCAGCAATTTTCTGCATGATGCGACTGAAAAAGTGCCTTCTGTACCCGGAATCCACGACCACTTGTCCTGCGCCTCGGATAATAAAACCCCTACAGTAAGTTGCTCTATTGTTGGAGCTCGTCCAACTCGCAAGCTTGTACAGGCTCCCTTTTCCATGCCCAGTGACCAACCCAACCCATCCCGACCCGCCGCTGCAGCCTGTCAGCAACATAGCAACGTTTTTCCGATTCCAAGACGAACAGGTTTGGGCATTGCTCCGCAAGTGAAGCCTTCATAGCCCAGTTATTGACCCAGAAGTGTATGGAAGATCCGTCACCCAACCCCCCTTTGATTAACCCATCAATTTTGATGTTAAGAGCCGTCAATTCCTATTGGACTTTGAATATTACATTCCATACACCTCCCATAGACGCCTTGACCAGTAGATAGGACCACGCTCTTGCATTGTAGGGGTTTTGTAGAGCCACCACCATTTAACCAAGAGACTCAGATTCATATGCTGAAGCGAACCCAACCCAACGCCCCCTTAACCTTTTCCTTCTTGTTCAAAATTGAAAGGTTCAAGCTGAATTCCATCATCTTCGAGTTGCTCAGTATCCTGCAAAATCCCATATCATTAGCCTGGTTTTAAAAAGCGTGAGGCGCAGAAAGCGGCGAGGGGTAACAAAGAAAAGCGTTTTCTATTATGTATTGATTTTATATTTACACTATGCAGCTTTATTAGGATATACACCTCGAAGCTACACCCTAAGGCGCAATGGGCAACATATTATGATATAACATTATACAATCTAAAAACACTATATAATCTAAAAATTACATTACATTACATTCCGTTAGTACAATTCCACTGAAAAAACAGCAGCAAGTAATTCATATTAAAAAGGATTTTGAAGCACTTTAGTGATATATATCCAGCAAGGCAGATTTCAACAAGAGGGACAATGGAACCTTGGGCTCCTGTATAAAGTCACGCACTTTTTTTGTCCAAACAGGTCACTTCGAGACAAAATATGCAGAAACACAAACACCCCTTGATTATTCAAATTAAAATACAAATTTTGTGAAGCCATGTGCCCTCAAAATAGCTTGATGAGAGCATATGGTAGAATATGGTTAGCTTTTAAAATGCTGTTTTGAATATCTGAAAGCGTATAAGCACCCCCACAAAATTTTGTTCTAATTCCTGGTAGTTATTTATTTGATTATATATAAATTGACTTGTTAGGAAAAAAACATAAAGCAAATCAAACCATTTATAAGACAACCTGTTGAAACCTCCACTCCTAGATAAATATAATCAATTCTACCCGAAAGCTCAAAAACTAATTATAGAGACTAAATCTTGAAATAATTTGTTTGAACGCGCATACAAACAAATCTTGTAGTCCAATAAGATTCTTTAAAACTTGAGAGCACTGACTAACCTTGCAAACTCCTCACTCCCATGGATGAAGGTGGTTTGGGATAATAACCTGGTGATCATCTAGAATGTGCGACTCCTTTGAATCAGGAATACTGGATTCTGTCTTTAATGAATGAGGAGCTTTAAATGGAATGAAAGTGGGAATGGTTGGCACCTCATACTCAAGTTCTTGAGCAGAAATAGGGTTTGTTGGTTTTGGTTTCCATTCCTTACCCGGACCAGCTGTAGAAAATACGAAAAACATCAAACTTGTAAATTACCATGAGAACTATGGCGAGACGAGTAGCTCCCCCTACCACCCATGTTTCCCGACCCTTGTATATATGTGATACTATATTTATGGCATGGACACCCCAAAAGCTTTAACTATCACTCGCTTCCATCTCACATTATGCGCATTCTTTATTCGGCCAAAAATAGGCATGGCCATTTCTGCTACTATGTGAACGGATTTTTATAGTTATTTAGATAGATGAGATAACATCTACATAAGGTATTATTTTTTATGCAATTAGTAGCATAACAAAAACAAACTAATATTACTCATTGGTCATTAACTATCAGATTAATAACTTCATAAGTCCAGTCTTGTTTTCATGTACACTTTGGATGTACCTCTATATGTTCAACCGATTGACCCGTTAGAGATAAAAGGTTGTAGCAAAGCTTTGCAAAAAGCCCGAAGAACATACTGAAACATTATTATAAATAAAATTATTAGAAAATATAACAAAAAAAAAACAAATTTGAGAAAAAAAACTAAAGAATGTGTTCAGCCTATGTGACAATTTCATTTATGTTGTGACTTACCTTAATAAATCTTTCATAATATTAAGATCTGGTTTATCATTCATGCATTGTCACACGACGGTTCTCTTCTCTACTCCGCGTCATGGGACTGAATATTTAAGGTGTGGCGAACATCAGATTTCAAGTGTTTGGAATCCATTTCTAACGCACACGCTAACGCAATCAACACCATTGTAGTGTCTGACGACGGTCCTGTCTACGCCGGGTCCGCTGACCGAAAAATCAAGGTATAAAAGTTTACATACCTGATCTATAAACCATGCCTTCTCCTCATGAATACACCCTGTATAGGAACAAATATATCCTACTGTAACTGCATACCCGATCTATAAACATATCATCCACCTTCACAAAGTGGATATGTTTTCACATGTGGTTGTGGGTGGTGCTTTGGACCTATTGTGAATTTGGCGTCCACCTTTAAAAAAAAAAAAAAAAAAAAAAAAAAAAAAAAAAAAAAAAAAAAAACCAATTCAGCTACAAAACCAACTCGCAGCGCATTCATGCATCAGCTAGCTAAATCATACAAGTGAGGTCAATTTTTTAAGCTTCACAAAACCAAGTTTACACCATCAAGATTTACAAACATTTAAAACCCACTGTGCCTACATACCTGATCTATAAACCATGCCTTCTCTTCATGAATAATTGAATACACCCCGTATAGGAACAAATATATCCTACTTGTCCAATATTTAAAAATCTACTTGTAATGCATGAATTCGGCTTCTCCAATCTTTGATGTTAAAATTGTACATATTCCTCATCAGGGAAGGAAAACATGTAATGCATAAGTTTTACTTCAAATCACTGAAAGACAAGGAAAGAAACCTTTGAAACATGACGTATATAAACTATTTCTGCATAGATAACAAATGTACTACAAACCAGCCAATTGGACTCAAGAGAGGTTGTGCGTCTTTATCGAGAAGCCAGAAGTTGTAACCGGCAGTCAATCTGTCTGGCGCCGATCACTCCAACTTGTTGATGGAAGATAAACATTTTAACAAAATCACCATTATATAGCAACCCAGAGCCATAAATCTGTAACATTTGAGTGTAAGTGAATCAACATTATGCTAGCAACCAAGAAGCACAAATTTAAGAAAATTGATACACATCTGAGTTGTAAGCCGAATGATGCAAATATCAAACAATGGTGTGTGAAGACGTATGGTATGGAAGACATTAAACAAAATTACAATAATTTAAAGGAGTATTGTACCTTGGGTGTTAAATTAAACTCCGGCCAAAACAAACCGCCGATCGGTGGTTAGTTGGTTGATTGATGTTATGTCTGCTATATGGTATGTTGGGGATGTTGAACGAATATAACTTAAAGATTATCATTAATCACTGTGAGCAGTTATTTTAGGGTTTCAAGGGAGAATGCCAATGGCCATAGAAATTGAATTTGGGATTCATTGAATGATATTGATGGCGATGATATACTACCAGTCGAACATAGACAGACAAGGGCAGGGAGGGGAAACTTTTTTCATATTGCAAGGAAAAGGTGGGGTGAAATGTCTATAATACCCTTATAAGTGTCTTAATTGTCACAATTATGCCCATAATACCCTTTAATTTCTTGCTTTAATATGTTGTACATGGTGCCTATTAAGTTGTACGGAAATGAAAATTACTATTGTGGCCATCACTCCTCCTTAATAAGATAACTAGTAAGAATGCCCGCGCGTTGCGGCGGGTGTCACAACTCATTTGCGCCTCATTACCGAAAGCTACAGATTTATTAGGGCATCTTTACCACATATAAGATGCATGACAGTTAATGGCTGGAAACTTGAACATATCTTAAAAACCATCAGATGCAGTCCACATCCCGCTGCAATATCATTGGAAACCTGCAATCTTGACTGCGGTAAACTAAAGGAATCTTTACTCAAATGTCCTTATAACACGGTCCAAGATAGAAACTTTAACATGTCCCTTACCTTGGGTGACCCCATGGAAAGAAAAAGAAGCAAAAGAAATAGGCGAAGAAAAGGAGACGATAATGCACAAAACAAACACACGAAAGGTAAACTACTTGGGAGTAACGACATTTACTTAATGGTCTTAGGCGAACGAAAGATAAATTATCATGTACATAGATGTAGGCGATGTGTGTTCGGGCTAGCACCTTGCATGTAAATAGTTTTTGTAACATTTTGGGTGATGTATACTAATTTCCATGAGGTTGACTTTTTCGTCCACAAGTGTAACTGAATATTTCCATCCACATCATCTTGAAGAGGATTGAGGGGTTTTTTTCCATGCACAATATGAAATAACTTTCAGCATAAATTTCAATCTATATTCATTTCCAAATACGACAAGAGTTTGGTGGCCTCTCAGAAAACACTAAGGTTTACTAATTAACTGAGTTGACAAATTTGTTTATTAAGGCATGAGTGCATGACATATATTTTTTAACATACAAACAACTATCACAAGATATTGGTCCAACCAGGTTAAAATAGCTTTTACACTTGCTCAAGAAAAGTAAAACCTACAAAAGCAAACTATAGCAGCCTGGGTCAACAACTACTAATGCTAATCATTGTATAGCAAAGTAGCAAACTATAAACCAATGTTCTTGTTGACTGATATAGTGGTATTTATGCTTAATTTCTCAAACTGGTTACTTGATAGACTGCAAAAAAAAAAATTTAATGAAAACAACTTCAAAGCAGAAGGTAACGACATGAAGCATAAAATGAAAGGATAAAGTAGTTTTATAAGAATGTTGGTACCTGGAAGACATAACCTTGGAGTGACCTATGTGATATCCAACCTCATCCCCTGTTACACACTTTCGGGCTGCAGCCACTATGTTAGCAAATGCTACCATAGCAAATCTCCTAGGTGTGTACATAATATTGGCTCAATATTTTCTTTGAGTAAAAACTGAGGAACTTGTGAGCTCTTCCCTTCATTATCAAAAAAGAATGTAACAAGCATAAGTGAACTTTTAAAGTGATTCAACCCAGCATAAGGCATGGTTGTCAAAAGCGCACCTAAGCGCAAGGCGCAACCAGGCGCAAGGCGCAACAAGTGCACCACGCCTTGTGAGGCGCGCGCCTAGGCACAGAGGCGCACTATCGGGCCTGTTTGCAGGCTGATTTCCGGCCAAATTCAGGCTAAAAGTTGCCTAAGCCTCTAAAACATCCTAAATGAGTTATGAACAAGTCATAAATAACCCAAAAACACCCTAATGTAGCCCTAAACAAGCATAAAACATATCTAAAATCCCAAAAAAAATGTATTTTATACTATGCGCCTAATTATAAAAAGCCCTCATTTTTTATGTGCCTTGCGCCTAGGCTCCGGGCTCGGCCTATGCGCCTTGAGTGCGCTTAGGTGCTTTGACAACTATGGCATAAGGAATGTAAAAATTTAAGGACCGCGTAACACTATTATTAAAGGAACCTCAAACTCCTACACATGAACGATATTAACGTTTGTCTTTTTAATGCTAATTACAAGTTTAATGTACTTAAAAACAATCCATCATGCAACCTCTTCATCTTTGACTCCTCTGCATGTTAATTAATGCACTTTTCAACTGCTATGTCAAGCATATGTAGTCAACGCTCAAATATACAAACACAACAGGTGCCATGGAGATTCTTTATATATATGTACAAGGTATATATCTCATTATCTTCATCACAAGAAAATGTACTGCTCATCAATACACCCTAACGCCCTTTAAGCACTGGCCGTTTTAAGTCCGTAAAATAAACCTTAAATATTTTATGGTAAACAGAATCCAAGCAGTTAATAGCTATCTACCCCTAATTCCCTAAACAAGATCCAAAAAACAAGTTCTTTAACTGTAACATGCCTAATCAAACAAAGAATGAATTGATCACTCCAAAAATCAGATATATGCTGAAAACTAATTGGTTGGGCCTTCAAACAAATGATTTGTTGTACCTTTGGTTTCCGCTCTAACAAACCAAACAAATTTGTTAAAGATTACATTATTATTATCACTTCTATGAGAGAGTGAAACACATGCATCTTCGACATTGTCTTGTGTTATTAATATAATATATTTTCATTTAATAATAACAAGAAATGGTTACGGAGTATATAACAGACCACAGTTGATTAAATTTGGTTCAGATCTGTCCACTTTAGTCTCTTCAGCCTTATATGCAATATAGTGCTCCAGTTTTTGCACACTTTGGTTCTCAATATCACCCGAATCAAGAAAATCGTTCTTGTATTTGTTTCTTGATGGAATTGATGTCACTTTTTTGATCTCACTATCATAAAAAAATAGTGGTGCTTGAATTTGTGGTCATTGAAGAAGGTTCAGATCTTATTTTTGATGATATTAAAGTTGACCTCTTGTCAATCTCATCATCAAAGTCGAGCGGATTGGAGCTAGGTTGACTCGGGAATGGGTCAACTGTGCCTAAACATACATACTTGATTTTTTTGGGTTTTGATTAAAGGAAAGATCAAGTAAAGAACAAAAATCACAAACAGGAACGTAATATCCAGTAAGTGCTTACCTTGATTTCACAAGGTTTTCTAGACAAGCGCTAGGCTGTAAATCATAGACGAAATCAGATGACCCATTCTGTTCAATAGTTGACCTGGAATCATTACAACACCACAACAACATGCAGTAGTATCGTTAGGTGAGCGACTGAAATAATATTAACAAATAAATATATGTATAATGTGGAACATATATAGAAGCATATAAACTGAAGCATACAAACCTAATGATGTTATCTTCAGACTTAACAAACTCTTTCTTTTCATCCTTGTCATCAATATCTTCTTCCTCACTATCACTGCAGATCAAAGCTTCACCCCCGTTTCGGTCATAATATATTCTCCTTCGGGTTACTACAAATTGATCTTCTGTCATTGTTTGATTTATGCATTTTCAATCAATTACTAATTGAAGAAGAAACAATAAACAATAATTCACTAAAAAAAGCTAGCATCAAAAGATATGATAAAAGGATAGTAACGTTGAATGACATTTTACTTTTAAAGAACATACAAAATATCATCACTCTCTTAACCTAAAAACAAATTTCAACAAAATGAAAAAAATAAATAAATAAACATACAACATCATTGAGTTGCATCTGTCAATGTCAGTCAACAAATCACGCAAATGCGTTTTATAAATTTCTCCAACATGAGCCTACAAGCAATAACCAACCATATATATCATCAATTAACAATTGCAATTCAAAACAAAGAAATGCAATTAATTATAAACAGAAATGCAAAACAAATGAATCATATGCAATTATTATTATTATTATTATTATTATTATTATTATTATTATTATTATTATTATTATTAAATAAATAAAAATAAACCTCCAGGTGTTTCCATGGGGCAGTGTCTGAGATTAGAGTCGCCATCTGCAACACAAACACAAACAAGCGACGATGAGATTATAAAACCTATAAAATTACACGTGTTGATTAATGCAACAGATGGTAGAACGATTTGAATTAACAATTACAACGAAAAGGTACACAAAGATTGTGAATAGCACTGTTTCATGACCTAATTGACCCAATAAAACACAATGTCCGATTAAGTTAAGAAGGTGAAGAGATAGGATGTCTGAGAATTAAATCAGGGATGTGAAGGGATGTCGAGTATCCTGGGAATTGAGGGAAGGTCGATTAGTATAGCCAAGGGTAAGGATGGAATCATTATTATTAGGTGTTAACTATAAAATCATGATAAATTTACTATATTGCCCCTTAAAATGTTTTAATTGTCATCACTATCCCCAAAATACCCTTAAATTTCTTGTTTAAATATGTTGTACATGTTGCTTCTTAGATTGTACGGAATTGAAAATTACTATCTTAGCCGTCACTCCTCCTTAATAAGATAATATAGATATAGATTATGTAGATGTACACATCCCAACATATCTTCACAATAATCAGATCACCACTTCCAAATCACATTCAACACATCTTATACAATGTCTGGTGGACCTCCATCCTTCTCTGCTACATGGAGGCCAGGTTCTAATACGTCCAGCTCAAACAACATCCGCAATAAACCGGTGTCGTTCCAACGGTCCATCGAAGAACAAAACAAAGCTCCATCCGTTTAAGATGTCGATCGCCGCGCCAAAAAGTCTAGCACCGAGACCGTTAAAGAGGCGGGAACCACCACTAAGCCAACATCGGTTGGAGATGCTACTCGAACTCATGTTGGCAACAAATGATTGTGTGTGTTTTCAAATGTTATTGTCATGATCTTCAATAATTAATGAAGTTTTGTTTGGTTGTTTGTTTGTTTAAGGTAGTAATTAAGTATTATTCTCATATGTTGATGCATTTAAAAGTCAAGGAATGAGTTAATCTTCTCCTAAAAGCCGACACGTAAGCGTTAAAAGATGATGTGGCATGGGGGCGTGATGCCACACCTCAGCTTACCATCATTGTTTTTCAAAAAGGTTTTTAAATGCGTTTCTAAATGTGATGCAAAATGATTTTCATCCGATCTTAATTCACACAAAGCTTTTTCAAACGATTTGTTACAACAAAACCTTGTTAATTTACGATTACCACAAAAATAATAAAAATAAAATAATAACTATGTTAAAAAGACTGAAATTTCCATGTCATGGTGTAAGAACGCGTGGGACCATAGGTAAATGTGTATGTAACTGTTGGATAGATATGCTCTTGAAGGTTTACTTGCTAGTGAACACTTATGTGTTTAGCAAGTTCAATCAGATTTGCACAGCGGAATAAGTATGTAAAGTTACACTATCAACAGGAGTTATTACTCCCTCTGGATGTTTGCAAACTAAAGACAAGTTAATGAGAATCTAAGTATTGAATGTGAATGACAATAAATACTCAAATAGATTCTCAGTAAATGAAATGGAAATAACAATAATGAGCTTTGAGGATTTCAGTTTCAATTAAAATCAATGTCTAAAATAGAGGGATGAACCCATCTATTTATAGACTTACAAATGCATGAACCTTGATACAAAAGCAAGTGCAACAAGTTGCAGTCTTGGAACTTGTACAAAAAGATAAAGTAATAATAAACAATTAAACTACTGAAACATAAGGGCGGTGGATAGATTCTATTACAAGTGCTGATGAATGACAAACTACTGATGAGTAGTTTGTCTTCAGTAGTTCTTCAGTGGACTTGTCTGGTTTGACTTCAGAACTTCTAATCTATCTTCTTCAGTACTTGTTGAATCCTTCTTCAGTACTTTTGTCTTCTTTCTTCAGTAGTTCTATACTTAGAATAATTTGCAAAAGTATGAATTAGACTAAGGTTTGCAAAAGTGGTTTCCTCAATCCTTTTTGTCCTAACAATCTCCCCCTAGATTGATGAAGCCAAAACCTTATCTAATTCCTTATTGGTGTTTTCTTCTGTCATTGACTATCTTCCATATTTCCTTGAACATGGAATTCTTCAATTGATTCAGCTGTTCATCAGTGAGAGATCCTTGTTGAGGTTCTAGATGTTGAATTGTAATCAAGTCTTGTGTTGATAGATTTTTCAGTTCATTCATGGATTTGAAGGCCTTGCTTGTAAGATCTCTTCTTGTCACCAATACTGAGTTGGAATCAGTAAAGGACCATCTGATGATCAGCACTTTAGATCTGTCAAAATCTGAAGTATAGGAAACCATGCTGGATCCCTGGGATGCTCTTGAGTGTTGGATGTTCTCTATTTCTGTGACTCTCGGGTGGGATTCATTTCTATTTTCTGTTTGCACCACATCAGGTAATTTAAAAGTAGGTAAATGATGTTCAGTAACTACCTTTGTGTGCAGTTTGTCAGTTATAGTCTTCTGGATTTAATAAGCAAATGTTGAAGGATCTCTAAACTGTGTTATCAGAGGGTTTTTTTTCAATATCAAAGTCTCCTTGTACAACTGTGTTGCCTTCTAGCAACACCATCTTGAAATCAGTCTTTGTATTGTCCTTTGGCTTTCTTTTGGTAGCTGGTCTTTGTTTGACACCAGAAGTTCTAACTACTGAAGTTGATACTTCAGAAGTTTTGTACTTCTGTGGATTTGCAGTCTTGTCATGTAACATCTGCTCCTTATATTTTTGCCAAGATTACAAATGTAGTCCCTATATTATCACATTTACAAATCCAGTCCATGTACTTTTGTTTATTCCCAAATTAATATAAGCTTGAGTTTCTTTTTATCATTACATATTTACTGATGGGTCTACGTTTTAATCAAATACGTATATTGAAACGTTTTTCAAAATTATTATAATTTGACTTTTATAGGATACCAAGTCAGGAGGTTAGTTATGCCAAAAATCATTTTTTTGTATCATATATTTTAACCACAATTAAACAATTACCAATTTCTTTTAACTTTATGACTAATTATATTACCTCAAAAATAAGTTTCATGAGTTTTCTAGTCAACTAATTACTAGTATTACTCACAAAATTGATTATTGTATTTAACACCATTCATTATATTTCTAATTACTCATTCTTTTTCTCAATATCCCAACATGAGTTTCACACACAAACATTCTCACTTCTCTCATCTTGTATCATCTTTTGAGTTCATATCATCATCATCCTCAAGAATTTTGGAGATTTTTGCTTTGGTTTTCATATATTCTTATTTTTATTAATCGAACAAGAAAAACCGTAAGTATTTTCAATCAACTTTCACTATTTTTCCTTTTCATATATATTTCTTTAATAGCATTATATTTATTTGATGATTCATACACTTTAGGGTTTCAATTGCTAGTTAGGGCTTTAGGGTGTTTATGAACAATTTGGGATTTTTGAGTTAAAAGTATAATTAACTTGTAAAATTCATAACTAATTCATATGTTATCTAAAAATCATGTATAATATATTTTAATGTAAATATTTGTGGAAAACCTATTTATTATGTTAGAATACTGATTATGATTTTTGCTACCTGATTTGTATTAGTTTTGTACTTTTATAGAAATTAATTCTTTGTTTAAGTTTTAGACAATAAATATAATATAAAATCATTTTGGTTAAAAAAATTATCTAAAAATTATTTTTGACCATTTTGGTTCATAATACATTATTTTCATTAAAATTCTTCATGTTTTGATTAACTTAAAATTTTTATGTGAATTTATGATAATTGTGCGTTTATATATTCATTAAGTCATTTAAAAATATTTATGAAATATTTAGATCATTTTATGACTTCATAAATCTATTATTGTATAAACTTAAATTATTTATCTTATTTAAAATTTCTTTGACTAACCTAATTAATTGGTTGTATTTAAATTAATAAATACAAATAATTAATGTTTCAAAGTTGTTACATTTTTTTTTGAACAAGTCAAAGTTGTTACATAATTTAACATTTATGTGACTTCCACCATTTACTTTAGTTCATAACGTTCAATTATAAACTTATAATATTATTATTCATATTTATTCCTTAGTTTATATGTTATATTATTTCAAGCAAGTATATATATTTACTTACGTCGCATTTTCAACATATATCGTTATTTACAAGTTAAACCCCAAATTAGACTAGACATCCTAAGTGCCTTAGACTAGAAACCCTAAACTTACTTTAAGTCCAAACACTTATACATATACCATACTTTTAGGTTGAGACTTCGGGATTCGTCAATTCACGCTCACGACGATTTAGTGACATAACTATTTAGTGAATGTGAGTATATCTTTCCCCTTTTTACTGTTTTACTATTTTGGGGTGACTCATGTACCTATTATCAAGTTTCTATTTCTTGTTACTAAAAAAGCAATTCTTATGTGTGTTTGCTTGTGTCATTTCGTGTATCTATGACTTGTCAAATCATTAACCGTTGCGGCCTGACATTTCAATGAATAGTACTATGGTATATACCATTGTGACTCTGTTGAGAGTCCTCGTCATTGCTATGTATTGCATTACTACTAGCGCATACTATATATATCTGCTTTCTTTTCATAGGGTTGATTTGACCCGGATACCACTTATTACATTTTGCAAAATAACACATGAATTGCTAAATTTTCCTTACTATATGTATCAAACGGGTATGCTCACCAATACATTTTGTATTGACCAAATCATTTTCGTACATGTTTCAGGTTCTTATGAGATTACTTCCAAGCGTTTGGAACTTAGACTTAGATTGAGATTTTTGTATCTTAGTTTAGATTGCTAGTCGTAATTGTTGTATTTCTTTCAATGTAATAAATTATTAAATTCAATGTATTCAAATTTACATTTCTAGTCCATGAGCTATTGAACAATCATCACTACGTGACACCTCGATGTTTCCGCCATCGGTTGGGGTGTTACAGATTGGTATCAGAGCCATGGTTATAGGGAATTAGGTTATTAGAATGCCTTTTAGCGTAGTCTATAACTATGATTAGATTCACGAGTCCTCTCGTGTATATTTCTCTTTATTCTTATATTTTCTTCCAAGATATTTTCGCTATGATTCTTTCTCGTTATTCTTTCAATATTTTGCTTGGCGAAGAAGACACCCGTATTTCACAAACGAAACGATATCACCAAGTTAGGAGTGACATCCATACCTTGGTGATTAGTTTCACTCCTCTATATGTTATTTATCTTAGGAATATATCTTTGAGATAGGAGTGACATCCACACCTCAAAGATTATTTCTTTCAAAAAGTAACTTAACCACTAAGCTAGGAGTGATATCCTTAACTTAGTGATTGGTTTCATTCCACAATCGTTTTCAATTTTGAAATACATCTTTGAGTTAGGAGTGAAATCCAAATCTCAAGGATCTATTTTTGCATCTCGTTTTTAATCTCGCTAAAGTTTTGGAATTCACTAGTGATGGGGCACGTGCAATCTGGAAGGGTGAGCGCCTGTATCCTGAGTTTTCTGTCTAGGCCTGGTATTTCGTATAAATCCCAATCAGACGAGGGACCCGTATACCTACCTGGGAACTCTTGGGATGCGCATTCACATATAGGCTAAAATATGCCCCCACAAGTCACTAGGAAATTTCAAATACTTGAGTTGGTCAAAGTTTCCTATGGAAACAATTCCAATGTTTAATATCATTGATATTTATGTTTGTTTATCATTTGAAGATTCCATTTAATCACTTGATGTTTCATATGCCATTATTCATTGATCATTCGCTTTTGAATCCCTTATCATCATTACTAAAACTTTTGTTCGATATATTGTCGCATTAAAGCTTACACTATTTCACTATGCTCATGATTTTTACACTATAAGGTATTACTCGTTTTGCGTTAAAACATTTTTACCCACGACTTAAGTTTTAAACTCTGTGTTTAACTTTGATCACATCCTGATTTTAGGAATGTTACGTCATCATACAGATAAAAATGAACATGGTTTTTCCAAACTTATTATTTCAACCTGTTTTATACCTTCATGTTTACAAACTTACTTGATCGAAGTCACAGTATATCCTCCTATACCTAATACTAATATTGCTGCACCCAGTCTCCTAAGCCATAGCCAACTACCATTAGTTAGAACTTCTTAGTCAGACTAAACTCATACATAAATGCCTACCTACACGATACGCACTAGTACACTACTCTCTAAAACGATTAATTTGACAACTTATTCTATAAGTCTTTTCACAAAGCCTATTCGCCAAATTAGAACACACTTTTCATACACCTTGTGCCTTGAAACAAATAACCCGCTATGAGGCCAAAGAGATGCTTTAACGATCCTGCAAATAAATGATCTTTCAATGTATAAATTTCGTAAAAGTTTGAAAATTTAAAAGGTTTCAAGTTTACCCAGTCTTAACGGGTAACACTTCGATTTTCTCAACATTTCATAACAATTAAAAATTTCCGACTTTTCAACCCACAAGTTAAAGAAATGTTTAAATACAGAAAATTTTATTTTCCAAAATTCGTCAAGACATCTGGGATCATTCACAACCTTCACATCATTTTAAATCTTGATCTTTCGAAACACATTAGATTTACACACACTTCATGAAATGGTTTCATCTTGCATTTTATAAACTTGCATTGCATATTTTACAAATCAAATGTAAATCTGCATGTTTTCATATAACGTATCCAATATATGTTTTCGAAAGGAATTTGCAACTAATAATATACCTTATAACACTTTTCAAACTCGACTTCTCGTAAACACATGAAAATGTGTACCTACGAAATCTTTTCAAGTGAACATGTTTTGAACTTAAAACATTCTTCGGTTTCCAAAAAGTTGTCCTCATACCAGTAGACTATACGTCTGTTCTGCGCACTTTCATTTACAGTAAATTTCATTATTTTTTTACACCATTCTATTTATAGTTACGTTCGTACATTATCTTATTATTTTTGTATTATTTTTTTGTTGGTAGCTATTTTCACGCGTTATTCGCAACTATTCTCGCACTAGTTATTAGTAGTTATTCTTACAACACTAGTTTTGAGCATTTGTTTAACTCGTTTACTTTCATTTTGTGCAAATTGTGTGATTTACTCGATTTACGTTATGTTATTCTTTCAATCGAAATTTTATGCTATACTTATATACTTACAAGAACACATATTTGGTATGCATATTTTTTTTTGTTGTGAGCAAAACCCTGTTATACTTTACATTATTTTGTTCATCATCATGTCCAACGAACATACTAATTGATAGCTCGTATGAGATCTAAGCCAGTTCCCACGTACGACTTGGATTAGAGTATTTCTTTAATCCGAGGGGAACGGTGTAAATCTCGGAGTTTATCAATATTGGTGTTTAGAGCCCAACGATGTGAACAGAAATTTACCGGTTGAAGGTGAACCCGAAAGGGAAGAACCTCTAACCATGTCTATTACTTACATGTTACTCTCATTACGGTTAAAGGGTAAACCCGAAAGGGAAGGACCTTTAACCATGTCATTGTTTCATTGCAGTATCAATTACTTAGCATATCCTGATTGCACGCATTTGTTTCTAGTATTACTTAGGATAAGGTTATGGAAAAGCATAACACCCTAGTGTAAGGTAAATCGATGATTACGGTCCGGAACGCAATCATGGGTTTACAGGTACATAAGGGTGGTGTGTAATTCTATTTAGGCTATTGGTAGACAATCAGTACGATTCCAAAGTATCGGGAGTGTGGTGGGTCAGCTGCGGTACACCTTATATATAAGCATAAACGATACTGCGGGAGCGGATTAGGAGTCTGACCAAGAACCTACCCATTACTTTATAGTTACCTCTTCATTAGATCTTTGACTAACGGCCATCATTTTCGATAAGAACATTTTACATAAGCTTCAATTAGTTTTGTTGGAGCCTTCCTTCTTGACCACCTCTATAGAAAACCTTAAACTTTGTATACTCTTACACTCTCTGTTAGTCGAAATCCTGTTGCATGTCCTTAATAAAGTTCGGTCATAAACCTTTCTAAAGTAGGGGAGACTATTTCATTAGTACCTCTGCCCCTCACCAGTTACATACTTTTTCAAACACTTTCTGATTGTAAACTCTCAACTTCCTAACCTCGGGTCAACTGTCAAAAATTTTGAAACTTTTACTTTAGATATTAAACAACTACTATAAATCCGGTCAAAACATGACTATACAAATTATTTTTTTTTACTTGACTTTTTACAACTCCTTTCGTTTCATAGGAACCTCCACTTGAAAGAAATTTCGAGACGAAATTTTCTAAAGTAGGGGAGACTGTAACATCCGCTCCTTATATTTTTGCCAAGATTACAAATGTAGTCCCTATATTATCACATTTACAAATCCAGTCCATGTACTTTTGTTTATTCTCAAATTAATATAAGCTTGAGTTTCTTTTTATCATTACATATTTACTGATGGGTCTACGTTTTAATCAAATACGTATATTGAAACGTTTTTCAAAATTATTATAATTTGACTTTTATAGGATACCAAGTCAGGAGGTTAGTTATGCCAAAAATCATTTTTTTGTATCATATATTTTAACCACAATTAAACAATTACCAATTTCTTTTAACTTTATGACTAATTATATTACCTCAAAAATAAGTTTCATGAGTTTTCTAGTCAACTAATTACTAGTATTACTCACAAAATTGATTATTGTATTTAACACCATTCATTATATTTCTAATTACTCATTCTTTTTCTCAATATCCCAACATGAGTTTCACACACAAACATTCTCACTTCTCTCATCTTGTATCATCTTTTGAGTTCATATCATCATCATCATCATCCTCAAGAATTTTGGAGATTTTTGCTTTGGTTTTCATATATTCTTATTTTTATTAATCGAACAAGAAAAACCGTAAGTATTTTCAATCAACTTTCACTATTTTTCCTTTTCATATATATTTCTTTAATAGCATTATATTTATTTGATGATTCATACACTTTAGGGTTTCAATTGCTAGTTAGGGCTTTAGGGTGTTTATGAACAATTTGGGATTTTTGAGTTAAAAGTATAATTAACTTGTAAAATTCATAACTAATTCATATGTTATCTAAAAATCATGTATAATGTATTTTAATGTAAATATTTGTGGAAAACCTATTTATTATGTTAGAATACTGATTATGATTTTTGCTACCTGATTTGTATTAGTTTTGTACTTTTATAGAAATTAATTCTTTGTTTAAGTTTTAGACAATAAATATAATATAAAATCATTTTGGTTAAAAAAATTATCTAAAAATTATTTTTGACCATTTTGGTTCATAATACATTATTTTCATTAAATTTCTTCATGTTTTGATTAACTTAAAATTTTTATGTGAATTTATGATAATTGTGCGTTTATATATTCATTAAGTCATTTAAAAATATTTATGAAATATTTAGATCATTTTATGACTTCATAAATCTATTATTGTATAAACTTAAATTATTTATCTTATTTAAAATTTCTTTGACTAACCTAATTAATTGGTTGTATTTAAATTAATAAATACAAATAATTAATGTTTCAAAGTTGTTACATTTTTTTTTGAACAAGTCAAAGTTGTTACATAATTTAACATTTATGTGACTTCCACCATTTACTTTAGTTCATAACTTTCAATTATAAACTTATAATATTATTATTCATATTTATTCCTTAGTTTATATGTTATATTATTTCAAGCAAGTATATATATTTACTTACGTCGCATTTTCAACATATATCGTTATTTACAAGTTAAACCCCAAATTAGACTAGACATCCTAAGTGCCTTAGACTAGAAACCCTAAACTTACTTTAAGTCCAAACACTTATACATATACCATACTTTTAGGTTGAGACTTCGGGATTCGTCAATTCACGCTCACGACGATTTAGTGACATAACTATTTAGTGAATGTGAGTATATCTTTCCCCTTTTTACTGTTTTACTATTTTGGGGTGACTCATGTACCTATTATCAAGTTTCTATTTCTTGTTACTAAAAAAGCAATTCTTATGTGTGTTTGCTTGTGTCATTTCGTGTATCTATGACTTGTCAAATCATTAACCGTTGCGGCCTGACATTTCAATGAATAGTACTATGGTATATACCATTGTGACTCTGTTGAGAGTCCTCGTCATTGCTATGTATTGCATTACTACTAGCGCATACTATATATATCTGCTTTCTTTTCATAGGGTTGATTTGACCCGGATACCACTTATTACATTTTGCAAAATAACACATGAATTGCTAAATTTTCCTTACTATATGTATCAAACGGGTATGCTCACCAATACATTTTGTATTGACCAAATCATTTTCGTACATGTTTCAGGTTCTTATGAGATTGCTAGTCGTAATTGTTGTATTTCTTTCAATGTAATAAATTATTAAATTCAATGTATTCAAATTTACATTTCTAGTCCATGAGCTATTGAACAATCGTCACTACGTGACACCTCGATGTTTCCACCATCGGTTGGGGTGTTACATGTCAGCCTTGTATCTTTTGTATGTGTCCAGTAGTTTGTCTTCTCTCCACTTTGACACTGAGGCTTTTGAACCATAGTCATTGGCTACCAGTTCGTCAATTATCTTTGCTCTCTTAGCTTTTCTATCCTTCTCTGTTGCAGTCTTGTCAGCAACAAGTTGAGCTCTTCTTGTTAGCTCATCCATTGAGAGCCCTTTGAGTGAATAGGCTTTTGTTTTGCTGTTCTTTGTTATAAAAGACACTAGTTGTTGTCTTTTGTCTTCTTCAGCAACTTTTACTGTTTCAGCTTGTCTATTCAACTCTACTTCATAAGTTTGAAGCTTTTCATTTAAGCTCAAGTCTTCCCTTTCTTCCAGGTTGTTCCAGATCTCTTTTTCCTTAGCCTTGATTTGGGCTGCAAGTAAGCTTTTCTCTAGTAATTCTTTGGACATTGAAATTGGTGAAGGGCTCAGCACAGTCATTTGAGTTGTTGTAGGCCTTGGAATAGGAGTTGGTTGTTGTTCAGTTGGTTTGGAAGGCTCTTCAGTTGTTTGTAAGATGGAAGTGTTAACTGCTGAAGTGTTGATAGAAGTATCAACTACTGAAGGATTGTCTTCAGTACTTTCAGAGTCTTCAGCAGTTTCTTCATTATGGCCTTGGGAAGTTTCAGCTTCAACTTCAGTTTTAGAAACATGCCTTTGTTGATCTTCTTTTTGTTTCTTGGCTTTTTCTAGCAGTTGTTGTTGTTGTAGAGCCACTCTTGCCTTTATCCTGGTTTCCAGTGACTCCTTTGGTTCCTTAATCTTCTCCCCCTTTTTGGCTTCATCCACTTTTGGAAGCCTGCCAGGTTGAGAAGTTCTACCAGAGAGTTCAGCAAGCTATCTTGAGTTGTTGTCAATCTTGTTGGACAGCTCACCAAGTTTCTTGTTAATCACCTCAAATTGAGTTGAGGTTTTCAACTCCCAAGCAGTTGTGAAAGATTTGAGGTGATTGGCAATGAGGGTGTTTATCATCTGGTATAGGGGACCATCTGGGCTGCATAGTTCGTTCAAATCTATGCTTGAAGACCCAGGGAATTGGGTAGGCATTTTTAGTGAGGGGTGTGTTTTTGGGTGATCTTCAGGATGTACTGAAGATGCCACTTTAGGGGAATCAGGGATCAAGTGGACTTTAACCTGATCTGGTGTGACCAGCTCTTTAAGCTTAGAGACACCAGGTGCAGGACCTTCACTAGCAGCCGTCAATTCATGTTTAGTGGAGTGTGAATCATCATCCAAATCAATGGAATCATCTGAATCCCTGATAATATCCTCAATGAGGACAGTATCAGTTATATCATGAGCTGGGCCTAACCCGAGTTCACAGGTTTTAAGGCAAATAAACATATTTCCTTGTTCAAAAACGCATGATCTAGTACCGACTAAACTGAGAACCAAGTAGACTCGTGAGGTCCTACAAGCATGATCGCATCCTAAGGCTCTTAATCAAACCACGACTTTTTTTTCCTAAACCTGACCTCCCAGAGGAACTTTTAACAGAATATGCTCTCTCATAAGACCTAGTCCCACTGGTCAGGGAGGGGGCGTCAACCCAATAAATCTACTAACATAATCCACGGTTCTAAGCCAAGAGCTAATGATTAAGAAATGCGGGGAAGTATCCTCCCGAAGGGATAGACGGGCGTCCCACGCCTCACGTCGTGCACCTACCAAAGGTCATCAAATATTCTACAAAGTACTAGTCTACCCATCATACAAGCATGTTAATCCCCCGATTATAAAATGTTCAAAAACATTTTAAAAGAAAAAGGGTCGTGAAACTCACCTCAAGCGTAGCAATCAAGCAATTCCCTAGTCTAAACCACAATCCTTTACTAACACTACCCTATAATCCATAAGGCTATTTTAGCAACAATTCTAAGTCTGTCCGAGTAAATTACCAAACTTCCCTCGACTTAATGCCTCCATTCGACCCGAGTCTATTCGTTTATTATATAGATGGATATAAATATTTTTATATATTTTTTTAATATTAAGCGTCTCGCATACGTGAAGCTCTCGCCTCGCGCTTTAAGCTCCACGCTTCGGATTTTGGAACCAAAACGTCTCGAAGCGCCTCGCCGTTTTTTAAACCAAGGGGGTTGCTGGACCACCCATGGCACGTGTTGTCCTTTGGTTGACGCAGAGAATGTTCAGCGCCTGACCAGATCTTCTTCGTTCTTGATCCTCCATACATCCCCGTACTAAAGGTTGATGCTATCAGAATATTCCGTGCGTGGGTTCATGCGCGTAGATTCCTTTGTAATGATGACGTCACTTAGTTGATGTGATCCTGCACATTGGCATGTTACACGCGCAAGTTTAGCTTCGCGGACATCAGGGGATTGATGTCCTTACCAGTCTGAAGTTGCTTTCCACGGATTCCTTGTAGTTGGTGCATCTTATGGGATAGGGTTGCTATCCGCGCCGGGATTAGGCACCCTATCTCTTCACAGGTACAATCTAGTTAATACATTTAAAATTTTTGAATTTATGTTAATAATAGTAACAGTTCAAACGGTTTCAAACCAAGCCCGTTTCATTTTTGGTAGGGCTGGCAATGGGTAACCTGTATAAGACACGATTAGACATGTTAACTGAAAAGTACACTATACCATTTTTTACTTTTTTTAAAATAATTAAAATTAAGAGGCAAAAATCAATCATTTCTCTTTTTTGGTACATAAAACGTATAACTGTGTTATAAACATGGGATATAAAGTAGTTAAATGAGTCATATTCATGTTTAGAACTTGTGTTGTTCGCGTCGTCAGATACCTGTTAAACCTGTTAAGACACGATTTGCCAGGCCTAATTTTTGGTTTGAATTCGGGTTATAACCCTGTTTGGTTTCCTATATATAATTTACAGTTTCATTTTAAATCATGCTGCAACACAAGTTACATGAGAAACTTTTGTTAAAAACTGGGGAAGTCCAAAAAGCTAAAGATTCAAGTGCTTAAATGGATGTCCAGTCAAATTAGTTTTTAAAACTTTAAATGCCTCTTTTACATAAATTCTGCTTAATTTTAAAATGATAACAACTAATTGACCAAAACCTATTTTATCATTAGTTTTTAGTTACCTTGCTTAGAACCGAAACAGTTGATCTGATTTTGGAACCACAGAAAGTCATGATGATCACAAAATAGGATGCGACTACCATGTTATGTACAAAAAAGTTAAAACATGTTTATGCATCCAAACCCAACCCGCATGCTTTGGTTGGTTACGTGATGTTGTGAAATCCAATATTGAGATCTGACGATATGGAAATGAGGAGAGGCAAAGAGTGGTGCCAAGCAGCTTTGAAGACACGTTTTTGGTGAGCTTTAATGGACTGTGAGGGTTGGCTACCATTGTATCTGATGTCAAAAATGTGGATCATTGGATCTGCAGAACCAGATGTAAGATACAAACCATCAGGGGACCAAGCTTGATTTATCAACGCCGATTGCGATGTGCTGCTTTCTTGATTCCAGCCAAATTCATGAACTTGTGACACCTTCAGCCTCATGTCAAACAGTCGTAGCTGCTTTTGTGGAGCACTGTTTGCAAAAAAAAAAAAAGTAACAAATTATTGGTATTTAATATAACCATTAAAATGTAACCAGGTTTCATATTAATTTTAAACATTTATAAGAGTAGCCTACCCGGTCTGAACCATAAAGAGATTCAAGTCGCGAGGATTTGGTACAACACTCATGCACTTGCTTTCTATCCGATGCGTGTACTCTGCCATCTCAGACTGTAAATCGAACCCGATGATCTTCTTGTCAGCGCCAACAGAAATCACCATACGTTTTTTCTGCATACCAGATACTCCCATCACAGCGGAAGAATGCAAACTTGCGTGCAGCACTTGTGGTTTCCAGGAGTTTTGTTTTCCAGTCCAAAGAACTACAGCATGATCATTTCCACAAGTACCGAAACAATTGTCACCCCATGGCATGAACATTACATTGTTGATCACACCCTTGACATGAGGTTTATCTTCCAAGAAAACCGCCTGTTGGCATCAACATTATAACCTACTCAACGCTTGCATGAAATCTATCTAGACAGAACCAATGGAGTGTAAACAATTAAAGATAAAAGCTAAATGCTTTAGTTACCTCTTCTCCTTTATTATTCAGGTTTAAGATTGCTAGCTGAGAGTCCCCACAATCGGCGTTGTGCACAGATACCAGGCTGCCTCCATTTGGATGCCACGCAATATCTTCCGGCCATCTCCTTTGTTTAGGGGATACAGCATTGATAGAACTAACAAGAGTTGCATGTGATCTGATCAATCCATATTACCAACTAATAAGTGATTAATGAAAAAATATATGGTTCTAAACAGTGCTGTAAAAGGCGCTAGGCGCTCGGTGAGGTCCAGCCTCGGGACTAGTCGGGACTAGGCGAAAATTAGGCGGAATTAGGCGTTTTGGTATTTTATACGTATTATATATATATATATATATACACACACAAATTTAGGGGTTTTTTGAAAATATGTTAAGATATATACACATAATACTTAGATATATACACATAATACTAAGAAATACCGAGAAATACTTAGAAATTTAATAAAAAAATAAAAAAAATAAAAAATAACACCGCCTAGGCCCGCCTAGGCTCCGCCTAACTGCCAAATCGCCCATGAATCCGCCTAGGGCATAATTCCTAGTTTTTCTTCAGCCTAGCGCCTAGGGCGTCTTTTACAACACTGGTTCCAAAAGGTAAATCTTAAAGGTTTTTCTCTATTAATTAGTTACCACTGTTAAATAGATTGAATATATATAATGTGTGTGTGTGTGTGGCTGTGTCTAGGGCTGCAAACGAACTGAACGAACACGAACAAAGCCTTGTTCCTGTTCGTTTGTTAAGAAAATTATGTGTTCACGAACAGCTCATGAACACTTACACTTACTGAACGAGATTTTCTGTTCGTGTTCGTTTGTTAAAAAAAACACTTATGTTCGTGTTCTTTTGTTAATTTTGTTCATGAACGCACACGAACACAAACGGACATTAATGAACACAAACAAGTGTTCATGAACACAAAGAAATGTTAATGAATGGAACCAAACACAAACGGACACATATTAACTTTTGAATAACATTGAATTCACATACATTAAGATAAATAAAAATAAAAGAATACAAAAAAGTATAAAAATTAATAACCTTACTAAACTATCGAACATAAACGAAGATAAACGAACACGTTACCAAACGTTCACGAACATAAACGAACGAACGCAACCTCTGTTCATGTTCGTTTTTTTAATTAAACGAACGGAATTTTTTGTTCGTGTTCGTTCATTTATTAAACGAACGAGCACAAACAAACTTCCCACCGAACGGTTCATGAAGCGTTCGCTGAAAGTTCAGTTTGTTTGCAACCCTAGCTGTGTCCTAATCTACTCAATGGATTGTGTTTTAATTCTTCCACCCATTACTAGGCATGCTTTTTTAGCCATATGAATCAATTTTCAGATATAATTACGGCAACTTCATCTCCATAAGAAGACACAATACTTTGATTTTCCAAAATATGACCGAGTCGGTCAAAGAAGCATTAACTACAAGGCAATAAGAATTGACTTTTTTTTTAATACAAACTAGCTATCTAAGCATGTGAGATCTCAACTCAAACATGTGTAATTTAGTGATTCAAACTCCTCGTGTATTAACCACATAAATAATATATGTGTAATCCGTGACATTTATAAAGTGTGTGTATCATAGCATACCCTGTATCCTGAATTTGCCAGACATTTACAATACCATCCAAAGCACTGCAAAAAAAAGTAAGATCCAAATGAATGAATGAAAAAAAGGCGTAGTATGAAAACCAAACCCTAGAGCACCTGGTGACAAACTGTTGATGATTTGTGGGACACAGAACAAGACATCTGAGCTTCCTCTTATGTTGACTATTGAGCATTGTGGTGGGCGGTTCACAATTTATGTTACAAGGAGAGGAAGAGCTACAGACCATCTCAATCAAACTCACATCATCCCTCTCTGTAACATTAATTAAACACAAAATTATACTATATTAATTAATCCTCCAAATAATAATAATAATAATAATAATAATAATAATAATAATAAATATACAATGAAATGAAATGAAATGCAAGTGTTACTACCAGTTTTCCTAATTTTCTTCTTAACAGGAGGAAATGGAGTAATATGAGGGATGATAAGCAGTGGTTTCCGCTTCTTCGTTTTAATAACCTTACAATCTTCTTCATCTTCTTGGTAATGTGGTTTGTGGTTGGTCGTTTTAAAAACTTCTTCGATTGCTAAAGCACCACTTGTGGAACTTGAACTTCGAATGCGGGCCAACTTATTTCGAGTCTCCTCCAACTTCTTCTCAGATTTATCAAGCTACATAGAAGAAAAGAGAGAGAATAAATAGTAACAGAAATAAAGCATACTATTATTATTATTATTGTAATTAACAAGGGAGGGAACCTTGGACTTGTAATAAGCGATGCGTGTTTGGAGATGGTCCAATAGAGCCACCAGACTCTCTTCGCCGTCATCGTCAACATTGTTGTTAGCCGTCATCGCTTCCTCTATTAACTAACGGGAGGAGGATGATGATGATTCTGGAATTTCCTAACTTTTCACATCCCCCAATTTTTTTTTTTATCATCACACCCCTATAATGTATAATGGACAGGGAAATAGGGACTTTTGGTTTTCAACAACAAACCGCCTAACAATTTATCAACTTTTAAAATTTAATTTTATTTTTTTTAAAGGTAAATTATATATATACATTAAAAAGCATGGTCGGTGGTGACCATGCTTTTTAACTAATGACCCCTCAACTTTTATCAAACATCAAGTTTTACCCTTTAAGTTTCACTGACAAAAAGACGAAAATGCCCCTTCTTTCAAATAAATGAGGTCGAGACAGACGGGACTGCATCGAGCCTTCTTCTTCAGGCTCGCCTTAAGAAGAAAAAAAAAATCGGGTAGGTAGTGATGACAGCGACGGGACGACGACTCGAGCTGCGGCGACCAATTCGTAAATTATGTTTTTTTTTACCATAAATGCATGGATCTGGACTGTGGAAGAAGATCGAGAACGAGTGTTTGGATGGTCGATTACAGTGACGATTAGATGGTGGCGTTCATGTGTCCGGTGTTGTGTCTTGGTTGGCTGCAAAAGAAATAAATAGCTGTCGTGGGTGAAGCAGAGGGAGAAGAGAGGGGGAGAGAGCATCTATGTTTGGATGTATGCAAGCATGTGTAAAAGGGAGGGTGTGGGATAGAAAAACCAGGGTCATCATTTTTATTGTTTGTTTTAGAGAGAAATGAGAATTTAAACTAAAATACTGAAATGAAATGAGGTGAAAATGAGTGTCATGTATATTTATATCATTATCATTTTATTAATTACTTTCATATTTTTGTTTCATATTAACGTTTTGAACTACATTTAGTTTGAAACGAGTCTGGTAAATTAAACGTTAAAGGGAGGTCATGGGTTCAAGTCCCACAAGAAGAATAAATTTGCCGTTCAAAAAAAAAAAAAATTAAACGTTATCTATACTACTATATAATAGGTTCTAGAGAGATATAACTGGAATTTCACATCAATTTAACAAACTTCATTTAATAAACTCTATTTAATACATTCAGTTAATAAACTCCACTTAATTAATCCTATTTAATAAAGTTCAAATGTAATATGGACATCATTTTTTTTTATATTGCTAACTATTTTTATTTACAAGTTGTGGGAGATATATTAGACTAATGATTAGAACATTGCCTTTTGCTCAAGTTGGGGACTGAATCTCCTTAGCATGTCTATTGGTTCGCATAATAAGTAGAGGTTCGTTTGACCATTGATTAAACCAGTGAGTCGATTAAATGATTGACAACTCTAATAAGAAGGTGTAAACACCTTATTTGGGAACAAACATACAGAGAACATGCAACAATCTGCACAGCAGCAACTGCCATGTTGCTAATTTCACCTACATATGTAGCTATGCATATTTTTAAATAAACATGATAGGATGCTATAAATTACTTTTGAATATATATTGTAAACATAACAACATTAGTTTGTATAACGTTACACCAAACACGTAAAGGACAAATTTTTATTTGGGTACAAATTTGAAGATGTAACGCTGTAGAGTTGTATTTAGCACATTCACCATTCTATGAAATTAATCATTGTTGTTGTATTGTGTCCCCGCCGCAATGCGCGGGAACCCCTCTAGTGATTTCATGTAAGGCGTCGCCACAACACACGACGGGTAAATTAAGTAGTATATACTAAAATCTAAATGTCGATATCATATGCCACCGACAAAAAGACAAACAAAAAAAGACATAAGCAACCCTGAAACTTTCGAAATTGACATTTAATCCCTTATACTTTCTAAAAAACTTTATAAAATGTCATTTTCATCCATTTGAATTCTAACATTTCAAATTTACCCATCGTCTTTTCATTGTTTACGTTAAAGGAAAAACTATTTCTCACGTAGTTATTGTTATGTACGTGGAGGTATAAATTCACGTTTCACATCATTTTTTTGAAAACGAATCGGGTCAAATATAATGTGTTTTCATACTTATTTTTATGTACCTTTTTAGTTGGTTTTTGTTTCACTATACGTGTTGGTGTAAATTCATATTTCGACGTAAACAACAAAAATTCACGCTTTGACGTAAACAATCTAAATTCACGTTTTGACATAAGGTTTTTTCGGAAACGAGTCCGGTAAAATATAGTACGTTTTCATGCTTATTTTTACGTGCAATTTCGGTTGGTCTACGTTTCTGACATAGATTGGGTTCGGATATGAGTCATCTCAAATATAAAAATGTTTCATTCGACGGTATAAATTCGTGTTATCTACGTTTCTGACATAAACTATGCTCGGAAACGAGTCGGCTCAAATATAAAACATTTTTATTTGACGGTATAAATTCGAGTTACCTACGTATTTGACTTAAACTGTGTTCGGAAACAAGTCGACTCAAATAAAAAATGTTTTCATTCGACGATATAAAATCGAGTTCCTGTACGTTTCATATGGTTAACGAATCACATGACGTGCCGCCACCAATAGACAACTAAGGCGTCGCCGCCGCAACGTGCGGCTTACGGAAACCATCTAGTTCATTAAACAAAAACCAACGCCGCCTCTCTTCAAGACGCGCACAACCAAATATTACATCATGTCAAATTTACGCCACTTTTCCTAATCTATACATCCATCCTTATACCTACACCTAAACAAAACAAAAGGAAACTCAAGGTTTTTACATCCACAACCACTTCTGGCATTTGAATCTTTTTATTATGCGGTCGTTCCTCTCTTTCCAAATGCGCCACATAGCAACATTAACAATACCCTGAAAAGCAATCCTCTTCACACCATCCAAACCAACCTAATCATACATAGTAACTACATCCTTTAGTGAAAAAGTGATATAATTCGGGACCCTACACCAACTAGCCATAGTCGCCCACACCCCCGCTGAAAAAACGCATCCTGAAAACAAATGCTCCGCGCTTTCCCGCTGAAGTCTAGAACATAAAAAAAAACTTACACTGAAACATAAAAAAACAAACCGAAACATAAAAAAAAAAGAAGCCGAAGCCTAGAACATTTTAAAACAACCGAAAGCTTAAAATCATCTACCAATCGACACGAAAAAACGCAACAATTGCCATGAGAGAAGATAGATGACGGCGAATCCTGCCCTGTGAGCAGCACGATAGTCTTGTTGTGTGAGTTGGATTGCCGCTCGTTCGGTAAGACGAGGGTTCGCCTCCATTGTGTGACATCCGGCTTTTTAGGACATTGTCCGTACCAGTGGCGGATTCATAGCATGAGTACGGTGGGCCGGTGCCCACCGTCTGCCAAAGGCGATTTCATGCTTTCTACCATGAAGCACCCACCGGAATCCGTCGAGATAAATATTGCAGGAAGTTGTTGGTGCAAAATTAGAACATTTGTTTCTCAAAAATCAGAAAAGCCCCATCCTAAGATTGAAAAACTGATGTATATTAGGAGAGAAAGGGCAACAAAGAAAAGTAATGAAGGAAAGATGATGGTTTTCTAAGGGGGACGGGGCGCCACCCGAATTGGCCACGGGTACCAACTACCAGCACGGTATCACCGCCGCCATACACGCTGGTAGTGGTCCCGTGGACCGTTTTGTTGATGCTGTTTACCGTCTGGTACCGTTGATTTCTTTTATTTTTGATTTTTTATATATACCTTTTTTTGTAATTTCTTTTATTTTTACCATTTGTTTTATGTATATCTCTACCTTTTTTTTAAACGGTTTGTTTAATAGGAACATTAAAGATAAATAAACATAAAAAACTAAAATTCATAACTATTAAACATAAAAAACTAAAAATAAAATACATTAAAAGAAATAAAAAAACCTAGAGTTGGCGCAACAGTTGCCATGCCTCGACACGGTCAAAGCTGCTGTCGTATCGAGTCGCATACTCCACATGCGTGAGCTCGATAGCCAACTCCGGGTCAATGCCCGGATCCTCCCTCAACGTGTTCTGGTACATGCTGGTCCACCGATCACACTTATTGGTGAGATCGGTCCACTTCCGCTGCAGGCTGACGGTTGTGCGGTCATTGGTGCCAACTTGGCGTTTGAAATCGGCAGTACACGTACCCAAAAAACCTGTGAACGATGTTGTTGAAGTGTCGGGTCGTTCGAGGCGTCTTGGTCGATGTATCGGTGGGTATGTTTTACGTGGCACCAGTGTGATGAGCCGGTCGTCACGGTTCATACAAAGCCTAAATAACCTAAATAGATAGGGTAAGTAGGGTATCAATCCAAGGAGCGTGTGGTTAGTGAGTATTTCCTAGTTAACTTTGAATTTGTTGTTTTATGAAGATGCTAATTTATGAATTTGGTATTTAGAAATTGGTTGAAGAGTTTGTTGATTAATATGAAACTTAAAATGACTTTGTAAGAAATAATTAACAATACTTGTAAACAATAAGATAAAGATGATTACACTAAGGATTGGGCAATTGAACACTAGGGCTTTCAACAATTGGGCATAATTGGATAAACAAAGATAATGCAATTGGTACTAACGGGTTGATTGTTCAATAAACTTAGGTATAAAGTTTCATCAACATTCACAATGGACTAAACTATACTTTATCATTTAGAACATACAATCCTATGGTAGTGTTGATGCAAGGAACCATGTTCATAACATTTAGAAATTGGCACAAGATCAATTAACTAAAAATGAGTTCAACATAAGGTTAATCACTAATCAACACAAGTAATTCAAGTACATAAAAACATTGATCAAAAGTTTAAACAATACCCAAATGTTTAAGCCCTAGGTATCAAGAACTTACATCCCTAGTGTAATATGTTTTTAGCCAAGCATGGCTATGGTGTTCATCATCTTCAAAAGAGGTTCTTCAATCTTCAAAGAATTGTTACTAAGCTTGGAGAATGTTGTGTGATTTTTTTGTCTTCCATGGTGTTGATTTTTTATAATCAAGATAGAGATCAAAACAGCCAAAAAACCAGTCTTGGGTCATAAATTCGCCATAAACATTGATCCCACCAGTTTTGACTTGAAAAAGGAAAGTTTTTGACCAAGTTGACTTTTGGCGTAGGATACGCCACTTTTGGCGTATCCTACGCCAACCCAGTTTTGCCTTAGCTATTCTCTGCTGGCCTACGCCAGCCTTGGTGCCCTTGCATACGTCAATGGCGTAGGGTACGCCACTTTTGGCGTATCCTACGCCGACTCTCCTCGGGCGTCCGTTTTTGATTTTTCAGCTCACGTATGCTTTTGTTTCTCGCCCGGGCAATTCCAAAACGTCATTTTTGCTTCCTTTTTGTTGTCAAATCCTGAAACAACATAGCAAATCAAAGCAACACCATTTGACACTAAACACTCCTTAAAATTCATTTTATGGGTGTTTTTATACACATCCTTTAATCAACCCATCACATCCCCACACTTGTCTTTTGCTTGCCCTCAAGCAAATAAAAAACCATGCTCAATCAACAATTTAACTAATTTCCAACCATTTTATCGATTCTCAAAAACGGCCCCCAGTCATACCCTAATTCACAAGACTTACGCCTGTCAGTAGATTTACATTCCAAGGTTTTTATATGTTTGTTAAAAACAAATGCCTAGCTAAATCCAACTAGCTTCGATTTCACACTTTTGCACACCCCTCACAATGGTTCACTCCACTCGGTTTACTATCTCGGCTAGCAAGTAATGTGCTAGTATTTCATATCAATCACTCGAAACCGATCATAGGGCATATTAGCATAAGCTTGCAATTCAATCACCTTCCACAAAATTTTTCAAAAGTGGACACAAGTCAAAAGGTCTTTAAAACGGGTTGTAATGGGGCTAGGCGAAGGGTATGGAAAGGGATATTTAAAGTGACTAAAGTGATGAAAATTCGATTTTTATTACATCAAACGAACTAAGAGGAACAATAAACTAACTCAACTATAAAGCAAGGCTATGCCTTTTTATTCGACGACTAACTAAAGCATTTTTTTTTATGAAACTTTGCTCTTTTTCAATGCTTTTTTTTTTTTAACAAACAACTAACAATAATAACTTTAAACTATTTACAACACAAAGGAACAACCTACAATCGAATTTTCATCACTCGGGTTTAAAGTGAAAAAGGATTATGGGTCAACTAGGTTGATATGGGTGATCAATTGAAAAGGTTTCAGGCTCAAGATTGGTTAACTAAGGGATATTGGAATGGGTCAAGGATGATAAAAATGGTTTAAAAAATAAAAGGTTTAACCTAATGCCTTAATCATTCTTGTGTCCACAATCGGTCTAGAGTAGTAGGCGTATCAAAAATTGCAAGTTCTACCTTATGCGCCTATAATAGTACACTCAATTCAAATGAACACAACATGCCGGAGGATGTGGATAAATATTTGTAGGGTATTAGCATGTTGTGGTGGCTCAATAATCTCTTCCTGAACCTAAAGGGAATATGGGTTGCCGATATGCAAAAGTGCTATATTCTTCCTTAGTCTTTTCTAACTAGGCAATCCATAATTTGCAAAAACCATCCTTGGAAAAACACATCAAGGAACTTAAAGAATTATGACCATGACTAGGGGTCAATTTTGTGATCCAATATCATGGTGAAAAAAAAAATTGGTTTTCTTAAATGGCTATTCCCCCATCCCCACACTTAAAATTTACATTGTCCTCAATGTGGGTCTTTGCACGAATAAGGGAACCAAATAGCCAATTAATTCAAAAATGTGTGTGAGGATGATTTTGTTCCACCCCAAGCCTTATTCAACAATACACAAAAGATTAAAGAATAGAAAGCACCTGATAAACAAATGATGTCTCCGTTCCATCGGTGAATCCTTGCTCTCCATAATTGAATACTTCCTATCCTTCATTTTTCCCCTTTTTTCATTGAACACTTACTGGTGATGTATACCCTAGGCTCACACTCAAAACATTAAAACATCCAAAACAAACAAAAACAAAATAAAATTGAAAAGCATAAAATAACTAGCACACCAAACGTAAATAAAATGATCATGCCCACGCAATTAATATAATAAGGAAAAAAAAACATGGACCTGATCAACGGGTTGCCTCCCGGAAGCGCTAAGTTTAAGGGTCTTCAGCCAGACCGAATACACCACCCTCATGGTGGTCGAGTTGGATGCCTTCCTCCCCCCGCCTCTAAAGATGCAACCCTCCTACGTTCTGCTAGGTCCTTTAAGGTGTTCCTAACCGGGTCAACCATCTTTTCTGTTCTTGTTTCATTGTCCAAATCAGGCGGTTTCTTCAATTTCGTCTTTCTTCCTTTTACCGTGCTATTCTTGACTGCTCCAAACCTGTTAACGACACAAAAATCTTCTTTTGGGTGATCCTCTTTTACAAGAGGGCCACCACTATAAAAAATGTCATTTTTGGGACATTTCTCATCAACAACCGAGTTAGACAAATTTGGATATACATTTAAATATAACTCACGGTCACCAAACTTCATGCGTACCGTTCCATTATCACAATTTATAATAGCATGCGCAGTTGCTAAGAACGGCCTACCCAGTATAACGGTGGGTTGTGTGTTTTTAGCACTACTTACATAGTCTACCACCAAAAAATCAACTGGGTAGTAGAAATCCTCTACCTTCACCAACACATCATTCACCATCCCCCTTGGATGCGTGGGAGTCTGATCAGCTAACACCACCGTGGTGTTAATTTCATGTAGTGGACCAAAGTCATATTGGTCAAACAGACTCCCAGGCAATATACTCACACATGCTCCAAGATCTAGGAGCGCCCTTTCTATTTTAAATTCTCCAACCTGAATTGGAATCAATGGGGCTCCTGGATCTTGAAGTTTAGGGGGAAGAGCATCCGACAAAACAGTACGAACATGTGCCCCTAAGTGTTCGGGCAACTTGTTGTGCTTGTTTTGGTTGATCAACTCTTTCACACATTCGACATGAGCAGGAACCTTTTCAATTGCATCAATAAGTGGTAAATTTATTTTGACTTGTTTAAAATTTTCCCACCTCTCGTCCTTTGGTGGGCTCCACTTATAAATGCTTGACACATTGTTTAGGTCTACTAAAGCTGTAGGATATGGGATGGTATTAGTCTCCATCCCCACACTTGTCTTAGTAGCCATCTCATTTAAACACTTTTCGCAAAACGATTTTTTATAATTTTTAACTTCAAAATTATTTTGCGAAATATTTTCCTCTTCCTGCTCATCATCACTATCAACCTCCTCCACCACACCATCAACAAATTGTTGTGGTGGAGTTGTTTCATTACCCACAATCTTATCATTCAAAATAAAACTCACCGCATTTATATGCACGCTTTGATTGTTTCTTGAGCTCGATGCTTGATGTTGTGGGTTGATAGTGGTATCACTAGGAAGCTTCCTCGTGCTTCCTCTCCATTGAGCCATTTCTTCCGCTAATTGGCCCACTTGCTTAGCCAAGGCCTCATGAGATTTATCCCTCACTTCATTTGCTTTGTTGTTCTCTTTCATCAAGCTCATTAAAGCATCCATTTTTGAACTCAAAGACTCATCACCACCTTGACTTCCCGAAGAGTTTCCTTGATTGCTTGAGGAGCCGCCTTGGTTGTAACCTCTTTGATAATTGTTGTTGTACCCTTGGTTACTACCTTGATTGTAGTTGTTTCTTTGGTAACCGCCTTGATTACCACCTTGGCGACCTTGATATTGCCCACCACCGCTTTGATTTCCCGATTGGAAATTCGGGTTCATTTGGTTAGAAGGATTACCATACCTAAAGTTAGGATGGTTTCTCAAGCCTGGATGATAAGTGTTGGAGTTCATGTCATACTTCCTTTCTCCATACACTTGATTTACTTCTTCGGTTGTTTGACCCATATCACCGGAGCACTCACTAGCTTTATGCCCTAAATCTCCACAATTATCACACACGGGGTATTGTATCGATGACACCTCCCGTTTCTTCATCCTTGCCAACTCTCTCTCCAACTGAGCAATTCGGTCCTTAGAACTTGAATCTGCATCGGGAAGAGATTTAGAAACCGGGTGTTTAGTTCTTCGATCAGCTGCCTCTTCCGATTTTGAATTCTTCGCCATTAGCTCTAAAAAATCCCAATCTTCTTGCTCCGGATTAGATAACAATGTTCCATTGCTAGTAGACTTGAGATATTTTCTTTCCTCTTTGCTCAATCCATTCACGAAACTACTAACCAATTCCCAAAGGTCGATGTTGTGGTGCGGGCATTTCCGAATTAACTCCTTGAAGCGAGTGAAAGCTTCATGAAGTGGTTCCCCTTGTAACTGTTGAAAAGAACGAATCTCTAGCCGCACCGCATCTGTTTTAAAACTGGGGAAATATTCATCCAAGAATACCTGTTGCATTTCTCCCCAGGTATAAATGTTGTGTGCGGGTAAAGTGAGGAACCACGTCTTTGCTTTATCCTTGAGAGAAAACCGGAATAGCCTCAACCGTACTTCATCTAACGAGAAGTTATGACCTCCCATAGTACCACACATTGCCTTGAATTCAGATAGGTGATCATATGGGTCTTCATTAGCCATTCCATGAAAATGAGGAATGATGTTGATGTAGTTGGGCTTGCAATCAAAGGATCTTCTCCCTGGAGGTGGTGGTACAATAGGTGATTCGTTCTCAGATGCAAGTGGTCTAAACCGACCATTGACTCCTTGCATTGGAACTGGGGGCCTTCGTCTTGGAGCATTAACTTCTTCACCTCTAGGTTGTCTTCCCCCATTGGGTCTTCTTTCCGCTCGACCCACAAAATTTTCACCCCGGTTTTGGTGAATGTTGGGAAATTGATGCCTTCTTGGGTTTTGTCTTGGTTGATGATTATTAACGACGTGATTGTAATAACCATCATTACCCCCGTTTTGATTTGCACCCACGTTAGAACTATTGTCACCGTGATACTCTTCCTCATCTCCATAATCATCACTAACATTTTTGTAGCCCCAATCCTCATCATCCTCATTGTAATCCCTTTCAGAATATTCATCTTCTCCCGAGTGGTAGGAATGAACACTAACTCTGTCTGATGATTGATAACTTGGTACACTGAATGGATCATCATCATTAATGTTCGCCCTCAATTCTTCAATATTCTCAACATAATCTTCATATCCGCTTCATTGTACCGATTGACCGGATCAAATGTGGGATTGCCACGGTTAGACATGGAGGGGCCTTGGTTTACATTTCGGGTGTTGGGATTTCGGTTGTGAATTGGTTGGTGAGGTGGGTTTTGTTGGGTTTGATTTGGATGAGGTGGAGTGGGTGGTCTTCTATTTTCACCTGAACGGCGAATTGGGTTTGAACTTGCCATTTGAACGGTTTCAAAAGACAAAGGTTGACGTACGGGTGGTGTTTGGGAGTTAGAAGGAATCGGCTCCTCTAACCGGTGTTGTCGGTTTCTTCTTGCTACTCGTTCGATTTCCGGTTCAAACACTAAAGGAGAAGTTCTCCCCGAATGTCGCGTACGCATGCACTACCTGTAAACTGCACAAGTAACACACCCCACGTAACAAAGAAAAGTAGAGAATAAACCAAACAACAATTTAAACAGATTATCACACTATTAACTACTCAACAAACACTAAGCGCACTAGCTCCCCGGCAACGACGCCATTTGATGACCTGTCGTTAGGGTCATGCAAAACCTAAATAACCTAGATAGCTAGGGTAAGTAGGGTATCGAATCCAAGGAGCATGTGGTTAGCGTTTCACTAGCGGTTTGTTTGTCTAAGCTATTTACAAAATAAGTATGCAAAACAATTATGAAGTTTACAGCTTTTGATTATTTAAGAATTTAGTTTGAAAGTTTGTGAACCAACAAATGATTCAAGATGATGACTGAAATAATAAAAATGGTTACTTTGATTAATACTAAAATGCTTGATTGAAAATATTGAATTATAAACAATGATTGTGAAAATGGAGATCACACCGGTTTCAACAAGTAACCTAGGATTCTATAACAAATTGGGACTAATCAAGAAATTGCAATTAGGATTAACGGGTTAATTGTTACAATAGGCTTAGGTGTCAAGTTTCATCAACATCAAAGATGGACTAAACTACACTTCATTACCTAGAACATATAAACCTAATAACAAGTTAAAGCATAATTAACCGAATTCATTTCCCTAGTAATTGGCGCAAGAAACAATTATCAAAGAGAATTCAAAACAAGATTAACGCAATTAACAAGTTTGTTCAAATCAAAATTACAAAGAGATAAGAAAATACCCAAAATGTTTAAGAACCCTAGATTACTAATTTATACCGGGTGATTCCTAAAAAGACTAGCCGCTCATGGTTTTGGTTCGTGTCCCACTAGCCAAGAGGCTTGATTTCTCTTTGTCCCCCTCTGCTCGTCCATGCGTCCCCCTCTGTCCAAGAAAATAATAAAACCCCCCTTTTTTGACTAAAATCCTCTCTCTGTCCCAATAATATTGTCTTCGACCCCCCATCTGCCGTCAAAAGATTCATAATAATAAAAACCCTCCAATTGTTGGACTTGGGCCACTCAAACGTGACTTTCAAAGTCACTTTCTATTGATTTTATTTGTTTGGGCTGCCATTAGGCCTCGTGACAATGTCACGTTTCCAATTCTTTTCTTTTTTAATTATTATTATTATTATTATTATTATTATTATTATTATTATTATTATTATTATTATTATAAATGACATTATGACCCCGTGCTCTCGATTCGGGTGTTCGGGTCTCGAATATAATTTGTAGTGCTTTAGCCCCGCTCCATGCGATCACCTACCAAAAATATAAAATAAATAAATTAATAATAAAAACAACCAAAAAGTAATAAAATATATACAATACAAAAATAATAAGGTACAGACATAAAACTAATAAAAATACTATCTAAACGACTCAAAAATATACAAAACTGACAAATAAACATGATGCGTGCAACCGCGCATCACACCCCACACTTATCTTTTTTCGTCTCGAAAAAATTATATACACTCTGCTCAAGACATTATCACAGACTAGCACCCCAGTCGCCCTATCATACCTTAGCTAAGGTCCAAAGTCATACCCCATTTACAGATCAACATTAGACGTGTTAATTCAGCAAGTCAAATTGATTTCCATTTAAAACAGAATTTACCCGACTAAATCCAACATGCTTCCGGTTTTTATTTTCACGCAACACGTATGCTTCCGTTTCTCGCCCGGGCAACTCCAAAACGTCATTTTTGCTTCCTTTTTGTTGTCAAATCCTGAAACAACATAGCAAATCAAAGCAACACCATTTGACACTAAACACTCCTTAAAATTCATTTTATGGGTGTTTTTATACACATCCTTTAATCAACCCATCACAGTGTCCCTTCGGGTTGACACATTCCCTGCACTTCTTAATCATTAGCTCTTGGTTAGAGTCGTAGTTTATGTTATAGATCTATTGGGTTGACACCCCCTTTTTCCTGACTAGAGGCGATCTCTTATGGGAAAGAACGTAATCTTCAAAAAGTCCCTCTTGGAGAGGTCACCCCGGGAATAAAGTCATGATTTGATTAGGAGCCTTTGGATACGTCATACTTGTTAGATTTTCGCGAGTCTACTTGGTTCTCTTTTAGTAATACTTATCATACGTTTTCGTTAAACTTGAGAGTTTATTTATTACTTTCAAACCCGTGAACTCGCCAACATGATGTTGATGTTTTTATGCATGTTTTTCAGGTACTGATGTCTGGGAATTTTGAGAGTGGGTTTAGCAGGCACTACGAATGATGTTGGACCTTAAAAATATGAAATCTATGTTTTTATTTTAAATAAATTGTAAAGCAATGATTATGTACTTTCGCTTCACCTTGGCTATGACACGTTGTGTTAGGCTAAAGGGTGGTTGCAAGATGTCCATACGTACTCACGAGTGATTTGCTAAACTTTGCGGTAACAACTTCCGTTACCTCATGACTTGCATTTCGTTGTGCGCTGTCGGGGTGTGACACATTGTGGCTTGAAAGAAAGTGTTCCACCTCGTACACCTTATTTGTATACTCCGCCACTTACTAACGAATAGATCCGCCGAGCGGTGATTTGTTCCGGTTAAACGGTTGTATTCCGCCGAAATGTTGTTCCAAAAAGAACCCGAATTAACTTGTAATTGCGTCATCCCTCTAGTATTGATGTACGCCGTCACCAACTTGATCTCGTTATCGTTAGTCCAAGTCGTCATTTGATGAGATGAGGGGTTTTGTTTTGTTGTTGGATTTTATAAAAAATAAAAAAAAAAGATGTATAAAGAAGAATAGAAAGAGTATGGTTGGTAAAGAGTATAAGATGGTTTGTGAAAAAAGTTAGGAAGTTATTTGGGTTTTTATAGTGGGATAAATGGTGAAATTTTTTTTGGAAAAATTACAGAAATCGTCCTTTATGTTTACATCGTTTTTCAGTGGTTGTCCTTTAACTTTAAAATTGATGAAAAGCGCCATTTGTGTTGTAAAATCTTGCAGGTCTTGTCCTTTAGGCCTAACCTGGTTAGTTTTTTTGGTTAAGTTTGGTCATGTGGACCCCACATGAGGGCAAAACAGTCATTCACTACATGTCTCCCTCATATAAAAAAAATCTAAAATCTTTCAACTCTCTCTCTCTCTCTCTAACATCTGGTTCCCACCACCACCCTAAACCCTTTTACCTTAACAAGCATAAACCACACAACCACCATTATCATCATCACCACCGTCCCCTCTCCGAACAACCCTACTGTAAATTTTTCAAGAAATGAAAACTTACATACCCAACAAACCAAAAACACCAATCAAACAATAATTAAAAAAAACCATTACCAGGAGAAATTAAAGATTTTATAAAACAATATTAATATCTTCAATACCCAGAAGATGAGCAGAGCCTTTAGCAGCTACAACAAACCCAAAACACCAAACAAGCAACTCTTCTGATAACATCATCACCACCGCCTATTTCCCTCTTTTGATAACATCATCACTACCACCTCTTCGTCAAACAGAGACCTTTCATATATGTGTCTTGAGCAGTAATCGACGAACAAAGACCCATAGCTTAATTTGTTCTTTGATTGAATAATGAAAAGCAATTGATTGAATTTGTGTGTTTAGGGTTATGAAAATTTAAGGGAAAATTATTATTATTATAAAAGATAAAAGAGATTGGGTCTTGAAGATTGTACCCCGAATGTATGGTTGTTGATTGAGAGAGGGAGAGATTGGGTCGCGACCCGTGGTGTTTGTCTCGCCGAAGATGGTTAACAAAGCAAGAGAGAGAAGAAGAAGAAAGAGAGGGGACGGTTATGGAGTTGGGGGTTATTCGTGGCAAGTTGTGATGGTGGTGGTAGGTTGGTGGTAGAGGTGGTGGTGTGGCTTGGTGATGGATGTGGTGGTTACTAAAGAATTTAATTGGTGGGGTGATAAAGGTGATAGAGATAATGGCATAACTGTCATTTTGCCCTCATGTGGGTCCACATGACCAAACTTAACCAAAAGAACTAACCAGGTTAGGCCTAAAGGACGAGACCTGCAAGATTTTACAATATAAATGACGATTTTCATCAATTTTGAAGTTAAAAGACAACCACTGAAAAACGATGTAAACATAAAAAACGATTTCTGTAATTTTCCTTTTTTTTTTCTTTTAAAACTAACGGTCAAATATTAATAGTGGGATAAATGACACATTTCAAAACAACCAATCAAAGAGGAGCTTCCAACCCGTCTGATTTGAGCCGTTTGAGACGGTCCTGGAACGACGGGGGAGGGGGGTGTTCGCCGGGCCAAGACGGCTTGGCCATGCCTTGACCAGCCCCATACCTCAGAGTCTAACACTTTGTTTTTAACTTTTAAATTATAAGTATAAGTTAGTTGCTATTGGGGTTGGTGGCCCAATGGTAGAAGCAAAGCTTCTAGGAACACTTACGTTGTGTTCCCCGAGTTAACTTAAGGACGGAAAAGAAAGGAAATAAAAAGAAACAAAAATTTGATTGTGTTCCCGAGTTTCATTTCAGGAGGGAAAAGAAAGGAAAACAAAACATAGTGTGTTCCTGAGTTTCATTTAAGGAGGGGAAAGAAAGGAAATGGAAGGAAACGGAAGGAAATGATATTTATCCTTTCTTTTCATTTCCCTTCTTGGAACACAACGTTAAGACTATCTATAACGCGCCTGAACTCCCTCCGCCCGTGCCACGCTGGAGCCATCCTTAGCGTTGGAGATCAACGTCCGACGACGTCCGAAGAAGAGGAGTCCTTGCAGAAAGGCGTGGGTTTGCCTCGGTCCAAACGAAAAGGTGGGCCCAACAGATTTGTCAAGGTTTGTATCTCCTCCGTAGATCTTCTTAACTTCACTTCTTTCAACGGAAAACGGGGTCGGAAATTGAAGCAGGATGATGGTCTAGTGAGGTATTGAGTTGTTGGAGGTGCTATACGGTGGTGGCCGTTGGTTGCCGGAAGAGAAAGGGTTTGTTTGTGGTTTCAAGATGAAAGAGTTAACTGTGTTGATGGTTTCCAGATGTGAACTTTAATGTTTTATATATCTCAATTCTCAAATATGATAATTATATCTAAATCTAAAATATACACACATTTTTTTATATAAATCTTTTATGTAACTGCTCAAAAAAGTTAAATTAAATATATTATAACAATTTAAGTATTTAAACTAAAAGTAAAAAATAGGAGATGATGTGGAAAAGATAAGGATGTGTAAAGATGTTTGTAGGGTTGGAGGTGAAATGAGAGTTTTTAAGGATTTTTAAGAATTTGTAAGGATATGATGTGGCAGCTGACTGAGGGTGCCTAAGGGCGCCTTTAGCAATGGAGATAGTCTAAGGGTAGGTTATGAGTTCAAGTTTTAGAAGGAGTAGAAATTTGCTGTTAAAAAAAAAAAAAGTATAAGTTAGTTAAAAAGGAGAGGAAAAAATAGAGAGGAAAACACCCTTGATACAGTTCACCCGAAAGAAAGAAAGAAAGGTTTGTTCAGCATCAACCGTGTTGCCCCAATCTGAATCAAAGGTTTGTTCAGCATCATCCGGTTGGCTACAATCTCCACCCTCGAATCAAAGGTACCATCAACCGATTTCTCTCCCACTTTAATTGCCTCAATCTCTCTACTTTAGGGTTTCTGTTTCTTTAAATTAACTTAATCTCTGTGACTGTGTGGTTGATTTTATTTATCCCATCCCGACCGTTTAAATTGATTATTTTGATTTTGAGTTTCTTAGATCAAGTAGTGAGTGCTATAGTTTGGCATAGATTATTAAGTGTAACATGTTCTAAGATGCTGGCCTCGCTTAAGGTTTTGCGCATATAATGTATATATGTGTGGCCAAAAGTAAAGTTGCAACGCTATTTTATTTTTACTAATTTCGTGAAAATAATAATAATGTTAAAAATGACGGCATCATGTGGTGGCATTGGTAGCCAAAAGACAAGGGGGTATATGCACCAATCGGGTTTGTCACGGTTGCTAAGTGTTATGTGCCAAGGCTTAATACAAAACCACTATCGAGTCGGGGGAAGCAACCCCTCTATTCTCACGGGGTAAAGGTACATCTTACCCCCTACCTTAGCTTTTGCTATTGGTGGGATTAACTGAGTATGATGGATGATGTTCTATTTTTTGTCAGGTTCAGAACAGAACAGAACACGGGCTGTTTGTTTCTCATCAGTGCAAGGATGTCGTATTGAATTGTATTGGTGGGGTGGTGATCATCCATGACGCGGGTGAGGAAATGACATCAATACGTTGTGGTGGATTTGTTGACCCTGGATGGGAACATGGTACTGCTCAAGATGAGAAAAAGAAGAAAGTGAGATGCAATTATTGTGGGAAAATAGTTAGTGGTGGGATATACAGGTTGAAGCAGCATTTAGCTAGAGTATCCGGTGAAGTCACCTATTGTGACAAGGCTCCTGAAGAGGTGTGCCTAAAAATGAAGGATAACTTGGAGGGATGTCGTATTGGTAAAAAACCAAAGCAAATTGAATACGAGGAACAAACAACATATCTCAACTTCCCACCTTGTTCTAATGATATTGAGAATGATGTTGGGGAAGAAGAAGAACACATGTACGATAATAATAGGAACAAAGGAAAGCAGCAACTGGTGGTTGTAGGGGTAGGGGTAGGGGGGGACAAGGGTTTAGTTATAAATATGGCTCCTCCTCATCCTCCTCCTCTCAGATCGCTAGGATATGTTGACCCTGGATGGGAACATGGAGTTCCTCGGGATGAGAGGAAGAAAAAAGTTAAATGCAATTATTGTGATAAAATAGTTAGTGGTGGCATTAACCGCTTTAAGCAACATCTTGCTAGAATACCTGGTGAAGTTGCACCTTGTAAAAGTGCTCCTGAGGAAGTGTATCTTAAAATTAAAGAGAATATGAAATGGCATCGTACCGGAAGGAGGCATAGAAGACCTGAACCTCATAAGCAGTCTACATCAGCATCCACATTTTATACGATGCATTCAGAAAATGAAGATGACGAGGAAGAGGATGATGAGCAAGAGGAAGATGATGCAAATCTACTAATCACCAGTGGAGATAAAAGGAAAAGATTTGTCAGAAGAGAAGACACGTTTTCGAAGAAACCAAAATCTGAGACTAGTAATGCTCAGATGTTGGTGGCTAATGATAAAGTATCAGGACGAAAGGAGGAGGAGGAGGTCATGTCTGCAATTTCCAACTTCTTTTATTATGCTGGGGTTCCCACACATGCAGCAACTTCACCCTACTTTCATAAGATGCTGGAGATGGTATCTCAATATGGACCACCATCACCCTCCAGCAGCATTATGCTATCCCCTCGTCTTCTTGAGGACCAAGTCCTAACCATTAAAACACACCTAGCTGAATATAAAGCCTCTTGGGCAGTCACTGGGTGCTCTATATTGGCAGATACTTGGAAAGATGCACACAGCAGGACGTTAATCAACATTCTGGTTTCCTGTCCTCGCGGTTTGCACTTTGTTTCTTCAGTTGATGCCACTGAATTTGTCGATGATGCACCAGCTTTATTTAACCTTTTTGATAAAGTAGTGGATGAGATGGGCGAGGAAAACGTTGTGCAGGTACATCATCATATTGCATTTTTACCAAGTATTAATTAGTTAAAATAGTACACTGGAATATCTTTCGTATTTTATTTTATTTTTTCTCATGTTTTGTGTGTGTGCGTGTTAATTCGCTCTAGATTATCACACAAAACACACCCAGTTATGAAGCCGCTGGAAAGATGCTGGAGGAAAAACGTCAAAATCTATTCTGGACGCCTTGTGCTGCTTCTTGTATTGAACAAATGCTTGAAGATTTTGTAAAGATAAAATGGGTGGCGGAATGTATTGAGAAAGGACAGAAGATCACAAAGCTTGTGTACAACCAGATGTGGTTATGGAATCTAATGAAAAGAGAATACACCGGGGGACAAGAAGTTGTGAGAGCATCTTTTACCAGCATTTCTTCAAGTTTTCTGACATTACAAAGCTTGATGGATCACAGGGTTGCTCTCAAACGCTTGTTTCAGTCCACAAAGTGGTTGTCATCTCGACTTTCAAAATCCCACGAGGGTGAAGAGGTCGAAAAGTTAGTAATGAATGCAACATTCTGGAAGAAGGTGCAATGCGTGAGGAGATCAGTGGGCCCTATTCTGCAAGTGCTTGAAAAGATCAATGATGGAGGTGACTCCATGTCCATGCCATATATATACAGTGACATGTACAAGGCGAAATTCACAATCAAAAGCAACCATGGTGATGACCCACACAAATATGGTAACGCGTGCAGCATAACAGACAATCACTCTCTCAATCATCCTTTGTATCTTGCTGCTTACTTTCTGAATCCATCCTTCAGATATCGACCTGACTTTGTTCCCGTATGCTACCTGCATTGAATTTTTCGTTTCATTTCTCTCTCTTATTGCCATAATTAACAAATTATGTTCATTTTATTATTAACATGTGGTTTATTTAGTACCCAGAAGTTGTTCGTGGTCTAAATTCATGCATTGTTAGGTTTGAGCCAAACAATGCAAGGAGGGTTTTAGCATCGAAGCAGGTAGTTAAAACAAACTCCCCTCCCTTTGTTATTCCAGTCAGTTTGATGATGGATTTGCTGCAGATTTCAGATTTTTGTTCTGCAAAAGCTGATTTCGGAACTGATTTGGCTATTAGCACGCGAACCGAACTAAATCCAGGTTAAAACATACTTTCTTTTAAAAAAATAAAAATGCTTTATCATGTTATAAATAATGAACTAGTCTAGTATGTATTATTTCGTTTTAGCTGCGTGGTGGCAACAGCATGGCATAAACTGCTTAGAGCTGCAACAGATTGCTGTACGCATACTGAGTCAAACATGCTCTTGTTATGGTTGCGACCATAAATATGATGAGATTCACAAGCGCAGGCACAACCGTCTGGTGAAGAAAAGGCTCAAGGACTTGATATATGTTCACTACAACTTAAGACTCAAGGATCGCCAAATAAAGCCGACCGCTAGCTCAGACAGCCTACTTGTGCAAGAGAATCTTTTGTATGACTGGATTGTAAAGCCTGGAAAACAAGAAGACGAGGTAACACACACTTATCTGTTATCTCCCTTCATTCCTTGTCAAGATTATTATTTTTTTATTTAATTTAATTTAATTTAATTTAATTTTTTCAGGAAATGGAGTATGAGGAGAATGGGTTGTTCGAATATGAACAAGGCAATGGAGAGAGTAGAAAGGGGGGTTCATTAGACATACAACCATTAGACTCTCATCCGCCCGAAGATGAAGAAGAAGAAGACGATGACCTCAATTTCCTGGAGGACGATGAGAGTGATTGATTCTTAGGTAATGTATAGGAAGAGTAAATTCCCCACGTTTTAATCACAAACCATGTATTATTTATCTATATGCACTTTTGCTCAAATCATATTCTTGTTCATATATTATTCAAAAAATCATTATATATATCTATCTATCTATAAAAGAATGTTGACGTGGCGTGTAATGGAGGTCTCAACCTTTCCTGAAGAGTGCCACGTGGCATCATAATGGAGAGTTTTTGAATTGTTTCCTTTTTTAATTAAATTGAGTTATTTTAGGAAAAATAAATTTAAAATTTTCTCCCTCATATTTCCTCCCATAATTTTTAAACGTTTATATCTTTTATATACGGGATTTTTTTTAAAAAAAAATTACACCAAATTAACGAGCGTTTTATTATCTTTCCAACGAGTACCATATAAAAAACGGAGAAAAAATCGACTATTTTTTGTGGGGTTTCGTTCATACAGGAAAAAAAACACACAAAGTGTTCATGTTATCACGTAAAATTAGATTTTGTGGGGAATATGAGTTATTACTGATTAGAATACTATGAACATGCAATGATTGAGAGATTTTGTGGTTAGTTAACTTGAGCCATTTGTAATAGGTTATCACGTAAAATTAGATTTTTCAACCCTGGGACCCTCCCGGGGTAATCAACTAGTATATATATATATATATATATATATATATATATATATATATATATATATAGGCTATGTATCTAGTGAAAACCTTAGTGAGTTGTGAAAACTGTAAAAACCCATCCAAAGGTCCACACTTTGCCACATATTCAAGTTATAAATCTGATTCATGGGTGTATTTGTCATTTAACATTTGTTTCTTCTCTCTCTTCTCTGACACACTAACATCATCTCACTTCTTAACCCCACCTTCTCTTTCTTATTAACTAGATATTTGCCCGCGTTGACACGCAGTTTACCAACGTACGATTATTTGGAGTAGTATAACGTATAAGAAAAATAAAGTAGAAAAATTTTATTAAAATTTAAAAGCAACGAATACACATTTATTCAAATATCGCTGAAAATTTCCTTATAAACCACATTTTTTGTTTTAATCATCACTTTCCCATCAGCATCCAGTATAAGTAACTTCACGCCTGCCCTGCTTTTAACTCTTGATAATGTGACATAAAGCTGGCCATGTGAGAATACATGGTTTCTTAAATACAATCCAACCTTCGATAAAGACTGTCCTTGGCTTTTATTGATGGTCATTGCAAAACATACGCTTATTGGGAATTGACGCCTTTGGAACTTTACTGGAATCTTGATATCAGAGGGTATCAAATTTATTCTTGGAATAAGAGTTTTGGTACCAATGTTTCCACTTGATATGATCTCGGCTTCAATAACACGCTTTGCAAGTCTGGTGATTCGTAATCTCGTTCCATTGCACAAACCATTTTGTTGATCTATGTTTCTCAACAACATAACGGGTACACCAACTTTTAGTGCTAGATTATTGCCCGCGTGTACACACGGTTCAACAACTAACAATTATTTGAAGCGGTAAGAGGAATGGTACTCATGTGTCAAGTCATCGTTGGCCTTTATGACTTGATGAATATCAGACTACATGAGTTCAAACAATACATTAATATATTCAAAGGCACGTCTAGATGGTGGTAACATGATCCGTTTAATTTCAAGAGTAACAGCCTACGGTGAGAAAGAGGAAGCAACACAACATAAATATAAAAAAAAGTCTTATATTATTCTTTTGATAATTATATGTTTTGATTCTTTTCAGCAACCATATGTAATAGCCCTTTGATTGTGAGAATTTTGTTTGCCTTGCTCGTGCATACCCGCGAACACGTAATGATAAAACACAGTCTGCAATGAGTAAAATGCAGCCTACAGTGAGTAAGAGTAAGTAATCAATAACTTGATCTGTTAATGAGACTTGCAATGTAACTTAAAGGAAAAATAGCAATTTGAAATAAATATTAAAAAAATGTAGCTTGATATTTAACATCTTACAAAATGAAAATGCCCAGTTTAAGGCATTAGCAGATGCAAATATTGACCAAAAGATCCAAGTACTAATCTAACCCGTTAAATATGAGTAATGAAATACCATTTGCAATGTTAAAAGATAATAATTAACCTTAATCGACCCGTTATCTGTTTGAAGCTTGATTCCAGCTATGAAAACGAAATAATGAGCATAAACAACAGAAGTTGGAGAATTAGGAATTTACAAACGGGTCATACCAAACAAATTTCATCCATATATATCTCAACATTTATTGTCCTAATGATAAGATGTAGTTATGTTAAATGACCATAAGAAAAATCTTTTATGCAGCTCTTTTTTACAATATGTTTATAATATTGACATTAGCTTTTGGAGATGAATTGTCTTATCATATGGTAAATACCGAAAAATTTTGCAGTCACTTTTTCTTCTTCTATGCTGGTACTGATCTACATTGTCAACAAAGATTTTGGATTTCCATTATTAATAAGCTTATCACTCTTAATTTGTATTAAATCAAATAACGCTCTTGCTCTTAGAAGATTACCTATTGATCTTCTTTGCTGGCCTCTAATTTTGGGGATTAATAATTGGTATATATACACATACCTTGATCATACAAAACATAACTTATCGGTTAGTTCTAACAAAATTTACATACAAAAAAAAAACTTATCATAAAGCCATCCAAAAAACCTACAATAATCATACACATTAAACTAAATATAACACAAAATAGACTAAACTATATTATGACCTAAAATTAGGAACATAGTATATTATCCTTAAAAGTTCCACCAAAAGAGGATTCACTCACCACGACCATGTTTGCAATTCCAAAACAACCACTTCGTAATCCACTGTAAGCTACGAGAAGCAACATTGGTTATCAGCTAGAACTTCAAATGTGGTAAATGCCAACAATGGGCCTGCAATTAGTGTAATTTACCATAACATGTTGTTTATATTACAATCCTAGATAGTAAAGATAAGAATCTTTTTTTAACTAATCAAGTAAACATAAAGATAAAGAAACATCATGACCCAAAGGAAGCATATAACAGTTCAGTAACCATGTATCAATGCGAACAAACAATGATCCAATAAAAGTAAGTAACAATGACAATGAAATTGTTCGTAGTGAACTAAAGTTTACTTCTTACCTGTTTCGCGACTTGGTGTGTGTATGTTCTTTCATGGTATCTAGAATAACAACTTGTCGCTAGAATCAATGGTGGTGGTGAGTTGAGTCCGAAAATCGGTAAAAGCCACCCATTTATAAGTGAAAGAAACAACGAAATCCTTGATGATGCAGACCTAAAATTAGAAAATCAAAGCCATGTTCAGTTATAAATTCATGTTTTAATAGAAATTTCAACTGTTTATCTATAATGTTGTTAGCTTGAGTTATTTTTTATCTAATGGGTCAATGGGTAAAAATAAAAAGATATATAACTTTATAAAGAAACAGGTCAAATGGATAAAAATTAATGATATAACTTTTAAAAGAAACGGGTCAAATGGGTAAACATAAAAGATATAACTTTTAAAAGAAACGGGTCAAATGGGTAAACATAAAAGAATTACCTTCACATCTCTATGATTATGGCCATGTGCATTAAGATAAACCAAGTCACTTCAAAACCATCTGGAAAAGATGACTTACCTTCACATCTCTATGATTATGGCCATGTGCATTAAGATAAACCAAGTCACTTCAAAACCATCTGGAAAAGATGACTTAGTGAAGGCATGATCCACCTGACATATATGGCAAAACAACCTAAAGCTTGTGACCTATTGTGAAAGAGCAATATGACAAATAAAATTGGATGAATTATCAAGCTCATTGTTTGTACTTCCCTTCAAATGTCGTCATAATTAATTCAAATTAAATAAAATGGTGTTAGCTACATTAAACCTAAAGCAAGAAAGTGATATATATGTATATATAGACTTTTGATTAAATTACTTGACTGAGAAAGAAACCAACGTACCAGCCTATAGTTTATGACATATTTGAAGTACATTATTATTCACATAACATCATACACCATTAATTTAATATAGAAGAAAACAACAACATTACATACATAACATCAGTATGGCGCGATAATGACATCAAAGACAACACTAAAATGTGTCACAGCCTGCAAAAAGCTAATTTCACAAAAAAAAAAAAAAACACAATTCAATTAACCTATTTCGAAAGAAGCAAATAAGCAGAACAAACATACCCGAAAGATGATTTTCACTGGCGAATCTTCAATCAATGAAAAAGATTCATCCCAATAAAAAATAAATAAAAAATAACAATCAGTTGATGTGAAGAGGCTCAGATCTGTTCTAGCATAGAGGCAAAATAATAAAAAACCTGGCATGGCTGCGAAAGAGTTTGGAAAGGGTTACCTACATAGTATGAACAACAACAATGAATTGGCAAAAACAATCAATCGTCAAAACATAGAATGTTAGTATCAACAACAATGATACACAATAATACACAATACATAAAGATTGAAACCTAAATCAATCAATCGCCAAAACATTATTAGTTCCAAAACAAAGAATTATGTCTGAAATCATTGAACCCTAAAACTCAAAACTTCGTTGTTTGATTTGGTTTAGGGTGACGAAGGAGACGCCGGAGAGGTGACGAAGGAGACGCCAGAGAGGAGATGAAGGAGACGAATTCATGGTTTGATTTAGGGTTTGATGAATAATAATCGGTTTTGTATAATGGGTTTAATTGTGTTTTAGGAATGATAATAATGAGGATCAATGTAATTTAGGAAATGCAATAAAACTGTTGACCAATTTTGAACAAAAGAAATAAATGATTTTTGCTTTTTAAAAAAATAAAATTTTTTATAAATTCTATTGTTGTGCTACTTGGCACAATATGATAGGCTACACAATTGAGGAGCAACATAGGAATGCCAAGTGTCCTCATGGACTTTGGTTTATTAGATGTATAGATTATTATCTCATTGGAATTGAAGAACATACCTCCATTTTACCTTTCATTTTCTTACCGGAGCTTCGACCGAGCATTAGACCATCGCTCTACTCGACGTCGTGGCCGTTAAATTATCAGATCTAAACAAGGATTTAGAAGATAACACCGCCCCTCATCTTAAAGACGTCGTTGATTGGCTGAGTATACTCATCGAGTTTTAGAAAAGGATGAATGTTTTTATTTCTAGACTATTCAGATTTCATCATGAGGAAAAATGCAATTATTGAGAAAGGATGAATCTTAAAACATCTTATGTAATTCAATTTAATTACTACTTTTAGCTTTTTATGTACAGTGTTTTTCACTTGAAAGAAGAAAGCAAGAGCATTCATGTTGAGCAAGAGAAGACATGATGGGAAACAGGAGCGTCACCGTTACCGTTTCAAAGGGGAAGCTTTCGGTGGGTGTTTTTTTTTTTTTGGCCTTTTTAGTCTTTTTAGTTTTCAAAAAGATAGAGGAGTTGATGAAAAAGAGAAATATCAATTTAAATGCATAAATAATATTTTTTGTGCTCTTCGGGTCAGATATGATTTAGAAGGTAAACCCCCATCAACGCCTTTACTTTTCAACGCCTTTTACTTCGGGTCAAATCTGATTTAGATGGTAAAACAGATCTTGGTCGATCCGGTTGGGGTTGTTTCTAAGTAATATAAAACAGATCTTGGTCGATCCGGTTTTGTTATGGTGACCTGTTTCCTTCTTTCTTCCTCTTCCACCGATTAATTTTCAGAACTTAAGGTTTGTTTTTTACGTTTTAGGATCTGTGTGTAGATTCAACACAAAAACGTGTTACAGTTTTTTTTTTTTTTTTTTTGTTTCAGGGGAGGATTTTGAACTTAAAATGGACTTAAGATGCATGGCTAACTCTATCCTTTGTGTTAACTCATTAATGATATAAACACTAGTGTCCATATCTTTATTGTGTACAAGTTGGGATGCAGAGTATACACGGATGTAAAAGAACATGAGATGGGTTGTTATAATGAACATTTTTTATTTGAGACATGTTATCATTTTTTATTACAAGTGTACATTTAATAATTAATAGATTGTTATGTTCTTTTTATTTCTTTTAAATATAATCAAATGCATTTTGTTTATTTCTACTGCAGATGTTACATAAATCTAACATGGGGATATAAGTTGTAACATGGTAACAAAAATCATAATATACTATAAGTAAAAGATGTAACACGTAACAAAAAGTTTGTTTCATGTATATACATGTTTTTATTATAAGTTGGCATTTTTGTAACATGTTTTTGTAACAAATATCAATGACACCTATAACATGTTACAACGTAACACATAAGTGTTACAGACAAAACTAACTGATGATACCTATGACATGTTAAAACGTAACACATAAGTGTTACAGACAAATCTGACTGATCGGTTATCCAGACGTTGAATATTTATTCAAAACCTCATGATGACTAAAACATGTTACAAAAACATGATAAAGATAGTTTGCATTTACGTATGTAATAATACATGAGGTTTTGATAATGATAAAGATGCTAAAGACAAAAGTAGGAGATGAGTAAGAGAGATAAAGAGTAAAAAATAAAAAGATAGAGAAAGAAAGTTCAAAAAGGTGGTGAGAGAATGTCATAAATGTCTTGTCCATTGATTCCTCCAATATTTTGATTCCAACTTTACCCTTTTGGTATCTTTTCCACTTAAAATAATTCATTTAATATTAAAAAAGGTTCCAAGTTGATCTTAACCATTCATTTCATCCATCCAATGGTTGGGATGAGGTTTCCAGAGTTTTCACAACTCAGGAGGGTTTTTATTTTAGCCCAACCCTATATATATATATATATATATATATATATATATATATATATATATATATATGGTGAGGTTCGTGTAGAAAGTGGTGTTTTTCTAAGAAGTGTAGGAAGTGTTTTAGGCCCTTGGATTAAATTATTAATTGTCTAGATTAAATGAGTGGCATTATTGTAATTAATGTTTTATAATTATTATTTTATTAGCACTTGGAGGGGTATAATAGTAAATGCTCATGTTTTAAAGAGAAAAAAAAAACAATAAAAGGAAAATCAGAGACTTCCTTTTAAAACTTCATTCATTTATTATACTTTCTCTCCTCAAAATCCTTTGCTAAAAGAAAAATTAGAGAACCAAGAATCATGGTGAAAAAGATAAACAATTTGTGAAACCTACAAATGTAATATATTTATAAACCCTTACGTTCTTCATTCATCTAAAAAAGGTTGTGGTGTTTTATTCTGATTTGAAGGTAAAAAGATGAAGGGTCATTCAAGTAAATCGCCGATTGAAGTCGTGTCAACCGGAAAAGTTAAACAGCCTTTAATGGCGTCCAGTAGAAGAGGTAAATAGCCATGTGGTGTTTTTAGTCCAAGTTTTATTTTTACGATTTGTATAAAAATTGAGTAAACGTGGTGGTGTCTTGTAAAATGGTCGATTAGGTTGTTATAGTTCCGATTGGGTTTGTTGTTAGATGGTTTGTAGTGTTTTGGGTTTATATTATAGTGTTTGTGTTTTGGGGGTTGTATTTGCAGGTTACTGGATGTTCTTGTTGGTGTGTTTTAAGTTCATGGACATTCAAACAATAGTGTTTTAAGTTTATGTGATATTTCGATAAAACACTACGAATATGAATATGAATATGGATTTGGACGTTCGAACAATAGTGTTTTAATTCTGGACGTTCAAACAATAGTGTTTTAAGTTCATGTGATATTTTGATAAAACACTCGAATATGAATCTGGATCTGGACGTGAATGGAGTGAATTAATCGTGAGAAAGGAAGACAAATATATGAATATTGTTGGAAAGTTAATTATGGATGTATTATCAAATCCATAATATTAGGCAAAATTGGTAACTAACCATAACTATGTAATTAATAACCATAACTATGTAATTAATATTGTAAACTTGTTTTATATTAAAAAATAAAACACAATTTCTTAATTACCAAGATACTCTTTTCTATTAAAATTATTAATGCCACGTGTCATTATTGTGTGGCTTCTTACACTTCTTAGACAAATCTCACTTTCTACACAACTCTTAACCTATATATATATATATATATATATATATATATATATATATATGAACCAAATAGGAACCAAGAGCCTAGTTAGGAACTTAGGAACCAATCTGAGTCATTCATCTTTGATCTTGATCTAGGGGGTAGTTATGTAATTAGACAATTAAATATTATATTTTAATTTAATTAAAAGTTTTATATATGGCAGTTAATTATCTTCCTGCAATTAATATGCAAGTTTTTTTTTGACTTTCCTTAAATCTCTCAACCTATTATCATCTCTAATCCCAAATAAAAAAAATCACGTTCGATTGAATTCCATTGAATCGAAATAACTTCCAGTCGAATTCAGAAGATTTAAATTGATTGAATTGAAAAAACTTTCGATTTAAAAGAATCTAAAATCTGCCAACGATTCAGATTTCCAAGTTATGGATAATAATTCTATACATGAAAACATTGAATCACAATCTCATGTGATAGAAGATCATATAACCGTTGTATATATGTGTTTGATGATGATGATGAATGAACAAAAAAAAAACTGATATACACCAATGTACAATTCAAAAACGAATATACACCAATGTATATATGTGTACATCAATGTATATCTGTGTTGATGATGAATGAAAAAACGAATATACACCAATGTATATCTGTGTTGATGATGATGAATGAAAAAACCAATATACACCAATGTATATCTGTGTTGATGATGTTGAATGATGATAAATGAAAAAACGAATATACACCAATGTATATCTTGTGTTGGTGATGATGATGAATGAAAAAACGAATATACACCAATGTACACTATTGTATATATACCGAGATATAATTTTAATAGTATATACAATAAATACGTTTGGGTATACCATAAACACTAATTTGGTGTTTCCAAATATACATGAGTTTCTTATTAATTACCTAATAAATGATATTGAACAAAAGACATTAATACCCCTTTATTAAAATAACAATTAATTGAAGTTTTACTTATTTACAATCATGCCATTGAAGATGGATGGCTCAGATTGGTTCCTATAGTTCCTACTTAAGAGTTGGTTCCTATTTGAACCCTACCCTATATATATATATATATAGGGTAGGGATCCTAAGAGAACCAACCCCTATTTGAGAACTGAGAGAACCATTCTGAGCCACACATTTCATATAAAGACAAAAAAAAAAATTTTTTTTTTTGCTTTAATCGCACATTTTTATGCAAGAAATTTTTTTTTTAATTTTTTTTGAATTTTTTTTTCATTTATACATGTGTATATGACAATTATACATATGTGTATATAGCAATTATACATATGTGTATATAGCATTTTTCAGCTATACATATGTGTATATTTCAGTTATACATATGTGTATATAGCATTATACATATGTGTATAATGCAATTATACACATGTGTATACTGAAAAAAAATACAAAAAAAAATAAAAATGTTTTTTTCCTTACATATAAAGCAATGATTTTTGCAAAAAAAAAAAAAAAAAAAAATTGCCTTAGAGAAATGTGTGGCCCAGAATGGTTCTCTAGTTCTCAATTTGGGAAAAAGTTCTTATTTGAACCAAATCCTATATATATATATATATATATATATATATATATATATATGAATATAATCAAATAAGAACCTAGGGCATAGTTATGAAGAATATGAACCAAATCTAGCCATCCATTTTTATTTGATCTAAATATATGTAACTTTATATTTAAAAGATATTTGTAATAAATTCTATATTTTTGTTAAGTATATGCAATTAACTGATATCCCTACAATTTCTCCTTAATTCGCTCATTATCGACGATCAACAAGTTGGTTAATCTTGGTTACAAAGTTTCACAATTCATCACGTCAAATAATCCTTGTAGAGTTTTGGAAGTTATATATATATATATATATATCAAAACTAGTTTATACCCCGGGAGCGTCCCGGGTTGAGAAATCTAAGTAAAGTGAATAAAATGAGAAGTATCTAAACTATAAAAATAGCATCTGCCAATATATGATTAATGAATCATTTTTATAAGATAAGGGTTAAGAATCGTCACCTGGAATTGTGATTGAAGACCAAATAAGATGAGTTGTTGTACATTCGAATGGCTGGACAGAGGTAGGAACCAGCGGCGGCGAGTTTCTATTCATAGAGGAGGAGGGACTGGGAAGGGGAGGGTTGGCTGGGTTGTAATTATACACTTACAACCACTGAATTGTTTCACCAATTGATTTGTGACCTAATTGTCTTCTTAACTAAGCTAGGTTGCCTCTTGAATGGAATGGCTGAGTGAGTATAAACGGGGGTGGGTCTGTAAATGAAGGGGCGTAATTAAATGGGGTTGACGCTTACAATTATAACATTGAATATAGGTCATGGTTATAGAATTCCATTGAAGGGGAGACCCTTCATCTGCACCATTGTGGGGGCATACATGGATGAAGGAGTGTAATATTGTAAATTTATTTTGATATTGCAAAGGAGATGGTAGATGAAAGTGTCTTAATTGTCACTTGCATCCCTATAATAGCATTATTAAATAAGCTTTATTCTCTTATACTTGTTGCTTTAAAAATTGTACCCATGTCAAAATTCCAATATGCTACATCACTCTTCCTTTATAATGTATTATAGATTATAGATTCATTAAAAATTGGATTTTCCAACCGCAAAGCGAGATTAGAGTTTAAAAACCTAGTTGTGTTTGATAATTTGGTTGGAATTTTTTTATTCATATGGTATTTAGAGCATGTTTGGTTCTCCTTATTTCCACCTCCTTATAACTTATAACTTTTCCAAAAAAGTTAATAAGTTAAAAAAAGTGTTTGGCAAAAGAAAAAAGACTTTTTGTTTTAACTTTTTGTTTGCATATGATAAGTTGTTTTGGAAAAGTAAGGGATGAGTGACTTTTTGAACCTCCTTATAACTTATTGATGGTTATTTACCTACAAGCCATTCTTATATCCTTATACATACCCTTCTTATATCCTTTTTGGTCATTTTTACCTAAATAAGTTAAACCAAATATTTTTTTTACAAAATAATTTATAATATATTGTTTTTTCTCACCACATAAGCTAATCCAAACACTTTTTTAAAAATTTCTTTTTAAAAAGTCATAAAAGCCATAAAAGTCATAAGTTAATAAGTATTTTAACCAAAAATTCTTTATTACTTAAATAAGTTTATCCAAACATCCGCTTAAAGAAACAACCCCCTATTGTTGTTGGGTTGAACAAAAACGCCACTTGAAAGCCCTACATTTAAAAAAAAAAAAAAGAAAGAAAGAAAGAGGAAAACATAATCAGCTCTCCGTCACAATAATCTACACCCACCAAAAGCTTTTTGCTTCTTTCTGAAACAGGTATTGATCACGATTTACAATCATAGACCTATGTTTTTCTTTTATTCTTTCTTTCTGTCTGTTGTGGCTTTCTATCTATCTTGTTTTTACTTGATATTATTATTAAGCAGCAATCTTATGGACTTTTTCGATGAAGATGACAAATCTTTGGTGAATGTTGAGGAGAATGGAAGGTTTGTATGAAATAATAATAATATATATATATATATAGCAGTTTGGATAATAAATGTTTGGCTTTACATGTTTGTTATTTTGAACCCTTGGGATTAAAGTGAGAAGAAATCTGTTGTTGAAGATTGCAAATCTTTGTTGGAACAAGTGAACGCCCAGGAGAAGCAACTTAGGAATAAGACAAGGTTTTTATTATTTTTTAAATTATTGCTGCTTACATCACTTTACTAATGCTAATACTCATAGTAGTTGTAATTGCTTATATCCTTATTACTTACTTACTTACTTTCAAGGTGGTTGCTTGGATTATCAACATTTGAAACATTTGAAGATGATGATGATGAAGATGATGATGATGATGATGATGACGACGACGACGACGACGAAGAAGGAGATGAAAATGATGTTGCAACTAAAAGGTATGTATGTGGTAGATCCTTTTTTTGTGTGTTTATTAATGCAAAGTAACTATTTTTGTAATAGGGGCAGGCAGACTGTTAGATTATGATATATTTTTGTGGTGACTATGTGCAGCAGGCGGCACCCCATACCTGAATCCCTGCTTAGGGAAGATGATGTGAGTGCTAACCTTTTTTTTATTTATTTTTTATTTATTATAATGTGGCTTGGTTGGAAGGAAGTTATGTTTCACCAAGTTTGGATTTAAGAGTAATGAAAAAGAACAATGTTATCACTAGATACTTACTATCAATCTTCCAGTGAGTTGGTGATGGTCATTATTAAATTAACCATCTGGCTTTATCAGATTAGAAAATACGTGTGTGTCTATGCTTATGTAACCTCCAGGTGGCGTTTTATAGGCTCTTCTTCTTTCTTCTATTTTCTAATTTCCTTTTTGACAGATACCCTAATTGGAATTTATTCATCATCCGTGTTTATATATATTTTATTTTGACACCCGAGTTAAATTACTGTATGTTTACAGGTTTCGTACGCGATTATAAAGTCTTTGGTTGAAAAGGAAGTATGTAACAACAGTAAAAGCAAATTTCATATTACGGAGGATGAGGTGCAGCTTGTTCATTCACCTCGAGATGTGAGAGGGGTTTTGCACCTAATTAAGGACATGACAAATCAAGGGCTAGATCGTTTTGTGGAGGCTCTGAAGGAGGGCGTTTCAGTTGATTTTGAGAAAACTCGTTTGAAGATGACCCAGACCATCAAAGGACACTTGTTGTCGAATAAACGGCAGAAGCTAAAGCTATCTGAGAATCAATTTGCAGTGCTGAAGAATCCACATAATTACCGCTGGAGTAGCGAGTGCCGTTTTATTCCAGCGGACTCTGATTCCTACCGTGCTGCTGTTTATAAGATACTTGGTGCGCTTGAAACCTTACCTACTCAAACTCTTTTGGCGATGCGTAGGAAAATCAAAGGGATCAAAGGTTACATGCCTCAGTTAATACCTCCTAAAAAGTCTGGGTGGGGACGGGATGCATTGATCCAGCACTTGAGAAAGAAATCTTTAAAATTGCTTTCAAAGCTTAAACAAGGGGATTCTTTACAGGAACCCTTGGCAAAAGCAATGGATGTTGCAGGCTTGACTATGAAGCTGCTTCAAGGATGTGAGTTTGCGACCAACTTTGTAATACAGCCTTCACCTGAAACGAATGCTCTGCAGAATGAGATTGCATTATGTTTCAAATTGCTTGACGAGAGAGTGGAAGTACGGGTGTTGAAGGACATTCAACAAGCTTTGAATGCTGCTGGTGAGAAAATAGCCGACAGGAGTTTACGAACATTGGTAAGGAACCTGTTGACCGAGTTTCTTTGTGAGTGCAGTGACATGGAGATTGTTCCAGAATGCTTAAGGCAGGTCCTTGCCATAATAAAGAAAAGTTGTAAATCTCCTCTTCCGCCCCCGGATATAGAGGGAGACGTAGAATCTATTTTGAGTCTGAGTGCTTCTATGAAACAACTTGTGTGGGACATGATTCCTCCTTCCGAAGATGAAAAACTAGACAAAGACTTTGCTGATGCATACGTAGAGGATCTAGAAGACAGTTATGAGGACGAGGACGATGATGATGGCGATGAAGAAGTTAACAACATTCCATCAGCAAGTACAGGCAATTGTCAAGGTCACTTTTCAAAACGTATGCATTTGATGCGACACCACTTGGTAAGGGTGAAAATTCCACAACAAGAGGGCCATCCTGTGGCTGTGACGCCTGATGACCAGAGGCGCATTTGTAAAAATAACAAGTACCTTGCTGTCCAAGCTGCTACTGATGAGGCAAGTATGGTAGCATATCGTCTGATTGATCATATCTTGAATGATATACAAGAGCAGCTAGACGAGTCTTCTGCTGGAGTGGAGGAGGAGGGAAACAGCAAGCGAAAAAAGCGCAAAGGTACCTGCCTGCCTGGTGTACCCTTTATATGTCTTGTTGTCATTGAGTAGGCTTTGGGGAGCCATTGTTTTTGCTGTTGTTATGCGTGGTACTAAAGCTAGATCATTGCTGCAGCTACTCGCCAGGACCTAGAAGAGGAGGATGGCTCTGGCTCTGGCTCCTTGGTTCTTCTTAAGGCGGTTGAAGAGCTATTACCTTCATTTGCTAAAAAATGGTACTTGCATTTGTTCTTGGATCTCTTTATACAGAAAATATGGGGGGTTTTTTTTTTCTGTTATTTGAAACATGCTAAGGCTAGTTATAGATTACTACCATGAGGATTGAGAGAGAGAGAGAGAGATTACATGGTAATTAAGGTGCCTAATCTAAACAATGTTTGTGTGGTTGCAGTGAAGGACTAAAGAAGTTAAAGTGAAGATAAAAAGTCAAATAGGTATTGCCACTCACACCATCCTAAGAATTATAGCATACTTGTTTGTTTTCTCACTTCACTCTACTTCAACTACATTAGATATTTTGAAGGCGAAGCTATTTGTTTGAGTCATGGTTTAAAAAAACGCTTGAGGCGCGCGCCTCGAGGCGCGCCTCAAGGCGATTCGGTCTGAAAACGCTTCTGAGGCGGCGCCTCAGGTGTTTGAACAGTGGTATGCGCCTCACAGGACTGAGGCGCTATGAAAAGTTGCGCCTCAGGGGGTTTTCAGGTATATTTTTGATGTTTTAGACTTTTTGTGACATTTTATGTCATTTTTATGTGTGTTTTTGATGGTTTTTGATGAATTTGATGATGAAATTAGTTAGCATTTTATTTTTTGAAAGATAGATAATTATTTATTTAATTTTTTAATTCCGCCTCGGGCTTACGCCTCGGTTCGCCTCGAGGCTTACGCCTCGTGAGGCGAAGGGAAAACGCCTCGAGGCTCGTTTCCGTTCTTTTAAACTTTGGTTTGAGTTTCAAATGCTGATATATATATTTTTTACATTCGTATTAATTAAAAGTATCATGTAAATGGCAATTTATACAAGCAGAGCAGCAAATTATTTGACACGGGTAGGGTAGGGTAGCAAACGAGTATTTCACTAAGTGATATAGTTGATTGATGTATGATTTCATCATGTATAGTAGGATTATGAGGTTATAAATAAGCCATTAGGAAATGCATATCAACAAGTAAAGCAGACCGGTGCACAAAGTTCTACATTAAAATTCCCAAAACAATGACATTTTTTCCAACTTTGCATCTTATATTTTAAAACTAACTTTAGTACTTAACTTGTCTTTGTAAGACAAATCGGGCTCATTAATTAATTAGGTAATTTGTAATTTTGTATGTTGCATAATTCTTCTATATGATTTTTTTTTTTTTTTTTTAATCAACAAGATAGATGTTAATTTACAATGAGTTACACCATGGATAGATATTAAGTGAAAAGTTAAAGAATAGAATAGAATAGGTGCAACATATAAAAAACAACATAACAAACAAGGGTTTATAGCTTTCTGGACTAGGGGTGGTCCTTTTTATCCGAAACCCGACCCGAATTCTAAGCCACCCAAACCCGAATAAGACAATACCCGAAAAACCCAAACCTGAGTAACTCAAACCCGACCAATTCGAACCTTAAATGGATCGGTTATCGGGTCCATTTTTTTCCCAACAAAAAACCCGAACAACCTGACCCAAAAACCCAAAATCCGAAACCCGAATAAAAACCGGAACATGTAATGTCTTTTTTTTTAATAGATGTGTTTAAGTTTAGATTCTTTGGCATCTTGAACATCAAGTTTTAGGAATTTTAAACACTATTATATCATGTCGTTAAATAATGTTTGAATTTTGATAATATTTTTTTTAGTATCACGATGAATTTTCATGATATTTTTGCAAGAAAAAAAACTGTTCATATTACATATAAACCCGAAACAGAACAACCCGATCCGAATAACCTCAACCTGACCAATCCGAACTTTAAATGGTTTTGGTTATCGGGTCACTTTTTGTCAACAAAAAATCTGAAAAATCCGAAACCCGAATAATAGCCCGAAAACACCCATATTCTGGATTGCATCACGAATTCAGTTTCGTCAACTTGGTTTCAACCAAGGGTGTGAAAAGTTACCTCGTGCATTAGTAAAACAGAAAGGCATCACCAATAAATTATAGGAGCCATACCTTGTAATGCACGTTGTCTTGGCTTCATCTCCTTAGTCGATCCTTACTTGATAATAAACTGATGGCAATCCAACTTGGAAAAGCACTTGGCATTGCCAAGTTGATCAAATAAATCGGCAATGAGTGGGATAAGGTATTTGTTCTTTACCGTGATTTTTTTAAGTGGCATGTAATGTTGTATGATGTGGCATCTTGATGAAGTCAGAGTTGACCGAGAAGGACCAACGTTCATGTTTACGTTGGTAAATGAAGATCCAATAATATCGCACACTTAGTTTTAGTTTTTGGCTATTTAATGCAGCACCAGTAGGTTTATTAGATAATCCCATTTGTCGAAAAAAATTAATCTTGTTTATCTTTCAATACTGCGTGTACTTTTCACTTTGAAGATTAATAAAGTGTGCCGATTATTTATCAATTTGCTTTCTATTCTTGTACTATACCACCTCTGAATACCAACATTTGGTATCAGAGCATCGAGGTGTACAAAAAAAACCGGTTTTTAAACCCGATTCGAAAAAAAAACCGGAAAACCGGTTTGGCAAAAACCGGTTTTTGGTCAAACCGGTCCGAACCCGACCCTATACATCGATTTTGGAGCGGTTTGTCAATTCGAGGAGCGGTTTGGTTTGAAAACCGGTTTGAAAGAAGAACCGATTTGGGGTAAAAACCGGTTTTTTAGAAAAAACCCGGTTTACGTAATGTATTTTGAATCTTGGATGACCGGTTTGGAAAAAAAAAACGGTTTTAAACCCGGTCCAAATCGATGCCGATCGATGGTTGTTGTGTGCTAAAAACCGGTATCAAAACCGGACCGGTTTGGCCAAAAACCGGTTTTACCATCTTAAAAAAAAAACCGATCCGGTTTATAACCTGGATCGGTTTGGCAAAAAAACCGGTTTGTCCATCTCTATCAGAGCATTGTGTTGTTGATCCCAATGTTTTAAAAACCGGTTTTTAAATCATACCGGATTTGGCCTAAAAATGGTTCAACTGGTTGAACCGGGTTGTGTCGGGTGGTTCAACCGGATTGGCTTGTTAACTCTACGAATTCATAAATTACAACATGAACCCAAAATATAATCTAAAAGTGAATGATTACATATTAAAAGATAATTCAAAAGTTATTCCATATAAAAAAATAATCTAAAAGTATTCAATTTTTTTAACAAAGTTCTTTTAAATAAAAGTGTACGATATATTTAAGTCATTGGAGTATTGAATACATCAAGTTTACAATTACTTAAAACATGTAATTCACTACCATCGCCTTTCTCAAAATCTAGAGCATAACCATTTTCATCCTACATTATTACCTAAGAAGTTTTAGTAGAAATAGCAATCATAATATACTTAAATTACGAAAAATAAGTAACATATATAACAAGTAACAGTGTTTTTGAGGAACCGATTCGTGCTCTTCCTCACCAAACATGTTATCTATATCATTATTATGAAGTTCTCCTTCTTGCTTTTCGTGAACCACAAAAAAATCAATAGTTCAAAACACAAAAATTTACCTTGTGCCGGTACCGGTATAAAGGTTCAAACCGGTATACCGTATTTTACCGGCGGTACGAACTTGATACCGTTTCGGGTTTATACCGGGGTGTTTCGTACCGAGCTCACCTCCAAAAAACGGTATTACCGGTATAACCGGCCGGTACGTACCGGTTTTTAAAACATTGGTTGATCCTTTTTTTTTTGGGGAAAGGGGACGGTACTCCAGGCAAAATTTATTAAGGATTTTTTACATATTTCCTCCTGCTAAGGCTTCTAATTACATATTTACCCAGCCCTAAAAATCAATTACATATTTCTCCCTGGGAGGGGGAAATATGTAATTGACTTGCAACTTATGTATGCCTTATGAGGGGGAAATATGTAATTGACTTTTTAAGTTGGGTAAATATGTAATAAATGATCTTAGCAGAGGGAAATATGTAAATGACCCATTTATTAATCCCGAAAGAGAGGGTCCCCCTCCTGGACATTTTACCATGGAGGGGGGAAACCGAGTGTTACAAACAAAGGCCCGAAGGCCAAAACAAAAGTAAAACATACTAAATGGCGCAGGCCCAAACAAAGATAGGACATACTAATGGCACACAGCCCATATGACACAAACTCACAACAATGCAAACAACACTAATAACATGCATACGCCCTTAGTCTTCGAAATGGCAAGTCATCGTCTTGTTGTATTCCAAACAGCTCCAATCCGCTAAAGAGTTCCAAACCAAAACAAATACTTGATGTAGAGACCAATTATTGGTCCAAAAGCAAAGCAAACATGCAGCCCAAATCGACATCACCTCCTAAATTATGCCCACGGCCCAAAGGCGAACACCCTATAGATATTATAACCGGTACTTTGTGTGTGTATGAGCACACTTCGGCCCATGCACAGCCGAGGTAAGGAGCCCAAGAGTCCACAACCATAAGCCTCTAAAGGTTAGTGTGAGCCCAATAGAAAACCAATCATTATCCATTAAATCCAAGTTATAATATATTAATATTCCTTCAGCCTAGCAGTAAAAAAACAATCTATACCTATGCAAACCATCGGCACACATACAGGCCCTTGTCGGTTAGAGTTTAGGATTATTCTTCAAACCAACAAACAAGCCCAACACTTAATCGGCCCAAACACCATTGTAATGTAAGATAAAAAATTAAGGCCCATCTCCAAATAAATTTTCGAACTGCACAGAGACCTTGGCCCCTAAGTTGTTATCCCATATTCAAATTGCTTTTCATTATAAAAAGATCCACTAATTCAGCATCTTTTAAATTTCTAGTCAAACCATTCCTTAATTATAGGCTCAATCTTTGGTAACAAATCAAACCATTAAAACACATTCAAATAAATCCGATCCAGAAACAAGACTCGATTCCATTCGGATTAAAAAAACCATAACAATATCCCACATGCTCTGATTCCAATCTGTAACACCCTAACCGATGGAATAATCGAGGTGTCACTTAGTGACGATTGTTCAATAGCTTATGGGCTAAAAGTGTAAACATTGATACATTGTTTAAGTAGTTTATTACATTGAAAAGAGATACAAAATACAATGATTCAAACTAACAATTAAAACTGAAGTACAATGAATCCAAAATCTAAGTATAAATTCCAAAAGCTAAAAAGGCATCTCAATAATAACCTGAAACATGTACCAAAATAATATAGGTCAATACAAAAATGTATTGGTGAGCATACCCTGTTTTGCATACATATAGTAGGAAAAACGTTTCGCAATTCATGTGTTGTATACCGTTTGCAATTATGTATATAAGTAGTATCTGGGTCAAAATCAACCCTATCAAGGTGAAATGAAATTTATATATAGTATGCGCTATTAACAGTAGTAATGAAACACATAGCAATGACCAAGGTCTCTCAACAAAGTCGCAAGGGGTATATACCATAGTACTATTCATTGAAATGCTAGGCCGCAACGGTTGTGTTCTTGATCCCGCTTATGCCTAAAATCATTAAATCACAAGAAATGTCTATTGCAACTACATCGAACCCTACCCCAAAAGATAATCCATTCCTGTTCCAATGTCCTACCCTCACCTCTTCAAACTATACAACATGGGCTATCAAGATGGAGGCCATTTATGGATACCCAAGGGTTATGGGAATCCATAGAACCGCAAGCCAGTGTGGTAGCGGATGAGAAGAAGAGCAAGACGGCCCAGGCCTTTATTTTTCAAGCAATACCAGAAGAGATCTTATTGCAAGTTGCGAAGAAGAAAACGGCCAAAGAAGTATGTGATTCGTTGAAGACGAGGTTCGTAGGAGCGGATCGGGTTCAAAAGGCTCGTTTGCATACGTTCAAAAGTGAGTTCGAGTCGATGCGAATGAAGGACGGAGAGTCCATTGATGATTATGCCGGAAAACTATCCGGTATGATCTTAAAATATAATAGTGTGGGTGCCGTATTAGAAGACGGAGAATTGGTTCGAAAATTGTTCGACACGGTCACGGATAAGTATATACATCTTGTAGCCTCTATGGAGCAATACTCGGACGTTGAAACGATGCCATTTGAAGAGGCTATAGAACGTTTAAAGGCATATGAGGACCGACTAAGATTGAAACAAGGAAACCTTACTGAAGAAAATACTTTGTTACTTACCAAGGCAAATGTGCATGTAAGTAATAAAGGATCGGGAAGATTTAGTTCAGAAGGAAGTCGAGGTCGAGGATGGAATGGTGACAGAGGTGGTAGAAGTAGGTCACGAGGTGGTCGTGGTTCTAATAAAGGCCGGGGTAGTCATAACGGAGGCACGAATTATTACGTAGAGAATAATTCCTATCGCAAACCACGTGACAAGAGTCACGTAAAATGTTTCGAATGTAACCAATTTGGTCACTACGCCTCCGAATGCAAGAATGAGAAGAATCAAGATCCAGAAGTACATTTAACAAGAGAGATGGAAGACGAACCTACCTTGCTACTAAGTGTATGTGGTGAGGAAGCTCAAAATATGGTCTTGTTAAATGAGGAAAAGGTGTTTCCCAAGTTACATGAGAGACGGAATGAGTCGAATGAAGATATGTGGTATCTTGATAACAGAGCAAGTAACCACATGACGGGAAGAAAAGATGCATTTGCAGAATCAAATGAAGCTGTAACGGGCCATGTTCATTTTGGAGATGGATCAAAAGTCGAGATTCGAGGTAAAGGTTCACTTTTGTTTAGTTGTAAAAATGGTGATCAATTGCTAGTTCCCGATGTGTATTATATGCCGGCGTTAACTAGCAACATTTTGAGCCTTGGTCAATTAACTGAGAATGGGTATGATGTGTGGATGCATGAAGAAGTTTTAAGAATATTTGATGTTCATAAAAGGCTTGTGATGAAGATTCAAAGATCATCAAATAGGTTATATAAAATCACTTTAAAACTTGCAAGGCCGGCATGTTTAAAGGTAGGTACGGATGATGAAGCATGGACATGGCATGCAAGGTTGGGATATGCCAATTTTCATGCAATAGAAACCATGGGTAAGAAGGGGTTAGTAAGAGGTTTGCCATGCATTTCACATCCTGAACAACTTTATGAAGCATGTCTCGTAGCCAAGCAAACCCGAAAAGGCTTCCCGAAAAAGGCAGAATGGAAAGCAACTAAACCTTTGGAATTAGTACACGCTGATTTGTGTGGTCCGATAACGCCACAAACGTGGGGAGGTCATTGGTGTTTTCTTTTGATAGTTGACGACTTTAGCCGTTATATGTGGGTATATTTTCTAAAAGCAAAAAAATGACTCTTTAGATAAATTCAAGGTGTTCAAACCACAAGTTGAAAAAGAAAGCAAATACAAAGTCAAAATATTGAGAACTGATCGTGGAGGTGAGTTTAATTCTCAAGCCTTCACAAATTATGGTAATAAAGAAGGTATTGGAAGGCAAATGACGGCTCCCTACACTCCAAAACAAAACGGTGTTGTGGAGCGGAGGAATAGAACGGTGCTCGGTATGACCCGTTCGATGTTAAAATATATGAACGTGCTAGAACCGTTGTGGGGAGAAGCTGTGCGTCATTCAGTGTATTTGCTCAACATGATAGTGACTAAAGCAGTAAAGGATAAGACTCCTTATGAGGCTTGGAAGAGGAGGAAGCCAAATTTAAAATATTTGAAGGTTTTTGGCTTTGTTGGATATGCATTGAAGCTATCTGGTCACTTCCGTAAGTTAGAAGATAAAAGTCAAACCTTGATTTATTTAGGAAGGGAACCAGGAAGTAAGGCATTTCGATTGTTTAATCCAATAGAACAAAAGGTGGTGGTTTCAAGAGATGTTTTTTTTATGAAAACAAATGATGGTGTTGGAAGGACAAGTCTTTGTCACCAAAAGAAAATGTTACCTCAACTTGGTACTATGCACAGGTTGATGCAGACAAGATGGAGCATTGGAATTCTGATGGTTTTGGTGAAAGTTCTGGACGGGACCACAATACTTCTACAACCTCAAATTCTAATAATTTATTTACTCCCATGCATGTTGCAGGTACACCTCATACTAGTGGGACAAAAAACAATAGCAAATCATACGAAGCATCCACAACTTCATACGATGACTCACCCATACAAGATTTTAAATCGGTTTATGATATATACGAAGATACAACAGCCATGACCGAAAGAGAAGTTGAAGAAATGTATGAAAAAGGAGGAGTTTTTGCTGTTGAATGATGAACCGGGCATGTACAAAGAAGCTTCAAATGAAGAAAGTTGGATGAAGGCGATGCATGCTGAGCTAGAGTCAATAGAGAAAAACCAAACTTGGACATTAACTCAGTTGCCTCCAAACCAAAAGGCAATAGGGTTAAAGTGGGTTTTTAAGCTGAAGGAGGATGCTCACGAGAACATAACAAAGCATAAAGCTCGGTTCGTGGCGAAAGGCTACGTTCAAAATAAAGGAGTCGATTTTGAAGATGCTTTCGCAACCGTAGCAAGGATGGAAATGGTCCGGTTAATCATTGCAATGGCAGCAACAAAAGGTTGGCTTGTTCATCATTTAGATGTCAAGTCAGCGTTTTTAAATGGCGATATCCAAGAAGAGGTTTACATAGTCCAACCAGATGGGTTCGAAGTTAAAGGAAAGGAACACTTGGTGTATAAGCTCCACAAAGCCTTGTACGGGTTGAGACAAGCACCGAGAGCATGGAACTTGAAGTTAGATAAGACGTTGAAAGACCTCGGTTTTAAAAGGTGTATCCATGAGCCAACAGTTTACACAATGAACAGGTCAGGTTCTATATTAATTGTTGGTGTGTACATTGATGACATAATCGTAAGAGGTTCAAAGAAAGAAGATGTTGACAAGTTTAAAGAAAATATGAAGGCCATTTTTGACATGAGTGATTTGGGCCCACCGTCTTACTACTTGGATATTGAAGTGCAACAAAATGAAGGTGTAACTCTCAAACAATCAGCCTATGCTGAGAAAATTCTGAAATTGGCAGGCATGACAGATTGTAACTCAACTCAATACCCAATGGAAAACAAGCTACAGTTAACCAAAGAAGGAGAAGGAGCAAAAGTTGATCCGACTATCGAAGGCTTATAGGGAGTCTTCGATATTTGCTGCATACGCGATCTGATCTTAACTACTCGGTTGGAGTAGTGAGCCGTTTCATGGAAAATCCTAAAGAGTCGCATCTCAAGGCAGTCAAGTACATAATACGGTACATAAAGGGGACGATTCACCATGGGTTGAAGTACCAATCCGGGGGAGATGGAAGATTGGTTGGTTATAGTGATAGTATTTTCGACACCGATATAGGGGGTCAGAAAAGCACATCGGGTACCGCATTTTACTTCTCAAATAATATCATTAGCTGGTCTTCACAAAAACAACGAACAGTTGCACTCTCGTCCTGTGAGGCGGAGTTCATGGCTGCTACAACTGTAGCTTGTCAAGCCATTTGGTTGCGAAATCTTATTAGTGAACTCAGCGATAAAGAGTCGCAATGTGTCAAGTTGCTGGTAGACAACGAAGGAGCGATAGCACTAATGAAAAATCCAGTCTTTCATGGCCCTAGCAAGCATATTGATACAAAGTATCACTTTATCAGGGAATGTGTGGAACGAGGTCTGATCGTTGTGGAACATGTAAGTGGTAATCTGCAAAAAGCAGATATACTCACTAAGCCATTGCCAAGGTTGAAATTTGTTGAAATGCAGAAACTGATAGGAGTATGGAACAGTGAAGAAATGTGTCCACATCAGGGGTAGAATGTTGCATGATGTGGCATCTTGAAGAAGTCAGAGTTGACCGAGAAAGAAGGACCAACGTTCATGTTTACGTTGGTAAATGAAGATCCAATAATATCGCACACTTAGTTTTAGTTTTTGGCTATTTAATGCAGCACCAGTAGGTTTATTAGATAATCCCATTTGTCAAAATAATAATAATAATAATAATAATAATAATAATAATAATAATAATAATAATAATAATAATAATAATAATAATCTTGTTTATCTTTCAATTCTGCATGTACTTTCACTTTGAAGATCAATAAAGTGTGCCGATTATTTATCAATTTGCTTTTTGTTCTTGTACTATACCACCTCTTAATACCAACATGTAATCAATGCACATGCGGAGCAACGCATCCTTCTTCTTTTGGAACCATATCGGGCCACCATAAAGAGCGTATGAAGGACGTATATAACCAACATTTTGCAATTCACTTAGTTGCTTTCGTAACGCTTCCAATTCTAGTGGTGGTACACAGTGCGTAGCCTTGGCTTATGGTTTATAAGCTTGTTTAACCTCAATCTCGTGATTAACTTCTTTCCGGAGTAAAAGTTTCTTGGGTAATTTGGCTGGCATTACGTTTTTTTTACTCCTCTAAGAAGTTCTTTATTTTTTCCGGTACAAACAGCCTTGGCCATTTCCTCGTCGATCTTTGCCTACTCTTTGTTTCGTTCTTCAGCTCGGGCTCCTTGCTCACCGTGCATGTCTACCCTTCGCCGAGGATATACAAAGAGCAGGCAAATAACATAGGGGAAGTCCATACCTTTTTGAAGAATTCCATGCCAAATACGACTTTGAAACCTTCCATTTCTCCCATAGAAAAGTTGATTGATCTATGATACAAACTTGTACATCTTTTGCTTCTACATGTATCAGCTTGGCAATTGTGTTGATTGTGTTTATAGTCCAACTCCTTTGACAAAGTTTACACCAAGTTGCCTTGCTTCCTCATTAGACTTGATTACCCCAAATGTTAGCTTGAACAAATTGCAACCCTTTGTTAGGTGGTGGGCATGCGCCAAACATGATGTTGATCTCAGTTTGTACTTTCATCAATCATATGAAAGTGTCTTCTTCCTCATGGTCACTTTCTTCTCGAGCGATCATGGCATGTAAACTTGATTTCTTGGGGCATTCACGTGCTTGATGTGGTCCGTCACATATGAAGCATTCGTAATCTTTGGTGAAGGGCTTCTTATCTCGGGGCTTCCATTGTGGTTGAGACTTACGTGTAGTATTTATTAAGTTTAGTTCGGGTTGATTTTTTTCCCAGCTTTCTCATGGTTAGGCTTGCAGTCTTTTTGCCTTGATCCACGTCTCTCTAATTCTGTCTTAGCCCATACTTGCAAGCCATCGAGAAAGTAGAAGAGGGAGTCTTTGTCAAACATTTTTGGAATTTCAAGGACAAGTGTGGTTAACTCTTTAATATGGTCATTGATGGTGCCAGTTTGCTTCATGTTACGTAACCGGCTCCTTGCTTCGTTTTCATCATTTTCCAAACAGATTTGCTTCTTGATTTTTTAATGAAATCGACCTAAGTGTTAAGAATACACATACCTTTTTCGATCTCCCCATGTTTACACCATTGAAATAACATTCCATCTCCCAGAAGAAATCATCAACTCTCGCTTCTCACTTGCCGACAAAAGGGTGTTGGCTTTGGTACCTTGATACTTGGTATAAAACTTCACTACAACAAACTTGGCTTTTACCGGCGACACAAGGCGGGTCGCTGCTAAAGGTTAAAACCTGACAACATTGCTTCCAAACGTTGATCAAGAGCAGATCCAACGGCTGAGAGTTTATCGTACATAAGGGTATTAACGGTGGCACAATGTAGCCGCTAAAAGTCCAAAAAAATAAAACACCCTCCTACCTTTCTTCTTTCCCTCCCTCAGTTTCTTTTTCCCTCTCACACGATCTCTCTCTCTGCTCTCTATCTCTCAGCGTCTCTCTATCTCTCTCTGCGTCTCACTCTCTCACTCTCCTCTCATCTCCCTCTGATTCTCTCTCGCTCATTCTCCCTCTGTTCCCACAGCCACCACCGAACTCCACCACCACCACCACAACCACCACCGAACAACCACCACGAACCACCGGCCGAACTCCACCACCACAGTTGTGACATCCGTCCCCTTTCACTCTTATTGTTTTACAACTTGAGTCCGTCTTGTATTCAAGTGTCTCCATTTAAAACCCTTATATTTTCAAAACTCTTCATTTATAAAAGAAATCCACAATTATTGATCTTTATTTATCTATCTATTTATTTATTTAGTCAACCTACATAAATCCGAAATCGTACCCGAAAGCTCGTTCCCGAATAAACGTTCTTATTATTTTTTTACCTTTGTGGTTAAATGGGAAATTATTAAATTCCTAAAAAGTTTTAAAATTTTAAAAGTAATATAATAGATTAAAAACAGTTTTAAAAAATAATAATAAAACATAAATAATCATCAAAATGTCATAAAAAACAAACACATTGGGAATTGTGTGTTCCATATTTTCATTGAATACTGAGGACATGTGCAATGAACAAATTCTTGTTACCAAATATCTATATCTATATTCTATATCTTCTAATAAAGGAGTAACTAGAGCTGAGGTGGCACCTCTAGATGATCTTCATTCCTACCCTTTAACTTGGGTATGGATATTCTAACCCGGCCCATGACCATATTTTCTTACCCAAATACCCGTATATAAATACTCTATTTCTATGAATATGTAGGGTTCTCATTCACAAACACACATTCAACCCTAACATCCAAATCAACGCCTCTATCTCTCTACTCCTTCCTGTGTATAATCTATATCTTCTTCATTTCTTCATACTCAAACATTCTCCTTCAACTCTAATCCTCTCCAAAGCACCACCGTCTTCAAATCTCCTTTTCCAAAGGTATTGTGACCAACTAATCCTATATCATTTTCTTCACAATCGTAACATAATTAGATTTTTTCAGATTTGTCCATATTTCAGATTCATCTCACTTTTATTGCTGATTATGGTTTAATAATCAACTATTGCTTTTATTCAGATGATGATTGAGCTGAAATTCCCATCGTCTCCACAGTCAAAATCCCTAATTCCAATTCACATAACTTGCTTTTATGTCGTTTTCCTGTAATGTCTATTGAAGATTTTGGTTCCTTTAATTTTTATTCGTATAATACTATGATATCTCTGGTATTTTTTTTCTTTATTGAATTTGAGATTCACATTCTTATTTATCTAGCAACTCAGTTTATGTGTTTTGGATATTGTGATATAATATGGTGTTATATAACGATTCTTACTTTGTTATAAGCAGGAAAGTTGCTTTGATACTTTTCATATCCAGAAGGTTTCTCGGCCGAAAACAATTGGCCATTCTCGGCATCATGTTAAACTCCAAGGTATGTTTTGTATTTGACATACGCTTGGTTGTCAAAGATTGGATTGGTATGTTCTTGGGATTATTTGAAATATCATGTTGCGGGTTATGTCTTTTTAATTGTTTAGGCTGATTATTAGTCATGTTCGAATATAATTTTTTATCGTGTACTTTACTCGGGTCTTAATCTGGATGATGTTTTGGGTGTGATTATTTGGATGGAATTTTGCCTGATTATGGGTTTGGGTTTGATTGCGGTTATCATATGTTTATCAGGGTCTATTATTCACAGTTCATGCTCGTAATACGCCTATGACTAGAAACCTATAGCCTTCTTGGCATTAGGTTGAATCCGAGCTTGGCTATTGTATTTCAGCTATGTTCTTGGTTGTCAAGGTGTTGCATGTTCTATAGATAAAACCGGATTTGATGTTTGTGTCTGATACCCGGGTGGCAAACGATGTGAAACTGATTCCTTCATATTTTGTTGAACCCCAAATGAGTTAATCAGTTTCAACCTGAAGGTACTTTTTATCTTCTTACATTGTTGTCACTGTATGTATATTATTAAATTGAATAATTATCACTTATTGATCTGTGTTTCTACGGTACAAATGACTTAAAAGTTAAGACATGTGTTTCAGTCTGATAAACTGAGTAAGTTTTTTTTGTAATTTCTTGCACTTTTTTTGTTGTTACCGCAAAAAAAGCTTCTTTGACAATGACTCAAGCTAGGGGTCATGCAAAAAGAGCTACTTTTACAATGGCTTCAAAAGGTGGAACTGATGCCATATTTTTTTTATTGAGCATTCAGTGGTGGCGGCTTAGCCTTTGTTGCATATTGTAGCCTTAAAGAAATGAAGTTAGAACATAATAATACATAACATAGCAAATTAAGCATGTACATGTGGCAAAATGATCATTATTATTGGAATTCCGTAATAGCACATGTATATCTTTACTCTTTGTTCCTAAATCAAGAGGAAGATATGAATAAACTCACCCACAAGCATCACTTTTGTCGCACCCCGCCAAGGCGGAAACACGGGAATGCGACCTCGAAAGGTTTTCAAGCACAAGGTACATGCAACACACATAATTTATTTAAAAGATATCACCATATGATGATTATTGTTATAAAACTTAATAAAGTTGAGAAACATTGTCTGGAGACTAAGGCATAGTCTGATTAACCACAAACCACAAACCACAAAGACTATGGAATAGTAAAAATCCAAGCCATGATGACACCACCCAGTGCGTGGACCCCTCTCTCAAATCCCTGCTGTCCTCCATTAGTTACCTGAAAAACATGCATAAAAAGATTTGTCAACAATAATGTTGGTGAGTTCATGGGTTTGAATGTAACAAGTAAAACAAACGTGTAATTCATGTATGACCAATCATAGGCTAGCTAAACGAATGATTTCTGTGCGAACCATGAGTCCCGTAACCAAACCTCTTGACTGTGGTACCTTGCGCATTGTACACTAAAGACAATGTATGTATAGTAGAATACTAACACTCTTTTGTATGTAACCGGTTAGAGCGACTAACCAAGAGTGGGGGTGTCAACCCAATAGATATATTAAAGTGTTCCATGGCTTTTGATAGCTAATGGTTACAGTAAACGTTGTACGAGGACTAATGAGCTCATGAACCAATATGTCTCACCAATATGTCTCATGTTCCACATGGCGGTCACGATAGAATGTACACACGTGTGCAAATGACACTAGTATTGAAGCATGTTTATCCCCCGAAATGTAAAATAGTAAAATGGGGCCATGAATACTCACCTGATAGAGTCGTGTGTGGTCTAGTGAAGCTGTAACTGTGAGGTAGCTACCGTCCCGCTACTGTTTGCCCTATGATTTATTAGGACCATGGTAAATTCACCAGTTCTCATTGTTTATCATACAAGTTGTTCACCCGACATTTTTGGACCCGGTTATTATGTATGTGGGCCATAACTTTGTACTTGTGAGGGCCCTTAGTGTGCTTGTAAAGTGTTTGGAAACTTTGATAGTGATAAAATGGACCCTTTTCAAGTAGTCATGGGTTCAAGTAGTTCCCAATCCATCGTGTGTGATTGATTTGTGATAAAATAAGTACTTTAACATATGTTTAGACCTTCATTCCTTTCAAGCCAATGCTAATACATGTTCTAACTTTGCTTAACATATGTTAGTATGTGGTAGCCTATTATAACTAATTTCATAAGTCTTTAAGCCGATTATTTAATGGACTAAACTTTATTGTTTTGAACTTGACAAGGCCTCGTAGAGTTATCATAAGGCATGTTTGTGAGTTTTGTGAGAAAATCAAGTTTGATCACCATGGTTGTTAGCCTTAGCTTTGAATATAAGCCAAGTGGGTTTTTATTTATGAAAACCGATTTATACTTGATGATTTAAGTTATGCATTGATTCAAAAAGCATGGCTCGATTTCCCAAAGCTATCATAAGGGCCGATCGTTGTTGTGTTCGAACAATGTGATCATTAGAGTGTTAAAACAACTATAGACTAAGACATTGTGTGTATTGTGTGTGATCATGCGATTGTATTGAACCAAAGGTCGAATAAGGTCGGGTGGAATGAACAAGATCAAGGTTTGGGGGCATAAAGATCTTACCAAAGGATGGTTGAGGTTGGATAGCTTCCTAATCTTCTCCAAGGCTTGGAATGCTTCGGCTAGGATGGAGTAGTATCCGAAAGTTTTAGAGATAGAAGGAAGTGTTTGGTGTGGCATTTGCGAGTGAAATAAAGCCTCCTTATATAGGGGATCAACCAAGAAGGAGACAAATGCAATAGAGGAAGGGTTAGGCTTCTTGGGTGGAGCATTGTTTAAGCATACTAGTCATGGTGTCATGAAAGAAAAGGACTTATGATTGTTGTCTTTTCCTTGATCTTGGCCGATTGAGGATAGGTATGGCTATAAGAGGTGGGTTGACTCATCAAGGGATGGTTTCAGAGGTTTGTTTCTTTCCAAATCTAGTGTAAGTTTGACAACTATCATGAGCTTTCATTCATGCTTTCCTTCGGCCGAGTATAGGATTAAAAGAAGTGATAAAATCTAGATGAAAGTGATGTTCCCTCTTATTTCCTCATGATATCCGATTGGTGCTTGTTCCCAAGGTAATTATACTTGCAATTTGTGTGAAAGGGACATATGAGGGGGGTTAGCGGCCGATGTAAGGACAAAGGAAGAGGATTTGGTGTTTTGGGTAAGGATCAAGTGATAAGTGTATGTATTGGTGATGTCATGGTGCTAATTCCTCACAAGGTTTGGACATTCCTTTGATGGTGATCTCTCTTAGGTTTGGGTGGATAGTTGGCCGATCACTTCACATCTAATTGTGGAAGTTTTGTCATGCTAACTCATGAGATTAAGAGTTCTTGTACTATGCCTATTTTAGTATAAGGAATGGTGTCATACATAAGGTGTTTTGTTTGTTTCTTATGGCCGCAAATTGGAGGTGATATCCTAGTACTTTTGGTAAGGGAAGCAAGGGTGAGGTGATGCTTTAGACCCTTGTTAGTATAAGAAACTTTGTTGTCAAGTGATAGCAACTTGTGAGGTGTGTTTAGTCTTTGGCCGATTGTTACCAAGGATTCAGGTTGGTTGATTCATAACTTAAGTTATCAAATCTTACTAAATTTTGTTAAGGGTGAAATGAAGACATCAACATGTATTTATTTCATAGATATCAGGTTTGGAAAACACATGTTTATTAGATAATAACCTATGGTGATCCTTGTAATTACTTACATATGTTAGAGCTGAATTATCACGTGTTAGGGTGTAGCAACCTCATGAAATGTTTGCTTGATGATTTGTCCGGGTGTTGATGTTGAGTTTTCTGATTAATTCTTGCTTCACTAGACTGGGGGGGGGGGGGGGGGGGTATAGTGTATGCAAAATGTGTAAAGATGCACATATAATGACAATAGTAAATGAAAAGCATACGGATGTTGACCTGGTTCATTGACTGTTGTCACAACTTCACTTATAGGTTAATCATTATATTATGTGACATTTGTTTAATGTGTGCATTGGCATATTAATTATATCACACACAGTTATAAAAGAAAGAGCCTTTTAAAAGAATATTAGTTTGTTTAATTCTAAATTTTCTCATTACTTTTAAAAAAATGTTTTGGGTACTCGCTTGTGATTTAACCGTCATAGAGAATCACAAGTATTTTACATTACAAAAAGATGTAATACATAAAATAGAAAATGCAAATGTTCCCAAATGATGTTTAAACTCATTTGTCTAAGGTCCTATTTACAGTATCAAATCAAGGGGACAACAAGTTGAATAAATATGTTATTATTTATTTTATTTCATTATCTGTTTTTAAATCATGTCAAATCAAACATTTCTTGATCGATATATCCATTATTGTGTTACATTAAACTCTTTTGATGATATTTTGCATGCAACCAAAATCCATACGAATTGCATTACATAACTTTCAATAAATAAAACAACTTGCATACTACAACCTTTATAGAATCTTTTTCATTTTACTTGTGGATGCACCGTGTGTCCACACGGGACGCAAACCTAGTTTCTATTAATGTTTTAATCTCTTTTAGGTTCAAATTCAACCACCTTTTAAATTTTCTTTTCTACCTACTAATTTAACGTCTAATAAAAGATAAAATTAGTGTTTAGTAAAAAAAAACTTAAAAAGTAGTTACCTTAATAACTTTAATAAGATTTTGTGTTTTGATTGTTTATACAAAAAGCAATACAATAGTATAATTATACAACAAGTTCTTCCTTTTTTTTTTCTGTATCAAATATATAGCAATAATGTTTAAATGACATTGATTATTTATAATTTAAAAAAATAATTTTAAAGGATTTTTAATCAAGAAAATGTTAATATCAAATATATAGCAATAGTATATAAGTGACATTTAGTATTTATATTTTTTTAAATAAACTTTTAATGAATTTTAATCAAGAAAATAATGAATATTGTTCTAGTTGATCATATCTGCACATTCCTATAACCATTTTACTCATCATAACAAAAATTGTACCAAATATATTATTTGGTCTAGTTAAACACACCGATATATATTTTAACAAATTTTAATCAAGAAAATAATGAATATTGTTTTAATTGATCATATCTACACATTCATGTAACCATTTTACTCATAATAATACAAATATATCAAATATATTATTTGGTCTAGTTGAACACACTGATATATATTAATACGTGTCAACATACAATAATAAGTTACATACTTTTTTTTTTTTTTTTTTGTAAACTTTACAAATATTTTCTTTAATGTTCATTCTTTGATTGATTAATAATATCAAATATAACATACTTAAGCTACTAGATTTGGTCATGGGTACCCCACTACCAGCACGGTAACACCGCCGCTAGTGATGCTGGTAGTGGATCCATGAACCATTTTCTGGTTCTAGTTAACGCACGGTAACACCTGATTTTTCTCTCTCCCTCTATCAAATCACTAATACACATAAATATTCAAAGATTTTCTCTGTTGATAAATGGAGATGGAGGATATGATGGTGATGGTTACGGTGTACAGAGGACACGACGGTGATGGTTACGGCCGATGAATATGTTGATGGAGAGGATGAATCGTTGATACGATCGGTGATGGAGGTGATACAGAGGATGAATTTGTTGATGGAGATGATGGATATGGTGATGGAGGTGAGGTGATGGAGAAGATGGAGATGGTGAGAGGTTGATGAAGAATGAAGATGGAAAAGATGAATTTGATTTGTTTTCTTTTGTTTATATTATTATTATTATTATTATTATTATTATTATTATGTGTAAAAATAAATGATTGTTGGTAAAGAATCAGTGAAGTGTTGCCTTTAAAAAACGGTTTCAGTGGAGTGAATCAGTGAAGTGATGTGGCAGTATAGGATTGGTGTAAATCAGTGAAGTTGAAAATATTTTAGTGGAGCACCCTGTCCCCCCTAAGAAAAGTTAGTATGTAATTAATGCTTAGCTACTAATGGTTGCATTTCTTGAGAGTATTTATAGAGTATGGTGTACTGGAGTAGGGTGTAAAATGAAAGGAAAAAGGAGGCGACTAAGGCGATTAGGGTTTCCAAGAATTCAAGTATGGCGGCACGGGATTGGTTCAAAGTTGATCAGTGGTATGATGCACCTACGAGGAAAGGAAGACATGATAGGACTCATCGGCAATCGGCGTGGAAGGATGTTGTGACAAAAATTTTCGTATCAAATCTGCCTGAAAGATGCGCTTCGTCAGATCTGGTTAAGGTTCTCAAAGATTTTGGTGATATTCAAGGTACGTACATTGCTCGGAAGTATGATCGGCTTGGTAATGTTGGATATATAGTATGTCCGATGTAATTAAAAGTCGAGGTCAATGTAACCCGACCCAGTACGATCCGAAGAGTTACACGTTGGTACACGAATCAGATAAGTTCATGATTAGATGAATTATTATTTATGAAATAATAATTGTTTTGGACTTGAGGGACTTAATATTAATAAGATTAATATTAAGGAGTATTAAGATATTTAGCAAGGGGGCTTAATGTAAGTTATTGTTTTATAAAAGGAGGGTTAAGGAGTAAACCCTAATCACACTTTTCATCAAAACAACCAACCCTTGCCTCCTCTCTTCCAATTTGCGGCCGCCCCTTTGAAGAAAAAGGCGCCGACTCCTTTTCTTCTTGGCCGGCGATCAACCACCATAAACCACCACCTTCCTCTTGCAAGCGTTGCTTCCCGGTTGGTTCGTGCACGGTGTGAACTTCCTACTAGCGAGGATTCGTTGTAACCCGCGTGTTACAATTCCGGTGTAGTCGTCAAAGGTTGATTACTAAACCCCGTATGGTTGTTTATTATTTATTTGTTTATACGCGTTTAACTGAGATCCTGATTGGGAATATTTTATTAATCGGATTAATAAAATTAACTAACAATATATATATATATATATATATTAATCGGCTATTATATATATAGTATATATAATCAGTTTTCGTTAAATATATATAAACCGCTTCCGCTGTGTATACGATACCATGATTCCCAACAGTGGTATCAGAGCCACGGTTACGCGCGTATAGATGGTAAAGTTATAATTTTGATCTATGTTTTATTTGTCAAAAATTTATTATTATTATTATTATTTTTTTTGACAAAAGATCAAAAGCTTTTTGTTGTTCATGGATTGTGATGTGAATCGAGCCCTAGGTATTTTGACCCTTGTCATGGTTGTGTTTGTGATGTTTTTTTTATTGATTTGTATTTTTATTACGGATTTTGGATCCGGTGTAATAGATAGGATTAGAATAGATTTGTTTTATTTGTATTTCAAATTTATTTGTAATCCTACAAGTACAAGATCAAGACGAAGATAAAAAGGCGAACAGGTTCCATGAAGATAGAGACCTCGGGTCAAGTGGGAGCTATATCAAAATTGTTTTGAAACCCTTTTGACTAGTTCGTTTCGTTTCTGGCTAAAACGAAACGGGCGACCTATTAGGGGCTCGATTCGTTTAATTTTATTATTATGTTTTGTGGTTGTGGTTTATTTATTGTAAATAATTTAGATAACCCAAAATAAATAAAATTTTCACAATCATGGCAACGGTTTTATTAAAACAAGTTTTATAAAAACCGAAAAGCATATTTAATAAAAAGAGTTTTATTAATATTGAAACAAGTCCATTCGCGATAATACGACCAGCGTAGTTTAAATAGGGTATTTAAAACTATACCGCATCGAGTGTTGAAAGGAGTTTCAATTATCACGAACAATATAAAATTGGATTTTATAAACTGTTATGTGACTTGCATCATGCTAACGAGTCATTCAATATATTTATGGTAAATATTAAAATAAATCCCAATTTTAAAAATTGATGTTTCATGCCACCCTTAACGAGTTAACACTCCATTCTATATCGAACCCAAATGTTAGTGCTGACCCTGCATCTGGGCGTTGATCATGAGTGAAGGTAATCATCGCGGTTCCTATGTAACATAGGCCGGTGTTATGGTTAACAGTAAAGGACCAAACATCGCTTGTTAGACAAGTGGGCATAGTTGGGGTTAAACATACATCGCTTTTAGCGATAACCCCAAAAGGAGAGTTGTGTAGTGGACACAATTAACAATCGTTGTTTACCTACCTAATCGTGCCAGTGGACAGTGCTAAGCCAGTTCATTGTGTATTGATGAATCGGGATCTCATCCTAATTAATTTTGTTTTTTGGGTCATAAAATAATTAGGATACTTAAAACATGAAATACTAATACATTAATTTTGAACTTTGTAGATGTCAACTGAAAACAATTCCACCTCCCATTTCTCTCTCAAGTCCATCATAGAGAAGGACAAACTGAACCACTCCAACTTCATGGACTGGCACCGCAACTTGAAAATTGTTCTCAAAGCGGAGAACAAATTGTATGTTCTTGAAGAACCAGTCCCTGATGAACCCATAAATCCCAAGAGTGAGCTTTATAAAACCTGGGCTAAGCATTTTGATGACTCTTTGAAAGTCTCATGTCTGATGCTGGCTTCCATGATCTCTGAACTTCAAAGGACCATGGAGGACATGGATGGAAATGTTCCAACAAAATGCTCGCCATGAGAGGTTTGATGTGATGCGATCACTTATAACCACTCGTATGCAAGAGGGTTCACCAGTTGGCACTCATGTGCTAAAAATGAAGGCATATGTTGGTCACTTGGCTCGTTTGGAATCCCCCTTGAGCGATGAGTTAGTTGGGGATATCATCCTAAACTCATTGCCCAAGTCATATGACCAGTTCATTATGAACTATAATATGAATGGGATGGAGAAGACACTTGCAAAACTGCATCAGATGCTCAAAACTGCTGAGGTAAACATACCTGGCAAAACTGCACCAGTGCTGATGATCAGGGAGGGTCAGATTAAGAAACCTAAAACCAAGAAGAGGGGCTATCAAGGCAAAGGGAAGGGAAAGGGCAAAGCTGTTGCCAACAAGAAACCTTTGAAAGATGCCAAATGTTTTCATTGTGATGAAACTGGGCACTGGAAAAGGAACTGTGCTAAGTATTTAGCTGAACTGAAGCAAGCCAAGGCTTCTGGAGGAGAGTCCTCAGGTATATATGTTATTGAAATCTTTGTTTTTTCTAGCAAAACATGGGTGTTTGACACAGGATGTGGTTTCCACATTTGTAATGTTTTGCAGGGACTAAGAAAGATTAGAAAGCTGAAACAAGGTGACTTGGAGGTCCATGTTGGCAATGGAAAAAGAGTTGCAGTGAAGGCAATAGGAGAATATGTTCTTTTACTACCTTCTGGTTTAGAACTTGTTTTGAACAATGTTTATTACATTCCTAGTGTGACTAGAAATATTGTTTCATTTCATGCTTTGCGTAGACAAGGTTTTGATTATCGTTTTAATGGTGAATTTATTTCTGCTTATTTTAACGATGTATTTTACTTTGATGCAAAACCTAACAATGAGATCTATGAGATAGAAATCCAAAACGATAACATATTATGCAATATCTCCCATAAACGTAATAAGTTGGACTTTAATGATACATATATGTGGCATTGTAGACTTGGTCACATAAGTGAGAATCGTGTTAAACAACTTAAAACCGTAGGAATCATGGATTCCAAAGGTTCGGAGTCGTTTGGAAAATGTGAATCATGCTTAAGTGGAAAGTTAACAAAAGCACCTTTTTCAAATGTTGGAGAAAGAGCCAATGATCTGTTAGGACTTGTACATACAGATGTATGTGGTCCATTCAGAACAATGTCAAGACATGGAGAAAGATACTTTGTTACATTTACTGATGATTTCAGTAGATATGGTTATGTTTATCTTATGAAGCATAAACATGAAACTCTTGAAAAGTTCAAGGAGTACCAAAACGAAGTAGAAAATCAGCTAAATAGAACTATTAAAATGCTTCGATCAGATCGAGGCGGTGAATATCTTAGTTGGGAATTCATCGACCATCTAAAGGATTGTGGAATAGTTTCACAACTCACCCCACCTGGAACACCGCAACATAATGATGTGTCTAAGCGGAGAAATCGAACTCTATTAGATATGATTCGATCAATGATGTGTCGAACAAACCTTCCAAAATCCTTTTGGAGTTATGCTTTGGAAATTGCCGCAAGACTTGTGAATATAGCTCCAACGAAAAAGGTTACTAAAACGCCTTATGAGATATGGCATGGAAAGAAACCTCATGTATCCTACCTTAAAGTCTGGGGATGTAATGCTTATGTCACTCTAGAATCTTCGGATAAACTAGATCCCAGAGGCGGAAAAGTGGTTTTCGTTGGATACGGTAAGAAGATCGGTTACCTATTCTACCACCCCACTGAAAATAAGATTTTCACCAAACGCAGAGGCACTTTCTTAGAGGAAGAGATTCTGGCGCGAGGGATTGGAGATAACCATGTGGATCTTGAAGAAATTCGAGAATCACAAGTGACTGAACTAGTTGTTCAGACAGAACCAGATGTAACTGATCCAGTTGTTGAAGTTGAGCCTGAGAGGATTCAAGAAACAACAGAAACACCAAGTGTTCGGAAAAGTATTAGGGATCATCGTGCAACGGTAAGGTATGACGATATCTTCATGATTGATGAAGCTGAGCCTACTACTTACAAAGCTGCAATCTTGGATTCAGAATCCAAGAAATGGCAAGAAGCCATGAATGCAGAGATGCAATCCATGTATGATAACCAAGTCTGGGATTTGGTTGATCTTCCTACCGAATGTCGGACTGTGGGAAACAAATGGATCTTCAAGAAGAAGACTGGCATGGATGGGAATGTGCAAACCTGCAAAGCAAGGCTTGTAGCGAAAGGTTTTACTCAGACTCAAGGAATTGATTATGAGGAAAGTTTCTCGCCAGTAGCCATGCTTAAGTCTATTAGAATTCTACTTGCCATTGCTGCATATTATGACTATGAGATATGGCAGATGGATGTCAAAACCGCGTTCCTTAATGGACACTTACTGGAAGATGTCTATATGGTTCAACCTGAAGGTTTTGTCGATCCAAAGAATCCTAATAAGGTGTGCAAGCTGAATAAATCCATCTATGGATTAAAGCAAGCATCTCGCAGCTGGAATCTCCGTTTTGATCAGAAAATCAAAGAGTTTGGTTTTATCAAGAACGAAGATGAACCGTGTGTTTATAAGAAATCTAGTGGGAGCTATATTACTTTTCTTATACTATATGTAGATGACATACTAGTCATTGGAAACAATATCCCTATGCTTAAAGATGTTAAGACCTGGTTGGGTAAATGTTTCGCAATGAAAGATCTTGGTGAAGCCGCTTATATTCTGGGAATAAAGATTTATAGAGATAGATCAAAGCGGTTATTGGGTTTGAGTCAAAGTACATATATTGATAAGGTCTTATGACGCTTCTCAATGCAAGACTAAAAAAGGGGGCTCTTGCCCATGACACATGGAACCATTCTTAATAATAAGCAGTGTGCAAATACTGAAGAGGAAAAGAAGAAAATGGAAGGTGTTCCATATGCTTCTGCGATTGGTTTCGTCATGTATGCCATGTTATGTACTAGACCTGATGTCTCGTATGCTCTTAGCATGACGAGTAGATATCAACAGAATCCAGGAGAGAGTCACTGGGCTGCAATGAAGAACATTCTTAAGTACCTGAGAAGGACTAAGGACATGTTCTTAATATATGGAGGACTGGAGGAGGAGCTGTCAGTTAAGTGTTATACTGATGCAAGCTTCCAGACTGATCGTGATGACTGAAGATCACAAATGGGATATGTTTTCATTCTGAATGGTGGGGCTATTACTTGGAAGAGATCTAAGCAAAGTGTGGTTGCTCAATCCACCTGTGAATCAGAATACATTGCTGCAAAGGAGGCTGCCTGGATGAAGAAGTTCATTACTGATCTCGATGTTGTGCCTAGCATAAAGAAACCAATCGAGATATTGTGTGACAACACTGATGCCATTGCTCTTGCAAAGGAACCAAGGTCACATCAGACCGCAAGGCATATACTCAGAAAGTTCCACTATATTAGAGAAATAGTAGAGCGTGGAGACGTCGTGATGAACAAAGTTCATACAGATCTAAATCTGGCTGACCCCTTTACTAAGCCTTTACATCAAGCTAGACATGAGGAGCATGCTGGAAATATAGGGCTTAGAGTTGTTAGACAATGGGCATGATCTGTAATTAGTATTGATGTTTTATTTTGAACTATGACAGTTATGTTGAATGTTTATTTGATTTAATGGGTTAAATGCAAATTTAAATATTTATTAACTATGTTCATTATTTGTATGTTTAAATCCTTGAATAAGAGTATTCTAAATGTCCGTAGTCGATCAAATTACATGGGAATGAATTTGAATGTAAGACTATTGTGAATTAGGATGGTTGTATTCATGAGATGAATAGCTCAAAGGTTTGAGGATCATAATTCACAGATATTATTAGGGAATAATATTGGATGTAACTCGCTTCAAAACGATCTCCATGGATCTGTGTCATGAGATGTTTTGATATTGATATGTTCAATCTGTCCTTTTTCCTAAGGCACATATTAAACTACATTGATCAAGGACTATCTTTGATGTTATCTTACACTATCCTGAAACATGGGTAGCGTTGGAAGAAATTCGAGATTAAGTGGGAGTTGTATGACGCTGATGGAATTCTGTACTTCTATAGGATTAGAAGTCTAGACATTCTGGTGCCCTCGTAAAACTCAAACTGGTATAAACGTGTGGCCACGCTCGGACTAAGGTAGTTCGTTAGACCATTTTGAATTAGAGACGAGAATAGAGAATAGTTGATCACTATATAAGAATGAATGATCCATGTCTTATGATCAACGGATGTCTATACAGAAGGGACTTATTGATAGAATTATCAGGGCTATAGTATTTGGTTAAGTAAAGTGTTACTTGAACTTAAAGAACTAGTTGACGACTGTAAAGTGTCATACTGTGTTGGGTGCAATGCGATGCAGCTAGGCGTCCAACTTTGCGCACGTTGACTCATTTAATTAAAATCGTCCAAGTGGGAGATTGTTGGATATATAGTATGTCCGATGTAATTAAAAGTCGAGATCAATGTAACCCGACCCGGTACGATCCAAAGAGTTACACGTTGGTACACGAATCAGATAAGTTCATGATTAGATGGATTATTATTTATGAAATAATAATTGCTTTGGACTTGAGGGACTTAATATTAATAAGATTAATATTAAGGAGTATTAAGATATTTAGCAAGGGGGCTTAATGTAAGTTATTGTTTTATAAAAGGAGGGTTAAGGAGTAAACCCTAATCACACTTTTCATCAAAACAACCAACCCTTGCCTCCTCTCTTCCAATTTGCGGCCGCCCCTTTGAAGAAAAAGGCGCCGACTCCTTTTCTTCTTGGTCCGGCGATCAACCACCATAAACCACCACCTTCCTCTTGCAAGCGTTGCTTCCCGGTTGGTTCGTGCACGGTGTGAACTTCCTACTAGTGAAGTTTCGTTGTAACACGCGTGTTACAATTCCGGTGTAGTCGTCAAAGGTTGATTACTAAACCCCCTATGGTTGTTTATTATTTATTTGTTTATACGCGTTTAACTGAGATCCTGATTGGGAATATTTTATTAATCAGATTAATAAAATTAACTAACAATATATATATATATATATATATATATTAATCGGCTATTATATATATATAGTATATATAATCAGTTTTCGTTAAATATATATAAACCGCTTCCGCTATGTATACGATACCATGATTCCCAACAGGTAAAAGGTTTGGTTTCGTTTCCTTTAAGAACATTCAGAATAATGTCGAGTTGGAAGGAAATCTTAAAGACGTTTGGATCGGGATTTATACGTTATATATAGCACTTGCTAGATTTGTGGATGGTATGAATGTAGCAAGGCCAGAGGACAAGATTTAGAAGCCGGTTAAAGAGAAAGAAAAATAGTCGGAGCCGTTGATGGAAGATAAGGTGCAATCGGTTAGGGAGGATCCGGTTGGTGTTGTTACTGATAGTTCAAGATCATTCTGTGATACTCTTCTTAATAAAGAGCCTGCTCTTGGGTGTATGGAGGTATTAGTAGATGATAAGGTTCAAGATTTTGGTGATTGGTTTGATTTTGGATTGCTTGGGCATGTCATTAATCTTGGAATGTTAACGGATTTGAGGAGGATGGTAGTAACTCAGATATTCAGATTTAGTACGCTGGTGGATTGTATGTTTTACTTGTTTTTGGTAGTCGAAAGGAGAAGGAAGATTTTGTGTCGAAGGCTGACGTTTGGTGTCATGTTTTTTATCGTCTTGAGGATTGGAGTGGACAAATTATAGAGTTTGAATGGATTGCATGACTTAAAATCCATGGAGTCCCTTTGAGCTTATCATGCATTCAAGTGTTTGATGATATCGCGTCTAAGCTCGGGAATGTTGTTCAATTGGCACAATTGTCTGAAGATGGTGGAGACTTGTCATTTGCATATATTGGGATCCTTTGTAATTCGGTGGATAGAGTTAATAAGAAGATAGTACTGAAGTGGAAAGATTATAGTTTTCAGATCAAGGTGGAAGAAGAAGTAGGCGATTGGATTCCGGATTGTCTAGCTTCTTTGGAGGAGGTGGAAGTTTGTTCGATACTGCCGGATTCTATGAATGTTGGTGATAAGATGGATACTATTCAGAATGATCGAGATGATTCGAATTTGGAAGAAATTAATCAAGAGGATAATGTTGTGTTATCTAAGTCGCCGGATGGTATTCAAGCAAGCAATTTGGAAGTGCAAGATGTATTTGCTAAACATTTGAACGAAGGTGGTAAAGGCTCGGAGAAGAAGAAAAAAACGAAATAAATTTGTGAGGAAGAAAGCGGATAGGAGTAAATCCAATTCGCCTTCGAAGCAGGAGCGGCCTAAAAAGAGACAAAGAGATAGTGCCGATCCGTTCGAATTGGATAGGTTTATTTTTCCGATGAATGGGAATGATCAAGTGGAGAATGTTATGGAGAACATATTAGAATATTAAATTAAATGTAAAATATTATAAAAGTCAATGGTCTTTATTAGGTTGATTAGGAGAGTCAATGGTCTTTGCTAGGTTGACTAGGAGAGTCAATGGTCTTCATATGTTACCCATATTTCTCTCCATGTATCTCGCCTATTCATCCCTATAAGAAGAGAGACATTGTACAAGGTTATTTAATCAATACAATCAATACCATTCACATATAGAACAATGATGGCTGTTGCGACGTTTTTGTGACTCCAAATTTAAATGGAGATATGGCAGGTGATGAGGTATTATTGGATTCAGGAGCGGTCTTCGAGGATAAGGCAGAAGATACTAGTGTGGTTAATCAGTTGGAAGAAGTTTTAAATGTTGAGGTGAATGAAACATTGCATTTTGCTAAGGCCTTGGGTGTTGCCAATATCGATCAATTCGAAGGCGATTTAAAGAAGGTAATAGTTAACAAAAGTTTTCAATTGGTTGAACAATGAATGTTCTTTCGGTGAATATTCAAGGGGTGGGGTGTGAAGAGAAAGGTTCGTGGATTCGGTCTTTGAGAATTGCAAATGAGATTGGGTTTATAATGCTTCAAGAGACTCAATTTGCGTCTCTTGATGCTTTGGATGTGGGGAGATTTTGGGGTAATGGTGAATTCGGTTTCGAGTGGGTTGGAGTTACGGGTCGATCATGTGGATTGCTTTCTTTCTTTGTGGGACCCGAAGAGATTTACGGTGTTGTCGACGGAAAAGAATAGATATTTTTTGTGCATCCGAGGTATACTGAAAGAGACTGGGAAAGGTATTAATTTCATTAACATTTACTCACCTCAAAAAGTGGTGGATAAGCGGGTGTTATGGAGTGACCTTCAACGAGTTATTGTTCTCGATCAAGAATTCTAGATTGTTGGAGGGGATTACAATTGTGTTAGAGATAGATCAGACACAAGGAATTCTAAGTTTAACGCTTCAGTGTCTTCTGAGTTCAATGATTTTATAGATAAGGTGGGGTTACACGAGTTCTCTTTGAAAGGTAGGAAGTTCACTTTTGTTTCGGGGAATAAGTGTAGTCGCATTGACCGTATTTTAGTATTGGGGGATGTCATAAATAATTGGCCTGATGCTAAATATCAGGCTCTAGCTAGAGATAAATCGGACCATAGTCCTTTGGTATTGAAGGTGGAGGCTCGGAATTATGGTGCAAAACCGTTTCGTTTTTATAATTCATGGCTCTATGGTTAGACTTGGAGAATATCGTTATTAAAATGGTGATTGAGTTTCGTGGTAGTGGGGCGCCTGACATTGTTTTAGTGAATAAGTTCAAGAGGCATCGTCAAGAGATTGTCAAATGGTGAAAGAATAAATCTATCGAAGAAGCTGAGGAAGAAGCGAATTTAAAGCAGGAATTGATCGAGTTAGACGCGATGGTAGAGGATAGAGATTTGACAGATGTGGAACAATGGGTGTTTGTGGAAGCAAAGAAGAGAATTAAGTAGTTGGAAGATTGTAAAGTTATAGACATGAGACAAAAGGCACGGATTCATTGGGCCAAAGAGGGAGACGAGAACACAAGTTTTTTTCACGGTGTTATAAATAAAAGGAGGGTGTCTAATAGCATTCCAGGCTTGATGGTAAACGAGGAGTGGGTTGTTAAACCGTCCGAAGTGAAAAGAGAAGTGTGTGGTTTTTTTAGAAAGCGATTTGTGGAAGACATGTATTATCGGCCGACTATTGAATGCTATGGTCTAAAACAGTTGGACGATGATGATGGTGCTGAGATGGTGAGGCCTTTTGATGAAAAAGAGATAAAGGATGTTGTCTTCGAATGTGGTGGTGATAAAGCGCTGGGGCCTGACGGTTTTAATTTTCGCCTTGTTAAGAAATTTTGGTTGTTATTATCTAATGATGTCGTGGCAATTATGCAGAATTTTTTTCTCGAGCGGAAAGATAAGTGGGGGAACAGGTTCATCCTTTATTACGTTGGTTCCTAAAGTCAGTGACTCGACTGATTTAGGGGAGTACCGGCCTATTAATCTGATTGGGGTTATTAGCAAGGTTATTTCAAAGGTCCTTGCGAATAGACTCAAGAAGGTAATGGGTAAGATTACACATGAAACTCAATCGGCGTTATCGGGGAGGTATATGCTTGACGGCACGTTAATTATTAGTGAGATTTTGTCGTGGGCTACGCGGGCGGGGAAAGAATTATTCATGTTCAAAATTGATTTCGAGAAAGCATATGATAATGTTAATTGGGAATTTTTATTATCGGTAATGCGTCAAATGAAGTTCCCTAGGAAATGGTGTATGTGGATTAAAGGCGTTCTCGAATCGGCTCGTTGTTCTGTTCTCGTCAACGGCTCTCCGACATTTGAATTTGGATGTGGGAAAGGGATTAGACAAGGGGACCCGATGTCGCCCTTTTTATTTATTATTGTAAAGGATGCTCTTTCAGGCATGTTTCGTAAAGCTTGCGATAACGATTTTTTCAATGGGGTTCGTCTTCCAAATGATGGGCCTTTAGTTTCACACCTTTTATATGCAGATGATGCGATGGTGATGGGTGAGTGGTTTTCGATTTAATTTTAATGCATTGAAGATGATTTTACGTGTTTTTCATTTGTGTTCTGGCCTTAGAATATACTTACATAAATCAAGCCTATTCGGTGTGGGTAAGAATATGGAAGATGTGGGTTTGCAGGCGGATAGTATGGGGTGTAGGTCGGGCACGACTCCTTTTAAATATTTGGGTATTTTAGTGGGCGCAAATATGAGTCGTATTAATAATTGGGAGCCAGTTGTTGAGGTGTTTCGTAAAAGATTATCGAGATGGAAGGCTACTATATTATCGATGGGAGGACGGGTTATTCTTATTAAATATGTGCTTGAAAGTCTTCCGACATACTACTTCTCGTTATACAACGCTCATGCGGGTGTCATTAATAAACTTGAAGCTATTATTAAACGATTCCTTTGGGATGGAAATGAGGATAGAGATAAGGTACATTGGATAGCTTGGGATACGGTGACAAAGTCAAAAAATGCGGGTGGTTTGAGTCTTTCTAAGTTACAAGATAGTAACAATGCTTTATTACTAAAATGGTTGTGGCGGTATCGTGTTGAACACGATGCATTATGGCGAAAGTTGTAGATGCGGTGCACGGGTCAGCGAGAAGGTGGGAAGTATTTCCTTGTAATAAGCGCTATTCCGAGTCTTGGAGTAAGTTCATCGCTTTTGGTACTAGATTGAGGATACAAAGTACTTCTTTCCCTAACACCATTCGGGGTTATGTGGGTAATGGTAGAAAAGTGAGATTTTGGATTGACCCTTGGGTTTCCAATGAGCCGCTTAAAAATTTGTTCCCCGACCTATTTCGATTAGAGGAGGATAAGTGGTGTTTGGTTTGTCAAAGAATCGGCTCTCAAGCTCAAGGAAACGGAATTTCGTGGAACTGGAAGACTTATCCGACTACCGGCACTCAGATCAATGAGCTTGTAAAGTGCCACAGGATGATTTTCAAGGTGAACTTGGAAGACAAAGATGATCGATGGTGTTGGACTCAAGGTTCGATCGTGGAATTCTCGGTTAAGGAAGCTAGGAAATGGTTGAAAGGGACCGAAACGACAGACGAACATGGAAGTTTTACGTGGTGCAAGTGGATACCGAACAAGTGTAACCTTTTCATGTGGAGGGTGAGTATGGACAGAATTCTGACACAAGAAGCTCTTCGTCAAAGGAATATAAGGGTTGGCGATGATTTATGTGCTTTGTGTGGTGAATCGGAAGAGACTTCGGACCATTTATTTTTGGTGTGTCATTAATTGATGGAGTTTGGACTTTGGAGCGCCATAGTGTCGTGGTGTAAGATACCTCCGATATATGCGTTTTCGACTAAAGATGTGTTGCAGATTGCTAATTATGTGGGGGGATCAGATGTGAATAAAGATATTTTATACGGGATTATTATTTTGGTATGTTTCTTTTTCCAAAACCATAGTTTTCGTGAAAACAGGCTATGAAACATCAGTTTCTTCTAATTTTTATATTTTATAGATGAAACATACAAATAAAACACAAGTTTTGTATGTAAAAGTAAGCTTTAAAATTGGAGATTATCAAAATTTTGGATAAAAGCATTATTGATTTAGCAGCAAAAGTAAAAGAGGTTATGGGTGGACGCATGCATCCATGAGAACATGTAGTTGTTGAGCATGAAAGAAATACACAACTACCTTATCCCACAACCAGACCAATGAAAACGATTAGCCAGCCTACAAATCAAGTATCAGCAGAACAAAAGTCGCTAAGCTGATCCAAATCCAGGTACGTAGATTTTGAATCTTCAGGATCCAGAACTGGTTGCCTTCTTTTCACCACGAAACGGGAACGAGAATAAACGTCTTGAAGCTGCTGCAATCAAGTACAACAAATTAACAATTACTCCTATGATAAAACAAGCCAAATGCCAAAATTTATTTATTATATAAGTAGGCTAGGCTAGAGTGAGTGACTCACACTTTTGAGCATGCTCATCTGTAGAGATCAAGGACTTCAAAGTATCAACTGTAACAACAACCAACAACATAAGATGATGATAATATTAGTAAGTAATAAACATCAAAAGAATTTGGTTGGATTTACCTTGAGGAGGTGGAGGAGGAGGTTGGACTGAAGTGGTTTTCTTTCCAAGTTTTATAAGTCGTCTAAATCCTCCTTTTGATTGCGGCTTTTCAGGGATCTTTTCCATCTTCAGGTTGCTAACATACGCTGCCGTTCCACTCCCACCAAACGCCTGATGATGAGGTACTGCTTTTGCATATTCTGAATTCCTAGTAGATTGATCTTCAAAGGATGACACGCGTGCATAAGGAGCTTCGTACTTTTTTCCAACTTCCTCTACACAAGCCTGAGACTTTCAAAGTCAAAGTATCATTTCTGTTTTCTTATTCACTCACAAAATAATCATCTTTTTCTACTTTTGGACAGATCATGCAATTAATTAAAAAAAAAAAAAAAAAAAAAAAAAAAAAAACCCTTACCTCAGAAGATGTGATAGGATGCTTCTGCGGGTGGACTGAAATAGTCCCCTTATCAACAGTTTCCACGGGCACTTCATGAATGTTCACCCCTGTTCTATGATCACTGTTGAATTCCTTACTAGTTATTGATGATGTCTGCTTATTATCTTCAAGCATAACAACAGTCTTGTCAATAACAGGGTTGTCATTAGCATCACTCAATCTGTTGTTTAAATTCGGTTTAGCAACTTCAGAAGTAGTTGCCACAGAGGGCTTTACCGTCACCTTCACCTTTTGGCTTATTAGATTTGACGATGCTGTGATCTTGGGATCAGCAGCCTTGCTTGGTTCAATAGCTACAAAAATCTTTTTGGTCTCAGTTGGCCCATCCGACGAAACAGACTCTGCACTCTTTATCTTGGTATTAACAGACCGAGGAGTGCTGTTGATCTTTTTAGGCTCGGATAGCCTTCTAATGCGAGTCATAGAAGAAGCCTTGTGTGAATTACTAGGAGTAGTAACAGAACTTGATTCTTTCTTTGTATCCGACATGGATGACAAGGATCTAGTCATCCTATTCCCTGCTGCCGGATGATTCCTATCAGTTAATTTGCTATTGCTGCTGCTGCTTGTCGAGGGTTTTTTTAAATTGCTGATGGAAGGTCTTATTTTGGACCTTTGGAGAGGCGATGATGAGCCTGGCTCTGAATCTGTGAATTTGGTGGATCCACGCATGTGGGAGATGGGTGAAAGTTTAGATGACGATGATGATGGTGATGGTAACTGTTTTTTGCCGGAATTGGTGGTCCTGGCAGAAATTCTTTTTTGCCTCTCCATCTTTAAAGCTTCAAGTCTTTTTTGTTCGGCATCTTGCTGAAATAAAAAAAAAAAAAAAAGAACATACACAATGATTCATCATTCCTTCCTCTTGCTGGGGAAGCTAATAATAACTAAAAATGATCTATAAATAAATGAGTGACAGTAGAGTACCTGTTCTTTCTTCATTTTCTGGAGCTCAGCTTTATAGGATCTTAGTTTGTCAGCACGTGCTCGTGCATCCTCTAGGGTACTTTTATTATAATTATTATTATTCACTTTCGATGGTCTTCCTTTCCTTACCATACCCTGGTTAGGTTTCGAGAGTTGGTGCTTTTCTGCAACACTTTTAGATCCTTTCTTATCTTGCTTGCTCTTTTTATCATGTGAAACAGCTAACTGCATTTCATAGTCTATAGCAGGATCATACCCAGTATTTTCAACATCTCGTTCAGGCATCAAGCTTAAGGCATCGGGCTCATATTTAACATCTGGGGGCTTATTAGATTTGTTTTCTGGGAGATCAAACAGTTTCAAGCCTTTTGTAATATTGTAGTCATTTACACCTGAAGTTGAGCGCAACGAAACCATAACTGCTTCATCATGCTGCAACCCATTACTTTTGTCCAAATTTACCTCCTCAAACCCATTACCATCCCTTACATTCAGTCCTTCTCTTCTACCTACCATAATAAAATCATCATCGTTTGCACTCCTGTAGACAATCTTTTTTCCACTTGCGTCATAGGATTGCATGTGCCGCCGCCCTTCACCGTCGCCATTGTGTTTTGCATGAGCTAATAGTGGATCATCATCGCCCATGGTTTTTTGGCATCTTTTTGCTTTAGGATCCTTTTCCATTGCAAACATATCTTCACGGTCACCTTCTGCGGCACTTTTGAGTAAATAAGTTTGAAATGCGTCCCAGTGGCCACTATCTGTTTCCTTTCTGTTAAGAGTCTCAGATTTCGAGTCTTTGCGGTTACCTTTTCTCTTTGGGGATCTTAAGCTTCTTTTTTTATGTTGTGTATGATCACCAGTATCAGTGTCAGAAGAAGCTGATTCTGAGGACGTCTCGCTTTTCGAGTTAATGAAGTTGATGTTACGAATAACCACCCTGCCTGATTTCTTTTTACCAGCACTTTTACGGTGCTCTGGGCTCTCTTCTCCATTAACTGATTCAGTATTGGTATATCTATTATTATCCGTGGATTGCCTCTTCTGAAAATGTGAAGGATCTTCAATGGGTGATGATGATGATGGGTAAGGTGGCGGTGGTGGATAAAATCCAGGGTAATGTTGATGATAGTAGGGCATGGGATACACGGGTACGCCACCTTGGGGTGAATGCATACCCCATGGAGGGAAACCTGGATGTTGTCCTCCTTGATATCGTTGCTCACCACCTCCAACATAAAATGAAAACAATTAGCAGTTTGTTGAAGGAAAATGTTTTAATAATGTGTTACATGACAATAAACCAGGATAATATAAAAGAGTAACATGACTACAAAGAAAGTAAAGAAACAGAATAAGAACAACATATAAGTGTAAAGATTTCCTGAATTTTATCTTCATAGTTGAACTTTTAAGTGTAAAGAAATTCTTTTGAAAAAAGCTCATCTAAAGAATAAACGACGGGATATGAAACAAAAAGACTATAAGACTGCCCCTTCCCCTATAAACAACAAACCCACCCCCTTCATCAAGGATGGAAGGATTTCCTTTCGATGTCCTAGAGGAACAGTAAAACTGGTCAAGTAAGACTTTACCAGCAGTATTCGTATTGCTGCTTGCTGTTTCTGAATTAGAATCACTACCCCTGACCTTGTTACTGGGTTCATTGGTCATACTTGAAAGCACAATTGCTGATGCAGTGCAATTTGACATTGCATCTTCTGCTTCTATTTCAACCCATTGTCCAGACTCGTGTTTCTGCTTCCACAAATCCATGAACCTCAAGCAACCACTCCTGAATGTATGTGCCCCAAAACCATTGAATAGAGTTGATATAAAAAAATAAAAAATAAAAAGAGAGAGAGATTTTATGCTTACATCAGACGTGATGCACCAAAGCATTCAGAAAATGATAACAAATTTGCCACATTCTCTATTTCAAATCCAGCAGCCACAGCACGTGCAAACGCCATCCCTTGTTCTTTCTTCAGCACTGTTTTACGTGTCTCAAGAACATTTATCAGCTGGACTCTGAATATACATACAGAAGAATACAACCATTATAAGGATTCTAGTGATAAGATGAGAATAAAATGTTAAGCAAACTGCAGCTGGCTAATTGTATTAACAATTAAAATTATTTTCTTCATACAAAAGACACTCCCTTATTCCACAATTAGTGCCCTAATTTGACTTCAATCGTCAACTACACTACCTTTTAGCTTCAAACCATTAAATTCAGTTCATTTCTAACGAACAAAAGGCTATGTTAGAAACGGGAAGATCATATTAGAAATTTGGGTTTTCACACTGAAAATCAAAAATAGGACCACATTCTGGAACGATGGGACTTAAGAAGAAAGCACCAATACTTTGAATTTCTCTCCTTAGTACTCGGACTAGGAAGCTCATGGGCACCAGGCTGACAGAAGAAAAGAAAAATAGAATTAATAATGGTGAGTTGTTACACTAGACAATAAGAATACTCTACTTAGTGAGTTGTTACCTTGTATAGCACAATTGCCTTCTCCTCCTCCTCCTCATCAACATCATCTGCTGGTTTGTTTCCTGTGGAATGAATTGGATATCAGCAGATTAAAAACTAAGAGAATCGGAAATGCCCCATGGTCCAAGTCATCTACCTTCATTGCTTGCCACAGGCTTTACATATTGGTCTTTTATCTGCCACTTGGATAAAGAAATAAGTTTACTCTTAACATAATATTCTCACACACACACACACACACATATTAAACTAGATGATGCTAACCGAAATATCAGTCTTTCCTTGAATGGCAATTGCTTCTTCTATCTGTAAGATTTCAGATTCTATGGTGTAGACGCGTTCCAGAATCTCCGGAGTGCTCACAAAGCGAACAAAACTATAAATAAAATTTGGCCAACATGTCAATCATCACAGATATGGTTCTTAAGATATTATAATTTTACGATGTTGTTCATCGCAAAACAAGCATCTCAGCAAGCATAGTATCCCCAACTTGACCATGGGATCTAAAGATCGTAAACCGATCCTGCTTGGCTCGAGTTATTGAATTTAACAAAACAAAATCAACTAATTTTGTTAGTATAAAATAAATCAACACATGTAGATAAATTACAGGAAATCATTTGACTTCAACAATCCAACGCCTAAAATCTATATCCTTAAAAACCTAATTTTGTAACTCAAAATAATAATAATACACTACTAGTATCACGTTTAAACTTTTTCACTTGGTCTTTAGTATGAAATGAAATACAGCACACAAAAGAGACTGACAACAATTAAGTAGGATCTTGCAAAGACAAAACTTTTTGATTTCATTTCTATGTATTAATTAACAGTGTGAATATGTTGTTACTCATGAGGGAGAGGGATTGGATTTCAAACTAGTGTTAATAATAAATTATCAAGGATTGTGCTGTAAAATGAAAAAGATTGAGACGAGTGCAGATTAGAGAAGGAAAGAAGACCTTTCCAGGGTAGACTTTGTAAACCATGTTGCATTAGTTCCAGGTTGTGGTGCAAGCAATACTGAATATCCGCCTTGTGCAATCTGGTCTTGAGCAGCCTTTAGGTGTGCAATAAATGGGTTCAGCAAACCAGACGCAATTTTCTCTTTCTTGCCATTGGCAATGATATATAAATCACACCTAAAGGTTGCATTCAGAAATAAGTATCATCAACTGTAAAGCATTGAGAAAAGTATCCACACATTTCCATTACTCTGTTAGTTTTGTATTGAACTAGCTAGTAAGGTTCCATGATTGACGACATTACATTGCCAGAACAGAATGCATATGTGTGATGCCATGGTTATAGAACAAAATGAATTAATTATAAATGCTGTCAGGTGAGGTGGGTTTTTATAGGGTTTTGAACGAATAGGAAGTACCAATATCTGATTAATTACCAGAGCTTAAACTCTGGATTATCAATTAAAACTACAACAAACTGAGGGTTCAGATAATTAATAATAATAATAATAATAATAATAATAATAATAATAATAATAATAATCAATCGAGCAAAGACATTGTAAAATTATTAGGGCAGACGAAATGCATGTGGCAATTAATTAAATAAAATTACCTTGTTCTTGTAGGTGTGAGTTGGAAGACGGCAGAGTCCAAACGACTTGTTGATTTCATTGCTACTCTCTCTCTCTCTGCTTCTAAATTCGATCACACACACATACACAGATAAGAGAGTTATGAAATGAAATAGTCAAAATTGGGACCAACTTTTTTTTATCATCGGATTGAAAGTTGAAGTTTTTATGAGACACTTTTAAAGAGCTGCTTTAATTAATGGCTGCTGCTGCTGCTGCTGCTGCTGCTGCTTTCAGGAGAGAGAAACACGGAAACATGTATCTACACTACTGTATTGTATCAGTATTCCACTCAAATATATATATAGAAAGAGAGAGAACAAAGTATCCAAAGTCGCTTTTCTTCTCCTCTTCCTATAAATAAATTGAATACCAAAATACATACGTACACATACATACATACTTACATTTTTTGTAACATTTCACGTATAAGGGAGAAATGGGTGTTCATAGTTTTTACTTTTCACTTGACTGATTTTAATCAGTCACACCTCTTCACTAATTTACTCAACTGAAACACTTTTTTGGAGGCTCTATTGATTCTATTACTTATTTTCATTTAAATATCTAAACTTTTCTTGTTATTTCACACGGTTTAAATTTTTAAACCGGTTAATAATTAATTAATTTCATACTATTACAACTGTTCCACTAAACGGTCAGCAAAATTAAATTGTGAATTCTTGGAAACCATTGATTGAATTGAATACACCTAAAACACGGTCAGTACAATTTAAATTTGACATTGTAACCGTGGGGTTAAACCTCACACTTTACCATGGTTTAAAAAAACAAACACCCACAAAGATTACTCCCTGGACCGAGGAACAAGAGATTGCGTTAGTGATGTGCTACAAAGACGCCACAAACGACCCGGCTATACAACAACTCCCGATGGCCCCAGGCTCGGCCTACCCCCGGAGGGTTTCCGGGCTTGCGTGTTTAGCGACTTCAACCAACATGTTGGCACCAACGACAGGACCCTCGCAAACATCCAGCTGAAGTGGCCCGATCTCGACATTAAGTGTGAGAGGTGGACCACCCTCTACGAGCGCACGATGAGGGAGGATCCGGACCTTGATCACGAGTTGGCAATCGAGTTCACTCATGTGGACTATGAGGCTCGATACAGTAGCATTTTCGACCATGTCGAGACATGGCAATTGTTGCGCCAACTTTAAGTTTATTTTTCTTTGTTTTAATGTATTTTTATTTTATTTTTATATATTAATGAAATTATGTTTTTATGTTCTTCTTTTTATGTTTTATGCTTTAATTAAATTTATACAATATTAAAACAAACGGTTAAATTTATACAATATTAAAACGACAGTTAAAATGACAATGTTAAACAAACGGTTAACATTAATAAAACAATAAACAAACGATTAAAATTAAATCAAAATAAAAAAATACACTTTACCCCCCGTTAGAAAGAATCAGGAAACGATTCACGGAACCCCTCCCAGCACTGGTGGTGGCGGTGTTACCGTGCTGGTAGTGGAGTACCCGTGACCATTTCTGGTGGTGCTCCGTCCCCCTTATCTATATCTATACTTCTATATTATTATTATTATTATTACTATATAATGGGTGCATGATGGCTAAGAAGCTAAATTTACATCTTTTTTAAGATGGCATATCAAGAGTCTTAGCATAAATCTATAATTTTTGTCTAATTTCTTCCTTTTATGCCCTCGTGTACAACATTTAATGGTAATTGTATAAATGAGTAATGCAAGTCATACACCTTATTCAACCTTTGAAACCGTGACATTGATTTTTGAAGCCTCTTCGGTTCTGCTCAATTATACCTATCACACCCTCAAATTTCCACTTGCGTAGTTTTACCGCGAGGCGTATGACAAACCAGGATCCAAGTCAACGGTCACAATAAACAACACTATATGAAATACGTAAACTCAAGACTTGGTTATCAAACCATTAAACCATAGCGGAAGCATTTAAAGATTTAATCAACTACAAAACTATGTTCCAAAATATTCAAGACACTTATTTAAGATATGCAACTAAGCCTAGACGCCAATGCAGACCCGTGCGCCTAGTCCAACCGATGCTACCTTAGCGACCTGAGAAAAACATGCCAAAAAGACGTCAACATATATAATGTTGGTGAGTTCACAGGTTTGTATAAAATGTTACCAGTGTTGCCAAAATGTTACCATGTCCATACTATATCAATGTTACCAAGTACGCTAGCTAGGCGTGTGTTTATTACTACTACGATTGGAAAACCATTACTAGACATGTTTAGCAATGTTTAGCAATGTTCAGCCCGAATGTTCAGCATGTTACCAATGTTACCAGTTCGAGACAATATGCACCCGCCCGGCCCTCCAAGCCGACGAGTGGGGCAAGTCACGCCCAATAGATCTATCCACATTTCCCCCGTTGTGCATCCCCGCACATTCATGGTTTCCCCGGGGACTTTAAAAGATCGTATAGCAATGCAAAGTTAAAACCATAGTATGACATATGTTACCAAAATAGTTTAGCGCATGTTTTTCCCCCAAAGGTTAAAGCAGTTAAGTGGGGCCGTGAACTCACCTTAGGTTGCATTCTTCAATTAATACAAGAAAGCCAAGCCCTTGATAATCCCACTACCGGAGATCTATCAAAATGTTCACATAAGTGTTCTGACTAATAACCATAAGGTTATCTAGTCCCCGATTGTCCAGATCGTGACCAAGTATGTTTTAAAACGTGTTTGAGTGTTCAACCGACACACTAGACCGTCCCGACATCCCGTTGGTGACTCATTACCCTAACTAATCAAGTACACATAGATTACACACAAGATTCAAGCATAAAACACTTAGTTTGTATCAAAAATCTCATTTTTGAATCAATAGGGTCGAACCAGGAAAATTAATCCACCTTCGCCCCTTTTAAACCACCTTCGACCCTTTTTGAACTGATTCGACCAAACTGTCCAGGTTCGACCCTGGGATTCCACGTTCGACCACCCGATCGGTCGAATGTGCCCAGGTTCGACCCTGGCAGAATACTTTTCCCAAAAACGCTTCAAAAACATCCGAAAACATCCCGAAACATTATCAAACACTGCAGTTAAGCATGAATAACTTATCCCTACAAAACCCCACCAATTTTGCCCCAAAACCTATTCGTTTTAGCCCTTTAACAAAATGGCAAAGATTATGGAAGTGTCACATTATGCATGTAATCTTTACCCAATTTGAAAACTTTTCGAAATCAATCCATAATCATCTTAAAATGCTTAGTTTATCATGTAATTGAAAACCCCTAATAGTTCTATTGATAATACTAACATGCAACAAGCCCTAGATTCAATAAAATCCCCAAATTAGACTTGATATCATCATCTATCTAATTATAACCTTCAATAATCCTAAACTATCATCAATAGCAGCCCTAGATCACGTTTCTAGCATTAGCACAGCAGCAAATCATTAAACAACACATAATATCACATAACACATAATTAACATATGTTTATTGATATGAAAACCTATGTTTAATGATAGGGTTTAGGTTTAGAAAGATGTTTAAAAGGTTTTTAATAACAAAAACATCCATAGAACAGATCTGGACATTTAGGGTTAGATAAAAACGAATTAAAATACTTGAAAAAGGTTTAGAATTAAGAACACACCTTGGATTCTTGATTAGATGTTGTTGGTAGGTTAGATTATGAAAAATAAGAGCAAAAACTCCTTCCTTAGTGATTAAAATTGTTTGAGAGTGTTTAGAGACGGTTAGGGTTTGTGAAATGGTGAAAAATGACAAAGTTTGGTATTTATACTAGTCCACATTCGCCCCTTTCACCTGGGCGAATGTACCCACATTCGCCCCTTTCACAGGGTCGAATGTACCTTGTTTGGTCGAATGAAATTCAATCATTTTCACATTCCAAGTTCGCCCCTTTATTAAGGGTCGAACCAAGATTATTTTCCAGGTTCGCCCCCACGCTGTGGTCGAACCTGGGCCTATGTTTTTCTAGTTTTCCAGTTTGTCGTGTTTAACGCATCCTAACACATGAACATGCAACCTTAGTCTATGTCTATAATATTTAAGCATGGATGATTATCTACACATCGTTTAAAAACGTCTTTGCATATAATCCACCATATAACAATTAATCTACACATAACACTTAATTAGTTTATGTAATTTCACCAACAACGGGACCCGATACTAGTGTATTCCCAAAACGACTCCCAATGATCCTCAAGATCATTGAACCCTGGACAATCCTATCCTAACCCGACTCAACTAACCTGGTTAAGTCCGTTTATAAATGTTTCCCGCTAAGGTAGACTTAGGTGTTACTAAAATGTTTAAGCCAAATATGCCCGGTGTCACAATACCCTTAAACGAAACCCCTGTAATCAATATCATGGATATAATTGCAATTGAATGGGAAATTCAATTGAAAAGTGATATAAATTGCTTATTCAAATGGTTGAAAATGAGTTAGAAGAGAAAGCAAGTGATAGAAATTGCTTATTCAAATGGTTGAAAATGAGTTAGAAGAGAAAGCAAGTGAGTCATATGCTTACCGTTTTACAAGCTAATCACACTTTTCTAGGTACTTCATGTAACCTTCTCTTTAGTGATTATGTTGTAGTGTTTAAAATTTTGTCTCGATAAATCGTCATTAACTCATTCGAAAATATCTTTATTGGAGTTGTTTGTTGTCACACCCTCAAATTTCCACTGGCGGAGTTTTACCGCGAGGTGTATGACAAACCAGGATCCAAGTCAACGGTCACATAAACAACACTATATGAAATACGTAAACTCAAAAGCTTAGTTATCAACCCATTAAACCATAGCGGAAGCATTTAAAAATTTAATCAACTACAAAACTGTGTTCCAAAACATTCCAGACACTTAGTTAAAATATGCGACTAAGCCTAGACGCCAATGCAGACCCGTGCGCCTAGTCCAACTAATGCTACCTTAGCGACCTGAGAAAAACATGTCAAAAAGACGTCAGCATATATAATGTTGGTGAGTTCACAGGTTTGTTCAATGTGATACCAAAAGTTACCAAAGTGTTACCATGTCCATACTATATCAATGTTACCAAGTACGCTAGCTAGGCGTATGTTTTATTACTACTACGATTGGAAAACCATTACTAGACATGTTTAGCAAGTTTAGCATATGTTTAAGCAGCCCGAATAATGTTCAGCACGTTTAGCAAAGTTCGAGACAACATGCACCCGCCCGGCCCAACAAGCCGTCGAGTGGGGCAGGTCACGCCCAATAGATCTATCCACATTTCCCCCGTTGTGCATCCCCGCACATTCATGGTTTCCCCCGGGACTTCCAATGATCGTATAGCAATGCAAAGTTAAAACCATAGTATGACATATGTTACCAAAATAGTTTAGCGCATGTTTTCTCCCCCAAAAGTTAAAGCAGTAAAAGTGGGGCCGTGAACTCACCTTAAGCTACGTTCTTCAGTAATATAAGAAAGCCAAACCCTTGATAATCCCACTACCGGAGATCTATCAAAATGTTCACATAAGTGTTCCAACTAATAACCATAAGGCTATCTAGTCCCTGATTGTCCAGATCGCGACCAAGTATGTTTTAAAACGTGTTTAAGTGTTCAACTGACACACTAGACCGACCCGATATCCCGTTGGTGACTTATTACCCTAACTAATCAAGTACACATAGATTACACACAAGGTTCAAGCATAAAACACTTAGTTTGTATCAAAAATCTCATTTTTGAATCAATAGGGTCGAACCAGAAATTTTAATCCACCTTCGCCCCTTTTTAAGCTACATTCGACCGTTTGGAAGCCACCTTCCACCCATTCGAAGTCACATTCAACCCTTTTGAACTGATTCGACCAAAACTGTCCAGGTTCGACCCTGGGATTCCACGTTCGACCACCCGATCGGTTGAATGTGCCCAGGTTCAACCCTGGCAGAATACTTTTCCCAAAAACGCTTCAAAAACATCTGAAACATCGCGAAACATCACCAAACACAGTAGTTGATTATGATTAACATATCCCCACAAAACCCCACCAATTTTACCCCAAAACATGTTCATTTTAGCCCTTTCCCAAAATGGCAAAAATTATGAAAACATCACATCATGCATGAATTCTTTACCCAATTTGGAAACTTTTTGAAATCAATCCATAATCATCTTAATAGTGCTCAGTTTGTCATGTGTTTAAACATCTCAAAGAGTTCTATTGATCATACAAGCATGCATCAAGCCCTAGCATTATTAAAACCCCAAATTTAGACATGATATTATTAATCATCTAATTGTGACCATAAACAATCCTATATTAACATCAATATCAGCCCTAGATCATGCTTCTAGCATAAGTACAGTAGCAAATCATCAAACAACACATAATATCACATAACACATAATTAACACATGTTTATTGATATGAAAACCTATGTTTAATGATATGGTTTTGGTTTAGAAAGGTGTTTAAAAGGTTTTTATTGATAAAAACATCCTTAGAACATATCTGGACATTTAGGGTTAGATGAAAACGAATTAAAATGCTTGAAAAAGGTTTAGGATTAAGAACACACCTTGGATTCTTGATTAGATGTTGTTGGTAGGTTAGATTGTGAAAAACAAAAGCAAAAACTCCTTCCTCAGTGTTTAAAATCGTTTGAGAGTGTTTAGAGACGGTTAGGGTTTGTGAAATGGTAAAAAATGACAAAGTTTGGTTTTTATACTAGTCCACGTTCACCCCTTTCACCCGGTCGAACGTACCCACATTCGCCCCTTTCACAGGGTCGAATGTACCTTATTTGGTCGAATGGAATTCTATTGTTTTTGTATCCCAGGTTCGCCCCTTCATTAGAGGTCGGACCAAGATCCTTTTCCAGGTTTGCCCCCACGCTGTGGTCGGACCTGGATCTATGTTTTTCTAGTTTTTCCAGTTTGTCATGTTTAACGCATTTTAACGCATCCTATCACATGAACATGAAACCTTAATCTATGTTTAACATATTTAAGCATGGATGATTATCTACACATTGTTTAAACACGTCTTTGCATATAATCCACCATATAAGAATTAATCTACACATAACACTTAATTTAGTTTATGTAATTTCACCAACAACGGGACCCGGTACTACTGTATTCCCAAAACGACTCCCAATGATCCTCCAGATCATTGAACCCTGGACAATCCTATCCTGGCCCGACTCAACTGACCTGGTTAAGTCTGTTTATAAATGTTTCTTGCTAAGGTAGACTTAGGTGTTACTAAAATGTTTAAGCCGAACATGCCGGGTGCCACATTTGTTGTAAGTCTCACTGTTATGATTTTAAATATGTACCATTTATGTAACACCCCAACCGATGGCGGAAACATTGAGGTGTCACGTAGTGACGATTGCTCAATAGCTCATGGTACTAAAGTGTAAATTTGAATACATTGATTAAATAGTTTATTACATTGAAATGAAATACAACGATTCTAAATGCCAACTAAATTAAAATACAATGAATCAAAATCTAAATATAAATCCGAAAGCTTAAAGGACGCATCTCAAAACAACCTGAAACATGTACAAAATAATTTGGTCAATACAAAAATTGTATTGGTGAGCATACCCATTTGATACATATAGTAAGGAAAATTTAGGAATTCATGTGTTATTTTGCAAAATGTAATAAGTGGTATATGGGTCAAATCAACCCTGAAATGAAATGAAATATATATAGTATGCGCTAGTAACAGTAGTAATGAAACACATAGCAATGACAAGGACTCTCAACAGAGTCACAAGGGTATATACCATAGATCTATTCATTGAAATGCTAGGCCGCAAAGGTTAATGATTTGACAAGTCATAGATACACGAAATGACACAAGCAAACACACATACGAATTGCTTTTTAGTAACAAGAAATAGAAACTTGATAATAGGTACATGAGTCACCCCAAAATAGTAAAACAATAAAAAGGGGGAAAAGATATACTCACAGTTTGCGAAAGCGATCTAAATCCAACTTAAGTGGTCGTGAGCTAAGTAATGGGAATTCCGAGGAATTCAACCTATAATGTGTAAGAATACTAACAAGGAAGTGTCTAAAAAGTCTAAGTTAACTAGGGTCTAAGGCATTAGGGTTTGCTAAGTCGATTTGGGGAATTAGAGTTTTTATGATAAATCAAATTAATGTAGAAGTTGTATATCAAAAATGACATGTCAAAGTTTATAAATGTGGTGTAGGTAATATAATTATTACTAATTGAATATTTGCGTAAAATATGTTGTGGAATAATTAAGGCAAAATAATTTAGTTAATTACTTTAACTAAATTAAAATAAATACGATAATCATAAATGTATAACTAAATAATTAAGATTTTCAAACATAAAACATTTCTATTTTATAAGAAAAGTATTTATAAAATTGTGACACCCGGCATATTCAGGTTAATACTTTTCATACTTTACAAACATGCGTTTCATACTTTGCATACATACGAGTCTACCTCAACGAAAACATTGAAAACAACTACTTAATATCATACTTGACTGGGTCGGTTGAGTCGTACCGATGATTCGGGAATCATCGGGAGTCGTTACAATGGTCCGAGGGATCATTGGGTGTCGGTCCATAACCATGTGTACAAGGATCGGTGATTCGTGGAATCGCCGGGTTTAACGCACACACGCAAGTCTCGGGTCCCGGGAATTGGTGATCGGGTGGGAACGTGTTATTTATCGTGCATTATATGTTGGTAATCATTATGTGACTTGTCGGTATGTGAAAACGTGTTTATATATGTTAAAATAGGGTTTAACGCGCCAAAAGCTCGGATACTTGGGCTATAGGCGAGTAGGAAGCCCCTTGGGGTGATTAGGGGCTAAATGCTAGTTGTTACTAGTGATTAGGGGCTAAATGCTAGTTGTTACTAGTGATTAGGGGCTAAATGCTAGTTGTTACTAGTGAGTAGGGCTAAATGCTAGTTGTTACTAGTGAGTAGGGCTAAATGCTAGTTGTTACTAGTGAATAGGGCCTAAATGCTAGTATTACTAGCGAGTAGGGCCTAAATGCTAGTTGTTACTAGCGAATAGGATCCTACTCGCCAATAACAGCCCGTACTCGCCTATACTGCAGGTCACGACTAAAAACGCCTATAAATACCACCCTTATGTTTCAAAACATTATTTGTGAAACCCTAATACACCCCAAAGCCACCCCACACCTTATCCAACCTCTGTAACTTGTTTTTGAGCAAGAAATCATATTTTCAAGTCTTACAACCCATAATCTCACCATTTCAAGGTGAGTTCTTCATCCTAAACCTTTATAATAGTATTGTTTTGATCCCTAAAGGTCCAGACCTGATTTATAAACGTTTGTGTCTTTGAAAACTTATTAAAATCGGTTTCAAAACAAACCCACACATCTATACTTGTTTTATGTGATGTATTCATGCAAGATAGGATCTTTATCGTTTAAACATGATTGTTCTTGTGTTGTTGATATGTTTCTGATCTAGACAAGTTAATATGATGATAATCTAGGGATTTGAAGGTTCATAGATGTGTGATATTGATATTAGGCGTTTTGACCCGTTTGGGCGATTATGGTGGATTGATGATAATATGTTGTGTTTGGTTGATTGTTTGAGGATAGGGTTTGCTCTAGGATGATGCTAGAACAGTAGGGTAATGTCGGATAACGCCGTTATGTGATGAAATCTGAGTATTTGCTATTTAGGGTAAGTTTTACATGTTGATGTGATGCTTACATGCAAGATATGCTATTTTGGGAAACCGCGTGCATTCGGGACGGCTAGGGTGATGATAAATTAGGGGTTTTTGCTTGAAATAGTTGGGTTAATGTTTTGGGTTGGGTATTGGGTGTTTTTACATGTTTCGGATCTGATTTGGAGTGTTCGACGCGCGAAAATGCACTACAGATGTGCAGAGGCGAGTAGGCTCCTACTCGCATGATGCTTCATGCGAATAGGAACCTAATCGCCTGAAGTTCATGCAATTACAATCCTATTTGCCTAAAAAACTAGTGATTATAATCCTAAATTCCACTTCTACTACTGATTACAATCCTAAATGCCACTTCTACTAGTGATTACAATCCTAAATGCCATTTCTACTAGTGATTACAATCCTAAATGCTAGTTTGGTTCCTAATCGCGTGTAATGCTGCTGTATGTATATTTTAACATCCCGAAACACGGATTGACACCTAGGAACATGTTAGGAACCCTAGGACATGTCTAATGACTTGGTAACACGTGTTCGGACTTTGTTATGCGTTAATTAACTGTTATGTTAGATTAGGTGAACTCTTGCGCGCATTAAGTGTTTAATTGCATATGTTGCATGATATCTTGCTTTCGGCTAACATGTGAGATGTCGGGTCACCAATGGGATGTCGGGCCTTGTCTGGTGTGGTCAGTTAAACGTTTAAAACATCATTTCATATATACACGGTTATGGTCTGGGCTGCTAGGGACTAATCAACCTACGAGTTGTTAGTCTAACACCTTATACGCTCGTCATGATAGGTCACCGGTATTTGGTGCCGTCTATTGAGCATGTTTACTTGTCTTAGTGCGAAAAGCAGCATCAGGTGAGTTTCACGGCCCCACTTTACGTTTTACATTTCGGGGGAGACACATGCTCATACTTATTTCATAAATTATCATGTTATACTAGTGTTAATTCATTTACATACTATACGATACGTAAAGTCCCGGGGAAACCATGAATATGCTGGATAGCATAACGGGGGAAATGTGGATAGATCTATTGGGACTGACAGACCCCACTCGTCGGCTGGGAGCCGGGCGGGTGCATATTGTCTCGGTCATAACGCTACCGGGGATGGTAGTGCATAATCGTTTCGGGCAAAATCATATATCGTTGTCTGTAATGGTTTCCGGTCGTAATAGTATTATTCATGCGTCTAGCTAACGCTATCATTTCTAACATAGTGATAACATGATGGCTTTCATTACTTAAACGTTTAACATAAAACCTGTGAACTCACCGGCATTATTTGCTGACGTTTTTAGCTTGTTTGTCTCAGGTCGTTGAGGTAGCAACTTATCATAGGCGCACGGAGTTACACGGCGTCTAGGATTCATATGCATTTTCTTATCTTTTTCAAACTTACGTACTTTTGCATTTTGGGTTGTAATAAAGTTACGCTTCCGCAGCGAATGGATTTATGAAAACTTGATGGTTGTTTATTTTATTTTACGTATCATATAGTGTCGTTTATTATGACCGTTGACTTAGATCCTGGTTTGTCACGCGCCTCGCGGTAAAACCCCGCACGTGGAATTTGAGGGTGTGACAAAAATAGATGTTTAAATAATGTAAATAAATGTTTAATTATGTCTAATTAAACATAAATAATGCTAATAATACAAGACATGACCCAAAAATGCTATTTTTATAGAAAATGGATACTTTCTGATGTAAATTAATGAAAATAATTTTCCAATAATTTTTATAAACTTATTTAAATTTAAAACTGATTTAATGTGATTAAATGATGTTTAAATGATTAAAAATAGAAAAATTAATAAAAATAAATGTTTTCTGAACCAAATATTTTTATTTCAGTTCATAATGATTAGAATTAATTTACCAAAAAGTTTGAGATTAAAATCATTAAAATGAATTTTTAATCAATTAAATATGATTAAAACAAATAAATTCAATAAAAATATGAAAATAGGACATTTTTCAGAAAATAAAAGTGTCGAAATTTTCTTTATAGTGTCAAGAAACTACACCTAAATTTTCATAATTTTGGGTAAAAATTGGGATTATTATGAATATTTCAAGTTTAATATGTTTATTTATTAATATATAGATATATAAAAACAAAAACTGAAAAAATAAAATGAAAGGAACGCGGGTGGTGGGGTTCGAACCCGCCCCCTTCTGTTTACATAACAAACATAAAACCACTACCCCACAACTACTTTTGTTGAATAAGTTTGAAAATAAAATCATATAACCCTTTATCAAGTTTCATCTTCTTCCCCAAATCATCCTACATAAACCCTAACCCCTACCCTAAGACTAATAGCCCGATACAGAGCTGCTTTGGTGTCAAATCCATGGGGCTATTAAGCGACCATAAACAACAAACAGAATGGCAACAAGAATTGACACTTACATTAACGTTTTGGCTTCGAAAAGAAAGGGTTTCAATCGACGAGCATGGACCGAATTTCGAAGGCTTCTGGACATGTTATGGAACAAATTTTGTATGGGTTTTGATTCGGAAACACTACTTGCAGATGTTACAGGCTTCAATTTATAGGAAAGTTCATTGATTAACTTCATTTGGTCAATGACCGGAATCCATGCGACGGTTACCAAACAATGACTCAATGCTCGACTTAAACGCGTTATTATGATCGAATAATGATGGGAAACTGAGACAAATAAATGGAGAAACGTATAGGTCTTTGAATTTGGACGTTTAATTGTATTTAAAACGATTAACTGCACTCGCCGGAGGCCGATTCCGGCCAAAACTCGCCGGAAAAGAAAAGAGGCGGCTGAGCTTCTGTTTTTTTTTTAACTTCATTTTTGGCAAGTTTGGTCCATGCAGTTAATTTTAGTATAACCAAGTTAATTTATTATATCTAGTTAGTTTTTCCTTTATAAAAACTTAACCAAGTTATCTATATTTAACTTTTTAACTCTAAACTTTCATAAAACTTGAAAATTTTATAATATACATTCCAGATGACGGTTCAACATACACATTTGATAATAACGTATACCCAATCCATACTAAATATTAATGATAAACTTTTAGTTTACTCTAAAATAAATTTTGAAAACGACGAAACTTACAGGAACTTATAATGGAAATATTTGAAGGGATATTATTGTCAATTAGATGAAAGACGAGGGTGACAGATGTCACAGTCTCCCCTACTTAGAAAATTTCGTCTTGAAATTTCTTTCAAGTGGAGGCTACTATGAAACAAAAGGCGTTGTAAAAGCTAAGCAGATTTAAAATGAAATGTCATGCACAATGTGTACGTGTAACTAATGTACGGATATGACCTGTTATTTCGACGGGTGTCACAGCTTCTAACAAAGTTGCTTCTAACGAAGATGCTCAACAGGCGAATATGCCCGCCAAGCGAAGTTGGTCAAAAAACGAAGATGTTGTGTAAACGAAGATGCTGAATAACGAAGATGCCAGTATCTTCGTTAAATACCTAACTTCATTTTTTTGATATGTTCGAACCCAAGATTACGAATCTAACCAAGAACACAAGGAAAACACCAAAAATTTCTGAGATCTATGAGGAATGACCGAAAATGATTAAACACACTAAAAAACTGAAGATGTGAATGTGAAACGAATGAAGGCGAATGAAAACGATTCAATCTTTACAAAAATCAATGTTGAACCATACAATCAATTAGCTTAATGCTCTGATACCAATTGTAGGTCCATGAAATTGATCGATTACAAGATTGATCAGACTAACCAAGGTGCGGAACCCTAGATTAACGTTTATGCAATAACGAATCGTAAAAAACATGAGATATACTAGTAAAACGCGTGGTTTCTTGATTAACTATCAACAAAGATTACAATCACTAATACCACAAAAAACCAACTGACCAACTACCCTAGCCTTCACCCCATGCAAGTTATTTATACTTGCATGGGCCGAACCCATAATCAACGAAGATGCCACAAACAAACCAACAACGAAGATGCCAGAGGCATCTTCGTTAATGCCTATCTTCGCCCTACTACCAAGTTCGTTTATGTCTATGTTCACTAGGCTATCAAAAGACTATCATATATGTTTTATAACACCAACATATATGTTACAATAAAACTATCATAAAGACCAAAACGATACTAATCCAGAGGAGCATTTGTCACACCAAAGCTGCATTAGCACTAGTAGGGAACCCGCACGATGCGGCGGTGACGAGAACTTACAACACGATATTCGTTGTCTGTTAGTTAATCAATCCTCTTGCAAAAGAGTGGTTCTTTACCTTATCAAGTATGTTTCTATGTCTCCCGTTTAGAATTTCAATTATTGTTCATAATTCATCACAAAGCCTCTTTAAACACTCTTGTACGTTAAGTTCCATTTCTTTGAACTAATAGAGGTGCTGAAATCATATTTTATAAAAAAAAAAACATATTCAATCTGAAAAAGTCAAATAACAGTCAAAACTGGATGGTGAAAATCCAAACGGACTTTATCCGGTTCAAAGATCCATAAAACTTGATCTAGAGCACCCGGATCATATTATCCAAATAGGACGAAAAAAATCAAATATATATATATATATATATATATATATATATATATATAGGGTAGGGATCATACGAGAACCAACTTTAGGGAGAGAACCATTGTCAACACAAACAAAAAAAACCTAAAAACCCCACCTTCACCCCCTAAAAACCTAAACCCACCCACCTCACTCCCTAAAAACCTAAACCCCCCATCCCCCACACCGCCCCAACCCCCCCCCCCCCCAATTGTGAAATGCACATGTGCAGCTAACCCCACACCCCTCAAAAACCAAAACGCTCCATCCCATCCCCCCCCCCCCCCAAAAAGATACCCCCTCTTCCACCATACCAAAAAACTAAACCCTAAAGCTAAACCCATTAAAAAACTTAACTATAATAGTGAAATGCACATGTGCATGTAGTACAATTATCTTATTTTATAGTTTTATATAGGGGTTTTTTTAAGTTTATTCACCAACAACCCCAAAAAACCTAACCCCATTCCCATTATACCTAAAAACTAAACCCTAAAGCTAAACCCATGAAAAAAAAACCTAACTATAATAGTGAAATGCACTTCGCGTTTATTTAAAGATCATTGAATAAATTTTTTTCCACCTTATATATCATATCACGTCCATTTAAATGATCATTTCATTATGGCAATTGATAATTTATTCAAAACTGTGCTCTAATAGTGAAATGCACATGTGCATACGGTATATGACGTAATTATGACGTAAAAAAGGCCATTTTTTTGTTTTTTTTTTGTATTTTTTTTATTTTTTTTCAGAAAGATTAACACTAAAAAAACATTTTGGTGTTTTTACTTTTTTTATTTTTTTAGGTTATATAATTTTTTATTATTTTTTTTTATTTTTTGGTGGAGGGGTTTTTGTGTTCACACTTGGTTCTTTGGTTCTCTCCCTAAATAGTGGTTCTCAAATGATCCAAATCCTATATATATATATGTCGACGTCAATGGAAGATGAAGAAACCCATGCCACTTTTATTCGTGATCTCAATCCAGCCAAAGATATGTGGCACCTGAAGGCTCATGTCATAAGAAAATAGAAGACAACCTATAAGTTGGAAGTTATATTCATTGATCAGCAGGTAAACTTTCTAAGTTGCTTTATTTTGTTATTCTTGCAGGCGTGGTTTTTTGTGCATTCTTTTTACATTTTGTTTTAAGGAGCTGTAGGGTGATAAGATTCAAGGTTCTGCCAAGTCTTCTTTTATGCAGCTTTTTGACAGACAACTTAAAGAAGATGGTGTGGTTGTCTTATCTAAGTTTGGTGTTGGTGAAAACAAGGACGTTTACAGAGTTGTAGGAAATCAATATAAAATCATTTTTTATCGTTGTACAATTGTGAAACATGTTAAGGGCTGGGAAGGTGTTGAGTATGGTTTTAACTTCTTACCTTTTAAAGAAATTCTTGACGGAGAAGCCAAGAATCTGTTTAGCGTTGGTTTGTATTTTGTTTTTTTTATTTTAGAACAAAGTTTAACATTAAGTTTAGTTGAAAATTGTTCCTTTTAAACTTAACAGATGTTTGCCAAAAATGTGTGTTTCTTTTTATAGATGTTGCAGGTAGCGTCATTTGGTGTGGTGACTTGGATGTGTATGGACAAGCTCCTAATGAAACCAAACGGATGAATCTTGATCTTCAGGACTTAGAGTAAGTGTTTTTGTTGAAATTGTTATACAGTCTTCTTGTAAAGTATATCATCTGCTATTCAGATACCTGACACTTAACAAAAATATTCTGTTTTTAAGGTGAGTCTTATGTTTCAATGATTGAAAACAATCATTGTTAGAATTGCAAATTTATTTTCTATAATAAATGTTATGATGAGATTGATCTATGATTGGCTGTTTTGAATCTTATGTGGAACACATTTATTGATGTAATAAATTATCTGTAATTAATTTTTGTATACATTCAGGTTTTTTCAATTTTTTTTACATATATGGTTCTTTTGTGTTGTTTTAGAGGTACGACGTTAAGATGTACGTTGTGGAACTCTTATGCAATACAGTTAAAGGAGTTTATTTCCAACATCACTGAGGAGCATCTACTCACAATTATCCAGCATGGAAGGGTTAAAAACTGGAAGGGTAAGTTTTGTTTCATTTTTGTTATTTTAAAAAGATTTTATTATAAATAAAGTCATAAATATATGTGTGTTATGAAATTTATAGAACGAATTACAGTTTAAACTGATAAGTATGGATCTCACCTCTTTCTCAATCAATGAATAGATGAGGTTTCTGAGCTAAGCAGGAGGTGCTATTTTATTATATTCATATAAGCAAAATTAAATTTATTTTGCTTTAGCTTTTAGATGTAATTTGTTCCATATTTATGTAGCTTGGTGTTGAAACAAGAACAAGAGTCTGGATGTACTTCTCAAACCGTTCTTTCTTCCCAGACTGTTTATCCAATGCGTCAGGAATTCATAGTTGGAACATTGAAGAGGCGTGTTGACGAGCTGATCGACATTCAAGAGGTTTCAATATTATTACATGTCTTCATTTTACTATGTGTTTCTATTGTTTAAAAGTGTGTGTTGAATATACATTTTGTTTGCAGCCGATGTCTTTTGTTGTCGTTGCCACTGTAAAAAGTGTTGAAGAAAGCTGTGATTGGTTTTATGCTGCCTGCCGGAAGTGTAATAAGAAAGTTTTAAGTAAATCTGAGTATTTGCAAGATGCTGAAGATGTTTGCGAAGCAATTCTCAAATTACCTGCTACTGTGTTGGTTTGTAGGAAATGCGAGTGTGAATGTACTTCCATTACCACAAAGTATGTAAATCAGTACATGTATAAACTTTTTTGGTTTGCAGATTTTTCATTTCATTTCATGCAAATTTTTTAGATAAATTTTGTTTTATTTGTTTTAGGTTCAAGTTGTAGATAAGGGTTCAAGATGAATCTGGTAGTGTATCATTTGTGATGTTTGATAAAGATGTGATGAGGATCATTGGAGTTGCTGCCTGTGATATTAGGGAAAGGCAGTTGAGGGAAAGCGATACAAAACGTTTGCCGCATGAGTTGTCGCGGATTGTTGAAAAGAAACTGGCTTTCAAGATTGATGTTTCTGATTTCAATCTTACAAATGACTACCATGTGTACACTGTGGTTAAAATTTGTGATGATCCTGTCATAATTGAAGAGTTGGTTTCTCGATATGAGAATGTACACGATAATTCCGGCGAGGTATTTATTCTAATTGTTTTGTAATAAGGATTTATTTTCAGTAGATGTTCAAATCTGTTATGTTTCCATAATATGTGAGCAATCTTTAGGTCACTCAGGAAGTTTGTCAAAACAAACCTGTTAACCTTTCAGAATCTTCGCAAGTTGGGTTATAAGTTACTTCTAAGGTATTTAAGAGGGTTTGTCCAAGTATTTGTAATTTGATTCTGCAACTTGTATTGTTATCTAACCTTTTATTAACTATTTGGTTTTTTCTTTGAAGGATGTTTTATGTGTTGATTCTGCTGTGGATACTGTTACAAGTCCCAATGGAAAAAGAAGTATTGAAGATTTTGAGAATGTAAATGTTGGTGAGCATACTTCTTCAAGCAAAAGATTGAAGAAGAAGCCAACCAGATTTAAAAGTTAGGAACTTATTATTAATGTATTCTTATGTGTGTTTAGTGTTTTCAGTTGTAAGTTTTTGTTAACATCTTTGAAGTTAAACTTATGTATGTTAATTTTGTACATACCGATTTAACATTTTCGAATGAATATATTTTAGTTAAAAGATGTTTGTTAACAACTGTTTTTGCTTTGGATGTTATTGTATTTTAATTTCATTTGTTTAAACTTATGTTATACAATATCTGTTCAAACAATAGTGTCTCGAGTATATTTATGCTATCTTTACATCTAGAATCTTCATCTATACAGTGGCCATCAAAGACATTTAGGGCTGTGTCGACTGTTTGTAATTCTTAATTTTAAAACACTGATGTAATTTAAATATATATACCTTCGTTAATATCTTTTGTTGCAGTTTATGTTATGTTATTTTAGGGTGAGTCTGTTTGAACTTTTGTTATCTAATATATGTTTAAATAACAGTGTCTCGATGATTATTTTATAATAAACGAATGGTAAATTTTTTAATAGTTATAGGGCCAATTTTATTTGACGTTGATAAACAGTATGTAACATATGGTACCACAACATTATTTAGTTTTTTCTAAATGCTGAAAATTATAGACTTTTATTGAATTTCAATAAATATTAGTTACGCTGAGTATATTTTATGTCATTAGTTTGTCATTTAAATATTATAATATATTTAAAATATAATATAAGTTTTCAATAGAAAGTATATAATTACGTATCTTTTAGAAGCCAAATCATTTGCAACAACAATAGTTTTAATTGTTTATTTAATATAAAAATATTAATGTTTAAATTGATGGTATCTTTCCATCTAGATCCTTCATTTGTACAGTGACCATTAAAGACTTTTAAGGCTGTGCCGACTGTTTGTAATTATGAATTTGAAAAGACTTGTGTAATTTAAATTTAAACTTATTTTGTTAGATATTGATTACAAGTTAAGCTGTACAAAGTCTGTTTTAAAACTCTGGTTACATCATATTTTGACCTTCAGTTGAAAATTCTAATGGATCACAGTTGTGTGACAACATCTGTTTACAAGTCATCAAAAAGTGTATATCTTGACGTTAGAATATGTTTCAATAGGAAATTTCATTGTTAGCTCATTGAAACTAATGATTATATTCATACTAATAATTTAAAAATTAATACATTGTGAATAAAAACTATTATTTCAATCTTTAATAATACTGAATTTTTAAGTAATTTTATTTCTAATTCATAACAGTTGTTTGACAACATCTGTTGACATGTCAGCAAATATTGTATTCCTTGATGTTAGAATAAAAAGTATTAAACAGATGGTTATAATAAGTTGTATACAAAAACAGATGTTGAATTTTTATTATTATTAATATATGTTCATTTTTTAAATTTATAGGAACTATAAAAGGTTAAAATCATTTGTAAGAATAATTTTTTGTAATTCTTTTTTTAAGACCAAAATGAATAATGTTTAAGTTTATGGTAATCTTCATGTGACACCCGGCATATTTGGCTTAAACATTTTATTAACATCTAAGTATACCTTAGCGAGAAACGTTTATAAACGGACTTAACCGGGATTAGTTGAGTCGGGTCAAGTTAGGATTGTCCAAGGTGCAATGATCTGGAGGATCATTGGGAGTCGTTTTGGTAATACACTAGTACCGGGTTCCGTTGTTGGTGACATTACATGAACTAATTAAGTATATGTGTAGATTATGGGTCGTGTGGTGGATAATATACTTAGATGTGTTTAAAGGATGTGTAAATGATTATCTATGCTTAAATATGTTAAATATAGACTAAGGATGCATGCTTATGTGTTAAGATGTGTTAGAATGCGTTAAACACGTCAAATTGGAAAACTAGTTGAACATGAGTTCTGGTTCGACCACTTCGAGTGGTCGAAGGAGAACATTTTGTTTGGTTCGACCCTTTGTAAATGGGCGAACCTGGGGTGTGGAATTGAAAGAATTCCTTCGACCAGGACAGGGCTCATTCGACCCTGTGAAAGGGTCGAAGGAGGCCACCTTCGACCATTGATATGGGGCGAAGGAGGATTAGTATAAATACCAAACTTTGTCATTTTTCATCATTTCACAAACCCTAACCGTCTCAAAACACTCTCAAACGATTTTAATCACTGAGGAAGGAGTTTTTGCTCTTCTTTTTCATAATCTAACCTATCTACAACATCTAAACAAGAATCCAAGGTGTGTTCTTGATCCTAAACCTTTTTATAGCATTTTAATTCGTTTTCATCTAACCCTAATTGTCCGGATCTGTTCTAAGGGTGTTTTCATGATTAAAAACCTTTTAAACATCTTTCTAAACCAAAACATTATCATTTGACATAGGTCTTCATGATGATAAACATATGTAAATTGTGTTATGTTGTGTTATGTGTTGATTCAATGATTTGCTGCTGTATCTATGATAGAAGCATGATATAGGATTGTTATTGTGACACCCGGCAAACTCAGGTTAGTAACGTTGACTAAACTAGTAAGTCTACCTTAGCGAGTCATGCATATTACGTCCTTAAAGGGGTCAGTCAAGTCGGTATGATGATTCTGGGAATCATCGGGAGTCGTTATGATGATCCGCGGGGTCATCGGGAGTCGGTCCATAACTATGGGTACAAGGATCGGCGATTCGTGGAATCGCCGGGTTTAATGCACACACGAGTCTCGAGTCCCGGAAATTGGTGAACGGATGTAAACGTGTTAGTTATCATGCATTATGTGTTTGGAATCATTATGTGACTTATCGGTATGTGAATACGTGTTTATATATATTAAAATAGTGTTTAACGCGCCAAAAACTCGTTCCAGCACCACAGGGGCGATTAGGAACCCCTAATCGCCTATATATGGGGCGAGTAGGGATTGTTACAGGCGATTGGGACCTAATCGCCTGATGTTTCATGCGATTAGGCTCCCAATCGCGTGATATGCATTGCTAATCGCATGAACAGCAGAGTCCGGGTCAAAACACCTATAAATAGAACCCTTAACTCCCCAAACACCTCTAGAACAACCCTAGCTGCTCCCAAACCACCCACACACCTTGAAACACCTCTGGAACTCCTTTTGCTACAAAAATCACCATCTCCAAGCTTACACACCTTCCTTTAACAAAACCCAAGGTGTGTTCTTCATCCCTAACCTTTGTAAAGTTGTTATTTTGGGTTCCCCAAAGGTCCAGACCTTGTTTTACTAAGTTGTGTCTTTAAAAACCTTTCAAAAGAGTTCTAAACCAAGTCTACACCTTAATGCTTGTTATATGTGAAGTTTACATGCATATGTTGGTCTTCTTGGTGATTATAACATGATTGTTTCCAAGATATGATTGTACTTCTGCTATGTAGAGATTATTAGGAAGGTTGTCTTAGAATTTTAGCCATTATTGTGGTGTTTTGAAGAAAATGTGTATTTTGACCCATTTGTATGTTCTTGAAGATTTAGGATGATTATGGTATGATTGTTGATGCAATGTTGTTGGAATTCATACTAGGAAGATGTTAGATCAGAGGTTTGATGATTTACATGTTGTAGAGATTGAAATCTGATTGTTTCCATTTAAGGAAAGATAAGGTTGGTTGGTGAAACCTAGTACTTTGCCATTTTAGGAAATAATTGCTTAGAACACGATAGATCAGTGATATGTTGGGGGTTTTTGCTTGAAATGGGTTGGTAAATGATTTAGGTTTGATATTGGGTGTTGTTGCATGTTTCGGATCTGATTTGGAGGGTTAAACGCGCGAAAACCCGTTACACAGCAGCAACAGGCGATTAGGAATCCTAATCGCCTGATGCCATGCGATTATGCAGACAAAAGGGGCGATTAGGACCCTAATCGCCTCATACTTCATGCGATTAGGCCCCTAATCGCCTGTAGGCTGAAGCCTACTCGCGTGTGACTTTCCTAATCGCATGTACCGCTGCCGTGAACGCGTTTCGACATCCCGGAACACGATTTGACACCTAGGAACATGCTAGGAACCCCGGGATACACCCAATGACTTAGTAAGACGTGTTCGGACCTGTTTATGCGTTAATTGGACATTATGCTAGACTAGGTGAACTCTTGCGCGTATTAAGTGTTTAATTGCATATGTTGCATGATGTCTTGCATTTATCTAACACGTGGAATGTCGGGTCACCAATGGGATGTCGGGTCTTGTCTGGCACGGTCGGTTTAACAGTTAAAGGTGTTTTCAAACGTTTATGGTCACGGTCTGGACATTCGGGGACTAGTTAGCCTGCGGGTTATTAGTCCAATACTTATACACATCTTATGATAGGTCGCCGCTATTTGGGGCTATCATAACATAATTACTTAACTGTTTTCAAGTAACGCAATCCAAGGTGAGTTTCACAGCCCCACTTTTACCGTTTTACTTTCGGGGGAGAAACATGCTATTTACTTACCTATTAAAGGTCATGTTATACTATGGTTACTTTACATATACTATGCGGCTTTTTACGGAAAGTCCCAGGGGGGAAACCATGAATGTGCGGGGATGCACAACGGGGGAAATGTGGATAGATCTATTGGGCCTCACAAACCCCACTCGACGGCTGGGCCGGGCGGGTGCATATTGTCTCTTATTACTGGCTCGCCGAGGCATCGGTTATAGCCAAAACTGCTGGGCATGCTTCAACAACTTATAAACGTATAGTAATGGATTCCCAACCGCAGTAGTAAACAAACACTTAACGTCTAGCTAACGTTCTTATAACCTAGTAGTAACCGATATGATCTTCGCAACTTTAGAAAACGCTTTATAAAAGAAAACCTGTGAACTCACCAGCATTATATGTTGACATTTTTTTGGCATGTTTTCTCAGGTCGCTAAGGTAGCAGTCAATGGGCTAGGCGCACGGAGTCACGCACAGCGTCTAATATTTTGAAGCATATTAAACAATGTCTTTGTAAACAATGATATGTCTTTTGGTTGTAAACAAGAATGCTTCCGCTGCTGGTTTACAGCTCAAAGCATGATATTTTGGTTTTAAATATAATTATGAATGCATGTTTGTTGTATGTTTATTGTGATCGTTGACTGAGATCCTGGTGTGTCACGCGCCTCGCGGTAAAACCCCGCACGTGGAATTTGAGGGTGTGACAGATTGGTATCAGAGCCAACGGTTATAGTGAACTAGGACTGCATGTAGAGTCTAGTCTATAACTGAGTCGCACACACTAGACGGTCACAATTAGTCGAGTCTTAGCAAGTGGGTAACAATATGACTTGTCGGGGGTGTCGGTGTCATCGTCTACTACGCTACATCATCTATTTACTCTTATTCATCCCATTTCTTGACTCATCTTTACTATGATCCGATGGCGAACGATATACTATTGGACTTCCTTGACGGTGGTGTACATTGGGGTAACTTCGGCGTATTCTTGAGATCTGTCCAGGGATTTGGACATCTCCCCTCTATGCCCTAATGAACACGCTCGTTCTTATGCATACTATCTTGTACTTATACTTATGATAATACCATGATTGGGCGCTAGTGTTCGGTGACTTGAACTTCAAACTTAAAGCGCGCCTGGAGGACCATGTAGAACAGTTTATCATGTCGGGTGCACACGAGATCATAAACTGTGATGCATGGGATCCCTGGCGGACTTTGGGCTTGAACGGATGGACCCGAGCTGGGCTCTGTCTAGTTTCTTGAAATTCCTAATGGGTTATACCACGGACAAGCCTAAATCTTTTGTTTCATGTTGTGACAGAAGATGTCGGGAGCTCGTGGAGGTCGCAGAGGCGGCCGTGCTGGCGGTCGTGCTGGCGGCCGTGGTGGCGGCGGTGGCCGCGGGAATATTAATATGACCCAAGCCGAATTGGATAACTTGATGCAGCAGCATGTGAATATTGCTCTGGCTGCATTCCAGGCCGCTCATAATGCTATGGGTGGTACGTCGATTCTCACCTATTCTACCTTGTTCTGGGGTACTTTACCTTTTCTTGATTCTCACCTACGTGTCTGTTCCAGGTGGTGCTGTCAATCCTCCTCCATCCCAGTGTTCCTACAAAAAGTTTATGGATTGCAAGCCCCACAACTTTAGTGGCACTGAAGGGGCAGTGGGACTGCTCCGTTGGTTGGAGAAAATTGAATCTGTTTTCTCGATGTGCAACTGCCCGGAGGGCGACCGGGTGAAATATGCTTCTGCGACCCTGGAGGGTCAAGCTTTGACTTGGTGGAACTCCACCACCCAGACTATGGGCATTGGGGAAGCCCACGCTATGCCATGGGCGGAGTTCATTCAGCTGTTGAAAAATGAGTACTGCCCGAGGGATGAAATCCAGAAACTTGAGCATGAAGTCTGGAATCATAAGATGGTGGGGTCCGAGATTGAAACTTATACTGCTAGGCACAATGAGTTGGCGGTGTTGTGCCCCGATCTGCACGCACCCGAATACCGAAGGATTGAGCATTATGTCGCTGGGTTGGTACCGGAGATTGCAGGGTTAGTTGCTGCGGGCAATCTCACTGTTTATTCTGATGTGGTTCGGTCGGCTCACAGGCTGACCAACATGAAGGTGGCTGAAGGGGTCTTGCCTCCTCGAGGCGCTGCTGTGAAGGCTCCTGATAGTAACAAGCGGAAGTGGGAAGCTGTGGGGAAAGGCTCGAGCTCGGCTCAGCCTCAGCAGGTGAAGAAGTCTGATACTGGGGGATCGTCGTCTGAACAGAAAATAGGGGGTTATCAGGGGAGGTTGCCAAAGTGTGAACGATGCTGGTTTCATCATACTGGTCGTTGCGACAAGAGCCATTGTCGCCGGTGCAACAAGGCCGGGCATGTGGCCTATGACTGCAGGGTTAATCTTCAGGGTAACCGGAACCCTCCTGCTACACCTACTCCGGCCCCTCCTGTTGCTGCTCCCCAGGGAAATCAGGGCAAACAGGGGTGCTACAATTGTGGTGAACTTGGTCACTACAAGCGTGAATGCCCCAAGTTGAAGCAGGGTGAAGCCGGGAAGAATGGGTCGGGTAATGGAAACAATGGGGGCGGAGGCAGGAATGCTCGCGCCTTCGTGATCGGTTCAAGTGGTGCTCGACAGGATCCCGACACTGTTACTGGTACGTTTCTCCTCGATAATCGCTATGCTACGGTTTTATTCGATTCCGGTGCCGATAAGAGTTTTATATCTCTTGAGTTTAGTCAATTGCTTGATAGAGTACCTACACCTTTAGAGGCTAAGTACTTGATAGAATTGGCTGATGGTAAGAAAGTTGAGGCGACGCACGTCCTTAGGGAGTGTCACCTTGAGTTGTCGGGTTATTCCTTCCCTATTGATCTTATGCCGGTGTCCTTGGGTAGTTTCGATATTGTCGTGGGTATGGATTGGTTATCGCTGTATCATGCTGAGATCGTTTGTTTTGATAAAGTCATTCGACTTCCTCTCCCTGATGGAGAAATTCTGTTGGTGCACGGTGAGAAGAGCGGGGTCCCATTGAGTATCATTTCGTGTATGAAAGCCTATAAGTATCTTCGGAAGGGGTATTCTGCCATTCTGGCACTTGTTTCGGTTTCGTCTGAAGAAGAGAAGAAGATTGAAGATATTCCTGTTGTCCGTGACTTTCCCGATGTATTTCCCGAAGACTTACCTGGTCTTCCGCCTTATCGCCAGGTCGAATTTGGTATTGAACTTGCTCCGGGTGCGGCCCCTATTGCCCGTGCCCCATATCGTCTTGCACCTCCCGAGATGCAGGAGTTGTCCAACCAGTTGCAGGAGCTGTTAGAGAAGGGTTTCATTCGACCTAGTTCGTCCCCGTGGGGAGCCCCTATTTTGTTTGTCAAGTAGAAGGACGGAAGCCTACGGATGTGTATCGACTACCGGGAATTGAATAAGGTTACCATCAAGAATCGCTATCCTCTTCCTCGCATCGATGACTTATTTGACCAGCTTCAGGGTTCTAGTTTCTATTCGAAGATTGATTTGCGGTCGGGGTACCACCAGTTGAGAGTTCAAGAAGCTGACATTCCGAAGACCGCCTTTCGAACTCGCTATGGCCATTTTGAATTCCTGGTCATGCCTTTTGGTCTCAACAATGCACCTGCCATCTTTATGGATCTGATGAACCGTGTCTGTAAGCCTTATCTTGATAAGTTCGTGATTGTCTTCATTGATGATATTCTAGTCTATTCCAAGAACGAGGTGGACCACCAGGAACACTTGCGCCTTGTTTTGGAACTTCTGAGGCGGGAACAGTTGTACGCCAAGTTTTCTAAGTGTAGCTTCTGGTTGCGTGAAGTCCAATTCCTTGGTCATGTTGTTAATGAGAAAGGAATTCACGTTGACCCAGCTAAGATTGAAGCCATTAAAGACCGGGAAGCACCAAATACGCCATCTGAGGTGCGGCAATTCCTAGGCCTTGCAGATTTTCGAAGATCGCTCAACCCCTCACCTCGCTTACCTAGAAGGACAGAAAGTTCGACTGGGGTGATTCGCAGGAGTCGGCCTTCCAAATGTTAAAGGCTAAACTCTGTTCTGCCCCTATCTTGTCCTTGCCTGAGGGTACGGACGATTTTGTGGTTTATTGTGATGCTTCTATCCGGGGTCTCGGTTGTGTACTGATGCAGCGCGAGAAGGTCATCGCCTATGCTTCTCGTCAGCTCAAAGTTCATGAGAAAAACTACCCCACCCATGATCTGGAATTGGGTGCGGTGGTCTTTGCTTTAAAGATTTGGAGGCATTACTTGTACGGTACCAAATGCACTATTTACACCGATCACAAGAGCCTCCAGCATATCTTTGATCAGAAGGTATTGAACATAAGACAGCGTCGCTGGGTCGAGCTTCTTAATGATTACGAGTGCGCTATCAAATACCATCCTGGCAAGGCGAATGTGGTCGCGGACGCCTTGAGCAGGAAGGAAACGGCTAAACCTCGTCGTGTTCGAGCTCTTCAGCTCACTATCCATTCCGGCTTACCTGATCGAATCCGTTCAGCGCAGCAAGAAGCTTTGAAGGAGGAAAACCTTAAAGCTGAAACCATGCATGGTGCTGATAGCCACCTTGAACTCAGGTCCGATGGGTTACACTATTTCGCTGAACGTATTTGGGTTCCTTTATTTGGGGGCTTGCGGGAGCTCGTTCTTGATGAAGCTCACAAGTCCCGGTACTCTATTCACCCTGGCTCCGATAAGATGTATCAAGACCTAAAGATACTTTATTGGTGGCCGAACATGAAGGCGGACGTGGCTTCGTACGTGAGCAAGTGCTTGACCTGTGCCAAGGTCAAGGTCGAGTATCAAAAGCCGTCTGGCCTTCTGCAACAACCTGAAATCCCTGAGTGGAAGTGGGAGCGGATTACGATGGACTTTGTGACCAAACTCCCGAAATCGCTCAGTGGTTGCGACATGACCTGGGTGATTGTCGATAGGTTGACAAAGTCTGCGCACTTCCTCGCTAGCAAAGAGACCGATGGTCTCGAGCGTCTGGCACGGTTATATCTCAAGGAAGTGGTCTCTCGGCACGGGGTGCCTGTCTCTATTATTTCTGATCGTGATCCTCGGTTCGCCTCTAACTTTTGGAAGTCCTTGCATAAGGCTCTGGGTACTCAGTTAGACATGAGCACAGCCTATCATCCGCAAACTGACGGTCAAAGTGAGCGGACGATCCAAACGCTAGAAGACATGCTCCGGGCATGTGTGATCGATTTCGGCAAGGGGTGGGAGAGTCATCTACCGTTGGTGGAATTCTCCTACAACAACAGTTACCATTCTAGCATCAAGGCAGCTCCGTTCGAGGCTCTTTACGGACGGAAATGCCGGTCTCCTCTTTGTTGGGCCGAGGTGGGTGAGAGTCAACTCACCGGCCCGGAACTTGTGTACGAGACTTCCGAAAAGATCGTACAAATCCGTAACCGCATGGCAGCAGCTCGGGACCGTCAAAAGAGCTATGCCGATCGTCGTCGCAAGCCTTTGGAGTTTGAGGTTGGCGACAGGGTTTTGTTGAAGGTATCTCCGTGGAAGGGCGTTATACGTTTTGGGAAGCGGGGCAAATTGAATCCTCGGTATGTAGGACCGTTCGCAATTCTGGAACGGATTGGACCGGTAGCATACAGGCTTGATCTGCCAGCTGAACTCAGTAATGTTCATAATGTCTTCCATGTTTCTAATTTGAAGAAGTGTTTGGCGGATGAATCTTTGATTGTTCCTCTCGAAGAGATCAAGGTGGACGATCGCCTACGTATCGTGGAGGAACCGGTTGAAATTCTTGACTATAAAATCCGTAGCCTTCGACGGAGTAAAATCCGCATTGTTAAAGTCCGTTGGAACTCTGATCGTGGACCAGAGTTCACGTGGGAACGGGAAGATCAAATGAAGGCTAAGTATCCTCATTTATTTCCTAAGCGCGCGTTCGAATCAAGACATGTCTCTGCTGAAGCTGAATGAATCTCGGGTCGAGATTCCTTTCAACAGGGGGATGATGTAGCAACCGGAAAATTTTTCTTCTCTTTCGTCTCTTCCTTTTTGGCCTTGGGCAATTTTCGGGACGAAAATTCTTTCAACAGGGGGATGATGTGACACCCGGCAAACTCAGGTTAGTAACGTTGACTAAACTAGTAAGTCTACCTTAGCGAGTCATGCATATTACGTCCTTAACGGGGTCAGTCGAGTCGGTATGATGATTCTGGGAATCATCGGGAGTCGTTATGATGATCCGCGGGGTCATCGGGAGTCGGTCCATAACTATGGGTACAAGGATCGGCGATTCGTGGAATCGCCGGGTTTAATGCACACACGAGTCTCGAGTCCCGGAAATTGGTGAACGGATGTAAACGTGTTAGTTATCATGCATTATGTGTTTGGAATCATTATGTGACTTATCGGTATGTGAATACGTGTTTATATATGTTAAAATAGTGTTTAACGCGCCAAAAACTCGTTCCAGCACCACAGGGGCGATTAGGAACCCCTAATCGCCTATATATGGGGCGAGTAGGGATTGTTACAGGCGATTGGGACCTAATCGCCTGATGTTTCATGCGATTAGGCTCCCAATCGCGTGATATGCATTGCTAATCGCATGAACAGCAGAGTCCGGGTCAAAACACCTATAAATAGAACCCTTAACTCCCCAAACACCTCTAGAACAACCCTAGCTGCTCCCAAACCACCCACACACCTTGAAACACCTCTGGAACTCCTTTTGCTACAAAAATCACCATCTCCAAGCTTACACACCTTCCTTTAACAAAACCCAAGGTGTGTTCTTCATCCCTAACCTTTGTAAAGTTGTTATTTTGGGTTCCCCAAAGGTCCAGACCTTGTTTTACTAAGTTGTGTCTTTAAAAACCTTTCAAAAGAGTTCTAAACCAAGTCTACACCTTAATGCTTGTTATATGTGAAGTTTACATGCATATGTTGGTCTTCTTGGTGATTATAACATGATTGTTTCCAAGATATGATTGTACTTCTGCTATGTAGAGATTATTAGGAAGGTTGTCTTAGAATTTTAGCCATTATTGTGGTGTTTTGAAGAAAATGTGTATTTTGACCCATTTGTATGTTCTTGAAGATTTAGGATGATTATGGTATGATTGTTGATGCAATGTTGTTGGAATTCATACTAGGAAGATGTTAGATCAGAGGTTTGATGATTTGCATGTTGTAGAGATTGAAATCTGATTGTTTCCATTTAAGGAAAGATAAGGTTGGTTGGTGAAACCTAGTACTTTGCCATTTTAGGAAATAATTGCTTAGAACACGATAGATCAGTGATATGTTGGGGGTTTTTGCTTGAAATGGGTTGGTAAATGATTTAGGTTTGATATTGGGTGTTGTTGCATGTTTCGGATCTGATTTGGAGGGTTAAACGCGCGAAAACCCGTTACACAGCAGCAACAGGCGATTAGGAATCCTAATCGCCTCATACTTCATGCGATTAGGCCCCTAATCGCCTGTAGGCTGAAGCCTACTCGCGTGTGACTTTCCTAATCGCATGCTCTGCTGCCGTGAACGCGTTTCGACATCCCGGAACACGATTTGACACCTAGGAACATGCTAGGAACCCCGGGATACACCCAATGACTTAGTAAGACGTGTTCGGACCTGTTTATGCGTTAATTGGACATTATGCTAGACTAGGTGAACTCTTGCGCGTATTAAGTGTTTAATTGCATATGTTGCATGATGTCTTGCATTTATCTAACACGTGGAATGTCGGGTCACCAATGGGATGTCGGGTCTTGTCTGGCACGGTCGGTTTAACAGTTAAAGGTGTTTTCAAACGTTTATGGTCACGGTCTGGACATTCGGGGACTAGTTAGCCTGCGGGTTATTAGTCCAATACTTATACACATCTTATGATAGGTCGCCGCTATTTGGGGCTATCATAACATAATTACTTAACTGTTTTCAAGTAACGCAATCCAAGGTGAGTTTCACAGCCCCACTTTTACCGTTTTACTTTCGGGGGAGAAACATGCTATTTACTTACCTATTAAAGGTCATGTTATACTATGGTTACTTTACATATACTATGCGGCTTTTTACGGAAAGTCCCAGGGGGGAAACCATGAATGTGCGGGGATGCACAACGGGGGAAATGTGGATAGATCTATTGGGCCTCACAAACCCCACTCGATGGCTGGACCGGGCGGGTGCATATTGTCTCTTATTACTGGCTCGCCGAGGCATCGGTTATAGCCAAAACTGCTGGGCATGCTTCAACAACTTATAAACGTATAGTAATGGATTCCCAACCGCAGTAGTAAACAAACACTTAACGTCTAGCTAACGTTCTTATAACCTAGTAGTAACGGATATGATCTTCGCAACTTTAGAAAACGCTTTATAAAAGAAAACCTGTGAACTCACCAGCATTATATGTTGACATTTTTTTGGCATGTTTTCTCAGGTCGCTAAGGTAGCAGTCAATGGGCTAGGCGCACGGAGTCATGCACAGCGTCTAATATTTTGAAGCATATTAAACAATGTCTTTGTAAACAATGATATGTCTTTTGGTTGTAAACAAGAATGCTTCCGCTGCTGGTTTACAGCTCAAAGCATGATATTTTGGTTTTAAATATAATTATGAATGCATGTTTGTTGTATGTTTATTGTGATCGTTGACTGAGATCCTGGTGTGTCACGAGCCTCGCGGTAAAACCCCGCACGTGGAATTTGAGGGTGTGACAGTTATTGATGCTAGGTTATTGTTGTCTAGGGTTAGGATTAGATAGATGATGATATTATGGGTATTTGGGGGTTTTAACGAATCTAGACTTGATGCATGATATTTATGATCAATAGAACTAATAGGGAAAGATCGAACACTCGACAAACTGAGCATTTTATGTTGAATACGGATCGATTTCAAAAGTTTCCAAATTGGGTAAATTATTCATGCATGATAGTGATGTTTCCATAATTTTTACCATTTTGGGAAATGGCTGAAACGGACGTATTATTGGGGGAAATCGGTGGGGTTTTGTAGGGATAAGTTATTCATGCTTGACTGCTATGTTTGATGATGTTTCGAGTCGTGTTGAATGTGTTTGAAGCGTTTTTAGGAAAATTTGCACAACAGGGGCGAACCTGGACTCCTTCGACCGATCGAAGGTGCGAAGGAGAGAATCCAGGGTCGAACCTGGGTTTTGTTTGGGCGAACGTGGTAAAACGGGCGAAGGAGGCATCAAACGGTCGAACGAAATATAAAACGGGCGAAGGAAACTTTAAACTGACTGGTTCGACCGTTCTGATGCAGAAATGAGATTTTTGATACAAACTAAGTGTTTTATGCTTGAACCTTGTGTGTAATCTATGTGTACTTGATTAGTTAGGGTAATGGGTCACCAACGGAATGTCGGGTCGGTCTAGTGTGTCGGTTAAACATTTAAACACGTTTTAAAACATACTTGGTTACGATCTGGACAATCGGGGACTAGATAACCTTATGGTTATTAGTCGGAACACTTATGTGAACATTTAGATAGATCTCCAGTAGAGGGATTATCAAGGGCTTAACATCTTTACTTATAACCAAAGAACGCTATCTAAGGTAAGTTCACGGCCCCACTTTTACTGCTTTAACTTTTGGGGGAGAAAACATGCGCTAACTATTTTTGGTAACATATGTCATACTATGGTTTTTAACTTTGTATTGCTATACGATCTTTGGAAGTCCCGGGGGAAACCATGAATGTGCGGGGATGCACAACGGGGGAAATGTGGATAGATCTATTGGGCGTGACCTGCCCCACTCGTCGGCTTGGAGGGCCGGGCGGGTGCATGTTGTCTCGAACAGGAACATTGGTATCATGCTGAACATACGGGCTGCTTAAACATGCTAAACATTGCTAAACGTGTCTAGTAATGGTTTCCAATCGTAGTAGTAATAAAACACACGCCTAGCTAGCGTACTTGGTAACATTGATATAGTATGGACATGGTAACGTTTTGGTAACATATTGAATAAACCTGTGAACTCACCAGCATTATATGTTGACATCTCTTTGGCATGTTTTTCTCAGGTCGCTAAGGTAGCAACAAATGGAACTAGGCGCACGGGTCTGCATTGGCGTCTAGGCTTAGTTGCACATTTTGAAATAAAGTGTTTTGAATACTTTGGAATACTATTGTAGCTGATTAAATTCTTCTTAAATGCTTCCGCTTATAAAAATTGTTGTTTATGGTTTTACGTATTTCATATAGAGTCGTTTATTGTGATCGTTGACTTGGATCCTGGTTTGTCATGCGTCTCGCGGTAAAACTCCGCAAGTGGTAATTTGAGGGTGTGACACTTCAATCTAGATCCTTCATCTATACAGTGGTCATCACACTTTTTTAGGCCAGTGTAGAGTGTTTGTAATTATGAATTTGAAAAGACTATTGTTATTTATATTTATATAGTGTTTTCTTTAGATATTGATTTTGTCATTTAAATATTATTTATTTAAAATATAATAAGTCTTCAATACAAACTATATAAATACATATCCTATGGAGAACAATTTTTTTTGTATAATAAAAGACTTCAAATCATTTGTAACAACAATAGTTTTACTTTTTTAGTTTTAATATAAAAAGATTAATGTTTAAATTAATGGTATATTTCCATCTAGATCCTTCATTTGTACAGTGACCATTAATGACTTTTAGGGCTGTGCCGACTGTTTGTAATTATTAATTTGAAAAGACTTGTGTAATTTAAATTTCAACTTATTTCGTTAGATATTTTATTAAAAGTTAAGTGTTAGAAAGTCTGTTTTAAAACTCTGGTTAAGTCATCTTTCGGCCTTCAGTTGAAAATTCTAATGTATCACAGTTATTTGACAACATCTGTTTACAAATCATCCAAAATTGTATATCTTGACGTTAGAATAGGTTTCAATAAGAAATTTAAAATATAACTCATTGTGAATATAAACTATTATTACAAATTTTAATAATACTGATTTTTTTAAATATTTTTATTTCTATTAATATATTTTATGTTGATAATATCTTTTTTTACGTCAACATTATTTAATTTTTGTAAATGCTGGAAATTATTTCATCTACCGTGAGTATATTTTATGTTATTTCATCAGTAGGGTCGCCATCATAGACTTTTATTAAATTTCAATAAATATTAGTTACACTGAGTATATTTCATGTCATTAGTTTGTCAATTAAATATTATTTATTTAAAATATAATATAAGTTTTCAATAGAAAGTATATAATTACATATCTTATAGAAGTTAAATTATTTGCAACAACAATAGTTTTAAATTTTAATTGTTTATTTAATATAAAATATTACTGTTTAAATTGATGGTATCTTTCCATCTAGATCATTCATTTGTACAGTGACCATTAAAGACTTTTAGGGCTGCGCCGACTTTTTGTGATTATGAATTTGAAAAGACTTGTGTAATTTAAATTTAAACTTATTTCCTTAGATATTGATTAAAAGTTAAGTCTTACAAAGTCTGTTTTAAAATTCTGGTTACATCATATTTTGACCTTAAGTTGAAAATTCTAATGGATCACACTTGTGTGACAACATCTGTTTACAAGTCATCAAAAAGTGTATATCTTGACGTTAGAGTATGTTTCAATAGGAAATTTTATTTTTAGGTCATTGAAACTAATGATTATATTCATACTAATAATTTAAAAAGTAATACATTGTGAATAAAAAATGTTATTACAATCTTTAATAATACTGATTTTTTAAGTAATGTTATTTATAATTCATAACAGTTGTTTGATAACATCTGTTGACATGTCATCAAATATTTGTATTCGTTGATGTTAAAATAAAAATTATTAAACAAGTGGTTATATTAAGTTGTAAATAAAAATAGATGTTGAATTTTTATTGTTATTAATTATATGTTCATTTTTTAAATTTATAGGAACTATAAAAGGTTAAAATCATTTGTAAGAATAATTTTTTGTGATTCTTTTCTTAAGACAAAAAAGAATAATGTTTAAATTTATGATAACCTTCCATCTAGATCCTTCTTTTGTATAGTGGCCATCATACTTTTTTAGGCTTGTGTAGAGTGTGTTGTATTTATGAATTTGAAAAGACTATTGTGATTTAAATTTATATAGTTTTTTCTTTAGATATTGATTACAAGTTATGTTTTACAAACTTTATTTTAAAAATCGATTACAGCATCCTTTAGTTTAAAATTGTAATGGATTACACATTTTTAATAATATCTGTTTTCAAGTCATAAAATTTTCTATAACTTTGAATTTAGAATAGGTTTCAATACGAAAGCTTATTACTATGAAAATGAAATTAATGATGATATTCATACTAATCATTTAAAACATAATACATTGTGAATAAAAGTTATTATTTCACACTTTAACCATACTAATTTTTTTAAGATTTTTTATTTGTAAGAATCATTATGATAAAATTGAAAACCAACTTTACAAATGTATTTCCACAAATTTCATAATGATATTTACTGTCAAATGTATTTCCACAAATTTATCATCTCTATACATGTGTCCATCCAATATGCATAATGATATTTACTGTCAAATGTATATCCACACATTTTCGAAAGATTCTATTTTTAGATTTGAAAAAAACTATTTTCAGTTTAGAACTGCCCATGATATATGGATAATGATATTAACATTATTTTTATTATTTTTGTTGTGTTGAATTGTCTTTCATTATATCAAAATAAATACAAAATATCAAAGCTAAGTTCCAACTTTAGGTTTACTTGAAATCTAACTGATAAAGTTGAAAACCAACTTTACGAATAATTTGTATATTTTTTATATTCTATAAAAGGGGAGGAACTCCCAATATTTCATTTATCATCTCTAACCATATTAATTTTTTTAAAGATTTTTTATTTGTATAAAAAATGTCTTCAGTTTAATCAATTTTTATGGTAACGTTTTTTTGTTGTTTGATAATAGTAAAAATTAGTACATTTAGCATTAATTACCGCTGTATTTTCTGTCACTTTCCATCAATATCGTTCATCTGCACATTGCCCGCTAAAGACTTTTTGGCCCTTACTGACTCTTACTAATTATGAAATTGAAAAGACTTGTGTTATTTAAATTTATATACTTTTTGCTTTAGATATTCTTTAGAAAATCTGTTTTAAAAATCGGGTTATATTATTGTTAAGTGTAAAATTGTAATGCTTCACAGTTTTTGAGAATATCTATTTACAAGTTAACAGATATTTCATTAATTTTAACTTAGAATAGTTTTGTATATTAAATAGTGGCTATTATTATGTTATGTTTAGTTTTAATATTTGTTGCATTTTAGTTACAATCACTAAATTTGACGTCATTTGTTAAACAACTTTATCATTGAAATACTATTAACTTAAAACATATCTTTTTATTCTAAATTATAGGAACATACAAATATTTCAAATCATTTCTACGAAAAATATTTTTAATTGTTTAATTAATATATAAAATAGATAACGTGTAAATTTATATAAGATATTTTAGCAGTTTAATAATAGTAAAAATAAGTACATGTTACATTAATTATTGTTGTATGTTCTATAAGTTTTCATGTAGATCTTTATCTGTACAATTGTGATGCTAGACTTTTAGGGCCATGTGCTGATTCGTAATTATGATTTTGAAAAGACTGATGTAATTTAAATTTATAGTTATTTTGTTAGAAATTTAGTACAACTTAAGCTTTAAAAGTTATGTTTTAAAAATCTGATTATATCATCCTTTAGACCAAAATTGTATTTCATGACAGTTGTTACCACAATACCTGTTAACAAGTCATCAAATTTTATTATAATAGTCACAATAATGTAAAGAGTAAAGTTCGTCTTATTGATTTAAAAAGTTTCTCATAGAATAATAGATGTAGTTTTTAATTTTAAAGATGTTATTTGTTGAATAAACATCATAACTACACATTTTATAGATGATGATATTTTTTATAATTTTAATTCTATAAAATATATCTTCATTGTTTAAATATATATTAATAATAAAAGATTTCAAATCATTTGTAGATTTATTTTCTATATTTAATTTATTTTAATTGTTTAATTACAAATAATATTTTTTTAGTTACAATCGATATCTTACATCCGGACAATTTTCATGTAATTTTTTAGGGCTTTAGTGGCATCACTTATTGGTGTTTGATTTGTCTCAGTGTGTATCAATCCTAATTAGATTTTGTGTGATTTGTTGATAAGTAAACAAATATTTTTTAAATTTCAACTTGAGGAAGGCTCGAATACCAAAGTTAATTATTATGATATTGGATTTTATTTTATTATGATATCGTTCCTGTTAGTAATTGTAATTGTTTTTCAGTTTATTTTTATTTATTTATATTTATATTTATATAATAGGGCGGAAAAATAGTATTATTATAGTGGGTATATCTATTGTTTCTGTCTATTAAAAGCGAGTAACTCTTCATTTCAGTTTTCAAGGTTGTAATACTCGAACCATTTAAAACAAAGCAACCATCTATACGTTCAGTATATAATGTTACTAGCTTATACCCCGTGAGCATCCCGGGTTGAGAAATCTAAGTAAAGTGAATAAAATTAGAAGTATCTAAACTATAAAAATGGCATCTATATAGTAATTACCTATTGGAGAGCGTCTCGGGTTGAAATATCTAATATGACATAATAAAATATCTAATATGACAACATAATTAATGACTTGCCAATATATGATTAATGAATATTATTATTATCATTATTATTATTATTATTATTATTATTATTATTATTATTTTAAACAAATCTCTGGCATAAGTTATCATATTCTAATATAAAAAAAAAGGTAATTAGGTCGGGTATCACCTAATCCCAGGCCCGACCCAAACCCACAATTTTTTTTAAACTAATTCCAAACCTGACACAATACCTGTCGGGTTACAAAAAATAGTCGTTTGTTTTCTCCGTTTTTTATATAGCACTATGGTACTCGTTGGAAAGATAATAAAACGCTTGTTAATTTGGTGTAATTTTTTTCTTTAAAAAATCTCGTATATAAAAGATATTAACGTTTAAAAGTTATAAGAGGAAACATGAGAGAGAAAATAATAAAATTTTAATATTTACATTTAGTAGATTAGGTATTTAATAGATTATGTTAAATCATATGTAAACCATATTTATTCTTTTTTTAATTGGTCTAGAGTTGCCACATCACATCCTATGTGGCATCTCTCAAAAGAGAGATTGCATAATATTATGATATGTCATAAAAAATGCTTTGGTTTATTATATATATAGATATAGATATAGATTTCATCTAAATTTGGTACTGCCAGTCTTTTCAAACTATCTCGGTCTAAAAGGGAAATATATTACCAATAATCCGTTGCTAATGAAGTTGGAATTGGTGTTGCTGTAGATTATTTCAATCAAAGGAAAATATTATTCGTTTTCTTATAATACAAGAGCCTGTCCAAAATTAGATGGGCGTCTATATAAATAATACGTCTCTAATTTTTTTTCCGCCATTTAGAGACATATTATTGTATATGTTTTTTCTTCTTTGGACCGATCCTTCTTTTGACTCCTGTTGTGGTGTTTTGGCTGTATTTATTATTTTCTTTTTTGTTTTGTAGATTAGATGTGTTATTTGGTATCACTTCACTTTTGTAGTGATATCAGAGTTTTTTGTAAGAGCGCTTCTTTGTTGTATTTTTTGTAACCGGTTTTCGTTGTGGTGTTTTGGCTGTATTTTGTATCTTATGCTTTTCTTTATCTCCTTATTGTAAGTAAAATTATGCAATTCCAATTACGAGTTTTATTGCTATAGTTTTTTTTTTCAGTATTGTAGTGTAGATTATATTCAAGATACGGTTGAACAATAACCTTTCTCGTTAAACAGACTGTATACTAAATTGTATATTTATTGTATTCATTGACAGTTGTTTCATAACCGCTGTTTATGATTCAACAGATGTTGGAAAATAGACTATATACTATAAAATGAGTAAACTTTTATCTAAAAAAAGTTAGAATTTGAAAGTTAATCAATTGAAAGAAGCATGAAAGTAGTTAAAAAATTTGTTTTCTGTAGAAATTTGTTTTATTGTTATGATATATATATATATATATAATATATGTTTTTTTAAGTTATACGAACAATAAAAGAGTTCAGATTAATTTTCTAAAGTTAAAAAAAAGTTTGTTTTTTATTTTAATTTCAAATCTTTTTCAATCTGAATTGTATATTTATTTTAATCTTCAATTGTAAAATTGGATTCATTGACAGTTGTTTAATAACCGCTGTTTATCATTCAACAGATGTTGTTAAACAGACTATATACTATAAAATGAGTATATACTTTTATATAAAATGAAGTTAGAATTTCAAAGTTAACCAGTTGAATGAAGTATAAAAGGTAGTTACAACATTTGGTTTCTAAAGAAATTAGATTTTGGTGATCTTGCATATATTTTATTAGAAGTTGAATTGTTATAATTATATATACACATTAAAAAGTTATACGAACATTAAAAGAATTCAGATTAATTTTCTAAAAGTAAATAACTTTATTTGTTTAATTTAAAATAAAAATGTTAATTTATGGTATCCTTTTTTAATTATTTTATAATAATTAAAATAATTACCACTATCATTAATTACCGTCGTATTTTCCAAGTTTCCATTTATATTGTTTAATTGTATATTGATCCTCATAGAGTTTAGGTCTATTCCCTGGCAGCAATAATCATTACATTGATACTCGATTTTTTAAGTGAGTCCATATCTTTTGCGTATATTTATTTATCGAAAATTAATATATAAATATTTCTATTGATTAAAAAATAATAATAAATTAAGTTAAATATGAGTATTTTAAAAGTTATCACTATTTGTTTATAAACTGTATTATGTAAAATAAATTTTTCATCATCTATTTAATTTCATTTTTATTTCGATATATGTTTGTGTAAAATGTAATATAATTTAAAAACCATAATATTATAAATAAGTTTGTTTTTTTATTTTATTTTCAAATCTCTTTTAATCTGAATTGTATATTTATTTTAATCTTCAATTGTAAAATTGGATTCATTGACAGTTGTTTGATAACCGATGTTTATCATTCAACAGATGTTGTTTAACAGACTATATACTATAAAAGTGAGTATATAATTTTATATAAAATGAAGTTAGAATTTCAAAGTTAATCAGTTGAATGAATTATAAAAGGTAGTTACAACATTTGGTGTCTAAAGAAATTAGATTTTGGTGATCTTGCATATTTTATTAGAAGTTTAATTGTTATGAATTATATATACATATTAAAAAGTTATACGAACATTAAAAGAATTCAAATTAATTTTCTAAAAGTAAATAACTTTATTTGTTTAATTTAAAATAAAAATGTTAATATATGGTATCCTTTTTTTAATTGTTTTACAATAGTTAAAATAATTACCGCTATCATTAATTACCGCCGTATTTTTCAAGTTCCATCTACATTGTTTAACTGTATATTGATCATCATAGTGTTTAGGCCTATTCCCTGGCAACAATAATCATTACATTGATACTCGATTTTTGAAGTGAGTCCATATCTTTTGCGTATATTTATTTATTGAAAATTAATATATACATATTTCTATTCTATTGATTAAAAAATAATAATAAATTAAGTTAAATATGAGTATTTTAAAAGTTATCACTATTTGTTTATAAAATGTATTCTGTAAAATAAATGTTTTCATCATCTATTTAATTTCATTTTTATTTCGATCTATGTTTGTGTAAAATGTAAAATAATTTAAAAACCATAATATTATAAATTTACATTTATGAAGGATTTTTAATCCCAAATTACATATTTTTCGAAATTACAGTTACTGCTGATTCTTTATAATTTCTTCACGACACTGCTTCCTTTTCTTACTGATGGAAATAATGTTTTCAGTAAGAGCTTTCATCTTCATCGAAATATCGTCATTTACTTCGATTTGATCTGCCAGGTACTGTAAAGCCATGTTTCGTTCACTTGATTTTGGAATTTCAACCATATCATACATGGTTTAGCCATTTTTCCTTAGATCCGTAACCGCTATAGATGTAAGCATTCCACATGGGTTTCTTATTGTTTGTTCTTCAAAAACTTCTTTTTTGAAAGCCTTAATCAGAAGTTCATCAACTGTTTGTTGGAGACTGCTTTGGTAATTTTGGGAGGATGACATGTTTTTGTGTTATGTAATATAAGTTTTTGATTATTGTAAGGTGAGATGTACATTGTAATACAATGTTTTGTATATATATATATATGGTGTGAATACAAAATAAATTTAAGCACGCTATGGTACACGTGTTTTACACCTTCTGCAGTGACGTTTAAGTTGCAACTCTTTAGATTTGACATTTTGCATTTTGCATTTGTAAAGATACTTTTTCATCTACCGCATTTATAGCATTCAATTTCCGTAATTAATATGAAATGGGTAACTTTGGTTATTTTTTGAACTATCGGCTTATAAATATGTAGATCTTTTACTTAAAATTCTTCTCTATACTCATATATACTATATAGGATTCTTTTATTGCTTTTTTCAAGTTATGGCCTCATCTTCATCACCAGCAGTACTCGCAGTGGATTTCAAGATGGATTTAATTAGACAAGTTCTTATGCAGTGTGATAAGGATGCATTGTATAAAGATGTGTTGAAGCAGACTTTTACGCGTATTTCAAACTGTTTTGATAAAAAAGCAAAGTTAGTCGATAAATTGAAGGGTTTGCCACCATCAACAATTCGTGACGTTAGTGTAGTGTTTTACATCGATGGGATGAAAAGTGATTTGGAGCAGTTAGAAATGATTTTTGATATTGTAAAGTCACTTAAGTGTTCTATGGAGTTGAAGATTAAGTTTTTAAATTCATTTTAAATGTTATGTTTATTTATGTTTTTTTTATATATTTTTGTAATTTAGTAGATCTTGATGTAATAACATAATATTTAAATAAAATATTAGTTTTTTATTTATCTTATTTGTATAATAGATACATTGAAGACAAGTAATACTGATTATAAAAGTTATAATATATTTAAACTACTGTCGTATCATTTGATGATAAGTAATAGTCTTTAGTATGTTATCAGATGTTTGTAAAATCTGTTAGAAAATATATATGTATGTTATCAGATGTTTTGTAAAATTTTGACAAACATATTCTTAGAAAAGATATAAAAGTTACGATTAAGAAAATTTTGACATATTTTTGGACTGAAATGATTAACATGGACAAAGATTACACTAACGTGGAAACTATTAAGTAGAAGAAAGAAGACTAACATCACCAATCCACATTATCATTAGTTCGATAATTTCAACATGGTTCTAGAAGTTAAAATCCCCTAGCTTGGTAAACATTTGAACTTAGTAACTACCGAATTGTGTAGTGTATGGGTACTTTGAGGCCATATCATATTTTTAATGCATCTGAGACATATAAGACACTAAAGTTGATCAACATGATTTTTGTAAAATAAGTTATGTGAAATACTGTTGGAGTCAACAGACATTTAAGGCAAAATAGATTATAAACGTCATCAGATATTTAATCTACTGTAGAATGATTTGACGACATGGCAATAGTTTTTACGATTTTACCAGATGTTTGTAAAATCCTTTTATTGTAACAAATGATTATAAAATACAGAAAAGATAAAATTTATTAATGTTTTCGTAACTTTTATATTGATATAATAGTAGTTAAGTGAATTTTGTGGTTGTGATTTAAATTACTAAAAATATATGAAATAAATATTTCGTTTAAGTAATAAGTTTATTACGGAAGATATTTAAGTAAAAGTTAATATAATATTGAATGTTTAAGAGCATTATTATAATACAATATATCAAATACAAATAATTATAGTGTAAAATACATCAGTGTCCCCACCGAATATATAAGCTGTGTGTTAGCAGTGTTTAAGTTTTCTATCAATATTGTGAACAAATTAAAAGACTTCCAACTAGATCTGTAATCTACATATCAAGTATTTACAATTATTAAAGTTAAGTTCCCAAACATTGAATAAGGTAAAAACATTTCTGAATGAAGTTATCTTATGTTTATATTTATTGTGGTTATATTTTAACATTCATCTAAAATAATCAAGTTTTCTTAAAATTTTGTTTAACATTTGTAGATGCAATTGTGCGACTAGTGCTTCAGATTGTTCAATAAAAATGTTTTGTGATTTGTCGTTGGTGCGAAGGAGATTTTGTAGGTGCGAAGGAGGCTTTAGAAGGTGCGAAGGAAGAACAGAAGGTGGGAAGGAAGAAGTCTTGGACGAATGTGTATAGTGTTTATTGTATAGCTTGGTTCGACCAGACAGTTTGGGCGAACCTGCACATTCGCATGAATCAAATGGGCGAATGTGCAGTCTATAAATAGACAAGCTTGATTTTTGAATGTAACTTTTTGTCATATTATTCCCTCCACTTTCTGATATTCTCTCTAGTGTTTTATTAAGCTCTTTTCACGTTCTTACCCTGTTTGTAATCATCTTTAAACGTGTAATCGAGTTGTTAATTAATGAAAAGCTTTTGAAAATGATGATTTATTTGTTTTGATCTGTTTGACTATTATTTTGTGATTGTTTTAGGGATTCCGCACCTAAAACTAACTTGTTTGATCATTCTTTGTTGTTATACGATCCGTTCACGCACATACAAAGTGGTATCAGAGCCATTCTGGATCAAACAACCACAAATTAATAGTTTCTCAGTTGATTTGGACCCAATTTTGATCAAAAAGTTTCTGTTTTCATTGAACAAACTGAGTTGATAAGATTTTGATTGATTACAACTTGATTTCAAGGTTAAATTGGATAATTCTCTTCATTAAAGTTGTTCCAAATCAATTCCGATTCAAAACCTGATTTAGATCATCAAAATCCATCAACATTTGATAAACATGATCAAAATTAACGGATTTTCAAAGAATAACCGTTTTTGAATTCTCAGGGGTCGAACGTAGAGAGAGTGGTCGAAAGTGGAATTTTATTTGGTCGAAAGAGGGATTTTGTGGTCGAAGGAGGTGTTTTAGTGGTCGAACGTAGACTTTCATTGCTTATTTTGTTCATTCGCCCATTGGTGTTACCTTCGATTGATCGAACGGTCGAAGGAGAAGGAAAACGGTTGAACGAGAGAAGAAAGCGGTCGAAAGAGATTTTGTGATTTCAGTCTACATTCGTATCAATCAAAACGGTCGAAGGAGAAGATTATTTCTCATTCGCACGTTCGATAATACGAAAGAGTATCCTGTTTTAAAACATTTCTAATCTTTTCGTGTTTAAACGTTTACAGGTCAAGATGTGGAACTTCCCAACAACGCCAAGACCTACTCAAGCACCACAACAGTAGACAACACAAGATCCATGGTCGGTTGCAGCCCAGAAGACTAGTCCACCATCCCAGCCAATCAATTACATGGCTATGACTAGTTCGGTTCCTCAACAAGTTGTGCAACCACTTCAACAACCAATTGACAACTATTGGGGAGTAGCAGCAGCTGCCGTTCATTCGCAGACGACCAATGCCATATCCACACTTATTCATGATCTATCCTCAGGAAGCGGCAATCGTCCACCAAAGCTAATGGACATGAAGGAGTACAACACTTGGAAGACAAAGTTCAAGATTCATGTGGAGGGACAAGGACTTAAGGGAGCCGAGGCATGGCAGATGATAGTAAAGGGTTATGTTGCTCCTATTCTGGAGAATACTGGAGAACCGATACCGTTGGAGAATTTGGCGGATGATGAGAAAAAGAGGTTTGCGATAGAGAAGAAGGCGTTCTCTCAGTTATCTCAGGCGATCAACACTGATTTGCTGCATCAGTTTGGATCGTGTACAACATCCAAACAATTGTGGGATATGCTGAGAAACCGACATGATGGTAATGAGAAGACAAGGAAGCTTAGAATGGAAGTTCTTCGGAAAGAAGTTGAGAACTTTAGCTACATGGGCAATGAGACCCTAAAAGAGTTGGTTCCACGGTATTGCCATTTGCTCACAGAACTTTCGAGTTATGAGATCAGCATACCGATGTCAGAACTGGTGGATAAATTTGCTGATGCTTTACCACCATACTGGAACCAACACATTGAAGTGTTGAAGGAAAAGGATGCATACCAGTATTGGACTATCAACGAGTTCATTCAAAAGCTGGAAAACAAAGAAATGGAGGAGAAGAGGAAAGCCAAGAGAGCGCAGATTCCACAGAATCCAGATCTGTATGTGAGTGCTTCAAGCACTACTTCAAATGTTGCTCCTCACATTGCATGTGTATCCAATGTTGTTGAACCCACAAAAGCACCAATCAACTATCTTGCCCAAACTTCATCATACACACCATCATACACACCACAATCTTATCAAACACCAAACTTTATTCCACCTTTTTCACCATTACAACAAGCTGCCTGTTACACAGCAAGTCAACCTCAACAACAACAACAATATACTCCTCACATGAATCAGATGCAGATTACTCAAGCACAATCAAATCAAAGTCCGATTGTGTTAGAGACCTCGAATCTTAACAATGTGACTGTTGAAATTGCTCAACAGCATGTTGCTTTAGTATCTGCTATGGTTGCATCATACAACGGTTTGGTTGCGAGTCAGATTGGAAACAACAATCTCACCAATGAGGACTACGCACAAATCGATAAAGAGGAGATGGAGCTTATGGACATTCAGTGGGCTTTTGCAAGCATAATGAGGAGAGCCACTGACTTTATTCAGAAGACTGGAAGAACTGACCTTTCAACTTCTCCCAACACCACATACGGCTTCAACAAAGCCAAAGTTACATGCTTCAATTGTGGTGAGAAGGGTCATTTTAAAAGAGAGTGTACACAGCCTGCACAGCAAGGTAATCGAAACCCGTTCAATTCAACCTACCAAAACAGACAAAACCAAAACCAAAATCAAGTTTCATACAACAGTCCCAACATCTCAAGCTTTCAACCCCAAAACAACTACCAAAACCGTCAACACACACAACAAAATACCAACACTAGACAACCCACAACTCAAAACCAACCTCAACAAAATCCAAACCGAACCATTGTTCCTATCTCTACACCTAACACTCAAAACCAAAACCAAACTGACAATCAAAACCAAACACTTGTGATTCAGAAAGATGAAGGTTTTGATTGGACGGGTATGCAATTGGGGGTGGAGGAGATTACTGCTGGAAACGTGGCTTGTGTGGCACAGAAGATGAGTCTGGATGAGAATGAGGAGATTGAAGAGGAGGTTGTGATTGAGAAAGTGTCGGAGTTGAAAATAGAGGAAGTGAATGAGGATGTGATTGCTGAGAGTGAAGACAAGAAATCTGGGATGATTCTTGATTCTGTCAAGGATGTAGGAGAGCACTACGATTCAGCTTACTCGGATATGGAGAGTGATTCTGATTCGAAGCTAGTGTGAATTCACTAGATGATGACATTGATCAACTGCTAGCTGAAGCTGATTTCCTTATGACCCGCAAGTCATGCATGGTGGATGATGCTTGCACCAAGATTGACTACTCCAAATTCTTTGCAGGGAAGGAAGCTCACTTCGCTTTGATGGCAATGACAGAACCTCCTAAACCGGTAAGTTCTGAATCTCAATCTAAAGTGTGTGTTAAATGTGTTAAATGTGCTGATTTTGAAAAACTAACAGATGAAAATAAGCTTCTCAAGGTCCAACTTGAGAGTGCCAAAATAAACTGTCAGATTTATCAAAAAGACTTAAAAGATTTCAACAAAGTTCTTGATGGTTATAAAAAGGATGTGTCTGAACTTAAAAAGACTTTGTCAATAAAACAACTTGCCATTAATAACTATATTAATGAAATGGAAAACACCAAGTTAGAAATGGCAACCATCAAGTGCTTCGCTGAAAAAGTGAACAAGAAGTTAGAGAGTTATAAGCACATTGCATATGTAGTTGACCATATCATAGAAGAACCCTCCCAGTCGAATAGTGCAAACTATAAGGCGGTCCCATCTCCGGTATTGTTTGAAAACCATAATTTACATGCAATACCACCGGAGACGTTAGTCAACTCTGACTCCACATCAGTAAACGAGCCCAACACTTCTAGTGTCGGAGATCCGTATTCTGATGTGAGACCTGTATTGGGAAACAATGAGGGTGTGGTCGCTGCAGACGATTCTGATGAAGAAGATGAACAATCTGAGACGGTTGAAAATGAAAGTGATATCCTTGATGAAAATCATATAATCACTACTGAACCAGTCTCACCTTCTCAGATCGTTCATCCCATGGCAAATGCTCATCGTAAGAATGTTGTTAAGAAAACTGAAAAGTCTGTTGGTAAGAATGTTGAAAAGAAAGAGGTAAAGAAAATTGAGAAAAATGTGGTTAAACCAGTTGAAAAGAAAAATGAGATTAAATCTGAGAAACCTAATGAAATGAGCAACGAATCGTGTGACAAACCTGTGAAAATTTTCTATCGGATGCAAGGCTCCGATAAGATTTTGTCTGATGATGAATATCCGATTAAATTTGTCAATTATTCCAAAATTGAAAAGATCTGGCAGGAAAGTACGATTTGGTTTCCAAAATTTGAACGAACCGATGACATTCCTCCAGAAACTTTAGAGAAAATTTATTCGGATAAAGATGCCAAGGTCAATGTCACACAATTTGTTTTGCCAGTTGATAAAGCAAATAGTTTTATTGAACCGACTTACTCGAAGGAACCAGCTCCTGAGAGTTTAAGGAAACAATGCATGGTTGATCGATATCCCATTGCTAGTTTTTCCAAGTCGCCAATCAAAGAAAACTATGAAGAATACCGTTCGTGTTATAAGTGCAGCGAACGGGGACATTTACTTGCCGCCTGCCCGTACGTACGACACAAGAGGCACGAGGTGGAGATGAGGCAACATCATGATTATCCGGTTGACAACTACGGTTATCCACAAAGACGGTATTTCCCTCAGCAAGCACCTTATTATAATCAAAACAATTTTTACAACAAGAGGGAAAACCGTCCGATGACTTATGATAAGCGCAACCGGATAGCCACTGATAAACCAGTAAAGAAACCTGTGATGAACTCAACTGCTGATAACAAAAAGGTTACTCCTAAACCTAATGGAAAACAAGCAGTTGGACCTGTCTCTGTTAAATCAGAGAAGGTAACCAAGAAGGTTGCATGTAAAGACGAAGTAAAGAAACCGGCTGAGACCTCAAAATCTCAGATCCGGATCTTGAAAAGGTCTGAGCAATCTTGGTCATCAAAGGAATCTGAAGGAGCCTCAACTTCACAAAATGTGAACATTGAGAAAAAGAAAGTTGAGAGTGAGAAGAAAGGGGTTGAGAGAACCCAAGATGTTTGTGAATCAAAAGAATCTTTGAAACAACCTGTTCAAAGACCCAAGACCAAACAGGCTTGGGTCCCCCGAAAGATCTAACTGCTTTACTTGATATGTGCAGGGAGCTCCAGCTGGCCCTGTTAGCAGCCTATGGATTGTTGACATTGGAGCTTCTGGTCACATGACAGGGGACCTCACGCTACTCTTTGATATCAAGAACATAAACGAAGGTTATGTACATTTGCTGGAAATAAAGGAGGCTACATTACAATGGAGGGTAGTGTAAGCAATGGGGTCGTGACATTTGAGCGGATATCGTATGTGAAACAGATATATTACAATCTGCTCAGTGTTAGTCAAATCTGTGATAAACAATTTTCTGTGTATTTTGACGACAAATCTTGCTACATCTTGAAACCGGGGTTTGAACTTCCGAAAGAGTGGGTGATGCTAAAGGCACCGAGAGTAATCAATTTGTATATTCTCGATATGTCCAAAGCAATGACCACCCATGGCCAAGTCACGTGTTTCCTCTCTAAGGCTACAGAAAAAGAATCTATAATGTGGCACAGGAGAATGGGACACATTCGTTTGCGAAAGATGAACCAGTTAGTGAAGAATGAACTTGTCACGGGAGTTAATGTGAAACATTTCCATTTGAATGACAAGTGTGTTAGTTGCAAAAAGGGAAAGCAGCACAAACAGGCCCATAGACCAAAGAAAGTCAATTCCGTTGAACTACCGCTTGAGCGTTTGCACATGGATTTATTCGGTCCAGTCAGACGTAAAAGTCATGCCGGGGAGTTGTACTATCTTGTGGTGACTGACGATTATTCTAGATTTTCATGGGTCATGTGTTTGCATCAGAAAAGCGACACTTTTGATAACCTGAAGGTTCTGTTTACACGTCTGGAGAATATATATGGTCTGAAGATCAAACGAATCCGGAGTGATAATGGGACGGAGTTCAAAAACGCTCAGATGGAGGTTCTTTGTGCAAACAAGGGAATTCATCATGAATATAGCGCTCCGTATACACCCCAGCAGAACGGTGTCGCAGAAAGAAAGAACATGACTCTAATCGAGACGGCGAGAACTATGCTTGCGGATTCAAATCTTCCAGTAATGTTCTGGAATGAAGCTATTTACGCAGCATGTTATACTCTAAACCGTGTTTTAACAGTGAAGAAGTTTGGCAAAACTTCTTATGAGCTGTTGAACCGACGCAAGCCGAATCTGGAGTATCTAGAACCATTTAGTGCCCCGTGTACAATGCTGAATCCTTCGGAGAAGTTCGCACCAAAGGCTGAAGAAGGTTATTTTGTTGGATATGCAACCCCACTTAAACGAGTATTCAACAAAAGAACTAGAAAAGTCGAGGAGTGGGCTAATGTCGAAGTACAAAGATATACTCAAAATGTACAGGGAGGAGGACCAGATTGGATGTTTGATTACAAAGACTTCTTTGAATCATTCAATCTAGATAGCATGGTTGAAGAAGCTGTACTTCGCTTATATTACGAGGTTGAAAACGCCGTAACTTCACCGTTAGTGCGTCCGATCACTGTAAATCCTCAAGCAGCTTCTAATGATACCACTGCTCCTGTGATGGAAGAAGAGGTGTTCCAAGAAGCTTCTACAACGCTTAATTCATCTGATTCAGAAGATGAAGACGATGATGCAATAAGTGAAGCTATTCTGGACAATGCTACAGTGACATCACCAGTGAACCCAACTAATACGGATGCTTCAACATCGAATGTGGGTAATGATCTGGTTTCTACAGAGAATTTGACGACTCAAACGGGAGTACAAGTACCTTATTATCCGGAATCTCGGATACATCGGATACACCCGCTTGAACAGGTTATTGGTGATCCTGGTAGCAGCGTGATGACAAGAGGACAGTTGAGAAATGCTCAAGCACCAGAAAATATTGGCAATCTTGCTTTATATGCCAAAATACAGAAATCTGGTTTTCAAAATGACTGGTCTTTCGCTTGTTATGTTTCACAGGTCGAACCGCGGACTTACAAGGAAGCTCTTTTGGATGATGCCTGGGTGGAAGCAATGCAGGAAGAGTTGTTACAATTTCAGAAACTCGGTGTATGGAAACTGACAGATTTTCCCCCGGGAAGAAAGAAAATTGGAACCAAATGGGTGTTTAAATGTAAGAAGGATGATAGAGGAGTCATAGTGAGAAACAAAGCTCGTTTGGTCGTTCAAGGTTTTCATCAAGTAGAGGGAATCGACTACAATGAAATCTATGCACCAGTTGCACGCTTGGAAGCTATCCGAATGTTCCTAGCGTTTGCATCATGGAAGAAATTCAAGGTGTATCAGATGGATGTAAAGAGCGCATTTCTTTACGGTGTGGTCAAAGAGGAAGTTTACGTAGGTCAACCGCCAGGCTTTGAGGACCCTATTCACCGGGATAAGGTTTATGTTTTAAACAAAGCTCTCTACGGGTTGCACCAGGCTCCGAGACAATGGTATGAGGAGCTGAGCACGTATCTTCTCTCGAAAGGATTCAAACGCGGACTGGTAGACTGCACACTGTTCACGAAACGAGCAGGAGATGACTTGCTTCTTGTACAAATTTATGTTGATGATATTATTTTCGGGTCAACTAACGAACTTCTGTGAAGGGAATTTGAAAAAGTTATGCAGGAAAAGTTCGAAATGAGCGCAATGGGAAAAATGCAGTTTTTCCTAGGCTTGCAGGTGGAGCAAAGACCAACGGGGATCTTTATTCACCAGACGAAATACGTTTCTGAAGTCTTGAGCCGATTCCAGATGGATGATTCGAAGCCGATGGATACCCCGATACAACCTAATCACGGGATTGGAGTTTGTAACATCGCAAAATTTTCCCCAAAATTTTAATACATAAAAAGCCCTTATATATATATATATATGTATATATTTTTTTTTTATTACACCTTTATCATTAATATTATACAAATGTGTCTAAGTCTTTATTTATCTTAACTGACAACTTATATACATACATAAATGTACATAAATAATAATAATAATAATAATATGATTCTAAATTCTTTTTTTTCAAATACAAGATTTTTTTTTTTAAATAAAGCTTTGAGTCAAATAGTCAAAGTCCTAGTCAAAGTCTTAGTCAAACAGTCAAAGTCTTAGTCAAATAGTCAATTCATCATAAAACCTTACTTTATGGTGTTGACCAATTTTAATGGCTAATTGAATCCAAAACTAGTATAAAAACCCACCTATGACCCATTATACTTTGCACCTCTAAATCGATTGTTTCAATCCGATTAAACTTTACCTCATACCTTTCTTCTATAGTCTATTACTTCTACAATTGAAGCTTTGATTATAAGCTCTTGTAATTGGCGAATTGGAAGCTTGATATTCTTTCTTTTTCGTTTTCTTCAATTTGGAATAGCTACGTTGTTGAGTCTTTGGGATTCGCCTCGCATACATTCACAACACATTATTCTATTTTTTTTACGAGACATAACATTTTGCTAAGGTGAGTTTTACATAGCCCCTTTTTCTATTTATCACCATTTTTGGGGTGAAACATGTTACAACATCATTTATGCAATTCAATCATCAATGTGTCTATGTGTTTTTCTATGTTGCATTATGTCTTGAACATGACTAGGGTAAGCACAATTCTAGCATAAACATTCATCAGCCAAACGGTATACATTGATAGATCTATTGGACTGACAATCCCACCCGGATACGTGCCTCCTACAAAGGTTGCGTGGGTGTTTGTTACTGCAATATAAACGAGTGAACCATGAGCGTATGGGATGTACCACAATACAACAGTCACAATGGTTGATTATGCACTCGATTTACTTCTAGTATGTTTTCACATATGGACTAGATTGCCATGACACATGAATTGCACAACAATTTTATTCGATTATCAAAACCTATGTAATTCTCACCAACTTTTGTTGACCCAAAATATTTTCAACTTAACATGTTTCAGGTTCTACTTGCTTGAAGATTTGAATTAATGCTTGAAGATGTGTGCATAGTTTTATTCAATTTGATGTACGAATTCTTGTAAAACAATTGTATGTAATTTATTTAAATCATATAATGAAATTTATTATTTACCATGAGCTACTGAACAATCATCAATACGTGACATCCCGATGTTTCCGCCATCGGTTGGGGTGTTACAGATTGGTATCAGAGCCATGGTTGTAGGGAATTAGGTTATTAGAAAAATAATCTAGTCTATAACCATAGGATTTAACCAGTACTTGCTTCTTTTACTTGCTATTCTTTATCTCCCTCCTACTTCTTATCCCTACTTTCATCCTTACAAGAAGGTTGCTCTCCATCACTGGATCTACTCTCAGACTAATAGGACAAAATCCTCAGGTTTAACCTGAACCACCTTGAGATCTCGTCGAAGTTCTAGATTTTAATAACGAACACGTGCAATCTGGAAGGGTGAACGCCTGTATTCTGAGTCTTCTGTCTAGGCTGGCATTGCGCATATATCCCAATCAGACGAGGGACCCGGATGCCTACCTGGGAATTCTCGGGATGAGTGTTCACTTATAGGCTAAAGCATGTCTTCATATGTTATTAGAATTTAGAATCTTTGATAAGTCAAAGTTTTCGTTTATTCGTTTTAATTAAATGAATAAATGATTACATTCCTTATATTACCTCATTGTCCTTCATTTAACCCATATCTTATTGAACATTCATTACCCAAATCACTTCCGTAACCGATGCCCTAAACTAAACAGAGATCAAGATCCTCTAGCTACCTAACCGCAAGTCTCACCATTTGACTATTGGTTGCTTTTATTCTATGTATTGACGCTATTTGATTCAAGTAATAAAATATTTGTCTGAGAGTTGTTACATGGTGCATGATTGTTTGAATGTGAACTAATTATATAAACCTATACAACTACAACTCATATACTGTGCTTGTTATACTTGCTTGCATAAACATGTTATCAATTTGCAACCTATGTGTATAATAAATGCTGCACTTAATAGAGGTCATCATGCCTTTTCAACAGTCGGGAGAGGCCCTACAACCTGCTCCATGACTGGTGGAGGCTATCGAACCTACTCAACGATTGGTAGAGGTCATTATGCCTTTTCAACAGTCGGGAGAGGCCCTACAACCTACTCCACGACTGGTGGAGGCTATCGGACCTGCTCAACAATCGGTGGAGATATAGAAGGACGCAAAACTTTAATGTAAGGTAAATTGGTGATTGCGGTCTGGAACGTATTCATGAATTTACAGGTACGTTAAGGTAGTGTGAAATTCTATCAAGGTTTTCAGTAAATAACCAATTATAAACTCTAGTTACCTGGTAGTTCATTTAGTCTTTCTATAGTCAATCAACTCATGCATTTCTTTTAGGAGTCCTAAAACTTAAGATTCTTATTCTCCTTGCTATTTCAGATGAACCTAATCCAACCCTTAAAACTCACACATATCAAAACTCTTACCCAAATTATTCGAAACAGTTTATTCTGTTACCTATAAATTTATGTCATGCCTTAACTCGAAACTTCCCAAACCACCCTTGTCCTAATTTCTACCCAATCACCTTCAACCCTGTGTTTTCAATAAACTTCGGGACGAAGTTTCCAAAAGTAGGGGAGACTGTAACATCGCAAAATTTTCCCCAAAATTTTAATACATAAAAAGCCCTTATACATATATATTTTTTTTATTACACCTTTATCATTAATATTATACAAATGTGTCCAAGTCTTTATTTATCCTAACTCACAACTTATATACATACATAAATGTATATAAATAATAATAATAATAATATGATTCTAAATTCTTTTTTTTCAAATACAAGATTTTTTTTTTTTAAATAAAGCCTTGAGTCAAATAGTCAAAGTCCTAGTCAAAGTCTTAGTCAAACAGTCAAAGTCTTAGTCAAATAGTCAATTCATCATAAAACCTTACTTTATGGTGTTGACCAATTTTAATGGCTAATTGAATCCAAAACTAGTATAAAAACCCACCTATGACCCATTATACTTTGCACCTCTAAATCGATTGTTTCAATCCGATTAAACTTTACCTCATACCTTTCTTCTATAGTCTATTACTTCTACAATTGAAGCTTTGATTATAAGCTCTTGTAATTGGCGAATTGGAAGCTTGATATTCTTTCTTTTTCGTTTTCTTCAATTTGGACTAGCTACGTTGTTGAGTCTTTGGGATTCGCCTCGCATACATTCACAACACATTATTCTATTTTTTTTACGAGACATAACATTTTGCTAAGGTGAGTTTTACATAGCCCCTTTTTCTATTTATCACCATTTTTGGGGTGAAACATGTTACAACATCATTTATGCAATTCAATCATCAATGTGTCTATGTGTTTTTCTATGTTGCATTATGTCTTGAAAATGACTAGGGTAAGCACAATTCTAGCATAAACATTCATCAGCCAAACGGTATACATTGATAGATCTATTGGACTGACAATCCCACCCGGATACGTGCCTCCTACAAAGGTTGTGTGGGTGTTTGTTACTGCAATATAAACGAGTGAACCATGAGCGTATGGGATGTACCACAATACAACAGTCACAATGGTTGATTATGCACTCGATTTACTTCTAGTATGTTTTCACATATGGACTAGATTGCCATGACACTTGAATTGCACAACAATTTTATTCGATTATTAAAACCTATGTAATTCTCACCAACTTTTGTTGACCCAAAATATTTTCAACTTAACATGTTTCAGGTTCTACTTGCTTGAAGATTTGAATTAATGCTTGAAGATGTGTGCATAGTTTTATTCAATTTGATGTACGAATTCTTGTAGAACAATTGTATGTAATTTATTTAAATCATATAATGAAATTTATTATTTACCATGAGCTACTGAACAATCATCAATACGTGACATCCCGATGTTTCCGCCATCGGTTGGGGTGTTACAGAGTTGACCTTAAGGGGGAGCTGACTGATCCATTTACATACAGAGCAATTGTCAAATCTCTGATGTATCTCACCGCGTCTAGACCTGATATAATGTTTGCGACATGTCTTTGTGCACGATATCAATCGAAGCCGAAACAGAGTCATCTTGTAGCTGTCAAGCGTATCCTTAGATATCTGAAGGGTTGTCCATCGAAAGGACTTTGGTACCCTCATGATGATAATTTTGACCTAATCGCTTTTAGTGATGCAGATTGGGGCGGCTGTGACAAAGACAGCAAATCCACAACGGCTGGATGTCAGTTTATGGGGAGCAGGCTCGTGACCTGGCAATGCAAGAAACAAACCGCAGTTGCACTATCCACATGTGAAGCAGAATACGTTTCAGCATCGAGCTGCTGCTAACAGGTTCTTTGGATCCAACAACAGATGGTGGATTACGGTTTGCAATTTCTTAAAACCCTTATTTACTGTGATAATGAGGCCGCAATCGCATTAACAAAAGACTTAGTAAATCACTCAAAGGCTAAACATATCCGGATTAAATATCATTTTATCCGTGATTGTTATGCTAAAGAGTTGATCGATATGGTCAAAATCCACACTGATTACCAACGCGCAGATCTGTTTACCAAAGCTTTTGACAAATCCAGATTTGATTTTCTTTTGAAAGCTAATGGTATTAAAGAAAAACAGGACTGATCACCACCTCAGTCTATCATTTTTTAGTTTAAATTTTTACTGCTTTTCAGAAAAATTTCGAAAAACCAAAAACATTGAAAAATTTCAAAATCCATAAAAAATTAGAAAATTTCTTTGCTGACTGCTATATCTTCTTCCCTTAGATTAATGCCGTCAGATTTCTGTGAACAAACGATATATGGGCAGTCACATATTTGAAATGCTCCAGCTTATCCTTGGGAACAGTAAATTCGAAAACCTATAAAAATCAGAAAATTCTAAAATGATTTCTGGAGTATAAAGGGAAATGATAGTACATCAGTGGGGATCTGACACATTCTAAGTAATGTACTGCTATATAGGGCGTGTGTCTGAGTCTGTGCGATGTGCTGATAGGCTTCGTAGACCTATTACTGCGTGCCTGATACATACATATCAAACGAATTGTTGTGTGGATGAACTCCTCATGGGCATATGGTCTTAGTACCGTAATTTCGTTTGATAGGGTATTTGTACGAAACTCGGTGGTTTAGGGTCGTTATGTTATTAGTTGTCTGGGGATAGCTTCTCTGATCTTCTGCTGTAAGTCATTACGGACCTAGATCAGATAGGGTGTCTTTATAAAAGAGCTTTATGCCAAATCCTAAAGTTACCGAATTGAGGAACTTTCCATGTTATATGATGATCAAAGATTATCTATTACATCGTATTAATCACTGATGCAAATCATGATTAATATCAGTCCTCAACCTGGTATAGTGCATATGTTACTTTGCTGCATTAATTTGCTGACCTGTATACCTCTGTGCATTATACCTTGTACAATTACAGACGACGAAAGCATAATCACGCTTTACAATGAGTCTTTGTATATTTACTTCTTGATATGGGAGTATGTCGTGTGCGTAGGAACCACAGGCAATTATGTTTATACTATAAATATCAGTATCAGTTTAAAGCACTGCACAAAAGTCTGCATGTGAGTTTATGTGGATCACAATATCAGCAGTTGCCAGATCACACATTGTCTTTAATGATAATAATTCAAAAGATCAACGGTGTGATCAAATTTCTCAATAACTGATATGATCTCTTTACCGGAAATCCCAAAAACATTTACAGTTTTTCATTTACATTTCTGCATTTTATTTTCTTGTCAAAAATTACAAAACTCAAAAAGATTTTAGGTGTGTTTTAGCATAAACTTTAGAAAATCCAAAAAGATTTTTCATTTCCATCTTATTTTTGATAACTGATGGTGGTTGATGTCGATTTTCTAAACCTTGATACACCATTTGAGCTTTGTAACTTTTTAAATGTGAAAATATGATTGTTGGATGCTTAAAAGTTGGAAAATAATTGGACCGGGATTCGATTTTGAGATTTGGAAAATTTATAAAAAAATCCCAATTCTCATTCGCCCATTCGGTTGGTCGAATGTGGGATTTTTCATGTTCCTTCGTATGTTTTAAACGGGCGAAGGAGAGTGTTCTTGAATTTATGTTTCATTCGAACCCTTTTGGCTCATTCGAACCTTTCACTAGGGTCGAAGGAGACAAAAGTTTCTCTTTCGTACGTATAGAATGGGCGAAGGAGGATGCCTATATATACCATCCAGTCTCATTCGAACCTATTCAAAAAAAAATTCAGAATTTTCATCTTAACCTCACCTTGTTGCTTTGATATTTTGAACCTTACCATTGTGATCGTCACTTTCTACTGATTCTTTTGCACTATCGTTTACAGGTTAACATCACGGATTGATGGACTTAATCCCTGTTTTATAGTTTCAAGCCCTAAGTCTTAAATCTGTTAAACATCACCTTCATTATTATAATTGCTGATTGAGAATCATTATATGTGTGTTTTAGGGGGAGAAAAACCATAAACCATGGATTCAAAACCAACAGTTTGTTCAATTGATCAATAGTTGTGTTTCGAACCCTAGTTTTAATTGAAAACACATATATAATGATTAATTGATGAATTTGTTAGTATAGAATGGTTAATCGGCATTGTTAGGTGCTTTACAAATCAAAAGAACATAATCAGAAACCCTTAATTTCAAAATTGAAAATTCAAAATAAGAACAGTCACCTTCGACCCTTTCGAATGGGCGAAGGAGATAATCAACTGGTCGAATGAAGAAAGTTTGGGCGAATGAAATTTTTTATCAAAATCAATACATTCGTACCATCAAAAATTCTCATTCGTACCTTATGGATATCTCATTCGTACCCCCGTTTGGGCGAAAGAGGATGTTTATTACCAAAATTTTCAAAGTTTGAATTTTTGTCAATTTTTAACATGTGTTTTTGTTTTGTTTTGCAGATTTAACGATGTCCGAGCAGGAAAAGACGACTGAACAAGCTGGATCATCATCACAGCCTGCCAAGACAGTTCCAGAAGAGCTTTTAGCCTTCGAGAATGCGCATAACTGCTATGCGTATCTCGGAGAGGTTAAAAAGCACACGGAGTTTATTGGAATCATAGAATTCTTGAAGAGATGCAGGGTGATAGATGCTATTGCTACACCGACGATTATCTACAGAGATATGATGCAAGAATTCTGGTCGGGAGCGAAGCTTGATTTCTGGAAATGCGAGTCATGCTTGACTAGCAAGATCCAAGGGCAGAGAGTTATTGTTTGTGAGGAGGATCTAAGAGAAGCGTTGAATTTAGAAGATGAGCCGACAGATCCTAAGGAGTTTAGCTTTATGGATCAGCGAAAGTGCTTTCTAAGAATGAAATACAATGGACCAATCACTGACGGTTCATTGCACAAGGGAAAACTGTGCCCTCAATTCAAATATCTGGCACACGTTTTGATACATGTCTTCGGATCTGCAGCTGGAGGATATGACTTGATGCGAAAGAGTATCAGCTCCATGATGGTAGCCCTGGTGTTGAACAAACCGTTCAATGTTTCAGGCATGCTGATGGATCATTTATTAGAGCCTGTGAACGGCACGAGGAATCTGAAGTTTCTACTTTATCCTCGTTTCCTCCTGATGGTGTTTGACAACAAGTATAAGGAATTGAAAAGAGATCCTAAGCACATAGTTGTTCAGGAACATATGTCGCTTAATACACTTGCTAGGATGAAGGCGTATAAGGGATTGTCAGTCAATGAACGTCCACCAGTAAGACGTTTATTTGGACATCTAGCAAGAGTTGATTATATAGATCCAGGTGAAGGGCTTGTGAGACATGCGAACAGTGATTCTGATCCTGATAACCCATTACATCCTGTTGATCCTGATGCGAAGCGCAAAAGACAGGTTGTGAATGTCGGTGCAAAGAGTGGAAAGATTAAGAAGAAAGAGATAAGGTTAGAGGTTGCGACTGAACCTGAGAAGAAGAAAAGCACACCAAGAAGACATAAGAGCATGGCGAAGAAAGGGTTACACCTAGTTGATGAGGCGTCGGTTGATTCTGAAGAGACGCAGGAAGATGAACATTGGGATTTAGATGCTGAGACGGTAAACACCGCCACGCCCAAGGCCACTGAGGCTGGTGTGTCTGCTAGTCAGAATGTTGAAGATCAAGGGAATAAGAGTCCAATCCCAGTTGATGAAGATGAAGTGATTTTGAATTTAGATGAAGTGTTTACTGGTTCTTCTGTACAAGCTGATAAGAAGAAGAAACCAGAGAAACCAAGTATCAAGAGAAAGAAGGAGATTGAATCACTTATAGCTGGTAAGAAACTACCACCAGCTTCTAGTTCTAAGTCACCGGTTACTGCACCAGCACAGAAGAAGCAAAAGACTGCGACTACTTCGAGCACACAACAGAGTGAAGATGTACCTGTTGATCAGTTTAACGAAGCATTGGATAATGTGCTCAAGAAGATTAGGAAAGGCAAACTGCCTGATGTTGTTGAACCACCTATGAAGAAGAAAGTTTCGGTGGATAGTGATATAATGAGTGCTGTGAATCAAAGATTGTCTGAGATGATGAATATTATCAACAAACAGTAAACTGAGATCGAGCAATTGAAGACAAATGATCAAAAGATGTTGGAGGTCGTAGTCACATCACATGATGATAATGAAGTTTTGAAGAAAACTATCAAAAGGTTGAAAAGAGAGAATAAGAAGTTGCTGAAGCACGAGCAACGAAACACCAGAAGAATTATTGTCTTGAAGGAGGAGAATAAACAGCTGAAGAAGAGTAACAAGAATATGGATAATTTGATCAAAGACTTGTACTCTCGAGCTCCTCAACTTCAAGCAGGTGAAGAAGATAAGGAAAGAGAAGAAGAACAGGTCGATTTTGAACCATCTGACTAAGAAGAAGATGAAGAACTTGATGAAGATGCAGGTTATGATACTAAGAAGAAGAAGAAGAAAGATGATGGAGATGATGGAGGTTCAGATGGTGGATCGAGTGATGGAAACAGCTATGCTTTTGATAGTAGTAGTGATGATGATGATGATAACGCTGAAAAGTTTACATATGAAAAGCGTGATACTAGTAAGGGTGGAGAGTCGAGCTCTAAGACTCCAGGAGAGAATGTGGATGACGATATATTCTGGAATGAGAAACTGCAATCGTTATCTGAAGATGACAAGAACATGTATCGCCAGATGCTCACAGATCGAGTCTGGACGATTGACATGACAAGCAGATTTCCAGAGATATTCGAGTCGAGCAATAAACTATTTGAGTTGGAGTTTGATGACCCTGATCTTGAAGATGGAGAGGTTACTGTGGCAATTTCAAAAGAGATACTTGAGGGTTTAGCTAAACAGGTAGGAAAGACTTTGGAGGAGTTGCTCGCTGACAATTTCATTTCAAAGATACCTGAGAAGGAAGCCGGGAATCATTCTGATGACCGTGATGTTCCTGCTTTTGAGGATGTTGAAATGGAAGACATAACGAGTGAGGAATATCCACAATATTTCAAGAATAATCAAGATTGTGGATTTCCTGGATTCTCAGATGAATTGCTAAACCAAGCCGAGAAACTGGCGAAAGAGAAGAGTAAAGCATTTGAAGATGAAATTTTCAAAGGGCATGATAAACCACGGTTCGAGCAATCGGAGAGTTTAAAGGAATTCTTGAGGAAATTGAAAGAAAAAGAGAACAATCGTCCTAAAGCTGACATACAAGGAAGCTTTTACAAACTTCATAGTGGTATTTTCAAAGGTCGTGCATTGGCCTGGAAGTTTGTTAAAGAATTGAGATGCATTGCAGTGAAGTGGGAGAAGGGGATCTTATATTTCGATAAGTTTCATCATTTGAAGACTTTTCCCTATTGGGAAATTCGTGATATTTGCCGTCACCGTTTAACGGGAGCGTCAAATAGTCAGATTACCTACTTTGCTGAGAAGATGACGAGAGAAAGCCGAACCAAGTGGGATTTGTTTGAACCAAAATATCCGAAACGAATTGTTCATAAAAAGGATATTGATCAGATTACAGGTATGCCCAAGGTGACGTTAAAGTACAAACCACCGCGAGTGTTGAAAAAGATTCCTTTGTTGCCAATCCCACAACACTTCGCTAAAGATTTCATTTGGTGGTATTACGATTGGAAGATAGCAGAGGCTGTGATTGTATTGAAAGACGGAGAGAAGAACTACAAGAAGATACACATTTTTGATCCCATGTGGTTAATCAGCTGTTCACATGAGGATATAATAATGTTGTTTTACAATCCGATCTATTCTGATGCGAAGGATGCTGAGCAAGCAGGAAAGTACCAACGTGTGGTATTTCTGTGCTTCGCATATGACATTAATGCTGGTTGTGACTATGGCGAGAAGCTCGGAAAGTTTGTTGAAAAGCAAAAGGTGCCTGAATTGAAAAAGACGAAGCCAAAGCAATTTCAGGAACCGGTTTTGACAAAAGAACAGAAGATTCAACGACATATCAAACTGATGAACATAAGAATGGACGAACAACGTCGACAGCAATCCAAGCAATAGTCGAGGGGGAGTTTGTAGATGCAATTGTGCGACTAGTGCTTCGGATTGTTCAATAAAAATGTTTTGTGATTTGTCGTTGGTGCGAAGGAGATTTTGTAGGTGCGAAGGAGGCTTTAGAAGGTGCGAAGGAAGAATTCTTGGACGAATGTGTATAGTGTTTATTGTATAGCTTGGTTCGACCAGACAGTTTGGGTGAACCTGCACATTCGCATGAATCAAATGGGCGAATGTGCAGTCTATAAATAGACAAGCTTGATTTTTGAATGTAACTTTTTGTCATATTATTCCCTTCACTTTCTGATATTCTCTCTAGTGTTTTATTAAGCTCTTTTCACGTTCTTACCCTGTTTGTAATCATCTTTAAACGTGTAATCGAGTTGTTAATTAATGAAAAGCTTTTGAAAATGATGATTTACTTGTTTTGATCTGTTTGACTATTATTTTGTGATTGTTTTAGGGATTCCGCACCTAAAACTAACTTGTTTGATCATTCTTTGTTTTTATACGATCCGTTCACGCACATACAACATTTTTTCTAATGTGTTAACCAGTTGAAATGGTCTCATTCATTGGATGTGTTGTTGATCTTGAAGCTGAAATTTTGGTATTTATTACGTTATTAAAAGTTATATTAGCTTTAAAATCTGTAATAAATTCTTTTTAGTTTTTACATTTTTTAAAAATTTTGTGTCTTTATAGAATTTATCAGAAAATGTTGCTGGTAGCTTTCATCCTTCTGAAGCAATGGATTATCATGTAATCATAACTACCACAACACATAGAAGGAAATGGGAAGTTGTTTTAAGGAAGCATGTTTTAAATGAAGCCGAGTTCAGTGAAGGATGGAAAACTGTTGTTAAGGATATGACACTTGAAGTAGATGATATATTATTATTTGAGTATGTTTCTGAAGATACTTTGTTAATGTCCTGTTTCCGGAACTTGATTTGCGGGAATACGTTCATACAGTTTATATATGACCCTTCAAGCAATTTTTTAGTACGTATTTTCCTACTATTTTTATACGTATATTTAGTATTAAAAATAATAAATAAGCTAATTTTTTTATTTGATTTACTCACAGAGAGTATTCGATAGTTTTTCGTGTGTCTATCGTGATGCTAAAATTACTGAAGATTTTGTAACTATTGTATTTGGTGATTATGCATAGAGCTTAAAGATAATTTCCATGGAGAAACATTTTTTTTTGTATGATAGGTGGTTGAATGTAGTTCAAGATCTTAACTTGGATGTTTTCGATTTTATCTTTATGGAGATGAGAGACCTCTTTAGTTTTGAAATTAAGGTCTTTTTAAACAATGCTGCAATTATTTTTGAGCAAACTCACCAATCTGAACCATCAGTTGAAGATATAAAAATGTCTGATAATTCTCAGCTTCATATGCAGGTTAAAAAATCGTTTATATATTTGTTTAAAGTTGTTCTACATGTCATGTAGTAATACATTTGTTTAAAATGTTGTACAGGTAGATGATTTGGATCAGAATATCAGTTTTCAAGTTTATGAGCATGATGCAGTGATTGTTAAACGTTATGTAAGTTATATATTAGATTATGTTTTATATTTTTCATTATCTCACTGAGCTTAGTTAACTAATAATGTTATAAAAACATCAACTTTTCAGCAGCTTAATGCTTCAATAGTTATTTTAGCTAAGAGTACTTTGCCGCATAAGATTTATGTTCAAGTCAATAATGGTGAAGTGAATGAGTGTAAATTATATGTGGTAAAAGATAGGAACGGCCAAAGGTATTACTTAAATTTTAATAATTAAATTTGGATTTTATTTTAATAATATAACTAACATTTGTATATTATTATTTATAGGTTTGCAATTAGGAGATGGGTAAGCTTTATAAAGTCCAAAGGATTGAAAATAGGTGACTGTTGTAATTTCAAGTTTGATCAATCATTAGGAATATTGGTTATAACTAAAAATTGATAGTATGGTAAGGAGTGAAAATATTTTGATGTTGATACAATGCTTTCATGTTTGGTGATGCTTAATTGTAAATCTTATGTTAAATTAGTTATGTTGATGACTCTTTATTTTGTACTCTTCAATATTGTTATTTTAGGTCGGCAAAGGTTGATCTGTTTTGATATAATAAATTTACACCAACAATGTTAATCTTTAATGTTATTATATTTTTAGTAAGAATTGTTTAATACAACATCTGTTTTAAGTAAACTGTTTGACAATCATCTGTTTTGAATAAACAACTGTTTATACTAACAACGTTTTTAGATATTTAAATTTATGGTATCTTTCCATCTAGATCCTTCATTTGTACAGTTGTCATAAAAGACATTTAGGGCTATACCGACTGATTGTAATTATGAATTTAAAAAGACTGATCTAATTTAAATTTATATGTATTTTGTTAGATATTGATTACAATCCGTCTTTTCATATATTTATATTAAAGTTAAATTGATAATTATTTTAGACAAAATTGTAATTATTCAATTTTGATTGACGGTTATTCGTAAGCATTTTTAGATGACCATTTTTAGTTTCAAGGTCTTTTTACCAAACAAGTTAAAGAACCTATTTTTTATATTATTGGTATTAATTGTTTTAAAAGAAAGAAACAAATATTAGTAAACAAGTTTTGTTTACAGCAGATGAATTTTTTCAACATACACAAACAGTGCTTAAACTAATTGTTTTCAACATTCACAAACATATGGTAATAAGCATATGTTCTCAAACAAAAGACGATGGTATAGATAATGTTGTTTTTAATAAACATAGCTTAACATTTAAAATTAAATCGTACATAATGAAAATCGTATCTACTATACAAAACTACTTAATTAAAATTTCAAAAATCCTTTGTTAAACTGATAGTTAACTATTTCGTCTATTCGTTTTCCAAAGCATTTGCCCATTTATGTTTAACAAGTTGTTTAGACCTTTTAGGTAGTATAAAGGTTTTGAAATTAATTAAGTAATCATTAGAAGAAAACCTTTCGTTTAAGAAGTTAACCCAAGTATAATAACTGTTCTATCGTATGACCTTTCATCTTCACGCGTTATTGGTCTATAAAATACTAAAGACATCCGGAAGTTCATCATAAACGATTTTCATTAATATTAACATAACATTTACATTTCAGTCTTCACCAATTGGATCAATGTCAGACCCAAGTGATAAACGTGAAGATGAAATGAAGGTATTTGTTCTTAATCAAATTACAGAACAATACTATCAAGATTTGAAGACTGCAAGACAGTTGAAGATTTGTTTTGACACTTTGCACTTGGGCATATTTGAGCGATACAATGTTCAACGGATTTTGAAGTCAATGCCTTCGACTGTTGTTCGTGATTTGTCGGTGTTGTGCAATTCAGAGTACGGTATCAAGGATGTATAGCTTTTGGCACGATTCAAGGATCTACACGCACAGCTTGAAGCCAATGGAATTGAAGCTTAAGTTTATTAATTCCTTTAACTAGCGGTGGATACCATCCATCGCATATAAATGAGTTAATACACGTATTGAGTTTCATATGCGTAAAGTGCTTAAAGTTCAAGAATAAAAGGAATTGTACTTTCAAAGAAATTGAAGCTTAAGTTTATTATTCCTAATGTATATTCATATGTATAAACAGATGTTATGAAGATGGAATTCATAATATATATTGATGTTTAAAGTTGATTATATTTGTTTTGTTTAACGTTGATTAGATTTGGTTTTTTAATCCGTCTGTAGAGTTTTTGTTCCTTGGTTGTAACCTTTCAGTTATTAAACATCTGATCAGTGTTAAAAAATATAAACAGACGTTGCGAAACAGCGGTTCCTCTCAGTAGACATTTGGTGTGTTGACGCGTCGGTGGTTACCGTACAATGGATAAGAGTTGGTCTGTTGAAGCGTCAATATAAACAGACGTTTTGTCTGCTGACGCGTCAGTGGTTAGCATACAGCGGATAAGAGTTGGCTTGGGATCTCACCTAGTATCTATAACAACTAATAAAAAATTAATTGATGACACATGTCACTCCATCATTTAACCTTCAATTCCCCCCCCCTTTGTAAACATTGCACCCTCTCATCCATCCTCAATAATTGTCCCCTCACACTAAATCATTTTCATGGCTTCTTTATTTTTTTATTACCTCCTATTATTACTCTTTATCTTAATGATTATTTGTTTTATAACATAAGAACTTCACAAATTCATTTTTCTTTTCTCCTTTAATCAACGAAGCTTCACCAAAAATTGAAACTCTTATTTAATACTTCTTTTTTAACATCTACCAAAGCCTTAAATCCACGGTAATTTTCATTTTAATTTTGTTATTCTTCGTCGATTATATGTTAATTAAGATTATTATTACAAATCCATTGAATAATATCGTTATTCTCTTTCGATCATCAATATATCATCCATGATTTGGGGCCGATTAAATATTCTTAAACATTTAAGTTCATATTATGAAGTATTTGTTAAAAGATACAAATGTTTCGGTGTTTTAGATGTTTTAACATAATTAACCGACCATTTGAATCTCTAATGGTGGGATCTATCCCTTTACCGAACTTGAAGTTGTTATAGATTTCTTTATCAAGGTTGGATTATTATCGAAAAAATAAGGGGTGGATTGTTATAGATTATTTTATCATTGTTTGATTGTTTAGAAACTTGGAATACAAATTCATATGTTTGTGAGGCCTGTTTATCCGTAATAGAGATGAATCTGTATTATGATTTTTTATTTTATCAAATTATTATATATGGTTGATGATTGATTTTGTAATATTATGTAATGTTTTGTAATTTTTAATGTTAGGATTTTCTTTGTTTATCATTTATTATTTCATCATTCAAAGTGAAAACTAGTAAAAGATGATTTATATTCGATTAGGGTTTTTATTGTTTTTCATCTTTTATCTCATGAATTAAAGTAAAAAATCAGTAAAAGATGATCTCTGTTCGATTAGAGTTTTTGTTGTTTATTATCTATTATCTCATGAATCAAAGTAAAAATTAGTAAAAGATGATCTATGTTCGATTAGGTTTTTTTTTTCATACTTTGCTAATTGATTGTCTCAGTTTTAATACATTTACAAGTATGTTTGAGTGTCCATTGTTTTTATTAGGATCATGATGTCTATGAAGATTGATTAGATATTAGGGTTTGATCGGATTTGATTGAGTGTTTATAGATTGATGTTTGTTAACGGGTTAAATGGAATTTATTAGTGGATGTATGGTGTTCATGTTGATGTTCATCATGTTCATACGAATTATAATATTGTTCTTTAAATGCTCATTTGAATTTATGTTTGATCTTACTTTGGTTGGTCAACTTGTAGAAAACTTTTAATTGGTTACCAAGATGGTGACATTAATTCTAATTGATTTGGTTTGACCAATTTGTTTTTATAGAAAAATTGAATTTAAAATTAATTTATTTAATTTGGTTTGATGTTTTTTTACGTTAAAGATTTCGGCTAAACTATAAAAATATTTAAATATTAAATGTTCTATATAAGTATTTAATTTCAGATTTTAATATCTGTAATTTTAAATTTTAGTTTTCGGTTAATATGATAAAAATTAGAAGTTTGAATTTAAGATAATAAAGGTAACAATTAGAGTTAATTAATACATTTATTACATTTAATTTGAAATTTTGAATGATCTGAATTTAAAAAAAATTACAAAACTTTGAATTTAAGTTAATAATTGTAACAATTACACCTACTTACTACCTTTAAATTAGACCATTTTCTAATATATTTAAAATTAAATCTATCTATATAATAATTGAGGTGAGATTGGGTTGAATGGAGGCCTTAGAGAGTGTTTGAGGTACCCATTTCCAATATGGAGCTCCAACTAGCTCCCTATAAATACTCTATTGGAGATAATTTCTTCTCCAATAATTATGTGGTCAATGGTCAAGTCAAAGGCATAAATCAAGGATAACTTGATTTATGCTATTACTTTCATTTCTTATGTAATTGTTAGTTCTTGTGTTTGTTTATAAATAGCTACTAGGAATTAGTAGCAAAATTGTACCAAAAGATTATCAATAAAATACTTTTTTCACATTACTTCTCTTTACTTCTTGTACCAAACCACCTAGCCATTTTGAGAGTCGTTTAGAAACCGAGCGGCCTCCGGCCGAAAGGCCGAAACAAACTCAACCCAAACACAAAAATGCTTCCGCTAGAAATTTTACATGCTTCCGCTTGAATTTCTACATACTCTTTCTAATTTTTATTTCTACATTCATACATTCTTCCATTACACTCCTCCAATACCTAACTAACAAATCTTCCAATTAACATTTCTTCTTTTTATTCACTCTTCTTTTTATTCACTCTTCATTCTAGGTATGTTTTCTTTTTCATTTGGATCGAAGCAAGATCAACCATTGTAACGTTTTCCTATTCGTAAACGTTAAATATAGCCAACAAAAATGGATCTCAAACCTGTAAAACTTTTAGTGATAATATGGAACCAGTTAACGATTTGTGGAACAAGTCCATATTGTCATCGTTTTTATTATTAACGCATGGCTATCTGTAAACAATATTTAATATGTAACCATTTTCATATTTGAAGAGAAAATCTTCATTCTCAGCGTTTTAATTAAATATGGACGTGTTGAATACAAACCGCAATATGGAAGCAAGATCAGATTTTTAAGTCAATAATTGTATATGAAACGGAACAAATATATTAACTGTTGTTTGATCTTTTTTTCATTTGAGATCCAGAGAGGATTCATTGTCATCTTTATGTTTATGAGTCAAATATGATATGCCGCGAATGTTTTGATTGTTTTGTCATTTGAATGCTAGACTACCATCCGAATACAAAGTTGCGAATATGGCTTATCACAAGGGGGAGCAATTCTACAAGGTCATGCATGACCCTTCCGCAAGAGTTTTGGTATGATTGTAATTTTTGTTTTGATAATTATCTTTGTTAACTTTAAGCAAACTGATTATATTAATTCTCGTAATGTTGTTTTTAATGTTTGATCCAGACATTGCCGACAGCTATGAACAAGTTTTTGGTATCTAAAAAAACGCCTATTTAATAACATTAAAAAAATTCAAACCATATTAGTCATTCCTTAAATATGATTGTAGACATTAATTACTGAAATTATGTAAAAGTTACATTTATTTCGGTTATAGGATTCTAGACATTAATTTCTGTAATTAACTGTTTTAAAATCATGGATTGATAAACGGATTGACACATACCATATTAATGAGTATATAAAGATAAAATCTTTCATGTAATCAAAATTCGTAAATTAAGGGCTTTAAACAAGGAGCAATCTTAGGCTAGATAGGTTGTATTGTGTCAGCATTTATTTCCAATTAAAACGGATTGACAAATTCCAATTATTTCCAATTCGAGTATAAATTTCAAAAAATAAAAAAAATCGACTATTTAATAACATTAAAAAAATTCAAACCGTATTAGTCATTCCGTAAATATGATTGTAGACATTAATTACTGAAATTATGTAAAAGTTACAATTATTTCGGTTATAGGATTCTAGACATTAATTTCTTTAATTAACTGTTTTAAAATCATGGATTGATAAACGGATTGACACATATACCATTATAATGAGTATATAAAGATAAAATCTTTCATGTAATCAAAATTCGTAAATTAAGGGCTTTAAACAAGGAGCAATCTTAGGCTAGATAGGTTGTATTGTGTCAGCATTTATTTCCAATTAAAATGGATTGACACATTCCAATTATATCTTAATTTCGAGTATAAACAAGGAGCAATACACATGTTGCCTATTTAATAACATTAAATAAATTAAAACCTGTATTAAAACCTGTATTAGTATTCGTAAAAATAGTATTGTTGACCGAATATATTACTAATATACTAATTGATATTAATAATAATTGACCGAAGTGAATGTTATTTATTACAATTTTTTAATCTCATTTATTTACATTAATATTACTACGAAATTATGTTTAAACTATCTTTATGAATTATTATTGGTCTTGCCTGCAATTGATAGGATTTATTTTATTTTTTAATGTTATTTAGTATGAGTTTTAATGACATTAATAATAATTGATCGAATTTAGTGTTATATATTATGATTTTTAAGCTCATTTATTTATTATTGACCGAATTAAATTACGAATATATTACTAATACAAAAACTAATATTACGAATTATTATTGGTCTTGCCTGCAATTAATATAATTTATTCATTTTTTAATGTTATTCAGTATTAGTTTTAATGACACATAATAATAATTGACCGAATTTAGTGTTATATATTACGATTTTTAAGCTCATTTGTTTATTATTGACCGAAGTAAATTACGAATATATTATTAATACTAAAAATAATATTACGACTTTTAAATTTAATCTCATTTATATCTTATTACTGAATTAAAATTTTCTATTACTATTTTTACGAATATATTACTAATTACTAATACTAATATTACGATTTTAGTTTGCTTCAATTAGAAGATATTTCCATTGGCGAATGTTGCGTCTTTAAATGGTGTTCAATCCAGCACAGGCTGTTTGTTACAAAGGTTCCACCACAAGAAGTCATTGATTTTCAAATTAAAATTACGATTTTTTATGTTTGTAATGTAATTTATTTGAATTATTGATTACGATTTTGAGGTTATTAATTAAGATTTATAATCTCATTTATTTATATTACTATGTTTACGAATTATGATTAGTCTTGATTGCAATTAATAAGATTTATTCATTTTTACTGTTATTTATTAAGATGTTTAATATTATTTATTGACATTAATAATAATTGACTGAATTTAATGTTATTTATTAAAATTATTAATCCCATTTATTTATATTACTTTTTTTCGAATTTATGTTTAATAAGATTTAATTATTTTTTACGTATTTTTAGTATGTTAGAATTAATGTTATTTATTGACATTAATAATAATTGACCAAGTTGAATGTTATTTATTATGATTTTTTAATCTCATTTATTTATATTAATATTACTACGAAATTATGTTTAATCTATCTTTATGAAATTATGTTTAATATTATTTATATTACTATTCATTCCAATTATTATTGGTGTTGCCTGCAATTAATAGGATTTATTTATTTTTTAATGATATTTACTATAAGTTTTAATGATATTTACTATGAGTTTTAATGATATTAATAATAGTTGACCGAATTTAGTGTTATTACGATTTTTAAGCTCATTTATTTATTATTAACCGAATTAATTTACGAATATATTACTAATACTAATACTATTATTACGATTTTTAATTTTAATCTGATTTATTTATTATTGACCGAATTAAATTATGAATATTTTACTAATACTAAAACTAATATTACGATTTTTAATTTTAATCTCATTTATATCTTATTGACCGAATTAAAATAAACTATTACTATTTTTACAAATATATTACTAATTACTAATACTAATACTAATATTACGATTTTAGTTTGCTTCAATTAGAAGATATTTCCATTGGCGAATATTGTGTCTTTAAATTGTGTTCAATCCAGCACAGGTTGTTTGTTACAAAGGTTTCACCACAAGAAGTCATTGATTTTCAAATTAAAATTACGGTTTTTTATGTTTGTAATGTAATTCATTTGAATTATTGATTATGATTTTGAGGTTATTTATCAAGATTTATAATCTCATTTATTTATATTACTATGTTTTCGAATTATGATTAGTCTTGATTGCAATTAATAAGATTTATTCATTTTTATTGTTATTTATTAAGATGTTTAATATTATTTATTAACATTAATAATAATTGACCGAATTTAATGTTATTTATTAAAATTATTAATCTCATTTATTTATAGTACATTTTTCAAATTTATGTTTAATAAGATTTAATTATTTTTAATGTATTTTTAGTATGTTAGAATTAATGTTATTTATTGACATTAATAATAATTGACCGAGTTGAATGTTATTTATTATGATTTTTTAATCTCATTTATTTATATTAATATTACTACGAAATTATGTTTAATCAATCTTTATGAAATTATGTTTAATATTATTTATATTACTATTCATTCGAATTATTATTGGTCTTGCCTGCAATTAATAGGATTTATTTATTTTTAATGATATTTATTATGAGTTTTAATGGCATTAATAATAGTTGATCGAATTTAATGTTATATATTATGATTTTTAAGCTCATTTATTTATTATTGACCAAATTAATTTATGAATATATTACTAATACTAATATTACGTGCAGAAATTGTTTCACAAGTCGCTAGGTTTGTTATTTGCATATTCAACATTTATGTTTACAATATTCTTATTTTATAATTAGTTACACATTCTAAATTTTCTATACTTAATTCTTTTGTAAAGGTTTACTGTGATTGGATGACCTGATTTGCTTTAATAAAAAGATACTTCCGTTGGCGAATATTGTGTCTTCAAATGGTGTTCAATCGAGCACAAAATGTTTGTTACTAAGGTTTCACCACAAGATGTTTTTGATTTTGAAATTTAAATTATGATTTTGTTGTTATTTATAAAGAGTTTTAATGTTATTTATGATAATTTTAATGTTATTGATTTGAATGATTGATTATGATTTGGTTGTTATTTATTAAGATTTTTAATCTTATTTATTGATATTACTAATATTACGAAATTCATTTTAATATCGTTAACCGACTTTAATTTTGATATTACAACTTTCCTTTAATCAATTGTGATGAAACGATATGTTTTTAAACATATACGACATTCTTTCAAACATTTATTTAAATCTATTTAACAATGTTAAATCTATTTAACAATTTATAATTTAAATATAATCCGAAGATAACAATGTACATTTATTTTCCTACACTTTTATTATTCTTTTAATAATAAATATAATTTAAATATAATTAACAGTTTCGTAAAATATATATAATGTATTCAAAATAATTTTCAATGCTATTACTAATATTACGACCTTAATGTTAATATTGTTGACCGAATCTGAGTAAAAACTTTTTACGTTTTTGTTAAATTGATGGAGGTCAATTCTTTGACTTTATGTCTTTGAATTTGATTGTGCTAATTTTAAGCGTTGTTGACCAATTCACGTCAATTACCAATCCTTCCCTTTTTTCATAATTCAAAAACTTTCCTTTAATCAATTGTCATGAAACGATATTCTTTTAGACATATACGACTTTCTTTTAAACATTTATTAAAATCTATTTAACAGTGTTAAATCTATTTAACAGTTTATAATTTAAATATAATCCGAAGATAGGAGTGTACATTTATTTTCCTACACTTTTATTATTCTTTTAATAATAAATATAATTTAAATCTATTTAACAGTTTCCTAAAATATATAATGTATTCAAGATAATTTTCAATGTTATTACTAATATTACGACCTTAATTTTAATATTGTTGACCAAATTTGAGTAAAAACGTTTTACGCTTTTGTTAATTTGATGGAGGTCAATTATTTGACTTTATGTCTTTGAGTTTGATTGTGCTAATTTTAAGCGTTGTTGACCAATTCACATCAATTACCAATCCTTCCATTTTTATAATTCAAATACATAAATAAATATTCCTACTCGATCACGTCAATCGAGGCACAGTATTTTCGATTTTGCAGAATTGTTCGAGAGACAGCAATACTATATAAACCTTAACAAATAATAAAATCATTTAATCGTCATACCAAATTTAACAACGAAATTAAATGATAATATAAATTTTCAAAATGTTACTTTCTGTACAACTAATAATGATTACTAAAAATGTTAATAATAAATTGTTTATAATGGGTAAGGCAATTTGAGACGCGGATGATTTTAGTGTCATTTATTTGAATGATGATTACGATTTTGATGTTATTTATTAAGATTTTTAATATTATTTATTGATGTTACTAATATTACGAATTTCATTTTAACATTGTTGACCGACTTTCATTTTGATATTACGACTTTCCTTTAATCAATTGTAACTAAACGATAATCATCATCTTGATTTCAATAAGTGTGCTAATTTTAAGTGTGCTAATTTTAAGATGTTAATAATAATTTGTATATAATGGGTAAGTCAATTTCAGATGCGGATTATTTTAATGTCATTGATTTGAATGATTGATTATGATTTTGGTGTTATTTATTAAGATTTTTAATTGTTAAGTACTATATTTACACAGTTTAAATAATGACGTTTTTTTTTTTTTGCGGCTTTTTGTAACATGTCAAAAGTTGCCTAAAGTGTGTGTACAATGGGTCCTTTTGGCTACATGTTGAAATGGGTCTGGGGTTGATCCTTTTGGTGTCTATTTTTTAATAAAATATAGGAAATTTATATTACAGCATGTGACATTGGACCCATTTTCTTATTAGTTGTTTTTTAGCTATGTAATCGGTTTGAACCATTGGAGAGATAACATGAAAATTTAAGCTACCCATTCAAGTAAGTGGGTTAAGGATTGTTTCTTGATTTACTTATCACCGTATCCATATCTTTACAACAACTATATTTTATGTAGAACACAAATATGGAATACAATGGTGGAGGTTTTCATAAATTATTGAAAATGAGCTGCACTCCTAGGATCGTGATGACAATGATAACAACTTCGAAGGTGAAAAATCAGCTATCAATGAGCAAGAGTTGAAAGATTTTGATTGAAGTAATGAAAATGGACCATTGGTTGAAGTTCGTTAAGCCCCAACTAAATTATAAGTGTTCTATGCTTAAGCTTAGTTATGATTATAATATAAATATTACCCTTACCCAAATGATGTAATGTGTGATATTGGTTGAAGTTCGTTAAGCCCCAACTAAATGATAAGTGTTCTATGCTTAAGCTTAGTTATGATTAGAATATAGATATTACCCAAATGATGTAATGTGTGATATTGTGATAGTATGCTATGTAGTTTGCAGTTGTCAAATTAAACTTTACTTACTCGATATATCCATCATTTTGTTACATTAAACTGTTAGATGACATTTTGCATTTAACATCAAAATTCATACATATTGCATTATCAAACATTTAGTAACCAAAACAAATTGCATAATACAATTCTTATTTTTCTACTTTTTTTTCATTTTACTTTCGGGTGAACCGTGGGTCCCCACGGGACTCTAACCTAGTAATTAATAATTTTGGTTATATATTTTTTCAAATTAGTTACAAGTCAATATTCAAATTACTATAATTTGAAATTATAGATTTCGGTTAAACATATATAATTTTAATTTTTAAATTTTGGTTAATATTTTAAAATTTTTAAAATTTGAATTTAAGATAATAATGGTAAAAATTAGATTTAGTTAAAACATTTAATACATTTAATTCAATTTTTTTTGATGAAATGAATCTTCTACAAAAATTAAATTTTTAAATTTAAGTTAACAATGGTAACCATTACACCTATTTATTATCTTTAAATTATGATTTCCTAATATATTAAAATATAACACTTAATAATTTTGGTTATAACTTTATCAAATTAGTTACAAGTTAAAATTAAAACTTAAATAATAGAATTAAAATATTATGTCGGTATTAACTATAATATATATATTTGTGAAGATTGTGGTGGTAAGAAAAAAGTTCGTGGTGATGATTGTTGCTGTGGTGTATAAACGTCGAGACCATAAACACCCACATTTGGCTTCGAGCTGTCCCTTTGTGGCTTATAACCTTCCCGTCGTTTGTTTGAACTCTTGCCGTGTGGATTCGACCTCCCCCTCCCCCATTTGCTTGAACCATGACCTCATTTGCTCGAACCTGAGCTTAGGATTTTTTGTTTTAACAAGCAACAAAATATTTTTGTTGATCCATAGTTTTAGTTGGTGAGTATAGGTTTTGGTTTTGAGATTGTTAGCTTTGATTTGGAGTGAAGGATATTATTAAGTTTTGGAAGTTATGTGTAGGTTTTAATTTATAAGTTTTACATAATTTTTTTTTAAAATGATCGTTGGCTTAAATTTCACCCTTTTGTCCTCGGCTACTTCTTGCCAACTGAGTTCAAAAATTACCGTTGACAAGAGGGTAGCGATGTTGTTGCCAACCGACAACGATAGCCGAGTACCACTGGCCAAGAAGTGCCCTGTCTTCTTAAGTTAAATGGTTGGGTAACTAACTTAGGAAATGTCGGTTCGACTTGAATAGAAAACGAGGTTTTACCGATTATTCTCATGTCATGCATTTGGTCGGGTGGAAGTCAAGCGTCCATGTATCTGAGAGAGCCAAGAGGCTGACGACGGTAAGTAGTCGGTGACACGTGAATTAGGAAAAAAGGCGGGGGGATAATTTTGGAAGAGGGAGAGGAAAAGACTTAGAATTGGGGTTTTGATGTAATTTGGAAAGTGTGGAATTGGAGGAGATGAAGTCATTAACGAAGACGGAGAAGCGATTAACGTACATCATCGCTCTTCCAGCCACCGCCAACATAATAAAACCTTCAATCATTCTCCAGGTACGTAATATCCCCATCCTCCTTCCTTATTCACACACACACACAGACAGCTGCTGATGTTTTTTTCTTACTTGTTAGGGTTGTCAAAGTAAAAAGAAGAGGAAGAAGAATAATTATGATTATGATGTTATAACAAATAGCTCCAAAAGGATAAAGCCTTTACGCAATCAGAATCAGGATATTAATAATAATAATAATTGCAAAAACACAAATCACAACAAGATTATTAATGTTTTTGACGCAGCTGATAATCCCTTTTCCCACTTTGTCTTCAAAGCTAACACGTTTTCGCAAAAACAAGCCCCTGGTGATGATGCAACCAAAACTTGTTGTTTTGGAGTTCAAACTGCAAACTACTTTTCTCATCAACAGATTTCAGAAGCAGCAGCAGCCTCCGTCACTATGAAGCTGAAGCCTAAGAAAAAGAAGAAAGATAAGCCACCACAAACGACCTGCTTTTCCAATCAGGAAAACGAAAACTCTGCCGATGGTACTCAGGGTTCATACTTCATTATGAAAGATAAGCTTTGTGCAACAAAACACCATTACTTTTCGCACCCACCGACAGGCTTTGATGATCAGGAGATATCAGAAAAAGGAAACTTTGTTGACGAAGAAGCCGTTCCTAATAGTGGTTCACACAAGACTAAACAAGAGGTGGCTCGCAAGAAAAAGAAAAAGAAGCTTCGTGCACGACAAAAGGCCTGCTTCTCTTTAAACCCAGTAACAGAAAATGCTAGTAGGGGTTCACACTCCATTATGAAAGTGAACAAGGCTGAAGAAGAAGAAGAAGAAGAGGAGGAGGTTGTTTGCAAGAAAAAGAAGCTGAGTGCAAGGCAAAAGACTCACCCAGTGACAGGCTCCGGTGAGCAGGAGATATCAGAAAAGGGAAAGTCTGTTGACGAAGCCGTTGCTAGCCCCTCCACTATGACGGTCAAGGCTGAAGAAGCAGTTGTTGTTTGTAAGAAAAAGAAGCATAGTGCAAGACAAAAGGCTTGTTTTTCAGACCTAGTGACAGATCACGAAATATCACAAAAGCTAAACTCTGTTGACCAAGCGCTTACAAGTTGTGGTACTATCAAGGTAAAGGCTAAAGAAGAGGAGGTTGTTGTTTCTAAGAAAAAGAAGAATAGTGCAAGACAAACGGTCTGCGTTTTGGACCCAGTGACAAGCTCTGGTGTTCAGGCGGTAAACTCTGTTGGCCTGAAAGTATCACACTATTCTGCCGTTGCTAGGGGTGGTGCTGATGGTGAGAAGAATTCACAGCCCACTGTGAAGTTTGTGTCACCCTACTTTCCAAGGAACGCTAACGAACAAGGAGAGGTGGTGGTTTGCAAGAAAAAGAAGAAAGACATCCTTACTGCAACACAAAAGCGAGACGATGCCTACAAAAAGAAGACTCCAGATAACATGTGGAAGCCTCCACGATCCCACCATAATCTTATCCAGGAGGATCATATCCATGATCCCTGGAGGATTGTCGTTATTTGTATCCTCCTAAATATGACACAGGGTGTGCAGGTCTCTTCTGTTCTTCATTTGTGTTTGGTTTACAAGTAGGAAATTCTCATGGCCTAAGTGTGGATTTTTAAAATGTTATGTAGGTGAGAGGGGTGATATCGGAATTCTTTAACCTGTGCCCTGATGCAAAGACTGCTACAGAGGTTCCAGCAGAGGCAATTGAAAGGCTTTTAACACCACTTGGACTGCAGAAAATTAAGACGGAAAGGATCCAAAGATTTTCTCAAGGATATTTATGGGATGACTGGACACACATCACTCAACTCCATGGCGTCGGGAAGTAAGTTACGCTGTTGTTTTGTTTTTGACTTAGCTCATTGATTAATATCATCATGTTTGTTCAGGTACGCCGCAGATGCATATGCAATATTTGTTACAGGGCAGTGGAGGCGTGTGATACCCGCAGATCATATGCTAAACAGGTACTGGGAATTTCTTCATCAGAAATTCAGAGTTCCCATTCGTTGGACTAATTAACAAGTTATAATTTATATGATGCCTTTCTTGGATGTTATTCGTGACACTATGGTGTAAATTTTGGGATTATAAGAGTGGATGCATAGAGGTATAAATCTTTTAGCCAAATATGATTTGATATTCTAATATCTGTCTGTAAAGTTGACATGGTATTATTCTATTCGCATTTTTTTTTTTTTTTTTTTTGTGTATGTGTCAACATAAAGTACTGTAAACAAGCTGCTGGGGCCAAGCTCACCGAAGCTTGAGTTTGGCTCGATTAACTGAAGAGAGCTTGAAAAGCTTGGCTCAAGGAGAAGTTTATTTTTGAAGCTCCTACACATTCGGCTTTGACTTGGCTCGTTATTTATCAATTATTTACATACATCTACTTGGCTTATTTGCACATTCGGCTTTGACTTGGCTCGTTATTTTATGATTTTATTTACTGAAACAGACCCTAAACTCTTGTTGAAGAGCCTCAGAAACATTTAGTGGTGTTGTATTTCAAATATAATTCAATTCTATGCACTTGATTAAATGATAAAGGTTGCAAAGAAGCCTGTATTTGACAAAAAAAAGAAACCTGCATTAATAGCAGAGCTCAAGCCTCAAGGCTCGTCGATCGAGAACACCCCACGCTTAAGTTTTACACATGAGGGAACTATTTAAACAATAACATGTACTCTTTTGCTCCCATCTCGACTTGAGTCACAAGCTGACTGTTCACTTCACTCATTTCATCCTACGGGTGGCATTGATGGTTAAGTTCAAAACACTCGTTACGTGAATGTTTAAATCAGTCCACTGATAGATACTATAGGGTAGAGAAAGGTTTCACGATCAAACGGTGTTTATTATTGTTATTGCCCGCCTTATTTATAGACTGTTAACTCTGTTACAACTTTGACAATATTACACATTCAGTCCCTATACTATCATTTCTTATACAATCACACAATTAACTATTCTATTTCTTATCAACACTTCCCCCTATAAAAAAAACAGTTTTGTCCTCAAGACTCATCAATCACTAAGGAGGGAAATCTTAGTTTAAACTCTTGCAAATCCTCCCAAGTTGCTTCAGAAGGAGGCAACCCAGACCATTGAACTAAGACTTGGACAACACCCCTGTGACCTCTTTTGACCCGTCTCTTATCTAGAACTGCAACAGGTTGGGCATGGAATCTAGGTGCTTTAGGTAAGGGAATAACAGTGGTAGGTGGACCCAATGCTTTCTTTAGGAGAGATACATGGAATGTAAGGTGAATCATAGCATCATCAGGTAGATCAAGTTTATAGGCTGCTGGACCAAATTATATATATATATATATATATACATATACACACAATTAGTAACCCTTTTGTGCAATTTTATTTGTACCAAGCTGTACAAGTCTGATTTGCATGCCATATTTTTTTCCTTGATACGTGTCTTTGGCATCTCTCTATCTCTTTTCCTACCCAGACATGCGTCTCCACCTACCCCTTTCACCCATTCACAACCCACACCCACAAGATCCCTCATCTTTGTCTCTCTCTCTCTCTCTCTCCACCGTCCTATTCAAACCTTCATTTTCAAACCCTAATGGAGATGCAGACAACATATTGAGAGCACGTTGTTGGTTTTCATGATTTGAAGCTACGCTGATGATTGTTTTGGCTCATCGTTTCTCTTTCTTCTTCAACGTTGTCGTCTCTCTCTCTCTCTCTCTCTCTCTCTCTCTCCTCTTCAAACTCCGCTTTGTATCACATGGCAGCGCTCGGCCGGTTGCCAGGTAACATTTTGATTTGTAATTCGTGTTTTAATTAGGGTTTACATTGGCTTACTTGCATGTGATGATTTGCCTTAGTCTCATGGCGGTAAATTTTAGGGCTCATTAAATCCGATGAAGACGGTCTAATAAGTCGTGAGTCTGTTTAGGGTTCAGGTATGTTAATCTGGCAAGCACGGCAATGTTCATTTAACGAGGATACCAGGCGGTGACGGTGGTGTTAGTTGGTTGTAAGGTCAGCGATTATCGAGGTAAAGTATAATCAAGACCCGATTTGAGTCCTAATAGCAAATAGGTCACCCAATAAAGCATGATTTAATTTGATTTAGGGGCTGTTTGGTAGCCTCTTAATGAGGCTCTTAACCATTCAGTGCTGAATGATTCAGCATTCAGCGCGTTTGTTTCAGCCTCTGAATGGAATGGAATGGTTAAGTCTGAATCATTAAGATTTGGGATGTTGCTGAACCATTAAGCACTGAACTATTAAGTGCTGAACTAGGCTGAACCTTAATGAGCCTCCCCTATCAACGTGGGATAAGAAAACTAACCATTAAGGGATCTAACTTAATGATTCAGCGCTTAACCATTCAGACCTCTTAACCATTCAAACCTCTTAATGATTCAGCACTTAATCAACCAAACAGCCCCTTAGATTCAAAAGTGTAGATATTGTTTATGAGGATTAGTTTACGAGAATTGGGGTTTTCATTTTGAGCTTTTTTTTAGGATTGAATAAATAATTTTATATGGTGTAATTTTATATGTTGGTTAGATTACTCTTGATGACGTTTATGTAACATTAGTTTATATGGCTGTGATGCTATGTAGGAAGGCAATACAAATTTGATAAAAAAAAATAACCATCAATCAAAATAGATAATGCATGTGGAAGCAATTGAACTATTTATTTTGTTTCTACTCTTTTAATTGACTTAAGATGTCCTTTTTCCTTCATGTTTATTTGGTATGAGAGTTTATGATTTGAAATATGTTTTAGCTTCTATGTGGACTGTTAATCGATATACGAATTGACATTATAACTTCTTAATATTTTTCATGGCTTCATCTTATATTAATTTGAATTGATCTAATAAGTGGCAACATAGAATTTAAAGCCTGAAACTGAATCTGGAACAGTTTTACTCGAATTTTGGTTCAAAGCTTGAATTTAACATAGAATCCAAACAACAAAGTTGACCTACATTCTGTTTCTTTGAATTTCGATCTTGATAGGTAAAAGTTCAAACTTTGGTTGATGGTGTGGAAGATGGTGAGTTTGTTGGTGTCGGTGTTTGATTCGGAAATACGATTGTATCTGAGGAGAAAAATGAAAAGCGGACCGACCTTACTCAATCAAACCCTGGCGATAGCTGTAGTCCATCGAAGAAAAAAGGTATCTTTTCCACAATTTCATATAAGTTCAGACACAAATTCACGAAATACATCTAACTAACATATTTACTAACATGATCATTAACAGAATATGCAAGAGGAAGAATCAACATTTCTTAGCTGATTTGAGGAGAAATATAACCATTGTGGTTCCCACCTGAAGTCATTGAAGTTGTGGATTTATATTGGTTAGTAATATATCTAAATCCAGAGCTCAAAGAAATCCATTAAAGTTTGATAAAATAGGCTAAGGTTAGAAAATTTTATGGGTGTATCAGGCTATTTAAAGGATCAGGAAGCATGAAGAAGACATTGCCATCAATCTAAACCTTTAGAGCTTGGTAAGGTTTCAATTCAAGATAATGAGTTTTATAAACAGAAAGTAGATGTAGAAACTCACTGTTTTAGTATAAAAGATGGAGTATTACTTATTCCATTTAGCAAGAGCAACTAAAAATATATAAGTAATGATATGTAGAAACAAACTTTTTTCGCCACAATGCGCAGGGTAGGAAATTGGTAGTTTCGTCGGTCAGTTTTGATGATTATGTGTCATGAAAGTACTCTGCAATGCAGCTTTGGTTGATTTACATGGAGGTCTCGAAAATTTTTAGGCATGTACTGCTCATCTCTTAGCAAGATATGCTTTCTCTGCCACAACGCGGATTATGATCTAAATTGAAAACAACGCAACGACATTTGGTTTTCTTAAGGGCTGGCGAAAACTATGTAGTAGAACATTGTTGTGCAATCACTACTCTGTTTTATTCCTTATTTGTTTGACACCTCAATAGACATAACCTCATCCAAGATGGTTTACCTTACCAAAATTGTTCTTGTCATCATATGAATCGGCCCCTATATAGAGGAGCTTCTTGATCATCCAAATTGCACCAACACAAACCCAAAGATCCTTTGAAAGCTTCGGCTTCTCCCAACCCTCCTCTAAACTCAATCCGACTCTCTCATGACTCGTAATAGGAAGCTCTCGAAGGCCACAAGGTTCCATTTCACCATCAAGTCTTGAGGTGAGTCCTAATCTTCCATGTTCCCTAGTTCTTTTCGTCCCTATTGTGAACCCGAAACAAAGCCCTTTTATCTTGCTTAATCAGCCCACAACCAAGTCAAAACTAGTGTTTATAACCGAACAATATTAGTAAAATGATCTAGCTTCATGATTACAAGTTAAACTAGGAGCACTATGCACACATTATCCTACTTATAAATGTTTCGACTATCTAATAATCACATTGTCAAGGAAACATTACTTATTTGATAAAAATTGGCTATATATCACAATGATAGATCAAGAATTTTTTATTTTTTTTGGATCAAAACCTCACATAGATAATCATTTAGGAATCGGTTATCAAAATCAAAACTTGTTTGGTTTATGTTCCAAGCTAAAGGTCCATAATTGAGGTGTTATAATCGGCTTCTATCACAAACACACACTAACACTAACACACATTGTAAGGGATCGAAGGTACCTTGATAAGCAAAGATTAACCGATTTTAGTCCCTTAAATGATGAATTTCGAAGCCACGATATGTGTTAGTTTCGGTTACCACATATTAACACATGTTAATAAGACTAAAACATATGTTAACACTAGCTTGGATATATTAAAGGTTTAAACGTATGTTAAAGTACTCTTATTAATACAAACCAACCACACGTGGTAGATTGGGGACAACGTATGGCCCATGGCAACATATGGGGCCCATTTTGTCCACCCTAAATGACAATCTACTATAAAACACTACGTACACAAGAACATGATCCACATCTACTAATACTATGTTTCACAATGTCGGGTGCCCAACTTGTATGATAAGCAAGAACGTATAACTTATTGTGTCCTTATTAATCATAGGGCAATCATTGTCTGGGAGATAGTTGCTTCACATTTCAGCTTCACTAGACCACTATCACTATCTGGGAGTTTCACGGCCCCTTTTTACTATTTCTACATTTTTAGGGAACAAACATGCTATAAGTGTAACAACCGGAAATTTATGACGTCATAATTAACAAAAATTAGGCTAATTAATAATAATTAATTATTATAATGATTGGGCCACCTATGGGCCCAATAACCACCCGCACTATAAGTCCGGCCCGATAAACCCTTTTGTATGGGCCGAATGAAAGTAAAGCCCGATTAATTGGGCCTAACTAATAATCCGATACTTATGGGCCAATCTTAAAGCTAAAGCCCAATACCCTTAAGTGATAATTGAATTAGGAATTGAGTTATAGATGGGCCATTATATGATAAAACAAAACAAAAGCCCAATAACTTTAGAAAGTGATCGGCCCACTCTCTTCTTGGATGGGATGTGCCGCCACTTTTGGCAAGAATATTTCACCAAATCCCATAAGTGATACACTACAACACTCAAATGCTTCTTATACTTCCACCTCACACAACCTACACTCTAGATCACTCATCACATGCATGAATCCTACCTCTATAAAGCAAAACCATCGGCACCTTCTACAAAGGTTCAAACCTTACCACCAAGCTTACTAAACCACTCTTGATAACATGCAAACCACCCTTAAACTCCTAGAACCAATCGGCAACCATGCAACCACCTTCAATCTATCTTATTAACCCACAATACTTACTCCTTTAAGTTTAATATACCTCTTATTCCAACAAAAACCCAACCCAACCAAGCCTACAAGTAATCGGCCCCCATATTAAGTAACCAAGCAATTGTGGATCAAGTTGTTTTCTTGAGTAAGTTGAGTCTAGAGTCCCTTAAGGTCGTGTGCCATGCTGTAATGGCCAGCTTTTAGTTAGATCTTTACGCCTAAGCTGTAATGGCCAGCTATACGTATGATTATTTGTATATATGTGTAATAACTTGATTTGTGTTGAAACAGGAAACCGTGGTAAATAGAACTCTTGCTTTGAACGAAACCGTAGACTCGGAAGTAATTAACGTGAGTGCATGTACCCCTATGTTTAAATGATTTTGGGGTGAATGCATGTTAGTTTTTACGTGTGATTTTATAAAATATTGGTTCATGATCATGAAAGAGTTAATAGAATCGGTCGAATAGAAATCACGTAGAATGGATCCATTCGGTATCAACGGGATGTATTTTTCTAAACCAAGTAGAGGTTTGGAACCACATTAAGCATTTGTATGGTGCTCCATCGTTAAATATGTTCCACCTTAGAATGACCGAACCATACGAGAATTGTTGCTATTATTTATAAACGAGTCTAAATCTGGCATCACTCACTAGCTTTGTGGCTAACGTATTTTTAACATGCATTTCAGGTTGATTAGATTATGGGAACCCGAGCTCAAAAATGTGCAAGTTCAAGTTTTAAAGTGTAGTTAAGAGAAAACGGCTCTTGGGCCGGTTTACAAAATAAATGGGCTTCGGCCCAAGTGTGTAATAAATGGAGATGTTTAAAAGTTATGTTTTAAAGTCTTAATGGGCTTCGGCCCAAGTGGTTAAAACTCGGAACTATGAAGTGAAACGGGCTCGGCCCGGTTGGAAATTATGTAATGGGCTCGGCCCAATTATGGTTGTTTTGTGCTCGGCCCATGTGAAATAAATAAAGGTGTGTTTTATTAAGTATAAAAGAATTATTAGAATAAATAAATTGGTAATTAATAATACGTGTCACGATTACCAATCCGTAATGACTCGTTAATTTTCGGGTCGTTACAGGTTGGTATCAGAGCTCGGGTTCGGGTATAGTGGGGAGTTTATAGAACTAACTTAATAATACTTGTTGTGATTATTTGTAATAGAATGACTCGAGGGGAAGAGAGAAACCAAGAGAGACAAGACGCCCGGGGAAAAGCCCCAATGGAGTATGAAGAAGGAGAAATTAGAAATGAAGAGGTTGTAGAAGACAACGACAATTTACGCTTCCCCGACATAGAAGCGCTTGTAAATGAAATCCCGGGTCTAACATGGGGAAACAACGGGGTGGAGTTAAATTTAGGAGGGGTTGGCGTAATCGGTCCTCTCCCCGAGCCTATCCTCACCAACTCCGAACCCAATCCATTTATACCCGAGATGCCATTTTACGGGCCCTCTCCTTACTATTACTCGAACTCGCCATTCCAAGACTTTACTAATGCATCAAGTAATTTATCCATGGAAGGGTCGAGTAATTTGAGCCCATACCTCTCGCCATTTGTAGGCCCATATCCCACGGCCCAACAAGGCCCATACCCCACGGCCCCTTATCCAATGGTGCCACCTACGCCCGTGGTAGATCCATATTATGAAGCCGCCATGTTTAACCATAATAATATTCCATTTCCACCCAACGAATTTGTGCCAAGGAAAGACTATTTGGAGCTTGTGGAAAATTATTATCGAATGAAAACGCAAAGAGACCAAGCACTAAACACGGCGGAAGATTTAAGGAGGTTGATCAAACGATTCGGGTATCAATCCCGACAATTGATCGATGAGTCGAAGTATCCACTTCCTTAGAAGGGGATCGAAGGGTGGTATGGTAGGGGTAGGGCGAGAGGAGTGGCGAGGGTTAAATAAATGGGTTTGGCGTGTATGTGTGAAGTTGTTAGCTTAAGTCTTTGTGGTAGTGGTATGTGTGGTAATTTAGTTGTATGGTTATGATGGTAGTATGTTTGATGTGGTGATTGGAATATGTAACATCCAAAATTTTTGGTTATAAAATAGTTATATTTGGATGTAGAAACTAGTGTGTTAAATCAAAAATGAGATTGTGGTAAAAATCAAGAAGTAACATGAGATATGACTATACAAATTTTAACGATAAAATGACAAGTTAAAGTATATGTGTACTAATTAATAAGCGCAAATTATAAAGGATTCGAGTAATATAGTAGTAAATTGTTATAACAATAATACTAACCTAAGTAAAATGTATTATTATAGAAAAATGCCGCGAAGATCCGAGAGAGGCAAAGAACCAGAGACCCCAAAAAGAAATAACGCTTCTTCATCCAAACAAACCACGGCCGAGGAACCCTTGACCGAAGAAACCCCGGTAACCCCGGAAACTAGTGAACTAGAAGAGAAAATGAGGAAGTTAGTTCTAGAAAGTTTGCAAGATTCAATTCCTACCCTCATAAGTATGATAGAAAAATCACCCGGTTCAAAAACTCTAGAGAAAAATCCGGAAAATATTGTAGTAAACGTAGAAGATGAACAGTCAAGGCCCCGACCTTGCGACTACAAAACCTTTATGGCTTGTAAGCCAGAACTCTTTGACGGTAGCACGGGAGCTGCCGGAGCCACCCGTTGGCTTGAAGAGATGGAAGCTAGCTTAGAAATAAGCAATTGTGCTCCTAGAGACCAAGTTAAGTTTGCTACTCACTCTTTACGAGCTGAGGCGCTAAACTGGTGGAATATGATTCGACAAGTTAGAGGTAGAGAAGTAGTAGCCACTATGACTTGGATAGAATTCCGAACCCTCATGACCGAAAAATACTGTCCCATGAACGAAATTGAAAAGATCGAAATGGAATTTCTAGGACTCGAGATGAAAAGTTTAGACTGTGTCGGCTACATAAACCGTTTCAACCAACTTGCTCGACTAGTACCTCACCAAGTTACCCCCGAACCAAAAAGAATTAGGAGGTTCATTTGGGGATTAATCCCTCAAATTCAAGGAATCGTTAGGGGAGCTAAACCGACTAGGTATGATACTGCTTGTGAATTAGCTTTAAGCTTGACCGATGACATAGTTAGACACAGGGAAAGGGATAAAGTGTCGGTAGGAAGTAAAAGGGGATGGAATGAAATTTTTAGGTCTACAAATTATAATACATCAGGAAAGAGCCAAGAAACCCCCAAGGAACAGGGAAATCCTGGAAAAAGACCCTACCGAGGGAATAATCCCTACTGTTCCATGTGTAAGTACTATCATGTCGGTGAGTGCAAGCAGAAATGCGATACTTGTGGTCGGTACCATTTTGGTGAATGTAGGGGAGCCCATTGGCAAAAATGCAAAAAGGTGGGACACTCCACGGCCGAATGTCGATACACCCCAGACCGTCCACGAGTCTGTTATGAGTGTAAGGAACCGGGGCATTACAAGAACGAATGTCCAAAACTCAAGAATCAGCCCAAGAAAGACCAAGCAAGGGGAAGAGCGTTTGTAATCAATGCCGCAGAAGCACGTGACGAACCGGATCTAGTCACGGGTATGTTCTATATCAATCAATTACCTGTTTATGTTTTGTTCGATACAGGTGCAAACCTTAGTTTTATCTCTAAAAGGTTAGTCGAAAAGATAAACATCCTTCCCGAACCAATGACTCAAACCTACGAAATAGAAATAGCTGATGGTAAGGTTTTGCAAGCCAATGAAGTCTTTAAAAATCTGACTTTAATCATGGAGGAACAAGAATTTAAAATAAACTTAATACCTATGAGTCTAGGAGAATTTGATGTAATTATAGGGATGGATTGGCTAGCCGCAAATCAAGCAGAGATAGTCTGTAAAGAAAAACTTGTGAGAATTCCCTTAACCCATCAAGAAACTTTAGTAGTTCAGGGAGAAAAACCAAGAGGTATCTTAAGTTTAATCTCTAGCGCAAAAATGATGAAGTATTTAAGAAAGGGACATCAACTCTTTTTAATCCATGTAAATTTAGGAAATGAGGAAAAAGAAGCAGAGATTAATGAAATTAAGGTAGTATCGGAATACAAAGATGTATTTCCAAACGAACTCCCAGGGTTACCACCATCCCGACAGGTGGAATTTGAAATTAACCTAGTTCCTGGAGCCGCACCTGTTGCCAGAGCTCCATATAGGTTAGCCACCACCGAAATGAAGGAACTCACGAACCAATTGGAGGAACTGATAGAAAAAGGTTTTATAAGGCCAAGTACCTCCCCTTGGGGAGCACCAGTACTTTTTGTCAAAAAGAAAGATGGTTCTATGAGGATGTGTATAGACTACAGGGAATTAAATAAGTTGACAATCAAAAATAGGTACCCATTACCTAGAATAGATGACTTGTTTGATCAATTAAACGGAGCGAAACATTTTTCAAAAATCGATCTTAGGTCTGGATATCACCAATTGAAGATAAGAGATGAGGATGTTCCAAAAACTGCTTTTAGAACTAGGTATGGACACTATGAATTCCTAGTTATGTCGTTTGGTTTAACCAACGCTCCTGCCGTTTTCATGGACCTAATGAATAGGATTTGTCGACCTTATTTGGATAAGTGTGTGATTGTATTTTTAGATGATATTCTGATTTATTCAAAAACTGAAAGTGAGCATGAAAAGCACTTAAGAGAAATCCTAGAAACTTTAAGAAACGAAAAACTGTATGCTAAGTTTTCGAAATGTGAATTTTGGGTAAGAGAAATTAAGTTTTTAGGACATGTGATCAACGATCATGGAATTCAGGTAGACCCAACCAAGATAGAAGCAATACAGATGTGGGAAGCTCCTAAAAACCCAAGTGAGATCCGACAATTTTTAGGGCTAGCTGGATACTATAGGCGATTTATAGAAAACTTTGCTAGACTAGCCTTACCACTCACCACCTTGACCATGAAAAATTCTAAGTATGAGTGGAAAGAAAAACAAGAAAAAGCCTTTCAAGAACTTAAGGAAAGATTGTGTAAAGCCCCAGTGTTGACATTACCAGTAGAAGGAAAAGCTTTTACTGTGTATTGTGACGCATCTCAACAAGGGTTAGGATGTGTACTAATGCAGGAAGATCAGGTTATAGCATACGCTTCTCGACAGTTAAAAAGACATGAACAGAATCATGCTACGCATGATTTAGAGTTAGGAGCTATTATATTTGCTTTAAAAATTTGGAGACACTATTTATATGGAACCAAGTGTACAGTCTACACTGACCATAAGGGTCTTCAACATATTTTTGATCAAAAGCTGCTAAACATGCGTCAGAGGAGATGGATAGAGGTTCTAAGTGACTATGATTGTGATATTAAATATCACCCAGGAAAGGCCAATATTGTAGCAGATGCCTTGAGCCGAAAAGAAAGACCCTTAAGAGATAGAGCCTTTAAGGTCACTTTGATTAATGAATTTTTAAATCAACTCCGGGAATGTCAAAGGAGAGCATTAGAACCAACCCAATTAAGTGGAGAACTTTTGAATGGAGAAGAAGCAAGATTGGAGGAAGGAACGGATGGAATCTTTAGGTATAACCGAAGAATCTGGATACCCAGATATGGTGAACAAAGAAGAATAGTTTTGAGCGAAACCCATAACTCTAAGTATTCCATTCACCCAGGAAACCATAAGATGTATAAAGATTTGAGGAAAAACTTCTGGTGGCCTGGCATGAAAAAGAGTGTGGGAGAATTTATAGCTCAGTGTGTGACTTGTTCGAAAGTGAAAGCCGAACACCAAAAGCCCAGTGGGTTATTGATCCAACCAGAGATTCCAGTCTGGAAATGGGATCAAATCACTATGGACTTTGTAACCAAATTACCAAGAACCCAAAGTGGTAACGATACCATCTGGGTTATCGTTGATAGATTAACCAAGTCTGCCCATTTCCTACCCATACAAGAGACCTTTGGAACGGAAAAATTAGCAAGAATCTATATAAAAGAAATTGTGTCCCGGCACGGGATTCCTCTTTCAATTATATCGGATAGGGATAGTCATTTTACTTCCCGATTTTGGAAAACGTTCCAAGAAGCGTTAGGTTCCCAGATTAAGCTCAGCACCGCCTATCACCCTCAGACAGACGGGCAAAGTGAAAGAACAATTCAAACACTAGAAGACATGCTGAGGGCATGTGTCCTGGAGTTTAGTGGGAGTTGGGATGCACACCTGCCGTTAATAGAATTTTCTTATAACAATAGTTACCACGCTTCCATTCAAGCTGCACCCTTTGAGGCATTATACGGTAGAAGGTGTAGATCTCCGATCTGTTGGAACGAAATCGGAGAAAACCAACTCATAGGGCCAGAAATTATCCAAGAAACAACAGACAAGATCGTGCAAATCAAGAAAAGATTGGAAGAAGCGAGAAGCAGGCAGAAAAGCTATGCGGATAAACGAAGGCGACCTTTGGAATTTCAAATAGGAGATTATGTCCTATTGAAAGTGTCACCCTGGAAAGGAGTGATAAGATTCCAAAGAAGAGGTAAATTGAATCCACGTTTCATAGGACCTTATCAAATTAAAGATAAGGTAGGACCGGTAGCCTATCGTTTAGAACTACCGCCTGAGTTAAGCGATATTCATGATGTGTTCCACGTCTCAAATCTAAGGAAATGTATAATAGAAACCCAAACTATCATTCCACTAGATAATGTGAAAGTTAGTCCTCAACTTCATTTTACTGAGGAACCCATAGAAATTATGGCACGACAAGAAAGAAAAATGAGAAGAGGAAAAATTCCAATTGTACAAGTAAAACGGAATGCTAGATTGGGGCCTGAAATTACTTTTGAAAGAGAAGACGTGATGAAAGCCAAATACCCCCACCTATTTGAAAATCAGGTATTACAAATAAAAATTTCGGGGACGAAATTTCCTAAGGGGGAGAGAGTGTAACAACCGGAAATTTATGACGTCATAATTAACAAAAATTAGGCTAATTAATAATAATTAATTATTATAATGATTGGGCAACCTATGGGCCCAATAACCACCCGCACTATAAGTCCGGCCCGATAAACCCTTTTGTATGGGCCGAATGAAAGTAAAGCCCGATTAATTGGGCCTAACTAATAATCCGATACTTATGGGCCAATCTTAAAGCTAAAGCCCAATACCCTTAAGTGATAATTGAATTAGGAATTGAGTTATAGATGGGCCATTATATGATAAAACAAAACAAAAGCCCAATAACTTTAGAAAGTGATCGGCCCACTCTCTTCTTGGATGGGATGTGCCGCCACTTTTGGCAAGAATATTCCACCAAATCCCATAAGTGATACACTACAACACTCAAATGCTTCTTATACTTCCACCTCACACAACCTACACTCTAGATCACTCATCACATGCATGAATCCTACCTCTATAAAGCAAAACCATCGGCACCTTCTACAAAGGTTCAAACCTTACCACCAAGCTTACTAAACCACTCTTGATAACATGCAAACCACCCTTAAACTCCTAGAACCAATCGGCAACCATGCAACCACCTTCAATCTATCTTATTAACCCACAATACTTACTCCTTTAAGTTTAATATACCTCTTATTCCAACAAAAACCCAACCCAACCAAGCCTACAAGTAATCGGCCCCCATATTAAGTAACCAAGCAATTGTGGATCAAGTTGTTTTCTTGAGTAAGTTGAGTCTAGAGTCCCTTAAGGTTGTGTGCCAAGCTGTAATGGCCAGCTTTTAGTTAGATCTTTACGCCTAAGCTGTAATGGCCAGCTATACGTATGATTATTTGTATATATGTGCAATAACTTGATTTGTGTTGAAACAGGAAACCGTGGAAAATAGAACTCTTGCTTTGAATGAAACCGTAGACTCGGAAGTAATTAACGTGAGTGCATGTACCCCTATGTTTAAATGATTTTGGGGTGAATGCATGTTAGTTTTTACGTGTGATTTGATAAAATATTGGTTCATGATCATGAAAGAGTTAATAGAATCGGTCGAATAGAAATCACGTAGAATGGATCCATTCGGTATCAACGGGATGTATTTTTCTAAACCAAGTAGAGGTTTGGAACCACATTAAGCATTTGTATGGTGCTCCATCGTTAAATATGTTCCACCTTAGAATGACCGAACCATACGAGAATTGTTGCTATTATTTATAAACGAGTCTAAATCTGGCATCACTCACTAGCTTTGTGGTTAACGTATTTTTAACATGCATTTCAGGTTGATTAGATTATGGGAACCCGAGCTCAAAAATGTGCAAGTTCAAGTTTTAAAGTGTAGTTAAGAGAAAACGGCTCTTGGGCCGGTTTACAAAATAAATGGGCTTCGGCCCAAGTGTGTAATAAATGGAGATGTTTAAAAGTTATGTTTTAAAGTCTTAATGGGCTTCGGCCCAAGTGGTTAAAACTCGGAACTATGAAGTGAAACGGGCTCGGCCCGGTTGGAAATTATGTAATGGGCTCGGCCCAATTATGGTTGTTTTGGGCTCGGCCCATGTGAAATAAATAAAGGTGTGTTTTATTAAGTATAAAAGAATTATTAGAATAAATAAATTGGTAATTAATAATACGTGTCACGATTACCAATCCGTAATGACTCGTTAATTTTCGGGTCGTTACAATAAGTTAGTACAAATATTATTTGATGTGTATATTCTATCATGACTACCATGTGGAACATGAGACATTAGGTTCATGAGCTCAACAGTCCTCGTACGTACATTATACTGTAACCATTAATTAGCTAACGAAAGCCATGGAACACTTTAATAGATCTATTGGGTTGACACCCCCACTCTTGATTAGTCGCTCTAACCGGTTACATACAAAAGAGTGTTAGTATTCTACTACATACATTGTCTTTAGTGTACAATGCACGATGCACAACAGTCAAGAGGTTTGGTTACAGGACTCATGGTTTGCACAGTAATCATTCGTTTAGCTAGCCTATGATTGGTCATACACGAATTACATGAACGCTTTACTTATTACATTTAAACCTATGAACTCACCAAAATCTTTGTTGACAATCTTTTATGCATGTTTTTCAGGTAATTGATAATGAGGAGTAGAGGCTTGGGAGAGGGGTTCGAGCATGCACCGGGTGGTACCACTTTGGATCGGGTTTTGTCAGTCCTATGATGTTTTAGTTTTCAAGTTCATGAATTCCAAACTATTTTCTAAATTCTCAGACAATGTTATGATGGTTTGAATAATATTATGACAATATCCATCCTTTGATGGTGCTTATTTAAATAAATTTGTGTGTTGCTTGAACCTTGTGCTTGAAAACCTTTCGAGGTCGTATCCCCGTGTTTCAGCCTTGGCGAGGTGTGACACGAACTCACAGGTGAAAGACTAAAGAACATAACTCTACGAGTAGACAACAAGTCAGCAATTCAACTCATGAAGAATCCTGTGTTTCATGGAAGATCAAAGCATAACAGCACATGGTATCATTTTATCAGAGAATGTATAGAGAACGAGCAGATACAAGTTGATCATATCAGTGGAGAGATGCAGAAAGCAGACATCCTCACCAAGGCATTACCAAGGATAAAGTTCATAGAGATGCGAAGTCTCATAGAAGTTGAAGACCTTGGGGAAATCAAGAATTAGGGGGAGAATGTTAGATAATAATTACTTGCTTTCTAGTATATCCTAAGTATATATTATATCCTAAGTTTGTTATGTGGCGGTTATATCATAACTAAACCGATATGTCAGTTGGGGCTCAAGGGTCATACCCTTTCACATGTATAAATACCCCAACATGTTATTTCATTTAGTGTCTGTATTGAATCTTTGTGTCTCAATAATCCTCTCTCAATCTCAAACCCTCAAACGATCTTGCGATCTCACACACGTTGCTACAACTTAGGATACTTGGAAGAAACTAACTTTGACAAGTCAAAAGAAAATAAAATAACATAAAAACACACTACATGCAAATAAAACAAATGGAAATACTAAATTAATTTGTCATGCAAGATCACGGGGGTTATATTTTTACATCTAACTTATACTTGGATCCAGTTTGCTGCAAATGGGTGGATCATGGCAGGCCTTCGGGTTTAGGTGCGGGTAAAACTGTGACCCCATTAACCCATTTCAGAAAGCGAACCCGATGTATATCACGCGGGTATGTCCAATACCCAACCACCAATGGGTAACTACCCGACGGGTATTAGGCCGGGTATGAGACACGATTTTACAATAGTATAGGCATGAGATTACCAATTCCCAGCCCATTGTCATCCTTAAGCGCAACCAGTTTGTGCCCCCATCAAAAATTTCTTCTGGACACGTTATTGTTGGTAGTTAAATCCAGTTTAGGTGGCTAACTTCAAATAACTGTTATTGGCGCCAGCCAAGATCAACGACCCTATCATAATTAAACAACAAGATTGTAATCCGACAATCACTTTGAACTATTTTTGTGATCAGGTCTTGTTTTTCGATTCCTATATCAAAACTTTCAATTTAATTAGTTTTACCAAAGAAGAAGAGGTCCGCACTAGCTATGTGAATTCGGTAACATTTAGCGAGACTCATAGTCTCATTCGAACAATCATATACTCAAGGGAATATTTAGGTACTATTGTACGGGTTCAGACGAATCCAAGGGCGGATTTACTTAGTGAACTGTGGGTTCATGCGAACCCATTGAGTTTCAATTTTTCCATAGAAAGTAATTATATTGTATATATTAAATACTGAATGAACTGATAAATAAAACTTAAGTGAACCTATACATCAACCCAATGTAGTGTTCTTGTGGTTAAAGCTTTAAAATTTTCTCTAAGAGGTCATAGGTTCTAATCTGTTTAGTCAACTACTTTTTACCTTATTTTTTTAACTACACCCATAGGGCTCTGGTAGTCTTCTTCTCTCTTCTTTAACATCTTTCTGTGTGGAATTAATGTGAACCTAATACATAAACATCAATCATCGAAATGGGTTTCTTTGGGGTTTATTTTAAACCTAATTAATATTTACAGGTTTGAAAGTGTAAAACTACAATGAACTTCTAATGAATATGTTTTGTTTAGTTATTATGTGATGAATTTTACCCGACCCAAACTATCAAAATGACCTGAAAATCTTTATATCCGGTCTTATAAAATTGAAGTATCTAAAAACAATGAAACCATTGAAAAAAATTCCTAGATCTATCACTATGCGGCCCTTCCTAATTCCCTTTCGCAGAGGTTCATAGCCGCCCACCACTCTTCTACGCCCTTTTCAAATACCCATTTTCTTTCTCTATGGCTGATCAAAGCCCTGCTTCTAACCGGAGAGACCCCATCAAGCACTCAGGCAAGTTTGTGTTTTTTATAAAGATTTTATCACTCTATTATGCTTTCTTGTTTCAATCTTGATGTTGGGTGATCTCTTTTTTCATTCTTGATGGGTTTTTTTTTTTTTTCTTGTTGGGATAAATTAGTTTTATAAATTTTGTTTTTTTAATCTTTAAATCTTAATTTGGGGGAAATCAAACCTTAAAGGGAAAGAAATGATTTTAGTTAGATTGAACAGTTTTACTGCATGGGTTTGATTATATTTTAATGTGTTTACCAGTTTGAGAAATGTTTTATTAAAAAAGGAAATGACCATAACTTAGTAACTTACTACCTTTGGTGTATGTAAGCATATGATAAACTTTGTGAGTTTCCTATTGTTGAATTATTTAACTTTTCCTTTTTATTTTTTACTTTGAGTTATGTTGGGGTTGAAGAATTACTCAAGGATGAGAGAGATATTGATGAGACTGTTCGTTCAATTTTAATGTGGCCATTGAGTCATTTTGAAAGGTTCAATTTGGTCTATGCAAAGCATTTTCAGTATTTAAGAAAGCTATGATTTTGCCCTTATGTGATAAGTTTACATTTTCGAAGCCCCCAAATTTAGAGTTCGCTTTAGGCCAACAAAACTGTTGAGTCACCCCTGCACACGATAGATGGTTAAAAACAATTATTTACGCGTAACAAAAATCAGTTCTCAACCCGGATCGGTTTGAGCCCAAGTTAAAAGATTGAGGCTGGTTTACAACCCAAACCTGCAAACCGACTTCCACCCAAACCTGCTGTTTGTTTTTTACTCAAAAGCACTTCTGACCTCTTTTGTCTGCGCCACGCAGACGCGTGCAGACGTTTGGGGTCTGCAGATTGTTTGTTTTTTGGAAGACCTTTCACTCAAAAAGGTCTTCCTGACCTCTTCTTGGTGCAGACTTGTTTCAAAGTCTTCTAAGGTCTTCAAAGGTCTTCTCCACTTCTCTTCTCCTCACCCACCACCACCACCACCACCACCGTCCACCACTACCGTCCACCACCACCACCACCACCACCGTCTACCACCACCACGGTCCACCACCAACCACGGTCCACCACCACCACCGTCCACCACCACCACTACCAACCACAGTCCACCACCACCACCGTCCACCACAACTTACCACCGTCCACGGTCCACCACCACCCACCACCACCACCGTCAACCACCACCCACCACCGTCCACCACCACCACGGTCCACCACCACCACCACCCACTGTAACATTTCGCATTAAATTCCTTGTACGTTACGATCATTATTAATAAAACGTCGAACTTTTTATCATTATCGTGCCTTTTAAAAATATTTCATGACGCATTTGGACCCCTAGTACTATACTATATACATGTAACATCATTATATTGTTGATTTAATTGTCAAAAAATAAAGGCATGGGCCGGGATTCGAACCCGAGCCCATGGCCGGTCCAACATACACCCACAACAAAACCAGCTGGTCTACAGCTTCACTTGGTATAACTCTGAATTATAATATATATATATATATATATATATATATATATATATATATATATATAACAATGATCAATACAATTGACTATTGAGAAGTCAACCTGCGAGCAATCTTCCACAATTAGATCACCAATCCACATTAAAAACCCTGTCAAGACTTGATTGTTGATTGCCTTGACTAATTCGCGTCCATTACACGCTGATTAGTTGTTAAAAACATTCCAATTGTACACAAATCATCGCGTCATCGTTTTATTATCGGGTCAACTTACCAATTTAAACCCACAAGCCCTCCCACTATAAATTGAACCCTCAACCACAAGCTAAACTCGCCGATAATACTTTCCTCACCTTCAATTTCTGATAAAAATCATCCTTTCAAAGCTTTTGCTCGTGCGTTTGACTTTTCTGTTTGACCGATCAATTATCACGATTAAGCTTTGTAAGTTTCAATGTTTTTATACGGTTTTGTTCATCGGCCATCTCACAACAATAACCCTATGATCAATCGGGTTATTGTTGTTTGAATCTAATTATTGTATAACCTAGGGTTCGAACGTTTTATATTGGGGAAGAACACTTCTGCAGACCTATGTATATATTTAATACAGAACATAAATCATCACCAACTGATCTGTAGGTCAGTTGGTGTGACCCTTACCCTTAAAACACGAACCGGCCGGATGGCCAGGGTTCGAGTCCCACGTTACACGGCTCTTTTTCTTTTCTTTAAAAAGGATTATAATTTAGTTTCGTATACAACTATATAATTAAATTCAAACCTAGTTTATTCGTTCTCAGGTCCAGCCCAGTTGGTGGCTGGGCTTGTGATAAAAACACGAACCGGTCCCAGACCCGGTTTCGATTCCCAGCTTGAACAAAACTTTTTTTTTTACCTTTTAGCTTTATATATTTTCACTAATATTTTTAAAATTGGTTTTAAAATACTAAAATTGCTTTATAAATTCTACAAAAATTATTTTATGTTATTCTAGTAGAAAAGTTTAACATACAATTTTTAGTTTTCCAAAAATTATTTATTTAATATATATAATAAATATTTCAAGTTTATTCTATTTTAATTATAAAATTCTATAAAAATATCAAAACGATTATATAAATTCCCACAAAAATTATTCTGAGTTTATATAACATTAAACATTTCTGAAATGATTTTTATTTCTGAAAAATCATTTATTTAATATTTTTAATCAATTTTTGTTATTTTTAATCATAAATAAATCATAATAAATTCATTTTTCAATATTTTTGCACCAAAATTTTATATAAATTATTTCTGCCCATTTAGAACAGAAATACAAATTTTAATTTAAAAATTCTTTAATTTTAATATTTTTAGATATTAAAGTTGTATTTTGACAAATTGAAATAAATAGATTAAATATTCTATTTTTAAGAACTTAAGACCTTATAATGTGACCATTTTTAATCTAAAGTTTACACAAAGACTTTTGTTTATTTATTTATTGAATTTCTTATATTTAATAAGCAATTTGATTATTAATCAAACAAATACTTATCCCCAAATTCGAAACCCTAGAAAATACTTGTAGACTAGAAAGACTTAGACTTATTTGTTACCTTATACATAGGGTAATACTTGGCAACTTTGGGGCTACACATATTCTATTTCTCGAGACTTAATACTTTGCTAAGGTGAGTTTACGTAACCATGTTTATGCAATTCTTTATACTTGCAACATTATACTTAAGCAATTCTACATACATGTCTAGTTGTAAACTTTAATGCCTCATGACTTAGACAACTACAGTTAGACTTAAACTTCAACATACATAATCATTAGCTATGGCCAAGCCGGCGATACTCAATAATAGATCTATTGGATTGACAATCCCACTTAGATTCGTTGACCATCTTTTATGGGGAGCGCGGGTGATTGTTATCATTCCAACGTGATATTAAGGTGACCCGTGGATGACGGGATGGACCTAAACTAGTCGGAGGTTTGATTATGTGCATACAACACTTCATGTTTATTCATGTAGACTTAAACTTACAATAGACATTTGAATTGGTAAACTTTTATTCTTAAACTTAATTGCTTGACATGGCTTATGTATTCTCACCAACTTCTAGTTGACCCCCCCCCCCCCCCCATTTTTACAACTTAACAGGTAATAATGATGCTTGAAGTCTAGAGCGTTAGCATGAGGAGACAATTTGAAGTTTATGCTTTGTTTGGCTTTTTGATGTATTAGAATTTCATTCAAGACATATTATGTATTTTCAATTTTGGATATTTGCACTTTAAATAAATTTCAATTAAAACTTGAATACCATGTGCTACTGTATACTCATTCTTACGTGACACCTCGATGTTTCCGCCATCGGTTGGGGTGTTACAGATTGGTATCAGAGCCTTGGTTATAGGGAATTAGGTTATTAGAAAATAATCTAGACTATAACCTTAGGGATTTAAAAAAGTACTTGCTTCTCTTACTTGTAACCCTAATTGCTTCCCTAATCTTATCCCTATCCTATACCTTATAGAACAAAGCAAGTAGTTTACACATAACAATAGTCAAGTACTATTTATTGCTATGCTAGACCCACACCGGGTTAATGATTGAGGTCATAAGTACACACTATCAGCGATCAACAAGTAAAACACATACAAGAATTTCGATTGTGAATATAGACTAAAGCATGATTAAGTGAATGAAGTAATAAGCGTACATGAGTCACCCCAAAAGTGTAAACATGAAAAAGGGGAAAGATATACTCACATTCGCTAAGCTGAATTATCCTCTAAGCGTTGTGAATGTATGTGAGGCGAATCCCAAAGACTCAACAACGTAGCTAGTCCAATTTGAAGAAATAAAAACCGAAAAAGAAAGAATATCAAACTTCCAATTCGCCAATTACAAAAGCTTATAATCAAAGCTTCAATTGTAGAAGTAATAGACTATAGAAGAAAGGTATGAGGGGAAGTTTAATCAGATTGAAACAATCGATTTAGAGGTGCCCAATGTAATGGGTCATAGGTGGGTTTTTATACTAGTTTTGGATTCAATTAGCCATTAAAATTGGTCAACACCATAAAGTAAGGTTTCATGATGAATTGACTATTTGATTAGGACTTTGAGTGTTTGACCAAGACTTTGACTAGGACTTTGACCGGGACTTTGACTAGGACTTTGACTCGGACTTTGACTAGGACTTTGACTGTTTGACTGTCTTCGCGGACCGCGAGAACTAAAAAAATCAAATTTTCTATTTTAATCAATTTTAAGTTCCGGACTTGTTTCCTTCGGTTTCTAAGTTGTTTTAGGACCGAAAATTAAGGGTTTTGAGTATCAAGGTCTGAAACGTACGTGCTCGGGTGTAGATGTGAGTATAAAACGTCCAATACTTTTACTTATAAAAATTATAAGTTTTATTAAATTGTGACTTTTGGTCCTATTAAAATAGGAGGGTTAAAAAGGAAAATTTTGAAATAGTTGAGGGACCAATTGTGCATATTTATAAAAAGGGAAGGGTGCAGGTTGTCACAGTCTCCCCTACTTTAGAAAATTTCGTCCCGAAATTACTTTCAAGTGAAAGTTTCCATGAAACAATAGAGTTTAAAAAAAGGGTAAGTAAGTTTTAAGGAATACATCAGTCATAAATCTGACAAAGTTTAAAGTAGTCATTCAAATCGAAAGGTTTAAAATCTTTGACATTTGACCCGAGACTAGGGAGTTGAGAGTTTACAAGGTTTGGAAAAGTATGTAACTGGTGAGGACAGAGTGCTGATATACAGTCTCCCCTACTTTAGAAAAGTTTCTAACCGAACTTTGCTAAGGACATGCAACAAGATTCCAAGTAACAGAGAGTGTAAGTGTATACAAAATTTGAGTTTTCGGTCGGTGTGGTTAAGTTTAAAGGATGAAAAGAGGTTAGGGTAACAGAACAAACTGTTTTCTAAAAGAAATGTTATGTATGAGCTTTAAGATGAGGTTGAAGGTAGAATGTTGTTCAGGATTATCAGGAGTGATCAACGTTCATAGTAACACAACCACTAAGTTTATAATGACGATGTTTGGAATACTTTTGGGGCGATTATGTTGTAGACTATGAAAGGACTTATTGAAACAACTACTACACTGACTAGGACTAACGCTTGGTTCGATTCCCAGTCTCACTTCTGTCACACCCTCAGTGTTTATATATAGGGTGTACCGCAGCTAACCCACCACACCTTGATTATAATCAAAGCTTCAATTGTAGAAGTAATAGACTATAGAAGAAAGGTATGAGGGGAAGTTTAATCAGATTGAAACAATCGATTTAGAGGTGCCCAATGTAATGGGTCATAGGTGGGTTTTTATACTAGTTTTGGATTCAATTAGCCATTAAAATTGGTCAACACCATACAGTAAGGTTTCATGATGAATTGACTATTTGATTAGGACTTTGAGTGTTTGACCAAGACTTTGACTAGGACTTTGACCGGGACTTTGACTAGGACTTTGACTCGGACTTTGACTAGGACTTTGACTGTTTGACTGTCTTCGCGGACCGCGAGAACTAAAAAAATCAAATTTTCTAATTTAATCAATTTTAAGTTCCGGACTTGTTTCCTTCGGTTTCTAAGTTGTTTTAGGACCGAAAATTAAGGGTTTTGAGTATCAAGGTCTGAAACGTACGTGCTCGGGTGTAGATGTGAGTATAAAACGTCCAATACTTTTACTTATAAAAATTATAAGTTTTATTAAATTGTGACTTTTTGTCCTATTAAAATAGGAGGGTTAAAAATGAAAATTTGGAAATAGTTGAGGGACCAATTGTGCACATTTATGAAAAGGGAAGGGTGCAGGTTGTCACAGTCTCCCCTACTTTAGAAAATTTCGTCCCGAAATTACTTTCAAGTGAAAGTTTCCATGAAACAATAGAGTTTAAAAAAAGGGTAAGTAAGTTTTAAGGAATACATCATTCATAAATCTGACAAAGTTTAAAGTAGTCATTCAAATCGAAAGGTTTAAAATCTTTGACATTTGACCCAAGACTAGGGAGTTGAGAGTTTACAAGGTTTGGAAAAGTATGTAACTGGTGAGGACAGAGTGCTGATATACAGTCTCCACTACTTTAGAAAAGTTTCTAACCGAACTTTGCTAAGGACATGCAACAAGATTCCAAGTAACAGAGAGTGTAAGTGTATACAAAATTTGAGTTTTCGGTGGGTGTGGTTAAGTTTAAAGGATGAAAAGAGGTTAGGGTAACAGAACAAACTGTTTTCTAAAAGAAATGTTATGTATGAGCTTTAACATGAGGTTGAAGGTAGAATGTTGTTCAGGATTATCAGGAGTGATCAACGTTCATAGTAACACAACCACTAAGTTTATAATGACGATGTTTGGAATACTTTTGGGGCGATTATGTTGTAGACTATGAAAGGACTTATTGAAACTACTACTACACTGACTAAGACTAACGCTTGGTTCGATTCCCAGTCTCACTTCTGTCACACCCTCAGTGTTTATATATAGGGTGTACCGCAGCTAACCCACCACACCTTGAGTTTTCTGAAAACGCACTGATCATCTACCCGAGCGCTTGGTTCGATCCCCAGTCTTACTTTCGACTCACCATCAGTGTTTATATATAGGGTGTACCGCAGCTAACCCACCACACCTTTGGTATTTCGAAAGTGTACTGAACATCTAACCGGTTATCCTAAATAGATTCACACCACCTTAATGTACTTGTAAATTCATGATTACATTCCATGCCACAATCACCAATTAACCTTACGTTAGGGTGTTATGTCCTTCAATGATGTTGAATAGAATACTTCAACATAAAACCAACAATGTTTCGAGTTTAAAAAGAATACTTTAACTCAAGATGTTGAAAAGAATACTTCAACATAAGTACCAACAATGTTTCGAGTTAAAAAGAATACTTTAACTCATGATGTTGAAAAGAATACTTCAACATAAAACCAATAATGTTTCGAGTTAAAAAGAATACTTTAACTCAAGATGTTGAAAAGAATACTTCAACATAAATACCAACAATGTTTCGAGTTAAAAAGAATACTTTAACTCATGATGTTGAAAAGAATACTTCAACATAAATACCAACAATGTTTCGAGTTAAAAAGAATACTTTAACTCAAGATGTTGAAAAGAATACTTCAACATGAAACCAACAATGTTTCGAGTTAAAAAGAATACTTTAACTCATGATGTTGAAAAGAATACTTCAACATTAAACCAACAATGTTTCCGACTAGTTTGTAAGCGAATATCGACTGGTGTATCTGATGTCCATACATTGAGATAGTGTGAAGTTTTATATTTGAAGATACTTTTTAGGAAAATGCAGGGGAGAGGTTTTTTTTTTTTTTGAATAACGACAAGGAAAACACAGAAAGTGACGAGGTTATGAAGTATAGGTATTTATTTGTTAAGATTTTGAGCATATAATTGGAAAAAGTTAAGACTGTGTGAAATAATGTATCACTAAAAGATGAAAGTTTTTTTTTTAAGCATATAGCAAATTATTATGATTTCAAGAAATCAATAATTAAACATTAAGTGTTCTTATCTAGTCATAAGACCCGACAAAAACTTTGACTGTTCAAAGAATTAAACTCAGTTTGAGATTAACGAAGACGTGCTTTAGCCTATAAGTGGACACTCACTCCAGGAATCCCCAGGTAAGCATAACAGGTCCGCTTTCGGATTTATGCGCTATGCTTGCCTATGCCAGAAAACCCAGTGTACAGGCATCCACCCTTACAGATTGCACGTGTTCTCTCACTTAGAGTTCAACACTTTGAAGGATGAAAAATTTATGAAAAAAAAAGTAGGTAATTAAGCCAAGAATATCCAGCATGCTCCAAAGTGTAACGTGTCCTCCAAGTAAAGTCACTCATCAAAAACCCATGATGAAGAAATAAAGAAAGAAATAAAGAGAAATAGAGGGAAGAATGAGAGGTGACAAAAGAGAAAGGTTAGTGGAACAAATAAATAAATAAACACAATTAAGGTCATGTATAGGTTCTTAGTTATAGTCTAGGTCATTTACTAATAACCTAATTCCCTATAACCACGGCTCTGATACCAATCTGTAACACCCCAACCGATGGTGGAAACTTTGAGGTGTCACGAGTTAACGATTGTTCAATAGCTCATGGACTAGAAATGTAAATATTGATACATTGACTAAGTAATTTATTACATTGAAATGAAATTACAAGAATACAACGTTTAAGAACTAACGATCTAAAATAAAATTTAGAAAATCTCAAGTCTAAGTCTAAGTTCCAAAAGCTTAACAGTGATCTCATAACAACCTGAAACATGTACGAAAATAATTTTGTTAATACAAAATGTATTGGTGAGCATAGCTTGTTTTAATAAATATAGTAGGAAAAGAGTTTCGCAATTCACGTGTTATACTGTCTACAATTTAGTGTTCAATTGTCACCTAAAATTAAGCCTTAGAGTAGAAATGATATCTAAGAATAATGGGATATCTAGTATATATGTATAGTAGTCGCCCAATAGTATGATTATATATAGTATGCAACAAAGCAAGTAGTTTACACATAACAATAGTCAAGTACTATTTATTGCTATGCTAGACCCACACCGGGTTAATGATTGAGGTCATAAGTACACACTATCAGCGATCAACAAGTAAAACACATACAAGAATTTCGATTGTGAATATAGACTAAAGCATGATTAAGTGAATGAAGTAATAAGCGTACATGAGTCACCCCAAAAGTGTAAACATGAAAAAGGGGAAAGATATACTCACATTCGCTAAGCTGGATTATCCTCTAAGCGTTGTGAATGTATGTGAGGCGAATCCCAAAGACTCAACAACGTAGCTAGTCCAATTTGAAGAAATAAAAACCGAAAAAGAAAGAATATCAAACTTCCAATTCGCCAATTACAAAAGCTTATAATCAAAGCTTCAATTGTAGAAGTAATAGACTATAGAAGAAAGGTATGAGGGGAAGTTTAATCCATAGTCACCTAATTCGCGGTTCGCTCCGGTTCGGGTACGCGGTTCGGGTTCGTGATTCGCTAGATGAGACGAATTCGGTACGGAGGGGGGTAGGTTCATTTCGGTACGATCCGGTACGGTGTACCATCGAGTCCGGTTCGATATACACAAATTGAAACCGAAATTACTAAGTTCATTCATCCAAATAACTTAAATTCAAATTTCATATTAATAAATAGAAAAAATAAACATAAACGAAAAAAAAAAATTATGTCAATTCTGGTTAAATTCACGCTTTGCCTCAATCCTGCCAATTTTATACCTATCATTGATCTCCAATAATCAAACATAGTTTATGTATTATTTTTTTAAAGATAAGGATATAATATGTTATAATTTTATTTTTTTAAACCTAAATTAGACATGTTTGAAAAGTTTTAGGCTAAATATGAAAAAAAGTTTATAATGCAAGGGTCCTAATCTAAGTTTGCAAATAAGAAACTAAAGAGGCCCGTCATCATCATTCAGTAACCTGCAACCCTAATTTTTATTCCGCCTCCATCATCATCATCATCTCAGTTCATGAAATTCCTTCCTCTTCGTCAGACTCCAATTTCTCTAAGCCAGGTACGTATTAAAACCAAACCAATCATCAAACTCCAATACGAATTAACCAATCGTATTGGTTAATTAGAACACCGAATTGATTATCCCAAAACTACCGAATTGGAACCCTAATTCGCGAATTGACACCGAATTGGTACGTATGCGAATTCCGAATGGTACGAAACGTACCAATTCGAAAATCGTGGCATTTTGAGCGAATTAGGTGACTATGGTTTAATCAGATTGAAACAATCGATTTAGAGGTGCCCAATGTAATGGGTCATATGTGGGTTTTATACTAGTTTTGGATTCAATTAGCCATTAAAATTGGTCAACACCATAAAGTAAGGTTTCATGATGAATTGACTATTTGATTAGGACTTTGACTGTTTGACCAAGACTTTGACTAGGACTTTGACCGGGACTTTGACCGGGACTTTGACCGGGACTTTGACTAGGACTTTGACTGTTTGAATGTCTTCGCGGACCGCGAGAACTAAAAAAATCAAATTTTCTAATTTAATCAATTTTAAGTTCCGGACTTGTTTCCTTCGGTTTCTAAGTTGTTTTAGGACCGAAAATTAAGGGTTTTGAGTATCAAGGTCTGAAACGTACGTGCTCGGGTGTAGATGTGAGTATAAAACGTGCAATACTTTTACTTATAAAAATTATAAGTTTTATTAAATTGTGACTTTTGGTCCTATTAAAATAAGAGGGTTAAAAATGAAAATTTTGAAATAGTTGAGGGACCAATTGTGCACATTTATGAAAAGGGAAGGGTGCAGGTTGTCACAGGGCTACACATATTCTATTTCTCGAGACTTAATACTTTGCTAACGTGAGTTTACGTAACCATGTTTATGCAATTCTTTATACTTGCAACATTATACTTAAGCAATTCTACATACATGTCTAGTTGTAAACTTTAATACCTCATGACTTAGACAACTACAGTTAGACTTAAACTTCAACATACATAATCATTAGCTATGGCCAAGCCGGCGATACTCAATAATAGATCTATTTGATTGACAATCCCACCTAGATTCGTTGACCATCTTTTATGGGGAGCGCAGGTGATTGTTATCGTTCCAACGTGATATTAAGGTGAACCGTGGATGACGGGATGGACCTAAACTAGTCGGAGGTTTGATTATGTGCATACAACACTTCATGTTTATTCATGTAGACTTAAACTTACAATAGACATTTGAATTGCTAAACTTTTATTCTTAAACTTAATTGCTTGACATGGCTTATGTATTCTCACCAACTTCTAGTTGACCCCCCCCCCCCCCATTTTTACAACTCAACAGGTAATAATGATGCTTGAAGTCTAGAGCGTTAGCATGAGGAGACAATTTGAAGTTTATGCTTTGTTTGGCTTTTTGATGTATTAGAATTTCATTCAAGACATATTATGTATTTTCAATTTTGGATATTTGCACTTTAAATAAATTTCAATTAAAACTTGAATACCGTGTCCTACTGTATACTCATTCTTACGTGACACCTCGATGTTTCCGCCATCGGTTGGGGTGTTACAGATTGGTATCAGAGCCTTGGTTATAGGGAATTAGGTTATTAGAAAATAATCTAGACTATAACCTTAGGGACTTAAAACAGTACTTGCTTCTCTTACTTGTAACCCTAATTGCTTCCCTAATCTTATCCCTATCCTATACCTTATACAACCTTAAGCCTTATAAGTTGACTGCTCTTATTCGTCTGCTGCAATCCTCATCCACTATTAGATTAATAGGACAAAATCCTCAGGTTTAGCCTGAACCACCTTGAGATCTTGTCGAAGTTCTAGATTTTAATAACGAACACGTGCAATCTGGAAGGGTGAACGCCTGTATTCTGAGTCTTCTGTCTAGGCTGGCATTGCGCATATATCCCAATCAGACGAGGGACCCGGATGCCTACTTGGGAATTCTCGGGATGAGTGTTCACTTATAGGCTAAAGCATGTCTTCACTATGTTATTAGAATCTAGAATCTTTGATAAGTCAACGTTTTCGTTTATTCGTTTTAATTAATGAATAAATGATTACATTCCTTATATTACCTTATTCATTTCATTGTGTCTCTTACAGATCATGCCTCCACGTCGCAGCACTCGCAATAGCAATGGTGAGAACCATGAGGAAGGTGGCGACAACCATAACCATAACCACGACGCTAACCACAACAACAACAATAACAACCACAACAACAATGGCGTTGATGCTCAACTAGCTGCGATCATTTCTCAACAAATGGCGCAACAGATCGCGACACTGGTTCCTAACTTACTGGCTCAAGTCATCCAGATAAACGGCAACGGCAACGGAAACGGTAATGGAAACGGGAATGGAAACGGGAATGGTCTCCCAGCTTGCACTCTTAAACACTTTAATACCTGTAATCCCCCTAAGTTCAGTGGAGAAGAAGGAGCTACGGGTCTTCTACAATGGTTCGAGGGTATTGAGAATACCTACAATAACAGTGAGTGTCCCGATAACTTTAAGGTCCGTTATGCCATGAGTGTTCTTCACAAACGAGCACTCACTTGGTGGAATGAGGAAAAGCGCACCCGTGGAGCTGAAGTTGCACGTGCTATGACCTGGGATCAAGTCAAGGAGATTATGAAAGATGAGTTTTGTCCCCGTAACGAGATTAAGAAACTGGAAGACGAGTTCCACACACTTGCTCAAGATAGTGGGGAAAACCTTGCTTATAATACCCGCTTTCACGAGCTCAGTTTGTTGTTGCCCCATAAAGTTACTCCCCTACCTATAGCCATCGAGAAGTATATCGGTGGCCTACCTATGCAAATCCAGGACACGGTATGGTGAAGGAATCCTGCCACCTTGGAGGAAGCCAAACGCCTGGCGGCTACTCTCACCGATAATCATGTGAAGAACGGTACTCTCTTTCGCAAAAACACCAAGAAGACTGCTGCAAAAGACACTCCTCAGCCCGCTATTGAGGTTAAGCCTGAGATCTCAACCAAAAGGAAGCGCAAGGCTAGGAACTACATGGTTGCTACCACCCCACCTGCAGTGCAAATCCCAGCCAAGAAACCGTATGTCGGGAACCACCCTCTTTGTAACACTTTTCAATACCACCATCTTGCTGACAGACCATGCCGCCAATGTAATAACTGCAAGCGGTATGGACACTATACCAATGCTTGCCAAGCCCCTGCCACTCAAAACAATCCTGCCAGAAATAATCCAGCTCCTAATGCTCAAAATGGTAGGCCTATTCGTGGCCAGTGCTATGAATGTGGAAGCATGGAACATTATAGGGATGCTTGCCTTAGACTTGGAAACCAGAACCAGAACCAAAACCACAACCAAAACCAGAACCGCAACCAGAACCAAGGTGCTCGAGGTCGCGCTTACAACCTCAATGCTAATCAGGCTCGCGACAATAACGAAGTGGTTAATGTTACGTTTCTCGTTAATAACCACTATGCATCCATATTATTTGATTCGGGTGCTGATAAGTCATTTGTATCACTAAAGTTTGAACCCTTACTTAACTTACCCCAAACTAACCTAGAAGAACCTTTAGTGGTAGAGGTAGCTAATGGGAAGTCTATCTCGATCGATTCTGTCATTCGTAACTGTGTGTTGAACCTCGATGAACATACTTTCTCTATCGATCTCATTCCTATGCATCTTGGAAGCTTTGATGTCATAGTAGGCATGGATTGGTTGTCAACCCATCGTGCTGAAATTCTGTGCTTTGAGAAAGCCATTCGCATTCCTCTCGAATCTGGTGATATTTTGAAGATCTATGGTGAGAATCCTTGTGGTGAGCTTAAGCTCATGTCTTGTACTACTGCCAAAAAGTACCTACGAAAGGGGTATACGGATTTCTTAGCTAACATGATAGAAAAGAAGGACAAGGGCAAAAGTATCCAAGACATCCCAATCATTCAGGACTATCCTGAAGTCTTTCCAGAGGATTTACCTGGTCTACCTCCTGCTCGACAAGTGGAATTTAGGATCGATCTTGTTCCTGGTGCAAATCCTGTCACCAAAGCTCCTTATCGTCTTGCACCCTTTGAAATGCATGAACTTGCCAGTCAACTACAGGAACTTTCTGATAAAGGTTTCATTCGCCCCAGTTCTTCTCCATGGGGAGCCCCGGTTTTGTTCGTTAAGAAGAAAGATAGATCTCTCAGGATGTGTATCGACTATCGCGAACTCAACAAACTCACCATCAAGAATAGTTATCCCTTACCTAGGATTGACGATCTTTTCGATCAACTACAAGGAGCAACCCACTTCTCGAATATTGATCTTCATTCTGGTTATCATCAGCTTAGAGTCCACGATGAAGATATTCCCAAGACAGCCTTTCGTACACGTTATGGTCATTACGAATTCATGGTCATGCCGTTTGGATTGACCAACGCTCCCGCAGTGTTTATGGATCTAATGAATCGGGTTTGTAGACCCTACCTTGACAAATTCGTGATCGTCTTCATCGACGACATTTTGATTTACTCAAAATCAAAATCCGATCACGAACAGCATCTTCACTCAATTTTGGGTCTCCTAAAGAAGGAACAACTGTATGCCAAGTTCTCGAAATGTGAATTTTGGCTTAAGGAAGTTCAATTTTTGGGACACGTCATTGATATGAACGGAATTCATGTTGATCCCGCAAAGATCGAGGCTGTCAAAGATTGGAGTGTTCCTAAAACTCCAACAGAAGTCCGTTCCTTCCTTGGTTTGGCTGGTTATTATCGTCGATTCATTGCCAACTTCTCCAAGATCGTTGTTCCTCTCACTGCCTTAACTCACAAGGGTAAACCTTATGAGTGGGGACCAAAATAAGAGGAAGCATTTGAGATTCTTAAGCTGAAACTCTGTGAAGCTCCTATCCTGTCTCTACCTGATGGTCGATACACATCCTGAGAGATCCATCTTTCTTCTTAACGAACAAAACCGGGGCTCCCCATGGAGAAGAACTGGGGCGAATGAAACCTTTATCAGAAAGTTCCTGTAGTTGACTGGCAAGTTCTTGCATTTCAGAGGGTGCAAGACGATAAGGAGCTTTGGCGACAGGATTTGCACCAGGAACAAGATCGATCCTAAATTCCACTTGTCGAGCAGGAGGTAGACCAGGTAAATCCTCTGGAAAGACTTCAGGATAATCCCGAATGATTGGGATGTCTTGGATACTTTTGCCCTTGTCCTTCTTTTCTATCATGTTAGCTAAGAAAGCCGTATACCCCTTTCGTAGGTACTTTTTGGCAGTAGTACAAGACATGAGCTTAAGCACACCACAAGGATTCTCACCATAGATCTTCAAAATATCACCAAATTCGAGAGGAATGCGAATGACTTTCTCAAAGCACAGAATTTCAGCACGATGGGTTGACAACCAATCCATGCCTACTATGACATCAAAGCTTCCAAGATGCATAGGAATGAGATCGATAGAGAAAGTATGTTCATCGAGGTTCAACACACAGTTACGAATGACAGAATCGATCGAGATAGACTTCCAATTAGCTACCTCTACCACTAAAGGTTCTTCTAGGTTAGTTTAGGGTAAGTTAAGTAAGGGTTCAAACTTTAGTGATACAAATGACTTATCAGCACCTGAATCAAATAATATGGATGCATAGTGGTTATTAACGAGAAACGTACCATTAACCACTTCGTTGTTGTCGCGAGCCTGATTAGCATTGAGGTTGTAAGTGCGACCTCGAGCACCTTGGTTCTGGTTGTGGTTCTGGTTTTGGTTGCGGTTTTGGTTCTGGTTCTGGTTTCCAAGTCTAGGGCAAGCATCCCTATAATGTTTCGTGCTTCCACATTCATAGCACTGGCCTCGAACAGGCCTACCATTTTGAGCATTAGGAGCTGGATTATTTCTGGCAGGATTGTTTTGAGTGGCAGGGGCTTGGCAAGCATTGGTATAGTGTCCATACCGCTTGCAGTTATTACATTGGCGGCATGGTCTGTCAGCAAGATGGTGGTATTGACAAGTGTTACAAAGAGGGTGGTTCCCGACATACGGTTTCTTGGCTGGGTTTTGCACTGCAGGTGGGGTGGTAGCAACCATGTAGTTCCTAGCCTTACGCTTCCTGTTGGTTGAGATCTCAGGCTTAACCTCAATAGCGGGCTGAGGAGTGTCTTTTGCAGCAGTCTTCTTGGTGTTCTTGCGAAAGAGAGTACCGTTCTTCACATGATTATCGGTGAGAGTAGCCGCCAGACGTTTGGCTTCCTCCAAGGTGGCAGGATTCCTTCACCATACCGTGTCCTGGATTTGCATAGGTAGGCCACCGATATACTTCTCGATGGCTATAGGTAGGGGAGTAACTTTATGGGGCAACAACAAACTGAGCTCGTGAAAGCGGGTATTATAAGCAAGGTTTTCCCCACTATCTTGAGCAAGGGTGTGGAACTCGTCTTCCAGTTTCTTAATCTCGTTACGGGGACAAAACTCATCTTTCATAATCTCCTTGACTTGATCCCAGGTCATAGCACGTGCAACTTCAGCTCCACGGGTGCGCTTTTCCTCATTCCACCAAGTGAGTGCTCGTTTGTGAAGAACACTCATGGCATAACGGACCTTAAAGTTATCGGGACACTCACTGTTATTGTAGGTATTCTCAATACCCTCGAACCATTGTAGAAGACCCGTAGCTCCTTCTTCTCCACTGAACTTAGGGGGATTACAGGTATTAAAGTGTTTAAGAGTGCAAGCTGGGAGACCATTCCCGTTTCCATTCCCGTTTCCATTGTGGTTTCCATTACCGTTTCCGTTGCCGTTGCCGTTTATCTGGATGACTTGAGCTAGTAAGTTAGGAACCGGAGTCGCGATCTGTTGCGCCATTTGTTGAGAAATGATCGCAGCTAGTTGAGAATCAACGCCATTGTTGTTGTTGTTGTTATTGTTGTTGTTGTGGTTAGCGTCGTGGTTATGGTTATGGTTGTCGCCACCTTCCTCATGGTTCTCACCATTGCTATTGCGAGTGCTGCGACGTGGAGGCATGATCTGTAAGAGACACAATGAAATGAATAAGGTAATATAAGGAATGTAATCATTTATTCATTAATTAAAACGAATAAACGAAAACGTTGACTTATCAAAGATTCTAGATTCTAATAACATAGTGAAGACATGATTTAGCCTATAAGTGAACACTCATCCCTAGAATTCCCAGGTAGGCATCCGGGTCCCTCATCTGATTGGGATATATGCGCAATGCCAGCCTAGACAGAAGACTCAGAATACAGGCGTTCACCCTTCCAGATTGCACGTGTTCGTTATTAAAATCTAGAACTTCGACAAGATCTCAAGGTGGTTCAGGCTAAACCTGAGGATTTTGTCCTATTAATCTAATGGTGGATCAGGATTGCCGCAGACGAATAAGAGCAGTCAACTTGTAAGGCTTAAGGTTGTATTAGGTATAGGATAGGGATAAGATTAGGGAAGCAATTAGGGTTACAAGTAAGAGAAGCAAGTACTTTTTTAAATCCCTAAGGTTATAGTCTAGATTATTTTCTAATAATCTAATTCCCTATAACCAAGGCTCTGATACCAATCTGTAACACCCCAACCGATGGCGGAAACATCGAGGTGTCACGTAAGAAGGGGTATACAGTAGCACATGGTATTCAAGTTTTAATTGAAATTTATTTAAAGTGCAAATATCCAAAATTGAAAATACATAATATGTCTTGAATGAAATTCTAATACATCAAAAAGCCAAACAAAGCATAAACTTCAAATTGTCTCCTCATGCTAACGCTCTAGACTTCAAGCATCATTATTACCTGTTAAGTTGTAAAAATGGGGGGGGGGGGGGTGGTCAACTAGAAGTTGGTGAGAATACATAAGCCATGTCAAGCAATTAAGTTTAAGAATAAAAGTTTAGCAATTCAAATGTCTATTGTAAGTTTAAGTCTACATGAATAAACATGAAGTGTTGTATGCACATAATCAAACCTCCGACTAGTTTAGGTCCATCCCGTCATCCACGGGTCACCTTAATATCACGTTGGAACGATAACAATCACCCGCGCTCCCCATAAAAGATGGTCAACGAATCTAGGTGGAATTGTCAATCCAATAGATCTATTATTGAGTATACATAAGCCATGTCAAGCAATTAAGTTTAAGAATAAAAGTTTAGCAATTCAAATGTCTATTGTAAGTTTAAGTCTACATGAATAAACATGAAGTGTTGTATGCACATAATCAAACCTCCGACTAGTTTAGGTCCATCCCGTCATCCACGGGTCACCTTAATATCACGTTGGAACGATAACAATCACCCGCGCTCCCCATAAAAGATGGTCAACGAATCTAGGTGGGATTGTCAATCCAATAGATCTATTATTGAGTATCGCCGGCTTGGCCATAGCTAATGATTATGTATGTTGAAGTTTAAGTCTAACTGTAGTTGTCTAAGTCATGAGGCATTAAAGTTTACAACTAGACATGTATGTAGAATTGCTTAAGTATAATGTTGCAAGTATAAAGAATTGCATAAACATGGTTACGTAAACTCACCTTAGCAAAGTATTAAGTCTCGAGAAATAGAATATGTGTAGCCCCAAAGTTGCCAAGTATTACCCTATGTATAAGGTAACAAATAAGTCTAAGTCTTTCTAGTCTACAAGTATTTTCTAGGGTTTTGAATTTGGGGATAAGTATTTGTTTTATTAATAATCAAATTGCTTATTAAATATAAGAAATTCAATAAATAAATAAAAAAAAGTCTTTGTGTAAACTTTAGATTAAAAATGGTCACATTATAAGGTTTTAAGTATGAAAATAATTTTTATAAAATTATTTTCTTAAAAATAGAATATTTAATCTATTTATTTCAATTTGTCAAAATACAACTTTAATATCTAAAAATATTAAAATTAAAGAATTTTTAAATTAAAATTTGTATTTCTGTTCTAAATGGGCAGAAATAATTTATATAAAATTTTGGTGCAAAAATATTGAAAAATGAATTTATTATGATTTATTTATGATTAAAAATAACAAAAATTGATTAAAAATATTAAATAAATGATTTTTTAGAAATAAAAATCATTTCAGAAATGTTTAATGTTATATAAACTCAGAATAATTTTTGTGGGAATTTATATAATCGTTTTGATATTTTTATAGAATTTTATAATTAAAATAGAATAAACTTGAAATATTTATTATATATATTAAATAAATAATTTTTGGAAAACTAAAAATTGTATGTTAAACTTTTCTACTAGAATAACATAAAATAATTTTTGTAGAATTTATAAAGCAATTTTAGTATTTTAAAACCAATATTAAAAATATTAGTGAAAATATATAAAGCTAAAAGGTAAAAAAAAAATGTTTTGTTCATGCTGGGAATCGAACCCGGGTCTGGGACCGGTTCGTGTTTTTATCACAAGCCCAGCCACCAACTGGGCTGGACCTGAGAAGGAATAAACTAGGTTTGAATTTAATTATATAGTTGTATACGAAACTAAATTATAATCCTTTTTAAAGAAAAGAAAAAGAGCCGTGTAATGTGGGACTCGAACCCTGGCCATCCGGCTGTTTCGTGTTTTAAGGGTAAGGGTCACACCAACTGATCTACAGATCAGTTGGTGATGATTTATGTTCTGTATTAAATATATACATAGGTCTGCAGAAGTGTTTTTCCCCAATATAAAACGTTCGAACCCTAGGTTATACAATAATCAGATTCAAACAACAATAACCCGATTGATCATAGGGTTATTGTTGTGAGATGGCCGATAAACAAAACCGTATAAAAACATTGAAACGTACAAAGCTTAATCGTGATAATTGATCGGTCAAACAGAAAAGTCAAACGCACGAGCAAAAGCTTTGAAAGGATGATTTTTATCAGAAATTGAAGGTGAGGAAAGTATTATCAGCGAGTTTAGCTTGTGGTTGAGGGTTCAATTTATAGTGGGAGGGCTTGTGGGTTTAAATTGGTAAGTTGACCCGATAATAAAACGATGACGCGATGATTTGTGTACAATTGGAATGTTTTTAACAACTAATCAGCGTGTAATGGACGCGAATTAGTCAAGGCAATCAACAATCAAGTCTTGACAGGGTTTTTAATGTGGATTGGTGATCTAATTGTGGAAGATTGCTCACAGGTTGACTTCTCAATAGTCAACTGTATTGATAATTGTTATATATATATATATATATATATATATATATATAATAATTCAGAGTTATACCAAGTGAAGCTGTAGACCAGCTGGTTATGTTGTGGGTGTATGTTGGACCGACCATGGGCTCGGGTTCGAATCCCGGCCCATGCCTTTATTTTTTGACAATTAAATCAACAATATAATGATGTTACATGTATATAGTATAGTACTAGGGGTCCAAATGCGTCACGAAATATTTTTAAAAGGCACGATAATGATAAAAAGTTCGACGTTTTATTAATAATGATCGTAGCGTACAAGGAATTTAATGCGAAATGTTACAGTGGGTGGTGGTGGACCGTGGTGGTGGTGGTGGTGGACCCTGGTGGTGGTGGTGGACGGTGGTGGGTGGTGGTGGACGGTGGTGGTGACCGTGGTGGACCGTGGTGGACCGTGGTAGGTGGTGGACGGTGGTAGGTTGTGGTGGACGGTGGTGGTGGCGGACTGTGGTTGGTAGTGGTGGTGGTGGACGGTGGTGGTGGTGGACCGTGGTTGGTGGTGGTAGTGGTGGACCATGGTGGTGGTAGACGGTGGTGGTGGACCGTGCTGGTGGTGGTGGTGGTGGTGGACGGTAGTGGTGGATGGTGGTGGACGGTAGTGGTGTATGGTGGTGGACGGTGGTGGTGGTGGTGGTGGGTGAGGAGAAGAGAAGTGGAGAAGACCTTTGAAGACCTTAGAAGACTTTGAAACAAGTCTGCACCAAGAAGAGGTCAGGAAGACCTTTTTGAGTGAAAGGTCTTCCAAAAAACAAACAATCTGCAGACCCCAAACGTCTGTACGCGTCTGCGTGACGCAGATAAAAGAGGTCAGAAGTGCTTCTGAGTAAAAAACAAACAGCACCTTATTCTCTGCACTTATAACGTCCACCCCTTTTAACTTCAAATTCCCCACCATGATGAAACTATCATCCCATCCCCATATGCCTTTACGTACAAAAATCAATTTTATACAAATACAAATTATTAATATAACAATTCTTGTCATACTTATGAATAGTATACAAATAGGACAGATTTTTCATGGTATTTACGATTATGCCATTAGTTCAAATTATTATTATATAGGTTTTTTATGTTTTTTTGTGAGTTTTGTCTTTATATGTTTTTTTATCTTTATATGGACTTAAAAATAGGTTAGGAATATTGGTTCAACCGGTTATACCGGACAGTTCAACCAGGTATGTTGGTTGGTTCAACCGGTTGTATCAGGTGGTTCAACCGGTTGAACATATGTAGTACGCTTAGAAATAGGTTAGGAATATTGGTTCAACCGGCCATACCGGACGGTTCAACCGGTTGTATTAGGTGGTTTAACCGGTTTAATCGGCCGGTATGAATGGTTAGGAATATTGGTTCAACCGGCCATACCGGACGGTTCAACCGGGTTTGTCGGGTGGTTCAACCGGTTGTACCAGGTGGTTCAACCGAACCGTCGCAATACGTGAGATTGGTTCGTATAAATTTTGTTAAAAATCGGTTTGCCCGCGGCGAAGCGCGGTGTTAAACCTAGTTAATAAAATAAAACCTTTGCGCACACTTACTTACCTGAATGAAGATATGAACCTGGATGTCTCGTTGGGGTGGTATATCATGGACTCAACTTCATAATTTGCTCCACTAATGAGACCAATGTTATTGTCCTTACTATGTATGCATGAAATTAAACTTATCAATATATATTTAACAATGAATGAATGAAGTTAAGAAGTACATACCTTGTGGTTGCTAGCAGGTTCCTAGAAGGAGAAAAATAGGCTGAATTGACATGGCCATTAAATTTGTATTTTGTGAGTTAAAATCGATGGTGCAAATCTGGTCTTCATGTAAATCACAGGACGGTGAGTTGGGCTTCGAACAAGACCGTATATCTAAACTGCCAACACTTCCGTAACCATCCCCGATAAATAGAGAGTTGATATTGTCATGCGGTCGGCATATCGAATAAACTTCACACTCGGTTGTGTATAGCAGACCAAAACTCTCCTTTTCGACATCTAGTAACCGAATATATCCACCGTAACAGCTAGAAATTATCTGCACACACACACAAACTAATTACATATGTGTGTTTTGTCATTGGATCAATTAATGTAGCCTACAACATCCATGGATACATTTTCAAGTTTTATTATTGTAATCAAAACCGGACATGATCGCTCTAGAGTAGCCTCTCACCTCACCGTTTTTGTTTCAAAACGTACGCTGAATTTTATAGATTAATATCATTAGTACGTATTTGTGTATTATACTTGTTAATAAGCATATGTAATATTAATCAGCTAAAAAGAGCTTAAAATCAGAAAATATACTTTCCATTTTGACCGTTAATTAACACTTTATAATTAATTATGTGGAGGAATTTATACTTTTTTGTCTACTAAGATGTAAATTACATTTTTTTTTTGTTATTATTTACTTTACACCATTTTTTTATCAGATTTCTTTCAAAACTATAAAAACACATGTTTTATATTTAAAAAAGGTTAAATGTCACGTCATTTTCTCGTTAACTCGATCATATGACTTGCACATGGGAGTGTATATATATATATATATATATATACACACACACATAACCCACCCTCTCTCTCAAGTCTCTCTGACTTCTACCAAACCCCGCCATTACCAATCAACGCAGCCACCAACCATGGCCGGCTGGGAGGGTGAGCCGGGTGGTCACCGGCTCCGGTCCCGACCCTTAAATGGGCCTGAACGTTTTTTTAAAATATGCGCATATATATATTAAATTCTATATTTAGGATATATATTTGTGTTTATACATTAAAGTCTTGTTAGTGTAGTTGAAAAAACCATGTTAATTTAATGTATAGATCTCAAGTTTAATCCTTGGCTCTAGCACCATACTCAATTTTTTTTATAATTCATTCCTCTTTACAAAATGTTGGGCCCAAATTTTTTTTGCCTAAGGCCCAAATTTTTTTTGACGTTTTCGGAGACGGCCCTGCCACCAACCAACAAAAAAAACCCCACCAACCACAAAACACGAACACACACCGGCCAACCAAAAACACCATCCGGAAACCACTACCTCTTCACTATTAGACTCGACTTGGGCACCAACTCTTTCAAACTTCGCATTGTCAGAGCCGACTCCACCGTCGCCGGTTCCTCACCCTCCACCGCCTCAAACAACCTATTGTCCTCATCTTTGGCACTCATCCAACAAACCCTAGGTTTCCAAATCGACGTCTTCATAGGTGGCTACACTGAATGCGTCATTACATTTGAAGATGATGTAAAATTAGGGGTTTCGTTGAAATTAGGGCATAACTTTGACGCGATGAAAGTGCAAATTATTAGGTCTATTTTGAAGAATAAAGGCTAGTTGAAAAGGAGGTTGAAGGGAGCGGCGGTGGTGTAGGAGTATCGATTTGAATAAGGAGCGTCATATGTTACAATCCTGTAAGCCTAACATTCTCTTTTTTTTTTTTTTTTTTTTCCGCTTCTCTTATTTTCACTCATTCTCTTATATCACCCCTTCTTTTTCGATTTATCCTATTTCATCCATCCGTTTCATAATTCTTAAATTTTCATTAGTAACTATTTAATATATAATTTATTCAACCATTTTAGTACACACATTTCTAACCTAGCGTGAATTTTGAAATATATATATAAAATAAAGTTGATTATTACCATAGAACAAGAATAGTGCATAAATATTACAGCATTAATTAATTAATTATGTAAACGTATCTTTTTTTCTTTTCATTAATTTTGACTAGAGCTTGCTCTTGTTGGAGCTATTCTATCGTTGTTGTATATTTGAATCAAAATAACTAGTATACTTTTTCATTATCAATCTATGTATGTATGTAAAAATATCATGAAAAAATAATCCGAATAAGTAGGTCATGTATTATGTGACCTTAATTGTTGGTTCATATAGATATTTTGAACATGTTAGAAAGCATTAATTAATTACTTAGATATAAGAAAAAAGTACCTTGGACAAGGAATAAGGATGAATAGAAAATCCAGAAACAGGGCGTAGATGAGGGTAATACACATGAATCCCATTCTCATTGTCATCGGAATCTATGTTCCAAAACCCAACATTTCCGAAGGCGTTTCCAACGGCCACCATCCTCGTGTCTTTTGTCGGGAAGAATTTAACCTCCGTTATCCGGCCCGACAAAACTTGAGCCAAGTTCTTCTCCTTGATTTTCATCGACTTCACATCAACACAAGCCCCCTCTGATGATGAATTGCTCATTCCCATGCCCATGATCTTCCTTACCAGCTTCTTGTCATCCACTAGACAACTCGCAGATAAATCGTTCATGCTAATCGGACCCACTTCCCTTGGTGACTTTTTAAAACCAATTTCTTCTTCGTAACGTCTTTTTATTTTTTTTCTAGGCGCCATGCTCAAGACTTATTGGGCATCAGCATCGACTTTGTCAAATATATATACCTACCTACCTACACAAATATCAACTTAATTTCAATTCAAATTTGTCAAAATTCATTTGAACGGGAAACCCATGTAACTACCAAAAATATATAAATCAACTAAAGAAATAACAGATTTTAAAACTATTTTTGTTTTTATGTATTCATTAGCGCATGTGTGGGCCTCCATAAGGAATAAAATATTATAAAGATCTTTTTTTTAATTATCGTTACCATCCACTACCGATAACGCCTCTTTTGTCAGACCTTCTTCTCGCCATCTCCATAACGAGCGCTACCAAAGCGCCCTTTCCGGAGCTATGGGTGGCCAAAACGGCCCGGAAAACGCCCAAATGATCTAATACAATTATACAAGTGTTTCAAGGAATCGCGCTTTATTATCTTAGGGAGAAAAGTATGAGGAATCATTGTGTATCATCTAGTGTTTAATTTTGTGATTTTAGCACCAAATTACTTTTTTTTTTCTTTTGGTTAACTATTTTAAAACCATTATTTGTTTATACACTTTCCATAATCTAGCGTTTAATTTTGTGATTTAGTATAAGTCACCAAAATTATTTTTATATTTGTATAAATCACGTTTCTATCTAAGATTTTTTTTTATAATTAATATAGTCATTTAAATTGTTACAAAAGTAAATGATTTATACGTAGCATCATTTTTCGTTTCTATATTTTTATTGGGATTAATTACATATATCCCCTTATTTTTAACTATAATTACATATATACCCAACCTAAAATTTAAATTACATATATCCCCCTACAAAACTTCATAAATTACATATATACCCATTCTATTAAAAATGTATAGGGAAATAACTATTTAACCCCAATTCTTTTACTAAACTATATTCACGACAATTCATACAACACATTCTTTGTATCCTACAACTTATATCTCATACGATCTTTTCAACTTAATAAGTTATGAACACAAAAAAACATGTAACATGCAAAATGTTTTCATGCATCCTACAACTTGATTTCACCGAAACGAGTGTTCTAACACTCTTACATAATCATTACTAAGCCCCCATATCATTACATTCATTATAACATGTAATGATATGAGGTGCTTAATAATAGAATGTGTATATTTTATATTTTTAGTTTTTGGGAAAGAGAAATATGTAAATAAAATTTTTGGGTTGGGTATACATGTAATTTATGAAGTTTGGGAAGGGAAAATATGTAAATAAAATTTTGACTTGGGTATATATGTAATTTATGAAGTTTGAAGGGGGATATATGTAATTGCCCCTTTATTGTGACGTTTAATTATTCTAGTTATACATTGACTAGTCTTTTAGACATATGTCTCATGTAATGGCTATGGTGTTATTGAAGTTGAAATATAATATCCTTACAAATTATTCATATTTTGGTGAAAATTATCTTAGAAAAAAAAAAAAAAAACTAAGCGATTTACAAGTTAAGATGCATTCTAATTTACATTGTGCATTTGTTTTTACTTGGTTTACTATAGTACTCACATTTGTATGGGATAATCATGAAAATAGCCCTTTGATCAAGTGGTTTACGAAAATAGCCCCCTCCCATCTTTTTGAAGAGACGGGTCACACATTTCAAGACGTCTAAAACGTCTCTCGAAACGTCTCCTAACCAATAACTCAACGTCACGTCATCACCCACACACTCTCTCTCCTTCTCTCCTCCTCTCTCTAATAATTACATGTCCACTACTTCTCTCTCCACTCTCTCTATCTCTCCCTTTCTCTGCCACGCCTCCATCCTGGTTCGTAAACCCCCATATCCACACCTAATAAAGATGTCTGAAACCCTTCGATCTGTGTTGATTCAAGTTGGATGCCAATTTTCTAAGATCTTCACATCATGGTTGGGTTGGAGGGGTTGCCACATCTCTATTATTATTCAGCTCTGCAATCTGAAATCGTGACAGGTTGTGAGCCTCATACTCTGTTTACTATGCATGAAAATTAGTCTTTCATTTTTAGTAAATAATAATTTAAGATGTGGGCCATTATGAAAATAATTTCACCCCTAACATGGTGAGTACAATCCATGATGCATGTTGTACAAACAATAAAAGCATATGGGTAAGCAGTCGTAACTTTTAGTGTTAAGACCAAACACCCATGTGCCATTTTCAGTTTTGTTATCTCTAACCCTCATATATATTTCACATTTTCACTATTTCAGTATGTTAACTCATGAAGAACACCTTAAACGAAATAAAATCACAACCGAGGGAGATGTCTCCGGTGAGCAACAAGTTGTCTCCGGTGACGTCTCCGGTAAGAATCTTGTTATGTCTCAAAGAGAGAGAGAGGGGACGTCAGGGATAATCTTTACGTTTCGTGTGACCCGTCTCAGACATCTTGTGACGTCTCCGGTAAGAATATGGATTGTGGGAGCTGTCTGTGAATTTGAAAGAAAGAGAGAGAGGAGAGAGGAGAGAGAAGAGAGATATGACAGGGATAATTATTTGAGAGAGGAGGAGAGAAGGAGAGAGAGTGTGTGGGTGATGACGTGTCGGTGAGTTTTTGGTTGGATTTGGAGACGTCTTGGGTGACGTTTTAGACGTCTTGGAAGGTGTGACCCGTCTCTCCAAAGAGACAGGAGGGGGCTATTTTTGTAAACCACTTGGTCAAAGGATCATTTTCGTGATTTTCCCTTTTTTTATTATAACGTTCTAAGCATTATGTCAACTATTACACTATAGATCAAAAGAAAGTGAGCATGAATAGTTCTCTCCTATAACAACCTCGAAAATATAACTGTCATTATAAACGATGATTATAATAATAAAACGTTTAATAAAAATTTAATATAATAATATTGGGCCACCCAAGGGTGAAGCCCAATAATCTTACCCGGATAAATAGATCAAGACACGATAATGATTTACGACTCGGCCCCAATGAACTACTTTATATGGGCCGTGTATTTTAAAACGCCCGATAATAAAAATGGGGTCTATTAATTCGAGCCCAAACACCCGAATAGAGTTTTGGGCCCATTACCAAAACCCGATAATAACCAAGAGCCCAAAATGATTAGGGCCTAACTATTTAGAATATTATATTAGGCCAAACCATTAAACCAAAACCCCATACCTTGGAACCTAATACCCAAAACTAATAAGCCCAACATCCTCTAGTATTGTTTGGGCCTATATTTATCTAATATTATAAAGGGCATTGGTTGAAGCCTAAATAACCTTTAATGTTGATCGGTCCAATTCCCTTGACAATATTATGTCGCCAAAAATGGAGAGAATCTCCACCTATATCTTAAATATTACCACTTCAGCACTCAAATGCTTGAATACCTTCCACCTCAGGTTACCTATAACCTAGAACAATCATATTCTGCATGCACCATCCTTCCTACTCTATTTATAAGAAAACCATCGGCCACTTTCTTTTCCTCCTAAAAACACTCCCAAACCACTAACACCTATCTTTCTAACATGCAAAGAACTATCACCAACCCCTTAAACCAATCGGCCCATTAGAAAAACTCACCATAAACCCACCCTTTTCCACTAATAACTCGTAATAATAATAGCAAGATCACAAAAACCATCGGCTTAAGTGTTGGCCGATTAATATTCACACCAAGTTCAAACATCCGGTTAAGTGTTTTTATCTAAATCTTTGGGAAACGAGTGCCTAAGTTGTAATGGCCAGCAATATATATATATACACACACACACACACGTATCTAATGATTATCATTGTTAAATACGTACTCGGAGCACCTAGAAATCCCACGGCAAGTGAACCAACTCAATCCGAACTACCCGAAGTGAGTGCATGTACCCCATATTGTTTATAAAAGTTTTCGGAGTGAATGCATGTTATTTCATTGTGTCTAAAAGTTTGCATCGGATCGTGATCATGTTTTATATTAGAATCGGTCGAATAGAAATCACGTAGAATGGATCCATTCGGTATCAAAAGAATGTATTTTCCGAACCAAGAAGAGGTTTGGAACCATTATTAAGCATTAGTAAGGTGCTACCATCGATAATACATTCTACCTTAGAATTGACCGAACCATGTTGTTGAGTTGCATGTTTGATAAACTTGAGTTATAGTCGGTCCTGGCATCGCTCACTAGCTTTGTGGCTAACGTATTTTTAACATGCATTTCAGGAAAGATAAGGAATCATGGAACCCAAGCTTTGTGAATGGTTTTAAGTGTAGTCATAATGTGTATAAATAATTGGCTAATGTTTTCGAATGTGTTACAAGAAGGCTACGGCCAAGTTGTTGTTGTTGTTGTGTTGAACTTTAGAAAGTGTGTTGTTGTTTTGACAATGTATCACATAACCGGTTTGTATAATATGGTAATATGAATGTTTGTTAAAAATGATTGTGTCATGATAACCAATCGGTAATGACTCGGTAAATCCTGGTCGTTACAGGTTGGTATCAGAGCTCGGGTTCGGGAGTAGTGGGAATTTTTTTAGAACTAACTTAAAACTTTGTTTGACATAATTATGTGTAATAGAATGTTGAGCACCGGAGAACAAGGCGAAGCGTCTATGGAGATAAAATACGGAGAAATTCCAAACCAAGGGGAAGTTATGGAAAATGAGTCGCAAGAGGTTCCTAGCACCCAAGATTTAATAGCGGAAATCCCGGGTTTAGGATGGAGTGAGAATGGGTGGAACTTAAATTTAGGGAACATTGGTGTGACAAGACCTTTACCCGAACCAGTGTTTACCCCATCCGAACCCATCCATCCATATCCCCATTTCGATCCAACATCCCACTACTATTATCCGGACCCGACCATGAACGAGTACTTTAGCACCTCTAGCAACATCTCAGTAGAAGAGTCAAATTACAACCCGTATTCCAAAGCCTACCCGACCCTCCCTACAATTCGTCCTATGACTCCCACGATCGATCCTTATCTTGAAGCCACCATTTTTAAACGAACAAACATAGCCTTACAACAACAAGACTACGTAAGTCGTAAGGAGCATTTGGAGTTAGTTGAGAGTTAATATCGCATGAAAACCCAACGTGATCAAGCTCTTAACATGGTTGAAGAATTGAGAAAGTTAATCAAGAGGTTTGGATATCAAACCAAGCAAGTAATTGAATAATCGAAGTATCCATTGATGTTGTAGGGGGCAACCGCGAGATGGGTAATGGGATATGGTTGAGTTGAAGTTTGCATGGAAGGAAGTATGAAGTGTTAGTAATAAAAGTAGTGTATGCATGTGTGGTAGTAATGTGATGTTTATGTAGCAACTTTGTGGTTAGTAAGGTAGTATTAATTAGTAAGTAACTTTGTTGGTAGGTTGTGTGTAACCAAGATGTTATGTGGTAATCTAGTAGGTAGTTTGTTGATAATGTAATTGCAATGCATAAGAAAAGCATGTGTATGGTCTTATGTAAACATCTAGAAAATTTTGACTATGATATGAAAAATATATCTAGATGTTATATTATTAATTGAGTAAAAAAATAATATGGATCCTATAAGAAAAAGAAATAATAAGGATTATATTACACATATAAAAAGAAATGATACAAAAATTAAAAATATTTCTAACCAATTTAAATTTGCTATTATAGAAAAATGCCAAGAAGATCCGAACGACAACCCAAGACAAGGCCGGAAGTAAGGGAAGTATTACAAACCAAGAAAAATAAGGCCTCCTCGTCAAAACCAACTGAACCCACCGAAGAGGAACCAATAGCCGAGGAAACCCCAATAGAGGAAATCCCAGTAACAAATGAAACCAGTGAATTAGAGGAACGAATGAGAAAACTAGTGTTAGAAAGCCTTCAAGATTCAATCCCAGCAATTATAAACATGTTAGAAAAACCACATACTCCCAAATCCTCGGAAAGAAATCACGAAGAAGTATATGTAAATTTAGAAGAAAACCCTGTAAGACCTCAGTTTTGTGATTATAAAACATTTATGGCATGTAGGCCTGAACCGTTTGATGGTAGCACAGGGGCTGCAGGAGCTACCCGTTGTTTAGGAGAAATGGAATCCATACTAGAAATCAGCAACTGTGCCCCTAGGGATCAAGTGAAATTTGCTACCCACTTATTAAAAGCCGAGGCTTTAAATTGGTGGAATATGATAAGGCAAGTAAGGGGTAGGAGTGTTGTAGCTAGTATGACTTGGATAGAGTTTTGAACCCTTATCACCGAGAAATATTGTCCTATAAATGAAATAGAAAAGATAGAAATGGAATTTCTAGGATTGGAAATGAAGGGTTTAGATTGTATCGGTTATGTGAATAGATTCAACCAATTTGCTCGACTAGTACCCCACCAACTCCGAAACCCAAAAGAATTAGAATGTTTATATGGGGGCTGATCCCTCAAATTCAGGGAATAGTTCGGGGGCAAACCGGTTAACTTCGGCATTGCCTGTGAGTTAGCATTAAGCTTGACTGATGATATTATAAGGCATAAAGAAAAGGATAGAGTACAGGTAGGAAATAAGAGGGGATTGAATGAAACTTTTAGATCTACTAATTACAACACCTCAGGTAAAAGCCAAGAAAGTCCAAATGATCAAGGAAACCCTGAGAAAAGACCCTACCGAGGAAATAATCCTTTCTGCTCAAAGTGCAAATTTTATCATACCGACGATTGTCGAAAGAGATGTAACAAATGTGGTCGATTCCATTTCGGTGATTGCAGGGGACCTCACTGCCAAAAGTGCAAGAAAATTGGACATTTGGCTGCAGAGTGTAGGTTTGACCCTGATCGCCCATGACTCTGCTATGAGTGTAAGGAACCGGGCCACTACAAGAGCGATTGTCCCAAACTTAAAAACCCACCCAGAGTCGAGCAAGGAAGAGGAAGAACCTTTGTCATCAATGCTACTGAAGCCCACGATGAACCAGACTTGGTTACGGGTGTGTTTTATATTAACCAGTTACCTGCATATGTTCTATTTGATACCGGAACTAATCTTAGCTTTGTTTCAAAAACATTCGTAGAAAAGATAAATATCCTCCCCGAACCTATGAATCAAACGTATGAGATAGAAATAGCGGATGGAAAAAATTTAAAAGCTACTGAAGTTTTTAATAATTTTACATTAACTATCGAAAATCAAGAATTCAAAATAAATCTCATACCTATGAATTTAGGGGAATTTGATATCATTATTGGAATGGATTGGTTAGCAACAAATCAGGCGGAAATTGTTCGTAAAGAAAAACCAGTAAAAATCCCCTTACCCAATCAAGAAATCTTAACAATATACGGAGAGAAACCAAAAGGAGCCATAAACCTAATTCCTAGTGCCAAAATGATGAATTATTTAAAAAGGGGGCATCAAGCCTTTTTAGTACATGTGAACCTAGGAAATGAGGGAAAGGAGCCAGAAATATATGAGATTAAGGTAGTGTCTGAATTTAAAGATGTGTTCCCTAATGAATTACCAGGTCTACCCCCTCCCAGACAAGTAGAGTTCCAAATTAACCTAATTCCTGAAGTCGCACCAATTGCTAAAGCTCCATATAGGTTAGCCACTTCAGAAATGAAGGAACTCACGAGTCAGTTAGAAGAACTCATAGAGAGAGGTTTCAATAGACCTAGTACATCTCCTTGGGGAGCAGCAGTGCTTTTTGTAAAGAAGAAAGATGGGGCCATGAGAATGTGTATAGATTATAGGGAACTGAATAAGTTAACCATCAAGAACAGATATCCATTGCCGATGATAGACGACCTTTTTGATCAATTACATGGGGCAGAGTATTTTTTTCAAAAATAGATCTTAGGTCTGGATACCACCAATTGCAAATAAGAGAGGAAGATATCCCTAAGACTGCTTTCCGAACTAGATATGGACACTATGAATTCCTAGTAATGCCTTTTGGATTAACAAATGCCCCTGTAGCTTTCATGGACCTCATGAATAGAATTTGTAGACCTTATCTAGATAAGTGTGTAATTGTGTTTCTAGATAACATTTTAATCTATTCAAAATCAGAAGAAGAACGGGAACGAAATTTAAGAGAAATTCTAGAAACCCTAAGAAAAGAAAAGTTGTATGCTAAGTTTTCCAAAAGTGAATTCTGGGTAGAGGAAATCCAACTTCTAGGGCATATGATTAATGGTGAAGGAATCCAAGTAGATCCTGTTAAGGTAGAAGCCATTAAAAAATGGGAGACTCCTAAAAACCCTACAGAAATCAGACAGTTTTTAGGGTTAGCAGGATATTACAAGAGATTCATTAGGAATTTTTCCAGATTAGCGTTGCCACTCACAACCCTAACCAAGAAAACCGTTAAGTTTGAATGGAAAGAAAAACAAGAACAAGCCTTTCAGAGCTTGAAAGAAAAATTATGTAAAGCTCTAGTTTTGACCTTACCCAAAGAAGGAAAAGCATTCACGGTGTATTGTGATGCTTCCCAACAAGGGTTAGGTTGTGTGTTAATGCAAGAAAACCATGTCATAGCATATGCTTCTAGGCAGTTAAGAAGCATGAACAAAATTATGTTACGCATGATTTAGAACTAGGAGCTATTTTATTTGCATTGAAAATATGGAGACACTATTTGTATGGAACTAAGTGTACCGTTTATACTGATCATAAGGGTCTCCAACACATTTTGGATCAAAAGCTTCTAAATATGCGTCAAAGAAGATGGATAGAAATTCTAAGTGATTATGAGTATGATATAAAATATCATCCAGGAAAAGCAAACATTGTAGCAGACGCGTTAAGCAGAAAAGACAAACCTTTAGAAGCCAAAGCTTTCAAAATCACCATAATTAATGAATTCCTAAACCATCTCCGTGATTATCAAAGAAGAGCCTTAGAACCCACCTCTATAGAAGCCGAACTGTTGAATAACGAAGAAGAAAGATTGATAGAAGGAACGGATGGAATACTCAGGTATAACCAGAAGATGTGGATACCACAATACGGGAATCAAAGAGAAATTGTCCTAAAAGAAATTCATAATTCAAACTACTCCATCCACCCGGGAAATCATAAAATGTACAAAGACTTAAGAAAGAATTTTTGGTGGCCCGACATGAAAAGAAGTGTTGGAGAATTTATAGCTCGATGTGTAACTTGTTCGAAAGTGAAAGCGGAACATCAGAAACCCAGTGGGTTGTTGATCCAACCAGAAATACCAGTCTGGAAATGGGATCAAATTACCATGGACTTTGTAACTAAGTTACCAAGGACACAAAAAGGTAATGATACCATCTGGGTTATTGTGAATAGACTGACCAAATCCGCTCATTTTCTGCCAATCCAAGAAAGCTTCAAAATAGAAAAATTAGCAAGAATCTATGTACAGGAAATCGTATCAAGGCATGGAATACCTCTTTCTATAATCTCATATCGTGATAGTCATTTCACCTCTAGATTTTGGGAGGGGTTCCAAAATGCCTTAGGATCTCAAATTAAACTTAGTACCGCATACCACCCGCAGACAGACGGACAAAGTGAAAGAACCATACATACGCTAAAGGACATGCTAAGGGCTTGTGTCCCGGAGTCCAGTGGAAGTTGGGACACTCATCTACCATTAATAGAATTTTCTTCTAACAATAGTTACTATGCTTCCAACCAAGCTACGCCATTCGAAGCATTGTATGGTAGAAAGTGTAGATCTCAGATATGTTGGAACGAAATCGGAGAAAACCAACTAACGAGCCCAGAAATCATTCAAGAAACCACCGATAAAATCGTTCAAATCAAGAAAAAGCTAGAAGAAGTCAGAAGCGGACAAAAGAGTTATGCGGATAATCGAAGAAGACCGTTGGAATTTCAAGTAGGAGACTATGTCCTACTAAAGGTATCACCCTGGAAAGGGGTAATAAGGTTCCAAAAATGAGGCAAACTAAATCCACGTTTCATAGGACCTTATCGAATCAAAGATAAAGTGGGACCAGTAGCTTATCGCTTAGAGTTACCTCCAGAATTAAGCGAAATTCATGATGTCTTTCACATCTCAAATTTAAGAAAATGTATAATAGACACTCAGGCTATCATTCCATTAGACAATGTCAAAGTAAATCCTCAACTTCGTTTTACTGAGGAACCAATAGAAATTATGGCTCAACAAGAGAGAAAGTTCAGAAGAGGAAAGATTCCTATAGTGCAAGTCAAATGGAATGCTAGGAGAGGACCAGAAATTACGTTTGAAATAGAGGATGTGATGAGAGCTAACTACCCCCATTTATTCGCAAACCAGGTATAATAGATTAAAATTTTCGGGGACAAAATTTCCGGGGGGGGGGGGAGTGTAACAACCTCGAAAATATAACCGTCATTATAAATGATGATTAGAATAATAAAATGTTTAATAAAAGTTTAATATAATAATATTGGGCCACCCAAGGGTGAAGCCCAATAATCTTACCCGGATAAATAGACCAGGGCCCGATAATGATTTATGACTCAGCCCAATGAACTAGTCCGATAATAACAATGGGGTCTATTAATTCGAGCCCAAACACCCGAATAGAATTTTGGGCTCATTACCAAAACCCGATAATAACCAAGAGCCCAAAATGATTAGAGCCCAACTCTTTAGAATATTATCTTAGGCGAAACCATTAAACCAAAACCCCATACCTTGGAACCTAATACCCAAAACTAATAAGCCCAATATCCTCTCGTATTGTTTGGGACTATATTTATCTAATATTATAAAAGCCATTGGTTAAACCCCAAATAACCTTTAATGTTGATCGGCCCAATTCCCTTGACAATATTATGCCGCCAAAATGGAGAGAATCTCCACCTATATCTTAAATATTACCACTTTAGCACTCAAATGCTTGAATACCTTCCACCTCATGTTACCTATAACCTAGAACAATCATATTATGCATGCACTATCCTTCCTACTTTGTTTATAAGAAAACCATCGGCCACCTTCTTTTCCTCCTAAAAACACTCCCAAACCACTAACACCTATCTTTCTAACATGCAAAGAACTATCACCAACCCCTTAAACCAATCAGCCCATTAGAAAAACTCACCATAAACCCACTCTTTTCCACTAAAAACTCATAATAATAATAGCAAGATCACAAAAACCATCAGCTTAAGTGTTAGCCGATTAATATTCACACCAAGTTCAAACATCCGGGTAAGTGTTTTTATCTAAATCTTTAGGAAACGAGTGCCTAAGCTGTAATGGCCAGCTATATATATATATATATACGTATATAATGATTATCATGGTTAAACAGGTACTCGGAGCACCTAGAAATCCCACGGCATGTGAACCAACTCAATCCGAACTAGCCAAAGTGAGTGCATGTACCCCATATTGTTTATAAAAGTTTTCGGGGTGAATGCATGTTATTTCATTGTGTCTAAAAGTTTGCATCGGATCATGATCATGTTTTATAATAGAATCGGTCGAATAGAAATCACGTAGAATGGATCCATTCGGTATCAAAAGAATGTATTTTCCAAACCAAGAAGAGGTTTGGAACCATTATTAAGCATTAGTAAGGTGCTACCATCGATAATACATTCTACCTTAGAATTGACCGAACCACGTTGTTGAGTTGCATGTTTGATAAACTTGAGTTATAGTCGGTTTTGGCATCACTCACTAGCTTTGTGGCTAACGTATTTTTAACATGCATTTCAGAAAAGATAAGGAATCATGGAACCCGAGCTTTGTGAATGGTTTTAAGTGAAGTCATAATATGTATAAATAATCGGCTAATGTTTTCAAATGTGTTACAAGAAGGCTACGGCCAAGTTGTTGTTGTTGTGGTGAACTTTAGAAAGTGTTTTGTTGTTTTGACAATGGATCACGTAACCGGTTTGTATAATATGGTAATATGAATGTTTATTAAAAAGTTGTGTTCTCACCTCCACACCCTGGCCTCTTCTCCCTGCCACGTTTCCCACATCTCTCCTTCTCCTTATCCCTTGTCTAAATACTCTTCCCTGCAAAAATCAGTCGTCCCTTCCTTACTCTGCGAATCTCTCACAGGTTTCCCATCATCCTCTTCTTCTTCTCCCTTTTGTTGCCAGTCCTTGTTTCTCGTATTTATGTTCATATGTGTCGTTTCTTTGCAGCCGGAAAACAAGCCCGTTTTTTTTTTTTTTGTTATGCCAGCTTTACCTCTCTTCCTTCACTCTATTTCTTGCTGGTAACCAATTAGTCTCTATGGTTCGGTCTTGCGCAGAAAACAAAACCCCTAGGTCGTAATTAATTTGACCTAACTACATGATATAACTAAACTTTAAATCACAGAGGAACTCGCCCCACGGGATTCTCATGTTATTGTTGTGTTTGGTCAATTTGAGGTATGCACGACTAAATGTTGTTTATTTTCTTTATTTCTATGTTATCTTCCTGTTTCCTCCTGATGTTGTCATTTGTTGTTCTGGACATCTGTACCTCCTGCTCACCTTTGCTTTCAAGGTTGTGTATTCTAACTTATTTTACGTCTACGCCTAAATGTATTATATTTTTTTTGCTACGCTATACCCAGAAATATTTTTCGTCGCTTATAGGCAAAGTTCACACCTTCGCCTATTAGATAAGGGACCGTCACCTTTGCTTTCAAGGTTGTGTACTCTAACTTATTTTACGTCTACGCCTAAATGTATTTTTTTTCTACGCTATACCCAGAAATAGTTTTCGTCGCTTATAGGCAAAGTTCACGCCTTCGTCTCTATAGCGAGCCAACATGTCTCAAACATACAATGGTATCAAAACATTCCTTTTTTTATGTTTTATTTCTGTGAGCATATTATTACAATGAGAAGAGCTCAATATAAATAGAAAAGCTAAACAACCAAATCTGGGAAGTGCAAAACATACGGAAGCAAGAAAAAGGAATGGAGCTGTGATGGTGGAAATAATAATGGAGAGAATAATATTAATTATGGATGAAATTGACCATCATTATTATCCTTTACTCCCCCTCAAGATGGAGCATGTAGATTTCGAATGCCCATCTTGTCAAGAAGTGTTCGAAGTTGTTGTGCTCCTAATCCTTTAGTGAACAAGTCCGCAATCTGCATCTTGGTGTCAACGTGCATGGGTATGATTTCTTGAGACTCGACCCTCTCGCGAACAGAATAACAATCCATTTCGACATGCTTGGTGCGTTCATGAAAGACAGGGTTGTTGGCAATGTGTCGTGCCGCTTGATTATCACAAAATAATGGTGTAGGTCCCGTATGATCTATCTCCAACTCCTTGAGTAACCATCGCATCCATAATACTTCACTTACAGTCGTGGCCATTGCTCTATATTCCGCTTCTGCTGAAGAACGAGATACCACTGATTGTTTTTTGGTTTTCCAAGATACCGGGGCACCCCCAAAGAGAAGGAGGTATCCTGTTCTAGACCGTCTGGTGTAGGGACACCCGAGCCAGTCTGAATCACAATAAGCGATCAGCTTCGTTCCTCCATGTCGTGGGAGAAGGATACCTTGGCCTGGGGTAGCCTTAAGGTACCGCAAAACCCGTATAGCGGCTTCCATGTGACCTTGACGAGGGTTGGCTACGAATTGACTTAAAACATTTACCGAATATGCAATGTCCGGTCGAGTGGCTTGCAAGTATAAAAGCCGACCAACTAAGCGTCGATACTGGTTGGCATCAACCGGTGAATCTTCTTCCCTTTTGTCTAACTTCAAGTTTTGTTCTATAGGAAAGCTACTTGGTCGACATCCTTGCATTCCACTATCTTCTAAGATGTCCATAGTGTAATTTCTTTGGCTAAGGACCAGCCCTTCAGATGTCCTGGCTACTTCTATCCCGAGGAAATACTTCAATTTACCAAGATCCTTTATGCTAAATTTTGTGTCAAGGTATATTTTGGTTTGTTGTATTTTTGTTGAGTCATTTCCCACCACTATTACATCATCGACATAGATAAGGGCCGCAACAAACGAGCCTCCGGTCTTATATGTGAATAACGAGTGGTCCGCCTTGGATTGCTGGTAGCCAAGGGTAAGAAGAGTAGATGTGAATTTATGAAACCAGTTTCGTGAGGCTTGCTTCAAACCATAAAGAGATTTCCGTAGTCGACAGACCCTTGTTTCATTTTCTTTTGAGAAACCTTGAGGAATTTTCATGTACACCTCCTCATCTAAGTCTCCATGTAGAAATGCATTATTCACATCGAGTTGGTGAATAATCCAATCCCTTTTTACTGCAACAACGAGAAGCGTTTTGACCGTGACTAGTTTGGCGACCGGCGCAAACGTGTCATGGTAGTCAACTCCTTCTGTTTGTGTGAATCCTTTTGCAACGAGTCGCGCCTTGTACCTCTCAATTTCTCCGTTGGGCTTGTATTTTATTTTGTAAACCCATTTGGAATCGATAGCCTGTTTTCCTTTTGGTAAGGATTCAAGAGTCCACGTTCCATTCTCTTCAAGAGCTCGTATCTCTTTCTTCATGGCTTCTGCATAGCTTGTTGAAAATGTTTCAGCTCATTTTTTGAGCTAATGGCCGTTAGAATTGCCTTGTGAGTATTAGAGAATTTATCATAAGAAATAAAGTTAGCAATAGGGTGTACCGTTGAGGTTCCTTGATTGGATGCGGGTTGAGTGTGGTCGACTGATGGGGGAAGGCTAACGACGAAGTCGTCAAAATGTTTTGGTTGAATTTTGTTTCTTTTGCTTCTAGTCTCAATTGTGTTGGTGTTATTTTCTTGGTGGCTTATCTCATTTTCTCCATTACTAACTTCTTGGGCCGGTAATACAGTTTCTTCAACTAGGCTTACATCCTCTTGGTCAACAATGACATCTTCATTTGGGAGTTGGGCTTGAACATCAGCTTGATTATTGTGATTGTCAGTCACTTCCTTAAAGATTTTGGGGTGGCCCAACTCTTCCTCTCCTTGGGCTAGCCCACCGGTTGGCTCAAAAAAAACTTCATCGGTAATTGTATTGTTCGAGACTAAAGGAGCAAAAGGGAATTTTTCTTCACAAAATTTTACGTCTCGACTTACAATTATTTTTCTATTTTTCATGTCGTAAATTTTGTACCCTTTGATTCCTGGAGGGTATCCTAAGAAAACCCCCAGACTCCCCCTTTCTTCAAATTTGTCGCCTTTTGTATCATTATTTCTAAAATAAGTAAGACACCTAAAGACTCTCATGTGATCATAGTCTGGCTGTTTGCTAAAAATTATTTCATATGGCGTCTTATTTTCTATAATTGTGGATGGTAGACGGTTAATGATGTATGCAGCGGTTAACACACATTCCCCCCAAAAATTTTTAGGTAGGCTTGCTTCAAATCTTAGTGCTCGTGCCACCTCAAGCAAGTACCTATGTTTTCTTTCCACCACTCCATTTTGTTGGTGTGTGTGTGGGCAAGATGTTTCATTTAAAATTCCATGTTTATTGTAAAATTCTTTCATAAAATTAGATGTGAATTCACCACCGTTATCACTTCTAATTCTTTTAATGGATTTTCCAAATTGTACTTCTACCATCTTATGAAAATTAATCAAGCATATGCTAGCCTAATTTTTATGCTTGATGAGAAAAATCCACACGGCTCTACTATAATCGTCGACTATGGTGGGGAAATAGTTTGCCCGGGAGTACGAAGGGGTACGATACCGGCCCCAAATGTCGCAATGGATTAATTCAAAACATTCATTAGTCTTGGAGGTACTAGTAGGAAATGGTGACCGTGTGTGTTTGGCCTTTGAACAAGAATCACAATTTTTATTCCAAGACTTGAAAGAAACATTACTAAGGAAATTGACCTTATTAAGTTTGTCTTCCGAAGCATGACCCAACCTCTTGTGCCATATGTCAACGGTTACCTTCATTGCTTTTCTTTCACTTCCAACCATTCCCATTCGGTACAGACCACCTTTGCATCTACCCGCACCAATCAAGTTCCTCGTACGTAGCCCCTGCATAACACAAAAATCAGGAAAAAAAAGTCACTGTGCATTGGAGATCTTTTGTTAATCGGCTAACCGATAACAAATTGCAATTAAATAAAGGTACATGAAGAACATCTTTCACTTTTATTCCTCCTGGTAAGTTATATTCTCCTCTTCCCTCAACAGGAATAGCCTCACCGTTTGGTATAATAACAGGGGCCTCATATGTGGTTTTCCTTTTATTTATGAGAAAATCGGTTCTGCAGGTCATGTGTTCGGTAGCCCCCGAATCCACGACCCAATCCCCATCCTCATGAAACTTTCCTGCCATGTTGGCAGTAGGCTCCGTTTTCTGTTCAGCATAAATAGTTTGCTGCATCTTGTCTTCAGTCAACATATGATAAGCTTCTTAGAAAATAGGAGTTGGTTTTGAAACTGCTCTGATACCATCAAAAATACAATGGTATCAAAACATTCCTTTTTTTATGTTTTATTTCTGTGAGCATATTATTACAATGAGAAGAGCTCAATATAAATAGAAAAGCTAAACAACCAAATCTGGGAAGTGCAAAACATACGGAAGCAAGAAAAAGGAATGGAGCTGTGATGGTGGAAATAATAATGGAGAGAATAATATTAATTATGGATGAAATTGACCATCATTATTATCCTTTACTCCCCCTCAAGATGGAGCATGTAGATTTCGAATGCCCATCTTGTCAAGAAGTGTTCGAAGTTGTTGTGCTCCTAATCCTTTAGTGAACAAGTCCGCAATCTGCATCTTGGTGTCAACGTGCATGGGTATGATTTCTTGAGACTCGACCCTCTCGCGAACAGAATAACAATCCATTTCGACATGCTTGGTGCGTTCATGAAAGACAGGGTTGTTGGCAATGTGTCGTGCCGCTTGATTATCACAAAATAAAGGTGTAGGTCCCGTATGATCTATCTCCAACTCCTTGAGTAACCATCGCATCCATAATACTTCACTTACAGTCGTGGCCATTGCTCTATATTCCGCTTCTGCTGAAGAACGAGATACCACTGATTGTTTTTTGGTTTTCCAAGATACCGGGGCACCCCCAAAGAGAAGGAGGTATCCTGTTCTAGACCGTCTGGTGTAGGGACACCCGAGCCAGTCTGAATCACAATAAGCGATCAGCTTCGTTCCTCCATGTCGTGGGAGAAGGATACCTTGGCCTGGGGTAGCCTTAAGGTACCGCAAAACCCGTATAGCGGCTTCCATGTGACCTTGACGAGGGTTGGCTACGAATTGACTTAAAACATTTACCGAATATGCAATGTCCGGTCGAGTGGCTTGCAAGTATAAAAGCCGACCAACTAAGCGTCGATACTGGTTGGCATCAACCGGTGAATCTTCTTCCCTTTTGTCTAACTTCAAGTTTTGTTCTATAGGAAAGCTACTTGGTCGACATCCTTGCATTCCACTATCTTCTAAGATGTCCATAGTGTAATTTCTTTGGCTAAGGACCAGCCCTTCAGATGTCCTGGCTACTTCTATCCCGAGGAAATACTTCAATTTACCAAGATCCTTTATGCTAAATTTTGTGTCAAGGTATATTTTGGTTTGTTGTATTTTTGTTGAGTCATTTCCCACCACTATTACATCATCGACATAGATAAGGGCCGCAACAAACGAGCCTCCGGTCTTATATGTGAATAACGAGTGGTCCGCCTTGGATTGCTGGTAGCCAAGGGTAAGAAGAGTAGATGTGAATTTATGAAACCAGTTTCGTGAGGCTTGCTTCAAACCATAAAGAGATTTCCGTAGTCGACAGACCCTTGTTTCATTTTCTTTTGAGAAACCTTGAGGAATTTTCATGTACACCTCCTCATCTAAGTCTCCATGTAGAAATGCATTATTCACATCGAGTTGGTGAATAATCCAATCCCTTTTTACTGCAACAACGAGAAGCGTTTTGACCGTGACTAGTTTGGCGACCGGCGCAAACGTGTCATGGTAGTCAACTCCTTCTGTTTGTGTGAATCCTTTTGCAACGAGTCGCGCCTTGTACCTCTCAATTTCTCCGTTGGGCTTGTATTTTATTTTGTAAACCCATTTGGAATCGATAGCCTGTTTTCCTTTTGGTAAGGATTCAAGAGTCCACGTTCCATTCTCTTCAAGAGCTCGTATCTCTTTCTTCATGGCTTCTGCATAGCTTGTTGAAAATGTTTCAGCTCATTTTTTGAGCTAATGGCCGTTAGAATTGCCTTGTGAGTATTAGAGAATTTATCATAAGAAATAAAGTTAGCAATAGGGTGTACCGTTGAGGTTCCTTGATTGGATGCGGGTTGAGTGTGGTCGACTGATGGGGGAAGGCTAACGACGAAGTCGTCAAAATGTTTTGGTTGAATTTTGTTTCTTTTGCTTCTAGTCTCAATTGTGTTGGTGTTATTTTCTTGGTGGCTTATCTCATTTTCTCCATTACTAACTTCTTGGGCCGGTAATACAGTTTCTTCAACTAGGCTTACATCCTCTTGGTCAACAATGACATCTTCATTTGGGAGTTGGGCTTGAACATCAGCTTGATTATTGTGATTGTCAGTCACTTCCTTAAAGATTTTGGGGTGGCCCAACTCTTCCTCTCCTTGGGCTAGCCCACCGGTTGGCTCAAAAAAAACTTCATCGGTAATTGTATTGTTCGAGACTAAAGGAGCAAAAGGGAATTTTTCTTCACAAAATTTTACGTCTCGACTTACAATTATTTTTCTATTTTTCATGTCGTAAATTTTGTACCCTTTGATTCCTGGAGGGTATCCTAAGAAAACCCCCAGACTCCCCCTTTCTTCAAATTTGTCGCCTTTTGTATCATTATTTCTAAAATAAGTAAGACACCTAAAGACTCTCATGTGATCATAGTCTGGCTGTTTGCTAAAAATTATTTCATATGGCGTCTTATTTTCTATAATTGTGGATGGTAGACGGTTAATGATGTATGCAGCGGTTAACACACATTCCCCCCAAAAATTTTTAGGTAGGCTTGCTTCAAATCTTAGTGCTCGTGCCACCTCAAGCAAGTACCTATGTTTTCTTTCCACCACTCCATTTTGTTGGTGTGTGTGTGGGCAAGATGTTTCATTTAAAATTCCATGTTTATTGTAAAATTCTTTCATAAAATTAGATGTGAATTCACCACCGTTATCACTTCTAATTCTTTTAATGGATTTTCCAAATTGTACTTCTACCATCTTATGAAAATTAATCAAGCATATGCTAGCCTAATTTTTATGCTTGATGAGAAAAATCCACACGGCTCTACTATAATCGTCGACTATGGTGGGGAAATAGTTTGCCCGGGAGTACGAAGGGGTACGATACCGGCCCCAAATGTCGCAATGGATTAATTCAAAACATTCATTAGTCTTGGAGGTACTAGTAGGAAATGGTGACCGTGTGTGTTTGGCCTTTGAACAAGAATCACAATTTTTATTCCAAGACTTGAAAGAAACATTACTAAGGAAATTGACCTTATTAAGTTTGTCTTCCGAAGCATGACCCAACCTCTTGTGCCATATGTCAACGGTTACCTTCATTGCTTTTCTTTCACTTCCAACCATTCCCATTCGGTACAGACCACCTTTGCATCTACCCGCACCAATCAAGTTCCTCGTACGTAGCCCCTGCATAACACAAAAATCAGGAAAAAAAAGTCACTGTGCATTGGAGATCTTTTGTTAATCGGCTAACCGATAACAAATTGCAATTAAATAAAGGTACATGAAGAACATCTTTCACTTTTATTCCTCCTGGTAAGTTATATTCTCCTCTTCCCTCAACAGGAATAGCCTCACCGTTTGGTATAATAACAGGGGCCTCATATGTGGTTTTCCTTTTATTTATGAGAAAATCGGTTCTGCAGGTCATGTGTTCGGTAGCCCCCGAATCCACGACCCAATCCCCATCCTCATGAAACTTTCCTGCCATGTTGGCAGTAGGCTCCGTTTTCTGTTCAGCATAAATAGTTTGCTGCATCTTGTCTTCAGTCAACATATGATAAGCTTCTTAGAAAATAGGAGTTGGTTTTGAAACTGCTCTGATACCATCAAAAATACAATGGTATCAAAACATTCCTTTTTTTATGTTTTATTTCTGTGAGCATATTATTACAATGAGAAGAGCTCAATATAAATAGAAAAGCTAAACAACCAAATCTGGGAAGTGCAAAACATACGGAAGCAAGAAAAAGGAATGGAGCTGTGATGGTGGAAATAATAATGGAGAGAATAATATTAATTATGGATGAAATTGACCATCATTATTATCCTTTAATGTCTTCTTTAGAGCTATTGGTTTACTTGAAGAACAACCGCCTCATTTCTTGGAATATATTTTCCCCCGAAAGAAACGACTTTGTCGTAACAGAGGCATCTTTCTTGTTTCTCCACCTTTTTATTTGAATTGGATGACTTTCGTGAAGAAATAAACAAACTTTAAACCTTTCCTCCTCTGGCTAGATGATAAGTCAAAATCTGGTTATATGGACTACATTTTTTACAGGCCAAACTAGAAGCTATATTTTTGTTATTAAATAATCATATTTAGGTTACTTATCTTTAACATTAGAGAGTATGTAATAATTACATGATTACTTATGTTCTGTTCTGTTCTGTTCAACCATTCCTTCAAATCAAAATGGCAGAGAAGGAGAATGCATGCTTTGAATTTATTATTCAACTAAATTTGTTGCATTATTCGTTTCTTTCAACTTTTAAAACAAGAAAAGAAGATTCAATTTAGAATGGGAGGCTCCATTCATATTTTTTGTTTTGTTTTGTTTTGTGGGGTTTTGATTGATGTATGCATACATGAAGATTTAAGTTCACCTTTGTTTCGGACGGTCTAACGAGAGGAATGGAGGTATTTGACTTTCCATGTTTTTAGTCAAATGCGCGCTAGCGCTCCCTTCCATGGAGGTAATTGACTTTCCATGTCTTTAGAGCATGTCAATTGGCAGCCGCTCCCTTCAACACTCCTCATCATCTTCAAGCATTTTGTTAAGTGATCCATAATACTCCTATTTCTATAGTGCACCTTGGTATTCATCACTATATATTGGTCACATTATTTTTTGTCTAGATTTTGCTCAGAAAAAAAAGGAAAGGAAAAATATTTATCAGTGAAAAATAACAAACATAATCAATAATGTGATATATAGACATTAAGGGACTTAAAAACTTTTACTTCACTTTTGTAGAATTTTAGGGTTTCAACTCACAAACAACAGAATACAGAGCCAACACAAACTTTAAACAAGAACAACGAAAGTAGGCGACAAAACGGTGACAAAATCTTATTAACCCAACCCAAAGTTTACCCAACCAAATACCCAAAGATCTCAGCAAATACTGAGACCATAATAATGGTGTTCAACCAACAATAAGGATCTGCTGGTTATTTAGACCAGCAGATCAGAACAATACAAATGAAAAGAATGAAATACAGACTTACAACTAAACAAGAAGACGTAAACCCTAGAAGACGATACACAAGACTCAGAGAGAAAACAGAAATATAAAATGAGAGTTATATCCCAACGAAAGCAGCTGATGCCTTATATATGTAGCTCTGGAACGTTCATCGAAGATGCCATTTCAACGATCAGGATTAAACTAAACGAACGATCAGATCAACATCTCGGATCCTGCATAAAATAAATAAAACAATCCAGGCCGGGCCAAAGGCCAAAGGCCTTTCTATATTCGTAGACAACTGAGCCCAACAACCAGTCTTAATCATTTGTAGATTTAGCCCAAAGCCACAGATTTAGCCCAAAGACCATATGTAACATATGTAACGTGTTAGTGTATGAATTAGAAGATGTATAATGTCATTTTAACATCCCCCCTTAATTCAAACACTAAACATGTTACTTAAACCAAGTTTATCACAAAAATATTCATGTTGAGACCCATAGAGTCCCTTAGTGAATATATCAGCGATTTGCTGATCTGAAGCTACTTTAATAAGTTTAATAAAACCTGCACTAACTCTTTCTCTCAAAAAATGCCAATCAAGATCAAAATGCTTGGTTTTGTCGTGGAAAACGGGATTTTCAGCTATAGAGATAGCAGACTTGCTATCACAATACATATTCATCGGCAACGTATTTTGTATTCCTAATTCCTTCATTAGATTAGAAATCCAAATGAGTTCACAAGCAGTAGAACACATGGCTCTATATTCAGCTTCTGCTGAAGATCGAGCCACAGTGCTTTGCTTTTTACTCTTCCAAGATACAAGACACTTACCTATGAACACACAATACCCGGTAACTGATTTACGAGTGACTAAACACTTAGCCCAGTCAGCATCCGAATATGCTGAAAGGGTCAGATCATCTTTTTGAAACATAATGCCTTTGCCAGGAGATTGCTTAAGATACCTAAGCAATCTTAATGCAATTTTTAACACACTTTGAGTCGGTTTATGCATAAACTGACTCAAAAATTGCACTGCATAGCTAATATCAGGACGGGTCAAAGATAGATAAATCAACTTCCCCATGAGTTTCTGAAAACCAGTTATATCATCTAACAACTGATTATCCTTGTGACTCTGAACTATTAAAGCATAATTCTGTTCAATGGGAACAGAAACAGGCTTACAGCCGAGATAACCAAACTCAGTGAGAAGATCAAGACAATACTTCCTCTGATTCAGACATATACTTGAATCAGAGTATAAAACTTCAATTCCAAGGAAATATTTTAATTTTCCTAAGTCTTTAATTTGGAAACTTTTCTTTAACAAGTTTTTAACACTACAAATTTCATCTTCATTATTACCGGTTAACACAATATCATCAACGTATACAAGTAATACAACAAACACATTATTATGAGACTTAATGAACATAGAGTAATCACATACACTCTGGACAAAACCAATGTTTTTCAATACATCTACTAACTTCTCATTCCATTTTCGTGGTGCTTGTTTCAACCCGTACAATGATTTCACGAGTTTACACACCTTAGACTCATTGCCAGAAGAATATCCTTCTGGTAACTGCATATAAACATCCTCAGTAATAGCCCCATACAAAAAGGCATTGTTTATGTCAAGCTGGAACAAAGTCCAGCCATTATAAACAACTAAACTTAGGACACACCTGATGATAACCATCTTGACTACTGGAGAAAATGTTTCTCCAAAGTCAAGTCCCTCTCTTTGGTTGTACCCTTTGGCAACCAATCTAGCTTTATACCTATCTACCTCACCATCAGACCTATACTTAATCTTGTAAACCCATTTGCACCCTATAGCCTTTCTGCCAGGTGGCAGATCAGTAACAACCCAGGTGTTGTTTCTGTAAAGGGCTTCCATCTCACTATTCATAACCTCAACCCAGTTTGGGTCTTTTGAGGCTTGTAAATAAGATGTGGGTTCTAAAGATTTATCAATACTAGAAACAAAACACAAATTCTCATAAGACAAGTTAGAATAATTAACTGTTTTTTCAACACCATACTTCACCTTACCCTCTATCACATAGTCACTAAATTTCTTAGGTAATACTGACTCCCTACTGGACTGCCTAATAGTATTAGGTCTACTTCCCTCAGGAGTCCTTGTGACATCACCTGATCCCTCTAACCCATAATTGTCAAGGTCTCTACCTACAGACCTTCCAGGTTGATGATCAGTACTAACTTGATCTACATCTCTAGAATTTCTGTGGGAAACACTCGACTCATTCATAGGTGAGTGATCATAAGCACTAAAGTGTTCCCCTTCATCATCGGGAAGGTTTGAAAAGGTTGTTTTTTGCTTGTCACTTAACGAATCTTCATTTTCAAAATGAAAAAAGTTTACATGATTCAGATTTTCATAAACAATATCTTTGAACTCAGTTTTAAAAGAAAAACTGTTTTCATAAAATCTAACATCTCTAGAAAACTCAATTTTCTTTGTATCTAAACAAAACAGTTTATAACCCTTTTTTACAAAAGAATATCCAATTAAAACACTTTTACTAGCCCTGCTACAAAGCTTATCAGGGTCATCAAGAACAGTTTTAAAACATAAACACCCAAAATTCCTTAAGTGACTAAGTTTAGGGGGGAACCCATACATATACTCATAGGGACTCTTACCATTCAATACAGACGAAGGGATCCTGTTAATAAGATAAGCAGTTGTAAGAATACACTCAGACCAATACCTAAGGGGAACACTGCTTTGAAACAGCAATGCTCTAGCTATGTTTAAAAGATGTCTATGCTTCCTCTCCACAACACCATTTTGTTGTGGAGTGTAAGCACAAGATGTTTGATGTAATATACCATTTTTGTTACAAAAATCACTCATTTGTTTGTTAACAAATTCAGTACCATTGTCACTTCTAAATACTTTTACTTTTTTAGAAAAATGAGTGACAATTAACTCATAAAAGTCTTTTAGATTTTCAAAAACTTCACTTTTGGTTTTTAGTAAGTAAACCCATACAGCTCTAGAGTAATCATCCACAATAGTAAGAAAGAACCTATATCCTTCCCAGCTAGTGACCTTGTAAGGACCCCATACATCCAGATGTATAAGATCTCCCACATTCTTAGATTTATGATCACTAAGTGGAAAAGGAACCCTAACCTACTTAGCCTTGTGACATATCTCACAAGGCTCAGACCCAGACTCAGAAATGTTCAAAGAATCCTTTAACACAGCTAGAACTTGGCTAGAAGGATGTCCTAGCCTACTGTGCCAAAGACTGTGTTCAGTAGTACTATTAAAACACAGGTTATTAAAACTAACATTCTTTCCAACAAAGTACAGCCCATCTTGCTGCCTACCAGTCACCAGGATTCTCTTTGACTTGGAATCCTAGACATAACATTGGTGTTAATTAAACAACACATCTAACTTAATATCTTTAGCTAGTTTATGTATAGACACCAAGTTAACACAATAATCAGGTATGTAAAACACATCATGTAACACCACCCCATCAGCTAATACAATATCACCTATCTTAGTGACCTTAGCATTTGTACCATTAGGGTGTTTTACTTCCATGTTCTACATAGACACATCAATAGAATTAACTAAATGTTCATCATTTCCAACCATATGTTGATTAGCCCCTGAATCCATTATCCAACCAATTAACAGGGCATACTTAACTAGACTAGAACAGTTAGAATAATTTTTAAACAGTTTAGCAAGTTTGGAATAACACAGACATACTAGAAAAACCATTAACTGTAACAGTCTCACCTCCCACATTTGAACTTTGAGGATCTCCACTAGACTTTTCACTGATCAAGTTCATCAGCTTGGAAATCTGTTCAACTGTAAAAGGTGAAACAGTACTAGAAGATGTATTTGCACACACATTGTTACTGTTATTAGACACACTGGTTCTCCAATTATTTTGAGTTCTATTAGGATTGGTTCTACTATTGTTAAACTGATTAGACTGACTGTTATTATTAGACTGATTACCAAACCTTTTTTGAACTCCAGTAGGATATCCAATAAGTTCAAAACATCTATCAACAGTGTGCCCTATCATGTTACAATGTGTGCACTTAAGATTAGGATTTGGTCCTCTAGTGGACCTTTTCCTATTGTCAACAACTTGATTTGACTTAGCAATAAAGGCAACATTATTACCCTTTGATCCACTACTTGTGCCCCTATGGGATTCCTCCCTAGAAACAACAGCAAAGGCTGTCTTCACTGAAGGCAATGGATCACTGGTTAACAATGTTGTCCTAACAGGTTGGTATACATCATCAAGCCCCATAAGAAATTGCATGAGTTTAATCAGACAACTAAACTCATTAAAATCCTTGGCAGCTTGACATGTACAAGAAGGAAGTTGAACAATGGAATCAAAATGTTTCCATATAGTGTTCAACTTGTTGTAATACTCAGCAACAGAACTACCACTTTGTGTTAAACTATTTATTTTTTGATGTAGATTAAACATAACACATCCATCAATTCTATCATATGTATCCCTAAGATCTAACCAGACATCTCTAGCATAAGTAGAGAACACTTGCCCAACATATAATTCTTCACACACAGAATTAATCAACCAAGACAGAACAACAGAGTTACACCTATCCCACTGATTTGCAAGAACATCATTATCAACAGGCTTAACACAAGTACCATCTATGAACCCTAATTTATTTTTTGCTTGTAATGCAAGTTTCATAGATTTAGACCACACATTGTAATTCTCTGTTCCTTTTAACTTTATATTAATGATAGACATACTAGATGTATCACTAGGATGGAGGAACAATGGATCACTGATATCAAGTTTACTAACCAGAGTTCCTCCAACATCTCCTCCAGAATTGGAGCCACTACCATTGGGGTTAGTGACTCCTCCTCCAGTAGAAGGAACAACATCATCCATGAATACAAGACAGGTAATACAATCACACAGACAAAAGACAGATTAGCAGAGAGCTAACCAAGGCAAAACAAAACCAAATCAATAATAGACAAAACCTAAGAGATCGAAGTTGTGTCAGGGGTCAGATAGTGGGTTCATCACTCATAGGTGCCCACCCAGATCTTAACACAGGAGATCTTTATTAGCTATATATATATATATGATATACTAAAAAGGAGCAAACAAAAAACACGAACCAAATACAAAACAAACAAGTAAGACCACAAATAATTGGCACAATACCGGTCCACCTAACCCGGTCAGTTGCCCTAGACTCAACAACAATTTAAAGAACTAAGATGAAACGATCTCACAGTGAGGGGGAACCCAAGTTAGGGTTTCACCAAATCCCACAACCAACACCTTCACTTAGGGTGTTGTGTTATGGGTGCAATTGAAGCAATAATTTCCACTTCCAAGCACCAGTACTCCTTAGCCAACAATAGTTGACTCCAGCTCACCCTACAAATCAGAAGACACCAACAACCCACAAGAACGTAATAGACCAGATCTATGGAATCAGATCAGATCTACTATACAACTAACATAGTAAGGTCAAGATCTATAACAAAGATCAAAACCCTAACAGACAAGACAGAATACTCAAACAACAGCGGAAGACAGACACCAAGATCAAGAGCCTGAGGCTCTGATACCATGTAGAATTTTAGGGTTTCAACTCACAAACAACAGAATACAGAGCCAACACAAACTCTAAACAAGAACAACGAAAGTAGGCGACAAAACGGTGACAAAATCTTATTAACCCAACCCAAAGTTTACCCAACCAAATACCCAAAGATCTCAGCAAATACTGAGACCATAATAATGGTGTTCAACCAACAATAAGGATTTGCTGGTTATTTAGACCAGCAGATCAGAACAATACAAATGAAAAGAATGAAATACAGACTTACAACTAAACAAGAAGACGTAAACCCTAGAAGACGATACACAAGACTCAGAGAGAAAACAGAAAAATAAAATGAGAGTTATATCCCAACGAAAGCAGCTGATGCCTTATATATGTAGCTCTGGAACGTTCATCGAAGATGCCATTTCAACGATCAGGATTAAACTAAACGAACGGTCAGATCAACATCTCGGATCCTGCATAAAATAAATAAAACAATCCAGGCCGGGCCAAAGGCCAAAGGCCTCTCTATATCCGTAGACAACGAAGCCCGACAACTGAGCCCAACAACCAGTCTTAATCATTTGTAGATTTAGCCCAAAGCCACAGACTTAGCCCAAAGACCATATGTAACATATGTAACGTGTTAGTGTATGAATTAGAAGATGTATAATGTCATTTTAACAACTTTGCAACCAGAATACACACATAAATTGGTAACAGTACGAACGGGTGCATTGAGTAATATCACGTAAATGTGCGATGTCGGGTGCTTCACGTAGTGTGTCAAAGACCAATTAAATTTTTTTCTACCTCTTTAGAAGAATGTCACCGTTGTATTTACTTTTGTTTACACTAGCTGCTACCTTTGACCCACAAAATATTTTTTTTATTAGGCAGGTATGTTACATCTTCCTTCTAGGCGGCGCTATTTGCCGAATAAAATGGCCTATATGTAACGCATTTTCCAGTATAATGGTCTGCTTCTACCCGCCTTTTGCTTTCGTTTACGTGTTACATTTACATACGCCTTTAACTTTGACATACACTTGCCCTTAATACGCCCTTGTCTTTATGCGCTTTCTCTTCCTTTTTACCAACAACATTCTTTCTTTCAATTAGGATACCTAGCATGGATGAATTTCGCATCACATCAATTGTCCCCGGCAGTGATTCAGCACCAATAGCAGTTCGTTTTATAAGAAAATGGTTGCGAAACAACAATCTCTGCTACTTCATTATAGACAAATATGTACGCATTTTTTTATACATCCATGTATTATCATTTGTTTTCATCATGTTATCACTAATTACTCTGTGTTCATGGGGATGGAATACAGGCAAACGCCCACTATTTGGATAAAAATTTATTTGAAATGAAAGTGACCATGTTCTCATGCTACCTACTTGATAATTACATCTGTATCGAGGCCCCTGCATCTGTACGAGTCAATGAACATCCGACTAACATTCACCTCGGCACAACAACATCAGTGACCCTAATACCTACTCCAGAGACATTCCCTTTGCACTAATTTAACTTCTGTCCATACGCAGACTTACCTCTTAGGATTGAGGAAAATCACCCACCTAATCAGCCATATATTCTGACTGGTACTTCTTCTTACCTATATTTACTTACAACAAGAATACAACATATATCAGGTTGCTCATATTTTTTTACCTGTTCTTTAGCCCATTTGCTATACCTATTTATCTACCTTTATTTAACTTTTTTAGGCATTTTACTTCGCAAACTATATTGGTAGATTGGAAGGCACTACACCAGCCAACACAAGAAAAATGAGATCGTACCTGCGTGTCACATTGACAGACATCAGTTACCTTTGAACACCAACTTCATATTCTACAAAAAAAAATGGTAACTTTCTTGCATACTGCCACTAATGCAGTGGTCCTACTATTGACGTCGCTCTACGGGAGGATGTTCTACCACGATTTGACAGACAAGCCATGTTAGATGCCGAAGAATCAATAATTGTTGCTTTTACATCACTAAAAGTCAGTATATTCAAAGGCAGAGCCGGCCCTGGGGGTGGGCGAGCCGCACCCCGGCCGAGGCGCATTATTTCGAGGGGTCAATTTTTTATATATATTTTGTTGTATATATGTTTAAAATTTAAAAAGAAAATTATCATGCCTAGAACAATCACAGTGAGGAGGCAAGAATGAAAATCACATGACGGAATTTTTTCATGGCAAACTGTGCCGGTGGCGAACAAAGTGAGAAGTGATTTGCAGAGGTACAAATAAAAAAGAGAGAAAGATTAAAAATAATAGCAATCACAATGTAAATTAAGTAAATTGCATAATTATAGGAAAGTCAATTGTATAGATTAATGACTTTCCTCTATTATCGCTAATCAATGTATTATTTATAGACCGCTTGTTAATAAGATTATTCATTCAGCATAATTATAATTCCTATATGGTATCAAGAGAGTACCTTGCTCCTTGACCGCCCCATTCCTCCACAGCCGGCCCTACGCCACCACTCTTCCGCCACCTTTCTTCAACCTCCTCTCCCTTCTTTTCTACCATCCTTCCTTCATGGATATCACCCTTCATCCCGCTATGGCGGTCACCAACATTAAAAACATGATTCCTCTCGTTCTTGAGGATGAATCTTCGCACTACTCTACCTGGACAGCCCTCTTTGAGGTGCACTGTCGTGCCTATCAGGTATACAAGCATCTCCTACTCCGCCCTCCCCCTGCTACTCCCACTGGCACGTCTTCTGATTCTGACGCGGCCAAAACCACTGCTGCCCAGGCGGCAGCCGATGTCCTTTGGGCTCGACTCGACGCCTTGGTATTACAGTGGATCTACGGAACCATCTCCAAGCCTCTTCTTCATATAATCATTGTCCTTTGGGTTCCCTGATGCAAAGCATTCAGCCGTCTGGGTCTCAACAAACCGCTACACCGCCATATCCGTACCCCTCAACTCCGCGGACCAACAATTCTTCAGCGGGTATCCTTGGGGCTGCACCGGATCAAGCTTACACAGCCACTTTATCTCCCACGGACATCCAACAGGCTCTTTATGCCTTGTCCCTCTCCCAACCAGACCCGCAAGGATTCATGGACACCGGGGCTTCTGGCCATATGAAAAATCCCCAAGGTAATAACTTCCCGTCTTCTTTTAATACTTGTACTAACAAATTTATTGTCGTTGGTAATGGTATGACCATCCCCGTGATAGGTCAAGGCAACATAACCCTACCACCACCCTTCCCGCCTTTTAAATTAAACAATGTCCTTTATGCCCCACAACTCGTCAAAAACCTTATCTCAGTCCGAAAAGTTACTACTGATAACTTATTATCCATTGAATTTGACCCTTTCGGTTTTACTGTGAAGGATCTCAAGACCAAGGCGCACCTCCTTCGATGCAATAGCTCGGGAGATCTCTACCCATTGACAGCACCACTTCCCTCCAAACCAACCTCTACTGCTTTTGTGGCCATTACTCAGGACCGTTGGCATCAACGACTTGGGCACCCGAGCTTATCTACATTGCATTCGTTACCTTTATCTATTTCTAGTTCTAATAATAAACATGACAAAACTTTGTGTCAAGCGTGTGTTTTTGGCAAAAGTGTGCGCCTGCCGTTTTTTGATTCTTGTAATCGTACTCAGTTACCTTTTGATATAATTAACAGTGATCTTTGGACATCTCCGGTGCCTAGCACCGGGGGTCATCGTTATTATGTATTGTTTTTGGATGACTTTACAAATTTTCTTTGGACTTTTCCCCTAACAAACAAATCCAGTGTGTTCTCCATTTTTACCATTTTTAATAACTACATCACCACCCAATTTGGCCAAAAAATAAAACAATTTCAATGTGACAATGGTAAGGAATATGACAATAAGTCGTTTCACAACTTTTGTCGCCTTCAGGGAATGCACTTCCGCTTCTCTTGCCCATACACCTCTTCCCAAAATGGCAAAGCGGAGCGTAAAATTAGAACAATAAATAATATGATACGCTCTCTGCTAGCCCAATCCTCCCTGCCCCCATCCTTTTGGCATCACGCCCTTGAAACCGCCACTTACCTCCTCAACATTATTCCAAACAAACACACCCAATTCTTATCTCCCACCTCACGCCTATACAAATGTGATCCCACATATGAGCACCTTCGCGTGTTCGGGTGCCTATGCTACCCCTTACTACCCTCCACCACCATAAACAAATTGGCAAATCGTTCCAAACCATGTGTCTTTCTTGGTTACCCACCCAATCATCGCGGTTACCGATGCCTAGACCTTACCACAAATTCTACCTTTGTCTCTCGACATGTCCAATTCGAAGAGACAATCTTCCCCTTTTCTACCACTCTCTCACCACAACCCACTTCCTACGATTTCCTTGACAGTGGGCTACACCCACTACTTTGGGATCACATTCGGTCCACATCTTCTTCACCACCTACATCCCAGCCCAACAACATAACCCAACCTACCCAACATACTTCCTTACCTCCCTCGGCCCCCTCACAGCCCAACCAACAACTGCCCATCACTTACTCACGTCGCCCCCGTCCCATACCTGGCCCATCTGCCAGCCCACTCCCTACCTTCACTCCTTCGACCCAACCTATCTCTCCCCAACAGCCCAGCCAGCCCACACCTCCGGCCCAGACCACCCAACCCCAACACCCACCTTCACCTTCGAACACCTTTCCCTCTCAACCGCTCAACCCGAGCACTGCTCCGAGCGCTGCCCCTCCCTCTAATCCTCAACCACCGGACCGTACTATGCGCACCCGCGCTATGGACGACATATCTAAACCGAAACACCACTTCATTCTCCACACCACCACCATTGTACCTATTCCCAAATCCCCACAGGTTGCCTTGTCCTCACCTGAATGGCTTACCGCCATGACAAATGAATTTAGTGCACTTATTAAAAATGAGACTTGGGAGTTAGTACCTCGTCAACCAGACATGAATATTATACGGTGTATGTGGTTATTTAAGCATAAGTTTCGTTCAGATGGGAGCTTGGAACGATATAATGCTCGTTTAGTGTGTGATGGTCGCAGTCAACAAGTGGGTATAGATTGTGGTGACACCTTTAGTCCGGTTGTCAAACCGGCAACGATTCGCCTCATCCTTACATTGGCCCTCACCCGTTCTTGGGCTATCAACCAGCTTGATGTCACCAATGCCTTTCTCCACGGAAACTTGGAGGAAACAGTCTTTATGCATCAACCCATGGGGTTTCGGGACTCTCGTTTTCCTGGTCATGTGTGCAAGCTGAAGAAGTCCCTCTATGGTTTGAAACAGGCTCCGCGAGCCTGGTACCAACGATTTACTGACTTTGTTTTATTGCAGGGATTCAAACAAAGCAAGTCTGACACGTCACTATTTATTTTTCATCATGGTCATGATACCGCCTACCTGCTACTTTATGTGGATGACATCATTCTCACTACATCCTCGGATAGCCTTCGTCGCCGTATTATGACGTCCTTATCTGGTGAATTTGCTATGAAAGATTTGGGCTCCTTATCTCATTTTCTGGGCATCTCAGTCACGCGCATAGGTGACAACATGTTCTTATCTCAACAGTCTTATGCTAGAGACATCATCCACCGTGCTGCCATGGATTCCTGCAAACCAGTGGCTACTCCGGTTGACACTGGTTCAAAGCTTGGTGCAACCTCCTCCGCACCGTTTCATGATCCTACCACCTATCGCAGTTTAGCAGGTGCATTACAGTATCTCACATTCACACGGCCCGATATCTCATATGCCGTCCAACAAATCTGCATGCATATGCACTCACCGTCCAATGATCATTGGAATGCTCTCAAGCGGATCATTCGCTATCTCCAGGGTACATCCGACTACGGCCTTCATCTTAATCCCGCACCACACATTTCTCTATGTGCATACACTGACGCTGACTGGGCAGGATGCCCCGACACCCGTCGGTCTACCTCCGGCTACTGTGTCTACCTTGGTGATAATCTTCTATCCTGGTCGTCCAAATGACAGCCAACAGTCTCGCGCTCCAGTGCGGAAGCAGAATACCGAGGAGTCGCCAATGTTGTCTCTGAAATATGTTGGATTCGTAACCTGATGCTCGAATTGAATCAACCTCTTCTTAAAGCTACCCTCGTCTACTGCGACAATGTCAGCGCCATTTATCTTTCAGGTAACCCGGTTCAACATCAGCGGACGAAGCACATTGAACTGGACATACACTTTGTTAGGGAGCAAGTACAACGGGGGTGTGTTCGGATTCTACACGTTCCGTCACGCTACCAGGTCGCAGATGTCTTCACTAAAGGCTTACCTCGGATTCTATTCGACGATTTTCGCTCCAGTCTCAACATTCGTCAACCTCCCGATTCGACTGCGGGGGTGTAATAGCAATCACAATGTAAATTAAGTAAATTGCATAATTATAGGAAAGTCAATTGTATAGATTAATGACTTTCCTCTATTATCGCTAATCAATATATTATTTATAGAATGTATTATTTATAGACCGCTTGTTAATGAGATTATTCATTCAGCATAATTATAATTCCTATAAAAAATAATAAAATACATGTTATAGGTTAATGTGAACTTTAAAGTCAAGTTGTGTCGGACAACCTAAACTTCTTTTTTTTTTTTAGTCAGCACCTAAACTTCTTAACAAACATTAATTAAATTATGTTTAAATTTACTCTTTTCATATTTGTTTTTAGCCAACAATGATGGTTGAAAGCCATTTATAAATTTTGAAAATAATTATATAATTCTCAAGCATATAATATGTAAAGAAAAATGCAAATAAGTTTAAGTTTTTATTTTTTTTATTTTTTTTTACATTTTGATTATCAAACAAGCTTCTCGGATTAAGTTTTAAAATTTGTTTAGGCTTTCGACTCGTCGTTTAAATAAAATTTCATATAATTTGTTAGGGTCTAAGGGCCTTTTTTTCGACTCGACGAGGCACTTATATTCTCGGAACTGGCTCTGTTCAAAGGTTACGTGGTAGAAAAACTACAGTTATCTTCTATTGCAGCAACACACGTTTATTTTAGCCCATCTGCTAAGAGCGCTCATGTTATCAGAAAAAGGTTTGTACCCTACCTGATCCTCATGTGCTAAATTATTTCTTCTACCCAAAAACAATAACTTGCATGTTTCGCTTGATACTAAGGTGTTGTTTGTTTTTTTCTCAGAAGCACTTCTGACCTCTTTTGTCTGCGTCACACAGACGCGCAAACATTTGGGGTCTGCAGATTGTTTGTTTTTTGGAAGACTTTTCACTCAAAAAGGTCTTCCTGACATCTTCTTGGTGCAAACTTGTTCCAAAGTCTTCTAAGGTCTTCAAAGGTCATCTCCACTTCTCTTCTCCTCACCCAACACCACCATCACCACCACCACGGTCCACCACCGTCCACCACCACCCACCACCACCACCACCGTCCACCACCACCAACCACGGTCCACCACCACCACCTACCACCGTCCACCGTCCACCACCACCACCACCACCACCGTCCACCACCACCACCACCACCACCACCACCGTCCACCACCACCACCACACACCACCACCGTCCACCACCACCGTCGTCCACCACTACCACGGTCCACCACCACTACCACGGTCCATCACCACCACCTACCACGGTTCACCACCACCACCTACCACTACCACCACAGTCCACCACCACGTACCACCGTCCACCACCACCACCACCGTCCACCATCACCACCACCACCCACCGTCCACCACCACCGTCCACCACCACCATCCACCATCACCACTCACCACCACCGTCCACCACCACCACCACCCACCACCACCATCGTCTACCACCAGACTGCTGTAAAAAACCAGTTTATTTAAATTTCAGTTTATTTCAACAGCCTGCAGACATTAACAAACAAACAGTCTTCTTTTTGCAGACTGCAGACCTTTGTCCACCTCTTATCCTGTAGAAAAAACAAACAGCACCTAAATGAACCTTACTTCGCCCTGCTATGCCAACTTACCTCTATTTTACTTCTAAGTTCTAACAACAAAAAACTATTACCTCCACAGGTTTAAGGCTCGCAATGAGCATCTGCTGCCACCAGCTCCTAGATCACAGGCCCAACACCTACGTGTTGAGGACAGGAACCGAAAGATAATTTCGGACCTTTTAGAACACCAGAGTGAAGGCAACCAGGTACAAGTCTTTCTCTTACTGCTATTCATTAACAGTTTACTGGTAATCAATTACAACGTTTTTTCCCCATAATTGATTAAGGTTTACGCTTTTGTTTTTATTTCTTGCTGAGGGCTTCTGTTTTGGTCACACGTTTAGCTGTTAATCGATTAGGATTTATGAATTTCATTTCCTCCAAAAACTGTTAATAGGTTAGCATGTTACTTAGATTGAACCATTACCCGCAGGAGAAGAACATAACACTCATTTTGTTACACCACAAAAATAAAAAAACAAACCTGTTAGCATTAATTACGTGACAGTGCAGAAATGAGTGATTGTAAATTGCACGAGGAAGCATGTCAATACTAACATACTTCAGGCTACCATAACATTCAACATGTGAATGCTAACATCCAATTGAAAATTGAACTTCATTTATGGTCCTTTAGTTGTATTTACCAGCTTTTAAATTGCATCTACAATAACATTAAATGACTAAGACTACTTATAATGCTTGCTCTTGAAATGTCACACAGGGACAAATTTTTACATGCGTTGCATCAATCACATCCTATATTAAAGGCTGCCCATGGTACTAGTGTACTACACTGCATGTCCACATTGCCCCAGACAAATATACCAAACTAAAAAAGGGTGGGCATGTGGTACTCATGAATGATTACCAGAACCAAAGTTCATGTAACTTTAAAAACTTTGCCTCCACCTTTTTAAACTTGCTTGACACCTTACAAAGTACTCGATATGTGTAGGTACTGCATCGGTGGGAACATTAAAGACAACACATCTCCTACCACCGCAACCTTTTTTAATGACACTGCTGCCACATTACTTGGTATCCAATGTAAAGACATGGTTTTACAGTATGGCACGGATCGTTATACGCTGCCGAAACCAATGTATGATGTTATTGGAGACGACATGATAATGCAAGTCCAATATGTCCGTTCAACAAGCAATACCTCAAACGTCTTCTCCATAAACAAAGTATTTGTCAGCATACCAACTATGACAGCGACGCCACCTTCGCATTCCCAGCAAACAACAGCTACTGTTGCCAAATTACTTCCAGCAAAACCTACTGCTAGACGCCACTTATATCAGCCAGGTAATTATATAAACCTAACATCTTCTTGTAACAAAATCCATTAACTGATTAAAAAATTCTTTTCCGCAGAAGCTACTAGCGACACAAGGCGACTCCGTTTCCCGGACTAAGGCACAAAGATGACTGCAGCCAACATCAGCCTACACTAACTTTCTGTTCTTTTTGTTAGTCCGATGGTTATTGTAAATACACATCACACGTTTCGCAAGAAACCGTCACACCTTTTCTATGATCTGAAACACCTTCCCTTACGCGAAACGTACCCTACAACATACACCTATAATTTTGTCCTTCCGTGAGTAACATATCACGTTTTGTGTACTTACATCGCATTACATATCAAGTAGCCTTTGCTCGCATTTGTCACCTTTCCCTGCCGCAACGCGCGGGAGACCACCTAGTTGATATGGGATTTGATTGTATTGCATCAATATTATTTGTATGAATTTTATATGAATGTATAACCGTAAATTATGATTCAAAATGTATAATTTTACGATGTCTTTCGTCATATATCTTTTATACAATAATAGTAGATTGGTATATTAAAGGATCAGAAAGACTTAGAGGGACTGGGCACCACCAGATTTGGTCACGGGTACTTCACTAACAGTACGGTAACACTGTCGTCGCTGGTGCTGATAGATAGTGGGTCCGTGGACTAAATCCGTTAGATATCTCACGGATTGAATACCGTGTATTTTTAAATTTGATTTTATATAATTATATTTTTTTATTTAAATCGTGTTATTTATGGTTAAAACCGTGTTATTTATGGTACCATTTCAAATTAAATTAAAGCATAAATTAAAACCTAATTAAATAAAAAACATAAAACATAAATTCATTAATATTAAACATAAAATAAAATATATTAAAATAAATAAAAAAAGCTTAAAGTTGACACAACAATTGTTATGCCTCGACATGGTTAAAATTGTTGCCTTATCAAACCGCATAGTCCACGTGCATGAACTAAATACTCAACTCAGTATCGATGCCCGAGTGCTCCTCAACATACGGTCACGAAGGGTGGTACACCGAGTGTTTGAAATCCAATAAAAAACACATGTCGCTTTTGGTTTCCATTATTCACCACACCAGCTCAACCTGCGATCCGTGTGCTAACCACATCTTTTATCACAACCGTCGATTTATTCCCATCTAACGGAGCAAAAGTGAATCCTTGTGAATTCTTCTCCACCAATCACAACTCATCTTTTTCAACCTAGAGAGTATTTATAACCACATCTTTTTCCTATCAATCAAATTCACAGCAACAAACATATATACACTTGTAGTAGTAATAGTAATTCTTCTAACAATCATCAAATGGCGTCAACAAAAGCAGTTACCAAAAAGGCTCCAGTTGCAAAAAAACCCAGATCCCACCCCCCTTACGCTGAGGTAAACCAATCTCAAATCTCATTGTTTTTTTTTCACTTATTTTTATATATATAAAACTTTGTTTATAACTTGATATTAATAATAATAAGAATATTTGAAACGATAGATGGTGAAGGAAGCGATTGTAGCGTTGAAGGAGAAGACCGGGTCAAGCCATTACGCAATAGCAAAACACATCGAGGATAACCAGAAGGATTTACCGGCTAATTTCAAGAAGCTTCTGCTGGTTCAGTTGAAGAAACTGGTTGCTGCCGGTAAACTCACCAAGGTTAAAAACTCCTTCAAGCTTGCATCTGTTAAAAAGCCGGCACCCGAGAAGAAGAAAACTCCAGCAGCAACAAAAGCTAAAGCTGGGGATGAAATAAAGCCGAAGAGGATAATGAACACGAGGAAGGCCGTTAAAAAGAGTGCTTCGGCGAAGAAGCCCAAAAGTATTAAGTCGCCGGCGAACAAGAAGCTTGCGGTGAACAAGGCTAAGAATTGACTTTGTGTAGGTAGCTAGCTAGCTGCTGATTGATAATATTGGTATTTGTAGTGCTAGGGGCAATTGTGTAAATTTGTAGAATTATGGTTTGCTTGTGGTTTGGCTGTGACTTGCTTTTCGTTTGAATTATATGGTTAACCCTTTCTTCACCTTTTTTTAACCTTGTTTTTACGGATGTAAGCTTTTGTTACGGAGAGAATCGCATAGTTAGTCTTTTGGTTTTTCAATATTGTAATCTTGATTCAAGTGGTTCAATAATTACCCTGTTGGTCATGAGGGTTGTAAATTTATTACTACTAGTGGGGAACCCGCGCGTTGCCGCGTAGTCAATAATATAAGGCGGGAATATAATTCAAACCTTAATATGAATAAAAAAAATAATGTAGAAGTTATATGTATGTATGCATGTATGTGTGTATCCTCTATTTTTTTTAGGACTTTCAACCCCTACTTGTTAAAGATTTGCAACTAATTAAAAAAGACAATTGCTTTTCAACATTACTACTTATTTGGATAGGGAGGATTATACAAGTTGTATTAGTGACTTATAATGTGCCATCAAATATTGTACATAGGGGCACAATAGGAAGAAAATGGTAAAAGTTAGGGATTTATGCTTGTGCCTCTTGATATGCCATCTTAAAATGGTTGTGAAATTACTATCCTAGCTATCTCTCCTCCTTAATAAGATAACATAGATTATGATCTAAATCTATTAATTTTGTTACTATTTGGTCCATTTTCTTTAACGATTATTAAAGTTTAAATGAATTTAAAATACCTATTTTACCCTTTGTAAAAAACAAAAACAAACATATTATAAATAATTATCAAATTATAACACCCACCCTTCTACCATCTTCTTCATTTAAATGTTTAGCCTAACTCTCACCTCACTCCTATTTCTCATTGTAGAACCCACAATCCCACCATCGATTTGCTTCACCACCATCACCTTAGGTTGTAGTTAGTCGAAAAAGCAGAGCTTCCTTACCTTAAGTTGTTACTTTTTCCAACTTACCATCATCATCATTGTCTAACATGCTTTGTTCTTACTCTCTTTTTTGGGCTTTGTTATAAAGCTTCTAATTTTATGTGTTTATGATTTCTTGATCTGAAATTGTGCGTGCAGTTTTAGGTTTGATTTCAATTAGAAATCTTTATGGATTTTTTTAGATTGGAGACGGGTTAGGTGATGTTGGCGATAGGTGCAGGTGTTGATTGTAGGTTGCGTTCTAGGGTTCCCGTGAGTGGGTTTTGTCTCGGGGTTCCGGTGATTAGGGATGTGTTGGTGGTAATTTTGGCAGAAGTGTGGTGTTGGTAGTTTTGGCAAAAGTGTGGTGATGGTGGTGGTGGTTTATATAATTATTTTTTATTATGTTTTTTAATTATTTATTTGTATAATTCAGGACAAAAATGTATTTTATATGTTTTTAACGGAGAAAATTGACAGCAGTTAGGGGTAAGGACCACACGAGTGCAATTTTGCTAAACTCAAGGACCAACTGTGTAATTATTGAACCACTAGGATCAAGATTGAAATATTGGAAAACCACAAGGACCAACCATGCGATTCTTTCTTTGTTTTGTGGATTTTTATGACAAAGGAATTTGAAGGTGTCTAGATTTTAGATTTTGTGTGGCAAAAGTATTGAAACAATTAGGGTTAATTTTATTTATTATTAGCGTTTGGTTGATTTTATATTATATTATAGTACTAATTATAGCTTAGGTAATTGAACAGTAATTTGTGGCGATTTTGGTATTTAGCATATGCTTGGGGGCGATTTGTTCATTTTGTGTGTGGAGTTGGACACGCATCATAGGGTTGCAGGAGGTGGATGCGTGGTATGTTGTTATCATTATCACACAAATCTTGACACAATAACCCATAACAGAGCCCAAATATCAATCACCACAACATCTTCATCCCTGTTTTATAACACGACAACTACAAATTGAAATCCTCTTTCCCTCTTGCGCCCTACGACGGTTTATGAAGATATCGATTTCCATTTCAGTGGGTCCGATCTATGATGATGGTGACGTGGGGGTTGATTTCAACGTTGTGCGTTTACCTTCATTGTACAAGCGAGAGAGAAATAAGAGAGAAAGGGGAACCATGATGACAACGGTGAAGTCGTTGTAGCTGGGATGTCGGCGACGATTTTGGTCGTCACAGGTTATGTTTATTTTTTTGGGTTATGGCTATGGGTTTGCTTCTTCGATATATGATTTTTAAGGGAAAAATGGTATTGGTTGATTGATTGACATGCTTTATTGACAGATAAAAGGCATGTTCTCGGTCGATTTCTTCAAGATTTGAACATTGGTGGCTGACGGCCTGGGTGGCGGTGGAGGATGGACTTGACGGTGATGATGATTATAATTTTATTAATTTGTGTCCGATTTAGAAGAAAATGAAAAGCATATATCAAACAACGAAGAGATTTCTTAGTCACAACAGTAGAAATGCTAGAGCAAGCGAGGTAACTTGATCGACTGGAGAAGAAAGGTGGAGAACTGAACACACAAGCTTATAACTTTGGTGATGATATTCATTTGGTATCCACGTGCTCTGTATATTGACTGTCTTTTTGTTGTAAGATAACAATTGTTATGCTTACTTTATTGATATATGCTTTTCATTTTTATCACAGAGATGATTTTGTGATATGTGAACTTTGGTAGGATTACAAATTATTAAAAACATTATACTTAGTTGATGATTCCAGAGAACAATCTAAAAACAATAGTGTGTGTGCGTGTTGGATTTCACGATAAGTTGCAGGTGGCCAGAGGCGATACAGCTATAGGTTGGTGGGTATGCAATGGTGGTAGGGTGTGAAGAGGGGGAACGAGATTATCTTGGTCACCGGAGGTCATCGGGAAAATTATATTGCGAGTGTGTGAAAGATGGAGGTAGCAGAGATGAGGATGTTGAGGTGGATATGTGGACACACAAGGTTAGACCGGATATGAAATGAGGTTTTTAGGAAAATGTTAGAAGTGGCTAATATATCGGATAAGATAAAGAAGGGGAGATTGAGATGGTTTAGACATGTGAAGCGGAGACAAATGACAGCTCCAGTTAGAATAGTGGAACACCTATCGGTGGAGGGGAACAGGAGTAGAGACAGACCAACATTGACTTGGGTTGAACGGATTAGGCAAGATTTGTTAGAATTGCACCTCTCTGAGGACATGGTCCAAGATAGGAATTCGTGGAGACGTAGGATCAAAGTTAAAGATTTTTAGGAAAAGAGTACTTTTGTGGCTTTCTTTAGAGATGGCCTTTGTGTTCTAACTTTATTTGTTATTTATTGAGGTTATTTATGTACTTATTCTTCTATGTTATTCATTCACTACTTTTTTACTGCTTGGTGTGTGTCTACATAGTTATACTTAGTTATATTTTAGTGTATGTTTGATCTCGAGCTGGGGGTCTCTCTGGAAGCAGCCTCTCTGTCTCTAATGATAGGGGTAAGGTTTGCCTACATCTCACCCTCCCCAGACCCTATTAATAGCGTTACTATTTATGGGACTTCCTGGGTTCGGTTGTTTGTTTGTTTGTTTGAGTGTGTGGAAGCATTGTTTTGGATTTGGGTGTATAAATGAACCTCATTTTGCTGCAACTTCGTTTTTTTTGTTTTGACAATTGTATGGATCCGAATTTACTTTATCGTGTACAAGTTATAATATGGGTATCAATCAATAAATGAACCTCATTTTGTTGCAACTTCGTTTTCTTGACAATTGTGTGGATCTGAATTTACTTTATCGTGTACGAGTTATAATATGGGTATCAATCATTATCTACATGCTACTAGAAATGCAATACCGCAAATGCACCTTTGTTATCAGTTGCATCTATTGAATCTACTTTTGTAATAGCCTTTTGAAGGGGTAGGGTACCAATTTCTAGTGCATAGGTGCACCTAACCCCACAACATTATCATCATAATACACCCGCGGAGAAGAAACCATTCTAAATGGCTAAGTCCAAGAACATAACACATCTCCGCAGTGCTACCTCCATGGAGCCTCAACCTCGGCGGAGCTCAGTCCTCATTGAGATCACACGTGGAGTGTAATCCACATGCGTGGTACCATGCGCCCGCCTGACATGCTTTAGGCCTGATTCGTCGTGACGGCGCGCTAGCAAGGAAGGTTCAGCCCCCACTTTCACACCCCGCCAAGGCGGAAATGCGAGGTGCAACTTCGAATGATTTCCAAGCACAAAGGTCACATGAGCATTAATTAAAATAAAATAGGAACTTCCATTATACAACCAAGTTTGTCAAACATAAAGATAATTGTTCAATTTCAAAACCATTGTCAAACATAAATGCTCGCACACGACCCCCACAAGTTCCATGATCCATGCTAATTTCCTGAAAAACATGCATGTAAAAATATAGGTCAACATAAAGTTGGTGAGTTCACGGGTTTTCTATATGATGGACATGTAATCCAAAACCGACTAAATCATTGCCTAGCAAAGGCAATAATTAATATGTGATCTGACATGAGCCCATAACCAAGCCTTGACATGTTGTGTCTCACCCATTTTATACACTAAAGACAATGAAATAATGTGAAGTACAAGCAATCTTTTGATATCTGCCATCCGGTCAAAGCGACTGACCAAGAGTGGGGATGTCAACCCAATAGATCTATTCCGGTGTTTCATGGCTAAGTCCATAGCTAATGGTTATGGTATGATGTATGACACGAGGGCTCAATGGATCCTGAACCTTAATGTCTCATGTTCACATAATAGTCATGATTGTAACTGAAAACTCTACGCATGTTTTCCCCCGGAAAATGTAAAAATAGTAAAAAGGGGCCGTATAAAACTCACTTGATGTCTGGATGCTAGACTGAACTGAATTTGATGCGGTGTATCTGGTCTGGGATGCCCTAAGTTCAATTAAAGGCAACTTTAGTCTATGTTTGGTTCTAACTACCATGCAACTGTTCACTCGACTGGAACACTTATGGACTAGGGGTTTTCTGTACCACTATCCATATGTGTCACACACTGTATGTGTCAGAAAAATGTAATTTTTTGTCGTTAATGTGACTATGTTTAGTCTGTTTTTCGTAAAACAAGTGTCTTGACTTACTTAATGCTACCGAGTGTTACTTATGCCCCAGTTATGTAAGTCTAGGGTGAGATATGGACATATCCTATGGCATATTGGATAAAAACAACATATTTATGTATTTTGCCCTTGTTCATCACACATATTAGTGTTTATCATAGATTTTCAAGAAAACTCTTGTGTTAAGCTTGTTAACACATGTTTTTAGTGTCTTTAACACATGTTTGTAAATCAAGCCTTGGTATATGTTATAAAACTAAACGAGTTTGGCTTATCTTGGGCCAGCCTCGACCCTATACACTCACGCCTGCACTCATGTGTATGTGTGGGGGCACGTAGATGTCCATATATGGGTTATAACATGGGTGTATTCGCATACATATGGGTGTGCATCATTGAAAACATTGAGCTTTAGTCATAAAACTTAGGTGTTTAAGTTAGTTTTACTCAAAAACTAGTAGCCTAGTGTTGTGTTCGAGTGAGTGCCTTCGGGTGAACCTTTCACATGTTCAAATGTTATGCAAAGAAAGGAAATGAATCGGTTTTGTACCTTACTTGTGTGTAGCCAAAAATATCAAAATAAAATAAGCTAACTTCTCACAATGTGACTCCTAGATGCTTGCTAGTGACTTATGACTCCTATATGATGAAGGTGGACGATCGAACCAATCTCTTTGGGTGTGGGTGTCTTCGGCCGAGAGGTCACAAGAGAGAAATGAGAGGTTTCCAAGTGTTAGTGAAATTTGTGGTATGATCACAAGTGTTCTAATGCTCTATATATAGCCGAGAACCATGAGGAAGGGGCTTGTATCATTGGTTCACAATTATGGGAGGTCAACTCCTTGTTTTCATGGTGTGCACAAAGATGGTTTCCTTGTTAATATAACTAGTTGACCTTGGCTTCTTGGTTGTTTATGTAGGGTGGTATGAGCCTAAAATTGCATGGGGAAAGAACATAGTTGTTTTGGCAAGTTGACAAAGATTAGATGGCCATGAGAATTATGTTGTTACCATGTTAGTATATATGTCTAGGAACTTGAAATGTGGAGTTGTATATGGATGTATATATGTGTATATATGTATGTATATGTAGTGTAGATGGTGTAAGCTAGTTGTAGGTCCATTGTTACACTTGTTCTTGTCTTGGGAACACATGGGCCGAAAGTTTTGAATGGTTTTTGAGGGTTTGGGTAGTCAAAACTTCCTTTTCCATGTTGTAGGTTCAAGTATCTTGTTATGTTGGTGAAACACCTTGGGAATGGTAAGGATGAGAAGGCATGTTCATGTGATTTTTGTTGGTTTATGTAGGGGTGACATGGGCCGACTTTGGGAAGGTGCGTGGGTAATCATGGAAAGTCAAATGTCATGGGGAAATGTTTGTGGGAAAAGCTTGTTTCTATGTTGGTGTATGTCATAGGTTTTGATGTTCTCTAGATAAGAATTGTGAATAGGTGATGAGAGGGTATGTGAGTGATATTTGACATTTTCTTAAACATATGATTGCATGTGTGTAGGCGTGTGTGTAGCCATGTATATATATATATATATATGTATGTATGTATATAGAGGTATGAGCGTGTCTTGTACAAGTTAGATAGTGTCCAAAACATTGCACACACCCTTTCCTTGGAAATGTGTGAGCCGAAATATCTAGGGAAGGAACATGGAATTTTTGTCAAGTCAACTTGCATAAGGTTGGTTGATTATGGTGGTCTATGATCCAATTTTGGCAATTGTCTTGGATTCGGTGAGATTGTGTTTTGATATGTACATATATGTGTGTGGATACGGTCACATGTATGTATGCATGTATAAGTGATAGTGTATTTGTTTGATCCAAATACTCATATGTGGATCGATTCTTTGGGGATACATGTGGGCACATTGCTCGTGTTCTCACTAGTTTGTCATGGATAATGTGTTGGGTGATTTATTGTTTTCAAACATTGTTTGTTTTTGTCCTTGATTGAAAAACACATTGGGAATTTATGTTCTACTGTATTGTTTCCCCAAAACTAGGTTTTGCATGGTTATTTCTATGGCACATGATAGACTATTTAGCTAGCTATGAAATTGTACTGACTAATGCGTCTAATGCCAGACTGTAAGCATCGGAATGGACTTTATGGAACCCTGTTTGGCCCAATTGAAATGTAAAATACGGATGTAATGTTATGCACACTGTATATATGTAGCTAGGTGCACGGATATGACCTGTGATTTCGACGGGTGTCACATTCTCCCCCTGTTAGAGGAATTTCGTCCGCGAAATTTTTGGTGTAGGTCATCTGAACTGGTGGTCTCCCGGAAGAGATATGGGTATTTGCGTTTCATCTGATCTTCACGCTCCCACGTGAACTCGGGTCCGCGTTTGGAATTCCAATGTACCTTGACTAGTTTGACCTAACTGCGATGAAGTTTCCGAACTTTCCAGTCCGTTATCGCGAGTGGCTCCTCAATGAAATGGAGTTGTTTGTCGATGTGGATTTCCTTTGGAGGGATAACCAATGACTCATCAGCAAGGCACTTCTTGGGTTCGAAACATGGAATGTGTCGTGAACACCACTGAGTTCTTGGGGTAGCTTGAGTTTATATGCAACTGGTCCAATTCGTGCAAGAATTTCAAATGGACAAGTGCATCTTGGATTGAGTTTCCCACGTTTTCCAAACCTGGCCACTCCTTTCCATGGAGATACTTTGAGCAAAACTCTGTCACCCACCTGGAACTCTAAGGGTTTACGCCTTCTGTCAGCATAACTCTTCTGCCTGTCCCTGGCAACTCTCAATCTGTCCCTGATCTGAAAGATCTTGTCAGTTGTTTCCTGAATGATCTCAGGACCTGTCAAATGCTTGTCCCCTACTTCAGCCCAACACATACACATGGGCGATCAACACTTGCGTCCGTACAACGCTTCAAAAGGGGCAGCTTTGATGCTGGCGTGGTAACTGTTATTGTAGGAGAATTCGATCAACGGCAGATGTGTGTCCCAATTTCCTCCAAAATCAATTACACACGCACGAAGCCTGTCTTCCAGTGTCTTGATGGTTCTCTCGCTCTACCCATCAGTCTGAGGATGGTAAGCGGTGCTCATGTCCAATCGGGAACCAAGGGCTTCTTCCAATGACTGCCAAAATCTCAAAGTAAAGTGACTATCTCGATCGGAGATTATGGAAGTAGGCACACCATGCCTTGTCACTATTTCGTTAATGTATAGCTGGGATAATTTCTCCGTTTTGTCTATTTATTTGGTCGGAAAGAAATGCACAGACTTTGTTAAACGATCGACAATTACCCAAATCGCATCATAACCTCGAGATGTCTTTGGTAACTTGGTGATGAAGTCAATAGAAATTTGCTCCCATTTCCAAACGGAAATCTCTGGCTGGTGAAGCATAGCTGATGGTTTCTGGTACTCTGCTTTGACCTTTGAACACGTTAAGCAACGTCTGACATAGGCCGCAATACAACCCTTGATGTTAGGCCACCAATAAAACTCTTTGAGGTCCTTATACATCTTATCTGCACCAGGGTTTATTGAGTACTTTGACTTGTGTGCTTCATCTAAAACCAAATCACGCAATCCTCCATACAAGGGAACCCATATTCTATTCAAGAAATACTTTGTCCCGTCAGGCTTTGTTTCCAGCTGACTAACCAGACTGTATAGAGCTTCCTTCCCAATGTTACTGTCCTTAAGAGCTTCCTGCTGAGCTTCGCGAATACGAGCGGTGAGATCGGTATGAATGGTCATGCCTAACGCGCGAACACGCAACGTCTTCACACGTGCCTTTCGGCTTAATGCATCTGCTACAACATTTGCCTTCCCTGGATGGTACTTAATCTCACAGTCGTAATCATTGAGCAGCTCAACCCATCGTCTCTGGCGCATGTTCAGATCCTTCTGGTCAAAGATACGTTGTAAACTCTCGTGATCGGTAAAGACATTACACTTGGTCCCGTACAGGTAGTGTCTCCAAATCTTGATTGTGAACACTACTGCACTCAATTCCAAATCATGGGTTGTGCAGTTCCGTTCGTGCACCTTGAGTTGACGAGAGGCATAGGCAATGACTCTATCTCTTTGCATCAAGACACAACCGAGACCTCGGTGAGATGCATCGCAATAGACTAAAAAGTCTTCCGTTCCCTCTGGCAGTGAGAGAATAGGTGCGCTGCATAGTTTGAGCTTCAAAAGCTGAAAAGCTAATTCTCGTGGATCTCCCAATTTGAATTTCTTGTCTTTCTGGGTCAAGACTGTTAGGGACTGGGCTATCTTTGAAAAATTCTCAATGAATCGTCGATAATAGCCAGCTAACCCTAGGAATTGTCGAACTTCAGTTGGGGTACTGGGCCTAGCCCAAATTTTGATCGCTTCTACCTTGGTCGGATTAACATGTATACCTTTCTCGTTCACCACGTGACCGAGGAAATGAACTTTACAAATCCAGAATTCGCACTTGGATAACTTGGCATACAGTTTCTTCTCATTGAATAGCTTCAGAATCACCTTCAAATGCTGCTCATTCTCTTCTCGAGTCCGTGAATAGATCATAATGTCATCGATGAACACAATCACGAACTTGTCGAGGTAGGATTTACACACCATGTTCATCAGATCCATGAACATTGCTGGTGCGTTAGTCAAACTAAACGGCATAACCATGAACTCATAGTGGCCATACCGCGTCCTAAAGGCGGTCTTGGGTATGTCCTCCTCATGAATGTGCAACTGGTGATATCCTGACCTCAGATCAATCTTCGAGTAGAAATTGGAACCTTGCAATTGGTCGAATAGATCATCAATCCTGGGAAGAGGATAACGGTTCTTCACAGTATGCTTGTTAAGCTCTCTATAGTCGATACACATGCGAAACGATCCATCCTTCTTCTTGAAAAACAGTACTGGAGCTCCCCAAGGTGAAGAGCTGGGTCGAATGAATCCATTGTCAAGAAACTCTTGCAGTTGGTTGGACAATTCTTGCATTTCAGATGGAGCCAAGCGGTAAGGTGAACGGGCTACGGGAGCAGCTCTGGGAATGAGATTGATACGAAACTCGACTTGCCTCGGGGGTGGCAATCCGGGTAGATCTCCGGGAAAGACTTCTGGAAAATCTCGGACGACAGGGATGTCTTCGATTCCTCTCTCATCTGGTTTCTTTTTTATCACATGCGCTAAGAATGCAGCATGACCTTTCCGCAAGCACTTCTGGGCCTTCATGCAGGATACGAACCGCAACGGTGTCTTCTTGCACTCCCCCTGTATGCACAAAACCTCTCCAATGGGCATTGGAACTCGAACCACTTTCGCGAAACAAATGACCTCAGCGCGGTTCTTCGAAAACTAATCCATGCCAACCACAGCATCGAAACTTCTCAATTCGATCGGTAGGAGGTCAATACGGAACTCATCATCTCCCAATTTCAATGCACAATTCTTAACTACTTCTTCGGACCTAATTGTCTTACCATTGGCTAATTCTATTGAATAATGTGTGTGCAACCTATCTGACTCTAATTCCGGGGCTCGTCTAAATTCGGTTGACACAAAGCTTAAATCGGCACCAGTATCAAAAAGTACAGAAGCAGTATGACTGTTTACGAGGAATGTACGCGTGACCACGTTTGGATCCTCGCGTGCGTCATCTGCACCCATGATAAAAGCCATGCCATGAGCTTGACCCTTCAGCTTGGGGCAGTCTTTCTTGAAATGGTCGGTAGCTCCACATTCAAAACATACAGGTTTACCATCAGAATTCCCAACTGCCTTAGACCGGAATTTCACTGTGGGATGCCCCATCCGCCCGCACTTCTCGCACTTGATACTGTCGTATGTCCCCACATGATGATACTTGCATTTATTGCAAAGTGAGTGCGGCCCATTGTATGGTTTGCGAGTTTCGGTAGCGGCGGCAACAAAGGCTTTGATGGTTTCGGGCTTCTTGTTGGAATTGTTGTCGGTGCCTTTCCCCTTCTTGAAGTTGGACCACTTGCGCTTATGTCTAAAGCTTTCACCCTTGTCTGATTCCTTCTGGGTCAGGGAACCCATGCGTACCGCATCGTCGGTAAGGCTCTGAGCAAGAGTGACAACATGCTGAATGGAAGCTGGAGCAGCAGTGGTAAATAACCATGCTACGAATCTTAGGAGAAAGTCCCCAGATGTATCTCTCTACCCGCTTGTACTCAGGGGTAACCATGTGTGGAACTAGATGAGAAAGCTCGTCAAATCGAGTGGTATAGGCAGTGATGTCTGCACCATTCATGGACAGATTCCTGAACTCGGTCTCGAACTTCAGCAGCTCACTACGCGGGCAATACTTGTCTATCAGCATCGCATTCAACTCGGCCCAAGAAAGATTGTATGTAGCTTCACGACCCAAGGTCTGCACTTGTAGGTTCCACCATGTCAGCGCCTCGTCCTGGAAGGTACAAGTGACCTACTTGATCTTCTGGTCTTCTGAGCAACCACTGATATCGAGCACAGACTCCGTTTTCTTAATCCATCGGACAATACCAAGCGCTCCTTCTGACCCACAAAAGTTCCAGGGCTTGCATGCCATGAAGGTCTTGTAGGAACACCCACGTATGGGATTCTCTACTTCTGCAGTGTCAGAAAGATCGGATTACCAACGAAAGGATCGGCATAAGATACGATCAAGGCTAGGAAGGAATAGGCAAAAGCTTTACCAGTCTCAGGTTCCTGGGTCCTGCGTCAGCCGGCAGCGCCCGAACCGCCACTGGAATTAGTGCGGTTCGCTTCATGTTGCGCGATAGCCTCTGCAATTACCCTGGCTAGGTCCGCTGAGGTGGTTGGGAAAGTTTTTTCCTCAAAAGTCGATCGAGTAGTTCTTTTGGGAGGCATGTTCTTCTAATACACATGATAAGAATGAGACACATATCACTGTATAATATTGTCAACATTTGCACCAAGCAAACAACTATACAATCAACACAAATGACAACACAAGATCACAAATGCATGGGATAAACACAACAAATAGATAGGAAATCAAAATACCGAATCTCTTAATAATAATTAAACATACTAAATAGGTTTCATGTCTGCATACAAAATAAAACTGGCATACCGCCTTACAAGTTTTAAATACCAAATCAAAATATAACAAAAAACATCCTATGGGGACGGGGGTGGTAAAGCAAAAGATAATACTGCAACGGCAGCAATCATCCTCGCCTCAAGGTCATCCAATCTAGCCTCTAACTCGGCAACACGCTCCTCTGCCGCGACGCATTCCTGCTAAGCCTTATGCACGCGCGTACCCAACTCGGACAGTCGGTAGAGAATAGGATCCCTGGTACTACCGGTCAGATACAAATCGTCTTCAATCCCCGGGACCCTCCCATGCAACACCCCTATCTCCGTGTCGTGACGCCCAATCATGTCATGAACGGAGTAGTGAGTGTGGCTCACAGGAGCTGGCTCGAAGCCGATAGGTAGTGGGGTGTCTGAGGGCGGCCGAGATGGACCACCAATCTCAAAGGTAGAGGGAGCCTCGCCGTCAGTGTCCTTATCAGAGTAAGCTATGAATCCATCAACAGTCGACAGATAGGTCCTCCTACGAGCCTGGGATCTCCGGAAAAGCTTCTTCCTGGGTGGCTCTAGTGCCTCTAGAGCTGGTGGCTGGGGATCTACTGGTGTTGGAGGCTCAGGGTCATCTTGGGTAGGAGCCTCAGCTGGAGTGATAGGAGCCGGTGGAGGGAGCACACGCTTTCGAGGGGTGTACATCATGCGTACCCCACCCGGACACAGGCGATATGGCCGGAAAGACGACACCCGAGGATCTGGCTGCGGTGGGGGTGCATCCTCCTCCTCCTGTGCCTCACCAGCAGGCACGACATCCTCTTCATCAGAAACGGCGTGATCAATCTGCATCTGATCATCCTCAACATCCGAGTCGCTAGAATCGGGCTCATAACCCTGCTGAATATCGCTAACTGGAGGGCTGTCTGGTATAATCTCCTCCTCTAAATCCGAGATAATGATAGGGTTGTCGTGGTGTGCCATGATCCTGGAAATCATTAAACACACGTGCGTGTCAGTAATCATGTGGTGTACTTAGTATATCTACTAATGTGTGAAATATCTAACTGGCATGGAACTTGCGTAGCGCGTAGGGATAAGTGTTGTGTTTCTTTTGTTGGAAAAACATTTCAAAATCAATTTTTGTATAGATTATAGTTTGACTCAAAAGAATCTCAGTTTGCTATAACTACGTGCTCTGATACCAATCTGTTACACCCCGCCAAGGCGGAAACGCGAGGTGCGACTTCGAATGATTTCCAAGCACAAAGGTCACACGAGCATTAATTAAAATAAAATAGGAACTTCCATTTAACAATCAAGTTTGTCAAACATAAAGATAATTGTTCAATTTTAAAACCATTGTATAAAAATTCTTAGAGTTAAAACAACAAGACAATGGTTCAAAAGGAGGTATCCCATAAATGCTCGCACGCGACCCCCACAAGTTTCATGATCCATGCTAATTTCTTGAAAAACATGCATGTAAAAATATAGGTCAACATAAAGTTGGTGAGTTCACGGGTTTTCTATATGATGGACATGTAATCCAAAACCGACTAAATCATTGCCTAGCATGGGCAATAATTAATATGTGATCTGACATGAGCCCATAACCAAACCTTGACATGTTGTGCCTCGCCCTAGTGTAAGGTAAATCGATGATTATGGTCCGGAACACAATCATGGATTTATAGCTACATGGGGGTGGTGTGTGATTCTACTTAGGCTATTGGTAAACAATCAGTACGAGTCCAAAGTACCAGTAGTGTAGTGGGTTAGCTGCGGTACACCCTATATATAAGCACGAGCGATACTGCGGGAGCGGACTAGGAGTCTGACCAAGAACCTACCCATTACTATCTCTTTATTAGATCGTTGACTAATAGCTAGCATTTTCGATAAGAATGTTCTTACATGAGCTTCAATTCGACTTCCTAGAGTCTTTCCCTGGACCATCCACACAGAAAACACAAACTTTCTATACTCTTACTCAACCTGTTAGTCGAAATCCTGTTGCATGTCCTTAATAAAGTTCGGTCAGAAACTTTTCTAAAGTAGGGGAGACTGCTTCATTAGTACCTCTGCCCCTCACCAGTTACATACTTTCCCAAAAAAAAAAAAAAAAAAAATTCATTGTAAACTCTCAAGTTCCTAACCTCGGGTCAAACGTCAAAGATATTCGCTTTAAACAACTACTTCAAACTTTGTCAAAACATGGCTGATACATTTCTTAAAATCTATTTGCTTTTTACAGATGTCTTTTGTTTCATAGAAACCTTCACTTGAAAGTAATTTCGGGACGAAATTTTCTACAGTAGGGGAGACTGTGACAACCTGCACCCTTCACCTTTCATAAATGTGCATAATTGGTTCCTCAACTATTTCAAAATTTTCATTTTTAACCCTCGTATTTTAATAGGACCAAAATTCACAATTTAATAAAACTTATAATTTTTATAAGTAAAAGTATGCACGTTTTATACTCACATCTACACCCGAGCATGTATGTTTCAAACCTTGATACTCAAAGCCCTTAATTTTCGGTCCTAAAACAACTTAGAAACCGAAGGAAACAAGTCCAGAACTTAAAATTGATTAAATTAGAAAATTGATTTTTTAGCTCTCGCGATCCACTGAGACAATCAAACAGTCAAAGTCTCAGTCAAAGTCCTAGTCAAAGTCCTAGTCAATGTCTCAGTCAAAATCCTAGTCAAAGTCCTAGTCAAAGTCTCAGTCAAAGTCCTAGTCAAATAGTCAACTCATTTTAAAACCTTACTTTATCGTGTTGACTAATTTTAAAGCCTAATTGAATCCAAAACTAGTATAAAAACCCACCTATGATCCATTACACTTTGCACCTCTAAATCGATTGTTTCAATTCGATTAAACTCTCCCTCATACCTTTCTTCTATAGTATATTACTTCTACATTTGAAGCTTTGATTATAAGCTCTCGTAATTGGCGAATTGGAAGCTGGATATTTTTCTTATTTGGTTTCTTTTCTTTTAAATTGGACTAGTTTCGTTGTTGAATCTTTGGATTGCTCGCATTTTCACGCTATCTTAGTCATCTAGTTATTTAGCGAAAGTGTGTATTTCATATCCCCTTTTTTTAGTCTTATTCACTTTTGGGGTGTTACATGTACACTTATACAAATTACACATACAAGTTCACATTTTTACAATACAATTCTAGTACTATGTTCATTTGCTTACAAACGTGCTTTATGCTTAGACATTACATGTAGAATGCATTTGTACTTAGTGAAATCATTAACATTGTACAAGCCGACCTTAACATTGGATAGCGCTATTGGATTGACAACCCACCTAGGTGATTCCTCCCCTTTTCATCGGAGAATCCATGGTCATTGTTAAGTTATTATCCATTTGTTGGATAAGTACACCGACGTTCATTTTAGTACATTTATACAGTCACAGGATTGATTTCGCTCATTTGTATGATACATAGTTTACATAAATGCACTGTAGCTTTGCACTTGAATTGTATATCATTTTCCAACTTACTATATGTATTAAAACTAGGAATGCTCACCAACATTTCATATGTTGACAAAACATATTTTGTACATGTTTCAGGTGCAGTTTGATCTTAGTTCCATAGCATTGGATTTTAGTGCTTGCTTTTAATAAGTTATTTTAAATTTCATGTTTTGTTCAGACTTTTGTATTTTTTTCCCATTTCATCTATGTAAGACAATTTAAATTATTTAATAATATATTTACATTTTAGTACCATGTGCTTTTGAACAATCGTCACTACGTGACACCTCGATGATTCCGCCATCGGTTGGGGTGTTACAGATTGGTATCAGAGCCATGGTTATAGGGAATTAGGTTATTAGAATGCCTTTTAGCCTAGTCTATAACTAAGCTTACATTCATGAGTCCTCTCGTGTTTATTTCTCTTTATCCTATTATTTTCTTTCAAGATATTTTCGCTATGATTCTTTCTCGTTATTCTTTCGGTGTTTTGTTTAGAGAAGAATATACTCGTATTTCACAAACGAAACGATATCACCAAGTTAGGAGTGACATCCATACCTTGGTGATTAGTTTCACTCCTCTATATGTTATTTATCTTAGGAATATATCTTTGAGATAGGAGTGACATCCACACCTCAAAGAGTATTTATTTCAAAAAGGAACTTAACCACTAAGCTGGGAGTGATATCCTTAACTTAGTGATTGGTTTCATTCCATAATCGTTTTCAATTTTGAAATACATCTTTGAGTTTGGAGTGAAATCCAAATCTCAAGGATCTATTTTTGCATCTCGTTTTTAATCTCGCTAAAGTTTTGGAACTCACTAGTGATGGGGCACGTGCAATCTGGAAGGGTGAGCGCCTGTATCCTGAGTTTTCTGTCTAGGCCTGGTATTTCGTATAAATCCCAATCAGACGAGGGACCTGTATACCTACCTGGGAACTCCTGAGATGAGCATTCACTTATAGGCTAAAGTATGCCCCCCACAAGTCACTAGGAAATTTCAAATACTTGAGTTGGTCAAAGTTTCCTATGGAAACAATTCCAATGTTTTATATCATTAATATTTATGTTTGTTTATCATTTGAAGATTCCATTTAATCACTTGATGTTTCATATTCCATTATTCATTGATCATTCGCTTTTGAATCCCTTATCATCATTACTAAAACTTTTGTTCGATATATTATCGCATTAAAGCTTACACTATTTCACTTATGCTCATGATTTTTACACTATAAGGTATTACTCGTTTTGCGTTAAAACATTTTTACCCACGACTTAAGTTTTAAACTCTGTGTTTAACTTTGATCACATCCTGATTTTAGGAATGTTGTGTCACCATACAGTTAAAAATGAACATGGTTTTTCCAAACTTATTATTTCAACCTGTTTTATACCTTCATGTTTACAAACTTATTTGATTGAAGTCACGGTATATCCTCATATACCTAATACTAATATTGCTGCACCCAGTCTCCTAAGCCATAGCCAACTACCATTAGTTAGAACTTCTTAGTCAGACTAAACCCATACATAAATGCTTACCTACACGATACGCACTAGTACACTACTCTCTAAAACGATTAATTTGACAACTTATTCTATAATTCTTTTCATAAAGCCTATTCGCCAAATTAGAACACACTTTTCATACACCTTGTGCCTTGAAACAAATAGCCTGCTATGAGCCCAAAGAGATGCCTTAACGATCCTGCAAATAAATGATCTTTCAATGTATAGATTTCGTAAAAGTTTGAAAATTTAGAAGGTTTCAAGTTTACCCAGTCTTAACGGGTAACACTTCGATTTTCTCAACATTTCATAACAATTAAAAATTTCCGACTTTTCAACCCACAAGTTAAAGAAATGTTAAAATACAGAAAATTTTATTTTCCAAAATTCGTCAAGGCATCTGGGATCATTCACAACCTTCACATCATTTTAAATCTTGGTTTTTCGAAACACATTAGATTTACACACACTTCATGAAATGGTTTCCTTGTTAATATAACTAGTTGACCTTGGCTTATTGGTTGTTTATGTAGGGTGGTATGAGCCGAAAATTGCATGGGGAAAGAACATAATTGTTTTGGCAAGTTGACAAAGATCAGATGGTCATGGGAATTATGTTGTTACCACGTTAGTATATATGTCTAGGAACTTGAAATGTGGAGTTGTTTATGGATGTATATGTGCGTATATATGTATGTATATGTAGTGTAGATGGTGTAAGCTAGTTTTAGTTCCATTGTTGCACTTGTTCTTGTCTTGGGAACACATGGGCCGAAAGTTTTGAATGGTTTTTGAGGGTTTAGGTAGTCAAAACTTCCTAGTCCATGTTGTAGATTCAAGTATCTTGTTATGTTGCGAAACACCTTGGGAATGGTAAGCATGAGAAGGTATGTTCATGTGATTTTTTGTTGGTTTATGTAGGGGTGACATGGGCCGACTTTGGGAAGGTGTGTGGGTAATCATGGAAAGTCAAATGTCATGGGGAAATGTTTGTGGGAAAATGTAACACCCCAACCGATGGCGGAATCATCGAGGTGCCACGTAGTGACGATTGTTCAAAAGCTCATGGTACTAAAATGTAAATATTTGATTATTGAATATTGTTTTACAACATGTGAAAATAAATACATGACAACAAAATAGAGACAATTGATTGATTTAATCTAAGTCCAAAGTTCTATGTGAAGCGTCAAGCAGCTTATCCTGAAACATGCACGAAAATAAATTTTTGTCAACATATGATGTTGGTGAGTACTACCTAGTTTTGTACATATAGTATAAGTTTGAAAAGTAGTACAATTCATGTGTCTAGCATCACCAAGGCATTATGTAAACACACAAGTAAGCAAACAAGACAAAGATCAAGTGTAAAGTTGGTAAGATGATATTGATAATGAGCACCCTAACACGTGTCAAGTCTAAAAGAGCACCATAACATAAGTTATGTCTAAATGAGCACCGTAACATAAGTTACGTCTATATGTAAAGAGCACCATAACATAAGTTATGTCTAGATGTATGATTTTGTACGTAAGCTACATTCATGTTCAAACATAAGGCACAAGATAAACAAGACACGTATATGAATTGTAAATGAAGAAAATGTATGTGTAACTGAATGTGAAAATTTTGTATACTTGTGCATGAATCACCCCAAAAGTGTAAAAACGAAAAAGGGGATAAGTAATACTCACCTTAGCAAGGTGTTAAGTCTTGTGGAATTGAATAAGTGTACTCCAACGTTGCCAAGTGTCACCTTATGTATAAGGTAGCAAATAAGTCTAAGTCTGTCTAGTCTATAAGTATTTTCTAGGGTTTCGAATTGGGGATAAGTATACGTTTGATTAATAAATAAAATATTTAATAAATAAGAGAAATTTGATAAATAAATAAACAAAAGTCTTTTTGTAATTTTTAAATTAAAGATGGTCACAATATAAAGTTTTAAGTATGAAAATAATTTTTATAAAATTATTTTCTTAAAAATAGAATATTAAATCTATTTATTTCAATTTGTCAAAAATATAACTTTAATATTTAAAAATATTAAAATTAAAGAATTTTTTGAATTAAAAATTGTATTTCTGTTCCAAATGAATAGAAATAATTTATGTAAAATTTTGGTGCAAAAACATTGAAAAAATGAATTTATCATGATTTATTTATGACTAAAACTAACAAAAATTGATTAAAAATATTAAATAAATGATTTTTTAGAAATAAAAATCATTCCAGAAATGTTTAATGTTATATGAACTTAGAATAATTTTTGTGGAAATTTATATAATCGTTTTGATATTTTTATAGAATTTTATAAATAAAATAGAATAAACTTGAAATATTTATTATATATATTAAATAAATGATTTTTGAAAATCTAAAAATTGGATAATAAACATTACCATTTGAATGACATAAAATAAATTTTATAGAATTTATAAATCAGATTTGGTATTTTTAATTCGTTTTTAAAGATTATAACTAAAAAAAATACAAAAGAAAAGTCAAAAAAAAAAATGTTTGTAGCTTGCAAGAATCGAACCCGGGCCTCTGGCCAGTTCGTGTTTATAATCACAAGCCCAGACCAGTTGGTCTGGACCCTGAGAACAGTTTAATCTCGTTTCAATTTATTTTAAATGTTGCATGAATGTATTCATGAGTTTTATTAGAAAGAAAAAAAATGTGTGGAGACTGGATTCGAACCCTAGACCTCCACCGGTTCGACGTTTAAACAAAGAAGGGGTTACCAACTGATCTGTGGATCAGTTGGTGATTATTTCTGATCTGTATTAAATATGAACGATGACAGGCGAGTGTCATCTTCCCCACATAAGGCTTCGAAACCCTAACTTACAATTGAACCCGATGTAGCCTCTGTTAATCTAATTAATGATAGGGTTTTCAACTGGCGGGTGAAAACGATTAGATTGGCTTAGAAACTTACTGATTTCGGGTACTTTAAACGGGTGTAAGGGTTGTGACCGGAAGTTCACGGCTCTGGCAGACTTGACTCGGGCAACAGAGATGAACGAAAGGAAATTGAGAGTGGATTTGTGTGTGTGACGGCTCTGAATCGAATGTTGTGCTCTGTTTATACACGACATTGCTTAAACGAGTCTGTTGACTTTAGCTCAGTCAACCGGCGTGATTTTGGGGCCGAATTATACGCTGCTGACGAGGAGGTAACTAGTCAAAACGCGTGTACAAGGTCGGGCACGAGTTAAGGATGCATTAATTTGGTCAATCGCGTGTGTTATGTAGATTCCATATCTCGGCCGGAATCTTGGCCGGAATTTTCGCCGGAGCACGAAGAAGACGACAGGGACAAGGAAAAGGGTGTTGAGTGTTTGGGCCGGCTGATGGGCTGCCTTGGTTGGGCTCAGATTTTTTTAAAAAAAATTAAGGATGGTTGGGTTATTGTTTTGGGCTCAAGAGTGGTTGGACTAGACTAGCATTATTACTTATTATTATTATTATTATTAAAGAAAAGATTTTTTTTTTAATTACGACAACATTTCGAGTAGGTGTAAATTCGTGAAATGAGAGGGACTAAAATCGGACAAAAGATAAAATGAAAGGTGACGGATGTCACAGAAAAGCTTGTTTCTATGTTGGTGTATGTCATAGGTTTTGATGTTCTCTAGATAAGAATTGTGAATAGGTGATGAGAGGGTATGTGTGTGATATTTAACATTTTCTTAAACATATGATTGCGTGTGTGTAGGCGTGTATATATATATATATGTATATAGAGGGGTGAGTGTGTCTTGTATAAGTTAGATAGTGTCCAAAACATTGCACACATCCTTGCCTTGGAAATGTGTGAGCCGAAATATCTAAGGAAGGAACATGGAATTTTTGGAAAGTCAAGTTGTGTATGGTTGGTTGATTATGGTGGTCTATGATCCAATTTTGGCAATTGTCTTGGATTTGGTGGGATTGTATTTTGATATGTACATATATGTGTGTGGATATGGTCGCATGTATGTATGTATAAGTGATAGTGTATTTGTTTGATCCCAAAACTCACACAAATTTATATGGATCGATTCTTTGGGGATACATGTGGGCACATTGCTCGTGTTCTCAGTAGTTTGTCATGGATAATGTGTTGGGTGATTTATTGTTTTCAAACATTGTTTGTTTTTGTCCTTGATTGAAACACACATTGTGAATTTATGTTCTGCTGTATTGTTTCCCCAAAACTAGGTTTTGCATGGTTATTTCTATGGAACATGATAAACTGTTTGGCTAGCTATGAAATTGTACTGACTAATGCGTCCAATGTTAGACTGTAAGCATCACAATGGACTTGTTGGAACCATGTATGGCCCAATTGAAATGTAACATATGGAATGCAATGCTATGCACACTGTATACATGTAGCTAAGTGCACGGATATGACCTGTGATTTCAAAGGGTGTCACACCCACCCCCGAGCCCCACATGCTGCACTGTTCCCCTTGTGTCATGAGTCACTTCAGTCAGTCTACCAGAAAGAGCAGCCTTGCAGACCTGTCCGGACCATTCCCCACTCGGACATCGATCCAAATGAATGGTTGTTCAGGCAGCAAACCAAAAATACTGCCCGATAGGAAGTTGAGAGTTATCATTTTAAACGCAGGGTATTACTGTCTAGGCATGCACCTTGACGCGGTTGAGGAACTTCGCAAATGCGTTTCATGCCAGCGTCATCTGCCAAACACCGTGCGACCAAAAAACGACCTGGTGCCTGTTACGACCGCTTGGCCATTCCACAAATGGGCAATCGACTTTGTTGGCCCATTTCCCATAGCACCGGGAAATGTCAAGTTCCTGATTTTAGCCATAGACTATTTCACTAAGTGAGTTGAGGCAAAGCCCTAGCCAAGATCGACGGGGCGCACGTCAATAAATTCATTTTGCAGTTCATAATTTGCAGATTTGGCTTACCATACCAACTTGTGAGTGACAACAGAACGCAGTTCGCAGACCAACACTTGCAAGAGTGGCTGACGCAACTTGGCGTCCAACATATTTTTACATCTGTCGCGCACCCACAAGGGAATGGACAAGTCGAAAGAGGAAATGGAAGTATTGTCGAAGGCATCAAAGCGCCACTCTGAACCAAATGATCGGGTTGGGTCGATAAGGTCTCGCATGTTCTATGGGCCCAACCAAAACGAGCAACAAGGAAACTCCGTTTAGTCTCACATACGGGTCCGAGGCTGTTATACCCGCCGAAATTGGATGTCGTTCTGCAAGGGTCCTCATGGCAGACAAAGGAACGAACGACATAGAGCTCCGCCTAAACCTTGACTTGCTAGAAGAACGGCGTTAACTCACCACCATCAAAGAAGCCTAGTACAAGATACAATTAGAATGCTACTACAATCAACAAGTCAATTTGTGCAAATTCAACGTTGGTGACTATGTCTTCCGCAACAAGGAAGCCTCTCATGCCGAAAAGCATGGGAAACTGGCTCCTAATAGGGAAGGACCTTACAAAATCCAAGAAAGTTTGGGAAAGGGAGCATACGCGCTTGAAAAGCTAGATGGCATGCCTATCCTGCGATCTTGGAACGCTGCGCGACTACGTACTTGTTTTATTTGTTAGGATCTGAGTTTGATTATTTTTATTTGTTTAAGGTAGAATGAGAAATGAATGAACTGAATATATATGGAAAGTGCAGCGGAATGATAAACTATAATCAAAACAAAAGGAATAAATGTTTTCTTAATCGAAAGCTTTCATTAAAATTGAAAGATTACAATCAATTACAAGTACTCCCCCTCAGCCTGATCACTATGTGATTGTTTGTCTGAGAGAATGTTGTGAGTGACCAATAGAACAGTACAAGCATTGTTCTATTTATAGACAAATCTAAACCACTGGTGACCTAGGCTGACGTCACCTAAGATAGTGACCTCTAACTGAATAACAACATAAAACATCTGCCCTATACAAACTACTGTTATATTACAAAACACTGTAAAGTAAACTACTGTTGAGGAAAACTCTGATGGTCTTGTATCATCTATTGGAGCCTAAGTGTTGTTGGCTCCAATAGACCTTTAGTCTACAGCACTTGATCAACAGTTTTTCTTCATCAGACCTTTGGTCAGCAGTTGTTCTCTATCAGTTGTTATCTAGCAGTCCTTTGTAGCAGCAGTTGTCATAGCAGTTGTTTGGGTGGATCAGTTGTTAGGGTCAACAGTCTTTTGGGAAGAGTAGGTTGTAAAGGCTGTTTATTTATGTGGATCAACTGTTAGTATATTTTGGCTTTTCAATCATCTGTTCTTCTTCAGGTCAGCAGACCTAACAATCTCCCCTAGAACAGATGATGCCAAAACTTAGACTTTATTCTTGATCTTTATTCCTCATCAGACTTTCTCTTATTTGACTTTTGAATTGTAACTCAAAGTTCAAAGAGTAGAGGTCTTCTGCATCTCTTTCAAGATCAAGGTTCAGCAGTGTTTGGAGGTCATCTGCACACAGGCTATATGCATCATCCATGCTTAGCTTTTGAGCTTCTCCATCTGACATGACCAAAGTCAATTCATGGGTGTCTTTGTTGACCTTCCATTTTAGAATTTTTGAATCAGAGGATTTGCTGAGATGCACTTTTATTCTAGATGAGTTTGGTGATGGAGGTCTCCCAATGAGTTCTCTGAGCTTTTCAGTAATGGGATCTGAGAAAAAGTGTACTTGATTGAAGAGGCCCTCCTTTATATAAGTATCAACAAACTTCTTCTGATCATCTTCAGACATTTCTTTCTTTTTCTTGAATTGTCTTCTAGTAGCAGCTGATAGATCAGAAGTATCAAGTAGTCTGTCTAATGTAAAAGCCTGTTGAGGTCTCTTCATCAGTGGTTCATCAGAGTAGACAGGTTTTCTGGACAAGTTAGGGTCTTTCTTCCCGTTTTCTTCCAGTTTCTTGTATGTTTCAACCAACCTCAGCTCAGACCATCTTGCAACAGACTTCATCTCCCCATAGTCAGCAGCCACAATTTCTTGTCTCATTCTTTTGAATTTCAATGTTCTGACTGGATCTCTTCCTTTACTGAAATTAGGGGCAGAGACCTTAGCTGGGGGATTCTTGGCCATCTCTTCAATTCTTAAGAGTTCTTCTCTGAGAGCATGAGTGGTCCAGCCTGCAAACTGTTTCTCGTTTGCTTTATAAGGCATGGTTGCCAAGATCTATTCAAGAAGTGATTCCCGAACCTCCCTTTCCATGTCACTGCTGAGAGGCATGGTAGACATGGAGTTGCTCAGGGTCTTAGTAAAATCTTCAATCCTTCTCAATTTGCTAAGCTCTGCTGAATGGATGCCTTGAGCAGTCCTGTCATCTTTCCCTTTGCATTTCTTTTTTATGATGGTATCTTCCTGTTTAGCATTGTATTTTAGATATGTGTCTATGTTTAAAAGAACATGAAAATGTGAAAGAGAAGGGAAAGATCTTTCAGATGGTTGTTCAGCATTATAAAAGGATTGCATTTCCCCCTTGAGTAGATAAAGTTCAAGGGGATACTGAACAACCAATGGTGTGATGGTTGGTGGTGGTCTATGGGATATGAATTGTGACGTGTGTGGTGAGAATGATGAAAGTGGAATGGCAGATATGGGTGTAGATTGTGTGGTTGAAGTAGTGGGTGGTGATGTGTGAATGTTTTCATCCTGTACAACAAAGGTAGATTTCCTCTTCCTTTTGTACAAGATTTTTGGTGATGGTGGTGTAGAGGCAGTGGTTGTGTCAACATCTGTTAGCACTTTTGTAGAACCAGCAGATGTTTGAGTTTTAGGTGATGAAGTGGTTGTAGGTTCAATGATTGGTTTAGTGGCTGTGGTGATAGGTTTTGATGTTGGTTTGATGGTAGTGGTGGTAGGTTCAGATGTTGTGGTGGTATCAGTGGTTTGGGTGGCAGTAGTGGTTTTAACAGCCAGTTTAGATGGTGGTCTTATGATATGTTTGGCAGGCATTTTCTTCCTTTTAGAGGAGCCCACATTTTCAACTTCCTGCTGTTGTTCCCTTTTCTTTTGTATCAAAGCCTTTGCCTTAACTTCCAAAGTGTCAGCCCTCTTTTGCTTATCTTCAGTAGCTTTTTCAGCTTCTTCATTAGCAGAGTTGTCCACTTCTTTAGCTTTGCTGGTTTGAACATTGGATTGTTGTTGTTGTGGTGCTGTTTGGGTAGACCCTGGTTTGTTGGCAGACTTTGATTGACCTTTTTGTGAAGGTGGACAACCAAAGGGATCTAGCTTTGGCAATCTATCTCTGCCACTCTCCCCCTTTTTTGGCATCATCAGCTGTGAAGTCATTATCATCTTCATCTCTGAGAATAGTGGTAGGGGCAGAGCCAGTGGTCTTCAGCTGATGGTCTTTAATGGCTTGAATGTCTGCATGGGTATCTTTGTACCTAGCATCCACCATATTTCTGATTTCAACCATGTAGGTTTCATGAGTCTGATCTGCTAGTTTTCCGTGAGCTATGATGATGGGAGAAACAGATTTCCATAGCTCACTAGCAATATCAGCTGTGGATGGTTGACTCTTGGTTAGAGTAGCCAATGATTCCAATATTGACTTGACATCTGATTTGATATCAGCAACAGAGGTTTCAATGGACTGTACTCTGGCCGTCAATTCTTGGTATTTTAACTCATCACCTAAGTAAATTGGATCATCTGAATTCCTACCAGTGGTAGTTGTAACTGGTTCAGTCCTAGGAAGTGAGTCCAAGGGATGAGAACCAGATGCCCCTTTTTCTTGGTTCTGGGGACTTCCAACTGATTTTGGGGACACTATAGTGGCCTCATCAGTTGTTGCCTTCAAGGGAGACTTAGTTATGTAACCACTGTCCTGTTGTGAGACAATGGTCTCTACATCAGTAGTGGCTGCTCCACTTGAAAACTCACCTAGAGTTTCATTGAACTCTAGGGGTGTAACCTCCTCTTCTACTTGTGGGATGGCTGATTAAATTTCTTCAGTCCTAGTCACTTGTGGAGGTATACTCTCATTAATAGGTGAAGGAGAGGAACTGGGATTTTCCTGAGTTTTTTTCAATAGCCTCAAACAGAGGTTGCATGGTTTGTGGAACATGTGTTGGTGAAGGTGGAGGAGTAAAAAGAGAATTAGCCCTGGGAGAGGGGCTTGTCAACATATGGCCAAGTGACTCAAATGTATCATGATGTGTTTCCCTTTGGCTTACAACATGATCCTTTTGTGAGGATGCATGAGGAGTTTAGTCAGGTTGAGATATTACCAACTGTTGTGAGGAAGTAACAGCAGTGGTTTCTTGTTGCTTTTGTGTTGCAACAGGGTTATCTTCTGGTATCTCATCTTCCAGAAGTCCCCTTTTTGGTTGAGTGGTGGTTTTTGTGGATGGACGTTTTCTTTTGGAAGTGGCTGGTGTGGGTTTCACAGCACTGGATGTAGTGCCATGATCACCAGGAGCAGTGGGCTCAACAACAGAGGTTTGGACAACAGTTGTTGTCTTAGTCCTCTTTGTTTGTGTTTTGGAAACTTTTGACACTTTTAATACCTTTTCTTGGGTGGTTGAACCCAACATTCTTGTGAAAGTTTCATCAGTTAGACTCTTCATTTGAATAGACTCACCCTTTTTAAAATCTTTTTCAGGTAAAACCTTTTGAAGGATTACACTCAAAATTCTTGGGTAAATCAAAAAAGCATTATTAGACCCAGACTTTATGGCTTTCACATTTGACACTAAGTCTATAAACAGTCCCTGGGATAGATTGAAGTCAGAATCTGACAGCATAGCATAGCCCAAGTACTGAATCCTCAATGGGATTTCATTAAAGGAAGTGGACTTAGCAGAGACACAGAGAAGGAGGGTATGAATGAAAAATTTCATGACTGGTGGGAAAAACTTTTTGAAAAGTGTTGACCCAGTCATCTGTGCATCATAACCTCTTTCCTGAAATTCTGTGTGAAGCTCTGCCTTAGGGAAAGAGTCTTTACCTGACAGGTCATTGGGTGAGAAGGTTGTGGATATGAGTTCAGGGGTAATGACGATACTTGTCTCTCCAATTTTTGAGATAATGGAAGTAGGCTTTTTGTCTTGAAGAAGAAACTCAGCATTCAACCAGAATTCTTGGAGGGTATCAAGATAGATAGGGGCGTCAGCGGTTAGGATTGTCAGGTATTTTGATTGTAAGATGATGTCAATGGTGGAATGGAATGGAGTGTTTTCATCTGTTTTTAACAGATATGGGAGGTAATTGTGGGTGGCTTTTGCTTGAAGATCCATTGTAATGGATTCCGAGTGAGAGAATGAGTGGAATTAGAGTAAGGGTTTGAGAATGAAGAAGGCGGTTTTAGTATTTTGAATACAATGAGACAGTGTAACGACTGTTGTGATAAAACAGGGTTTTTATAGGCTCTGGTGAAACCGCTGATGTAGCCAAAACTCTGCTTGTAGGAGCAGACGTGGCAAATATCTGATGGTTAAACATCTGGTGGTATACAGCTGTGGCCAAAGATTTGATGCAAACAGCTGTTGTTTTACCAAAGTGCTGATGCTAACAGCACCTTTTTTTTATATGTATATATGTATATATATATATATATGTAGATAATGGAACAGTTGTTTTATCTGATCAGAGGTTTGAAAACAGATTTTTCAACCAAGCAGTGGTTGTTTTATCTGATCAGATGTTTGAAACAGATTTTTCAACTTAACAGTGGATAGAATGGATGAAACAGTGGTTGTTTTATTCTTAACAGATTTTTCAACCAAAAAGCTATTTTTAAGGATTGTTTTTGATTTTCTGAAACATTTTAAGGTTTTATTGAAAACACTTTTATGGTTTTAGTCCATGTTTAGCATACCAATTCTAGAAATCAGATTTTTAAAGGTAGATGTGTTTAAAGCTTTTGTCAACACATCTGCTAGCTGATCCTCTGTTGGAACATGGTGCAGAGAAATCAAACCTTTTTAATAGCTATCCCTGACAAAATGATGTCTGATGTCTATGTGCTTGGTGGTTGAGTGAGAAACTGGATTCTTGATGATATTTTCAGCAGCTTGACTGTCCAACATGAGTGGAGGCTTTAATGTAGTTATCCCAAAATCCAGCAATTGATTTTGAAGCCACATGAGTTGGGCTGTACAGCTTGCAGCAACAATGTATTCAGCCTCAGCTGTTGAGGTTGAAACAGCTGCTTGCTTTTTGCTTTGCCAAGAGACTAAGGCATTCCCTAGAAACTGGCACCCTCCTGATGTAGACTTCCTTGTGGTGTGGCAGCCAGCAAAATCACTATCTGAATAACCAGGCCCTAGGTGATTGCTTGAGTCCATACAAAGCTTTATTAAACTTGTAGACATGATCAGGATGGAATGTGTCTTCAAAACCAGGTGGTTGACATACATAGACCTCCTCCTGAATTTTGCCCTATAGGAAGGCACATTTGATATCCATCTGATACACCTTGATGTTGTGGTTGACAGCAAAGGCTAGAAAGAGTCTGATAGCTTCTAACCTTGCTACAGGAGCAAAGGTTTCATCATAGTCTATTCCTTCTTCTTGTTTGAAGCCTTGAACCACAAGCCTGGCTTTATTCTTGACAACTATACCCCTTTCATCAGTTTTGTTTTTGAAGACCCACTTTGTACCTATTGGACAAACATCCTTAGGCAGTGGTACAAGTTCCCATACTTGTTGTCTTTTAAACTGAAGGAGCTCTTCGTGCATAGCTTCCACCCAACTGTTGTCTTTTAGTGCCTCTTGGTACTTGACAGGTTGTGTGAGTGATAGAAAACCTGCAAAAAGACAGATATTTGAGGATTGGCTTCTTGTAAGCACACCCTCTCTGATGTTGCCAATGATTTGGTCTGGTGGATGAGCTCTTAGGTAGATTAGATCTCCCTGATATGGTATGATGACATTTTGAGGTGAAGGACAGAGGTTTGGTGACTCTGTTGGTGTAACAACTGTTTGCCCTTCTGTAGTGCCATCAGATGTTTGAAATGGAAGTGGGGGAATGGGTCCAAGTGGTGTAAAACTGGACTGACTTTTGTCAACAGATGATTGTGCAGTAGATGTGAGAGGTGAAGCAGTGATTTGAGGGTAAGACTGGCCAACAGTGGTTGACTCAGCTGTGACAGAGTTTTGACAGTTGTTTTGAGTAGTTGCTTCCTCTGATGCAGAATAGATTTTATAGTGGCTTGGGATCACAACATCTGTTCTGTAATCTTGTTGTGGAGATTGTGGAGTACCTGCATTGTTAGTTTTAACAGTGATATCTTCAAATTTGAACTTATCTAAATCAAACAACTCAGCAGGATTTGCTGGGATTTTTAGGGATGAAAGTTCATTGAACTTTACATTCAGAGTTTCTTCTATTGTCCTGGTCCGTGTGTTAAACACTTTATAGGCTTTGGCAGTAGAAGAATATCCCAGAAAATATCCACAATCTACTTTGGCTGCAAATTTTGAAATGGAATCTTTTAGATTTAAAATGAAACATGGGCAGTCAAATATTTTGAAAAATGAGATTAATGGTTTGATTTTGAACAAAATTTCATAAGCAGTCTTTTGATGTCTTGAGTTGATCAAAACTCTGTTTTGAACATAGCAAGCAGTGTTTACAGCTTCTACCCAGAAGGACAGTGGCAAACCAGAATCTGGTAGCATGGTTCTTGCAGCTTCAATAAGAGTTCTATTTTTCCTCTCAACCACCCCATTTTGCTCTGGTGTTCTTGGGATGCTGTACTTCCTCACAATCCCTTTTGACACACAGAAGTCATCCAACTCCTTATTTTTAAATTCTGTTCCATTGTCACTTCTAAAGACTTTTACTGGCATATTGTTTTTCAACTTTGGTGACAAAGTCCTTCAAGATACCTGCAGTCTCATCCTTAGAGTGTAAAAAGTAAGTCCATGTAAACCTAGAAAAATCATCAACTATGACAAGACAAAATCTTTTTCTTCTTAGACTCATGATTTTAACTGGGCCAAACAAGTCCATGTGCAACAATTGTAGACATTGACTTGTTTTGGACTCATCAATGGATTTGTAAGAGCTTTTATGTTGTTTTCCTTTTAAACAGGAAACACAATGCTCATCACACTTGAATTCTTTTGATGGTAAACCTCTGACAAGGCTCTGTTTGGAGAGGGAGTTGATAGTTTGAAGGTTGGTATGACCCAGTCTCCTATGCCACAATTCTGTTTCCTTTGTGGAGGCAGCAGAAAACAAACAGACATTAGCCATAGGATTGTCCTTCAACATATCAACTACATACACATTGCCACTCCAATGAGCAACAAGTTGTGCTTTGCTCTCAGCAATGATGGTATCAATCTTTTTCACCACTTCTGGCCCAATAATCTTACAAGTTTTCTTAGTGAAGAATGAGCCATAACCTTTGTCACTCATTTGTGAAACACTAAGAAGATTAAATTTAAGATTATCAATAAGATTGACATTTTCAAACTTGAGTTTCCCAGCCTGAACAGTCCCTGAACCCAACACCTTACCTTTTGAATCATTACCAAAGGATATATCACCCCCTCCATGAGCTAAGAAGTCCAGAAGAAGGGCTCTACATCCTGTCATGTGCCTGGAGCCTCCACTATCTACATACCAAAGACTATCTAAACAAGCAGAAGCTCCCTGCACAGCAGTAATGAATTAGTTTTGGTGAGTGTCCAAAGCCAAGTTGGCTTTGGATGGGTCCTCAGACTTTTCAGTCTCAAGCTTGGGAAGGTGATCAGTGGTTTGAACTATTTTGAATCAAGTTCAACAACTGTTGCTGATCATTTGCAAGTGCTTGAATGTCAACACTTGGGGCAACAGTTGTTTGATCACTTCCCGACAGATGATAATACCCATAGGATTTCTGTTCACTCTTGGTTTAGAAGGTCTTTTTGGTTCCTCATAAACATGTGACAGATTATGACATGGTGGTTGTCCATATCCTCTTGGGTACTTGGTTGTGGGTGGAGCATCTGTTACTTGGACATCCCTGGGAGCAGATGTTTCAAGACTTTTGGTAACAGATGTTTGGACTGGTGTAAAGGTCTGTTTGGGCTTTCCTTTTGAAGTACTCACCACCTGACTTGCAAGAGTTTTAGCCTTGTACTCTTGTATTTTGACATCAAAATTTTTGAGATACAAACACTCTTTGGTTTTGTGATTCTTTTTCCCACATATTGAACATGTGGCTTTGGAATCACATGCACTTGTTCCTTTGTTAATGCCATATGCTTTTAGAAGAAAACAGTTTTTAGTAACATGATTCTTCTTTTCACAGAAATCACAGAACAAGTGGACAGACTTTTCTTTCTTTTCCCCTTTTTCAACCTTCTTTTCAACAGATATTTGAGCATCTGCTGGAGGGTTTTTCAAGGGAGTGATCTTTGCCTGTGGTGCTGTCTTCCCCTCAGGAGTTTTGAAATCAACTGGTTTAAAGTTCTCAAGAGTACCACACTCATCAGACCAAGTAGGTTTAAATTCATAATTTTCAAGTTCAGTGAATGATGAGGAGCCTTCTGGTTTTTCTAGAATAATTTTCTTACCACTAGGTTCAGTGATTTTAATCTCTTGACCCTTTAAATTTGTTGGTACTACTTCAACTAACTTTTGATCCCTTTTATCAGTGTTTTCAAAAGCTGGAGCAGCTGTTTCAAAACCAAAACCAAACTTCACATGACTTTTGGTTTGTTTGTTGAGTAGCATTTCAAAACCTCTACATGATTCCACCCATTCTGACATTCAACTTGGGTGGACTCAAGCTCACTTTTACAACTCTGATATTTAGTTATCATAGTTTGGAGCTGGTCTTTGGTTATGGTTGCTTCATGTTTTAAGCTCCTTATTTCAGATTCTTTTTTAGTTAAATTTGTTTTTAACTCTTTTGAAAGTTTTTCAAATTTAGCTTCATCATCTAAAATTTTCTTTCTAAGGTTTTCATTCACCTCTTTAATGTTAGCAAATGCTATTACACATTTGTCAGAACATAAATCTTTAAGAATTTGAGGAGATACCTTAGCAGCAACCATCAATGCACAATCACACTTGCACTCATAATCATCAGATGCACCCCAGGAATCTGAGAGATTCACAACCTCTACTTCAGGTTTTTCACCTGCAACTACTTCATCAACAACATCATCAGTCACTACTATAGATTCAGTCACCACCTCCTCAGATTCAACATCTTCTACCATAGGCATGAAACAAAAATTTTCTGGTTCATTTTTAGCTTTGGCAACTAATGCAAAATTTTCATCTGTTAACTCATCTGGTAGACTGCTCCAATCAACAAAGCCTTGTGTGAAGAAACTCTGTTGACTGGTCTCTGCAGGAGCAGAGGATGAAGCAGCAGTCATTGGCACAGGTGCCTGAGCAACAGGTGTTTGTACATAGTGGATCTGAGGAACAGTGGTTTGGACATACTGGACAGGAACAGTGTTTGAGGACTGTGCAAAATGAGCAGTGTTTTGCACATTGGGTCCAGGGGTATTATAGGAATTTTGATAAGTGTTGGTCTGAGGCCTTTAATTTGGATAGGTAATTATAGGTGTACCATGTTGACTCCTACATTCCCTAGCAAAATGACCAAGTCTATGACATTTATAACACTTTATCTTTGATGTATCCAACCCCACCTTTGATCTGCCAGTTAACCCTGGAAACCTTCTCCCAGTTTTCTTGTAAAAATTGTTAGTTCTTACACTGAGAAGGGCCAATTAGTGCATAATGTCCATTTCTTCCAAATCATCAGGGTCAAAGTATTTTAGGTCATCATACTCAAAGGATATGTTATCAGATGCCTGGATATCACCACCACTTGCTGTAAAAGCATAGTTTGGTGAATAAGAATCAGAGTTAAAACCTGAAGTTATGTCATGAAATGATCATAACTTTGATCCTTACTATTTCCAGGCACCTCATCATGACCCAAAAGTGCTGTATTACCAAATACATAATCATCAGACACTTTTCCAGAGTCCTGGAGCTTCTTTTTCTGGTTAAGCTCTCTCTCATAGGTCAAGAGCTTACCATGAAGCTGGGTCAGTGATAGGTCCTTGAATCCAATTGAGTTTCTCATAACTATAGCAATAGTGTCCCATTTATCTGGTAATGATCTTAAAAACCTATGGTTTAAAGTTGAATGAGGGTAAGTTAGACCAACCAGTTTTAGTTCACTAATGAGACAGTTAAACCTCTCAAATTGTTGAGTTAATGACTCTCCCTTAACATGACTGAATGTTTCATATTGTTGGTTAAGTATTTCACGATTGTTTTCAATAACCTCTTCAGTCCCACCAAATTGTTCTTTCAGTGCATTCCACAACTCCTTTGCACTGTTACAGTGTAACAGCCCAGCATATATGTCATTGGGTAGAGCCATGGCCACAATACTGAAGGCCTTAGCATCTAACTCAATTTTCTGAAAATCCTGGTCGGATTAGTTTTCAAGTTTCTTAGGCTCCTGAACCTTGGGATCTTCGGTACTCGGCACCATCGGAACATGTGGTCCGAAGATAACCGACTTCCAACACCCATTGTTCTGTTGAGCTAGAACATGGCTCATCCGACGTTGCCAGATATTGTATTCAGATCTGACAAGCATTGGTGGCTTGTTGGTCGTGCCAGTGTTGTGTGGATCGTTATTGATTGAAGCCATTCTCTGATTTTTCAAAAACAAAGTCTGTTTATAAGCGTTTGAATCGAAAATAAACTATTACTCTGTTTTTAATCCGACAAACAAACGATATCAATAATTGTGAGCTGATTTGTTTATATTAAATTGATTGATTAGATCGAATTTAATTGACCAGGCTCTGATACCAATTGTTAGGATCTGAGTTTGATTGTTTTGATTTGTTTAACGTAGAATGAGAAATGAATGAACTGAATATATATGGAAAGTGCAGTGGAATGATAAACTATAATCAAAACAAAAGGAATAAATGTTTTCTTAATCGAAAGCTTTCATTAAAATTGAAAGATTACAATCAATTACAAGTACTCCCCCTCAGCCTGATCACTCTGTGATTGTTTGTCTGAGAGAATGTTGTGAGTGACCAATAGAACAGTACAAGCACTGTTCTATTTATAGACAAATCTAAACCACTGGTGACCTAGGCTGACGTCACCTAAGATAGTGACCTTTAACAGAATAACAACATAAAACATCTGCCATATACAAACTACTGTTATATTACAAAACACTGTAAAGTAAACTACTGTTGAGGAAAACTCTGATGGTCTTGTATCATCTATTGGAGCCTAAGTGCTGTTGGCTCCAACAGACCTTTAGTCTACAGCACTTGATCAACAGTTTTTCTTCATCAGACCTTTGTTCAGCAGTTGTTCTCTATCAGTTGTTATCCAGCAGTCCTTTGTAGCAGCAGTTGTCATAGCAGTTGTTTGGGTGGATCAGTTGTTAGGGTCAACAATCTTTTGGGAAGAGTAGGTTGTAAAGGCTGTTTATTTATGTGGATCAACTGTTAGTATATTTTGGCTTTTCAATCATCTGTTCTTCTTCAAGTCAGCAGACCCAACATTATTTAACATTTTCTTTGTACAGTTATAGGCTACACACGCCTATCTATATTTAATGATTCAATGAAGATTTCTTTATCTATATACTGTGTTCACTACTTAGCACTAAAGTCTTCAAGGCGCAGGAATTTTAAACACCTAGCGCCGGAGTACAGATTAATTAAGAAAAAGACTAAGTTAAACATACATTCCAACAAGTGTTCAATACTATACGGATGTAAAGTGCACCCAAAATAAAGAAGGATTTTCATTCCATTCCAAAACAGACGCTGAAGGCCTTACTATTTACAAAGAAATGAAAACTTTTACAAAAACAATCTACACTAATCGGAGCCATCATAGTCAATGTGTTGCTCGTCATCTTCCACATCATCGTGCGCCGTGACAGACGCACGTTCTCACCGGGCCGCCAAACGCTCCCTCTCCAACCACTCTGCCTCCTCCTGCTCTGCTTTCTTCTTCAGCTCTTCACCCATCCGGTCAGATTGTTCTATGAAGTAGCGGAGGGCGGCTGCAGGGTCCACAAAACGGTTGCACTCGTCAACCGTCTTAAGGATGGGGAACTCATTTAGCTCGAACATTGAAAGTTCGGGTTCATATTCTTGTTGGAGCAGCTTCCCATAATGCTCCGCTGCATCCATACACCCTTGATTTAGCGCATGGTGGAAGCCGGCGGCGAACCCATCCTGGTACCTAGCAGCACGGGCAGCGGCAGCAATGGCGGCGACCTGATCCCCAAGCTTAGGCTTGTTCCAGAACCGCTTGAAGATCTGAAACAAAAGATCAAAAGTGTAAGAAAAATTTACTACAACTAAGGAAAGGAAGATGAAAATTGTGACAACCGGTAAAATTAAGGTAATTCCGTACTAATTAATTATGTGTAACTAACGTAATTAAGTGCAAATTTGTGTTAATTGTTTAACTGATGCCTTAGAAAATAGAAAATTCCCCATGAGATGCATAGGAATGCACATGTTTATTGTTGAAGCACGATGAAATCACGTGCGAATAAACTTGTCCGGAACGAACGTTGGTGATTACCCGGTAAAAATTAAATAGACGAAAATGATGTTGGACACCCAGGATATAAAATAAAGGGTATTTTCATGAAAAATAATGTGTTTTGGAACTCTAAAACCATAAATGAAAACTCTAAATACAAATCTCCAAGTAACGAATAAAGTGCGCGTACCGCACCCGGTACACGTATAACTTATAATTTCACCCAACAAAAGCCTAACTAACCAACCAACACTTAAACTAGGCTATGTTTAAGGGTTATTAAAGGCCATTATAATGTCTGAATAACATATAATTAAAATCCTATTAAAACCCGAACGAAACCCGAACGTTACGTGTGAATCTCGATCAAGCTAACTAGCAAATACTTTATGTTGTCCATAGTCTCTTTTTTTTTTGTACAAACAAATCCATGGAAATATTTGGAAGATTGTATGGAATCTTGTATAGATTTTCTTGTACCCTTGAAAAAAGGATTACAAATCCTCCAAAATCGTATAAATAATCGGCCAAACACCCTCTCCCATATCTAGTAAGATTTCCTTGAATACCATTTTCCATGAATTAAAGGATTAGAAGATCTAAACATGGATAATATGTATCTAGGAAGATCTTGGAAGATCTAAGCATAGATATTATGTATCTTGGAAGATCTTGGAAGATATATAAAAGAGGGATATGCTACAACACTTCATAAAAACTCTTCCTTGTTTCCTCTCTTTGGCCGTAGATATACACACACATATACACTTCCATTTTCAAGTTTCAACCACTAAAAATTCATCCATAAACATCCATTTCCAAACCCTTAATTGTGTGTTTCAAGTTTGGAGCTTTACCACCTTGGAAGAACACACTAAACCCCTTCAAAATCAAGTGTTTTTATCTTCCCTAGCCTTGTGCTAGTTGTAAGTATTCTTGATCCTATTTTTATTCTTAAAAGTTTATGTTTTGTTGTTTGAAAAGCAAGTTGTACATGGGTTAGCATAATGGAACTTTACATGATAAAACATATGCTTTTCAAGACTAAAGCGGAGGTATAAAATGAATACTAGGGCCGTGGGTTTTGGTGATGGTTATGTAGTGTTTTTATAGTTTCCAAAAGTTCACATAAACTTAAATAAAATGATGATCTAAGTATGGTTTGTGAAGGTGACTTGAAAACACTTAAAAGTACTTTAAATCATCTTAAAATAACCATCTAAAACTTAATATAAAGTTGGTCTTGTTAAGAAATGAAAAATATAAAAATTACATCTTCAAAGTTTACACACTTGAGAAATTCAAAGTTAGACTTATTTGACATATTACACTAAATACACCTATTATTATCCTTAATAAGGTTTTATAAAATATAGCTTTCCAAACATGCGGAAAATATAAAAACAAAGGTTTTTATAATAAAAATGGATAGTTTAAAGACTTGATGAGAACCGGTATAAAAATGGACACTTTTATATAAATGGGAATATAAAAGTGTTCGGAACATTTTTATGCAAATAATTAAGTCTTGGTTATGAAATACAAATGTTAATTTACAAACTTCCAAGCGAAAATATGAAGAAATTAAAGGATAATTAATTTCAAGAATGCATATTGTTGGAAGCTTTGGAAAGTTAACAAAATAAATATAGTTGAATGTAGGAAAAATAATATCGCGACGACAAGTATTTACCCCTACAAAATTTTATATACAACTTATACCATTCGGGATACTAAAACATATAAGTTTAAATGATCAGACATGGACGTGTTCATGTTACGACGCGTTAACGGACTAAAACGTAAAAACAGACGAATAAGTATTTGTATTATTACGTCTAACGTGGAAATGAAAACATATATTTTAAGGATTTAAAATATATATTATTTCGTTGAAAATACATAACACATTCCTAAGTGTTGGAAACCTATTCGTGGTAGAAAATAACGTAAATAATCTAACGATTAAGCGTTTAAAACAATCATAGGGACTTGACAATATGTTATCAAATCGACAAGATCCTAGTATATTTATTTAATGGGAAAGTAAATATACGGTAAAGTGAGTCGAATTGAGTATTGAAAATGTTATATCGAGTTGACAAGATCCTAGTATATTTATTTAATGGGAAAATAAATATATGGTAAAGTGATTCGAGTCGAGTGCTAAAAATATTATATCGATCGACAAGATCTTAGTATAATTATTTAATGGGAAAATAATTATACGTCAAGTGAGTCGGATCGAGAACAATATTATACAAGTTAAGTAATATTCGTGAAAATATAAGTGTAACTTGTAACGAGGGTAAATCCATCACCGACGGACCTAGGATACACGTTTAAATAAACGGGGAATTGAACTAAATAGTGGCTTGGGAGTTGGACGTACAACTTGCCGAAACACATACACTATAGACTTAGTGATTGATACGTCTAGGAAGTTTGTAGGTGTTTGACCCTGGACGAGCTATTCTCTAAGTTGGGATTTGCATACTTGCTTGAGGTGAGTTTCACGGCCCCATTTTACAGTTTTTACTTTTTGGGGAAAGATATGTTATGTTAGGGAAATATGTGACATGTTGGATACTTGGGTTTGTGTACGCCACTCGGAGTTGAGTCCTCGCTACTGTAACCATTTATTCGTGTGTATGTGTGAAATCGAAACCGAAGGAATATTGGGATAGTACTATTGGTGCCCGACAAGGCCCACCCCTAATCGATAGCGACGATTATGCAACGGTGTATGCCTGAGGTGCACGTATTCTGAATTAAGTTGTTAGTTTCCGAGAAACAACTATGAGCGGGGCAATGGTAGTCTTGGTTTGGTTATGGGATCAAGTAGATTGTAGGTACTTGCAACTCTTACAATGGTCACTATTGGTGTTTATTTCCCAAACATGTTGTTGTTGAAATATTTTGTAATCTCAAACCTGTGAACTCACCAATATTTATATATTGACGATTTTTAACATATCTTTCAGGTAACTAGTCGCTGGAAGGTTGCATGGCTAGTATGGGCAGGGATCTCACATAGCGTTGGATATTTTGATGGGGTCTCACTTTTATTTTTCCATGGGGTTGGAATATAATTGAGAAACCTCTACTTTGGTTAAACTATATTTGTTAAGAATGTATGGACATGAACACTCATCTCGACGTATTAAATATGTGACACCCCAGGAAAATCCCACATCGGCCGTGTCCAGGAGAGATACTTGGTTCATAAGTAATGTCTTGCCTCTTAAATCACCAACGCGTTTTGGGGCTTAACGTTAGTGGATGAGAGGAGAACTCCATAGTTAAGCGTGCTCAGGTGGGAGAAATTCCAAGATGGGTGACCTCCTGGGAAGTCTCCACTTGGGCAACCAAAAACAAATCCGTGAGCTCTGGATGGGCAAAGCAGACAATATTGGTGATGAGAGGGGTAGGGTGTTACAGATGGTATCAGAGCCACTCCTGTGCCGTTCGGGATGGTGGGTGCACACCTCATCAGGGACGATGAGACTCTAACACGGGGTGAATGTGACACCCTAGGAACACACCTCATCAGGGACGATGAGACTCTAACAGGGGGTGAATGTGACACCCCAGGAAAATCCCACATCGGCCGTGGCCAGGAGAGATACTTGGTTCATAAGTAATGTCTTGCCTCTTAAATCACCAACGCGTTTTGGGGCTTAACGTTAGTGGATGAGAGGAGAACTCCACAGTTAAGCGTGCTCAGGTGGGAGAAATTCCAAGATGGGTGACCTCCTGGGAAGTCTCCACTTGGGCAACCAAAAACAAATCCGTGAGCTCTGGATGGGCAAAGCAGACAATATTGGTGATGAGAGGGGCAGGGTGTTACAAAATAAATGATCCCTTTTTGCTAATTAATTATAGTTTGTGTTAATCTTGACTTTATGCCCTTCAAACCATCGCGCCCCGTGTTTCCGCCATTGGCGTGGTGTGACAGAAGTGGTATGAGAACCAAGGTTATAGTGAACTAGTGTTTCCAAAAATCTAGACTATAACCGGGATTGGTTCAAAGGATAATTTTTTCTTTTAAAAAAAAATTAAAACACAACAAAGTAATTTTCGAAAAGGAAGGAGCATTATATATGGGGAGATTCTGACCGAACTAGCCATGATTGTCAATTTATGATATGTTAGATTTAGAAGTTAGGAATGTTGTGTTGGATGTAGGCCTAACTTTCTAACTAAATTAATGAGTTATATATATATATATATATATATATATATATATATATATATATATATATATATATATATATGGTACGGTTCTTTTGCCAGGAGATGTCTGCTGACAGTAGCACTGTTTCCGAGTCTAGCTTCGACAGTAGCCTTCAGATCGTGGATGCCCCTCTAGCCGAGCCAGCCGAGATCGTCGACCTGGATCCGGAGGTGGAGCCCATGGAGTTGTATGACGCCATGGAGGCCCATATAGCCGCCGAGGACGAGGGCGGTAATGATACTGAGGACACCGATCCGAGCGAGGATGAGGAGGGCCCATCGATGGATGAGTCCGACTCTGACCCCGCTACCCCACCGGCCGCTGCTGCCAGCGAGCCGTCTGCCAACACCCCACCCGTTGACCCACCGGTAGTCCTACCCCCAGTTGCTCCCCTACCACCACCCCCAGTCTCAGCTATTCGAGACTTTCCTATTGGGTGTAGAGGCCCTGTCCTCCCAGCCCCAACCATGTCTGAGACCGTGGAGTCACCGTTCGACCCCCATGCCCATGTCGAGCACACCCCTGTCCCACCCCCAGCCATACATGTTCCCCTGGTAGAGCGTTGGTGCCTCTTGTGAGAGGTGTATATGCCAGGTTCCTAGAGCCTAAGCATCACGCGGGTCGTATGGATCTCAAGGAGTCTGTGGAATCGGTGATACCAACAGTTATCGGTCCCGAGTCCATTTGGTATTCAGTCCAGAGAGCCCGAGTCGTTTTAGGTTTACCCGCCATCACTACTGAGCCTACCCCTGTCCCCCATGAGAGCATTTTTGGCTCGGACGAGCCCTATATACTTACAGTCCCTGTCCCATACCCTGACCCTCTCGAGCATGACGCTCCTACTACTGATGAGCCACTGACCCACGATGCACCTAGTGCAGGACGCGTCGGCCTTATTCTTGAGGGTAGCTCCGCATGCAGCTCCGAGTTGCGGAGAGCCGGTATGACCGCCTACCCCACTTCTAGCCCCGATACCCCGGTCACTGTTGCACCCACCCCCGAACTAGCAGTCACCTCACATCCCCTTGTCGCCCCACTGGTCGAGCCTGTGTTGCCTATCTCAGCACCCGAGATCCCACCTATCAGCACCATCCCCACATCTGCCCCCACCATACCCGTGATACTACCAGTCCCTACCTTGCCTGTGACTCTGCCACCCGCACTGTACATTTTGGGTGCAGGAGACCCATACTTGAGGTATTCCTCTATTGCCCTGGGGTGACGAGCTTGCCCCAGCCATTCGTACGCTGGCCCTCACCCATTCCGGACATTGTCAGCCCTTCCCAACCGACATACCCTGACATACCCGGGCCATCACAGTCCTATGGCATGGCCCCATTACCTGGGCACGCCTTGACCACCCTGTCTACACTTGAGAGTGACTTCCAGGCGTTAGCGGATACGGTGCAGCGCACCGTCATGCATATGGACTCTCAGGCTCGCGTGATGTAGGCCCGGATCATTGACGCCCGGGATGCACTTGCACATTACGCCGAGGAGCTCCTGAGCATGGTTGCCGTGTGGGACATCACTGGCGAGAACCATTTTGCCCACAGGCAGTACCTCTATGGCCGCATTATGGCCATTAGTATGGCCATTAGCACTAGTGCGCCTCAGCATCAGTATCCGCCGCCTCCGCCTCAGTAGGGCAGCGACGCTTTAGCTACATGGATCTTAAGCGAGAAGGTGACACTATGGATGTGTGGTAGTAGTAAGGATATAGTAGTAGCACTTTTTGCATTTTACCTAGTCTGGCGGGTTGTGCCAGCACATAGTATGATGTTTGTATATTTCGAAACGATGTATGTGGGATGTTGTACCCACCATTTTGTTGTTGATGAAACAAGTGTTGTACTCGTTACTTTGAAATTAATGAAAATCATATTGTTATTATGGTAAGATATGTTGTTATTACATTGTGCATCCTGCGGTTGTCTATGATTATTGTCCACTCTATATTTTGTGGTTTGTGGGATTGTATTGTGATGTCATGTTATTGATTATATTCATGCGATATGATCTTAATTGTGAATTGTGTGTGACAATATTTGGATTAATATTCGTCAAATTAACCTTCGATACTTTTTATTGAAGTCTAATGGCACCTACCACAAGGAGTAACACCGGTGATGACGGACTACCCACAACCCCAGCCGAACTGGAACAGCTGATCTCCGAACGAATTGCTCGGGTGATTGCGGAACGTGATGCCGCACACACTGATGGATCACAAGAGTGCACTGGGAGTGATCGCCGTGAGCAGTCCCCCCACTGGTAAGTGATTTATGATAAAGAGAATTGTTGGGAGGTTATCTCGATGCTTCTATCCCATAATAACATATTATCGTGTTATTGCAGAAACTGCTTCTCATGAACGTGGTTGCACGTTCAAGGCATTTTTAAACTGCAAGCCCATAAACTTCAATGGGACGGAAGGCTTCGTTGGCCTAGTCAAGTGGTTCGAAAAGACTGAAGCAGTTATTCGCATCAGCGGTTGCACACCCAGACAAACCGTGATGTACTCCACTAACCTGTTTCTGGATCATGCCTTGACTTGGTGGAGCAGCCAGGTCCAATCTTTGGGTGATGATGCGGCATACTCTCTCTCTCTTGGTTGGAACTGAAAGAACTCATGATCTCTGAGTACTGCCCCGCAAGCGAAGTTTAGAAACTTTAATCCAAATTCTGGAATCTTACAATGATCAGTTCGGACGTTGCTGGTTATACGTCCAGATTTCATGACCTCTCGAGGTTGGTTCCCCGGTTGGTTACGCCGGAGAACAAGAAGATTGAAAGGTATCTCTTTGGGTTGGCACCCCAGACTCGCAGCATGGTTACATCATCAAAGCCCACTACCATGCGTGAGGCTATTGACCTTACTTTGAGCCTCACTGAAGATGCCATCTATATGGGCACATTGATAAGAAAGGTTTCTAGTTTGAAGATTTCTGACGCGAAGAGTGTAGAGGGAAAGAATTTGGGTTCTGGTTCTGGTTCTGGTGAGTAGTCAAATCACTTTAGGTTTGGGAAACGAAAGAGGAATGAGGGAAAGAAGGATGGGTCATCTAGGAACCCAAGCAAGAAGGGGAAGGTATATGTTGCTATGGGGCGGGCGAATGAAAGGAAGACGGGATACCATGGGAAGAGAAATGATGTTACTTGCGGGAAGTGCCACCGTATGGGACACAAAACCGAGGATTGTAGGGCCGGGGCGCCCAAGACTGGGGAAACGAGGCCATGCTTCGCATGTGGATCGCTTGAACATTGGAAGAGGGAGTGCCCGAAGCTGATCAAGCATGCACGCGGACGGGCATTTGTTATCAGTGCTGGTGATGCACGCCAAGACCCTAACGTGGTCACCGGTACGTTCCCTCTTAATAACCATTATGCTTCTGTTTTATCTGATACTGGTGCCAATTTTAGCTCCGTATCTGTTGATTTTTAGCGATTACATGGGTTGAAAACTAGTAAGCTAGATACACCTTATTCTATAGAACTGGCAAATGGTAAAACTATAGAAACGAGTGAAGTGGCAAAGGAATGTAAGTTGAGGCTTTGTGGACACGAGTTTAGTATTGATCTCTTACCGGTAGTTTTGACGTAGTCGTTGGTATGGATTGGTTATCTACGCATCGCGCCGTCGTTGTTTGTGATGATAAAATAATTCAAGTTCCTCTCGCGAGTGGTGAAACTCTTTCGATACAAGGGGAAAGGCGTGGAATGCCATTGAGAATTATTGCGAGCATGAAGGCTCAGAAGTGCTTGTGGAAGTGTCTATTGGGATGCTTCGCATCAAAGGTTGGGTTGCGTGTTGATGCAATAGGAAAAAGTGATTTCATATGCTTCCAGACAATTGAAAGTCCACGGGAAGAATTACACTACACACGATTTGGAATTGGTTGCAGTGGTATTCGCTCTCAAAATTTGGAGGCATTATCTGTATGGCACTAAGTGCACGATCTTCACTGATCATAAGAGTTTGCAACACATCTTTGATCAGAAGGATTTGAATATGCGACAACAGCGATGGGTTGAATTATTAAATGATTATGATTGTGAAATAAAATATCATCCCGGAAAGGCGAACGTCGTAGCGGATGCCTTAAGTCGCAAGGAACGGGTTAAGCCATTATGTGTCCGATCTTTGGGTTTGACTATTCACACGAATCTGACGAACCGGATTCGTGAAGCCCAAAATCATGCCCTTAAGCCTGAAAATGTTAGGAATGAAAGGTTGCGAAAGATGGTTAACTCATTGGAGCCTAAGGCGGATCAGACTCAATATTTCATGAACAGAGTTTAGTTACCTTTATATGGTGGATTACGTGAGCTAGTATTGGCTGAAGCTCACAGCTCTCGATATTCCGTTCACCCCAATGCGGAAAAAATGTTTCATGATTTGAAAGATTACTGGTGGCCGAATTTCAAGAGAGACATAGCGGCTTATGTTGCGCGTTGTTTAACTTGTTCAAAGGTTAAAGCTGAACACCAAAGGCCGTCTGGTTTGCTCCAACAACCAAAAATACCTGAATGGAAATGGGAACAAATTTCCATGGACTTCATTACTAAATTGCCCAAGACATCGAGCGGCCATGATATGATTTGGGTGATTGTTGATCGATTGACGAAATCTGCACACTTCCTTCCAATCCGCGAAACGGATAAATTGGAAAAATTGACCCGTTTGTATATCAAGGAAGTGGTGTCTAGACATGGTGTGCCTATCTCTATCATCTTAGATCGAGATAGTCGTTTCACCTCAAGATTTTGGGAAAGCTTAAACGAGGCCCTCGGCACTCGCCTAGACATGAGTACCGCATATCATCCCCAAACCGATGGTCAAAGTGAACGAACCATCCAAACCTTGGATGATATGTTACGAGCATGCGCAATCGATTTCGGTGGTAATTGGGACACGCAGTTGCCACTAGTGGAATTTTCATACAATAATAGTTATCATACGAGTAATCAAGCTGCACCTTTTGAAGCACTATATGGACGTAAGTGTCGATCTCCGCTATGTTGGGCTGAAGTCGGAGAGAAGCAGCTTACCGGGCCTTAAATTTTTCAAGAGACGACCGATAAAATCTTTTTGATAAAAGAACGTCTCAAGGCGGCCCGCGACCGACAGAAAAGTTATGCGGATATGAGGCGTAAGCCTTTGGAATTTCAAGTCGGTGATAGAGTCCTATTGAAAGTGTCAACTTGGAAAGGTGTTGCACGTTTTGGAAAGCGTGGGAAATTGAATCCTCGATATGTTGGTACTTTCAAAATTTTGGCAAGAGTAGGCCCTGTTGCATACAAGCTCAAGTTACCGCAAGAGCTTAACAGGATACATGACACATTCCACGTGTCAAATTTGAAAAAGTGTCTATCCGATGAGACCCTTATTATCCCTGCCGACAAAATCCACATTGACGATAAGCTTCACTTTGTCGAAGAACCAATTGAAGTGATTGATTGGAAGGTTCAGAAGCTTAGACGTAGTAAGATCAGATTGGTCAAAGTGCGTTGGAATGCCAAGCGTGGACCTGAGTTCACATGGGAAAGGTTGGACCAAATGAAGCAAAAATATCCCACCCTATTTGAGAAGACTCCCGTACCGGAGAACTTGAATTGAATTCCGGGACGGAATTCTCTTAACTGGGGGAGAATGTGACAACCGGCAAAATTAAGGTAATTCCGTACTAATTAATTATGTGTAACTAACGTAATAATGTGCAAATTCGTGTTAATTGTTTAACTGATGCCATAGAAAATAGCAAATTCCCCATGAGATGCATAGGAATGCACATGTTTATTGTTGAAGCACGATGAAATCACGTGCGAATAAACTTGTCCGGAACGAACGTTGGTGATTACCCGGTAAAAATTAAATAGATGAAAACGATCCTGGACACCCAGGATATAAAATAAAAGGTATTTTCATGAAATATAATGTGTTTTGGAACTCCAAAACCATAAATGAAAACTTTAAATACAAATCTCCCGGTAACGAATAAAGTGCGCGTACCGCACCCGGTACATGTATAACTTATAATTTCACCCAACAAAAGCCTAACTAACCAACCAACACTTAAACTAGGCTATGTTTAAGGGTTATTAAAGGCCATTATAATGTCCGAATAACGTATAATTAAAATCCGATTAAAACCCAAACGAAACCCGAACGTTACGTGTGAATCTCGATCAAGCTAACTAGCAAATACTTTATGTTGTGGACCTCACATAACCACCCAACCCAACCAGCCCCAACCCTTAACCATGTCCATAGTCTCTTTTTTTTTTTTTGTACAAACAAATCCATGGAAATATTTGGAAGATTGTATGGAATCTTGTATAGATTTTCTTGTACCCTTGAAAAAAGGATTACAAATCCTCCAAAATCGTATAAATAATCGGCCAAACACCCTCTCCCCTGTCTAGTAAGATTTCCTTGAGTACCATTTTCCATGAATTAAAGGATTAGAAGATCTAAACATGGATAATATGTATCTAGGAAGATCTTGGTAGATCTAAGCATAGATATTATGTATCCTCGAAGATATATAAAAGAGGGATATGCTACAACACTTCATAAAACTCTTCCTTGTTTCCTCCCTTTGGCCGTAGATATACACACACATATACACTTCCATTTTCAAGTTTCAACCACTAAAAATTCATCCATAAACTTCCATTTCCAAGCCCTTAATTGTGTGTTTCAAGTTTGGAGCTTAACCACCTTGGAAGAACACACTAAACCCCTTCAAAATCAAGTGTTTTTATCTTCCCTAGCCTTGTGCTAGTTGTAAGTATTCTTGATCCTATTTTTATTCTTAAAACTTTATGTTTTGTTGTTTGAAAAGCAAGATGTACATGGGTTAACATAATGGAACTTTACATGATAAAACATATGCTTTTCAAGACTAAACGGAGGTATAAAATGAATACTAGGGCCGTGGGTTTCGGTGATGGTTATGTAGTGTTTTTATAGTTTCCAAAAGTTCACATAAACTTAAATAAAATGATGATCTAAGTATAGTTTGTGAAGGTGACTTGAAAACACTTAAAAGTAGTTTAAATCATCTTAAAATAACCATCTAAAACTTAATATAAAGTTGGTCTTGTTAAGAAATGAAAAATATAAAAATTACATCTTCAAAGTTTACACACTTAAGAAATGCAAAGTTAGACTTATTGGACATATTACAAGTATTTACCCCTACAAAATTTTATATACAACTTATACCATACAGGACACTAAAACATATAAGTTTAAATGATCGGATATGGACGTGTTCATGTTACGACGCGTTAACGGACTAAAACATAAAAACGGACGAATAAGTATTTGTATTATTACGTCTAACGTGGAAATGAAAACATATATTTTATGGATTTAAAATATATAATTTGGGTGAAAATACATAACACTTTTCAAAGTGTTGGAAACCTATTCGTGGGAGAAAATAACGTAAATAATCTAAGGATTAAGCGTTTAAAACTAGCATAGGGACTTGACAATATGTTATCAAATCGACAAGATCCTACTATACTTATTTAATGGGAAAGTAAATATACGGTAAAGTGAGTCAATATGAGTATTGAAAATGTTATATCGAGTCGACAAGATCCTAGTATATTTATTTAATGGGAAAATAAATATACGGTAAAGTGAGTCGAGTCGAGTGCTAAAAATATTATATCGATCGACAAGATCTTAGTATAATTATTTAATGGGAAAATAATTATACGTCAAGTGAGCCGGATCGAGAACAATATTATACAAGTTAAGTAATATTCGTGAAAATATAAGTGTAACTTGTAACGAGGGTAAATCCATCACCGACGGACCTAGGATACACGTTTAAATAAACGGGGAATTGAACTAAATAGTGGCTTGGGAGTTGGACGTACAACTTGCCGAAACACATGCACTATAGACTTAGTGATTGATACGTCTAGGAAGTTTGTAGGTGTTTGACCCTGGACGAGCTATTCTCTAAGTTGGGATTTGCATACTTGCTTGAGGTGAGTTTCACGGCCCCATTTTACAGTTTTTACTTTTTGGGGAAAGATATGTTATGTTAGGGAAATATGTGACATGTTGGATACTTGGGTTTGTGTACGCCACTCGGAGTTGAGTCCTCGCTACTGTAACCATTTATTCGTGTGTATGTGTGAAATCGAAACCGAAGGAATATTGGGATAGTACTATTGGTGCCCGACAAGGCCCACCCCTAATCGATAGCGACGATTATGCAACGGTGTATGCCTGGGGTGCACGTATTCTGAATTAAGTTGTTAGTTTCCGAGAAACAACTATGAGCGGGGCAATGGTAGTCTTGGTTTGGTTATGGGATCAAGTAGATTGTAGGTACTTGCAACTCTTACAATGGTCACTATTGGTGTTTATTTCCCAAACATGTTGTTGTTGAAATATTTTGTAATCTCAAACTTGTGAACTCACCAATATTTATATATTGACGATTTTTAACATATCTTTCAGGTAACTAGTCGCTGGAAGGTTGCATGGCTAGTATGGGCAGGGATCTCACATAGCGTTGGATATTTTGATGGGGTCTCACTTTTATTTTTCCATGGGGTTGGAATATAATTGAGAAACGTCTACTTTGGTTAAACTATATTTGTTAAGAATGTATGGACATGAAAACTCATCTCGACGTATTAAATAAATAATCCATTTTTGCTAATTACATATAGTTTGTGTTAATCTTGACTTTATGCCCTTCGAACCGTCGCGCCGCATGTTTCCGCCATTAGCGTGGTGTGACAAAAATTAAGGACACTTACCTCGGAGACGCCATCGGTCATCACCCAATGGAGGGACTCCTGCGTCTTATCCAGAGCGCTAGTGGCCTGCTTCAGCAGAGACTTTGCGTTCTCCGCTTCTGTCTACACGACGGTTTGGGCCTCCTCCATCGAGGCCCTCTCGTCCTCTACGTCCGCCTTCTCCTTATCTTTGTTTTGGAGCTCAGACCTCGCCTCCGCCACCTTGTTGTCTGTCTCCTCCAACGCCTTGGAGTGTCTCTCTGCACCTGTGCTGCCTTCCCAGCATTAAGATCAGCAATACTGCGTTGAATGACAACATCGTGTCTTTTTAAAGAGTTCACATTCACAAGCTGAAGGGCTTGGTTGATGCAGATGTCGGAGATGAGAGATGAGAGCTGAGCCCTCAAGCCCGTCCTCATACTCCTTTTCCTTGGGAGGGACGACTTCCTTAACAAACTCCTCGGCCAACAGGGGGTTGGTAAAGCGGGAGTTCTCGCGAATACTCCATTGAGGGCGCCAGATTATATCGCCCTCGAGGTAACTCGAGGTAGTCGTATGCCCGCTTTTTCTTCACAATCTTCAAAGTATGAGACCCAGTGGTCTCCATCTCAAAAGGGCCAGACAACATCTTTCCTGTCTGCCCCGCATCACCACCATCCCCCCTCCCCCCCCAGCACCTCCGGATTGGGTGGCATCCTTTACAGGTTTCCTGCCTAGAGATTTATCCTTCTCAAGGCGCAGCCTCTCCACCTCTGCCTTCTCTTGGGCAGCTTTCTTGGCAGCAGCATCGGCCTACGCTTTCGCTTTGGCCACTGCCTCAAGCTTCTTCTTTTCGGTTGCCTCAGCTTCGGCTTTCGCCGTGACAACTGCTTTCTCCTTTCTTACTTGCTCCTCTTCCAACTTCTTGTCATTCAGCCCATGCTCCAGCTTCTCTTGCATGCGCTTTTGCGTAATCTCTTCCTATGTAAGAGTGGGCGAAGAAGTAGGAATGATCTTTAAAGCGGCCGGAGCTTCAAAGAAAAAATACAAGTATAAGCATCAACTATGAAGGCGGGCAAGAGGAAACAAATAAAAAAAATTACTAAGGCATTTACCCGGTGTCTTCTTCACCGCCTTCTGCATTAGTGCTCGGCGCTCTAGAGGCGGCACAATATTAAAGGAAAATGGCACTGGCTCTGTTTCCTTGTCGCTATCTTGTTGGGGATGCGGGCCGGATTTACCAGCCCAGCCCATTCCATCCTCCCCGCCTTCATCCTGGAGCAAACAGTTAGTTCCTTTTTCTACCAAAAGATAAAAACAAAAATATAAAGAGATGCCCAGAAAACAACTTACCCTCATCAAGGATGAATGGCTCCTACCCTGGAACCAACCGCAACCGGCTCATCCCCAGCATCACCAGCATCGCCTCCTGGCATAGATTGGCTTTAAAGGGGGAGGCGTTCGAGGTCAGGGTTACAAACCACTCCTGGTCCTTGTAACCCTGCAACATTGGGTATGTGGGGAGCTTATGGCGCTCCCTAATAACTTTCCAAGGCATCTCCATTGGGATCACCCCACGCCTAACATAAAAAAAAAAAAAAAAAATTCTCCTTCCTGTCATGCATTGACTTGGGAGGATCAGTTCCAATGGGCTTCACCTTGGAGCGAACAGAAAAATTAAACCAAGATTGGTCCCTAGACATCACATAGAAGACATTAAAACGCTCGAAGGTCGGTTCAACGTCCAAGGCATAGCAACAGGCCTCGAAATGTACAAGCCTGAGCATGCCAAACCCACTTAGTTTGGTAACATGAATGCAATAGGACACCAAGGTATCGATTTGAAACTTGGTGGCCGGAAGACTGAACCACACTTCATGAAGTGGGCTCCGTACAAGGCAATTTTGCCCTATGGATTCGTCAGGGCCGTCTTCCCCAACTCCGGCAACTCCGGCTCCCAAGCCGGATTTATCTCCATCTCCTGGAGAAACTCTTTAAAATTAGCCTCGACCCACTTTACGGTGGTGTTTACCAACGTCTTCGCCGTCTTCGTCTTCTCAACATGCTGCTCGGAAGGATTCTCCTGAGGATTCTCTTGAGTCTAAGAAGATTTGGACATGTTTGAGGGGTAGGGGTTGAAGAAATCTGGGAATGCTCGTCGGAAAGCTTGAATATTTGTAGGTAAGTTTGAAGATTGGAAGAGAAGTTGAGAGAAAATTTTCAGAAATTTGGGAAAAGTGATGTGAGAGAGGAGGCAAAAGAGGTATTTATACCCATTGCATTTAATGCGACGGGTCCCAGCTGGAAGTCACGAACCATTAGACTCCTCACTTGGATGCTCAGGATGATGCCACGTGTCCCACTTGCCAACAAGAAGTTACACTCGCGCTCGCGGTCTCCCACGCGCCAGACACACGAACTCTGTATCCACCACGTGTCAACATCCCGGAGAATGACAGCTGTCTTATAGCACGTGGCTTCCCATGTGTCTGACACAAGATGTATTGAAGTCGCCATGTGTCATCATCCTGAGGCATCACACCTCCACCCGCGCGCGTGCACGAGCACGCGCCTGACACCAGACGAAATTTGTGTCTGTCATGTGCCTGATGTGAATGCCATCATGACGAAATGCCCTCTGCCATCTGACACGTCCGCCAACCTCCTCAACTTCCTCAACACGCCTCCTTGGTTTCCCTCAAAATTTATGACAACTTTTCAAATTATCGGCGCCTTTAATTCCAATCATTCACATATTAAATACAAGGCGACGACGCATTAACTCCATTAAAAAGGGGAGACACGTCATCCGCCTGAATTTACATTAACAACCAGGGCTGCCACGTCATCGCATGGCACTGGTTTGACATAAACCTAAAAGACGTTCTCCGCCTTATGTAACTTCAACAACTAGGCCTGCCACGTCATCACATGGCGCTGGATTGACGTGAACTCGAAAAGATGTTCTCAGCGTCATTCCTCCTCAGGATCACGCCTTCCACGTCATCACTCGGCGATCGATTGACGTAAACTTGAAAAGACGTTCTTCGCGTCATTCCTCCTTAGGAACACGTCTTCCACGTCATCACTCGACGATCGATTGACGTAAACTCGAAAAGACGTTCTCCGTTTGAATCCTCCTCAGGATCACACCTGCCACTTCATCACTTGGTGATCGATTGACATAAACTTGAAAAGGCGTTCTCCGCCTGACTCCTCCTCAGGATCACGCCTGCCATGTCATCACTCGGTGATCGATTTACGCCAACTCATGCCCATTAATGAAACAATAAAAAAGGATTTTCTCCTTTGCCATTTTTTACATCATCTACATGCGCAAAAATGGAAATCATGGTGCAATTTCCTGAAGCTACAGGAACTCATGGAAAAGTATAATCTGCTTTTATCTTGGTATATGTTAAAGAGCTGCAACAAGCACTTCTTAGCATACATTTGACACTAAGCAACAAGCGGAGCATAGGATCCTTGCGGATGCGCTCGGGATTCAACCAGCTTATAGTCCAGCGTCCCACCAGACCTTTCCACAAGAACAGGAGAGACACAGGTCTGGGGGGACTTGAAGGGGTAGGGTACCAATTCCTAGTGCATAGGCGCGCCCTACCCCGCAACATTATCATCATAATACACCCGCAGAGGAGAAATCATTCGAAATGCTTAAGTCCAAGAACATAACATATCTCCGCGGTGCCACCACCGCAGAGCTCAGTCCTCATAAAGATCACACGTGGAGTGCAATCCACCTACGCGGTTGATGTGTCATATAATTCACATATAAAACATGCATAAATAGTCTCAAAAGAGGGCAAATTTGAGCTTAAATTGATAATTATAGCTACTAAATCGTTTGTATTTGTGTTTTTTAGGAAATTGGTGTACCAACCCGAAAATGAACGATTTTCGGGCAAAAACAGCTAAAAACCAGAGATTCCTGAAGAACCAAGGCTACCCGCAAAATAAAAGGTGTAAAGGCGGTAACCTTAACAGAAAAAAAAGGGACAAAGCAACAAACTTGGAGGACATGAAAAAGCTTCTCAGAAGGGACAAAACTATGGATAGGAGACAAAGAGTACAACATACAACCACAACCTTGTCTCCCACATGCATGTTTTTGACCACAAGAAAGGGACATGTTTTCCTCTTTGCCTATAAATAGCAAGCTCAACTCAATCATTTCTCATTCCTTCTTGTGCCTTCTTGGGCCGACTTCCAAGCTTCTTCCAGAGATCTTGGGGTCTTGTGGGAGGTCGTAGGGCCATCCTAACATCCCACCAAGGTTAGGCCTCGTCCTACCTTGATTATCTTGGCCGAGAATAGGTTCGTAGAGTAGTTACATGCAATACAACATCGAGGGTCGTGAGGATTGTATTAGATAGATAGGATTTCAGAGGTGGAAGGCTTGTTTATGAGTTTAAAGCATCCATATTCTTGTGATGATCACCTGTTATGGTTGTATCCATCTATTATTCTCCGTACCTATTTCGATATTTAAAATTTTATTATTGGTAGTAGTTTATTTTTAGTTATTCGGTGTGTTTATCTTCTTAACTAATTATTGTTTGTTTATCTTTGTGACAGATTCAATGAGTGATTAACATAATAAACCTCTAAAATGAACCCTAACTTAAATAATAAAATAAACTATCATGGGGTTCAATCAGCTTCTGGTAGTCCCGAGCTAGATCCAAGGCAAGGAAACCGATAGTGAGACAGATCCTCCGGGCTTCTGATATCTAAACCGGGTTCTAAGTAATGGCTTTTGATGTGGACCAGATCTGAGTGACACATTCCTGGTTCTTACCAGATGTATGAGTGACTTTCTTGGCAAAGGGAGGATTCCCTACGGGTGCACTAGTGATATTTGGATTGCACACCTTTAGGATTATGTTTCACCTTTGTTAAGGATTTCATTCATCTTGGGAGGTTATGGGTTGGGTTTGTTAAGTCACATAATCACTAAACCAAACTTATATTTACCTCATCAACAAATATTTAAGTTGTCACTTTTAAGATAAATAAAACAAGAATATTTTATCTAGTCTACAACGCCGTTAACCAATGGAGAATACATGTTTCCTAGGCTGCCTAGAAGAGAGATCCTTCGGTGTTCAAAGCCGTTAACCTACTTAGGGGATAAGCTGTAGCTAGGGCTGACTCTAAGAAGAGATCCTTCGGTACGGAAAGCGAAAGCTAAGCGAGGTGCACGGTGTTTCTATTAGGATATTAAACCTCTACAGTAATTTAAGAAGAAAAATTAGAGGACCCAGAGCTTAAACGAGTGGCTTGGCGGTAGTTTGTCAAGTACCTGAAAATGCAGGACTCAAACGGTGATAGTATAAATCTTTATAGTTATGCGGTAATGTGCATCTTGCAGTTATGCGATAGTGCGCTTATTGGACACACCACTCACAAGTGGCGCCGCTTCTCTAATCTCAGAGCCAAACTTTCCAAGTTCACCCCTGTCCTCCTCACCGATAATTAAACTTAATATTATTTTTATAAATAAAATTGACTACTTATACGGAAGGTCCCCGAGATGTGCATGTTTACTGTCTCTACAATTTTTATCTTTTCATTTTAAAACCAAACCCTTTTTCAAAACCTATTTTTCTTTTAGAACCCTTCAGTTTTATTTTCTTTTTTAAATCTGATTAGTCAATGTGATAAAAGGTTGAGTAGGGGAAAGTGTGTTCTTTGGAATACGATACTCGGTATTTACCCTAGAAACCTATACTATACACATCAGGTTCTCTGCCTATGAGTTGGTTTTAGTTTCTTAGTAATTATCGTTTACTTATAAATTTAAAACTTTTTTAAAGGTTTAGTAAAACATAGTTTTTTCCAAAACAAATGTTTTAGAGTTAACCCATCAAGTTTTTGGTACCGGGAAAAATGACAACTTTTTAATTACTAAAACCAGACGCATCACTGTTACCATGCGCTCGCCTAACATGCTTCAGGCCTGATCCGTCGTGACGGCATGCCAGCAAGGAAGGTGTAGCCCCTCTAAGCCCCACTTGCTGCACTGTTCCCCTTGTGTCACGAGTCACTTCAGTCAGTCTACCAGAAGGACCAGACTAACACAGTCTGACGCCGCCTGACACCGTCTGATGCAGTGGAAAAATATCCGCCTGCAACCAATCATAGCGCGTCATGTGGACCAATGGCAGGGTGTCGCTCCTTATCCAGTTTGCTTTATGCAAACTCCTCATCCGGATCCAACTTGATGGGCCGAAGGAAAACACGCCCAACAACCAGCCTAAGCCCATTACTTCGATCATGGGCCACCATGTCTGGCCCATGCACTCCCTATAAAAATGAGGCTTCTCCTCCTTTCGAAGGGTTAACACATTTCTCAGCAGAACACACATACTTAGAATACTCTTTGCATTTCCTTCTTTAATAACTAGTAACCCTTTCGAGTAATAAAGAACATCGCATATTTTATAGTGGACGTAGGTCAACGGGACCGAACCACTTATATCTTTGTGTGTTTTGCATACGATTGTATCTCTCTCTTTTCTCTATTCTGGGCCACGAATCTAGTTTGGTGTGAGCAAAGGATTATATCCTGTAGCGAACACGAGTAGCCACCTCACATTATACCCCTTACGCTCGTTGTTTCGTCACCTTTGACCCATTTTGCCATATCCAAATAACCCGTAATCAAATAGATGCATTTCGAATCTCCAATTTTTGCTCATTTACTTATAAATTCATGAAATCTTTATTTTTTATTGTCATTTAGGGGTATTGGACTATTAACCATTAATAATAAGGGGAATTGGATTTTAATAATCCATACTTTGCCTTATTGGCCGGAAATAATCTGTACTTAATAAATTCCCCACAACAGTCCCAACTTTCAACATATTCGCCGATAATGAACTTTTTAACTTTCAAACTCTTCCAGTTTTGAAAATGGATTAGTTTTCAGTTAACAAAAGTTCATTGACGGCCAATACTTTGAAAGTTAGGACTGTCGTAGGGAATTTCTTAAGGAGAGATTATTGTCAGCCATCGAGATAAAGTTTGGATTATTAAAATCCAATTCCCCTAATAATAATGATCGTATTTACGCAGTGCAAGGGTGAGAAAGTTGTGCGATAGAAGAAGGTTCTAAACGTACACATGGCGAAGGGCATACAAAACAGTCAGAAGATTACATTTATGGGCTATGAAGCTGTAAGTTTCTTATCATGCTATCTTTTGTTTTAAGTTTGGTTATGCAAATGTATTTGGTGGCTGTCTCGATTTGTTTTATGTAACCTAGCACATTTACTGGAAATAATCTATTTTTGTTGCCAACAGAAAGAGCACCCTAAGTTTTAGCAAAAGGGCGATGACATATTTGCTGTGCATGAATTAGGTTTTACAGAAGCGCTTTGTGGGTCCAAGTTTATCTTAACCCATTATGCATAACATACAGTTTCTAATCAAATCTCAACCTGAAGAAGTTGTGAAGGCTGGTAATTTATTATGTAAACTTTTAATTTAATTTTCTACATGTCTTTTAAATATTGATGATTTAATTTGTATTTCTATATTTGTAGTTAAATTTAAGGCAATAAATAATGAAGGAATAAAAATGTAAATGAAAGGATAGGGAGCCCAATCCCTGTGGAGGCGGCATCCCTATCCCTCTTTACAACAATCCAGGCGCCAGTTGGTTCCGGCGCCAGTTGGTTCCGGCGCTAGGAAACATCCGCATCCCGCGGAACCCTATGGCAGAACTTACTCCGCGCAAGGGGTCGATTTGCACGACGTTCAACCTTATCCACATCACTACTTCAGAAGAATAAACGCGAGGAATATTAACAAGCTTTTGGTACGAGGTACAGAGGATCAAGGATCAGGAAGATTCACTCAGATCTGGGACAAAGCATGCGCCAACCATATGGCAACACGTGTCATAGTCAATCCAATCACTGTCGTCTACAGTACTCAAAAGACATTCTTACCTGCTATCAGATATCACATCAGAAGCCAGCAGGTAAGTCAACAATACCGTGTCAGGCAGCATGCCGCCGGCGTCCTATCAGAGGGCACCACGTGTCAACTTTACAGAGCTGGTCAACAGCTCATGACGTCAGCAAGTATGGCCTAGGTTTTCCCGCCATTTTACTGTCCCGGTTGCACCAAGCCCAAGTTCAAGCCCAGATCGGATATGCTCCTCGTGGACCGCTTCACTAAGCCCACGACTTCTCCTATAAATAGAAGACATCAATTCCTTTGCAAAGGATCCAGAAATTACTACTTGTACTAGAGAGCTAGGTTATTCTTGTAGCACTTTGTAAACTCCAAAGTAATATACAACAAGCTCTTCACAGTGGCCGTAGGTCGAACTTGACTGAACCACTTAACCTCTCGTGTTTACTTTCACCACACACGCACACCTTACTTTACATTTCGTGTTTACGGTTTGTCCATAAGTCTGGGCGAAGGAATGTTCCTGAGTAAACAAGAGTATTAACCCGAAGGTGATTACTCGTAATCACCGTTATACTCGTTGTTTCTTCATTGGCGCCATCCGTACCGGCTAGAACACATTTCTTTTCCATCCTTTTGCCCCCATGGCTGAACCTAACCCTAACACTGCCACTGCCAACCCACTCGAGGACTTAGACGTCCAACTCGGGGGGCAACTCTCGCACCCCAGCCACTGTCGTCAAGAAAGCCACGACACATACTCAGAAGCCGGTCCTCGAAATACATGATGTGGAAAGCGAGGATGACAGTGATAGCACTACCGAGGAGGACCACAACGCGTGGCTCCTTCGACAAAATGCCAAGAGCATTGCTAAACACCAGCAGATGCTACAAAAACAAGCAAAGAAAAAGGGCAAGACCTAACTTATGACTCTCCACCTAGGAGGAGTCATAAGAACAAAGAAACCAGCAACCGACGTGAGAGTCGTGGCGGGGGGCATGACGGAAACGCCGATGCTCGGGGCCACAACAAATCACACGGTGAACTAGACGGGTACGAGTCGTCCAGCAGCGACTCGGATTACAGTGGACGGAGCCACTTGCGCCGTTCGCACTCCACATCTCACAAAGACGTGGATGACGACCTGGTTAAGCCGTATAGACCGAAGTCATTCGTGGAAAAATCAAAGTTTGTTGCTCGCATAGTGATGGCGAGCATACCTAAAAAATCTAAACTCCCCAGCAGCATCGGCAAGTACGATGGCCTACGAGACCTAAACGATCACATTCATGACTTTGAGTGTGCGGGGACGACCGTCAACTGGCCGGTCCACATGTGGTGCCACCTCTTTGCCCAAACACTAACTGGTGCCGCCAGGGTCTGGTTCGATAATCTCCCCGCGGGGAGCATTATGAACTTTCACGATCTCACCAACAAGTTTGGTAATCGTTTTTCGCACCTGCGAAAACACAAGAAAGACAAGGCGCACATCCTGCTATGCCAGCGTCTTGACCATGAGTCCATCGAGGACAACATTGTTCGTTTTAACAGGGAGGCGCTCCAAATAGGATGTGGTGAAGAACTTACCCGCGCTTCTTTCATCCAGAATGTACGCAGTGCAGATTTAATGAAGTGCCTCACCGGCAAAGATGGCATCCCAGAATCCTGGGACGAACTCATCCGCGCCGCCAAGATCTACGCATCCTCGGAAAAATCCTTCCACCAGATGCGCCAGACTCAACAACACCATAATAATAATAATAATAATAATAATAATAATAATAATAATAATAATAATAATAATAATAATAATAATAATAATAATAATAAGGCGAAGTCAGTTTGGACCCGCATCTCGGGTTCCACGTAGGAAGAAAAATATTCCTCCGCCAACGATGCACGCCAGCTCATCAGCAACAAGCAATCACGGGACCAGCGTGGTCACTCCAAAAAAAATTACGACTGGACCCCGCTAACAAAAACCCCATCACAAGTCCTTAAGACGAAGGAAATAACAATCAAGGAGCCCAAGCCCCTTGGCAAGCGAAGAAACGTGGATACAAGCAAGTTTTGCGAGTACCACAATGATTTTGGCCACCTTAAAGACAACTGTTATAGTCTAAAGATGGAGATCAAGACCGCGCTGAAATCTGGTCAGCTCGAACACTTGGTAAAAAATGTACACCGTGCAGCGCGCTGACAAAACGGCGATGATAAAGAAGCCGTAGGTTCGCGGAAGAAAATTTGCGGCCTAAACTCATACGGTCACGTTTGTCCCGCGCAATCAATGCAACATGGCCAGGCACGGAAAGAAACAGAATCGCGGGAAGAGCCCCAGAGCGCAACACAACGACGATTCTTGGAAGGAAGCCGATGTCCTCCTCCCAAAAGTCTGTGGTGGTACATGTTCCTCGATGGCGGAAGCAGCACTGACATCACGTATGAGCAGTGTTTCCAACAACTGGATGAAGAAGACAACGCAATGCTTGTTCCAGTAAATGAACCTATCTCCGGCTTCATCCACGAAACCATCATGCCTCGCGGCATGATTTCAATGCCCGTCACGATGTCGGACGGCACCCATGAGCGCGATGAAATTTGCGACTTCATGGTGTTGCCAGCCAATTCTCATCATGACATCTTATTGGGCCGTGAAGGCATCGCACGCTTCAATGCAAACACCTCCATGGCGCACGGCATGGTTGGCTTTCCAACTAAAACAGGCGTCACATTCATTCAAGGAAACAAAGATTGCCACACGGCGGAAGGCGGCAAACCCCGAAAAATGGTCAAAACTAATGCCCGCACAGAGCCGGAAAAATGGGTTCTTAACCTTAAATTTCCGGAGCAAACAGTGATCATTGGCCATGTAATCTCCGAGACCATCCGCAATCACCTCAAACAGCTACTGATTAAAAACACGGATGTCTTTGCATGGCAACCGGCGGACATGGTCGGCATTCCACGTGACATAGCAGAACACATGCTCAATGTGTACCGCTCGGTACAGCCGATCGTCGAGAAAAAGCGGAGTATGGGCCCGGAGAAAACGAAAGCCATGAATGAATAAGTCACCGAGCTGCTCAATGCGGGCATCATCCGCCCCATCCGCTACCAAACTTGGGTCGCCAACCCCGTCATGGTCGCAAAGGCCAACGGGGGCTGGTGCATGTGTGCTGACTACAAGGACCTCAACAAGGCATGTCCAAAAGATTGCTATCTGTTACCTGAAATCGACCTAAAGGTGGATTCCCTAGCCCCTTATCGCTTCAAATGCTTCTTGGATGCATATAAGGGGTATCACCAAATTCAGATGGCAAAGGAAGGCGAGGAAAAGACGGCGTTCCGCATAGATACGAACACTCACTGTTACACCAAGATGCCCCTCGGATTGAAAAATGCGGGGGCTACTTATCAGCACCTCATGGACACCACTTTCGTTAAGGAAATCGGCGTACGGCATGAAGTGTACGTCGACGACTTCGTAATCAAAAGCAAAGAAGAAGGGGACGTGTTGCGTGACATTCAACAAACCTTCGATCAATTGCGCAAGGTGCGCATGAAGCTAAACCCCAGCAAATGCTCCTTTGCAATGGAAGAAGGCAAATTCCTCGGCGTTGTTGTCACGCGGGACGGGTTCCGTGCAAACCTCGAAAAGGTTCAAGCTATCAAGAGGATTCCCTCTCCTGCCTCAATCAAGGAAGTACAAACATTAATGGGTTGCCTGGTGGCCCTCAACCGCTTCCTATCAAATTATGCTTCAAAGTCCTTCCCGTTCGTGGACACTTTGAAGAATTGTTTAAAGAAGAGCAACTTCCATTGGACAGCGGAAGCGGAAACAGCTTTCCAAGCAATGAAGCAATGCCAAATGAACCTCCCAACTATAACGACGCCTCTACCCAAAAAACCGCTCACACTCTACCTCTCCGTCTCACGGAGCGGGCAGTAGGCGCGGTCCTCTTGGTAGACCACAAAGGGGTGCAAACGGCGATATACGACAGCAGTCGCACCCTGCTAGACGCGGAAACGAGGTATGCTATCATGGAAAAGCTTGTTCTCGCTCTTGTACATGCATCTCGAAGACTGCGCAGGTATTTCCAAGGCCATCCCATTAACGTCCTCACGGACAATAGAATCAACGACGTTCTTTGCCAACTAGAACTCTCAGGTCGCCTTCCCGAATGGGCTATTGAGCTCGGGGAGCACACCACCTATTACAAGCCCAGACCCGCAATCAAAGGCCAAGTTCTAGCTGATTTCACAACAGAAATACCCGCCGACAAAGTCGAAGAATGCATAGCTGAACAATTCCCCCGTGCTAACTCAAGATCCATCTCAGAAGTGGTCCTTCTTCACAGACGGGGCCTCTAATGATGATGGCTCTGGCGCAGTTCTTCGCCTTATAAGCCCAGATAAACATGAGTTCACATACGCCATTCGCCTCGACTTCAAAAGCATGAATAACGAGGCGGAATATGAAGCATTGCTGGCAGGCCTCCGTATCACGGAAAAAATGAGGGCCAGGCATGTGGAGGCACATGTTGACTCATTACTCGTTGCACGGCAGATAAATGGTACTTACGACGCCTGAGACGAAACCATGGCTCTTTATTTGGAACAAGCGAAGAAGCTCATGCTCAGATTTGACTCCTACACCGTAGAACACATTAGGCACAGCGAAAACAAACCAGCCGATGCGCTGAGCAAAATGGCTTCCATAGTTTTCGAACACATGGCAAAGGAAGTCCGCGTAGAAGTACTCAATAAACCACCTGTCCCGCTGCGACAAGTTAACATCATCCAAACAGGCAACGCGTCCTGGATGACACCAATTAAAGCCTATCTGTCTTCCGGTACCCTGCCTGGAGACAAGTTAGAGGCCCAGAAAATCCAACGTAAGGCTCTTCATTACCAGCTTACCGACGGTATACTCTATCGCCGCTCTTACCTAGGGCCGCTTCTCCGCTGTGTCGACTCCGCAGACGCTTCTTTCCTCATCAGAGATATTCATGAAGGAATATGTGGACTACACTCAGGCCCAAGGATGGTAGTAGCCAAGCTGATGAACGCAGGGTATTACTGGTCGGGAATGCACGTGGACGCAGAACTGCGCAAATGTGATAGCTGGCAACGCCACTCGCCAAGCACCCTACGTCCAAAAAATGACCAGGTGCCTATTACAGCCACATGGCCTTCTAAAAAATGGGCAATTGATTTAGTCAGCCCATTCCCGACGGCACCGGGGAATGTCAAGTTCCTTATTGTCGCCATTGACTACTTCACCAAATGGGTTGAGGAAAAACCTCTCGCCAAGATTGATGGGGCGCATGTCAAAAAATTCATTTGGGAATTCATCATTTGCAGATTCGGGTTGCTAATGCAACTTGTGAGCGACAATGATACACAATTTGTGGATCAAACATTGCAAGAATGGTTGGCGTAGCTGGGCGTCCAATAAATATTCACATCAGTCGCACACCCACAAGGAAACGGTCAAGTCGAAAGAGCAAATAGAAGCATTGTGGAGGGCATCAAAGCGCGACTGGGAACAAGCGCACATGGTGCATAGATGAACTTCCCCATGTATTTTGGGCTTACCGCACCCTGACCAAGACTAGTAATGGTGAAACACCATTCAGCCTAACTTATGGTTCCGAAGCTGTAATCCCCGCGGAATTTGGATGTCCCTCCGCAAGAGTAGTTATGGCTAACAAAGGGAACAATGACGTAGAGCTCCACCTAAATCTTGACTTACTCGAAAAACGGCGCGATCTTCCCGCCATCAAAGAAGCAAAGTACAAGACACAGCTAGAGCACTACTACAACAAACGCGTCAAGCAATGTGCATTCAAGATCGGAGACTATGTTTTCCGCAGCAAGGAGGGTTCCAACGCCGAAAAGCCGGGAACACTTGCACCAACTTGGGAAGGGCCATATAAAATACAAGAAGTCTTGGGTAAAGGCGCCTACACGCTAGAAAAACTAGATGAACCCCCATCCCATGATCTTGGAACGCAGTACAATTGCGCCAATGCTACTTGTAATTACTCGTATTTCCGGCTACACACGCCGTTGTACTAATCCAAATCAATGAAAGTTTGTTTCCTATATCTGTCATTCTACTTGTTTGCCACAAACACGTCTTGAAGGCTAAGCTAACACCTATGTCGGACTAAAACAGCCGCGTATTTACGGGAAGGCTGCATAACAGTCTTCAAGACATCTAATATGTTTCGGACTTATAAATACGCGCTCGCCTGTATACGTTGCGCTAAAGTCTTCAAGACAAGGTACGCCTATCGGGCTAATAAGTCACGTATGCGAACATGCGCCACGTCTTAGTCTTCAAGACATGTTTAACATGTCGGACTAAGCAGCCGCGTATCTACCACATACGACGCACAATAGCCTTCAAGACATGGCTCAACGCTTAAGTCGGACTAACAGCGCAAGTTGTGTTGCGCTACAGTCTTCAAGGCAAAAGTCTTAACACTTTAAACGCCGGCTACGAAGCAAAACACAAGCGCTAATTTCTACTTACACATCGGGTGACGACTTGGTTAGATAAGTAAAACAAAAATTAATGCGAGAATACAAAAGATATAACAAACAACAATTTTCATTAACAGTTGGGAATTAAAGACACAACAACCATTTACAAGTACAACAAAAAGAAAACTACAATTTTCTCCTACTCATCGGAGCCGCTAAAATCAACCTGATTCACATAGGGGTCAGGTTGACTACCAGAAAACCCCTCACCTGAGGCTTTCTGGCACTCCTTCTCTTAGCGCTCCTTCTCCTCCTGCTCGCCGAGCCTGTCCGATTTTTCAATAAAGTACCTCAGCGCAGTGGCGGAATCAACATGGCAGTTACAGTCCGCCACCACCTGAAGGATGGGGAACTCGACCTTTTCGAACTTGGCCAGTTTCGCCTCATATTCCTCCTTCAGGGGCTTCCCATAGTGCTCTGCATCTATTATCCGCCCATTATTTTGAGCATGAAGAAAGTCATCTTCAAAACCCTCACCGTATCCGTAGGCGTTGGCAGCAGCAGCTATGTTAGCGACCTGGTCGCCAAGTTTAGGTTCGTGCAAGAACCGTTTGAAGATCTGCAAAAGGAGGGAAAGTGTTAGAAATATTCAACAAGACTACAAGGTTAACATGGGAAAAGTTTCACTTACCCCTTCAAGCCCACTGGTCATCAACCAGCGCAACGCCTCCTGCATCCTCTCTTGTGCAGAGGCAGAATTATCCAGAAGGCTCTTGGCGCTTTCAGCCTCCTTCATCGCCGCATCACGGGTCTCCTCCATAGAGCCCCTTTCCTGCTCTAACTCCTCCGTAGCCTGGAGGATTGAGACCCTCTCCTTTTCTAGCGCAGAGACACACGTAGTTGCGGAGACAAGTTCAGCATCATTCAACTCCAACTCCTTGCGCATCTCTACGAACTTGACAGTCCTTTCAGAGAGGGCCTTGCACTTCTTCTCCAAGTACGCAGCGGCAACCCTGTTTTCTTGCTTCAGCTCTTGGATACGCTTTTTAAGCCGCATCGTCTCTTCATTGCTGCGGACATATGAGTCAGTCCATCTCTTCTTATCCGCCGCCGCGTCACATTCAAGTATTTTAACACGATCCTCAGCATCGTGAGCGCAACGGCGATATTTCTCCATATCAGCTTTGAAGGATGCTTCCTTCTCTGCCAAGGCAACCTTCTCTACATTCAAGCGGGCGATGTCCCGCTCCATAGCGACATCCCGCCTCCTTAACGAGTCCATCATGGCCAGTTGAGTCGCCTGATTAACACACATATGGTACTCCCTCTCATATGGGGGCACAGTCCCCGCCACAAACTCTTCAGCGGCTAGGGAGTTAGAAAACAAAGTGTTCTCTCTGACCACCCAACGGGGACACCAGATGGCGTCACCCCCCGTCCAGCTGGAACCATCATAGGTTCCAGCCGAATCCCTACCCCTCGCACCGGGCGGCGCACTCCCCGCCTGGCCAAGATCTCAGTTACCACCCCCAGCGCCTCCCGCCGAGGTGGCCTTATCCAACTTGGAAGCATCATCGGCCCACTTCTTGGCCTCAGCTTCAGCCTTCCTTATCTCAGCCTTCTCTCTCTCTCAAGGCGAGCCTTCTCCACCTGGAACTTTTGTTCCTCCAAGCGAAGACGCTCTCTCTACCTTCTCAGCCTCAGCCCCTTTAGCGGCTTCATCGGCTTCTGCTTTCTTCTCTGCCTCCTCCTTCTCCCTCCAGAGGCGCTCCTCCTCCTTCCTAGCCGCCTCAGCGACATGCTCGGTGATTTGCGTGGGTTTACATATATAAATATTTCAAGTTTCACAATCTGGTTTTAAAAATGGAATGACCAAGCTAAACCACGCAACACGGCAGTGTACCGGTCGTAGTGTAGTAAAGTCGGTAAGACCAAGTATCAATCCGTGGACACTGATATGCAGCCCTCGATACTAAACCTCTGTCGAGTCCTAATCTATATGAAAGAGCATGATTTTTAACTAGCAATAATACTAAAACGATAAACAAGTAAACAAATAAAATAAGACAAGAAATAAACAAGCAGCAAGGACTAGAGATCAAAGAGTAAATGCTCACGAAAGGGGAAACAGAAATGGGGAGGATGGCTGTTTAGACTGGGAATCCTACTGATAAAGCTGAAAGCTAACGGGAAATGGATACTCGAATGACTACCGGGATCTACGGGTATAACCAACTCGGGAAACACTATAGTATCTAGATCTCCTCTCGGTCTCACTAGAACACTAAATGATATCCTAAGCGGTCGTGAAGCTCACCGGGTAAAGAATGGTTCACCTCTCGGTCTCACCAAACATAAAATTTTACGCACCCAAAGATTAGATCTCCTCTCGGTCTCACTAATCACGAAATACCTAACGGCATCAAGGGGTGAATCTATTCCTAAAGGTAAACGTTTGGGAAAGCGGATAAAAAGGATACCGGGAAAGAAATTCACTCTCGTGCAATATCTAACCAAATAAACCAATAAATCCTAACAAACCCACAACCTATCTCCTCTCGGTCTCAAGGTAGGTGACAAACCCAAAACGATGTTAAATACGCAATTTCTAGATCCTAAGTCAACGAGTCAACCCATCAAATCATTACACAAAGCAAATGATAAAAATATGCGACTTTTAATTTAAAAACGCTAAGTCAATAAATTATAGCCACATATGAATCTAAAAATATAACATAAACATCATCCGGGTCATAAATCACAACAAAAACCAATAAAGTTTAGATTTTTATACGTAAACGGGTCAAAACGAGTATCAAATCCCAAACGCGATCAACAATAATCAATAGTCATCCTAATCTAGGCAACCAACATAAAGTCTAACCGACCATAATAAATAACGAGACAAAGCGAATAAGTTCACCAACTAAATTCATACAAAGACAAAAGGAAATAAATAAAATCTAACCACAACCTTATGACTCTTCGACTTCCTTTTTTTTGCCTTTCTTTTTGTTGTTCTCTAATCACTGCACACACTTGCACTCTTATTTATTATTTTTATTTTTTTTTCGAAGAAACCACCGTCAAAAAATGGAATATGACAGACGCATGTTTACATCTTTTTTTGTGACCTTTCGCCTCTCCCTTACCAACGTACAGCATCTTTCGTTTTATAACATTTTGGCATAGTGATACCCTACTTTTGTTGGGCCGAGCCCATTCCAGTTTTATAAACTGCTTCTTCTTTTTTTTTTTTAGCCTAAGCCCAATTAAATGCAGCCCAACGAGTAACAAATGTTCAGCCCAACTTGATTGTCGCCTATTTTGCTCCATCTCGTTTTGGCCCTGGCTTAATAGTTCCTACAACACAAAAATTAAATATTTAATTAGTTGCCCATTCAACCATTAAAAATTTAGTGAGTCTTAAAATAACTCAATGCACCATTTTTGCTCGTTTACACTTAAAACCTTTAAAATACTAATAGGAACTAATAAAGAGTAATATTTAATAAAAACTAACTCAAATATTAATTAAAATGTAGAGAATATTGATATAAATATATGTATATTTTAGAGCGTATCAAATATTCCCACACTTATTCATTTGCTTGTCCCTAAGCAAATATCAAACAACACATCATACCCACACTTAGACCAAATACGACTAACATCTAGCAAGAGCTAAGCAAGCCACAAATCCTAAGGACACAAAGAAATCACAAGACTTATAACGGTCAAGAAGCATATGGTCCAACTAGCCAAATGTGATACCATTTTTTTTATGGGATTACCTAATCAAGCTTCACTCCCCATCAAGATTCCAACCAAACCAAGCAAATACCCCTCATATAGATCACTCAACTCTCGGTGTATATCAATCATAAAAGTGATCACTCGATACCTAAACACGAAGCTTGAAACACATAGGCTTATACAAGGATCAAATCTCCACCTAAATGGCTTAGACCAACATTAATCAAGAGGACTTATAGGTAGGCTAGGGCTAAGGGTAGGATATATTTGGGAAAAGTGGCTAAAAAGAAAATAAATCCGGAAAAATAAACTCAAAATATAAAAATAACTAAGATGGGTAATTTTGACTCATATCTAACTTATTCTATTTTTTTTCTTTCTTTTTTTTTCTTTTTTTTTTCTAACTCAACAATTTATTTATATACAACTAGAACAACTTTTTTTTTCTTTTTTTTTCTTTTCTTTTTCTTTCATTCTTTCTTTTTTTCTTTTTTTTTTTTTTTTTTTTTTGACAATCAATATATCTATTTTTTTTTTCAACAACAAAACTAGAACTCAAACCCGGATACAAAAATAAAAGTGGCACATAGGGTAGACAAACGAAAGGGGAGAAAGGCTCAAAGTGGCGACTAAGGGTGTATCGAAAGGGTCAAAAAAATGAAAAACAAAAAGAAAGGAAAAGGCTAAGATGTGGATGATCCTAAATGCCTCTATCACCCTAATGCAAAGTCCGAAATGAAGGTCTAAAAATGTATCATGATGCACAAGTTCTGTAATCAAGCAACATGTAGGTAGCACTCAACAAATGAAAGTGAATATAATAATCAAATAGGCTCAAATCCTCACTATCAAGTGCGGGAATGGGATGTCGGTAAAAGCCAAGAGTGGTCTTCCTAAATCAGGTTCGTTCCACTATCATAAGTATCCCAAAAACCATTTTACTTCAAAAACCGACTAGCTGGACCTACTTTACTATCGCGCAACTTAAAGAAATCATGTGCCCCCAAGAAATGCAAACCCACAATGACCCGCCTTCAGCTTACGCTTTACAATGGCTAAGGCGCGTCTTCTGTGTGTAATCAATCACCTCGGAACTTGCAAAAACTTTTATTATTTCTTTTTGTATTTTTCAAAAATTTGTACTTTTTTTTCATTTTTTTTTCATTTTTTTTTTGGATTTTCTAAAAATATTAAATTTATTTATTTACTCCATCCCCACACTTAAAACGCACATTGTCCCCAATGTGTGTCAAAAGTGGCTAACAGAAACTAAAATAAGAAAAAGAGAAAAGGAAAACTAATACTCCCCTAACAAAAATGCGATGAGCTGATATGTGGGAGCATCCTACAAACGTACAGCTGCCGGCGCGATGAAGCATAACCAAATAATAACCTGCATGACAACTCAAATGCTCGCGAATCGCGGCAAACACAAAGAAACAAACCATTAATAATAATAATATGGCTTGAAAACAATCTCCCCCGAATGGAGATTGAGTACAGGGGAAATGTTTCTACACCATTTTTCTTTTCTTTTTTTTTTTTGGATTTTTTTTAATATAAAAGATCAAAATAAAGAAAAGATAAAAATAGAAATAAGCTCAACTAATATGTACACTCGAGCCAACACCCGAGAACAAATCATAACGAACAAACCTATGGAGGGTGAAAGGAGACTGCCTCGACCTCGCAAACTCCACCCGGACTACTAATGTCATGCTTTAAACCATGGTCATGAACTACAAAAGCATGATCATCCTCAACCCACTTGTTCAATCCCCAACGAGTCCACCAATGGCTAATACTCATCAACGGCCGATCACTCCACCTCTTCATTTCAGCCCACCAATCTTTATACTTACCTGGACCAAAATATATACGACACATGTAGTGAAGGAGTCGGTCGTCCCTCCCAATGGTGTCCACGCTTACTAAACTCCAAGCAAGTTTTCTGTGAGCCATCTCTCGTGGTGCTGATGATTGGGGAAGTGATCCATCATCTGCTTCTTCCACAGGCCAACTATGCTCAATCTCCATTCCTTCTTCCTCTTTGATATCCTTTGTTGGCTCTCCGAACAGTAATGCTTCTAATTCATCAAGATCGCCAATAGGGTCAAACTCTCCACCATCTACGCTTCGTAAATCCACCAACTCATCACCAAACTCGTCCTCCCATGATGAAACATGCCTAACCTCTATCATCCCATCCTCAAGCTCATATATCGGCTTGCTAATTTGTGCGGTACTTACTGGGCTTAGCCTAATCGTTTGCACCTTGCTAGCTGCCTCAATCTCAACTCCCTCATCAAAAACTTCTTCAATCATGTTCGTAGTGTCTTCAACAAACTCTACTACCTCTACGCCATCATCACTCCAGAAAACATCATCCTCAGGTTCTGGTCCATGGCTCCAAGGTGTGGGATACCAATAAGGCGACTCATCACGACTAATATCCTGCTGAACTGAAGGTGGGACTGGGTCGTCCGTTATTGCCTCCGGTTCTGGGATTATCTCAATCATATTTCCAGATGAATCCTTATAACCCAATATGTTCCCTTCACAGTCGTAAACCACGCGTGTGAGAGGTTTTGCACGCGTTGATTCCATGTGGTCAATCATCATTTGTATATCCATACACCACCTCTCATCATCAACTCCATACCACTGTGTGGACCTCCGATGTAAAAGATAACACTCGTGTTTCAAATGGGCTCCACCACAGATCTCACAACAAATATTCATGTATTGATAGCACGACTGAGTGTACATGTTTTCTTCATAACGGCTCGCGTGGTCGCGTTCCCTTATGTAGTCTGCAACAGTCTTTTTTCCAATACAAGATGCCATGACGATTCTTTTTTTTTCCTTTTTAATTTTTTTTTTTGATAATCAAAATATCTCGTTTTGGATATTTGATACGCTCTAAAATATACATATATTTATATCAATATTCTCTACATTTTAATTAATATTTGGGTTAGTTTTTATTAAATATTACTCTTTATTGGTTCCTATTAGTATTTTAAAGGTTTTAAGTGTAAACGAGCAAAAATGGTGCATTGAGTTATTTTAAGACTCACTAAATTTTTAATGGTTGAATGGGCAACTAATTAAATATTTAATTTTTGTGTTGTAGGAACTATTATGCCAAGGCCAAAACGAGATGGAGCAAAATAGGCGACAATCAAGTTGGACTGAACATTAGTTACTCGTTGGGCTGCATTTAATTGGGCTTAGGCTAAAAAAAAGAAGCAGTTTATAAAACTGGAATGGGCTCGGCCCAACAAAAGTAGGGCATCACTATGCCAAAATGTTATAAAACGAAAGATGCTGTACGTTGGTAAGGGAGAGGCGAAAGGTCACAAAAAAAAGATGTAAACATGCGCCTGTCATATTCCATTTTTTGACAGTGGTTTCTTCGAAAAAAAAAAAATAATAAATAAGAGTGCAAGTGTGTGTAGTGATTAGAGAACAGCAAAAAGAAAGGCAAAAAAAAGGAAGTCGAAGAGTCATAAGGTTGTGGTTAGATTTTATTTATTTCCTTTTGTCTTTGTATGAATTTAGTTGGTGAACTTATTCGCTTTGTCTCGTTATTTATTATGGTCGGTTAGACTTTATGTTGGTTGCCTAGATCAGGATGACTATTGATTATTGTTGATCGCGTTTGGGATTTGATACTCGTTTTGACCCGTTTACGTATAAAAATCTAAACTTTATTGGTTTTTGTTGTGATTTATGACCCGGATGATGTTTATGTTATATTTTTAGATTCATATGTGGCTATAATTTATTGACTTAGTGTTTTTAAATTAAAAGTCGCATATTTTTATCATTTGCTTTGTGTAATGATTTGATGGGTTGACTCGTTGACTTAGGATTTAGAAATTGCGTATTTAACATCGTTTTGGGTTTGTCACCTACCTTGAGACCGAGAGGAGATAGGTTGTGGGTTTGTTAGGATTTATTGGTTTATTTGGTTAGATATTGCACGAGAGTGAATTTCTTTCCCGGTATCCTTTTTATCCGCTTTCCCAAACATTTACCTTTAGGAATAGATTCACCCCTTGATACCGTTAGGTATTCGGTGATTAGTGAGACCGAGAGGAGATCTAATCTTGGGTGCGTAAACTTGTATGTTTGGTGAGACCGAGAGGTGATCCATTCTTTACCCGGTGAGCTTCACGACCGCTTAGGATATCATTTAGTCTTCTAGTGAGACCAAGAGGAGATCTAGATACTATAGTGTTTCCCGAGTTGGTTATACCCGTAGATCCCGGTAGTCATTCGAGTATCCATTTCCCGTTAGCTTTCAGCTTTATCAGTAGGATTCCCAGTCTGGGCAGCCATCCTCCCCATTTCTGTTTCCCCTTTCGTGAGCATTTACTCTTTGATCTCTAGTCCTTGCTGCTTGTTTATTTCTTGTCTTATTTTATTTGTTTACTTGTTTATCATTTTAGTATTATTGCTAGTTAAAAATCATGCTCTTTCATATAGATTAGGACTCGACAGAGGTTTAGTATCGAGGGCTGCATATCAGTGTCCACGGATTGATACTTGGTCTTACCGACTTTACTACACTACGACCGATACACTGCCGTGTTGCGTGGTTTAGCTTGGTCATTCCATTTTTAAAACCAGATTGTGAAACTTGAAATATTTATATATGTAAACCCACGCAAATCACTCGGAAATAGGAGTTGGTGGAGAAGGGGTAGGAATCACCTTTGGCGCAACCACTACAAAGAGCACAACAGTTAGAGAAATTCTATAAACCATGATATAAAAAAGAAATAGAGATAAGACAAATATACTTACAAGGAGTCTTCTTCTTCACAATCTTGTGAAGTAGAGGCTGGCGCACAGGAGGAGCACTAATGTCAACTGAAAACGCAGGAGCACCCTCCTCCTGTGGCCCAGTAAATTTGGCAGGGGACTTACCCTTGCCCCCGCTTCCTCCAGCGCTTCCGGAGCCCTCACCGCTCCCCCAGCACCCTTGGAGCCTCCAGCGCTCCCACCACTACCCTTACTGCCCCCTCCACATGAGAGGATGGCTCATGGCGACGCCTCCTCTTTGTCTTTAACTTTGTGCCATCATCATCCTCCTCATCCTCGGAGGGTGGGCTATCCTTCCGCTTGTTCTTGCTCTTAACATACTCACCCCCTGCACTCGAAGATTCAGAATCAGTAGGAGCTAACGCTTTCTAAGCGGAATAATCATGCTTCCGCGGAGCATGTTTCCAACGACCACACCCTCTAGAAGTCTTTGGCGGCTGAAATACTTCTACCGATGAATCAGTAGACTCATCGTCAGAAATACTAATAAAGCCTGAACGCGAGGACTCACCAGTGGCGTAAAAGTGGTTGGGTGGGTTGGTAGAAATTACCCACAAACTGCTCTAACACAGACACCTGTCCCTCCGCCAGACGCCTCTACTTCATCCCCTTGTCCTCTCGGGCCGCATACACATCAAACTTAGTCAAATGTGCAAACTACAATAGCGGGTTAATTACAAGAAGCGACAAACATGTTAATAAAAACAGGAAAAGGGAACATACACATACCTTCATCAACGATGTACGGTTCCTTCCCTGCGCGTATGCCTACGCGACTAGTGCCCATCAGCAAGAAAATGGTCTCCATCAGACTTGAACTCTGTTGATGTGTTTTGCGACTAATGATTGGATAAATATAAATAACATATGTTAAGTTTTTGTTAAAAGTGGGCGAAGGTAAATAATAGTGGGCGAAGGTAGATGATAATGGACGAAGGTACAACAGACTGGACGAAGGTGAATTGATCTTGGACAGAAGAACACATTCGACCATTGGTAGTGGGCGAATGTGGAAAAGATCCACATTCGACCAGTACAAAGGGGCGAACGTGCAGTATCTATAAATAGGTTTTGTGATTTTGAGTATGTAATAGAGTTGTCAGTTGTGTATGTGTTCAGGTCAGGTTCCAGGATATTTTGTGAAAGTCTGTATTTGATCTAGATTAACGTGTGTGTGATTGTAATTGAATATTTGACAAAGTTAATCTATGAAAAGATGTTGAAAATGATCTTGATTGTGTTTTGATTAGAGTTTTATCATTTTGTTCAGAACTAGGGTTTCCGCACCTGGTTTTGTGACTTGTATGATCATATTATCCTGTTTTAGCTAAAATCTTTCGCTTACAAAGTGGTATCAGAGCTATACGGATCATACAACAACAAATTTGATACCGGTTTGTTTTGGGCGAAAGTGGAAAGTGTGTTAGTCTGTGTTTACATTCTGGTGATTTCTACATTCGGGTGGTACTGTTTGGTCGAACTTAGAATCAGAAGGGACGAAAGTGAAAGATTTCGGGCGAATCTAGATCATTTTGGGCGAATCTAGGTCAAACCGGGCGAACCTAGGATTTATTTTGGAAAATTTTCTAAGTGTTTGAAGTTTTCTAAGTTTGTGATCATGTGGAATTTTCCGACTACACCAAGACCAGCAACGACACAACCACAACAGCAAGTGATGGACCCATGGACAGTGGCAGCACAAAAGACGAGCACACAGTCTTCGCAACCGATAAACTACATGGCGATGACGAGCTCGATGCCTCAAAGTGTAGCACCTCCAGCACCACAACATGATTACTGGGGAGTAGCAGCGGCGGTGGTAAATACTCAAACTACTAATGCTATTTCTACTTTGATTAACGATTTGTCTTCAGGTAGCGGGAATAGGCCACCAAAGCTCATGGACATATCAGAATACAATCAGTGGCAGAACAAGTTCAAGATTCATTTAGAAGGCATGGGAGTGGAAGGAGCAGAGGCATGGAGCATGATTGCTAAAGGATACACAGCACCGATATTGGAGAATACAGGTGAAATGATTCCTTTGGAATGCTTAACTGAGGACGAGAAGAAGAAATATGTGGTGGAAAAGAAAGCCTTTTCCCAATTGACACAGGCAATCACAAATGATTTGCTGCATCAATTCGGGACTTGTACAACCTCTAAGCAATTGTGGGATGTGCTTAAGAGGAAGCATGATGGGACGAGAAAACGAGAAGTTTGAGGATGGATGAACTGAGAAAGGAGTTTGAGAATTTTTCTTATATTGGGAATGAAACATTAAAAGAATTAACTCCTAGATATAGTCATTTGCTAACCGAATTGTCTAGTTATAGTATACAGATTCCCATGAAGAATTTGGTGGACAAGTTTGCAGATGCTCTACCACCGTACTGGGATCAGCATGTGGAAGTTCTCAGGGAGAAGGATGCATATCAGTACTGGACTATTCAAGAGTTCATACAGAAACTGGAAAACAAGGAAATGGAAGAGAAGAGGAAAGCTAGGAGAGCACAGGTTCCTCAGAATCCTAGTTTATACTTTGGAGGTACTTCAGTTTCTGTGAGTAATTCAAGTTCAGGAGGGGTAGTTGCACCACATGTTGCTTGCATTTCCAATGTTATGGAACCATCAAAACCGACCATCAACTACATGGCACAAACTTCATCTTACTCACAACCATCATACACACAACCACCACCACAACAACAATACAACAATTCCTACATTTCACCATTCTCACCAATGCAACAAGCAGGTTTCTATACTGCTAGCCAATCTCAACAACCAATGAACCAAGTTACTCAACCTAATCAACAACAAGTGGTTTTGGAGACTTCTAACTTGGGCAACGTGATAGTAGAAATTGCTCAACAACATATTGCACTAGTCTCAGCAATGGTTTCATCCTACAATGGACTTGTTGCTAGTCAAATTGGGAATAACAACTTAACCAATGAGGACTACGCACAGATCGACAAGGAAGAGATGGAACTAATTGATATCCAATGGGCTTTTGCAAGCATCATGAGAAGAGCAACAGATTTTATTGAAAAGACAGGTCGAACAGATTTGGGAACTTCTCCTAATACAACCTACGGGTTCAACAAGGAGAAAGTTACTTGTTTTAACTGTGGAGAAAGAGGTCACTTTAAACGTGAATGTACCCAGCCACCAAAACAAGGTAATAGAAACCCATTCAATGCAACCTATCAGAATCGTCAACAACAAAACCAAAACCGAGTTTCTTACCAAAACAACAACAACTACCAAAACCGTCAAAACAACTCTAACAACAACCAAAACAGACAACCTAACACATCAAACCAGATTCAAAACCAATTTCCTAACAACACTAACCGAACAGTTATACCGATCACTACACCAAATGAGACACAACAGAACACGAGTCAGAATCAAGCACTGATGACTCAACAAGATGAAAGATTTGATTGGTCGGGATTGCAGATAGGAGTGGAAGAAATTACTACTGGTGGAAATGTGGCTTGCGTTGCTTGCAAGGTTGATATTGAAGAGTCGGTGATGGAGGAAGAAAAGAAAGAAACTGAGAAGTGTGATAGTGATGATTCTGAGACTGAGATGAATGTGGAGAATGAACCTGTTGAGGTTAAAGTTGAAGAAACTCATTCTGGAATGGTGATGGATACAGTTTCTGATGTTCCTGAGGAATGTAGATCAGTTTATTCAGACTCGGACAGTGAATCGGACACAGAGGCAAGTGTTGATTCTTTAGATGATGACATTGATCAGCTGTTAGCAGAAGCTGATTTTCTGATGACGAGGAAGTCGTGCATTGCTGATGATGCTTTCACCAAGATTGACTATTCCAAGTTTTTCACTGGAAAGGAAGCTCATTTCGCGTTGATGGCCATGACTGAACCGCCAAAACCTGTAAGTTCTGAATCTAGCACTGATGTTATGAGTGATAAATATTGTGGAACATGTGATAGATTGACTGAGGAGAATAAACAACTCCGAATTTCACGTGATAGTGCTATCATAAACAGTCAATCTACTCGCAAAGAGTTGAATGCTTTCAACAAAGTATTAGATGGCTATAAAAAGGACATTTCTGACTTGAAAAATACTTTATCATTGAAACAATTGGCAATTAACAACTATATCAATGAAATTGAAAACACCAAGTTGGAAATGGCAGCCATAAAATGCTTTGCTGAGAAAGTAAACAAAAAGTTGGAAAGTTATAAGCATATTGCTTATGTGGTAGATCATATCATTGATGATAACACCACCAATTACAAGTCTGTACCATCTCCGGTTCTTTTTGAAAATCATAACTATCACCAAGTTATACCGGAGAGCTCGGTAAAATCAGACTCATCATCGGAAATGGAATCTAATACCTCGAGTATTGGTGATCCTCATTCTGATGTGAGACCGATTTTAGGCTTGAATGATGAGGGTGTTTATGCTGAAAGTGTGAATTCAGACTCAGAGAGTGATGATACTGGTAATGACCAAACTGTTAATGCATGTGAAATTCCAAAAGAAAATCACATCATTACTACTGAACCAGTGTCACCATCTGAACATGTCCATCCGATGGCAACTGCTCATCGTGAGAAAAAGTCTGAAAAGAATGAGATTAGAAAAGACCTTGAGAATGAACCAAGTGACAAACCTGTCAAGGTGTTTTATCGGATGGAAGGATCCGATAAAATTATCTCTGATGAGGAATTTCCAATCAAAAATGCTAACTATGCTAAAATTGAAAAGATTTGGCAAGAAAGCACTATTTGGTTTCCAAAACATGAGAGAACAAACGAAATTCCACCAGAAATTTTAAAGAAATTGTTTTTGGATGTTCCTCAAGAACCAAAGGTCCATGTCACCGAGTTCATTCGACCAAATGACAAAGCAAATGGTTTTCATGAGCCCACTTACTCAAAAGGACCACTTCCTGAGAGTTTGAGGAATCAACAGTATGATGATCAATATCCTGTTAGATCATTTGCTCCACCAAATGCTCATTATGTTTTTGAAGAGTATCGAAAATGCTTTAAATGTGGAGAACGTGGGCATTTACTTGCTCAGTGTCCATATGTAAGGCATAAAAGACATGAGGTTGAAGTTAGAAATTCCATGAGAAAACCGATTGATCATTATGTTCCACCACATAGACGAGTTGTTCCTCAACAACAACAGTTTTATAATCAAAACAATTTTCAAATGAGGAACAATCGTCCAATTCAATATGATCAAAGAAATCGGATCGCTATGGAACAATCATGGAGAAAGTCTGTGGTGAACGCGACAATTGATAGGCAAAAGGTTCCACAAAAAACCAATTGTCAAATCAAATGTTGGACCTAAGTCTGTTAACTCAGATAAGGTTGCCAAGAAAGTTACTTTTGTTAACAATGTTCAGAAACCGATTGAGAAACCAAAATCTCAAATTCGCATTCTTAAAAGGCCTGAACAATCTTGGACACCTAATGGTACTCCAGGAGCTTCTACTTCAAAGGTAAGTGAGAAAAAGGAAAATGTTTTGAACAATCAGAAAAAGATTGATCCAAAACAAAAAGTTGTGGAAAAAGTTATTGAGGATGTCTCTTTGAAATCTGATATTCAAAGGCCCAAGACTCAGGCTTGGGTCCCCCGAAAGAACTAAATGATTTACTTTTTGTGTGCAGGGAGCTTCAGCTGGCCCTATTAGCAGTCTCTGGATTGTTGATAGTGGAGCTTCAGGCCACATGACGGGGGATCTTGCATTGCTGTTCGATGTGAAAAACATAAATGGAGGGTATGTCGCTTTCGCGGGTAATAAAGGAGGTTATATCACAATGGAAGGAAGCGTGAGTAATGGGATTGTGACTTTCGAGCGGATATCTTATGTGAAACAGATAGACTATAATCTGCTGAGTGTCAGTCAAATATGTGATAAACAATTTTCTGTGCATTTCGATGACAAATCCTGTTATATTCTCAAACCGGGCTTTAAAAATTCCAAAGGAGTGGGTAATTTTGATGGCACCTCGCGTCAATAATCTTTATATTCTTGACATGTCCAAGGCAATGACATCACAGGGGCAAATAACATGCTTTCTATCCAAGGCGACCGAGAAAGAATCGATAATGTGGCACCGCAGAATGGGGCACATTCATCTGAGGAAAATGAATCAACTTGTGAGAAATGGGCTTGTCGATGGAGTAAACGTGAAACATTTCCATCTGAACGACAAGTGTGTAAGTTGTATGAAGGGGAAGCAACACAAACAGTCCCATAAAGTGAAGAAAGTTAACTCTGTTGAGATGCCGCTTGAGCGATTGCACATGGACTTATTTGGACCGGTCAAACGCAAAAGTCATCTTGGAGAGCTTTATTGTTTAGTTGTCACTGATGACTATTCAAGATTTTCATGGGTGATGTGTTTGAAGAACAAAAGTGACACTTTTACCAACCTACAAGTTCTGTTCACTCGATTGGAGAATATCTACAATTTGAAGATAAAAAGAATCAGGAGTGACAACGGGACGGAGTTCAAAAACGCCAAGATGGATGAACTTTGTGAAAGCAAAGGGACACATCATGAATATTCGGCTCCGTATACCCCACAGCAGAATGGTGTTGCTGAACGAAAGAATAGGACTCTAATTGAAGCGGCTAGAACAATGCTCGCTGATTCAAATCTTCCGGTAATGTTCTGGAATGAGGCGATTTATGCAGCAAATTATACATTAAATCGGGTTCTAACAGTGAAGAAGTTTGGAAAAACGTCTTATGAACTGTTACACCGACGAAAGCCAAACTTAGAGTATCTAGAACCTTTCGGGGCGCCATGCACGATGTTGAATCCAGGAGAGAAGTTTAGTCCTTAAGCTGAGGAGGGATATTTTGTTGGATATGCAACCCCGCTCAAACGGGTATTCAACAAGAGAACTCGTCAAGTGGAGGATTGGGCTAACGTGGAAGTTCAACGATACACTCAAAATTTGCAAGGCACGGGCCCTGATTGGATGTTTGATTACAAAGATTTCTTTGAATCATTCAACCTAGATAGCTTGGTTGAAGAAGCTGTTATCAGATTACTTTACGAGTGTGAAAACGCGGCGACTTCACCGTTGATGCGTCCAATCACCGTAAACCCCCCACCAGCTTCTAATGATACCAGTGCTCCTATACAAGAGGAAGAGATGTTTCAAGAGGCTTCAACTTCATTGGACACTTCAGAATCTGAAGATGAACAATTTGAAGAAGCCGTTCTTGAACATGCAGAAGAATTAGAGGCGCAACCTGTGAACCCAACTCCAAATCCAGATGTTGCTTCATCATCAAACACGGGTCATGATCAGGATGCTGTAGAAAACTTGACTGCTCAGACGGGAGTTATTGTACCTGTTAATCCGGAATCTCGGATTCATCGTATTCACCCGCTGGAGCAAGTTATCGGTGATCCTGGAAGTGGTGTTATGACCAGAGGGCAGCTGAAAAGCGTTAACTCGCCAGAGAGTTTTGGTGCTTTAGCATTATATGCCAAAATTCAAAAATCTGGTAGTCAAAATGATTGGTCGTTTGCATGTTATGTGTCGCACGTAGAGCCAAGGACATACAAAGACGCTTTGAATGAAGATGCCTGGGTTGAGGCAATGCAGGAGGAGTTATTGCAATTTCAGAAATTGGGAGTCTGGACACTCACAGATTTGCCGCCGGGAAGGAAGAAAATAGGCACAAAATGGGTGTTTAAGTGCGAAAAGGATGATCGTGGAGTTATTGTTCGTAACAAAGCCAGATTGGTCGTGCAGGGTTTTCATCAAATCGAAGGGATTGATTACAACGAAATCTATGCACCAGTAGCACGAATTGAAGCTATTCGGATGTTCCTTGCGTTTGCTTCATACAAGAAATTCAAAGTCTATCAAATGGACGTCAAGAGCGCATTTTTGTACGGGAAAGTCAAGGAGGAGGTTTATGTCGGGCAGCCACCAGGCTTTGAGGACCCAATCCACCGGGATAAGGTCTACGTGCTGAACAAAGCTTTATATGGTTTGCACCAGGCTCCAAGACAGTGGTACGAGGAGCTAAGTACATACCTCATTTCCAAAGGATTCAAGCGCGGCCTCGTCGATTGCACCCTCTTCACGAAGAAGACGGGAGATGATTTGCTTCTAGTACAGATTTACGTTGATGATATTATATTTGGTTCAACTAACGAACTTTTGTGCAGGGAATTTGAAACTATCATGCAAGAAAAGTTCGAAATGAGCGCTATGGGGGAGATGCAGTTTTTCCTCGGCTTACAGGTGGACCAGAGACCCGACGGGATCTTCATTCACCAGACGAAATACGTATCCGACATCTTGAGCCGATTCCAGATGGAGGACTCTAAGCCGATGGATACCCCGATTCAACCCAATCACGGGATTGGAGTGGACGCTAAGGGGGAGCTGACAGACCCATTTACATACAGAGCAATCATCGGATCTCTGATGTATTTGACAGCGTCTCGACCAGATATTATGTATGCAACGTGTCTCTGTGCTCGCTATCAATCGAAGCCGAAACAAAGTCATCTGACGGCGGTCAAGCGTATCCTTCGATATCTGAAGGGTTGTCCTTCAAAAGGACTTTGGTACCCTAATGATGATGATTTTGATTTTATTGCTTTTAGTGATGCAGATTGGGGCGGCTGTGACAAAGATAGCAAATCAACAACAGCTGGTTGCCAGTTTTTAGGGAGCAGGCTAATTACCTGGCAATGCAAGAAACAGACTTCCGTGGCACTGTCTACCTGTGAAGCTGAGTACATTGCAGCATCAAGTTGCTGTTCGCAAGTACTTTGGATCCAACAACAGATGGTGGATTACGGTTTGCAGTTTCTTAAAACCCCTATACACTGTGACAACGAAGCCGCAATTGCATTAACTAAAAATACTGAAAATCATTCTAAAGCGAAACATATCCGGATTAAATATCATTTTATCCGTGATTGTTATGCTAAGGAATTGATTGATATGGTCAAAATCCATACTGACTACCAACGTGCAGATTTGTTTACAAAAGCTTTTGACAGATCCTGCTTTGAATATCTTTTAAAAGTAAACAATATAAAGGAAAAACAGGACTAATCGGCACCTCGGTTTATCGCTTTTTAGTTTTAGTTTTTAAATTTTTGCTAATTGGGAATTTCTCTTTGCTAATTGGGAATTTCTCTTTACTATCATAATCCTCAAAGAAGTTGATGCTTTCAAGTGGATTGTTTCTTTCAAATTTTTGTTTTGTTTTTCAGAAAAATTAAAAACCCAAAAATATGTTCTTTATTTTGGGGGGAGTCATTTTATCAGAAAAACCAAAAACATTGAAAAATTTTCAAAAGACCTAAAAATTAGAAAAACCAAAATGATTTCCTGGATAAAAAGAGGAAATGATAGTACATCAGTGGGGATCTGACACAGGCTAAAGAAATGTATAGTATAATGAGACGTATGTTGATTATGTGTGATGTGCTGATAGGCTTCGTAGACTAAATATTGCGTGCATTAGTGATACAAACATAACAAACTACGCGTTTGTGGTTGAACACCTCATGGGCATATGGTCTTAGTACCGTAATTTCGTTTGATAGGATTGCCAAAATCTGAGGTTTCGGGTCGTTATGTTATTGTTATCCGGGATATTCTGATTAAACTTCTGTCGTATTGATTTACGGACCTAGTTTCATCAGAATATTTGCAAAAAGAGCATATTGCCAAAACCGAAAGTTACCGAATTGAGGAACTTTATGTTTTATTGATCAAAGATCATTATTACATCGTATTGACTTTCTGATGCAAATCAGTGGTTAATATTAGCCTCAACCTAGTGTATACGCACATGTTACTTTGCTGCATTTATTTGCTGACCTGTACACCTCTGTGCTATATACTTTGTAAACTTTACGGATAACTCTGGCATAATCACGCGTTACGATGAAGCTTTGTGCAATTACTTGATACGGGAGTATGTCGTGTGTGTGGGAACCACAATGTGTTAGTCTAAAATACCTAACTCGTATCATTTTAAAGCATTGCGTAATTGTCTGCATGTGAGCTTATGTGGATCACAATATTAAAAGTGGTTTATGGTTTATTATTGTTGATGATCAATTACAATGAGAAGATCCCTATATATAGATTACAAACCGTAACAGACCTACCACTATTTTAGGATGAGATTACAAAGGAATTCTATCTATACAATGATTCCTAAAATAAGATAATCATACTAATAATAATATGTGCTAATATTCCCCCGCAGTTTGAGCGGGCGCAGCGCAAACGGTCAAACTGGAACGGAAATCCTGAAATAGTTGTCTAGAAATCCCTTTAGTAAAGATGTCAGCAAACTGAGATGAGGAGGGAACATGAAGGACTCGTATGTGACCAAGACGGACCTTCTCCCGAACAAAGTGAATATCTATTTCAATGTGCTTGGTCCGTTGATGCTGCACTGGATTAGTGGACAAGTAAACTGCAGAGACGTTATCACAATAAACCACGGATGCTGTGCGAAGGGGAACATGAAGCTCCAATAATAAATTCCGAATCCACGTAGCCTCGGCGACCGCATTAGCAACTGCCCGATACTCAGCCTCGGCACTGGACCGAGAAATAGTAGGTTGGCGCTTAGAAGACCATGATAGGAGATTATCACCAAGAAACACACAATACCCGCTAGTCGATCTGCGGGAGTCTGGGCAACCGCCCCAGTCAGCATCGGAATAGGCTACCAGCGAACGAACCCCAGATTTAATAATACGTATGCCATAGTCAATCGTCCCCTGCAAATAGCGTATAATACGCTTCATGAAAGCAAAATGGGGGTCTCGCGGTTCATGCATGAAAAGACAAACCTGCTGGACTGCATAGGATATATCGGGACGAGTGAATGTGAGGTACTGCAATGCCCCAGCAAGACTCCGATATAACGTAGGATCATGGAAAAGAGCCCCATCAGACGCACTGAGCTTTGCGGATAAGTCAACTGGTGTAGTGCACGGTTTGCAAGCAGTCATGGAAGCCCGATTAATAATATCCTTCATTAACTGAGCTTGCGACAAAAAAATACCATTAGTAGACTGAGTGACCTTGATGCCAAAAAATGATGAAGACGGCCCAAATCCGTCATAGCAAACTCTCGTGAGAGTGTAGCGATGATCTCCTGTAAAAAGGCGTCAGTGGAAGCTGTAAGGATGATATCATCAACGTAAAGTAATAAATAAGCAGTGAGATCCCCGCGGCGAAAAATAAATAATGACGTGTCACAGGCACTGCTAACAAAACCCTGCGAAACAATATAGTTAGCAAACCGCATATACCACGCACGTGGAGCCTGCTTGAGCCCGTACAAGGACTTCTTTAAACGACAAACATGGTTCGGGAATCGTTGATTGACGAATCCCGGTGGTTGGTGCATAAAGACCATTTCCTGTAAATGACCGTGTAAGAAAGCATTTTTAACATCCAGCTGATGAATCGGCCAAGACCGGGAGACCGCCAATGACAAAACGGTGCGAATAGTTGCCGGTTTTACAACCGGGCTAAAAGTATCATCACAATCAATACCCACTGTCTGAGATTTCCCGTTGACCACTAACCGCGCCTTATAACGTTCCAATGAACCGTCTGACTTAAACTTGTGCCGAAATAGCCACATACACCGAATAACGGGGCTGTCCGTCGGTCTAGGTACCAAATCCCAAGTATCATTATCCTGCAAAGCATTAAATTCTGATTGCATGGCGTGTACCCAGTGTGGGTCAGAAAAGGCTTTGGCATAGGTGTTTGGTAGTGGGGAAATGGTAGCGATATGTAGGTTAAGTGGTGTGTGTGGTTTTAAGTTTCCAGTTTTGGAACGGGTGGTCATTGGGTGAGTGTTGGAAGGGGCGGGCGGTGGTGGCATGGGCTGAGGAAAGGGTGGTGCGGTAGGAGTGGTCTGCTGGATGGGAGGGAAACCGGGTGGGGGATGTGTTGGGCCGGTTGTTTGTTTGGGCCGGCGGTGATAGGTAATGGGAGTAGTGGGCCGGTTAGATGTGTGGGCTTGTCTAGGTGGGGAGGTGGCTGAAAGGTCTGGGAAGCTAGGTGAAGATGGGCCTGGGGCGGTAGGATGTAAGGTAGCGGATGGAATAGTGGGCCGAGTAAACTGGAATTGGGCTGGAATTTGGTCATCGAGGAACCGGTAAGTGGAAGCCGGGGCAGGTGTGGTGTAGGGAAAAGAGGACTCGTCAAAGGTGACGTGTCGTGATATATGAACACGACCGGTGGTAGGATCTAAGCACCGGTAGCCCCGGAAGTCCGGTGGATAACCGAGAAAAACACACCTAATTGAGCGGGCGTGTAGTTTGTGGGGTTGGGTGGCGGATGTGTTTGGATAACAAGCGCACCCGAACACTCGTAAGTGTTCGTAAGTCGGATGACGCAGGTAAAGGGCAAAGGTGGGGGTGTAAAAGTTGAGGCGTTTGGTGGGTAGGATGTTATGTAGGTAGGCAGCGGTGTGAAGTGCTTCCACCCAAAAGGCGGGTGGTAGGTGGGCATGAATGAGGAGAGCGCGAATGATGTCGTTGAGGCGACGAATCATCCGCTCTGCTCGACCGTTTTGAGAGGATGTCTGGGGACATGAAAAACGGAAGAGAAGGCCATGTTGATGGGCAAAGGTTTTAAAGGTGTTATTATCAAACTCACCACCCAAGTCACACTGAAATGTTTTAATGGGTCGATTGAATTGTGTGGCAATTAATCGGTGAAATTTGACGAAGGTGGGGAAAGTTTCAGATTTATATTTTAATGGATATACCCAGATAAAGTGTGAAAAATTATCAATTAAAACCATGTAATATTTATAACCTGATTTACTGACCACTGGGGAAGTCCAGAGGTCACAATGAACTATGTCAAATGGTGCAAAAGTATACGAATTTGAAGCATGAAAAGGTAATCGTTTACTATTTGATAATTGACAAGAGTTGCAAAGATTAGACCGATGGTCTTTATTACATGGAAAATTAAAATTACGAATTAAAATATCTAAAACTTGATTCCCTGGATGCCCAAGACGATCATGCCAAGGAAGAGAGGTTGTGGTGATGAAGCAGGCTTGAGGTGGAAGCTGTGGTGGTGTGAACGGATAGAGTTCCCCGGTACTATTGTGGCGGGAAAGGAGTCTTCCATTGTGGAGGTCCTTCAAGGAAAAACCAAAGGGGTCAAATTCAACTGAAACTTGGTTATCACGAGTAAATCGTCTAACCGAGATTAAATTTTTAATTATTTTAGGGCTGTAAAGTAAATTTGGAAGGATATAGGTTCGGTTTGGGGTAGGGTGAAAACCGGTTCCAGACCGAACAATAGGTACAAAATCGCCATTACCAACCAAAATTTTAGTGTTAACAGGATATGATGAAGGGATTCGAATTTTACCTTGATTTTGAGTAACGTGGGCCTCAGCGCCGGTATCCATGTAGTCCGTATTGTCCGGTTGCTGCATGTTTAGAGCCGAGAGTGTTGCACTGATATCTGATGGGCATAAAGCATCATAGCCAAACTGGGCAGCAGGCGCAGAAGGCGGGGCTGCTGTATACCCGGTGTATGAAGATGGGGCGGGCTGCTGCTGCTGGGCCGAAGCCATGTATTGCTGGGCCGGGTTTTGTGGCTGCTGTGGGCCTGATTTCCAGGCCGGTTGGGTCGGGTAGGGGCAGGGTGGAACATTCCACCAAGCCCACTGTGGATAGGTTTGCATCTGAGGAGCCCAAGTGTTGCCGGTTCGATTGTTACCTCGTCCACGTCCTCGGTTGTTCCTGTAATAGTTTGGTCCTCGTCCACGCCCGCGTCCACGCGAAGAGTACTGGTAAGCAGATTGAGTAGCAGCCGGGTTTGGGTTGGCAGGGGTGTGCGGCGGGTTGGAGGAGGGCTGGGAGGATTGTTGTTGAGCCACGAGAACTGAAGTGTTGGATGATTGTCGCGCCTCAAGTCGAATAACCTCCTCCTGAAGCATGGTGCACGCGGTGTCCCAATCCGCGTTTTGTTGGTTGATTAAGGACGCGGTTGTGTCGTATTCGGCCGGGAGGCCTCTCACCAACTGAAGGACGAGTCGGGATTCAGTAACGGGCTCGTCAACGTCTTCAAGCTGGTTCGCAAGTTCTTGGAGCTTTTGGCAATAATCATCAACCGAAGAACACTTTGCAAGAGTCAAGTTACAGAACTGAGTTTCGAGGGCAGCAGCTCTCGCCTTCTTGTTGCTGAGATACGTCTTCTCTAGTTTAACCCACGCGGCCCGTGCGTTGTCGACTTTACCGAGGACTTTAGGAAGGATGTTATCTGCAATGGTGCTGCATATCCATTGCAGAACTAATGAATCAATCTCTAACCATTGAGCATATTCTGGGTCAGATTCGACAGGGGCTGCAGACCCGTCGATGTGGTTTAAAACCTTGTAGGCGGTTGCGTGCATTCTGAATAGACGAGTCCAGGCAGTGTAGGTAACCTATTTGCCATCAAGGGTTCGGATTTTTGATTGTATGTTGGTTACGGAATACGCCGGGTGAAGAGGGGTGGGTTTGTTGGTTGCGGATGATGGTGCAGCTGTGTCGTCCTTAGTCATGGTCGAAACCGGAAAAGAATGAAGGATGGAGGCGGTCGAAACCGGAAAAGAATGAAGAGGCAGCCGGCGATTTTAGGGTTTGGTTAATTGAGCCAAGGCTCTGATACCATAAAAGTGGTTTATGGTTTATTATTGTTGATGATCAATTACAATGAGAAGATCCCTATATATAGATTACAAACCGTAACAGACCTACCACTATTTTAGGATGAGATTACAAAGGAATTCTATCTATACAATGATTCCTAAAATAAGATAATCATACTAATAATAATATGTGCTAATAAATATCAGCAATTGCCGGATCACATATTGTTTCTAATGATAATATTAAAACAGATCAACGTTGTGTTCAGATTTCTCAGTAAACTGATATGATCCTCTTACCGGATATCACAAAATGTTTACTGCTTTCATTTACTTTGATGCATTTTACTTTGTTGCATTTTACTTTTATTGTCAAAAAGATACAAAATCCAAAAAGATTTTAGGTGTGTTTTGTTAAAATTTCAGAAAATCCAAAAGATTTGCATTTCTGCTTTATTTTTGATAGCCGGGGATGCTTGATGGTCAATTTCTGAGATTTGATAACACCATCTGGACTTTGTTCTATTCAAAATGTGAAAATTTGAGTTTTGGAAGTTTAACAGATTGAAAAATGTTGAATGGGATTCGAATTCGTGATTTGGCGAAATTTTCAGATTTTTCCATTTCACATTCGCCCCTTAATTGGGTCGAATGTGGAAAAATCATCACTTTCGACCGTTTCATTTTGGACGAATGAAGGACATTTTCACCTTCGGGTATAAGTTCCACCTTCGGGTAACATATTTCACATTCGGGTCATTAACTTGGGGCGAATGTGGAAGTACCCCACATTCGTCCATACCAAACGGGCGAAGGTGGCCTTTATATATAGCCACTCCACGTTCGAACCTTTCATTCACAAAATTTTTCAAATTTCTTCGATAACCAGACCTTGTTGCTTGAATTTCCTGTGATTGAGTGATTTGTTCCCTACATATTCCTGATCAATTTGACACTAATTTCACAGGTATTGGAGCTGTTTTCAGATCAGAATCGTCGTGTTTTTAACCGGACTTAGGGTTTCAAATTTAGGGGTCTTAGAATGTTTATTAATGTTTGTTTTTGATTTACATTCAATACATATCAGTTTTAGGGGGAGAAGGTTAAAGGAATTAGGTTATTAACATCGTTTTTGTGATAAATTGATTGAATAAACTGTTTTAACCTAATTCACCTTTAAAAACTGATATATATTGAAAGTAATGGACAATTGGTGATACACGAGTGATAATCGGCCATATTAGGACATATCCTAATCAAAATAAAGAGTCAAAAACAAGTTTGCAAAATTTTTAAATTTTGGGGATTATCTATTTTCACATTCGGTTCCAAAAATGGGCGAAAGTGGAAATAGATGGGCGAATGTGGGCATAAAACGGGCGAATGTGATTGTTACTTGAAATCTTTACACATTCGACCAATAGAATTCACATTCGACCACAATTTTATACATTCGACCAGTTAAAACGGGCGAATGTAGATCTTTAAAACCTTAAAATTTTTAACTTTTTGTCGTTTTTGCATTTTGACGTGTTTTTTTTCTGTTTTTGATGTACAGATGGCTGATCAATCCGAGAATGTTGAAGCACCAGTAGAAAATGTGGAAACTCCAGCAGAGAATATTGTTCCAGATCCGGTGCAACAGGCTGAAGCATCTGTTCCAAGCAGTTGGCCGTTCGAGCGATCTCATAATTGCTGTGCATATCTTGGTGACGTAGAGAAGAACACTGAATTCACCGGGATCATAGAGTTTTTGAGAAGGAGCAGAATTGTACATGCATTAGCCACACCGACGATCATATACAGAGACATTATTGAAGATTTCTACCATAATGCGAAGTATGACTTTTGGGATAATCAGACGATTATCAAGAGCAAGATTCAAGATATGGAGATGTTTTTGACAGAGTCTGATATACGGGAAGCACTGCAGATCAAGTTTGAAGTCAGTGAAGATCCCAGAGAGTTATCATGGATTGAGCAGAAAGCTTGTTTCTTACGGATGAAGTACAAAGGTCCGATTACTGATGGATCTATGTATAAAGGGAAGCTGGGCGTGCAGTTCAAGTACTTTGCACATGTTATTATCCACGTATTTGGATGTGTGAGCGGTGGATATGATGTTATGAGAAGAAGTTTGAGTTCGTTAATGGTTGCGTTGACACTCAACAAACCATTTAACGTTTCTGGTATGATTCTAGACCATATGCTGGAGATGCTGAAAGGTATGAAGCACAAGAAGTTCATGCTATATCCAAGATTTCTGATGATGATTTTTGATCACAAGTATCCAGAGTTGAAGAAGGATCCGACTATGATCCTTGGTCAAGATCACATGAACATTCGTACTCTAGTGAGGATGAAGGGATATAAAGGTGTGCCAGACAGTGAAAAGCCACCTAATAGGAGACTCTTTGGAGCTTTGGCTCGTCAGGATTACACTGGTCCTGGCAAGAACAAAGCAAGGCACGATGATAGTGATTCGGATAATGATGATCCCTTAGTCTACGCTGATTCAAGCACTAAGAGGAAGAGACAAGTAGTCAATCCTGGAGCCAAAGGGAAGGGCAAGGGAAAGATTGATCAGGGAAGTTCAAAGCAACAGGCGGTTAGACATAAATCAACGGCAAAGAAAGGTTCAGGTTTAGTGGATGAAGAGTCAGTTGATTCAGAGGAGACTGAGATTGATGAGCAGTGGGATTCTGATGCTGAACATGTTAGGACCACCAAACGTAAGGCCACTATGGTTGGTGAGTCTGAATCTTTGAACAAGTCGATTGAAGAAGCTGAGAGAAGAAAGAAATCTGTTGAAGATGAGAGTCTAGGTGTTGATTTGGCAGAGTTAAGTGTTGGAGAGACTGTAGTGGTTAATTTGCCTAGGACGAAAAAGCAAAAGACCATGGCAAAGAAGTCTAGTACAAAAGAGTTGAGAGAGAAAGAGTTAGCTCGACTGTTGAAAGGTAAAAGAGTGCCCGATGCTGGTACATCATCAAAGCTATCTTCACCTGTCAGCAAGAAGCAAAAGAAAACCAAAGAGGCAGAACCAATATCAGCTGATCAACTTAACGTTGCACTGGACAATGTACTTGACATGTTCAGAAAGCCTCAGAAGGGAAAAGAAGTTGAGTCATCCAAATCCAAATCAAAGAAAGTCACTGTAGATGATGATGTGATGAAGCAGGTAAATAGAAAGATGGATGACATGATGAAAATGATTGTAGCTCAACAAGCTGAGATTGCCAAATTCAAGCAGAATGAGGAGAAAATGCTTCAGATTGTGGTGGCGTCTAAATCTAATCAAGATGAGATCAATGAGAAGGTTAAGATGCTTGAAGCTAAGAATGAAAAGCTTGATAGAAAGTGTGCAAGAAACAAGAGCAAGATTAAGCTGATTAAGGCAGACAACAAAGAACTAAGGGCTGAAAACAAACGCCTTAGTGATTTGATTGATGATTTGTATAACACTGCACCCAAATTGAAGGAGGGTGAAGAAGATGAAGAAGAAGAAGAAGAGAAAGTTGATTATGAAGATTCTGAATCTGAGAAAGAACAAGATGATGATGAGGATGATGATGAATCGGAGAAAAGTGATGATGATGATGACAAGAATGATGATGATGATGATGCAGAAGGTGCTGGGAGACAGAAAGGAGATGAGTTTAGCAGTGGTAGTGATCATGATGGAGGAGATGATACTTCCAGATTTACTTATGAGAAGAGAACATCAAAGAAGAAAGATACTGGAGAATCAAGTTCTAAGAAGAAAGGTGAGAACGTTGATTCAGATGAAAGTATCTTCTAGAATGAGAAGGTGAGATCTCTATCTGATGATGCTAAACAGTTGTATAAAGATATGTTGGAAAAGAGAGAGTGGACCATTGAGTTCACAGGATGCTTCGCTGAGATATTCCAAACTGATGATATGCGATATGAATTGGAATATGAAGATCCTGATCTTGAGGAAGGAGAATTACCTGCATCTGTGGCAAAGGAAATTCTAGATGGTCTTGCACAGAGGGTAGGGAAGACGTTTGAGGAGTTTATGATGGACAAGTCGATTCCAGATATTCCTGAAAAGGATATTGGAAGTCACTCAGATGATATGCAGACTCCTGAGAACAATGAAGTGGATATGGAAGATATAACTCATGAAGAGTTCCCTCAGTACTTCAGACAAACGGATGAAAATGAGATATTTCCTGATTTTACTGAAGTACCAAATAATTCAGCAAAGCAGAAAGCTCAGCAGAGGAGTGCAGAATTTGTAGAGAAAGTATTTGGTGCTGATAAACAAGGACCTTCAAATCAGTCTGATGAGTTGAAGAGTTATTTGAAGAAATTGAGGGAAATGGATGAGAACAGACCAAAGCCTGAAGCTCAAGGTAACTTTTATAGATTCCACAATGCCAAGTTCAAAGGCAGAGCTCTCGGGTGGACATACTTGGGCAGATTGAAGTGCATTGCTGCGAAATGGGAAACAGGAATCTTGTACTTCAATAGATTCTGTGATTTGCTTACTCTACCGTACTGGGCGGTCAGAGACTTATGTAGATTCCCAATGTCAGGTGCAGAAGTGAATGGTTCGCATGTTGGTTGGTGCGCAGATAAATTGGTTTGGGAAAGTCGAACAAGATGGAAGAGATTTCAGCCTCAATATCCCCGAAGAAAAGTTCATAGGGATATTGATCCTCAAACCAATATGAAGCGAGTAACTTTGATCTATAAAGCACCTACAGTGATGAGAAAGATACCTTTGATGCCTATGCCACAGCATTTCAGTGCTGATTTTATCTTCTGGTATTATGATTGGAGAAAGGCTGAAGCGGTGATTGTGTTGAGAGATGGAAAGGATAAATACAAGCATGTTCATGTATTTGATCCTATGTGGTTGATTAATTGCACGTTTGAAGACATCATCATGCTTTTCTACAATCCGATCTACTATGAACCAAAAGACTTTGCTCAACCAAGAAAGTATACGCAAGTGGTTGGAGTTTGTTTTGCCTATGACATCAATGCAGGAAGCAACTTGGAGGGTAAGCTTGGTAAGACAGTGAAGATAGCGAATGTGTCTAAACCAGTGAAGAGAACATATGAGCCTCCAATGACTACTGAGCAGAAGAAACAGCTCAGAATCAAGTTGATGAACAAAACGATGGACCAACAGAGAAAACTATCCAATCAATAGTCGAGGGGGAGTTTGTTGATGCGTTTTGCGACTAATGATTGGATAAACATAAATAACATATGTTAAGTTTTTGTTAAAAGTGGGCGAAGGTAAATAATAGTGGGCGAAGGTAGATGATAATGGACGAAGGTACAACAGACTGGACGAAGGTGAATTGATCTTGGATAGAAGAACACATTCGACCATTGGTAGTGGGCGAATGTGGAAAAGATCCACATTCGACCAGTACAAAGGGGCGAACGTGCAGTATCTATAAATAGGTTTTGTGATTTTGAGTATGTAATAGAGTTGTCAGTTGTGTATGTGTTCAGGTCAGGTTCCAGGATATTTTGTGAAAGTCTGTATTTGATCTAGATTAACGTGTGTGTGATTGTAATTGAATATTTGACAAAGTTAATCTATGAAAAGATGTTGAAAATGATCTTGATTGTGTTTTGATTAGAGTTTTATCATTTTGTTTAGAACTAGGGTTTCCGCACCTGGTTTTGTGACTTGTATGATCATATTATCCTGTGTTAGCTAAAATCTTTCGCTTACAAACTCCAACTTCGTTGCGTTGGCTGTCAACTTAGTGAACCAGGGCTCATCCCTGTAGCCTTGCATAACTGCGCGATCCGGGACGCGCTGCTTCCCGCCTACAATTTTCCAAGGCATAGCCACTGAAATAAAATCCTTCTTCACAAAGAAATACCTATCCTTCCACCCGTGGAGGGACTTAGGAAGATCAGTGGCCATTGATATACGTTAAATTACACATATAAAAGTCCCCGGTTAACTCCCATTTTCATATGTTTTTGACCTTATACACGAGGAATTGGTCCTTATTTGGGTATCTTTACAATTTCAGGTTTTAAACGATGTCCTGGAAGCAAACCCGAAGAAAACGAGGATTTCGGCCCTTTATCAGGAGAACATACTGCTGCAACTTTTGCGCAGCAGCTGTTCGGATCACTTTTACCTCTTCTAAAACCCAAAATCCGACTTCGACTTTCAAATAAGAATTGTTCTACGCTCCGAGAGTTTTCCAGGCATATAAAGAACACCTCCTAACGATTTTTCTATGATTTTATATGTAATTTTAAAGATCGTGCTGTCAGGTTGTTCCCTGTGAGCGGCCGTTCACTCTCTGTGAGCGGCCGCTCGCTCATCCAGACCTTCTAGAAGGCCTACATCAGCACCCCGACAACTTGTCTCCACTTTTTAAAAGTGAGCGGCCGCTCCAAGCCTTCGAGCGGCCGCTCACAGGCCTTCGAGCGGCCGCTCACAGGGCATGTTCAGCTATAAAACTCCCATTCAACCTCTGTTCGAAGTATTGAGTCTTTGGGGGTCGATCTTGGGCGATTCCTGGACCAAAGGAGCTGCTGGAAAGCCGTTTAACAAGCCCGGGAAGCCGTCCGATCCATCCATCATCATTCGATCCTTCACTTTAGCATTCTTATGGTTTGATCCTTTAAACTATTTATGATCCAAATCTGATTTTGTATGCTTATTGTGATGTTTATTTAGTTAATTGTACACCTACGGGCAAGAACACTAGTATGTAGTATGTTAAACAATCGTTTGTATAGTTAATCATGTCTTGTATAAATTTGGCGTTTTTCATGACTTAATCTTGATGATCATAATGCAACCTTGTTTCATTGTTATTGGATTCGTGATTGTGTTTGAATGACTTTGATGATTGTCGAATGTGTTAGGCGGACACATGTTGAAAAACCGTCCGTTTAATCGTCCGGTAGTAGACTAGTTAACTTGTTAATAAGTTTACACCATGAAACTGTAACCGGGTATTGGTTTGGTTAAAGTCAGTCGAATAACGATTAAAAATGCTTACCGGCACGTAAAAGGGTTTTAAAAGCTTAATGGTGCCATTACTGATCTTCGACGCGGTTAATGATCTTTGGTAGTTATTTTGGTAAAAATAGCGACCTTAGTAGATCTGTCTTCAAAGTTGGTAAAATGGAATAGGTTGTGAAATGCTCTACTTTATGCTAGTCTAGGTGGTTGTATTGTGTATTCGGTATCGCTTTCCCGGATTAGTGAGGTTAGAAAACTCTTAACAGATGACTAACTTATCTTTAGAAGATTTGCATGAGATCATATCAGCTGCTCGCTAATAAACGACTTGAAGTGGTTAACGTGTGTATTCGTGTTAGCTTTCTGTATAGTTGTCATGTTAGGATGCCCGAAAGGGACACTAACTGTCGGGAAATGGGAATGTTGATCACACGCCTTTATTTTATATGATATATAGATGACATGCTAGGGTTAATATATTAGCTTAAATAGTTATATTTTGTATTTAGAGTCTTACATATGTTAGTTAGATATTTTAGAATTAATTTAGATAAACAAAACATCAAACTATCTTTACCTACTGGTAAATTGAGGACAGAGTTTTAGTACAATTGCTCCGCACGCGTCCATGGATCGATATCTGGTTCTTATCTGTACATTACTACATATATGACTGGGTACACTTGTCCTATTGTGTGTGTTTTAATATTAAGGTCTAAACCATTTTTATAAATATTAAAGCAGAAAAGTGTGTTAAAATCCATTGAAAAATATGTATAGTATCGCACACGTCAAGTTTTTGGCGCTGTTGCCGGGGACGCGACGAGCTTTAGGAACGGACCGAGTCAACTTTTTACCAGTGTACATGCTTGTGAATACTTGTTTATACTTCGTTGTATCATTATTTCATTAATTTAATAGCATATATGATTCATTGATTTTTTATTTGATTTATCAGGATGTTGATATATTGGATTGATTTTTATTTTATTATATTCTCATTTTTATGTATATATAGTTTTTTATTTTACTTAAATATACAATGGAAGTCTCGGTATGTTACGTTTAAATTTGTTGATTCGAATGCTTTTAATAAAAGGTTTGGGTTAAGAAAACTTGGGAAATTTATTTAATATAAAAGTGGTTTTAATAAAAATAATTTTCCGTGAAAAATGCTTCGCTTTAAGTTGAGACATCAGTAGAAATATCAGACATATTTCCAGAAAGAGGATGAAATAAACAACAAGGTCCTCGGAAAAACAAAGATCCTCTTGAAGTTTCAAGGAAATCTTGAGTATTCACCGGAAAAGTCGCCGAAATACTTGAAGATTGCTTGGAAACTTCAAGTCTTCAACAAGAAAATATGAAGGAGGTTCAGAGAAAAAGAGAGAGTTTGATAGAAAATTGGAAAGTGTAACTGATCAAAGGAGGCATCCCAAACTATATATACCCATCGCATTAATTGCGATGGGTCCCACCGGAGAAAAGCAACCGTCACACCTTTTCGTCTGGAGGCACAGGATCATGACACGTGGCAAATGTGTCATCGAACTGCACCACAGCTGGCACTCGCCTAGATGGGTGACACGTGTCGACAGATCTCACATTTTCAACAACTGAGACGCGTGAAGGCTCACGCGTCTAACACATCTCACGTGATCTTTAACACGTGGCACAATCTGGATCACTCATCTAACTAGCTCTTCGCAGTGGACGTGGGTCAAACTTGACCGAACCACTTAAAGTCTCGTGTTTACTTTCACCACACACACACCTTACTTTATATTTCGTGTTTACGGTTTGTCCATAAGTCTGGGTGAAGGATTGTTCCTGAGTAAGCAAGAGTATTAACCCCACGGTGATTAATCGTAATCACCGTTATACTCGTTTCTTCAGTAATTTATATGCTTAGGATGGATTTTCAGATACAATAAGGGTTGGGTTTTGAAGCCTATTACACACAACCATCTCAGTTATACTAAGAGGGGGCTCCCACAAGAAAGAGGATGGTGTTATGAGTTGATTAAAAGTAGCGTATCTATTATTTACAAATGGTTTCTTTCAAACCATTAAAAGGAAAAAAATTGTTGTTAAGAGTCCATAGACAGATTTTTCAATGGTAAATATATTGTAGAAAATTAAATGTAGGTGACCTTAGTTATCATTGATCAAATGAACCACATAAACAGCTTTTAAGTGTTAGTTTGGTTTTTAATGCTTTTTATATAGTCATACTTTGGTTAGCGGGTTTAATCTAATGATTTTATTAAAAAAACTAATTCTGAATGTAGAGAACAAAGTCTTTGATAAGTTCTTATGTTTATTGGCTAAATTAATCTGTATGTTGTGACCCAAAACATTTTCATAAGATTTGTTTGTTCACATACATGGGTTGCGTATTCTAGATATTTTTTAGTGACACGGGCCAAAAGAATCAATTTCAAATATTTTGAAAAGCACCGGCCAGTCTGTAGGTGTCATTTCCCGGGTCAGCTCTTGGAACTTGGGTCATCTTGCAGGTAACATCTCCTTCGAAACAGGTCAATTTGCATATGGCAGTGTTTCTTTAGCAAAATAGTATATGATGAAACAAAGAGGATGAAGCTTCCACTACCAAATAGAAATTGATTCACAACAAAAGGAAAGATTAATTTTCCAACAGAAAAGAAGTCCATCAAATGATGTGGTATGAGCACTTTGTTTTCTATCTCTCTAGATAACACACATGTTTATATATTTTAGCATAACCGTTTTAGTTTTTCTAAAACTTTGTACTTTTTTTATTAAGTACCATAAACTTGGCCAACAAGTGTACTAAAATTATGAAATATGCATACCTAAACTTGAAAAGTTTAATATTTTTTGGGTTGTTTGACACGCCCGCTCTTGCTACACGTCCCCTTTTTTATTTTGTTGTTTCTTCTAATTTTGCTCTCTTTCTTCAAGGTAATGACAACACCACATCTAGTGGCCACACAATGGGGCCGGAGCTCGTGATGCTATTGGTTTGAACATGCGAGTAGTTATGGTCTTATGGAGGTATTTTCAGTCACTTCCAAAAAAAAAAAAACATCAACTTCCAGTAATTTTGAGCCCTAAATCTGGAACAAGATTATGTTTTCCCGTAATTACTCTAAATTTTTGTGTTGGTTTATGAAGTTATGGCTTAATCATCATCTTTTTGCTCATATTATGCGTTCGTGTAGCTGTTTATGCACAACTGTTCTTTATTCGAATTCAGTAGTTTTGTCAAGTTCATTTGCATTGTCCAAGTTTCACATGGTTTCATATTTCAAAATGTTTTCCAGGTGTCCATGAAATATAAAAACTTGAGAGTAACTATAGAAAGAAGCATAGGGTAACCCGGCGCAACGCGCATACGCTTATTTTTATTTATTTCAATGATGGTTTCAACTATGTTTTTTCGGTGTTTTGGTAGGCGAATTTATGTTATGTTTTTTTGGGTGAGTTTGTTTTGAAAGAGTTGTATGTTTAATGGAAGAGACCGGGTTTGCGTTTCGGTAGTAACAAAATTACAAGGTGCGCATCGCGTGCCCATCAATACCACTAGACACTAGTTGGTTTCAATGAAATTCATTCTAGTTAACAATTAACTAATTACATATTTATAAGAATCAAAGTCTGAATCGTTGTTGTTGCTCATATGAGGAGGCTTCTTCCATATGACATCACATAAATATTATGATCATAAAAAACCACCTAATATTTTTTTAAATGGTCTAAGGTGTGACACCCGGTATGTTTGGGTCAACATTTTATAAACACATAAGTCTACCTTAGCGAAAAACGTTTATTAAACATACTTGACGGGGTCAGTAGAGTCGGAACACAGTCCGTATTGTCCAGGGTTCAATGATTCGGGAGATCATTGGGTTAGTCACACACACACACACACACGATACGAGTCCCGTTGTTGGTGAATTACATAAACTAATTAAGTGTATGTGTAGACTAATTGTGGTATGGTGGATTATATGCTTAGATGTGTTTAAATGGTGTGTAGATAATCATCCGTGCTTAAATATGTTAAACATAGACTAAGGTTGCATGCTCGTATGTTAGGGTGCGTTAAAATGCGTTAAACACGACAAATGGGAAAACTAGAAAAACGTGAGTCCTGGTTCGACCAAACGAATGGGCGAACCTGGACAATACTCCTGGTTCGACCCTTGTAAAAGGGGCGAACCTGGGATATGGAATTGAAAGAATTTCATTCGACCAAGTCAGGTTACGTTCGACCCTGTGAAAGGGTCGAAGGAGGGTACATTCGCCCAGGTGAAAGGGGCGAATGTGGACATAGTATAAATACCACACTTTGTCATTTTTCACCATTTCACAAACCCTAAACGCCTCAAAACACTCTCTAGCAACTTTAAACATTGGGGAAGGAGTTTTTGCCCTTGTTTTCTATAATCTAACCTACAAACATCTTCTACACAAAGATCTAAGGTGTGTTCTTCATTCTAAATCATTTTTAAAGCATTTCAATTCGTTTTCATTAAACCCCAAGAGTCCAGATCTGATTCAAACATGTTTTCATGGATAAAAACCTTCCTAATATCTTTCTAAACAAAACCTATTCATAAACAATGAGTTTTCATACAAATTAACATGTGTTAATAGTGTTTTATGTGGTGTTATTTATTGTTTGATGATTGATTGCTGTATAGATGTTATAACAATGATCTAGGACTGTTATTGATGATGATTTAGGATTGAGATAGGTTACAATTGATTATTGATGATGTTTTGTTCATTTTGGGGATTTTGGGTTAGATCTAGGGCTTGTTCATGATGATAGTGATAAGGATATGATTGGGGGTTTATTGTTCATGATAATCTGAGTATATTAAGTTGATTATTGATTGATTTCAGAAAGTTTCCTAATTGGGTAAAGATTGCATGCGTTGATGTGACATCTCCATAATTTGCTATTTCGGGTAACTTATAAAACGGACGGATTTCGGGATAAAATTGGTAGGGTGTTGTAGGAATATGTTAATGATAGTTGACTGCTGTGATTGGTGATGTTTCGTGATGTTTTCGGACCGTTTAGATGTGTTTTAGTGCATTTTATAAAATGCTGATGAAAACGGGCGAACGTGGAATAAAATTGGTTCGAGTGGGCGAACGTGGAACAAAACATGGGAAAAACGGGCGAACGTGGGAAAAACGGGCGAACGTGGCTCAAACAGGCGAACGTGGTACAAAACGTGGGAAAAACGGGCGAACGTGGCTCAAACGGGCGAACGTGGAAATGGGAAAAACCACATTCGACCATCTGATGTCCGGAATGAGATTTTTGATGCAAACTAAGTGTTTTATGCTTGAAACTTATGTGTTAAACTTATGTGCATGACTAATTGATGTAATGGGTCACCAACGGGATGTCGGGTCGGTCTGGGATGTCCGGTTAACGTTTAAACACACTTTTTAACACACGTAGTCAAGATCTGGACAATCGGGGACTAGTTAGCCTTCGGGTTAATAGTCATCACACTTATGTAAACTCATTGATAGGTTGTCATTAGTTGGGATTATCATACACGTGTTGGAATCCTAGTTATCAGAAGACGCACTCTAAGGTGAGTTTCACGGCCCCTCTTTTATACACTTTTCTCTCGGGGGAGAAGCATGCCACACGTTTTAACAAATACAACGTTTATGTTTTGAGACGCAACGCTTTTGAAACACAACACTATTGAAACGCAACGCTTTTGAAACGCAACGCTTTTGAAACATACCACTTTTGGAAACGCAGCACTTTTGGAAACATGACACATTTTGGAATGTAACTCTTTTAAGAAACGTGACACGTTTGGCGCTTGGCATATTTCACATTGGCACTTGACACTTTTTTTTACATTGATGTTTGGCATTTGACACTTGGCGCTTGGCACTTAATTACTATACGACGAAATGCAACGCTAAGTCCCTATTGAAACCATGAATGTGCGGGGCACAACGGGGGAAATGTGGATAGATCTATCGGGCGTGACGAACCCCACCCGACGGCTGGGAGCCGGGCGGGTGCATATTGTCTCTACTTTGACACTTGGCACATGGGCAGCAACATGAGCAACGTTTGTCAGTAATGGTTTCGGCAACACAGTCGTAGTAGTAAGGAAACGTTTGTTATTTACTTAAGGTTTTGCACATTTGGTACTTTGATGAAACTCTTTACGCATGAAAACGTTTTGTGAACTTAAAACCTGTGAACTCACCAGCATTATATGTTGACGTCTTTTTGGCATGTTTTCTCAGGTCGCTAAGGTAGCAGCATTGAGTATAGGCGCACGGAGTCTCACGGCGTCTAGGGATCATATGCATGTTTTGTTAAACATTTCTGACTTTGAGTTTTACTTTTAAGTTGTAATAATACATTTTGCTTCCGCTGTGTTAGAACGGTTTTGAAACTCAGTGGTAGTTTACGTCGTTTTCTTATCATATAGGTGTCGTTTATTGTGACCGTTGACTTGGATCCTGGTGTGTCACGCGCCTCGCGGTAAAACCCCGCACGTGGAAATTTGAGGGTGTGACATAAGGGGTTGTTTGGTAAGCCTCTTAATGAGGCTCTAAAACATTAAGCGCTGAATGATTCAACATTCAACGCGTTTGTTTCAGCTTCTAAATGGAATGGTTAATGCTGAACTATTAAGATTTGAGATGTAGCTGAACTATTAAAGACTGAACCATTGAGCACTGAACTAAGCTGAACCTTAATGAGACTCTTCTACCATTATGGGACAAGAAAACTAAACAATAAGAGGTCCAATTTAAAGATTAAGTACTTAACCATTCATACCTCTTAATAATTCAACACTTAATCAACCAAACAGCCCCTAAGTAGGGTAAGGAGGTAAATGATTCAACATGTCGGGCTTTTATTCCTTAGACTATCCGTTGTGGCACGCGAGCAACCTGTCGCGAGCCACAATGTGATTCAGGTGGATAGCATGGCCCATAACGTTGGTCACCGAACGGTGGCGCGAGCTAGCCCAAGCGAAGAAGCTCGCGTGAGCTAGCAGGTGAAATTCCAAAAGTCTTGGCCGTTGGCAGCTAGCTAACGGTCAAAAATTAAATAAGGTAATTAAATTTTTGCTTGATTTTATAAAATTTTACATGTATATATATATAGATCTTTAGGTTAATTTTTTTTATCTATCATTTGAACAAATGGCAAACCCTAATCCAAATCCAATCCCCGCCTCAATGAACCGTGTAACACTATCGTGAAGTTTAGAGGAAGAACTTTATTTGGTGGATTGTTATATCCGCCAACAAGAGATCGAAGGAGAATACGATCGAAACAAAAGCTTTTGGAAAGGGGTTTTCACCCGTTTCGGGCGACGAAGGGGTGACAACCTTCGTTCAACTGATATGATTTATGGAAAATATTGTTCCATCAAGGCGAAGTGCACTATATTTGAGGGGTTCTTCATGGCTGCGATGAACGCGAACCCGGGTTTAAAAGATGAAGACTGGCTTGAAATGGCTTGTAATCAATATCGAGACTGTTGGATCAGTTTGCTCTTTTGTTTAAGTAAGAACTTGCTATCTTGACACTTAAGTGTTTAGCAAGCTCTTGTATATCAGATTATAAGCACAGCGGAATGTATAAGTTAAAGCAGCACTTTTTATACTTAGGAAGAGTTATTACTCCCCCTAGATGATTGAAACTAATAATGACAAGTATTTATTATGAATCTAAGCAGTAAATGAGAATTAGATACTTAGACAGATTCACAATAAATACTGAAATGGAATAGAACAGTGAAAGTGTTTGAAGGATTTTTCTATTAAAATCAATGTGTAAAATAGAAGGTTGAAGCCTCCTATTTATAGACGTTTACATACATGTATCTTGCCCAAAAAGCAAGTACAGAAACATCAGAAACAAGTTGCACAAGTTGCAACATTGAAACTAACAAATACAGCTAAAAGTAATAATAAACAATAAACTACTGATACAAAAGGCGGTGGAAAATATCTGATGCTAAGTGCTGATGAATGACAAACTACTGATGAGTAGTTTGTCTTCAGTACTTCTGAAGTGAACTTGTCTGGTTTGGACTTCAGAACTTTTGATGAAGTTTCTTCTTCAGCACTTCTCAAATCTTCTCTTCAGCAGTTTCTTGTCTTCTCTTCAGTACTTCTATACTTAGCCAAAATGACAGAAGTGAATTAGACTAAGGTTTCCAAAAGTGGTTTCACCAATCCTCTTTGTCCTAACAATCTCCCCCTGGATTGATGAAGCCAAAACCTTACTAATTCCTTATGAGTTTCTTCTGTCTTGAACAATCTTCCATATCTCTTTGTACATGGTGTTCTTGAGCTGGTTTAACTGTCCATCAGATAGAGATCCTCTCTGTGGTTCCAGATGTTGAATTGTGAGCAGGTCTTGTGTTGACAGTTTCTTTAGATCACTGATCTTCTTGTAAGCCCTGCTTGAAAGGTCTCTTCTTGTCAACAATACTGAGTTGTTATCAGTAAGTGACCATCTGATGATAGGTACCTTTGATTTGTTAAATTCAGAGGAATAGGGAACCAGACTTGTCCCTTGGGTTGATGATCCTGAGTGTTGGATGCTTTCTGTTTCAGTTAACCTCAGGTGGGAGTCTCTTCCTTGTTGTTGTTGTTGCATATCAGACATCTGAATAGTTGGGAGATGGTGTTCAGTCACTACCTTGGTATGCATCTTGTCTTTGATGGTCTTTTGGATTTGGTAGGCAAAAGTGGAAGGATCCCTGAATTGTGTTAACAGAGGTTTTTCCTCAATGTCAAAATCTGAATGGACTATTGAACTTCCTTCAAGTAGTACCATTTTGAAATCAGTTTTGACATTGTCCTCTGCTTTCTTTCTTTGAGTAGCAGGCCTTCTTGTTGATACACCAGAAGTTCTAACTACTGATCTTGAAGGATCAGCAGTTTGAAACTTCTCTGGATTTGCAGCCTTGGCAGCCTTGTATTTTCTATAAGTATCCATCAGTCTTTCTTCTTTCCATCTGGATACTGAGGCTTTTGAACCATAGCCCTCTGCTACTAATTCATCTATCATCTAGGCTCTCTTGGCCTTTCCTTCTTTGCTTGTGGCCAGTTTGTCTGCAATGATTTGTGCTCTTCTTGTTAGCTCTTGCATAGAGAGTCCCTTGAGTGTGTAGGCTTTAGTCTTGCTGTTCTTTGTGATGTAAGACATCAGTTGTTGTCTTTTGTCTTGTTCAGCAATCTCATCAAGGCTAGCCTGCCTTTGTAGTTCAGCTTCATAGGCCTGAAGTTTTTCTTCATGGCTTAAGTCTAGATCATCCCTTTCTTCCAGAGTTTTCCAGATCAGATCTTCTCTGGCCTTCTTGTTGGCTGCAACTAAGCTCTTCTCTAGTAATTCAGCTGATTGAGAGATAGGAGAAGGGTTTAGTACAGTCATTGTTGTAACTGTTGTAGTAGGCCTGATAGGATCAGATGTTGGTTGAATGGGAGCAGTTGTTCTGGAAGGGTCAGCAGTTTGAGGTTTGGAAGTGTTAACCTCTGATGGGTTGACAACTGCTGATGGTTTGTCAACTACTGAAGGATTGTCTTCAGTACTTTCTGATTCTTCATCATAACTTTTGCTATCAGAAGTTTCTTCATTATGCCTTAGGGATTCTTCAGAGGTTTGGGTCTCATCTTCTTTTTCTGTGGCTTCAATTTCTTCTACTAAGACACCAAACTGTTTGGCCAGTTTTTCTTTTCTGGCTTGATCCTTCTGATCTCTTTCAAGGATGGCCACTCTTGCCCTTATCCTGGCTTGGAATGACTCCTTAGGTTCCCTGATTTTCTCCCCCTTTTTGGATTCATCAAGTTTAAGTTTAGAGGTTGAGGGTTGGGAGAATTGACCTTGAAGATGAGCAATCTGTTTGCTGTTGAATTCTATCTTGTTGGACAGATCATTCATCTTTGTCTTGATCACTCCAAATTGATTCTTGATTGACAGCTCCAAGTTATCTATGTATGTTTGGAAGTGATTTTTGATGAGAGTGTTCATCATGTGGTACAGGGGACCCTCTGGGCTGCATAGCTGGTTCAAGTCTATGCTTGTTTGCCCAGGGAATTGGGTAGGCATTTGTTGTGAAGGGTGTGTTTTTGGGAGATCCTCATGTTGTACAGAGGATGCCACTCTAGGGGTTTTAGGGATTGAGTGGACTTTAACCTGTGCAGGGGTGACTGGCTTCTTGAGCTTGGATACCCCTGAAACAGGACCTTCATAAAGTGCCGTCAATTCAGTAGTTTTAGTTTTTGAAACATCATCCAAATTAATGGAATCATCTGAATCCCTGATGTTGTCCTCATTGAGGACTGTCTCAGTTAAATCATGAGCTGAGCCCAACTCAGTTCTCTCATGAACCTCTTGTTCTTGGTTCTGAGGATTTCCTACTTCAGGCATTAAGCCTTCATCAGTAGTTGCCACATCTGAGGTCTTAGCTATTTTACTTCTATCCTCAGATCCACCACTGGGTGGTAACTGAGTAGTAGCAGCCTCAGATGCCCTAAGAGTCTCTAAAATTGGGCTTAAAGACTCTGGTCCACCCTCATCTCTTAGGTTAGGGCTAGTGATGTCCACATCCATGTCTGATGTTGTGGTTATGTCCCCTGTTTGTTGTGGTTGTAGGGGACTGACATAATCAGATGGGACTTTCTCTTTTAGCCCAGAGAGAAGTTTGGCAATCTCTATTGCCTCTGGTTCAGAAATTTAAGGGGTTGGTTCAGTAGTTTGGGCAATAGGTGAAATAGGTTGGTCAGCAGTTTCAAAAGAAGAGTGAGTTTCAATAGTTTTTCTAAGTCTTTTTCTTTTGAATAAGATAGTTATGGGTGCTCTTGGTGGGGTTTGAGATGGATGAGACTGAGAGGGTGTTTCAGTCTCACCTATTTGAAGAGCAGATTGCTCATGAGCATGTTCAGGCATCTCAACCTCCTGAACAGCTTTTCTTTTGGGTTGGTGGGTTTTTGTCTTTGTTGGCTTGGGCTGTTTGGCTTTTGGTGGTGTGAGTTTGGAAGATGTGGGCTTCAGGGGGACTTGTTGTTGTTCTCCCTGATCATCTTCTGGCCAGGTAGCCGGTTTGTTATGCCTAGAGTATGCTTGTGAGGTTAATGGATTTAAAGTTGAAACTTTTCCCACAAGCACCTCATTACCCAGTTTCCCTATTATGCATTGCATAATGAACCTTGGGTATAACAAAAACTTTTTCTTGGTATTATTATGATGTAACACCAACTCATTGAAAAATAATTTTGATGCCCTGAATTTGGTTTCATTCACAATGGAATGAAATATTGGTTGAAAAGTAGAGGGCATCTGGTCATAAGACCCTGTTTTTGGACTCAAACACATAATAATATAATGAAACAAAAGCTTGTATTTTGGTTCAAAATATTTTTTGAAGATAGTAGCATGGGAGAGAGTACCTTGATAACCACACTCTGTCATGGTTAGGTGAATATCAGAGTTAGCAACATGATCTGGAGCAGTTACATCATCCAGGCCCAGTCTTGTTGCCAGTGTGGCCGGTGTGATGGTCAGTGGTTTCCCTTGTATTCTTGAGTTGAGGGAAATGATTTCATCATCAGCCGTCACCGTCTCAGCATTTGCCCAGAACCCATTTAGAGTTTCAGTATGAATTGGTGGGTTTATTGTGAGAGCGGTAAAATATTGGGATTTTACGACAAGATCAATGATCTCATCGTATTGGGACCAGCCTTCTTGTTTTTCAAGAAAGGCCCTTTGATTGTGTCCCTGTTTTAGAACGAGAGCCATGTGGTTTGGGTTTTGATCGAACAGTTGATTTGCAGGTTTAGGTTATTGAGAGAGTTTTTGAGAGAGAAAGAGGGAAATTTTTGAGTTTGAAAGGATAAGTGTTGAAAAAAGATATTTATCAGAAGTTTTAACCGCTTGAATCTTCTTTATTAGAAGTTTTTAAGCCGCCTCGGTTAAAAATCTTTTTATCAGAAGTTTTAAACCGACTAGGTCAAACCTCTGATGATGGGAAAAGTCAGATTTGCCCTTTTGACTAAACTGCTGATGAAGGATTACTTCATCAGTAGTTCCCATTTCCTCTTCAGTAGTTTTAAAAGCTGATGAGAAATGTTTTATAAATACTTTTATTTATAACTTCTGAAAGTTATTTTATCAGAAGTTTTACACTTTTCAGAAATTTTCCCATACTGATGTTTTTTTAATCAGTAGTTTCTCTCTTTTCAGAAGTTTTGTTTCAGACTTTTTGTCCTTTTTGTAAGTGAAAAATGAAAAATATGTGCAGAAAAATAAACACTTACAAATTTAGCATCCCAAGCATGGATACTAACTTCTGAAATGTTGATGTGTCAAGGGGTTTTGTGAAGATGTCAGCTATTTGATTAGTTGTTGCTACATGCTTCACCTCAATCTTGCCTTTTTCATAGCAATCTCTTATGAAATGGTACCTGATCTCAATATGTTTGGTTTTTGAGAACTGTACCGGATTTTGAATGATGCTAATGGCAGATTTGCTGTCTACAAACAAAGGTTTCTTGGTTTCTTTGATTCCATAATCAAGAAGTTGATATTGGAGCCATTGTATCTGTGATGTACAACTTGCAGCTGCAATGTATTCAGCTTCAGCAGTTGAAGTTGCAACAGATGTTTGCTTCTTTGATTGCCATGACACTAGACAGTTACCCAAGAATTGACAACCACCAGATGTTGACTTTCTTGTCATCTTACACCCTGCATAGTCACTATCTGAAAAAGCTGATAACTTGGTATTGCTTGAAGCAGGATACCAAATTCCAAGTGTTGGAGTTCCTTTCAGATATCTGAAAATTCTTTTGACTGCTATAAGGTGTGATTCCCTTGGTGCTGATTGATATCTAGCACAGACACATGTTGAAAACATAATATCTGGTCTAGAAGCAGTTAGATATAAAAGGGAACCTATCATGCATCTGTACATGGTTTGATCAACCTGTTTTCCTTGATCATCAGGTTCAACTTGTGTGATTGGTGTCATGGGAGTGGAACATGATTTACAGTCTTTTAAAGAAAATTTGTTTAATAATTCTTTAACATATTTTGATTGATGTATAAAAGTTCCATTTGTTTGTTGCTTGATCTGCAGTCCCAGAAAGTACTACAGTTCTCCCATGGTACTCATCTCAAATTTTGATTGCATGAGTTTCTTAAAATCATCACACAGTTTTGTGTTTGTTGAACCAAAAATGATATCATCAACATAAATTTGAACAAGTAGGACATGATTTCCAACATGTTTAATGAAAAGAGTTTTATCAATGGCACCTCTTGTAAAGTTATTTTTGAGTAAAAAGGTGGAGAGTGTATCATACCAGGCTCTTGGAGCCTGTTTGAGCCCACAAAGAGCTTTGTCTAGTCTGTACACCCACTCAGGATGAGAAGGATCCTCAAACCCAGGTGGCTGACAGACATACACCTCCTCTTTTATTTTTCCATACAAAAATGCACTCTTTACATCCATTTGATAAACTTTAATTTTGTTGGAAATGGCATAGGCCAGAAATAACCTGATGGCCTCAAGCCTTGCAACTGGAGCAAAGGTTTCATCATAGTCAATTCCCTCTTCTTGAGAGTACCCTTGAACTACCAGTCTTGCCTTGTTCTTGATTATCATACCAGCTTCATCTTGTTTGTTCCTGAAAACCCATCTTGTGCCAATTGGTTGCTTGTTTGGAGGTAAGGGACAGATTTCCCAGACCTGTTGCTTGTTGAACTGAAGCAGTTCATCTTGCATAGCTTGCACCCAATTATTGTCTTTGAGGGCTTCCTGGTACTTCTTTGGTTCCAACTGTGAGATAAAGGCTGAAAATAGGCAAAAGTTGGAGAGCTGGTTTCTGGTAAGAACACCTGAAGCTATATCACCCATGATTTGATCAAGTGGATGATCTCTGTGTTCAATCAGTTGTTGTAAACCACTGACAGGTGTAGGTGGCTCATGTTCTTCAAACAAACTACTGAGGTCTATAATATCTGGTTCAGATGTTTCCTGATCTTCGGTAGTTGGATCTACTGAATCAGAAGTTTGAGTTTGTTCCTCAGTACTTGTTTGATCAGAAGTTTGGGGAACTTCTGATGATCTTGAAGTTGACTTGATAACTGTTTGAGGAGTCCATGGTGTGGGATCCTCATCATCAAACCTTTTGTCACCATAATAAGTAGGTTTTGATGAAGTAACAGCCTTCTCAGGTCCAAAATGGAAGTTGTCAAGGTCAAAAAGTTCAGCAGGATGTGCTGGAATAAGAGTGTGTTTTGACTCATTGAACTTGACATTCAATGTTTCTTCTACTATCCTGGTGTGAGAATTAAAAACCTTGTAGGCTTTTCTAGTTGAAGAGTAACCAAGAAAGTAACCTGAGTCAACTTTGGCAGCAAACTTTGAAATAGATTCTTTGATGTTCAAGATGAAACATTGACACCCAAAAGCCCTGAAAAAGGAGATAAGGGGCTTCATGCCATGAAGAACTTCATAGGTAGTCTTGGAATGTCTCTTGACCACAAGAACTCTATTCTGAACATAACATGATGTGTTAACTGCTTCTGCCCAAAAGTACAAGGGCAGTCCAGAATCAGCTAACATTGTTCTTGCTCCTTCTATTAAGGTTCTGTTCTTCCTTTCTACTACACCATTTTGTTCAGGAGTTCTGGGAACACTGTATTGTCTAATAATCCCTTTAGACAAACAGAATTCATCCAGAGTTTTGTTCCTGAACTCTGTCCCATTATCACTTCTAATGGTTTTGATAGGTAGAGAATATTGTTTCTCTACTTGTAGAATGAAGAACTTGATGATTTCAGCAGCCTCATCCTTGGAAAATAAGAAGAATACCCATGTGAATCTTGAGTAGTCATCAATGATGACTAAGCAGTACTTCTTCTTACCAAGGCTCATAATCTTGACAGGTCCAAATAAGTCCATATGGAGTAGTTGAAGACATGCAGTTGTTTTTTATTCTTCAATAGACTTATAGGAGGACTTATGCTGTTTTCCCTTTAAACAGGATACACAGTGTTCTTGACACTGGTACACTTTCAAAGGTAGACCTCTGACCAAGCCCATTTTTGTGACTTTATTTATGGTTTTAATGTTCACATGGCCAAGTCTCCTGTGCCAGAGATCTGTTTCTGAAGTTGATGCCCTTGAGAAGAAACAGGCAGTGTTGTTCAATACTTTGTCTTTCTCAATGTCCACTGCATAGATATTGCCACATCTTTTGGCAATCAGCAAAGTATGATCTTCAATGATCTTCTCTATCAACTTCTAGCCTTCTGGTGAGATGATCTTGCATGTTGTCTTTGTGAAAAAGGAAGAATATCCTTTATCACACATTTGTGACACACTCAGCAAGTTGTATTCAAGGTTTTCCAACAGATTGACCTTGTCAAACTGTATTTTGCCAGAGGAGACATTGCCATGTCCTAGCACATATCCCTTAGCATTGTTCCCAAAGGATACAGATCCTTCTCTTTGGCTGATAAAGTTGTTTATCAGGTATCTGCATCCAGTCATGTGCATAGAGCCTCCACTATCAACATACCATATGCTGTTTAAGCCCCTGGAAACTCTCTGCACACAATAGCAAATTAGTTAGATTTAGGAACCCAAGCCTGTTTGGCTTTGGGTTTACTCTTGAGAACAGTTACAGTTTGTTCTTGACCAGGTTGAGAAATCCATGTCTTTTTGGCAATGGATTTTTCATTAAGAACCATGGTGGTATCCTTTTCAGGACCACCATCAACCTTGGTCATCAGTAGTTGTACCAAGTTCATTAGTTTTTGAATCTCAGCAGTTTGTGAAACTGCTGATGAATCAGGTCTAACTACTGATAAAGAGTTTTGAGAAAAAGATTTTAGTTGAGATTTTATCTTTTTCTGAGAAAAAGTGTTTTCAGGTTGTTGTTTCTTGGGATTAAAGGTTCTTTCATAATCATTTCTGATTTGATTTCCCACAACCTTTTGTTTAATTTTATGATTGAACTGAATTCCTTTTCTGTATCTACAAAACTCTGTTTTGTGGTTGAACAGACCACAAATTTCACATTCTTTTGCCTTTTGTTTTTTATCTAAAGGCAAATTTCTGACATTAGTGTAAAGATTTTGCTCATCAGTAGTTTTCAGAGTCTCAACTCCTGATGTAGAAGAAACTACTGATGGCTTGTTGTCAGATTTTGTCAATACTTCTGAAGTACTTTCTTTAAAAATACCAGGATTTCTAAAATCAGGATTTCTGTTTAGAAAGTTTTCATGGAAAGATGTGCAGTCTTTCCCTTCAGAAGTTTCATTTGAAACAATTTTTCTCCCATCTTCAGTAGTTTTGGGAGAGAAATCTATTGGTGTTTCAACATGATGGTACCCTATGCCAAACTTAACATTTGAAGCACTCTGTTTGTTTAGCAATAGCTGGTACCCCTTACAAGAATCCACCCATTTTTCACAACTGATCTTGGTGTCAGCAAGCTCTTTTCTGACATTCCCAAGATCTTCTATCATCATTTTAATTTGTGCTTGGGTTTCAATAGCTGAGTTAGTTAATTTAGAGGCTTCTTTTGTTTTAGCAGTAAGTTTTCACTCTAAATCACACTTCATCTGAGTGTATTTTCTTTCTAAATCATTGGCTTTTCCTTGTAAGTGCACATTTGTCTCTCTTATGAGAGCAAAAGTTTCTTTGCAAGAATTTGAGCATAGTTTTGTCAAAGATTCTTTTGATACTTGTGACAATGCAGATTTTGAAGTACAGCCTTCAAATGCCATTAAGGCAAAGTTCTTTCTGCCATTGTCTGGTTCTCCCCAGTTGATGTCAAACACCTTGTTGTCTGCATCAGGATTGCACTCTGTGGTGTCAAAAGGGAGACTGCTCCAGTCAACATACCCTGAGGTGAAAAGACTTTGTTGAGAGGGTTGTTGAGGCTGTGGAGGATGTTGAGTAGCTGGAAAGGGAGGGATTGATTGTTGGCTCTGCATCTGTTGAGCAGGCATTTGAACATATTGTACTTGTGGCATATATTGCTGTTGAGGAGCTTGTGCCTTTACAAAATGAGCACTCCCTTGAGTTCCATTATTCCTATTATAATTGGGGTTAAAGTTATTTCCAGATTGTGATTGGTTAAAGCTAGAGTTTCTACACTCTCTAGCAAAGTGTCCCAACTTCTGACACTTGTGACATCTCAGTTTAGATTTGTCAAAACCAATTTTTGTATTACTGGTCAATCCTGGAAATTTCCTTCCTGACCTTTTATAAAACTTGTTAGTTTTAATGCTTAGCATGGCCAGTTGGTGTAAAATGTCCATTTCTTCTAAGTCATCACTACTAAAGTTTTTCAAATCATCCATGATAAAACATAGATTATCAGCAGTTTGACTTTGGTCATCATTGTCATAACCTGGGAAAGATCTTTCTGATGAGATCCCAGTTGTTATGTCAATGTTGTCATAAGATCCATAGGAACAAGTTGGTGAGTCTTGTCCCAAAAGTGTTGTACTACCTGGTAGGTAGTCATCAGCAGTTTTACCAGATGATTGTAATTTCTTCTTTTGATCAATTTCTCTCTCAAAAGTAAGTAATCTCCCATGGAGTTTTGTAAGAGTGAGGGAGCTAAAATCTGGTGAGGATCTTAAAACAATGGAGTATGTTTCCCATTTGTCTGGTAAAGACCTTAAAAATCTATGTAGCATAGATACTGTTGTATAGGTCTGACCATTTAACTTTAGCTCAGATATTAATGAGGAGAATCTTTCAAATTGTTGAGTTAAAGTTTCCCCATTAATGTGAGCAAATGTCTCATATTGTTGAGCTAAGATCTCTCTGGTGTTGGCAATCACCTCTTCAGTTCCTCCAAACTGTTCTTTAAGACAATCCCAGAGTTCTTTGGCACTTTCACAATGTAAAAGGCCAGAGTATATCTCATTTGGGAGAGCCATTGCCAACATAGAGAATGCTTTTGCATCTAGCTCAAGTTTTAGGAAATCATCATCTGTATAGTCTTTTGGTTCTTTAGGAACCTCAACTTTAGTTTCAAGATTTATGTTTACTGGTTTGTGAGGACCATATATCACAGATCTCCAACAACCTGTGTTGGTTTGTGACAAGGTGTGTGCCATTCTCTTTTGCCATATGTTGTATTCATTTCTTACAAGCATGGCAGGTTTAGTGGCAGAACCAGTATTACGTGGATCCATTTTAAAGAGTATTGATTTGTCAGATGACTCTTTTAAGTGATGGATATTTGATAAAAAGTGAACTTTTGATCTTTTATTGAGTATCAATAAGAGCTTTGTGTCTGATTCTCAATTTGTTAGATTGATATGTGATCAGATAAACCAATGCTCTGATACCAATTGTTGGATCAGTTTGCTCTTTTGTTTAAGTAAGAACTTGCTATCTTGACACTTAAGTGTTTAGCAAGCTCTTGTATATCAGATTATAAGCACAGCGGAATGTATAAGTTAAAGCAGCACTTTTTATACTTAGGAAGAGTTATTACTCCCCCTAGATGATTGAAACTAATAATGACAAGTATTTATTATGAATCTAAGCAGTAAATGAGAATTAGATACTTAGACAGATTCACAATAAATACTGAAATGGAATAGAACAGTGAAAGTGTTTGAAGGATTTTTCTATTAAAATCAATGTGTAAAATAGAAGGTTGAAGCCTCCTATTTATAGACATTTACATAGATGTATCTTGCCCAAAAAGCAAGTACAGAAACATCAGAAACAAGTTGCACAAGTTGCAACATTGAAACTAACAAATACAGCTAAAAGTAATAATAAACAATAAACTACTGATACAAAAGGCGGTGGAAAATATCTGATGCTAAGTGCTGATGAATGACAAACTACTGATGAGTAGTTTGTCTTCAGTACTTCTGAAGTGAACTTGTCTGGTTTGGACTTCAGAACTTCTGATGAAGTTTCTTCTTCAGCACTTCTCAAATCTTCTCTTCAGCAGTTTCTTGTCTTCTTTTCAGTACTTCTATACTTAGCCAAAATGACAGAAGTGAATTAGACTAAGGTTTCCAAAAGTGGTTTCACCAATCCTCTTTGTCCTAACAGAGACACATACAATGATAACTACCCACATGAACAAACATGGAGACTTATGAGAGGAAATTTTATAATGTAGTCGTCTTCTTTTTTATGTTTTTAATAATGTTTTGATGTTTTTTATTTTATGTTTTTTTATGCAATGGAATGTTTCTTTTATTTTTAGTTATTTTTTATAAAATAAATTGTGCTAAATAATATATCTGGTAAAAAAAAATAACCGCTAACCTTTAACCACAACACCCTGCCGCGAGTGATCGTTGGGCGCTAACCAGTACCACGTAGGCGTTGACGTGGTTAAATATTATTCGATAAATCTATCACTAAACTCTACCCACAACGGATAGTCTTAGGGTATGTGTAGGGGGCTCAATGGGGCTTTATGGGATTAAAATAATAATAAAGTATTAGAAGAGCTTTATAAATCATTAGGTAATTATTGCTTAATTATTCATTTTATTTAAATAAAAAGTATTTTAAAAAAATAATAATAGTAATAATAATAATATTAAAAGAAATTTTATTAAATAAAAAATAATATTAAATATTCAAACAGTTACTTTTCCAACGCGATCTCGTTATCAATCCACGGTGCCATTTTTTAGAGATGTTAAAAAATTGTGGGTTTTTTATAGTGGAGAAGAAATATGTGTAGTGGTGGGAGGTTTTTAGTGTATGATGGTTTGTTGGTTTGATATTTATAATAGTTGATTTATATTTAAATGATTTTTTTTTAAATCGACCGTTCAACGGTCATATTTTTATTTTAAACATTCACTTTTTTCAGCTTTCGTTCTCGCTATGTGTATAATCCTCCAAGCCAAAACGCCCTCATAGTGCCACCCGGTGCAGTGTGCCCGGCGTTGTAGGGGGTTATAACACCCCATAACGAGAGGCTATGAAGCGCACTACACACTTAGGGCTATAAAATGAAATTTGTATCATTTTTTATTGTAGCATGTTATATATCAAATTGTTTTATGTTTAGTTTTATATATGGTGATTGAATGCCTAAAGGGCCCTCATGCTCAGGATTTTTTGACCGTTATCTCGATTGAGGGTTCGGGTCAATGCATGTCTGCAGTAGAATACGGGGCTATACTCAAGTACCGATTGATGATCCCTATGTACCCGGAAGATGAAACATGCCCCATCTGCCGTAAAACCTGCATGGATAAATACGGGGAGCATGCAATTCATTGCAAGGAGCTCCCTGGTTTCAAATATCGGCACGACTGGGTAAGGGACGTTTTGTGGGATATCTTGAGAAGAGCTGGGATCTCTACCAAAAAGGAGGCCCCTGTAAACTTCCTCACAGACCCCACGGAAGGGAGATCCACCCTGCGACCCGCAGATCTGCTTGTCTTTGGTTGGGAGAGGGGGAAACATGCCTGTGTGGACCTCACCGGGGTATCTCCGCTGGTTGGGTTAAGGGAAACAGGGTTCGTAGCTGGGCAAGCATCAAGAAAGGCGGAATCAAAGAAAGTAGATAAACACGCTAAAGCTTGTGCAGATAACCAACATGTCTTTATCCCTCTGGCCTTCGACACCTTTGGCTCCCTGGCGCCAGAAGCTATTCGTTTCTTGACCAGGGTCCAACGGGTCGTCCACAGCAATGTTTCATCCCCAGGGGGCAAGGTTTTGTCTTTAGTAGACTAGGGTTTGCAATTCAAAAAGGGGTGGCGGCGCAGCTTGTTGCCCGTCTACCTGCTATTATGATATAACTTTCGTATTTTGTTTTAATGAGGAGTTTAGTTAAAAAATAAATAAATAAATAAAAAATTTTGTTGTTTTTATAATTATAATGACAAAATGTTAGTAGTAGGCTGGACAAACATCTTAACTCAAGACTACCATAGACGTACGACTAAGAGACTCATTTGGTTTATCTGGAACATTGTAGAGTTTTGGAGGAGATAGCAACAAGAATCTTTGTATCTAAAAAGTTTTCCGCTGCCAAAAATAAAAGAAGATTTCAAAACAATTTTGTATCTCTCGAGATTCCTACTATTCTTTTTTATCTAATGAAATTTCCCGCTATATATATAAAAGAAAAGAAACTACTTCCTGATTTTGTGCATTCATCCAGTAATTACTTCCTAAACATTTTTTACCCTCCAAATTCTTTCCTAAACATTTTTTTCCCTCGAAATTCTTTCCTTAAACGTGAATTGAAATTTAGATCGCTCCTTTTTTTATTTATTATTGCTTCACATTGTAATCAACCATTCTTTTTTTAAGTATGGAAGAAATTGCCTCAAATCAGCATCTCTGATTAGTTTATTCTTGATTTCCTTCATTTTTGGTTCAAGTAAAAATAGCAATAGTTTATTACCATTTTTGGGGAATTCAATATGACTTTAACCTTATATATACATATGTATTCCTGGATCCAACTTCTAATTTTAAGACAAGAATTTTTTTTAGCAAAAATGAGTGCACATTCAGAGTCTAGGAAAGGTGATAACGCTGGATATGAAAACATATCAAAACAAATGAGTGAAAGGAGCGCACATTCAGAGTCTAGAAAAGGATCCAAAGAAATGAGTGAAAGGAGCACACATTCAGAGCCTAGAAAAGGATCCAAACAAATGAGTGAAAGGAGTGCACATTCGGTGTCTAGAAAATTAGTATCCAAACAAATGAGTGATAGGAGTGCACATTCCGTGTCTAGAAAAGTATCCAAACAAATGAGTGCACATTCGGAGTCTAGAAATGTATCCAAACAAATGAGTGCACATTCAGAGTCTAGAAAAGATAATGATGTTGGATGTGAAAAAAGGTCCAAACAAAGGAGTGCGCATTCGGAGTCTAGAAAAGATGATGGGGATGAATACGATAAAAGTTCCAAACAAATGAGTGAAGATTCCCAGTCTGAAAAAAGATGAATACGAAAAACGGTCGAAACGAAAGCACGATGATGAGTTTGTGGCCGAGTCGGAACATGTTTCGAACACGGTGGGCAGACAAGACAGCCCAAAGGAACAACAATCCTATAAAAGCACTCCAAAGGAAAAGGTAAGTTACACTATTAGTATTGTTTTATGACAATTCCTGTTTTTTTTTTTTTTAAGAAATTAACTTTCCATTGACAAAAAGGGTAAATTACATAAGGATGTTAGGTAGGCGGGCAACAAACTGCGCCGCCACCCTTTTTGAAGGGTAATTCCTGTTTTTGGTCAACAATTTATTATTCCAAAAACAACTAATACTAATTGTTAATTGTTAATATTTGAATTTGAAGGAGACTGATGAGCATGAGGTAAGCAAGACATCAAAAGTTAACTTACAATCCTATAAAAGCACTCGAAAGGAGAAGGTAAGTTACAACACTACATTATTAATATTATTGTTTTATGATAATTTCTGTTTTGGGTCAACATTTACTAATACTAAGAACCTAAGTAGTGGGGCGTGAAGACCAACTTAGCGCCCCCAACACAATTACAGGGGGCGCTAAGTTTCAAAAATGGGCCAAAGCGTGATGTTTATAACGCAAGAATGTTAAACTTTGTGCCAATAAAAACGTGCCACGTCCGAAATTGTTGTTGTTGCTTATTTATTTATTTTTTATTTTTATAATAGTGCCCCAATTTTTCCCCCTCCCACTACACCCCATTTTGAATTAACGTCCCATGCTGACTCAGCTGCCACGTGGACCAATCAGAAAAGGGGACGTTATATTTTTCACCCCCCACTACACATGGTCTAATTGTTAAGATGATAAATATTATATTTGAAGGAGGCTGAGGCGAGCAAGACTTCAAAAGATGTAGCAGAGGAAGTTAGTGGTAGCAAAAAACCAACCAAACGTACTCAGTTTGTCAGGATCTTCACATACAAAGACGACAAAAGGATTCTTAAAGCGTTGCATAAGCCTGGATACACCACCGGCTCAAAGCCATTTTGGGACCGCATCGGTCACACTCTGGAGCTCAGCATTCAGGCTGACCAAAAACAGCTGTACAGTAAGGTTAGACGCCTAAGGCGTGATTATTTAAAGGGATATAAAGAAACGTCTAGTAAAAAAGAGCGTAAGCTTTATCACCTCACAGACAAGATTTGGAACGAAGAAGCAAAAGCTGCACCCGTTCGCAAAAAAGCAAAACATACACAAGAGGTACTCTCGGTTCATGAAAAAGATAATTATGATGTGAAGCAAGAGAAATTTGTGAGGGGGCTTCATAATGAAGTTAAGTTTCATGTTGCAGAGTCGTTAGAGGTTGTTGATGCTTCGAAAAGGTCAACATTACAGAAGAAGTGGAATGATTTGAATGGGTACATGTTCAAACTCTATATAACAAAGATCGACTTGATTCGTGAAACAATGGAAGCTGTAGGCTCATCACCTGATGATTAGCTTTAACTAGAATTGTGACCCGCCGCGCGTTGCAGCGGCGTCGAAGGCTATTATTAGTCGAGTCATTAGCAGCATGGCCAACTTGAAATCGTAAACCGAAGTATCTTAGCATGTGAGAGCAAGATGTGTTTTAATGTATTGTACCTAATTCTACTACACACAACACCTGTACAAACCTTCCTTCACATAATCACATGTTACCAAGAGTTGCCAAATGGAATAATTTCTATTTCTTGGAATAAAAACTCAAATAAGTATATCACTAATCAAATCAAAACGGCATAAACATAAGCCTCAACAACTCAACTATAACCATACTTCTAAGCACTGTAAGAATCTCCACCACCTAAGGACGATAATGTAAAAACAAAAAAAAACAAACTCACTGCATCAGTAGGTTGTACCAATTGCATCAATGGTTGTATAGACGACAACCACCACACCGATCTGAGAGGAACCCGCTGCATTAGGTGACATTGATGAGTCATCGACATTGCCACCTTCACTTATCGTCCACCACGTAACCTCTTAACACCGAACAACGCCGCCCATCTTTACCTGCCAGAAAAACCCCGCGTGTTATGGCCTCGTCATCGAAAGTTAAGCGACTTGACTTTATAATCACCAACAATTACAACATCAGTAACACCAAATCAGTAGTATGTTTCACCTGCATCATGACATAAGATGCAAGCATGGTTAAACAATGGAGCACATAATTTAGGACATAAAATCCAAGTATATGAGCAAATGGGCCAGTTTAGATCAAATATATTTCAAAAGCATCTTGCACTTACAGAAAGACCACATCTTGAGCATAAGGTAATCTGGGAGACCTAAGAAGAAGTCTTCCAAAGCAAGTAGTCGAAAGAGAAGTGTGTAAGTGTCAATATTAAATTCATATTTACTTGATTGGCTTTCCATTTATGATTGCAATAAATTAATATTAGTATTTCAACATCAGTACCTACACTGATCTTCTCTAACAAACTAAATGAACTGAGTTGCATACATAATCAACGGTTCAAGGCCATTTGCTATATCACATCATAGCTTGTAACTTGCATCTTGTAATACAATCACGTAAGATCTATTTTTTCTTGGTAAAGGAAACATAATGAGGTTGATGGATTTTTTTAACAAAACCTACAAAGTTTAAGAGTATATAATAACAAATAGTCCCTTAGAAAAAATGAAGAATCAATAGAAATAAGTAAAGCTAAAGTTAGCTAGTGAGTTGTCATACCAGTAAGTAGCATCAATTCAGGGTTAACAAAACTAAACGAAATATATTAATTCTTGAATATAACTTTATAAATAGACAACTACTTTGACACATGGGAGAATCCGTTGAAAAGCATGTCCAAGATAATGAATGTGAGCGAGTTTGGTGACTCTACCAGCTGCTGCAATACATACATTTGCAGCAGCAAAAACTTATACTTGAAAGGTTGCAAACCAAATATTAATTAACCATCAAGCCATGCATCTTCTTAGAAATTATAAATACCATTCCATGTTTTTTAAAACATACCTTGTAGCCGGGCTATATATAATTGATATAATTGGAACGCTTTCAACCGTGCATTGTGAGACAGCTGCGATTTGGCGATTAGAGAAAGGAAATTACAGAAATCCATTGTTACTTTAGAGACATATTCCTCAAATATAACAATTATATTATGCACCTCATTGTTAGTTTAAAGTCATGTTCCACTGCAATTCAGGCCACCATAAGCAGCACCATAAGTTCGGTAGCCGAAACAATCACTCAAACAAAATTTAGCTCCAAACCCTATAACAAACATAGAGAAAAAAAATATCTAGTCTGATATCAATATCTTGAAACGACAACACGCTCAGATTATGCACGCAGATAAGATCACCATGGCTGCAAGGGTGGTTGCAGGTAAACACTGCCATCCAACGACCCTGCCATGCCATGGTTAAATCTTCATTCAAGTTTTAGTCAGCCTCAAGCAAATCATCATAGCCTTGTCAAGCACCATCACAACAAAAAATTTCAAAACCAAATAAAAACAAACATACCTAAATAAAATAAAAGAAAAAAAAATAAAAAGCAAATTACTGATTATCCAACAGTCCCACCAATTAAAATAAAAAAATGATATAAAATAAAAAAAAATGACTCACCAAGAATACTACAAAGCCTTTGCACATCAACAGAACTTGGAATAGTGCCAACCCCTTTAAACACATCTAAACACGACAATACAGTCTCTGCAACGGAAACATAACCGCTGGTAACAGCTTTCGTTTGCCGTTAGTACTTTTCCGATAGCTTTTCTTCTTCTTTATCACCTTGCTGACGTCAGCTAACACAACAAAAAATTCAAAACCAAATCAAGTAAGAAACATATCAAAACTAAGAACTAAGAAAACCTCCAAATATTAACAGCATGATTTCCCATCAATAGAATCAAATACCATGGTTAGCGGCGGCTGGCCGTGACCGTGTACTGAATGATATGCAGCAGTGTTAACATCGTTATGTATGGTTACAGTCGGAGAGATGACGACGGCGGTTGTTAGATCTAGATTAAAATGTGCAGAGAGAGAGAGAGAAAGAGAAAGCTGAGAGGAAAAGAAAGAGAGATGGATATGCATAAAAGTTTAAAGAAGGAGGAGAGGACGCGTGTAATGGGTACACAGTTCACTCAGTCGCTCACCATTAGCAAATGAATACACGTAGCAAAGTAATGATGCCTTTCATAGTACAACCATCCAAGCCCAATCTACAACTAAGTAATGCAGAAAACACCCATAAAAGCACCATGTACAACCCGCAAATGCACAAACCCTTTGGTAATTAGAATATTATAAATTACTTTAGATATGCATTGCATTGCAACTCCATCTTTGTTTTGTTTTTTATTACTCTTAATTTGATTGAATGTTTACTTTTTGCTTGTTTCTAATTGTAATTTGGTCATCCAGTAGTTTTTTTTCTTTTAGAACCGTCAAATTATCACTTTGTTTGAAATCATTAACATGGTCTAGGTTAAGGATTTATAAAAACCACTCAAAGCTAAGATCATTGAAAACACAAGAGACTAAATTGCAACAATTTTTTTTTTAAATTTATTTGTACATGTATTTGATCTTTAACAACTCAGTATCTATGGTTGGGTTTGATTTAGGCTTTTGAGTACTACCACCAATCAACTCTTAATTCTTAGAAATTTTAAATCAAATATATTTGATTGTTTAAAAGTTGAAAACAAAGGGAAAATTCGATAAAAAATTTTAGAATTCAAATAAATCATGTAAAAATAATAATTTTGGATAAAATACAAATTACAGAGTTTAGCACATCCTTTAGGTTACAAGTCCCCCTTCAAAATCCTACACATCCCTCCCGAACCGTGGAAGCCTCCATGGACCATATAAAGGTCTTTCGATGACCATGGAGACCCCCTACAATGATTGGGATGAGTGATGGTTGTGAAAAATAGATGTGTGTAGGGATGAACACATAGCGCCGAATACCGTACCATACCGTATATTTTCGGTATCGGTATTGTGTTTTGAGAGTTTTCAGGATCGGTATCGATTGGTATCGATACCGTCCCGAGCTCATCCCTAGATGTGTGGGTATTCTGTGGGCCATGAAGACATCCATAGCCCATAGAAGTTTTTTTTAATTTATTTAAAATAAAACAAAGCTTCTCGTGAAAGCTTATTATCCTCGGGGCGTGGAAGGCATACCATCTTAACTTAGAGACTTATAAAGGATCATTGGTATGTCATCTTAACTTTGGATAATTTGAACATATTTGTCCATGTCTCTCCTTTATAATATAGTATAGATATAGATTAATTGTGATTCTGTTTAAAATCCAATTTGAACATATTTGCCCTATTTTTTTTTTTTTTTTTTGTTCACCTCTATCGTGGACGGGAGGGAGGGTCTTTGGAGTGTTTTGGGCTTGATTATCTTCCTGTTGGGCCTGTAGTCGTTGGTTGCTGTCTGTCTGTCGGTGAACTTGGGATTTTATTTAGAAAGAGGATGTGATGGGCCTAGTGTTGATTTTAGGCCCAGCTACATAGGATTGATTATAGGAAGGAAGGAAGGAAGGAAGGGGGTTAATCTCATTCATTCTCTCGTGTCTGTCTGTCGGTGATCGGATCTTTTTGGCCGGTAACTTTTCTTCACTCCCTCCCTCCGTCCCTCCGCTTCATTTACTTTACAACTTCAAATCTCATTCTGTCAGTTGATTTCTTCCTTCTTTCACATTGCAAGCAAAATGACGACACTCACTGATTCCGCTGCTTCTGCTTCTGCTTCTGCTGCTGGTATGTATATTCTATACCCTACAATACTCCCTCTCCCTCTCTCTTATTATTATTATTATTATTATTATTATTATTATTATTATTATTATTATTATTATTATTATTATTATTATTATTATTATTTACCTGCTTAATTAACAATAATATTGATGATTGTCTCAATTAATTAGTTGCCCCCAATCTGGACAAATCTGCCAAGATCTTCGTAGCCGGTCACCGCGGTTTGGTCGGGTCTGCTGTTGTCCGCCGCTTGCGCATCCTTGGCTACACCAACCTCATCCAACGCAACCACGCTGAGTTAGACCTCACCAACCAGTCTGCCGTCAAAACCTTCTTCTCTCTCGAAAAACCTCAATACGTCATCCTCGCTGCTGCCAAGGTCGGCGGCATCCACGCCAACAATACCTACCCTGCTGACTTTATCACTATCAACCTTCAGATACAAACCAATGTCATCGACTCCGCCTATCGCTATGGTGTCAAGAAGCTCTTGTTTTTAGGCTCTTCTTGCATCTACCCTAAACACGCCCCGCAGCCCATACCTGAATCCGCTTTGCTCACTGGCCCTTTAGAGCCCACCAACGAGTGGTATGCCGTCGCTAAAATCGCTGGCATTAAGATGTGCCAGGCTTACAGGCTGCAATACAAGTGGGACGCCATTTCAGCAATGCCGACTAACTTGTATGGCCCTAATGACAATTTCCACCCCGAGAACTCGCATGTTTTGCCGGCATTGATGAGGCGGTTTCACGAGGCCAAAGTTTCAGGTGCTAAGGAAGTGGTGGTGTGGGGTTCAGGGTCACCCCTGCGTGAGTTCTTGCATGTTGATGATCTGGCTGATGCCGTGGTGTTTCTGTTGGAAAACTATTCGGATTTGGGACACGTGAACGTGGGAAGTGGGAAGGAGGTATCGATCAAGGAGCTTGCGGAGTTGGTGAAAGAGGTTGTGGGGTTTGAGGGAGAGCTTGTTTGGGACAGTTCCAAGCCGGATGGAACTCCAAGGAAGCTTATGGATAGCTCAACGCTTGCCAAATTGGGTTGGGAACCGAAGATTTCACTTAAGGATGGTCTTGTAGACACTTACAAATGGTATGTTACTACGCAATAAGTTAAGACAGGCGATCCATGTGATGTGGTACTACAAATAAGGTTCTTTTTGTGTCAATTTACAATGCTCATCTTTGTGTTGTATCATTGTTATTTACTACATTTTAGGATTTATACTATATTGGTGGTTGTGGACTTATCAAGCAATTTATGATCAAGTATTCAACTCTGGCTCTTTGTTTCTATAGCAAATGGATGCTTGGCAGGCATTTTGTTTTTTTTTTTCTTTCTGATGTTTTTTAGCAGTATGATTGACTAAGAATGGTCATATGATGTACTCTAAATTCCTACTACCATACTTTACGGTAATTTGATATTGAAATTCTGTTATTATAGTTTGTGATTGTTGTTGAATTTCGAATATAATTCTAAGATTCTTGATTAGCCTAATGACTGCTGTATATACAAGTTAAGTTCATGTATCTTGGAGATTATTATAAAAATTGGTAACTTATGGAGAGAGATAGTGTGTGTGTGTGTGTGTTTAATTTATAAATTGTACACAATAGATTGTCCTTGTTCATAAAGCTTTTAATGACTCATTTTTTTATGTTAAAAGTGACAAATGTGTTGGATTTTGGAAGAATGCATTAGGGGACTTCACAAGTGTTAAATGGATGGATCAGTCGTGTTGGATTTTGGAAAATCACTAATTTATGAATATGAGATTTCACAGCTGACATTGAGTGTCCTCGTTAACAATTTAATGAGTCCGGCTAGTATAACCAACTTTGGTACCGTTAGATCGTTCTAAAATTATATCTCAGCCGTTTAAACTCCTAATATTAACTGCTGCTATGTTGATGGTTCTCAGCAGTTTTGTAGGCTGGGAGTTAGCTCCGCCTTTTCCTTCCCAAGTTCTCCACAAATAACGTTTCTCCACAAATAATGTATTAAAGGAGGTTTCCAAAATATATCCAACACTTGGGAAATAATAACGAAACCCCTCCCAAATTATCCGACGTAAATGCATGAGATCCCCCGACCCTCTAGCCATGCCGCCTCCCATCCTTTAATTACCTGAAAGATATGTTAAAAATCGTCAATATATATATATATATATATATATATATTGGTGAGTTCACAGGTTTTAGTTTCCAAAACTTTACTTTTTGGGAAATACCATGTTATGACTATTATAGGAGTTGCAAATTCCTACAATCTACTTGAGCCCATAACCAAACCAAGACTAATAATAATGCCCCGCTCCAAGTCGATTCTCGGTATCCAACGACTTAATTTCAGAATATGTGCACCCCTGGCATACGCCGATGCATAATCGACGCTATCGATTAGGGGTGGGCTTTGTTAGGCACCAATAGTACTATCCAAATATTCCTTCGGTTTCATTTCCCTGAATTAATGGTTACAGATGAGAGGACTCAACCCCGAGTGACGATCACAACTCAAGTAATTATCCCGTCACACATTTTCCCTAACATATCTTTCCCCCGAAAAACATAAAACAGTTTAAAATAGGGCCGTGAAACTCACATCAATAAGTGCACGGGCCTGAGTGGAGAATAGTTTGCTCGAGGTCAACACCTACAAACGTCCTAGACGTATAAGCCACTAAACCTATAGTGCATGTGCTTCGGCAAGTTGTACACCCAACTCCCAAACCACGAATTAATCCAATTCCCCGTTTAATTAAACGTGTATCCTAGGTCGTTGGTGATAGATTACCCTTTCTTACAAGTTACTTATATTCTCATTAAAATTTCTTTAACTTGTACTATATTATCCTCGACTCGACTTCACTTAACGTATAATTATTTTCCCATTAAATAATTATACTTAAGATCGTGTCGTTCGATATAATATTTTTATCACTCGACACGACTCACTTTACCGTATATTTATTTTCCCATTTAAATAGATATACTAGGATCTTGCCGTTCGATAATATACTTTTAACGCTCGATACGACTCACTTTACCGCATATTTATTTTCCCATTCAAATAAATATACTAAGGTTTTGTCGTTCGATGATATTTATATATATATATATATATATTGTTTTCTTCACTCGACTCGACTTACCTTCCCGTATATTTACTTTCCCATTAAATAAATATACTAAGATTTCGTCGAGTCGAATATATATATATATATATATATATATATATATATATTTTTTCTTGTTAAGTCCATATACTTGTTTTAACGTTTAATCGTTAGATTATTCACGTTATCTTTCTCCCACGAATATTTTCCAACACTTAGGAAAGTGTTATGTATTTTTCACCCGAATTATATATTTTAACTCCTTAAAATATATTTATACTCATCTTGATGTAATGATATTTTTTTCTTGTTCGTCCGTTTTTACGTCTTAGTTCGTTAACACGTCCAAGTCCGATTACTTAACTTATATATGTATATATATAGATAATTCTTCCCGAGTTTCCCAATATGTGCATTCTAGGAAAGTTATTCACCTTTTTAATTTTCCTACACATATTACTTGGAAGTTTTATAAATACTTTTGTATTTTTAACACAAAACTTGGTAACTTATATATAAAAATGTTCCAACACTTTTATATTCCCATTTATATAAAAGTGTTCATTTTTATATAAGTTCTCCCAAGTTTTTGATTTGTCTAACATTTTTATAAAAACCTTTGTTTTTATATATATCCATATGTTAGAAAAGTTCATATTTTTATAAAACTCCATTTTATAAAAATACACTTTTATACAAAATACATGTGTATAATTACTAGTATTTACCAAATCTACCTTGGAAAATTATTATGTACACATTTGACACCAAACTTTCCATAGTTATATTTTTAGACCCGGGTTTCTAAAAATATCATTTTTAGTCCCTCAACTTTTAAAGTTACAAATATAGTCCTTTAACTTATAAATGTTGCATTTTTCCATTCTATCTTTCAAGATTAGCATTTTCCTACTAAACTAGTAGACTTTAATGGATCATGTTTGCAAATGTTAGTTTATTTTCATATTTCAACACTTTTAATAGTCTCATATCATCTTATTAAGGCTACTAATAAGTGTAATTTGTGTATTTTGTCCAAATTACATATTTCAAGTTAATAGACTTTGATAATGCAATTTTTACAATACTTGTTTTCTAACAAAAATAACATTTTAACAAGTCTTATATCTTTAAGTTAAGATGATTAAAACCATTTTTAAGTTCATTCAAGTTCCATTAACAAGTTATACTCAAATCACCATTTTCTTCAAGTATTCATGAACTTAATAAAAACTACAAGAATACTTAACATCTATCACCCTAATTTTGATTATTCCACACTAGCTTAAAACCATTTTAGTCTTTAAAAATCATATGTTTTATTATGAAAAGCTTATTCAAGTTCACCCCTTGTACAAATTGCTTCAAGCTAATAAACATAAACTTTTAAAGACAAAACAAGATCAAGAATACTTACAACTAGCACAAGGCTAGGGAAGCTATCAATGCTTGATTTTGATGGGGTTTAGTGTGTTCTTCCTAAGTGGTTAAGCTCCAAGCTTGAAACACACAATGGAGGTTTGGAAGATGGATGTTTATGAGTGATTTGGAGGTGTTAAAACTTGAAAGAAATGTGTGTGTGTGTGTGCTCTTGTAAACCCACGACCACAAGGGAAAGAAAAGAAGAGGATTTGCTTTGTATGATCAAGTATACACCCTATAGTTCTCTTTATAATTCTTCAATATCTCCCAAGATTGTATGCAATCTAGTATGGATTCATGAAGATTTATAATGTACCTAAGTGATCTTTGGTTGATCTTGTAAGTATGTGTGTGTGTGCCGTGGATTTGAAGAAGGAAGAGAGGATTGTTTAAATCTTTTTGGATCATCAAAATCTCTTGCAAGTCCTTATAACAATCTAGCTTAGATTCACAAAGATTGTTAGTGTACTTAGGTGATCTTTGAGTGATCTTTCTTGGATTACAAGAGGGTGTATGGGCCGAGATTTTACAAGAGAAAAAGGAAGGATTCTATGATCTTTTAAGGACACATGATCATCTTATGCAATCATCAACATATCTAACCCATACCTTCTATAATCTACTTAGATATCTTAGTACACCAAAAAGAAGATTAAGGCATGGTGAGGGGGGGGGGGGGTGGCCAGTTGTGGGAGGGTGGTTTGGTGGGGTCCACAACACAAAATATTTGTTAACAATAAGTTAAGTTTAATCCTTTAACGTTCGGGTGTCGTTCGGGTATTTTTCGGACTTTAATCGTGTGTTATTCGGACACTAAAAGTGCCTCTAATAACCCTTAATTGGTTAATTAGGCTCTTGTCGGGTGAAATTATGAGTTATACGCGTACCGGGTGTGATACGCGCACTTTATTCGTTACCGGGAGATTTATATGTAAAGTTTTCACTTATGGTTTTGGAGTTCCAAAACACATTAGATTTTGTGAAAATACCCTTTATTTTATATCCTGGGTGTCCGGGATCCTTTTCGTTTATTTAATTTTTACCGGGTAATCACCAACGTCCATACCGGATAAGTTTATTCGCACATGATCCTATCATGTTTTACCATTAAACGTGTGCATTCCTATGCATCATATGGGAATTTACTATTATCTAAGGCCTCAGTTAAACAATTAACACAAATTTGCACTTAATTACGTTAATTACACATTAATTAATTAGTACGGATTTACCTTATTTTTGCCGGTTGTTACATTTATTCCTCATCAGGCTTTCTCTGATTTTCCCTTTAAATTGTAATTCAAAGTTCAATGAGAAGATGTCTTCTGCATCTCTTTCAAGCTCTAAGTTCAGCAAAGTTTGGAGGTCATCTGCACATAGGCCATGTGCATCATCCATACCAAATAGCCCCTTAATGTTAAAATTCTTAAAACACGCTTCCCTATGTGATTTAAAACTTTCCCTCCTCAAAATTCAAAAGTTAGGGCTTACTTATTAAAGATATTTTTAAAATAATTTTTATAATTATTTAATTATCAAAATGAAATGATGCTAATACAAAATGTTTAGAATATAACCAGCCGGTTTGAAAAATGTTTTTTTATAAAATATAAGCTATCAACTTGAATATTATTGAACAATATAACCAACTATATATATATATATATATATATATATATATATATATATATATATTGATACAATGGTTTATCTTATATAAATCAATTAATTATTTAATTAATAATAATAAAAAAAATATTTCGTCTCAAAAAACTTATTACTTGGCACTCAGCACAGTTAATGTTCAAAATCGTAAATACACTTCCCCATCATAATTTTAAAAGTTCCCCCTTGAATATTCAAAACTTGGGCTTAAATGTACGATTTATTATTAAAATTGGAAGATCTGTTTTACAACAACTGTTAATAATAAGAACAGATGTTGTTAAAACAGCTGTCTTCAAGTAGAATTTCAATTGCAATGTTATAACTTATACAACAACTCTATTTACAACAACTCTTATTATTTGCAACTCGACCGTGTTAATGTCAAAATTCTTAAACACGCTTGTCTATGTGATTTAAAACTTTCCCTCCTAAAAATTCAAAACTTAGGGCTTACTTATTAAAGATATTTTTAAAAGAATTTTTATAATTATTTAATTATCAAAATGAAATGATGCTAACACAAATTCTTTAGAAAATGAAATGTTTTTTAATAAAATATAACCTCTCAAATTGAATATTATTGAACAATACAACCAACTATATATAATAATGCTAAAAGTTATATAGACCTTCACAAACCAACTGTGATCGAATACAAATCCATTTTAAACTAAAACTATTTACAAACATGTCTTCAAAAAAGTTGAACACACCTTCACAAACCAATTGTGATCGAATACAAATCCATTTTAAACTAAAACTATTTACAAACATCTCTTTACCGTAGCTGTAATACAATATTCATAAAAGTTGGAGACATCTTCACAAAACAACTGTCAACGAATATAACTTCAATTTATACTATAAATTATTTACAAACATGCTTTGACAATAAGTGTAATCCAATGTTCCGAAAAGTTAAACAAAAGTTCACAAAACAACTATCATCGAATACAACTTGAATTTATACCATAAGCTATTTACAAACATGTCTTGATCGTAGACACATATTAAAAACAACTAATAAAATAATTCTAATATATCTTTTAATACTCTTCAGAAACCTCAAACTAATGTTGCTAATACATCAAAATCAACTTTGAATATAACATGTCTTTATACACCCATGAGTCTTCAACACAAATGTTTGTTTCTTGGCAGGAATAGTTGAAGTTATGTGTTGTATGTATAGAAGCATTATTAATCTCCAAAAGATTAACCTTGAATACTCAACATACTCAAGGTGCTTCCTCACATACTCTGCTTGCTAACAGAACAGAAAAATACATTCAAAGTTAGATTTCGACTACAGGCCTTCAAAACAAAGTAAAGAAATAAGATATTTAACAAACACACCTGTTGACAAGCACAACAGCGGGAACAACAAAAACGGAAGTAGACGCAGACGACTTCCTCAAAAGATAAGCATAGTGGCGTAAAAGCATTATCGCAATCAATGTCTTTCCTAATGCCATCTAGAAAAACACTTCATTGCTTAAGCAAACGCCTCTATCTGTTAACGGAGAAATATTCACAATAACATTAATCAAACATGACTCAAATTCATCAAACACAAAGGTTGATCAGAAAACAAAATGAACACGTATTAAACACTCGAATAAATGAATTTAAAAAGGCAAAGACATGCCCTCTTGAGTTTGAGCCTGCCAATCTACAACCGTTCATAATGGCAAGACTGATATTTTCCTTTGATTGTAAGAATCTTCAAAAGTCGAAAACTTTTTGGACATAAAAGCTCTGGTTGCTAATGGAACTGACAAAATATTGAGATTATTGAAGAACATTGAGGTTATTGAAGAACAAAATGCATAAATTTTAATCTTATTGATAACATATATTAGAATTATTTTACCTGGTGCTCAAGGGCTTCGACGTAAATGTAAATGTGAGATAACCATCTGTTACAATTTAAATTTTTTTTGAGAGATTTATAAATTATTTGGGAGAAAGAGATGCACATGATACCTTTTTATAGTTGTGTAATGGCATATCGAATTTGAAATTTGAAATTTGAAATTGGAGCTCAAATTTAAAACAACAGTCATACAAAAGTCTGTTATGTCAAGTGACAGTATTTAACTAATTTATCACCAAACACTGTTAGGCAAGTGGCATTATTACCATTGTTCAGACAAGTGTGATTTTTTTATTATTTAACTAGGTTATCTACCCGTGTAATACACGGGTTAAACAATTAAATTTATCTATATCATAACTCTATAAATAAAATAACTTTAAATGAAATTCCATATTACAAATTTAATACACAATTTTAATACAAGAATTTAACACAAGTCAAACTTCATTTATAATATTTTTTTCTTGATTTTTTGCTTGCCCTGAGAGTAATTTTTTCTGACTTTTGGCTTGCCAGAGAGTAATTTCTTAGGAAACTCAACTGGCGGGAAGAGTTATCGCCTGAGAAACTCAACCGACGCCATTACTTTTAGTGAATACAACTTGCTTATAAACTCTCACTTTGTATTTGTGGTTGCAGAAAGGTGATGCTTCGAGTAGATGCAAAACAAGGAGCTCCAATGGATGACAACTTAACTATTGAATTATTCCAGGTGAAAATTTTCACTCGCTGCTATAGTTTAAGTTGTTTTAAGAATTAGAAATAGTCAATATTAACAATTTTGGTGAATTATAAGGTCACAACTGACCCTACCTATGCCTGTTCCCACCACAAAAAAGTGATCTCTCTAATCATTTGTAATTCTATATAGTATAATATAACGGATGTGAGCGGGATGATCTATGCTGATTTTTTAATTCTTACACCATTTTACATCGATGTTTAAGCTTGTGCTAAATTACTAACAAGTCTAATTGTCTAGCAAACCTGCCTATTCACCATACGCCTATATAGGGGTGAAGCTTGGTTTTTTGATCGGGAGGGGCCGGACTTAACCCGGACTCAATTTATCTACGAAATCGCAAATTTATACCACTACGTCAAAAAATAGGAGGGGCCAGGGCCACCCTTGGCCCAACATATCCTTCGCCTCTGCGCCTATAGTTTATGTGCAACTCAAGAAGGCAATAAGCAGACCATCACCAAATAATCTAATTGAGGCATAGAGCATGCAGTTACAGTATTCATTGGTCTTTCCGTGTCATAACCTGTGACTAATATCTATATCAATACCCAGTCAACTAAAACAGTTACTATTCATTAGTGCTTAATATTGTTGAAGCACTTATCATCTTTTACTAATTAAAATTCTTTATTTTTTATTGGTGGATTTTTAACCAAGTGCTTAATATTGTTGAAGCGCTTATCATCTTTTACTAATTAAAGTTGTTTATTTTTTATAGGTGGATTTTTAACTATTGGAAATACATTTGCCTGAATATATATACATATGGACATGGGGTTGCATTTTCCTAGAAGAGGAGCAAGATAGTCAACGTCACCAAGTTAGTTGGTCTTCAGTTATTAGCTAGCTTTAGAGGTGACAAAATGGGTGTGTCATTAGATTTTGAAACATTAATAGAAAAAATAAAGTAAGTTACCTCTACTCCAGCTTTAATGGTGGTAAGTGATCCAAATTATACAGTGTCACTATGCAAGAGGGCTGCTTCTCCCTCATATAACTGTTGATTGGGTTCTTAATCATTGCAGCTACTCTTGTTGAATCTCAGCATTGATATATTTCTGAAGATGGTAAAATTGATGGGTCAAGTAACGCGTTAACACTATACTTTTTTGGGTATGGTTTGAGTATTTGTTTTCCCAAAAATTCTGGATAGCATATGCTTTTGAAAGGATTAATTCTTTTAGGAGATTTTGACGACTACATTGACCTACAAAAACTAAATTACAAATGAAGACACTTGAAGCAAAAGATAAAAAAGATTAAAAAAAAAAAGTTAATGGTAGGTTTCTAATGTCAATGATCTTACTATAATTTTGTTTTTCTTGTTTTATATATAGTTCTAATGCAAACTTCAAATCAAGTAATTTGAGAATATGATAATATGCTTATGTTTTCTGCAATTTGTCTAAACTCTCTCATTTGATCGCTTACTTGTTTTATATTAGATCTAAGACTAAACTTCGATGTGGGATTTATGTTTTTTAAGGGCAAAATGGTCAACAGTGTTTGGAAAAGATGCAGCATGTGGTGGAAAATGATGTTATAGTAACTATGTGATTTTAAGGTAAACAAACATTTAAGGTGATATGTTGCTTTTGGAAAAAAGGTTAGAATGTTAATGTTATAGTGACTCACTTGTCTTCATGGCTTTGAATTTGTAACATGTATAACACTTAATTGCCAGGTACAGGCTGTTTTTAGGTTGAACAACAAACACCGTAAACGGGTAGTGTTCGGAGTGATCTGGTGGGTTTACAAGAGCACTAAACACAAAGACAAACAACGTACATTCCCGCCGCAACGCGCGGGTTCCTGCTAGTCATATATAGAGACTGTATTAAAAAGTATTTAAAAAAAAAAGATTATTAATCTAGATAAATAAATAGGTTTGATGTATAAGAAGGGTCAACTTTGGTTTGAAGCTGCTCAACTTCATTGAACTTTGATAATAAACAAACTAATTCCAGAGCTGATATGTGGAGCCAAAAATTGTTTAAAAATGTCAAATAGAAGGATGTAAAAACACTCTCGTCAAGAACCAAAATGAAAGAAACAACGATACTATAATTAATTCAATAATAAAACTTGTATACAAAATCCATTTGCTCTTCTTTTGACAAAGCACTTTGATAGTTGGATAACTACAGTGTTTTTTTTTCAACTTGGCCGTCGTGGCCTAAAATAGCTTTTGTTTGATCTACTATAAGTGATGAATACCAAAATATACCTCAAGCGTAAATTCTTCTTCACAATAATCTTGAAGACCATTATCTATTTTCGAATATAACTTTGTTATTTTCCGCTTTGTATCCTCAAAACCTTTTTATAATTCGTCCTCTTCCCTTTCTTCCTCCCCACTTGAATCGACCGACTTTAGATTTGAGGTGATCCAAATTGACCCATTCACTAATTTCAGGTGAGCCGAATTGATGTTATTGCCCAAATCAACCCATGTTTTAAAGAATGGGTCAAGATTGCCACCTATAAAGATGAGTAAGGCGAAAAAAGTTAATTGAAAACTTAGCAAACTCTAGAAATAACTCAGTAACTTCTAAAATTAAAGTTTTCTTAACAATTGAAGTTCAGTTATACAGTCATATTGCTGCAATGACAGTGAATTAAACTATATAATAGTGCAATTTCTCCAAAATCAGGTTGTTTACATAATTTGAATCCAAATATATAAAATACAGTCGATTAAGAATTGATTGAGTTAAACACATGAATTGGATCGGGCTTTCATACCCGCAAGATCAGCGTCTCCAACAATCCAGGCTGATGGCGTGATAATCAAGAAGAGATGCCCGAGTGAACGACACGTGTCCCTCAAGAGTTTTATTTATTATAGTAATTGCAGGAGCACCTGCAAAATCAATCAACAATCAACTAAGATAACTAAAATGTTAATCAAAATTCAAAATATAACTAAATAGTTACTTTCGCCCTATTCAGTGAAGAAAATGGTTCCGCTAACACCCTTGCTGCTGTTAAGAACTGCAAATGCCTTCACCATTTCTGTATGTAATGTAAACAAATAATATCACCATTTCTGTATGTAATGTAAGAAAATAATTCAAAATATAACTAAATAATATCAATCTATTTTATGTCCATTTACAAGGCTCCGACTAAAGTTCTTGAAGTCATTGAAGGTTTTATGATGCGTTTCCTTTGGGCGGGGGATGAAAATGTGAAAAAGATCCATTGGGTCGCTTGGGATGTGGTTACTAGGCCTAAAAAATACGGGGGATTGGGCATTACAAAGTTGGCCGATTTTAATCTCGCTCTCCTAATGAAATGGGTTTGGAGATATAAATCGGAAGGCTCAAGCCTGTGGCGTCGAATTATTGAAGTCTGTCACTATAGTCGAAAAAACTGGGATATTGTTCCTGTGAACAGATCCTTGTCTGGTGGATGGAAAGCCCTCGTATCCCATATTATTAAACTGGAAATGAAGACTAATAAAGTTGTATCTAGCCTTAATGCGGTTATAGGAAACGGTGTAGACGTCCGTTTTTGGATCGACAAATGGAAAGAATCAAAACCTTTTAAAGAAGACTATCCTAATATTTTTCGATTGGCAGTTGATAAACAGGCTTCTGTTAAGGAGTCGTGGGACGTTGTATCCTCCATTTTGACCTGCAGATGGAAAAGCAACATGTTCTCGGATTCTGAAAGGCAGGAGCTGGATTCCCTGAAGGCGCGCCTTGCTGGTACGCAGTTTTTTGAAGTTCAAGACCGCTGGGTTTGGAACGGCAATTCTGATGGGATCTATACAGTGGCAGATTTCAAGCAGTCCCTTGTTAGCGATAATTTGCAGCCCCTTCATCCCGTTCTTAAAAAGGTTTCGTGGGTTCCCTTGAAGGTCAGGATTTTCGTTTGGCGCCTTGAGTTGAACCGCCTCCCCACTAAAGATGAGCTACAAAAGAGACAAGTCCACCTTCCAAATGATCTTTGCGTTCTCTGTGACTCCTCAGCAGAATCAGTCCTCCATCTGTTCACAGGTTGTGGTTGCTCGTTTGGAGTCTGGCTAGCGATCGGTGCTTGGTGTAGGTTGGATCCCATGTTTGCTTCGGTCCTTGTTTTGAGGACCGTTAGCGGTGTTTTAATGAAGTTCACTTTTCAAAAAAAAAAAATAATAATATCAATGAAGCACGTATGACTTTCCAACAAATGATTTCGACATCAAGATACAATATTTGGATAGCTAAAAGACACTTTGATGATTGACTTAGGTGCTGTTTGTTTTTTCTGAGGCAAAAGGTCTGCAGTCTGCAGACCACATCTACAGACATCTGCAGAAGAAGAGGTGGACCAAATGTCTGCAGTCTGCAAGAGAAAGACTGTTTGTTTGTTAACATCTGCGTAACCTAACCATAACCACGAACCACCATAACAACCACCAAGGACCACCCCATCACTAGTCGTCTCCACCTCTGACCACCACCGTGACCAAACCCGTCACCAACCAAACCTTTTTTTTTCACATCTGACCACAAAAAAAAAAAAAAAAAAAAAAAAAAAAAAATTCAATCTACCACTCAAAGTTTATATATCATAAACCACAAAATAGTTCACTTGTTTAAAATGAAAGAATAAATACAAATACCTCTGCCACTTTTTGTCTATGCTCTGTTTTGTTCCTAAATCCATGACCCGTGACCATCCTTGTAATACAACAAAAAGCCCTATTTTTTTAGTGGGTGTGGATAACAGAAACCTTAGGTAGTGTATAAATACATACTTGCACTCATTCGTTGTAGATTATTAATAAAAGAAAAATGAAGGTAGGAGGGTGACGGGGATGAGAGGAGGAGGAGGGAGGGAGAGAAGAATAAAGGTGAAGAAGAAGAAGAAGAAAGAAGAGAAGAAGAAAGGTGAAGAAGAAGAAGAAGAAAGAAGAGAAGAAAAACTTGGCTGGATGATGATGATGTTGTTGCTGTTAGGAAGGGAGAAAAAAAGATGGAGAAGAGGTGGGAAGAAGCTAGAAGACATAGGTTTATGTCTGCATCAAGAAGAGGCCAAAAAGACATTTTTTAGTGAAAGGTCTTCCAAAAAAACAAACAATGTCTGCCCGCGTCTGCGCGGTGTAGACATAAATGGTTAGAAACACTTCTGACCACAAAACAAACACCACCTTAATGTTAGAGCTTAAAAATGGTATTGGTTAGTTTCCTTTGTAGCTTATGTTTATCTCGCAGCCACCTTTAGATCTCTATATTGCAAATCACAACTATATTAATTATTAGTTTCACTAAAATAGCAATAGTATCTCCAAAATAAGATAATGGGATCTTAAAAATTTTTTTGGTTAAGGAATACAAATTACCCGAAACCCAAAGGCGAGCTAATCTGATAACCTGAAAACCCAAAACCTAACAAACCTAATTTTAATTCAATTGGGTTAACGGTTAGACTTTCAAACAACAAACACCTAGATAACAGAACCGAAGTACCCAAAACCCAAGTAACATACCCCATCAACGCTTTCAAACCGTTGCAAAAGCTAGCAATTTGACAACTTTTTTGTGAGATTAATAATTTATTGAATTAGCAACTGAAAAAAATTGAATCAACGGTGCCTTATGCATTACATTCTTTCTAGAAGTTCTACCTTGTTTGTCATCGTAGTTGCTTCATCCTTCTGCAGATTGAATTATACAAATAAAAGTCAAAGAACATACTCCCTCCGTCCCATTAGAAGTGTCCATATTCCCTTTTTTATTTGTCCCATTTCATGTGTCCACTTTTAAAATTTATTGGTCAATTTCCAAATTTACCCTTAAAAATACAAAAGTAACATAAACAAACAATATGATGGACTCACATAATAAAAAATAACAAGACAAAATAGGTTCTTCTTTATTTATGAAAATTAAAATGCTAGTACATTCATTTTTCATTTTATACGATTAAGCACTTAGTCATATAGAGAATAAGACAAAAGTATTCGTTCTTCAATTTTCTTTACGTCCATGCGCAAAAAAAGATGTTCTTTTCTCCATCCGTTTATGTTTTCATTTCTCTACTGACCCAAAGACGAAATTACTTCACCAATCAAGTTGTTATCACACTCGATTTGCAATGGTAACCTTCCTTGACGTTCCAATCTACCTTTACCGATATGTGGTGTTTGATAACGGTTGCTACCACGCACTTTCATGATTTCTTTCATGCATGTTTGTAGAGTCAAAAAGACATTGTTAAGCTCATGTGATGACATTTTATTAAAAGATGTTTGGACCGCATGAACCAATTCATCGATTGATCCCAAAACCTCTTGTTCTTGAAGTGACTGAATCGCGCGAAAAAATCCGAGATCTAACACATTTAAATCTGGGCTATTTGGAGGTTGAAATCGAAGTCGAATATCAAACCCATCTCGAGATGCTTCTTGTATAAATTGTTCATCGTCAACATCAATATGTTGTTTCGCATTGTCTTGTTGAATGAAAATTGGACCCGTATGACCTTGTGGCCATTTGTCCCTAATAGCCGGTAGTACTTTATCAATTAGCCATGACCTGGTTACTTCTTTAGTCACTGACAAGATAGGCTTAGTCTCCAAAGTTCTCGCAACACGATTCTTACTTGAACGTTTTGCGGGTTCCAATTTTGTGAAAGGAAATATACCTATCTTTCCCGAAAAAATTTCATTACCCGACGCATCATATCTTGGTCGTGCAACGGCGGCGAGAAACATGACCTTTGTGATAAATTTTTTGGATTTACATGTTCTTAATGGCTCATCCTCACCGGGTACAAGGTAGTAACGTTTTGATGGTTTTGACATGTAAAACCATTTTTCATCAATGTGAACGACGTTAAACATATCATAAAATGAAGGAGTAGATAAAGATGGATCAATCATAGATAAACAATATTCTAACCTTGCTTTTTTATTCTCCTCTGTCAAATTCGGCTTAATAGCGTTTGTGTGCGGTCGAAGTTCACCTTCTTTAATTCTTCTATGCACAGTGGATTTTGAAACATTGATTGCTTTTGCAATTGATCGGATATTAGTTCGACGACATAGTGGTAGTTGTGCAACTTGATCGAAATTGATATGTATCCTTTTCTGTTTAACTACATATGGTTTCTTTGAAGAGACGTCGACCACGTTTCCATGGAGGACTTGAAATCTAGCTCGATGCCAAATGCGACTTACGGTACGGGTAGATACGGAAAAATGTGATGCCACATCGCTTATTGATCCATATTTTAGTTTCCCATCAATACTTTGCTCCAATAAGGCTTCATATATAGTTCGACGTTGGGAATCAGTCAAGTTGGGTTTAGTATTTGAGTTGGTATGGTTATCCATTCATTATAAAGAGATTGATTAAAAGATAGCTTGGTGAAAACAGAGAAGGAGAAATGGGTGGTTTGTATACAATCAAAGCTAATTTATCACTGATAAAATATTTAGGCGGTAAAAAGTACTCTATCAAAAATAGAGTTGGCTCCAATATTCAATTAATCTCAAAAGCAAATGATTTGTTTACTGAGCATTGAAACGAAAAAGTGATAGGGTCACAAGCAATTTCTTTAAATTTTGAAGGGCATTATTGTCTTTATGGCAAGAAAACAAACAATTATAAAAATCCTCCTAAAACTTTGTGTTTTTTAAATTAAGACAATTGTAGTGGGACGGAGTGAGTATTAAAAAAATAAGGAAGGTAAGATATTTTTTGGATATTGATTAAAACCCTAATTCAAGAACTCTAAAAAAACGTTTCCAATTTATGATGTATACAAATTAAATTAAACAAACCTAATCCGTAAAACTTTGATTTAGGCAAGAAAGAAAAACTAACCTTGCAAATAAAATACAAAACCCTAACTTAAAACAATTCGATGAAATATACATTTAAAAGTAAGTGACGAGGAACATGTCTTTGATGATGGCGAGAGTTGTTGGAAGTGGAAAAGGCCGATTAGTATTTTGAATAATTGTCGGCACCTGCAACTGCAACCAAGGGTTTTAATTTCAGTTGATTATCTATCTGAATCAATTGCAGCGTGTGTCACATAGATGTTGAGATCGAGAAAAAATCAAAGCAAGATTGAAAATTAATTTTGATTTGAAAGTAATGGAGAGGATCTGACTTTTAGCTAGAGTTTGTGAGGAAAATAAGGTTAGTAGTGTGTCAAGGAAGGTTGGTGAACAATGAGCGGGAAAATCATACTAAGAAGCCCTGAGAGTGTGACATGTGTTCCACAGAAGGTTTTATTTATATATTATAGTAGATAGTAGATGTGACGTCGGTTTTTGCATCATACAGGCATTGGTGGCAGTCTCTCCGGCTGACACATCAGCTTTCTGACGTCACTCACGCTTCTCCCACCTATTATGGAAAGTATAGATAGATAATCATGAAACCAGCCCCTCATTTATAATATCATGACAGGCACAATGGCTTAACCGGATTTGTTCATACAAACTGAGACGACGAGGTTACTGATTTACCGTCCCTACTTGAAGAACTAACATCAAAATAGTTGACAAATGTACCGAGCACTTCCAATTAAAAACGATTTGATACGAGTTGTGAATTATATAAAACATAAGTACATATCATGAGTTAATGGACAATTTAGCGAGCGTTAGCGCCAACACCTTTACTCCGTTTGCTATATCTTCAGGGGAGGCATACTCCTCAGGTTTATGACTGTAGCCTGCAATTCAACACAGCCAGCCATTAACATTACATAAAATAACATTAGAAATAAGACCAACAACAATTGATGAATAATTGACCATTAGTTGGTTTTTTAAATGAAGCAAAGGAGAATTATATTTTGCATTACTAATAAGAAATTATGGTTGTACCTTTATAACATGGAATAAATATCATGCCCATTGGTGCTTTTCTGCATCAATCAATTTATAAGCATATTAATCACTTTTTTTTTTCAAATTTAAAATGTTTAAGTTTAGAAAATAAAAATGAAAAACTGAAATGCCAAACCTGGCCATAAAGAGAGAATCATGATAAGCTCTGCTGATCATCTTTTTGTGACTCAAACCCAATACTTGAGTGGCGGATTCCATTGCTTTGATGACAGATTCATCTGAGAGGGCGGGCGGATCCTGGTTTACAATTTTGAACTCCAAAAGTTCCACCCCTCTCCTCTTTGATATGTTCACGGCAGACTCGTGGACCTTTTCAATGACCATATTTCTTCGTTTTTCATCAATGTCACGTGTATCTGTATGTAGTCAATTCATAGTCATATTCCTAGACTAGATAGATTTTCTCAGATTACACGTCCTGGGGCTGGGGAGGAAATTATTATATTTCTCTAACAAGCATTCGGGAGAAATACCTATCTCGATATGTGATTTGCTAGGGATGCTGTTGATTGCTCCAGGATGCACCTCCAGTATACCTTCAAAGAGACGATTAGTTTATTTTACAAAATTTTGTGTCCTCAGTTCAACCAAAATGAATAACAAGGGGTTACCAACTGTCCCGACAGTGTCTATGGATCCAGATTCTAGCACATGTTTTTCCACAGCTAACGCTAATTCTGCAGCAGCCAGTCCTGCATCATTTCTGTTCCAAACCATTCCAGTTTAGTCAGTATTTAATTTTTTCAAACAATCAACTTTTAATAAATTAAATGAAAGTCGGTTGTTATTACCTTTGTGGCATTAAGACGGCCCCAGCATGTCCTCCGTTTCCTCCAAAATCAACTTTGATACTTGCTGGTGCAGCAATAGCAGTCACGATACCAATTGAAATGCCTTCGTTTTCCAGAATAGGACCTTGTTCTATGTGCAGCTCTACAAAGGCTGAATAGCTGTTTTCATCTAAAAACACGCTGGAAAAATCTTCATTTTCTGCATAACCAGCAGATTTTGCAGCATCCAGGAATGAAATATTGGCATTATCTACTGTCTGTGTAAGCGCTGTCGCAAGCGACACACTCCCAGCTAATAAGCGACTGAAAATTCCAGATAGAATTAGTTAACCAAGTTTTCTTCTCATTCTCTCGTATTTTTTTTAACTAAAAACAGGCATAAACTGACTTTTTTTTTTTTTAATGAAAATGAAATATTTAATGGACTGTTATAAAAATTGCAAAAAAATTTAGTCATAGTTACGTTGTCTTGCCAAAACTTCTAGTGCTGTGACATGATATGTCATAGCTATTATGAAGTTGAAATCAACTATTTATTTGGACACTCAAAGTAAGAATTATTATTAGTGGTTGACAGATACAACGTAATTAGAAAGGCAAATTGCCCAACGAAATGGAGGTACATACAACAGACCTTCCCAAACAGCTGATTCCATATCTTGTAGGCTCTTCTGAGGTAAACATTATTACTTCCAACGACCTTTTAGGTTTAAATCCAGATCTGTAAGTTGAAAAATCATTGTTTCCCATCTGGAGAGTTTGAATTTCAATGCATGTATATGTATAATAAGTTGTTAGAAATACCTGTTTAGTACGTTGATGGCTTCAATTGCACCCAATACGCCGACTACCCCATCATATTTACCAGAGTATGGAATAGCATCAATGTGTGACCCTGTTGAAACAGCAGGTGCATCTGGTTCACTGCCTTCCCTGTATACTATCAAGCGTCAACTTTAGGAACTGCCCAGGGTTTGGAGTTTTAACATAAAATGACTCTACAAAACAAAAACTCACCAGCGACCAAATATGTTACCAACAGCATCCTCCCTGACAGAAAGGCCAGCATGTGCCATCAAGTTTTTGATGAAGCTGCATATTAATTAATTGATGAAAATGATTTAATCTGCAATTAGGCTACATGCATGTGTTCAATTACTGTATTTGGGATGATGCAAAGGATGCTTGTAAGTTGTAGAGGACATACTATGAAAAATGAAAAAAGCCTGATATCCAAACAATATAACCAAACCAAACCAAACCAAACCAAACCAAACCAAACCAAACCAAACGATCATGATGATCAAGTAAGTAAGTAGTAGTAGTAGTAAGTGGATGATGATGATGTTGATGATACCTTCTTGCGACTACATCATTGTGAGTGTACAAGATCCTTGTAACCGAAGGGGCCGCTGAATCCGACAAACTTGAGAGCTCATCAATCTTGCATCCAAACAATAAACAAAATAATTATAAATTGATTCCCATCTTTGATTGATTGATTGCCTAAAAATTAAAATAAAATAAAATAAAACTGTGATGTGATGTGATGGGTCAGCTAGCTTCTATTAAGAAGATAAGTTTTAACTAGTCAATAAATAATATATAAGGATGATTGAAAGGAACGAACAATTGCGAGTATAAATACCCTTATGAGAATAATAATAAGAAGAAGAAGAAGAAAAGGGAGGGGAAAGAAGCAAGCAAGCAAGCAACCTGTTGCTGAAGAGTGAGAGAATCCACCGTAAATGAAATGGAACGAATATCATGATGATGAGAAGGGTCTTCTGCTGCTGGGTATCCAGAGAACTCCTCCATTCTCCTTTTGATTGTTTCATCATCATCATCATTCTGTATGCAATTGGAAGCGATGAACAACAAGGTGAGCAGCAGAAGAAGAATAAGGAATCTGGATCCCATTATTGTTATTGTTGTTGATGTTGAGTAGGCCATTCTGTTTTGTTTTTTTGGGGTTATTATGTATGAATCCACTATTGGACATTTGGACCAGATGATGACAACTTACGCACACCTTTTGATCCATAAAATATTTCACACCCCACGCCACTGGTGTGTGTTTTTTTTTTTTTTTTAACGATCAACCAAAGTATTGTTGGTACTCTGTACGCGGCCCCTAATGGCCGAAAGGGGTTCCAGACGGCCTCTAGTCGACAGAGCCTTTCGGCCCACCCGTCTCCTGTTCCAGGGAAAACCCGGCCCACAAACCCGCCCGAAGGCACGACGGTAGTGAACCGGTAAAACCTGGAGGGATTAGGAGTCGAATCCATGACCACAAGGGTCAAGGGTCTCTCCATCACTTCCCAACCACCTACCCCACCACAAGGGTGGGGGTATCCATCACATGCCTCCCGTGGGAATCAAACCCAGCTCCCCCAAAGAGAGAACCGGTCCTTTTACCACTAAGCCACATGATCAGAATTCCACTAGTGTGTGTTACCCCACCTAATTAATATAACCTTAATTTCATCAATAACTAAAACGTTACACTACATTAAATAATTTACCATGATTTCATATCAAAACTAAATTCTTTGGAAAATTCGCACCAATTGGATTTAATTGGTTAGTGCGTGTGGCACCAGGTACATACCCCATGTGTTAATCTAGAAATAGACGTGACAGGGTCGTCCCTGAAAATATTAAAAAAAATTGGGCCTTTGGCGAGATAAAATTAAGGCTCTACCCGCTATATACGGTACGGGTGAGGTATAAAACTTTTTACGGTAAAAATATTTTTACGTGTAAAATTTAGGACATACCCTTCTTCCCCCTTTCCTAGGACTGCAAACGAACCAAACGAACACGAACAGGGCCTTGTTCATGTTCGTTCGTTAAGGAAATTGTGTGTTCACGAACAGTTCATTAACACTTACCGAACAAATTTTTTTGTTCGTTTTCGTTTGTCAAGAAAAAACACTCGTATTCGTGTTCGTGTTCGTTTCTCAAATTTATTCATGAACACCTACCCTTCCTCCTTCCGTTTTTTTAAGTGTAAAAAAAGGCCAAAAAGTTACTGATATTCTTCCACACACACACTCACCCACCAACCCATACCCATCTTGGTATCTTCCTACATCTTCTCTAAAACTCACCCATCTTCTCCAAAACCTCTCTCTAATACCAGACACACACACAACAACCACTGCCATCACCGTCGAGCAATATTGTCACCCCCTCGCACCAGCATCATCATCATCATCATCATCACAACAAGGTCTCAGTCATAACCTAACCGGGTTCGTGCGTTGTGCCTTGGTCCACCTAACAGGTCTTCATCGTTCGGTCACACACACCGGTCGTCTTCATCCTTCAGGTGACATTCTCCGGTCGCGATCACCCACCTTGCCCTTGCCCCGGGCCGGCCCTGCGTCTAGACTAACCAATTCTTCTTGTAACATCTCTATTTACTTTTTTTTATCGGCCAATCAAACTTTATTAAAAGGCTAGCAAGAAGCTAGCGGGCAAGATCCGAGAAAATCCCAATACAAAAAAGACAACACCACAAAAAGAAAATGCCCAACTATTACAAGGAGTCGTTCCTAACCCATCCGAGAAGTGTCAAACTACCCCCACGAATCCCACGACATGTTTGACATTCTACCTCCATTAGTAACCCACAAGTAGGACATCACTTTAACCTCATCCAAATTTTCCGCACCAACAGTTGCTTATTATTAAAGACAACGTCATTTCTGGCTCGCCAAATACTCCAAAACACTGTAAGGATAACTCCGTGTAGTGCCTTCCTTTGACGGTCACCCGACATTGCCGAAAAGTGTAAGAGCACTAAATATTTAACGTGGAACACAAAGCTTTTCGGGACCTTGCACTAGTCAAATATAGCCTGCCAAACTTCCGCAACCGCCGGACAACCAAAGATTGTTAGAGGGGTGATTATAGCGTATTGTTGGAGGTTATGGAAAGCTAGAAACGAATTGATATTTGAGAACTAAGTGGTAAAAGTCGTGGAGATAGTGGCGGACATCAAGGCTCTAACATATTTATGGTATATTAATAGTAACAATAGTTAAGGTTTGGATTGGGAGAATTGGTGTAATTTGTATTTGATGTAACGTTTTTCTGGTGGCCTCTACTCTCCGCCTTGGAGAGTAGGAGGTTTTCGCGTGTGGTGTTAATGAAGTTCACTTAAATAAAAAAACCGAAAACTGTAACCAGATTCATATTCGGTTAGTCACTTCTTTAAATTGGTCCCGATAGGTTTATTTACGACCAAATAAATAAAATAAAAATGGAAATTAACTGAGCCGAATTAACCCCTAGGTGATTAAGGAATTTACTTCATCAATTAATTAATTTTATGATGATTTTATTAGTATTGTTATATTTTGTAGGAAGCCCTTTCGTGTAGTGACGTCATTGAGAATTCACGTACCCCATCTGAGCCTTAAAAATAAGCTCCTTAGACGTTATAAAAGAATTAATTGCCAATTTAGTCCCCGAGGTTTGTAAAAAAATGTCACTTTAGTCCAAATATTTTTTTTTCCTTATTTATGTCCATGAGGTTTGCCTTTTTTGGTCAATTTCATCAACTGCCCCTCAGTTTACAAAACCCAGTTAAATCAGGAACATTTTTGTCCATATACCACAAACCTTTATTTTATTATTATTTTTTTCTGTCATTTTCATCCAATTTCTTTTCACCCCTTATTAATGCCAATCTTAACTGATTGAGCCCTAAATCTCCACTTTCACCCCTCCCCTTGGTGTAATGGGTCATTTGGTTTATTGGATGAGTTCATCCTTCACCTTCTCAGATCGACTATAGTGACCTAGTTAAGCATATCAACCTTTCTCACTTGTTCATCAAAATGGTATCAATTCTAGTGTAGGAAAACAAACAGACTCTAATTAAATCTGTTTGTTTAACACCAATCATTTCTAATTCGACACTAAACCCTAAAAAGTCAACCGTAGAACTAGGTGGATTTTTCTACAAGATCTGAACAGGGGTAAGGGGCGGCTAGGGTTTCTTCGTGACCCATGTCGATGTCGACGGTGGTGGTTTATGCTTTTAGCTCTGATCTACTATTGATGGCGGCGATAGTGGTTTAGGTTTTGAGCTTTGATTTAGTAACGGGGTGATGGTGGCGGTGGTGGTTGGGTTCCTGTGATATGATGGTTGTCTGGGTGCCGAAAGTGAAGGGGTTGTGCGGGGGTGGTCCTAGAAGTGAAGGTTATGGTTGTGGTGGTTGTATGACGGGGTGATGTTGTCGATTCTGATGACAAGTGAGATACTGAGATGGGTTATAGTGATGGTGGTGCTAAAAGTGACAGTGGGTATAGGTGGATATAAGGTTGTGTATGTATATGTGTGTGGATAAGGTTTTGTGTGTGTGTCTGTGAGAGAGAGGGTGGCGGTTGATGCTGATGGTGGAGGTGGTGGGTGGTGATGGTGGTTGTGGTGGTTTTAGAATACAACAACAACAACCGAGTAAATCCCACCAATAGAAATACTATTGGTAGGGTCTGGGGAGGGTGGGATTTAGGCAAACCTTACCCCCCCATCCCTAGGGATAGAGAGGCTGCTTCCGATGAGACCCCCGACTCTAAACAGGAAGGACTGGGTATAAAAAAAATAAAAAATAAATAAATAAATAAATAAATAAATAAATAAATAAATAAAGACTACCAAGTACCAACAATCTAGTAAGTGGTGAAAAAAATAACATGACAGACAAAGGAACATATATAACATGGTATTCAACATATATGCAAGCATTGTTACTAACACAAAACAAGTCCAACGGAAAGGTGGACAGTCCCTAAGAATCCTTAGCTTTAATTCTACGTCTCCACAAACTCCTATCTTGGACCATGTCCTCAGAGAGGTGCAACTCTATCAAATCGTGTTCAATACGCTTATCCCAGGTCAACTTGGGTCTACCTCTACTCCTCCTACCCTCAACAGTCAGCGCTTCCACTACTCTAACTATCGTTGACGTCTGCCTTCTCCTCACATGCCTAAACCATCTCAATCTCCCCTCCTTTATCTTCTCAGAAATCTTAGCTAATCCTAACCTATCCCTAACAAACTCATTTCTTATTCAGTTTAGCCTTGTGTACCCACACATCCACCTAAGAATCCTCATTTCTGCTACATCCATCTTGCGGGCTTGAGTCTTCTTGATGGCCCAACACTTCGATCCATACAGCATAGCCGGTCTGACTGCAACTCTATAGAATTTACCCTTTAGTTTAGTTGGGAACCTCCTGTCGCACAAAACCCTAGAGGCTGCTTTCCATCTACCCTAGCCGACCTGGATACGGTGGGTTACGTCTCTATCTATCTCGCCATCATTTTGAACAAAAGATCCTAGATATTTGAAAGTCATAGTCTTCGGGACCGCTTGGCCATCGATGGTGATCTGCGTGTCACTAACGTCACCTGCCTCACTGAATTAACTGACTTTTCTTAACAGAGTTAGTGAGTTTGATGAAAGTGATAAAAAAATGAGAAACTTCAGGGAAAAAGATGAGGTAAAAAAACTATTTAGACTAAAGATGCATTTTTAACTAAACCTCATTGACTAAATTGGTAATTAACTCTATTTTGTAAAAGACACGCATATTTTTTTTGGTCGGCGAACAACTGTGTGGCAACCATTCTTGCGGGGCGTCGTGCCCAAGAATCGACCTCCAGCAGCCCCCGCCTTCCCCCAATGCGCGGAAACCCGAGCCCCACCCGCCCGAAGGCACGACAGTGTTATAGAACTCGGTAAAACCTCGCCGCCCATCAGATTCAAACCGACGCCACCTGTATTCGATTTTCACCCGGATACCAAACCATAAATGTTGAAAGTGGGGATCGAACCTTTGATCACATAGGTGAAACAAAAGCCACTCCACCACTTCACCACTATAGATGGAAAAGACACGAATATTGTTTTTGTTTTTAGTTAAAACATTTATTTATTTATTTTTAAATACTGTAGTAAGGATTCTTTGGTCATATCGCAGTTATATAACAAACAACAAGCACTGAAAGTGAAAAGCAAACATGTTAAGTTGGTGAAAGAGATTGGACCAATAACTAACTGGTCAGGAGATGGAAACGAGTTGTACGGTCGGATCATAAACCCAAACTTGAAGGTTTGATTTCTTCGTTGTTTATCATTCATTTTCTTGTTTAATGGCCCTATATAAACTGAGATTATTTATAGTTAGTTATCATTTTGTATGTTTTTATCGATTTGCTTGCGTCTCTATATTAATTAAGTATGCGATTCAAAGACAATTGCTGTATCAAAACAATGGAATTGAAATTCAAATTATGCAATTTCACACCTTATTAGGGTCAGCGGAATTTGGGTAGGAATTGGATTTTAGAACCAGAACGACGTCACTTTCCATCGTCCCAGAGGCCTGGTTAGGGTCAGGTCGGTTCAGGTCGAGTTGATTTTGGACGGCGGGTCGGACCGTTTCGGCCCAAGGTTCGTTCAGGCCGGGCGGTGCGAGTTCGCAACAATGGGTCGGGTCGGCGGTTGCAGTTGGGTCAGGGCAATTCCTTTGCTTACCAAACACATCAAGAATGGAATTGGAATTGAGATTCTAAAATTTCAATTCGTATTGGAATGTTTAAATTCCAAATCCGATTCCTTCGATTTCCATTTCATTATGCGAACCAAACCAAACCAAACCAAACAAAACCAAACGCACTAGGTTTTTCAAAATAGTTTTTGTTAATTGGTCAGGAATTTGCACAATGGAGGAGAAGCCAAACTTCAAAGTTGGCCAACTGGCCGAAATGAGAACATTTGAGGAAGGATTTCGTGGTGCCTGGTTCCGATGCAAGGTACCATACTGTCTTTCATTCTTCATCTCATCCACTTACTGCTGTAATAAATCATAAATGTAACCACCCTTTTAGCTTTTAAGGCTATGGAGAAGCATACATTCATTTTGTCACTAAACATTCATGTCATCTCATCTCATCTCATCTCATCATATAAGTAGCTCAACAGTAGACTTCGACTGTTTTCTTAACACACAGACGATTTAAAGAAAATCTGAATTCTCTTTTGCCATGTTCAACAGATCCGCGATATCCAATTGAAAAGGAACAAGATTTTTCTCGAGTACATCGATTTTGAATTGGAAGGTGAGTTAATTAACTAGATAGATATATCATCATGTATAAAGCAATGCTGCTGATACAGAGAGATAGATTATAGGGTTGTCATCTGTTTTAGATTAGATAATTCTTTTTCACATGCAACTTATGTGCTGTTGTGCTAGTTTATATTCTATGCTTCTAGATGACATTAGTTGCATAAATTGTTACGACATGGTGGGTGATATAAAGGTTGTTATTATTTATTTCGCTACCATGCGATCCACATCATTTAGTTTTTAAATAAATGCTTTTTCAGATCCAAGCTGGGTTCAGATATATCAAATGCCTCCCTATGGCAGGAAGTCAAAGCATATTAAAAGGCAGCTGATGGTGCGGCCTCAATATCCTGTAATCTATTACAAAGATAATATGCCACCTGACAACTCAATTTCAAAACCATGTGTTGTCATTGATGGTACATGGAAGGTCGGGAATATGGTAGATTGGTTTAAAGATGATTGTTATTGGTCGGCAAGGATCGTCAAAGTATTGAGTGACGACAAGGTTCAGGTACTACTACGAATTTATATCAAGGTCTTTTTTTTTTCTTTTTAATTATGTTTCCTTTTCTTCATTCCATGACATTTGTAACATTCTTTCCATATGTATCTTTGTATTTAGCTTTTCTAAATGAAACTCTTTTTAATTCCTGATGTAAAAAGATCCCACAAAAATCTAAGCCAGTATAAAATGAAGTCTGTTTTCAATAAATTCATGGATGTCCTCTATGGAGGCTCACATATATGCTTTATCTGCTTTTATATAGTACAAGTCATGTTGTCGTTCCGTTAACTTGTTAAGTATTTCCATAATGTTGAATGCGTTAGCTTGTCAGTTCGATTGACTAACTTTTGCAAGAAAGAATTGTAATCCATTCTGTATGCATGTGTTAATAGTTACCTTCTTGTGATATGTGTTTACAACTTTTTGTAGATTGAGTTGCCAAAGCCTCCGGTAGGGCAAGGGAAAGAAGGGGAAGAGGGGAAGCTTGAAGCCTCCTGCGAGGATTTACGCCCATGCTTAGACTGGTCCAAAACAAAAGGCTGGACATTTCATATCGTGGTACCTTTTCTTTCTCTCTTTCGTTCCTTTTTTCTTATAAGTTTTAACGGATTAGACATTGTGTGTTAAGAAGAGTACCTAATATGTTTGATATTGTGGCATGGGTTCATACAGCCATGCATCAATGCCACATAGCAAGATTATGCGTCTTGGTAAAATGCTTAGTCTGAAAATTGAATTATGGCATGAAGTGTCCAAGATTTGTCATTTGTTGATACACGTACTTAATATATGTAGTTGGCGATATAGTAACTTATATGTTCCAATGTGATAATAAAGGCTGGATGGATTAATCTTCTGGATGTAGATCAGGTTTTCAATAATGATAAAACCTGCATCTTAACTATAACATCCCGTTTTGTTTGCTTTTTATTATTTTCTTTAAACGTGATATTACTACATGCAGGAAGGTCAGACTTCATGTGACGCAGACCTAATTCTTCCAACAAAGCAAGGTAAAAGTAGAGAGTGATGTTTTTGTTTAGAAAATATTTTCTAACGTTAAATTTACTTTTAGTTGTCATCTTTACAGTGTATAATCACAGGTTTGTATAAATGGGAAGGGTGTAGTATATACTTTGTTGGCAGTTGGTAATATTTAGTTGAACAAACTGTACATATGTTTCAGCCATGGATTTGGAAGTAGCTGATGGACCTGTGAATGCGTCTTCCACCACTGGTATACCGACAGAGGGAGATAGAGATAGTGAGCAGAATGAAAATGTGAAAATGGATTGTGGTTTAGTGGATTCTTCTGAGAGTGTTTCGAGTATGCGTGTGGAAAAGAGAAAAGCAGCTGCTGCAGCAGCAGCAGAGGAGGTTAAAAAAAGAGACTTGAATGTAATGCATGAAGACACGCTAGAGGCTGCCATGCTTGATCTCGAGGAACTGGTCAACAAAGTAAAATGGCTGCAGGGGATTCTACAATCATCTGCTACTTCTTCGTCATCATCATCTTGGAAATTTTCTTAATAAGAACTTGTTGGTTTACTTTTTATAACAAATGCACAATTCAATACTTTGAGTAAATTAGGTTGTTTTCTACAATCTCTGTCTAGTTGTTGTTTTGTCCACCACCATCGCTTTCAACAAAAAATAATTAATGGCTTCCACTTCTTCCTTTTCAGGTTCACCTATTCTCTGCTTCTTTTTCTTAGTCGTCATTAGCACTTTCTTACTAATCGTCTGGGATTCTCTAAGATGCAGGTTTTAATTAGGTTAGCCTTGATATCTGCATCAACTTGTCTTCCTCTTCAGTAGAATCAGGTTAGGTTTTTGTTGTAATTGATTTTTGTTTTAGATCAACTGACCACGAGTTATTTATGAAAATTTGGTCAAAGCTGTAGAGATTATCATAATGTCAAATGACTGTGATTGTTTCTCAATAACTGCTTTGCTTTTTATGGAGGCAATTCTGATCTGACTGAGTAAAGACGATGAAGGTCCGCTGTCGTGGAATATCATGCTCTTTTTGATGACTTTACTAGTGATTTTGATAGGGTTTTCCTATTTGATTTAAGTATATATATGTTTCTGAAATCAAATCAGCTTCAGAATTGATACTATAGTGAACCTTTCAAGGTGAAAATTATGCATATCCACCTCCAAATCCTCTGGTTTATTGCATGCAGTTAAATTTTGAATTTTGATCGGTATTGGGTCTCCCTAAAATTTACCATCTTAAAACAATACAGCTTCGATAACATTAAAACCAATTTTTTTCTTTGGATACGGGTTGGATGATTTTGTACATATCCCCTTATAAAAGTTTTCTTAGTATCATCTTTACCCGACTAGTTTGTCAACAGTGCATTTTTTTTTTTTTTTTTTTATGATGTGAGTAAACAGAGAAAGAAGAAGGTTGTGAGGACAAGAAATGCAAAGGCGAATCGAGGTTTCCTGCTCAGGTATAATATGATTATATTTGGTTTCTTTGGTGCATCCTTGATGAATCCGAAGCATTCTAGTTAAATTGTTAATGTGAATGATACCAATAGGTCATAGTTTAGCTCATTAGAATATGATATGCTGATACATTATTTATACCATCCATTAGCATTAGCATTAGCATTATGCATATATATATTTCAATAAATAAATAATATTGATCTGCAAGTGTCTTTGTTTAGAGAACAAAAATTCCAATATAAGTGGTGAGTGTTTTTTTTTCTTCTTGATTTATTGCATGTAAAATCTACATTAAGGAAAGAGAAATGGATATAAAAAGTGATCTAGGGACCTGAATTTAAAAAAGGAAAGCTAATTAAGTTTTTTTTTTTTTTTTAGACATGAGAAGTATTTGTTGTGATGTGAAGCTTTAAGAAGTCTAGCTCCATCTCCAAACTAGTCCTCTTTTTCTTCTCATTCTCTAACTCCAGTTTTAGCTTCTCAATCACTTGCATTAGCTTCTCTTCTTTGCCACCACCACCTGTCTCTTCGGCTCCAACCACCGCGAGCATATATACCACCTTCTCTCTTTGATCATCCAAACTCCTTTTCAATGTCATCAAACTACCCATCACAACCTCCTTATCAACACAACTCCCATCACCTATATAAACTTCTCCTTCACCACCTTCTGTTACATTACTCCCTTCGTTTTCACTTTCACCTGAAAATGCAACTTGTTTCGCACTATCGTCTTCTAGACAACTTGTGTTTGTGGATAGATCTACATGAAAGAGACAACATTCATCTATATACTTTAATAAAAACAGCAGCAGTATAAAGATAATAATTTTCCGTAACAGTGCATCCCTTAAAAACATATTATTATTATTTTTTATTTACATGAGTAATTTGAAAGTGCATCTTGAAACTTTTGCCCATCTCCTCTTTGGCAAGGGTGGTACCTCCCTCCCCTTTCTAATTTTTCATGTTTCGTTTCTCATTTTTTTTTCGTTTCATTTCACATATAATTTAGCGTTTATCTAATATTTTATATCTTTTGGAAAATCTAAATTAATACACAATCTTGTTTATTTTTTTACAGTGTTTCTATACAAGTTTAACTGAAAACCGAGCTGTATTCAAAATAATGTGTTTTATGATATTACGAGACAAAAAAAAAAAAAAAACGTTATTTTGAATACAAGTCGATTTTCAATAAAAGTCATATCCAAAAGTATATGTTTGTTACCACTAATTGAGTCCACAACAGGACCATGTTGACATGCATCCAAACTAAAGTTCCAACCACTAATCCTCCTGTGTTTCTTCACATTACTCCCAATCAAACCCTCTTCTTCATCATCATCTTCATCCCCATGTTCATTACTCATTGAACAACTTCTTTGATCCTTATTGAACCTAAATTCAACACAAGGCAATCCATGTAGCAAGTTCTTGACAAGAAAGTCACATCCTTTACAGTTCTTGAAGAAGTAATGCTTCAAAAGCTTGGCGGCACTAGGGCGCTTACAAGGATCTTGTTCAAGGCACAATCCCACCATCTCCTTGAAATACTTTGACAACTTTGGTTTCTTATTCCCCTTTTCTTCTTCTTTCTGGTACTCCGAAAACCGCATCCCTCTTGTGATCTTCATTACTAAAGACTCCGAAAACGGAAGCCGCGCTAAGGGAGGCTTCCCATGTGCTAATTCAAGTGCAGTTATACCAAATGACCATATATCAGCTTTGTAGCTATACCCATTATGTGAATGTATGACTTCAGGCGCCATCCAGTAAGGCGTACCGGTTATTTCATTGAGGTTAAGGCAACGAGAACTTGATTCGTAAACCGAAGCAGAAACACCAAAATCTGCCAGCTTGATTGAACCATTTGAGTCCATTAAAATGTTGCCAGCTTTGATGTCTCTATGCAGATGGCCTTGGTCATGAAGATAACACAGACCCATTAGCGTTTCCTTGAGAATTATGGAAATACAGTTCTCAGAAATGCCATTAGGGAAAGAAGAAGTGATGATGGATTGCAGAGAGCCGGCGGACATGAAGGGCATGACCACCCACAGACGAGGGCCAACTGTGAAGGAGCAGTGGGCTTTGAGGACGTTGGGGTGGGATAAAAGGGACATCGTTTTGGCTTCACGACGAATGCTATCGAAATCACAAGTGGTTGAGCGGTCAAGATCAATGGACTTGATGGCAACAACAGAGGAGGTGGCGGTGCATAAGGCTTTGTAGACAATGGCACTGCAGCCTCTACCGATTTCGTGGAGGATTTGGTAAGTGTTGGGGTCGACTGGGTATTTGGTTTTGGGATCCATATCCATTGTAGGTACGTGGGTTGAGTTTGTGGTTTGGTTTGGTGTGGGGTTTAATCCAATCCATCTGGACAGACAGAAAAAGTAGCAAATGGTTGAAGCGGTTTTCATGTGAATCTTTAATTTAAAACTTGTTGCTTGATAGTGAGTGAGGTGGTGCATGTGATTTTGCAACTGTTTTTGCAAAGGCAACATGATGCATCTGTCCATCCGTTTTTCTTAAAGATTAACTAGAATTTTTACATGTCGCGCGTTGTGGCGACGTCAAAACTTAAATTAAGTTTAATTATACCGTCAAATATTTGATCTGACTCATTTCTAAACAAAATTTATTTCATGTCACGTAGAGAAACCCATAACATATCTTTATCTTGTTAGCTTCTCAGCTAATGTCAAAAAAAAAGTCAAGCACTAAACACCACCACCATATGCTTCAAACACAAAAAACCGATACTGGTACCAATGTCAATGTTCGCCTTGTTCGTACCGATACCAATGTTGGTACTAAAAAACTATTGTGTTTTGAAATCAACTACGCTTATGAAAAATGCTAGAACATTTGAGAAAAACACAATGAAACACAAACACTCACTCAACTTCTTTTAAGAAAATTTAACGAACCCAAGTTATCAGAAAATTAATTAACTCCATCATTATCACCATGTCAAGAACATTGTACTTTGTTCCATTCTTAGCAATTTAAAAGTATCGTAGTTAATTTCTTGTAATTGTAATTAGATATTTAGATGCTATAAAAGATACATGGCAAGAAAAAATGATACACTTTAGTTTTTTAACACTGTCAAATCAAAGACAAAGGGAAAAATATTAGTTCAAGGCTTTTCAAGCTCCTCTTTCTTCATCTCTATACTATCTACATCACCATCATCCCCACCCCTCCATAAGATCTTTACAACAGAAACCTTCACCCGTACCGCGTCACTGCATCTGCATGGCCGCTTTTGGTTTTCTTCTTCGGCGACTATAAACCGTAGTGACCAAATCCAGATCCTCTTTCTCTCTCTTAAAATTCAGTATCTTTAAACTCTCAAAACTCTCTCACGCAACCAAATACTACGACGCCGGCGACCAAGCCGTCGGAACACCGATTCCGGTCTCTGACCTTCATCAGTCTGCATCTACTTTGATGAAGGTGATGGAGAAACTGAGAAGCTTGGGAAACCATCTGTAAATGTAGGTGGTGCCCCTAACCAGTTAGTTGACAGGTTTCAGCGGTATCTTTCGATGGGCATCCATGGTGGTTCCAGTCAAGTGACAATTGAGAAATTCACCACTGTAACCTGCCATCCGAAATGGTAGAGCCTTTCCCTCTTTTTGTTTAGATGGTATTGCTGATCTGGGATATATGGAGATGATGATCGACCTTCATTTTTGTTTCTTGCTCTGATTATGTTTTGTTTCTCTCTAACCTATTCTCTTTCTCTCTCTATGACCCGTTGAGCCAGTCGATTTATGCAACATTTCTCACTTGAACACGTGCGTCTCTCGCACACCTGTATACATACGTGTGTATGTGGCTTGGCTGATGAAGAGACGACCGTCCAAATAGCCAAATCAGAGGCCACCACCATAGATAACCGCCCAAATAATCCAATGAGAGGGCACCACAGTAGAAGGATAGTGGAGTGTACCGTTCAACTTCAGTTATAAATAATACATAGTATAATGGTGGACTAAGGTAGTGTTTGGTATGATGGAATGAAATGGGGAATGGAATGGACCATTACGAGGTAATGAAAAATAGTGTGTTTGGTTGGCCAAAGGAATGGAATCACCCATTCCACAAGGCATTCTATTCCCTCAAAACCATTCCATCCAACCCCCTTGTTTTTTTTTTCATTCCATCCTTCATTAACAACACCATAACCCACCACCCACCACCACCACCACCACCACCAACCACCATCGTCACCACTCACTGCCGCTACCGCCACCACCACCCACCACCGTCTCCCGCCGAACCAGAATGGCTTTTTTAGGCCCAATTCCATCTATTTTTGTTGAGGCAATTCTTACCGTCGCCCACCACGATGCCGCTACCACCCACCACCACTGTCGCCGCCACCAACCACCGCCACCTACTACCTTCACCTACCCACCAACCATCGCCGCTACCCACCACCGTCACCCACCCACCACTGCGGCCATCCAACACCAACCAATGTCGCCACCATCGCCCAGCACTGTCACCCACCCACCACCACCTCCACCACCCGTCACCGTCACTCACCTCAATTTCCTCTACCCACCAATACCGCCGCCTCCATCCACCACCGCCACTACTCACCATTGTCACCCACCCACCATTACCTCGTCCATTCCATTCCCTCATCTATTCCATTACCCCATACCAAACAGACCCTAAGAGTTTCTACTTGAGAGGAGGCCCCAACATTCACTTCACTACTTGTCTCTACAACTTTGCCAAATGCTTGCCACAACCACTTTTTAGATAACCAATTAAAAAAACTAACTAAAATTTTGATTGGTTAATGGGAGAAAGGAGCCCACCCCAATACTTGTGCTTCTAAGCAAGAGTTGCAAAATCACAACCTACCTTGTTGCTTGTGATAGGAGTAGGAACCCGAATCACCAGTTCAAATCAAACAATAAAAAAAGGATAGATCTGCGACTCATATTTTGGATACAGATTCACCACCAAACGAAATCGTAGGGCTGCGATTTCTAACCGAAGATACAGGTACACCACTACGGTCAGAGAATCGTGTCTAAGAACCCCACCTAACATGCCACGGTTGAGCTAGCTTAGACCATCAACTTTTACCCACAATCCAATGAGATAAAATCAACACAAAAATATTCTTCATTCTAAAACTCTCTGCCTTTTCGTTTCATTGAAAAAAGATGTCGATACATAGGGCTGTAAACAAACCAAATGTTCGGCGAACAGTTTGTGAACTGTTCGGCTGGAAGTTCGTTTAGCTAAACAAACGAACATGAACAGAGGCCGCGTTCGTTCGTTTGTGTTCGTGAACGTTCGGTAACGTGTTCGTGTATGTTTGTTTTTGTTCGATAGTTCATTAGGGTTTTTAATTTTTTTATATTTAATTAAAGTATTTCAAATTTCCCAGTGGTATATTATTTAACATGTATTAGTGTATCACATGTTAATATTACTTTAACTATTTTGATTAACGGTTATTTTTGGTGGATTAAACGAGGATTTCAAGTTTAACATGATAGCTCTGTGTTTTTATAAGACATTATGTGATCAAGATTATATCACGTATATTTGGATAATTGGATTAGTATATTCTGGGCGGACAATGTCAGCGATGAAAAAATGCGAATTTTCAGAATTTAATGTGTTAGTTTGTGCTCGATTTTGTTTAGTAATGACCATTTGTGTTCGTTTACATTCATTGTGTTTGTTTGTGTTCGTTTTTGGCCGACACCTAAATTTAGCAAATAAATACAAGTGAACACGAACAAAAATCTCGTTCGGTAAGTGTTCATGAACAGTTCGTGAACACGTTATTTTCTTAACAAACGAACACGAACAAAAAATATCGTTCGGTAAGTGTTCGTGAACAATTCGCAAACACGTTAATTCCTTAACAAACGAACACGAACAAGGCCTTGTTCGTGTTCGTTTGGTTCGTTTACAGCCCTATGACGATACATATAGCAAAGAAAATAACTACTAGTAACTACTTTCTAATTTTAGGGAAAGTGGATGCTAAAGTACTGTTACAAAATCCTAAGGTACAACTATGGGATGCATAATAGATTGAACTTAAAAAAAATATTGAACTTTTATTAAACATGGAAACGTGGGTGCATGAATTTAATTGCATGATCCGTTTCAAACACCAATATGGGTATCCGGTCTGAACTTGGTTGACCCGAGTTGTTATTGACCCACTACTATCAGCTTGCCTCAATTTTCCCAATGGCCAAGAAGTGGCATGCTTCCCATGTGCAAATCTTGTTGGGTATTTACAGTTAGTGGCTAAGCTTGAAGTTCACATTGGCGGGGGCCAGACTCATTTCGTTCGAACCGACTATTCGACTCGCAGCCGTTTAGCAGCAGCGGCCATAGAAGAAAACCATCAGAAGCTTAGGGGTGACGCAAATCTGAACAGGTGGGTGACGTAGTGTTACGAGATAAAAGGAATTAGATGGTTAAAATGATAGTTGTAATAGTTCAGGGGTCAAATATGTCAAAGTCTGATAGTTCAATTGTTAGATGGAGTCTGTTATTAGCTGTTAGTTTAGGCAGGAACTTCTGTATGAAAGATTGTGTATAAATACTGAATCTAAAGATGAATAATAACAGCTTGATTTGGATAATTTCTTCTCTTAAGTTTCTTTCCCCTTACCAAGTGGTATCAGTGCTGCTCTTTCCTTAGACAGCTGTTGATAATAACCGTCACAACCATCACAACCACCATAACCGTCACAACTACCCACCATCAACCACCATACTCCGTCATCACCACCACCATAATCCACCAATTTTAACCGTTTTTTGAGCCTGAAAAACATAATCCTTCGTTTCTTAAACAGTCTTGAGCCTATTATACCATTCCTTCATTTCAATTACCCATTTGAGCCATTCCAATTCTTTCTTTTCTTACATACTCTTTTTTTGCTTATTCTGATGTCAACCCGAAGTCAATCCATGGAACAAAAGATTCAAGAACATGATTACACCTTAGCTCGTCTTAAGAAGGTCACTGGTCAGAACATGAGTGAATTAGTGAAAACCACTGAAGTTGTGAATGAAATTAGATCTTAAATGTCTGAAATCCTGAAACTTCTGAAACCTCACAATGATGATGGTCCCTCTTTTACCCAATTTAGAATAAGTTATGGCAGTGGAGGTGATGAGGAGCAGTCATCTTATTGAAACAGTCAACGTTTGACTAATTTGGATTTCCCTAAATTTAATGGTACAAACGTTGAAGGGTGGCCATGCAGGGCAGAACACTACTTTGCTATTGATGAGACTCCTGATAGATTGAAAGTCAAATATGCAGTTGTTCATTTGGAAGATGCTGCTCGTCATTGGCATCAATCATTCGTCAAATCCAGAAATGGGTCAATTGATGGAATGCCATGGAATGAGTATAAGAATTTTATTTCCACAAGATTTGCAGATGTTTTGGTTCACGATGCAATGGGGGCCTTGGCTGCAATCAGACATACTAGGTCACTAGAAGATTTGTGTAGAGAATTTGATTTGGGGTTAACCAAGGTTAACATCCCTGATGAGTATGCTGTCAGTCTGTTTTTAAGGGCAGCAAATCCTGATATTGGTTACCCTGTAAGGGTATTGAGACCAATAAATATCCCTGAAGCCTATATGCTTGCAAGAATGCAAGATGATTCCAACAAAGCTATTCAGGCTGCTTCTAATACTAGATGCTCTAGAAATAATAACCCTTCTTTTTCAAGAACCAGTTCTTTCACACCTAAAACCATGACTCAATCCACTTCTTCAAACTTACCCTTATTACATGCACCTAACATCAAACCAAAACCTGTTAATTCCACCAGATGGTTAAGTCCTAAGGAAATTGCTGAGAAGAGAGCAAAAGAAGAATGTTTTGGATGTAAAGAAAAGTTCACTCCTACTCATCAATGCAAGAATAAACAGTTGTTTTCAATAGAGATTGTGGATGATGAGAGTGATGAAAATCAGGAGAATGAGTATGAAATGGAAGAAGAAATGAGGGTTCAAGAACCACAGATATCATTAAATGCCATCATAGGCATCCCTTCTTATTCTACTATGAGAATAAGAGGCTCCATTGGGAAAAAAGTATTACAAATTCTAACTGATTTAGGATCTACACATAATTTTTTAGATATCACTTTGGCATTAAAGTTGGGACTGCCCATTAAGACAATAAAATCAATGGATATCATTGTTGATGATGGTGATCAGTTGAAATGCACAATGATGGTAGAGAGCATGCAATGGTCTATGCAAGGTCATAAGTTCACAGCTGATGTCTTTTTAATACCCTTGTCAAATTATGACATGGTATTGGGAATTTAGTGGTTGCATAATTTGAATGATATAACATGGAATTTCAAAGAGTTAATAATGAAATTCCAAGTTAATGGGCAGAATATTGAGTTGAAAGGGGAGAAAAACAAGGGTATTACCCTTTGTTCTACTGAAAAATGCAAGAGTTATTAACTGGGAGAGATCAATTAGCACAAGTCCATCTATTCAGTTTACATGTTGGGAAAGAAGATCTTTGTCAACACAATCCTCATGTTAGTGTTCAAGGTAGGAGTGCCACTGTGGAAGAATTGCTGAACAATTATCAAGATGTTTTTGCTGTACCTACATCATTGCCACCAAGTAGGTGATGTGATCACAAGATTGTCCTCAAAGAAGGTACTTCTCCTATAACCCTTAAACCATATAGATATCCTGCTGCTCAAAAAACTGTGATTGAGGAAATGACTCAAGAGTTATTGGACTCTGGGGTAATTAGGGAGAGTGTTAGTTCATTTGCAGCCCCAGTTGTGTTGGTAAAAAAGAAGGATGGTACTTATAGAATGTGTGTTGACTACAAGAAGTTAAATGAGGCCACTATAAAAAACAGTTTCCCCATTCCATTGATTGATGAGTTACTTGATGAGTTGGGGGGGCAGTTCAGTCTTTTGAATACTAGACTTGAGATCTGGGTATCACCAAATTAGAATGCACCCTGATGATGTGTTTAAGACTGCTTTTAGGAAACATAAGGGGCATTATGAGTTTATGGTCTTACCATTTGGATTGACCAATTCCCATGCCACATTCCAGGCCTTAATGAACACTACTTTCAAACCATTTGTTAAGGAAGTGTGTTCTGGTGTTTTTTGATGACATTTTGGTCTACAATGCCACAGTGGAACAACACGTTAAGGATCTGGAATTGGTTTTCAAACTGTTAAGACAAAATTCATTGGTTGCAAAGAGATCTAAATGCTCTTTTGAAGGCCCTAAATTAGAGTATTTAGGCCACATTATTAATGAAGAAGGGGTGGCCACTGACCCATCTAAGATTTCAGCAATTAAAGAATGGCCAATACCTACCACTATTAAACAGTTGAGGGGATTTTTGGGGTTAGCAGGGTATTATAGGAGGCTTATACAATCATTTGGTGGTATTGCTAAGCCACTTACAAATCTGTTAAAGAAAGAAGCCTTTAAGTGGAATGGGGAGGCACAACATGCATTTGATGACTTGAAACATGCATTATCAACTTCACCTGTTTTAGCACTTCCTTATTTTTCTAAAACATTTGTGGTGGAAACTGATGCATCAGCTAGAGGGTTAGGGGATGTTTTAATGCAAGATGGCCATTCCTTGATTTTCATTAGCAAGGGTATTTTTGGAAAACAACTTGCATGTCAGTCTATGAGGAGGAATTATTAGCTATCTTGATGGCAGTCAAAGCATGGCACCATTATTTGATAGCTAAGCATTTTGTGATAAGAACTGATCAAAGAAGTCTAAAGTATCTCTTTGAACAAAAGATTAACACTTCCCTTCAACAGAAATGGTTAGCTAAGTTGATTGGCTATGATTATGTGATTGAGTATAAGAAAGGTTCAAAGAATTCAGTGGCTGATGCTTTGTCCGGAATGGACAGTGTTTCTCTTTTTCAGATCAGTACAAGTAAAGTGGACCCTTTATTATGGGATAAGATTAAAGAAAGTTGGAAACAAGACCCTAAGATTCAAGAAAAGATACAACTTTTACCACAAGGAGAGGTGTTGAAACATTATAAATGGGTGAATGAGGTTTTAAGAAGAAAGGGTAAAATGGTCATTGGTGATGTAGCAGAGTTGAAAGATCAGATCTTGCATATTTGTCATTCTTCACCAAGTGGAGGACATTCAGGGTATGTTCCTTCATTACACAAGTTTCAAAGAATGTTTTATTGGAAAAGGTGTGATAGGGATGCTAAAGATTTCATTAAAAAGTGTGTTACCTGCCAAAGGGCAAAATATGAAAGGGTGGCTTCCCCTGGTCTACTGCAACCATTACCTGGGGTGTGGAATTGAAAGAATTCCTTTCGACCAGGACAGGGCTCATTCGACCCTGTGAAAGGGTCGAAGGAGGCCACCTTCGACCATTGATATGGGGCGAAGGAGGATTAGTATAAATACCAAACTTTGTCATTTTTCATCATTTCACAAACCCTAACCGTCCCAAAACACTCTCAAACGATCTTAATCACTAAAGAAGGAGTTTTTGCTCTTCTTTTTCATAATCTAACCTATCTACAACATCTAAACAAGAATCCAAGGTGTGTTCTTAATCCTAAACCTTTTTAAAAGCATATTAATTCGTTTTCATCTAACCCTAATTGTCCGGATCTGTTCTAAGGGTGTTTTTATGATTAAAAACCTTTTAAACATCTTTCTAAATCAAAACATTATCATTTGACATAGGTTTTCATGATGATAAACATATGTAAATTGTGTATTATGTGGTGTTATGTGTTGTTCAATGATTTGCTGCTGTATCTATGATAGAAACATGATATAGGATTGTTATTGATGCTAGATTATTGTTGTTTAGGGTTAGGATTGGATAAATGATGATATTATGGGTATTTGGGGGTTTTAACGAATCTAGACTTGATGCATGATATTTATGATCAATAGAACTAATAGGGAAAGATCGAACACTCGACAAACTGAGCATTTTAAGTTGAATACGGATCAATTTCAAAAGTTTCCAATTTGGGTAAATAATCCATGCATGATAGTGACGTTTCCATAATTTTTACCATTTTGGGAAAGGGCTGATATGGACGTATTATTGGGGGAAATCGGTGGGGTTTTGTAGGGATAAGTTATTCATGCTTGACTGCTGTGTTTGATGATGTTTCGAGTCGTTTTGAATGTGTTTGAAGCGTTTTTAGGAAAATTTGCACAACAGGGGCGAACCTGGACTCCTTCGACCGATCGAAGGTGTGAAGGAGAGAATCCAGGGTCGAACCTGGGTTTCGTTTGGGCGAACGTGGTAAAACGGGCGAAGGAGGCATCAAACGGTCGAACGAAATGTAAAACGGGCGAAGGAGATTGAAAACGGGCGAAGGAGACTTAAACTGACTGGTTCGACCGTTCTGATGCAGAAATGAGATTTTTGATACAAACTAAGTGTTTTATGCTTGAACCTTGTGTGTAATCTATGTGTACTTGATTAGTTAGGGTAATGGGTCACCAACGGGATGTCGGGTCGGTCTAGTGTGTCGGTTAAACATTTAAACACGTTTTAAAACATACTTGGTTACGATCTAGACAATCGGGGACTAGATAACATTATGGTTATTAGTCGGAACACTTATGTGAACATTTTGATAGATCTCCGGTAGAGGGATTATCAAGGGCTTAACATCTTTACTTATAACCGAAGAACGCTATCTAAGGTGAGTTCACGGCCCCATTTTTACTGCTTTAACTTTTGGGGGAGAAAACATGCGCTAAACTATTTTGGTAACATATGTCATACTATGGTTTTAACTTTGTATTGCTATACGATCTTTGGAAGTCCCGGGGAAACCATGAATGTGCGGGGATGCACAACGGGGGAAATGTGGATAGATCTATTGGGCGTGACCTGCCCCACTCGTCGGCTTGGAGGGCCGGGCGGGTGCATTGTGATACCCCGCATTTTCAGGTTAAATACTTTTACTGAACTCTAGTTAACTTACATGTTCATACATGGCTAGATACTTAACTAGGGTTAGTTAAGTAGGTTTAACATATGTTAGAAGATGCTAACATATGTTATACGTAGGAAAATCCTTGTTAAGCACACACATGAGTCCTGTATCCCAAACGTTGGTGAATTATGTGACATACATAGCAATAATATATACAAGTGAATTTTGGTGAACATGAAGTACGTGCTTATGTGAATTACATGTTTTTGTGAATGATCGCCTAACTGAAAGGTAATGCGTAGATTATGCAAATTACGTGCACAACATGAATGATATGCTATGTAATAATAAAAATAATGGTTTTTATATAATTTAGCATGGTTAATAATATTGGGTCCGGTATTGGGCTAGAACATGGTTAACGGGTTAAGTTAATGGACTAGAAGGGCCCTAATACCAATTGCTTGGGGAACAAGCAAAGCCCTTTTACAATTAGGAGGCAAGGAAAAAAGATAAAAACCCTACTCCCTTGCCCCCTTGGTGCCGTGCGAAACCCCCCACCCCCTCTCTCTTTGTTTTCAAGCAATCAAGCAATCTTTCACTAATCAAGCTAGTTCGGGTTTGATTTCAAGGCTCTAGGGAGTTTAATCTTTCACAAGGTATACGTTCTTACGATTTTTGATGAATTATAATGATTGAAAAACTTTGAAAACCCTAAAAATAATATATACAAAATCGCATACATGTATGTATAGGAGTTCTTGAATGTTCTTGATGATTTGATGATGATGATTGTTATTAGCAACCATGATTAGGGTTTTCACATGATAATATATGTGTTTTGCTATGATTAATATGGTGTTTAATCAGTACTATAGGTGTTATACATGTATTAGGGATGTTTATGAAGAATTAGGGTTTGTAGATTACTTGGGATGCAAGTTTAAGATTCTGACAGATTTGTTTGAACGTGTTGAAGGGGCTGTAACGGATTGGTAAATCGATTGTTTTGATGATTTCTTTGCATGATTGTAATGTACAAGGTCTTAGCTTTTCATAATGGGCAAAACCATCGATTTTGGACATCGTATGAGTCGTTTTTTGAATTTTAATTGATTAGGGGTCATATCAGATTTTCGGATTTGTAAATTGGGCTAACTTTAAATGGTCATAACTTGAGATTTACAAGGAGTTAGGTTATGAAATTTTTACAGTAGGTCAATACTGGAAAAATAGAGCTTTTTCAAGTGGATTCATCTCGTTTGGATGAATGCACAATTTTTAAGAATTTTCCTACTAAACTGACCTGTTGAGGAAATTTTCTGGACACTGCTGTGTTGTACGAATTTTTATAATTTTTGTGTTTGGAATTAAGACAAAAAAAAATAGGTATTGTCGAGTGAATCCCAAATAAAATTCAGTAAAAATTTGGGACTTTAATTCATTCGTTAAGTATTTTAAATAAATTGTTTTTCACAGCGCACAATCTGTCTTAAAAACACAGATTGTGTACGGGGTCTTTAAGTGACTATTTGGAGTTCTATGTGGTGTGTAATTGACATGTACTTGTGTGGAAACTTGTATGAGATGTATTTGATGCATTAAACTGATAATAATTGCTATGATCACCAACGGGATACGTAGGACATACTTGAGCATGTAGAGTCATTAGGTGTCACTACACGGTTTTGAACTTTTAAAAGTCTTGAATAAACGAGTTACATGGTGTATTGGTTACGCACGTATACTCACCTAGTGACATTTGTAATAGGGAGTCAGTAGCACGTTACTATTCGTGGAATTTGGATTTTCACTTGCGACCTAAGGTGAGTTTCACTACTCTTTTTCTCAAAAGCATGCGTCTCAGGTATGGGACACTTTACTTAACATTTTCTAGTCCGGTTTGGGACTACTCACACATCCCGGGTTGGGATGCCATGGATCCTTATGAGGGTCGGTTACTTTGCTAGTTCGCAATTGTGTCCTTGATAAACTAAACCATTTCTATCATTTGTAAGTCCTCACGTACCGAATGAGTTGCCAGGGTTGGCAAGCGGGTTATTAGTTGATAGCGCTATTCGGTTTTACAAACCTCACACCAGCTCAGGGAGCGCAGGCGTGAACTATAACTTAACGAAACATTATCATTGTGGATAGACAATGATGTCAGGCATACGGCACACTTATGTGGCTACACGTACATAGCAGTTTGGTATATTCGGTTAGTTATCATGAATGGGTTAGCTACCCTTGACATGCGATGAATTAGTGGTTACACGGTGCGGGGCACCAACACAACTTACTTACTTACGTGGTTTTGGAAACCAGCGCATTTGCATATTAAATTACTTTACTTTGTGAACTCACCAGCTTTATGTTGACACACGATTTACATGCTTTTGCAGGTAGTTAGCTTCCGGTGCCAGGATTAGAAAGCACTGAACACTTCACTGCATTTGGGCTCTCGGGCATACACATAAATTATATATTATGCTTTCGTATGGTTTTAAATTGGGCGCATTGTTTTGCGCATAGTTTTTAAAAAGGTTTAAATTTGGTTTACGCCTCCGCAGCTTAACTAAACTTGGTTTTTGAAAACGAACTAAATGGTTTGGGCATTTAGAGTTCGTTCCTGTGACTTATGGCTATGGGATCCTGGTTTGTCATGCGCCTCGCGGTATAAACCCCGCAGTGGAAATTTGAGGGTGTGACATGCATGTTGTCTCGAACAGGAACATTGGTATCATGCTGAACATTCGGGCTGCTTAAACATGCTAAACATTGCTAAACATGTCTAGTAATGGTTTCCAATCGTAATAGTAATAAAACATATGCCTAGCTAGCGTACTTGGTAACATTGATATAGTATGGACACGGTAACGTTTTGGTAACATATTGAACAAACCTGTGAACTCACCAGCATTATATGTTGACATCTTTTTGGCATGTTTTTTCTCAGGTCGCTAAGGTAGCAACAAATGGATCTAGGCGCACGGGTCTGCATTGGCGTCTAGGCTTAGTTGCATGTTTTGAAATAAAGTGTTTTGAATACTTTGGAATACTTTTGTAGCTGATTAAATTCTTCTTAAATGCTTCCGCTTATAAAAATCGTTGTTTATGGTTTTAGGTTTTTCATATAGAGTTGTTTATTGTGATCGTTGACTTGGATCCTGGTTTGTCATGCGCCTCGTGGTAAAACTCCGCAAGTGGTAATTTGAGGGTGTGACAGATTGGTATCAGAGCCAATGGTTATAGTGAACTAGGACTGCATGTAGAGTCTGGTCTATAGCCGAGTCGCACACACTAGACGGTCACATACTTTGAGTCTATTAGTGGGATACGTACTAACTTTGTCGGGGTGTCCTTACATCATCATCATGCTTCTCCGTTACATCATCCGCTTTTATTTGGGTTCTTACCTACTCTTGTCTTCTTCTTCTGGATTGAAGAAGGAGGGGTTGATTTGTTTGTTCTAGCACACACATGCCTTCTTACACTTGCACCTATCGTCACACGTTACTAGGCGACGATATTCAGTGACTGGGGTCTGGATTAGGGGTACATCTGGAGTACCATGTAGAGCAGTTTATCATTTCGGGTGCACATGAAATAATAAACTGGAATGCATGAAAATCCCGATGGACTTCGAGTTTGGACGCATAGCCCTGGATTTGTCCGTAGGTTAACTCTTGTAAATTTCTAGTGGTTGACACTTGAAGTGAATCTGAATCCCTCGATTTCTTGATTTGTTAGATCATGTCTGGTGCTCGCGGTGGTGGACGTGGTGGTGGTGGTGGTGGCCGTGCTGGCGGCGGTGGTCGTGCTGGAGGCGGTGGTCGTGGAAACATCAATATGACCCAAGCTGAACTGAACAACTTGCTACAGCAGCAAGTGAATATGGCTATGGCTAATTTCCAGGCTGGGATTAATGCCATGGATGGTGAGTTGATTTCTATCGACCTTGCCTCATTTTTGGGTTTCGTGTCCTTTCGTTTGTGTTTTACTCGTGTACCGTGTTTCAGGTATGGGTGCCAATCCACCTCCACCTCAGTGCTCTTATAAGAAGTTTCGGGACTGTCAGCCCCATAACTTCGCTGGAACTGAGGGAGCGGTGGGACTGCTCCGATGGCTGGAGAAGGTTGAGTCTGTGTTCGTTATGTGTAACTGTCCTGCTGGGGACCGGGTGAAGTATTCTACTGCGACGTTTGAGGGGCCTGCACTGTCGTGGTGGAATGCTACTACTCAGAACATGGGTCTGGGGGAGGCTATTGCTATGCCTTGGGTGGAGTTTGTGCAGCTGTTGAGAGGTGAGTATTGTCCGAGAGAGGAGATACAGAAGTTGGAACATGAGGTCTGGAGCTACAAGATGGTTGGGTCTAAGATTGAAGAGTACACTGTGAGGAGGAATGAGCTGGCGGTGTTGTGCCCTGATTTGCACACACCCGAGTACAGGAGGATCGAGCACTACGTGTCTGGACTGGTGCCGGAGATTGCTGGGTTGGTGGCTGCTGGGAACCTTCCCACTATTGCTGAAGTTGTCCGATCAGCTCATCGGATGACTAACCTGAAGGTGGCAGAAGGTGTTTTGCCTCCTAAGGGTGCTGCTGTGAAGGTTACTGAAGGGAACAAGAGGAAGTGGGATAATGTGGGAAAGAGTGTTGTGCCAGCTCAGCCGGCAAAGAAGTTTGATTCATCTGGGTCTTCTTTCGGGCAGAAGACGGGTGGGTATGTTGGGAAGCATCCCAAGTGCAACAAGTGTGGTTTTCACCATTCTGGGGGTTGTGACAGGGCTCGTTGTCATCGGTGCCATCAGTTGGGGCACCATGCTAAGGATTGCAGGGTGGCACTCACCCCAACTCAGACTCCTGCGGCTACTCCTACTCCTGCTCCTGCTCCTGCCGCTCAAGGGATTCAGGGGAGGCAGGGGTGTTATAACTGTGGTGATGCGGGACACTTCAAGCGTGAATGTCCTAAACTGAAGCAGGGCGATAATGGGAGGGGCGGGAATGGTAACGGGAACAACGACGGCGGAGGCAGGACTGCACGTGCTTTCGTCATTGGATCTGCGGAGGCTAGGCAGGATCCAGACACAGTTACTGGTACGTACCTTCTTAATGATCGCTATGTTTCTGTCTTGTTTGATTCTGGTGCCGATAAGAGTTTCGTATCTTTGGACATTAGTCGATTGCTAGATATAGTACCCACACCTTTAGAGGCTAAGTACTTAATAGAATTGGCTGATGGTAAGAAAATCGAAGCGACACACACCCTTAGGGAATGTCGCTTGGAACTGTCGGGTTTGTCCTTCCCCATTGACCTTATGCCGGTACCCCTGGGAAGTTTTGATGTCGTGGTCGGCATGGATTGGTTATCGTTGTATCGTGCGGAAATCGTTTGTTTCGACAAGGTTATTCGGATCCCTCTCCCTGATGGAGAGATTCTTTCGGTTCGTGGCGAGAAAAGCGGTGCTCCGCTGAGTATCATTTCTAGCATGAAAGCCCGTAAGTACCTTCGGAAGGGCTGTTCGGCCATTCTGGCGCTTGTTAACGTTTCTACTGACGATGAGAAGAAGATCGAGGATATTCCGGTAGTTCGTGACTTTCCTGATGTGTTTCCTGATGATTTACCTGGTCTTCTTCCCCATCGTCAGGTTGAGTTTGGTATTGATCTTACTCCTGGCGCAGCTCCTATTGCCCGAGCTCCGTATCGTCTTGCACCTCCCGAGATGCAAGAGTTGTCCAGCCAGTTGCAGGAACTCTTGGAAAAGGGTTTCATCCGACCGAGTTCTTCCCCGTGGGGAGCTCCTATTTTGTTTGTGAAGAAGAAGGATGGAAGTCTTCGCATGTGTATTGATTATCGTGAGCTGAACAAAGTGACCATCAAGAATCGTTATCCTCTTCCTCGCATTGATGATCTCTTTGACCAGCTTCAGGGCTCCAGCTACTATTCGAAGATTGATTTGCGGTCCGGTTATCACTAGTTGCGCGTCAGGGAAGCTGACATTCAGAAGACTGCTTTTCGCACTCGTTATGGCCATTTTGAGTTCTTGGTCATGCCTTTTGGTCTCACTAACGCACCGGCGGTGTTCATGGATTTAATGAACCGCGTTTGCAAACCTTACCTTGATAAGTTCGTCATCGTGTTCATTGACGATATTCTGATTTACTCCAAGAACAAGGCGGATCATGAGGAACATCTACGGTTGGTCTTGGAACTTTTGAGACAGGAGCAGTTGTATTGCTAAGTTCTCAAAGTGTGATTTTTGGTTACGTGAAGTTCAATTCCTAGGACATGTGGTGAATGAACTGGGAATTCATGTCGATCTGGCTAAGATCGAAGCTATTAAAGACTGGGAAGCACCAAAGACGCCATCTGAGGTGCGGCAATTCCTAGGTCTTGCGGGTTACTATCGTCGTTTCATTGAGGGATTTTCGAAGATCGCTCAACCCCTCACTACTCTTACCCAGAAGGACCGAAAGTTCGACTGGGGTGAATCGCAGGAATCAACATTTCAGATGCTAAAGCTTAAACTTTGTTCTGCACCTATCTTATCGTTACCTGAGGGTACAGATGACTTCGTTGTGTACTGTGACGCTTCTATTCGTGATCTCGGTTGTGTGTTGATGCAACGCGGGAAGGTTATTGCTTATGCTTCTCGTCAACTCAAAGTTCATGAGAAGAACTACACTACTCATGACTTGTAACTGGGTGCGGTAATCTTTGCGTTGAAAATCTGGAGACATTACTTGTACGGTACCAAGTATGAAGTATATACCGATCACAAGAGTCTTCAGCATATTTTCGACCAGAAGGTGTTGAACATGCGGCAGCGTCGCTGGGTTGAACTCCTGAACGATTATGACTGTGCTATCAAATACCATCCTGGCAAGGCGAACGTTGTGGCGGACGCCTTGAGCAGGAAGGAGTCTGCGAATCCTCGTGGTGTTCGAGCCTTACAGCTCACCATTCATTCGTCGTTGCCTGACCGAATCCGTTCCGCACAATTGGAAGCCTTGAAGGAGGAAAACCTTAAGGCTGAGACTATGCACAGTGTTGATAAGCATCTTGAGCTCAGGACCGATGGCTTACACTATTTTGCGGGACGTGTTTGGGTCCCATTGTTCGGGGGATTGCGCGAGCTTGTTCTGGATGAAGCTCACAAATCCCGGTATTCTATTCACCCTGGCTCCGATAAGATGTATCAGGATTTGAAGATACTTTATTGGTGGCCAAACATGAAAGCTGATATAGCTTCTTATGTCAGCAAATGTTTGACTTGTGCTAAAGTCAAGGTGGAGTATCAGAGGCCGTCTGGTCTGCTGCAACAACCAGAGGTTCCGGAATGGAAGTGGGAGCGAATCACGATGGATTTTGTCACCAAGCTGCCAAGGTTACCTAGTGGTTATGATATGATCTGGGTGATTGTTGACCGGTTGACAAAATCGGCACATTTCATACCTATTAAGGAAACCGATGGACTCGAGCGGTTGGCTCGACTTTACCTTAAGGAGGTGGTTGCTCGGCACGGGGTGCCTGTCTCTATTATCTCTGATCGTGATTCTCGTTTTGCTTCGCGTTTCTGGAAGGCTCTGCACAAGGCTTTGGGTACTCAGTTGGATATGAGTACAGCTTATCATCCGCAAACTGATGGACAAAGTGAGCGGACGATTCAAACCTTGGAAGACATGCTCCGGGCATGTGTTATCGATTTTGGCAAAAGTTGGGAGATCCACCTGCCATTAGTGGAGTTTTCCTACAACAACAGCTATCACTCTAGTATCAAGGCAGCTCCGTTCGAGGCTCTTTACGGACGGAAATGTCGATCACCACTTTGTTGGGCCGAGGTGGGCGAGAGCCAGCTCACTGGTCCGGAACTTGTGTACGAAACTTCGGAGAAAATCGTACAGATTCGTCAGCGTTTGGCTGCTGCTCGGGATCGTCAGAAGAGCTATGCCGATCGCCGTCGAAAACCTTTGGAGTTCCAGGTTGGGGACAGGGTACTTCTGAAAGTTTCACCATGGAAGGGCGTCATACGCTTTGGAAAGCGTGGCAAGCTTAACCCTCATTATGTCGGACCATTCGCAATCCTGGATCGGATTGGACCGGTGGCATACAGACTTGACTTACCGGCGGAGCTCGGTAGTGTGCACAACGTCTTCCATGTGTCTAACTTGAAGAAGTGTTTGGCTGATGAATCCCTCATTGTACCACTGGAGGAGATCAAGGTTGATGATCGTCTTCGCATTGTGGAGGAACCTATCGAGATTCTCGACTACAAGATTCGTAGCCTTCGTCGGAGTAAAATCCGCATCGTTAAAGTCCGTTGGAACTCGAATCGTGGACCGGAGTTCACATGGGAACGGGAGGATCAGATGAAAGCTAAATATCCTCATCTTTTTCCGAAACGCGCGTTTGAATCGAGGCATGTTACTGCTGAAGCGGAATGAATCTCGGGTCGAGATTCCTTTCAACGTGGGTGGCTTCCCCTGGTCTACTGCAACCATTACCTCCCCTAGATCCATTTTCACTGATGTATCAATGGATTTTATAGGTGGTTTACCACTGGCTTTTGGTAAAGACACCATTCTGGTAGTGGTTGACAGGTTCACAAAATTTGCTCATTTTGTGAGTCTCAAACACCCCTTCTCTGCAAGTCAAGTGGCCCAAGCTGTATTTGACAATGTTTTCAAGCTTCATGGTAGTCCCACTACTATTGTTTCTGATAGAGATCCCATTTTTCTAAGTAATTTTTGGAAAGACTTCATGAAACTCCAAGGTATTGAGCTGGCTTATTGTTCTGCTTACCATCCCAATCCGATGGTCAAACAGAAGTCCTGAATAGATCTCTGGAATCTTATTTGAGGTGTATGGTAATGGATACTCCTCAGCAGTGGCCAAAGTGGTGGTACAATTCTTCTTGGCACTCTGCAATAAAAATGTCTCCTTTTGAAGCTCTTTATGGTGTGCAGCCTCCTGTGCACATCCCTTACATTCCTGATGAAACCAAGATTGAATCCTTGGAAGAGTTGTTTAAAGAAAGGGAATTGAAGATACAGAATTTGAAGCATTTATTGGAAAGAGCAAGAAACCAAATGAAACAGCAGGCGGATAAGAAGAGGACTGACAGATAGTTTAAGATTGGAGATTGGGCCTATGTTAAGCTTCATCCTTATGTGCAACAATCCTTGAAGGGTCACAAGAGTCACAAATTGGGTCCAAAGTTTTTTTGGTCCATTTCTAGTGCTGGAAAAGATTGGACATGTTGTTTACAAGTTGGACCTTCCCAGTTCATCTCAAGTTCACCCAACTTTTCATGTATCTTTACGTAAAACTGCTAATGGCCAACCTCAACAAGTCATACCCTTACCCTCTGAACCCAGATTTTCTTTGCAACCCAGAGCCATTATTGACAGGAAACTAGTGAAAAATGGTAACAAAATGTCCACTGCAGTATTGGTGCATTGGAAAAACATGCCTGTGACAGAAGCTTCTTGGGAAATCTTAGAAGAATTTCAGCTCCAGTTCCCTCATTTTAATTCTCGAGGACAAGAATTTAATAGGAGGGGAAGTATTGTTACGAGATAAAAGGAATTAGATGGTTAAAATGATAGTTGTAATAGTTCAGGGGTCAAATATGTCAAAGTCTGATAGTTCAATTGTTAGTTGGAGTCTATTATTAGCTGTTAGTTTAGGCGGGAACTTCTGTATGAAAGATTGTGTATAAATACTGAAGCTAAAGATGAATAATAACAGCTTGATTTGGATAATTTCTTCTGTGACACCCGGCATGTTTGGCTTAAACATATTAGTAACATCTAAGTCTACCTTAGCGAGAAACGTGTATAAACAGACTTAATTGGGTTAGTTGAGTCGGGTCAAGTTAGGATTGTCCAGGGTACAATGATCTGGAGGATCATTGGGAGTCGTTTTGGTAATACACTAGTACCGGGTTCCGTTGTTGGTGACATTACATGAACTAATTAAGTATATGTGTAGATTATGGGTCGTGTGGTGGATTATATACATAGATGTGTTTTAATGATGTGTAAATGATTATCCATGCTTAAATATGTTAAATATAGACTAAGGTTTCATGCTCATGTGTTAAGATGTGTTAGAATGCGTTAAACACGACAAACTGGAAAACTAGTTAAACATGAGTTCTGGTTCGACCCTTTGTAAATGGGCGAACCTGGGGTGTGGAATTGAAAGAATTCCTTTCGACCAGGACAGGGCTCATTCGACCCTGTGAAAGGGTCGAAGGAGGCCACCTTCGACCATTGATATGGGGCGAAGGAGGATTAGTATAAATACCAAACTTTGTCATTTTTCATCATTTCACAAACCCTAACCGTCCCAAAACACTCTCAAACGATCTTAATCACTAAAGAAGGAGTTTTTGCTCTTCTTTTTCATAATCTAAACTATCTACAACATCTAAACAAGAATCCAAGGTGTGTTCTTAATCCTAAACCTTTTTAAAAGCATTTTAATTCGTTTTCATCTAACTCTAATTGTCCGGATCTGTTCTAAGGGTGTTTTTATGATTAAAAACCTTTTAAACATCTTTCTAAATCAAAACATTATCATTTGACATAGGTTTTCATGATGATAAACATATGTAAATTGTGTATTATGTGGTGTTATGTGTTGTTCAATGATTTGCTGCTGTATCTATGATAGAAACATGATATAGGATTGTTATTGATGCTAGATTATTGTTGTTTAGGGTTAGGATTGGATAAATGATGATATTATGGGTATTTGGGGGTTTTAACGAATCTAGACTTGATGCATGATATTTATGATCAATAGAACTAATAGGAAAAGATCGAACACTCGACAAACTGAGCATTTTAAGTTGAATACGGATCGATTTCAAAAGTTTCCAAATTGGGTAAATAATCCATGCATGATAGTGACGTTTCCATAATTTTTACCATTTTGGGAAAGGGCTGAAATGGACGTATTATTGGGGGAAATCGGTGGGGTTTTGTAGGGATAAGTTATTCATGCTTGACTGCTGTGTTTGATGATGTTTCGAGTCGTTTTGAATGTGTTTGAAGCGTTTTTAGGAAAATTTGCACAACAGGGGCGAACCTGGACTCCTTCGACCGATCGAAGGTGCGAAGGAGAGAATCCAGGGTCGAACCTGGGTTTCTATTGGGCGAACGTGGTAAAACGGGCGAAGGAGGCATCAAACGGTCGAACGAAATGTAAAACGGGCGAAGGAGATTGAAAACGGGCGAAGGAGACTTAAACTGACTGGTTAGACCGTTCTGATGCAGAAATGAGATTTTTGATACAAACTAAGTGTTTTATGCTTGAACCTTGTGTGTAATCTATGTGTACTTGATTAGTTAGGGTAATGGGTCACCAACGGTATGTCGGGTCGGTCTAGTGTGTCGGTTAAACATTTAAACACGTTTTAAAACATACTTGGTTACGATCTGGACAATCGGGGACTAGATAACATTATGGTTATTAGTCGGAACACTTATGTGAACATTTTGATAGATCTCCGGTAGAGGGATTATCAAGGGCTTAACATCTTTACTTATAACCGAAGAACGCTATCTAAGGTGAGTTCACGGCCCCACTTTTACTGCTTTAAATTTTGGTGGAGAAAACATGCGCTAAACTATTTTGGTAACATATGTCATACTATGGTTTTAACTTTGTATTGCTATACGATCTTTGGAAGTCCCGGGGGAAACCATGAATGTGCGGGGATGCACAACGGGGGAAATGTGGATAGATCTATTGGGCGTGACCTGCCCCACTCGTCGGCTTGGAGGGCCGGGCGGGTGCATGTTGTCTCGAACAGGAACATTGGTTTTATGCTGAACATTCGGGCTGCTTAAACATGCTAAACATTTCTAAACGTGTCTAGTAATGGTTTCCAATCGTAGTAGTAATAAAACATACGCCTAGCTAGCGTACTTGGTAACATTTATAGTATGGACACGGTAACGTTTTGGTAACATATTGAACAAACCTGTGAACTCACCAGCATTATATGTTGACATCTTTTTGGCATGTTTTTCTCATGTCGCTAAGGTAGCAACAAATGGATCTAGGCGCACGGGTCTGCATTGGCGTCTAGGCTTAGTTGCATGTTTTGAAATAAAGTGTTTTGAATACTTTGGAATACTTTTGTAGCTGATTAAATTCTTCTTAAATGCTTCCGCTTATAAAAATCGTTGTTTATGGTTTTATGTTTTTCATATAGAGTTGTTTATTGTGATCGTTGACTTGGATCCTGGTTTGTCATGCGCCTCGCGGTAAAACTCCGCAAGTGGTAATTTGAGGGTGTGACATCTTCTCTTAAGTTTCTTTCCCCTTACCGCGTAGTGGGTGGTTGTTGTTGCCGTCGGTGGCTAGTGTCTTCAATACGGTATGTTCTTTTATCTGTTGAATTGTTTATATTTTAGTGTGATATATTTGGGATTTTTGAAATACTTGAAATACTTGAACTTTTTTGCTGGAACGAACTAGTGTAGGAAGATACTCCAACCACACAACTAACCCACCAAGTAATTATTTTTTTTATTTTCTTTTGGGAGCTTCTAAACTTTTTAAGTTTTGTTTTAACAATTGAAACGAAATGTTTTGTTTAATGATTTTTAGAAAGTACATTTATGTGGGTTATGTTTTTTTGGCTCTTTCATTTTTTAAGTAATTATAAAGATGTTAATTTTTTTTTTCTGTGGTATATTTGTTTTGATTTATAAAGAGTTTTTGTGGGTTATCATTGTATTACCTAATTTGTTCAACTGTGTTTCTTTTAGTTGTTCTGTAATAATAAGTATTAATTTTTTTTATTTTTTATTGTGTGAGGTGTTTGTTGTAGTCTATAAAAAGTGTTTTGCGTTTTCATCATATTTGTTTGTTAGCTCAATTCTTGTCGATGTTATAAAGATTATTGTCATGTAATATGTTTGATGTGATATATGAAACAAACGGTGTATTTGGTTATGAACTTATGATTGTAATATGTTTGTTGTGTTGTAGTCTAACACTTTTTTCATATGTCACACGTTAACACATGCAACAACACGTCTGTAACGTATGCTACCCGGTTTTCATATGTTAACACATGCAACAACACATCTGTAACACATGCAACACACGTCTATAACGTACGCTAAACATTTTCTCGAATATGTAAATAGAGGAATTTTGATTTTCTTCGTAGGTGAAGAGATTTTTTTATGTAAAAGACGAAGCTGATATGAAGAATAAAGATATTTGCTGTGTGGTGTGATAAAGAGGAGCTGAACGTTTTTAAAATAATTGGTTTTTGTATGAAACGTTTGATACGTTTATTGTCAATTGTAATGATCGTATTTTTTTTTTTTTTATCATTTTTTAGTGTTGATTTGTAATACTTACTGTTTTGGTCAAAAATTACATACTAGAAATAATTCTGTATTCCAAATTAGTAAAAGTGAGGTAGAGTGCTAAATGTGTGAAATATATCAAAAGTTCAGTTATGTTTTCAAGATAGCCGATTATAGTGACAAATCAATTATAAAATGACAACTATGCTGAGGATGGCAAGGGTATCGTTTAGGATGGGTAGTTATATCCTGAGGATTTAACTGTGTATCAGAATCGTAAAATAAGTGAAAAGGGGTGAATATGTATGTAAAACAATAAGTAGACGACACACGATGTACGAGGAAAGCCCTTGATCAATTGATGATCTCCGGCATAAAACCTCGGGAATAGTCTAGGCTCCTGCCTTTGTTTGTTAATATTAAAGTGGTAAAAAGGTGTTACAACTTTGGAAGTATGATGAACAATCTATGATTCTATGATTACAATGATTGTCTAGTGTTGTGTGTGTGTAGAGAGAGTATATCAGGTGTGTTTCAGAGTTTCAGGCAGGTGAGAAGTGTCCTCATTTTGTTCATCATACCCCTATATATAGTCTATATGATAATAATTAGAAGATCCCAAAATATCTGTTGTCTTCAATGATCTTCTTGGCTGTTTTAGGTGGTTGTTGAGGATGTTTCAATAAAACTAGATGTTGGGCATCAGTTTCCATCTTTCTCGCCTTTCATTCTGTGACAACCGGCAAAATTAAGGTAATTCCGCACTAATTAATTATGCGTAATTAACGTAATTAAGTGCAATTTCATGTTAAATTATTTTAACTACGCCTTAGAGAATAGAAAATTCTCCATAAGATGCATAGGGATGCACATGATTAATGTTGAAGCACGACGAAATCGCGTGTAATTAAACTTGTCCAAAACGGATGTTGATGATTACCCGATAACTACTAATTAACCAAAAACGATCCCGAACACCCGGGATATGAAATAAAGGGAATTTCTATGAAATATTATGTGTTTTGGAACTCCAAAACCATATGTGGAAAATCCTAACACAAATCTCCCGGTAATGAATAAGGTTCGCGTATCGCACCCAATACACGCAAAACTCATAAATTCACCCAATTAAAGTCAAAATAACTTACCAATACCTAAAATAACTTATGTTTAAGGGTAATTGGGAGTCAATTATATGTGCAGAATAGCTCGTAATAAATACGCGATAAAACCCCGAAAACTCTAACCGAACTAGTTAAATTATAACTAATACTTACAAGATATTTTAGAAAAGTAAAAGTGGGACCCACCCCCACATTTGGGCAGATTTTTGGTGTGGCTAGAGCCACCCTAATATTCCTTGCATGGCGTTCCAAAATGATGGTGTAAGAAGCACACTTTAGTTTTGTCTAATCCAAGTACAAATGACTTTTAAAAAAAATTATCTAACACATGCCTTATATAATAAACACTTCAACAAACAAAGCACATCTATTTCCATCTCAAAACTCATGGAAATAACCATCCACCAACATTCATCGTTGTTTTTTTTTATTAAAACACTTCAAAAATACATTCCTTTCCATACCCTAATCAAGTGTGTACAAGGAGCTTAACCAAAAAAAGACACACTTAAGCCCCATTTCCACTTGAGTTTTAGACTTCCCTAGCCTTGTGCTAGTTGTAAATTTCTTAATCTTGCTTCTTGTTTATATATATACTAGTGGGAAACCCGCGCGTTGCTGCGGGACGGTTAAGATAAATATATTTTTTTTTGAACAATGCACAAGCGTAGCCGTGTTAGCCCACCAAGCTGCAGGAAAGGTGTAAAAACATAATTGTCTTTGAATGCGAAACGATGTATATTAAATTAATCCATTTCTCTTCATTGTTTAAACTTTGAAAAGAAACTATATTTTTTTTATATCCAACATATACGTTCTTTTAACTTTTCATGACACACTATGTAAATTGTCCAACCACATGTTCTTAACTTCCAACATCTAAAAGGTGATGTGTACACAGGACACCCAAGTATAAAAAAAGATTTCACTATATATGAAAATGAACTTCTTTGATCATCAAAATTCAGTCATCAGCACTGTTCTCAAAACCAAATATGAGTATAGATAATTTTTATTCCCAAATCTTTCTATATAATTTTTCACAAATTTAGACCAAACTACCATATGGATACGTATTGTCAAGCATGAACTCAAAATCAAATATGAGCATAGAAACCAAAACAGAGTAGATAAACCAAAACACAACCATTTGATATCAGTATAAATAAGTAAACAGAGAAGTAAAGAAGTATCAACAAGACATTTATTTTAATAAACAAATCAAGTTTAACCTGGAAGATGGACTTGCAGATACAATCCACTTCGGATTGTGTCGACGTTTTGCCAGATTCGTTACAACATGATTACTCTTTTCAGCGTCTTCGGTCGCACCTTGTCGTTCTTATTAAATAATTAAAATAAAAAAAACCTTATCAACAGAAAATCAAAATTTACCATACTACTTGGTTTTGTGTGTGCGTCACTTCGTACCACCATTAACTCTCTGCAAAGATAAAGATAAAATAATTTGTTTCAGCAATTCTCATGATGAACGACACTGTATATTTATATAAACATATGCAATTTTAAAGAAAGAAAGAAAGAAAATGTAAAATTAATATTTGTTTAATATAATTATTTGAAGCTTGTGGTCATACCACATCACATGATATTATATATAACAATTTGAACGGATTTTTTGCGAGCAAATATAGAAACTTAATTATCTAGATAGTAAACCTTTATTTATCTTTACTACATGGTACAAGTATCTTAATGCATTGAAGGGTAATTTGGGGAAGATTTATATGACATTTGAAGGTTGAAGCACATGAATTTTCACATCCCATCTTAACTTTACCAAGTTGGACATATTTGCCCGTTGCTCCCTCTTTATAATGTAGTAGATATATATATATATATATATATATATACATAAACCTTAATAAGACTATATTGGATTATTATTAGTGTTAGAACATAATAATAAGTCATGTTGACAAAGTTGATAAAAACAAGTTTACTAGTTTAGTGTAAAATTGTCACTTTTGAAAGATCTAGGTAGTAAAAGTAACTTTTGAAAGTTAAAGGTATTATTTGGTAACTTTAAAAGTTAAGGGGTATAAAATGACATTTTAGAAACTTAGATCTAAAAATGTGACTTTGGAAAGTTAGGTGTTAAAAATGGTAGATGATAACTTTCCAAGGTTGTTTTGTAAAAGTTAGTAAACTTATAAAAATGTATTTTTATAAAATAAGGTTTTATAAAAATCTAGATTACCAAACATGTTGGAAAATATAAAAACAATGGTTTTTTATAAAAATTTGGTAACTTGAAGACTTGGTAAAATTTTGTGTAAAAATGAACACTTTTGGTATATATGGGAATACAAAAGTGTTGGAGTATTTTGTTATAAATAATCAAGTCTTGTTTCAAAAATAAAATGTTATTTATAAAGTTTCCAAGTAAAATATGTAGAAATTGAAGGTTGATTAGTTTCAAGAAAACATATTGTTGGAAACTTAGGAAAATAACAAAATATATATTTTGAGAAGTAGGAAAAATAATATTTCGATGATAAGTATTTATTCCTACAAAATATATATAAACAACTTGTATTATTCGGGACATGAAAATATATAAATACAAGTGATCAATGTAACGTATTTACACCACGACGTGTTAACGGACTAAAATGTAAAAGCGGATGAATAAATATATATTGTATAACTTCCTACAAGATACGTATATATGTTATTGCGTCTAAATGTGGAAATGAAAACATATATTTTATGAACTAAAATATATAACTTGGGTGAAAATACATAACACCTTCCTAAGTGTTGAAAATCTATTCATGGGAGAATTAACGTAAATAATCTACCCCGATTACACATTTAAATAAAGTGCAAGAACTTGACAATGTTCGGCCCGACAAGATCCTAGTTTATTTATTTAATGGGAAAATACATATACGGTAAAGTGAATCGAGTCAAGTGTTGACAATGTAATATCGATCGACAAGATCCTAATATAATTATTTAATGGGAAAATAATTATGCGGTAAAGTGAGTCGAGTTGATAATGATATAAAACAAGTTAATTAATACAAGAGTATAAGCGTAACTTATATCAAGGGTAATCCATCATCAACGAACCTTGGATACACGTTTAATTAGACGGGGAATCAAACTAAATAGTGGTGTTGGGAGTTGGGCGCATAATTTGCCGAAACACGGGCGCTATAGACATAGTGATTTATACGTCTAGGACATTTGTAGGTGTTTGACCTTGGACGAGCTATTCTCTGAGTTTGGATTGCTTGCTTTACTGGAGGTGAGATTCACGGCCCCATTTTTCTATTTTTACTTTTCGAGGTAAAGATATGTTAGGGAAATAGGTGATATGTCGAATACTTGAGTTTGTTGTTCGCCACACGGGGTGAGTCCTTGCTACTGTAACCATTTATTCGTGTGTATGTATGAAATCAAAAACCGAAGGAATATTTGGATAGTACTATTGGTGCTTGACAAGGCCCACCCCTAATCGATAGCGTCGATTTATGCAACTGTGTATGCAAGGGGTGCACGTTTTCTAAACTAAGTTGTTATCTTTCGTGAGACAACTATAAGAGAGGCATTATTAGTCTTGGTTTAGTTATGGGCTCAAGTAGATTGTAGGAATTTGCAACTCCTACAATAGTCACTACTTGTGTTTATTTCCCAAAAATGTTGTTAAAATGATTTGTAAATTAAAACCTGTGAACTCACCAATATTTATATATTGACGATTTTTAACATATCTTTCAGGTAACTGATTGCTGGAAGTTCACATGGCTAGGGCGGTAGGGATCATACAAGCGTCAGAATCTTTTGGAGGGTTTCGCTCTTATTTCCACGGGTTGGGATATAGTTGACAAACCTTAACTTTTGTTTAAAATATGGTTGTTAAAAGATGTGTGTGAAACTTGAACTACTTTTCGACGTATAAACAAATGATCCTTTTCTTGACGCTTGTATGATCCTTTTCTTAATTACTTGTAGTTTGTGTTAATCTTGGTTTAATACTCTTCGAACGTCGCGCCACGTGTTTCCGCCATTGGCGTGGTGTGACACATTCATTGCCTTGGCGGTTACACTTTGACTTGTTCTTTAATTCCATACGCGTATTCTTCATGCATCCTTAAACTCATTGACTTGGTAAGACTTTATAGTCGTTGGAGAGGAGTTACAAGTCTTATTCATTCATTGATTATACCTGCAAAAATATTAAGACAAGGTAATTCGTTAGTCTATCCTCAGAATGCACATTTGTCAGAATGCTGTTACATCCTGAAGTCTGCTCAGTCCTTTACCATCCTGAGGATGTCACATAATATATGCAAGGAAATCCATCCTGTGGATTTCACCACCGACAATTGTCCCCAAAAATATGTTACCGTTAATATCTAACCGTTATAATATTTTTAATGCCACAAACTTATCTCTGAAGTTGATTGGACGCATGTCAGGATAGATAACAGCTACTTTTCAGGCTGATTTTTCGTGATGACCGTTACACCTCATCATTTTCTTCCACCTATATCTAGACCTGAATTTCTTCCTTTATAATCACCCCTGATTATATGATAAGGTAATTCATATCTTCTTCTCCTGAGATAGTTTTTTCAAAATATTTTCGATAATATTCTGAATATGGGCAGGAAATCAACTAGATCTTCTGGCAGTGTTGGAGTCCCAAAGGATTTCACATCTCAAAACCTTCTAAGTGATCCAGAACAAGAAATTTGTTCCTTTAATGATAGGGACATAGAAATTTTGAAGGACTCAGGGGCCTTTCCCAGTTCTGCAGAATTTCGTCTTTACGATTTGGGTGCAAAATCTGATTTTGCATCCTCAGTATGGGTCTGCTTTCTATATCTACCCTTTCTTCTTGGCCTGAAATATCCATTTCCTCCTTTCATTAAAGAATTCTTTGGTGTAACTGGAATGGCATATGCCTAAGCCATGCCCGAAATATGGAGGATCTTAATGGTCTGTAATAAGATCATTGAGAACCATGGCATCAATCTTCAGATTGGTGACGTGTCTTATATTTATAAGTTGAAAACTCATGGTTCCAACCGTTATGTTCTTCAACTTATACACAAGGACCCTCCATTCCTGTTTAATGTTATCAGATCTGATAGATCCTGGAAGTCCATTTTTTTCTTTGTAAAGAGGGATGCCATTCCTTATGGGGATGATATCCCTATATCTTGGTTAAAAAGTGGTAAAAATCATAAAGTTTATTTTTTAGGGATAAAAACTTTTTTGCAGCTATATCTTGAAGATGTCACTAATTTTTATGAATTTTATTTTTTGTAACAGGTACTTCATTTGCTAAGCTTGCTCCTCCCTTGATTGATTCTTTTACCCGATTCAAAGCTGTTTTAGATTTGCCTGAGAAAGTTAGAACCTTTCAAGCAGAAGAAAGTCATTCCACTAGCCAAGCTACAGAAATGTCTGGTAAGAACCACATGTGACATCCCGAGGACGTTTATATCTTATTACGGGTACCTGTCTAATTCTGTATTTCCTTTACTTTTTTAGCAAAGAAACCTGCCTTTTTTGATCTTGATGACATCGACAGTCAGGATGTCAAGGCAACTGTGGTCGCTTCTCCATCCAGCTCTAGGATGACAAGCCCTCCTCCTTATGTTCCTAAGCCTAAGGCTCCTGCTTCTTCCAAGAAAAGGAAGGCTGCTAGTACTTCTGCTCCTGCCCAAGAGGCCTCCCCTTTTGAAGGTCTCAACATTGATGATACCTTGCGAAAGATTTCCCAATTTAATCTCCAAGTATGGTGCTATCCTGAAGATGGCATAACATATTTAAACAAATATTACAGATAAAATACTTACCTTTTCTTTCTTCATTGTAGGGACACGAACATCTACTAAAGTCCCTGAATTAGGTAGCTATTGAAATGAACAACACTAAGACCAAGCTGGAGGATGCCAAGAAGGCTGCTCAGGACAAGAGTAAGCATCTTGAAAAAGATTTGGTAAGGTGAAAACTAAGCTTAAACGGGTGAAGGGCGAGCAAGCCAAGGCATTGCAGGTGCATGAGAAGGAAATGGAGGAGTACACGCAAGGGCTTGTGACGTCTACCACGGTTTCTGTTCTCCAAGATAGGGTGAAGATGGCTTTCCAGGCTAGAGATCCAAACTTCAAGCAAGAAGATTGGGATATTTAAGCCTGACAGGAGAAGATAAAGATCTTGGGAGGAAAAGAAGTGGTGTACGAGCCAATCCCTGATGCTGATCCTAAGGATGCATCCAAGGAGCCTGTGGTGGAGGAAGCTGTGGTGGCTAAGGAGTTTCAAGTGGGCAATGAAGGATGTAAAGACTATGCCTGAGCCCACTTTTTTTAGAAATTTTGTGGTAGTTTATGTGGTGATGGTTTGTGAACAATTTCAAACAATTTACTTTTATGTTTGTATAGACAATGAAAGGATTGGGGTGGAGGGATCTTGGTTTTCAAGACGAAGCCCCAAGCCTTTTTCTGACCCAGACCATAGATGTTAACCCCTGGTGGATGGGTCCTGGTTTAGGATGAAGCCAGGGGTTGACATCAAATTTGACTATTAATGAAATGAAATGGTAATCTTGTTTTGACGCTACATCCTTGTGTTCTTTTGTTATCATGCATCCATTATCAAATGATAAGTAATAAAGAATGAAATGAATTTATACCTTCATCTCTTGATTGGTCTTCAAAGTCTTTGATGACATCTCTAGATATCCCCAGTCCTTATCACATCCTTAGGATGGTCTTCGTCATTCTGAGGATGTCCCTAGTTCCTTTTTTCCTTCGACATCTTTAGAATAGTCTTTATCATCCTAAGGATGTCCCCAGTGTTGTTTCTTCCAAATAGACTTAGAGTTTTTTTCCTTTTCCAAGAAAGGATTAAAAACTTTTGGTAGTAACCTGTAAAAAGGTAATCTTGCTTGTTATACTGGAGATAAAGCCTTTTATAAACTGGGGTCATGCCCATTTTAGGAATAACTGGCGATAAGGCCTAATGTAATATCTTGAGAATTGCTGGCGTCAAGGCCAAATATAACTGGCGTCTAGGCCAATATGAGAAAGAGACATTGAAAAATGTCTAAACCTTAGGGATTCAATGTATATTCCAAAAATGATGAAATTGTCAGCCACTTTCACATGAACTGGTCCCACCATCATGAAGATATACATGAATACGTGCGCTCCAGGCGGGGTTGCTAACCCAATGTGAAAGATGAAAACCTTTAAACCTTAGGAAGGTGTCAGACACCTTAACGTAGGAGAGGGTGGCCAACCCTCTAGTCTTCGAAGCTGCATCCTTAGGATAGACCTGAAAAATTCTCGGGATGGACTATTTCTAGACCATTTTTAGTTATAATATTGATGAAATAATTGGAATATATAAAAGAGAGATACCTGCATATGGAGATGATTCATCTCTGTCAGCCTTCACCTTCATCTCACCGGTAATCCGAATCACGGTTTCCCTTCAATCTCATGAGTCTTCACATATGATAGCATTTTAAGTGAATGGCATTCCAAGAACTTGGTAGTATTTCTCCTTACATTGTTGAGAGCTAATATGCTCCTTGTCCAGCTTCAGAATCGATCAAGTAGGGTCCTTCCCACTTGGGAGCTAATTTACCATCACTCGGTTTGGTAGTGTTTTTGAAAGCTTTTCTTAGAACCATATCTCCCACTTGGAATCTTCTTATCCTTATATTCTTGTTGTAAGCCTTAGCTATCCTTTGTTGATAAGCTACCATCCTTATCTTAGCAGCATCCCTAAGTTCATCCACTATTTCAAGATCTTGGAGCATTACCTCTGAATTGGTTGTTGCATCCTGGAGGTGCCTTCTTGCTGTAAGCATTACCATCTCTGTCAGAAGCATTGCTTATGTTCCAAATACCAAGGAAAAGGGTGTTTGTCCATTTGCATTCTTGGATGTGGTCCTATCTGCCCAAAGTACAAACGGAAGCTCTTCTGTCCATTTTCCTTTCTTTTCTCCAAGCTTTTTCTTCAAGTTGTTGACGATCATCTTGTTGGAGGATTCTGCTTGTCCATTAGCTTGAGGATGGACTGGTGTTGAGGTTATCATCTTGATTCCCCAACTTTCACAAAAACTAGTTGTTCTACTGCTGATGAATTGAGATCCATTGTCACATATGATCTCAGCTGGTACACCAAATTTTGTAAGGATGTTTCTCATGATGAAGGACACTACTTCCTTGTGTCTAACTTGTACAAATGCTTCGGCCTCGATCCATTTTGAAAAATAATCAGTCATGACCAACATAAACACCTTTCCACCAGGAGCTTTGGGTAATTTTCCTACTATGTCCATTCCCCATTTCATGAAAGGCCATGGTGAGATGATGGGATGCAATGGTTCAGCAGGTTAGTGTAGGATGTTGCTATGTGTTTGGCATGCATCACACTTTTGAGAATATTGTATGACATCCTTCTTCATGGTTGGCCAGTAGTATCCTGTTCTTAGAATCTTTCAATGTAGAGCTCTTCCTTCTGTGTGATATCCGCAATCTCCTTCGTGGATATCTTTGAGAACTTCCTCTGCTTCTTCCTTGTTGAGACATCTTAAATATGGACATGCAAGAGATTTTCTATACAATATATCATTTATAATAACAAATTTGGATACCTTTATCCTGAAAGTTCTAGCATGTTCTCCATCGGGGATGTTACCATCCTCGAGATAGTTTATGATAGGAGTCATCCAAGATGTATCATCTCGATCTTGGGTAGCAAGGACAGCGCCATCTTTAGGATGTGCAGTATTATCCTTAGGATGCACCTCTTCAGTTGCTGGCTTCAATATGTGGATGATTGGGATTTTGGATCCTTCTGGTAAATTCAGAGAAGATCCTAAGTTTGCTAAGGCATCAGCTTCAGCATTTTCTTCCCTAGGTACCTGTGTTAGTGTAAATTTTGCAAAACAAGATGGTAATTTCTTGACTATTTCAAGATATTCAGCTAATTTTTTACCTTTTACTGCATAAGATCCGTTGAAATGGTTAGTAATTAACAAAGAATCAACAAATACTTCTAAATTTAAAACATTCATATCCCTAGCAAGTTGTAAACTAGCAATGAGGGCTTCATATTCAACTTCATTATTGGTTGCTTGAAATGCTTATCTAGTTGCATGGGGTATTATGTCCCCTTGTGGCGATTTTAGTAGTAATCCTAACCCAATACCCCTTGAGAATCCGGTTAATAACCGAATTCACGAATCAATTACGCGAAAACAACTCGGTTTCAGACGGGAGATTCGAGACGAGACAGAAATATACGATAACAAAGTCATCACAGATTCTTATTAATTCAGAAACGGTTACAGACACTGTCATCAGTAGGATAAACATCTATCTCGGGGTCGGGGGAGGTCGGGCATTACCTCCCCCTTGAGAGCATTCAAAGCACAAACTCAAATCTGCAAATAAAAACCAAACATGAGATTGCTATTTATAGTCCATAATCATAAAGCCACCTTCGCCCATTTAAGGAGGTCGAATGTGGAACTTTTCCACATTCGACCCTTTTGAATGGTCGAATCTAGCTTATGATTATGGTTTATATTTACAAATGCATCAGATCCATAAAATGCCCTTATGGATCACCACAATCTCATGTAACACAATACATGACTCAACCCTTAAAATACCAATTTTTCATTCTCTATGTCGAAGGGGCGAAAGTGGAAATAACACAACATTCGAGCCTTGTGTATGGTCGAAGGTACCATGATTGGGTCGAACCAATTTCATTTAAACCTGACTAAAATTAAGATTCCACATTCGACCAGTCGTGAGGTCGAATATGGAAAACTTCCAGGTTCGACCGTTCTTATCAACTCAGATTAGCAGATTTGACCTTCAAAACCTACGTTCGACCGTTTACAAGCCACGTTCGATCACTCGTAAGTTCTAATTTGCTGCACATTCGAACGTTTGCAGAAAACATGTTCTTCTTCAATATTTTCTGCAAATCATCCCATAAACACTCTGATTGTTTGAATTTGATGATGAAACTTGTACAGAAAGGTGCGGAAATGAAAACCTAACCCTCGAATTCACAAAAACATGGTGAAATCACATGATTTTGGGTTTAATTAAGAATCTAAGGTTTCTAGGGTTTCAACCTTTCAATCAAAAACTGAATTTTAACGTCTGAAATCATGAAAACGAGCTATGATTGATTCAAACGACTGTTAGATCGTTCAAATCGGTACCATAGCTCTGATACCAGTTGAGAATCCGGTTAATAACCGAATTCACAGATTGATTACGCGAAAACAACTCGGTTTCAGACGGGAGATTCGAGACGAGACAGAAATATACGATAACAAAGTCATCACAGATTCTTATTAATTCAGAAACGGTTACAGACACTGTCATCAGTAGGATAAACATCTATCTCGGGGCCGGGGGAGGTCGGGCATGACCTCCTCCTTGAGAGCATTCAAAGCACAAACTCAAATTTGCAAATAAAAACCAAACATGAGATTGCTATTTATAGTCCATAATCATAAATCCAACTTCGCCCATTTAAGGAGGTCGAATGTGGAACTTTTCCACATTCGACCCTTTCGAATGGTCGAATCTAGCTTATGATTATGGTCTATATTTACAAATGCATCAGATCCATAAAATGCCTTTATGGATCACCACAATCTCATGTAACACAATACATGAATCAACCCTAGTCTATTCGATAGTGACGTCCACATAATAGTGCATCAACACCCCTCATATTTGAAGCACCATCAGTATATAAAATCCAATTTCCCAAGTTTTCATTTAGTTGTTGAACTTCCTTTTCTACTTCACTTAGGATGTCACTATTAAAATCAGCCACCAAATCAGTTAGAGCTTGTGATTTGATTGCATTTCTAGGTTCATATACTAAGTTAAAAGCACTTAATTTCACCGACCGTTTTGCCATTCTACCAGACATTTATGGTTTTTTAAGTACATTTTTAATGGGGTAGTTAGTTTGAACATGTATCCTATGTGTTTCAAAATAGTGCCTTAACTTGGTAGATGCCATGATTAAAGCTAAAATTAGTTTTTCAAGATGAGAATACCTGGTTTCAGCATCCAATAGAGTTTTACTTACATAATAAACAGGATGTTGTTGACCTTCGAAATCTTTTCCCAGGACTACACTTATTGCATTCCCAGAAACTTCAAGGTATAACTTGAGAGGTTCTCCATCCTCAGGTTTCATTAGGAGCGGATCTGCTGCGAGATATCCTTCAATTTTTTCAATGCATCCTCATGCTTTTGTCCCTAGTCGAACTTGTTGTTCTTTTTTAGGATGTCATAGAATTCCTTGCATTTTTCTGAGGACTTTGAGATGAATCTGTTCAGAGCTGCTATCCTGCCAGCCAACCTTTGTACATCCTTGACATTCGTTGGAGATTTTAGATCAAGGATGGCTTTGATTTGTTCTGGGTTAGCTTCAATCCCTCTTTTGGTCACTAAGTATCCAGGAAACTTGCAGCACCAACGCCAAAGTTGCATTTAGCAGGATTCAACTTCATATTATAAGCATGTAGGATGTCGAAGGCTCCTTTGAGATCCTGAAGATGGTCTTCAGCTTTCTTGGACTTTACTACCATATCATCGATGTATACTTCCATTGTGTCCCCAATTTTTTCTTTGAACATCATGTTGACCAGCCTTTGGTATGTTGCACCTGCATTCCTTAGTCCAAAAGGCATAGCAATACAACAATAAATACCTGAAGGGGTCATGAATGCAGTGTCCTCTTGGTCGTCTGGTTCCATCTGGGTTTGTTGAAATCCTGAAGATGTGTCCATGAAATTTAGCATTTCATGGCCAGCCGTGGCATCCACCATTGAGTCAGTGTGTGGAAGTGGAAATGGATCCTTAGGTCAAGCCTTGTTGAGATCTGTGTAATCTACACATACTCTCTATTTTCCAATCTTCTTTTGTACCACGACTACATTGGCTAGCCACCTTGGGAATTTGACCTCCCTTATCATCTTGGATTTCATTAATCTGTTCACTTCTTTTTGTATGATGGCATTCCTTTCAGGTGCAAATTTCCTTCGTTTTTGTTGGATGGGTTTGAAGCTCTTATCGATTCCAAGCTTATGAGTGATGACATCCTTGGGGATACCAGTCATATCTTCATGTTTCCAAGCAAATGTTGACATCCTACATTTTAAAAACGAGATTAGAGATTGTTCAATGTCATTAGGGATATTCTTACCAATTTGCACAGTGATATCCTTGTCATTCTCATCAAGGCACACTGTCTTCACATCCTGGTCAAGATGTGCCTTAACATCCTGAGGAAACACTGTGCATCCTACTGTAATTGCTATGCTTATCTTGTTGAAGCCTTCATCGACGTCGTGTAGCAATCCTTGGCTTCTTGTTGATCACTGTTGACTTTTACAACTCCACATGGATTTGGTAGTTTTACACATTGGTGGTATGTTGAAGGAACTGCTTTCATGTCATGTATCCAAGGTCTTCCTAGGATAACGTTGTAACTGGATAATGAATCTATCACACAGAATCTTTGAATAGAGTTAACCCCCTCGACATATACTGGTAGTTTAATATCACCAACTGTGCTCTTGGTTTCTCCACTAAAGCCAACCAAGACAGATGGTCTAGCCACTATCTCGGTCTCAGGGATGTTCATTCTTTCGAGGGCTTCCAGCTGTATTATGTTGACTGAACTCCCTCCATCTATTAGTATCCTGCGAACAAAGTGGTTAGAAATATATAGAGTAATGACCAGACCATCATAGTGTGGCTCTATAATATTTTCTCGATCCTCTTCTTCGAAGCTAATCACTTTTTCATCTGTCAGGATGGTAGTCTTTGTGGGTCTTTCTCCCTTTTCTGATTTCATTTCTCTCACATGCCTTTTGGCTAATGAGTAGGATGTTCCACATATATCTGATCCTCCTGAAATAAAATTAATGATTCCAGCATCTTTGGGTGGAGATGCTACCCTTTCTGGGATGCCAGTGCTATCCTGAATCTTTGACTTCTTTCTTCCCAGTAGATCCTTAAGATGGCCTTTGCTTAGGAGATATGCTATTTTTTTTCTCAAAGCAATGCAATCTTCAGTAATATGTCCAAAATCTTCGTGGAAAGCACACCATTTGGATTTGTCTTTCCATCATGACTTGTTATCTTTCCTCGGCCATCTTGCTTTGTCCCCATCCTTCATAGCATACATTAAATCTGTTACATCCATAGAAAAACAATAGTCCGATAGTTTAGGACAATCCTCTTCATCGTCATCCTCGACCACATTGACCTTTTTATTATCAGGTCTAGCATATGGTTTATGCTTGTATGGTTCGTATGTGGAAGTGAACTTCCGATTGGGATTGTTGTATCTTGAGGATGTTTCAATCCTCTCCTGTATCTTCTTATCGTCTTCAAGACGGATGAATCTTAAAGCTCTATTTCGAACTTCATCAAGATTCCTACAGGGGTTCATCACCAATTCTTTATAGAAAGGTGAATCCTTCTATAGTCCCATCTTGAAGGCTTGTACTGCCATCGTGACATCTAGATTTGGGATGTCAGGTGCTTCCTTCCCAAATCTTGTGATATATTCCCTTAACGATTCTCCCTGTGGTTGTGTCACCCTATACAAATCACTTGTCAAACGTTCAAATGTTCGACTGCAAGAAAACTGATTATTAAACATGTTAACTAAGTGAGAAAAAGAGGTAATAGAATAGGGAGGAACACTTAGTAGCCATTTTAAGGCTGGACCAGTGAGGGTAGAACCGAATCCTTTGCATAGACATGCTTCCTTCAAGCTTGCTAGGATGGGGTTTATTTCCATCCTTTCCCTGTATTGTGCTACATGCTCTTCAGGATCAGTAGATCCATCATAGAGCTTCATGCTCGGAGTCTGGAATCTTTTTGGAATCTCAGCATCATATATTGGAGGTGCAAAACGAGACACCCGGTGACATGCTGAGGATACCTTAGGGATGGGTTGTATTATCCCTGGCACACTAGACACCATATCCTTGATTTTCTGAAGCTCTCTCGCCAATTGTGGACTTATACCTGTATCCTGCAAATAAGCAATATCGTTAGTAGCATAAGTACTTGAACTTACATTGTTACCGTTGTTGTATCCTCGGGATGGTTCAGTGGCATATCCTCGAGATGGCTCTACAGCATATCCTCAAGATGGCTCAGCAGTGTATCCTGCATCCCTAGTTGTTGCCATCCTAGGTGCTGAAACAGTTTCTGGTGCAGAGATTCCAGTGCTCATGGGGATGAAATCTCCTTGATGAACGCCCCCAGAGATGCTAGAATTGAAATCCAACACTCTGGGCTGCAATGGTGTCCCCATGTCTTCAGCCGGTCTCTTTGAGGATCTTTTAAGAGATTGAATCTCTCTCATCAACATCTAGTTGGTATCCTGTTGTTGCTTTATTTGATCCTTCACCATTGCAAACATGGAAAGGAGTTCATTATTTGATACGAAAACAAGAGGAAAGGATCCAGATGTTTCCATCCCAGATCTAGCAGTCTTAGGCGCTATACTTCTAGTAACTTGTCCAGAATTCTTAGGAAAGGTAGGAGGGGGTGGCAGAGTCACGTTTTTGGCAGGGGTTGTGGATGGTGTGGAAGAAGACACCGACTTTGGGTTTGAGGCCATAGTTGTCAAGATTTTGGAAAAGAATTGATTGGTAAAGAGTTTTAACACGTTTTTGTTAAAAATAGCACCACTTGCCCCATGGTGGGCGCCAAATTGTTTTGGTCAAAAATTACCTACTAGAAATAGTTCTGTATTCCAAATTAGTAAAAGTGAGGTAGAGTGCTAAATGTGTGAAATATATCAAAAGTTCAGTTATGTTTTCAAGATAGCCGATTATAGTGACAAATCAATTATAAAATAACAACTATGATGAGGATGGCGAGGGTATCGTTTAGGATGGGTAGTTATATCCTGAGGATATAACTGTATATCAGAATCGTAAAATAAGTGAAAAGGGGTGAATATGTTTGTAAAACAATAAGTTGATGACACACGATGTACGAGGAAAGCCCTTGATTAATTGATGATCTCCGGCATAAAACCTCGGGAGGAGTCTAGGCTCCTGCCTTTGTTTGTTAATATTAAAGTGGTAAAAAGGTGTTACAACTTTGGAAGTATGATGAACAATCTATGATTCTATGATTACAATGATTATCTAGTGTTGTGTGTGTAGAGAAAGTATATCAGGTGTGTTTCAGAGTTTCAGGCAGGTGAGAAGTGCCCTAATTTCTCGCCTTTCATTCATTGCCTTGGCGGTTACACTTTGACTTGTTCTTTAATTCCATATGTGTATTCTTCATGCATCCTTAAACTCATTAACTTGGTAAGACTTTATAGTCGTTGGAGAGGAGCTACATGTCTTATTCATTCATTGATTGTACCTGCAAAAATATTAAGACAATGTAATTTGTTAGTCTATCCACATGATGCACATTTGTCAGAATGTTGTTACATCCTGAAGTCTGCTCCGTCCTTTACCATCCTGAGGATATCACATAATATATTCAAGGTAAATCCATCCCGAGGATTTCACCACCAACACTTACCATATCAAATTATTTTTACGTATGCTATAATACCATATCAATTCTTTTTATCATATCAATTCTTATTACGTCTAATGTTGATTTGTTTTGGCGTTTATAAGTTTGTACATTTTTATTCGTGTTTTTATTTTGTTATACAAGCCTCATGTCAGATTAGGTTGGTAACCTTTTTATGTATGCAACAACACTGGTACAGCTTGGTAACTCTTTTTTACATACGTAACAACATTGGTAAATCTATAATAACAAAAATCTGGATTAATAAAATAAAATTAATAAATCTGAATTTTTAAATTAATAAGTGAAGGAAGATGTAGAGAGAAAAATAGGCGAGAGAATATGGAGGGAGAAAGGTAAGAGAGAGAATGTGAGGAGAGAGAATGTGAAAAGAGACAGGTGATGTGATTGATGGAGAGAGAAAGGGGGTGGTCTTTTACCCTTATACCCCTCCTACACTCTCTTTCATACTTTATGATATTACTTTATAATATAATAATGTAGGAATGATCTTGAAAATTGATCACATTCAATCAATGACTATGGTGGAGTTTTGGGAGTTTTATCAAATAAATGTGGGTTTCTCTCTAACCCTTCACTATATATATATATATATATATATATATATATATGGGAAGTGATAACGTACAAAGAACCTTAACGTGAGAAGCGTAGGAAGCAATCTCAGTCATTAAATTAAGAAGGTGGCAAGATGTTAATTAACAACCCTAATCATATTTGGGTTAAATTAACCAAGGGTAAATTAGGAAAAAAACGTCTAATTTTTTTTTCAAATCGTAACAACAGATTCAATCGAAACATAATTTTTCATCGATTGAGACCAATTAAACCAAGCTGAATGATTACACAATGAAAATAACAAAAACAAAATCGAATACATTCAATCAAAACGTATTATCAGTAACTGAAATTAAAAATAACAAAAACAGAGTATTACAATTATACGATAAATTGGTCAAAATCATATGGATCATTACTAAAAACGCACATATTATTTGTCAGAAGCTATCGATTTTGATAATAGAAGAAGAATTAAAGATAAAAAATGGGTTAAAAAAGTTTCAGACAAAGAAGAAAAGGTAACTGATAACAGGGATATTTAAATGCACGTTATATCCATGTTAATAGGTAACGTGCGTTTAAAGTTCACTGGTGGAACAAAACAAATGCACGTTTCAAAAAGTTAAACGCACATACTGTACTATCCAAACGCACATAATATACAACTACACATAATATGTTTTTTAATTCTGTTCGTACATGTAATGATGAAAAATGCAAGTGGTATAGCTTATTAATGGTAAAACATCAACTTATCTAGCTACATGAATATTTAAATGGTAAAAAACTCAAAATATCTTACTAACTACTAAATATGATTTGATTGGTAATAACTATAGTTTATTTTTGAAATTCAATATTCAACTATCAGATATCATATGTAATTAACTTTTTTGGTCTATAAATACACTATCAAATACATAAAGACTCACATACCAACAAGAAATGGCAGATAACTACACTGATGCAATCAACAACATGCAAGTGAAAACTGTGATCATGGAGGATTCTAGTTATGAGTCCAGAGACGACATCAACTCTTCATGTGTGCTTTTAGGAGTGCAAAATGTGGTCAAACGGCAGTGTATGAAGAACTTGGATCTCATTGAGAAACTACTGACTGAAGAAAAAACACCATTCAGGGATGCATCAATTGGGCAACTCCAAACGCAAGCAGCTTTTGATAATCTGATCTCTCATGCACTAAGAAACACAGAAGATTGCATAATGAAGAACATAGCAACAAAATAGAAGGCGAGGGACAACATCTTGGGTGGAAACTGATGGTGGTTTTTGTGGTGGTGGTGGAAGTTTGTAAATAGTTTTTTTTTATTTATTTTTTTATGGTGGTGGTTGGGTTGTGGTGTTTTTGATGGTTGGGTAGTGGTTTTTTGTTGACGTGTAATGGTAGTTTTTGGTAGGGAATGATGGATGGATGGTGGTGGTGGTGGTGATGGTTATGATGATAGAAGACTATGTAATTATAATAATGATATAAACACACCTTTTAGCTATATTGAACGCACTTATGGTTTTTATTTAAAAGCACTTTGATTACACTCAAACGCACTTATTAAAAAACATTAAAAATAACTGACTAAAACAAACAAAACTAAACGCACATTGTTTATGTTCAAATGCATGTAATATACTGAATAAAGAATGTATCTAACATAACTCCTGGTCATCAGAATCTTCTAATTCAACCTCTTCGTTATCTTCAATGTCATCTTCAACATTCTGATCCTTTTATTCAAGTTGTGTCTGGGTTGAACCACCATCCCTCTGATGTTTACGTCGATTGTGGCCTTTCTCTCCGCATATCTTGCACGTTCTCTTCCTTTTATCCACTTGGCTAACTTGTTTTTCCTTGTTGAACTTGATACGCTTCTGTTTACCATGACCTTTGTTCTTGATCCCATTAGGTAGTCGAATAGTGGGTTCGGCCTCTGATGGTTTCTCATAACCAAGAAGAGAAGCATATCTTTCATACTTAATCTGGCTAGGTCTCTTAAACCTGCCTTCATCAACCTTCTTAACCACCTCTTTCATTTGATCATTAACCAAAGTTAACTCAGATAAATCTGTAATTAAAGTGTTTGCTAGATATTCACCAGCCAAGACTATCTCCTTTGCAATTCTTCTAGCTTCTTTACTCTTGTCATCACCAAACTCTCCTGTTTCAAATGAATACTTGATTTCATTTGGAACAACATCTTTTGTCCACCTCTTCAGAATGTATCTCTTTGGGAATCTATTAATTTTCAACATCCTTAATAAAAAAAAAAATATGCCTACAAAGCAACCCGTACTGCTCAAACCTCCTACAGGTACATAATGTAGTAACATCTTCTTCACCCTCACGACCTTCCTTCTTGAAAAGCACCTGTAAAAATGATAAAAACACATTTGTTGATTTTGGACGCACATTATATAAGATTTAAACGCATATATTAAGAAAAATTGACTTTGCTACATACCTCAATAAAACCTTGATCACGTTCTTGTGGATCTTCAACATAAATCTTTAAAAAACCTCTTCAGCCCTTTGCATATGAACACCTATTAAACCTTCATATGTGGCATATATTTCTTCCTGGATATCAAAGAAGATAGTCCTTGTAAATATTTTGGATGCCTCTTCCTCAATAGGATTTCTAGTCCAAAAATCAGAAACAGTATGCCTTAAATCATGGTCATTCTTCCTATGGTTGAATCTCTGAGCTTCAAGTGAAGTTTCAAAATAGTTGAAAAACTCAACAAGGGTCAACTGAGAATTTGCAACCTGGCAAAAAAAAAAAAAAGATTTTCACTCTCAGTTCTTGATATTGTTCTCATTAGGCCAGACATAGGTTCATCCTGGTAAAAAGCATGGATCCACATTGATTAATGTTGAACATGTCTGTCAACCAATTGTTCTCTATTAGTTTGTAATTGACCATAACTACACCCCACTTGAAATCAAACGTCTCTGGACTTATTGAATATGTCCATACAATTGCACAAATTCTCCTTTTAAACTCATAATCACTGCATAATGCACCATCCACCTAAAAACAAAACAGATAAAACAAATGCACGTTGGTTATCTTTGAACGCATGCATATAGAAGAAAAAAACGCACGTTATAAACATTTGGATGCATGCACAACATCCTAAACTACTATGTTGCTATTTAAACGCACCAATCAATAAACAAACACACGGTATAATTTTATGCAAAGTTCATACTGACCTTATCAAAAACCTTCTTCATAATATGTCACATGCATAATCTGTGTCTACTATTTTGAAAAACCATCTGGATAGCATTTTTCATGGTAGGGTCTTGATCGGTTACAACCACTTTTGGATGCTTTCCAAAAGATTTGGAAAATGATTGTAACAACAATGTGTATGATTAAGTTGTCTCAGATGACAACAATCCTGCCGCAAGTGTGACATTCCGACAGTGGTTATCAATTCCGGTAAATGGTACAAAAACCATCTTGTACCTACAAAAACATTAAAATATTTTTTTTAAATAAACTATGAACATATAATAGTTGGACATGAAACTTTAAAAGTTAAAAACATACTTGTTGGTGTTAAATATTGCATCAAAGGAAATAACATCTCCAACTTCCGTATAGTTTCTCTTGCATAACGCATGAGCACAAAATAAACTGGTGAGTGCATTCTTTTCATCAACAGAAAACTCAAAAGAAAATTTTGGCAAGAACTTCTTCTTATCCCTAAGACTAGACACTATCATATTAGCATCAAACTCACCAATAAAAGTGTTTAATCCACCTTTAAAATTCTTGCAATCAGTAGCCATTGCACCAACATTCTCAAACCCTCCATACTTAGTCTTCATGAAATTAAAAGCTTTGACAAGACCCATGTTTAATGAATACAGCTGACATATCATCTCTTTTTGAGTATTTGTCAGCTTCCTATTAGCTGTTAGGAAATGAATGTCACTTTCAGATACAAAAGAATGATTATGACCTTCCACAAAGTCGTAAACCTTAAACGTCTTGCCATCCTCAGAAGTTAGCTTTACATGTGCCTTACACCCAGTCCGGATAGATGGTCTTTTCCTTGTCTTAACATCCTTATTAGATATCTCTGCACCTACTTTGGCTGGCTTAAAACCCTCCTTATAGCATATAAAGTATTTGAGTCTTAAAACACCTCTTCGCACATCTTGGGTACCCTTTCGAACAGAAAATCCAGCAGCCTTTGCATATTTGGCATAAAACTCGTATGCATGATCGGTACTAGGAAACTCTATGTTTATTACATGTTTGAGAGCTTCATGTACATCAGGAATGAAGGAGTTAATAACTTGATCTTCTAAAGGAACATCAGATGCAACACCTACAAACAATAATCGCACTTATTAAAAATTCAAACACACATTGCCATTTGATAACTTGAAATATTTAAACGCACGTTTGATCATATTCAAACGCACTAATATATGTTCATTATCTTTGTATGAAGTTTTTAAACACACGACGGATCCTACTTTGTATGCACTCGTATTTGTTAAGTATGTATGTTTTAAAAACTTATAAACACACTTATAATTTAAACGCATCTGATATTCAAAAAACAAAATTAAAATACCTTCAATCCTTTTGTATTCGTTTATGATGTTCAAACTATGAACATCCACATCCTGGTTAGTACCCTCGATCAGGTCTGAATATCCAGAAACAAGATGTTTACGAAATTCAAACTTAAACAACTAAATGAAAAAAAACTGAATGAGAAACAGAGCAACATGATCATCACCGGTAAAAACAATATTATCGAGATCTAGAATCGAATTCTCAACAGAAACACATTGATCATCAACCGATAAGTTTAAATCTGATAAACAAAATCAACAATTAAACATAATTCTACTGAAAAATTGATTATAAAGCTAATTCTAATACATACCGAATATCATGTGATACTTGAATTGAATGTGATTATGAAAATCGTAATATGTTTGAAATTGTTTGAAATAATCGTAATGTGATCGACTGATCTTGTTTAATTCAAATTGGAATTTGAAAATCGTTTACGTAAGTTATCAAATCGTTTACAAAAATAGAATGTGATTGTAGTAATCTGTTACAGTCAAAAGTCTGATTTTCCCTTGTTTTTAACTGCAATTGAGTTTAAATAGTTTAATCGTGGTTAGGTTAAATTGACAGGTGGCAAGTTCCAGTGGCTTCCTACACATTTTATGTTAAGGATACTTTGTATCCTATACTTTCTCTCTCTCTCTCTCTCTCTCTCTCTCTCTCTCTCTATATATATATATATATATATATATATAACAAAAACGGGATGTTACATCAACACACGTGATTTATGTTGATGTATCTTAATTGTGAGATACGAATGATTTAGTGTTCCTGAATGCTTTGGTTCAGTGTTGATTTCCTTATGGAAACTAGTGGGAATGTCTGCACGTTACAGCGGGTACATAAGCTGTAGAAATTTTAGATACTTTGTAAACAAAGTTGATACATTTAGAAATTGTAACGTGTTTCGTTAGGCATTAAAAAATCTTGAAGCATTGGCACCAACCAGCATGATTTATTTTATTATTGTAATAAAATAAAAATATGGTTAACGGGTCAACCCAACAAGTTTTGATTGGCCCAAGAATTTTACCTCCGAGCTATTTCTTCAAGTTCATACGTCTAAGCTCAAACACGAGAGGGCATGCCATTGTTTGTGTTTTTCAACTTTTGGTTATTACCACTTAACAAAACTAACTCGCCCAAATAGACTGCTTCTAAAATTTGATGCTTTTATCTGGTCTTTGATGAGCAAAAGCGTGTTCAAGAGCCAATCGTAGGACGGGACGTATCTTAGGGTCAGTTTGTGCCACTTATCTTTATAATATTTTAAGGTGGTATAGAAACAAGCCAAATTATTTCCAAACATGTTTCTTTTGTAGTAAAACAAAATTTAAAAAGAAAAAAAAGATGATGACTTAGAAATTATTAATCCTAAAATATTAGTATTTCTAGAGTGTGGAAGTGATTTGTAGATACAATAAGTTGGTAGACTAACTGATTATGGATCCCCAGTCTTTTTACGATTATTAGTTTTTTCAAAACTAAGAAATTCACCTTGTCGACAACATTCCATGAAAAAAGCTATCAAGCAACAAATAAGTCTGTATATCAAGAGAATTATTTAAAATAATAGTAATAAAATTTTGGGGTGTATGTGTATGGATGTGTGTTTTGAAAAAGATATTGCGACTTGAAACTGAACCTAATTTTGACCCGCCTTTCAAGCAACATGAGAGTTGAAATTACACCCATCGCCTCACCCGAAAAGGATGTCACTATTGGATCAACTTGATATAAATAAATACACACTAATTTGTATGAGATGGCACCCACACCTAATTTTAGCTCCAGTTATAACACTCCTACATTTTCGACAATGTTAATGGATTATTTAGTATCATAAACCATACGGACTATAATGAAGGTCCGAATCATATTTAGTTTTTCGAATGAATATGGGCAAATATCTAATCTTTATAAGGCCAATTTCTTATGCAAAATCAATGGAAATGTAATATTTATCAACTTTTCTCTCCAATGAAAAAAGAAATAAGTAATTTATGTACTAATCAGGCATAAACAATTCTTGTAAAGTCCCTATGAAGCAAAAAACACAAATAATTTTTTACAGCATCCGTAAAATAATAAAATATATAATTAGACTCCACCAACAAATAATATATGTGTGTTTGTTTATTTATATTTGATATAGCAACATTTAATTTATGCACTAACAAATGTCACTTAATTGGATTTACCATTTTTATAGCTCAAATATGTTTTTTACCTATAGCATTACATCTATAAGAAATAATAAATGAACATAAACACACACCTATACCACGGGGAACATCTGAGACGTATATGTCCAAATAAACTTATCATCTGCACAATTTTGTGCCTCAACGAAATCATATCTTTACTCTTTCAAGACTTCGGATAACCCATTCAAAATCACACAAATCTAGATGAGTATATCTGGAAATCTAACTTAAACAAAGTTGTGTAGATGAATGTTAGTTAGATGGTGTGAACAAAAAGTTAAAGAAAAATGATAAAAAAAACCTTGGAAAGAATGCAAGTTATTTTATGTTATACGAAAAAGGTTAGCTGTCAAATTTCATTACTTGCTTTACTTAATGAATAAAAACCCCAATTGCGGATTGTGTCTATCGGGTCTAGAGTATTCATGAAGCTTTCGTCTGGGTAGTTATGAGTGCTTGAGGCACTAACAAGATCAACAATGCAATACGTCAGAGCTGCTTGGGTATTTATCAATTCTTCCCGATTCATTTACATGAGTAATGCATGCGAGTTGGGATATGTCCACACACAGAGCTACTTGCTAAGTCTGTTAAGAGACCACTGCAACCAACAAATATTTTTCATATATGAAAAGGTAACTAATAAATAGGTCATTGTATGAATAAGTGAACATATAGCTTCCATTGTAGGTATATGATATAGACCAATATTTGTCAGTACCAAGAAACATCAGATCCACGAATGAGGTCAGATGAATCATCTAGACACATAAGTAGTTTGGGGCCATGTCAGGTATATTATGTATATGGGGTGGGTTTAATTGAAATAAAAGTGAGTATAAATGTCGGTTGCGATTTGGTGTAGGGAAAGTTCAAAACTGAGTGAAAACTCATGTAATTGACCATAAATCTCGGGATTAATGCGGAAATAGTTGAAGGTTTTATAAGATACATAATTTTCACAGGCCATGGCATGTTTTAATTGGAAATAAAGCCAACAAACAGGCGCCAATCGAAAGATGGGGCTGGTGGGTCGCGACAAGGGTGTCCGATCCATTTCTGGCCTAATCGGGTCCTCAAGATGGAGAAATGAGGTGGTTGGGCTGGGCTTATTCTTGATTGTGCTTGCACATGTGGGTTTTAAATGGGGTTGGGTTTAATGGATTTATAATATGTGTGTTAAGTATTGAACAGTATTTATTTATAAAAGGGGTTTTATACAAAATGAACATATTCTAAAATAATATTTGAACATTATAAAGTTTATAGATTTATTTATTTTGATAATAAAAATTAATATATCAAATTAGATTTAATTAAACAATTTCATATTTAATCAAATAAAATCTATATCTTAAAAAATAGATTTTTCATACTTTATGAAATAAATTTTCATGACGATGAGGTTTTGGAATATGATTTGAACATTTGTGTGAAAGATAAATAAATGGATTTATATATTTTAAAAAAATCTCAAAATTTTATTAAATGAATTAATCAAAATAAAAAATAAAATAAATCAAGGACTGGAAATGAACATACAATGAAATTAAAGGACTAAAATTGTACAATTGATAGTCTATGAACAGGACGAATGTGACAGCATTATACTTGAGGCTCATGGGACGGGGTACGGGATGGGGTACATGACTAGGGTACCAATTGGGACGGGTACAAATGCCAAGTACAAGGGCTTTTTTTTAACCAATTGAGACCCTCCCTTCACCACCCCATGTGGATGGTCTACAGGGTTCATAACTACTCCTCTTGCTACCTATGTAGCACTAGGATGGGTACGGGACGAGGGTACATGGACGATACGGGTACGAGGAACGACAAAACTCAAAAATCCAAGATACGGGTATGGCAAATGTACGAAAATAAAAAATAAAAAAATATAAAAACATATTAAACAAATATCAGCCACGTCAAAGGGTGAAATCAAACAAAAAACTAATCATATTTAATTTAATATAGTTACAACTTTTGCATAAATTGAAAAGGTGAAGTATACACCAATCATGTATCAATATATGTACTATAAAAAGAAATTAAAATAAAAACAATAAAATCATCTAGTTACTACTTCTGCAAAAACTGACAAGGTGGAGTGATGCGTTTGGTTTTAGCATTAAAAAGATGTCAATTTTCCCGGTGCTAAAAACTTTGATTTAATAATCCCAAAACAGTGGTTTGGGGGAAAAGACTTGTTGGATCAGTATGCTTTTTAACAGTTTACTTGTATATGAACACTTATGTGTTTTGCAAGTTTGATCAGTTTTGCATAACGGAATAAGTTAATAATGTTTCACTATCAACAGGAGTTATTACTCCCCCTAGATGTTTGCAAACTAAAGACAAGTTAAATGAGAATCTAAGTATTGAATGACAATAAATAAGAAGATAGATTCTTAGTTAATGAAATGAAAATAACAAGTAAGAGTTTTTTAAGGATTTCAGTTTTCAATTAAAATCAATGTCTAAAATAGTGGGATGAACCCATCTATTAATAGATCATTAGATACATACAATTTGTTCATAACTTTACACAAATGCAATACTACAACAGGCTGTAGTCTTGGAACTTGTACAAAATGATAAAGTAATAATAAACAATTAAACTACTGAAACATAAGGGCGGCGGAAAGATTCAATTACAAGTGCTGATGAATGACAAACTACTGATGAGTAGTTTGTCTTCAGTAGTTCTTCAGTAGACTTGTCTGGTTTGACTTCAGAATTTCTGATCTATCTTCTTCAGTACTTGTTGAATCCTTCTTCAGTACTTGTGTCTTCTTTCTTCAGTAGTTCTATACTTAGAATAATTTGGCAGAAGTATGAATTAGACTAAGGTTTGTAAAAGTGGTTTCCTCAATCCTTTCTGTAATTACAATCTCCCCCTGGATTGATGAAGCTAAAACCTTATCTAATTCCTTATTGCTTTCTTCTTCTGTCTTTAACTATCTTCCATATTTCTTTGAACATGGAGTTCTTTAGTTGATTCAGCTGTTCATTTGTGAGAGATCCTTGTTCAGGTTCAAGATGTTGAATTGTAAGCAAGTCTTCTTCAGTTCATTCATGGATTTGAAGGCTTTGCTTGAACGATCTCTTCTTGTCACCAATACTGAGTTGGAATCAGTAAAGGACCATTTTATGATCAATACTTTAGATCTATAAAAATCTGAAGTATAGGGAACCATGCTGGATCCCTGGGATGTTCTTGAGTGTTGGATGTTCTCTACTTCAGTGACTCTCAGGTGGGATTCACTTCTATCTTCTGTTTGCACCACATCAGGTATTTTAAAAGTAAGTAAGTGATGTTCAGTAATTACCTTTGTGTGCAGTTTATCAGTTATAGTCTTTTGGATTTGGTAAGCAAATGATGAAGGATCCCTGAACTGTGTTATTAGAGGTTTTTCTTCAATATCAAGGTCTCCTTGTACAACTGTGTTGCCTTCTAGCAGCACCATCTTGAAGTCTGTCTTTGTATTGTCCTCTGGCTTTCCCTTGGTAGCAGGTCTTGAATGTTTAACACCAGAAGTTCTAACTACTGAAGTTGATACTTCAGAAGTTTTGTACTTCTCTGGATTTGTAGCCTTGTCAGCCTTGAATCTTTTATATGTGTCCAACAGTTTATCTTCTCTTCACTTTGACACTGAGGCTTTTGAACCATAGTCATTTTCTACCAGTTCTTCAATTATTTCCGCTGTCTTTGCTTTTCTATCCTTCTCAGTTGCAGTCTTGTCAGCAACAAGTTGAGCTCTTCTTGTTAGCTCATCCATTGAGAGCCCTTTGAGTGAATAGGCTTTTGTCTTGCTGTTCTTGGTAATAAAAGACACCAGATGTTGTCTTTTGTCTTCTTCAACAACTCTTTCTATTTCAGCTTGTCTATTCAACTCTACTTCATAAGCTTGAAGCTTTTCATTTAAGCTCATGTCTTCCCTTGCTTCCAGGTTGTTCCAGATCTCATCTTCCTTAGCCTTTCTTTGGGCTGCAAGTAAGCTCTTCTCTAGTAGTTCTTTGGACATTGAAATTGGAGAAGGGCTCAGTACAGTCATTTGAGTTGTTGTAGGCCTTGGAATAGGAGTTGGTTGTTGTTCAGTTGGTTTGGAAGGCACTTTAGTTGTTTGTAACATGGAAGTGTTAACTACTGAAGTGTTGATAGAAGTATCAACTACTGAAGGATTGTCTTCAGTACTTTCAGAGTCTTCAGCAGTTTCTTCATTATGGCCTTGGGAAGTTTCAGCTTCAACTTCAGTTCTAGAAACAAGCCTATCTTGATCTTCTTTTTGTTTCCTGGCTTTTTCTAGCAGTTGTTGTTGTTGTAGAGCCACTCTTGCCTTTATTCTGGCTTCTAGTGACTGCTTTGGTTCCTTATCTTCTCCCCCTTTTTGGCTTCATCCACTTCTGGAAGCCTGCCAGGTTGAGAAGTTTTACCAGATAATTCAACAAGCTGTCTTGAGTTGTTGTCAATTTTGCTGGACAGTTCACCAAGTTTTTTGTTTATCAACTCAAATTGAGTTGTGGTTTTCAACTCCCAAGAAGTTGTGAAAGATTTTAGGTGATTGGCTAATAGAGTGTTCATCATCTGGTATAGGGCACCATCTGGGCTGCATAGGTGGTTCTGGTCTATGCTTGATGACCCAAGGAATTGGGTAGGCATTAATAGTGAGGGGTAGGGCTGGCAAATCGTGTATACCTGACCTGTTAAGACACGAACCTGTTAAGACACGATACACGAAACCTGACTACCTGTACACGACACGAAAATTTTTCGTGTCTATTTTTTAATACAAGAACCTATTAATTTTTTTACCAGGTATACACGAAAAGTACTCGTTAATACCTGTTTGCGAACATTATACTAATCGCATGTTTACGAACCTATTTAGTGAGAGAAAATTTCCAAAAGTTCACCAAGGACCTAGATAATACCTTTTTGCGTACCTGTTAATACCTGCTTACGTACCTATTAATACCTGTTTGCGTACCTGTTAATACATGTTTGTGAACATTATACTAATCCCTTTTTAGAGTGAGAAGGGATTTAGGGTTAAAGGGTTTGGGTAAAGCTTTCTAAATATATTATTAATTTTAAATAAATTCTAAACGGGTATTAACAGGTATGTTACCTGTTAAGACGCGAAAATTAACAGGTAAATTCGTGTCTACCTGTTGGGACACGAAACCTGTTAAGGTCATACCTATACCTGTTAAGATCGTTCAGGTTCGTGTCGGGTAATCGTGTTCGTATACAAAATTGCCGGCCCTAGTGAGGGTGTGTGTTTTTGGGTGCTCTTCGGGATGTATTGAAGATGCCACTTTAGGGGAATCAGGGATCAAGTGGACTTTAACCTGATCTGGTGTGACCAGCTCTTTGAGCTTAGAGACACCAGGTGCAGGACCTTCACTAGCAGCCGTCAATTTATGTTTAGTGAAGTGTGAATCATCATCCAAATTAATGGAATCATCTGAATCCCTGATGATATCCTCAATGAGGACATTATCAGTTGTCTCATGAACATCTTTTTCTTGGTACAGAGGATTTCCTACCTCAGGCATAAAACCTTCATCAGGAGTTACCACAAGTGAGGTCTTAGCTATGTTACTTCTGTCCTCAGGTCCATCACTGGGTGGTAAATGAGTAGTAGCAGCCTCAAATGTACCTAAGGTCTCTAAGTTTGGGCTTAGAAACCCTGGTTCATCCTCATCTCTTGGGTTAGGGCTAAGGACATCCACATTCATGTCAAGGTCTGATGGTATGTCCCCTGTTTGATGTGGTTGTTGGGGACTGACATGTTCTAAAGGGATGGTCTCCTTTATCCCAGAGAGAAGTTTGGCTATTTCAATGGTTTATGGTTTTGGTTCAGTAGTTTGTGGTAGTGTTTCAACAGTTTCAAAAGAAGGGTGAGTAGTTATGGGTTGCTTGAATTTCTTTCTTTTGAAAAGAATGGTAATAGGGGCTCTTGTGGGGGTTTGAGATGGATGAGACTGAGAGGATGTTTCAGTCACATCTTTTACAAGTGCAGATTGCACATTAGCAGTGTCAGGCATCTCAACTTCATGAAGTGCTTTCTTTTAAGGTTGGAGGGTTTTGGTTTTTGGTTTTTGGTTTTCTTGGCCTTTTTGGGTGAGGGTTTGGAAGATGAGGGTTCCATAGGGACTGTTTCTTGTTCCCCTTGGTCATCTTCTGGCCAGGCAGCTGGTTTGTTATGCCTTGAGTATGCTTGTGAGGTTAATGGGTTTAAAACAGTTGTTTTACCCACAAGCACCCCATCTCCAAGTTCTTTGATTATGCAATGCATTATGAATTTTGGATATAACAAAAACATCTTTTTAGAATTTAGGTGATGTAACACCAACTCATTAAAGATAAGTGTTGATGCCCTGAATTTTGTTTCATTCACAATGGAATGAAAAATTGGTTGAAAAGTAGAGAGCATCTGATCATAAGATCCAGTTTTTGGACTCAGGCACATGATTATGTAATGAAACAAAAGTTTGTATTTTGGTTCAAAATATTTCTTAAAAATAGTTGCATGTGAGAGAGTACCTTGGTAACCACACTCTGTCATGGTCAAATGAATTTCAGAGTTTGGAAATTGATCTGGTGCATCCACATCATCTAGACCCAGTCTAATTCCCAAAGTTGCTGGTGTGATTGCCATTACTTTCCCTTGGATAGTTGATTTGAGGGAAATCACTTGATCATTCACTGTCACCGTCTCTGCGTTCGCCCAGAACTCATTAAGAGTTTCAGTATGGATTGGAGGATCAACGGTGAGGGCAGTGAAGTATTGGGATTTGACGACTAAATCAATGATTTCATCGTATTGGGACCAGGCTTCATGTTTCTTAAAGTAGCCTCTTTGATTGTGTCCCTATTTCAGTGTAAGAGCCATGTGGTTTGTGTGTGGGTGGATCGAACAGTGTTTTTGTTTGCAGGTTAAGGGTTTGAGAGTGTGTTTGAGAGAGAAGGAGGGAATTTTGCTTTTTGAAATGATAAGTGTTGGAAAAGGTGTTTATCAGAAGTTTATAACCGCCCTAGGTCAAACTTCTGAAGTGGGAAATGTCTGATTTACCCTTAATGACAAAACTGCTGATGAAGAATAACTATCATCAGTAGTTCCCATTTTCTCTTCAGTAGTTTGTTAACAACTGATGAGAATGTTTATAAACACTTTATTCATAACTTCTGAAGTTAATTTTATCAGAAGTTAATCATTTTTCAGAAAATATTCCCATACTGATGTTTTGTACATCAGTAGTTTCTCTCTGTTTGTTTTTCAGAAGCTTTAAAACAAAACAGATGTAAGTGAAAAATAAAATATGTGCAGAAAAGTAAAAGAAACACTTACAAATTTAGCATCCCAAGCATGGATACTAACTTCTGAAATGTTGATGTGTCAAGGGGTTTAGTGAATATGTCAGCTATTTGATTAGCTTTTGTTACATGCTTCACTTTAATTTTGCCTTTTTCATAGCAATCCCTTATGAAATGATACCTGATTTCAATATGTTTAGTCTTTGAGAACTGAACAGGATTTTGAATGATGCTAATGGTAGATTTGCTGTCTACAAGCAATGGTGTCTTGGTCTCTTTGATTCCATAATCAAGAAGCTGATATTGGAGCCATTGTATCTGTGATGTACAACTTGCAGCAGCAATGTATTCAGCTTCAGTAGTTGAAGTTGCAACAGATGTTTGCTTCTTTGATTGCCAAGACACTAGACAGTTTCCCAAGAATTGACAACCACCAGATGTTGATTTTCTTGACATTTTGCACCCTGCATAGTCACTATCTGAAAAAGCTGATAACTTGGTATTGCTAGAAGCAGGATACCAAATTCCAAGTGTAGGGGTTCCTTTCAGATATCTGAATATTATTTTGACTGCAATTAGGTGTGATTCCCTAGGAGCTGATTGATATCTAGCGCAGACACATGTTGAAAACATAATATCTGGTCTAGAAGCAGTTAGATATAAAAGGGAACCTATCATACATCTATACATGGTTTGATCAACCTGTTTTCCTTGATCATCTGGTTCAACTTGTGTGGTTGGTGTCATGGGAGTGGAACAAGATTTACAGTCTTGTAAAGAAAATTTGTTCAATAATTCTTTAACATATTTAGATTAATGTATAAAAGTTCCATTTGTTTGTTGCTTAATCTGCAGTCCTAAAAAGTACTGCAGCTCTCCCATTGTACTCATCTCAAATTTTGATTGCATGAGTTTCTTGAATTCATCACACAGTTTTGTGTTTGTTGAACCAAATATGATATCATCAACATAAATTTGAACAAGTAAGACATGATTTCCAACATGTTTAATGAAAAGAGTTTTATCAATGGAGCCTCTTGTAAAGTTATTTTTGAGCAAAAAGTTGGAAAGTGTTTCATACCAGGCTCTAGGAGCCTATTTTAGCCCATAAAGAGCTTTGTCAAGTTTGTACACCCACTCAGGATGAGAAGGATCCTCAAACCCATGTGGCTGACAGACATACACTTCCTCTTTGATTTTTCCATACAAAAATGCACTTTTAACATCCATTTGAAAAACTTTAATTTTGTTGGAAATAACATAAGCCATAAATAACCCGATGGCTTCAAGTCTTGCAACCGGAGCAAAGGTTTCATCATAATCAATTCCTTCTTCTTGAGAATAACCTTGTACCATCAGTCTTGCCTTGTTCTTAATAATCATACCAGCCTCATCTTGTTTGTTCCTGAAAACCCATCTTGTGCCAATTGGTAGCTTATTTGGTGGTAAGGGACAGATTTCCCAGACCTGTTGCTTCTTGAATTGAAGCAACTCATCTTGCATAGCTTGCACCCAATTGTTGTCTTTGAGGGCTTCTTGGTACTTCTTAGGTTCCAACTGAGAAATAAATGCTGAGAAGAAGCAACAGTTGGAAAGCTGGTTTCTTGTGAGAACACCTGATGCAATATCACCCATGATTTGATCCAATGGATGATCCTTGTGTTCAATCAGTTGTTGTACACCACTGACAGGTGTAGGTGGCTCTTGTACTTCTTCAAACAAACCACTGAGGTTTATAATATCTGGTTCAGCTGTTTGAACATCTTCAGTAGTTATGGGAGCTAAAACAGATGTTTGAGTTTGTACATAAGCAGTTGTTGAATCAGAGGTTTGTGAAACTTCTGATGGTTTGAAAGTTGATTTAATGACTGTATTAGGAGTCCATGGTGCTGGATTCTCATCATCAAACCTTTGATCACCATAATAAGTAGGTTTAGATGAAGTGACAGTCTTTTCAGGTCCGAAATGGAAGCTGTCAAGGTCAAAGAGTTCAGCAGGATGTGCTGGAATGAGAGTGTGTTTTGACTCATTGAACTTGACATTCATTGTTTCTTCTACAATCTTGGTTCTTGAGTTAAAAACCTTGTAGGCTTTTCTAGTGGAAGAGTAACCAAGAAAATAACCTGAATCAACTTTAGCAACAAACTTTGAGATAGAGTCTTTGATGTTTAGAATGAAACATTGACATCCAAAAGCCCTGAAAAAGGAGATAAGGGGCTTCATGCCATGAAGAACTTCATAGGCAGTTTTGGAGTGTCTCTTGTTGACAAGGACTCTATTCTGAACATAACATGCAGTGTTGACTACTTCAGCCCAGAAATACAATGGTAGGCCTGAATCAGCTAACATGGTTCTTGTTGCTTCAATTAATATTTTGTTCTTCCTTTCTACCACACCATTTTGTTCAAGAGTTCTGGGAAAACTGAATTGTCTAATAATCCCTTTAGACAAACAGAATTCATCCAGAGTTTTGTTCCTGAACTCTGTCCGATTATCACTTCTAATGGCTTTGACAGATAAAGAGTATTGTTTCTCTGCTTGTAGAATGAAAAACTTGATGATTTCAGCTGCCTCATCCTTGGAAAATAAGAAGAATACCCTTGTGAATCTTGAATGATGACTAAGCAGTACTTCTTCTTACCAAGGCTCATGATTTTTACTGGCCCAAATAAGTCCATATGGAGTAGTTGAAGACATGCAGTTGTTTTAGATTCTTCAATGGACTTTTAGGAGGACTTATGCTGCTTTCCCTTTAAACAGGATACACAGTGTTCTTGACACTGGTACACTTTCAAGGGTAGACCTCTGACCAAGCCCATTTTTGTGACTTTATTTATGGTTTTAAAGTTCACATGGCCAAGTCTCCTTTGCCAGAGATCAGTCTCTGAAGTTGACGCCCTTGAGAAGAAACAGGCAGTGTTGTTCAATACTTTGTCCTTTTCAATGTCCACTGCATAGACATTGCCACATCTTTTGGCTATCAACAAAGTATGATCTTCAATGATCTTCTCTATCAACTTCTGGCCTTCTGGTGATATGATCTTGCATGCTGTCTTTGTGAAAAGGAAGAATATCCTTTATCACACATTTGTGACACACTCAGCAAGTTGTACTCAAGGTTTTCAACCAGATTGACCTTGTCAAACTATATTTTGCCAGAAGAGACATTGCCATGTCCTAGCACATATCTCTTGGCATTGTTCCCAAAGGATACAGATCCTTCTCTTTGACAGATAAAATTGTTTATCAGGTATCTGCATCATGTCATGTGCATTGAGCCTCCACTGTCAACATACCAAATGCTATTTAAGCCTCTGGAGACCCTCTGCACAAAGTAGCAAATTAGTTAGCTTTGGGAACCCACCCAAGCCAGTTTGGCTTTGGGTTTGCTCTTGAGAACATTAACAGTTTGTTCTTGACCAGTTTGAGGAATCCATGTCTTTTTAGCAATGGATTTTTCATTAAGAGCAATGGTGGTATCCTTTTGAGGACCACCATCAACCTTGGTCATCAGTAGTTGTACCATATTCATGAGATCTTTAATCTCAGCAGTTTATGAAACTGCTGATGATTTAGGTTTAACTACTGAAGGAGAATTTTGAGAAAAAGACTGTTGTTGAGATTTTATCTTTTTCTGAGAAAAGGTGTTTCCTGGTTGTGGTTTCTTGGGAAGAAAAGTTTCTTCAAAATCATTTTTGATTTGTTTTCCCACAACCAGTTTTAAATTTTTCTTGTTATATTGAATTCCTTTTATGTATCTACAAAATTCTGTTTTGTGGTTAAACAAACCACAAATTTCACATTCTTTTGCCTTTTCTTTTTCATTTAAAGGCAAATTTCTGACTGTCTTGATTTGTTTTAGGTCATCAGTAGTTTTCAGGTTCTCAACTCCTGATGTAGATGAAACTATTGATGGCTTAAAGTCAGATTTTATCAGTACTTCTGAAGAACTTTCTTTATGAATTCTTGGAAAGTTTTCATGAAAAGATGTGCATTCTTTCTCTTCAGAAGTTTCATTTTGAACAATTTTTCTCCCATCATCAGTAGTTTTGGGAGAAAAATCAGTTGGTGTTTCAGTGTGATTGTACCCTATGCCAAACCTAACAATTGATGCACTTTGTTTGTTAAGCAGCAGTTGGTACCCTTTACATGACTCAACCCATTTCTCATAGTAAACCTTGGTGTCAGCAAGCTCTTTTCTGACATTTCCTAGGTCTTCTATAATGAATTTAAGTTGTGTTTGGGTTTCAATAGCATTGTTAGTTAATTTAGAATTTTCTTTTGATTTAGCAGCAAGCTTTCTTACTAAATCACATTTCATATGAGTAAATTTTCTCTCTGAGTCATTGGCTTTGCCTTGTAAATGCACATTGGTCTCTCTTATGAGAGCAACAGATTCTTTACATGAGTTTGAACAAAGTTTTGTTAAAGATTCTTTGATACCTGAGACAGGGCAGATTTTGAGGTGCAGCCCTCAAATGCCATTAAGCAAAATTCTTTCTGCCGTTGTCAGTTTCTCCCCAGTTGATGTCAAACATTTTGTTGTCTGCATCAGGATTGCACTCAGTTGTGTCAAAAGGAAGACTGCTCCAGTCAACATACCCTGAAGTGAACAGACTTTGTTGTGAGGGTTGCTGAGTTTGTGGAGGTTGTTGAGCAGCTGGAATGGAAGGGATTGATTGTTGGCCCTGCATTTGTTGAGCAGACATTTGTACATATTGTATTTGTGGCACATATTGGATTTGTGGAGCTTGTGCCTGTACAAAATGTGCACTTTCCTATGTTCCATTATTCCTATTATAACTAGGCTTAAACTGATTTCCAGACTGAGATTGGTTATAGCTAGAGCTTCTACACTCTCTAGCAAAGTGTCCCAACTTCTAACACTTGTGACATCTAAGCTTAGATTTGTCAAAACCAATTTTTGTAGAACTGTTTAATCCTGGAAATTTCTTCCTGACCTTTTATAAAATTTGTTAGTTTTTATACTTAACATGGCCAGTTGGTGTAAAATGTCCATTTCTTCTAAGTCATCACTGCTGAAATTTTTTAAATCATCCATGATAAAACACATGTTATCAGCAGTTTGACTATATTCATCATTGTCATAACCTGGGAATGATCTTTCTGATGAGATCCCAGCAGTTATGTTAATGTGGTGAAAAGATCCAAAACTATTTGAACAAGTAGGTGAGTCTTGTCCCAATAGTGTTGTACTACCAGGTACATAGTCATTAGTTATTTTGCCAGAACTTTGCAACTTTTTCTTTTGATCAATTTCTCTTTCAAAAGTTAGCAATCTCCCATGTAATTTTGTAAGAGTGAGGGAGTTAAAGTTTGGTGAAGATCTGAGAACTATAGAGTAAGTTTCCCATTTTTCTAGTAAAGACCTTAAAAATCTATGAAGCATATATACATTTTTATAGGTCTGACCATTTAATTTCAACTCAGATATTAATGAGGGGAATCTTTCAACTTGTTGTGTTAAAGTTTCCCCATTAATGTGAGTAAATGTTTCATATTGTTGAGCCAGGATTTCTCTAGTGTTGGCAATCACCTCTTCAGTTCCTCCAAACTGTTCTTTTAGGCAGTCCCAAAGCTCTTTGGCATTTTCACAGTGTAAAAGTCCAGAGTAGATTTCATTTGGGAGTGCCATTGCCAACATAGAGAAAGCTTTAGCATCAAGCTCAAGTTTTAGGAAATCCTCTTCTGTGTAGTCTTTTGGGTCCTTTGGTATTTCAACTTTAGTTTCAAGATTAATATTTACTGGTTTGTGAGGACCATATATCACAGATTTCCAACAACCGGTGTTGGTCTGAGACAAAGTATGTGCCATCCTTTTCTGCCATATGTTGTATTCAGAATGAACCAGAATAGCAGGTTTATTGGCAGAACCAGTATTATGTGGATCCATTTTAAAGAGTATTGATTTGTCAAATATCTCTCAAAGTGATGGATGTTGAAAAAGTGAACTTTTAATCCTTTATTGAATATCAATAAGAGCCTGTGTCTGATTCTCACTGTGTTAGATGATATGTGATGAGATAAACCAGTGCTCTGATACCAATTGTTGGATCAGTATGCTCTTTAACAGTTTACCTGCATATGAACACTTATGTGTTTTGCAAGTTTGATCAGTTTTGCACAGCAGAATAAGTTAATAAAGTTTCACTATCAACGGGAGTTATTACTCCCCCTGGATGATTGCAAACTAAAGACAAGTTAAATGAGAATCTAAGTATTGAATGACAATAAATAAGAAGATAGATTCTCAGTTAATGAAATGGTAATAACAAGTAAGAGTTTTTGAAGGATTTCAGTTTTCAATTAAAATCAATGTCTAAAATAGTGGGATGAACCCATCTATTTATAGATCATTAGATACATACAATCTGTTCATAACTTTACACAAAAGCAATACTACAACAGGCTGTAGTCTTGGAACTTGCACAAAATGATAAAGTAATAATAAACAATTAAACTACTGAAACATAAGGGCGGTGGAAAGATTCGATTACAAGTGCTGATGAATGACAAACTACTGATGAGTAGTTTGTCTTCAGTAGTTCTTTAGTAGACTTGTCTAATTTGACTTCAGAACTTCTGATCTATCTTCTTCAGTACTTGTTGAATCCTTCTTCAGTACTTGTGTCTTCTTTCTTCAGTAGTTCTATACTTAGAATAATTTGCCAGAAGTATGAATTAGACTAAGGTTTGCAAAAGTGGTTTCCTCAATCCTTTTTGTCCTTACAAGACTGATTTTACTAAACCCTTATTAACAAAGTTTTAAATTTATAAAGTAAACAATATTTACTTTCGAAACTAAAACCAACACATAGGCAAAGAACCTGACGTGCATAGTATAGTCTCGGTGGTAAGTATTGAGTATCGTATTCCAAGGTTCACACTTTCCCCTACTCACCCTTTCATCATTTAATCGATCGGGTTTTAAAAAGAAAAATAAAACGGAGGGGTTCTATAATAAGAGTTTTATTAAAGAGGTTTCGTTATATAAAAGATAAGGTGGGATAAAATAGTAGATAGATATGCACATCTCGGGACCCTCCGCATAAGTTGTTGAGTTTAATATTAAAATTAATAATTTAAGATAGTTAATTGTGTGGAAGACGAGAGTGATCTTGAAGTGTTGACTCCTCGATAGAGAAGCCAATGCGACTACTGAGTAGAATGCATAACCTCTCCAGCGTGCGTCCACCGGGGGTACTTCGCCAGGGCCTCGCGTAGCGGGCTCCTCAAACCGCGGTCAAGTCTTCGGGTCCTCGAACTTACCATCTTCTTAAATTGGAGGCTTCACTCCCAACCAGGGACACCGTACACTTATTATTTATCTTTTAAGTGACACTTATTATTTATTGATAAATCAAATATTAAGCTGGTTTAAATAAATGACGAATTAATTACCCAACCATAACCTCCCGAACTGAATGAGATCCTTAACAAAGGCGGCACATAATCCTAAAGACGTGTGATACAAAAGATCATTGGTGCGTCCGTAGGGAAACCATCCTTTGCCAAGAAGATCACTCAATCATCTTGTATGAACCAGAAATGTGTCACTCAGATCTGGTCCACTTCAGAAGCCATTGCTTAGAATCCGGTTTGGATATCAGAAGCCCGAGGGATCTGTCTCACTACCGGTTTCCTCGCCTTGGATCTAGCTCGGGACTACCAGAAGCTGATTGTACCATTAATTAATTAAGTTAAGGTTATTATTAAGTTAATCATCATTCAAACCTATCATAAAGATAAACAAATAAAGATTAGAAGAAGATAACACAACAAATAACTAAAATAAACTACTACTAATAATATTAAAAGTCTGCAAATCGAAGCGGGTTCACAAATAATAGAAAGATACAACCATAAGAATGATCAACACAAGGATCATGGCTGCTCATAGACAAGCTCTCCATCTCCAAGTGATATGTATTCTCTCATGATCCTCACGACCCTCGATGTTTATTGCATACTACTCTACGATCATCTTCTTGGCCAAGCTAATCAAGGTAGGTCGAAGCCTAACCATTGAGGGATGTTAGGAGGACCAGAAGGCCGCCCAAGGGACCCCAAGATCTCTGGAAGAAGCCTGGTAGTCGGCCCAAGAGAGCACAAGAAGGGATGAACAAATGGTAGGGGTTAGCTTGCTATTTATAGAGCTCCAGGGGCAGCACGGGCGTGCCAGGAGTTGGCACGGGCGTGCACACTATCTCAGGTACTTTCTGTTGCTGCAGTTCTGTCTTGTCTGTGCACGGGCGTGCCAAGAGTTGGCACGGGCGTGCTCATCAGTAAATTGTCAGATTTTGTCATTTCAAGCCTTGGGGAACACGTTTCAGTCAAGAATGGGCGTGCCAAGTGATGTGGCATGGGCGTGCAAATGTCTTCAGTACGTTTTCTTGCTCTCCAAGCTTGTTGTGTTGTCTTCTAGCATGTAGGGCCTCCGCGCAAGTGTGCGTGGGTGTGCTAGGTCACTCCCGGACTGGTTTTATCACTGTTTAAGTCCCGGGATTGTCTTCAAAACGTACAAGGAACATGCTGCAAGTCTCGTATCTTCAGGAATCTCCGGTTTTTGCTTGTTTTTGGTTGTTTTTGCCCAGAAATGCTTCGTTTCCGTCTTGGAGTTCCATTTTCCTGAGAAATACAAATAGGAACGATTTAAGCATCAAATATCAATAATATAAGCCTAATTGCATCCTATTATTATTATGAGACTGTTTATGCCTGTTTTATATGTTAAAATTACGACACATCATAGAGTATACACCAACCATGTATCAACAGCTATATGTACTATAAAAAGGAATTAAAATAAATACAATAAAACCATCTTCTTCCACGTGATAAAACTAAACACCATTTTAAACAAAATGTTATCTTCCTTTCTCATCCTTAGCTCTTTTCCTCTCTCCCCCATGGTTTGAAGTAAATGAAAACGTTTAGGAAACATGGGGTAACGTCCCTCCAAACCGGAAACGGGCAGGAAACGTTTCCATGTCATCCCCAATGCGTTTCCGTCCCAAGGGAATTTCTGAAACGGGTACTGCACCCAATATGTTGTCCCCGTGCATCGTAGGTTACTACATGGTGCTTACTTAGCCAATGCTTAGATCCGGCCCTACCAAATTTTCTGGTTTACCCCAACATCCCCACTTTTTCGACTGATGTTGAGAAGTTTTCGGATATCAAACAGACCTCCCTGGAAGGTAATTTTAATGTGGCCGATTTCCCTTCTTTTTCAATCAGTTTCGCTACAGCACCCACTGCTCTAGCTGATTGTAAAGGAGCTTGCTAGAAGCAGTAAAGGATCGGATTTGACAAATCAACTATAATATCACACAAGCATGAGTAATCTAGGTGCGGAAACCCTAGATTACATGCAAAATGATAATGATCAGATCAGAACACAATAATATCCATTTTCAAAGTGTTTTCCATTAATAATTGATTGATAAAGCTTAAAAAGGTTAGATATTAATGAAAACCTACACCTTATGACTCTCTAGAACACTTTCTGAAAACACACACAAAAGTTCTATCTCAAACTCGAGTCAAAGATATATATATATATATATATATATATATATATATATATATATATATAGGTTTTCATTCGACCTCTGCACAGGTCGAATGAACACATTCGACCATTACCAAGCTCGAATGAATATAACAATAAACAACTTGATAATAACAAACTTCATTCGACCCTGACCAAACTCATTCGACCTCATACAGGTCGAATGAACATCTTAAAAACCTTTATTTATTCAAACTTCGGAAATTTTGTACAATCCAAAAGCGATAGCAACACATATGCATCTACAGAAGCATAGCAGGTTTATCCAATGTAGACAACCTACCTTTTAATTAAAACATCTCACAGATGTGGGGCTTACACCGATAAGTATCATGAACGACATGCGCCTGAAGTTTGTGGAATATGATGTAACAATGCAGTCCGGATCTGTTGGATTGTGTCTTGATTGTTTGGTAAGTTTCAATTTCACAGTTTCAAAACAACATTATATGTTTTAGTTCTACCATCAGTTATGTCATGAAGGGATTTTTAATTTATATTGGTGAATTTGTAGAAGAATAATATACTTCTAATTATATTGAGGTGGCTATTTTGCTTGTTTTAACAATATTGTGTTTGGTGGTGAAAGTTTTGATTCATAATCACTGTTCAATGTTTGTAGATTTATGAGTTTTAGTTATGTATGCTTGTATCTTATATTTCAGATGATGGAAGGCTCATCTAATGAGAGGATGCGAATGTTACTTTACACCGGAGGGACATGGCAAGCATAACATACCCAAAATATGAAGTATAGTGGAAAATATGTGAAGGAACATGTTCTAGGGGTTCCTTTGCATTTAACATCATTTTTGTGTTAAAGGATCATGTGAGAGCTGCAACAGGTTTATCCTATGTGCAAAACTTCAAATTAACTTACAAACTTCGCGCAGATGTTGGATTTGTGGCGATAAGTATCATGAACGACATGCACCTGTAGACCTTTATGCATGATGCGAGGATGCAATCTAGACCTACTGGATTGTATCTTGAATGAAGACTTAATTTTTTTATGTTTGGTGAAAAACTTCTGGATTAGCGTTGCTTGGTTATTAAGGGTCTAGTTAGCATAAATAGGAATCTTTGGGTCATTTAATGGTGTGTGTGTTTTATTAATACAGTAGATTCGATCAGCTTCTACTTTTTATTTCGTTTTAGCCTGTGTTGATTCTCTTAGTTTTGTTTTGTATTACCTATAGGTAACAACAATTTCCTCTCAAATGTTTACTATTAGCTTTTATATTGGGATTTACTTTGAATGAGTTTCTGGCCTGAAATTGTATACATCCTATGTTGGTTACTGGTACGGGGTCAAAGATAAATCTCCAAACATTAGAGATTCATGTCTCACCAGGTTAATTTATTGGAACAGTTGAGTTATGGTCGTCATAAAATTTCAGTCATGATAACACAATGCCTCATAACTCATCTAACATTTAGGCCACAGGCAGCCTGCTCCAAAATTCACACTTTACCGGGGGTATAATACTAGCTTCGAAAGTGTTCTTGGTGGACCTGAAGAATATTTGTTCTTTTATGGATATATTCAATTATTTATTTACAGCATCTTGCGAGATTGCAACACCACAACCGCATAAGAATCTTGTTGGTGAGAGGCTAAGAATTAGGCGTCTTGGGCTTTCTCTTCCGATCCAAAGGGAGCAAAAAGGGACTTTATAATTATAAAATCCAAAACCTCATTCTTTTGTTTTAGTATTGATTTATTAATTTGGAGACTTCAAAATTAATTTTGTAACATCATGGTCGTCCCTGAGAATCCTTAAAAAAATTCAGGCCTCGGGCAAGTTCATGGTAACGGCCCCTATTGGACCAATTTTAAATGAATTTAAACTTTACTAACATGTATTTATAAGTAAAAAAAATAACAGGCCTAGTTTATAATGAGTTCTAGTGTTTAATGGAATTAAATAATAAAATGTTAATGATTTTAAGTACTTATAAAATATATAAGTTTCTTTTAGTATATACTAGTAGAGTGCCCGCGCGATGCAGCGGGAAACACAAACACTTCTAAGGGTGTGTATGGTTCTATTAAGTTCGATTATTAGTATCAACCGAAACTAAAATCAAAAGTCATCAATTAATCAATCTTATTAAACAAAATTGGTTCCTTAATTCGATTAGTATTGTTAGATTATCGGTTTTAGTCCGAGACTTAACCTAATATCGGTTTTTTTGTACCCTAAGTTAACCAAAATTAATAAACCAAAACTGAACCATTCATACATGTATATCCTTTATACATCCATTACATGTATTTATACCTTCATTTCATGTTCTTCTAAGCAAAATTTTAACCAAAGTTTGGTTTTGGTTACTAACCAAAATTAACTAAACCGAACTAAACACGACAATCTAACTAAATAGACTGAAGCAATTAACCGGTTGGTTAACAAGATTGATAAGCTGATAATGTCGATTTTTGTTTCGGTTAAGGATCATAACTGAACTGAACTTAACCCAACCATGAACCATTAGAAGTGTATGTGTTTCCTACCACATCAGGCGGGTATACTGTTATGAATATATTAATGGGTCTGTTTCATTTTAACTAATTTGGGTTAACTAAGGGTACACAAAGAAAACGATAACCAATTTTAAGTTAAATATGATATTTTCAGTTTTCAATAGATTTTGGTTCAGTTTTGTCAGATTTTTTGTTTGGCTTCGATGAACGTTTAGTTATTGCTCACTCCTATGTATCGTTAATCACGTAGCACATAAAGATTTTTTAAATAAAAAATAACAATACTATACTCAAATTAAAGATAATAAAATGCTCATTATTATGATGTAATTTTTTTTATAAAAGTATAAACGTATTAAAAAAATATGACTATTTAAAATCATGGGGGTTGTTTGCTTAAAATATGGAAAAAAGTTTAACTATAATTTAAATAAACAAAAGTTAAGTAAAGCTTAAGGGATTAAAGTGTAACTAAGATAGGGTATTAAAATGTAAATAATGTATGAATGACTATTTTACCCTTATTTTAGGGTTATTAATAAAAAATAAATTCTTAACTTTTTGGTATCTTAAACTACCACTCACTCGTGCATTATAATATAGTATAGATTAATATACCAAGTTTTTTTTTTGACCGGCAGAAAAACTATATATATATATATATATATATATATATATATATATATATATATAGCCCCAGCAAGGAACTGGAAACACGAAATACAACCACCAAAACAACACGAAAACAGGAAAGGACAATTACAAGAGGTCCAAAACATCAAAACTGGACCATTGGTCCCAACCTATAGCCGGTAACTTCGTTCTATTAACAAGCCACGAGAAAGCGTCTTCTTTGATCACCTCCATTGATCTCCTAACAGGGATAAACGCGCCTTCAAAGACCTTGGTATTTCTGGCTTTCCATATGTTCCAAACGGTCGCCACCGCAACCATATGGACGACCTTCTTCCACTTCTTGCATCCAGGGGAATTGGACAGAATCTGCATCAAATCCTTCAAGTTGCCACAGTTCAAGGGCCAAGGAATCCGAATCCACGCAAAGACATTCCACCATATGGACCGAGCGAAGATGCAATCAACGAATAAATGGTCAACACTTTCAACCCCATACCCGCATCTATCGCAAATCGCATTAGGCAATTGAAAACCTCTGGAAAGAAGCCCCATTTTGGATGCCACTCTGCCCATCAAAGCTCTCCATAACAACAAACTACACTTGCTTGGAACCCAAGAATTCCAGAAAAAAGGAGGCTCACTGACCTGACCCAAATCAGCAGCCAACACCTCTCTTCTGAGACATTTAGCAGAGAAATCAGCATGATCATCGTTGTACCAGACCCAACGATCTGGGTTAAGAAAAAGGTGGCAGCCACGGAGAAGCACCATCATCGAACCAAACTCCCTGAACTCCTGAACCGACCTCAGGTCCCGAGACCAGCCCAAATTCCACTCGGTTCTGTCCCCATCAGACCCGTAACAGTCGAACACCGAGACATCCTTATCTTTGGCGATTTTGAACAAGGCCGGGTAGAGGTCTAAAAGAGGTTGCGGCCCAACCCAACAGTCATTCCAAAAACTAGTTTTATCGCCCTTCCCAATTTTGACAATAAGCTTCTCATTGACATTAATTCCCAGCTTGGCCAAAGTCTCATCCGATGTTGCAATGTCTTTCCAAATCCCCGGTATCGACTTTTTGACCGGGATCATACCAACTCCAGCTTTTGACCCATGAATAGCACGTATAATACTCACCCATAAATGATCCGGATTGTTCTTGAATCGCCACCACCACTTGGCGAGCATTGCCAAGTTAAAGTCTTCTAAACCTCCAATGCCGAGACCACCTACTTTCTTTGGCAAAATCATTTTGGACCACCGAACCCAACGAATTTTTTGCCCGGTCCCCACCTTACCCCATACAAAGTCTCTTCTCAATGCCTCAATTTTACTTACCACGGCTTTGGGCATAGGAAATAGAGACATATAATAGGAAGGAAGACTTCCCAACACCGCTTTCGTAAGAGTAACCCTTCCCAATTTTGACAATAAGCTTCTCATTGACATTAATTCCCAGCTTGGCCAAAGTCTCATCCGATGTTGCAATGTCTTTCCAAATCCCCGGTATCGACTTTTTGACCGGGATCATACCAACTCCAGCTTTTGACCCATGAATAGCACGTATAATACTCACCCATAAATGATCCGGATTGTTCTTGAATCGCCACCACCACTTGGCGAGCATTGCCAAGTTAAAGTCTTCTAAACCTCCAATGCCGAGACCACCTACTTTCTTTGGCAAAATCATTTTGGACCATTCCAAGTTGAAATAGAATTACAACATTAGTATACTCATGGCTCAAATTATCAGCTTAGGTTCGTTTGTTATCTCAGCCCTAAAAATGTAAATCATTATGATTAAGCCATCAAGGCCACATCAAAGTAAACTAAACTAGACTTCTTGAATTTCTCAGACACAATTAATTTAACAATTAAATCCTACATACACTTAAAAGCATTTTATTAATCAAGTTGACTATTCAACTTATGTTTTGGATGAGCTATTCACATTCTCTCTTCCCAAGGCTAACATCACCTTTCTCTTACGTATCATACCTACAAATCCAAACCTTACATTCCTTCGGTAAAACTTCAACCTTAATTCTAAATACACCACAACCACTGACCAATAAAATAAAAACCTTCATTCCTATCCTTCATAATGTAACACCCCAAAAATCTCTATCTATTTTTAACCTCGTTAAAATTCACTAAAGAATATTCCTAATTTTAATTCCAAACTTAATAAGGTTAGGATTTGTGATGAACAAGTCATCATCATCATCATCATCATACTCAGTTAATTCCACCTATGGCAAAGCTAAGGTAGGGTCTGAGGAGGGTAAGATGTAGACAGCCTTACCTCTACCCCTAAGAATAGAGAGGCTGCTTCCAGTGAGACCCCCGGCTCGATGTGGTTTGGTATCAAGCTTTGGACATAAGGCACAGAACACTTAGCAAACGGGACAAACCCGATCGGTGCATGTACCCCTTTGTCTTTTGGCTATCCACGTCACCACATGATGCATGATTAACCGTCCGTCGTTTTTAACGTTATTTTCACGAAATTAGTAAAATAACGTTAAAACTAGTGCAACTTTACTTTTGCCCCCCACGGGCCACACATATACACATTATATGCGCACACCGTAAGACATTATTTGTGATGAACAAGTAGATGATAATAAACCTCAAGGACCAAAGATGTCGTATGGTCAAAATGAGGTAGCAATAATAATAATAATAATAATAATAATAATAATAATAATAATAATAATAATAATAATAATAATAATAATAATAATAAGTTGGTAGAGACATTAGTGTTTTGATCGATCAAACTACACTCAACACACACAAACACTTCATATCTCTCAATTGTCCACCAAATTCTCAAGACTAAAAGGGAAATCAAGACCAAATTTATGCATGATCATGAAAAACGAATCCCCATAAAAATCTGAACTAAAGGTATGTTGAATTTCCTAATTTGGTGATGAGTCATAAAATTAGGGTTCTTGGTAATAGTCCTCATTGTAAGGGAAATCATTACTTTGTGAAATAAACAGGTATATATGAGCATAGGATCACCAAATTGCAAACTACAACCTGAAACTACTAGCATTAAGGTTGATTGGGTAATAAAAGATAGGATGGGGAGTGGAATTCGACTCTATGGTGGAATTCCTCAAGAAGTTGGGTTATAGCTTAATTAGTATATGTGTGATAATAAACCCTTGTTGTTTACTTTTGATTTATAACCTGAAATTGAAGTGTATGTGTCACACCACGTCAATGGCGGAAACACGTGACACAACGTTCGAAAGCATATCAAAGTCAAGATTAACACAAACCATATTTAAGTAGAAAAGATTATTTTATTAAGATGTCGAAAATGAGCACCTTGTTACAACATTTCACAAAACAACAGGCAACAAGTTCATACATGAGGTTTTTCCATCCAAGTCCCAACCCAATGGAAAATATTGTTGAAACCCTGACAAGTATTCGACATCCCATATTCCACCGCACTAGCCTCATATCTATTCAGCACTTAGTTACCTAAAAGATATGTTTAAAAAGATGTCAATATATAAAATATTGGTGAGTTCACATGTTTTAGTTCCATAACAACAACATTTTAACAAGAACATGTGCGGAACAAACACAAGTAGTGGCCTTTGTAAGGAGTAGCTAGCTCCTGCAAAACTACGATGATGAGAAATCCGTTGAGCCCGTAATCAAACCAAGACTAATATTGCCCCGCGAGCAGAAGTTGTTTCTTGGAAAATAACAACTTAGTACAGAATACGTGCACCCCTGGCATACACAGTTGCATAATCGACGCTATCGATTAGGGGTGAGCCTTGTCAGGCACCAATAGTACTATCCAAATATTCTTTCGGTTCTCGATTTCTACACACACACAACATACGAGTAACTGGTTACAATAGCGAGGACTCACCCCGAGTGGTGTAGAAACAACAAAACCCAAGTACTCATCATGCCACTTATTACATTTTAACATTTAAAAACATTTTGACATGTAACAACATTTGACAAACATATCTTTCCCAAAAACAAAATAGCAGAAAGGGGCCATGAAACTCACCTTATTAGCAATGTGCACGCAACAGTAGAGAATAGCTATAACCCACAGTCAAACACCTACAAGTGTTCTAGTCATATAAGACACCAGGTCCTTAGTGCGTGTTTTACCGGCAAGTTGTACACCCAATTTCCAACACCACTATTTACATACAATTCCCCGTTTAATTAAAACACGTGTCCTAGGTCCGTTGGTGATGGATTACCCTTGGTATAAGTTTCACATAACTTATATTTTAATAACCGTTATTTTCAATGTTAGTTAGGTTCCTCGTCGCGAACCAAGATCATTGCCCGATTTGACCATGTTATGAACTTGTTATTTAATATATATATATATATATATATATATATATATATAACATTTAATTAAAACACGTGTCCTAGGTCCGTTGGTGATGGATTACCCTTGGTATAAGTTTCACATAACTTATATTTTAATAACCGTTATTTTCAATGTTAGTTAGGTTCCTCGTCGCGAACCAAGATCATTGCCCGATTTGACCATGTTATGAACTTGTTATTTAATATATATATATATATATATATATATATATATATTCAGTATAAATTAACTAACTTGAATAATATCTCCGACTCGACTCACTTTATCGTGTAATTACTTTCCCATTAAATAACTGTACTAGGATCTTGCCGATCGAGATTTCATTTTCAACATTCGACTCGACTCACTTTACCGTATATTTATTTTCCCATTAAATAGATATACTAGGTTCTTGTCAATTCGAGGTTTCATTTGACACAAATAAGTTTTCACACTTAATTTTCATTTAAACATATAATCGTTAAAGGTTATTTTACATTAATTCTCCCACGAATAATTTTCAACACTTAGGGAAGTGTTGTATACATTTTCACCCGTAATTATTCTTATATATATTTGTCCATAAATATATATATATATATATATATATATATATATATATATATATATATATATTTCACATTCACATTCTCCCTTAGAATAATTACTCACATTCGATGCAATAACATATATACGTATCCTTTTGGAAGTTATACAATATATACTTATTCGTCCGATTCTCATTTTTGTCTGATAATTCGTCGTAATACAATATGTTCATGTCCGATTACTCAACTTATATATTTTCCACATCGCATTTAATATAAGTTGTACATACATGCTTTTGTATGAATAATTACTTCACGGCGTAATATAATTTTCCTACTTTACAACATGTAATTTGTTATTTTTCTTAAATTCCCAATAATATGTTTTACTTGAAATTAATCACCTTTTAATTTCTATATAATTTCACTTGGAAACTTATAAAATAACTTTTGTATATCTCAAAACCAAAACTTGGTTATTTTTAACAGAGTAAAGTGCACGGATGGTCCCTGTGGTTTGCCCAAATTTCACGTATGCCCCCATATATTTTCAATGGTCCCCAACGTTGACATTTTATAACATTTTGGTCCCTACCAGCTAACGTCATTAAATTTTGTCAGTTAAGTCATGTAAAATGACCAAAATACCCTCACCCTATAAAAAAAATAAAACCCCCTTTCCCCTTCACCAATCACCTGTGCAAATTAACTCCATCACCACCCCCTTCAAACCACCAACACCACCATCACCTCCTCCTCCTCCTCCAACCACCACCACCCTACCTAAACCTGAATCCTGTCATCTTCTTGAGAGAGAAAGAAAGAACAACCCAACTTAATTATTCAATCATGGCTTTCCCATCCACCACAAATCGCAGTCTGAGTAACCATCTACAACACAACCACCATCACTGGCCACGACACCACAAACCTAGATCCACCCCCGATCTGACGATTTTAAGGTGAGGATCGGATGGATAGAGGAAGTAGATGACGACTGCAAGGAGGAGTGGTGAGGTAGGACAACGATTTGTAGTGACATACACATTTTCTATTAAATTTGCTTCCTTTCGATTCTAAACGATTTGCTCAATTATTCACCTGTTTGTCGTGTATTTTCCTGCATTTTGAACAGGGCATCAAATGGCAGGTGAAAGGTTTGGGGGAGAAAGGTGTTTTGCAGGGAGAGATTATTATTATTATTATTATTATTATTATTATTATTTAATCGTTTATTAGCTGCTACTTTATTATTTGGATTAAGTAGTCCTTATTGGATTCTGCAGGTTTCCAACCAACAGAACCTCCTTCCTGGGTTCTGGAGGTAACTTACTGATTATTATTATTATTATTATTATTATTATTATTATTATTATTATTATTATTATTATTATTATTATTATTATTACTATTTGGGGTTATGTTTGTTCTTTTGGAGCTGGGTTTGTGTGGAAGGTTTGGGGGTGGTGGTTGGGAGAAGATGGTGATGCTAGATAATCGGTGATGTTGAGAAACACAGAGATATAGATTAGAAAGAGAGAGAGATGGAGAGTTTATAATATCTTTTATTTTTATTTTTTCAATGAGGGGTAATATAGTAATTTTACATGTATTTAACTGAAAAACTTAATCTCCATCCAAGTCAGGGACCATCGATGCAACAAAATACAAAGCACAGATCCCATACGTGTAATTTCAAAAGGCTGAGGAGCAGAGTTTAAATTTGGAGAAACCACAGGGACCATCCGTGCAGTTTACTCCTTTAACACAACATGCTCCAACATTTCTATATTCCCATAGATATAAAATGTTCATTTTTATACAATTTTTACCAATTCTTCAAATTACCAATTTTTGCAATAAAAACCTTAGTGTTTATATTCCTCAACATTTATGGTAATTTATATTTTTATAAATTCCATGTTATAAAAGTAATACTTTTGTACAAAATTATATTTTGTGAGTATTGTAGGTATTTTCAACATCAATACTTGGAAAGTACAATTTTTCATCTTAAGTCTATAACTTTGTAAAAGTTTCACATCAGACTTAAGTTTCCTAAAATTACACTTCACACCACTTAACTCTTAGACTTATCAAATTATGCTTTTAATTTTCGAAAGTTACATTTTTATCCTTAAACTTTTAAAAGTGACAAATTTTACTAAAACTAGTAACTTTATGTTGTCAACTTTTTCATTATAGATTAGTATAATGTTCCAACATAAATAACAGTCGATAATGTTGATGTTAAGGATACTAGTAGGTGCAAATTATATATTTAGTCAACATAGTTCATTTTTGCGTTTCGAAGTTAGTAAACTTTGAAGATGTAACTTTTATAACATTCAACATTTTAACAAGTTCAATATATTATTATGTTTTAGATAGTCATTTTAGGATGATCTAAACCATCTTATGGTGTGTTCATACTTTCCATATGAAATTCACCCAAAATAAATTTACAAAAAAAAAAAAAAAAAGATTATATAAACTTTTAAGCTTAAAAAAACAACATAACCATCACCAACGGCCAACATATATATTTTTTTTACAACTCCATTTTGTGTAGCAAAAACCACCAAAACCTTAGATAAAAATCTTCGCTTAAAACCCATTTTGTACAACTTGCAAGTAAGCCACAAAACTAAGATTTAAATAAGATTAGATTTGGAAACTTACTACTAGCTTAAAGTTAGGGATGACACCAAATACTACTGATTATGATGGGGTTTTAGAGAGGACTAGACTGTGCCCTTCTAAATAGTTAAGCTCCAAGCTTTTAACACACTTTAGACCTTAACTTTAAGCTTTATTTAGGTTGTTTCAGTGTTTAAAAATGAAAATGGGGATGGGATTTACTGCTACTGCCGTAAGGGTGCATTGGGGTTGGGTTTGATGTTGTGGAACAATTTTGGTTTAATAGCTTGCACTAACTGATGACATGGTCCTTTCCAAGATTTTTTTATAAAAAAATGCCATACTTTCCTAAAGATTTTCACCAAATTTTAGATCATGTGTAGTGAGGGACTTTATTTATAAAGCCTCCCTTTTTAATTGTTCCACGTGGCAGCTGAGTCAGCATGGAGAGAGAAAGTGAAAAGGGGTGTAGTGGTAGGGGCTTTATTTATAAAGCCCCTGTTTCTGATTAGTTGTTTATTTTATTATTTTTTTAATCTTTTAACTCAAATTAATTAAAATAAAAGACAAATAAATATAAAAAAAATTACAAATAATATTAAAAACACACAACTAATATTAATTAAATTAAAAAAAACAAACAACTTAAAAAAATTACAATACTAAATTAAAAAAAAAAACACAACATAAAAAAAAGCGAAACACACTAGAGGTTATATTTTGCAAGAATTTGTTGCCTATGAAGTTGTGCAAGGCGTAGGGCTTCTCCATCGAGCTGGTTGATCGATTTGGACAAAAACTCAATGTCCTTTTCCCTTTGCCTCAACTCTTGTATATCGACAAACCTTTTATTCTCGGCCACTCTCTGGTGCATAGTTTGCAAACGTCTTTGGCCAAGGTCGCAAATATCCTGTAGTCGTCGATTCATTTCCTCAAAATCCTCCCTCAATTCACCACCTCCTGTCGAAGACGACTCCGCCTTGCCACCCTTTTTTGATCTTCTACCGGGTGGTCTTGGAATATCCTCCTCCTGCTCCTCCTCCCTATCCTCCAAATCAATAGGATCATCTAAACTCACAAAGCGAGCATCAGATGACGGTGTATCCGGATCTCGCGACGTGGAGGTGGTTTTGCTTCGTTTTGATGATCCTCCTCCTCTTCCTCTCCTGATCTTGCGCCCACTACCCGACCCCATAAGCGGTACATTAGCCCACTTAGGACTTTTTCTCAACATCTCCCAAATCCTCAAATACGGGAACGGCCCACGGGTATCTCTCATCTCGTCCAACGCTCTTGCCAACAAACCATCGTCACCTTCCCCACTGCCCCTGTTGTCCTTACAACGTTGGTAAACCTCCGAAAACGAATGACATCTATTATTTATGTCCGACCACTTTCCCCATATCGAATAGTTGTCTCGATACTCCCCTCTACCCATGACGCCAAAAAACAGCTCTCGAATCCGGGTCCAAAACAACGGGATATTTTGATAGTTCGCTACAAAAAAAAATATTATACGATTAGAAAGTATATAAATACAAAAAAAAAAAAATACTAACCAACATTATATATATATATACAAAAAACAAATACTATATATATATATATATACACGATTAATTATATATAAATACAAAAAAAAATACTAACCAACTTCGGGATCCTTCGATATGTCGAGCCAGGCCCGCGCTAAAGCATACTCCTCGTCTTTTTCCCAATCTTCTTGTTTCTTTTTTTGACGAGGAGCAGTAGGACCTTTCTTTTTATGCAAGCGTCTCCCCCCCCCCCCCCCCCCCCCCCCCCGCCGTTGAGAACCCTCGGGTTGACGTGGTTGGTTGGTCTCGACTTGAGTTTCTGGCACGGACTCGGGCTCCTCTTGAGAACCTTGGACATAGTTTGGTGGAGGAAAAAATTGACCCGCCATGTTTGGTGGAGGAAAAAATTGACCAGGCATGCTAAGAAGTTGCGCGTATTGCATTGTGTTCGCGTCAAAGTCTCCCAATTGGGTGGCAGCTGAGTAGTAGTGTTTGGCTTCGCAGTGTTTGGCTTCGTACCCGGGTGACCCGGGACCCCAAACGGTGAACCATATGAAAATATGTTTGTGTTTTAGTAAGTTTGTTTGTGTAGTGGTGTGTGTGTGTTTTAGTTTAGTTTGTGTTGTATGTGTATTGCATTGTGTGTATATATATATAAAATCTTAACAAAAAATAAGGTTAACGTTCAAAAATTTAATGTCCCAACGGTCAAGTGTCACGCTTTCATTGGACCATTCAATTTTGGTTTGGCGTTATATATATAACGTTTAGGTTGGTTTTTCACATATAGCGTCCCTATGTTTTGGTGTGGGGGGCGCTATTTTTCAAAAATTTGCATGGGTAACGCCCCACTACGGTTGGTCTTAGAAGCAAAAAAATATTGGTGCATGGATATGATGATGGTTGATGTTAGGCTATAGATATGGGGTCCCACCATTTTTTATCACATGTTATATTATATATTATTTTAAGAGCGGTCCGGTTTTGATTACGCGATATTCCGGACACTTAATTAAGTCTCAAATTTGCTATTTTTTAAAAATTTGCATGGGTGATGTGTTGTAAAACACATGCATTTTTCCTTAGCATTTTAATAGTTTTTCGAGTCATTTATTTAGTATTTTAGGGAGTTTATAGCATGGTTTTGAGTATTTGGTAATTTTATAGGTTGTATATATTTTTAGTATTTTTAGTTATTATTTATGTAATTTTTATTGATTTTAGATGTTCGGCGAAAAAGGACGTGAATTGAAGAAATAATATCAGGAACCGAACATCCGGGCTCGAGAGTTGAAGATAAAATAAATTTATTTTGAAGAGTTATGAAGAATTGGGCCAAGGATGATCTTTAGTTGAAGAATTAAGCTAAATGGACCAAGAAAAATGAAGCCCAAGTGAAAGAAATAGGCCAAGCCCAAAGATGAAGCCCATATGCTGAAAAAACACGCGCCGAGCACCCTGGGGGATTTCCCCAGGGGGCGTGGGGGACTTGTCTGACGAAAATTTTGAGTTTTTATTAGATTTTTGGCATTTTTCAAGGGGATAACTCACAATACAAACCCTAATTCGGTGAGGCAACATAAGGGACGATTTTTAGAGCTTCAAAGGAAGGTTTTGAGTATCTTGAAGAGATCCAATCATCCCGGTTAATGCTAGTACGATTAAGAACAATTCTTGAAGCGAAAATCATGAAGATGCAAGGCTAATCATCTTGCGGTTTCTCCGGGTGAAAGATTTGGTATTTTATCATTTGTTTTTATGTTTGATACTTATTATTTGGATTAGATTTTGTGAACACCTTAACGGTCTTTGCTTCTAATTGTTTGTTTGACTGATCTAGACGGTTTGGTTGATTAATATTATTGCATTATGTTATCGTATCTTGGTTTTCTTGCACTAGGATTAATTTAACTTTGCAATTAATGTTATGATAGCTGAATTGGGTTGAACAACTTAAACAAAGTCATGTCTATGTGATTTCCTAGGTAGGGTATTAACATAATTCAGTTGATAATTACCGAATCAGAAACCCGGAGTGACCGTTTTTCCATATTATTGTCTTTTCTAAAAAAATCAATCATCAATCCGTTTTGCAGCACTGCAGCATTTTTACATTTAACTTCATAAAAATTAGTTTAGTTAATCTTAATTTAATTAGAAATTAGTAACTTAGCACTTTCCACAAACTCCCTGAGGTTCGACAACCCTACTTCCTATACTGCAGTCAGTTGTAGCTAAGGAGTAGTTGGCGCCGTTGCCGGGGATTTCGTGCGCTTAGTGTTTAGTTTAGTTAAGTTTAGTTTGTTTGTTTATTTATTTTCTTTAAAAAAAAAATTGTCTTTTTAGTTATTTGTTTCCGTATTTTATTTCTCTTCTTCGTTCAGTACTACTCTATTTGTTTTCTTGTTTTTGTGTGTGCAGGTGACTTCTGTGTTGCATGCATACTAGGTTTTCCAAAAAGTCGTCTCCATTGTTATTTGATCCAGAGATTGAGAAGACAGCACGTCAAAACCGTGTTGTTTTTCGTTCAGCAGTAAAGAATCAATCAAGTTCTTCAACAGTCGCTCAGAGAATTGAAGAAGCAGCTATTGAGATGGCTGATCAGGATAACCAAAATGACCCAATACCCAACCAACCGAATGATCCTATTCCACCCGCTCTACCAAACCAACCCATTCCAAACCCACCACCACCACTACAACAATTCCAACCTGGTGGGTATTTCCAACATGCTAACCCACGTCCACCACAGAACCAACAAAACCCAAGAAACCAACCTCCCCCACATGTAGCAGTTATCCCACCCAACCAACAACAGAACCAACAAAGATATGATGAGGGAAGTGTGCATACTTGGGACTCTGAATGGGATCAAGAGGACGAACCGGAACCGTATGATGGGAGATATGGTAATTATGGGCATGACATGGAGTATGAGCAGCAGCCACCACAGCGAGTTAATCAGGGGAACCGTGTTCAGGGACACAGAAATAATCAAGCTCCACAAGGGGTTCCTCAATTTAATGCTGGGCATATGGGGATAGGAGATGAGTTAGATGGTGTCCCACAGATACGTCAGAGGGCACCGGTTCAGGGGGTTGATAGTCATTTTAGGCCGGTCATTGTACCCAATTCTTCAGCTGTAGTGACACCGGTGAGCAGGAATGGGAGAGCATTTGAGGTGAGACCCCAATATTTGGGTCATCTACCTGAGTTCTATGGAAAAAGATCTGAAGAGCCTTACTTACATATATCAGCATTTGAGTCTGTGTGCAATATGATTGGAGGATCAGGGTTTACTAAGGACCAGGTAATGTTGATGATGTTTCAGTTCACCTTGAAGGACAGAGCAAGGCAATGGTTTGCTACACTCCCCCCAGGTAGTATATACACTTGGCAGGATATGCAACAAATTTTCTTGGAAGAGTATTACACCATGAGCAGAACATCTGAGGCTCGGGATGCAATAAGAGGATTTCAGCAGAATTCGGGGGAAGCATTCCATGAGGCTTTTACTAGATTCAAAGAGTTATTGAGAAAATGTCCTCATCATGGGATTCAGACATGGGAACTAATAAAAGCTTTTTATGATGGACTGACACCAGAGGATGTTAGGGGTTTGACTGCCATTAGCAATGGCACATTCTTTACTAACACTGAAGCTGTGGATTGGGGACACTTGGAAAGGATGAGTGCCACTTCAAAGAGACAGGCACAATCATGTAGGAAGTTGAGACCATCATCTGTCAAGGCAGCAGACTATGAAGCTGAAGAAAGAATTGAAAAATTAAAGCAGCAAAATTTACTCTTGGCAAAACAGGTAGCTCAGCTTAATTTGGGGAAGAGTAGTGAGGCAAAGGCGGCTAATGCTTTTTCGGTATGTACTGATTGTGGAGAGTTGGGACATCTAGCCCAAGACTGCCAGGGGCCTTTGGAGAATACAGAAGAGGTGAATCAAGTTTATGGAGAACGGAAGCAATATGACATGAATTCCAACACCTATCATCCTGGGCTCAAAAACCACCCAAACTTCAGGTATGGTAATCCTAATAATCAATTAAATCCTAACTTTTCTGGTTCTAATGTGCAGGGAGGAAATCAACAACAGTCTCAGAACAGGCAGTATGGATATAATCAAGGGGGTTACTCAAAGAATACCTATAATCAGAGTGGTCAGCAGCAGAGAGGAAATCAACAAGGCACATCAGGAGGAGGTAATGATCAACTGAGTGCAATCTTGGATGCCATTAAAGCTGTACAGAATGATGTCAGGACAGTTCAAGAAGAGGTCAAGGGAATGCGAAAAGACAATGAAGTGAGAGATAAGACTGTGGAAGCATTGTCCAAGCAGGTAGGGCAATTGGCTGCAGATATGTCTAAGAGAGATCCAGGGAAGCTACCAAGTGACACCACCATTAATCCTCAACATCAGCAATCAAGCTCAAGGAATTCGAGGAATGTGCAAATCAACCAGGTAAGTATTCTGCGCAATGGTAAGGTTTATGACAATAAAGTGGGAACTCCACCACAGTTTGTTGAGGGTGTGGTGGAGGATTTGGGTAGTGATGATAGTGAAGATGAACAGGAATTTGTTGAATTGAACAAAACACCTAACACTGCTTTAGAAAAAGAAAAAAATAAAAATAAAAGTGTTTTGATCAATAATTCCAACCAGGTTGTAGAAATGGGTGTGGAGGGTAATACCATCCCTTTTCCTGCAGCTCTCATTGATCCTGGTAAGAAAAAGACAGTTAATAAAAGAGGCCCACAATCGGATGAAATGTGGGAGGTTTTCAAACAAGTTAAAATCAATCTACCTCTTTTAGATGCAATTAAACAAATTCCTGCCTATGCAAAGTACTTGAAAGATATGTGCACTCAGAAAAGAAATCATAAAATTCCAAAGAAACTTGACATGCCAGCAGATGTGAGTGCAATAATTTCAGGTACTCTGCCTGAAAAATTACAAGATCCAGGGGCACCAATTATTTCAATTCAAGTTGGTGATTTTCAAATGACACGAGCCCTCTTGGATCTTGGAGCGAGTGTGAGTATACTACCGGGGAGCTTGTATGACCAGTATGAGTTCGGTCCACTTAAGAAAGCTGATACCACTGTGGTATTGGCTGATTTGACTCCTAAGCTACCCCGGGGAGTATTGTCAGATGTGATTGTGAAAGTTAATGAGTTTTATTATCCGGTCGATTTCTTGGTCCTTGATTATGTTTCTGTTGATAAAACCAAGCAACCGACTGTGATTCTTGGCAGACCATTTTTAGCTACTTCTGACTCTCAGATTAATTGCAGGACAGGTACTGTGGATATGACTTTTGGTAACCGCAAGATGCGGTTAAGTGTTTTTGGTAATGTTTCTAACCCCAATGTTAGTGATGAATGCTTTATGGCAGACATCATTGACGGGCGCGTTCCTCCTTACATTCCTAATGATGAGGGGGACGAGTCCATGGTAGAATGTGCTTTGTTTGGCAGGTTATATTCTGAGACAGTCAAGGAATTTGAGGACGAGGATGCAAAGGTGGAGGCGATGGTAGTGAGAGAAGGAAGACCACCTTGGTCCTATCACGTGGAGAGTTTGCCAGATCACATTGACACAAAGCTGAAACCATCATTAGAGACACCACCACAATTAGAACTTAAAGAGTTACCTAAACATCTAAAATATGCTTTTGTTGGTGCTAATGATACTCTTCCTGTTATTATTTCTGCAGGTTTGACTGAGGAACAGGAGAAAGCTTTGATGGAAGTTTTGGTTGCACACCGGGCTGGAATTGGGTGGACTATTGCAGACCTGAAAGGAATAAGCCCCTCAATAGTGATGCATAAAATCATAATAGAGGAGGGAGCAAAACCGGCAAGAGATGCACAGAGAAGGCTTAACCCAAACATGAGAGAAGTGGTGAAGAAAGAAGTTTTGAAGTGGCTGGATGCGGGTATCATTTATCCCATCTCTGACAGCACTTGGGTAAGCCCAACACAGACCGTTCCCAAGAAAGCAGGGATTCAGATAGTTAGGAACGAAAAAGGGGAAGAAATTGCCACCCGACCTGTTACTGGGTGGAGAATATGCATTGATTACAGGAAGCTGAATGCAGCTACCTCGAAGGACCACTTCCCTTTACCGTTCATTGATCAGATCATCGAGAAGTTATCAGGTCAGAAATTTTATTGTTTTCTTGATGGTTATTCAGGGTATAATCAAATTGCCATCCACCCTGAAGACCAACAAAAGACCACATTTACCTGCCCTTATGGTACCTTTGCATTCAGGCGAATGCCATTTGGGTTGTGTAATGCCCCAGCCACCTTTCAGAGGTGCATGATGAGTATCTTTTCAGATATGGTTGGGGACTCACTTGAAATTTTTATGGATGACTTCTCAATTTTTGGAACCTCCTTTGAATCATGCTTAGAACAATTAACTAAGGTTTTAAAACGATGCATTGAAACAAACTTAGTTTTAAGCTGGGAAAAGAGCCATTTTATGGTTCAAGAAGGGGTGGTGTTAGGGCATGTGATTTCAAAACGTGGGATTGAGGTTGATCATGCAAAAATTAAAGCTATTTCAACTTTACCTCCTCCCACAAATGTTAAAGGGGTTAGGTCGTTTCTAGGACATGCTGGTTTTTATAGAAGGTTCATAAAAGGTTTTAGCACAATCACAAAACCGCTTTGCAAGTTACTTTTAAAAGATGAACCTTTTGTATTTGATGAAGAGTGTGTAAAAGCTTTCAACACTTTGAAAGAAAAACTGGTTGAAGCCCCAATTTTGCAAGCACCCGATTGGTCACGACCTTTTGAAATTATGTGTGACGCAAGTGACTATGCAATTGGGACAGTTTTGGGACAAAGGGTAGATAAAAAACCAGTAGTCATTTATTATGCAAGTAAGACATTGGATGGGGCACAACTGAATTATACTACTACTGAAAAAGAATTGCTTGCAGTTGTGTTTGCTCTTGATAAGTTCAGGTCTTACATTTGGGGAAGCAAGGTTATTGTGTATTCAGATCACAGCGCAGTGCGTTATCTGATGGAGAAAAAGGATGCGAAACCCAGATTGATTCGTTGGGTGCTCCTGCTTCAGGAATTCGATTTGGAAATCAGAGACAAAAAGGGTAGTGAAAATGTGGTGGCAGATCATCTGTCCAGATTGCCCCATATGGATGCTGAAGTCACTACTGAGATCAATGAGACCTTTCCAGATGAGCAGCTATTCGAAGTATCTACTTCACCATGGTATGCTAACATTGTTAATTATTTGGCTGCAGGTATCATCCCAGAGCATTGGGCAAAGAAAAAGAGAACTCACTTGAAGGCTCAAGCGAAACAGTACATTTGGGATGAACCTGATTTGTTCAAGATTGGAGCTGACCAGATAATTCGACGATGTATTCCAGAATCCGAGGTCCAATGTGTATTGGGATTGGTGCACTCATCTGCTTGTGGAGGGCATTTCAGTGGACAGAAAACAGGACACAAAGTCTTATCGTCTGGATTATTTTGGCCTACAATTTTTAAGGATGCATTTGAGTTTGCCAAAAAGTGCATCAAGTGTCAACAAATGGGCAGCATATCTAAACGGAATGAGATGCCCATGAGGCCGATTCTCGTAATTGATATCTTTGATGTGTGGGGAATCGACTTCATGGGACCATTTCCAAATTCGTGTGGTTATTTATACATCTTGGTGGCAGTGGACTATGTGTCTAAATGGGTAGAAGCAATAGCCACCAAGACAAATGACCATACCGTTGTGTGCAATTTTGTGCGGTCAAACATTTTTTCACGATTTGGACTTCCCCGTGTGATCATTAGTGATGGGGGATCACATTTCAAAAATTTCAATTTTGGAAAATTGCTCAAACGGTATGGTGTGGATCATAGAATTGCGACCCCATACCACCCACAAACAAGTGGTCAGGTTGAGGTGTCAAATAGACAAATCAAAGAAATCTTACAAAAAACGGTAAGAACAGATCGCAAAGATTGGTCATCCAAACTAAACGATGCGTTATGGGCTTACCGTACAGCTTTTAAGACACCAATTGGCACCACACCTTACCGGTTGGTTTATGGGAAGGGTTGCCATTTACCTGTGGAAGTAGCACATAGGGCCTTATGGGCTGTTAAAGAAGTTAACACTGATTATGATGCTGCAGGTAAAGAAAGAAAGTTGAACTTATGTGAGCTCGAAGAATTGCGAGATGAAGCATACGAGTGCGCATCGGCATATAAAGATAAAATGAAGAAGGTGCACGATGCCAAAATTCGGTTGAAGAATTTCGAGGTAGGTCATAAGGTATGGTTATACAATTCGCGTTTAAAATTATTTCCAGGAAAGTTGAAAAGCAAGTGGACGGGACCATACCTAGTCACGAGGGTTGGAAGCTACGGTGATGTCGAGATTGAAGACTTTGACGATCATTTGCGTCAAGTGGTGAATGGACATCGGCTTAAACCGTATTTGGATTCAACTGACATACACGGAACAACAGAAGAGCCGGTTTGCTTCTTGACGAGTGAACCGGATGATGAGGTTAAGTAACAAAACGTCCGGTATGTTTAATTGTAGAGTTTGTATATTTTTCGTTCAATTTTAGTTGTTTTTCGTTTGTGTTTTTGTTTTTTTAGTACTCTGCAGGGATTTGTACACGTTTACAGGAAGAATTATGAATTTTCGGTGGCCAGGTATGTATTTTTATACTTAGAAAAAATTAATGAGGTGAAAATTGAGTGAGAAAAAGAGTTAAAAAATTTTTCTAAGGCAAAAAAGGCTTCAAACGGAGAAACTTTCTGCCCAAAACAGGGTGCCCGAGCACCCTGGGCACTCCTCATGGGGTATGAAGGGAAACAAGTAAATTTGAGGCATCTGTACCCGCCAAGGTGCGCGGGGGATTCCGCCAAGGTGCTCGAGGGGTTTATAAAAAAAAAAAAAAAAAAAAATCTAAACCTAAGTCCTGCACATCTCCTATCCTTCTTCTTCTTCTTCATCACAACACCCCCATTCAAAACCTTCAATCACCACCATCCAACCAAACCATCTGCCGCCGCCAACCCTGCATCCAACCACCCCGCCGCCGCCTTCAACCCATAACTTCCACCCGACCTGCAACTCGTCTCCATAACAACCCGACCGCCGCCGCCCTTCACCTTCAACCTGCTACACCACCACCGCCCTTCTTTCTCCACGACCACCCTCTCCTTCCACCTGCCGCCGCTGAAACCCACCCGGCCCCTCTCCCTCCACCTCCGTCTTCTTCACCACCCGACCCACCCTCCACCTCCTTTTCCCTCACACCCGACCCTGCAGACCCGACCACCATCACCTTCTTCCTCCTTCTCCGACCAACAACCACCACCCGACTAAACCCCAACCCCTTCTCCGCCAAACCCACCGCTGCCGCCACCCTCTGCAACCACCCTTCACCTCCACCGTTCTTCTCCCACCCCCTGCACTCAAAACCCTCCGCCGCAGCCAACCATAACCCAGACCCGCCCTGTAACAACCACCGCCGTAACCCCACTCAACCACCACTGTCAGCCTCCACGACCACCACCAGACCACCAAACTGAACCAGCCCCAAACCACCTCTCCTCCTTCAATCAGACCACCATCCACAATCGCAACCCAAACCCTACCCGAACCAAACCTGACCCGAACCAACCCAACCTGTAACCGCAGCTCCTTTTTCACCCACCTTGGGCCTTCCTGTAATTTCGTCGTCGTATTGTGTAGTCGTTTCGCGCAGGTACATTTTTTTTCTTCTTTTGATTTATTTTTATGCTTGTGTCGTTTTGTTGTGTTTTTCTCGTTCGGATTTTAGTCGCTAGTATTTAGTTAGTATTAAGGTGTCGAGTCGATACTGCTAGGCATTTTAGTTGTGTTGATGCTAAGGCGTGGTGCTCGTTTGGTATAGAAGTTGTGTTTTGTTTCATCCATTAGCCTACGCGTTTACGGCTAGTCGTTGTTGCATTTGATTGTTACGCTAAGGTTGTTAAGTGGCGATAGTGTCACATTAGTTTGTTTTGGGCGTGACAATAGAAGGTCCCTAAGTATGTATGTTATGATAAGTTGAAGCGACTTGGTGTTAAATAGTGTTATGATCTTAGATTGGTTTTGAATGCGGTGATATGTTAAGTCAATTAACCGATGGGTTGTCTAGGCCATTTGAGGACAAATGGGATTAAGTGTGGGGGGGTCGTTTGAAGTTTTGGATTTAATAAGATCATGTTGTTGAAGTCGCAAGGATTAGAAGCTTAGGCGTTCAAGTCATAAATAATTAATTGGCGCATGTGCGAAGGCTTTGATAGTAGGCGAGCATGGATAATTAAGTGAAGTGAGGATTGAGGAGATTAAATTTATTATCATGGGTAGAAGGTGTGTTAGAGTTAATTAGGGAGTCGAATGGGATCGATTACTGAATTGCTTTGCAGGTGTAGAACTCCTCGCCCGTACTCAATCTCCATTCGGGCGGGGATGTTCTGGCGATTAATAATCTTGAATGAGTAGCCGAAATTTTTTTTTTTTCAATTTTTCTCGCAAAGTATTGTTTTCGGTTCTAACTTGTTTTATTTGTTGTCTAACATGGGTTGTGCAGATGTCTGACGCAGATCCACCAGGAAAAAGGAAGAGGGGACCAGCAAAGATGCCACGGGGAGCGCCTGGATGATGCAGTTCGTCTTCAGAACGACGCTATCCGTCATTTGCTGACGTGTCAGGGACACAAAATTCCTGATTGGTTTGCCCCGCCAGCTGAGGATGATTCAGGCGAGCAGGATGATGAGGATGCTGGAGATGGAGATGGAGACGAGGACTGAGAGAGATGGAGCACCAGCAGCTGCCCATTATTGGTTGTACTTTTTGGTTATTTTGTTTTCATTAACATTTGGTCTGTACTAAGCTAAATACTTTATGACATTTGTACGGGAACCATATGGGTGGCTGGGTGGTTGATATTATGATAATATATATTATTATGCTTTGATCTGTTTGTTGAGTGTTGTTAGAATTGGGTGAGTTATTTGCTGCTTTTGTCCGCGAATGAAATGCTATACGGACGAATGGAAGGCTTTTGGAACAGGATTAGTCGAGGAGTTTACGCGTATTCTATCAGGGGAGTCTGTTCCAATTTTGTGTTATTTTTCTTATTTTAGTTCTATTATTTATTTATTCATTTATTTATTTTTTTTTTAGTTGTCTTGTGTTCGTTAAGTGCGTCTTAGTTTACTTTCTCCCATTGAGGACAATGTGAAATTCAAGTGTGGGGGGGAAGTTAGTAGAAGTTTTGATTTTGTAGTTGAGTCATATATAAAGAGTCATATATAAAAAAAAAAATAAAAAAAAAAAGTCCTAAAAGCGGTCTGATCGGGCATGAAAGCGACTGTTTCAATGCTTTCATTCTGTCTCTGCTTGTGGTGTGTGGGTCCTTAATCATGGTCTAATTCTTTAGAACAGACATATGAACCGTTTTCAGCAGGTGTTTTAGAAAAAATGTTTAGAATTTACCCGATTAGGTGTAACGAGCTGTCGGTAATAAATACATGCACACATCGGTAACCCATTTCCACACTTTGGTGAGATCTTGAGCCTACTAGATGATAGATTGATACATATATATTTTCATTTGTTGAGTGTAGGCCAGATGTTTCTCTGTTGCAGAACTTGTGTGATTTGATACATGCCGAGGTTGTAGACTAGATATGCACATAGATGATAAAGGCAATTTAGGTTTTCCCTTTTCTTTTGATACCCATTTATTTGTTATGTGTTGACCCGTTTACCTAAAATCACCCTTAGTAGCCCATGTTGAGCCTATACCCTTTCATTTGATTAAACCTATTACCCAAATTGACCTGTTTACCTTTGTGTAATAAATTGATGACATCCATTGTGTTTATGTTTTGTTCAAGTGATTGCGATATGTTTAAGTCGTGAAAAAAAAAGAAAGAAAAAAAATATATATGAAAAAAAAAAGAAGAGAAAACAAAAGAAAAGAAAAAAAAAAAAGAAGTATGTGTTATGGGTCAAATATGCCCAAAGTTGTGTGATTATTGTATTATGGTGTTTAGTGAATAAGGATGATCATTCAAGCGTGTTGAAACCCTTGTTTTTAAACCAGTTGTTAGCCAAATCTATCCTACCTTTACCCGAAGCCCAAAACCCGTAAGTCCTTTAGATATGTGCATTGTCTATAGTTGAGGTGTGATTGTTATACAAGCCTATGATAACAGAGTTACATACTTGGTTTTTGAGTGAATAATACTAGCGCATTACATGCTAGTCCAGATATTTAACCGAGTGGAGTGAAAAATTGTGAGGGGTGTGTTGCATGAGAATAAAAACCGAAAGCATGTTAGACTTAGTTGGGTGAGTTCTGTTTTCAAAATTGTGCATCATGGTTGCCTGTTGAATTAACACATCTAATGATGATCTATGAATGGGGTATGACTTTGGACCCTAACTAGTGCATGGCGGGGGCGTTTGAGGTATGTGTTACTTGTTCGTGGTAATGTTTTGAGCAGATTTGCTTGAGGACAAGCAAAAGGTAAGTGTGGGGAGTTTGATGTGTTGTAAAACACATGCATTTTTCCTTAGCATTTTAATAGTTTTTCGAGTCATTTATTTAGTATTTTAGGGAGTTTATAGCATGGTTTTGAGTATTTGGTAATTTTATAGGTTGTATATATTTTTAGTATTTTTAGTTATTATTTATGTAATTTTTATTGATTTTAGATGTTCGGCGAAAAAGGACGTGAATTGAAGAAATAATATCAGGAACCGAACATCCGGGCTCGAGAGTTGAAGATAAAATAAATTTATTTTGAAGAGTTATGAAGAATTGGGCCAAGGATGATCTTTAGTTGAAGAATTAAGCTAAATGGACCAAGAAAAATGAAGCCCAAGTGAAAGAAATAGGCCAAGCCCAAAGATGAAGCCCATATGCTGAAAAAACACGCGCCGAGCACCCTGGGGGATCTCCCCAGGGGGCGTGGGGGACTTGTCTGACGAAAATTTTGAGTTTTTATTAGATTTTTGGCATTTTTCAAGGGGATAACTCACAATACAAACCCTAATTCGGTGAGGCAACATAAGGGACGATTTTTAGAGCTTCAAAGGAAGGTTTTGAGTATCTTGAAGAGATCCAATCATCCCGGTTAATGCTAGTACGATTAAGAACAATTCTTGAAGCGAAAATCATGAAGATGCAAGGCTAATCATCTTGCGGTTTCTCCGGGTGAAAGATTTGGTATTTTATCATTTGTTTTTATGTTTGATACTTATTATTTGGATTAGATTTTGTGAACACCTTAACGGTCTTTGCGTCTAATTGTTTGTTTGACTGATCTAGACGGTTTGGTTGATTAATATTATTGCATTATGTTATCGTATCTTGGTTTTCTTGCACTAGGATTAATTTAACTTTGCAATTAATGTTATGATAGCTGAATTGGGTTGAACAACTTAAACAAAGTCATGTCTATGTGATTTCCTAGGTAGGGTATTAACATAATTCAGTTGATAATTACCGAATCAGAAACCCGGAGTGACCGTTTTTCCATATTATTGTCTTTTCTAAAAAAATCAATCATCAATCCGTTTTGCAGCACTGCAGCATTTTTACATTTAACTTCATAAAAATTAGTTTAGTTAATCTTAATTTAATTAGAAATTAGTAACTTAGCACTTTCCACAAACTCCCTGAGGTTCGACAACCCTACTTCCTATACTGCAGTCAGTTGTAGCTAAGGAGTAGTTTTTATTTAGTTTTTGATTAGCACTTCGACACGCGATCAATGGGTAACGCCCCACTACGGTGGGTCTTAGAAGCAAAAAAATATCGGTGCATGGATATGATGATGGTTGATGTTAGGCTATAGATATGGGGTCCCACCATTTTTATCACATGTTATATTATATATTATTTTAAGAGCGGTCCGGTTTTGATTATGCGATATTCCGGACACTTAATTAAGTCTCAAATACCCGATAAAATTTGCCAATTACTCAAAGATCGAGAAAATCTGGCAGGAGAGTACTATTTGGTTTCGTAAACATGAGAGGACCAATGATGTACCTCCAGAAATTTTAAAGAAAATTTATCTAGATATTCCAAAAGAACCTAAGGTTCATGTCACTGAGTTCATCAAGCTAAAAGAAAAGGCTAACAATTTTCTTGAGCCGACTTACTCAAAGGACCCAGCTCCTGAGAGTTTGAGACGAAGGTGTGTGGATGACCAATATCCTATCACTTCTTATGCTAAGTCGAACGCCAAGAATGTGTTTGAAGAATACCGTGCATGTTTCAAGTGCGGGGAGAGAGGGCATTTACTTGCTCACTGCCCGTACGTGAGACATAAGAGGCACGAAGTGGAGATGAAGCAGACATACAGAAGTCCAGTCGACAATCACTGTTATCCACAAAGACGTTTTGTCCCTCAACCAGCACCGTTTTATAATCAAAGCCGTTATTTTCAAAAGAGGGATAATCATAAAATTGCATATGATCATCGTAACTAGATAGCTATGGAAAAACCATTAAAGAAACCAGTGGTGAATACAACTGTTGATAGACAAAAGGTTCCACCAAAACCTGCTGTTAAAACAACAGTTGGACTTGTCTCTGTTAAATCAGAGAAGGTAACTAAGAAGGTTTCATTTAAGAAGGATGCAAGGAAACCGACTGAGACTCCAAAATCTCAGATCAAGATCTTGAAACGTTCGGAACAATCTTGATTACTGGTGGGTTCTCAAGGTGCTTCTACTTCAAAAGTTAATGAAAAATCTGAAAGTGAGAAGAATTTGAATGATCAAAAAAGGTCAATTCAAATTCAAATGTTTGTGTTAAAGAATCTTTGAAATTGAATGTTCAAAGACCCAAGACCAAATAGGCTTGGGTCCCCCGAAAGAACTAATGTTTTACTTGATATGTGCAGGGAGCTTCAGCTGGCCCTGTTAGTAGTCTTTGGATTGTTGATAGTGGAGCTTCTGGTCACATGACAGGGGATTTGTCGCTGCTATTCGATATCAGAAACATCAATGGCGGATATGTAGCGTTTTCTGGAAATAAAGGAGGTTACATCACAATGGAGGGAAGTGTGAGTAACGGGATTGTTAGTTTTGAGAAGATTTCGTATGTGAAGCAGATCGACTATAATTTGCTTAGTGTTAGCCAAATATGCGACAAACAGTTTTTTGTACACTTTGATGACAAATCTTGCTATATTCTCAAACCTGGCTTTGTTATTCCGAAAGAGTGGATCATGTTGAAAGCACCGAGAGTGAATAATCTTTACATTCTCGATATGTCAAAGGCGATGACAACTTAGGGCCAAGTTACGTGTTTCCTCTTCAAGGCTACAGAGAAAGAATCTATTATGTGGCATAGGAGGATGGGACACATTCACATCAGGAAAATGAATCATCTGGTGAAGAATGGACTTGTCGAAGGCGTTAATGTCAAACATTTTCATCTAAATGACAAGTGTGTGAGTTGCAAGAAGGGGAAGCAGCACAAACAGTCCCACAAACCAAAGAAAGTGAACTCTGTTGAAATACCACTTGAGGGTTTGCACATGTACCTATTCGGACCTGTCAAGCGTAAGAGTCATTGCGGAGAGCTTTACTGTCTTGTGGTTACCGACGATTATTCTAGATTTTCGTGGGTAATGTGCTTGCAATATAAAAGCGACACGTTTAACAATCTAAAAGTTCTGTTCACTCGTTTAGAGAATGTCTATGGTTTGAAAATCAAAAGAATTCGGAGTGATAATGGAACGGAGTTAAAAAAATGCACAGATGGATGCTCTTTGTGAAGATAAAGGAATTCATCATGAATACAGTGCTCCGTATAGCCCTCAATAGAACGATGTCGCAGAAAGGAAAAACAGGACTCTAATAGAGGCGGCGAGAACAATGCTTGCGGATTCTAAACTTCCAATAATGTTCCGGAATGAAGCCATTTACGTAGCTTGTTACACATTTGAGAATCCGGTTAAAAACCGAATTCACGGATCGATTAAGCCAAAACAACTCGGTTTCAGACGGAAGATATGAGACGAGACAGAAATCGACGAAAACTATGTCATCACAGATTCGTATTACATCAGAAATGGTTACAGACACTGTCATCAGTAGGATAAACATCTATCTCGGGGCCGGGGGAGGTCGGGCATGACCTTCCCCTTGAGAGCATTCAAAGCACAAACTCAAAATCTTCAATGAAAACCAACACATGAGATTTCTATTTATAGTCCAAAACATAAAGCCACGTTCGCCCCTTTAATGAGATCAAACTTGCAGGTTCGCCCCTTGTAGGGGGTCGAACCAAGACTTTATGTTTTGGTCTATATTAACAAATGCATCAGATCCATAGAATGCCCTTATGGATCACCACAATCTCATGTAATACAATACAAGACTCAACCCTAGTCTATTCGACAGTGACGTCCACAGAAAGTGCATCAACAATCTCCTCCTTGGACGTTGCTGGCGAATCCTCAAATCTCTTGCATCTTCAGTCAGTATTGTTGAAGTATCAGTATTTCATCAACAATCTCCCCCTTGACTGATGCAGCTTCATCAAAGTTTCTCTGAGATCCCGTAAGATAATGATAAATCAACATGTTCTTGAGTAACTTCATTTGTTTGACAGAATACTAGCCGTAGACGAGTGGATCAAGCAATCAGAAGTTTTCAGCGGGAACTACCGATACCATTGCGGACTTGAAATGCTTCAGAAACTGAAGTTTTCTACGGGGCCTAACAATATCCACCAATAGCTCTTGAAATTCTTCGGGACTGTAATCTTCAAACTTTCGTTGAATCTACGTGCCACATGACTCCTACTGAGATCCCTCATTACTTTTGGAACATTGAGATCTCAGTCTTGATTCGCTTGTAAATAACAACTTTGTTTGAACAAGTTCCTTCAATCAAACTAGAACTTGGTTGACTGTTCTCAACTTGCGGAATAAAAATATATCTGATTTGGCCCATAATAGTCATTTGAATATAATTGTTATACTGTTGATTCTCATGACTACCCCACAATAAAACGTTTCATCATCATCATTTCTTCAACAATTTATTTAGACATCATCACCATTCTTCCAAAAATCTTCAAAAATTGCCATGTCGAGGGTTCGAATGTGGAAATAAAGCTACATTCGACCCCTGTGTAAGGTCGAATGTACCATGATTGGGTCGAATGAAGTTCATTTAATCATGACTAAAACTGAAATTCCACATTCAACCTCTGAGATTCCACGTTCGACCTGTCGTGAGGTCGAATGTAGAACATAGCCAGGTTCGACCTCTGTTATCAACACAAATTAGCATATTCGACCTCTAAAACCTACGTTCGACCTCCCGAACGGTCGAATCTACTGCACATTCGACCATTTGCAGAAAAACACGTTCTTCTTCAATATTTTCTGCAAATCAGTCCATAAACACTCTAAAACTTCGAATTTGATGATGAAACTTGTACAGAAAGGTGCGGAAATGAAAACCTAACCCTCGAATTAACAAAAACATGGAGAAATCACATGATTTTGGGTTCAATTAAGAATCTAGGGTTTCTAGGGTTTGAACCTTTCAATCAAAAACTGATTTTTAACGTCTGAAATCATGAAATTGAGCTGTGATTGATTCAAACGACTGTTAGATCGTTCAAATCGGTACCACGGATCTGATACCAGTTGAGAATCCGGTTAAAAGGCGAATTCACGGGTCGATTAAGCGAAAACAACTCGGTTTCAGACGGAAGATATGAGACGAGACAGAAATCGACGAAAACAATGTCCTCACAGATTCGTATTACATCAGAAACGGTTACAGACACTGTCATCAGTAGGATAAACATCTATCTCGGGGTCGGGGGAGGTCGGGCATGACCTCCCCATTGAGAGCATTTAAAGCACAAACTCAAAATCTTCAATGAAAACCAACACATGAGATTGCTATTTATAGTCCAAAACATAAAGCCACGTTCGCCCCTTTAATGAGGTCGAACCTGCAGGTTCGCCTTGTAGGGGGTTGAACCAAGACTTTATGTTTTTTTCTATATTAACAAATGCATCAGATCCATAAAATGCCCTTATGGATCACCACAATCTCATGTAATACAATACAAGACTCAACCCTAGTCTATTCGACAGTGACGTCCACATAAAGTGCATCAACAACATTGAATCGTGTGTTAACAGTGAAGAAGTTTGGCAAAACTTCTTATGAGCTGTTGAACAGATGAAAGCCGAATTTGGAGTATCTAGAACCATTTGGAGCACCGTGTACTATGCTTAATCCGTCTGAGAAGTTTTCACCGAAAGCTGAAGAGGGATTCTTTGTTGGATATGCAACCCCGCTCAAACGGGTATTCAACAAACAAACTCGTCAGGTATAGGAGTGGGCTAACGTTGAAGTTCAATGGTATACTCAGAATCTACAGGGTAGCGGTCCAGATTGGATGTTTGATTACAAAGATTTCTTTGAATCATTCAATCTAGATAACTTGGTTGAAGAGGCTGTATTAAGACTTTATTACGAGTGTGAAAACGCAGTGACTTCACCGTTGGTGCGTCCGATCACTGTAACTCCTCCAACAGCTTCTAATGAAACCAATGTTCCTGCAGCTGAAGAAGAAGTTTTCTAGGAAGCTTCCACTACTCTTAATTCATCAGAATCAGAAGATGATGATGATGTCACAAGTGAAGCTATTCTAGATCATGCTACAGAGACACCTCCAGTGAACCCAAGTTCAAATGTTGCTTCATCATCCAACTTGGGTAATGATCTGGATTCAACAGAAAATTTGACTACTCAAACGGGAGTTCAAGTACCTATCATCCGGAATCTCGGATTCATCGTATTCACCCGCTCGAGCAAGTGATTTGTGATCCTGGAAGCAGTGTAATGACTAGAGGACAACTTCGAAGTGCAAACTCACCTGAGAATCTTGGCGCTTTAGCTTTATATGCAAAAATTCAAAAATCTGGTTGTCAGAATGACTGGTCTTTTGTTTATTATGTTTTGCAGGTTGAGCCGCAGACTTACAAGGATGCTCTTTTGGATGATGCTTGGGTAGAGGCGATGCAAGATGAGTTATTGCAGTTTCAGAAACTGGGAGTGTGGACACTAACAGATTTACCTCCAGGCAGAAAGAAAATTGGAACTAAATGGGTTTTTAAGTCAAAAAAGGATGACAGAGGCGTAATCATGAGAAACAAAGCTCGATCGGTAGTTCAAGGTTTTCATCAAGTGGAAGGAATCGACTACAATGAGATTTTTGCACTTGTAGCACGTTTAGAAACTATTCGTATGTTTCTAGTGTTTGCCTCATACAAGAAATTCAAAGTGTATCAAATGGATGTTAAGAGTGCGCTTCTTTACGGTGTGGTCAAGGAAGAGGTATACGTCGGTGAACCTCCAGGCTTTGAAGATCCTATCCACCGGGATAAGGTCTACGTTCTCAACAAAGCACAATACGGGTTGCACCAAGCTCCATGCCAATGGTATGAGGAGCTTAGCACGTACCTACTATCCAAAGGATTCAAGCGCGGTTTGGAAGACTGCACTTTGTTCACCAAAAGAACAGGGGATGACCTGCTTCTTGTCCAGATTTATGTTGATGATATTATTTTTGGATCTACTAACGAACTTTTGTGCAGAGAATTTGAAAAAGTGATGCAGGAAAAGTTTGAGATGAGTGCGATGGGAGAAATGCAGTTTTTCCTCGGCCTGCAGGTGGAACAAAGACCAACGGGGATCTTTATTCACCAAACAAAATACGTTTCTAAAGTCTTGAGCCAATTCCAGATGGAAGATTCGAAGACGATGGATACCCCAATACAACCTAATCACGGGATTAGAGTTGACGCTAAGGGGGAGCTGACTGATCCTTTTACATACAGAGCAATCGTCGGATGTCTGATGTATCTCACCGCATCCAGACCAGACATAATGTTCGCTACATGTCTTTGCACACGATATCAGTCGAAGCCGAAACAAAGTCATCTTGCAGCAGTCAAACGGATCCTAAGATATCTGAAGGGTTCTTCGTCGAGAGGACAATGGTACACTAATGATGATAATTTTGACCAAATTGCTTTTAGTGATGCAGATTGGGGTGGTTGTGACAAAGACAGTAAATCCACAACGGCTAGATGTCAATTTTTGGGGAGCAGGCTCGTGACCTGGCAGTGTAAGAAGCAGACGACAGTCGCACTATCTACATGTGAAGCAGAATATGTGTTAGCTTCAAGTTGCTGCTCACAGGTTCTGTGGATTCAACAGCAGATGGTTGATTACGGTTTGCAATTTCTGAAAACCCCTATTCACTGTGACAATGAGGCCGCAATTGCATTAACTAAAGACACGGTCAATCACTCAAAAGCTAAACATATTCGGATTAACTATCACTTTATCCGAGATTGTTATGCTAAAGAGTTGATTGACATGGTCAAAATCCACACTGATTACCAACGTGCATATCTTTTTACCAAAGCTTTCGATAGATCTCGATTCGAATTTTTATTAAAAGCTAACGGTATAAAAGAGAAACAAGACTGATCATCACCTCAGTTTATCACTTTTATTTTTAGTTTTAATGTTTATCAAAAATTCAAAAACCCAAAAATATGTTTTACATTTTAGGGGGAGTTTTTAGATTTTCAGAAAAACCAAAAAACATTGAAAAATCCAAAAAGCCATTAAAATTAGAAAAACCCAAAATGATTTTCCTGGACTAAAAGAGGAAATGATAGTACATTAGTGGGGATCTGACACATGCTAAAGATTTGAAATATTATATAAGCCGTGTGTTGAGTCTATGTGATGTGCTGGTAGGCTTCGTAGACCTATTACTGCATGTTAGATACATACATATCAAACGAATTGATATGTGGATGAACTCCTCATTGGCATATGGTCTTAGTACCGTAATTTCGTTTGATAGGGTTTTTGTACAAAATTCAGAGGTTTCGGGTCGTTATGTTACTAGTTATCTGGGGATAGCCTTTCTGATCTTTTATCGTAAGGTTTTACGGACCTAGATCAGACAGAGTATCTTGCTAAAAGAGCTTTAATGCCAAAACCTAAAGTTACCGAATTGAGGAACTTTCCATGCATGACGATAATCAAAGATTATCTAATGCATCGTATTCAATCATTGATGAAAATCATGATCGATATTAGCCCTCAACCTGGTAAAGTGCATATGTTACTTTGCAGCATTGGTTTGCTGACCTGTACACCTCTATGCCTCAATACCTTGTAAAATTACAGATAACGAAAGCATAATCACGCGTTACAATGAGTATTTGTGCAATTATTCCTTGATACGGGAGTATGTCGTGTGCGTGGGAACCAAAGACAATTTTGTTTATACTATAGATAATTGTATCAAATACTGCATAAAAGTCTGCATGAGAGCTTATGTGGATAACAATATCAGCAATTGCTGGATCACACATTGTCTTTAATGATAATAAACACTAAAGATCAATGGTGTGATCAGATTTCTCAAAAACTGATACGATCCTCTTACCAGAAATCACAAAATGTTTACTATTTTATGTTTATATTTCTGCATTTTACATTTGTTCAAAATTTACAAAAACTCATAAAGATTTTAGGTGTGCTTTAGCATAAATTTCAGAAAAACCAAAAAGATTTTACATTTTTGCGTTATTTTTTATAACTGATGGTGATTGATGGTCGTTTTCTGAAACTTGATGAACCATTTGAGTTTTGTGACTTTTAAATGTGAAATGATGAATGTTTGATGCTTGAAAGGTGTGAAAAAGATTGAACGGAATTCAATTTTGAGATTTCGTAAAATGTTCAAAAATTCCAAACTTCATTCGCCCCTTCGATGGGTCGAATGTGGAATTTTTCTTACATTCGAGCTTTTTAAAACGGTCGAATGTGAGTGTTCCAGTATATTTTGCACATTCGAACCCTGTTTCTACTTTCGAGCCTTTCAGTAGGGTCGAATGTGGAAATAGTTTCACAATCGCCGTTATAAAACGGTCGAATGTGGGAGCCTATATATACTCATCAGCACATTCGAACCTCATTCGAAAAAAAATTCAAAATTCTGAAATCACCAACCCTTGTTGCTCGTATTTTCTAGACCTTTGCATTTTGATCCTTGCTTTATATTGATCATTTTGATACCAAATATACAGGTATTCATCTACGAACAAAGGCAGAATCAATGATTTTGTGATCGAACCCTAGACTGAATCGTTTGATCATTTATAGGATGTTTTAGGACAAATTCATGATTAGGATTTAGTTGTTGAATGTTTTAGGGGGAGAATACAACAAAATCTAGGTTTAAAACACAACAGATTGATCAATTGAATGTTTAAAAACTAATAAACCCTAGATTTTGGTAAAAACAATCAAAAACTGAATAATTGATTCAATTGAATGATGAAAAGGCTTAGTCGGTCATGTTAGTAGATAAACAAATGAAAATTACATGTTAAGATGGTCAAATTTGAATTCTGGACATTTGGTCATATGAACAGTCAGGTTCGACCATTTAAGAAAGGTCGAATGTGACTTTTCCGGTCGAATGTGACTTTTTCATATGGTCGAATGTGGAATAAAGGTCGAATGTACAATTCTAAACAAATTTTTCACATTCGAACCTTGTTTCTCACATTCGAACCTTAGAATTTCTACATTCGAACCACCGAAGGGTCGAATGTGGACTTTCAAAAACCAAATTTCAATTTTGTCCGTTTTTAATGAATTTTCATGTTTCGTTTTTGCAGAATTCCAAATGGTAGAACCACAAAACACAGATATTCCAGCTGGATCATCTGACAAAGCTGCTGGAAAGAAGCCGGAAGAAGAATTGTCGTTTGAAGAGGCTCACAATTGCTGTGCATTTCTTGGAGATGTCAAGAAACATACTGAATTCACTGGAATTGTTGAGTTCCTAAAGCGAAGCAGAGTCGTTGATGCGATAGCTACACCTGCCATTATCTACAAAGATCATCAAGTAGACTTTTGGAAGAATGCGAAGATAGACTTTTGGGATAATCAGACAACTATTGTAAGCAACATTCAAGGACAGCTTGCAATAGTTTCTAAAAGTGATATTTGAAAAGCCTTAAGACTGAAGGATAAGCCGACTGATCCGAGAAGTTTATCATGGATTGAACAGAGGAAATGCTTTCTCTGCATGAAGTACAACGGACCAATCACAGATGGAGCTTTGCATAAGGGAAAACTGTGCCCATAGTTCAAATACCTAGCTCATGTGATGTTACATGTTTTTAGATCCGTTAGTGGTGGATATGACATAATGAGGAAGAGCATCAGTTCGTTGATGGTTGCTCTTATACTGAACAAGCCGTTTAATGTGTATGGGATGATATTGGATCACATGCTTGAACCACTGAAGGGTTTGAAGCACAAGAAGTTTTTGCTATATCCCAGGTTTCTACAGATGATATTTGATCAGAAATACCAGAAGCTGAGAAAAGATCTTACACAGATTCTAGTTCAAGATCATACGAGCTTGAACACTTTGAAAAGAATGAAAGGATACAAAAGGGTTCCTGAGAATGAAAGACCACCCCAGAAGAATTTGTTCGGGCATTTGATTAATCCTGATTATAAGGATCCGGGTGTGGATAAGGCTAGAAATGCAAACAGTGAATCTGACAATGATGATCCTTTGTTTTACGTCAATCCGGAAGCAAAGAGAAAGAGACAGGTGGTGAATGTTGGTGCAAGAGTGGGAAAGGAAAAGGTAAAGAAAAGGAGGATGAGGCTGAACCTCCAAAGAAAACATCTAGAAGAAAGAAGAGCGTAGCGAGAAAGGGGACTATGCTTGCTGATGAAGAGTCTGCCGATTCTGAGGAGACTCAAACTGATGAGAGATGGGATTCGGGTGAAGAGACAATAAAACAAACCAAGCCCAAGGCCACTGTGGCTGGTGAGTCTGAAAGTCTCAACAAAACCCTTGAGGAGCAGAGAATGAAAAGTCCGATTGTGATGGACGATATTGATCTGGGTTTTGGAATTGATGCACAAGACTTTAGTGGATCTCCAATGATGGGTGAAAAACAGAAGAAACCCAAATACAAGACTATGTCAAAGAAGGATGATAAGGAGAATCCAAAGAAGAGGAGAGCGAAAGAAGTTGAGATCTTGATTGCAGGAAAGAATGTTCCTGATGTTAGTAGTTCAAAATCTACTACTCCCGTGACATCCCCAGTAGCAAAGAAACAGAAGAAATCTGCTGCTGAGAAGACTGTTGATCCAACTGAAGATTTCAATGATGCTATGGAAAGAGTCTTGAATAAGTTTAAGAAAAAGACTCCTATTGCTGAGGTTTCAACACCACAGGTTACTGTAACAAGTGATGTGATGAATGCAGTAAACCAGAAGCTTGCAGATATGATAAAGATTATTAACCAGCAACAGCAAGAGATTGAACAGTTGAGGAAGAATGATAAGAAGATGTTGGATATTGTTGAATCTTCATAGGAGAGTTAAGAAGAATTGGAAGCGAAGATCAAACAACTTCAGGATGAAAATCAGAAGTTGTTAGCTCATGAACAGAGAAATACTAGAAGATACATCTCTTTGAGACTCGAGAACAAACAGGTGAAGAAAGATAATAAGAGCTTAAGGAAACTGATTAACGATCTTTATGAAAAAGCTCCTCAGTTGAAAGAAGGAGAGGAAGATAAAGAACGTGAAGAAGAGCTTGTTGATTTTGATCTGTCTGAAACAGAAGAAGAAGAAGAAGATGACGATGAGGAATTAGAACAGGATGCCGGTGATGCTCCTGAGAAGAAGGATGATGATAATAAAGATGGTTCTGGTGATGATTCTGGAGATAACAGTTTCTGCAGATGATGATGATGATGACGATGATGTTGATACTGATAAATATAAGTGTAACACTGATGATGATAATATTTTCTAGAATGAAAAGATGCATGAGAATCAAGTTCGAAAGCTCCTGGTGGTAACACCGATGATGATAATATTTTCTAGAATGAAAAGATTATATCTTTATTAGGTGAAGATAAGAAGCTATATTGTCAGATATTGACTAAGAAAGTCTGGACGATTGAGCTTACACGAAAGTTTCCAGAAGTATTTGAGTTAGATGATATGAGAGTTGAGCTTGAGTATAACGATCCTGATCTTGAAGATGGTGAAGTTTCTGCAACTATATCAAAAGAGATACTTGAAGGATTGGCCAGACAAGTCGGTTAATCTCTTGAAGAGTTGATGAGTGATAATCAGATTCCAAACATTCCTTAGAAAGAAGCAGGAAATCACTCTAATGATAGAGATGCACCAGTTTTTGAAGATGTTGAGATTGAGGATTTACCAGTGAGGAATATCCAGAGTATTTTAAAGACAAACAGGATTCTGCATTTCCAGAATTTTCTAAAGAAATGCTAAATCAAGCTGAGAAACTTGCAAATGAAAAGAGTAAGACATTCGTTGATGAAGTCTTCAAGAATTCAGAAAGTCAGAAACCGAATGTTGAAAAATCTGATGATCTGAAAAGCTTGTTGAGGAAACTGAAAGAAAAAGAAGCCAACCAACCGAAGACTGAGATTCAGGGAGGTTTTTATAAATTTCACAACGAACTATTCAAAGGAAGAGCTCTCGGTTGGAAATACCTGAGATAGCTAAGGTGTGTTGCTGTGAAATGGGAGAAGGGAATTATGTATTTCAACAGATTCCATGACATCAAAACACTACCTTACTGGGCTGTACGCGACGTCTGCCGACATACTTTGTCAGGTGCAACTGTAAACAATGATGCAGTTGGCTATTTCGCAGATCGTATGGCTAGAGAGAGCATAACGAAATGGGACGTGTTCACTCCACAGTATCCTAAAAGGATTGTTCATACGAAGATCAAAGATCAGATTACTAGGATGAACAAGGTGACTTTGAAGTATAAAACACCGACCGTACTGAAACATATTCCCTTTATGCCGATTCCACAACATTTTAATAAAGATTTCATGTGGTGGTACTATGATTGGAAGACCGCAGAAGTTGTTATCTTACTGAAAGATGGGAGAGATGAATTCAAAAGGATTCATATTTTTGATCCGATGTGGTTGATCAATTGCTCACACGAAGACATCATTATGCTGTATTACAACCCAATCTATTGTGAAGAGAAGGATAGCGAACAAGATCTGAAATACCAACGTGTGGTATGCTTGTGTTTCGCTTGGGATGTTAATGCGGGATGTGACTACGACAAGAAGCTGGGAAAGTTTGTGAAGATTACGAAAGAAAAGAAGAAACCTAAACAAACTTTTGAACCAGTCATAACTAAAGAGCAGAAGACGTTATTGCGCATCAAGCTGATGAATAAGCAGATGGACGAAGCACGAAGGCAATCCAAGAAATAGCCGAGGGGGAGTTTGTTGATGCACGTTTTGCGACTAGTGCTATTGGATTGCACATTCTATTATGTTTTGGTGAAAACGTGGGGTCGAAGGTGGATATTAGAAGGTCGAAGGTGGCTAATAATGGTCGAAGGTGGAGTATGCAGGTCGAATATGGAAGTCTGAAGAACTATGTGCTGATTCGCCCATTTGGAGGGGTGAACCTGCACATTCGAATATGGAAGTCTGAAGAACTATGTGTTGTTTCTGAAAAGTGTTTATTTCATTGTAAACAACATTTTGTAAGATTATTGATATTGCTTATTAATGAAATGGATCTTAAAAGGTGATTTGCGTGTCTTGTTCATATTATTATCATTTCGTAACTGATTTAGGGATTCCGCACCTAAATTGGTAGACTTGTTTGATCAAACTACTTGTTTTTGACTAAACGATCCTCCACAGTCATGATCTGGACAATTGGGGACTAGTTAACCTATGGGTTATTAGTCACAACACTTATGCAAACTTCATGATAGGTCACCATTAGTTGGGACTATCAACTGTATTGATATTTTGTCATTGAAGTACGCAATCTAAGGTGAGTGTCACAGCCCCACATTTACAGGTTTTACTTTTGGGGGAGAAACATGCTACATACTTGGATTTTTAAAGATCATGTTATACTATGGTTACTTTAGATTACTATACGGTGTTTTGTACTAAGTCCTAGGGGGAAACCATGAATGTGCGGGATGCACAATGGGGGGAATGTGGATAGATCTATTTGGCCACACAAACCCCACTCGACGGATGGGAACCAGGCGGGTGCATATTGTCTCTAACTTCAGGCCTACCGTAAATTCGGTAGCCCAGTCATCTAGGCTATTTACATACTGGTACATGTTTAGTAATGGGTTCCCAACCGTAGTGGTACTCGAACTTGACGTCTAGCTAACGTTGCATAACATAGTAGTAACAGGGATGATCTTTGGAACTTAAGAAATGTTTATAAAAACATGTGAACTCACTAGCATTATATGTTGACATTTTTGGCATGTTTTTTCAGGTCGCTAAGTTAGCTGCATATGGATTTAGGTGCACGGAGTCTCACAAGAAGTCTAGAGTCTTAGTCTCATAAATGTCAAATTGTTCCAGACTTATTTACTTTTGTTGGGTTGTAAACAAGATTTTAAAGCTTCCGCTGTTGGTTTAATGTTATTGACTTATGGTTTGGTTTACGTATCTTTTACATATAGTTGTCGTTTATTGTGATTGTTGACTTAGATCCTGACGTGTCACGCGCCTCACGGTAAAACCCCGCATGTGGAATTTGAGGGTGTGACAAGCCCTTGGAAGAAAAACAGCCAGTCGCAGCCCGAACGAAGTAATTCATGGTCTAAGAGTCGACCACGGCCATACTCCAGGAATGACAAAAATGACAAGAACAACTTTGGTCGTTCCTCAGGAAGTCAATACCGAACTACAAGTTACTCCAATCTTACCAAAGCCCCAAGTGAAATCTTGAGCACCGAACATATACGTTTCCCCACACCTCTGCAGCAGAAACCTACAACTAATAAAAATACCAAGAATTACTATGAATACCATCAGGAAAAAGGCCACAATACGGATGATTGTTGGTTTCTAAAACAAGAAATTGAAAAAGCATTCAAGGCAGGGACTTGAAGGAAGGCAAGCCGGGTAGTGCTCCAATCTCGAACCTTAATAACAAAGTCGGGTTTCACATGATCCGAGCCCTTCCTGGTCATGGTACCAAAAGAAGCTATGATCATACCCAACCATGGTTAGAACACTTGATGTTCTTCCCACCGATAGATCCAAGTGAATCGAAAGAAACACCGATAATTATCTCTGGTATCGTGGCAGGTCACGTATGACGAATCTATGTTGAAAATGGCAGTGCATCAGAAATAATGTACTACCAATGCTACCAACAATTAGCTCCAGCTTCAAAACAAAATCTCATTCCTGTTATATGCCTTTGATAAGTTTTTGAAGAGAAGTAATACAGCCGCTCAGCCAGCTTTCACTAGCAGTTACTCGGGGTTCTGAGTCCCAGTGGCGAATAACCGTTCTCACATTTTTGGTTGTGGGCTCACAATCGGTCCACAACATCATTTTGGGACGACCGGGGATGAACGCATTCGGCATGGTTACGTCAACCATTCACGAAGCTGTAAAAATTCCCTACCGAGGCCGGTGTGGCAACGTTACACACTGAGTCTTAGCTATGTATTGCAGAGGTCCGGCAATCTCTAGGGAAGCCTGACACCAATCCTGTTGATACAAGTACAAAAACAATAGAAGAATGGCCCGTCCATCCGGGCTTCCCAGAGCAAAGGATTACCATCAGAGCTCAGCTCCCAGAAGATATCAAGAGATCCCTATGGAGGTCACTGTCAAACTCTTTGGACGTATTCTACTGGCAACAATCAGATATGGCAGGGGTTCCTCAGTCCTTGGCCGGACATAAGCTCAACATTCGTCCTGGAATGAAGCCCGTCGCACAAAAGAAGAGAAGTATGCCTTCGGACTGGGTCAAAGAAATAGCCGATGATGTACGTACCTTACTGGACGCAAACATAATCAGAGAAGTCTAGTATCAGACTTGGGTTTCGAACCCTGTCATGGTGCGGAAGCTCGATGGCTCCTGGAGAATGTGTATCGACTTTAAGGACTTGAATGATGCATGCCCCAAAGATTGTTATCCATGCCAGAGATAGATTTGAAGGTCGACGTTGCGGCGAACTTCAAACTTAAGTGTTTTTTGGATGCCTACAAGGGGTATCATCAAATCCAAATGGTCGAGGCCGATGAAGACAAAGCAACCTCCGTAATTAATCAAGGGTTGAATTGTTATACAAAGATGCCATTTGGGCTGAAGAACGCCGGAGCTACGTATCAAAGACTAATGGATCAAGCCTTTAAAGATCAGATATGTTGAAATTTGGAGGTCTACGTAGACGATGTTGTCTTCAAAAGCGGTACGGAAGAAATCATGTTGAAAGACATAGCCGAAACATTCGACAAGCACCGGGAGATAAACATGAAGCTGAACCTAAAGAAATGCTCTTTCGGCCTAGAAGAAGGAAAGTTCCTTGGTGTTTTGATGCTTAAAGAAGGGATCCTACCCAACCCTAAAAAAGTTGAGGATGTTCTAAATATGCAACCCCATCCTGTCTAAAGGAAATACATTCCTTGAACAGACGTTTAGTAGCTTTACACCGATTCTTATCAAAAACTGTTGAACGAACCTTACCTTTTATGGTTGTTCTTAAAAAAATGTTTGAGTACTAAAGAGTTCTGTTGGACCTCCAGAGTTGAAGCAGCTTTTATTGATCTTAAAAAATTCCTTGCCGAATTACCTACTTTAACCGCACCAGAACCAGGGGAAGTCCTTACCCTCTACTTATCCGTCTTCGACGCCTCCATCAGTTCGGTGCTAATGGTCACTCGGCTAAAGGCCCAAGTTCCAATTTTTTACGTCAGCTGAGCCCTCTGAGATTATGAGACTCGATATCTTGCCTTGGATAAACTAGCACTATCTTTGGTACAAGCCTCTCGAAGGTTACGATGAGACTTCAAGGCATTTGAAATAGAAGTACAAACAGATCAGCCAATATTACATGTACTCCGAAAGCCAGAAGTTTCATGTAGACTGGCCAAATGGGCCATCGAGCTCGGTGCATTTGACATAACATACATAATTTTCAGGGGGAAGGGGTGTATTGGACGGTTAGGAATAGAGAGTTCGGGGTCTAGATCCAAAGGAATCCTATACTCCTCTAAAAATTGCTCAAACTTAGCTTCGGACAATTTATTATAACTAATGTTCATATCTTTTTTCACCATGATGAAAAAAGATGAAGAGAAAAACACGACTAAGATAAAGAAGGAAAGAAAGAACGAACCTGAAACAAGGAAAGAAACTGTTAACAAGTCGAGGAGACACAGGGAAGAATACAGCAGGAACCGGTAAATGAAAGAAAGGTAAAAAAGAAAATGGGGAAAAAGTAATTGTGAAGATGAAAAGAGAGACTTTATACTCACCAAACGTCATGTGACAGCTATCAAGATCTCAGAAGGTTACAATAGCTGGCACTAGGATCTGATGGACTCAAACGCCTCAAAAAAATCAACGCGTCCCATGAGAAAATACGCGGCCAAAATTGTGTTCACGTGTCTCGTCCACAAGACAGCTGGAAAACACCGAACAAGACTCATGCCTATCAGAGATACGTGGCAAAAAGCTATGTCCACGTGTATCATCCATAGAACAGCCGAGATTCATCGGACAAGGCTGCACAACTCCACTAAGTTGTCAACCAACTTATGGACTTGGGGGGACATGAAGAGGTATAAAGCATCAGCTCCGATACTCATCAAAGAGATGCGGCTCCTCTGAATAGGCCGCGGCTCAAAAATACTTCAAATACTCCGTATTCCAAGTACCAAAATAAGGCCAGAAGTCAAAAGCACTGGGGGTTAGTACAACTATTCCGAAAGATAGTACAATATTTTCAACTAGTATAAATACCCCCTCACAAGCACAGGTAACCCACGTGTTCACACACTCCGAATCTCTCTCTCTCTCTCTCTCTCTCTCTCTCTCTATACTTTCTCTCACTAAACAAATACTTATCCTCACATTGGAAGGTGGTCACTGAGAGGCCCTCCAACCTCCCCTGTGACGAGCCTAATGGTTTGCTCATTTTACAGCTTCTATTTGTTGGACTTATGGACTAATTTCCGACCCGAGCACATGGGTTGGATGGGCCCGACCCAAGCACATGGGAGAGGCATCTAATTAAACAAAAAGATAATGATTGTTATTTATTTTTATGATTATCTAAGTTTAGGGATAATTATAAAGAGTTTAATTATTTAATAGTTTTAGAATCCTAGTCTAATACTAAAAGCCAAGTTTGTGTGGCTATATAAACCCATCAAGCCTATGATGAGGTTCATAAGTTGTAATTGAGTTCTGAGTTATTTTCTTAGTTATAATGAGAGAAAATTCCAGTTTAATTCTCAGTTTTCTTTCTTTCATATTATCAATCGGGACTTGAATTGGTATCAGAGATAGTTCAAACTCCCACCGATTGTGTTTACGTTTCCGGCAAGTCGAAGGATCGATAAGAAACAAACGTGTTTTCATCGTCAAAGGATCGACAGGGGAGCAGTAAGAAAGCACGGAGTGGATCGGAAGAAGAAACGGATCAGCGACAGCATCTGAAATCGAAGACTGTATTTTCTAGCGACAAAGGGTTGATGGAACAGTTGTAGCGACAGCAAGTCTTCATCAATAGAGGTTATGGAGGCTCAATCGTCTGTGGTCTTCAATCTTTTGAAGCTTCAATCGGCTGGATTGTGTTTGTTTTGAAGATCCTTTGAAGTTATCAATCGTCTGTGCACATCAACGAAAGGAAAAAGAAAGGGAGACTCATAACTCAAAAAGCTTTATTGTGTTTACGAGAAAGTTTTGAAGAAAAAAAAAGAGTTACATTCTAAATATCTTTCTTTTCGAAAAAAAAAAGAATATTTAGAATTAGGTTTTTTTAGCATTATAAAAACATTGTTTGTGGTAAGTGCATTTTTAGTTTATTTTGAGACCCTATTCAAAGTCAACTAGTTTGCTCCGAAGGACTGGATCAAGGGTCATCCACACCAGTAACATATAGCCGGAGAAGGAAGAAAATGGCTGACGGGGAAGGAGGTGACCGACCACAGGCTGTGGTCAAAAATCAGAACACTATGACTTTGCAGTGTCTAATGTTGACATCAACCAACTATAACATATGGGCAATAAGGATCAAGGCAGTGTTCCGAGTTCATGGAATTCTGCAAGCACTTGAACCGAAGGATGGATGATGTGGCGGTTGCTTTATTACTTCAGGTGATACCCGAAGATCTAGTGTTTCAGGTAGCTCAGTTTCAGACTGCAAAGGAAATCTGGGAAGCATTGAAGACACGGTATGTTGGGGTCGAGCAAGTTCGAGAAGAAAAGATCGAAAAACTTCAAATTGAGTTCGAGTCATTGAAGATGAAAGAAGCAGAGACAATTGATTATTTTGCAGTTAGAATAAGTCAGCTAGTCACTAAAGCAGCTAGCCTTGGAACTACCTATGAAGACAAGAAGCTTACCAGAAAATTGTTGGGATCAGTTCAAGCAAAATATGTTCCAATTGTGGCGTCGATTGAACAATTTGCAGATTTGAAGACAATGACCTTTCAAGAAGCAATTGGAAGGTTGAAAACCTTCGAGGATTGAACTAAAAATATTGAATATGCAAGCGAAAATCAGAGCAAATTGATGTTCGCAGCAACAGGTGAATCATCCTCAAACCGTAAACCCTATGAAAACAATGGGGGGCGCGGGCGAGGAAGTTCTAGTTACCAAGGTCGGGGTCGTGGACATGGTTCGAGTAAAGGACGAGATACGGGTCACAACCGAGAGAATGGTCAGAACCGTGGGGTTAAGAACTCGGGTCAGAAAGGGAACAATAACCGGCAGAAGGGTAAGAAAGACAAATCTGAAGTTCAATGCTTTAGATGTGACGAGATGGGTCACTATGCTTCTAGTTGTGCAGAGCGCAAAAAGAATGAACGTGCAAATTTAGCAGAAACCAAGATGCTAAACTCAAACTTGTTCATGATGGAGTGTACGAGTGAAACTGTTTACCTGAATGAAGAAAAAGTGATTCCAAGTAAATTCCAACCCGAGCGAATGGAGGAGAATCTGTGGGTTACGGATAATGGAGCTTCCAATCACATGACAGGGAATAAATCATATTTTTCAGCTCTCTATGGGTTGCACCAGGATCCACGACAATGGTATGAGGAGCTGAGCAAGTATCTTCTATCCAAAGGATTTAAACGAGGTTTGGTAGATTGCACACTGTTCACAAAACGAACAGGGGATGACTTGCTTCTAGTGCAGATTTATGTTGATGACTTTATTTTTGGATCTACTAACGAACTTTTGTGCGGAGAATTTGAAAAGGTTATGCAGGAAAAGTTTGAAATGAGTGCGATGGGAGAGATGCAGTTTTTCCTAGGCTTGCAGGTGGACCAAAGATCAACGGGGATCTTTATTCACCAAACCAAATATGTATCTGAAGTCTTGAGCCGATTCCATATGGAAGATTCGAAGCCGATGGATACCCCAATACAACCTAATCACGGGATTTGAGTTGACGCTAAGGGGGAGCTGACTGACCCTTTTACATCAGAGCAATCGTTGGATCTCTGATGTACCTCACCGCATCTAGACCAGACATAATGTTTGCCACATGTCTCTGTGCACGTTATCAATCGAAGCCGAAACAAAGTCATTTAGCAGCTGTCAAACGGATCCTAAGATATCTGAAGGGTTGTCCGTCGAGAGGACTATGGTACCCTAATGATGATAATGTTGACCTAATTGCTTTTAGTGATGCAGATTAGGGAGGCTGTGACAAAGACAACAAGTCCACAACGGCTGGATGCCAGTTTATGGGGAGCAGGCTCGTGACCTCGCAATGCAAGAAACAAACTGCAGTCGCCTTATCGACATGTGAAGCAGAATATGTCTCAGCTTCAAGCTGCTGCTCACAAGTTCTGTGGATACAACAACAGATGGTTGATTACGGTTTTCAATTTCTTAAAACCCCTATTTACTGTGATAATGAGGCCGCCATTGCATTAACTAAAGACTTAGTCAATCACTCAAAATCTAAGCATATCCGGATTAAATACCATTTTATCCATGATTGTTATGCAAAAGAGTTGATTGATATGGTCAAAATCCACACTGATTATCAATGTGCAGATCTTTTTACCAAAGCTTTTGATAAATCAAGATTTGAATATCTTTTAAAAGCTAATGGTATAAAAGAAAAACAAGACTGATCATCACCTCGGTTTATCACTTTTTAGTTTTAGTTTTTATTGTTTTCCCGAAAAATTCAAAAACCCAAAAATATGTTTTTCATTTTAGGAGGAGTTTATTTTTAGAAAAACCAAAAACATTGAAAAAGTCAAAAAGCCATAAAAATTAGAAAAACCCAAAATGATTTCCAGGAAAAAAAGAGGAAATGATAGTACATCAGTGGGGATCTGACACATGCTAAAGAAGTGTAATGCAATATAAGGCGTGTGTTTGAGTCTGTGTGATGTGTTGATTGGCTTCGTAGACCTGTTACTGCGTGTCTGATACATACATATAAAACGAATTGTTATGTGGATGAACTCCTCATGGGCATATGGTCTTAGTACCGTAATTTCGTTTGATAGGGTTTTTGTACAAAATTCGGAGGTTTCGGGTCGTTATGTTATTAGTTATCTGGGGATATCTTATCTGATCTTCTGTCGTAAGTCATTACGGACCTAGATCAGACAGGGTATCTTTATAAAAGAGCTTTAATGCCAAAATCTAAAGTAGCCGAATTGAGGAACTTTCAATGTATGACGATAATCAAAGATTATCTAATGCATCGTATCCAATCATTGATGCAAATCATGATTGATATCAGTCCTCAACCTGGTAGAGTGCACAAGTTACTTTGTAGCATTGAGTTGCTGACCTGTACACCTCTGTGCCTCATACCTTGTAAATTATAGATAACGAAAGCATAATCACGCGTTACAATGAGTATTTATGCAATTATTCCTTGATACGGGAGTATGTCGTGTGCGTGGGAACCACAGACAATTGTGTTTATACTATAAATAGCCGTATCAGTCAAAAGCACTGCACAACAGTCTGCATGTGAGCTTATGTGGACAACAATATCAGCAGTTGCCGGATCACACATTGTCTTTAATGATAATATAAATCAAAAGATCAACGGTGTGATCAGATTTCTCAATAACTGATATGATCCTCTTACCAGCACTAGGATCTGATGGACTCAAACGCCTCAAAAAAATCTACGCGTCCCATGAGAAAATACGCGGCCAAAATTGTGTTCACGTGTCTCGTCCACAAGACAGCTGGAAAACACCGAACAAGACTCATGCCTATCAGAGATACGTGGCAAAAAGCTATGTCCACGTGTATCATCCATAGAAGAGCCGAGATTCATCGGACAAGGCTGCACAACTCCACTAAGTTGTCAACCAACTTATGGACTTAGGGGGACATGAAGAGGTATAAAGCATCAGCTCCGATACTCATCAAAGAGATGCGGCTCCTCTGAATTGGCCGCGGCTCAAAAATACTTCAAATACTCCGTATTCCAAGTACCAAAATAAGGCCAGAAGTCAAAAGCACCGGGGGTTAGTACAACTATTCCGAATGATAGTACAATATTTTCAACTAGTATAAATACCCCCTCACAAGTACAGGTAACCCACGTGTTCACACACTCCGAATCTCTCTCTCTCTCTCTCTCTATATACTTTCTCTCACTAAACAAATACTTATCCTCACGTCGGAAGGTGGTCACTGAGAGGCCCTCCAACCTCCCATGTGACGAGCCTAATGGTTTGCTCATTTTACAGCTTCTATTTGTTGGACTTATGGACTAATTTCCGACCCGAGCACATGGGTTGGATGGGCCCGACCCAAGCACATGGGAGAGGCATCTAATTAAACAAAAAGATAATGATTGTTATTTATTTTTATGATTATCTAAGTTTAGGGATAATTATAAAGAGTTTAATTATTTAATAGTTTTAGAATCCTAGTCTAATACTAAAAGCCAAGTTTGTGTGGCTATATAAACCCATCAAGCCTATGATGAGGTTCATAAGTTGTAATTGAGTTCTGAGTTATTTTCTTAGTTATAATGAGAGAAAATTCCAGTTTAATTCTCAGTTTTCTTTCTTTCATATTATCAATCGGGACTTGAATTGGTATCAGAGATAGTTCAAACTCCCACCGATTGTGTTTACGTTTCCGGCAAGTCAAAGGATCGACAGGAAACAAACATGTTTTCATCGTCAAAGGATCGACAGGGGAGCAGTACGAAAGCACAGAGTGGATCGGAAGAAGAAACGGATCAGCGACAGCATCTGAAATCGAAGACTGTATTTTCCGGCGACAAAGGGTTGATGGAACAGTTGTAGCGACAACAAGTCTTCATCAATAGAGGTTATGGAGGCTCAATCGTCTGTGGTCTTCAATCTTTTGAAGCTTCAATCGGCTGGATTGTGTTTGTTTTGAAGATCCTTTGAAGTTATCAATCGTCTGTGCACATCAACGAAAGGAAAAAAAAGGAGACTCAAAACTCAAAAAGCTTGATTGTGTTTACGAGAAAGTTTTGAAGAAAAAATAAGAGTTACATTCTAAATATCTTTCTTTTCGAAAAAAGAAAGAATATTTAGAATTAGGTTTTTTTAGCATTATAAAAACATTGTTTGTGGTAAGTGTATTTTTAGTTTATTTTGAGACCCTATTCAAAGTCAACTAGTTTGCTCCGAAGGACTGGATCAAGGGTCATCCACACCAGTAACATATAGCCGGAGAAGGAAGAAAATGGCTGACGGGGAAGGAGGTGACCGACCACAGGCTGTGGTCAAAAATCAGAACACTATGACTTTGCAGTGTCTAATGTTGAAATCAACCAACTATAACATATGGGCAATAAGGATCAAGGCATTGTTCCAAGTTCATGGAATTCTGCAAGCACTTGAACCGAAGGATGGATGATGTGGCGGTTGCTTTATTACTTCAGGTGATACCCGAAGATCTAGTGTTTCAGGTAGCTCAGTTTCAGACTGCAAAGGAAATCTGGGAAGCATTGAAGACACGGTATGTTGGGGTCGAGCAAGTTTGAGAAGAAAAGATCGAAAAACTACAAATTGAGTTCGAGTCATTGAAGATGAAAGAAGCAGAGACAATTGATTATTTTGCGGTTAGAATAAGTCAGCTAGTCACTAAAGCAGCTAGCCTTGGAACTACCTATGAAGACAAGAAGCTTACCAGAAAATTGTTGGGATCTGTTCAAGCAAAATATGTTCCAATTGTGGCGTCGATTGAACAATTTGCAGATTTGAAGACAATGACGTTTCAAGAAGCAATTGGAAGGTTGAAAACCTTCGAGGATTGAACTAAAAATATTGAATATGCAAGCGAAAATCAGAGCAAATTGATGTTCGCAGCAACAGGTGAATCATCCTCAAACTGTAAACCCTATGAAAACAACGGGGGGCGCGGGCGAGGAAGTTCTAGTTACCAAGGTCGGGGTCGTGGACATGGTTCGAGTAAAGGACGAGATACGGGTCAGAACCGAGAGAATGGTCAGAACCGTGGGGTTAAGAACTCAGGTCAGAAAGGGAACAATAACCGGCAGAAGGGTAAGAAAGACAAATCTGAAGTTCAATGCTTTAGATGTGACGAGATGGGTCACTATGCTTCTAGTTGTCCAGAGCGCAAAAAGAACGAACGTGCAAAATTAGCAGAAACCAAGATGCTAGACTCAAACTTGTTCATGATGGAGTGTACGAGTGAAACTGTTTACCTGAATGAAGAAAAAGTGATTCCAAGTAAATTCCAACCCGAGCGAATGGAGGAGAATCTGTGGGTTACGGACCTTCATTCAAAAAAAATTCAAAATTCTGAGATTACACCCCCTTGTTGCCCGATCATTTTACATCTTACCTTTGTGATCCTTGTTGATTTTTGATCATTTTTATCCAAGATTTGCAGGAAAACAACACGTTTTGAAGGCAGAATCGATGATTTTATGATCGAACCCTAACTGTGAATCAATTGTGATTTTAGAGGATGTTTTAGACTTAAATGTTGATTAGGATTCAATCCTTAAGTGTTTTAGGGGGAGAGGATACCAAAATCAAGGGCTATTACATATCAGATTGTGTTATTGATTGATTAAAAACATTAGAACCCTAGATTTTGGGGAAAAACACTGAATGATTGAATAAATATAACAATTGATTGTTGATAAAGGTTAATCGGACCTATTAGCATCTAAACAAATCAAAATGGCATGTTAAAACAGTCAAAACCAAAATTTGAAACTTTTGAAGATGAACAGCCTATTCGACCATTTCAAAAGGGTCGAAAGTGACATTTTGGTCGAAGGTGGCTTGTTTAAACGGTCGAAAGTGGACAAAAGGTTGAAGGAACAATTTTAAACCAACTTTTTTACTTTCGAACCTTATTTCCACATTCGAACCTTATATTTTCCACATTCGAACCCACGTTCGGTCGAAGGTGGAATTCCAAAATTTAAAATTTCAATTTTGTATATTTTGTCCATTTCTAATATGTTTTCGTGTTTTTGTTTTTGCAGATTATTAATGGCTGAACCTCAAAATAAAGATATACCAGCAGGTTCATCTGAGAAGGCTGCCGGGAAGAAGCCGGAAGAAGAGCTACCGTTTGAAGAAGCTCATAACTGTTGCGCTTTTCTTAGAGATTTGAAGAAACATACTGAATTCACTGGTATTGTTGATTTTCTGAAGACGAGCAGAGTTTTTGACGCTATTGCTACTCCTGCTATCATCTATAGAGATCATCAGAAGGAGTTCTGGAAGAATGCATGGATTGATTTCTGGGAAAATGAAACAGCCATTATCAGTAAGATTCAGGGGGAGATGGTGATTGTATCTGAAGCAAACATCAGGAAAGCCTTGAAGCTGAAAGATAAGAAGACCAATCCAAGATGCTTATCCTGGATTGAACAGAGGAAGTGCTTTCTAAGGATGAAATATAACGGACCGATCACAGACGGAGCCCTACATATAGGTAAACTGTGCCCACAGTATAAATACCTGGCTCATGTGATTTTACATGTATTCGGGTTTGTGAGTGGAGGATATGATGTGATGAGAAAGAGTATTAGCTCTTTAATGGTTTCCTTGATTCTGAACAAACCATTCAACGTATCCGGAATGATACTTGATCATATGCTTGAACCATTGAGAGGTCTGAAGAGTAAGAAGTTTTTACTTTATCCAAGATTCCTGCCGATGATCTTCGATCAGAAATACAAGAAGTTGAGGAAAGATCCAACTCAGATTGTGGTACAGGATCATATGAGTTTGAGCACATTGGTGAGAATGAAAGGTTACAAAGGTGTACCTGTAAATGAAAGACCACCTTTGAAGAATCTGTTTAGACACCTGATCAATCCAAATTATGAAGATCCAGGTGTTGATAAGGCAAGAAACGAGAATAGTGAATCTGATAATGATGATCCATTATGTCCTGTTGATCCTGAAGCCAAAAGGAAGCGACAAGTTGTTAATGTTGGTGCTAAGAGTGGTAAAGGAAAGGGTAAGGAGAAATAAGTGGAAGCAGAACCGCCAAAGAAAACATCTCGAAGAAAGAAAAGTGTTGCAAAGAAAGGAATACATTTGGTTGATGAAGAGTCGATTGATTCTGAAGAGACTCAGGAGGAAGAGAGATGGGATTCTGCTGACGAGACCGTTAAGATCACCACACCCAAGGCCATTGTGGCTGGTGAATCTGAAAGTCTTAATCAAACTTTGGAAGAACAAAGAATGAAAAGTCCAGTTGTGATGGATGATATTGATATAAGTCTGGGATTGGGTTCTGAAGATTTTGGTGGATCACCAAAGGCTGGAGAAAAACAGAAGAATCCAATTTACAAGAAGAAAGCTAAGGCTATTGAGATGGAAAAGCCTAAGAAGAGAAGGGCTAAAGATATTGAAAGTCTGATTGCAGGAAAGAAAGTTCCTGAAATGTCTAGCTCGAAGTCTCCCGTGACATCCCCAGCAGCTAAGAAACAGAAAGTATCTGCTGCTGAAAAGACTGATATTCCAACTGATGATTTTAATGCTGCATTGGACAGAGTCTTAAACAAGTTTAAGAAAAAGACTCCAGTTGCTGAGGCTTTAACTCCTAAGGTTACTGTATCAGGAGATGTGATGGATGCAGTTAATCAGAAGCTGACTGAAATGATGAAAATCATTAACCAGCAACAAGAAGAAATTAATCAGTTGAGGAAGAATGATAGAAAAATGTTGGATGTGGTTGAATCTTCACAGGAGAGTCAGGAAGAGTTAGCAGCAAAGATAAAATTACTCCAGAAAGAGAATCAAAAGTTGTTAAAGCATGAACAGAGAAATACTAGAAGATTCATTGCTTTAAAACTTGAAAACAAGCAGGTGAAGAAAGATAACAAAGGGCTTAGGAAGCTGATTGATGATTTGTATGAAAGAGCTCATCGGTTACCAGGAGGAGAAGAGGATTAAGAAAGAGAAGAAGAGCTTGTTGATTTTGAACCATCTGAGTCTGATAAAGAAGATGATGAAGAACTTGAACAGGATGCCGGTGATGCTCCTGAGAATAAGAAGGATGGTGATGATAATGATGGTTCAGGTGATGATTCTGGAGATGATAATAGCTCTGCGAATGATGATGATGATGATGATGACGATGATGATGATGACACGGATAAGAACAAGTGTGAAAAGAGAGAATCAAGAAAAGATGCAGGAGAATCGAGTTCGAAAGCTCCTGGTGGTAACACTGATGATGATAATATATTCTAGAATGAGAAGATTAGATCTTTATCTGAGGAGGATAAGAAGCTATATCGTCAAATGTTAACAAACAGAGTCTGGACGATTGAGATGACAGGAAGATTTCCAGAAATATTTGAGTTAGATGACATGAAATTTGAGCTTAAGTACAATGATCCTGATCTAGAAGACGGTGAAGTTTCTGCAGCTGTTTCGAAAGAGATACTTGAAGGATTGACTAAACAGGTCGGGAAATCTCTTGAAGAGTTAATCAGTGAGAATTACATTCCGAATATTCCTGAGAAAGAAGCAGGAAATCACTTTGATGATAGAGATACTCCGGTTTTTGAAGACGTTGAGATAGAGGATATTACAAGTGAGGAATATCCAGAATACTTTAAAAATGATAAGGATTCTGGATTTCCTGAATTTTTTGAAGAACTGTTAAGCCAAGCTGAGAAATGTGATACCCCGCATTTTCAGGTTAACACTTTTTACTGAACTCTAGTTAACTTGCATATTCACAGTGATCGAATACTTAACTAGGGTTAATTAAGTAGGCTTAACATATGTTAGATGCTATTAACATATGTTATAAGTAGGAAAAACCTTGTTTTGTCACACACACGAGTCCTGCATCCCGAACGTTGGTGATTAATCTGGCATGCATAATAATAAGCACAATAGAATTCTGATGGACGTAGTGTTACATGTTTGTGTGGAGTACATGCTTATGTGAATTATCGCTTGACTAAGAATTAATATGTAAACCATGCAAGTTACGTGAACCTTATGATTGATATGTTATGAAATAATAAAAAACAATAGTTTTTATGCAATTTAGGGTGATTAATATCATCGGGCCCGGTATTGGACTAGAACATGACTAACGGGTCCAGTTAATGGACTAAAAGGGGCCCTAATACCCAATTGCTTGGGGAACAAGCCAAGCCCTCTTATAATTAGGAGACAAAAAAAAAAATAAAACCCTACCCCTTCCTCCCTTGTTGCGCCGTGAACCCACCCCCATCCCCTTCCCTTTGATTTTCAACAAACATCAATCCTACTCATTCCTTCAAGCTAGTTGTGGTGCAATCTTTAGGCTTTGAGGACTCTTGCTTTGAAAGGTATAATCTTTACATATATTATGATGGTTATTAATGATTAAAAAGTTTAAAAATCATAAGGCATGCATACATATAAATCGCATAACACATGTTAGTAGGAGTTCTTGAATGTTCATTGTGAATTGATGATGATGATGGTTGTTAGTAATCATAATTAGGGTTTTTACATGATTATATATGTGTTTAATCAGAATAATATGAGTTATGCATGTATTAGAGATTTTTATGTATGATTAGGGTTTGCGAATAACTTGGGGAGCAAGTTTCAGTTTCTGGCAGATTCATTAGGGTGTTTTGTAGGGGCTGTATCTTGATGTTAAATTGGTTGTTTTGATCTATTCTTTGCATGAATGGATTTTACATGGTCTTAGCTTTTTAGAATGGGAAAAATCATCTGATTTGGATGTCGTTTGATATGTTTTTGGAATTTTATTTGATTAAAGGTCATATCAGAATTTCGGAGTTATAAATTGAGTCAACTTTAAACGGGTATAACTCAAGATTTACAAACAATTAAGTTATGAAATTTTGACAGGAGGTCAATATTGGAAAACTTTGGCTTTTCCAAGTGAATTCACCACGTTTGGGTGAATACACAATTTTTGGGAATTTTTCTACTAAATTGACCTGTTGTGGAAAGTTTCTGGACATGGCTGTGTTGTATGAATTTTAATAAATTTGTATTTAGTTTAAGGAAAAAACAAAAATATGGGTTATTAAATAAATCCCAAATAATATTCAGTAAAAATTTGGGAGTTTAATTCATTGATTTGGTATTTTAAATAAATTAGTTTTCGTGGCGCACAATCTGTCCTAAAAACGCAGATTGTGTATTATGTGTTTATGTGACTATTTGGAGTCTTATGTGATATGTATTTGACATGAACTTATATGAATACTTATAGGAGATGTGTATGAGGTATAAAGCTGACAATAATCATTATGATCACCAACGGAATACGTAGGACTTACTTGTGCATGTAGAGTCACTAGGCGTCATTACACGATTTGGAACTTTAGAAGTTTCGGACAATCAAGTTGCATGATGTGTTGGTATGCACATATACTCACCTAGTGACACTTGTAATAGGGAGTCGGTAGCTCGTTACTGTCTGAGGGATTTGGATCATTCGCGTGCAACCTAAGGTGAGTTTCACTACTCTTTTTCTCAAAAGCATGCGTCTCAGGTATGAGACAACTTACTTAACATTTTTCTAGTCCGGTTTGGGACTACTTACACATCCCGGGTTGGGATGCTATGGATCCCTGTGTGGGTCGTTTACTTTGCTAGTTCGCAAACTGTGTCCTTGATGAACTAAACCAACTCTATCATCTGTAAGTCCTCACGTACCGAATGAGTTGCCGGGATTGGCAAGCGGGTTATTAGTTGATAGCGCTATTAGGTCTTACAAACCTCACACCGGCTCGGGGAGCGCGGGCGTGAACTATAACTTAACGAACTTTATCATTGTGGATAGACAATGATGTCAGGCATGCGGCTCACATTTGTGGCTACACGTACATAGCAGTTCGGTATATTCGGTGTTAGTTATCATGAATGGGCTAGCTACCCTTGACATGCGACGAACTAGTGGTTACACGGTTCTAGGAACCAACTCAATTACTTGTCTACGTGGTTTTGGAAACCAGCGCATTTACATACTCAATTACTTTACTTGTGAACTCACCAGCTTTATGTTGACACCATAGTTGCAAAAGTCGTCCGAGGTGACCGATTACTCGCCGAGTACTCGCTACAGGGTGGGTCACCTAGTATAGCCAAGTTGGCCGAATATTCCGAGTACTCCCCGGATAGGCCGATTCGACCTCCGAGTACTCGCCTGACTAGGCCGAGTACTCGCAACTCCCCAGTCGGCCGAGTTGGTAGCGCCTAGCGAGTTCTGCAACCTTGGTTGACACACGATTTACATGCTTTTGCAGGTAGTTAGCTTCCGGTGCCAGGATTAGAAATCACTGTACACTTCACTGCATTTGGGGTCTTGGGCATACACATAAAATGCACATTATGCTTTTACATTTTCTTTCATATGGTTTTAATTTGGGCGCGTTGTTTTGTGCATGGCTTTTAAAAAGGGTTTAAATTTGGTTTACGCTTCCGCAGCTTAACTAAACTTGGTTTTCGAAAACGAACTAAATGGTTTGGGCATTTAGAGTTCGTTCATGTGACTTGTGGCTATGGGATCCTGGTTTGTCATGCGCCTCGCGGTATAAACCCCGCAGTGGAAATTTGAGGTTGTGACAAGAAACTTGCACGTGAGAAAAGCAAGAAGTTCATTGATGAAGTTTTCAAGAACTCAGATTGTCAGAAACCGACTGTTGAACAATCTGACGATCTGAAGAACTTGCTAAGGAAGCTGAAAGAGAAAGAGGCCAACCGACCAAACACTGAAATTCAGGGTGGTTTCTATAAATTCCATAACGAACTGTTTAAAGGAAAAGCTCTCGGGTGGAAATATTTTAGACAGCTGAGGTGTGTTGCAATGAAGTGGGAGAAAGGAATTTTGTATTTTCACAGATTCCATGACATTAAAACACTACCTTACTGGGCTGTACGCGATATCTACAGACACATGTTGTCAGGTGCTACTGTGAACAACGATGTTGTTGGATATTTTGCAGATCGCATGGCGAGAGAGAGTAGAACGAAATGGGATGTGTTCACCCCACAGTATCCAAGGAGGATTGTCCATAAGAAGATTAAAGATCGGATAATGGGGTTGAACAAGGTTACTTTGAAATATGATCCACCGACTGTTTTGAAACATATACCTTTGATGCCTATTCCACAACATTTCTCGAAAGACTTTATGTGGTGGTATTATGATTGGAAGAAGACAGAGGCTATTATCTTGTTAAAAGATGGGAAGAATGACTTTAAGAAGATACATATCTTTAATCCAATGTGGATGATAAACTGCTCTCATGAAGATATTATCATGTTATATTACAACCTGATATACTGTGAAGAAAAAGACAGTGAACAGGAATTAGCATAACAATATGCAGAGGACCCCGCATTTTGTGGAAATCTAACGGTAAAATAGGGTCCTCCACAAATTTCAAACATATTTACAGACTCGATAGAAATAAAATACACAAACAATTAGACTCCTATGACTCACTATACAAAAAGGCAAACTCAACACAAAACACAAGTAGCACAGATATAGCAGATAAGTGTAATCGAAGCTAATAAACGCAATCGCCAAGAGTCCCCGGCAACGGCGCCCAAAACTTGATGTGCTCAAAGTGGTTTAGTAAAAACTAACTAAATTAACCTAAACTAGACACTCTAAGTTTTAAATTTATAACCTAAGACTCTCTAAACCTAAACCACACAACCGGCAAGTGTACCGGTCAGTGCAGTACAGCTAAAGTAAGTCCGAGTATCGAACCCACGAGACTCTACTGGAAAACGTAAACTAGACTCGATTACTTATCCTAAATACTGACTTAATAATGTTCTATTGCTTAAAGGGGGGGTTTCTAATAAACTAATGCAAATAAATAAAATAAAACTAAAATAATTAAAGACACAAACTCGGAACTGGAACTGGGATCAGATGATGGGAAGGCACTACCTAGGCTAGAATCCTACACATGAATGATAAGCTTCTAATGGCTATGGAACTGGTATGGAACCGGGATCTTAAAGTACTAAACATCAAGAATAAACTAGACACCCTCGACCCTTCTCAAGGGGAAACCCTAGAATACTGTTGTGCTGTTAAACCACCGGTTGAGAGGTTACCCTCACAGGCTTACCTACTCGAATCTTAAAGTACCCGCTAGACAGTCTACCTCACAGTGCGAAAGTCACAGTACACCCGAAAGTGCAAGGGGTAACTACAATATTTCTGATAAGACTTGGCCTACAAGGAATGCTAGGGAAACTAGGAAGATCTTCTCACAAAGCCTCTAGGACTAGCAATTTAACACCCTAGACAGACCAACAATCTCGCACCTCACAGCTATTGAGAATTGGTAGAATACTTAGAATCATCTAACTAATAATTACAACTCCTATGGATAACCTGCAGAAATTAACCATAAACTAGTTGCTAACACCCAGTCCGCAACCTAACCCGCATTCATACATGAAAGACATTCACAAAAACGCAAGTGGAGTTTATAAAAATTAATTAAACAAAACTAAATACGCATACACACCAAACCAGAAAATAAAAAGTTCTTTACTTTAAAATTCATCCACAACCAATAGTTCCAAAACCAAAAGAAAATAAATCATTCAAGTGCAATCATCTTTAACCTAGGTAGCATCAAGGTTTAGCCAATAAAAGTCATGAAAGAATCAAAACAATAAAAACTAAACTTATTCATGGTGTTCACAACGGGTATCAAATATATAAATAAATAAATAATTAGATTAGAACCGACCCGTGCTCGCACCAGTGCTTCAACCCTTGACCTGCTTCCCCTTATTCTTTTCTTATTGCTGCTGCTTCAATGTCTTACTCCAATCCCCTTTTGTCATTCGATGTGGCTGCCCCTTCGACTTGATGTGTTGTGCCCTTCTATACCTCCCTTTGAAAATATAATATAATAGTAGGGTTAATTTTTTTTTCTTGGGCTTGCCTGTACACGTGACCAAAGTCACACTTTAGTTTTCTTTTCTTTTATTTTTATTATTATTATTATTATTTTTATTATTATTATTATTATTATTATTATTATTAGATATAGCACTCTAGCTCCGTGCTCTTGACTCGGGTATTATTGGCTTGACCAAAGTTGCTCGTTTACGCTCCAACGCCAATGAATACCTACCAAAATATAAAATAAAATAGATAAATACCAAAAAAGACCCAAAACTAATAAAAATCTATAAAAACCTATACTATATAAAATAGACTGGTACAAGCCTAAAACTAATAAAAACACTATTTAATCGACTCAAAAACTATACAAACTTTACATTGGAAATAGATGTATTTTACAATACATCAAAGGTGGAATATCATATGGTCGAAGGTGAAAGATAATGGTCAAAGGGAGAAGCTCAAGGTCGAAGGAGAAGTTTTGTAGTGTATAGTGCTGATTCGCCCGTTTGAATGGTCGAACGTGCACATTCGCCCTTACGTGAGGTCGAATGTGTAGTTCTATAAATAGGCTGAATTAGAATTTAAAGTTAACTTTGGTCATTTTGTTTCCCTTCTTTGAGTGTGTTTTCTCCCTAGGGTTTCTTTGTGTCTGATCTTATTTTATATCATTGTAAACATCATTTTGTAAGCTTAATCAACATGTTTATCAATGAAATGGAAACTTTGAAAGTGATTTGTGTGTTTTGCTAGTATTATTATCATTTCGTAATCTATTCAGGGATTTCGCACCTGAATTGATATACTTGTTTGATCATAGTCTTTGTTTTTGACAATTCGATCCTCGTACATTTAGTGGAAATTTTGTCAAAAACCAATCAGATTCGTGTTCTTGAGGTTGAAGATGATGAACAGGCCTGAAAAGGTCGAATGTGAGATTTGAGGGGTCAAGCCTAGCTTTTTCTGGTCGAACGTGAATCATTTTAGGTCGAACCTAGAGTCTGTGAGTGTTGTTTTGTACATTCGACCTGTATTTGGTACATTCGACCTTAGAGGAGGTCGAAAGTGGAATTTTAGTGGTCAAAAGTGAGTCAGTGTTTTACAGTTTTCACATTCGAGTCAGAGGAAAGGGTCGAACCTGGAAATTTTCCACATTCGAACCCCGATTATTTTTCATCAGGTCGAACATGGTATCTGAATTTTCAAAGATTTTCATTCTTGAGGTCGAACCAAGACAGAGGTACATTCGGCCCTTTTAAAAGGTCGAATAAGACTATATGTTTCCAGGTTCGAACTCACGAATATTCAGATAATATTTTTTTCAAATTTTAAGGTGTAAAAAATTTTGAAATAATTTTTAGAAAATTTTTGAAATAATTTTTGTTGAAAAATGATAAATTACTTGGCTATATCAAGAACTGATGATCAGATAAAAGCTGCAATGCAACAAAAGCTAACCTGGGAACAAGTTGTTGCATCTATGATTCAACAATCTGTTACACAACTAGCTGTGCAACCAACTGATAAAATGGTTAATGCGAATGAGTGTATTAACAGAGAAAATGTTAAAAGTAATGTTGTGTGTCTTGTCAAACAAGTGGGGAATGATGATTCAAGTGAATTGTTAAAGAGTGATTTGAGTTCTGATACGAGTTCAGAACAGAGTGAATCAAGAGGAAGTGATGCTTCAAATGTTGATGAAAATTCTGAGAATGATTCTGAGAATGGTAATAATTCAGATGCTGAGGTAAAATCTAATGCTAAATGTGCTAATTGTTCTGATTGTGTCAAATTGAAAAATGAAGTGCTGAAACTTCTTGAGGACAAACAGAACTTGACAAATAAACTTGAAAGATTTCAAATTGAAAATAAAATTTTGGCAAATAATGAAAGACATTTTTTGAATCAAATTGAATCTTTTAAGAAAGAGATTTCAGAACTTCATAACACTATTTCAAACAATAATTCCACATCAGAGTTGGAAATCACAACACCTTATGTTGTTGATTCTGAATCTGAGGTGAAATCTGTGTTTGAAGAGAAAACTAAAAATGTGTTAGGACAAAGAGGATTGGTGAAGCCACTTTTGGAAACCTTAGTCTAATTCACTTCTGTCATTTTGGCTAAGTATAGAAGTACTGAAGAGAAGACAAGAAACTGCTGAAAAGAAGATATGAGAAGTGCTGAAGAAGAAACTTCATCAGAAGTTCTGAAGTCCAAACCAGACAAGTTCACTTCAGAAGTACTGAAGACAAACTACTCATCAGTAGTTTGTCATTCATCAGCACTTAGCATCAGATATTTTCCACCGCCTTTTGTATCAGTAGTTTATTGTTTATTATTACTTTTAGCTGTAATTGTTTATTTCAATGTTGCAACTTGTGCAACTTGTTTCTGATATTTGTATACTTGCTTTATGGGCAAGTTACATGTATGTAAACGTCTATAAATAGGAGGCTTCAACCTTCTATTTTAGACATTGATTTTATTAGAAAAATCCTTCAAACACTTTCACTGTTCTATTCCATTTCAGTATTTATTGTGAATCTGTCTAAGTATCTAATTCTCATTTACTGCTTAGATTCATAATAAATACTTGTCATTATTAGTTTCAATCATCAAGGGGGAGTAATAACTCCTCTTAAGTATAAAAAGTGTTGCTTTAACTTATACATTCCGCTGTGCTTATTATCTGATATACAAGAGCTTGCTAAACACTTAAGTGTCAAAGATAGCAAGTTCTTACTTAAAAGAGCAAACTGATCCAACAATTGGTATCAGAGCGTTGGTTTATCTGATCACATATCAATCTAACAAATTGAGAATCAGACACAAAGCTCTTATTGATACTCAATAAAAGATCAAAAGTTCACTTTTTATCAAACATCCATCACTTAAAAGAGTCATCTGACAAATCAATACTCTTTAAAATGGATCCACATAATACTGGTTCTGCTACTAAACCTGCCATGCTTGTAAGAAATGAATACAACATATGGCAAAAGAGAATGGCACATACCTTGTCACAGACCAACACAGGTTGTTGGAGATCTGTGATATATGGTCCTCACAAACCAGTAAACATAAATCTTGAAACTAAAGTTGAGGTTCCTAAAGAACCAAAAGACTATACAGATGATGATTTCCTAAAACTTGAGCTAGATGCAAAAGCATTCTCTATGTTGGTAATGGCTCTCCCAAATGAGATATACTCTGCCCTTTTACACTGTGAAAGTGCCAAAGAACTCTGGGATTGTCTTAAAGAACAGTTCGGAGGAACTGAAGAGGTGATTGCCAACACCAGAGAGATTTTAGCTCAACAATATGAGACATTTGCTCATATTAATGGGGAAAATTTAACTCAACAATTTGAAAGATTCTCCTCATTAATATCTGAGCTAAAGTTAAATGGTCAGACCTATACAACAGTATCTATGCTACATAGATTTTTAAGGTCTTTACCAGACAAATGGGAAACATACTCCATTGTTTTAAGATCCTCACCAGATTTTAGCTCCCTCACTCTTACAAAACTCCATGGGAGATTACTTACTTTTGAGAGAGAAATTGATCAAAAGAAGAAATTGCAATCATCTGGTAAAACTGCTGATGACTACCTACCAGGTAGTACATCACTTTTGGGACAAGACTCACCAACTTGTTCCTATGGATCTTATGACAACATTGACATAACAACTGGGATCTCATCAGAAAGATCTTTCCCAGGTTATGACAATGATGACCAAAGTCAAACTGCTGATAATCTATGTTTTATCATGGATGATTTGAAAAACTTTAGCAGTGATGACTTAGAAGAAATGGACATTTTACACCAACTGGCCATGCTAAGCATTAAAACTAACAAGTTTTATAAAAGGTCAGGAAGGAAATTTCCAGGATTAACCAGTAATACAAAAATTGGTTTTGACAAATCTAAACTGAGATGTCACAAGTGTCAGAAGTTGGGACACTTTGCTAGAGAGTGTAGAAACTCTAGCTTTAACCAATCACAATCTGGAAATAACTTTAACCCCAATTATAATACGAATAATGGAACTCAAGGGAGTGCTCATTTTGTACAGGCACAAGCTCCTCAACAGCAATACATGCCACAAGTACAATATGTTCAAATGCCTGCTCAACAGATGCAGAGCCAACAATCAATCCCTCCCTTTCCAGCTGCTCAACAACCTCCACAGCCTCAACAACCCTCTCAACAAAGTCTTTCCACCTCAGGGTATGTTGACTGGAGCAGTCTTCCTTTTGACACCACAGAGTGCAATCCTGATGCAGACAACAAGATGTTTGACATCAACTGGGGAAACCAGACAATGGCAGAAAGAACTTTGCCTTAATGGCATTTGAAGGCTGTACTTCAAAATCTGCATTGTCACAGGTATCAAAAGAGTCTTTGACAAAACTTTGCTCAAATTCATGCAAAGAATCTTTTGCTCTCATAAGAGAGACAAATGTGCACTTACAAGGAAAAGCCAATGATTTAGAAAGAAAATACACTCAGATGAAGTGTGATTTAGAGAGAAAACTTACTGCTAAAACAAAAGAAGCCTCTAAATTAACTAACTCAGCTATTGAAACCCAAGCACAAATTAAAATGATGATAGAAGATCTTGGAAATGTCAGAAAAGAGCTTGCTGACACCAAGATCAGTTGTGAAAAATGGGTGGATTCTTGTAAGGGGTACCAGCTATTGCTAAACAAACAGAGTGCTTCAAATGTTAAGTTTGGCATAGGGTACCATCATGTTGAAACACCAATAGATTTCTCTCCCAAAACTACTGAAGATAGGAGAAAAATTGTTTCAAATGAAACTTCTGAAAGGAAAGACTGCACATCTTTCCATGAAAACTTTCTAAACAGAAATCCTGGTATTTTCAAAGAAAGTACTTCAGAAGTATTAACAAAATCTGACAACAAGCCATCAGTAGTTTCATCTACATCAGGAGTTGAGACCCTGAAAACTACTGATGAGCAAAATCTTTACACTAATGTCAGAAATTTGCCTTTAGATCAAAAACAAAAGGCAAAAGAGTGTGAAATTTGTGGTCTGTTCAACCACAAAACAGAGTTTTGTAGATACAGAAAAGGAATTCAGTTCAATCATAAAATTAAACAACAGGTTGTGGGAAATCATCAAAACCTACTTATTATGGTGACAAACGGTTTGATGATGAGGATCCCACACCATGGACTTCTCAAACAGTTATCAAGTCAACTTCAAGATCATCAGAAGTTCCCCAAACTTCTGATCAAACAAGTACTGAGGAACAAACTCAAACTACTGGTTCAGTAGATCCAACTATTGAAGATCAAGGAACATTTGAACCAGATATTATAGACCTCAGTAGTTTGTTTGAAGAACATGAGCCACCTACACCTGTCAGTGGTTTACAACAACTGATTGAACACAGAGATCATCCACTTGATCAAATCATGGGTGATATAGCTTCAGGTGTTCTTACCAGAAACCAGCTCTCCAACTTTTGCCTATTTTCAGCCTTTATCTCACAGTTGGAACCAAAGAAGTACCAGGAAGCCCTCAAAGACAATAATTGGGTGCAAGCTATGCAAGATGAACTGCTTCAGTTCAACAAGCAACAGGTCTGGGAAATCTGTCCCTTACCTCCAAACAAGCAACCAATTGGCACAAGATGGGTTTTCAGGAACAAGCAAGATGAAGCTGGTATGATAATCAAGAACAAGGCAAGACTGGTAGTTCAAGGGTACTCTCAAGAAGGGGGAATTTACTATGATGAAACCTTTGCTCCAGTTGCAAGGCTTGAGGCCATCAGGTTATTTCTGGCCTATGCCATTTCCAACAAAATTAAAGTTTATCAAATGGATGTGAAAAGTGCATTTTTGTATGGAAAGATAAAAGAGGAGGTGTATGTCTGTCAGCCACCTAGGTTTGAGGATCCTTCTCATCCTGAGTGGGTGTACAGACTGGACAAAGCTCTTTATGGGCTCAAACAGGCTCCAAGGGCCTGGTATGATACACTCTCCACCTTTTTACTCAAAAATAACTTTACAAGAGGTGCCATTGATAAAACTCTTTTCATTAAACATGTTGGAAATCATGTCCTAATTGTTCAAATTTATGTTGATGATATCATTTTTGGTTCAACAAACACAAAACTGTGTGATGATTTTAAGAAACTCATGCAATCAAAATTTGAGATGAGTACCATGGGAGAACTGTAGTACTTTTTGGGACTGCAGATCAAGCAACAAACAAATGGAACTTTTATACATCAATCAAAATATGTTAAAGAATTATTGAACAAATTTTCTTTAAAAGACTGTAAATCATGTTCCACTCCCATGACACCAATCACACAAGTTGAACCTGATGATCAAGGAAAACAGGTTGATCAAACCATGTACAGATGCATGATAGGTTCCCTTTTATATCTAACTGCTTCTAGACCAGATATTATGTTTTCAACATGTGTCTGTGCTAGATATCAATCAGCACCAAGGGAATCACACCTTATAGCAGTCAAAAGAATTTTCAGATATCTGAAAGGAACTCCAACACTTGGAATTTGGTATCCTGCTTCAAGCAATACCAAGTTATCAGCTTTTTCAGATAGTGACTATGCAGGGTGTAAGATGACAAGAAAGTCAACATCTGGTGGTTGTCAATTCTTGGGTAACTGTCTAGTGTCATGGCAATCAAAGAAGCAAACATCTGTTGCAACTTCAACTGCTGAAGCTGAATACATTGCAGCTGCAAGTTGTACATCACAGATACAATGGCTCCAATATCAACTTCTTGATTATGGAATCAAAGAAACCAAGACACCTTTGTTAGTAGACAGCAAATCTGCCATTAGCATCATTCAAAATCCGGTACAGTTCTCAAAAACCAAACATATTGAGATCAGGTACCATTTCATAAGAGATTGCTATGAAAAAGGCAAGATTGAGGTGAAGCATGTAGCAACAGCTAATCAAAGAGCTGACATCTTCACAAAACCCCTTGACACATCAACATTTCAGAAGTTAGTATCCATGCTTGGGATGCTAAATTTGTAAGTGTTTATTTTATTCTGCACATATTTTCATGTTTCACTTACAAAAGGACAAAAAGTCTGAAACAAAACTTCTGAAAAGAGAGAAACTACTGATGAACAAAACATCAGTATGGGGATAATTTCTGAAAAGTGTATAACTTCTGATAAAATAACCTTCAGAAGTTATGAATAAAAGTATTTATAAAACATTTCTCATCAGCTGTTAAAACTATTGAAGAGGAAATGGGAACTACTGATGAAGATAATCCTTCATCAGCAGTTTAGTCAAAAAGGGCAAATCTGACATTTCCCATCATCAGAGGTTTTGACCTAGTCGGTTTAAAACTTCTGATAAAGATATTTTTAACCTAGGCGGTTTAAAATTTCTAATAAAGAAGATCCAAGCGGTTAAAAACTTCTGATAAATATCTTTTTTCAACACTTATCCTTTCAAACTCAAAAAATCCCTCCTTCTCTCTCAAAAAGCTCTCAAACCTAAACCTGCAAATCAACTGTTCGATCAACAAAAACCCAAACCACATGGCTCTCATTCTAAAACAGGGACACAATCAAAGGGCCTTTCTTGAAAAACAAGAAGGCTGGTCCCAATACGATGAGATCATTGATCTTGTCGTAACATCCCAATATTTTACTGCTCTCACAATAAACCCACCAATTCATACTGAAACTCTAAATGAGTTCTGGGCAAATGCTGAGACGGTGACGGCTGATGATGAAGTCATTTCCCTCAACTCAAGAATAAAAGGGAAACCATTGACCATCACACCGGCCACACTAGCAACAAGACTGGGCCTGGATGATGTAGCTGCCCCTGATCAAGTTGCTAATTCTGATATTCACTTAACCATGACAGAGTGTGGTTATCAAGGTACTCTCTCCCATGCTACTATCTTCAAAAAATATTTTGAACCAAAATACAAGCTTTTGTTTCATTATATTATTATGTGTTTGAGTCCAAAAACAGGGTCTTATGACCAGATGCCCTCCACTTTTAAACCAATATTTCATTCCATAGTGAATGAAACCAAATTCAGGGCATCAAAATTATTTTTCAATGAGTTGGTGTTACATCATAATAATACCAAGAAAAAGGTTTTGTTATACCCAAGGTTCATTATGCAATGCATAATAGGGGAACTGGGTAATGAGGTGCTTGTGGGAAAAGTTTCAACTTTAAATCCATTAACCTCACAAGCATACTCTAGGCATAACAAACCGGCTACCTGGCCAGAAGATGATCAGGGAGAACAACAAGTCCCCCTGAAGCCCACATCTTCCAAACTCACACCACCAAAAGCCAAAAAGCCCAAGCCAACAAAAACAAAAACCCACCAACCCAAAAGAAAAGCTGTTCAGGAGGTTGAGATGCCTGAACATGCTCATGAGCAGTCTGCTCTTCAAATAGGTGAGACTGAAACACCCTCTCAGTCTCATCCATCTCAAACCCCACCAAGAGCACCCATAACTATCTTATTCAAAAGAAAAAGACTTAGAAAAACTATTGCAACTCACACTTCTTTTGAAACTGCTGACCAACCTATTTCACCTATTGCCCAAACTACTGAACCAACCCCTCAAATTTCTGAACCAGAGGCAATAGAGATTGCCAAACTTCTCTCTGGGCTAAGAAAGAAAGTCCCATCTGATAATGTCAGTCCCCTACAACCACAACAAACAGGGGACATAACCACAGCATCAGACATGGATGTGGACATCACTAGCCCTAACCAAAGAGATGAGGGTGGACCAGAGTCTTTAAGCCCAATTTTAGAGACTCTTGGGGCATCTGAGGCTGCTACTACTCAGTTACCACCCAGTGGTGGATCAGAGGATAGAAGTAAAATAGCTAAGACCTCAGATGTGGCAACTACTGATGAAGGCTTAATGCCTGAAGTAGGAAATCCTCAGAACCAAGAACAAGAGGTTCATGAGAGAACTGAGTTGGGCTCAGCTCATGATTTAACTGAGACAGTCCTCAATGAGGACAACATCAGGGATTCAGATGATTCCATTAACTTGGATGATGTTTCAAAAACCAAAACTACTGAATTGACGGCACTTTATGAAGGTCCTGTTTCAGGGGTATCCAAGCTCAAGAAGCTAGTCACCCCTGCATAGGTTAAAGTCCACTCAATCCCTAAAACCCCTAGAGTGGCATCCTCTGTACAACATGAGGATCTCCCAAAAACACACCCTTCACAACAAATGCCTACCCAATTCCCTGGGCAAACAAGCATAGACATGAACCAGCTATGCAGCCCAGAGGGTCCCCTGTACCACATGATGAACACTCTCATCAAGAATCACTTCCAAACATACACAGCTAACTTGGAGCTGTCAATCAAAAACCAATTTGGAGTGATCAAGACAAAGATGAATGATCTGTCCAACAAGATTGAATTCAACAGCAAACAGATTGCTCATCTTCAAGGTCAATTCTCCCAACCCTCAACCTCTAAACTTGATGAATCCAAAAAGGGGGAGAAAATTAGGGAACCTAAGGAGTCATTCGAAGCCAGGATAAGGGCAAGAGTGGCCATCCTTGAAAGAGATCAGAAGAATCAAGCCAGAAAAGAAAAACTGGCCAAACAGTTTGGTGTCTCTATTCAAGAAATAGAGGATGCTGAAAAATCTGATGAATCCCAAGGGCATAATGAAGAAACCTCTGATGACCAAAGTTCTGATGAAGAATCAGAAAGTACTGAAGACAATCCTTCAGTAGTTGACAAACCATCAGCAGTTGTCAACCCATCAGAGGTTAACACTTCCAAATCTCAAACTGCTGACCCTTCCAGAACAACTGCTCCCATTCAACCAACATCTGATCCTATCAGGCCTACTACAACAGTTACAACAATGACTGTGCTAAACCCTTCTCCAATCTCTCAATCAGCTGAATTACTAGAGAAGAGTTTAGTTGCAGCCAACAAGAAGGCCAGAGAAGATCTGATCTGGAAAACTCTGGAAGAAAGGGATGATTTAGACCTAAGCCATGAAGAAAAACTTCAGGCCTATGAAGCTGAACTACAAAGGCAGGCTAGCCTTGATGAGATTGCTGAACAAGACAAAAGACAACAACTGATGTCTTACATCACAAAGAACAGCAAGACTAAAGCCTACACACTCAAGGGACTCTCTATGCAAGAGCTAACAAGAAGAGCACAACTGATTGCAGACAAACTGGCCACAAGTAAAGAAGAAAAGGCCAAGAGAGCCCAGATGATAGATGAATTAGTAGCAGAGGGCTATGGTTCAAAAGCCTCAGTATCCAGATGGAAAGAAGAAAGACTGATGGATACTTATCGAAAATACAAGGCTGCCAAGGCTGCAAATCCAGAGAAGCTTCAAACTGCTGATCCTTCAAGATCAGTAGTTAGAACTTCTGGTATATCAACAAGAAGGCCTGCTACTCAAAGAAAGAAAGCAGAGGACAATGTCAAAACTGATTTCAAAATGGTACTACTTGAAGGAAGTTCAGTAGTTCATTCAGATTTTGACATTGAAGAGAAACCTCTGTTAACACAACTCAGGGATCCTTCCACTTTTGCCTACCAAATCCAAAAGACTATCAAAGAAAAGATGCATACCAAGGTAGTGACTGAACACCATCTCCCAACTATTCAGATGCCTGATATGCAACAACAACAACAAGGAAAAGACTCCCACCTGAGGTTAACTGAAACAGAAAGCATCCAACACTCAGGATCATCAACCCAAGGGACAAGTCTGGTTCCCTATACCTCTGACTTTAACAAGTCAAAGGTACCTATCATCAGATGGTCATTTACTAATAACAACTCAGTATTATTGACAAGAAGAGACCTTTCAAGCAGGGCTTACAAGAAGATCAGTGATCTAAAGAAACTGTCAACACAAGACCTGCTCACAATTCAACATCTGGAACCACAGAGAGGATCTCTATCTGATGGACAGTTAAACCAGCTCAAGAACACCATGTACAAAGAGATATGGAAGATTGTTCAAGACAGAAGAAGATCATAAGGAATTAGTAAGGTTTTGGGTTCATCAATCCAGGGGGAGATTGTTAGGACAAAGAGGATTGGTGAAGCCACTTTTGGAAACCTTAGTCTAATTCACTTCTGTCATTTTGGCTAAGTATAGAAGTACTGAAGAGAAGACAAGAAACTGCTGAAAAGAAGATATGAGAAGTGCTGAAGAAGAAACTTCATCAGAAGTTCTGAAGTCCAAACCAGACAAGTTCACTTCAGAAGTACTGAACACAAACTACTCATCAGTAGTTTGTCATTCATCAGCACTTAGCATCAGATATTTTCCACCGCCTTTTGTATCAGTAGTTTATTGTTTATTATTACTTTTAGCTGTAATTGTTTATTTCAATGTTGCAACTTGTGCAACTTGTTTCTGATATTTGTATACTTGCTTTATGGGCAAGTTACATGTATGTAAACATCTATAAATAGGAGGCTTCAACCTTCTATTTTAGACATTGATTTTAATAGAAAAATCCTTCAAACACTTTCACTGTTCTATTCCATTTCAGTATTTATTGTGAATCTGTCTAAGTATCTAATTCTCATTTACTGCTTAGATTCTTAATAAATACTTGTCATTATTAGTTTCAATCATCAAGGGGGAGTAATAACTCCTCTTAAGTATAAAAAGTGTTGCTTTAACTTATACATTCCGCTGTGCTTATTATCTGATATACAAGAGCTTGCTAAACACTTAAGTGTCAAAGATAGCAAGTTCTTACTTAAAAGAGCAAACTGATCCAACAAAATGTGGTAGCAACTTCAGAACCTGAATCTGAAGAAAAACCCATATTCAAGTTTCCTGAAGGAGTTGAAGGATCCTATATGTTGGTAGGACAGGACAAATTGATTTTCAACAAAGATTTTCCGATTAATAATATCGAACAATCTTTACTTAAATGTATCTTTGTTGATAACAATGATTTGATAAATCAATTTAGAAATCAATTTGGTCATCTTCATTTTGAACTCAATCCTAACCAACATGAGAATGAAAAGGATCAACCTGGGAACAAAAAGAAAAATCCTAGGGAAAAAGGACCAAAACCAAACAAATCGAAAGGCAATGATCAGATGAAAAATTCTCATCAATGGAATTCAAGAAGTTTTTCATCTAGATCACATGATTTTGATAATTATCCAAATCACTCTCGATTTGATGGTTATTGGAGAAACAACTCACCACAGTATTCTCATGGTTATGTTGAATGGAGAAGCTGTTTTGAATGTGGTGAAGTTGGTCATATTGTTGCTCATTGTCCCTACTGGTATTGGGATGAAGGGTATGCATGTGATTTTGTAGAATATAGGTCTTGTTATAACTGCGGAGAGTGTGGGCATTTAGTTGCTGCATGTCCATACGTTAAGCAGAAAAGGACCGAAGTGAATGTTGCTAAAAATTCAGGCAATGTCAAAAGGCCTGTATCCCCAAAACAACTCAAGATACAAAAAGGGAAACGGGTTGTGTATGACAGTCAAAACAAGATTGCCTTGAATAAAAATGGAGTGTAGATGCATTTTGCGACTAATGATTGGATACTAACACATGTTAAGTTTTGTTAATATGGGCGAAGGTATGTTAATATGGGCGAAGGTATGATAATATGGGCGAAGGTAGAAAGCATTTGGACGAAGGAAGAATGGAAGCTTATCAAGAACACATTCGTACCTTGGAAGTGGGCGAATGTGGAAGAACTCCACATTCGACCATATCAACTGGGCGAACGTGCAGAGTCTATATATAGATTTTGTGTTTTTGTGAATGTAAGAGAGTTGTAAGTTGTGTGTGTGTTCAGGTCAGGTTCCAGGTTATTTTGTGAAAGTCTGTAATTGATCTAGATTAACGTGTGTGTGATTGTAATTGAATATTTGAGAAAGTTAATCTATGAAAAAGCTTTGAAAATGATATTGATTGTGTTTTGATTAGAGTTTTATCAGTTTGTTCAGAACTAGGGTTTCCGCACCTGGTTTTGTAACTTGTATGATCATATAATCCTGTTTTAGTCAAATTCTTATGCTTACAAAGTGGTATCAGAGCCATACGGATCATACAACAACAAATTTGATAAACTCAGAGCTGATTTGGACATATTTTTGATCAAAATACATCTGTTTTTGCATGGAAATGGTTTTTGAGTGTTTTTGATTGATTTGAAGTTGATTTTGTGGTTAAAATTCAAAATTCCAAGTATTAAAGTTGCTCCAAATCAATTCCGAATCATAACCTGATTAAGATCATTTAAATCCACAAACTTTTGAAAATCAGAGATCAAAATAACCGTTTTTCAAAGTGTAACCGTTTTTCAAATCTGAAAATTTCTGAAAAATGGGCGAACCTGGAACCAGTGGGCGAAGGTGAGTTGTGTTTTGGTCGAATCTAGGTTATTTTGGGCGAACCTGGAAATTGTTTGTTTAAAGTTTTCACTTTCGGGTCACATTTCCACATTCGGTTGATAAAACGGGCGAACCTAGATTTATACTGGGCGAACCTAGAATTTTCTGGACGAACGTGGATAAGTGTTAGTGTGTTTTTACATTCTGGTGAGTTTTTACCTTCGAGTGGTACTGTTTGGGCGAACTTGAATCAGAAAGGGACGAAAGTGAGACTGTTTGGGCGAACCTAGGCTTAGTTTTTGGAAAAATTTCTAAGTGTTGGATTTTTCGAAGTTCGTGATCATGTGGAATTTTCCGACTACTCCGAGACCAGCAACGACACAACCACAACAGCAAGTGATGGACCCATGGACAGTGGCAGCACAAAAGACGAGCACACAGTCTTCGCAACCGATAAACTACATGGCGATGACGAGCTCGATGCCTCAAAGTGTAGCACCTCCAGCACCACAACCTGACTACTGGGGAGTAGCAGCAGCGGTGGTAAACACTCAAACTACAAATGCTATTTCTACATTGATTAACGATTTGTCTTCAGGTAGCGGGAATAGGCCACCGAAGCTCATGGACATACAAGAATACAATCAGTGGCAGAACAAGTTCAAGATTCACTTGGAAGGCATGGGAGTGGAAGGAGCAGAGGCATGGAGTATGATTGCTAAAGGTTACACAGCACCGATTTTGGAGAATACAGGTGAAATGATTCCTTTGGAAAGCTTAACTGAGGATGAGAAGAAGAAATATGTGGTGGAAAAGAAAGCCTTTTCCCAATTGACTCAGGCAATCACAAATGATCTGCTGCATCAATTTAGGACTTGTACAACATCTAAGCAATTGTGGGATGTGCTTAAGAGGAGGCATGATGGGAATGAGAAAACGAGAAGTTTGAGGATGGATGAAATGAGAAAGGAGTTTGAGAATTTTTCTTATATTGGAAATGAAACTTTAAAAGAATTAACTCCTAGATATAGTCATTTGCTAACTGAATTGTCTAGTTATGGTATACAGATTCCTATGAAGAATTTGGTGGATAAGTTTGCAGATGCTCTACCACCTTACTGGGATCAGCATGTGGAAGTTCTCAGGGAGAAGGACGCATATCAATACTGGACTATTCAAGAGTTCATACAGAAGCTGGAAAACAAGGAAATGGAAGAGAAGAGGAAAGCTAGAAGAGCACAGGTTCCTCAGAATCCTAGCTTATACTTTGGAGGTACTTCAGTTCCTGTGAGTAACTCAAGTTCAGGAGGGATAGTTGCACCACATGTTGCTTGCATTTCCAATGTTATGGAATCACCAAAACCTACCATTAACTACATGGCACAAACTTCATCCTACTCACAACCATCATACACACAACCACCACCACAACAACAATACAACAATTCCTACATTTCACCATTCTCCCCAATGCAACAAGCATCTTTCTATACTGCTAGCCAATCTCAACAACCAATGAACCAAGTTACTCAACCTAATCAACAACAAGTGATTTTGTAGACTTCTAACTTGGGCAATGTGACAGTGGAAATTGCTCAACAACATATTACACTAGTCTCAGCAATGGTTTCATCTTACAATGGACTTGTTGCTAGTCAAATTGGGAATAACAACTTAACCAATGAGGACTATGCACAGATCGACAAGGAAGAGATGGAACTCATTGATATTCAATGGGCTTTTGCAAGCATCATGAGAAGAGCAACGGAGTTTATTGAAAAGACAGGTAGAACAGATTTGGGAACTTCTCCTAACACAACCTACGGGTTCAACAAGGAGAAAGTTACTTGTTTTAACTGTGGAGAAAGAGGTCACTTTAAACGTGAATGCACCCAGCCACCAAAACAAGGTAATAGAAACCCATTCAATGCAAGCTACCAGAATCGTCAACAACAAAACCAAAACCGAGTTTCTTACCAAAACAACAACAATTATCAAAACCGTCAAAACAACTCTAACAACAACCAAAACAGACAACCTAACACATCAAACCAGATCCAAAACCAATCTCCTAACAACACTAACCGAACAGTTATACCGATCACTACACCGAATGAGACACAACAGAACACGAGTCAGAATCAAGCATTGATGACTCAACAAGATGAAAGGTTTGATTGGTCGGGATTGCAAATAGGAGTGGAGGAAATCACTACTGGTGGCAATGTGGCTTGCGTTGCATGTAAGGTTGATATTGAAGAGTCGGTGACGGTGGATGAAAAGAAAGAAACTGAGTGTGAAAGTGATGAGTCTGAGGCTGAGATGGATGTGGAGAATGAACCCGTTGAGGTTAAGGTTGAAGAAACTAATTCTGGAGTGGTGATTGATACTGTTTCTGATGTTCTTGAGGAGTGTGAGTCGGTTTATTCTGATTCAGACAGTGAATCGGATACGGAAGCAAGTGTTACATCACTAGATGATGACATAGATCAGTTGCTAGCAGAAGCGGATTTTCTGATGACAAGGAAGTCGTGCATTGCTGATGATGCTTTCACCAAGATTGACTATTCCAAATTCTTTACTGGAAAGGAAGCTCATTTCGCGTTGATGGCCATGACTGATCCGCCAAAACCTGTAAGTTCTGAGTCTAGCATTGATATTAAAAGTGATAAATATTGTGGCACATGTGATAGATTGACTGAGGAGAATAAACAACTCCGAATTCAACGTGATAGTGCTATCATGAACAGTCAATCTACTCGCAAAGAGTTGAATTCTTTCAACAAGGTATTAGATGGCTACAAAAAGGACATTTCCGACTTGAAAAACACTTTATCATTAAAACAATTGGCAATTAACAACTATATCAATGAAATTGAAAACACCAAGTTGGAAATGGCAGCCATAAAATGCTTTGCTGAGAAAGTAAACAAAAAGTTGGAAAGTTATAAGCATATTGCTTATGTGGTAGACCATATCATTGATGATAACACCACTAATTACAAGTCTGTACCATCTTCGGTTCTTTTTGAAAATCATAACTATCACCAAGTTATACCGGAGAGCTCGGTAAAATCAGACTCATCATCGGAAATGGAATCTAATACCTCGAGTATTGGTGATCCTCATTCCGATGTGAGACCGATTTTAGGCTTGAATGATGAGGGTGTTTATGCTGAAAGTGTGGATTCAGACTCAGAGAGTGATGAGACTGGTAATGTTCAAACTGTTAATGCATGTGAAATTCCAAAAGAAAATCACATCATTACTACTGAACCAGTTTCACCATCTCAACATGTGCATCCGATGGTAAATGTTCATCGTGAGAAAAAGTCTGAAAAGAATGTGATTAACAAAGATCTTGAGAATAAAGATGTTGAAAATGAACCATGTGACAAACCTGTCAAGGTGTTTTATCGAATGGAAGGATCTGATAAAATCATCGCTGATGAGGAATTTCCAATCAAAAATGTTAACTATGCTAAACTTGAAAAGATTTGGCAAGAAAGCACCATTTGGTTTCCAAAACATGAGAGAACAAATGAGATTCCACCAGAAATTTTAAAGAAATTGTATTTGGATGTTCCTCAAGAACCAAAGGTCCATGTCACAGAGTTCATTAAACCCAAAAACAGAGCTAATGGTTTTCATGAGCCTACTTACTCAAAAGGACCACTTCCTGAGAGTTTGAGGAATCAACAGTATAATGATCAATATCCTGTTAGATCATTTGCTCAACCAAATGCTCAATATGTTTTTGAAGAGAATCGAAAATGCTTTAAATGTGGGGAACGTGGGCATTTGCTTGCTCAGTGTCCATATGTAAGGCATAAAAGACATGAGGTTGAAGTGAGAAATTCCATGAGAAAACCGATTGATCATTATGTTCCACCACACAGACGAGTTGTTCCTCAACAACAACAGTTTTATAATCAAAACAATTTTCATCAAATGAGGAACAATCGTCCAATTCAATATGATCAAAGAAATCGGATTGCTATGGAACAATCATGGAGGAAGCCTGTGGTGAACGCAACAATTGATAGGCAAAAGGTTCCACAAAAACCGATTGTCAAATCAAATGTTGGACCTAAATCTGTTAACTCAGATAAGGTAACCAAGAAAGTTACATTTGTTAACAATGTTCAGAAACCGACTGAGAAACCCAAATCTCAGATTCGCATTCTTAAAAGATCTGAACAATCTTTGTCATCCAATGATACTCCAGGAGCTTCTACATCTAAGGTCAATGAGAAAAAGGAAACTGTTTTGAATGAGAATGTTTCTTTGAAAGCTGATATTCAAAGGCCCAAGACTCAGGCTTGGGTCCCCCGAAAGAACTAAATGATTTACTTTTTGTGTGCAGGGAGCTTCAGCTGGCCCTATTAGCAGTCTTTGGATTGTTGATAGTGGAGCTTCAGGCCACATGACAGGGGATCTCGCATTGCTGTTCGACGTGAAAAACATCAATGGAGGGTATGTCGCATTCGCTGGTAATAAAGGTGGATATATCACAATGGAAAGGAGCGTGAGTAATGGTATAGTGAGCTTTGAGCGGATATCTTATGTGAAGCAGATAGATTATAATCTGCTGAGTGTCAGTCAAATATGTGATAAACAATTTTCTGTACATTTTGATGACAAATCCTGCTATATTCTCAAACCGGGCTTCAAAATTCCAAAGGAGTGGATAATGTTGATGGCACCTCGCGTCAACAATCTCTATATTCTTGATATGTCCAAGGCGATGACATCACAGGGGCAAATAACATGTTTTCTATCCAAAGCGACTGAGAAAGAATCGATAATGTGGCACCGAAGAATGGGGCACATTCATCTGAGAAAAATGAATCAACTTGTGAAAAATGGGCTTGTCGATGGAGTAAACGTGAAAGATTTCCATCTGAATGACAAGTGTGTAAGCTGTAAGAAGGGGAAGCAACACAAACAGGCCCACAAAGTGAAGAAAGTTAACTCTGTTGAGATGCCACTTGAGCGATTGCACATGGACTTATTCGGACCGGTCAAGCGCAAAAGTCATCTTGGAGAGCTTTATTGTTTAGTTGTCACTGATGACTACTCAAGATTTTCATGGGTGATGTGTCTGCAAAACAAAAGTGACACCTTTAACAACTTGAAAGTTCTGTTCACTCGATTGGAGAATCTCTACAATGTGAAGATAAAGAGAATTCGGAGTGATAATGGGACGGAGTTCAAAAATGCTAAGATGGTTGAACTTTGTGAAAGCAAAGGGATACATCATGAATATTCGGCTCCGTACACCCCACAGCAGAACGGTGTTGCTGAACGAAAGAATAGGACTCTAATTGAAGCGGCTAGAACAATGCTCGCTGATTCAAATCTTCCGGTAATGTTCTGGAATGAGGCGATTTATGCAGCAAATTATACACTAAATCGGGTTCTAACAGTGAAGAAGTTTGGAAAAACATCTTATGAACTATTACACCGACGAAAGCCCAACTTAGAGTATCTAGAACCTTTTGGGGCGCCATGCACGATGTTGAATCCAGGTGAGAAGTTTAGTCCTAAAGCTGAGGAGGGATATTTTGTTGGATATGCAACCCCGCTCAAACGGGTATTCAACAAGCGAACTCGTGAAGTGGAGGATTGGGCTAACGTGGAAGTTCAACGATATACTCAAAATTTGCAAGGCACGGGTCCTGATTGGATGTTTGATTACAAAGATTTCTTTGAATCATTCAATCTAGATAGCTTGGTTGAAGAAGCTGTTATCAGATTACTTTACGAGTGTGAAAACGCATCAACTTCATCGTTGGTGCGTCCAATCACCGTGAACCCCCTACCAGCTTCTGATGATACCAATGCTCCTATACAAGAGGAAGATGTGTTTCAAGAGGCTTCAACTTCATTAGACTCTTCAGAATCTGAAGTTGAACAATTTGAAGAAGTCATTCTTGAACATGCAGAAGAACCAGAGGCAATGCAGTGAACCCAACTCCAACTCCAGAAGTTGCTTCATCATCAAACACGGGTCATGATCTGGATGCTGTAGAAAACTTGACTGCTCAGACGGGAGTTATTGTACCTGTTTATCCGGAATCTCGGATTCATCGTATTCACCCGCTGGAGCAAGTTATCGGTGATCCTGGAAGTGGTGTTATGACCAGAGGGCAGCTGAAAAGTGTTAACTCGCCAGAGAGTTTTGGTGCTTTAGCATTATATGCCAAAATTCAAAAATCTGGTAGTCAAAATGATTGGTCGTTTGCGTGTTATGTGTCGCAGGTAGAGCCAAGGACATACAAGGACGCTTTGAATGAAGATGCCTGGGTTGAGGCAATGCAGGAGGAGTTATTGCAATTCCAGAAATTGGGAGTTTGGACGCTCACGGATTTGCCGCCGGGAAGGAAGAAAATAGGCACTAAATGGGTGTTTAAGTGCAAAAAGGATGATCGTGGGGTTATTGTTCGTAACAAAGCCAGATTGGTCGTGCAGGGTTTCCATCAAATAGAAGGGATTGATTACAACGAAATCTATGCACCAGTAGCACGGATTGAAGCTATTCGGATGTTCCTCGCGTTTGCTTCATACAAGAAATTCAAAGTTTATCAAATGGACGTCAAGAGCGCATTTCTGTACGGGAAAGTCAAGGAAGAGGTTTATGTCGGGCAGCCACCAGGCTTTGAGGACCCAATCCACCGGGATAAGGTCTACGTGCTGAACAAAGCTTTATATGGTTTGCACCAGGCTCCAAGACAGTGGTACGAGGAGCTAAGTACATATCTCATCTCCAAAGGATTCAAGCGCGGCCTTGTCGATTGCACCCTTTTCACGAAGAAGACGGGAGATGATTTGCTTCTAGTACAGATTTACGTTGATGATATTATATTTGGTTCAACTAACGAACTTTTATGCAGGGAATTCGAAACTGTCATGCAAGAAAAGTTCGAAATGAGCGCAATGGGGGAGATGCAGTTTTTTCTCGGCTTGCAGGTGGACCAAAGACCCGACGGGATCTTCATTCACCAGACGAAATATGTATCCGACATCTTGAGCCGATTCCAGATGGAGGACTCTAAGCCGATGGATACCCCTATTCAACCCAATCACGGGATTGGAGTGGACGCTAAGGGGGAGCTGACGGACCCATTTACATACAGAGCAATCATCGGATCTCTGATGTATTTGACGGCGTCTCGACCAGATATTATGTATGCAACGTGTCTCTGTGCTCGCTATCAATCGAAGCCGAAACAAAGTCATCTGACGGCGGTCAAGCGTATCCTTCGATATCTGAAGGGTTGTCCCTCAAAAGGACTGTGGTACCCTAATGATGATGATTTTGATTTTATTGCTTTTAGTGATGCAGATTGGGGCGGCTGTGACAAAGATAGCAAATCTACTACAGCTGGTTGCCAGTTTTTAGGGAGCAGGTTAATTACCTGGCAATGCAAGAAACAGACTTCCGTGGCGCTGTCTACCTGTGAAGCTGAGTACATTGCAGCCTCAAGTTGCTGTTCGCAAGTACTCTGGATTCAACAACAGATGGTGGATTACGGTTTGCAGTTTCTTAAAACCCCTATACACTGTGACAACGAAGCCGCAATTGCTTTAACTAAAAATACTGAAAATCATTCTAAAGCGAAACATATCCGGATCAAATATCATTTTATCCGTGATTGTTACGCTAAGGAATTGATAGATATGGTCAAAATCCATACTGACTACCAACGTGCAGATTTGTTTACAAAAGCTTTTGACAGATCCCGCTTTGAATATCTTTTAAAAGTAAACAATATAAAAGAAAAACAGGACTAATCGGCACCTCGGTTTATCGCTTTTTAGTTTTAGTTTTAGTTTTTAAATTTTTGCTAATTGGGAATTTCTCTTTGCTAATTGGGAATTTCTCTTTTCTATCAAAATCCTCAAAGAAGTTGATGCTTTCAAGTGAATTGTTTCTTTCAAAAAATTTTGTTTTGTTTTTCAGAAAAATTAAAAACCCAAAAATATGTTTTTTATTTTAGGGGGAGTCATTTTATCAGAAAAACCAAAAACATTGAAAATTTTCAAAAGACCTAAAAATTAGAAAAACCAAAATGATTTCCTGGATAAAAAGAGGAAATGATAGTACATCAGTGGGGATCTGACACAGGCTAAAGAATTGTATAGTATAATGAGACGTATGTTGATTACGTGTGATATGCTGATAGGCTTCGTAGACTAAATATTGCGTGCATTAGTGATACAAACATAACAAACTACGCGTTCGTGGCTGAACACCTCATGGGCATATGGTCTTAGTACCGTAATTTCGTTTGATAGGATTGCCAAAATCTGAGGTTTCGGGTCGTTATGTTATTGTTATCCGGGATATTCTGATTAAACTTCTGTCGTATTGATTTACGGACCTAGTTTCATCAGAATATTTGCAAAAAGAGCTTATTGCCAAAACCGAAAGTTACCGAATTGAGGAACTTTATGTTTTATTGATCAAAGATCATTATTACATCGTATTGACTTTCTGATGCAAATCAGTGGTTAATATCAGCCTCAACCTAGTGTATACGCACATGTTACTTTGCTGCATTAGTTTGCTGACCTGTACACCTCTGTGCTATATACTTTGTAAATTTTACAGATAACTCTGGCATAATCACGCGTTACGATGAATCTTTGTGCAATTACTTGATACGGGAGTATGTCGTGTGTGTGGGAACCAAAATGTGTTAGTCTAATACACCTAACTCGTATCATTTTAAAGCATTGCGTAATTGTCTGCATGTGAGCTTATGTGGACCACAATATCAGCAATTGCCTAGTCACATATTGTTTCTAATGATAATATTAAAACAATCAGATCAACGCTGTGTTCAGATTTCTCAGTAAACTGATATGATCCTCTTACCGGATATCACAAAATGTTTATTGCTTTCATTTACTTTGATGCATTTTACTTTGTTGCATTTTACTTTTATTGTCAAAAAGATACAAAATCCAAAAAGATTTTAGGTGTGTTTTGATAAAATTTCAGAAAACCCAAAATTTTTGCATTTCTGCTTTATTTTTGATAACCGGGGATGCTTGATGGTCAATTTCTGAGATTTGATAACACCATCTGGGCTTTGTATCATTCAAAAAGTGAAAATTTGAGTTTTGGAAGTTTAACAACTTGAAAAATGTTGAACGGGATTCGAATTCGTGATTTGGTAAATTTTCAGATTTTTCCATTTCACATTCGCCCCTTAATTGGGTCGAATGTGGAAAAATCTTTCCTTCGGCCGTTTCAAGATGGACGAATGTGGGCTCTTTATTACACAATTTCACCTTCGGGTACTATTTCACCTTCGGGTCATTAATTTGGGGCGAAGGTGGAATATCCTTACATTCGCCCACTATAAACGGGCGAAGGTGCTGTCCTATATATACCTGTTTCACGTTCGAACCTTCATTCATAATTTTTCAGAATTTTTTCTTCAATACAAACCTTGTTGCTTGGATTTCTTTTTCATGTGCTTTTGATTCCTGATCAATCACTGATTATTTTAAACCTAATTTCACAGGTAATGGAGCTCTAAACAGTCCGGAATCATCGTTTTTATGTTCGAACCTAGGGTTTTAGATTTTAGGGTTCTAGGATGTTTGTTGTTGATTAATTTTGAACACATTTCAATTTACATCAGTTTTAGGGGGAGAATAATCAATGAATTAGGTTTATAACATTGTTTAGTTGGTTAATTGATCGATTGGAACGGTTATAACCTAATTTTTTTATTAAAACTGATGTAAACTGAATTAAAAGAACAATTGGTCATACATGAGGGTTGATCGGCCATATTAGGATACATTTCAATCAAAATCAAGGGTTAAAAACAATTTTGGCAAAATTTTAAATTTTTGGGGATGAACAGATTTACCTTCGGGTCTATTAAAACGGGCGAAGGTGAATTTTTTTGGACGAATGAAGTTTAAAACCGGGCGAATGTGTTTTTAATTCAAATCTTTTCACTTTCGTCCAGAATCTTTTCACTTTCGACCAGAAATATTCACATTCGTCCAGATCAAAAGGGGCGAATGTAGAACCTTTAAACCTTAAAATTTTTTAACTTTTTGTCGTTTTTGTATTTTGACGTTTGTTTCTGTTTTTGATGTGCAGATGGCTGATCAGATTGAGAATGTTGAAACTCCAGTGGAGAATATAGTTTCAGAACCAGTTCCAGAGAACGTTCAGGAAGGAGAATCGTCAAGTACAAGCAGTTGGTTGTTTGAGAAAACGCATAACTGTTGTGCTTATCTGGGCGATGTAGAAAAGAATGTCGAGTTTACTAGAATCATTGAATTCTTGAGGAGGAGCAGAGTTGTCTATGCTTTAGCTACTCCGACTATCATCTACAAAGACATAATTGAAGACTTTTACAAGAATGCGAAGTATGATTTCTGGGATGATCAGACCATCATAAAGAGCAAAATCCAAGACATAGAGATGTTTATTACAGAGTCTGATATCAGAGAAGCGCTTCAGATAAAGTTTGAAGTGAGCGAAGATCCTAGAGAATTGTCGTGGACTGAACAGAAGGCTTGTTTCTTAAGAATGAAGTACAAAGGTCCGATCACTGATGGATCTATGTATAAAGGGAAGCTGAGTGTGCAGTTCAAGTACTTTGCACATGTCATTATTCATGTATTTGGATGTGTGAGTGGAGGTTATGATGTTATGAGGAAAAGTCTAAGTTCGATGATGGTTGCGTTGACTCTCAACAAACCATTCAACGTATCTGGTATGATTTTAGATCATATGCTTGAGATGTTAAAGGGTGTGAAGAAGAAGCAATTCATGCTATATCCGAGATTTCTCATGATGATCTTTGACCACAAGTATCCAGAATTGAAGAAGGATCCAACTATGATCCTAGGTCAAGATCACATGAACATTCGTACTTTGGTGAGAATGAAAGGATACAAAGGTGTGCCAGACAATGAAAAGCCACCTCACAGGAGACTCTTTGGAGCTTTGGCTAGTCAGGATTACACTGATCCTGGCAAGAACAGAGCAAGACATGATGACAGTGATTCTGATAATGATGATCCCTTGGTGTATGTTGATGCAAGCACTAAGAGGAAGAGACAAGTAGTCAATCCCGGAGCCAAAGGGAAGGGTAAGGGAAAGACTGATCAAGGAAGTTCTAAGCAACAGGTGGTGAGGAAGAAATCAACTGCAAAGAAAGGTACTGGGTTGATTGATGAAGAATCAGTGGATTCAGAGGAGACTGAGGTAGAAGAAAGATGGGATTCTGATACTGAGAATGTTAGGACCACCAAACGTAAGGCCACTATGGTTGGTGAGTCTGAATCTTTAAACAAATCGATTGAGGAAGCTGAGAAAAGAAAGAAGTCAGTGAATGTTGAAGATGAAAGTTTAGGTGTTGACTTGGAAGAGTTGAATATTGGAGAGACTGTGGTTGTAAACTTGCCCAAAGCCAAGCACAAGACCATGTCTAAGAAGACAAGCACTAAACAGTTGAGAGAGAAAGAGTTAGCAAAACTGTTGAAAGGAAAATGAGTGCCCGATGCTGGTACATCTTCAAAGCTATCTTCACCTGTCACCAAGAAGCAAAAGAAGTCTAAAGAGGCAGAAACAATATCAGCTGATCAACTTAATGTTGCACTGGACAATGTACTTGACATGTTCAGAAAGCCTCAGAAAGAAAAGGAAGTTGAGCCATCCAGATCCAAATCCAAGAAAGTCACTGTGGATGATGATGTAATGAAGCAGGTGAACAGGAAAATGGATGATATGACGAAGATGATTGTGGCTCAACAAGCTGAAATAGCCAAGTTTAAGCAGAATGAAGAGAAAATGCTTCAGATTGTGGTTGCTTCTAAATCTAATCAAGATGAGATTAATGAGAAGGTTAAGAAGCTTGAAGCAAAGAATGAAAAGCTTGAAGGAAAGTGTGCAAGAAACAAGAGCAGGATTAAGTTGATTAAAGCAGACAACAAAGAACTAAGGGCTGAGAACAAACGCCTTAGTGATTTGATTGATGATTTATATAATACTGCACCCAAGTTGAAGGAGGGTGAAGAAGATAAAGAAGAAGAAGAAGAGAAAGTTGACTATGAAGATTCTGAATCGGATGAAGAAAAAGATGATGATGAGGATGATGAAGAGTCAGATAAAAATGATGATGAGGATGATAATGATGATGATGATGATGCTGAAGGGTCTGGGAGACAGAAAGAGGATGATAGTGAGAGTGATGATGATGATGATGATGATGATGGAGGTGATGATACTTCAAAGTTTACATTTGAAGAAAGAACATCCAAAAAGAAGAGTACTGGAGAATCAAGTTCAAAGAAGAAGAAAGGTGAGAACGTTGATTCAGATGAAAGTATCTTCTGGAATGAGAAGGTGAGATCTTTATCAGATGATGCTAAACAAGTGTATAAAGACATGTTGGAAAAGAGAGAATGGACCATTGAGTTCACAGGATGTTTCGCTGAGATATTCCAAACTGATGACTTGAGATATGAATTGGAATACGAAGATCCTGATCTTGAAGAAGGAGAAGTACCTGCTTCTGTGGCGAAGGAAATTTTGGATGGACTTGCACAGAGAGTAGGGAAAACATTTGAGGAGTTTATGGTAGATGAGTCGATTCCAGACATTTCTGAAAAAGATGTTGGAAGTCACTCAGATGATAAAAATACTCCTGAGCTTGATGAAGTGGAGGTTGAAGACATAACTCATGAAGAGTTTCCTCAGTATTTCAGAGAAACAGATGAAGATGAAATATTTCCTGATTTCACTGAGACACCAAACAATTCGGCGAAGAAGAAGGCACAGGAAAGGAGTGCAGAGTTTGTAGAGAAGGTGTTTGGTGCTGATAAGCAAGAATCTTCAAATCAATCTGATGAATTGAAGAGTTATTTGAAGAAATTGAGAGAAATGGAGGAAAACCGACCGAAGCCTGAAGCTCAAGGAAATTTTTATAGATTTCATAATACTAAGTTCAAAGGCAGAGCTCTCGGGTGGACATATTTGGGCAGGCTGAAGTGCATAGCTGCTAAATGGGAAACGGGGATCTTGTATTTTAAAAGATTCATTGATTTGCTAACTCTACCGTACTGGGCGGTCAGAGATCTATGCAGATTCCCTATGTCTGGTGCTTCAGTGAGCGGTACACATGTTGGTTGGTGTGCAGACAAGTTGGTTTGGGAGAGTAGAACAAGATGGAATAGATTTAAGCCTCAATATCCCCGAAGGAAAGTTCATAGGAATATTGATCCTCAAACCAATATGAAACGGGTTACTTTGATATATAAAGCACCTGAAGTGATGAGAAAAATACCTTTGATGCCTATGCCACAACATTTCAGTGCTGATTTTATCTTCTGGTATTATGATTGGAGAAAGGCTGAAGCGGTGATTGTGTTGAGAGACGGGAAGGATAAATACAAGCATGTTCATGTATTTGATCCTATGTGGTTGATTAATTGCACTTTTGAAGACATCATCATGCTTTTCTATAATCCGATTTACTTTGAACCGAAAGACGCTGCTCAAGCAAGGAAATATACTCAAGTGGTTGGAGTTTGTTTTGCTTATGATATTAATGCGGGAAGTAATTTGGAGAATAAACTTGGCAAGACGGTGAAGATGGCAAATGTGTCGAAACCAGTGAAGAGAACATTTGAGCCTGCAATGACTACTGAGCAGAAGAAACAGCTCAGAATTAAGTTGATGAACAAAGCAATGGACGAAAAGAGAAGACAATCCAATAAATAGTCGAGGGGGAGTTTGTAGATGCATTTTGCGACTAATGATTGGATACTAACACATGTTAAGTTTTGTTAATATGGGCGAAGGTATGTTAATATGGGCGAAGGTATGATAATATGGGCGAAGGTAGAAAGCATTTGGACGAAGGAAGAATGGAAGCTTATCAAGAACACATTCGTACCTTGGAAGTGGGCGAATGTGGAAGAACTCCACATTCGACCATATCAACTGGGCGAACGTGCAGAGTCTATATATAGATTTTGTGTTTTTGTGAATGTAAGAGAGTTGTAAGTTGTGTGTGTGTTCAGGTCAGGTTCCAGGTTATTTTGTGAAAGTCTGTAATTGATCTAGATTAACGTGTGTGTGATTGTAATTGAATATTTGAGAAAGTTAATCTATGAAAAAGCTTTGAAAATGATATTGATTGTGTTTTGATTAGAGTTTTATCAGTTTGTTCAGAACTAGGGTTTCCGCACCTGGTTTTGTAACTTGTATGATCATATAATCCTGTTTTAGTCAAATTCTTACGCTTACATGGAGATTGTGATAGGGTTGCTAAGGTAAGGGGGTTCTAAGGCTAAACCTATGAATAACTCTAAACCTGGATCTTCATTAGTTAAGTCTGAGAAGATTCCAAACAAAGTTCAGAAGCAGGTTTCAAATAAGAAATCTGAAAAGTCAACAATCAAAATGATTTCAACAAAGTCTAAAATAAACTCTGACCGTGTTTGGAAACCCAAATCACTTTCTAAATCAATAGCAATTTCTACTTCAAATCAATCCATTGAAAAACTAGTTGATGTTTCAAAAGGATAATGGATTGATGTTCTGAGGATTGCTGACCTTGGACGACCCATCATTGTGAAGGGATGGGTGCCTCCCTCGTGCTAATTGTTTAACAAGTGTGCAGATTGTTCCAGACAGACCTATTAGTTATCTTTTGATAGTTGATAGTGGAGCATCTGTATACAATCTATTTATTGGAGAGGTGAAGGTCAAAGAAGGGATATTGAAAAAGGAAAAGATGATTTAAAGAGAGAGGAGAGTGTTTGTCGTCTGTTTCCTACCTGTGAAGCCGTAAAACGTTGCAATCTCATGCAATTGCTCTCAGGTTTTGGATTTTTATAACAGATGCACCAAAACGGTTTATTCTAAACTCTCTTATCTTTGTTAATGGTTTTACTATTTGAACGAACAAAGTGAGTCAAGTAATCTGAGTGGGAAAATGGTTTTTGAAACTCAATAAGTAAACCTCATCGGATATCATTTTATTTTGTTTTTCTTCAAAAAGTTTAAAAATCCAAAAATATGCTTATTTTTAGATTTTTAGGGGGAGAAAATTTCAGAAAAATCAAAATAAAAATTTAGAAAATCCAAAATGAGTTTTCCTGGAGAAAAAGAGGAGATGATAGTACATTAGTGGATTGTCAGACTACTCTGAAAACAAAATTATATATTGGTAGGCTTGAAATCAAAGTTTAAAGTTCAGCATGGTGATATAAACTTAAAATCAATAACTGATAATCATGTGGATCAAAGTCTCGTTGGCATGTGGTCTTAGTACCGAAATTTCGTTTGATAGATTGCATGTCGGAGGTTCAGATTATCAGGAAATGACCAAGAATTTAGCTTAAGTATACATTCGACCTGTCGGATGGTCGAATGGAGTTCATTATAGGTCGAATGAAGATTGAATATGAGGTTAAGGATTCATTCGAACTCACGAAGGGTCGAATGAACACCTTCGACCTCTTGAAAGGGGCGAAGGTGGAAGGCTATATAAAGGGAAAAGTTAGTTATTTTGTTGAGAGAGTTATCATTTGGAGCTTTTCCCAGTTTGTGTGTATCTGATATTCTATATATTAGGTCTAGGATTTCATTTGTAATATTCTTGATTTGATCTAATACAAAGAGTAAAGTTATGGAAATTGCTCGGTGATTCGTTATCTGTTTTCATCACGATCGTTTACGTTTAACTTCTGAATCATTTTGCACAACCGGAGGGGATTCCGCACCCGACGGTTGGTATTCGTGAGATCACGGTTCGTGATTACGATCCTTAAATGAATTCTCAAATCCAAGAATATGTAGGTATTATGATTGCTCATAAGTAAATCATATAATTAATGTTCACATATCACCTATTTTAGAAATAAGGTGTCAACAAGTCATATGAAATCACGTAGCACAATATTGTATCAAACCAATTATAACATTCATTTATATGTGTATGAAGATTATAACACAAATAGAAATATAGGTTGTTTATGACTAATCAAGATTCACGTAAGTTCTAGCTATGACATGAAGACTAAAGCATACAGAATCCGTGCAAAGATAACAAACAACTTGCAACCTAGGTCAATACTTATGTAATATCCTGATGAAACGATAGCATGTTAAGAATTTCCTTCTATGCACATAAAGTATAAATTGATCTTGTCTAATGATTTCGAGTTTAAGAAATATGTGAGTGTGGAAAGTGCTATGATCAAAGATCGAATTTAAAGTGAAGTGCCAATTTTCAAGTCTACATGAGGATGTCTAAATCACAAAATAAATCAAATTTGTAGGTTTTAAGAAAATTACTTGATTTCAAACATCATAAATGACCATGTTAATTATTTTGAATTCGAATTTTAGGTTTTGAGGAGGGTTAGAAAATTTTCATGTTACATTACATGTCATGGGGCTACAACTTCCATTAATTATAAGAAAACACATGATTAACACATATTTTTTAAATTAAAGTTGAAACTCAAACGCATCAAATACAGAATTAAAATCCATACAAAAGAAAAAAACATTTGGAAAAATAAAAGAATCTGTTAAATGAAATCACTTCGCGTTGATATTAAGGTGATGAAGCTGCTCCCTAATTCACCAACAAGGCTTACGTCTTTTGGTTCGCTTGCAGACTTTTACTTGGCATGTGCTGAAAGGTGGTTGTTTGGATAATATTAAGCATGATCCCAGGTGCCCTGATAAATTTTTAAGAAAAATTCTTGTATATCTAAATTTTCTGTCAGTTTTGTAAATCCCATTTCATTTATTGAAAATTATTATTTATTTGCTTTAAATGCGAAATGTTTGACGAATTCCAAACTACAAGTTAGACGTGAGTAATGTCAAAATATTTATTACCACCAATCGTTAATGGTGGGTAGTTTGAAGAAATCATGAGTTGATAAAGTATTTGATAAGACTAATATGGAAATTGTCAAGGCATCCTTTTTGAGACCAGACTGTGTCCCCACACAAGGTGTTAGGTCAGGTATAGTGTACTATGGTTGCATAAAATGTGTACCGGATGAACGAGAAAATCCTTCCAATATTGGATTGTGAGGTGTTAGGTCCTTGGGATATAATAATGGGGTATGGAGGGTTGTTTGTATAGAGTTGTTGTAGTGGTACAATGTACTGAGTATGGGAAGTAAGTGTATATGAGTTTTGGGTAAATATATGAGTTTTCCTTGTAATGGTTGATCAGGACATCCAAAATCTTTATGTGTCAGACACTAAGTTAAGGATGTTGGTAGAAATCTATTTAGGATAGTAACAGTGATGGGTTAACTCCTTCAAGATATGAACTAAGCCTCCCATGAAAAGGTCAATGAAAAGAATTTGAAAGTACAAGGAAAGCACAAATGATTATAAACTTGTGGGTATTAGCACATTCACTAGACCTAATAAGTATACTTTTATGTCATCATGGAAAAACATCACAAAAAGCAATCATAAAGAATCATGAGTTTTGGGTTCAATATTTGGTTTGACTAAGTATAGTGACAAAAATCACTAAACCACCATGAATGATCATGGGAGGGAAATTGTAGCATAACGACAAAGGTTATGAGACGTCAGTATGATATTTTTCAAGAATCAAACGGAAGGGAATCATATGTTGACAAACATACTTGGAATAAGAAATATATACATTCGATTATTATGAAAACTGGAACTTAAATATATTTATAAATTGCAACATGAAACTCATGGGGTATAATGTATAAAGAAGTTCATTATGAAAACTAGAGATCAACAATAAAATATTGGATTGTTCCTGTCTAGTCATAAGACCCAACAAAAACTTTGACTGTTCAAGGAATTGAACTTAATTGGAGATTAATGAAGACGTGCTTTAGCTTATAAGTGGGCACTCACTCCAGGAATCCCCAAGTAAGCTCACCAGGTCCGTCAGTTGATTTGGATTTATGCGTTATGCTTTGCCTATTCCAGAAAACCCGGTGTACAGGCATCCACCCTTCCAGATTGCACGTGTTCTCTCACGTAGAGTTCAACAGTTTGAAGGGATGAAAAATCAATGAAAAACGAAGTTAGGAAATTAAGCCAAGAATATCCAACATGCTCCAAAATGTAAACCTTTTCCCCAAGTGAAGTCATCCTCAAAGCCCATGATGAAGAAAGAAAGAAAGAAATGGAGAGAGGTAGGAGAAAGAATGAGCGGTGATAAAGGAGAAAGGTTAGTGGAGCAAATAAGCAAATAGACACAAGTAAGGTCAAATATAGGTTCTTAGTTATAGTCTAGGTCATTTACTAATAACCTAATTCCCTATAACCACGGCTCTGATACCAATCGGTAACACCCCAACCGATGACGAAAACATCGAGGTGTCACATAGTGACGATTGTTCAAAAGCTCATGGTACTAAAGTGTAAATATTTTATTCAATGCTTCAAGTTACAATTACAGATATCATCAAGTACAAATACTATTCCACATTTTGTCTTGATTAAGTCTTTACTAAGTCCACATGTCCTACATGACATATCTCAACAATCAACCTGAAACATGTATGAAAATATTTTGTCAACATAAATAATGTTGGTGAGCATACTCAGTTTGTATACGTATAATATAAGTTTAAAGAAAATGATTTATAATTCATGTGTCATGATTTATTCAATGCAAATATGAAAAACACGTAAGTACACAATACAGGTCAAAATGAAACCTCTTATGTGACAAAGATTAAAGCATTAACAATGACCTAGGACTTCCCACACACATAGGTACTTTCCACTAGGCGGGTTGTCAATCCAAATAGCGCTATCCATTGGTAAAGTCGGCTAGCTAAGTTGATGATTTTGTAATGATTGCAAGTATACTACCTTTATGTTTAAGCATAAAACACAAGAATTCCAAGCATAACACGTGTATGAATTGTATGTAAAACGTTTATGAATATGTGCACGTGTATGTTTAATATGTGTACATGAATCACCCCAAAAGTGTAAAAATGAAAAAGGGGATAAGTATACTCACCTTGATGTAGGTGATTTGAGTGTTTGTCCGAGGTAAGTACGTCAAACGGCACAAATAGAAACTACAAGTTAAATCAAGTAATACTAGAGTCAAGAACTAGTTTTGGGGAAAGTTGATGGAGACTCGCTAATTCCCATTATAGTTTAGAAGTCATGTCAAGTTCTAGTCATGTCTCGTCTATTTGTTTTGAATAACTAAAGTTTTAAATCATAATTTGTTTGTCATCGCATAGGAATTCGTGATGTTTAGACGTTTCAGGTTAGTCGTGTTCAATTATTGCCCGACAAAAATAATACTAAGTTTTTCTTATATATTATATATGTTCTCATATTATAGATCGTCGTTATTTGTAATTCTTGAATAAATGCCACTTAGTGTTTAAGTATGACGATTAATATTACCTTTATAAGTCATAGTCTTATAATTAAACATTACCATACGATGTAGAATAATAAATATTGTAGCTAAATGTTTACGTGTGATAATTGATCTAAATATACCAAAGGTTTAATGTGTCATTAACATTTATGAGTTACAATTTCTAGAATTCAAGTCACATTTATAGAATTCAAAGTTGGTTAATTATTTTCATAAAAAAATTACATTGAGTTTTAACACAAATAAATGTAGGTCTTGGTTAATAATTTGGGACCAATAAGTATATGTTACTCTGCCAATGATGATATCCCTATTAGTATGTATATATATATATACTATATGCATGATGTATGATTTATTAATATATTTTTCTAGTCTACAAACATAAATAAATATTGATTTGTAAAGATACATATCATTATTTCATGTGACACCTTGAAATAGCAAATTATTCCACTGTTTTGATGTTGGTTCCTTGGAATCTATGTTAGAGATTTTTATACATAGAATATCTTTTATGTGTGTTTGATTTGATGAGAATTAATAAAATATCAAGAATCCATTTTGAATAGTTAATATGAATGGACACTTTTTGTCATGAAAATAATGGTGAAAGGATTATGCATATTGTGTAAAAGCTTATTATTTTTGTGAACGTCTAGAATCCATTTTCACCATGAACACGCCTTAGAGTTTCTTGACATGAATTCTATTCTATTGAGAATTAAAAAAAATAATAATAAAATAAAAGTGTGTATATATAAATGTAGTCACATACCAAAACACAAAATGATAAGATTAAGGATGATACCACACTTGATAACTTGAGTTCTTGATCAAATAACTTGAAAGAATGAAGAATGGTGGTTGTATGTGCGGTGAATAGGGTTGTGACACCCCAGGAACACACCTCATCAGGGACGATGAGACTCTAACAGGGGGTGAATGTGACACCCCAGGAAAATCCCACATCAGCCGTGGCCAGGAGAGATCCTTGGTTCATAAGTAATGTCTTGCCTCTTAAATCACCAACGCGTTTTGGGGCTTAATGTTAGTGGATGAGAGGAGAACTCCACAGTTAAGCGTGCTCAGGTGGGAGAAATTTCAGGGTGGGTGACCTCCTGGGAAGTCTCCACTTGGGCAACCAAAAACAAATCCGTGAGCTCTGGATGGGCAAAGCGGACAATATTGGTGATGAGAGGGGTGGGGTGTTACAAGGGTAGTGTTAGGGGCTGCCCAAATTTTGAAGATTAAAGGAAATACAAGTGTTTTTATCTAACTTGGTTCAAGAATGATCAATAACTATTTAGTATTATGGTGAACTATATATTTTAGAATGTAATGAGACTTTGATGGCCATAAAATGTTGTTGGTTACAAAATTGAAAGTTGCGACGGTTTCAAAATTCCGAGCAGAGGTACACGTAGTTAAAGAAGACTTTAGATTAACATTTACTAATTAAACATCAACATAACTAATAGATATTTAGTATTTTATGGTTATGAATTTTCATATATAAAATTCTACCTCGAACGTTTCGTTAAAATGCGGTTGTGTGATTTTTCATGTTGGATTATTGTCACTTTAGGTCCCTAAAGTTATAATTAAATTATTAGGAAAAAATCGTGAATGTTACAGGTTAGAGATGAAATAGAGTCAGGATATTTTACTGTTCAGATTTACTCTGAAACTTAACCAGAACAAATCCAGCAAGATAATTCGAATGAACCTACTCCAGAACAAGACCCTGAATTAGCTGAAACACCACCGAGCAGCCCGCAGGCAGTTGCATGCAACCAGCAAACTGCAGAAACAACTGCGCCTGGGTCAGTTTCAGTGGCAAAATTAGTATCACCGCGTCGCTCTTCCAGGAAAAAACGACTCCCTATACGGTTTAATGATTTTGTGATAGAGTATGGCATAAATCGAGGAGAAACCGATGAGTTGTTATTTGTTATAGATGACGAGCCAATGAGTTATGTACAGGCAAAAGGTAACATAAATTGGGAACGAGCAATGCAGGTTGAGTTGTAGTCAATAGAAAAAAAATAAAACTTGGTGTTTAACTAAGTTACCAGAGAAGCATAAGCCCATCAGTCTTAAATGGGTTTATAAATTGAAGCAAGATGCAACCGGGAAAATTGTAAAGTACAAAGCAAGATTAATCGCAAAAGGGTATGTTCAGAAACATGGAATTGATTTCGACGAAGTCTTTGCACCAGTGACTCACATGGAAACGGTACGTTTATTACTTGCTATTGCAGCCCGGGAGGGGTGGCAAGTTCATCACTTGGATGTAAAATTGGTGTTTTTACATGGAGATTTGAAGGAGGAGGTGTATGTGACGCAAACAGAAGACTTTGTTAAGAAAGGACAAGAAGATAAAGTATTTCGGTTGGTAAAAGCATTATATGGTCTTCGTCAAACCCCTTGAGCATGGAATCTTAAACTCGATGGGACATTAAAATCTCTTGGTTTTACTCGTTGTCTTCAAGAGCAAGCAATATATATGAAGAACGAGAAAAGTGGTTTAATTGTTGTTGGAGTTTATGTAGATAATCTCATAGTTACGAGTCCAGACATCAAGAAAATCAAAGATTTCAAAAGGCAAATGGAGATGCAATTTGAGATGAGCGATTTGGGGATGTTATCGTATTATTTGGGAAGCGAGGTGGTACAAGATGACTCTGGAATTTCAATTAAACAGGAGTCCTATGCTAAGAAGATTTTAACTAAATCGGGTATGCTAGAATGTAATCCATCAACATGTCCAATGGAACCAGGGATGAAACTATCTAAAGATGAAGATGGAGTTTCAGTGAACGAGACGAGCTATCAAAGAATAATTGGGTGTCTCGGGTATTTGTTACACACAAGACCAGATTTGGCGCTTTCTGTTGGAATTGCGAGCCGATATATGCAATCTCCAAAAGAGTCTCATGTTGCAGCAGTGAAGCATATTCTGAGATATTTAGCTCGTACGGTCAGTTATGGGTTAAAATATCCGCGAGTTGGTAACCAAGAGATTACAGGTTTTAGTGACAGCAGTTACAACTATGATAAAGAAGACGGGAAAAGTACGACTGGACATGTTTTTTATTTTGGGAAGAAGCCTGTCGAAGAATTCCCAGTATTATCAAAAGGAAAGGGACATATGTTTGAATCAGCTTTTATCGGTCAGCAAAGTAATTCATTTACGGATACATTGTTAGGCAAGCACACTCATCAGTCACATGAGAAATGTTTTGAAATCTCGGAAAATGTTTCGGCCTACGTAGAGGTGCATGGCAGGGCCATGGTTGTTAGGATGGCAAATTTTGAATCTTTAAGAAGAGTGGGTGAAATCATTACTGACTTATGCCCGGAGGGTACTTCTTTGGAATACTTGGGAGGAACGTATGCCCTTCTCACATTTGAGGATGTTACTAAGGCTTATGATTTTCAGAAGAATGCTCGGTCCTTATCAATATATTTTGAATCTGTGGATGTTTGGGTGGGACAAACTCTACCTTTTGAGAGGATTTCTTGGTTTAGGATTCAAGGGATTCCTTTGCATCTTTTAAACAATGAGGTGCTAGATCAAATTGCAAGTGGTTACGGGAAGATTATGAAGTCCGCCGAACATAATATCCATGATTTAGATCTTTCCTATGACTATGTGGGGGTTCTTCTTTCGGTCGGGAAAAGAATTCATGAATAAGCTACCATACTTTGGAAAGGAAGGAAATATCGTGTTTGGGTTGCAGAAGAATCCGGGGACTGGGAACCAGGTTTCCTATCCAAAGCGGTCGGTTTTTCTAATCGACCGGAAAATGGGGAGTTTCCGGCGAGTGACGGTGTTAACGATCCGGCAAGTTTGAATTCAAATCCGGATATGGAAACGTCCAATCATGCGATGGGCTCCATTAATGTTGCTTTCGGGTTCTCTGGTGGAGGATGGTTCGTTTATTAATGTATTGAATGTTTACGCTCCTCAAAAAGTTTGTGAAAAACGCCTGTTGTGGGCAGATCTGTTACTGTTCATGGGAAGTAGACAGGGGCTTTGGGTGATTATGGAGATTTTAATGCAGTCAGATTCTCGGAGGAGCGTTTTAACTCTAAGTTTAATCAGGGGTGCGCTAATGATTTTAATCAGTTTATAGATGCTGCGAGCCTCTTGGAATATACTATGCGTGGGAACAAATACACGTTTCTATCTTGTTCGGACGGGAAAACGAAAATGAGCAAAATTGATCGAATTTTTGTTTGTAAGAGCTTTTTTAAAAGGTGGCCTTTGGCGTGCTTACGGGCTCTTCCCAGGGAGTTATCTGATCACTGCCCTTTACTTTTCACTTTGGTTGACACCAACTTCGGGGCAAAACCATTTAGATGGTTTAACTCCTGGTTGGATAGACCGGATTGCAAAGATGTGGTGATTCGTACTCTTCTTGATTGTAATTTTAATGACGCTCCTGATGTTCGCCTGACAAAAAAGTTCAAGCGTGTTCGAGAAGCCCTTAGGAAGTGGTGGAAGACTGTGGCTGATAAAGAGGGGGAGGAATTAAAGAATATGCAAGAAGACATTGCTAGATTGGAGAGAATTATGGAGGAAATGGAGCTTGAAGAAGATGAACTGTGGACATGGGAGGAATGCAAAAATGGGGTTAATAATATTATTTATAATAATAATAATAAATATTTGAAGCAAAAGTCTAGAGTTCGATGGGCTAAAGACGGGGATGAAAATTCGGCTTTCTGCCACAGAGTGATAAATGGGAGAAATGCCAGAAACTCAATTCCTGGTTTATTGGTGGATAATGAGTGGGTGTCGAAGCCATCTATTTTGAAAAGAGAAGTTATGAAGCATTTTAGAACACAATTCTCTGATACTGTTAAAGAGCGCCCTCGCTTGTGTTGCGACAACCTGAAAAAAATTCCGATAGAGCTCCAGGCGAATCTTGACATGCCATTTTCTAAGGAGGAGATTAAAGCTGCGGTGTTTGTCTGTGGTTCAGATAGAGCCCCAAGCCCGGACGGGTTCAATTTCAGATTCGTCAAGTTTTTTTGGGAGTTCTTTGAAGATGATTTTTTGGATTTGATGGCTGAATTTTATGACACGGGGCAGATAAACAGGGGCTGTTCATCGGCATTCATTACCTTGATCCCCAAAACAAAGATCCCCCTTGGTCTTGGTGATTATAGACCGATTACTCTTATTGGCATCATCAGTAAAGTTATTTCAAAAGTGATCGCCATGAGAATTAAAAAGGTTGTGAGCCTTATTATCTTGGAGTCACAGTCGGCTTTTTTAAGTGATAGATACATTTTGGACATGCCGTTGGTTATTAATGAGTTTCACGCGTGGTTAAAGAAAAAGAAGAGGAAGGTGTTTTTCTTCAAGATTGATTTCGCCAAAGCCTATGATAATGTAAATTGGGGTTTCCTCACTAGTATGATGGAACAAATGGGCTTTTCTGAAAAGTAGCGTAGGTGGATTTATGGGATTTTGTCGTCCGCTCGCTCTTCGGTGCTTGTAAACGGTGCTCCTACTTTTGAGTTTCAGTGTGAAAAGGGTCTTTGACAAGGTGACCCGTTATCTCCATTTTTGTTTCTTATTGCTATGGAGGCCCTTACTTATATTCTCAATAAAGCGAGTGAATTGAATGAATTCAAAGGCATACATACAATCGGTGAAGGTTTGAAAATTACACATCTATTATATGCGGATGATGTTATTATTATGGGCGAATGGTCTCGTGAAAATATTAATAGAACGGCTCGTCTCCTTCGTATTTTTCATATTGTACCAGTTCTGAAAATTAACCTCAATAAATCTTGTCTTTTTGGTATTGGGGTCCAAGATCAGGAGGTGGATTCGGTAGCTAGTGTTTTGGGGTGCAAAACGGGTACCTTTCCTTTCGATTACCTTGGTGTCAAGTTCGGGGCTAACATGAACAAAGCGGCTCATTGGACACCGGTTATTGAGACGATTCAACATCGATTGTCTTCATGGAAGTCTAAAAACTTATCCATGGGAAGTCGTTTGATTCTCATTAAGTCAGTCCTTGCTAGCCTTCCCATCTATTTTTTCTCCATATATAAAGCGCATGTTCCAGTCATTAATAAATTGGAGGGTTTCATGAAGAATTTTTTATGGTCCGGGGGTTCGGGCAACAATAAAATGCATTGGGTCTCTTGGGACGTTGTGACGACTACTAAATCGGACGGGGGCTTGGGGATATCCAAACTGAGTGATGTGAATTCGCCGCTTCTTATTAAATGGGCGTGGAGATTTTACAATATGAAACATTCTTTTTGGCGTAGATTAATTGAAGACTTACATGGGGGAAGGGGTAGATGGATTTTTCTTCCTGATGACAAGATGGTTCGTGGTTGTTGGCATAACATTGTTTCTTTCCTCGGTAAGATCCGCATACAGAACAAATCTGTTCATAATTGCTTGAAAGCAGAGATGGGTAATGGTATTGCAATAAGGTTTTGGTTAGATCATTGGTACCGTTAATCCCCGTTAAAGGATAGGTGGCCGATGCTTTTTCGGCTTGAAAAATCAAAACAGTGCCGCATCAGCGACAGACTGCAGATGGTTTCTTTTTCTGCCCACAATGGTTGAGAGGCCCACAGACAGTTTCAGAGATTTCAGAAATGCAAGAGGTTAACGAGATCATGGCTAATTGGGTCAATAGCTCTAGACAAGATGTTTGGCATTGGATGGCTAATTATAAAGAGGATTTCTCTGTTTCTATGGTGAAAAAATGGCTGAGGAAAGACAGAGATATTAAGCGTCCACACCAGATAAAATGGGATGGCTGGATTCCGCTTAAGGTTAATTTATGTATATGGAGAGCCGAGTTGAAGCGCTTGCCGACTAGAGACGCTTTGATACGCCGAAGGATGCAACTTTCTGACAGCTTCTGTGTTCTATGTGTTGTGCAGGATGAAACGCTGCAACATATCTTTACTGGTTGTTTGTTTTCGATGGGTATTTTGGGCCGGTGTAGGTAATTGGTGCAAGATCGGCCCCATTTTTGCTTTCGATTTCAATGATCTTCTTACATTTGTTGATTCTAGACCTGGCTGCAAAAATGGAAAGCGCATTCTAAAGGATATTATATACATTAGCTGTTGGGCGATATGGCGTGCTCGGAACCGGAAGTTGTTTCAAGACGAACACCAAAAGGAGTGCGAGGTTTTGGCCACTATCAAGTCATTTTATTTTTTATGGTTTAAGAGTCGATCTTTGTATACGTCTCTTCAATGGATTGGTTGGGTTAAATACCCTTTGTATATGTTGTAATGTTTTTGTGGCGGTCCTTTTTTTAAGGGCGCGGCCTCGTTTTTGAATGAAGTTCACAGTTCAAAAATAAAAATTCTTTAATAATTTTAGAATCCTAGTCTAATACTAAAAGCCAAGTTTGTGTGGCTATATAAACCCATCAAGCCTATGATGAGGTTCATAAGTTGTAATTGAGTTTTGAGTTATTTTATCAGTTATAATAAATTAAAGAGCAAATTCCAGTTTAATTCTCAGTTTTCTTTCTTTCATATTATCGATCGGGACTTGACTATTCTAGAGATTTAATCAAGTTATTCATCACTTTCTTAACTAATAGGTAAGTGATAACTTTTGGATCTTCAAAAGTAATTCTAACAAACAACATTGGTACTGATGTCGGTACTACAAGACCCATGTTCAATATTCGATTTTATGGTTTTCGATTAATGAACATATTGATATAATTTTTAACGTATCACGATTTTATTTTTTAAGTTTTATTATTCATTTGCGATATCAAATATGAATAGTGTACCGATCATCACGAAACGAAGCGATAATAATCGGTCGCGACTCATCAAAATACCACTAGTTTTCAATGAATTATGCAACATAAATTAAATCAGTAGAAATACTTGTAATTTCGAGTTTAAATATATTTTATTCACAGTTGATTTATATAATATTAAAATAATTGCTAAAAATCTAGGGAGTGGTCATAGGAAAAAAATAAATAGATAATGGGAAGACGATACTGGGAAAGAGACGTGAATAATATTTGGGTTTGAAGTTGACGTTTTAAAACAAAAGTGCGACTAAGTTCTCTTCATCTTCTGGGTTGTGGATCCCACCACCCATTTATATTCACTTCATTCTTTATTTTTTATTTCTCCAACTTGACCACGTTTTTCTTTGTTTGCCTCATTTGTTTTCACTTTCCAGATATTTTTTTTTTTATTTCTTTCACATTATTCTTTTTTCATTACTATTGTATACATTATACGATATAATTAACTATTTATGACATATGACGATAACCTATTCGTTTAGCGACATGACACGAGGTACTCATCCCAACCAAATTGATACGGGTTAAGTCTCTTATAGTAAGATCGAGATAGATGATTAGAAAAGTATTTAATGATGTAAAGAAAGAGTAAAGTTATTATAAAAAAAAAAAAAAAAAAGTTAATATAATAAAAGAGCTAACGGATATTTTTACATAACAAAAGTATCGGTATACAATTTTGACATATTAAATTTTCTAGATATATAAAGAAGCATGGAAAGTTTTTCAACTTAATATTTCCACATTAAAGTTTATACAATACAATTATCAAAAATTCAAGTTGTTACTTGTTGCTACAACAAATAACTGCCTAACGATAGTTCTGAGTCACAAGGGAGGTTCAAGGGTTCAAGGGTTCCACTTTGCCTAACGCAGGTCGTGGTGTCCTTCTACGTTGCAAACGTAGAAGGAGGTTCAAGGTTATTTTTCTTGTTTTAGATGCTTTAAGGTTCTGGTTTGAGATGTACTCGAAACCAGAAATAGAAGTTCTAGAGATCCGAGTGGAGAGAAATATTCTTCCACGTGCAAGACCAAAAGAATTAGAAGAGTGAAGTGAGAGTGATTGTGATCGTGTGTCCAGAGCTGAGGAATCAGCCTCTGATTTATAGAGAAAGGAGATCTCCCTAAGGAGAAAGCATCTTGCCTTGAGCCTTGTTGCAACTAAAGGACATCCCACAAATGGTAAGTGGCTGCTATGGACCTGCGGTCTGTTGGCTGATGTTACTCCATCAACTTATCTGTCTTGATTGATGAAAAAGATGACGGGACAAGTCATCTTTTTGACTTAGGATGCTCCTGGTTGTCCGAAGCCTTGTAGGCTTCAACCCTTTAAGCATTTGTTTAGTAATGTTGTATATTTATGTTTGCTTTAGGCTACCCACGTCATCAGCCCCCCAAGTCAGAAGGTTTGATGAGGTAGCTTGAAAGCTTCTGACTGTTTTCCTAGTTTATCCTTTGCTTGAAAGGTTCGAGGGTTCGCTGTGATTTAGGCGGTTATTACTCAGCAGTTTCAATGTTGATTGGACTGTTGATGTGACATCTGGCAGTTCGCTCAGACTAATTACTGCATGTCATTATTATTACGGTTTTTTGAATTAAATAACCGTTTGATTTTTTCTTTTTTAAACCTTTTGTACTTCATTTTTTACTTTACCTTTTTCTTTTCTTCATCTTCATCCTCTCAAACACTTCATCCATCTTAGGGTTTCGTGATTTTTCACCATAGCAGGTTAGTTTTTCTTCTTCTTGCTTTGTTTACTGATCATCCTTTTGAGCATAATGGGCGCTAAAAAGGACATGGTCGTTACGTTTTCAACTCTTTCTCAGAAAGAGGTAGAATCGTTTTGTGCCGAATGGGATATTGATTTGTCATTCAAACCTGTGGCTCCTGGTAAAAAACTCTCTGTTTCTGAGTGTCCGTCTGGTTCTATTGCTTTGTACTGTCGTCATTTTGAATTTGCAAACCTTCGTTATCCTTTTTCTGTATTTTTGTTGAATGTTCTTGAGTATTATAGGGTTTCCCTTGGTCAGATCCACCCACATGGTGTTGGCCGTGTTTTACACTTTGAATGTCTTTGTAGAGCCCTAGGGTATGATCCCACTCTATTGATGTTCAGGCGATTTTTTCGCCTTGCCAAGAATGGTGACTGGTTCACCTTCGAGGGGTCATCAGTGGAGACTAACCTTCTTTCTTCCCATGTTACGACGGTTGGTCAATGGAAGAATAGGTTCTTTTGGGTGTCTGATTCTATTTTCCCTTTTAAGCCTGTGTGGAGGCATCCTGAGGCCGTTCTTAATGAAGGGGAACCCTCAGAGTCTGAACTAGATGATACCTTCCTAACGACTCTTAGAGCCTGTCCTTCAAGGCTTCGTCCATTTGCTGAACCCTTCTTAGTATTATCCGGTGTTAGCACTCGTTGGGACAAGCCGGGTAGAGATCCTGTTGTGATGAAGGATGGTCAGGGTATGAATTTTGTTTATTGTTGTTTTCTTTTGCTTTCTTTGTTTCTTCCTTATGTGTTCTGTTTTTTGCAGTTATGTCGGCTCTTGACTTTATCAAAGGTGATGATGCTTCGGGCGTTGTATTTTTTGATGCTGAAGCAGCAGATGGGGAAGATGCACTGACCAAATATCAGAAAGGGAGGTATGATGGGACCAACTATGTTGCTGTCCCTAATGTGAAGGGTTTTGCTAAAGCCAATTCTTCCAAGGCTTCAACAAGGAGGTCAAGCAGGCGGCTTTTGAAGGCTGCTAAGCCTGCTGATCCTTCTGAAGCAGTGACGGTTAGTGATGATATTGAGGATTCTGAAGATGAGTAAGATCAGACCATGGATGATGTTCCTGTGGATGCTGTTATTAAGAAAGGTAAGGGTAAAAAGGTGAAGGTTGGAGTGGTGAAAGAAACAGATGTGTCAGCTAGCTTTGATGAGGAAGGTCTGTATGTTCCTGGGTGGAACGTGAAGTCTAGTGACAACTTTAAGTCTTCGGCTATTTGTGAGGAGGTTCTTGCACACTTTGCTACTCCTGGTGCCAAGGCTTGTCTTGAGGGTTTGGATGATGATGCTCTGCTGGCAAAGATGATGGTGGGTACCTGTAACCTTGCTGCTATGCTTCCAGAGGGGATTAGTAGGTTTAGGAAGGTTATGGGTAAGTATAGTGACTTTGCCAAGAAGAAGAGGGAGATGAAACAGTCCATTGCTGACATGAAGAAGGATGCTGAGGAGTATGCTAAGAAGGAGGTTACTTTGATTTCCCTTATTGATGAACTGAAGAAAGGGCATGAGGCTGAGATGGCAAGGCATGAAGCTGCTATTCTTAAGGTGGAGGCAGATCAATTGGCTTTGGAAGCAGAGAAAAAGACTTTTGAAAGTGAAAAGAAGGGGTTGGAGGCTTCCCTTGCTGCTGCCCAAAGTGATAACAAATGGCTGATTGAAGAAGGATTTCAGCAAGTCGTTACCTACCTTCTTCATTCCACCGAATTCAACTCTGCCCTTGGGGAGGTATATACCAAGCTTTTGGCCCATGGTAAGCATGCTGGTTTTGTTGCAGGGTTTAAAGCTCATGAGTCTGGCCAAGTTTTGGAAGAATCTCCCTTTTATCAGCCTGACTCCTTGAATGTTTTTAAGGAGACTGTCCTTAAGATGGAACACTCCAGCTATCCTTATGTTGCACAAGTTTCTTCCTACTATGGAAAACCCTTGAAGGAGCTGAAAGAATTGAAGCCTGCTGGTTTAAACGAAGTTGTTTCTGCAAAGGTGCTTCAATCTGTTTCAAGGAAGAGGGCACATTCTGGTGATAGTGAAGAGACGTTGGATGTGGCTGAAACATTTTCCAAGGATGCTAGTGTTGAAGCTTCTGAAGCTGGACTTGTGGAGAAGGTTCCAAAGAAAGGGAAGAAGGCAAAGAAGGCGAAGGTGGTCAAGGTAGTGAATGAGGATGAAGCCTCTAAGCCTTCGGAGTCTGGTGGTGATGTCTGAACTTCCCATTCGTAGCTTTCTTAGCATCTTGGTTTGTTAAAACAATTAACTTTGTGTTTGTGTTTCTAAGTACTTTTTATCTTTTGTTGGAACCTTCAATGGTTCCTTGGTAGTTATGGTCTGTAGCCCTTTGAACAATTATGCTACTTGTTGGCTTTGTTAAAAGCCTTTAAATGTTAAGTCTTTGTGGCTGGTGTTTAAGTTTTATTGTTGTTTTTCTGTTGTCATTTATGTTTGTCTTTGCTGTTTGGGAATGTTTATCCGGTAGCACCTTCAAAGGTTGAATGCTGCAGTCATTCATCCTTAAGGTAGTCTAGGCAAACATGTCACCATCTATCCTATATACAACACTTAATCAAGTGTTTTCGATATATTTTCGTAAGTTTGTTTTCTAAACTTAAGGAACGATTGGTGTAGGTTGTTCAAACCTGTCTATGAGATTCTTAAAAGTGTTTTTTGTTTATCTCATGGAGTAGGATTGATTTAGGAACTCACCCCTTATATAGGTCCCTTTATCCCTCGAACCTATTGAGCGATATGGCCTGGGAGCTCATCCCCTTACATGGTCTCTACCATGGAGTTTCTTGCAAGGTTCTCAACCTGAACTTAGGATAGAAAGACAAAGTTTCTAAAAGAGGATCAAATGATCCTTTCATTCATTAGATGGGATAACATTACATCATTTGGAAAAGAACAACATTTTGTTACAACTTAAACAAAGAACCTTTTGAGGTTCTTGCCGTTCCAGTGACGGGGGAGTTTTTTTGCCTTCCATGCTTGCCAGTTTATAGGATCCCCCTTTGTGGGATTCTAGGATAGTGTATGGGCCTTCCCACTTGGGTCCTAGCTTTCCTTGACTTTCCTTCTTGCTTGCTTCGTTGTTTCTCAAAACCAGGTCGCCGGGCTTGAATCGTTCGTGCTTAACTCTGGCGTTGTAGTAGGACTCCATCTTTTGTTTGTATTGAGCTTCACGGATTGCTGCTGAGTCCCTTGCTTCTTCCAGGAGATCAAGGTTAAGCAGTGATTCTTGTTCATTTGCCTGGACATCGACATGAAAGGTTCTTGGTGTGGTGATTCCGATTTCAGCAGGTATTACTGCTTCAGATCCAAAGGTAAGGCTGTAAGGCGTTTTCTTGTTGCTTGTCTTCTCAGTGGTTCGAATTGCCCAGAGAACGCTCGGCAGTTCTTCCAACCAGTTTCTTCCTTGTCTGCCTAGTCTAGCCTTGATCCCTTCAACCACACTCCTATTCATTCTTTCGACTTGACCGTTCGACTGGGGGTAGGCCACATAACTGAAAACTTGGGTTATCCGGTACTCCTTGCACCAAGCACTGAATGGTTTCTCTGCAAATTGCTTGCCGTTGTCCGTCACAAGCACCCCAGGTAGGCCATACCGGCAAATGATGTTTTCCCAAACGAAGTCAATTATCTTTTTCCCGGATATTTTCCCCAAGGACTTTACTTCTGGCCATTTTGTGAAGTAATCTACTGCCACCAATAAGAATTTAACCCCTCCTTTTGCTGGTGGGAAGGGTCCAACGATATCCATTCCCCATTTCTAGAACGGCCAAGCTGAATTAACAGGTACCAGATCATGCTTGGGACTTTTGGGGACTGGGGCGTGAAGTTGGCAGGCTTCACATCTTTTCAGCTGTTCTGATGCATCACGATGCATGGAGGGCCAGAAATATCCCAGGTTCATAAGTTTTGCCACAACTGACCTTGGACCACAGTGGGCTCCGCATATTCCTTCATGAACTTCCTTAATCAGGTACTTGCTCTGTTCGGGTCCGACACATCGGAGCAGTGGAGCTAGATACCCTTTTTTGTAAAGCATTTCATCTTGTATGGTATACTGCTTCGATTTGTTTCGGATCCTTTCAGCTTCAACAGGGTCCTGTGGTAGTTCTCCCTTTTGAAGGAACCTTACAAACGGAGTCATCCAGTTTGGTTCATTTTCAGTGATGACGTCTTGAACTTCCAACTCTAATATGGCAGGATGCTTGATCACCTCAACCAATACTTTCTTAGTGAGGTGAGCAAAGGTTAACGAGGCGAGCTTGCTTAGCGCGTCAGCCTTTTTGTTGTGAGACCTTGGGACTTGCTTGATCTTGCATTCTTGGAAAGTGTTCATGATTTCCTTGGCTTTCTCTTTGTATTTTTTCATGTTGGGTTCTTTGGCAATGTAGCTATCGTTCACTTGGCTAGAGACCAGTAGTGAATCGGTGAACACTTGAAGCTTGTGAACCATCATCTTTTTTGCAAGCTTGAGTCCTGCGATCAGAGCTTCATATTCGGCTTCGTTGTTTGTTGTCTGAAATTCCAAACGAAGGGCATACGTGAATTCTAACCCTTCAGGACTGATTAATATAAGACCAGCTCCCGAGCCTTCAACGCTGGAAGCTCCATCTGTGTAAAGCTTCCAGGCTTCAGGATCGAGAGGTTCGTCCATGGTCATGTTAACCTCAGCAGTTTCTACCCTTGGAATTTCAGCAATGAAATCAGCAAGTATTTGTGCTTTTATTGCTTTTCTCGGGACGTAGGTGATTTTGTGTTCACCTAGCTCAACGGCCCACTTGGCTAGTCGTCCCGAGGTTTCAGGCCTTTCAAGCACATTCTTGATTGGTTGGTCAGTGACTACTTGAATAGGATGTGCTTGAAAGTACCTTCGAAGTCTTCTGGCCGTTTGTACCAGGGCCAAGGCTAATTTTTCCAAAGGAGGGTACTTGACCTCTGCTAACTTTAAGGTTTTACTGAAGAAATAAACGGGTACCTGGGCTTTTTCTCTTTCGATAGTGAGAACAGCGCTGAAGGCTTCTTCAGTGACTGAAAGATAGACAGAGATCGTTTCCCCTGCTTCAGGTGCTGCAATGGTGGGAAGGGAAGCCAAGTAATGTTTCATAGCGTTGAAGGCTTCTTCTGTCCACCTGAAGTTCTTTTTGTCAGCACAACCTTTTAGGGTCTTGAAGAAAGGAAGGGATTTTTCAGCAAGTTTCGACACGAAACGTTTCAAGGTGGCAAGCTTGCCGTTCAAGCTTTCCACTTCTTTCTTGGTTTGTGGTGACTTCATTTTGAGGATGGCTTGAACCTTGTTCGGGTTAGCTTTTATGCTTTGTTTTCCTACAACATGACCCAAGAATTTCCCTTCTTCAAAACCGAAGGAACACTTGATGGGATTTAGTTTCATGTTGATCTTCTTGAGATTGTTGAAGGTTTCTTGTATATCTTCAAGCATTTCATCCTCAGTCTTGCTTTTGATAACCAAATCATCCACGTATGCTTCCATGTTCCTACCAATTTGTTCGGTAAAGGCTTTGTCAACCAACCTTTGATAGGTGGCACCTGCATTTTTTAAGCCGAAGGGCATCTTTTTATAACAAAAGATACCCTTGTCAGTATGGAAAGCAATCTTTTCTTCATCTTCCTCCTTCATTTGTATTTGGTGATAACCTTTATAGGCATCCAAAAAGCATTTGAAGGGGAAACCTGTTGAAGGGTTAGCTTGTAAGCATGCATTATGTGAAAAGAAACAAATTTGGGAGGTGTTGAATAACTTAAAAGTTGTTTTTAGGTTCAAAGGTAACCTGTCAACGAGTCAACTTTCAAATCCACCTCCGGTAAAGGATAGCAATCCTTTGGGCAAGCTTTATTGAGGTCTTTGAAGTCTATGCACATCCTCCATGAGTCGTCAGGTTTCTTAACCATCACTGGGTTTGCAACCCAGGATTTGTATTTGACCTCTCGGAGGATTCCTGCTTCGACCAGTTTGTCAACCTCCTGGCAAGCTGCTCTGCTTCGTTCTGGTGCAAGGCTTCTTTTCTTTTGCACTATTGGTTTGATGTTTTGGGGAACTTTGAGTTCATGTTCAGCAATATCACGTGGGATCCCTGTCATGTCACTGGGACACCAAGCGAAAACATCTACATTGTTTTTTAGCAACGCTTCAAGCTTTGAGAGAATTTCCCTAGGAAGGGCTGTGTTTACCCGTATCCTTTGATCAGGGTATTTATGATTGATGCTAAGACCGAGTTTGTTTTGTTCTTCAACAACCGTTAGCACAGAGGCTGATGGTTGGAGGGTTCCTACTCCTTCTTTGGTGGGGAACTTGGCACTCTTCCGGCTGATGGAAACGGTCATATCGAAAGCTACTACACCGGGTCTACCAATGATGACATCGTAACTGGATGGTAGGTCTAAGACAATGAACGTCAACGGTTCAGTTCTTCGCATTTGCCCATCGGAGAAAGTCACATTGAGTACCATCTCGCCCAAGGGTTTGATGGGAATGTCAGCTATGCCTTTGATGGCAGCTTCGGCTGGCTTGAGCGTGGAGCGTTCTTCATGGCTTAGAAGGTTGAAGTATTTTGCAAACATGATTTCAGTAGCAGCTCCGGTGTCTATGTAGGCTTTTTGTGTTTGACGTGAACCCACAAGGGCTTCAAGGACTAGTGGATCACAATGTTTTTCTTCGTTGGTACAAGGGAAGTAGATGCCTTGACATTCCCAATCCTCCAACCTCTGTCGTTTGCTTGGCGCTTCACTTTCAACAAACACCATGGCAACATCTTTCTTCTTGCCATCAGCTATGTTTTCTTTGACACCTTTAACCAAGTGGGCTAGTTCGCCAGATCTAACTGCTTCTTTGATCCTCTTCTTAAGCTGGAAGCAGTCGTTGGTGTGGTGTCCCTTTTCTTCGTGAAACTCACAATACTGGTTGGAGTTTTCGTTTCTTTTGCTTTTAGGCAAGGGACGAGGTGGTCTAAAGGTGTGTTTGACTTCTTCCGTGGCTAAAATTTCTTGAGGAGTTTTGGAGAGGGCTGTAAAGTTTATGTTTCTGTCTTTGCTTGGAGGGTTCCTGCTTTCCGACCTTCGAGGCTCAGATCTCCTGGATCTGTTGTCGTAGGTACCATAGTTTCCTCTTTTCTGAGTAGGGCTGTTGCTTCTCCAGTTGGAAGCCCTCTTTCTTTGCTCCTTTATGTCTACAGCCTCTTCTCCTCTGATGTGGGCCTCGGCTCTTTCCAAAGCCTCTTCAAGGGTTTTGGGGAGACTTTTGTTAAACTCCCTGGTGAGGTATTTTGAGTTGATGGCATTCATGAACCCTGCAACCTTCATCTTTTCATCTGCACCAACGTAGGTAAGACCTTCTTTTTTGTACCTCTCAATGAAATTCTTCAGGCTTTCATCATCTTTTTGTTTTATCTGGAAGATGACGGTTGCATCCTTGACACATCTTCTCTGTTGTGAAAAGTTGGCTAGGAATCCTTTGCCGAGTTCATCAAAGGTTCGGATGCTTCCAACCTTCAGGCCATTGAACCAGATTCTTGCAGATCCAACAAGGGTTTGCATAAACATTAAACAACACTCAGGATCACCCCATTTTTCGATCCGAGCTGCCCCTGAGAAGATCCGAAGGTGATCTTCTGGATCATCAGAACCATCATATGTTCTTATATGAGCTGGCATCTTTAGCTTGTTAGGAAAGTCATAATCTGCTATTTCTGGTGAGAAGCAAGATAAGTTGTTCGGCTTGTAGGGTGGGTTGACAGGGTGTTCTGTCCTGTTGTTGGTCATTCCGACCGGAGTCCCCTGTTGAGCAGCGATGGCTTGACTGATGAGCTGTTGCCAAGGGAAGTTAGCCATCACTTGTGATATCATATAGGGCATGAGGTTGAAACCTTGGAGGTTTTCGGTTGTGGCCACGTTGCTAGTCTCCATGGGGATGCTCATGGAAGCGTTCCTAGCCATGGGGAGCGAAGCCATGGCTTGATCCCATGAAGTGGCTACCGGTGGTGGGACACTGGATATTGGTGACTGTAGAAGCTGATCCAGGGTGACTTCATGTCCAAGTGGTGTGCAAGTAATGGCAGCTTGGGTGGTAAATAGTAGGAAAGCGGTGGGGCTAGACCTTGTCTCATGCTGAGAAGTGGAGAATGTGTTGCTGGGGCCAGCGTTACTGCTTCCGAGTCGTGGTCTATGACTGTAGGTGGCATTTAGAGGAGGAGGAGGAGGCCCCGGTGAGAGTGATACCTCCTCTTCCTCGCCATAGTCTAGACGGAGGCGGACTCCTTTATCCCTTTCCTTCATGACGTACTGGTTCAAAAGGGATCTAAGCTGCAGGAAGTTTCTTTCCACTCCTTCAGGGGTAAGATCTATACGTTGGGGAGTCTGTGCAAGATCAGGGAGAGGAGAAAACACCCCTGAACGAGTGGGAGGTGGAGTCTGTAAGCTTGTTGTCCCATGATGTGCAGGTGGGGACTGAGTTCTAGCTGGAGTGCCTCCTGGAGTGGAAAAAGACACAGATCTGGCTGGAGAAGTCTGATCTGTGCTTGGAGAGATCTGGTTGACTTCCTCTTGGGACTCAGGGTCAGACATGGAGAGAGTCGGAGCTACACAACTGATTTTTGTAAAGATAATGGCGTAGCCCCACGGTGGGCGCCAACTTGTTTCTACAACAAATAACTGCCTAACGATAGTTCGGAATCACAAGGGAGGTTCAAGGGTTCAAGGGTTCCACTTTGCCTAACGCAGGTCGTGGTGTCCTTCTACGTTGCAAACGTAGAAGGAGGTTCAAGGTTATTTTTCTTGTTTTAGATGCTTTAAGATTCTGGTTTGAGATGTACTCGAAACCAGAAATAGAAGTTCTAGAGATCCGAGTGGAGAGAAATATTCTTCCACGTGCAAGACCAAAAGAATTAGAAGAGTGAAGTGAGAGTGATTGTGATCGTGTGTCCAGAGCTGAGGAATCAGCCTCTGATTTATAGAGAAAGGAGATCTCCCTAAGGAGAAAGCATCTTGCCTTGAGCCTTGTTGCAACTAAAGGACATCCCACAAATGGTAAGTGGCTGCTATGGACCTGCGGTCTGTTGGCTGATGTTACTCCATCAGCTTATCTGTCTTGATCGATGAAAAAGATGACGGGACAAGTCATCTTTTTGACTTAGGATGCTCCTGGTTGTCCGAAGCCTTGTAGGCTTCAACCCTTTAAGCATTTGTTTAGTAATGTTGTATATTTATGTTTGCTTTAGGCTACCCACGTCATCATTACTGATAAAAATAATGCTTAAATATCCATCAGCTGTGGCCTAGTGGTAGGAGTCTTATGTTTTCATTTATGAGACATGGGTTCGATCTCCATAAGTTACAATTTGATGGATATTAGGCAATAAAGAGGAAAACCTGTAAGCCATTAGTTGCGCAGGTTTGAATCTGAGCTGATCCGGTTTTCATCCGGCTGTTACTCCAGCAAGGAAACTCGTGTGGAGGCAGCACGGTTTCCGGGCGAACGCCGTAGTCCCCACCGTACCAACGTGAACCCGGTTCAGACAACATAGTCTGGACGCGTGGGTGATTAGGGCCTGCCAAGAGGCGGGTGTGATGATCTCTGCCACACAGTTAAAGAAAGTCACTGTCCAAAAAAAATGATGCTTAAATTTATGAAACATTATCCTTAAGATTGGTCAAAATAATTTTATCAAATTTTCTTTGTGTAAATAAGTGGATTTTGTCATTACACTAATTTTGAAAATTCAAAAGATAACAATATATCATTTTAGATATTTCTTTCACAAATACATGTATCACACATAAATATCTACGGTTTTTATGTCCCTGTGTGAAGAGAAAGATAAGATTCTTTGAAATCATGAAAGGTTTTACCGATTTTTACCTAGAAATGTATTTGGTATAAGTGAGACGTATTAAACCCGGATCTTATGGGTTTTCAAATGTGCAAGCTCCACTTAAGGTAGCCTTTAGAAAAACAAAAAAATATAACTTATGTTAAGAGTATTATCTCCCCTACCTCTATACCAATCTCTGTTTGGGATTAGTGTGGAGGAAGGGGAGATAAATCGCATGGCGGAATTATTAAATTGTAAGGCCGGTGACCTTCCTTATACGTATCTTGGAGTTCATATTGGGGCAAATATGAAGAGGTCCAAGTTTTGGCAGTCGGTGGTTGACAAGTTCAATAAAAAAATTATCGTCTTGAAAAGCTAGGCTCTTATCTTTATCGGGTAGAGCGACTCTTGCCAAGGCAATGTTGGGAAGTTTACCTTCATATTATCTCTCTATTTCTGCTGCTCCCAAATGGGTGATTAAAAAATTAGAAGGCATGAGAAGGGACTTTGTTTGGGGAATGTCAGGAAGCCGTAAGAAAGTTAGGTGGATCCGGTGGGAGAAAATGATTAGGCTTAAGATAAATGGGGGTTTTGGGTTAGGAAACATTGGAGACTTTAACTTGGCTATGCTCCCTAAATGGTGGTGGAGGTTTAGAAGCGATCCTTCTCAACTTTAGGCCAGGGCTGTTGAGTCTACTCACACTTCTTCCGCTAACGATAAAATTATCCCGGTGAACAAGGCGATCCTTGGCCTGTGGGACGACATTAGTGGGGTTGAGATGTCTCTTGGAGAGCTTGGGATCCAGTTAAATGATGAAATTCATGTTAAGGTGGTAGACGGGAGTAATACGAAATTTTGGAAAGATCGGTGGTTAAATGATGTTCCCCTTAGATATGTCTTTCCAGAGTTGTTTCGCTTGGCTGCGGACAAAGACGCGATTATTGCCTCTTGTTTGATTCAAGACGGCTCGGGAAAACAATGGGTTTGGAAATGGAAAAATAGTTTTAATAACAATAGGGAATAGGCCAGATATGGAGATCTGCTCAGGTTGCTGGGTTTGGTTAAACTCGGTAGCGGAATGGACACTTGGAGTTGGGGTAATAATTCGGCTGACGGATATTCGGTCAATGAATTCAGGTCGGAAATCAACGCTGCAAAAGATAGTCAACATGGCGTCCCAGATGTTCGCTGAGAGCCGTAGATTCCACCGAAATGCAATGTCTTAATATGGAGGGCTGTTTTGGGCAAAGTTGTTGTCAAGACTCAGTTGCTGCGCAGAGGGATTAATCTTGCTGATTCGCAGTGTGCTCGCTGCGGTTTCGGTAATGAAGACGCTGACCATCTTTTTGTTAACTGTCTGATTTCCAAAGCCATTTGGTGGCAAATTTTTGTTTGGATGAAAATCCCCTTTCCTGCTAGCGTTGACACACTTCGTGATCTGCTGAACAAAATCGGCTTGTTTTATCGGTTGCGTATTCTACCATTTGGAGGATCTGGCTTTCAAGAAAAAAGAAGATTTTCAGAGATAGATTTGTTCGAGTCGGGAGAACGGTGGAGCTTATCAAAGTAGACGCCTTTGTTTGGGTGTGTAATAGGGCCAAAATCACGATGCCTACTTGGGAAAGCTGGTTACATTTTGACGTGGTGGCCTGTTTGTAAGCTTCGGCTTGTTCTGTTTCGTAGTTTTCATTCGTTTTTGTTTTGTCGTCTTCTTTTTTTTGTTCTCTTACCCGCTTACTGGCTTTTTGTATCTATATATAAAGTGATTCACCGTTAAAAAAAATGAAAGTGGCGTGAAATTAAGAAAATAATAATAATCTAGACAAAATTACACGGATGATGCATGCGGTTTTCATGTAATAACGCCTTAAGGTACTAAGCAACTTTTTTAACTTCTTTAGGGCCCGTGGTTTAGATTTTGTAACAAAAGTGGGTATTAAGGATAACAGTCGCTAATATTAAGTGAATCCACACTCACGTGCAAGTCACATGAGGGTATAATGGTCATTCCATAATTTATTTCATCTTTTTAAAATAAATCGACCCCTCATGTTCATCAGTCTCCTGCTTCCATAATCCAACGTCGACCCCCTATCATGGTGGTTCCATCATCCTCAGTCTTCTGTCATTGTGGGTTTCCTGCTAAGATTCGAACGTCGTGGACCGACAATAACCCTGGTCGTCGGTTTTCTTGTTGTCCAATGATGGTAAGAAAACCTTTTTTGCCCTAATTTTTAATCTGCCCTTTTTTTCCCTGATTTTTTTTTCAGCAAGGATCAAGGTGTGGATTTTTTGGTTGGATTGACCCCCCAACATGTCGTAGATACACTGAAATCATACCTGGCCTTCTGAAATCAAAAAACAATTTGGAAGAATATGTTAGGGATCTTCGGACTGAAATTGATAAGAAGAAGAAACTTCAGACTTAACTTGATATGAATAACAAACAACTGATGATCTGTTGCTCAATGTTGCTACTGTGGTTGGTTTTGTATTTTGTCAAGTAGGGTTTAGTAAGTGTTTTGTAATAGATTTATGGTGAAAATGTATGGAAATCATCTATTTTGAATGTTTTTTAATAGTTTTATGGTGAAAATGTATGAAAATCCTCTATTTTGGCATTAATGTATGGAATTCCTCTTTTTTGGCATTTATATTGTGTTTTGTATTTGTTTTAAGTTTTGGGTCAACTATGTTTTAAATATGGGTCAGCTGTGATATTGCACAGCTGATAAATAGTCATAACAGATTCAAATGGGTCAGCTGCTGATATGTGTTGAATATGGGTCAGCTGATAAATAGTCATAAGAATAGTCATAACAGATCCAAAGGCTGCAAATGGTCATAACAAATTCAAATGGGTCAGCTGATAAATAAGAATAGTCATAATAGATCCAAAGGCTGCAAATGGTCATAACAGATTAAATAGTCATAAGAATAGTCATAACAGTTGAATATGCGTTAGCTTCTGATGGCAAACTGTATGGGTCAAAACAGATGCAGATTCAAAGTTTATGCAGATTAGATTGTCGATATGTAGATTCATAGTGTATAGGTCAAACTGTATGACTACATGACATTTCAAAAACAGATGCTGACTATGTCAAATGGGTCAATATGCTGATGGTCAGATACATGTTAAATGGGTCAATATGTTAATGGTCATAACTGTGCAGATTCAAACTGTATGACTGCATGACCATTCAAAACAGATTCAAACACACAGTTTCAAAACAGATTCAAACACACAGTTTCAAAACAGATTAAAACACACAGTTTCAAAACAGATTCAGCAGATTCAAACTGTATGACTGCATGACTATTCAAAACAGATTCAAACACACAGTTTCAAAACAGATTCAAACATCAAACACCAGTGAGTTATTTCCCCTTTGTTGCTCTTGAACCCTTTGCAGCCTTGGCAACCTTTGCAGATTTAGACCCATTTGCTGATGTAGACACATTTGCAGCTGCAACCTTTGCTGACGTTGACCCATTTGCAGCCTTACTAACCTTTGCCTTAGATTTTCTTGCCTTAGAAGCTGTTGATCCATATCCATCTTGAACTTTACATGTTTTTTTTTTGTTGTGCCCTCTGTTTCCGCATTTCCCACAAGTGACAGTCTTCCCTTTCCTGCTTAACTTTCCACCTTTCACCATATCACCATCTTTCTCATTTGCATGCTTCCTCCTTTACTTTTTTGGCCTTCCAATAGGTTTATGATAATAAGGTTCCCTTATCTTTATAGGACAATCTGACCTTGGCCACAAACTTCTATCATTGATAGGTCCAACCTTGTGTGAATAAACCTCTTTCCAAGTGTCAAGCCTATAACATGGATCAACCCATGCTACCGGTATGTCAACCTATTAATTAACAACATGAGAAAGGCACAAAATGAATATTACATTACAATAAATATTAAAGTTAAGAAAATAAACATACCTGCTGTCCATTTAAAGACATGCTCCAATTAGTGGCAACTGCATGCTTGCAAGGTGTGCCTATTAACTCCCACTTCCTACATGATCAGTGTTTTTCAACAACATCTACAACACATTGTTCCACCTCATTCAATACTACATTATAGCCTGTAACTTGATAATGTCTACCTCCATTCCAATGAACACTAAGCTTGGCTACTGCTTTCTTTATGTCTTCAAACTTGTCTGTAGCTTTTGGAGTTACTAACCCATCAGTGTTGTCAATGGTTTTCAGCACATTAACTATCCTTCTCATTAAGTACTCTCTCACAAACTCTAAAGCTCTCATAACTGGTTTATCCCTACCATCAAGTACTTTTGAGTTAAACACTTCACATCCATTATTTAATAGAACATCAAATCTAGCTCTACCTATACAAAAGGAAACAATTTCAAAGTAAAAAACAATCAATAAACATTAAAGATACACTATCTAAAAACATAACATGAGTCAAACCTGTAAAATGGCTTCTTGCCCAATGCTTTGCTGGGATCTGTTGTAGGTATTAGTAAGCTTCTTGATTCATTGATCTTAACTCTTCCATTTGGCTATTGAATTCAAGAATTGTCAGAGTTGTGGCTATATTCCATAACATGTCCTTGTAAGCCTTGCCACTCCATTGGAGCTTCATGTTTTGGTGTATGTGTCTGATGCAATACCTATGTTCAGCAAATGGAAATACATTTTGCAAAGCTGGAAGTAAACCTTTTTGTCTGTCTGATATGAATGCGAAATTAGAATTCACATCTAAATCCAGGTCATCCCTAAGATATAGCTAAAACCACTCCCAAGAATTTAAGCATTCAGACTCTACTATGGCATAGGCTACTGGATATAACCCATTGTTAGGATCTAAACCAACAACTGTCAGTAGTTGTTCGGGAAATGGACCCTTCAGAAAAGCACCATCCAATCCAATTATTTCCCTTCTACAAGCTTTTAAACCCCTGTTTGAGTGGACCTAGACATATGTATATTCTCTTAAAGACTCTAGTGTCAGCTTCAAGATTATGCTCAGGTTCAAATTAAAGTTTCACAGTTGTACATGGGTTTGTTCTTTGCAACTCAAGACCATAGTCTCTCAAACTACTATACTGAGATGTGTAATCACCCATTAGTTGTTTTGAAGCATAAGATTGTGCCCTAAATGCCTTCATTTTTGAAACACCCATTTCAAATTTCTTTTGTGATTGTTCTTGCAGAGATTTGATTGGGATGGTTGGATTTGATTGTACCTTAAACAAGATCTGGTTTGAAAGCCAACCTGCTGTGACTGCTTTGACAGACCTACTTTGAAGACATTTGTGTTGAGGGTTATACGTTTGCACAACCCAAGTTGACTCATCTTTTAACTTAGATGCATACATAACCCAAGGACATCTATTATCCTTTTCAACTGCCCCCTTCCTTTTGACTCTTTCCTTTGCTTGAACTTGGATCCAAATTTACACCTTTCTTATAACTTTCTTGAACTTTACTTGAACTTGGATCCACCACATTTGCAACTTTCTTACTAATAACTTTACTTGAACTTGGATCCACTTTTATAAGTTCCTTACTTGGGCCCCCAAAATGTGGGATAGAACCTTTGCAAACAACTCTAAGTTTTTTTATCATTTCTATAGAAGCTGATATCCCTCCTTGTTTCCACTGCATGCCTTTTAACAAAATCTTTGACTACTTTCTTATTTGGAAACTCTTGACCAACAAAAAACAACAAACTCTTACTCATTGCTTCCTTTCTAATCATTCTCAATTTTCTTTTCCTTGTTTGGAAACTACCAAATGAATCATTGTCCAAAGTTTCTTCTACTTCTTCTACTTGTTTACCTTTATCATCATTGTCTAGATAAAACATAAAAACCCTCATATCAACTTCCCCTTCTTCAGTAAGGTTTGCAGGATCAACAATATCATCATCATAATCATCTCCATTGTCACCAATTTCATCATATATGTTTTCATCTCCATTGTCACCTATTTCATCATCTATATTTTCAGTTACAGTGCTTTCATTGCCTACTAAGCTTTCATTGACCACATTTACTTCATTGACTTCATTATCATCATTATCAGTATTTGATGGATTCATCACTTCATTCAAAACATTCTCAAACACAGCATCAATAAGTTGCATATCAACAGGGCAAAAAATTGCAGTTTCTTGATGACAATTTTTTAACATAACAGTGATTTTTCCAACTTCAACATAAACACTAATCTCAGGTTCACCACCCAAACATTTCAACAAAAACACTTCATTAGAGTTATTGGTTAAAGGCCTCAATCCAAAGTCCAAGTTATCACCGGGAATTAGATAATGAAAATAGAAAGTGCACCCGTCACCATAACCAAGTTGTGCAGCAATTTCGTATCATTCATTTACACTAAATGTATCCTTGTTCATCAAATCCACATAATTAACCTTACCATTTGCATAAACCCGATCAGGAAACTCCGTAAAAACACCTCCATGATGTAGCTTTACAGAAAATAACTCTGGATATAAACCTACAACACAAAAAGCAAAGATTTTTATAAAAAAAAAAAGTATTATTAGGACACGTAAAAAACCCATTCTGTGATTATTATGTCTCACCATAAACGTCTTCATGATAATCATCGTCTCCCTTTCTTATGTTCCACATTATTACACGATAAGCATGCATAAAACCCTAATCGCCCTTTATTTGTTTTGAAGATTCGTCGTTGAACTGTTTGATCCCCTGATGGTATGTATTAAGGAAGATGAAAGGATATGGGCTGATTATACCCTCACATATTTGAAATAAATTGTGGAATGACCATTATACCCTCACGTGACTTGCACGTGAGGGTGAGTTAAGTTAGTATTTTACGCCAGTTATCCTTAATACCCACTTTCGTTACAAAATCTAAACCATGGGCCCTAAAGAAGTTAAAAAAGTTGCTTAGTACCTTAAGGCGTTATTACATGAAAACCACACGCACCATCCGTGTAATTTTGTCAATAATCTATTATATAATTGAAAACAATAAATAGCAATCAAAGAGAACATCCTCCTCCTTGTGTGTGCTAGGGATGAGCATACGGTCCCGAAAACCGATACCGAACCAAAAAAATACCGATCCCGTACCGAACCGAGGGTGTTCGGTATCGGTATCGGTACCCATATTTAGAGGTTTTCGGTTTCGGTATTATCGGTATTGGTACGGGATCGGTATGGTATCGGTATTTTAAGGTAAAATACCGATACCACACCGGTACCGTACCGATACCGATACCGTACCGGTATAATCGGTATCGGTATAGGTATTGGTTTTTTGGACTTTTCGGTATCGGTATTGTCGGTATCGGTATCGGTTCGGTACCGATACCGTCCCGAGCTCATCGCTAGTGTGTGCCATGTGACATTAATTGATTTTAGGATTTTTTTTTAAATTAGATTTTTTTCTCTCATGTTTCCTCCCGTAATTTTTAAACGTTAATATCTTTTATATACGAGATTTTTTTAAAAAAAAAAGTTACACTAAATTAACGAACGTTTTATTATCTTTCCAAACCAGTACCATAGTGCTATATAAAAAATGAAGAAAAAAAACGACGATTTTTTGTGAGGTTTTGTTCATACAGGAAAAATAACACAAAGTGCTTAGATAATTCATTAATCATGTATAAACAAATCACTAATTATGTTCAAATCAATAAAAAACTGAGAAAAAAACGACTGCATTTTGTGGGATTTTGTTCATATAGGAAAAAACACAAAGTGTTTAGGTTATTCATTAATCATGTATAGGTAAGTCATTAGTTATGTTCAAACCAGTAAATATGAATTCTATTTATATCAGGTGTTAACATTGGAGTTGTACATTGTTTTAGGTTAGATGCTATCTAAAGCTTTACTACATATAACTGTAAAGCACATAAGTTTATTTCAAATGTAAAATTGATTTGTCATATTAATAGTGTTTGTGTTGACCTGACGGGTGTATCTCCCCTAGTTGGGTTGAGGGATAGTGGCTTTGTTGCAGGGCAAGCGGTCCGGAAAGCAGAGGCAAAGAAAGTAGAAAAACATGCTAAAGCCTGCGAGGAGAACCAACACGTTTTTGTACCTTTGGCTTTTGATACCTTTGGCTCATTGGCACCGGAGGCTATCCGTTTCCTGACCAGGGTCCAGCGGGTTATTCACAGTAGTGTCTCGGCTCCGGGTGGACATGGTTATGTTTTTAGTAGATTAGGATTTGCTATCCAGAAAGGGGTGGCGGCGCAGCTTGTTGCCCGCCTGCCCGCTATCTTAATGTAATTTTCTTTGTCCTGAAATGAATATGAAGAATGGAATTGATATTAAGGGTTAGGATCAAATACACAGTGAATGAAAAATAGGAAGTCGTAGGAAGGGTATCAAACGGACTCCGATTGAACTCATTCAAGCGGCATTGGAATCGTCTTATCGAACCCTACGTCGTTGGTTTTTAGGTCTTCGTTTTTTTAGGGTTTTAGCTTGTAGTTTTTAGAATACGCGTTATACCATTGTGTCTTTTATGTACCATTGTGTCTTTTTCTTATTTTCATCGTTGTGTCATTTTTTCAATTAATTGTGTCTTTTTTCTTCAGCATTGTGTTATATTTTTTGGCACTGTGTTATATTTTGTGGCTCATTGCGTCATATTTGATGATCTATTGTGTTTTTTGTATCCTTCTCACCCTTCTCATTTTTTGTAGCCTTTGTAGAATAACCCAACCCTTGATATTAATAGTTATATGGGAAAATGGCCAAAATAGCCCGTTGACCGGGCGTTTTGCACAAGTAGCCATCTCCACCCTCTTTGGAGAGAGGGGTCACGGTTCCCAACATGCCTGAACCGTCTCCCGAGAGGCTTCCCATTTCAGCCAACAGAGGACCGCCACGTGTCGTTGTTGATCCCGAGACAGACCTGAGACGTGAGACAGACCTGAGACGTCTCCGGTGACGTCTCAGAGACGCCTCCGGTGACGTCTCGGAAGACGTCTCCGGTGAAGACGAAGAACAAGAAAAAAACAGTAAACTTCGTCGGAGAAGACGGAGAACTCACCGGAGAAGACGAAGAAACAAGAATTAGTACACCAGCAGGGTCACCGGACCGGTGACCGGCCCTTCTGTTTCCGGCGAACCCTCAGCAAGCCTATGACTAGCCGTCGTCTTCCTCCCTCTCTGTCCGTCTTTCTCTCTCTACTCTCTGTTTCCGGCGAACCCTGCTTGAAGTTCTGTTCCGGGTAGATCGGTTTCGCGTTGAAGGGTCTTGAGGAACTTGATTCCGTTGATGTCTGGTGAGAAATTAGATCGTTCGGCTTCTTGAAGATTAAATATGGAATCCATTAATTTCTAAGAATGATCAGTTGGTGAGAATCATTATTCATGAATCTGTCATACATGGAAATTGATTTGCTTTGGAACTTCGTTGATGATTTTTTTTTCCATGGACTGTGCATTATGTGAACACACTTAAAGACGGTGTAGTGAAAGACGGGTGAGAAAGAGAGAGGAGAGAGAGGAGGAAAGGAGAGAGCGAGATGTGATGGGTAATTATTAGAGAGAGGATGAGAGAAGGAGAGAGAGTGTGGGTGATGATGTGGAGGTAAGTTATTGGTTAGAGTGGGAGACGTCTCGGGAGACGGTTCAGGCATGTTGGAAACCGTGACCCCTCTCTCCAAAGAGGGTGGAGAGGGCTATTTGTGCAAAACGCCCGGTCAACGGGCTATTTTGATCATTTTCCCTAGTTATATTATGGAAAACCGGGGAGGTTTTTCCTGTCCCTCTATGGTCTAGCAAACATCGGCGCAGACAGCCATCAAAAAACAAAAACGTTTTTTAATTTTCTCTCTACATTCCCCCAAAGCCCATCACTTTTGAAATTTCTTCACCGGTCACAAAACCCATAACTAACAAACTGCAGCTCTTTATAAGTTACAAATTCATTAATTTCAGACAGGAAGACCAACCCAAGCCAAGCCAGCATATGTATGTATGTATGTATGTGTGTATGTTTGTTTTTAAACATAATAAGTTTTATGCACCAGATCTGATCTGATCTGAAGAGAAGAAGAATCTGGGTTAGATTTCATTCATTCATGATTGTGCTTTGTTTTTTAATTTTTTAGTATTAAAGAAAAAGAAAAATGTTTTGTATTTGTACCTTTGGTTTGGATTAACTTGAATTCATATTCTTCTGCATTCCGATGTTGGAAACATGCATGAATGTTGTTCCACTTGGCTAATTTTATAATCTACCACATCCCCTTTTTTAATAATTAAATTAAATATTCAATTTAATTACTACAATACTTTTCTTTCTTATGGTTTGGTTAAAAAAATGTACAGGACGTTCATCAACAAACAAAGAAAGAAACAAAGAAACAGATTGGTTGGTTGGTTGATATTGATATATTGAATGGAGTGACGAACAGATTGGTTGGATGGATGCAATGTCAAAAACATTAGCATCTGTAGTAAGTGGGTTATTACTAGTAGTATGTGTATACGGGTCGGGTGATGCAGGCGGGTGTAACTGTGAGGATGACGGGTTGTTCGGGTACAGAAACATTATGGAGACACAACGAGTGAGTGATATGATGATTGCAGTCGCTTATTTCTCAATCCCAATTGAATTGCTGTATTTTGTTAGCTGCTCAAACGTTCCTTTCAAATGGGTATTATTTGAGTTCATTGCCTTCATTGTGCTCTGTGGGATGACCCATCTGTTGAACTGGTGGACATATGAACCCCACCCTTTTCAGCTCATGCTTGCCCTAACTGTTTTCAAGTTCCTGACCGCCCTGGTCTCCTTCGCAACCGCCATTACTCTGATTACTCTCATACCTTTGCTGTTGAAAGTTAAGGTTAGAGAGTTTATGTTGAGGAAGAAGACTAGGGATCTTGGGAGGGAAATGGGTGTGATTAGGCAACAGAAGGAGGCCGGCTGGCACGTTCGCATGCTCACTCAGGAGATCCGAAAATCCCTTGATCGCCATACCATTCTCTACACTACACTTGATAAGTTATCCCATATTTTGGATTTGGAGTATTGCGCCATTTGGATGCCTGATTCCCCTAAAACACTCATGAATCTTACCCATCGAAAGGCGAGGGGAGAGTCTTGTACCACAATCTATGATGTTTTGCTCCCCATTCAGGATCCGGATGTACAGCAAATTAAACAAAGCGAGACCGTCAACTTACTGGCTCAAGACTCCCCACTCGCTAGACTAAGCAGTGGAGGACCACATGGAGCCGTCGCTGCCATACGAATGCCGATGCTTAGAGTTTCGGATTTCAAAGGGGGGACGCCTGAGATTATACAGGCCTGTTACGCGATTCTTGTGTTGGTTCTTCCAGGTGGAGAGGTTCGATCGTGGACTGAGGCTGAGCTTGAGATAGTTAAGGTTGTTGCTGATCAAGTGGCTGTGGCTCTCTCGCATGCTGCGGTTCTGGAAGAGTCTCAGCTCATGAGAGACAAGTTAGCCGAGCAAAATCGAGCTTTGCAGCAGGCTAAACAGGACGCAATGAGGGCGAGCCAAGCGAGGAACTTGTTTCAGACAGTGATGAGTAAAAGCTTGAGGAAACCGATGCATTCGATCATGGGGTTGCTTTCTATTATGCAAGATGATGAGAAGCTGAGCAGCCAGCAGCGTGCTGTTGTCGACTCCACAGTGAAAACAAGCAATGTACTCTCGATGTTGATTGATGATGTAATGGAGGACTCCTCAAAAGACCGGTTTCCTTTGGAAATGAGAGCGATTCGGCTCCATTCCTTGATCAAAGAAGCTGCATATCTTGCAAAGTGTTTGTGTTCTTCTAAAGGTTACAAATTCGCAGTGGAAGCAGATAAATCGATACCTGATAATGTTATGGGAGACGAGAGACGGGTATTTCAGGTGATGTTGCATATGATTGGGAGCCTTTTGAACGGGGGAGGTGAAGCGGGGTTGACGTTGAGGATCTCAATGGAGAGTGGAAGCCATGGGAGATGGGCAACCTGGAAACCGAATTCGTCTGACGGTTATGTGAATGTGAAGTTTGAAATTGGGATGAATGATAATGAGTTGGATAACAAGAGAATCCACAATGCTGCTGCTGCAGTGGAGAAAAGTTTGAGCTTTGGTGTGTGCAGGAAGCTCGTGGAGGTTAGTTTCTTTTTCTGTTTTATTGATCCTTGCTATCTAGGGATGTTCACAAACTAATTTTATATTTCTTAAAACTAAACAAAAATTATGATTCAGGTTTGTCTTTTTCAAGACTTTAGTTAGCAATTATATTAGACTCAGTTTTTTGTTATCAAGTACATTAATTTAAATTGTTACATGATCTGTCTTGTTTTTGCAGTTGATGCAAGGAAAGATCTGGGTGGTTCCGTATCCTGTAGGATTCGATCAAAGTATGGCTCTTGTTCTTCGGTTTCAGCTCAGACAATCCACAGTGATCGAAATGTTGGAAACCGGAGCATCCTCATTAGAGCTCTCCAACTCCGTGTTCAGAGGCCTTCAAGTACTGCTAGCCGAAGAGGATGACGTGAACCGCGTGGTTACACGCAAGTTACTTGAGAAACTCGGGTGCATTGTGTCAACAGTTGCCACTGGCTCAGACTGCATGATGGCTCTAAGCCAGTCATTCCAGATGGTCATTTTAGACCTTGAAATGTCAGATGTTGACGGGTTTGAAGTGGCGTCAAGAATCCGAAAGTCTCGTAGTAGAAACTGGCCGTTGATTGTGGCTCTAACCGTGGTTGGTGACGATGATGTCTGGGAAAAATGCTTACAGATTGGAATCAATGGAGTGATTAAGAAACCGGTTCTTTTGAAGGGGATATCGGATGAGCTAAGGAGAGTCTTGATCCATACCAACAACCTCCATTGACTTGAGGTCAAAGTCAAAGTGTTGACCTAACAATCCTAACCAAGAAAGAATAGTGAGGTTTTTTGTTTTTTTTTGTTTTAAATTGCAGGATTACTTAAAAACAATATAAATATATAAACATACACAAGTGAGTTGCTGTAAAGTTTAGTTAAAATGAATGGAATGGAATGAAAATTTTTGTGAAATAATTAAAAATATGGGAAGAGAATCGTGCATGAATTTGATTACGTCACCAGTTTTGATTTTTGTTTTGTAACAGTATAATAATAAAAAGAAGAGAAATAGTGAAATGAATTGAATTCAATGTATAAAGGAAGGAAGGAAGGCATACGTGTGAATGATGGACACCTTTGATAACACGTCAACATATCATTTTGATAACATGGATCCATACATCCCCCCACTCAACACAAATGTCTACCTGTTTTAAAATTATTAATTTAAATAAATAGTTTATTATAACGACCGCCCCAAAATACAAATAAATATAAGCTACAACTTTTTATATTATATTATATTTGTTTGTACGTACGTGTACACAAACCAAAGTTGTTGGGATTCATTTAACATTACCATTTTCTTTTTGGGCGTTTTTGAAGGGAACATGAGGTGGAGAAGATACAAGACAAGACAGTGGATGTGGATGTGGATGTGGATGAAACTTGTAGAGGAACGAGGGTATGTGAGGAGAGATAAGTTTGTTGCACATAAATGAGAAAGGAAGAAGTACATCTCCAAGTCCACGTCTCCACCAGCCATGCCAAAAAATAGTTTTGGAAAACACATTTAGGTTCGGAATTTTATAATAGGATGATCATAACCACATAGAATAGAACTAATAACAATATTTAACTGAGTATGTTAGGTAAGGGAGGACAATACTTCTTATTACTTTGAGAAGGGCATAGAGCTTGGAGCCGCTTAGAAACACTATCGTGCGACATAATGCTTAAAGGGACAAAAAAGTAAAACAAAAAAGGAACCGGAAAGATTGGGAAGTAGGAGCGACATTAGGGATGAGCACATAGCGCCGAATACCAATCTCGTCCTGTCCCGTCCCATCCCAATCCCGATCCCGATCTCGTACCGATACCGGTACCCACATTTAGAGGTTTTTGGTTTCGGTATTATCGGTATCGGTATTTTAAGGTAAAATACCGATACCATACCGGTACCGTACCGATACCGTATCGTACCACATGCTTTCGGTATCGGTATTGAGTTTTAGGAGTTTTCAGGATTGGTATTTTCGAGATCAGTATCGGTTGGTACCGATACCGTCCCGAGCTCATCCCTAAGCGGCACCGACAAGCTGGAGAGTTCAAGAATACCATCCCGTCCAAATCGGGGCCCACAAATAGGGAAGCTTACCATGTATCCTTGTAACAATAAAAACTAGGTGAAAATATGTGGTGAGTCCATCAGAGCATTCACATCCCTTCCACCAAATCTCCTTCATCAAATTACACTAAAAACTAATACTCCATTCCTAAATCTTCTCTCTCCTAATTAAAATAATAATACTTTTTTTCATACTTTTATCACTATATTTTCTCTCCCCCCACTCACAACCACTTACAAAAATATTAAAATATATATAGATGAACAGTAGCTTTTCATATATAGTGGTGAACAGTGCTTTCTCTAAATATTTTCTCTCTCCTCCACTCACAACCACTCACACCCACCCCATATAATTTGAGGGAACTCCTCACATAATTTGGTTCTCGGGTTGTGAATGCTCTTAGTCTAAGGACGGATGTTGTTTTATATCAAATAATAGAGAAAATTACTATTTATGTCCTTGTGTTATAGTGGTTTTAATAATTACTTAAATTCAAAGTCTAAATTTTTAACTCATTGAGTCCTTAGCTGAAAATTAACTAACCTATTGAGTCCATATTACTAACGTCGTTCAAAAGGTCTGTTAACTTGAAGGGCATTTTTGTCATTTTACATCAAATGTTCAAGTCTATAATGCACAACGCATTTACATATTACTTATACCCATTTTATAATAATTATTATATATCTTTATAGAGTCGGCCACGGACCTCCCTTAGATCTCTTTCTCTCTGCTTTCAACCCCACCGTACTGCACCACCACCACCTCTAACCACCAAACTTCACGACACCACCACAGTGCACCACCCCCACCAATGAACCACCAAACTACACGACTCCCACCACACCAAAATGCATGATACCAACATCACCACGTGGTTGAATTTGTCCTAGTTTTATGTGGAACTTTGCTAAGGCTTAACGGTATCGTGTTGGTAACTGTGTCGGGAGCCAACGTGGTTGTTGGCTTCGGTGGAGTCGGTAACTTTTCTCCTCTTCATCGATCACATCATTGCAGACATTATATGGAGTGAATGGAGGAAAAGTATTTTACACCTTTAAATTGTGTTGTTATTTGTTGTATTGGTATGGGGCATGACCTGCTGTAGGGCTGCAAATGAACTGAACTTTTAGCGAACCGTTCATGAACCGTTTGTTGGGAAGTTCGTTTAGTAAATGAATAAACACGAACAAAAAATTCCGTTCGTTTAGTTAAACGAAAGAACATGAACAAAGGTCGCGTTCGTTCGTTTATGTTCGTGAACGTTCGATTTTGTGTTCGTTTATGTTCGATAGTTTATTAAGGTTTTTAATTTCATTACTTCTGTATATTCTTTTACTTTTATTTGTTTTACCAAATAAATAATATATATGAGGTAAATATATGACTATATGAGACCAATAAACCTACTTTTTGTATCCAAGCTTATTATATGTTTCCACGTTCCAGCGTTGATGCCCTCCACCTCCAAACCCCTCTGCCATCCACCTCTAACGCCCTTCTCTAGCACAAAGTATATTTGGACAATTAGGTTATATTTTGGGTGGATCTAGCTAATGTTTTAATGTATGTGAATTCGATGTTATTCAAAAGTTAATATATGTCCATTTGTGTGTGTTTCTGTTCATGAACACTTCTTTGTGTTCATTTGCGTTCATGAACACTTGGTTGTGTTCATTAATGTCCGTTTATGTTCGTGTGCGTTCATGAACAAAATTAACAAATGAACACAAACATGAGTGCTTTCTTAACAAACGAACACGAACATAAAATCTCGTTTGAACACGAACATAAAATCTCGTTTGGTAAGTGTTCATGAACTGTTTGTTAACACATAATTTTCTTAACAAACGAACACAAACAAGGCCTTGTTCGTGTTCGTTCGGTTCGTTTACAGCCCTAGCCTACTGTACTTATGGTGCATTGTAGCAACTTGGTACGACGTCCGTCCCTCTGTAATATTTTGGCTTGATTAATAAAGTACTTTTTTCCGTTTAAGAAAAAAGAAGAAAGAAAACATACCTATAAAACAAGATAAATTTTTATAAACTAGAAGCAACCCCGTCCTTCGCTGCGGGACACACTGATTTTGAATGGAAATGTAGATGAAACAGTAACAATAATATTAATTAAAAAAAGCTAAAACTAAAATGTCGTAAAAATCACAAAAGAAAAAAGTCCTAGTTTCCTCAACCCTAATCCGTTAGGTGTGGTTTATTTTGTGCTTATCCCGGTTTCTAGCTCGTGCTGATTTGGCTAAAACCGGTTCTAATCCTTCTTAAAAGAACCCGAACATGTTTTTAACCCGAAATGGTTTGAAAATAAAAGGCGGGTTATCTCTACGCTAAGTTGATGTAATGGACACTTTTCGAGCTATTTTTTTCTATTTTGTCATCAAAGAAGTTAAAATATAAGTTTCTTAACACATTACTTCAATATCCATTTAGTCTCAACAATTACATGTATTCTTATGCACAGATAAAAAAAAATTGAACCAACATGAATGTCCAGTAATAAATACAACGAGTCCATCTCTTCATATACCTTGAAATTACTATATGTGTAAAGGTTGGTTTTGATGTAATGTTCCTAATAAGTAATGCCATGCTGATATGATAGTTAGAAATAGATAACTTTAAGTATGTTTGTTTGCTCCTTAGTTATTTATAATAACCTAGTTGTATAAGTTATTGTATTTTATAAATCATACAGGTTTTTTTATTGTATTTATATAAGCACAATAACTATTGTTGACAAAGTGCATTTAGTGCTTTTAATTAGAAGTTTATTAAATAATGTATCGATTTAATTATAAGTTTATTAATGTGTCGTAAGCTTTAAAGTAAATTACAATAATACCCTTCCTAAATGAAGTTAAATTACATCTTTATTTTATCTAGAATGCATTATACAGTAGTATAGATAAGTGAAGAAACAACGGATATAATCCGTCCTTAAGACAGATTTGGTTTGATACTCGTGTTTGCTAAGGTACAACCCTTTGCTCACACCGGTGGAAAAACCGTAACCCTAGAAGATGAGAGAGTGTGTGTGTTGTATGTGGTGGAAGTAAGAACACAAGAATGTAAGTGGTTCGGTCTTGAATGACCTATGTCCATTGTGAAGAGAAGAATAATATTACGTTGGAGATTACAAAGAAGTTACAAGTATTCTCTTTATTCTAGTCCTTGTACAGAATGACCGATCTTTTGCAAAGGAGACGAAGTCTTCTTCTTATAGGGAAAGACATGGGCCAAATGGCATGGTCCATGAAATGGTGCAACTGATCTGGGCCTTGACTTGGGCCCAGATGTCTTCAGCCCATAAAAATTGCGGGAATCAGGTGACAATTAATGCTGATGTGAGGGAGTATGATCTGGTTTGCAAAAGATCCACGTGGCGATTCCTGATTGGGCGCAGGCGGCGCTTCATTCTGACACAGCATGGTTGACCTACCTGCTGGCGTCTGACGTGACATCTGGCAGCAGGCAGACATGCTTGTACAATACTCTGGCCAGTACTGTTCATGGCAGCATGGTGGAAGCATGGGAGCAGTCATGTCATTATTCCCTATCAGCGGTTGTTGGACCACTCCTGACACGTGGCGCCAACTGGTTGGTGCAAGACCTATCCAGATCTGACCAAATCTTCTTAATTCTTGATCGTCCGTACCTCGTACTAAAAGCTGAGGTTGGACGAATATTCCGCGCGTATGTACACACGTGGAGATTCCTTTCTGTTGGTGACGTTATAGGGCTGAAGTCATCATGTGCGTGGACTGGTTAGCGGGCGCGGGATTAGATCTGCGGAAGATTGATTGCTCTGTGTATATGACCTCGCACGTGATGTTATGGTCCTACGCAAATGAGATCGCGCGTACTGAAGGGGAAGTTTGATGTTCCCCATCTCCGCTCCGCGGATTAGGGTTCTGCGGGTTGCTTTTGGAATTTATTTTATGGGACAGGGTTACTTATCCGCGATGGAATTAAGTACCCTATCCCTTCAAGTCCCCCCCAGTCTAGTGCTCCTCCTGGTCTTGTTGAAGAGTAGGTGGAGCGCTAGACTATATTGAGTGTAGGTCGCGGATGAGCACTCATCTGGCTTGTGCTTCTGCGAATAATTTAGACGGGAGCGTCTTCTGGGTGGCGTGAAATTTCTGCCAGGAATGACGTGGTTAGTTTGATTGTGAGACGTGGTCAGGCAGAGAACGTCTTTTTAGACTTTACGTCACCCTTCCACGGGGAGTGACATGTCATGCCTGATTTTGAAAAGTAGTCAGGCGGAGAACATCTTTTCTGAGTTTACATCAACTTTCCACGAGGAGTGACGTGTCATGCCTGATCCTGAAAAGGAGTCAGGCGGAGAATGTCCTTTTTGAGTTTACGTCAACTTTTCGCTAGAAATGACCTGTCATGCCTGATCCTGAAAAGGAGTAAGACGGAGAACGTCTTTTTGTTGACGTAAGATTAGCGCAGGCGCCTACTTGGCGGTCTTGCTTGTTGACATTAAAGTATTTTGGATAACGTGTCTTCGTTGTTGGTGCGGTTAATGCACTGCTGGAGTTGTAGTAAATGTTGTAATAATTGGAATTGAATGTGTCGCCAATCATTTGGAGTAAATGCGCTGAGAATTTGAAAAGTTGTAATAACTTCGGAGGGAGGTATTGGTGGAAACCGAGGAGTCAGCTGTGTTAGACAGCTGTGCGGCACATCATCATGATGTCTGTCACATCTGACGTGTGGCGGACGAAAAATCCATCTGGTGTCAGGCGCGTGATGGACCATGCGCGCATGTTGGTGAATGAGCCGTCAAGATGCTGCCATGTGGTGATAACCATGTGTGGTGAGTCGCGTGCAAGAAGTCGGCAATGCTAAGTGTGATGACACATGTTAATCATCGGTGACATGTGTCAAGCGCGTGTAGATCCACGCGTGCGAGTGTAACCGTTTGATGACGAATGTGACACGTGGCGAAATCTTGTGCGTCCAGATGAAAATCAAGGACGGTTTATTATTCTGCTGGTGGGGCCCATCGCAATTAATGCGATGGGTATAAATAGGTGGATTCTCATTCCAATTCTTCACTTTTCCACAAATCTTCCACCTTCTTTTGCCTTATTCTCTATGAATTCTCTAGAGTTTTTGGGCGACCCTTTAAAAGATTCCGGTCCATCTTCAAAATTTCTGACTATTCTTCATCTCTTCCGGCGAATCTTCAACGATTCGGCCAGAGTTTAATTTTTTCCAATATTTTGATCTAGTGTTTACTCTTTCTTTCTTTCTTCTACTTCAATTGTCACACCCTCAAATTTCCACTGTGAAGTTTATACCGCGAGGTGCATGACATACCAGGATCCCATAGCCATAAGTCATATGAACGAACTCTAAATGCCCAAACCATTTAGTTCGTTTTGAAAAATCAAGTTTAGTTAAGCCGCGAAAGCGTAAACCAAGTTTAAACCTTTTTAAAACCATGCGCAAAACAACGCGCCCAAATTAAACCCATATGAAAGAAAACGTAAAACATGATATTGTATTTAGGTGTATGCCCAAGACTCAAATGCAGTGAAGTGTGCAGTGCCTTCTAATCGTGGCACCGGAAGCTAACTACCTGCAAAAGCATGTATATCGTAGGTCAAAAAACAATGTTGGTGAGTTCACTAAGTAAAGAAAATGAGTAAGTAAATGCGCTGCTTTCCAAAACAACGTAACCAAATAAAAGCGTAGGTCCTCCAGACCAAAATGTTCAAGTGATATCAGTTTAAGCGTGTCAGGGGTAGCTAACCCACTCATTGCAACTAAATAGTATTATTGGGACACCTTCAGTAGTATAATAATTTGCCTCGATAACTAGTGTCTATCAACACTAGTTCTCAAATGTGGTCAGAAGTTCATGCCCGTGACCCAAGCACCTCAGGCATGAGGTTGCTGCACAACTTAATAGCGCTATCAACTAATACCCGGCTCGCCTCCAGCGATTAACCCAATAATGTGCAAAGACTTTTCAAGTGATAGAATGTTTAGTTCACAAAGGACCAATAAGTTTTAAACTGATCAAAACCCGATCCACACAAGGAATCGTAAAACCCGACCCACACAAGGAGTCATGTCGGACCCACACCAGGAGTCATTTCGGACCCACACAAGGAGTCAAAACCTGAGTAGTCCCGAACTGGACTAGAAAACGTTTACCAAAGTTGTCTCCATCCGAGACGCATGCTTTTGAGAAAAAGTAGTGAAACTCACCTTAGCATGCAAGCAAATAAATCCAAACTTCAAAGTAGGGTGTGCTACCGACTCCCTAGTATATGTGTCACTAACTAAGTATATGTGTAATACCATTACACCATATAACCCGTTTGTCCAAGACGTTTAAATGTTCAAAATCGTGCAAGTGACACCTAGTGATTCTACATGCATAAGTAAACCCTACAGACCCGTTGGTGAATATGTTGGTTATCATTAGTTCTACACTTCATATGCGTCTCATATAAGTGCCCATTAAAGTACATGCCAAATACATACCACATAGGACTCTAATTAGTCACATAAACACATAATACACAATCTGTGTTTTTAGGACAGATTATGCACCACGAAAACTAATTTATTTAAAATACTTAATCAACGAATTAAACTCCCAAATTTTTACTGAATATTCTTTGGGGTTCTTTTGTTAACCCATATTTTTTTTGTCTAAAAACTAAACACAAAAATTATGAAAAATCGTACATCACAGGTATCTCCAGAAAGTTTCTACACTAGGTCAGGTTAGTAGAAAAATTCCCAAAAATTGTGTATTCATCCAAACGGGGTGAATCCACTTGAAAAAGCCAAATTATTCCAATGTTAATCTACTGTAAAAATTTCATAACTTAAGTCTTTGCAAAATTCGAGTTATGATTGTTTAAAGTTGACCCAGTTTGTTAATCCGAAAATCTGATATGACCTTTATTCAAAGAAAATTCCAAAAACTATTCAAACGATGTCCAAATCACTCGATTTTACCCATTATGAAAATCTAAGACCAAGTATAATACATCCATGTAAGGAAATCATCAAAATCTATACATTAAAGTCACGTAACAGACCCTACAAGTCGACCTAAACAATCTGTCCAGATTTTATTCATGCATAAACTCTTGTTTAAACTACTCACGTATGCATATAATCGATCAACAACAATCAAGAATCATCATAAAACATTCATATGACCTAGCATGATCAGAACCTATCATAAAACATGAAAAATCAACAACCCTAAAGATCAAAACATCACAAACTTGCGCAACAAGCAACCTATCATATCACTAATCGCATAGGATCATGTTTAACTCATTAAATCTTTATAAACTTCAAGTTTTAATCTTTATAAAAAGGTTTCAGACCTGGACAAACTTAGTTATAAGGTTTTTATAACATATTAAGAAGATTAAAGCATAATAGATTAAAGATTATACCGCAAGCTCTTCGAAACAATCAACCGAATGCTCTTGAAGCTTCCCGGTCGATATTCTTGTGCCTTAGCAGGTGTTTAGGGGTTAATATTTCGTAATAGGGCAGTAGGGGGCGATTAGGGTTGAGTTTAGGGGTTGTATGAGGCTTAAGATTGTTTAAATAGGGTTTTAAGTCAGTTTAGTTGCGTCAGGATGCTGCGCGCGGCCGCTCACTCCTCCCCGGCCCGCTCCGGGTGGCCTGCTTCGTTGTACAGCCTGTTTTCTTCGATGTTTTCGCTATTTTGGGCTGTAACAAGTGTAACCCCATGTGTTAAGACCCCAACCATACTAATGGTCCATCCATTATGGTTTTTATTAATGTATTCAGTTTAAGTTCACGTAATCACATACAGTTTGCACATAGTTTCACAGAGTATCATAGAAGCACGCAATTGCAATCAATCTCAATCAATTACTTCACAATTATTTAACTTCATGGTTCACCAACGTCCGAGGTTCATTAATCATGTATACAGTCTGGTAATTCCCCGAATTACCAATTCATGTAGTTATTAACCTATAATTGTGCAACGTGTGTCCTATCTAGCTAACCCTAGTTAAGTAGAATGCAAGGAACTTAGCTAGAGTTTAGTTAAAGTGAGAACCTGAAATTGCGGGGTATCACATCATCCCCAAGTTGAAAAGAATTTCGTCCTGAAATTCAGCAAGTAAGTAATAAAGCCAGCTAGAAAAAGTGTGCTTGGTTCCCGGATGTCACATCATCCCCAAGTTGAAATGAATTTCGCCCCGAAATTCACTTTAAGCGAGCTGCATTATGTTCGGCGTTTGATCTATGCACAGGTTCAGGTTCAGTAAAGAGGTGTGGATATTTGAGCCGCATCTGATCTCTGCGCTCCCATGTGTATTCCGGTCCTAGACAGGAATTCCATCGTACCTTAACAATAGGTATAGTGCTTTGTCTGAGTTTCTTGACGCCCTGCTAAAACATCTCCACCGGTTCTTCCATGAACTGTAGCTGGTCGTCCACCTGAATCTCCTCCAGTGGCACTACCAGTGTCGTATCCGATAGGCATTTCTTTAGGTTTGATACGTGGAATACATTGTGCACTCCCCTAAGTTCATCAGGCAGGTTTAATCCTGTAAGCTACTGGACCAATCCTTTCGACAATCTCGAATGGTCCAACGTATCGTGGGTTCAACTTTCCCCGTTTTCCAAAGCGTATCACACCCTTCCAAGGTGACACCTTTAATAGTACCTTGTCCCCAACCTGGAACTCCAAAGGTTTCCTACGCTTATCAGCATAACTTTTCTGTCGATCACGAGCAGCAGCCATCCGGTTTTTGATTTGCGCTATCTTCTCAGAAGTTTTGTGCTCGAGTTCGGGACCTGTTAGCTGGCTATCCCCAACTTCAGTCCAGCAGATGGGAGACTTACACTTGCGTCCATAAAGTGCCTCAAAAGGCGCACACTGTATCGAAGTGTGGTAGCTGTTGTTATACGAGAATTCAATCAAAGGCAAGTGCTTATCCCAACTATTGCCAAAATCCACCACGCACGCTCGTAGCAGATCTTCCAATGTTTGGATGGTACGTTCACTCTGTCCATCCGTCTGTGGGTGATAGGCTGTGCTCATATCTAAGCGAGTCCCCAAAGTGTTTTGGAGAGTAGTCCAAAAATGAGAAGTGAATCGCGCATCGTGATCAGATATAATAGAAGTAGGCACTCCATGCCTAGAGACTACCTCCTTGATGTAGAGATTAGCTAGTTTCTCCAGCGAGTCCGTTTCCTTTATTGCCAGAATGTGTGCCGATTTGGTTAAACGATCCACGATAACCCAAATCATGTTATGGCCAGTTGGCGTTCTAGGAATCTTTGTGATGAAATCCATAGAAATCCCGTCCCATTTCCACATAGGGATTTCTGGTTGTTGGAGTAGGCCTGAAAGTTTCTGATATTCAATCTTAACCTTCGCACAAGTCAAGCACTTACTAACATAAGTGGCTATTTCGGCTTTCGTGTTTGGCCACCAGTAAAGAGTTTTAAGATCTTGGTACATCTTGTCCGAACCAGGATGTACCGGGTATCGAGAGGTGTGAGCTTCATCGAGCACCAGTTGTCTGAGATCCCCAAAACGTGGTATCCAGACTCGATTCATGAAGTATCGAATACCATCTGTCCTTAGTTCCAGGTGCTTATCAGCACCATGTAAAGTTTCGAGCCCGATGTTTTCTTCTTTCAAAGCATCGCCCTGGGCTTCGCGTATCTTATCAGGAAGATTAGAATGTATGGTAAGTTTTAAAGCTCGCACCCGTTTGGGTTTCGTTTCCTTACGACTAAGGGCTTCAGCTACTACATTAGCTTTCCCTGGGTGATATTTGATGGCACAGTCATAATCATTCAGAAGCTCGACCCATCGACGCTGTCACATGTTCAGCTCCTTCTGATTGAATATGTGTTGGAGGCTCTTGTGGTCAGTGAAGATCGTACACTTCGTACCATAGAGATAATGCCTCCAGATCTTTAGAGAAAAAACCACTGCTCCCAGTTCCAAGTCATGGGTGGTGTAATTCTTCTCATGAACCTTTAATTGATGTGAGGCATACGCGATCACCTTATCACGCTACATCAGCACACACCCTAACCCTTGGATAGACGCATCACAGTACACCACAAAGTCCTCTATACCCTCGGGTAATGATAGTATGGGTGCACTGCAAAGCTTTGCCTTTAATAATTGAAAAGCGGATTCTTGGACATCTCCCCACTTGTAAGTAATACCCTTCTGTGTCAAGGCAGTGAGGGGTTGAGCGATCTTAGAGAATCCCTCAATGAATCTGCGATAATATCCCGCAAGACCAAGAAACTGGCGCACCTCTGTAGGAGTCTTGGGAGCCTCCCACTTTTTAATAGCATCAATCTTGGCGGGATCGACATGTATTCCTGCCTCGTTAACCACATGTCCAAGAAATTGGACTTCTCGAATTCAAAAGTCACATTTAGAGAATTTTGCATACAACTGCTCATTTGTCAAAAGTTCCAAGATCAGCTGTAGGTGTTGCTCGTGCTCTTCCATGCTCTTGGAATAAATCAGTTTGTCATCTATGAACACTATGACGAATTTGTCCAAATAAGGCTTGCACACCCGGTTCATCAGATCCATGAACACAGTCGGTGCATTGGTTAGCCCAAATGGCATCACCAAACACTCATAATGTCCATCCCGAGTTCGAAAGGCTGTCTTCGCCGCATCCTCCTCTCGGAATTTCAGCTGATGGTATCCTGACCTCAAGTCAATCTTAGAATAGAAACTCGACCCTTGTAGCTGGTCGAACAAGTCATCAATACGAGGCAAAGGGTAGCGGTTCTTAACCGTCACTTTATTCAACTCCCGATAATCAATACACATGCGGAAACTCCCATCTTCTTCTTAGCAAACCGAACTGGGGTTCCCCATGGCAAAGAACTAGGTCTGAAAAAGCCCCTATCCAATAGCTCTTGGAGTTGGGTAAACAGTTCTCGAAGTTCGCCTGGTGCTAGGTGGTACGGTGCACGTGCAACTAGAGCTTCTCCAGGTACAAGATCAATTTGAAACTCCACTTAGCGAACAGATGGAAGTCTAGGTAGTTCCTCTGGGAAAACATCTGGGAATTCTATAACTACTAGGATGTCCTCAATCTTAGTTTCAGTTTCAGCTCGAGTGTCAGATATGTTAGCCAGAATGGTTGGACAGCCCTTACGAATACACTTCTGGGCTATCAAAAAGGAGATGATGCCCACCATGGCACCACCATGATCACCCTGTATAGATAAAAGTTCTCCACTTGGGAGGGGGACACGGACAATCTTCTCCTGACAGAGAATTTCAGCGTGTTGCTTGGACAACCAGTCCATGCCAACCACGAGATCAAAGCTTCATAGGGTGATAGGTAGAAGGTTGATGGCAAAAAATTGCCCATCTAACTCGAGCTTACAGTCACGATGAATATGGGTTACCCCAACAGGCTTCCCATCAGCTAACTCTATAGTGTACGGGGTATCAAGAAGAGTAGGAACCATCCCTAGTTGTTTGCTAAGTTTCGATGACACAAAACTATAGTCAGCACCAGTATCATATAAAATAGAAGCAAGAGCGTCGTTCAAGGAGCACGTACCCGTCACGACATTGTTATCAGTCCTAGCTTCCTAGAGCCAATCACAAATGCTCTTCCACGAGCCCCATTGTTGTTGTTGTTGTAGAACTTATATCTCACACCATCCAACGTTCTCTTGCTATCAACCACGGCAGGAGATGAAGCACCATGCTTCGGAAACGTACCATGCTCAACAGCCTCATCAGTGAGTTTGCGAGCCAGGTGAAAGATTTGTTGAATTCTGGGTAGGTGAGCTGCAGTGGCCAGGCCACGAATCTGAGGGACCCACCCTTTTGGTATGAAGTTCGATCCGTTTGTAAGGTAGGTTAAATAGATTTGAGCATATAGTAGCTAATTCCTATAGCTTGGTAGTGTAGGCGTCAATCTCAGACCCAACCGTCTTTAGATAACAAATTTCTAGATTTCATCACAGGGTGTTACGTTCTCCATCCAAGTATCTGTAACTCATCGAGTGTGCACGTAGTATACATTACCCCATCCTGCCTGGGGCAAATGCACATGGCAAAGACTTATATTATCAAAGCCATCAGACGGTCTCCTTAAGTTCCGTTGGAGTTATCGAGGTTTACAACCAATAAAAGCCTTGAAAATACGATGACAGGTTGTTGTTGTGACATGTGCGTTCAGGGTATAAGAAAGTTCAAATGTGGAAGTCAGGGGAAGCATATGATTTAGCATAATGGATCTTTTCTAGCTTGGAAAGATGCGAGGGCCGCAACCACCCTATCGTTGATCATACGAACTCAGTCTTATCTAAGTTAACAAAAGAAAAGAAAGAAAAGACAAGCAAGGAAAAGGTAGGAGCCAATCGCCACGACACTCGGTCGAGATAGTAGAGTCTTCATTCTCACTTTTCATGTGTTCATCCTGCTCAGGTCTTCCTTCCATCCCTTCTTCTTCATTCTTTGCAGGTATCAGTGTTATATGGATCTCTTTTCGTATAGTCTCCAACTCCGGTCTTGTGTATGTCAGTTCAGTGGTCAGCTGCACCACTCGTTCCTCCAATCGTGACTGTCAGCCATTAGTAGGTTTCATCTTCCCTTGAGATGTTGCACTACGTCGCAGACTTTACATAACTCCCCAAGAGTGTGTGTAACAAGCCCCAATCTAATGTGTTCCCATGAATCTACCATATACTTATGAGAAACAGGGATATGCAGTCATATGTTCGCTCACTCGTACAAGGCGTAAGGTACTAAAGTAAGAAATAAATTCTATATGTGTAACCCAGTCTCGTCTGAGTTTCAAAATGAGAGTAAGGAATATCAAGCGACAAGGAACAGAAACTAATTGTCTCCTGGCTCAAAGAAAAAGGATAATTCTCAACATTTGAATTTCTTCGAATTTGATTCAGTTTAATGGTATCATGTCATGCGCATCGTGTAGCTTCCTGTGTATATGCGCCATAACGCTCGCAAGGGCTCTGTCCCTTGTACTATTGTTGTTTCCTCATCCAAGAGGTTTGTTAGGATACTACTTCCAGTAGTGCGCCACCTGGTGTAACCCTGGGTTCCCACCAGTGACGTGTTCAGATTTAGGTCTAGAACTAGAAGATAACATATCTCCTGAAATCATGTGTTGTAGATATTGGTAGCTAAAAGCTAGTTGTGCACTTAAGTTGTGAGTGTACTTATGCTATGATGATGATTATAGACTAGACTCAACATGCAGTCCTAGTTCACTATAACCAATGGCTCTGATACCAATCTATCACACCCTCAAATTTCCACTGTGGAGTTTATACCATGAGGTGCATGACATACCAGGATCCCATAGCCATAAGTCATATGAAGGAACTCTAAATGACCAAACCACTTAGTTCGTTTTGAAAAATCAAGTTTAGTTAAGCTGCGGAAGCGTAAACCAAGTTTAAACCTTTTTAACACCATGCGCAAAAAAAAATGCGCCCAAATTAAACCCATATGAAAGAAAACGTAAAACATGATATGTAATTTAGGTGTATGCCCAAGACTCAAATGAAGTGAAGTGTGCAGTGCTTTCTAATCGTGGCACCGGAAGCTAACTACCTGCAAAAGCATGTATATCGTGGGTCAACAAACAATGTTGGTGAGTTCACTAAGTAAAGAAAATGAGTAAGTAAATGCGCCGATTTCCAAAACCACGTAACCAAATAAAAGCGTAGGTCCTCCAGACCAAAATACTCAAGTGATAACAGTTTAAGCGTGTCAGGGGTAGCTAACCCACTCATTGAAACTAAATAGTATTATTGGGACACCTTCAGTAGTATAATAATTTGCCTCAATAACTAGTGTCTATCAACACTACTTCTCAAATGTGGTCAGAAGTTCATGCCCGTGACCCAAGCACCTCAGGCATGAGGTTGCTGCACAACCTAATAGCGCTATCAACTAATACCCCGCTCGCCTCCAGCGATTAACCCAATAATGTGCAAGGACTTTTCAAGTGATAGAATGTTTAGTTCACAAAGGACCAATAAGTTTTAAACTGATCAAAACCCGATCCACACAAGGAATCGTAAAACCCGACCCACACAAGGAGTCATGTCGGACCCACACCAGGAGTCATTTCGGACCCACACAAGGAGTCAAAACCTGAGTAGTCCCGAACTGGACTAGAAAACGTTTACCAAAGTTGTCTCCATCCGAGACGCATGCTTTTGAGAAAAAGTAGTGAAACTCACCTTAGCATGCAAGCAAATAAATCCAAACTTCAAAGTAGGGTGTGCTACCGACTCCCTAGTATATGTGTCACTAACTAAGTATATGTGTAATACCATTACACCATATAACCCGTTTGTCCAAGACGTTTAAATGTTCAAAATCGTGCAAGTGACACCTAGTGATTCTACATGCATAAGTAAACCCTACAGACCCGTTGGTGAATATGTTGGTTATCATTAGTTCTACACTTCATATGCGTCTCATATAAGTGCCCATTAAAGTACATGCCAAATACATACCACATAGGACTCTAATTAGTCACATAAACACATAATACACAATCTGTGTTTTTAGGACAGATTATGCACCACGAAAACTAATTTATTTAAAATACTTAATCAACGAATTAAACTCCCAAATTTTTACTGAGTATTCTTTGGGGTTCTTTTGTTAACCCATATTTTTTTTGTCTAAAAACTAAACACAAAAATTATGAAAAATCGTACATCACAGGTATCTCCAGAAAGTTTCTACACTAGGTCAGGTTAGTAGAAAAATTCCCAAAAATTGTGTATTCATCCAAACGGGGTGAATCCACTTGAAAAAGCCAAATTATTCCAATGTTAATCTACTGTAAAAATTTCATAACTTAAGTCTTTGCAAAATTCGAGTTATGATTGTTTAAAGTTGACCCAGTTTGTTAATCCGAAAATCTGATATGACCTTTATTCAAAGAAAATTCCAAAAACTATTCAAACGATGTCCAAATCACTCGATTTTACCCATTATGAAAATCTAAGACCAAGTATAATACATCCATGTAAGGAAATCATCAAAATCTATACATTAAAGTCACGTAACAGACCCTACAAGTCGACCTAAACAATCTGTCCAGATTTTATTCATGCATAAACTCTTGTTTAAACTACTCACGTATGCATATAATCGATCAACAACAATCAAGAATCATCATAAAACATTCATATGACCTAGCATGATCAGAACCTATCATAAAACATGAAAAATCAACAACCCTAAAGATCAAAACATCACAAACTTGCGCAACAAGCAACCTATCATATCACTAATCGCATAGGATCATGTTTAACTCATTAAATCTTTATAAACTTCAAGTTTTAATCTTTATAAAAAGGTTTCAGACCTGGACAAACTTAGTTATAAGGTTTTTATAACATATTAAGAAGATTAAAGCATAATAGATTAAAGATTATACCGCAAGCTCTTCGAAACAATCAACCGAATGCTCTTGAAGCTTCCCGGTCGATATTCTTGTGCCTTAGCAGGTGTTTAGGGGTTAATATTTCGTAATAGGGCAGTAGGGGGCGATTAGGGTTGAGTTTAGGGGTTGTATGAGGCTTAAGATTGTTTAAATAGGGTTTTAAGTCAGTTTAGTTGCGTCAGGATGCTGCGCGCGGCCGCTCACTCCTCCCCGGCCCGCTCCGGGTGGCCTGCTTCGTTGTACAGCCTGTTTTCTTCGATGTTTTCGCTATTTTGGACCGTAAGAAGTGTAACCCCATGTGTTAAGACCCCAAACATCCTAATGGTCCATCCATTATGGTTTTTATTAATGTATTCGGTTTAAGTTCACGTAATCACATACGGTTTGCACATAGTTTCACAGAGTATCATAGAAGCACGTAATTGCAATCAATCTCAATCAATTAATTCACAATTATTTAACTTCATGGTTCACTAACGTTCGAGGTTCACTAATCATGTATACAGTCTAGTAATTCCCCGAATTACCAATTCATGTAGTTATTAACCTATAACTGTGCAACGTGTGTCCTATCTAGCTAACCCTAGTTAAGTAGAATGCAAGGAACTTAACTAGAGTTTAGTTAAAGTGAGAACCTAAAATTGCGGGGTATCACATCAATCATGTCGGAAGCTTCTGTGAGTGGATTACATTCTGAAGAGAATGTGGAGTAGCCACCGGTGCAAGAGAACGTTAAAGAGAAGAAGTTCATGCACAATACTTCGGTGAAGTGGGTACCCAGTAGATTCACGGAGTTTTGTAACGATTTTGAAATCGACCCGGAATAGGAGCCGGAGTTGCGCGGGGCAGGGCAGGCGGTGTTAAATCCCACCCTCCGACACTAAGTGTGGGTTTCGTTTACCTACCACCCGGTTTCAGGTGGACACTCTGATGTCATATGGCATATCTGTGACTCAGCTGAGCACTTTTGGCATGCTGAGGTTATTTCATTTTGAGGTGAGTTGCCGCGTCTTGGACATTGAACCCACCGCTGAGAGGTTCAATGTCTTCTACTATATTGCCAAGGATGAAACTTGGTTCACATTCAAGGCGCGTCCAAAGGTGGCGCCTATTACATCTGCTGTCCCTAGGGGTGAGCAATAAACGGTTCTGAACCGCGAAAATCGTGAAACCGACCCGAAATCGCTAGAACCGAACCGAACCAAATTAATGTTATAGGTTTCGATTCTCATATTTTGGCAAAATCGGTTCAGGTTAAAACCGACTTGTCTAGTTAAGAACCGTTAGAACCGTTTTGAATTAAAGTAAATATTTAAAGATTGCATGTTGTTGCTTTCTATTTTAACTTTTCTGAAACTTTAGATTATTATTTTATACATATTGCATCTAGCTGTCTTGGTCTTCAATTATTCAATTCTCTTCTCCAAAGTCACATTCCAACTCCAATCATCATATGAATTTTTCTCCTCCAATCTTCAGTCAGGTTTGTTTTTTCTTCTTCCTCTATTACAATACTTATCTTTGATTACTCATTTACTGATTTAATATATTCATCATCTTATTTATGCACTGTATTTTTCTTTCGCATCAAACCTGAGTTTAATCTTTTAACTTAATGGATCATACAAAAAATGTATTTGGTGATGAGAATGATAAAAACAAAACCACTGATGAAACGCAAACCGGGAATCAAAAGGTGACAACAAGATAAAGGAAGCTCATAGGTGATTGGTGAATGTTGGAAACATTTTGATGAATTTTATGATGAGGATGGCAATAGAAAGGGAAGATGCAGATATTGTAAAAAAGAATTGAATGTTGCAATTGATGTTTTGATTGGTTTGATTGTTTTTGTTTGTTTTTTTATTTAATTGTTAATTTTAGGATTTTATTGACAACCGGTTCCAGCCTAGAACTGTTTCACCCGGTTCTGAACCGAACCGTTTAGTAATTATCGGTTTCGGTTCTCATATTTTGGAAAAAATGGTTACCGGGTCGGTCCGGTTCGGTTTGGTCCAGTTCTGAACCGTTGCACAGCCCTAGCTCTGATACCAAATTGTAGGATCGATTTGGAGCTTGAATCTGATTAAGTTGAAGATATAAAGATGAACACACACAAAATAATCAATAAAACCCCACTAGATGATTTGTATAAGATGAATACAATAAAGCCCCTCAAATCTCTCTAGCCTGTGTGTTGCTTCAAAACCCTAATCTAGCATTCTATTTATAGCCCAACCATAATTAGGCTAATTACACTTAGGTCCCCAGGGTTAATAAATTACTAAAACACCCACTAAACAAGAAAACTATTTTTTAAAGTAATAAATATATTTTGTCTAAACAAAATATATTTATTATCCATAACGCCTTTCTTAATCATAACTTGAGCTTCACTCGTCGATCTATTTTCCGGATTTCTCGAGTCGCCTTACGTGTTGACTGCGAGCCGTTTGACTTTGACTTTCTTTGACCGAACTTTGACTTGTTGACTTTAACTTGTTGATAACATTAGACTACCAAATTTAGACCCAACAGTCTACCCCTTAGTCTAAAGTTATCAATCTCTTGTACCATCTTCAGAACCGTCAATATCTATATACTTTGATCTTCAATCTAGAAAGCTTTAGTCTCAAATACAGTACCAAACAATACTCCCCCTAGACTGATGCTTTCCATATATTCTTTGTTAAAGGTGTTCTTGTCACTTTGTTCTTTGAGTACTCATATCCAACAATCTTTCCCTTTTTGCATGCATCATCTTTTGTTGATCAGGTACAAACTTTTCCAACTCTTTTTAGCTTGAGTGGTTATGAAGATGTAGGAGGAGGATTCCTAACTCGGTGTCTTCTGCAAACTTGAGGAAACAGGTGCTTTGGTATGGTATCTTGCTCAACTGATGATCGGCCATCATTGCAGCAAATAGTTGAAGAAACCTAACCACAATCACAAACACAACTCCGAAATTTCTTTAGACAAATTCCATATACACACAAAACTGTATTCATCTGTGGTGTGCAATCAAGCAAGTATCTCAAACGGCTTGAGACACAAATAATGTGACATGGAAGACTTAAAAACAACTGTACACAAATAAAGTTTTTTTTTTTTTTTTAATTTTGATCTTTTTTTTAAACAGCCATCAACCTTCGAGATATAAAAGGGATCAGATATGGGATCACACTAACTTGAAAAGCCTAGCCACGTTTCAACTTTCTTGAGGATAGCTACAACCCAAGAACGATTGTCGGTATGTTTGTCCTCTTAAGTCCATGCCTCTCATCTTTCAACATACGTTTGGTGATGAGATTATCATGTTTTTGGTAATATTGATGAAAATTTTGTGGACCCCACTTGTGCTAGGTATAAGCCTACCAATCCTCAAGGTTTATCGAGATCTAATGATGAGAGCTTCAGGTCTATGTTTCCATAAGCAGAGAAGATGATCATTATTTCAATCAGATGATGAGAGCTTCAGGTCTATGTTTCCATAAGCAGAGAAGTTGATCATCTGATTGTTGAGCTATTAATATATATATATATATATATATATATATATATATATATTTGCACGTCACTAACATTGCGTGTCTTTTGATGCTCACTTAATTTGTTGGCCCCGCATTGGTAGCCTGCACTCTTAGGTGTCTTTTGAATATATATACACAAATTTTTTTTGTGTCTTTTAATCTCTTAACCTATGTATGACTGGACTCAGCTTGTGCAGACCTAAAACACAGCGGGAATCCAGCTTTTCGTGTAGATTTATTATTATTCACCTTATAGCAGTTTGCTCAACTTGAAGGCTGAACCTACATGCACATCATTAACTTGTAGTTGTAACGCCCTTCAGATCCTATTCATGTGCAGACATAGACAAGTTAGTTCCTATCATTTCCCATATAAGATCAGGATTATTTGCATTAATCGCATCTCATGGCCGAGACTATATTTTCATACTCCCCCTAAACTTTTATTTTTGTACAACCCCCTTTTTTTGTAATTAATTTTTTGTATTTTCTTAAAAAAAATATTTAAGAAAAATAATGTCTTCCACATCAGACACACATAAACATATATCAGCAAGAAAATGAGTGTGTGACAACGGTGTCAATTGTGCAATCAGGTTAGATACCATAACCAAACCTGTGAGATTTCCGCTCCAAACCTATTCATGGAACAACCACTGTTACTAACCGTGTTACTAACAATCCTCCATGGTAGTTCCTGCACTCATAAGTAAATTAATTAGAGAGTGGAACCCAGGCCATCGTGGTCCTGGTTTGTCCTTTTCCATCAATATAACTAACTTCTTGAAACACCATACCTTTTCCCTTATTAGTTTCTTTTTCAACTTTTGGTTTGATTCGCCAAACCTGTGTTGGTTTTTAAAAAAATTTTGTAAAAGATTTAATTTTTGAAACAATTTTCTGTTTAAGACCTGGAGGAATAGATTGTGGTTTTGATGCTTTGGTCCTTTTCATCTTTGAATCATATGAAACCGGCTTCATATGTAGACATCTTGATGGAATATGTGTCATCCTAACATTCAAAGATGTGTGCATTTTATCCTTTGATCCGGAGAAGCAATCCGCATTGCCTTTACCGTCTGGATTGTGTCGTTCTGGACATTGCTTGAGCATATGACCTTCTTTACCACACCTAAAGCAAGCTTTGAATGGCTTTTGATGCTTTATTGTCCCGTGTGATGCAATTAGGGATATAGATTGTTTTGAGCTTGATTCGGCTTGTTGAGAAGCATTGAGTTTTACATCACCTTTTGACTCTGTGATCTTTAATCCCTTGTGATTTTCATTCATCACTAAGTCATCATCTGAAGTTGAGCAATCTTCTATAAACAGATCTTCTTCCAGTGAATCTTGATGGACTTGATTTGTAGTGTCAACTCTATCATCAAGTTCTGACACTGAAGTTTCCGAGTCATTTGAGCTTTCCCATTCTCTGGATGAACAAAACTCCGAATCACTTTGTGAATCATCTTTGCATGATGTTGACGGAGTAAACTCTGGAATATCTTCAGTTAAGAACTTTCCAAACCTGTTATTCTCAAGAGCGGGCACAAAAATAGGTGGAGCACAAACAATTTTATCATCACAAAATGCATATTTTAAATCAGCACATTCATGCACAATATCATCATGAAAAACATCATAACATGAGATAGGTTTCTGTCTATCACAAACATTTACCACACTATTCGAATCAACATTAGGTCTAGGTCCAGTACAGTCATCCAAATTTAAAACAGTTTTAGTCTTTTCATTATTCCAAATAAACCAATTAACTGCTGAGTAACTGGCTCCTGGGTGACCCAACCCCAAAGTCTTTCCACCACACCTGTCATCATCTTCAACCTCTGCCTTTTGTGTCACTTCTGCATTGCTTTTAATCATATTAGTACTAGAATCAGGTTTGACACATTCCTTTTCACACAGATCATTTTTAGGATGAGGTTTTGGAATTGGTATATATTCACTTTTGCTCAGGGGTAAAAATAAAGATCTTTCGATCCCATTGTTATCCTTATATCCAATTCCATCCTTTAACAAAAGATTGTCTTGAACACTCCACTAGATCAGCTTGAGCCTTCTTGCTTACATTCCATTTGTCCACAATAATTTGAAGATGATTTGTTTCGTTTCTTAATTTTTCTAACTTTTCTGTTAAATCATTTATTAAAAAATCTTTTCTAAGGACAAATTCTTTAAGAGTTTGCATTTCAGCGAGAGTTGCATTTAACTTTCGTTGATATGCCAACTCATTTTCTTTCATTTCATTGTTGATTTTTTGAATATCATCTCTTTCTCTTAATACTTTTCGATTGTGTGACAAACAGTAAGCAACTGCTGTGACACACCTTGGTGTGCACAGTTTTGTTTTAATTTCAAGAGGAATGCTTTTTACCAGATCCTTCTCCGCATGATCTTTGTTTGATTCCTCATTCACAACTTTACCTTTTTCATCCATATCCTGCTCTTGGCTCACCATGCCCTTGGTACAAATCTTTCCCATAAGATCTTTGTTGTTGTCGACTTTTGCAGTTGCAACTTCTTCACCCCAGTCTCAGTCGTCGTCAGTCAATTCCTTTGGTGCTTGCATTTTAGCAGCCTCATTTTCGTCGGTTACTGCCACTAATCCTTTTGTAGGCTTGATCTCATTTCCAGAATTTGCTGAGAGATTATGAAGAGTCCCAGCTGAAATAGAGGATGGATTGGATCTTTTCATGCTTATAGGAGCAGTGAAAGCCATGTTTCTAGATACTGATGTTGGTGGACTTGATATTGGAACGTAACCGACTTGATTCATCTCTCCCTTTGTGAAATCATTTTCAAATGACTTTAAGGAATTTATCACATCTGACAAAGTCATTGGACCAATCATAAAGTCCTCCCTGGCCGTCATGAATTTCAAGCTCCATTCCTTTGGGAGTGAATTGAACAACTTCTTGATTGAATTGCGGTTGTTAACAGGACTCCCGACTTTCTTCATCTTTGTGAGCATATTCATGAAACGATCGATGTGACTGCTTAAACTTTCACCACGAATGCTTCCAAACATGTCATACTCCTTTTTAACCATGTCTTGCTTCTTCTGAATCATGTCCTGATTTCCTTCATAGTAGTAACACAAGGCATACCACAGAGACTGAGCAGTGGTATACTCTTCGAACATGTTAAAAACATCATTCGACAGAGCCTTGGTAAGAGCATCATAGGCTTTGTGATCACGTTGAATCAACTGCTTGTCAAGGTCTGTATAAGTAGTTGGATCAGTGTTGAACACCTCTCCTGCCTCTGTGGTCCTCATTGGGAGGTGTGGTCCGAGTTGAACTGAGGTCCATTGGGTAAAATCATTCACATAATAGAAGGTTTTCATACGGTTCTTCCAGGTTCCATAATCTTGTGCACCCATTAACTTAGGGATTCGAGTTATGGTTCCAGTTTCCAGTTCAGCTTGGGTTATTGGATTCATGGTTAAGTTGTTATTGTTACTAGCCATTTATTAAGGTTGATTTTAAGTTTGATTTTCTGATTTTAAAGTTTAAAGTCCAATAATAAGACCACAGTCCTTAAGTGCGCAGTTCTTAAGTGCGCAGATTTAAGTATGCAGAATTTAAGTATGCGGAATTTAAGTATGTAGAATTTAAGTATGCAGATTTTAAGTATGCAGAATTTAAGTATGCAGATTTAACGGTTTGTTGATCTGATGGCACAAGAAACTTCGGGAAGAATAACGACTAGAACTCATGAATAAGTACATTGTGATAAAGCCACAGAAGGCTAAATCACTGTCTCCCAAAGTTTCCATTGGTAAGTGCGCAGAAACTCACACAAATCGGAATGCAGCAACCTGAAACAATAGCAAGTACACGGTCAATCCCTTGTCTCCTGATAAGTGCGCAGTCTTTGACAAGTACACAGATAACTAGGGTTTCCTTGGTAAGTGCGCAGAAACCCTAGATTAGTACACAAGGACTACACAATTTTCAGTAAGTACGCAGAGAACTAGGAATTTCTGATTAAGTGCGCAGAAACCCTAGTTAAGTGCGCGGAGACACAGAACAAGAAATTAGTACGCAGCTTATGAGTTAAGTGCGCACATCAATACTTGAGTTAAGTGCACAGAACAAGAAATAAGTATGCAACTTATGAGTTAAGTGCACACAGCAAGAAATAAGTATGCAGATTATGAGTTAAGTGCACACAACAAGAAATAAGTATGCAGATTATGAGTTAAGTGCACGCAACAAGAAATAAGTATGCAGTTTATGAGTTAAGTGCACACAACAAGAAATAAGTATGCAGCTTATGAGTTAAGTGCACACAGCAAGACTTGAGTTAAGTACACATAACAAGAAACAAGTGCGCAAGATGAAATAAGTACACAGTTTGATGAAACAAGTGTACAGTTTGATGAAATAAGTGTGCCGTTTGATGAAATAAGTGCGCAGATTGATGAAATAAGTGCGTAGTTTGATGAAATAAGTGCGCAGTTTGATGAGTTTGATGAAATAAGTACGCATATTGATGAAATAAGTGCGCAGTTTGATGAAATAAGTACGCAGTTTGATGAAAAACCCAAAACTTTAAACAATCTATAAAATCTTCAACAGAAATCAGATTAAACGACGAATTTGTAGATGGTTAAATCCCAAATTCGAGTACCAAGCTCTGATACCAAATTGTAGGATCGATTTGAAACTTGAATCTGATTAAGTTGAAGATATAAAGATGAACACACACAAAATAATCAATAAAAACCCACTAGATGATTTGTATAAGATGAATACAAAAAAGCCCCTCAAATCTCTCTAGCATGTGTGTTGCTTCAAAACCCTAATCTAGCATTCTATTTATAGCCCAACCATAATTAGGCTAATTGCACTTAGGTCCCTAGGGTTAATAAATTACTAAAACACCCACTAAACAAGAAAACTATTTTTTAAAGTAATAAATATATTTTGTCTAAACAAAATATATTTATTATCCATAGCGCCTTTCTCTATCATAACTTGAGCTTCACTCGTCGATCTATTTTTCGGATTTCTCGAGTCGCCTTACGTGTTGACTGCGAGTTGTTTGACTTTGACTTTCTTTGACCGAACTTTGACTTGTTGACTTTAACTTGTTGATAACATTAGACTACCAAATTTAGACCCAACACCTACCCGCCAAGTGATGGCGGGTTATGAGTGCGAGCAATGGTTTGTCACCCTTACAACCAACACTTCTCTGCTGGAAGTGATGCCTTCTAAGGAGTCTTTATTTGTTCTCCTGGGACTTAGCCGTCTGCACCTACGTCTAGGGCAGGAGCCATACATCCGCTAGGAGGGTAAGTGGAAAGTCATGCGCCTTGTATTGAATTTATTTTGTTGAACATCTTCTATCGCTGACTTTGATTTCAGGTGTGAGCAAGTGGCAGGCCTTCTTGGCGCGCAATGACGCCAGGCTCAAGTGGAGGCCAGCGCCTGAGGGTAGACCTTCGCTTGTTGAGGCGATGGAAGGGAGGTTCTACTTTCCGCGATTGGAAGGTGCGCCTACACACTTTAGAGTGACCAATGAGTATCCGAACCCTGATCCAATTAGTGTTGTGGCGCCAGGCGAGATCCCGTGTGTCGAAATCTCTGATTCAGAGTCTACCGGGTCTTTCGGAGATCGCGACATGCTTCGCAAACGGCTAGGAGTCGTGGGCGCTGGAAGATTGTCCCGCGAACCCATAGTCATTCATCTTGTGTTTCTACCCATGTATCTTACTCTGAGTCTATGAGTGCAGGGGGCGAGGGTGTAACAGGGAAGGATAAGAGGAAGGAGCCCTCCTCCGACGACGACGTACCTGATGATAAACTGGTTCACCGTAAGCGGTCGGGTCACACGACATGTGCGCATGATGCTGACAATTGTCGCATTTGCAGAGCTCTTTGACAGCGTCCAGGTGCATTTCTGGCCAGTAATACCCTACGTTCATCAGCTTTGCGACTACCATTCTGGGTCCCGCGTGCAAAGCCGCAAATTCCTTCATGAACTTCTCGGGTGAGGAAGGATGCGTCCGCGGAGTCAACGTAACGGAGTAATGGCCCTAGGTATGATCGGCGGTAAAGTATTCCGTCGGTTAGCTGATAGTGGAGAGCCTTGTATTGAATCTTCCGGGCCTCTGATTTGTTATCAGGCAAGGTGCCGGGGGATAAGTAGGCTTTGATTGGAGCCATCCAGGACACGTTGCCTGTTTGGATGACGGAGGGTTGATTTAGCACTTCGATGCGGACCTCTTTAGCCATGTGGTTAAAAATTATTGAAGCCATTTTACTTAGCGCATCCGCTAGTTTGTTTCCATTACGCCTGATATGGACGACAGTGCATGAGTCGAAACGGCATATGAGTTGTTTGGCTTGTTCTAGGTAGAGGGCCATTGTTTTGTCTCGCGCGTCATACGTCCTGTTGATTTGTCCCGAAATAAGTAGTGAGTCCACGTGCCCGACCCCCATTTTTTCAGCGCTGTGGAGGCCTACCAGCAGCGCTTCTTACTCCGCCTCATTGTTGGTACTTTTGAAGTCCAGGCGGATAGCGTATGTGAACTCTTGTTTATCTGGGCTGATAAGACAAAGACCCGCGCCAGAACCGTCATCGTTAGAGGCCCCGTCAGTGAAGCGGAACCATTTTTGCGACGGGTCCTGGGTTTGCGCGGGTGATTGTTCCGCGAGGCATTCTTGAATTCTGTTAGCAGGTATTTCGGTTGTGAAGTCAGTGAGCACTTGTCCCTTTATTGCGGGTCTGGACTTGTAGTCGATTGTGTGCTCTCCGAGCTCAATAGCCCATTTGGCCAGTCGACTCGATAACTCTGGCTTGCAAAGTACATCACTGATTCTATAGTCCGTGAGGAAGTTGATGGGATGCCCTTGGAAATATCTGCGCAGTCTTCGAGATGTGTGGACCAACGCGAGAACCGACTTTTCCATGATTGTATATCTTATTTCCGCATCCAGGAGGGTGCGGCTGATATAGTAGATCGGTGTTTGAACTCCCTTGCGCTCTATGAGGAGAACGCGCCTACCGCCCACTCTGTTACAGAGAGGTATAGCGTAAGCGACTCTTTTGGTAGAGGCGCTGTCAAAGTGGGGAGATTCATTAAGCACTGCTTCATTTCCTGGAAAGTTGTTTCCGCCTTGGGCGTCCACCGGAAATTGCTTTTTTTCAAGCAATTCTTCAAAGTATCCATGAATGGAAAGGACTTTGAAGCATAGTTTGAGAGGAAGCGATTGAGGCTACCAGACGACCCCTCAATGTTTGGACTTCCTTGATTGATGCGGGGGAAGGCATTCGCTCGATCGCTTGTACCTTTTCGGGGTTTGCGTGAAAACCATCCCACGTGACGATTACCCCAAGGAATTTACCTTCCTACATTCCAAAGGTACACTTGCTGGGGTTGAGCTTCATGCGCACCTTGCACAGTTGATCAAAAGTTTTTTGAATATCCCGCTGCATATGTCCTTCTTCCCAGCTCTTGATTACAAGGTCATCAACGTATACTTCAAGTCTTACGCCGATTTCATCATCGAAGGCTGTGTCCATGAGGCGCTAGTAGGTGGTGCCCACGTTCTTTAGACCGAAAGGCATCTTGGTACAACCGAAAGTGCCCATGTCAGTGCGAAAAGCCGTTTTGTCCTCGTCTTCCTTTGCCATTTGGATTTAGTGGTAGCCCTTATACGCGTCCAGGAAGCATTTGACGCGATAAGGGGCTAGAGAGTCCACCTTTAAGTCAATTTCTAGCAGAGGATAGCAATCTTTGGGACACGCCTTGTTCAATCCCGTGTAATCAACACACATGCGCCACCCCTGTTGGCTTTTGCTACCATGATGGGGTTGGCGACCTAAGTTTGGTAACGAATGGAGCGCAGGATGCCCGCATTGAGCAGCTCAGTGACCTGCTCGTTCATTGCCTTTGTTTTCTCAGGACCCATGCTCCGTTTCTTTTGGACGACTGGCTCCACCGATCGGTATACGTTGAGTTTATGCTCTGCTATTTTCTCGCGATACGCCAACCATGTCCGATGGTTGCCAGGCGAAGACGTCAATGTTCTTGATTAGTAATTGTTTAAGATGATTGCGGATGGTGTCTGAGATTACATGGACAATGACCACCGTTTGCTCTGGAAATTTAGGGTTGAGAACCCATTTTTTCGGCTCTGTGCGGGCATCAGTCTTGACCATTTTCAGGGGTTTTAGCGTTGTCCGCCATGTGACAATCTTTGTTTCCCCGAACAAAGGCGACGCCTGTTTTGGTTGGGAAACCAAACCATTCCATGCGTTGTGGTGGCGTTCGCGTTGAAGCGCGCAATGCCCTCGCGGCCTAGCAGAATGTCGTGATGGGATGTAGTGGGCAGAACCATGAAGTCACAAATCTACGTGCGCTCATGTTTGTCATCCGACATCATGACTGGCATGATGGTTTTGTGGATGAAGCCGTAGATTGGCTCGTTAACTGGTACGAGCTTCACTTTGTCTTCATCATCCAATTGTCGAAAACACTGATCATACATGATGTCAGTGCTACTTCCACCGTCCAAGAACATGTATCGTGTGCGATAATGTCCGAAGACGGCGGTGTAGACTAATGGGGCGGTGGCGGATGCGCCTCCGCGAACCTTTGGGAAGAGAACGTCAACTTCCTTCCAAGAATCATTATTTTGCTGCACCAGGGATCGCTTCCCATGGTGAGCACTCTTTTTCTCGTGGTTGGTCATGTTGCATTGGCGGCGTGGGGAAAATGTAACCATGTGAGTATTGAGGTCGCGCAAATTCTTTCGTGACCCCTCAGCTTGGTTGTCATCACCGTTGTTTCCTCGCACAGCGCAGTGTGCGTTCTTGACCAAGTGATCGAGCTGACCAGACTTCAGCGCGGACTCAATCTCCATCTTCAGACTGTAGCAGTTGTCTGTAAGATGTCAAAAATCATTGTGGTACTCGCAAAATTTGATAGTATCCACATTATTTCTCTTCTCGAGGGGCTTAGGCTCCTTGAGCGTGACCTGCTCCGTCTTGAGGACCTGAGACGGAGTTTTTATTAGTGGAGTCCAGTTGTAGTTTTTCTTGGAGTGACCACGCTGGTCCCGCGTCTGCTTGTTGGTGATGAGCTGGCGGGCGTCATTGGAGGAGGAGTACTTTCCTTCCTCTGTAGACCCCGAGATGCGCTTCCAGACAAACTTTATTATTATTATTATTATGATTATTATGATTATATTATGATGATTATGATTATGATTATGATTATAAAAGGGTTTGCCACCTTATAAGTCTTTTGTACTCAGGTCTAGATGGCAAATTATTCTTTATAAAAGCCTTTACCTGGGTGTTATCGGTTCTTAACAAAAATTTGTTTGGTAGTAGGAAATAATAAAATTTATGGCAGCTCCTAATTACTGTTAACAATTCTTTTTCATTTATATGATATCTTGATTCAGTGTCACTAAAAGTCCCTGAACAATATCTACAAATGCTTTCACCAACTTTTTCTTGTTCAGAGTTATAATCTATCTTTTTGAGTATTCCACTATTGGAGTATACTTAGATATGGATTGTATAAACAATATTGAAGAAGCAATAGATAAATGGGAAACCGCTTTTAGAATAACAGTTTCTGTCAATAAAATGGATTTAGATACAATAAAAGGATTTTTAGAAAGAACTTTGTTAAACACTGCTTTAAGATTTTGGCAAAATCCAAGTGAAGAAGCTAAAAAATATATATTTGAAACAGATGACAGCATAGCCAATATGATAACAAGAGCTGTTGACGCTTTTAGGATAGAATTTTGTGGGGAAGGTAATATAATTAAAGACCCAACTACAATAGACAAATATACTACAACCTTAATAAGACTACAGTTATGTGATATATGTGAAATTGATAGATATATTTGTGTTTTTCAAGATTATTATTATTATCATATTTATAATCAAGTACCAGATACTAATAGCTTTTTACCCTTATTTTTTGCAAAAATACCTGACCCATGGGAACAAAAACTAATAAGTACTTATAACCCAGGAACAATCGATGGTATGCTATTATATCAAAAGTAATCTTATTAAATCTTTCTAAAAAATCATTTCCTAGTAGTATGTCAGATCCAGCATTATAAAATAAAATGGTGGATATTTAACCATATAAGATCCTATTAGTATTATTGGATTTTTAATTCCTCTTCTTAAAGGAACTATATCCCTTGAGAAACTAATACCGTTGCACGGTGTTAAATCTTCATGATATTCTATTGGAAAACACTCTGGTCTACAAATACATAGACCTGATCCACTATCTATATAAGCAGCAAAGTATTCGGCTTTGTAATCTTTATATGTTATCCCTACAGGAATGTATATACTTTTGGAGCTTGTCATTTATGTATAAATATCAACTTTCCATTGTATGTAATCTTTAACCCGTAAGAGGTTATTTGGTAAGGTTTTACATTTTCTAAAAATGTTAGCCCCAACATAATTTCTAAAGTATTGTTTTCTTCTTCGTCGCCTATTAATAATCTTAATGGAATTTTTTCTTCTCCAAATTTAATTATAGTTTCTATTGCTTCATTAATTTCATGTAACTCACCGTTAAAATTCGTATATTGGTGAGGTTCATCTAACGGATATTTTTGTAAATATTTACAAAGTTTATGATTTATATAATTTCCATTAGCACCTGTATCTATTAGCATATTTATAAGAGAGAACTTTTTACCATTGAAATATTCTCCTTGTATCTTATAATTTTTTATCTCGTCTTCTTTTTCACTAATCATATCACTAAATCTACTAGAGTTAGTCATTCTTGTAAGAGGGTGGCTAGTAACACCTTTGTCTGAAAAGACTAATCTAGGAGTAATTGTATTAGATGACATTATTGGTTTGTCTTGTAAATCAAGGCTTAAAGGTCTTGAATCTATTTATTCTATTCTAGGTAGAGTTGGTATTTGTAACTGGCATACATCATTAAATAAGAAAGGAAATTCAATTATGTCTTCTATACTAAAACAATCAGAATGATGAGTATTTGATATTGCATAAGATATCGCATATGTGATAGAATACAGCCTATTATCTTGTTTAAAGAAGTTTTTTCTTTTAAAATCTTGTAACAAACTTAAAGTTTTATCAAAATCTTTGTCTTATATATGATAGGAAATTCTCGGATAAATATTAAATTTTAATTTCCCATATTGTAAATTTACTCTCAAAATTCCAAGACATGCTTCTTCTCTATTTTGGATTCTATTATCCATAATTGCTGATTCTATAGGCGTATCTATTCCTTCTTTAAAGGTTGATTTGATAATTATTTGAATGGCTCCCACATGAACCAATCCTATTGTATTTCTTATTTCAGGTTTTATCCTTTGTAATTTCTCCTGAATATCTTTTTTAGATAATAGAGGTATCATAACTTTGTTAGAAGTTATGTTGATATCTAGAGCTCTTTCTTGGATATTTAGTCCGTAATGATCGGGTATTCAGAGGCAAACCGCTTTCTTATTCAAAAATTGTGGAGGAAATAAAGGATGTCACATACCTATGGTTGAAATATAGAACGAAAGAGGAGACTCCATCGATTCAGGAATGGCTTGGTAATAGTATTTTCAGTTGTAAAATGTAATGGCTATAACACGTTGTATGATATTTTGTTTGTGCTCTCTAACTTCTTTCTAGAAAGCACTTTGTAACCGTTTCAAAGTGAAATAAAATTCTCCTCTCCGTTAAAAAAATAAAAATTTCTGCTAATTCAGGGAAATTTGGTGCTGTTAGGTAAATCATATTGATAGCACCGAAATCATACCAATATCTAATCTCATTAGCAGCTGAACCCTGTAAATAATTGAGTCTGGGATAAATTCCCGTAAAATCTATATACCTTTGATCAGTTTGATCAAGGTTATATAGTTCTATCATCTTCTTTTGCTATCGGGTAACAGGATCTTGTTGGAAAGGAAATTGTTGGACTAACCTTTCCATAACAGATGTAGAAGCTTGTTGAGGTAATTTTTCAAAATCGTTTATTTTGCTGGTCTGGGGTCTAAAAGAAAAGGATTCCCTTACCTCTTCTTCTTCTTCTTCTTCTTCTTCTTCTTCTTGAATGAGGTCCATTCTATGATCTTCTGAAGTAGATGGAACATCTTTGCCAAAAACCGATGACATATCTAATTTTTCTGTGATTTGATGTTTTATCAAAAACTTCATTTTCATACTATCAAAATCATACATAGTAACTTTGTTGCATATCATCCTAAAATGGCTTTTAACCAAATTTTTTATTTCACCAATGTGTTCAGGAATGGTTTCCACTATATCTATCAGTTTTCCCATATCTGTTGCAATTTCTTTTATTGCATTTATCTGTTCGTCCATCATCTTCAAACGTTTATCGAGCTGTTTACCTAGCTCTTCCTCTTCCATGTCTGGTTAAAAAAATCTGCCAAGACATTTTTATCAGATTTTAAAATTGCAATATCAAAATTATATTCAGATAAAAGGGTTTGCCACCTTATAAGTCTTTTGTACTCAGGTCTAGATGGCAAATTATTCTTTATAAAAGCCTTTACCTGGGTGTTATCGGTTCTTAACAAAAATTTGTTTGGTAGGCAGCTCCTAATTACTGCTAACAATTCTTTTTCATTTATATGATATCTTGATTCAGTGTCACTAAAAGTCCCTGAACAATATCTACAAATGCTTTCACCAACTTTTTCTTGTTTAGAGTTATAATCTATCTTTTTGAGTATTCCACTCCAATAGTATTCTGAGGGATCTGTCTCTAAGATTAAGTTATCTTTTTTCCTTTGGTAATTGTAATTTTGGTAAACCTTTACATTATTCTTTTATCTTTTTTACTTGCTCTTCTAAGTTTTTATCGAAACTAAATATCTTATCCTTTTCAAGTAAAGCTTGAAAAGGCTTTGTCAAAAAGGCCAGATTTTCCATAAAATCTGAAGCATAGTTTAATATACCAAGAAAACTTTGTACTTGTTTTTTTATCAATTAATTTATCAGGAAAAGCTGTTATTTTTTCAAGAATATGACTCTGAAGTTCTATTCCTTTACCATCAATTTTCATTCCTAAAAAGTCTATGTTTTCTTGTAATAAACTAGTTTTTCTTTCTGATAAGGCTAATCCATGTTTTATACATAAGTCTGTAAAAATATCAAGATGCTTTAAATGTAATTCAATGTTATCCGATAAAATTAAAATATCATCTATGTAAACAAAAATGAAATCATGATTTTTAAATATAATATCCATTTTTCTTTGAAATATTTGAGGAGCATTTTTCAATCCAAAAGGCATTACAAGCCATTCATATTGCCCTTGAGGGATAGAAAATGCAGTGTAAGCAATACTATCTATTTGCCAAAATCCACTTTTACAATCAAATTTAGAAAAAAAAAAATTTATTTCTTGTCCAATTTATTAGACTTTCTTTATGAGGTAAAAAGTATCCATCAAAAATAGTGTTATCATTTAATCTTTTATAATTTATTACCATCCTAGGCTTACCTCTTGTAATTTCTGCATGTTTTCTTACTATAAATGCAGGGGAACTATGAGGACTATGGCTAGCTCTTATCAATTTTAAGTCTAAGAATTCTTTTATCTGAGAGCTAAACTCTTTTTGGTCTTCAGGATTGTATCTCATGGGTTTTACCCTTATTTCTTTATCTTTGTCTTTCATTTCTAATTTTGCAGTTATCTGGTTTTTATTCCAAAATTGTAATGGGTTATCTGTATAACATTGTCTTAACTTATGTTTAATAGTTTCTATATGATTATCTAATTTTCTTAAATTAACTTGATAATCTAGTGGTTCTTCCTTGTAATATTCTAAAACTGGAATTCCTTTTTTAAGTTTTAGGTTTTCTTTGTATCCTATATCACCACGCTGGCTTGCGCGAGTTGTAAAATTAATTGGAAATTTCCTTCCATATGCATTTTTTATCCGTTTAACTACTATAATCTTATTATGATGATGATCATGATCATGATGATCATGATCATCATTATGATTATGATTTATAAGTTTATGGTTTGATTTAATAGTGGTCAACATGATTTATAAGTTTATGGTTTGATTTAATAGTGGTTAACATGATTTATAAGTTTATGGTTTGATTTAATGGCCGTTAACATGATTTAATGTCACACCCTCAAATTTTCACATGCGGGGTTTTACCGCGAGGCGCGTGACACACCAGGATCCAAGTCAACGGTCACAATAAACGACAACTAAATGTAAGAAAATACGTGAAACATTCCATGCAATAACCAAAACATTATGCTTTGAGCCATAAACCAGCAGCGGAAGCATTTCTTGTTTACAACCAAAAGACATATTATAGTTTGAAAACATTGTTTAATATGCAACAAGACTTCTAGACGCCGTGCAAGACTCCGTGCGCCTAGTCGATTAACCGCTACCTTAGCGACCTGAGAAAACATGCCAAAAATGTCAACATATAATGGTGGTGAGTTCACAGGTTTTTCTTTTTTGATAAGCATTTCATTAATCCTTTAAAAACTGTTACCATTACTGTTACTATTATTGTTATTGTTACTGTTCATACTATGCTTGTGTGTACGCTAGCTAGGCGTCAAGTGTGTTACTCATACGGGTGAAACCATTGTTGAATGTGTGATACTCTTGTTTACAGACTACCTCATCTTCGGTAAGCCTAGTGTGATTGAGACAATATGCACCCGCCCGGCCTCCAACCGTCGAGTGGGGTTTGTCAGGCCCAATAGCGCTATCCACATTTCCCCGCTACATCCCCGTATTAGTGGTTTCTAAGGGAGTTAGATGAACCGTATAGTAATAAAGTGTGAGCCATAGTATAACATGAAAACGTGTGTTTATAATGTATAACATGTAAATGTGTGATCAAAATGTATAAACATGTTTCTCCCCCGAAAACAAAACTAGTAAAGTGTGGGGCCGTGAACTCACCTTAGATCGCGTTACTCGAAAATAGTTAAATCAGTAAGCTATGATAGCCCCAAATAGCGGCGACCTATCATAAGACGTATATAATTATCCAGACTAATAATTCGTAGGTTAACTAGTCCCCAAATGTCCAAACCATAACCATGTACGTTTGATAACACCTTTGACTTTTAAACCGACCGTACCAGACAAGACCCGACATCCCACGTGTTAGCCAAATACAAGATATCATGCAACATATGTAGTCAAACACTTAGCATGCGCAAGAGTTCACTAAGTCTAGCATAACGCCTAATTAATGCATAAACGAGTCCGAACACGTGTTACTAAGTCATTAGGCATGTCACGGGGTTCCTATCATGTTCCTAAGTGTCAAATCATGCTTTGGGATGTCAAAATACGCTTACAACAGCAGCACACGCTATTAGGGAATTAACATGCAATTGGGAAAATTCAACTGGTGATTAGGATGGTCAAACTAACATTTAGGATTGTAATTGCATGTCCTACACGCGAGTAGGAGCCCAATCGCCCCTAATATCAGGCGATTGGTCCAATTGCCAGTTCATACAGGCGATTGGGACTCCCCAATCGTCCCCTGCAGACCTATTTCGCTTTTTCGCGCGTTTAACCCTCCAAATTAGATCCGAAACATGTATAAACACCCAACATCAAACCTAAACTATTAACCAACCCATTCCAAGCAAAAAAACCCCCAATTTATCACTGCTCTAACACCCTTGGTGCAATTATTTCCAAAATTGGCAAAGTACTAGGTTTCATTAATTATGCATATATTTCCTTAAATTGCAAATAATCAGATTTCACCACCTATAACCTTGCAAATCATCATCCCTCTGTTATAATATCCTTCTAATGTGAATCCTAACAACAAACAAGCATCAAATCATATCATAACATCCTAAATCTTCAAGAATCATCCAAATGGGTCAAAATGCATATTTTCATCAAAACATATTAATAATGGCTCAAATCATTAGGAAAACATCCTAATAACTCCTACACATCAGAAGTACATTAATTATATGGAAACATTCATGTTTTGACCACCAAAAACCATTTCTTGCATGAATACTTCACATATAGCAAGTATAAAGGTTTAGACTTGTTTTAGAAACTCATTTCAAAGGTTTTTAAAGACACAAACTTGGTAAAATAAGGTCTGGACCTTGGGGAACCAAAACAATAACATTACAAAGGTTTGGGATGAAGAACACACCTTGGATTTTATCAAAGAAAGGAGTGTAAGCTTGGAAATGGTGGGTTTTGAAGCAAAACAAGTTCCAGAGGTGTTCTAAGGTGTGAGGGAGGCTTAAGATCAGTTAGGGTTGCATAAATGATGTTTTACAAGTCAAGGGTTGTATTTATAGGTGTTTCTACTCGTCACTAACAGAACCAGCGATTAGGAGCCTGCAACTGGCGATTGGGGCTCCCAATCGCCTATAATAACTAGTGATTGGGGCCCAATCGCCTATAACAACTAGTGATTGGGGCCTAATCGCCTATAACAACTAGTGATTGGGCCAAATGCCTATAACAACTAGTGATTGGGGCCAAATCGCCTAGGGATGGCAAAAAAACCCGAGCCCGAAGGGTATACCCGAAACCCGAAGCATTTGGGACGGGTATACCCGCTACCTGACGGGTATGGGACGGGTTTGGTATTGGAAAAAAAAATATTTCGCGGGTATGGGACGGGTATGGTATTAGGCGATACCCGACCCGATTACCTGAAACTAAATACCCGTTTACCCGAAATATATACCCGCTAATTTTTAAGTTTTATATATTTTTCTTCATTTAATGTTCATTTTAATAGATTCATTATTGAAGAATTTATAGTTTAATGACATTATTATTTATATTTATATGCTACAAAATATAAAAATATCTCTTGAGATACATATTATAATATATATTTTTATTCTAAATATTTCAAATATTAGTATGGTGATGATCATACGTATGTTATTTATTACAACTTAATATATTATAGATTTCTAAAACATAAAACACCAAAAAAAAGTAAAAATATATATACATGAAAATCCCAACGGGCATACCCGAAACCCACGGGTATGCTCTATACCCGACGGGTAATACCCGTCAAAAACCCAACGGGTAATGGGACGGGTATGGGATGAGATTTTATAACCGGGTATGGGTATGGTATTAGCCAAACCCGACCCATACCCGACCCGTTGCCATCCCTAAAATCGCCCTTAGCATACCGTTTTAGGTTTTCGGCGCGTTCACATACCGACAAGTCACGTAATGATTACAAACACATAATGCATGATAACTAACACATTCACATCCGTTCACCAATTCCCGGGACTTGAGACTTGCATGTGTGCGTTAAACCCGGTGATTCCACGAATCACCAATCCTTGTATACGCGGTTATGGACCGACTCCCAATGATCCCGTGGATCATTGTAATGACTCCCGATGATTCCTCGAACCATCGTAACGACTCAACTGACCCAGTTAAGTATGTAACATGCATGACTCGCTAAGGTAGACTTACTAGTTTAACGAAAGTTATTAACCGGAGTTTGACGGGTGTCACATTTAATATACCTTTAAAAAACATTGTTTAATATAAGTTTTCAAAAAGTCTCTTATGATATGTAAAATTTGATAGTCATTCATCACCTAATTAATTGTGATTAATTTTCATTCAATTATTTTTTTTAATATTCATATAGAAAGGACCACTTTGCTCTCTTACTAAATTTATTAACTTGTTGTACCATATGCAAAAAGTGTTGTAGTTACTTAAATTTTATTGGTTTCCTTATTAAATGTTTTATAATATAGTATAGATATTTTGTACATGTAAAATATGTTAACATTATGTTTATTTTTCCAGTTTTATTACATGCAAATTATTTAATTAAACTTTTGAAATTAGCTTTTTTCTAACATATCTGTATCATGTGACAAAGTAGTTAACTCTTTTAATTTTTATTGTGACATTATAACTTTTAAATAATTTCCAACATTATACTTTGAAAAACTACTTTATGCAATTTGTAGGCAACCTTTAGATTTGTTATCTCATAAAATGTATTTAACCTTAGTAATAATTTCTTTAACATTGAATAATGATTTACATAAATAGCAAGGTGTAGGCAACCTTTAGAACTTCTACATTCATAATAAGGTGCATTCAACCATTTCATTCAATATCACAAAAAAATGTACAAGTTGCTTTTGCAAATAGAGTTAGTATTGGAAGAATTTCATGACATATTGGGTGTGAAGTAAGGAACTCTTGATATGTCATCCTAAATATCATAGGAAATTACTATTATAGCCACCTTTGGCTCTTTATAATGTAAGTTTATTTTTCCAGTTTTATTATATGCAAATTGTTTAATTAAAATTTTGAAATTAGTTGTTTTCTAACATATCTATATCATGTGACAAAGTAGTTGACTCTTTTAATCTTTATTGTGACATTATAACTCTTAAATATTTTCCAATCATTATACTTTGAAAAACTACTTTATGCAATTTGTAGGCAACCTTTAGCCCTGTTATCTCATAAAATGTATTTAACACTATTAATAATTTCTTTAACATTGAATAATGATTTACATAAATAGCAAAGTGTAGGTAACCTTTAGAACTTCTACATTCATAGTAATGTGCATTCAACCATTTAATTCAATATCACAAAAAACGTACAAGTTGCTTTTGCAAATAGGGGTAGTATTGGAAGAATTTCATGACATATTGGGTGTGAAGTAAGGAATTCTTTACATGTCATCCTAAAAATCATAGGAAATTACTATTATAACCACATTTGGTTCTTTTTAATGTAAGTTTATTTTCCAGTTTTATTATGTGCAAATTGTTTAATTAAATTTTTGAAATTAGCTTTTTTCTAACATATCCGTATCATGTGACAAAGTAGTTAACTCTTTTAATCTTTATTGTGACATTGTAAATTTTAAATAATTTCTAACCATTATATAGGTGTAGAGGTAGACCTAAATTGACTTGGGATGAGCGGATTAGGCATGACTTAGTAGAGATTAGGGGTGTTCTTTTTAACCGAAACCCGATAACCGAACCCGACCCGTAGTGACCCGACCCGAGAAAGTACCTTAACCGATTAACCCGAACCCGATGAAGTGTCATACCCGAACCCAACTAGAGTTATTAGGGTCGGCTTTTGGATTAAATATATGTATTCCGGGTCACCATTTTAATTTTGATATTTATGATTGTTATATTATTAGGGGTTTCGATTCTATGTGGCAGTGAGATTGACAAATTACAGCCACAGGGTATTCAATCAATACCGGCTTGCAGATTATTAATTCATTTGTTTTTTATTAGTTGTCTAATGAATTTAAACCAGATATCATAAATTTTGTTCATTTTTGATTTAGTTGATGATCGTGTCTAGGTTGTTAGTATAAGTGTTTTTTTGGTGTGTTTGACCTTTATTTCATATCTACACGGAATCTAACCTAGTAGTAGTATAGATAAAGAAAGTTAAGAAATAAATGGATATTATTCAGAATTATATAACCTAATTAACATATATTGGCAAAAGGCATGTAAGAGCAGTTTTAGAATTCAAAATCTGAAAATTAAACAGCATGATAAGTACCAAGTATAAGTAAGTACGTTTGTGCATTCAGATTCATCATTAGGTCTTGCAAATTAAGCATCATACCGCTGCTGGCAGAAGGAACCTGGAACAAACAAAAGTCAAACAATCATTTGGCAACTTTTATCTTTTATAAAAAAAAAAAAAAAAGGTAAAGAGTAAAATAAATTGTTACCTGAACAGGTAATATATGATGAAGAATGACATGACCAAATATATGACGAGTTTACATGTTCTTGGACTTGATTTTTTTTCAAACACCTAAATCAATAAAAGATGATTAGAAATAACCTACAAACTAACTAACTAGTCAAAGATTTCAAAATGTTACCTACCATCTTAAACTTATCCATAGTTCCTGACATAATTCCCCTTGCTGAATCCATCCCGTTGCCCTGTTAGTAAACATAAAAACAGTTGGTAATTCAAAAAGTAACTATGCCTGTATGAATGTATTGTATGTTGATTGTGTACCATTCGGTCTAGCATACGGTTATGACTCTGCACCTCCTCATGTATGTCACCAGTCAACTGTCAATCATCAATCTCCAACTTATTATACAAACAAAACAGTGCAGAAAACCATTTTTGTATAATTCTTACATGCCAATGAGGATAAAAGATCATCAAAATTGTTGTGACCTCATTTTTCTTGTTTCCAGATTATCTATTTATTTTTAACAGCATACCGTTATTAACCCGCGTGCAAAGCTGTGTGGCACAACAATCTTTTTTGATAGCTCATCAACAGAATGGGGCGTCTGTCACGGATGTTTCGCCAGAAAAGGATCGTCCCTTTTTAGTGGAAGTGTGAAACAGCGATCAGATTCAAGTTTGGGCCATTTCTAATGCAGTTTCTATCAATTGGTTCCATTACCAGGAATTGAAGCAACGATGGTGCAAACCTGGAGCAGTCATTGAGAGTAGGGCAGGGCTGCTGAATAATAAGCAACTATCTCAGCCCGATTAGATTCCCTGGATGCCCTAAAGGAGTCTCGTTTGAGTGAGACGTGAAATCTCAAGACAGTCAGATTGATAGACTACCGAGGGGACATGTAAAATACTAGAGGTTGCAGAAAAAACAGATGCTCAGACCAGTCCAGAAGTGGAGGAACACGAGTATTATGGAAATGCAGAAATAGAGCAAAATTTATTCAACAGGGATGACACCCTGAAGTTACTCTGTCATAACTCAAACAAAGATCAGAATCGGATAAGAAACAACTTGACTGGTCGTCTCGTTTCAAAAGGCTTGGATGGATGACAAAGTAGATTGGCCAGCAAAGTGAACATATAACAATTCTGACTTCCGAATTCCAAATTTTAATGGACAGGATTCGTTAGAATTGAACGGCCTATTGCTTTGTCAACAACTATTGGATTTTGGACTTGCAGACGAGTCGTTTCCCCGGGCGAGAGAAGCATTGATAAGAACCCACTAATTGGACGAGGACCAAACTAGCTTTAATTTAGGGACTGGGAGTGGGTCTCTAATACATGAAGTAGGGGAGCAGAAACAAAATTGAAAACCGTTGGTACTATATTCTTAGTTTAAGTATCGATGTCTAGCCTAGGACGATTTTCTCTTGTGTTGTTAATTTTATAACCAGGAGTGAGTTTTTCTTTGTTTGTTTGTAAGTTGGAGATGAGCATGCCAAGTTACATCCATTCCAGTATTCTAGTTTTTATGACTACTAACATCAAGTCAGTTATAAGATTTACATTTGGCAATAGAAAAATGAAAAGAAGTCACTCACTCTTTTTAGAAAGACAACTCTGTCCTTCAAGCTATTTAAAGACTTTTCATTTTCTTGCTCGTCTATGTCTTGAGAATATGAGGAAGAAGAAGAAGCACCCTCCTCAATGCCATCAAGGTTATCAAATAGAGCAGTTCTAGATGCACGATTGTCCCTAGAACAAAAAAATATAAAAAATTAACTATAGTTTGGTATTACCATACCATCACATCACATCTGCTTTCATATGATAATACAGTTCACGATGATTAATCAAGGTTACCTAGGCTACGTTATGTATATTTTAAGATCATATGAATAGCAACAACAAGCAAAGCAAAGCAAAGCAGACCCATCATTACAACAAAAATCAAGAGATTGTCCTTTCATTTAATAGAATAGGCTTAGATCTTAATCCAATTAGAGAAGGATTAGATCTCCAATTAGCTTTCTAAAACATAGACAAGATAGTAGTCGGCTAAGATTTTAATCCAATTAGAGAAGGATTAATGTAAATAAGATCAGCTGTCACTCAAAATGAAAGCAGATGGAGACAGACATATCACATAAGTAAACATCAGATTTGCAAAACTTATAATAATTATTATTTACTTGACTACCTAATTAACAACAACAACAACAACAGATCATATAAGGTTTATTAAATCAGGGCATGGCTGGCCCAAAGCAGAAACAATAATACTCATATGTTGGTTGGAGCCCCTAATAATAATATGAACCACAGCTATTTGCTTCACACTTTTAGATCCACACAAACAATTATCATAAGGAACATTAATCATCTGATCAATGACACACATAATTCCAACCTTCGATAGCTCATCTCAGGATCAATGGGCGTTACTGGATTTGGTGACACTTTGCATCACCTATCAAATAACGATTATTATCGCAGGGGAGGGAGGGCTTAGATCTAGGTAGGGGTGAGCAAATCCAAAGAACCGACCCGACCCGAAACCCAAACACCCTATGAAATTAGAACCAAATTTTGGACCATTAATACAGGTCGGTCTTCGGTCCTGAACTTACGGTTCCAGTCGGTCCATATAGTAATACCCGAACCGAAATATTATTAGAGTTCTGTTTAACCATTTATGTATTACTTATAATAATATTATTAAAAAACAGACATATAGCGTTTGGGCTGTCATCCCAACCTGACATTCTAGTAATATAATCAAAGCATTAGCACCATTACGGCTTTACCCGTTTGGATGCCAGATGATGTACGTTTAGGCCACCCAAGTATTCAACTTCTTACATTAAGGTAATTGGTCACCCAAGTATTGAAACTACTCTATATGGTTTCATTAGTAACAATTCCATGCAAAAACACACCAAAAGGGCAATCAGTTCATGTGCTCATGGAATTTGTAAGACCATAACTGTATTAGCTCGTGAAAATGAACTGTTTTCGGTCCATTTTTTTTTCCGGTTTTAAACCCTTTCAGAACCGACCCGACTCGAAACCCGATTTGGTCAATATACAGGGACCGACTAGAGAACCTAAACTACATATACGGTTCGGTCCAGGTCTAAATTCGATTCGGTTCTCGGTTTTATTTCGGTCCGACCCTAATATGCTCACCCCTAGATCTAGGGACATGGGTTTTCAAACACATCCGAATCCGAAATATCCGACAATCCGTATTCAAAATATCAGAAATTTCAAATATCTGAAAATCGAATAATTCAAATCCGAAATCTTAAAAAAATAATATATAGGGGAAGGTTCAATAGAGAACTCATAGTTAGGGAGAGAATTCGAGAACTCCTTAAGTATAAGGGTATTTTTGTCAAGTTGTATTAACTTCATCTTTCCCAACTTTAGAAAATTATAGAACCCTAAATATTTTTCCCAACTTTAAACCTAGATCTCTTACTCCAATCACACCTATCAACAAGCTCTTACTAGATTATAACATGTTTCACATCGATTCAAAACCTAATACGTGTTCATACATATACGAATTGAAGGTACATGCTCAAAAATTCTCAAAACTGAAGCACTCGTTCAATCGATTTCATATATTTTGTTAATTGATACCGATTTATTAGGATTTTGTATGTATTGTTGTTTTTAAATCGATTTGGTACAGATTGAGACCATTTCAAACATTTTCTGTCATTAATACGAATTTAGTATTAGAAATTGACAGTAAACGAGGATAAAAGCATATATGTTTACATGAGAATTCAGATTTGAGATTGTATGATGTTATTTCTTCGATTTCTATTAACACTGCATCTAATAATTTGGATTATGATGGTTTTCAAACAGAGGTACATGTCTTAATCCATGTATTGAATATGTGTATTATATGTGACTGTTTTTTTTAATGATATGTACTGCATATATGTGATACAAGTATGTGTATTGCATGTGTGCAAATATGAATATGGGCAATCTAATGATATATGTGTAGAAGGATGTGTATTGCATATGTGTATTATGCTTGGTCTATCTAATGCTATACGTGAATAAGTGCTTATGTTTTGTACTGCATATGTGTTATTCAAGTAAGTTGTATCACACGTGTGCATTAGGCGTGGACTATTTAATATTAGATGCAACCGGATGTTTCAATTTTGTATTGCGTATATGAGACACATGAAGTTATATACATGAACTAATAGTGTGTGCATATACTAAATAATAATAATGTATATTATTAATTAAATTCTAACATTTATTTTTGCATGTAGGAGTTGAATAACTTACAAATAATGACATGAATTTAGTTCTAACTGTTATACATATCTCTACATTTTTTTCATACGTAATATTGTTATCACACGTTTACTATATACTAACTTTGTGTTTTTTGTTTTTGTTGTAGGTATAATCAATCCAAGTTAAAAGGCTATCGAAAATTTCTAAGAAAAAAAATACAATGCTACTGTTGTCAAGTCATCATTTGATGATATTAAACGTGTTATTGCAGACCGGTCCGTTATGCGTTCGTCTTGCCATGTTGTTGTCTGATTCATGCATTGTATATTCAAATTCATATATTATTAATTATACCATTTGTTTTAAACATTCTTTTACATGTTCATGTGTTATATATACTTTAGTTTGAATTTATACTACAATTTGTATACATCTTATTATTAATGTAAATGTACTTTACTTGAAAACTGTGGCCAATATGTGTTAAACGTGCAGCCAAGTTAGTGTCAAAATATGTCAAAACTGCAGACGAAATGTGTCATAATTAACTGCATAAAAATGTGCCAAAATATGTCAAAATCTGCAGCCAAAAACTACAACAAAATTTGCCGAAATGTGTTAAAAACTACAACCAAGAAAGTGCCGAAATGTGTTAAAACTGCAGCCGAAATAGGTTATAAACTGCAGCAAAAAACTCCAACAAAAAATGTGTTGTAATGGGTCAAAAATTTGCAGCCAAAATGTGCCGAAAGGTGTTTAAAATTGCAGCAAAAATTGAAGCAAAAATGAGCCAAAATTAGTCAAAAATTGCAGCCAAAACTACAGCCAAAAAGGTGTCAATACTGCAGCCAAAATGGGTCAAAACTGCAGAAAATTTGTATCAAAATCGTAGCAAAAGTTGTAGTGAAAATGGGTCATTATGCAGCCGAAAATGCCATTCAAATTTAAACAACCAAACTTATATTAAAATGGTATTCATTCATCCGTTAAACTTGGTACATACATAAATTCAAAACACATATCCATTAATTCATACATCCAAAATTAGTACACAGGTTAATTCATTGTAAAAGAAAAATACACGATGAAAAGGACCTAATAAAAAAAACTTCAATCTTTTATTCTTCAATGCCATAATTATAGCTCGTTCTTCATGTCGCCTAATCTAACGTTCCTTTATCCTAGCTTGATATTCTTGGTTGCTAATCAATCTCAATAGCCCTAGTATCACTTCATCAGCTCCTCCACACAATGGAGTGTCAGCCAAACCCGCAACTCCTTCCATGTAGCATTACACTATGTGAAATACTATTCACATTTAACATTGGCTAAAACAATCGCATTACTCATTTGAAATACAGTTACATTAATAACATATGGCAAACCCATGACAAACAAAACATTATATCATTTTAACATTAACTATTTAAATTAAATTATCACACATGTCTAATACATTAAACATTTATAACACAAGTGTATTACATCGCATACAAAGCCTATTCACATTAAACATCAACAAAAACAAGACTGCCATACATGTGAAATACAAGTACAAATATCTCATACATGCAACATAGGACAAGCACATCAGTCTAACTTAACACTAACTATCAAAAATAATATTATCACACATGTGTATTACATGGAACAATTATCACACTTGTGTAATGCATGTCATACAATGCTTGTTCATGATTAACATAAAGCTACACCAGGCATATTACACATGTGAATTACTGTTACATACAAAGCCTATTCACATTTAACATAACACATGTGTAGTGCATTGCATACAAAGCCTATTCACAATTAACATCAACTAAAACAACCATACTACACATGTGAAACACAGTCAAAGATAACATATATGTGCAACATATGACAGACATGTGTAATACATGGCATAATTATCACACATATGCAATACATTACATACAAAGCTTGTTCACTGATAACATTGGCTAAAACAATCATATTACACATGTGAACTCCAGTTACATCTATCATAATATATTCTACAACACACATATGTTGTACACCACACACATAACAGTACTATATTACACATGTGTAATACACCACAGAAATAACAATACTATTACATATGTGTAATACATATCATACAATATATTCACATATCAATCGTAAAACTATAACATCTGTGCAATACATATCATACAATTCACTTAAACATGTATTACACCTGACAAATCACAATATCATTTGAAACAACCATTTAACTTATTTCACATACAACACATTGAAACATTAGTTAATGGTTTGGTGTTTTTCTTACACAAAACGCCTAATTAATCGATGTAATACGAGTACAAATAGTCTCGGTTCGTGTGCAACATGAATAATACGAATAATACGATGATACCTGATGTTGATGAATGATTGTTTGATGGATCGGTACATTTGATGCATATGATCGATTGTTGATGGTTATCGTGTTATTTGAATGATTAATAAACTCATGATTAAACAAACCCTAGGTTTTCATTGTTTGGAGAGATGGGTAGAGAGAGGAAAAGTTAACGTGAAGAAGGTATTGAAATGATAAAAGGATTAGTAAAATCTTTTTATGTTTCCCCAAAATACCCTTCCTTGTTAAAATCCCATCTATTGTTGTTGTTTTTGTTTCATTTAATCACAACCATTGATCTACTAAGATCAATGGCTATTATTTAGTTCTCGAGTTCTCTCAATGAAATGAGTTCTCTATTGAACCATCCTCTATATATATATATATATATATATATATATATATATATATATATATATATATATATATATATATATATATATATATATATATATATATATAGGGGAAAGATCCGGTACAAAGTGTTTTTTCGGTAAGAACTGTGAGAATCAAAGGAGGGTATTATTTTTTATTTTTTTCCCATATTGTTAAACATGTATTATAGTATTGAAAAAAAAAATGGTGTAGAGTAATTATGTGTAGAGTAATTATATAATTACTCTAGTGTAAACTAGTGTATTTACTTTAATGACGTAATTACACTAAAAAAAATTATTTTTTTTTGTATTATTCATCTAGAAAGTATGTTTAAGCATATGGGAAAAAAATTCTAAACAAAAATAAATTTTTTTTACCCCCTTTGATTCTCACAGTTCTTACCGAAAAACAGTTTGTATTTGATCTTTACTCTCTCTCTCTCTCTATATATATATATATATATATATATATATATATATATAAAGCATCTAAGAGGGGTGACTGTCAAATTTAAGTAATCACAACATTTTTATGCATACTAGGTGAAATCCCGTGTGAAACAACAGGAATACTATATCATATTTTAAGGTTTGTTTACTAAAGACAAAATCAAGAAGCCAATCGTCTGTTGTAAGGAAAATCTGTTTGGTAACATTTGTTTGTGTCAAGATACCAGTTAATTTGTTTAGGAAGATCTGTTAATGTCTACATGAAACCACGTCTGAAAACACGCGAATCCTATATCTTTTTTTAAAACAATTATCAACAAAATATAAAAAAAAACATAAACAGATCAACTGTTATGGCCTGTTTAATGAACACCAAATTAAAAAGTCAATCATCTGTTGCAAGAAAAAATTGTATTTGGTAAGGTCTGTAGAACGCCGAAGAGAAAAAAATCAACAGATGCATAAAATCGGTTGAGATGACAGATATTAAAAACAAACACTTAATCTTAATCTTCAACTGAAGTTTCATTCTTCTGTTTACCAAAATCTGTTGAGTTGTAAACAAAATTTTCAAACAGCTATTATACGATTCAACCTTATTATTACAATAACATAATTTGAATGAAATATTTAACTTAACAAAACTACATACAAAATGGAAGACTTATAAAAGAACAAATCTAAATATTTATAAAAAAACTGCTTTAATGACAACAGAATTACAATATCTGTTTTGCAAACTATATAAAAATACAACCAAACATAAAAAAAAAAGTCTTCTAACAACCAAACCTTAGAAATTATCGACATACTGGGAGAACAAATCATGCATTCAAAGCAGAATACAAGGTCAAATGGTTCTAAGAATGCAACTGGCCAAACACCATTTTCTTTGGTTTTTGGTACAGAGGCTATGCTTCCAACAGAGATGGTGATGCCCACTGCTAGGAAACATCTTCAGGATGCAACTACGAACTCAGAGGCATTGTTACAGGATCTCAAAGTGGTAGATGAGCTTAGAGATGCTGCTAAATTAAGGATGGAAGCCTACCAACAAAGGATAGCTAAGGCATACAACAAGAACATAAGGATCCGAAGGTTTCAAGTATGAGATTTGGTTTTAAAAAAAGCTTTTCAAAATACAACAAATCCAAGTGATGGTAAGCTAGCCCCTAAATGGGAAGGGCCATATTTGATTGATTCTGAGGCTGGTAAAGGAGCATATTGGCTCTCATCTATGGAAGGTGACATCCTCCCAAAATCTTGGAATGCAATTCATCTAAAATACTATCATATGTGAGGTATGAAGAAATCTATCTTTATTTTCATTTCTATTTATGACAATATTACAACTACATATGGTCTAGAAAATAGTCCATCCTAAGAATTTTATATAACCATCCTGAAGATGGAGCATTGAAGATTAGGGGGTTGGCCACCCTCTCCTACGTTAAGGTTCTGATACCTTCTTATGGTTTAAAGGTTTTCACCTTTGTCCCAATTTGGGTTTATACACCCGCCTAGAGCGTACGTATTCATGTATATCTTCAGGATGATGGGACGAGTTCATGTTTTAGTGGCTGACAATTTCATCATCTTTGGAGTATATATTCAATCCCCAAGGTTTAGGCATTTTTCAATGTCTCTTATGTTTGGCCCAGTCGCCAGTCATCCTTAGGCTATAACGCCAGTTAATTTTGGCCTTTTCGCCAGTCATCTTTAGGCTGTAACGCCATAATGGGCTTGACCCTAGTACTTATTAAGGCCTTGTTGCCAGAATATTATCTTCGTTTACTTTTCTACAGGTTATCTTTAAGTATTATTGATAAATTTATTATCAAACATAAAGAATATCTCAAGTCTATCTTGAGGATATAATAGACCTAACACTGGGGACATCCTGAAGATGATGAAGCACATCCTGAGGATGATAAGGAAAAGCTTAAGGATGGAACAGAGACTTTACACTAGGGACATCCTTAAAGTGTTATTGATTGAATAAAAGCTAAGGTATTTCTTAAATTCTTATTAGGGTGCTTTGAAGACTATTTGCTAAACTCAACTAGAATTGAAGGTATACTTCTACAACTTGTATTTTCTATTCTATTCTATGTTTGTTATTCAATAACATTGCAAGATGATAAAGAAAAGTGACACAAGGATGTAGAGTTAAAAGATTACCATTTTTATTTATTTATAAAAGGATGTCAACCCCTGGCTTCATCCAAAACCAGGACCCATCTACCAGGGGTCAACATCTTAGGGCTAGGTCAAGGGAAAAATTGGGGTTTCGTCTTGAAAACACAAGATCCCTCCACCCAATCTTCTATTGTTCAACATGCATAAAAAGGTAAATTGTTCAGGATTTTTACAGACCAGCTACCACAAAAAACAACCACAGTTAAATTCTAAAAAGTGGGCTCAGGCCTAGGCATCACATCCTTCATCGCCCACTGTTGCTTCTACCTCCTTGGCCACCTTAGCCACATCTACCTCAGGCTTTGTAGCAGCATCCTCAGGAGCTTCAATCTATAGAGGAACAAGCTCATAGATACCCTCTTTTCCATCCAAGCTCTTAATTTTATCCTGCCAAGCCTGGATGTCCTATTCATCCTGGTTGAAGTTGGGATCCTTGGCTTGGAGGGATATTTTAACCCTGGCTTGTAAGACAGAAACGGAGGCAGACTTGATGAGCCCTTTCCTGTAATCCTCCAACTCCTTCTCATGCTCCTTAGAGACGTTGGCTTTCTCAGCCTTCACCTTCTTCAGCTCTGCCTCCATCTTGGACAGTTTCTGTTCAAGATGTTTCCCTCTTGCAAGGGAAATCCTCCTGGTATCCTCCAAGGCTGTCTTAGATTCTTGGAGTTCAGTAGCTGTTTCATCCACGTATTTGAGCATGTACTCATGACCCTGAAAGAACAAGAAAAACAGGTAAGTTCACTATTCTCTACCTTATTAAGAAACTGCTTATCCTCAAGATTACACTATAACTGGAGAGTGAAGTGTGAGATCCTAGCCAAGACATCCTGAGCTGAGCGACCCTCAAAGGGATAAGCTTCTTGGCCTGAGGAAGCCACAGCAGTGTTCCTCTTCTTCGAAGATGTAGCCTTCGGCTTGGGAGGAGGTCTTGTCATCCTAGAGCTGGATGGAGAGGTGATCTTGGCAACCTTAGTGACATCCTAGCTATCGATGTCATCTAAGTCAAAGAAGGCTGGCTTCTTGGCTGAAAATAGAAAAGAATAAAGCTAGCAACCTTAATTTAAATGAAGCATCCCTAGGATGTAAAGTGAGACTTACAAGACATTTCAGTGGCTTGGTTGGTAGAAAAGCTTTCTTCTGCTTCAAAGGTCCTTGCTGCCTGAGGTAAGTCAGTGACCTCCTTAACTCTGATGAATGAATCGTCAAGAGGAGGATCAAGCTTGGTAAAAGAAGCACCTGTAACACAGAAAATTTTAAAAAATATTAGTGATATCCTTGGGATATAACTATAAACCTTTTTCATCCTAAAAATATTTACCAATTTTCAACCATGACATAGGGATATCATCTCCATATGGAATTGAATCCCTTCTCACAAAAAAAAAAAATAAATAAAAAAAAAAATTGGACTTCCAAGACCTTTCTGACTTAATGACATTGTACAAGAAGGGGGGGGGGGGTTGCTAATAAGTTGAAGAACAAAACGATTTGACCCATGTGTTTTCAATTTATAAGCATAAGACAGGTCCCTTATTTGCAGCTGAATGCCATGATTCTCAATGATCTTGTTACAGATCATTAAGATCTTCCACACCTCAGGCATAGCCTGAGCATATGCCATCCCTGTCACATCAAATAAATTCTTGATGAAATCAGGGAAATGATATTTCAGGCCAAGGTGAAAGGGTAGGTACAGGATGCACACCCAAACTTTGGATGCAAAATCAGACTTTGCATTTTTGGTCATATGGTCGGAATACAGCTGATTAAGGGAAGACCCATGAGTTTTGCAAGTTTAGGATGTCCTTGTCTGTAAAAGTACATAATTCATTTGCAGGTTCTTTCAACATGTTTTGTTGTATGAAGTCCTTATAGATTCCAATACTGCCTACAGCCCTTGTGGATTTTTTACTCATCCTGAGAATTTTTGTAAAAAAGATTGAGAAAAACAGAGAAGAGAGAAAGGAAGATACCTTTCAAAATAACCTTGATGTGGTTATAAAAAAAGGATCAAGGTGTAAATATAGGCCAAGATGTGATAAGTGTAACGGTTATCTCTAAATCAATGGCTGAGATATAGCCGTTATTTCAGGGTGTCAGACGTCAAATTAGTAAGGATAAGGATCAAGAATAAAAAATATTATTACCGTTGAGATATTAACGGTAACATATTTTTGGGGACAATTGTTGTCACACCCCGTCAAGGCGGAAACACGGGAATGCGACCTCGAAAGGTTTTCAAGCACAAGGTACAAGCAACACATATAAATTTATTAAAAGATACCATCAACGGATGGTTATTGCCATAAAACTTATTTAAAGTAGAGTAACATTGTCTGAAAACAAGTGAATTGTCTGAACAACCATGAAACTACAATACTACGGGATAGACAAAACCAATCCATGATGATACAACCCAGTGCTTGCTTGGACCCATCTCTCAAACCCTCGCCGCTCTTCATTGGTTACTTAAAAAACATGCATGAAAGATTTGTCAACAATAATGTTGGTGAGTTCTGTGATACCCCGCAATTTCAGGTTCCTAAATTAACTAAACTCTAGTTACTTACACTGAGATTCCTTGCATCTTACTTGACTATAGTTAACTAGATAAGTTACACATGCACACACTAGCTATATATGTATCTATAAGTTATCGTAGATTGACAAACATATGATTAAACTTATGAGAGTTTATAAATATTAATCTATGTGTGTACATGAATCTCTTATACTTCTAAATGTGCTTGTATATATATATGTATCTACACAATACATACACTAGGCTTGATAAGAAAAACTATATTTTTGTTAAATACCTTCTAGAAGCTAACACACATACATACATGTATATATAAACATACGCATGCACACATACACACTTGGAAGTTTCTTTATTTTTGTCTTTAGTAGCCACCCCATGGGAAACAAACTATGACAACCTACAAGCTAGGAAACCTAGGCACTAGTTGGCCAACACATGATGAAAGGGACTTGACAAAGAAGCTTCTAAGACATCACCATCACTACACTTGAAACCTAGTCTTTCTTGTCCATCATAATCGACCAAACCCAAGTCCCAAGGTCCAACACATGTTCCTACCACCTAGTTGTCATACTCTTACACTAAGAAGGCAATGACAACTAACTAACTAATATTCCCAAGGTCAACCCTTTTCCTAAATTGGTTGTAACCAATCAAACACAAGAAGCATGGAGGAAACATCACTATCCACATGTGCCTACAAATCTTACATCTATGAGTTGTCTAAATCACTTTATCCTAACACTATGAATTTTCGGCTAATCCTAAATCACATGTGCACAAACTAGCCATCCAAATGGAAGCATGATTACTTACACCATAATAGGTACTAACTAGAATCAACCATAGCCTTAATATATTCCCTAAGTATGAAAACTCTCTTTGTCCCCTTGATTTGCGGCCGAAGTACACCCCCATCACCATCATAGGTCTTGTAAGTTAGCATGAGGAAGCATGTATGATCCATCACTTTCATTAGCTAATTATCCTACATTCTTACACCCTAAACGGCTAGAAAGCAAAGGAAGGGACAAAACAAGGTGACAACTAATCCTACTTACACCATAATGTACCTCTAGTGAACCTCTAGGAGTTAACCATGATTAGTTTTAGCCACAAATGGAAGAATGGATGAGTTGCCAACTTACGGCCAACTTATGAAACAAGCATTAGACAAGTTTATAATTCATAAACACCAAAGTAGCATGAAGCCTAAACACATAGCTAGGAAAGAATGTTGGGGACTTGCCTTAGAAACCACTATATAAGGAGGTGCCATGAACCTTTCATCCTTGCACCACACCTCACATCTCTCACTCTCTCTCTTTTGGCTCCCTTGAGGCCGAACCACACCTCTCCACAACCTCCCTCTAGTTTCGGCTCACACTCACCCCTCCCTTCTTCCAATCGCCGAGCCAAGGAAGGCCACCAAGAAGCTCTAAGGTCACACCTAGTCAATTAGTATTGAGGTAAGTACTAACCCCTTCTAGTCATTATATGCGGCCCTTATTGTGAACCCAAGCTTAGGCCTTTTGATTATTAGAATCGGCCCTCTTCTAGCATTAATAAGTTGATTATTATGCACTTAGTAATCAAGCTTCTATTATGCACATATTGTATCACTTATGTGATCAATTATAATATCTAGTGTTAAAACAATTGTTTATGCATTATATATATATGGATTCATGAAACATTTTTAGATTAAACTTCCTATACATAAAACATGATCTACACAACTTGACGTGGTTCACAAAAGTGAGTGCCGAACTTATGTAATAAACAAGAACATAGTTTAATATGTCTTAATACTCATAGGGAGATCTTTGTTAGAACGATAGTTACTTTCTCTGCTTTGCTAGATCTCTCGCACAAACACCAGGTGAGTTTCACTACTCCTTTCTCAAAAGCATGCGTCTCGGGTTTGAGACAACTTACTTAACTTTTCTAGTCTGGTTTGGGACTACTTTCACATCCCGGGTTTGGGGTGCTATGACTCCTTGTGTGGGTCGGGCTTTGCTAGTTTCACACTCCGTGTCCTTGATGAACTAAACTGCATTCTATCACGGAAGTCCTCCACTATTTACCGAATGAGTTGCCGGGTTATGGCAAACGGGTTACTAGTTGATAGCGCTATTAGGTTTGACAGACCTCACACCGTGCTGGGAGCCGGGCGTGAACTACGACCTTAGACTTTATCATTGTTGATAGGCAATGATGGGAGGCAAAAACCAGCTCGCGAGGCGAGTGCATCGTTTGAATAACAATTCGGTATATCATTGTTTAGTTATCATGAATGGGTTAGCTACCCTTTGGCATACGCTGAACTAGTGGTTCGTGGTTCCTGTTTCTTGGTTTTTGGTTTTGGTTAATGATTACTACTTTGGGCTCGGGGAACCTAATAAACGTTCTTGGTTTGGGAAACCTACACTTTTACTTACCTTACTTTGTGAACTCACCAACTTTATGTTGACACACGATATACATGCTTTTACAGGTAGTTAGCTTCCGGTGCCGCGATTAGAAAGCCTGGTCATTAGTTTCAGAGCACGTGTAGGGCATGCATCATATAGCGTCATTGGGATATGAACACTTAACTACTTTCGAATGTTTAATTATCTATTATGATTTTGAGCGCATTGTTTTGCGCAGACTATATGGTTAACTATTATATTTAAATTCGCTTTCCGCAACGATTTGAATAAATGATCATCTAATAAACTTGTTTTTGATAACGAACTAAATGGTTTGGGCATTTAGAGTCGTTCATGTGACTTATGGCTATGAGATCCTGGTATGTCACACGCCTCGCGGTATAAACCCCGCAATGGAAATTTGAGGGTGTGACAAGTTCACAGGTTTGAGTGTAACAAGTAAAACAATTGTGTAATTCAGAATTACTAATTCTAAAAGTTAATTATATTTTAGGGGCATTTAGGGAAGAAAAGTGGTAAAATTTAGGAAATTGTAAAGAAACCCTTGGTATGTGTTGCTACAACAAGAAAAATGACCGGGATTAGGTTAAGAGATGTTTAAGGTTACGAGGGTGGTAGGCTTAGAGGGTCCCTGAGCTGCTGGATAGACCTGCACAATGAAGCAAACACCGTTAGCCTTAACGCAGGAGGGGGCCTCCTGCGTTTGGACTCTGGCGTGAGAATAAGTACGTATTCTTTAGGAGTTAGGTAATAATGAAGTAGAGAGTAAAAGAGTGAAAGAGATGAGTATGAATGTATGTGGAATGATAACCTATGCGTCTCTGATGTATTGTAAAATACATCTATTTCTAGTGTATAGTTTGTAAAATTTTAGAGTCGTTTAGATAGTACTTTTATTAGTTTTAAGCTTGTACGGGTCTATTTTATTTAGTATAGGTTTTATAGATTTTTATTAGTTTTTGGTCATTTTTATTATTTATTTTAATTTATGTAGGTGTTCATGGACGTTGGAGCGTAAACGAGCAACTTTGATCAAGTCGTGAACGCCCGAGTCCTGAGTTAGAGCGAGTTTGAAATATTAATAATAATATAATATAAAATGGCTACTACGATTATTATTATTATTATTATTATTATTATTTATAATATAATATTACTAGTTTTTATCCCGGGAGCGTCCCGGGTTGAAATATCATAATAAAATATATTATTATTATTATTTTAAAAAAATCTCTCCATAAGTTATCATATTCAAATATAAAAAAAAACGAATTTCTACGCCGGGGTATAAATCTAGTGTCATTACAAATGAATTCGGAAGTTTGTAATCGATCATTCTAAAAATAACTAACATGAAATAAAAAAAAAGTTAATTATTGAAATATCGAACGCATTAGTTTAAGGGTTATGTGATGCGTTAAAAAATTCATGGGTATATGATCGGGTATGTAGTTTGGGTATTTGGGTATGTTGTTTCGGGTAATCGGGTCAGGTATCACCAGACCCGACCCAAACCCACAATTTTTTTTTAAACTAATCCCAAACCCGACACAATACCTGTCGGGTTACAAAAAATAGTCATTTTTTCTCCGATTTTTATATAGCACTATGGTACTCTTTGGAAAGATAATAAAACGTTCGTTAATTTGATGTAATTTTTTTCTTTAAAAAATCTCGTATATAAAACATATTAACGTTTAAAAGTTATGGGATGAAACACGAGAGATAAAATAATAAAGATTTAATATTTAGATTTAGTAGATTATGTATTTAATAGATTAGGTTAAAGATTATAATAGATTAGGTTAAATCATATTTATTTCTTTTTTTAATTGGTTTATAGTTGACACATCTCATCCTATGTGGCATCTTTTAAAGGAGAGATTGCATAAGAGTATGACATGTAGGATTAATCCCTTTGCAATATATATATAATATAGATATAGATATAGATATAGATATAGATTGGATGGAAAAAGTTAAAAGGAAAAGAGAATGTTATGGATGGACTTTGGAAATGCGGAAATAAAGAGATATGCAGATCATGGGCCAAAAATAAATAAATGAGCCCAAAGTCAAAGAAGCACAGGGGCCTAGCATCGAAATTTCAAGCCCAGTCGTGAGCTGTTGGAGTTTAAGGTTATTATAATCGGTTTTTAAAGAGATTATCGGGGAGACAAAAAAAAAAAAAAAAAAAAAAAAAAAAAAACAGACGGCAGCAGCAAATAGAAGTTTGGAGAGAGGGGCAAGCCAATGATCAAAGGTTCTAAGCTTTGGGAGCGAGTATTCGGGTATCAATCATTCGGTTCCTTCGTTCCTTTATTATCTTTATTATAGACAATGATTGCTGAATTTTTATTTGTCTTTGTTTCTGTTTTCAAGATGATGTTAATTAAATTTCGAGACGAAATTTCTTAAAGTAGGGGAGACTGTAACATCGCGTGATTTTGTTACTTTTACATGTATTTTTAATTCTATGTTTAGCAAATTCCAAGTTCGCCTTTATCCGTTTTTTTTACTCCTACCAATTAATGACGAGTCTTCATTATAATTTATCCTATTCAATTTAAGCGTTACAACCAAAAACTCTTTTAGTTAAAATCTTAATATATATATTTATTTTATTTTTAAAATAAAACATATATATTATAATGAGTAAAGATCCGGTACAAATAGCTTTTTTTGTAAGAACTGTGAGAATCAAAGGAGGATATTTTTTTTTATTTTTTTTTTCAAATTTTTTTTTCCCATATTGTTAAACAAGTATTATAGTATTGAAAACTAAAAAAAAAAAAAATAAAAAAAAATGGTGTAGAGTAATTACGTGTAGAGTAATTACATAATTACTCTAGTGTAAACTAATGTATTTACCTTAATGACGTAATTACACTAAAAAAAAAATTTTTTTAAAATTTTTTTTGTATTATTTATCTAGAAAGAATGTTTAAGCACATGGGAAAAAAAAATTCTAAAAAAAAAATAAATTTTTTTTACCCCCTTTGATTCTCACAGTTCTTATAAAAAAACTATATGTATTTGATCTTTACTCATATTATAATAATAATAATATACTCTACGATAAAAAAAAGGAAAAGAAAACGTGACATAGCCTTTGACTTTTGAAACCTACAAAATCAACATTGTGAAGATTGATTTTGTTAGTTTATTTTTTTTTCTTTAGACGCGGATAACAAATAACAGATTACCTATGGTGACATTCCATATTAATCTAACTCAACCCCTATCTAATCTCCTCCTAACCACCCTAATTACTTCATTAAACACCCAACTAACTTACCCTCACCTATAAATACACCACCTCCTCACTCCTTAACCTCTTGTTCATCTCATTTCTCTCTAAATCCCTCTCAAATCTTCAAGGTTCTTGAGCAAACTTTCTGAAAACACATCAGTAAGTTTCCAAGCTCAAACCTTCACTTCTTTTCTATTTTTCTTCTTCTTTTCTATCCAAAACTCCTTGAAGAAACCTCTAGGATTTTCTCCATGTTTATCCACAGAAGTGTGATAAGGGTAGATCACCTAAAAGAGGTCTCAAAGGTGATTATTTTCTGATTATGTTTTTATGCTCTAAGTTATTTGTTGTAAAGAAACCAACCAAGTCCACCAACAATCCAATGTTGGATGGATTTGTGTTATGGTAATGGTTGACAAAGGAGAGCCAAGGCTCATCCAAACAAGTCACCATACATTACTTAAACTCCTTAGTTATATTATGTATTAATATAAACATACTTTCAATCTTCTATCTTATTATTCTATTATCAATCTTTTGGAGGGTTTGTGGTTACACCCTACCTTACCAAATCTCTTGACCCTTCTTGTGCTATGGATTAGTCCACACTAGAAAGAGGAAATCCCATGTCCAAAACCCATGTTTATCCCATAAGCGAAGTGGTTGTGACATGAACTTTCCAAATGGATTCACATTCCTAACCTCATACCATCCGAATCATCTATGATGATTTTGTGCTTGGTCTAACATATTCTCATGACCATCCGGATTGCCTTAAAGGCAATTTGTGTTTTGGTTCACCTAAAAGTCTTGCTTGATTCTCTTGAACCTAGTTAATCAAGGCTAAGGACCTAATCTTCCAAGACTTGCTTTTTGGAACTTTACTAAACGCACCCAAAGGTAAGTTCATACTTGTCCCCCTTTTATTCTTTATTCTTTGGGGTTGAACATGTATCACTATCAAAACTTAAACGATTTCATACTCTTAAACTATTATGCTCAATCTAAATGCTTATATGCTATGCTTTGCTAGAATTATTATCACATACAAATGTCTATTAGCACAACCCACCTTACATGTATAGCGCTATAGGATTGACACACCACCCCTTTTATGGGTCATCCTGAAAATGTTACTAATATTCTGAGTTTTGTCTTGCAGGTGCTTGCTTTGCAAAACTTGTCCCACCTTTAGATTCTGCCTTTATTAGACGTAAGGAAATAATAGACTTACCTCCTTCGGCAAGGACTTTTGAGATAGAAGAAAGTTTTACCACAAGCCAAGCTACTGAGATGTCTGGTTAGTTTTACTTACTACACCCTGAAGATGTTCATGTTTTGATTCCTGTGTGAACCTGTGTCTTTTGACTTTTTCAACAAAGAAACTTCCCTTTTTTGATCTTGATGAGATTGACAGTCTGGACGTCAAAGCTCCACAGATCACTTCACCCTCCAGTTCCAGGATGACAAGCCCTCCTCCTACAACCAAGCCTAAGGCACCTTCTAAGAAGAGGAAGGCAGCTAGCTCCTCTGCTTAAGAGACCTCTCCTTTTGAAGGTCTTAGCTGTGATGCTATTTTGGGCAAGATCTCGCAGTTTATCCTCTAGGTATGCTCTTATCCTGAGGATGTTCAGAATAAATTTTTAGCGTATAATTGGGTTAAATACTTACCTGTTCTTGTTTCCATCTGTAGAGACTTGAATATCTTCTAAAATCTCTGGATGATGTTAACAAAGAGTTTGCTGAAACTAAAGCCAGGCTCGAGGATACAAAGAAGGCTACCCTTGACAAAGGTAAACAGCTTGAGAAGAAATTGGTCAAAGTTGAAACTGAGCTGAAGTTGGTGAAGTCTGCTCAGGCCAAGAGCATGCAGGATCATCAAAAGGAGATGGAGTAGTACAAGCAGGGTTTGATGCAATCTGCCACGATCTCAGTTTCCCAAGCTAGGGTGAGGATGGCTTTGCAGGCTAAGGATCCTAATTTCAAGCTAGAAGATTGGGATGTTAAAGCATGGCAATAGAAGATCCTTAGTTTGGGTGGAAAAGAGGTGGTGCCTGAATCTTCCCCTACTGTTGATCCTGAAGATGCAGCAAAGGAGCTTGAGGTGACGGAGGCTGAAGTGGCTAAGGATTTCCAGGTTGAGGAACCAGTGGGCAATGAAGGATGAGATGACTAGGCCAGAGCCCACTTTTAGGATATTGTGTGATGGTTTTTGAACAATTCTGAACAATTTCTTTTTATGTTTGTATGAACAATGAAAGTTTTTAGGGTGGAGGAATCTTGATTTTCAAGACTAAGCCCCAAAGTCTTTCCCTGACCTAGCCTGAAAATGTTGACCCCTGGTGGATGGCTCCTGGTTTAGGATGAAACCAGCCGAGAACACTAGAAATGAAAATGCGAAGAAAGGAAAAATTTTGCTCAGGGGCGCAGCCTACCTCTGATGGGCGCAACCTACCTCTGATGGGCGCAACCATTTATGGTCAATCCATTCATTCTACATAACCATTAAGGTCTTTCCACCCTTTTGACCATTAAGGAAAAATTTTGCTCAGGGGCGTAACCATTAAGGTCTTTCCACCCTTTTGACCATTTATGGTCAATCCATTCATTCTACATAATTCCAACCTTTGACCCACTAAGGTCTTTCCACCCCTTTTGACCCGTCAAGGCCATTTTACACAATCTACATAATCCGACTATTTTGATTCATTAACTAAGATACAACAATATGCACATAACACTAGATAATTGTAAGTCAAAACCAGCTTACCTTTGTCTTGCGCGTCGTGTCCTCCTTGTTTGCTTGATCCTTCCGTCTTAATACCTACACTTGATGAACTCATAGTTTAGAACTCATGAACTCATCTTTTCTTCAATACAATTCTAGCCATAACTTATTAATGGCTTCACATTTGCTACCCATTTTCAATTAATCCGCATAATATTAAACATGATGCTTTTCTATTCATTCATTTAAGCATTTCATCATACACTTGGTGTGCATAAATTTTAATTAACATTCATACACCAAATTATGGACACACAACCCTCCTATCCACATTATACATTTCTACTACCATTATAACTAGCAAAATCACAACATAAGATTTCATCTTTACTAAGCTATATCCTTGTTTGACTTGCAGAAAGTCAAACATGGACTCCTTCTTAAAACCCATCTTCTCATACTCACATTTTCATACAATTTACCTTCAATTAACATAAATTATACATGCAACTTAGTATATTTTCTCTATTAAACAAGCTACTTCCAATTTCTAAGCTAAATTATGAAGGATCATACATTTCTACCCTTATCCAAGAATTTCATCAACATAAAACAACCACTATTAGCATCCTACAACTCACCTTGTGTTTATTATGACCTAAGGCCTTGAAATCCCTTCACATGCAAGTGAGTTGGCCGATTTTGCTTTGGTTTTGGGGCTGATTAGTGAGTTTTGGGTTTGGGGTGGTTTTCTTCTTCTACAAAACCGTATACTCCTTTCCAGGAGTTTGATTTTGCCTTAATCCTCCCCCATTCAACCCCTAGATAATACATTGTTTCAATTCAGCCCCTCCCTTTTAGATTACTATTCATTTTAAGCCATAACTTGAGTTACTAGCCACTTAACCCTTTCTTTATTCCATATTAAGAATTTAGTCTATTCATTTTTTTTTTGTACATATTTACCCACTACCCTTTATTAATATTATTTTAAATTTTTGGGGTGTTACAAGTCTACCCCCCTTACAGAGGTTTGGACCCCGAAACCTTAACACGTACCAGATAAAGCGGGGTAGTGAGTCCGCATCTCTTCCTCCGATTCCCACGTGAGTTCCGAGCCCTTCCTGTGTTGCCATTGAACCAAGACTTGGTTTATGAACTTATTACGCAACCGCTTTACCTTGAAATCTTTTATGGCTACCGGCTTTTCTATATAATTCAACTTGTCATCAACCTCTATGTCTTCAAGGGGCGCATAGGTGGTTTCATCCGCAAGGCACTTCCGCAATTGTGATACGTGAAATGTGTTATGAATTCCACTAAGAGATGGTGGTAATTCTAACTGGTAAGCAACTTGCCCAACTCGTGCCAAAATTTTAAATGGCCTGATATAACGCGGGCCCAGCTTCCCGCGTTTACGAAACCTGATGATCCCCTTCCAAGGGGAGACCTTCAGTAACACAAAGTCCCTGACCTGGAATTCAATGGGGCACCTTCTTCGATCTGCGTATGCCTTCTGACGATCTTGAGCGGCTTGTATTCTAGCCCGTATAAGGCTAATCTTTTCATTGGTAAGTGATACCAAGTCCTTTGGCGCTAGCTCCCGTTGACCCACTTCCCCCCAACAAACGGGAGTCCTACATTTCCTCCCATACAACATTTCAAATGGGGCTATTTGGATACTACTATGATAGCTATTATTATAGGCAAATTCTACCAATGGTAGGTGATCATCCCAATTCCCTCCAAAGTCAAGAACACATGCCCTAAGCATATCCATGAGCGTTTGGATCGTTCTTTCCGTTTGCCCATCCGTTTGAGGGTGGTACGCGATACTTATCAACAAATTAGTACCCAATTCTTCTTGAAACTTCCTCCAATACCGATACGTGAAACAAGTGTCTCGGTCCGACACGATGGACGTGGGCACCCCATGACGGGATATTATTTCATTCACATAAATTTCCGCCATTCTTTCCGAGGTATATGACTCCCGAATTGCTAAGAAGTGGGCACTTTTTGTGAGTCGGTCAACTATGACCCAAATTGCATCATGCCCCTTCTTTGTTTTGGGAAGTTTAGTGGCTAAGTCCATTGTTATTTCTTCCCATTTCCAAACTGGCACCTCAAGCGGTTGTAACTTCCCATAGGGTCTTTGGTGTTTAGCTTTGACTTGGGAACAAGTCAAACATTTCTCCACATACTTAACTATATCACGCTTCATTTCGGGCCACCAATAATCCCTTTTTAGGTCCCGATACATTTTCGTTGCTCCCGGGTGAACTGACAATCGGGATTTGTGAGCCTCATTGAGCAAAAGAGTCTTCACTTCACAAAGCCATGGAATCCAAATTCGACCATACCGGGTCTTGATTCCACTTTCATTCTCTTCCAGCTTGTCAATAATTCCCTTCATTCTTATTTTCTTGGAATCTTCCGCTTGTAAAGCCTTGATTTGTGCCTCTCGTATATTATCTAGAAGGTTAGGTGTAACCACAATACCCACGGCTTTCACTTGAATTGGAGGTGGATATTCCTTTCGACTCAGGGCGTCAGCCACAACATTAGCTTTACCCGGGTGGTAGAGAATATCACAGTCGTAATCTTTAATTAATTCTAGCCACCTCCGCTGCCTCATGTTGAGATCCTTCTGTTCAAAGAAGTAATTGAGGCTTTTGTGATCAGAATAAATGATGCCATTCGTTCCACACAGGTAGTGCCTCCATATCTTTAGAGAAAACACCACAGCCGCCAATTCCAAATCATGGGTTAGGTAATTACACTCATGGGTTTTAAGTTGTCTTGTGGCATAGGCAATGACCTTCCCCCTTTGCATCAAGACGCACCCCAATCCTTGATGAGAAGCATCCGTATATACAACAAAATCTTCCGTTCCCTCAAGCAATGTTAGGACTGGCAAACTAGATAGCTTTTCTTTCAACAATTCGAATGCTCTTTGTTGATCTTTACCCCAAACGAACCTTTCATGCTTCTTTGTCAACTTGGTTAATGGCAAGGCTATTTTCGAAAAGTCTTGTATGAATCTTCGATAGTAACCCGCCAAGCCTAAAAAGCTTCGTACTTCACTCGGGTTCTTAGGAGCAACCCATTCTACTACCGCTTTAGCTTTGGACGGGTCCACCAAAATGATGCTTTTATTCACTACATGACCAAAAAACTGGACTTCCCTTAGCCAAAAAGCACATTTTGAAAATTTGGCGTAAAGTCTTTCCTTTCGAATGGTTTCTAGAACTTCCCGTAAGTGATTCGCGTAATCCGTTTCACTACGAGAATATATCAAGATATCGTCTATGAATACAATCACAAAACGATACAACATGGGGTGACACACCCGGTTCATTAGATCCATAAATGCAGCTGGAGCATTCGTCAACGCGAAGGACATCACTAAAAACTCGTAATGTCCATATCGAGTCCTGAATGCGGTTTTGGTTACATCTTCATCCCGCACCTTCAATTGGTGGTACCCCGATCGTAAGTCGATCTTTGAAAACCAACTCGCCCCTTGAAGTTGATCAAATAAGTCATCAATTCGGGGTAAGGGGTATCGATTCTTCACCGTCAATTTATTTAATTCCCGATAGTCTATGCACATTCGCATGGATCCGTCCTTCTTTTTAACAAATAACATGGGGGCTCCCCAAGGCGACACACTAGGACGTATAAAGCCCTTATCAAGTAACTCTTGGAGTTGTGTCATCGATTCCCGTAGCTCCGTGGGTGCCAGTCGATATGGTGCCTTAGCAACCGGTTGAGCACCGGGCACCAATTCGATCCGGAATTCCACTTAGCGTTCGGGAGGAAGCCCGGGAAGGTTATCCGGGAAAACATCTTGGAATTCACTAACAATCGGCACATCTTCAATTTTGGGGGTGCCAATTGTTGTGTCCAACACATAGGCCATAAACGCCTTTTCTCCATTACGGACATACTTCATAGTTTCCACCAAGGTACACAACTTAGTTTCGAACTTACTTTCTCCAATGATGCTCAACTTCTTTCCACTTGGCGATACCAAATGGATGGTTTTGCTTTCACATTGAAATTTCGCATGGTATTTGGCTAACCAATCCATGCCTACCACCACCTTGAATTCACCCAACCTCATGGGTACTAGATCAATTTCAAAGTCCTCGTCTTCAATGGTAATCTTACATCCTCTACAAACATTGTGCAACACATAATTCTTGCTATCGGCTATTTCTACACTTAAAGGTATGTCCATTTTGTCTATTAGGAATGATGTGTGGTGTATCACTTCAACGGATATAAACGATCTACTAGCCCCGGTATCAAATAATACATACATTGGCATATTATTGATCAAGAATATACCTGTCACGACTTCGGGGTGGCTCTTGGCCTCTTCGGCGGTAATTTGGAACATTCTTCCTCGGCCCTTAGGGGCATCATTCTTCTTGCCCTCCTTCGGTGCTTCCTTCTTTGCATTCTTGCATTCTGCCTTCACATGTCCGAGCTCGTAGCAATTGTAACACAACTTAACTGGACTGGGGCATTTGTAGAATGGGTGTCCTTATTGCCCGCAATTGTAACATGTCTTTTGTCCTAACCGACACTCCCCCGTATGAAGTTTCCCACAAGTCTTGCAACTAGATATGTCTCCCTTCTTGTTATCCTTCTTACCTTGATCATAATTCTTTGCCCTTTTGGATGGTTCAAAACTCTTTTCCGCCTTTCTTTTCTCCCCCTTGCTTCTTGTCGTTTTACTTCCATTTCTCTTTCACGAGCCCATTCTGTCAACTCAATCAATGTACTACACTTCGACGCAGTGATAAATTCCCTATAAATAGTCTTCAACATATCATGGTATCGATTTATCTTCATCCTTTCAGTCCAAACCAACTCCGAACAGAACTTCATCTTGTCTAAAAACACACTTGTGATCTCGTCAATCGTCTCATTCTTTTGTCGGAGGTGGAGGAACTCCTCTTGAATTCTATCAATTGCGGTTTGAGGGCAATGATGCCTCAAGAAAGCCTCCTTGAATTCATTCCAAGTTATCACTCTAACCCGATCTTGTCCCAACTCTTTGCTATAACTATTCCACCAATCTTTTGCACGACGCCTCAATTGACCTGTGGCAAACATAACTTCATTCTCGGTCTCGCAATGACTCTGGATGAATACCCCCTCCATATCCGAAATCCACCTTTGACATTCAAGTGGATCAATTTCCCCGTTGAAAACCGTTGGATTACAAGCCATGAAGTTCCGATATGTAGATCTTTTACTAGCCTTTGAACCAGATGACCCTTCTTCAATCAACTTCTTCAATTCTCCAAGTTTTCTAGTCATCATACCTTCTACCATCCCCACTATATTACTTTCCACTTCCTGTACCATCTTAGGGAGGTTCACTTTTATGGCCTCCCCTACTTCTATAGCTACCATTTCTTTTACTTCATCATGACGGGTATGTTCTCCCGCCGAATTATAACCTTCATCCGCCATGATTCTAAAATGAAATTGAATTATTACCACACATATAATAGCATTTCAATCTTTAAAATTTAAACAATTCCCACTTATCACATTTTTGGTTTTCATAACCTTATCCTCCACGTAACATAGTGTACATCCCTTGGATCTACACATTCAATCCATGTTTCACTATGCTAATGCACAATTAAACCTGTTAATTATACATGATTTATTGCATGGAACATACTTACTTTGAGAATGTTGGTGATTTGCATGTGCACGGTGGTGAAAAGCATTAAACGGAGCACATTTGAGGGTTTTGGAACAAGTTAGGAAGGATTGGAAGTCAGCCGAGAACACTAGAACTGAAAATGCGAAGAAAGGAAATATTTTGCTCAGGGGCGCAACCTACTATCAGAGTAGGGCGCAACCTACCTCTGATGGGCGCAACCTTGCGCCCTAAGCCAAAAATCACCTGAGTTGCGCCCCCTGGGGGCGCCCCCTTGCCCATGAGGGCGCAAGGTTGCGCCCCTATCTGATAAAACACACGAAAATTTGTGTTTTGGCCCTCCAAACCCTTGTTAACTCTCAATTCATCACCCACACACACCACCCTACCTTATAATAAGCATCAAACATACCTTGATCAAGTCTCGGCCCGAATGCACACTTCCCTTGAGCTTTGGGTTTGAGTCCAAACACCTCACCGTGCTTGAATCGCTCAAACCTTGGCTCTGATACCAACTTGTATGGACCGTTTTTTAAATGCATACATATGTAAATACTTGCATACCAACCATTAACATTTACATCTAGTTCAAATTCATAAACATAGTTTGGAAAGGTTGTCATGGGGATCTATCCCAACATGTAACAAAACACTACCAAAACATTTTTAAGTTATAAAACATTGTTAACAAAAAGAGATCCCAAAGGCTTTAGCCATGACACTTAGTCCCACCAAAAGGCGTGTGCATTCCAAAATCCGAGCCGTGAGTTGATCTTTAAGCATGTGCCTTACCTAATATACAACACAACCAAAAGTGAGTTAATCATGAATTCCTCAAAAGGATTATTCCATTATTAATATCCCCAATAAGGAGACATCTTACATACTTTCTTTTGACCCGTTAAGGTCTTTCTAACTATTTGACCCGTTAAGGTCATTCCATCCGTTTGACCCATTTAGGCCATTCTATCCTTTCTACATATCTCCACCCATTTGACTCGTTAAGGTCATTTTACCACTTTACATAGTTTCTAACCTTTTGACTAATTAAGGTCTTTTCACTCTCTTTGACCCATTATGGTCAATCCACTCATTCTACATAATTCCAACCTTTGACCCATTGTCACACCCTCAAATTCCACATGCGGCGTTTTACCGCGAGGCGCATGACACACCAGGATCCAAGTCAACGGTCACAATAAACGACATCTATATGATATGAAAACAACGTAAATTGCCCATTAAGTTTCATAAATTCAACCATCGCTTGCGGAAGCGTAAAACTTTATTACAACTCAAAAGTAAAACATGAAAGTCTGAAAATGCTTAAAATGAAATGCTAATGGATCCTAGATACCGTGAGGCTCCATGCCCCTAAACTCAATGCTGCTACCTTAGCGACCTAAGAAAGCATGCCAAAAAGACGTCAACATATAATGCTGGTGAGTTCACAGGTTTTAAGTTCACGAAGCGTTTCAAGCGTAAAGAATTTCATCTCAAAAGTACCAAGTATGCAAAACCTTTAAGTACATAACAAACGTTTCCTTACTACTACGACTGTGTTGCCAAAACCATTACTGACAAGCGTTGCGTGTGTTGCCGTCCGTGTTTGAGTTGCCGAAAATAGAGACAATATGCACCCGCCCGGCTCCCAGGCGTCGGGTGGGGTTCGTTAAGCCCAATAGATCTATCCACATTTCCCCCGTTGTGCCCCGCACATTCATGGTTTCCCAGGGACTTAGCGTCACGTTTCGTCGTATAGTAATTTAAAACAACCGTTGCATTTCGTCGTATAGTAATTTAAAACAAGCGTTGCGTTTCATAAGCGTTGCATTTCAAAAGTGTTGCGTTTCATAAACATTGCGTTTCAAAAAGTGTTGCGTTTCAAAGAGTGTTGCGTTTCAAAACATAAACGTTGTATTTGTTAAAACGTGTGGCATGCTTCTCCCCCGAGAAAAAGTGTATAAAAGAAGGGCCGTGAAACTCACCTTAGAGTGCATCCTTAGTAAAATAGAAATCCGATACGTGTGTAATAGTCCCTACTAGTGGCGACCTATCAATGAGTTTACATAAGTGTGATGACTACTAGCCCGAAGGCTATTCGGTCCCCAAATTGTCCAGACCGTGACCGTGTATGTTGAAAACATGTTTAAATGTTAAACCGACCAAACCAGACAAAACCCGACATCCCATTGGTGACCCGACATCCCACGTGTTAGCCACATACAAGATATCATGCAACATACGCAATTAAACACTTAGCATGCGCAAACATTCACCCTATCTAGCATAACGCCCAATTAACGCAGAAACAAGTCCAAACACGTGTTACCAAGTTATTAGACATGTTACGGGGTTCCTAACATGTTCCTAGGTGTCAAACCGTGTTTCGGGATGTTAAAATGCACACATGACAGCAGTACACGCGATTAGGAATCAAACATGCAATTAGGAAAAGTCAACTGGTGATTAGGAGAGTCAAACTAGCGAGTAGCATTGTAATTGCCAGACAAAATGGCGATTGGGCTCCCAATCGCCTATAGTTCATGCGATTGGGGGCCAATCGCCTTTAATACAGGCGATTAGAAACCCCTATTCGCCCTTACTGTTCTGTTCCGCCTTTTTACACGTTTAACCCTCCAAATCAGATCCGAAACATGTGAAAACACCAAATATTAAACCCAAAACATTAATCCAACTATTTCAAGCAAAAACCCCTAATTTATCATCACCCTAGCCATCCCGAATGCATGTGTTTTCCCAAAATAGCATAATTATCATGTAAACATCACATCCTCATGCAAAACTTACCCTAAATAGCATATATCCAGATTTCATCACATAATGACGTTGTCCGACAATATCCTACTGTTCTAGCATCATCCTAGAGTAAACCCTAACCTCAAACAATCAACAAAACACAACATATCATCATCAATCCTCCATAATCATTCAAACAGGTCAAAACGCCTAATATCAATATTACACATCTATGAACCTTCAAACTCCTAGGTTATCATCATATTAACTTATTTAGATCAGAAACATAATAATAATACAAGAACAATCATGTTTAAACGATAAAAATCCTATCTTGCATGAATACATCACATATAACAAGTATAGAGGTTTGGGTTTGTTTAGAAATTGATTTTAATGAGTTTTTAAAGACACAAATGTTTAGAAACCAGGTTTGGACCTTTAGGGATCAAAACAATATCATTACAAAGGTTTGGGATGAAGAACACACCTTGAAATTGTGAGATTATGAGGTGTAAATCTTGGAAATGTGATTTCTTGCTCAAAAACGTGTTGCAGGGGTTGGATAAGGCGTGGGGTGGCTTTGGGGTGTATTAGGGTTTCACAAATGATGTTTTAAAACATAAGGGTGGTATTTATAGGCGTTTTTAGTCGTTACCTGCAGAACAGGCGAGTACGCAACAGCTATTGGCGATTAGGATTCTAATCGCCTATACTACTGGCGATTAGGATTCTAATCGCCTATACTATTGGCGATTAGGATTCTAATCGCCTATACTATAGGCGATTACAATCCTAATTGCCTATACTATTGGTGATTACAATCCTAATTGCCTATACTATTGGTGATTACGCGTAATCACCTATAATGTCATGCAATTACGCGAAATCACTATTTTAACACATATAAACACGTATTCACATACCGACAAGTCATATAATGATTGTAAGCACATAATGCATGATAACTAACACGTTCCCATCTGTTCACCAATTCCCAGCACTCGAGATTTACGTGTGTGCGTTAAACCTGACGATTCTACAAATCACCCCATCCGTGTTCACATGGTTATGGACCGACACCCAATGATCCCTCGGACCATTGTAACGACTCCCGATGATTCCCGAATCATCGACACGACTCAACCGACCTAGTTAAGTATGTTTGAAAACGTTTTTCGCTAAGGTAGACTTATGTGTTTTATAAAGTGTTAACCTAAACGTGCCGGGTGTCACATCAACCCCCTGTTGAAAGAATTTTCGTCCCGAAAATTTCCCGAAGTCAAAGAGAATGAAGCGATTAAAAGAAAATTTTTTCCGATCGTCACATCATCCCCCTGTTGAAAGGAATCTCGCCCCGAGATTCACTCTTCGACAGTGATGAGTGTCGACCTAACCTAAGTAACGTTTCCTAGAACGCAAACGAAATGATACTCACGAACGAAAGATGATATCAACAGATACTCTATGACGGGGAACCGCCCTCCCCAAAGTGAATACAAAACAATGAATCCTCCTGATCGAAGGCCTACTAGAGACTACTGTGATCGGTATAAATGATACACCGGTACCGTCCAAGTAGCATCTCTAAAGGACCCACATCAAACCCATGAATGCAAAACGATGACCAAATATCAAACTGAATGCACACAAAGAATACGGATCGCCAAACAATGTGAATTAGAATGAATACAAGTATAACGAGAATCAAGAAAAGAATACTCACCAGTAACAGTATCAGGATCCTACTGGTTCTCCCTAGCGCCAATGACATAAAAACGACCCGAAGCAGCTCGACCGCCACCCTCGTTGTTCCCAGCACCACCTGCAGTCCCTTGCTTCAACTTAGGACAATCCCGCTTGAAGTGTCCAGTCTCTCCACAGTTAAAACACCCATGGTTTCCCCGAGGAGCAGGAGCGGGGACAACCACTTGAGTCTGTTTTGGCTGAAGATTGGCCCTACAATCCTTGGCCAAGTGACCGACTCGCTGAGAACGTCTACAACGAAACTCATCGCAACCCCCAACATGGTGATACCCACACGTGTTACACTTTGGACTCTTACCAACATAACCCCTAGTCTTCTGCTCAGATGACGCTCCCACAACGTCCTGCCTCTTAACCTGCTGTTGAGACGACCCAATGTTCTTCCCAGCACTCTCCCACTTCCTCTTGTTGTCCGCAGGGGCTTTCACAGCAGCACCCCTCGGAGGTAGAACGCCCTCAGCAACCTTCATGTTGGTCAGCTTGTGAGCTGCTTGAACAGTGGCCACCATAGTAGTGTGATCAGCAGCGGCAACAAGTCCAGCAATCTCCGGCACTAACCCAGCAACGTAGTGCTCAATCCTTCGGTACTCCGGTGTAGCCAAACCGGGGCACATCACAGCCAACTCGTTGTGCCTAGCAGTAAACTCCTTGATCTCCGACCCAACCATCTTCAGATTCCAAAACTCATGCTCCAACTTCATAATCTCATCCCTCGGGCAATACTCTGCTCGCAACATCTGAACAAACTCGGACCACAGCATAGCATTGGCCTCACCCAGACCAAGATTCGCTGTGCTGGAGTTCCACCAAGTCAAAGCGTGTCCCTCAAGAGTAGCAGAAGCATACTTGACGCGATCAGCGTCGGGACAGTTACACATAGCAAACACCGATTCGATCTTCTCCAACCACCTAAGTAGTCCCACTGCCCCTTCAGTCCCATTGAAGTAATGAGGCTTACAATCCATGAACTTCTTGTAGGTGCACCCAGACTGCACCTGATTAGTATTTTCCATGGTCTGCTGAGTAGCCTGGAAAGCAGCCAACGCAACGTTCAACTGCTGCTGCAACAAGTGCTCCAACTCCGCCTGAGTCATGGTGATGTTCCCACCACCTCGTCCACCGCCATTGCGACCCCCGCCGCCACCACGGCGTCCCCCAGTATGTCCACCAGCACGACCAGACATGTTCTGCCAAAACACAAACAAGATACTCAGCATCACTACTAGATCAAACTACTAGTGACCAAACGAATTTCGAACGGGGTTTCGAGCATGATCATCTGTCCTAACTCGAAGTCCACCAAGATTTTCATGCATTTCGATTTATGATTTCTTGTGCACCCGGAATAACAAATCGCTCTACATGGTCCTCTAGGCGTGCTTCTAGCTAGAACTTCCAATCACCCGACACCCACATTCTTAAAAGAAACCGTTATCGCACGAGGATCCCAAAGTGAACAATCACTCAGGGGGTACTATGACAAGTACTAGTGCAGGATAGTGTGTGTGTAGGCAAGTATGTACATTAGAGCATAGAGGGGAGATATCCAAATCCCGGAAAAATCTTAAAAATGCGCCGAAGCCACTCCAATGTACACTACTACCAAGTATAAGCGATAAGCCCCTTCATCTTCAAACCCGAAGAAGAAGATAAAATAAGTGTAGAAATAATCCAAGGATAAATAATACGATACTGTGTGACGAGGACACCGACACCCCGACAAGGTTAGTATGTTTACCAAATGACACGACTCGTAAATATGTATGACCGTCTAATGTGTGTGATACTCGGCTATAGACTAGACTCTACATGCAGTCCTAGTTCACTATAACCATTAACTCTGATACCAATCTTTCACACCCTCAAATTCCACATGCGTCGTTTTACCGCGAGGCGCGTGACACACCAGGATCCAAGTCAACGGTCACAATAAACGACATCTATATGATATGAAAACAACGTAAATTGCCCATTAAGTTTCAGAAATTAAACCATCGCTTGCGGAAGCGTAAAACTTTATTACAACTCAAAAGTAAAACATGAAAGTCTGAAAATGCTTAAAATGAAATGCTAATGGATCCTAGACGCCGTGAGCCTAAACTCAACGCTGCTAACTTAGCGACCTGAGAAAACATGCCAAAAAGACATCAACATATAATGCTGGTGAGTTCACAGGTTTTATGTTCACGAAGCGTTTCAAGCGTAAAGAGTTTCATCTCAAAATTACCAAGTATGCAAAACCTTTAAGTACATAACAAACGTTTCCTTACTACTACGACTGTGTTGCCAAAACCATTACTGACAAGCGTTGCGTGTGTTGCCACCCGTGTTTGAGTTGCCGAAAATAGAGACAATATGCACCCGCCCGGCTCCCAGCCGTCGGGTGGGGTTCGTCAAGCCCAATAGATCTATCCACATTTCCCCCGTTGTACCCCGCACATTCATGGTTTCCCAAGGACTTAGCGTTGCGTTTCATCGTATAGTAATTTAAAACAAGCGTTGCGTTTCATAAGCATTGCGTTTCAAAAGTGTTGCGTTTCATAAACATTGCGTTTCAAAAAGTGTTGCGTTTCAAAGAGTGTTGCGTTTCAAAACATATATGTTGTATTTGTTAAAACCTGTGGCATGCTTCTCCCCCGAGAAAAAGTGTATAAAAGAGGGGCCGTGAAACTCACCTTAGAGTGCGTCCTTAGTAAAATAGAAATCCGATACGTGTGTAATAGTCCCTACTAGTGGCGACCTATCAATGAGTTTACATATGTGTGATGACTACTAACCTGAAGGCTAATCAATCCCCAAATTGTCCAGACCGTGACCGTGTATGTTGAAAACATGTTTAAACATTAAACCGACCAAACCAGACAAAACCCGACATCCCATTGGTGACCCGACATCCCACGTGTTAGCCACATTCAAGATATCATGCAACATATGCAATTAAACACTTAGCATGCGCAAACATTCACCCTATCTAGCATAACGCCCAATTAACACATAAACAAGTCCAAACACGTGTTACCAAGTTATTAGACATGTTATGGGGTTCCTAACATGTTCCTAGGTGTCAAACCATGTTTCGGGATGTTAAAATGCACATATGACAGTAGTACACGCGATTAGGAATCAAACATGTAATTAGGAAAAGTCAACTGGTGATTAGGAGAGTCAAACTAGCGAGTAGCATTGTAATTGCCAGACAAAATGGCGATTGGGCTCCCAATCGCCTATAGTTCATGTGATTGGGGGCCAATCGCCTTTAATACAGGCGATTAGAAACCCCTATTCGCCCTTACTGTTCTGGCGATTAGGATTCTAATCGCCTATACTATTGGCGATTAGGATTCTAATCGCCTATACTATAGGCGATTACAATCCTAATTGCCTATACTATTGGTGATTACAATCCTAATTGCCTATACTATTGGTGATTACGCGTAATCACCTATAATGTCATGCAATTACGCGAAATCACTATTTTAACACATATAAACACGTATTCACATACCGGCAAGTCATATAATGATTGTAAGCACATAATGCATGATAAGTAACCCGTTCCCATCCGTTCACCATTTCCTGGGTCTCGAGATTTACGTATGTGCGTTAAACCCGACGATTCTACAAATCACCCTATCCGTGTTCACATGGTTATGGACCGACACCCAATGATCCCTCGGACCATTGTAACGACTCCCGATGATTCCCTAATCATCGACACAACTCAAACGACCTAGTTAAGTATGTTTGAAAACGTTTTTCGCTAAGGTAGACTTATGTGTTTTATAAATTGTTAACCTAAACGTGCCGGGTGTCACACCCATTAAGGTCTTTCCACCCTTTTGACCATTTATGGTCAATCCATTCATTCTACATAATTCCAACCTTTGACCCATTAAGGTCTTTCCACCCATTTTGACCCGTCAAGGCCATTTTACACAATATACATAATCCGACTATTTTGATTCATTAACTAAGATACAACAATATGCACATAACAATAGATAATTGTAAGTCAAAACCAACTTACCTTTGTCTTGCGCGTCATGTCCTCCTTGTTTGCTTGATCCTTCCGTCTTAATACCTACACTTGATGAACTCATAGTTTAGAACTCATGAACTCATCTTTTCTTCAATACAATTCTAGCCATAACTTATTAATGGCTTCACATTTGCTACCCAATTTCAATTAATCCGCATAATATTAAACATGATGCTTTTCTATTCATTCATTTAAGCATTTCATCATACACTTGGTGTGCATAAATTTTAATTAACATTCATACACCAAATTATGGACACACAACCCTCCTATCCACATTATACATTTCTACTACCATTATAACTAGCAAAATCACAACATAAGATTTCATCTTCACTAAGCTATAGCCATGTTTGACCTGTAGAAAGTCAAACATGGACTCCTTCTTAAAACCCATCTTCTCATACTCACATTTTCATACAATTTACCTTCAATTAACATAAATTATACATGCAACTTAGTATATTTTCTCTATTAAACAAGCTACTTCCAATTTCTAAGCTAAATTATCAAGGATCATACATTTCTACCCTTATCCAAGAATTTCATTAACATAAAACAACCACTATTAGCATCCTACAACTCACCTTGTGTTTATTATGAACTAAGGACTTGAAATCCCTTCACATGCAAGTGAGTTGGCCGATTTTGTTTGGGTTTTGGGGCTGATTAGTGAGCTTGGGGTTTGGGGTGGTTTTCTTCTTCTACAAAACCGTATACTCCTTTCCAGGAGTTTGATTTTGCCTTAATCCTCCCCCATTCAACCCCTAGATAATACATTGTTTCAATTCAGCCCCCCCTTTTAGATTACTATTCATTTTATGCCATAACTTGAGTTACTAGCCACTTAACCCTTTCTTTATTCCATATTAAGAATTTAGTCTATTCATTTTTCTTTTTTTTTTTTGTACATATTTACCCACTACCCTTTATTAATATTATTTTAAATTTTTGGGGTGTTACACATCCTCAGGATGATACTATCTTGAGGATGTCCCAAGTTCTTCTTCCTTTGTCATCCTCAGGATGGTATTCGTTATTTTGAGGATGTCCCCAGTATAATATCTTCAAGATAGACTTTGAGATTTTTCCATTTTCAAGGAAACTTTAACAATAACCTGTATAAAGGCAAACATTGTTATTATACTAGCGGCTAGGCCTTTAAGTGAACTGGGGCCAAGCCCATTTAGAATGACTTGGTGAAAAACCAACATGTAGCATCTTGAGAATATCTGGCGACAAGGCCTATTGTAATATCTTAGGAATAACTGGCGACAAGGCCCTGGCGACTAGGCCAAATACGTAAGAGACATTGAAAAATGTCTAAACCTTAAGAGTTCAATATATATCTCAAAAATGATGAAATTGTCAACAACTTTTACATGGACTGGCCCACCATCCTGAAAATATACATGAACAACGCGCGCACCAGGTGGGATTGCTAACCCAATGAGAAAGGTGAAAACCTTTAAACCTTAGGAAGGTGTCGGACACCTTAACGGAGGAGAGGGTTGCCAACCCTCTAGTCTTCAAAATGTTCCATCTTCAGGATGGTACCGCAAAATTCTCGAAATGGACTATTTTAGTTAAAATAAACGATCGAAATAGTTTAAGAATACTTTCATATGGAGATGATTCATCTCTGTCAGCCTTCACCTTCATCCCACCAGTAATCCAAACCATGGTTTCTCTTCCAGAGATATCAGTCACATGCAATCTTATACGTGGTAATATTTCAAATGAATTGCATTCCATGCTCTTGGTAGAATCTCTCCTTCCATAGTCAATAGCCAATATGCTCTTTTGCCAGCTTCAGAATATATTAAGTATGGTCCTTCCCATTTAGAAGCTAGCTTGCCATCACTTGGTTTTGTTGTATTTTGGAAGGCTTTTCTTAGTACCAAATCTCCCTCTTGAAATCTTCTTATCCTTATATTTTTGTTGTAGGCTTTAGCAATCCTTTGTTGATGAGCTGCCATCCTTAATTTAGTAGCATCCCTGAGTTCGTCCACTGCTTCCAAATCTTGCAATAATGCTTCTGAGTTGGTAGTTTCATCCTGAAGATGCTTCCTCGCTGTAGGCATGACCATCTCTGTAGGTATCATTGCTTCCGTTCCAAAGACCAAAGAGAAAGGTGTTTGACCAGTTGCATTCTTTGAAGTAGTTCTATCAGCCCAAAGCACAAATGGAAGTTCTTCTGCCCATTTTCCTTTCTTTTTCCCCAAGCTTCTTCTTTAAATTGTTGACAATAATTTTATTTGAGGATTCTGCCTGTCCATTAGCTTGAGGATGGACTGGTGTTGAAGTTATCATCTTGATTCCCCAGCTTTCACAAAAGTCAGTCGTCTTTTTGCTGATGAATTGAGAACCGTTGTCGCATATGATTTCGGCTGGTACTCTAAATCTTGTTAGGATGTTCCTTTTGATAAATGACACCACTTTTTTATCCCTGACCTGTATGAATGCTTCAGCTTCGATCCAGTTTGAAAACTAATCAGTCATTATCAATATGAACACCTTCTCACCAGGATCTACGGGTAACTTTCCTACTATATCCATCCCCCACTTCATGAAGGGCCATGGTGAAATAATAGGATGTAGTGGTTTCCGCAGTCTCCTTCGTGGATATCCTTGAGTACTTCATTTGCTTCTTCTTTGTTGAGACACCTCAAATATGGACCTGCAGGAGATTTTCTATACAAAACATTTGAGAATCCGGTTAAAAATCGAATCCACGGATCGATTAAGTGATAACAACTCGGTTTCAGACGGAAGATATGAGACGAGACATAAATCGACAAAAAAATGTCATCACAGATTCGTATTACATCAGAAACGGTTACAGACACTGTCATCAGTAGGATAAACATCTATCTCGGGGCCGGGGAGGTCGGGCATGACCTCACCCTTGAGAGCATTCAAAGCACAAACTCAAAATCTTAAATGAAAACCAACACATGAGATTGCTATTTATAGTCCAAAACATAAAGTGCATCAACAATCTCCCCCTTGGATGTTGCTGGCGAATGCTAAATGCAACTTGTATCTTCAGTCAGTATTGTTGAAGTATCAATATTTCATCAACAATCTCCCCCTTGACTAATGCAGCTTCAGAAAAGTTTCTCTGAGATCCCGTAAGATAATGATAAATCAACATATTCTTGAGTAAATTCATCTGTTCGACATAATACTAGCCGTAGACGAGTGGATCAAGCAATCAGAAGTTTTCAGCGGGAACTACCGGTACCATTGCGGACTTGAAATGCTTCAGAAACTGAATTTTTCTACGGGGCCTAACAATATCCACCAATAGCTCTTGAAATTCTTCAGGACTGTAATCTTGAAACTTTCGTTGAATCTACGTGCCACATGACTCCTACTGGGATCCCTGATTACTTTCGGAACATTGAGAGCTCTGTCTTGATTTTCTTGTAAATAACAACTTTGTTTGAACAAGTTCCTTCAATCACACTTGAACTGGGTTGACTGTTCTCAACTTGCGGAATAAAAATATATCTGATTTTTCTGGTCCATAATAGTCATTTGAATCTGATTATCATACTGTTAATTCTCATGACTACCCCACGATTAAACGCTTCATCATCATCATTTCTTCAACAATTTGTGTAGACATCATCACCATTTTCCCAAAAATCTTCAAAAATTGCCATAACCTCGAAATTTTTTATCCCTTAAAATACCAATTTTTCATTCTATATGTTGAGGGTTTGAAGGTAGAAATATAGCTACGTTCGACCCTTTTGTAAGGTCAAATGTACATTGATTGGGTCGAACCAAGTTCGTTTAAGTCTGACTAAAATTGAGATTCCACGTTCGACCTGTCGTGAGGTCGAATGTAGAACACAACCAGGTTCGACCTCTGTTATCAACACAAATGAAGCTGATTCGACCTCTAAATCCTATGTTCGATCTCCCGTAGGGTCGAATCTACTGCACATTCGACCATTTGCAGAAAAACGTGTTCTTCTTCAATATTTTCTGCAAATCAGCCATAAACACTCTAAAACTTTGAATTTGATGATGAAAGTTGTACAGAAAGGTGCGGAAATGAAAACCTAACCCTCGAATTAACAGAAACATGGAAAAATCACATGATTTTGGGTTCAATTAAGAATCCAGGGTTTCTAGGGTTTCAACCTTTCTATCAAAAACTGATTTTTAACGTCTGAAATCATGAAATCGAGTTGTGATTGATTCAAACGACTGTTAGATCGTTCAAATATGTACCACGGCTCTGATACCAGTTGAGAATCTGGTTAAAAACCGAATCCACAGATCGATTAAGCAAAAACAACTCGGTTTCAGACGGAAGATATGAGACGAGACAGAAATTGACGAAAAGAATGTCATCACAGATTCTTATTACATTAGAAACGGTTACAGACACTGTCATTAGTAGGATAAACATCTTTCTCGGGGCCCGGGGAGGTCGGGCATGACCTCCCCCTTGCTATTTATAGTCCAAAACATAAAGCCACATTCGACCCTTGAAGGAGGTCGAACCTGCAGGTTCGCCCCTTGTAGGGTTCGAACCAGGAATTTATGTTTTGGTCTATATTAATAAATGCATCAGATCCATAAAATGCCCTTATGGATCACCACAATCTCATGTAATACAATACAAGACTCAACTCTAGTCTATTCGACAGTGACGTCCACAGAAAGTGCATCAAAAACATTGTATATAATAGTAAATTTTGTTACCTTCATCCTGAAAACCTCTGCATTTTCTCCTTCTGGGATGACATCTTCTTGTAAATATTTTACTATAGGAGTCATCCTAGATGGATCATCTTAAATCTGAGTGACTAAAACAGTGATATCCTCAGGATGCACCGTTTTATCTTCAGGATGCTTAGTGATATTCTTAGGATGTGCTTTATTATCCTCAGGATGCCATTCTTCAATTGCTGGTTTCAGGATGTGGATGATGGGAATCTTGGATCTTTCAGGTAAATTTAAGGAGGATCCCAGATTTGCTAAAGCATCAGCTTCAGCATTTTCTTCCCTAAGTACCTGTGTTAGTGAAAATTCTACAAAAGAAGTTGATAAATTTTTAACTTTTTCGAGATAAATAGCTAACTTTTGACCCTTTACTGCATAAGATCCATTAAAATGATTAGCAATCAACAAAGAATCAACAAATACTTCAATATTAATAACATGCATGTCTTTAGCAAGTTGCAAACCAGCAACGAGAGCTTCATATTCTGCCTCATTATTGGTTGTCTGAAATGCACATCTAATAGCATGGGGTATTTTGTCCCCTTCTGGCGATTTTAGTAGTATTCCTAAACCTGTTTCTTTTGCATTTGAAGCACCATCAGTATATAAAGACCATTTTTCTAAATTTTTATTTAATTGTTGAACTTCAGATTCTACTTCACTCAGGATGTCACTACTGAAATCAGCCACAAAATCTGCTAGAGCCTGAGATTTGATTGCATTTTTAGGCTCATATACTATTTAGCCATTCTTCCTGACATTTCTGGTTTTCTAATTACATTTTTAATGGGGTAGTTAGTTTGTACGTGTATCCTATGTGTTTCAAAATAATGCCTTAACTTAGTAGATGCCATTATTAGTTTTTCAAGATGAGAGTACCTGGTTTCAGCATCTAGTAGAGTTTTACTTACATAGTAGACAGGATGCTGTTCCCCCTCGAAGTCTCTTGCCAAAACTGCACTTATCGCATTCCCAGAAACTGCAAGGTATAGCTTTAGAGGTTCTCCATCCTCAGGTCTCATCAAGAGTGGAGCTGTTGCAAGATGCTCCTTCAGCTTCTTCAATGCTTCCTCATGTCTCTGTCCCAGTCGAATTTACTATTTTTCTTCAGGATGTCATAGAATTCTTTACACTTCTCTGAGGATTTTAAGATGAATCTGTTTAAGGCTGCTATCCTGCCTGTCAGCCGTTGTACATCCTTGATATATTTTGGGGATTTGAGATCAAGGATGGATTTTATTTGTTCGGGACTGGCTTCTATCCCTCTTTTGGTAACTAGATATCCAAGAAACTTTCCAACACCAACTCCAAAGTGACACTTTGATGGATCTAACTTCATATTGTAGGCATCCAGGATGTCAAATGCCTCTTTAAGATCTTGAAGATAATTTTCTGCGTTCTTGGATTTAACCACCATGTCATCAATGTATACTTCTATTGTGTCCACAATCTTTTCCTTAAACATCATATTCACTAGCCTTTGGTAGGTTGCACCTGCATTTTTTAGTCCAAATGGCATAGCAATATAACAATATATACCTGATGGGGTCATGAATGTTGTATCCTCTTGGTCATCTAGTTCCATTTAAATTTGTTGGAATCCTGGGGATGCATCCATGAATGTCAGCATTTCATGGCCTGCTGTAGCATCCACCATTGAATCTAAATGTGGTAATGAAAATGGGTCCTTAGGATAGGCTTTATTGAGGTCTTTGTAGTCTACACATACTCTCCATTTACCATTTTTCTTCTATACCACTACCACGTTTGCCAGCCATCTTGGGAATTTTACTTCCCTTATCATTTTAGATTTGAGCAACGTGTCCACCTCTTCTTGTATAATGACGTTTCTTTCTGGAGCAAATTTTCTTCCTTTCTGTTGGATAGGTTTGAAGCTCTTATCAATCCCAAGTTTATGGGTAATGACATCATTAGAGATGCCAGTCATATCTTCGTGCTTCCATGCAAAGGTAGACATCCTACATTTAAGAAATGAGATTAGTGATTGTTCAATGTCATGAGGAATATTCTTACCAATCAGCACAGTGATATCCTTGTTATTGTCGTCAAGGCAGACAACCTTTACATCCTGATCAGGATGTGCCTTGACATCCTGAGGATGGCACTGTGCATCCTTCTGTAATTGCTATGATTGTCATGATGAAGCCTTCATCGATGGAGTATAGCAATCCTTGGCTTCTTGTTGATCGCTATTGACTTTGACAACTCCCCATGGTGTAGGTAACTTTATACACTAGTGATATGTCGAAGGAACTGCCTTCATGTCATGTATCCAGGGTCTCCACAAGATGACATTATAGCAGGATAAGGAATCTATCACACAGAATCTCTGGATTGAATTCACTCCCTCTACATACACTGGTAGCTTGATGTCTCACACTGTACTCTTAGTTTCTCCACTGAAGCCCACCAGGACTGAAGATCTGGAAACTATTTCATATTTCGGGATATTCATTCTTTTTAAGGCTTCTAGTTGGATTATATTCACTGAGCTTCCACCATCTACAAGGATCCTGTGAACAAAGTGATTAGCAATATATAAAGTTATAACCAAACCATCATGATGAGGGTCAAGGATATTCTCTCTGTCTTCTTCCTCAAAGCTGATCACTTTAGAGGTCGTCAGGATGGTTGTTCTTGTGGGTCTGTCTCTTTTTTCTGATTTTGTTTCTCTTGCATGCCTTTTAGCAGCTGAATATGAGGTTCCACAGATGTCTGATCCTCGTGAAATAAAGTTGATTATACCAGCATCCTTAGGTGGGGATGCTGCTCTTTCTGGGATGGTGGTGCCATCCTGAACTCTTGATTTCTTCTTGCCCAGAAGATCTTTAAGATGACCCTTGCTTAGAAGATATGCAATCTCTTTCCTCAAGGCAATACAATCTTCAGTGATGTGACCGAAATCTTCATGGAAGGCACACCACTTGGATTTATCTTTCCATCCTGCCTTGTTATCCTTCTTAGGCCATCTTGCTTTATCCCCGAGGTCCTTCATGGCATACATTAATCATGTAACATCCACAGAAAAACAGTAATCTGATAATTTAGAACATTCATCCTCATCATCATCCTCCACCACATTGACCTTTTTATTGACAGGCCTAACATATGGTTTATGCTTGTATGGTTCGTATGTGGGAGTGGATTTTCGATTAGGATGGTTATATCTTGAGGATGATTCTATCCTCTCTTGAATTTTCTTGTCATCCTCGAGTCGGATGAACCTTATAGCCCTGTTCCCGACTTCATCCAAGTTTCTACAAGGATTCATCACCAATTCTTGGTAGAATGGCGAATCTCTTTGCAGCCCCATCTTGAATGCTTGTACTGCCATCGTGACATCCAGGTTCGGGATGTCAAGTGCTTCCTTTCCAAACCTAATAATGAATTCTCTGAGTGATTCTCCCTGTGGTTGAGTCACCCTGTATAGATCACTTGTCAAACGTTCGAATGTTTGACTACAAGAAAACTGATTATTAAACATGTTAATCAAGTGTGCAAAAGAAGTAATTGAGTATGGAGGAACACTTAGGAGCCATTTTAAGGCTGGACCAGTGAGAGTTGAGACAAATCCCTTGCATAGACATGCTTCTTTCATATTGGCAGAGATTGGATTTATTTCCATCCTTTCCCTATATTGAGCCACATGCTCCTCAGGATCTGTAGATCCATCATAGAGCTTCATGCTTGGAGTTTGAAACCGCTTTGGGATTTCTGCATCACATATGGGGGGTGCAAATCTTGACACCCTATGGCATGCTGAGGATACCTCAGGGATGGGTTGCACTATCCCTGGCACACTCGATACCATGTCCTTGATCTTCTGAAGCTCCCTTGCTAGCTGAGAGCTTATTCCTGTATCCTGCAAAGAAGCAACATCATTAGCAGTAACAGTACTGGAACTTAAATTGTTACCGTTATTGTTATATCCTTGGGATGGCATAGGTGTATATCCTGGATCCCTGGTAGTTGCCATCCTGGGTGTAGTAGTTGTTTCTGGAGCAGAGAACCCAGTACTCATGGGGCTGAAATCTCCTTGATGAACACCTCCAGAGATGCCAGAATTGAAATCCAACACCCTTGGTTGCAATGGTGTCCCCGTGTCTTCAGTCGGTCTCTTCGAGGATGTCTTGAGGGATTGTATCTCTCTCATTATCATTATGTTGGTCTCCTGCTGTTGTTGCATTTGATCCTTCACCATTGAAAACATGGAAAGGATCTCATCATTTGATACGAAAACAGGAGAGGATCCAGATGTCCCCATTGCTGGTCTAGGCGGAATCTGGGAAGTAGCATTCTTTGAGAATGAAGGTGGAGGTGGTAAGGCATTATTTCTGGTAGAAGTTGATGATGGCATGGATGAAGAGATAGTTTTCTGGGAAGAAAACATAGTTGTCAAGTTTTGTAAAAAAAAAATTAAATGAAAAAAAGTTTTAACTAAGTTTTTTGTTAAAATAGCACCACTTGCCCCACGGTGGGCGCCAAATTATTTTGGTCAAAAATTACCTAGTAGAAGTAATTTTGTATTCCAAATTAGAAATTGTGAGGTAGAGTGCTAAAAATGTTGTTCGTATGTTAGAACTAGTTATATTTTGAAAATACTTAGTCAGGATGCAAAAAGAAGTAAATAAGTGACAACTATGATCGGGATGGCTTAGGTTTGCTTTGGGATGGACAGTTATATCCTCGGGATGGAACTGTTTATAATGAACAAATAAAGTAGTAAAACACAAAGAACAACACTCGATCTACGAGGAAAGCCCTTGATCAGTTGTAGATCACCGGCATAAAACCTCGGGAGGAGACTAGGCCCCTGCCTTGTTTGTTAATATTAATTTGGTAAAAAGGTACAACTTTGGATGAGCAAATGGACAAGTGTACTAAGATTACAATGATTGTGTGAGTGTTTGTAATCAGCTAAGTGTATGTGTGCAGCTATAGTATAAGCAATGTGTCCTATACTCGTCTAATACTCCCATTTATATAGTATATGAAGTAAATAATGAATCCCGTGAGATCCGCTATATAGTTAAGCTCCTTTAATGTTGGTAGAAACTCTTTCAGGTGAACGTTAAGCGAGCTTCAACAGAATATAGTCGTTGGATGGCAGTTTCCCCTTTATTCGCCTACATTCAATGAGAGACGGTTACGGGTTTGACTTCTTCTTTGATCTTGAACTTGGTTGGCAAGCATGTCTTCTTTATTCATTGATAGTCTTCGACTGATGTTTGACTAACAGTTATTGAAATAAAGTTATGACTCCATTCCTGCAATCATATCATGTAAACATAAATTGTTAGTCCATCTTCAGGATGTGCACATGTTGAAGAATAGTTACACCCCGAAGTTTGTTTTATCCTTATCCTGAGGATGTTGTATAAGGTAAAATCATTCTGAGGATTTTCACCCTCAAGAATACTATAAATTTATACTATGTGGAATCCTGTGTGAAAACACACGGGAGGAATGAGTCCAAACTTAACCGCTGTTTAGTAAAGACAACATTAAGAAACAAACCGTCTGCTGTGAAGAACCACTGTTTAGTACATCTGGTTATTTCTTTATAATATAATAATTATGAAAAAACATAAGCAGACCAACTGTTGACTACTGTTAAAAGAAAACTACATTTCGTAACGTCTGTTCCTTCCACGATACCAGTTAATAATACTGATCAGATTTTTAATAACTGAAACGTGACAACCAAGGAATAAAAAGTCTAGAGAGTACAGACGGATTAAAGCTATGTTGAGATAACACATATTAAAACAGAAAAGAGGATCACCAAATTAAAAGACCAATATGTAGCCATATATAAAAAACCATATATAATCAAAGTTAAAAACAACAAATATAATCAACTTTAAACATCAAGATACATAGCTAGCTAAAGGAATTAATAAACTTAAGCTTCAATTCCATTAAAGCTTCAACTTGTGCGTGTACATCTTTAACTTTTGCCAAAAATTCTACGTCCTTAATCCCGGACTCTGAATTGCACAACAATGACAAATCACAAACAGCAGTCAAAGGCATTGACTTCAAAATCCGTTGCACATCGTCAGTGGCGAAGCTTGACCCGAAGGTTCGGGGGGTCGGAAGTCACCGGGGGTTCGGAAGTCACTGGTTTCGGGGGGGTCGAAAACTAGTTTCGGGGGGTCGAAACCCTATATTTTCAAAATTTTCTATACGGATACTATATAATCGGAACTTCTGCGCGAAAATCCAGGGGGGGGGGTCGGCTGCCCCTCCCCGCCCCTACAAACCTGCGCCACTGCACATCGTCTCGGTCAAATGTGCCCAAGTGCAAACGATCAAAACAAATCTTCAAATCTCTTGTAGTCTTCAAATCCTGATAGTATTGTGATGTAATTTGATTAAGAACAAATTCCTTCATTTCATCTTCATGGTTATTACTTGATGCTGGCATTGATGCCATTTATGAAGACTGAAATATAAATGTTAATATTAAAATGGTTTATGATGAAGTTCGGGATGTGTTTACTATTTTATACACTTATAACGCGTGAAAATTAAAGGTCATACGGTAGAATATTTATTATACTTGGGTTAACGTGTTAAACGAAAAGTTTTATATACTGATTATTTATAATTTCAAAACGTTTATAGTATCTAAAAAGTCTATACAACTTTTCAAACATAAATGGACGAATGCTTTGGAAAACGAATAGCCGAAATAATCAAGTAAAATATCGCGTGAAATTAATTATCTTTCGAAATTATTACTATAAATATGTTCATATCCAAACTAAAATTTAACTATAAATTCCACACAGTACATATTCTAAATTTCATCTACCAAAATGGCAAACAAATCATACTATCATTTTGATGAAGCATCAGACGTTAAGTCAATATCCAGCGCTTGGTCACTACAAGAAAAGAGAAAAGACGAAGATATTAGGAATGAAGTAGAGAGGATGGAACAAACCGTTAAGGAACAATCACGGACAAATATTGCCATGTTAGATATGGTGTTGCATAAACCAGCAACTGCTTTGCGAGACAAGATAGAAGACTACTTGACTCAGCAACTACAAATCAACAACAACATTCATGAGGCGTTGATGCATTTAAGAAAAGGATCTTTCAAGCGAGATTCTGAAAAAGAAAGAAAGGATTTTTGAAATTTTTGTTAAGTAGTTTATGTAGTATATATGATTTTTATTATGTGTGTTTTAAATGTTAACCACTGTTTAGTAAAAACAAAGATTAAGAATCCAATCGTCTGTTGTTTTGACAACATCTGTTTATTACATCTGTTTATTTCTATAAAACAATTAGTTTAAGGTCTGTTTACTAAAATCAACATTATGAAGCCAATCATTTGCTGTAAAGAAAACATGTTTACTAAGATCTTTTTTTTTCTTTAAAACAATTACTACCCAAAATATAAAAAAAAAATAAACGCACCAACTGTTATGCTCTGTTTGGTAAAAACCAAACTAAAGAGTCAATCTACTGTTAAAATAAAAACTGTATTTCATAACGTCTTTTAAAGCACGACGTCAATATAGTAGAATTTTTAAAACACCGTGTTTAAAAAACTGTTGATTAAAACAGATGTAAATTCAAGTGTTTGGTTCAAACAATTGTTGACTTAAACAGTTGCTACTAACAACTATAACACATTTACATTTTTAATGTTTGTTTACTAAACATCAATCATCTGTTGAGAATCCGTCCCCTTTTATAGTGTGAATATACTAACTATTCGTAAAGTTGGTTTTCAACTTTATCAGTTGGATTAAAAGTAAATCTAAATTTCGAAATTACTTTTGTGATTTTTATTTACTTTTTATATAATGAAAGACAATTGCTTCACAACAATAATAATAAAATAATGTTAATAAAGTAACTTCAAAATCGTATTCATTATTTTAGGGCCTTTTTATAACATCTGTTGATAGTAAAAATAGTTGTTGTCACAACAAAGTTTCTCAGTATTTTTGCCAACAGATTGTGTAATCTGTGGAAGGAAAAACACCGGCAAAACACTGATTGTAACAACATCTTTTATTACATGATTATTATTAAACTCGTTATTCAACTATCACAATAAAGTTAAATTTCATAAACCTTTACAACTTCATAAATAAAGTCTTAATATTTGTAATAAATGATGAAGCAAAACAGACAAAGGATTAGAAATTATTGCTTAAAAGTTTTACATATAATAAAAACTTAACATTAAAATAATATTCATATTTGAAAATGCAAGTATATAAAAACTCTTAAATTTGAAATGAACATATACGTTTAACGTTTTTAACATTATAATATTTAAGTTATGTGTTATATAAACATAGAATATTGGGAATCTTTCCATTTTTTATAGGATGAATAAACTAATAACACCTAAAGTTGGTTTTCAACGTTATCAGTTGGTTTTCAACTTTAAATAATATTAGTCTTGTCAAATTCATAATTATGAAAATAGTCGAGAAGTTATAACTTTACCATGACAACTGTACAGATAAAGGAAGTAGATAGAAACTTGCAAAATACGACAGTAGTTAATGATAGACGTACTTTATTTTACTATTATTAGACAACTACAAAATATGACTACAAGTTTAAATATTGTCATTATTATTTATTATTTTTATTAATAAACAAAAAGTATTTATTTTATACTCATTTGAATCGGTAAATGATTCGAATTCTTTTCTTTATATTATAACTTAAAAACGAAAATATATTTTATAACAATAATTTCACTGAAAATATACAAGTTAAACAAATATATAAGAAACAAACTACAGGCAACACATCATAACACAAACTGTTAGCAAAACATGCAAGATAGTGTATTCTGATAAAATGAATACAATATCGCTACAAAAGTGAACTAATACCAACAAACACATTTCTTCTATCAAACCACATGAAGGGATAGGGAGCCTAATCTGAAAGGCGTCCCTATCCCCACTAAGTAACAACCCTGCGCCACGTCACGGCGCAGGAGCATACTCGCGCGAGGACAGCCAATCAACATCCTCGCGCGCCGGCACAGATGATAAGCAACAACTAATACCTGATACGCGCGTGCCATCACACGCGGAAGATTCCCTTGGCACGTCAAAGGAGGTACAAGGGATGACAAAAGGAAGATTCATAAGGATCTGTGTCAGAGCATACACCAACAGAAGAAGGACATGTGGCAGATAGTACAAAAGGGGAACGGCTGCACTGTACACGCTGTCGTGAACAGTTACCAGCAGGCATTACCTCGCCCACTGTCAGGAGTCAAATCAGCCAGCAGAGATAGCCTAGACACTGTAGCAAGTACGACGTTACTGTGCACCACCAGAAGGCGGCCACGTGTCCGACTGCAACAATGACCACACTGTGGGCTGACGTCTTCAACAATGCCTCGTCCTTTCCCGCCATTTCCAGAAAGACCATGGGTTTGGGCCCTGGTTGGGCCCAAGCCAATGGTGTCACTTGTGGGCCTCTCCATGCAGCCCATTACTTAGCCTATAAATAGCATCAGATACAACTCATGTAGGCATTCACAAATACAACCATCACTACTATACTCATTGCTTGTAATTCTCTCTTGTTAGCAATAATATTCCGGTGCACTTACAGTGGACGTAGGTCATTAACGACCGAACCACTTAAATCTCTTGTTCGTATCACACACAACTCATATCACATTCACTTTAACAAACTCTCGGGTTGTCATAACGGTTTGGGTAAAGGATTAAACCTGTAGTTACATAAGTATTAACCCCCCGGAGGTTAGTCCTAATCTCCGGTATACTTATTGTTTCTTCATTGGCGCCATCCAACGGTTAGAACAGCTACTTTAACCCATCTTTTAACCCACCCATGGCTGAACCCAACCCTAATACATCCGGCATGCACCAAACAGGAGATGAGGACCTCCGACAGCCGGATAACCAAACCACACCCAACACTGTCGTCAAGCAGACGACGTCTAGGCTCGACGGGTCAGCCGTTGAAATCCGTGACGTCGAATCCGACGACGACAGTCAAGAGCTCTCCGAAGAAGATCCGGATCGTTGGCTCCTCCGTCAGAATGCCAAGAGTGCTGCAATTTACCAACGCAAGCTGTTGCAGCAAGCGAAAAAGAAAGGTAAGACGCTTGCTTTCGATACTCCGTCGAAAGCAAGGCACAAGAAGAAGGACACGGCTAACCACGGTGAGGGTCGTAGCGGGGAGCTCGGCGGAAACGTCAGAGCTCGGGGCTACGCCAAATCACGTGCAGAGCCAGATGGCTACGAATCGTCAAGCAGCGACTCCGATCACAGGGGGAAGAAACACACTCACACGTCGCGAGACAGTGAGGTAGACGATGACTTAGTAAAACCGTTCCGACCAAAAGCTTTCGCTGAGAAGTCCAAATTCGTCGCTCGCATAGCGGCTGCAAAAGTACCAAGAAAGGCCAAACTCCCAAGCAGCATCGGTAGATACGATGGCCTGCGTGACCCAGATGACCATGTGCACGATTTTGAATGCGCAGGTGTATCTGTGGATTGGCCTGTTCAAGTGTGGTGTCACCTTTTCGCTCAAACCCTCACGGGTGCCGCCAGGGTATGGTTTGATAGCCTCCCAGCGGGAAGCGTAAAGGATTTCGACGACCTCACAGAAAAGTTCGGTAGCCACTTTTCGCACTTACGTAAGCATAAGAAAGACAAGGCGGACATCCTGCTATGCCGACGGTATGACAGGGAAACGATCGAAGATTACATAGTCCGGTTTAACAAAGAAGCACTGCAAATTGGATGCGGGGAGGAGCTCACACGGGCCGCGTTCATTCACAATTTGCGCAGTCCAGACCTCATGAAATGCCTCACCGGCAAAGATGGCATCCCAGAGTCCTGGGATGAGCTCATACGCTCAGCCAAAATATATGCCTCCTCCGAAAAATCTTTCAACCAACAACACGGTTTCCAGCCACAACACCATAATAATAATAATACTAAACACAAAAACAAATCCGTTTGGAACCGCATCACAGGCACCACCGACGAAGGAAAATATTCCCCGGCCGGTGATGCCCGCCAGATAATCAGCTCCAAACAAACGCGGGACCAACGCGGACACTCCAAGAAAAATCACGACTGGACCCCGTTAACAAAAACTCCATCTCAAGTTCTGAAAACCGAGCAGGTCACCCTGAAAGAGCCCAACCCCCTAGGGAAGCGCCGAAACGTGGACCGCAGCAAGTTCTGTGAGTACCACAACGACTACGGCCACCTCACGGACAACTGCTACAGTCTAAAAATGGAGATAGAGGCAGCGCTGAAATCAGGCCAGCTCGGCCACTTGGTCAAAAATGTTCACCGAGCGAGCAGAGGGCAGGGCAGCGAAGAAACCCAAGGCGAAGGGTCGCGGAAGAAGATCCGGGACCTAAACACTCACGCTGCAACTCTAATCCCCCGCCACCAATGCAACATGACATGGCGGGGCAAGAACACCCAACATGGGAAGCGCACCCGGGTACAGCCACTAGACGACTCATGGAAAGAGGCTGACATCCTCATGCCAAGGGTCAGAGGGGGTGCCTCCTGCACAGCTCCATTGGTGATTACTGCCGTCTTCGGACATTACCGCACACGGTATATGTTTTTAGATGGCGGCAGCAGCACAGATATCATGTATGATCAATGTTTTCAACAGCTAGACGAAGAAGACAAGGCAAAACTCATTCCGGTCAATGAGCCAATCTCTGGTTTCATCCACGAAACCATCATGCCCCGCGACATGCTCTCTTTGCCTGTAACATGGACGGATGGTACACACGAGCGCACAGAAATATGCGACTTCATGGTCCTACCAGCCGCATCAAACCATGACATACTCCTAGGAAGAGAAGGCATTGCTCACTTCAACGCCAACGCCTCCACGGCGCATGCAATGGTTGGTTTTCCCACCAAAATAGGCGTTGCCTTCATCCGGGGGAACAAAGATTGCCATGTCACGGAGACAGCCAAACCGCCAAAGATGGTCAAGACAGATGCCCGCACAGAGCCGGAAAAATGGGCGCTCAACCCCAAATTTCCAGAGCAAACGGTGACCATTGGCCATGTAATCTCCGAATCCATACGAAATCATTTGAAGCAACTTCTGATCAGCAATATAGACATTTTTGCATGGCAACCAGTAGATATGGTGGGTGTTCCGCGGGACATAGCGGAACACAAGCTTAACGTCTATCGTTCCGCAGAGCCAATTGTACAGAAGAAGAGGAGTATGGGCCCGGAGAAAACAAAGGCCATGAATGAACAAGTCACCGAGCTGCTCAATGCAGGCATCCTCCGCCCCATCAGATATCAAACTTGGGTGGCCAATCCTGTCATGGTCGCCAAAGCGAATGGAGGATGGCGCATGTGCGTCGATTACAAAGACATCAACAAAGCATGCCCAAAGGACTGTTATCCCCTACCAGAGATTGATTTGAAGGTGGACTCCCTCGCCCCATACAGATTCAAGTGTTTCCTGGACGCCTACAAAGGATATCACCAAATACAGATGGCGAAGGAAGATGAAGACAAAACAGCGTTCCGCACAGACGCGGGCATCTTCTGCTACACAAAGATGCCTTTCGGCCTGAAAAATGCGGGCGCCACATACCAACGCCTGATGGATACAGCGTTCGTAAAAGAAATCGGCGTACGGCTTGAAGTGTACGTCGATGATTTAGTGATCAAAAGCAGGGAAGAAACCGACATGCTACAAGACATCCAACAAACATTTCACCAGCTACGAAAGGTCCGCATGAAGCTAAATCCAAGCAAGTGCTCGTTTGGAATGGAAGAAGGAAAATTTCTGGGAGTCATCGTTACGCGAGACGGGTTCCGCGCCAACCCAGAAAAGGTACAAGCAATCGAGCGGATGCCATCTCCCGCCTCCGTCAAAGAGGTGCAGACATTGATGGGCCGCCTGGTTGCCCTAAACCGTTTCCTATCCAACTACGCTTCAAAGTCATTTCCTTTTGTCGACACCTTGAAAAATTGCCTAAAGAAAAGTAACTTCCGCTGGACAACCGAAGCTGAGTCAGCTTTCCAACAAATGAAGCAGTGTCTGATGAACCTTCCCACATTAACAGCCCCGCTCCCTAAAGAGCCACTCACGCTCTACCTCTCAGTCACGGAGCGGGCAATCGGTGCAGTCCTGATGGTCGATCGTAAAGGCGTGCAAACGCCTATCTATTACATCAGCCGCACGCTGTTAGACGCGGAAACTCGGTACACCATAATGGAAAAGTTGGTCCTAGCTTTAATCCACGCTTCCCGAAGACTGCGCAGATACTTCCAAGGTCACCCGATAAACGTCCTCACAGACTATCGGATCAACGACATCTTGGCAAAACCAGAATTGTCAGGAAGACTGGCGAAGTGGGCTATTGAGCTCGGAGAGCACACAATCAGTTATAAGCCCCGACCCGCAATCAAAGGACAAGTATTGGCAGACTTCGCAACCGAGATCCCAGCCGACAAAGTTCAAGAGTGCCGAGAAGAAGAATCACCTGCGCCAGTGCACGACCCGTCGCAAAAATGGTCCTTATACACCGATGGGGCCTCCAACGGAGACGGTGCTGGCGCCGGCTTGCGCCTCATCAGCCCAGACAAACACGAGTTCACATACGCCATCCGCCTCGAGTTCAAAAGCACAAACAACGAAGCGGAATACGAAGCGTTGCTGGCAGGCCTCCGCATAGCGGAAAAAATGGGGGCCAGGCACGTAGAGGCGCATGTAGACTCTTTGTTGGTAGCACGGCAGATCAACGGGACATACGATGCAAAAGACGAAACCATGGCTCTATACCTGGAGCAAGCCAAGAAACTCATGCGCAAGTTCGACACATGCACAGTCGAACACATCCGGCGCAGCGAGAACAAACCCGCTGACGCACTCAGCAAAATGGCATCCACGGTTTTCGAGCACATGGCAAAAGAGGTCCGCATTGAAGTACGAGATAAACCATCGGTCCCCGTGCGCCAGGTCAATGTTACCCAAACAGGCAACATGTCATGGATGACACCGATCAAAGCCTTTTTATCATCGGGAGTTCTGCCCAATGACAAGCTCGAGGCCCGGAAGATAAAAACCAAGGCCCTGCAATATCAACTGACCGATGACATCCTGTACCGCCGCTCTTACTTGGGGCCACTCTTGCGCTGTGTTGACCCGGCCGAAGCCTCCTTTCTCCTCAAAGACATACATGAAGGAACATGCGGGCTACACGCAGGCTCAAGAATGGTAGTGGCAAAGCTGATGAATGCAGGATATTACTGGCCTGGCATGCACGTCGACGCAGTTACCGAGATACGCAAATGTGACAGCTGCCAACGCCATGCCCCAAACACCTTGCGCCCAAAGAATAATCTCGTACCAGTTACCGCGGCTTGGCCCTTCCAAAAGTGGGCTATTGATCTAGTCGGACCATTCCCGGCGGCGCCGGGTAATGTCAAGTACTTGGTTGTCGCTATTGACTACTTCACTAAGTGGGTTGAAGCGAAACCTCTGGCAAAAATCGATGGTGCACATGTCAAGAAGTTCATCTGGGAGTTCATTATCTGTCGGTTTGGATTACCGATGCAACTGGTCAGCGACAATGGAACACAATTCGAAGACCAGACCCTCCAACAATGGCTAGCTCAAATGGGAGTCACGCAAATCTTCACATCCGTTGCGCACCCGCAAGGCAACGGTCAGGTAGAAAGAGCCAACCGCACAATCGTTGAAGGCATCAAGACAAGACTCGGAACCAGGCGAACAGGGTGGGTAGACGAGTTGCCGCACGTCTTATGGGCTTACCGTACCCTCACGAAAACAAGCAATGGCGAAACCCCGTTCAGCTTAACATACGGGTCCGAGGCGGTAATCCCTGCAGAAATAGCTTGCCCCACGGCAAGAGTGTTGATGGCAAACACAACCGACAATGATAAAGAACTCCGCATGAACCTCGATCTGTTAGAAGAACGCCGCAACCTTGCGGCAATAAAAGAAGCAAGTTACAAAACCCAACTTGAGCAATACTACAACAAACATGTAAGGGAGCAAGCCTTCAAGATCGGGGACTACGTCTTCCGCAACAATGAAGCTTCCAACGCCGAAAAACCCGGGAAGCTCGCCCCAACTTGGGAAGGCCCTTACAAAATTCAAGAAGTGCTTGGGAAAGGTGCCTACGCATTGGAAAAGCTCGATGGCACCCCTATTCCAAGATCATGGAACGGCGCTCAGTTACGGCGCTGTTATTTGTAATCAAAATGGCTACACATGCCATATCATTAATGAAAACGTTTCCTATATCTGTGTTTCTACTTGTATTTTCCGCGCCAAGGTCTTCAAGACTTAGACAAAATCACGTCGGACACGCTAGCAAGGCATGCCTTCAAGGCACGCCACGAGCGCGCCGGGCGCCTACTCAAGCAGCGTAGTCTTCAAGACGGATTTACTCGCCGGACCTACAACACCGCAACATGCGCCTTAACTCTTGTCTTCTAGAGTCATTACAACTCGGACAATAGAGTAGCGCGCCACATAAACGCGGTAAACGGGTCTTCAAGGCGAGGCGATCACGCGCCTAAGTCGGACTCAATGGCACAAGTCGCCTCCGCTACAATCTTCAAGGCGAGAAAGTGTTCGACACTTAGACGTCAGATTGTCTAGCCGAGCGCGCGCTCTAACTCTTACTTACACACTGGGTGACGACTTGGTTAAATAAGTAAATTAGAGACGAGACAACACGATATAACAAACATTTGTTTCATTAACAAAGGGAATTAAAAACCCTTCTATATTTACAAGGAAAGGGAAGGTTACAAGTGTTAAAAGGCCTAATCACTGGTCCGCCGCGCCGGAAGGCCCCTCACCAGAAGCCTTCGCCAGCGCATCAGACGTTTCTATAAAATATCTAAGGGCCGCAGGTGGATCCGCGTTCTTGTTACAGTCTGCAAGCACCTGGAGGATGGGGAACTCTATCTTCTCGAACTTCTGGAGTTCCGCCTCGTACTCATCCTTCAGTGGCTTGCCATAATGTTCCGCGTCCACGATGCGCCCATCATTTTGCGCATGCAAGAAACCGTCTTCATAGCCCTCGCCATAACCATAGGCTTGGGCACTGGCAGCAATGGCGACAATCTGGTCTCCGAGCAAAGGCTCCTGCCAAAATCTCTTGAAAACCTGCGCATAGAAACAAAGTTAGCATGTGAAAAAGACGAGTCTCAAAAGCAGAGAAAGCGCGAAGACTTACCCCAGCCATCCCGTCTGTCATCAACCATTTGATGGAGTCCTGCATCTGGGACTGGGCGGTGACAGCTTCATCCAGCAGCAACTTGGCCGCCTCACCTTCCTTCACAGCAGCAAGGCGAGCCTGGTCACAAGAATCCAGGTCTCGCTCAAGGTCCTCCTTCGCACTAAGGACCTGGGCCCTCTCCCGCTCCAGCGAAGAGACGCGCTCAGTAGCCGCAACAAGAGCCTCGTCCTTTGACTCGAGCTCCTTGCGCATCTCTACATATTTCGCCGTCCTCTCCGTGAGGGCCCTGCTCTTCTCTTCAAGGCTCTTCACCGCCGTCCGCCGCTCCTCACGCGCCACTGACAGAAGATCCTTGAGATCGGAGATGTCAGTGTTGGCCTTCTTCCATGAATCTGACCAACGGCGCCTCTCAGCAACCGCGTCTTCTTCAAGTTTGGCAACCTTAGCCTCCGCGTCATGAGCACGGCGGCGGTATTTAGCAATCTCGGCCTTGAAGGCAGCCTCTTTTTCAGCAAGGCTGGCCTTCTCCGCCTCCACCTGCTCCATGTCCCGCCACAACGCCGAGTCACGGCGCCGCAGCGAATCCATCATGGATAGTTGAGTCGCCTGGTTAACGCACAAGGCGGCTATTAGGTCTTCACGACTCAACATATCCTGGTGAGTGCGCTCATAGGGAGGCACCACCTCGCTGACAAACTCCTCGGCAGCCAAGGAGTTGGAAAACAATGTGTTTTCCCTTATCGCCCAACGAGGGCGCCAGATGGCGTCACCACCAGACCAACAAGAGCCGTGATAGACTCCTGCTGATTCCCCAACCCTGGAAGCCTCACGCCGATCCCGGCGCGAGCCGCTCCCACCAGCTCCAGAGGCACCCTGCTGGAGCAAAGCCCTCTCAAAGGCATCCCCTCCATCAGGAGCCATTTCCTGGCTCTCAGCTTCGGCACGCTCCCTTGCAGCGCGCTCCTCAGCAAGCTTGGTTTTTTCCTCCAAGAACTTTTGCTCTTGGAGGCGAAGGCGGTCCGCCTCAGCCTTTCTTGCGGCTTCATCGGCAGAAGCCTTCTTCTCCGCCTCAGCCCGGCGGAGGGCTTCATCGGTTGCCGCTTGCTTGGCAGCAACGGCCTTCTCAGCCTCAGCCTTTTGCAAGGCTTCATCGGCTCGCGCTTGCTCCTGCGCAAGCTCCTGCTCCCTCCACAAGACATCCTCCTCCCTTCCACCCGCTTCGGCGGAAGAAGACAAGGGTGCAGAGGGCACAATCTTCGGCGCCACTGCAAATCAACCACAACTTATTAATAATAATACAAGTAATGAAAATAGAAAAGAAGAGAGGAGGAAAAAAGAACTTACCAGGAGTCTTCTTCCTCAATAACTTTTGGAAGAGTGGTTGGCGCGCAGGGGCGGCACCAATACCCATGCTGAAAACGGGCCCGCCATCGCTACCACTTCCAACAGGACCCTTGGAAATATTAACTGGGTCCGGACCAGGTACCGATCCCTCACCACCTCCAGCGCCAGGCGCGACTGGAGTCTCCTTCACCGGGCCAACGGTCCGCGACCTCTTCCTCTTCTCCAGCTGAGAAGATTCCGCCTCCTCGTCATCCTCAGAGGGTGGCCCATCCCTCCTCCGCCGACGCCCCTTCACCGCTTCTCCTGCTGAAACGGAAGAACCCGAGTCAGAAAGGGTAATCATGGCTCGGTACCTGTGCTTCCGCGGAGCGTGCTTCCAACGACCACGCCTCGCGGACGAGCCCACCGGCGGAATCTCCCCTACAGTATCATCTCCGAAAATACTATCAAATAAAGGGCTGGGAGACTCACCAGTTGTAAAATAAGGTTTGGGCGCCGCAGCAAGGTCAGGATAATAAAAGCGATCCGCCAACGCATCCAAACACGAGGTCTGGCCCTCCGCCAATGGCCTCCACTTAATGCCCTTTTCCTGACGGGCAGCGTAGAACTCAAACTTGCTTACACCTGCAAATGACACATCATAAGGAAAGGAACGCGGGAGGCAATAATGATAATAACTAATATAAAATACTTACCCTCCTGCGCGATATAAGGCTCTTTACCCGCCCGAATACCGTTCCGGCTCATCCCCAGAAGGAAGAAGATTCCCTCTGTCAGGTTCTGGAACTCCAACCTAGTGGCGTTGGCGGTAAGAGCAACAAACCAATCCTGCTTCTTGTAATCCTTAAGCAGGGGCATGTCCGCCACGCGCTGACCATCCCCTATTATCTTCCAAGGGAGGCCAACAGGGATGACCCCCTTCTTCACAAAGAAGAACTTCTCCTTTGCCCAGTGAAGGGACTTTGGGGTATGGGTGGCCATGGCGGGCACCTTGGGGCGTGGCTTAAAAGAAAACCACGTTTCATCCCGCGCCATGAAATAAAACACGTTGAACCGCTCAACAGTCGGCTCAATGTCTAAGGCGCGGCACGACGCCTCAAAATGAACTAACCTCAGAAGCCCGAAGGCGGTTAGTTGAGTAGGCCCGACGCCATAGGCAACCATGGTATCTATCTGGAACCGGGTGCATGGAAGCCGAAACCCACACTTGGCAAAGTGGGCTTCATAAAGGGCCAGCTGGCCGCTACCAGCAGATAAGACGGTGCTGGTCGGAGAAGGAAGCATGGGCTCCCACTCCGGGAGGATCCCATACATAACACAGAAACGGTTAAAAGCCTCCTGACCCCAAACACAGAATGTGTTGGTCATGAGTTTCCTCTCCTTCGTCCGGCCATGCTCAACGATGGGCTCCTGCACCACCTCCTCCGTCTCCTTACCCAGAACTTCACCGGAGGTACTGTGACTATCCGACATTGTGGAAGTTCAAGAAAGAAAAAACCTGGAAATCTCACCGGAAAACTTGAAGATCAACCGGAATCTTCAAAGAAAATGAAAAAGAACGGTTGATGGAAGGATCAACAAGGAGAAAACAAGAACAGAAGACACTCTAGAAAGGAAGAAACTTGAAGTTTCAACAATGAATCTTCAAGATCAGGGAGATCTTTGAAGATTAAACGGAAACTTCAACAGAAAAGTGACCGGAAGTTGAGAGAGAATTGAGAGCAAGAAGGAAGGAAATAAGAGAAGTAACCGTTCATAGCAACACTGCCAATCCTTATATACTCATCGCATTAATGGCAGAGGGACCCACCGGGGAAGTGTAAACCGTCACAACTTTTCAAATTCCATTCATAAGATGATGACACGTGTCCGCAACAAAAACGAGTGGCCTGGATGGAAGTGTATGACAGTTGTACACTACACAGGCGCCGGATGATCGACACGTGTCAACAGATCTCACAATATCAACCATTCAAGCGCGTGGCAACTCACGCGCCTGACAGACAACACGTGCCCATCGACACGTGGCACAATCTCAACCATGAAGACAAAATGTCAGACGCGTGAAACCCCACGCTCCTGACACAGACGATATATTGATAACTGCAACCACGATGGGACGTGCATCAGTCTGTACAACCAGATAGTCACTGACACATCAGCAACCACTAAACTTCCCCCAGAAGTAATTGATCATTCGAATTCCAGGCGCATTTATTCCAATTTATGAGAGACAAATTCAATGCTAATGATTTAGAATTTATCACAACTCCAGACCGGCATTAAATTACTCCAGCAGCAGTAAATGTCTCAGCGGAAAATTGACGTAAACTTTCAAAAGACGTTTCCCGCCCAACCACTGCAACGTTGGGGCGGAGAACGTCCTTCCCAGCGGAAAGTTGACGTAAACTTTCAAAAGACGTTCCCCGCCCAACCACTGCAACGTTGGGGCGGAGAACGTCCTTCCCAGCGGAAAGTTGACGTAAACTTTCAAAAGACGTTCCCCGCCCAACCACTGCAACGTTGGGGCGGAGAACGTCCTTCCCAGCGGAAAGATGACGTAAACCTTCAAAAGACGTTCCCCGCTCAACCACTACAACGTTGGGACGGAGGACGTCCTTCACGGCGCAAATTTGACGAAAAACGGAGAAATACGTTTCCCGCCTATATTTTCCCAAATCAGAATAACACCCCCAAAGGTTACAACGCAAGCAGATGAGCTTTCATCCGCGACTTCTACATTTCGAGTCTAGCACTCCACCTCCTCATCAGCGAGCAGGAGAAGCCCTAGACTAGGGGGACTTGAAGGGATAGGGAGCCTAATCTGAAAGGCGTCCCTATCCCCACTAAGTAACAACCCTGCGCCACGTCACGGCGCAGGAGCATACTCGCGCGAGGACAGCCAATCAACATCCTCGCGCGCCGGCACAGATGATAAGCAACAACTAATACCTGATACGCGCGTGCCATCACACGTGGAAGATTCCCTTGGCACGTCAAAGGAGGTACAAGGGATGACAAAAGGAAGATTCATAAGGATCTGTGTCAGAGCATACACCAACAGAAGAAGGACATGTGGCAGATAGTACAAAAGGGGAACGGCTGCACTGTACACGCTGTCGTGAACAGTTACCAGCAGGCATTACCTCGCCCACTGTCAGGAGTCAAATCAGCCAGCAGAGATAGCCTAGACACTGTAGCAAGTACGACGTTACTGTGCACCACCAGAAGGCGGCCACGTGTCCGACTGCAACAACGACCACACTGTGGGCTGACGTCTTCAACAATGCCTCGTCCTTTCCCGCCATTTCCAGAAAGACCATGGGTTTGGGCCCTGGTTGGGCCCAAGCCAATGGTGTCACTTGTGGGCCTCTCCATGCAGCCCATTACTTAGCCTATAAATAGCATCAGATACAACTCATGTAGGCATTCACAAATACAACCATCACTACTATACTCATTGCTTGTAATTCTCTCTTGTTAGCAATAATATTCCGGTGCACTTACAGTGGACGTAGGTCATTAACGACCGAACCACTTAAATCTCTTGTTCGTATCACACACAACTCATATCACATTCACTTTAACAAACTCTCGGGTTGTCATAACGGTTTGGGTAAAGGATTAAACCTGTAGTTACATAAGTATTAACCCCCCGGAGGTTAGTCCTAATCTCCGGTATACTTATTGTTTCTTCACCACAAAATACATAAAAAATAAAGACAAAGCAAAGAAAATAAAACTAATTTAAGACAGAACTGAAAACAAAACAAAAAATAGAGCATAATATGTCTCTAACGTCAAGAAGAGAGGGAGACATGTTATTTTTTATACACCCATCTTTCTCAAAATAGGCTCTAGTTGTGGTAATGACACAAATAATATTTTTCTTCGATTGTAAGAATCTTCCCAGCACAACAATTCCAACTTCATTGTCAAAGCTTTATTCCTAATAAATTTTTCTTTCATTGGAATGATTTTAAAGGAAATAAGATTATGTTGTAAATATTGAAAGATGTTTTGTTTTACAAATGCTTGAAGGATATAAAGTTGCAAATTGAAATGACCATTTGCTCCCCTTTTTATAGACTGTATAGATAACTGTATCTATAAGTTCTATAATTATAATATATAAAAATTATATTAAAGCAATATAAAATTGAATAAAGTAACTCTAAAAAAATTAATAAAGTAATTTTCAATTATAATGATTAAATTGGGTATTTGATCCTCTATTGAATTGAAAGCTAAATAGTATCTTTTGACTTATCAACAGATGTTATAAAACAGCTGTCATCGATTATAGATCAAATTTATTGTTTAATAATATTATATGAAGATTAAAGTAATAACAATGTGGAACGAAATTAAATTTAAAGTATCTTTGATAACAGATGTTATTAAAAAACTGTCATCTTAATAACTGATATTGGCTGTCTATTAATATTAATATAAATAAAAGAGTTAATTGCCAATTTAGTCCCTGAGGTTTGTCAAAAATTGCGACTTTCATCCAAATCTTTTTTTTTGGTCAATTTAGTCCCCGTGGTTTCATTTTTTTGTCATTTTAGTCCCTGAGGTTTGTTAAAAATTGCCACTTTCATCTAAATCTTGTTAGTCCACAGGGACTAAAATGACAAAAAAATGAAACTACAGGGACTAAATTGACCAAATAAAAAGATTTGGATGAAGTGGCAATTTTTGACAAACCTCAAGGACTAAATTGGCAATTAACTCTAAATAAAATTTCAATTCTATCAGTTTTTCAAAATTCATAATTACAAACAGAGTAGACCCCTAAAAGTCTGTAATGCCGACTATACAATATCTGTGGACTTATCAACAGATGTTATCAAACAACTGTCTCAAATTATAGTATATGATGATCACTGTACAAATGAACGATCTAGATCGAAACTTACAAATGAAGGATCTAGATGTTATCAAATAACTGTCTTCGTAATAACTGATATTGCTGGTCTAATAATATAAACAAAATTACTTTATATCAGTGTTTTCAAGTTCATAATTACAAACAAGTGAGATCACTAAAACTATATGACGCAAGTGTACAAATGAAGGATTTAGATTGAAACTTACACAATACGACAGTCATTAATGCTAGATGTATTTATTTTTACTATTATTAAACAATTAAAAAATGTTACTATAAATTTACGTATTATTGTTTTTGTTTTTATTAAACAACTAAAATTACTTAATTTCAGAAAATGATTTTACAAAAACAGGTTTTAGTACAAAGAGTTGTTGCTATAAAGAGTTGTTATTTCAACAATTTTAAAGAAACAGACATTGCATATGGAGAACATAAACGGCCTTTACAAGGATCTGTTTACGAAACAACACAAATGAAGAAATATAGAAAACAAACAGAGAATCATTACATATCACATGTTAAAAAAGCAATTTAAATTCATTAAAGAACATAAACAATTAAAATTACAAAATAAAAAAGATATAACAAAGTTAGTTATTTAAAGAAGTTATGGAACTTCTTTGGAAACTACATTAGTGGTAACTTTAGAAAACTTTTTTTTTGTATCACAAATCAAAATCTTTAGACCCTTCCTACTTTTGACCCTGGAAACGGCAACATAGAGCTGCCCATGACTGACAACGGGACGTGGAAGATACAAACCAACACGTTCAAGCGACTGTCCTTGACTTTTGTTTATTTTCATTTCAAAACACAGACAAATGGGAAACTGTTTACGAGAAATTTTGACAGGTATTCTCTTGTCCGCGGGTATCATCTTCAATCTAGAAATCAACGTAGTATAACCAATATTACTTCATGTGATAATTTTCATCTCAGTAACAACTTTTCCAAGTTTGGTAACTTGTAAATGTGTTCCATTACACAATCCATTCGCCTGATCAATATTTCTAAGTAACATTACGGGAGCTCCCACTTTCAATACTAACTTATGGTTGGGTAAACCAAATAATGAAAACTGTTTAGCACATCAGGAGAAAATAATGATGCATTAATATCTGATTCTTGTTCACATTCAAGTAAACTATCTGAACTAAGATAAACTTTTTCTTCACCAGGTAGAGCTTTTAACAACTCATCATTTATTGAATCAACAACATCATTGGTTGGAGAAAGAATGTCTCTTTGTTGGAAATAATTTGAATCCAATAATGACTTATTCATATCCGGATACGTGAATGAAATCAAAGAAGAAATAGGATTCATTTGATCATGAATTAGTAAATCATCTGGTATATCAATATCTGTCTCACCATCATTTTGATCACCAAGAACGCCATCCCCAAGCTTTAAAATCCACTCTGCAATTTGTTTAGTCTCTTCAAAATCCATTTCTTTGCATCCAACCCTTAACCTCATATTTTCAGTTAGTTTTAATACTTTACAATGTTTCCTTGTATAAGAAGAATTCAGAGAAGCATTAACTATCATACTCCTGGTACCTTTAATAATAACTGGAAGAATCTGTCTAAAATCACCACCAAAAAGAACAACTTTTCCTCCAAAAGGCTTGCTCTGCAAAGTTGATTGACTGGAACGTAATACATCTCTCATTGTTCTATCCAGAGCTTCAAAACAATGTTTATGCATCAGAGGTGCTTCATCCCAAATAATCAATTTTGTCATTCTAATTAACTCACCTAATTCACTTTTAGGTTCTATTGAACATATAGAATCTTCGTTAATGTTTATTGGAATTACAAACCTTGAATGAGCAGTTCTACCACCATCTAGTAAGAGTGATGCAATTCCACTGGAAGCAATGTTTAAAATTACATCACCTTTTGACCTTAAAGCGGCTGAAAAAGTCTTCCAAAGATAAGTTTTCCCAGTGCCACCATATCCATAAACAAAAAACACACCTCCTTCACCTTTTGCAACTGCATCCATAACAGTTTCGTAAACTCTGTGCTGTTTAGCAGTTAAACAGTTTAAATACCCAGCATGTTCAATCCGTAGAGATGATCTATCAAAAGAAAGTTCTTTCAATATCAATCGATTATTTACTGTTGAAACATAATTTCCAGGAGCATTTGGCATGTCTGGAAAGTTTTTTAGTGTACTACCATTGTTCAGCAACAATGTTTCAATCTTTGACAGACAAATGTTTTCAACTTCTTCTTGGCTAAGATTCAACACCGAAAAAAATATATTAAAAAGTATTAGTAACATTGAATTTAAAAGTTATTTAATATTTTTTATTTTAAACTAATTACTTTGAGAAACTAATGAAATTACCTTCTATATCAGTTATCTCCCTTTCCTTTTTTATAATGTCATGACATAATACATCTTTGGTTTGACACCAAAAGTCACTGGGACGAGAGATTGAATTTGACAATAGCAACATTACAAAAAAGGATTGCAAAAACTATCCAGTTGGCCAATCATTTTCTTCTTTAATAGCAATAACATATTCTTTATCATCATTTAACAAACCTCGTACAAAACAGGCATCTTTGAATGTTTCAAACACTTCACCATCAAGTGTTTTTATATCATTGTAACTGGTAGCTCCAGTAACATGGTTTAATAAAATTCTTAGGTAGTAACAATCACCAAGAGATGGAGGCACATAATGTATCTTGCCAATAGACTGCAAAGTCTTTATTCGTGGAGTCCACTTTCAATCTTTATGTGACCAAACATCGTATTTCGGAAAATCTTTATATTTCAATTTCCTTGCAAAATCATCAGTTTTATTAGTTTCCATCCACCCTGTGAAAATTGACATTTTCAACGTTGGATTATTAACAATATCACATAAATTAGAATCATCATCATAAACAATAGTTTGACCATCTTCACAATGGAAAGGCAACACTTCAACAGCTAGAAATCTATAATGTATGTCATATTTGAATATTCTCCAAGCAGCCTCACAGGAAGAAATACACCTACAATCAAGGTATGTCTTTACCTCATTTACGTCATTGTTATCAGACTTGGATTGGAAAACAGAAGCCGTAACTCTATTAGGTCCCTTATTAATATACTTAAACAAATAGTTAATAAAATCTGACTGATTGCACTATTCAACATTCACGTGGAATTGGTATCTTCGGACCAAAACAGGATTGTAAGGAACTACATACCTATTATCAAGCTGGACGCCCTTCTTTTCAACTCTTACTACTTGTTTCACGATGATGGTAGACTGGATAACCATCAAAATCAACACAAGTCTCGTCCACATATTTTTTAGGGAACGTTTTAGAACATTTTAAGTTAACCATGCATGGACATTGAGGGTTGTCTGTACTGCAAGGTCCATGAATCATAAACTGCTTGATAAGTTCATACAACTCAGGATCTTTAACTTTATCGGGGATCTCTGCACTAATTACACGATCGATATCAGATGCAATTGGGAATTTGCTTTCAGCATTCAGGAACAAACATATGTGGGCATGTGGCAGTCCCCGTTTCTGAAATTCAATCGTATAAAGAACTGAAAACTTGATAACAGTAGCATTAGTTGTAGTTAAATAAGAATACCTTTATTCATAAACAATTAAATATATTTATTAAAAGATACATGTTTGTGTCTCACCAAACAGTTTATACTTGTGCAAATCTTTGATTAAATTATCCAATTTAATCTTAAATATTCTAGATACAATATCCGGTCTATCTTCTGCTTTAAGATCTTTATCATACAAACACCTGAAAATCTCAGGCCACTTTGGATTACAAGTAACTGTTATGAATTAATCTGGATATCCAACAGCCTTGCAAATTGCCATAGCTTCCATGTACTTTTGCATCATGATGAAGGAAAAACTATACGTTTACCACAATTTGATGCATTATTCTCTCCACCTTTGACAATAGCACTCAAATTCTTAAAACTTTGGCTTCTAAGTTTTGGTTGTTGACGTTTTTTATAATATGGGCAAGCAGACTCTACCATTGTGTATGCATCAACTAAAAACTGTTGAAACAATTTTTTCACATGAACTATTAATGAAAACTGATTATGCCTATTTTGTATCATATAAGAAAAAAATTCCCTCATTGAAACATTGCTTCTAACTTTGTCATTATCAATTGCAATATCATTATGTTTAATACCAAGTTAGTAACCATCTTCAGCATATGGGAAAATAAGTGGATACTGCATGGCAAGATAAGAGGATGAAGTTCACTAATTCTTTTAAGTCCATTAGTCTTTGATCGAACAATGATATCTTTTGTGTCAAATGATCCATCAAAATCACCAATTATTAATGCGACAACTTCTGACACAGTTGGGAGGTTATAAACTCTTCCATCCTTATCTCTTATTCCAATAAGTTTCAATGATACTTTTTCAAAGTCATTTTCTTTAAAATAATCTCTTACCATTCTGAAGGATTTCACAAGAGGATTGCAGGAATCCAACATATCTTTAAGAATCCTGATGGTGTCAACATCAAGGGCATTTTTTGTAGTAGAATTAGATTCTAATTCAGAACTGCATAAAAATTAAAATTTTGACCATAACATTTAATTAAAATGAAAAATGTATGAAAATCTGAAATGAGAAATAAGTAAAACAAAAATTATAACACGTTAAGTATAAAAATTACCTAACTGCCTTTTGATGATTTACAACTTCATTTTCTGAATCGTATATGTAAAGTTGTGAAAATTTAGGTTGTTCTCCATCATCCGGAAGAAGACTACCCGTTCGATGATAATTCTGACCCCGAAGTCTAAATACATAAGGACCTTTACCTCTGTGAGAACTTTTGTCAACCTTGCCAACAAGGGACGTAAAAGAAAACATCATATTATATGCTCTAATGTAATGCATGAGGTTTTGGCTTTTGGAGTATGACCTTTATACAAATTCTGTAATAATGCAGGTGGTTGAGCTAATGGTGGAAGTTTAACATCACCATTCGAACAGCAGAGCGAAAATGCTGTTTTCTGACTATATTTATTTCCTCTAAGTGTTTCATCTTCCCACAATAATGCTTGACATTTAGAGCAGACAAAAACAACATCTCCATGATCTACATAAACTAGAAAATGAACAAAATTATAAAATGCAATTTTAATAACATAAAAAGAAACAAAACCTTGTACCTATTGAAATTCCAAAAACCTTTTGAACATTAGGATCTGTCAATACATCATAAGCCATATTTAAATCAAATTTAGGTATCTGACTTGTATAGAAATTTTGTTTTCCTTTTCTGAATTTATAACCAATACGATTATCATTTGAACATTCACCTACAACAATAATATATATAAATTAATATTTACATCTTCAACAGTATCTAAAAGCTTTATGTCAGCTTCATTTATAGTTATATTTATATATAATATATAATAACTTATACATTTTAAGTAGAAACAACTTACCAACATAATTTAAAAGACTTGAGCTTTCAAAAGTTCTAGCAGAAGAACTATCCAAATTTAAGGGACTTTGATGTATATACCTTGATGAACTTTGTCTCGTTGAAGCTTTTAAAAATTTTAACTTAATATATAAATAATAATGAGCAAAATATGAATAATGATCAAAGAAATAGAGTTCAAACTTCAATTATAACAACTTACCTTTCCTTTTGGTAGATCATCATCATCATACTCAGTTAATCGCACCTTTTGGTAGATGATTCACAGAAAGTACTACCAATAGTTGGAGTCACATTACCACTCTGTTGACTTGCATTCATTGAGCAAGTTTTTGTTGTTGAAACTTGTAAAACAAAACAAAATATGTAAGCATTAATAAAAGGTACAACATTAATATTTAATACAACACAATTTTTATTCCAATGTAAAATACAGACCGTTGGAAATACTTGACAATGCAATCTTCTCTATAGGAGTAGATGTGGATCCATCATTAAAATGATGATTATATTTAATCTGCTGCAAAATATCCTTCCTTTTCTTTCTTGCGTCTACAGAATTTTGAGTCGGGGTTTGCCCAGGATACAATTCATAGTGACTCGAAACTTGTTAATACAAAACATATGTCAGAATTAATAAAATGTATAATATAAATATGTAATAAACAACAAATTTGATTACAATTTATAACACATACCGTTAGTAATATCTGACAGAGGAGTTCTCAGTAAAGCTGAGGATGTCAATCCAGGATGAAAGACACTTTTATTTTTACGCTGTTGCATAATGTGCTTCCTTATTTTTCTTGCTTCTGCACACTTCTTTTGTGTCGGAGTTTAGCCAAAGTAAAACTTATAGTTGTTCGAAACTTGTAAAGCAAATAAAACAAATGTAACAATTAAAAAAATTCGAACATGTGATACAACAAATTTTTGATGTAATTATAAGACATACCTATGGAAGTATTTGTCAACGGAGTACTTAGGAAAGAAGAGGATGTGCATCCACCATGAAGAGGACGTTTATTTTTACGTTCTTGCAGAATATCTTTTTTTTTCTTGCTTGTGTAGAGTTTTTAGGCAGACTTTGTTCATCAAAGAATTGATACTGACTTGAATATTTGTTGTGCAAATCCATAATTTTAAGTGTCTGTTAAACAACTATATGAAATTTAGATTATACATTTTGTAATTACTGACTACAAAACAGAATTATAAATCACAAAGTTGAATTCTAACCGAAATAGTTTGGAGCTATTCAGAAGAACACAAAACTCATTTTTTGTAAACTCGGATAAGGAGGGAAATTTGTATTATCAAATTTTCATTTATTGAAATTCAAATAATGATCTTTTAGGGTTGAAATGGAAATTGAAATTGAAATTAGGTAATAATAAACTATTATATTACATACAATATTATTATTATTATTATTATTATTATTATTATTATTATTATTATTATTATATTATTATGATACTAAATATTAATCGAACCTTAAATTACAACTTTTAAAACTGAAGGGTTGAAAACAAAATACTACAGTTTAAACTTATTTTCATTTAAAAAAATAGATATCTATGTCTATAGATTACTTTGTTTATTATATACAACCAACACACATAATACAGACTAAAAGAACTATCGGTCGATTAAAATTCTTCATCAACAATCGGAAAACGACATTCAGGTAACTTCTTTTAAACTTTTGACCGATAAATAACTTTCAGTACTAAACAACTATCAGTAATATTAACTGGTATTGTGAAAGGAATAGATGTTAGTAAATAGGTTTTTCTTAAAACAGACGATTGGCTTCTTATTGTTGTTTTTACTAAACAAATCCTAAAATATATATGATATAGTATTCCCCTGTTTTGAAATTAAAATTAGATTTGATGATCTTAAATATAATTGGTATCGTGATTGTTATCTGTATATATATATGAATAAAAAACAGAATCGTCTTTTATATAAGATTTGATTATGTTAAATATATAATTGACAGAATATCATCATGGAAGTATCCTTTATAAAGATGTTAATGGAAGTTGATTCGTTTAAACTGGTATGAATTTCAAGTGATAAATTATGTTCAAGTTCAAATATGTCAAATATTTATGTTTATAACAAAGAACATAAATTTAAGAGAAAACATATTATTTGTAGGAGATACCAAGTGATTTTGCTACACAATTTTGAGGACAACAATGGAAGCCTACATTAATAGAGATAAGACTAAAAAATGGTAAAGCATGGAAGTTATGGTTGAGAAAAAGACCTAATGAAGTTGTCTTTACGGACGGTTGGATAAATATTGTCAGGGAAGTAAAATTGATAAAATACACTCTATTGGTTTTTACACCAATTGATACAAAAACGTTTGAACTTTCATACTTTGAGGATGAAGAAAGGGAAAAGTCATTTTACAGCCTAAACATGCACCACAACTTAGGAGTAATGGTAAGTAAAATGAAAATATATTTAAATGAATTATTAGTTAATAAACAAAATTATACAGTGAAATATTATAATAATTTAATGAATATGTATATTTTTATCAGGTAGTAGCAAAGGACTTGATTGAAAATAACTATGAAGGCAAATTGTCACACCCTCAAATTTCCACTTGCAAAGTTTTACCGCGAGGCGCATGACAAACCAGGATCCAAGTCAACGGTCACAATAAACAACACTATATGAAATACGTAAACTCAAAAATTGGTTATCATACCATTAAACCATAGCGGAAGCATTTAAAGATTTAAACAACTACAAAACTGTGTTACAAAATATTCAAGACACTTATTTAAAATATGCCACTAAGCCTAGACGCCAATGCAGACCCGTGCGCCTAGTCCAACCGATGCTACCTTAGCGACCTGAGAAAAACATGCCAAAAAGACGTCAACATATATAATGCTGGTGAGTTCACAGGCTTATTCAATATGTTACCAGGAGTTACCAAAGCGTTACCATGTCCATACTATACCAATGTTACCAAGTACGCTAGCTAGGCGTATGTTTTATTACTACTACGATTGGAAAACCATTACTAGACACGTTTAGCAATGTTTAGCAATGTTCAACCCGAATGTTCAGCATGTTACCAATGTTACCAGTTAGAGACAATATGCACCCGCCCGGCCCTCCAAGCCGACGAGTGGGGCAGGTCACGCCAATAGATCTATCCACATTTCCCCCGTTGTGCATCCCCGCACATTCATGGTTTTCCCCGGGACTTTAAAAGATCATATAGCAATGCAAAGTTAAAACCATAGTATGACATATGTTACCAAAATAGTTTAGCGCATGTTTTCTCCCCCAAAAGTTAAAGCAGTAAAAGTGGGGCCGTGAACTCACCTTAAGTTGCGTTCTTCAGTAATATAAGAGAACCAAGCCCTTGATAATCCCACTACCAGAGATCTATCAAAATGTTCACATAAGTGTTCCAACTAATAACCATAAGGTTATCTAGTTCCCAATTGTCCAGATTGTGACCAAGTATGTTTTAAAACGTTTTTAAGTGTTCAACCGACACACTAGACCGACCCGACATCCCGTTGGTGACTCATTACCCTAACTAATCAAGTACATATAGATTACACACAAGGTTCAAGCATAAAACATTTAGTTTGTATCAAAAATCTCATTTTTGAATCAATAGGGTCGAACCAGGAAAACAAATCCACCTTCGCCCCTTTTTAAGCCACCTTCGACCGTTTGAGAGCCACCTTCGACCGTTTTTAACAGATTCGACCAAGCTGTCCAGGTTCGAACCTGGGATTCCACATTCGACCACTCGATCGGTCGAATGTGCCCAGGTTCGACCCTGACAGATTACTTTTCCCAAAAACGCTTCAAAAACATCCGAAAACATCCCGAAACATTATCAAACACTGCAGTTAAGCATGAATAACTTATCCCTACAAAACCCCCCAAATTTTGCCCCAAAACCTATTCGTTTCAGCCCTTTCCCAAAATGGCAAAGATTATGGAAGTGCCACATCATACATGTAATCCTTACCCCATTTGGAAACTTTTCAAAATCAATCCATAATCATCTTAAAATGCTTAGTTTATCATGTAATTGAAAACCCCCAATAGTTCTATTGATAATACTAACATGCAACAAGCCCTAGATTCCATAAAATCCCCAAATTAGACTTGATATCATCATCTATCTAATTATAGCCTTCTATAATCCTAAACCATCATCAATAGCAGCCCTAGATCATGTTTCTAGCGTTAGCACAGCAGCAAATCATCAAACAACACATAATATCACATAACACATAATTAACATATGTTTATTGATATGAAAACCTATGTTTAATGATAAGGTTTAGGTTTAGGTTTAGAAAGATGTTTAAAAGGTTTTTATTAACAAAAACATCCTTAGAACAGATCTAGACACTTAGGGTTAGATAAAAACGAATCAAAATACTTTAAAAAGGTTTAGGATTAAGAACACACCTTAGATTCTTGATTAGATGTTGTTGATAGGTTAGATTATGAAAAATAAGAGCAAAAACTCCTTCCTTAGTGATTAAAATTGTTTGAGAGTGTTTTGAGACGGTTAGGGTTTGTGAAATTGTGAAAAATGACAAAGTTTGGTATTTATACTAGTCCACATTTGTGACACCCGGCATGTTCGGCTTAAACATTTTAGTAACACATAAGTCTGCCTTAGCGAGAAACATTATAAATGGGCTTAACTGCGTTAGTTGAGTCGGGTCATAATAGGATTGTCCAGGGTTCAATGATCTGGAGGATCATTGGGAGTCATTTTGGGAATACACTAGTACCGAGTCCCGTTGTTGGTGAAGTTACATGAACTAATTAAGTGTATGTGTGGATTAATCATTGTGTGGTGGATTATATGCAAAGACATGTTTAAACAATGTATAAGTAATCATACATGCCTAAATATGCTAAACATAGACTAAGGTTGCATGCTCACATGTTAAGGTGCGTTAAAAATACGTTAAACACGACAAACTGGAAAACTAGGAAAAAAACAGAAGTCCTGGTTCGACCATTCGAATGGGCGAACCTGGACAATGTCTCTGGTTCGACCCTTGCAAAAGGGGCGAACCTAGAATATGGAATTGGAAGAATTTCATTCGACCAAGTCAGGGTTCATTCGACCCTGAGAAGGGTCGAAGGAGGCTACCTTCGACCACTGATAGGGGGCGAAGGTGGAATAGTATAAATACCAACCTTTGTCGTTTTTCACCATTTCACAAACCCTAGCCGTCTCAAAACACTCTCAAACGATATTTAACACTAAGGAAGGAGTTTTTGCTCTGGTTTTTCGTAATCTAACCTATCAACAACATCTAATCAAGAATCTAAGGTGTGTTCTTGATCCTAAATCCTTTTTAAAGCATTTTAATTCGTTTTCATCTAACCCTAAATGTCCGAATCTGTTCTAAGGGTGTTTTCATGATTTAAAAACCTTTTAAACATCTTTCTAAACCAAAACCTTGTCATTACACATAGGTTTTCATGATAATAAACATATGTTAATTATGTATTATGCGGTGTTATGTGTTGTCCAATGATTTGCTGCTGTATCTATGATAGAAACATGATATAGGATTGTTATTGATGCTGGTTTATTGTTGTTTAGGGTTAGAGTTGGATAGATGGTGATGTTATGGGTATTTTGGGGGTTTTAACGAATCTAGATTCAATGCATGATATTTATGATCAATTGAACTAATTGGGAAAAATCGAACACTCAACAAACTGAGCATTTTTAAGTTGAATATGGATTGATTTCAAAAGTTTCCAAATTTGGTAAAGAATCCATGCATGATTATGACGTTTCCATAGTTTTTACCATTTTGGGAAAGGGCTGAAATGGATGTATTTTTGGGTGAAATTGGTGGGGTTTTGTAGGGATAAGTTATTCACGCTTGACTGCTGTGTTTGATGATGTTTCGCGATGTTTCGAATGTGTTTGGAGCGTTTTTAGGGAAAATAGTCTGACAGGGTCGAACCTGGGAAAATTTGGGCGAACGTGATCAAACGGTCGAAGGAGACATCAAACGGTCGAACGAAACATAAAACGGGCGAAGGAGACTTAAAACGGGCGAAGGAGACTTAATCTGACAGGTTCGACCGTTCTGATGCAGAAATTAGATTTTTGATACAAACTAAGTGTTTTATGTTTGAACCTTGTGTGTAATCTATGTGTACTTGATTAGTTAACGTAATGAGTCACCAACGGGATGTCGGGTCGGTCTAGTGTGTCGGTCAAACACTTAAACACGTTTTAAAACATACTTGGTCATGATCGGGACAATTGGGGACTAGATAACCTTATGGTTATTAGTCGGGACACTTATGTTAACATTTTGATAGATCTCCGGTAGTGGGATTATCAAGGGCTTGGCATTTACATTTTCTGTGGAAACGCAAACTAAGGTGAGTTCAGTGCCCCAATTTTACTGCTTTTACTTTGGGGGAGAAAACATGCGATAAACTATTTTGGTAAACATAGGTCATACTATGGTTTAAACTTGTGTACTATACGATCTTTTAAAGTCCCGGGGGAAACCATGAATGTGCGGGGATGCACAACGGGGGAAATGTGGATAGATCTATTGGGCTTGACAAACCCCACTCAACGGCTTGGAGGGCCGGGCGGGTGCATATTGTCTCGAACTGGTAACACTCGTAGCGTGGCTACAACACATCGGGCTGAACACATGGTAACAGTCTAGTAATGGTTTTCCAATCGTAGTAGTAACAAAACATACGCCTAGCTAGCGTACTTGGTGACGTTGGTATAGTATGGATATGGTAACACTTGGTAACTCTTTGAACAAACCTGTGAACTCACCAGCATTATATGTTGACGTCTTTTTGGCATGTTTTTCTCAGGTCGCTAAGGTAGCAACGAATGGAACTAGGCGCACGAGTCTGCATTGGCGTCTAGGGCTTAGTGCATGTTTAATAATAAGTATTTGAACATTGGTGTTTTGGTCTGTATTACGTTAAATGCTTCCGCTACAGTCTTTGGGATTATGAAAACTATGTCTTTTGGATGTCATGTACTTTCATATAGTGTTGTTTATTGTGACTGTTGACTTGGATCCTAGTTTGTCACGCGCCTCGCGGTATAACCCTGCAAGTGGAATTTGAGGGTGTGACAACATTCGCCCCTTTCACCTAGCGAATGTACCCACATTCGCCCCTTTAATAGGGTCGAATGTGCCTGGTTCTGGTCGAATGAAATTCTTTCATTTCCACATTCCAGGTTTGCCCCTTCGGTAAGGGTCGAACCAAGAGTATTTTCCAGGTTCGCCCCCACGATGTGGTCGAACCTGGACCTATGTTTTTCTAGTTTTCCAGTTTGTCGTGTTTAACGCATTTTAACGCACCTTAACACATGAACACGCAACCTTAGTCTATGTTTGTATGTGATGTATGGATCGTATAATCAACAAAGAATGATCAAACAAGTTTGCTTTAGGTGCGGAATCCCTAAAACAATCACAAAATAATAGTCAAACAGATCAAAACACGTAAATCATCATTTCAAATCTTTTTCATTAATTAGAAACTCAATTACACGTTTACAAATTGAAACAAACAGGGTAAGAACGTGAATTAAGCTAAATAAACTTCTAGAGAGAGAATCAGAAAGTGGAGGGAATAATATGACTCAAAGTTACATTCAAAAAATCAGCTTGACTATTTATAGACTGCACATTCGCCCAAACAGTTCGTGCGAATGTGCAGGTTAGACCAAACCAACTGGTCGAACCAAGCCATACATAAAGACTATTCTACGTTCGCCCAAAATCCACTCCTTCGCACCTTTTGATTCTCCTTCGACCAAACACTTTTCTTCCTTCGCACCTTCGACAAATCACAAAACTAGTTTATTGAACAATCCGAAGCACTAGTCGCAAAACTGCATCTACAAACTCCCCCTCGACTATTGCTTGGATTGTTGTCGATGTTGTTCGTCCATTCTGATGTTCATCAACTTGATATGTAGCTGAATCTTCTGTTCTCTAGTCAATACCGGTTCCTGAAATTGTTTCGGCTTTGTCTTTTTCACTTCAGGCACCTTCTGTTTCTCTACAAACTTTCCGAGCTTCTTGTCATAGTTACAACCAGCGTTTATATCATACGCAAAGCACAGAAATACCACACGTTGGTATTTTCCTGCTTGTTCAGCATCTTTCACTTCAGAATAGATCGGATTGTAAAACAACATTATTATATCCTCATGTGAACAGTTGATCAACCACATGGGATCAAAAATGTGTATCTTCTGGAAGTTCTTTTCTCCGTCTTTCAGAACTATCACAGCCTCTGCTATCTTCCAATCATAATACCACCAAATGAAGTCTTTAGCGAAGTGTTATGGAATCGGCAACAAAGGAATCTTTTTCAACACTCGCGGTGGTTTATACTTTAACGTCACCTTGGGCATTCCAGTAATCATATCAATATCCTTTTTATGAACAATTCGTTTCGGATATTGTGGTTCAAATAAATCCCACTTGGTTCGGCTTTCTCTCGTCATCTTCTCAGCAAAGTATGTAATCTGACTATTTGACGCTCCCGTTAAACGGTGAAGACAAATATCACGAATAGCCCAATAAGGAAGAGTCTTCAAATGATGAAACTTATCAAAATATAAGATCCCCTTCTCCCACTTCACTGCTATGCATCTCAGTTGCTTAATAAACTTCCAGGCCAATGCACGACCTTTGAAAATCCCACTGTGAAGTTTATAAAAGCTACCTTGTACCTCAGCTTTCGGACGGTTATTCTCTTTCTCTTTCAATTTCCTCAAAAACTCCTTCAAACTATCTGATTGCTCGAACCGTGGTTTATCATGCCCTTTGAATATCTCATCTTCAAACATTTTACTCTTCTCCTTAGCCAGTTTCTCGGCCTGGTTTAGCACATCATCAGAAAATCCAGGAAATCCACAATCTTGATTATTCTTGAAATATTGTGGATATTCCTCACTTGTTATATCTTCCATCTCAACTTCTTCAAAAGCAGGAACGTCACGGTCATCAGAATGATTCCCGGCTTTCTTTTCAGGTATCTTTGGAATGTAATTATCAGCAAGTAACTCTTCCAAAGTCTTTCCCACCTGTTTAGCTAAACCTTCAAGTATTTCCTTAGAAACTGCCGCAGAAACCTCTCCATCTTCAAGATCTGGATCATCAAACTCCAACTCAAACAACTTATTGCTAGACTCGAATATTTTTGGAAACCTGCTTGTCATGTCAATCGTCCAGACTCGATCTGTAAGCATCTGGCGATACATGTTCTTGTCTTCTTCAGATAACGACTGCAGTTTTTCATTCCAGAAAATATCATCGTCAACATTTTCACCTGGAGTCTTAGAGCTTGACTCTCCACCTTTACTTGAATCACGCTTTTCATATGTAAACTTCTCAGCGTTGTCATCATCATCATCGTCATCACTATCAAAAGCAGAGCTGTTTCCATCACTCGATCCACCATCTGAACCTCCATCATCTCCATCATCTTTCTTCTTCTTCTTCTTTTAAGGATCATTACCAGCATCTTCATCAAGATCTTCATCCTCTTCTTCGTCAGATGGTTCAAAGTCTACCTGCTCTTCTTCTCGTTCTTTATCTTCTTCACCAGCTTGAAGTAGAGGAGCTCGAGAGTACAAGTCTTTTATCAAATCATCCATGTGCTTGTTACTCTTCTTCAGCTGTTTGTTCTCCTCTTTCAAGACTATTATACGTCTGGTGTTTCTCTGTTCGTGCTTCAGCAACTTTTTGTTCTCTCTTTTTAACTTCTTGATTGTTTTCTTCAATTCTTCACTATCATCATGGGATGTGACTACGACTTCCAACATCTTTCGATCATTCGACTTCAATTGCTCGATCTCTGTTTGCTGTTTGTTGATAATGCTTATCATCTCCGATAGCCTTTGATTCACAACATTCATAATATCACTATCAACTGAAACCTTCTTCTTCACAGGCACTTCAGCAACTTCAGGCAGTTTGCCTTTCCTCATCTTCTTGAGCACATTATCTAACGCTTCATTGAACTGATCAACAGGTAATTCATCTCCCTGTTGTGTGCTCGAAGTAGTTGTAGTCTTTTGTTTCTTTGATACTGGTGTAGTAACCGGTGACTTGGAACTAGAAGCTGGTGGTAGTTTCTTACCAGCAATGAGCGATTCAATCTCTATCTTTCTCTTTTGACTTGGTTTCTCCTGTTTCTTCTTCTTTGATTTTGCAGCCTGTATAGGTGAACCAGGAAAATCTTCATCTAAATTCAAAATCACTTCATCATCATCAACTGGAATTGGACTCTTAGTTCCTTGATCTTCAACAGTCTGACTAACAGACTCACCAGCCACAGTGGCCTTAGGCGTGGTGGTCTTTAGCGTTTCAGTTTCCGAGTCTCAATGTTCATCTTCTTGCGTCTCCTCTGAATCAATCGACGCTTCATCCACAATATGCAAACCTTTCTTTGCCATCGTCTTGTTTCGTCTTGGTGTACTCTTCTTCTTTTCAGGTTCAGACACAACCTCTAACCTTATCCCTTTCTCCTTAACCTTTCCACTCTTAGCACCGACATTAACAACCTGTCTCTTGCGCTTCGCATCTGGATCAACAGGATGTAATGGGTTATCTGGATCTGAATCACTGTTCGCATGTCTCACAAGCCCTTTTCCTGTATCTGTATAGTCAATCCTTGCTAGATGTCCAAATAAACGCCTTACTGGTGGACGTTCATTAACCGACAATCCTTTGTACGCTTTCATCCTAGCAAGTGTATTGATCGACATATGTTCCTGAACAACAATATGCTTAGGATCCCTCTTCAAGTCTTTATACTTGTTATCAAATACCATCTGGAGGAAACGAGGATATAGCAGAAACTTCAGATTCCTCGTGCCGTTCACAGGCTCTAACAAGTGTTCCATCAGCATTCCTGAAACATTGAACGGTTTGTTCAATACCAGGGCTACCATCATAGAGCTAATACTCTTGCGCATCAAGTCATATCCTCCAGCGGCTGATCCGAAGACGTGTATCAAAACATGTGCCAAATATTTGAATTGAGGACACAGTTTTCCCTTGTGAAATGAACCATCAGTGATTGGTCCATTGTACTTCATTCTCAGGAAGCACTTTCTTTGTTCCATGAAACTCAGCTCCTTAGGATCCGTCTTCTCATCTTGTAGATTCAACGCTTCTCGTAAATCCTGCTCACATACAATAACCCTCTGTCCTTGGATCTTGCTATTCAAGCATGACTCGCAATTCCAGAAATCTAGCTTTGCTCCTGACCAGAATTCTTGCATCATATCTCTGTAAATAATAGTAGGTGTAGCAATCGCGTCTATCACCCTACTCCTCTTCAAGAATTCAATGATCTCGACAAACTCAGTGTGCTTTTTAACTTCTCCAAGATACGCACAGCAATTATGCGCATTCTCGAAGGTTAAAAGCTCTTCAGAAGCTTTCTTAGCAGGTTGTGAGGATGATCCAGCTTGCTCAGTAGTCTTCTCCTGCTCGGACATGGTTTAATCTGCAAAACAAAAACAAAGAAACATATTAAAAATCGACAAAAATTCAAACCTTGAAAATTTGGTATTTATCATTCTCATTCGCCCAAACGGGGGTGCGAATGTGAAAAACATGGTGCGAATGTGAATATTTGATGGTACGAATGTAAAAGTTTTGATAAAAAGGTTTCATTCGCCCACATTTTATTCATTCGACCAGTTTATCATCTCCTTCGCCCATTCGAAAGGGTCGAAGGAGTCTGTTCATATTTGTGAATTTTCAATTATGAAATTTATGATTTCTGATCATGTTCTTTTGATTTGTTTGGCAACTAACAATGCCGATAAATGATTCTAAACTAACAGTTTTATCAGATGATCATTATATCCGTGTTTTCTTATTAAACCTAGGGTTCAAACTAAAATGATGATCAATTGATCAATCTGTTGGTTTTGAATCCTTGGTTTATGAGTTTTCTCCCCCTAAAACACAGAAATAATGAATCCCCATCATCAATTGCAACAATGAACTTGATTAAATCAGATTTTAAAAATTAGGGCTTGAAACAAAGAAACAGTGATTAATCCATGAATCTGTGGTGTTAACCTGTAAGATATAGTGGAAAATGATCAGTGAAGAGTAACGAAAACAATGATATAACACAAATCAACAGGGCAACAAGGTGAGGTTACTGAAGAAATTTTGAAAATTTTTTGTAAAGGTTCGAATGAGACTGAAAGTGTATATATAGGCATACTCCTTCGCCCGTTGTGACCGTACGAATGAGAAGCTTTTGTCTCCTTCGACCCTAGTTAAAGGTTCGAATGAGCCAAAAGGGTTCGAATAAAACAAATGTTCAAGAACACTCTCCTTCGCCCGTTTTAAACATACGAAGGAACATGAAAAATCCCACATTCGACCAACCGAATGGGCGAATGAGAATTGGGATTTTTGATAAATTTTCAAATCTCAAAAACGAGTCCCGTTCCAATTATTTTTCAACTTTTAAGCATCCAACATTCATATTTTCACATTTAAAAATAGGTTACAAAGCTCAAATGGTGCAACAAGTTTTAGAAAATCGACATCAACCACCATCAGTTATCAAAAATAAGATGGAAATGAAAAATCTTTTTGGATTTTCTAAAGTTTATGCTAAAACACACCTAAAATCTTTTTGAGTTTTGTAATTTTTGACGAGAAAAAAAATGCAGAAATGTAAATGAAAAACAGTAAATGTTTTGGTGAATTCCGGTAAAGGGATCATATCAGTTATTGAGAAATCTGATCACACCATTGATCTTTTGAATTATTATCATTAAAGACAATGTGTGATCTGGAAACTGCTGATATTGTGATCCACATAAACTCACATGCAGACTTTTGTGCAGTGCTTTAAACTGATACTGATATTTATAGTATAAACGTAATTGTCTGTGGTTCCTACGCACACGACATACTCCCGTATCAAGAAGTAAATGCACAAAGACTCATTGTAGAGCGTGATTATGCTTTCGTCGTCTGTAATTTACAAGGTATAATGCACAGAGGTATACAGGTCAGCAAATTAATGCAGCAAAGTAACATATGCACTGTACCAGGTTGAGGACTGATATTAATCATGATTTGCATCAGTGATTAATACGATGTAATAGATAATCTTTGATCATCATATAACATGGAAAGTTCCTCAATTCGGTAACTTTAGAATTTGGCATAAAGCTCTTTTATAAAGACACCCTATCTGATCTAGGTCCGTAATGACTTACAGCAGAAGATCAGAGAGGCTATCCCCAGACAACTAATAACATAACGACCCTAAACCTCTGAGTTTTGTACAAATACCCTATCAAACGAAATTACGGTACTAAGACCATATGCCCATGAGGAGTTCATCCACACAACAATTCGTTTGATATGTATGTATCAGGCACGCAGTAATAGGTCTACGAAGCCTATCAGCACATCGCACAGACTCAGACACACGCCCTATATAGTAGTACATTACTTAGAATGTGTCAGATCCCCACTGATGTACTATCATTTCCCTTTATACTCCAGGAAATCATTTTTGATTTTTTTGATTTTTTTATAAATTTTTGAATTTACTGTTCCCAAGGATAAGCTAGAGCATTTCAAATATGTGACTGCCCAGATATCGTTTGTTCACAGAAATCTGACGGCATTAATCTAAGGGAAGAAGATATAGCAGTCAGCAAAGAAATTTTCTAATTTTTATGGATTTTGAAATTTTTTAATGTTTTTGGATTTTCGAAATTTTTCTGAAAAGCAGTAAAAATTTAAACTAAAAAGTGATAGACTGAGGTGGTGATCAGTCTTGTTTTTCTTTAATACCATTAGCTTTTAAAAGATAATCAAATCTGGATTTGTCAAAAGCTTTGGTAAAAAGATCTGTGCGTTGGTAATCAGTGTGGATTTTGACCATATCGATCAACTCTTTAGCATAACAATCACGGATAAAATGATATTTAATCCGGATATGTTTAGCCTTTGAGTGATTTACTAAGTCTTTTGTAAATGCGATTGCGGCTTCATTATCACAGTAAATAGGGGTTTTAAGAAATTGCAAACCGTAATCCACCATCTGTTGTTGGATCCAAAGAACCTGTGAGCAGCAGCTCGATGCTGAAACGTATTCTGCTTCACATGTGGATAGTGCAACTGCGGTCTGTTTCTTGCATTTCCAGGTCACGAGCCTGCTCCCCATAAACTGACATCCAGCCGTTGTGGATTTGCTGTCTTTGTCACAGCCGCCCCAATCTGCATCACTAAAAGCAATTAGGTCAAAATTATCATCATGAGGGTACCAAAGTCCTTTCGATGGACAACCCTTCAGATATCTAAGGATACGCTTGACAGCTGCAAGATGACTCTGTTTCGGCTTCGACTGATATCGTGCACAAAGACATGTTGCAAACATTATATCCGGTCTAGACGCGGTGAGATACATCAGAGATCCGACGATTGCTCTGTATGTAAATGGATCAGTCAGCTCCCCCTTAACGTCAACTCCAATCCCGTGATTAGGTTGTATCGGGGTATCCATCGGCTTCGAATCATCCATCTGGAATCGGCTCAAGACTTCAGAAACGTATTTCGTCTGGTGAATAAAGATCCCCGTTGGTCTTTGCTCCACCTGCAAGCCTAGGAAAAACTGCATTTCTCCCATTGCGCTCATTTCGAACTTTTCCTGCATAACTTTTTCAAATTCCCTGCACAGGAGTTCGTTAGTTGACCCGAAAATAATATCATCAAAATAAATTTGCACAAAAAGCAAGTCATCTCCTGCTCGTTTCGTGAACAGTGTGCAGTCTACCAATCCGCGTTTGAATCCTTTCGAGAGAAGATATGTGCTCAGCTCCTCATACCATTGTCTCGGAGCTTGGTGCAGACCGTAGAGAGCTTTGTTTAAAACATAAACCTTATCTCGGTGAATAGGGTCCTCAAAGCCTGGCGGTTGACCTACATAAACTTCCTCTTTGACCACACCGTAAAGAAATGCGCTCTTTACATCCATCTGATACAACTTGAATTTCTTCCAAGATGCAAACTCTAGAAACATTCGGATAGTTTCAAAACGTGCAACAGGTGCATAGATTTCATTGTAGTCGATTCCCTCAACTTGATGAAAACCTTGAACAACCAAACGAGCTTTGTTTCTCACTATGACTCCTCTGTCATCCTTCTTACACTTAAACACCCATTTGGTTCCGATCTTCTTTCTTCCCGTGGGCAAATCTGTCAGCGTCCATACTCCGAGTTTCTGAAATTGTAACAACTCTTCTTGCATTGCTTCCACCCAGGCATCATCCAAAAGAGCTTCCTTGTACGTCCGCGGCTCGACCTGCGAAACATAACAAGCGAAAGACCAGTCATTTTGAAAACCAGATTTTTGTATTTTGGCATATAAAGCAAGGTTGCCAATATTCTCTGGTGCTTGAGCATTTCTCAATCGCTCTCTTGTCATAACGCTGCTACCAGGATCACCAATAACCTGTTCAAGCGGGTGTATCCGATGTATCCGAGATTCCGGATAATCAGGTACTTGTACTCCCGTTTGAGTCGTCAAATTCTCTGTAGAAACCAGATCATTACCCACATTCGATGTTGAAGCATCATTTGTAGTTGGGTTCACTAGTGGTGTCACTGTAGCATTGTCCAGAATAGCTTCACTTGTTGCATCATCATCTTCATCTTCTGAATCTGATGAATTAAGCGTTGTTGAAGCTTCTTGGAACACCTCTTCTTCCATCACAGGAGCAGTAGTATCATTAGAAGCTGCTTGAGAATTTACAGTGATCGGACGCACTAACGGTGAAGTCACTGCGTTTTCGACCTCGTAATATAAGTGGAGTACAGCTTCTTCAACCATGCTATCTAGATTGAATGATTCATAGAAGTCTTTGTAATCAAACATCCAATCTGGACCTCCACCCTGTACATTTTGAGTATATCTTTGTACTTCGACATTAGCCCACTCCTCGACTTTTCTAGTTCTTTTGTTGAATACCCGTTTTAGTGGGGTTGCATATCCAACAAAATAGCCTTCTTCAGCCTTTGGTGCGAACTTCTCCGAAGGATTAAGCATTGTACATGGGGCACCAAATGGTTCTAGATACTCCAGATTCGGCTTTCGTCGGTTCAACAGCTCATAAGAAGTTTTGCCAAACTTCTTCACTGTTAAAACACGATTTAGAGTGTAACATGCTGCGTAAATTGCTTCGTTCCAGAACATGACTGGAAGATTTGAGTCCGCAAGCATTGTTCTCGCCGTTTCGATTAGAGTCCTGTTCTTTCTTTCAGCGACACCGTTCTGCTGGGGTGTATACGGAGCGCTGTATTCATGATGAATTCCCTTGTTTTCACAAAGATCCTCCATCTGAGCGTTTTTGAACTCCGTCCCATTATCACTCCGGATTCGTTTGATCTTTAGACCATAGATATTCTCCAGACGTGTAAACAGAACTTTCAGGTTGGCAAACGTGTCGCTTTTCTGGTGCAAGCACATAACCCATGAGAATCTTGAATAATCGTCAGTCACCACAAGACAGTACAATTCTCCGGCATGACTTTTACGCTTGACTGGACCGAATAAATCCATGTGCAAACGCTCAAGCGGTAGTTCAACGGAATTGACTTTCTTTGGTCTATGGGCCTGCTTGTGCTGCTTTCCCTTTTTACAACTAACACACTTGTCATTCAAATGGAAATGTTTCACATTAACTCCCGTGACAAGTTCATTCTTCACTAACTGGTTCATCTTTCTCAAATGAATGTGTCCCATTCTCCTGTGCCACATTATAGATTCTCTTTCTGTAGCCTTAGAGAGGAAACACGTGACTTGGCCATGGGTGGTCATAGCTTTGGACATATCGAGAATATACAAGTTGTTTACTCTCGGTGCCTTTAGCATCACCCACTCTTTTGGAAGTTCAAACCCCGGTTTCAGAATGTAGCAAGATTTGTCATCAAAATAAACAGAAAATTGCTTATCACAGATTTGGCTAACACTGAGCAGATTGTAATCTATCTGTTTCACATACGATATCCGCTCAAATGTCACAACCCCATTGCTAACACTCCCTTCCATTGTAATGTAGCCTCCTTTATTTCCTGCAAACGCTACGTAACCTCCGTTTATGTTCTTGATATCAAAGAGAAGCGTGAGATCCCCTGTCATGTGACCAGAAGCTCCACTGTCAACAATCCATAGGCTGCTAACAGGGCCAGCTGGAGCTCCCTGCACATATCAAGTAAAGTAGTTAGATCTTTCGGGGGACCCAAGCCTGTTTGGTCTTGGGTCTTTGAACTGGTTGTTTCAAAGATTCTTTCGATTCACAAACATCTTGGGTTTTCTCAACTCCTTTCTTCTCAGTTTTCACATTCTGTGAAGTTGAGGCACCCTCAGACTCCTTTGATGACCAAGATTGTTCAGACCTTTTCAAGATCCGGATCTGAGATTTTGAGTTCTCAGCCGATTTCTTTACTTCGTCTTTAAATGCAACCTTCTTGGTTACCTTCTCTGATTTAACAGAGACAGGTCCAACTGCTGGTTTTACATTAGGTTTAGTAGGGACCTTTTTGTTTTCAACAGTTGTGTTCATCACAGGTTTCTTTACCGGTTTCTCAGTGGCTATCCGGTTGCGTTTGTCATAAGTCATCGGACGGTTTTCCCTTTTGTTGTAAAAATTGTTTTGATTATAATAAGGTGCTGGCTGAGGGAAAAACCGTCTTTGTGGATAACTGTAATTGTCAACCGGATAATCATGACGTTGCCTCATCTCCACCTCGTGCCTCTTGTGTCGTACATACGGGCAGGTGGCAAGTAAATGTCCCCTTTCCACGCACTTAAAACACGCACGGTATTCCTCATAGTTCTCTTTGATGTGCGACTTGGAAAAACTCGCAATGGGATATTGATCAACCATGCACTGTTTCCTTAAACTCTCAGGAGCTAGTTCCTTTGAGTAAGTCGTATAATCAACAAAGAATGATCAAACAAGTTTGCTTTATGTGCGGAATCCCTAAAACAATCACAAAATAATAGTCAAACAGATCAAAACACGTAATCATCATTTCAAATCTTTTTCATTAATTAGAAACTCAATTACACGTTTACAAATTGAAACAAACAGGGTAAAAACATGAATTAAGCTAAATAAACTTCTAGAGAGAGAATCAGAAAGTGGAGGGAATAATATGACTCAAAGTTACATTCAAAAAATCAGCTTGGCTATTTATAGACTGCACATTCGCCCAAACAGTTCGTGTGAATGTGCAGGTTCGACCAAACCAACTGGTCGAACCAAGCCATACATAAAGACTATTCTACGTTCGCCCAAAATCCACTCCTTCGCACCTTTTGATTCTCCTTCGACCAAACACTTTTCTTCCTTCGCACCTTCGATAAATCACAAAACTAGTTTATTGAACAATCCGAAGCACTAGTCGCACAACTGCATCTACAATGTTTAACATATTTAAGCATGGATGATTATCTACACATCGTTTAAACACATCTTTGCATATAATCCACCATACAACAATTAATCTACACATACACTTAATTAGTTTATGTAATGTCACCAACAACGGGACCCGTTACTAGTGTATTCCCAAAACGAATCCCAATGATCCTCCAGATCATTGAACACTCGACAATCCTACCCTAACCCGACTCAACTAACCCAGTTAAGTCCGTTTATAAATGTTTCCCGCTAAGGTAGACTTAGGTGTTACTAAAATGTTTAAGCCAAGTATGACGGGTGTCACACAAATACATTCCAGCCGACATTAAAATTAACACAAGTGGATTGACATTGAATGTCAAATTGGATAAAATGTATAAATCTTATATTCTGAAGGAAGGATGGACTTATCTTTTATAAGCATTTCGGTTGGATTAAACTGACACTTTTATTTTTAATATTATTGACAATGAGACATGAAAACTAACAGTTTATAGAAAGGACGCTGAATTGAAGGTTAAATATTCTCCAAAACAACAACGTGAAGATCCAAAACCAAAGTATATACAAAAATTACAACTGGTACTTATCCTATTTAAAATGTTGACTACTTAATTATTTTTATAGATTGTAAACTAACTTTATGTAACTGCTGCATGAAGAAAGAGGTTTAGAAGAAAGAACAAATCTAATAAAAGAGAAGCTACATATTATCCTGAATCAAGTTTGAAGCGACCCAAGCAGGCTAACAAAGAAAAGAAAGATGATTCACATCAAAGTGTAAATGATGTGATTAACTTTACTCGAGTTGAACATGGGGAAAACAGAATGGTACTATATTAATCGTAATAAGTTATTTTTAATTTTAAAGATGATTTATATTATATTAACTATAAAATCTGATAAATGAAATAATAAAATAATCAATGCAGTGACTACCAAATGATGTTGCTGAATCAGCCCAACTAAAGACAAACTTAAAACCAATTAAAATTCAGAATTTAAAAAGAGAAGAAAAATTGTTACCTGTCAAGTCTAAGAAGAATGAGAATATGAAAAGATATGTGTTGAAGGATTGAGCTATTTTTTCAAAAGATAATAGAATAACAAAAGGTGATACCCTCTACTTCAGTTTTATAAAATCAAGACAACTTCTGATTCTTGACATGGTGGAGCCTAACATTTGAAAATTTTTATATTTTATATTGAACAAAAGCCAGTAAACTTCAATTTATTTAATGTTATGATTGTTGTATTTGTTTTTTATTTTGTATTGTACTTTTGAACTCCTACTACTTTTGAGACCATGAATAAATTTCACAAATTGATTTGTAAAAATGTAACAAACATCTATTACACAACACTCTGAAAACCGCTTCTATAATACAACTTTGTGGCTACAATATTTGTTGATAACAGATAATGCATTAAATGAAGAAGGACAGAACATCAATCAGTAGTATAACAGATATTGATAAAATATGTTGCAAAAAGTGTTGAAAAACTACCAGGTAGGAAAAGACTATTGGTAAAAAAAATTTCCTAATATATGTGCCTATCTATATGTTTTGTATTAAAAATAGTTGAGCATGAGTAAAAACTGTGTAAAAAACAATTTAATATTCTTTTATACTTATATATATAATCATAATAACTGATATATCTATGTTATTCTTTTAAATAAAAAATATGATGTAAACTACATAAAATTATCAACTGAAGTACATAACATTACACTGTACTATATAAATATTGTACATTGTTCTAAACAAACAAACAAACTTACATCACAAATATTGTTTAAAAATAAATATTCATATGCTAATAACCATTTAAACTTTTCAAGGATTTTGAACATCAATTGGTAACAAACTATTTTCATTTTCATCCAGCTCAAATATGCATAAATCCCCAACAACAATTCCATTATGAGCTAAGAAAACTAGCCAATTCTTAATAGCATATCGTACACCTGTTCTGGATTTTTCTGCTCTCAAATCCATGATTAAAAGTTCTCCTGCCAAATATAAAATCCTAACTCTCATTGTAACACTACGCCAAAATATGCCTACGACCACAAAAAAAAGTGTGACCATATGCCTTTCGCCACACTTTTTTTTTCCAGCTCAAATGTGACCATAGGTCGAGTCATCGTAGGTATCATATGGCCACATTCACATTTAGTGGCCGTAGCACTTAAAAAGTGTGGTTAAAGGATACCAATATTTCTTTTTGAAATCAAGCATTATGTCTACTAAATGTGACTAAAGGGTAGTAACGGCCACATAAAATTACTCTAAGTGTGGCCATTTTAGTTATATAGTCACTAAAGTTTTGTTTTAGCCACATCAATTAAAAAAATATGTGGCAAAACTAATTGTTTTAATAAGCTTTCCATCTATTAACTGTGGCTAAAGGGTAGGAATGGCAACATGAATTCACTGTAAGTGTGGCCCTTTCTAGTATATAGTCACACGAATTTACTGTAAGTGTGGTCAAAAACTATTTATAGACACATGAAACAATTTTGTAATTATATGTGTGACTATATTCTAACTTTTGGTCACACATAATTTTTTTTCCTATGACATTTGCTATTATTCCGTCACATAAAAAAAGTGACAATAGTGTGGCTATTGCCAAACTTTGGTGACACATTTTGTCCATGGCATTTAGTATCATTCCGTCACACAAATAAAAACAAATGGAGGATAGTGTGACTAATGATTATATAAAGCCACTTGAAATACCGTAATTTTATTTGTGACTATTATCCAACATTTGGTCACACGTATTTCATTTTACCCATGTCAATTGCTATCATTCCGTCACACAAAAATAAACAAAATTAAGATTGTGTGTCTAATTGTTATGTAAAGCCACTATATTTTTTAATATGACTATTGTTTAATCTTTGGTCACACATAATGGTTATATAAAGCCACATAAAATATTATAATTTTATGTGTAGCTATTTTCTAATATTTGGTGACACATATTTTTTGTGATTCTATATAGCCATTAAAAATGACAAAACCAAATGATATTATAAAAATAATAAACCAAATTCCATACATAAGTTTCAAGCTTAAATACTAAAAATCTAATTCTCATCCGGTTTTCATCTTCTTGTTCTTTTCCTGCAATTTTTTTAATCCATCTAGAGTTGTTAAACTCTTCTTTTGCTTCTTGGCGAACTTTATGGTGTTTTGTGTTTGATTGGATGGTGAATCTGGTAGCTGGAGAAACAAAAACAAGAAAACATATATAGAAATTCTTAATTTAGTTATATTTAATTCAAGATTAATTAAAAAAACAAACCTTTGGACTACAATATGCAGGTCGTCTAGCCAAAACGCGGTTGTATTCTCCAAACTGATATGCACTAGCATTCATCATTGTCTCATGTATTGCATGCTTAAAAAAATACATGGACAAGATTCTTTTGAACACATAAATATCATCTTGCTCAATAAAGCCTAGTTATCATGTCAACCTTAGCAATTGTGTAGCTAGAACACTAACTACAACGCCTGGGATTGATCTATTACCTGCTTCAAAACATATCAAGTATTAGAGTTAATGATCAAATAGTTAAATGAAAATATGAGAGAATATTTATCCATTTGGCCCGTTACTCATATATTCATTTGCTTATTTTAGCAACAACAAATTAAATAGAGCGCCACAGGTACGATATAAAATCGGTTCTTAAAACAGTGGAACATACACACACACACACATACAAATATATATATATATATATATATTTGTATGTGTGTGTGTGTGTGTATATATATATACTAGTAGGAAACCGGCACGATGCGGCGACAACGACAATTGACAACCCGATATTGTAGGTTTAGACTAAAAGCCGCGAAGACAATTAGATGAACGGGTCACGTTCGGGTTGGTTCACATGTTGACCCATTTGATTTTATATTTATTTACAAAAAAAATGTTTTATGTTACAACTTAAATAGGGAGATCTGTACATACCCTGGTTCGGAATCCGAGATCTGAAACCAAAGTTCAGAACTTGTAACATTCCAATTTGTTGACGAAATCCAAAATGCTAGATTTTTTGGAGAGAACATGAAATATCTTCAAAAACAGTTCAAGATAAAGTAATTATCTTTGTAACTTTAAGAAAGAATAGAGATCTTACAATGCTAAGTCATTAGTATAGGTTAAGATCACAATATCTTCTTGAATACGGTAAGTTCTTCAACCTCGATTCGTGCAGAACCATTTGTTGTTTTCTTGATTCTGCTACCGTTTATCGATTCAACTTCGGCTATAAATATGATGTAAACGAGCCTATAATCTAAAAATCTTGATTCACCGCGAACATATGACAAAAGAAAAAAAAATCAAACTTTTAATTTGGGGATGGCTTTAATAGCAACATCCTGATCCTTCATACTCCCTTTCTTTCCCTTTCCCTTCATACCCCCTTTCTTTCTTTCCCTGTTCACATCAAAACTTGTCCTATACAAAATTACAACTTACAAGTATGAAATTATGCATACCTTTGAGACAATCTCCATATTCCTCAGTCATATTACTTGAAATAATTACTTGAACTGCAAGTGCACAATCCCACACTTGACTACCAAAACCGTGCCTTGTCATCGGTAGAATCTATCAAAAAAATAAGAAATTTTGGTTATGGTTTTAAAATACCAATCCCTTTGATATCAAGTTCAACACATGCTAAACCTAAATACCTAACGAATTTTCAAGCACTTAAGAATGTTAAAGCCATATCATTGAAAACATAAACACTACCATTATTAGAAGAAAAAAATAATTACTAACAAAATCATTTGAACAAACACGTTGTATCGGTAATGAAAACTTACTAAGTTAGGGTTTCGACTAAGGGTTTCGGCTAGCTGAGTGGTGGTTGCGACGGCTGCGTGGTGGTTTAGGCAGAAGGGAGATGGAGAAGCTTGGAGGTTGATGGGGTAGTGGCTTCAGGTGGTTGACAATCGACGGTGGTATAGGTTTGAACTTTGAACGACGGTGATGAGAGGATTTTGGAGATGATTCTTGGAGTGGGAGTGGAACACTGGATTTTGAGGATTGTGAGAGGAGTGGGGTGGATTAGGATTTTGAGGTAATTTAGGGGAGGGGCGGGAGAATGAAAATGATGAGAGGGGATTTTGATTTTTGGGAAAATATATTAGGAGTTAAACATGACATACAATTTTTGATGTCATGTTTTCTATTTATTGTCGCTAAATTAAAGACACACAAAGTTTTTTTTTGAACGGCCAACGAATCAATTTCCGAGCACTCTCGGGTACCCTTTTGGCGAATCAGGTACTCGAGAGTACCCGGGCCACCAATTGCAACCAATTCCTGGGAAAACCCGACCACTCACCCGCCCAAAGGCATGACAGTGAAATAATCGGTAAAACCGGTCGGGATCAGGACTCGAACCCAAGCCAATGGTCGGGTCATCCATCATTTCCCCTCCACCAATGTCCTCCAAATGTAGCTAGTGGGAATTGAAACCAAGCCTCCCATAGGAAACTTTAGCCCCTCAACCAACTGGGCTACAAGTGTTGGACACACACAAAGTTAAATGTCATAAGTTTACAAGTTTTTATAAACCAACGAGACCTTTTGGCGACCACCAAGAACTGTTTGTCTTTAATTTTTAAATAATCCCACCAAAACTTCAACCATCTCAACCACCACCATGTCTTCTCTGGAAAACGCTACAGCCAAGGGCAGATTGAATTCTGGAAGTGTTTTCTTCATACTTGCTATCAGTTATCTCGGTAGGAACATTAATCCACATCGATTCCGACAGAGGTGTTGTAGGATTCCACCACTACGGTGGCGGCGATGACGGTAGTGGAGAAGGTGCGAATGTGTGGGAGGATTTTGGGGGTAGGGAGTGGCGGAGAGTGGAGGTGATAATCTTGGAGCCCTTTGATTGGTGTGTTGGGGTTAAATGAATGAGTTTTTAGGGCGCAAATGAGTTTTTAGTTCCCTCTATGTGTTTTTGGGAAAAGATTAAAAAAAATAGCCACTATCATCTAAATAAAACAATAAAAATAAAAGTTTTCACTATATAGTCTCTATTAGGGATGTGGATTTCCTTCTTAATCCAAAATCAACACAAACCTAGCACGAAATTTATGAGTTTGGATTTAGTATAAATGGGTTCAAGTCATCTTCTGGTTAAACTTGCCAACTAGAGGACATATATGATCTACTATAATCCATTGTTATCCATTATAGCCTAATGTGATCCATTAGGCCCAATATGGTCTACAATAGTCTATTGTGATCCATTAAGGCCCAATATGGTTCACTAAGACATGTATGACCTACTATTGCCCATTGTTATCAATTGAGGCCCATTATCACCCATTAAGACTTGTGTAATGTACCATTGGCCATTGTGATCCTATAAGGCCCAATATGATCCATTAAGACATACATGATCAACTATTTCCCTTTGTGATCCTCTAAGGCCCAATATTGTCCATGCAGACATGTATGATATACTATTATTCATTGTGATCCATTAAGGCAAAATATGGCCTATTATGACATGCATGATCTATTATTGTCCATTGTGACCCGTTATGGTCCAATATGGCCTATTAAGACATGTATGATCTATTATTGCCCATTATGATAAATTAAGGCCTAATATGATCTATTAAGACATGTACTATCTACCATTGTCAATTGTGATACATTAAGGCCCAATATGACCTATCAAGACATTTGTGCTCTACTATTGTTTATTTTTGATCCATTAAGGTCTAATATGATTCATTAGGACATGTATGATTTATAATTGTCCATAGTGATCCATTAAGGCACATATGACCAATTGTATTGTATTGGTACCCATTTTTTTTTCATTTTTTGGGTGCGGTACTTTCAGCAGTGGTAGCGGTTCAGTACGATCCAATAATCTAGGTTGATTTACCTCCGAATACTTTTACCACAACGATTATATTCATGACATTTGGTATCATGACATCACATGAAAATAAACAAAATGAAGATGGTGTTACAAATGCTTGTATAAGGTCACATAAAATTTTGCAATTTGAAGTGTGGCTATTGTCTAGCCTTTGGTCACACAATAATATATGTGGCTATATGTATTAGATTTTAACCACACCATCAAACACGTACTGTGGCTATATATCATATTTGGCCACACTTTTCTAGTGTGGCTACTAAATGTCACAATTTTTTCTTAATGTGTGGCCAAAGTTTTCAAGTTGATATGTTTCCTGTCACATGAATTAAATATTGTGGTCGTAGATCACAAATGGCCACACTTTTTTAGTGTGGCTATTAAATGTCATAGTTATTTCTTATAGTGTGGCTAAAATTTTTGAAATGTCATGCAATAGTCATATAAATAAATAAGTTGTGTGGCTAAAAGTAGCCTAAAAGGTTTTGAAATGTGATTGATGACCTTTAGTCACACATATAATCAAAAGTGTGGCAGAGCGATTTTGGTAAAAGTGTGGCCGTAGCCCCTTTTTGGCGTAGTGTAACAGCAACTCCAAACCTCCTTGCATACTCTACAGGAAGACGCTTTCAAATTATTTCCAAAAATTACATACAATTATTAGTTACATAAAAATAGATTATATCATATAAATTTCCCTTAAAAGCCAATACATAAATAAAAGTAACTTACAAAGAGTTTTCTTCTTGGAACTGTATACTCATATCGAGGTACTGGTCCTTGTTGATTTTCTCCAACCACATCATTTCCACCAACTTCATCACTTTCAATTTCAATATCATCTGGATCATCTTCATCATCATCAACTTTATCAGACTCACTACTTTCTACGTCCTCAATTGTAAGTCGACAATGCATAAAATCAAATACTATTAACTTGAAAGCAAAATCATCAATATATTTCATAACAACACATTGACCATCCTCTATCTTCATAAGTTTAATTATCTGCTCCCATCCTTCTGTTATATAAAACTGCGAATCCCCCTTCCTTTCAATAGTAACTTCCATGTCAACAAAATAGTTTATGAAAATCTTAAAACGACTTTGGTTCCACTTTCGTCCAATTGCCTTATTAACATAACCTTTTGGTAACAATTACATTTTTAATTACATTAAATATATATATATATATATATATATATATAGGAAAGAGAATAATGTATAATGTACGTAAACTACTTACCAGGTATTTCAATGATGAAGCAACACATCTATGACAAAAAGAGTCAACATGTTTTCCTTCAGCATCACTTGGAATAGACGTTAACAATATCTTCCATTCATACAACTTTGCATTTTCAGGTGTAACAGGAAACGCAGTTAATTTAAATGTATCATGGTTAACATAATCAAACATCAAAAAATTTCTTGTTGTCAGTTGTAAATCATCAACTACATATTTCCATCCATTATAGAAAACCCAATTTAAATCCTTGATTCCCAAATCTAGTTTCCAAGAACGACCATCATGAACTGTTATATTTACAGGACTATCTTCATCTGACTTAGACATATACTTCCTCCCATAAGATGGACTTATTGTCTACAACAAACATCAAAAAATTTCATCATAACAAACATTTTTAAATAACTAAAATTACTTTTATTATTGGATAATGAATAATTTACCAAATGTAGGAGTTCTGGTGTGTGAAGAATTTCAAAGAACGAATAACTCATGCTTCTTTATCTAATAAAAAAATTATTGTAATCAATAATTGTAACATGAGAAATAAAAATTAAGAAAGAAACATCATAGTCCCACTTTTATTAAAAAAAAAAACTAATAATAACAGTTTCTGTATATATCAATTTTTTTAAAACATGTACACATACACACATACAATTTATTACAGTCATTACCTAGTAAAAATACTTGATAATAAAGATTTAATTTATAATTCCATAACAGGGTTTCAAAATAAAACCTGCTTTGAAAGAATTGTTGGGTATTTGAAGAAGAAAGGAGCTTGATTGTTGATGGTAATGTGAGGAATTGTACAGTCGAAAACAGAGAAAAAGGGAACACAAAATTTAGAGACAGCTTTACAAAAATAAAAATGAACAAAGAAATGATCACAATTCATCAATAACTGCAATTTAATATTATAATATTAGAAACAGTTAAAAGTATGTTGACACAACAACTGTTAAATAACAGATGTTATTTAAAATATTTGTGACACAGATGTTGCTCAATAGTTTTATTAAATTTATATAACTTCTTGTATATTTTATTAAATATTTCATTTTATATAACTTATTGTTTATTTTATTAAATAAAAATCGTCTACTAATGAAATTATTGATGATGTTAAATGTATTATTTACCTTACCAATATTGGACACTATTTTACAATATTTTCAATTATTCAAATGTAAAAAGAAATCTTAAAATCAAAAGCCTGTTCAAACAACACCCATTAAATAACATATATTATGAAAAATATATGTCTAACAGATGTGGATCAAAATCTATATCCTTTCAATTTATGTAACTTGTTATTCATTTTAAAAAATAAAAAATTATTAACTTAAAGGTAAATTAAATAAAATAAAATATAATCGTAATATGTCAGAAAATTAAAAAGACGTGACTTAAAAAACACACCCAAATAATAAGCAATTTAATAATTTAATATTAAAAATACTAACAAATTAATGACGATTTCTGGAAATACTACTCAAGAATTACAGTTTAGTCACTATACTAAACAATATTGAACGATATTCGACAGTCTTTTCAATTATTCAACTGTTGAAATATCTCTTAAAGTCCAATGTCTATCTACGAAACATATGTTAAATAAAAGATCTTATTTAAAGTATTTGTCTAAGAGATGTTACTTAAAAAACTTTTCTTTTTAATTTATGTAACCTCTTACATGCATATTATAATGATAACATTTCATAAATTTTGAAAAGACAAATATTTAAAAACCGCCAAAAATCGTTTGAATTAATTTAAACATATTTTCTAAAAACTGACAACGATTTGATTACCATCCACATCACCTTAACTTCTAGCCCACACCCACAAATCGTTTGAATTAATTTAAACATATCTTCTATAACTTGTTAATTTGTTTAGTAAATAAAAAATTAACAAAAGAACGATAAATTAAATAAGAAAATATGTAAAGATAACATCTTAGCAAAATTAAAAAGAGATGTTTGAAAAATCGTAACAAATCGTCTGAATTTATTTAAATATATATCTTCTAAAAACTAACAGCCATTTAATTACCACCCACAGCGCTTTAACTTCTAAATCAATTCCCATATTCCACTACAAAACTCCTATAAGACGAAGAATACTATAAAACATCTACAACACATATGTTTTCAAACAAAAACTGTTTGATAACAGATGTTATTTAAAATATATATGTCTAACAGAAGTTGATCAAAAGCTCTGTACTTCAACTTTATGTAACTGTTATTTATTTTACTAAGTAAAAAAAAATAAAATTTTACGATAAATTAAATAAGGAAAAATAGAATCATAATATGTCAGCAAAATTGAAAACACGTGTCTTTAAAAAAAGAGTCCAAAACAATAAGTGCAATTCAATATTTTATTAGTAGAAGTAATAATGACAAATTCTATCAAGACTACTCAAGAATTACACTTTACTCCTTATAGAAACCAATATTGAACACTATTTTATAGAATTCTCAGTTTTTTAAACGTTGAAAGCTCTCTAACAGCCAAATGTCTTTTCACACAACATCTGTTAAATAACATATGTTATTTAAAACATTTCTCTAAGATATATTGCTTAAAAACTATCTTTTTTCAATTTATAAAAGTACTTCTTTATTTCACTAAATAAAAAATTAATAAATTAACGATGATTTAAATAAGAAAAACTAATCATAAGATGTCATTAAATTTGAAAAGTCCTGTGTTGAAAAATCGCCCCAAATCATCTGTATGTATTTAAATATTTAATACTTTAAATATATATCTTCTAAAAACTGACAGCAATATTATTACTATCCACATCGCTTTAACTTCCAAATCCACTCCAATATTTGCCTACAAAATTGCTATAAAACGAAGAATACTATAACACATCTAGGGAACATATCTTCAAATCGTCTGTATTTATATAAATATATAATAATTTTAATTTATATAACTTCTTATTTATTTTAATAAATAAAAACTAATAATAAATAAATGATGGATTAAAAAAGAAAAAACTATAATCATAACATGTCATTAAATTTGACAAGACATGTGTTGAAAAACCGCCCAAACGTCTGTATTTATATATATATATATATATATATATAATATAATAACTTAAATATACATCTTCTAAAAACTGACAGCGATTTGATTAGCATTCACATCAATTTAACTTCCAAACCCACTCCCCCATTACCCTATAAAGCTCCTATAAATCGAAGAATAGTGTAACACATCTAGGGCACATATCTTTTCTTTTTCGTACTTGTCTTTCCCAACTAAATTATCAATCCCAAAACTAAAGAGAAAAAAATGGCATAAAATAGAGAATTATCCATATGGTGGTGTGAGAAAAGAAGTTCTTGTTGATGTTCACTGACAACAAAAAAAAAATTACTATTCCCCGGAAGGAATAATTGCCGACTGTAGCAAACAAATTCTGAAAAAAAAAATGTTGAAAATTGGTACCCATACGAGTTGGGAAAACGAAAAATCACTCAGGCTAGTTAGAAAACTTAAGAGGATGTTCAAAAATTATGAACTTCGTGATGTGATTTCTTGGGAGTTTCTATCAGATAATTTTGAATTCAAGATTAAGTTTGATGATGGAAACACATGATACTTCACACCTCAAAACATCTGTTTCTCAGATGATGTGAATTTTCTAAAAAAAAATATCCGAAAAACCACTGTTGAACCCAGCTGGAGCAGAGTTTGGTGTCAATCTGGAGAAGATGGTGAAGGCTCAAGTAGACGTGTGGGAAGGAAGAGATGCCCAAGCAAATGAAGACGAAGAACCACATGATGCAGACTCAGTTGAAGCTGATGACGACACGAAGGTAGTGGACATGACGGTTGAAACAAAGGATGAGACAGACTTTATGGTTTAATCTTTTTAATGGACAATGGTTAGTGAATTAGAATTTCAAGTTTATGTTGGTTTGTGCGTTTTTTTATCTATTGACTTTAATGATTGTAATTTAATCTTCTGATTTAAATGACAACTTTTGGTTAATGATAGTATGATAAGCCTTTTTTGTTTAAGACATAGGTAAAATCAATAATCTTTTTTATTATGACAATTTTTTTATTGATCTATATTTTTCTTAAAAAAAATTTCTAAAAATAAAAGTATGAAATGTGAAAAAACATACATCTACTGAATTCATAAACTGAATTCAATATGATCTTAGCATTAAAATATGTTATGCAATACGCTGTAAAAAGATCCATAAAAGTCCAAAGTCTGTTTCAAAAACCAATGTCAAAAGGCATGCTGCATTGTTTTTACAACTGTTAATAGCTTCAAAAGGTCTATTCTCATCAAACAGTTTGAAATTTACAACAGACTGTTTTCCACAATGTTTGTTGCTATAAATTCTGCTAAATTTAAATTCTACAACAGATGTACGGTAACAGATATTAAAACATGTCAAATTTAAACCAACTTTCCAAGAACAGATATTATAGATTTTGTATTCCAACTGTTCATAACAGATGTTACAATATAACTCATTACAACACTCTGCTAAATTTTAACCTTTTGCTATCTTAAAATAATATTTGAATGCTAATTAAATGTAACAAACAGATGTTACAAAATACTTTGAAATCACTGGTATCATAGAACCTTTTTCCTAGAATATCTATTGTTAACAAATAATAAAGCAGATGAAAAAAGAACATAACATCAAACAATACTATAACAGATGTTGATAAAAAATATTAATAAAACTATTTCATGATTTCTTCAGAATAGAAGCTTGAATCTTAAGTACCTGAAAATAAAAATAAACAAAGCATATGGATCAAACAGATAACATGTAAATTTATTAAAACTCCAAAAGATTTAAAAAAAAACACAAAAACCTTTTGTGAACGAAACTTGAAGCTTTGAAGAAAACCACAACACTTTCTTGATTCAAAACTGAATCATATCAACCTGAAAATAACCATAAGTAAAAACTTGAAGATCAAAAACAAATAATAATACAGAAAACAAAAGATTTGAAGAGAGTAATAAAAAGCCAACAGATTTGAAGAAAAGCACAAAACTTTGTTTATAGAAACTTGAATCTTATGTACCTGAAAATAAAAATAAACAAAAACATTAGGATCGAACAAATAACATATAAATTTATTAAAATTCCAAAAGATTTTTAAAAAATACACAACACTTTTCTAATAGAAAATTGAAGCTAATGAACCTGAAAAATAACCATAAACAAAAAATTAGCATGAATAACAGAACATGTAAATTTATTAAACTAAAGAGAGTAACCGAAAACCAAAAGCTTTGAAGAAAAGCACAAAACTTTCTTGATTACAAAACTGAGTCATATAAACCTGAAAATAAGCATAAACAAAAACATCAAGATCAAACACAAAACATGTACAATAAAAAACCAACAAATTTGAAGAAAAACACCAAAACTTTCTTGATAGAAACTTGAATCTTACGTACCTGAAAATAAAAATGTACAAAATATTAAGAACAAACATGTGACACCCGGCATGTTCGGCTTAAACATTTTAGTAAAACATAAGTATACCTTAGCGAGAAACATTTATAAATAGACTTAACTGGGTTAGTTGAGACGGGTCATAATAGGATTGTCCAGGGTTCAATGATCTGGAGGGTCATTTTGGGAATACGCTAGTACCCGGTCCCGTTGTTGGTGAAATTACATGAACTGAATCAAGTAGGACAGGTAGATTATTAACACACGTGTAACATAACATAATAATACGTGCTACAAGGTGTGAACATGATTATACGTGCCTATATGTGCTTAACATGTGTTAGAAGTGCATGATCATACGTTAGAATATGTTTAAATGCGTTAAAACGACAAAATTGGAAAATATAGAAAACACAAGTCCTGGTTCGACCCACGGCGTGGGGGCGAACCTGGACATGAGCTTTGGTTCGACCCTTGGATAAGGGGCGAACCTGGAACAACCCACATAACCTATTCATTCGACCTTGCAAAGGGGCGAAGGTGGCACCTTCAACCCCATGTAAGGGGCGAACGTGGAATTGTATAAATACCACACTTTGTCATTTTTCACCATTTCACAAACCCTAGCCGTCTCTAAACACTCTCAAACGATTTAATCACTAAGGAAGGAGTTTTTGCTTTTGTTTTTCATAATCTAACCTACAAACAACATCTAATCAAGAATCCAAGGTGTGTTCTTAATTTTAAACCCTTTTAATGCATTTTAAATTCGTTTTTATCTAACCCTAAAGTTCCAGATCTGTTCTAAGGATGTTTTCACTATTAAAAACCTATTAAACATATTCCTAAACCTAAACCTTATCATTAAACATAGGCTTTCATATCAATAAACATATGTTAATTATGTGTTATGTGATATTATGTGTTGTTTAATGATTTGCTGCTGTACTAATGCTAGAAACATAACCTAGGGCTGCTATTGATGATAGTTTAGGATTTGTTTAAGGTTACAATTAGATGAATGATGATATCATGTCCGATTTGGGGATTTTAATAAATCTAGGGCTCGATGCATGCTAGTATGATCAATAGAACTTTTTGGGGTTTTCATATACACGACAAATGGAGCATTTTAAGATGATTATGGATTGATTTCAGAAAGTTTCCAAATTGGGTAAAGATTTCATGCATGATGTGACGTTTTCATAATTTTTGCCATTTTGGGAAAGGGCAAAAATGAACAGGTTTTGGGGAAAAATTGGTAGGGTTTTGTGGGGATATGTTATTCATGCTTAACTGCTGTGATCGATGATGTTGTGTGATGTTTTTCGGATGTTTTTGAAGCGTTTTGGGGAAAAACATTCTGCCAGGGTCGAACCTGGGCACCTTCGACCAGTCGTGGGGTCGAAGGTGGAATCCCAGGGTCGAACCTAGACAATATAGGTCGAAAATGTTTCAATGGGTCGAAGGTGGCTTCCAAAGGGTCGAACGTGGTTAAAAAGGGGCGAAGGTGGAACAAAACTTCATGGTTCGACCCTATGGAATCAAAAATGAGATTTTTGATGCAAACTAAGTGTTTTATGCTTGAATCTTGTGTGTAATCTATGTGTACTTGATTAGTTAGGGTAATGACTCACCAACGGGATGTCGGGTCGGTCTAGTGTGTCGGTTGAACATTTAAAACACGTTTTAAAACATACTTGATCACGATCTGGACAATCGGGGACTAGATAACCATATGGTTATTAGTCGGAACACTTATATGAACATTTTGATAGATCTCCAGTAGTTGGGATTATCAAGGACTTGGCTTTTCATATTAAACTTGAAGAACACAACCTAGGGTGAGTTCACGGCCCCACTTTTACTGCTTTTACTTTTGGGGGAGAAAACATGCGCTAAACTTATTTTGGTAACATATGTCATACTATGATTTAACTTTGCGTTGCTATACGATCTTTGAAAGACCTGGGGGAAACCATGAATGTGCGGGGATTGCACAATGGGGGAAATGTGGATAGATCACTTGGGTTTGACAGGCCCCACTCGACGGCTTGGAGGGCCGGGCGGGTGCATATTTGTAACACCCCAACCGATGGCGGAAGCATCGGGATGTCACGTATTGATGATTGTTCAGCAGCTCATGGTAAATAATAAGTTTCAATAAATGATTTAAATAAATTACATACAATTGTTCTAAGAATTTGTACATCAAAATGAAAAATACTAGCTACGCATCTTCAAGCATTAACTCAAATCTTCGAACAAGCTATAACCTGAAACATGTTAAGGTTGAAAATATTTTGGGTCAACAAAAGTTGGTGAGAATTACATAGGTTTGAATATTGAATAAAAACTTGTACAATTCGAGTGTCATGGCAAGTCTAGTCCATATGTGAAAACAATACTACCCGGTAAATCGTGTGCATAATCAAACCTTGTGACAAGAATATTGTGGTCCATCCCATACGCATACGGTTCACTCGTTTATGTTGCGATAACAATCACCCACGCTACCTATGTAGGAGGTAACGTATCCGGGTGGGGTTGTCAGTCCAATAGATCTATCATTGTGTATCGTTGGCTTGTACGGAGTTAATGATTATACTAGAATAATTGTGCTTACCATAGTAATATTTAAGACATAATGCAACATAGAATAACACATAGACACTTATGATTGAATTGTAAATTTGATGTTGTAACATGTTTCACCCCATAATAGTGAAATGGAAAAGGGGCTATGTAAAACTCACCTTAGTGTTAGAATGGAGACCCTTGTTATATACGTAAATATGGCTCGTGTGTATCCAAATATCACCCTGTTTCAAGGTAATAAATAAGTGTTGGGGAAAACTTAATAAGTCTAAGTTTTCTAGTCTAAAATGTGCTAGGGTTCCTAATTTGGGGATTAATAATTGATTTATGATCAAAATTTGTTAATAACTTTAATAAATAAAGAAATAATTAAAAATATTTCTGACCAATATTAACTAAAAGGAGTTGAATTAAAATATAATAAATGTGAAAATAATTTTTATAAAATTATTTTCTTAATTAATGAATATTTATATATTAATACTTATTTGACAAAATATAGACTTAATATTTTAAAAATATTAAAAATTATAAATTTCGAATCAAAAATTTATATTTCTGATCTAAATGATTAATAATAATTTATGTGAATTTTTGATGCAAAAATGATGAAATATTCATTATGATTTATTTATGATTAAAATAACTAAAATCGATTAAAAATAATAAATAAATGATTTTTCTGAAATAAAATTCATTTCTGAAATGTTTATTGATTTATAAGTTTGAAATAATTTTTGTGGGATTTTATAAAGTCGTTTTGATATTTGTATAGAATTTTATAATTATAATTGAATAAATTTGTAATATTTATTATATATAATAAATAAATGATTTTTGAAAAACTAAAAATTGGATAATAAAGTTTATCATTTGAATAACATAAAATAAATTTTGTAGAATTTATAAATTAGATTTGGTATTTTAAAAACCATTTTAAAAGAAAATGACTAAAGTTATAAAATAAAGAGTTTAAAAAAATAGTTTGTGGGTGCTAGGAGTCGAACCCGGGCCTCTGGCCGGTTCGGGTTTTATAATCACAAGCCTGACCAACTGGTCTAGACCCTGAGAACATTAAGTTTTGATTTCGGTAATATGTATATGTTTCTTAGGATAAGTTTAAATCTAACAAAAATAAAAATGATTGAGCCTGGGATCGAACCCGCGACTGCTGGTTAATAACAACAACACAACCATCTGGTCTATAGCCCAGTTCGCTCTTTTATTTTGAAGAAAATGTTTATATGTGATTACTGGTTTAGTCATCTTCCCCAAATCATATATCACGAACCCTAACTTTTCTAATCAAGCAAGTTCACAACAGATAACCCTAGTAACCATAGGGTTATTGGTCGAACAATGACAACGACCAAAAACACATAATTAATCGGTACCTTGAATCAGAAGACGATGAGAAATCAATGGTCAACCAAAAAGTCAAACGAGCGAACGATTCATGATCAAACACTAAGTGTAAACAGAAATTGAAGGTGGGGTTTTGATTTTCGGCATTTTCAGAGCTTAGGAATGGGTTCAATTTATACTATTAACGTATAATTGGAAGGTTTTGAAGATTGACTAGAGTCGGTCATAAACGAGTTAATATGTGCGTGATTATTGCTATGAATACGTCAATAATGAGCTGTATTCACGCGGAATAACTATGTGGTTAATTACACATGATCAGTTTTGAATAATCCTACCAAAATCAATCTAATTTCGTGGTCAAAGACTCGATGGTCGAGTCAAACCTCATGGTCTGCAACGAAGAGGAGGGCAGGAAAAAAAAAGGATGAGACATGGGTCGGATCTGGTACTGGGCTGGGCTTGGGCTCCAAAAATAAAGGGGTATTAGATTTAAGTATTGGGTTTTGGTTTTGGGCTTGGTTGGGTTATGTTAATGGGTTAAGATAGGTGTATAAGTTTGGTTATAACAAAGATGACAATATTCTTAGAAAAAAAATCTGATTATTATTATTATTATTATTATTATTATATTATATATAGATTTATATATATATATATATATAAGTTGTGTGTTAGGAAAATAAAGACTTAGGCACATTTGTATAAAATTAATGATAAAGATGTATAAAATAAGGGCTTTTATGTATAAAAATTTGGGGAAAAATTTTGCGATGTTACAATATTGTCCCTTACTTTTGGAAACTTCATCCCGAAGTTTATTGAAAACACAGGGTTGAAGGTGATTGGGTAGAAATTAGGACAAGTGTGGTCTGGAAAATTTTGTGTTAAGGCACGACATGAATAGAATAATCTGTTTCGAATAATTTGGATAAGAGGTTTGTTATTTGTGAGTTTTGAGGATTGGATTAGGTTTATCTGAAATAGCAAGAAAAACAAGAATCTAGCAAGACACTAAACTTAAGTTTTAGAAATCCTAAAAGAAATGCGTGAGTTGATTGACTATAGAAAGACTAAATGAACTAATAGGTAACTAAGTTTATAATTTATTAGCTACCGAGAAACCTTGATAGAATTTCACACTACCTTAACGTACCTGTAAATTCATGATTACGTTCCGAACCGCAATCACCAATTTACCTTACATTAGGGTTTTGTGTCCTTCTATGACTCTAATCACACATGTAAGTAATGCAAAAATAATCATGTGGTTGAACATTTGTATTAATGAGTCCAACTGTTGAGCAGGAAAAAGACTCCTACCAGTTAGTGAGTAGAAACCTCTACCGATTCTTGAGCAGGTTCGATAGCCTCCACCAGTCGTTAAGCAGGTTGTAGGGCCTCTCCCGACTATTGAAAAGGCATGATGACCTCTACCAATCGTTGAGTAGGTTATTTGGTACTCAACTAACTGTTGAGCCATCATTTCATCCTCTATCAGTTGTTTGATTAAGTGTATCATTTAATGCAAATTGATAGTATGTTTATGTAAGCAAGTTTATAAGAATAGCGAGTATAGTATGTGAGTTGTAGTTGTATAGATTTAGATATTGATATAGCAATCAGTTCACATTCAAACAAGCATGCATCCAAGTGTTACGATCATACTAGATAAACGACTCTCATGTAAAAGACAAAAATTTCAATACTTGAATTTATTACTTGAATCAAAAAGCGTCAATTCATAGAATAAAAAGCAACAACATTCAAATGGTGGGGCTAGCTGTTAAGTAGCTGGAGGGTCCCTAGCCGGATTATTCGGAGCCGCAAGGGCATTCGCAGCAGGAATTCGACAAACATTCGCAAGATGCCCATACCATTGACAATTGGTACACTGACGACAGGGCACTTGGGTTGGGTGGTGATACTGACAAGTGTCACACTTAGGTTGGTTCCCGTTATATTGTTTCTTGTTGGGTGGGACAGTGGCATCTATTGCGAAATTCCTGACCTTGCGCCTTCCATTGGTTGAGGACTCAATTTTAAATTCAACAGCAGGTTGGAGAGTATCCTTCGCAACAGTTTTCTTTTCCCCTTCCCGAGTCAGGATTCCTGCCTTCACATGGTTATCTGTTAGGGTGGCCGCCAAACGCTTTGCTTCCTCGAGAGTAGCAGGGTTCCTTCCCCACACCGTGTCCTGAATCTGCATGGGTAAGCCGCCAATGTATTTTTCAATCGCAATAGGCAAGGGGGTGACCTTGTGTAGTAGCAGTAGACTAAGTTCGTGAAAACGAGTGTTGTAGGCAAGGTTTCCTCCACTGTCCTGGGCAAGATCATGAAACTCATCTTCTAACTTTTTGATTTCATTACGAGGGCAGAACTCCGCCTTCATAACGTCTTTAGCTTGTTCCCAAGTTAAGGCCAGTGCGACTTCAGCTCCACGGGTGCGCTTTTCTTCATTCCACCAAGTGAGTGCTCGTTTGTGAAGAACACTCATAGCATAACGGACCTTAAGGTTATCGGGACACTCACTATTTATGAACTTATTCTCGATACGCTCGAACCATTGTAGGAGGCCAGTAGCTCCTTCATCCCCACTAAACTTAGGAGGATTGCAGGTATTAAAGTGTTTGAGGGTGCAGACTGGGTGACCATTCCCGTTTCCATTCCCGTTCCCATTGTGATTCCCATTGCCATTTCCATTTCCATTGCCGTTTCCATTTCCATTGCCGTTCCCATTCATTTGGATGACTTGAGCCAACAAGTTAGGAACCAGAGTTGCGATTTGTTGCGCCATTTGTTGGGAAATGATCGCAGCTAGTTGGGCATCACTTCCATTGTTGTGGTTAGTGTTGTGGTTGTGGTTGTGGTTGTGGTTGCTGCTCCCTTCATCATGATTGTCGCCACTGTTAAGGCGAGTGCTGCGACGTGGAGGCATGATCTGTAAGAGACACAATGAAGGTTCAATGAGACATGAAATGAATGAGGTAATATAAGAAATGTAATCATTTATTCATTAATTAAAACGAATAAACGAAAACATTGACTTATCAAAGATTCTAGATTCTAATAACATAGTGAAGACATGCTTTAGCCTATAAGTGAACACTCATCCCGAGAATTCCCAGGTAGGCATCCGGGTCCCTCGTCTGATTGTGATATATGCGCAATGTCAGTCCTAGTCAGAAAACTCAGAATACATGCATTCACCCTTCCAGATTGCATGTTGTGACACCCGTCACCCTCGTCTTTCATCTAAATGACAATAATAATCCTCCAAATATTTCCATTATAGTCCCTGTAAGTTTCGTCGTTTTCAAAATTTATTTTAGAACGAACTAAAATTTAATCATTTTTTTATGGATCGGGTATACGTTTTAAGCGAATGCGTATGTTGAAACGTCATCCGGAGAGGATATTATAAAAATTTCAAGTTTTATAAAAGTTTAGAGTTTTAAAAGGTTAAATATAGTTTATTTGGTTAAGTTTTATAAAGGAAAAACTAACTAATTCATAATATAACTAACCTAGTTAGAACATAAGGGACCATTCTTGCCAATAGCTAAAAGTTAAAAAAAAAAAAAACTCATCTATGTTCTTCCACGTTTTTCCGGTCAGCACCCTCGCCGGAATCCGGCGACTATCCGGCGAGATTATAAACAGAATTTAATGCCTTAATATGACTTGTAATCACTCCTAAAACGTATCTCCATCACTCTTAATCGGTTACAAGGGTCCTTAACTGATAATAAACACTTTTTAATGCGCTGTGATCGAACCAAATGAGTGTAACCGATTGGAAATTATAAACGACTCTAAAACGTTATTAATCAAACAATAATATAAGTTAGTTGTCTCTAAACATTCACAAGAGCATACACAATCTAAACCCACTCTTAAACGTTCCAGAATTCGCCTCCAATTGCTGCAAATCGTAAGCTTATGTTCGGACCTGTATCCTTGTTGTTCGAGCACCAAACGCTTTTGTAAGTTCAAGTTTATTATGCCGTTTTCCTTCTTCATCCTGTCCGATCAAAAGCCCCTTAATTGTAGGCGTTATCTTGTTGCTTTCGGGTCAATTGAAATCAAGGTTAGGGTTAGGGTTCTTAGGTTTTAATTTGAGGAAGAAGATGACTTTAATAAGATGTTAAATGTATTTGTGTAAGAATAAAATCAACAAAATACCATTGTGGTGTAGTGGTTGTGTATATGTTGTTCCTTGCAAGAGGACAGGGGTTCGACCCTCACTGTCATCAGGTCCAACCCTTTATTTTTTTTCTGATTTTTGCTATAATGCAGTATTTATATTTATAGTTATGTATAAATGCTTTATTCATAGAATATTCATAATAAATTCACTTTTTGTCCAAAAATTATAAAAATTTAGATGTAGCTTCTTGATACCTCATAGAAAATTGTCATATTTTTAGTTTCTGAAAAATATTTTATTTTCTTATTTTTATTGATTTAATTTGTTTTAATCATATTTAATTGATTAAAAATTCATATTTAATGATTTTAGTCTCAAAATTTTTGATAGATTATTTCTAATATTTATGAACTGAAATAAAAATATTTGGTTCAGAAAACATTTATCTTTATTAATTTTTCTATTTTTAATCATTTAAACATAATTTAATCTCGTTCAATCAATTTTAAATATAAATAAGTTTATATAAATTATGAGAAAATTATTCTAATTTGTTTACGTCAGAAATCATTCATTTTCTATAAAACTAGTATGGTTGGATCATGTATGGTATTATTAGTCTTATTTACGTTAATTAGACATAATAAAACATTTATTTATTTATACAATTTAAACATCTATTTTATAAGTATTTTTCTTATAAAATAGAAATACTCATATGGTTTAATGTCTTTATTATCTTTTGTTGGATCATTGTGTAACTCAAAGTTATTCATTTATATATTTATGATTATTGTATTTATTTTAATTTAGTTAAAGTAATTAACTAAATTATTTTGGTTTTAATTATTCAAACATAAATCGTGTCTAAATACTTAATTGGTAATATTTATATTACCTAAATCATAGTTACAAACTTGGTATATTATTATACAACTTTTACATTAACGCGATTTATCCTAAAAACTCTAATTCCCCAAATCGACTTAGCAAACCCTAATGCCTTAGACCCTAGTTACCTTAGACTTTTTTTAGACATTTCCTTATTAGTATGCTTACACATTATAGGTTGAATTCCTCGGATTTCCCATTACTTAGTTCACGACCGCTGAAGTTGGATTTTGCTCGCTTTCGCAAACTGTGAGTATATCTTTCCCCTTTTTACTGTCTTACTATTTTGGGGTGACTCATGTACTTACTATCAAGTTTCTATTTCATTTTACTAAATGCAATTCTCATGTGTGTTTGCTTTATGTAAATTTGTGTGTCTATGACTTGTCAAAATCATTAACCTTTGAGGGCCTGGCATTTCAATGAATAGATCTATGGTATATACCCCTTGTGACTCTGTTGAGAGACCTTGGTCATTGTCTTGTGATTCATATTACTAAAAATGTTTTTGATTCTTGATTCTTGATACTTATTTAGGGTTGATTTTGAACGGATATTACTTATTACATAATTGCAAATGGTACCGCACATGAATTGCTAAATACTTTTCTACTATATTTATTTCAACAGGGTATGCTCACCAATACAATTTTTGTATTGACCAAAATATTTTGTACATGTTTCAGGTTGTTTTGAGATGCATTCTTTAAGCTTTCGGATTTATATTTAGATTTTGATTCATTGTATTTCAATTTAGTTGGCAGTTAGAATCGTTGTATTTCATTTCAATGTAATAAATTATTTAATCAATGTATTCAAATTTACACTTTAGTCCATGAGCTATTGAACAATCGTCACTACGTGACACCTCGATGTTTCCGCCATCGGTTGGGGTGTTACAGATTGGTATCAGAGCCATGGTTATAGGGAATTAGGTTATTAGAATGCCTTTTAGCCTAGTCTATAACTAAGCTTACATTCACGAGTCCTCTCGTATATATTTCTCTTTATCTGTATATTTTCTATCGAGATATTTCCGTTATGATTATTTCTCGTTATTCTTTTGGTATTTTGCTTAGAAAAGAATACGCTCGTATTTCACAAACGAAACGATAGTGCCAAGTTAGGAGTGACATCCATACCTTGGTGATTAGTTTCACTCCTCTATATGTTATTTATCTTAGGAATATATCTTTGAGATAGGAGTGACATCCACACCTCAAAGAGTATTTCCTTCAAAAAGAAACTTAACCACTAAGCTGGGAGTGATATCCTTAACTTAGTGATTGGTTTCATTCCACAATCGTTTTCAATTTTGAAATACATCTTTGAGTTAGGTGTGAAATCCACATCTCAAGGATCTATTTCTACATCTCGTTGATTATGAATTTTCTTAAATATTGGTAATCTATTACATACTTTAATTTTATCATTCACGTCATTTTAAATCATGGTCTTTTAAAGCACATTAGAATTACACATAGTTCATGAAATGGTTTCATTTTACAAACTTGTACTGCATATTTTAAAAGACAAATGTAACCCTTTGTTTTCATATGACATAACCAATATATATCTTCGAGAGAAATTTGCAACTAATAATAAGCCTTATAACATTTTTCAAACTCGACTTCTCGTAAACACATGAAAATGTGTATTTACGAAGATTTTGCAAAATGAACCTGTTTTGAATCTAAAACACACTTCGATTTCTAAAAATTTATTCTCATGCATCACTACTATTCTTTCAACAATATCACAAAGTCGAGTAAACTGCGAAAATTTACCTTTTACACTTATACTCTTTCAGTTGCAAAGCTTTTGGTTTAACAAAACAATGGACATATTTTTTTATTAGAATGTTGCTAAATGTCTTTTATAGTATAACGTATATATGTAAAATTACTAGATTTTAACTCACATGCCAGTAGGCTATACACCCGTTCTGTGCACATTCATTTGCCGTAAATTTCATTATTTTTTCTTGCACCATTTTTTATTCATAGTTATTTCTAACACGTTATTTGTGATTATTTTCACATTGCCTATTTTCATTAATTCAATACTTTCGTTTTGTGCAATTGTGCAATTTACTCGATTTATGTTATACTATTCTTTCAGTCAGAATTTTATGCTATACTTATATACTTACATGAACACATATTTGGTATGCATATTTTCTTTCCTGTTTTGAGCAAAACCCTGTTATACTATGCATTATTTTGTTTTTCATCATGGCCAATAAACATACTAGTTGATAACTCGTATGAGGTCTAAGCCAGTGCCCACGTACGACTCGGATTAGAGTATTTCTTTAATCCGAGGGGAACGGTGTAAATCTCAGAGTCTATCAATATGAGTGTTAAAAGCCAACGATGTAAACAGAAACTACCGGTTAAGGGTGAAACCGAAAGGGAAGAACCTCTAACCATGTCTTATACTTACATGTTATTCACATTACGGTTAAAGGGAAAACCCGGAAGGGAAGAACCTCTAACCATGTCTTGATTGAACATCATTTCATTACAGTGGCTATTACATATTTGTTGCACGCATTTATTTCTTGTTAAGGTTATGGAAAAGCATAACACCTTGGTGTAAGGTAAATCGATGATTACGGTCCGGAACGCAATCATGGATTTACAGGTACATGAAGGTGGTGTGTAATTCTATCTAGGCTGTTGGTAGACAATCAGTACGAACCCAAAGTATCGGGAGTGTGGTGGGTCAGCTGCGGTACACCCTATATATAAGCATAAACGATACTGTGGGAACGGACTAGGAGTCTAACCAAGGACCGACCCGTTACTCATTACTATCTCTTCATTAGAACAGTGGGCTAATAGCTAGCATTTTCGATAGGAACGTTCTTACACGAGCTTCAATTCATCTTCTTAGAGTCTTTCTCTTGACCATCCACACAGAAAACACAAATCTTGTATACCCTTACACGTTCTGTTATTTGAAATCTTGTTACGTACTTTAATAAAGTTCAGTTAGAACTTTTTCTAAAGTAGGGGAGACTGCTTCATTAGTACCTCTGCCCTCACCAGTTACACATTCCCCTAACATTACTCATTTAAACTCTCAACCTTCTAACCTTGGGTTAACTGTTAAAAATTTTGAAACTATTACTTTGGGTATTAGACAATTATTTTAAATTTGGGTAAATCATAGATGATGGGAAATTTTTAACATCTACTTGACGTTTACAACGCCTGTTGTTTCATGGTAACCTCCACTTGACAGAAATTTCGAGACGAAATTTTCTAAAGTAGGGGAGACTGTGACACCCGTCACCCTCGTCTTTCATCTAAATGACAATAATAATCCTCCAAATATTTCCATTATAGTCCCTGTAAGTTTCGTCGTTTTCAAAATTTATTTTAGAACGAACTAAAATTTAATCATTTTTTTATGGATCGGGTATACGTTTTAAGCGAATGCGTATGTTGAAACGTCATCCGGAGAGGATATTATAAAATTTTCAAGTTTTATAAAAGTTTAGAGTTTTAAAAGGTTAAATATAGTTTATTTGGTTAAGTTTTTTAAAGGAAAAACTAACTAATTCATAATATAACTAACCTAGTTAGAACATAAGGGACCATTCTTGCCAATAGCTAAAAGTTAAAAAAAAAAAAAAAACTCATCTATGTTCTTCCACGTTTTTCCGGTCAGCACCCTCGCCGGAATCCGGCGACTATCCGGCGAGATTATAAACAGAATTTAATGCCTTAATATGACTTGTAATCACTCCTAAAACGTATCTCCATCACTCTTAATCGGTTACAAGGGTCCTTAACTGATAATAAACGCTTTTTAATGCGCTGTGATCGAACCAAATGAGTGTAACCGATTGGAAATTATAAACGACTCTAAAACGTTATTAATCAAACAATAATATAAGTTAGTTGTCTCTAAACATTCACAAGAGCATACACAGTCTAAACCCACTCTTAAACGTTCCAGAATTCGCCTCCAATTGCTTCAAATCGTAAGCTTATGTTCGGACCTGTATCCTTGTTGTTCGAGCACCAAACGCTTTTGTAAGTTCAAGTTTATTATGCCGTTTTCCTTCTTCATCCTGTCCGATCAAAAGCCCCTTAATTGTAGGCGTTATCTTGTTGCTTTCGGGTCAATTGAAATCAAGGTTAGGGTTAGGGTTCTTAGGTTTTAATTTGGGGAAGAAGATGACTTTAATAAGATGTTAAATGTATTTGTGTAAGAATAAAATCAACAAAATACCATTGTGGTTTAGTGGTTGTGTATATGTTGTTCCTTGCAAGAGGACAGGGGTTCGACCCTCACTGTCATCAGGTCCAACCCTTTATTTTTTTTCTGATTTTTGCTATAATGCAGTATTTATATTTATAGTTATGTATAAATGCTTTATTCATAGAATATTCATAATAAATTCACTTTTTGTCCAAAAATTATAAAAATTTAGATGTAGCTTCTTGATACCTCATAGAAAATTGTCATATTTTTAGTTTCTGAAAAATATTTTATTTTCTTATTTTTATTGATTTAATTTGTTTTAATCATATTTAATTGATTAAAAATTCATATTTAATGATTTTAGTCTCAAAATTTTTGATAGATTATTTCTAATATTTATGAACTGAAATAAAAATATTTGGTTCAGAAAACATTTATCTTTATTAATTTTTCTATTTTTAATCATTTAAACATAATTTAATCTCGTTCAATCAATTTTAAATATAAATAAGTTTATATAAATTATGAGAAAATTATTCTAATTTGTTTACGTCAGAAATCATTCATTTTCTATAAAACTAGTATGGTTGGATCATGTATGGTATTATTAGTCTTATTTACGTTAATTAGACATAATAAAACATTTATTTATTTATACAAGTTAAACATCTATTTTATAAATATTTTTCTTATAAAATAGAAATACTCATATGGTTTAATGTCTTTATTATCTTTTGTTGGATCATTGTGTAACTCAAAGTTATTCATTTATATATTTATGATTATTGTATTTATTTTAATTTAGTTAAAGTAATTAACTAAATTATTTTGGTTTTAATTATTCAAACATAAATTGTGTCTAAATACTTAATTGGTAATATTTATATTACCTAAATCATAGTTACAAACTTGGTATATTATTATACAACTTTTACATTAACGCGATTTATCCTAAAAACTCTAATTCCCCATATCGACTTAGCAAACCCTAATGCCTTAGACCCTAGTTACCTTAGACTTTTTTTAGACATTTCCTTATTAGTATGCTTACACATTATATGTTGAATTCCTCGGAATTCCCATTACTTAGTTCACGACCGCTTAAGTTGGATTTTGCTCGCTTTCGCAAACTGTGAGTATATCTTTCCCCTTTTTACTGTCTTACTATTTTGGGGTGACTCATGTACTTACTATCAAGTTTCTATTTCATTTTACTAAATGCAATTCTCCTGTGTGTTTGCTTTATGTAAATTTGTGTGTCTATGACTTGTCAAAATCATTAACCTTTGAGGGCCTGGCATTTCAATGAATAGATCTATGGTATATACCCCTTGTGACTCTGTTGAGAGACCTTGGTCATTGTCTTGTGATTCATATTACTAAAAATGTTTTTGATTCTTGATTCTTGATACTTATTTAGGGTTGATTTTGAACGGATATTACTTATTACATAATTGCAAATGGTACCGCACATGAATTGCTAAATACTTTTCTACTATATTTATTTCAACAGGGTATGCTCACCAATACAATTTTTGTATTGACCAAAATATTTTGTACATGTTTCAGGTTGTTTTGAGATGCATTCTTTAAGATTTCGGATTTATATTTAGATTTTGATTCATTGTATTTCAATTTAGTTGGCAGTTAGAATCGTTGTATTTCATTTCAATGTAATAAATTATTTAATCAATGTATTCAAATTTACACATTAGTCCATGAGCTATTGAACAATCGTCACTACGTGACACCTCGATGTTTCCGCCATCGGTTGGGGTGTTACACATGTGTTCGTTATTAAAATCTAGGACTTCGACGAGATCTCAAGGTGGTTCAGGCTAAACCTGAGGATTTTGTCCTATTAGTCTAAGAGTAGGTCCAGTGATGGACAGCAATCTCCTTGTAGGGATTAATGTAGGGATAAGAAGTAGGAGGGAGATAGAGAATAGAAAGAAGTAAGGTTGCAAGTAAAAGGAGCAAGTACTAGTAAAAATCCTATGGTTATAGACTAGATTATTTTTCTAATAACCTAATTCCCTATAACAATGGCTCTGATACCAATCTGTAACACCCCAATCGATGGCGGAAACATCGGGATGTCACGTATTGATGATTGTTCAGCAGCTCATGGTAAATAATAAGTTTCAATAAATGATTTAAATAAATTACATACAATTGTTCTAAGAATTTGTACATTAAAATGAAAAATACTAGCTACGCATCTTCAAGCATTAACTCAAATCTTCGAACTAGCTATAACATGAAACTTGTTAAGGTTGAAAATATTTTGGTTCAACAAAAGTTGGTGAGAATTACATAGGTTTGAATATTGAATAAAAACTTGTACAATTCGAGTGTCATGGCAAGTCTAGTCCATATGTGAAAACAATGCTACCCGGTAAATCGTGTGCATAATAAAACCTTGTGACTAGAATATTGTGGTCCATCCCATACGCATACGGTTCACTCGTTTTTATGTTGCGATAACAATCACCCACGCTACCTATGTAGGAGGTAACGTATCCGGGTGGGGTTGTCAGTCCAATAGATCTATCATTGTGTATCGTTGGCTTGTACGGAGTTAATGATTATGCTAGAATAATTGTGCTTACCATAGTAATGTTTAAGACATAATGCAACATAGAATAACACATAGAAACTTATGATTGAATTGTAAATTTGTTGTTGTAACATGTTGTCACACCCTCAAATTCCACTTGCGGGGTTTTACCGCGAGGCGCATGACAAACCAGGATTCAAGTCAACGGTCACAATAAACAACACTATATGCATAACACAATTACTCAAAAGACATAGTTATAGAAACATAAACTGTAGCGGAAGCTTTAAATGTTTACAACCCAAAAGACATTGTTCAATGCTTAACAAAACCATGCTCCTAACCCTAGACGCCCGTGCAGACTTGTGCGCCTAGTTCCAGTGGTGGCTACCTTAGCGACCTGAGAAAAACATGCCAAAAAGACGTCGACATATAATGCTGGTGAGTTCACAGGTTCGTTCAAAAGAGTTACCAAGTGTTACCATGTCCATACTATATCAATGTTACCGAGTACGCTAGCTAGGCGTATGTTTTGTTACTACTACGATTGGAAACCATTACTGGACACGTTTAGCAATGTTTAGCATGTTTAGCAGCCCGTAATGTTCAGCACGATAATGTTCCTGTTCGAGACAATATGCACCCGCCCGGCCCTCCAAGCCGACGAGTGGGGCAGGTCACGCCCAATAGATCTATCCACATTTCCCCCGTTGTGCAAACCCGCACATTCATGGTTTCCCCCGGGACTTTCCAAAAGATCGTATAGCAATATAAAGTTAAAACCATAGTATGACATACGTTACCAAAACTGTTTAGCGCATGTTTTCTCCCCCAAAAGTTAAAGCAGTAAAAGTGGGGCCGTGAACTCACCTTAAGTAGCGTTCTTCAAATATAAGTAAAGATGTTTAGCCCTTGATAATCCCTCTACCGGAGATCTATCAAAACGTTCACATAAGTGCCCCGACTAATAACCATAAGGTTATCTAGTCCCCGATTGTCCAGATCTTAACCAAGTATGTTTTAAAACGTTTTTAAATGTTTAACCGACACACTAGACCGACCCGACATCCCGTTGGTGACCCATTACCCTAACTAATCAAGTACACATAGATTACATGCAAGGTCCAAGCATAAAACACTTAGTTTGTATCAAAAATCTCATTTCTGTTATCGTAGGGTCGAACGTGGCTCTGAGTGGTCGAAGGTGGTTTTAAACTTCCACCTTCGCCCCTTTTCTTCCTCCTTCGCCCCTTTGGTAGTTCGTTCGACCCTTCAGTTTCCAGGTTCGACCCTTGGAGATCCGCCTTCGACCGTTCGACTGGTCGAAGGTACTCCAGGTTCGACCCTGCTGTTTAATTTATCCAAAAACGCGTCAAAAACATCCGAAAACATCACGAAACATCATGAGTTACAGCAGTCAACCATCATTAACATATCCCTACGAAACCCTACCGATTTTACCCCAAAATCTATCCGTTTTACAAGTTTCCTAAAATAGTAAATTATGGAGATGTCACATCATCATGCATGAAATTATTACCCAATTAGGAAACTTTCTGGAATTAATCAATAATCAGCTCAACATACTCAAATCATCATGAAAAAGAAACCCCCTATCATAACTCTATCATTTCCATCAAAAACAAGCCCTAATTCTAACTCAAATTCCTTTAAACGACAAAAACACCTTCAACAATCAATTGTAACATGTTTCAATCACAACTCCTCATTAATAACAGTCCTAGGTTGTTGTCATATCATCTATACAACAAGTAATCGTCAAACAATGCATAATACTACATTAACACATGTTAATTTGTATAAAAACTCATTGTTTATGAATAGGTTTTATTTAGAAAGATATTAGGAAGGTTTTTACCCATAAAACATGTTGATATCAGATCTGGACCCTTGGGGTTTCAATGAAAACAACTCAAAATTGTTTAAAAAGGATTTGGAATGAAGAACACACCTTAGGTCTTCACTTGTAATGATTTAGAGAGTTAGGTTATGAAAAACAAGCTCAAAAACTCCTTCCCCGATGATAATAGTTGATAGAGAGTGTTTAGAGGCGTTTAGGGTTTGTGAAATGATGAAAAATGACTAAGTATGGTATTTATACCAGGTCCAGGTTCGACCCCTTCATATGGGCGAATGTGGAGCTCAAATGGTCGAAGGTAACATCTTCAAAACACAAAGCCAGCTTCGACCCTTCATATGGGTCGAAGGTGGCTTTTTGGAAAACTGGGGGCCAGGTTCGCCCCCTTCGAACGGTCGAACCTGAGATATCATTTTCAAGATTTCCAGTTTGTCGTGTTTAACGCATTCTAATACATCTTAACACATAAGCATGCATCCATAGTCTATATTTAGCATATTTAGGCACGTATAATTATTTGTACATCGTTTAAGCAAGTATAAGTATACAATCCACCACACGACCCATAATCTACACATATACTTAATTAGTTCATGTAATATCACCAACAACGGAACCCGGTACTAGTGTATTCCCAAAATGACTCCCAATGATCCTCCAGATCATTGAACTTTGGACAATCCTAATCTGACCCGACTCAACTAACCCAGTTAAGTTTGTTTATAACGTTTCTCGCTAAGGTAGACTTAGATGTTACTATTATGTTTAAGCCGAACATGCCGGGTGTCACATCATCCCCACGTTGAAAGAATTTTCGTCCCGAAAATTGCACGAAGCCCAAAAATGAAAAAGACGAAAAGGAAGAAAACGAAAAGAAAGGTTACCGGTTGTCACATCATCCCCACGTTGAAAGGGAATCTCGCCCCGAGATTCACTCTGCTTCAGCAGTAACATGCCTGGACTCGAACGCGCGCTTCGGAAATAGATGAGGGTACTTAGCCTTCATCTGGTCCTCTCGTTCCCACGTGAACTCCGGTCCACGATCCGAGTTCCAACGAACTTTAACGATGCGGATTTTACTCCGCCGAAGGTTACGAATCCTGTAATCCAGAATCTCCACGGGTTCCTCCACAATGCGAAGACGATCATCTACCTTGATCTCTTCCAGTGGTACAACAAGAGATTCGTCAGCCAAACACTTCCTTAAGTTAGACACATGGAAGACGTTGTGAACATTACCGAGCTCCGTCAGTAAATCAAGTCTGTATGCCACCGGTCCAATCCGTTCCAGGATTGCGAACGGTCTGACGTAACGAGGGTTAAGCTTGCCACGCTTTCCAAAGCGTATGACGCCCTTCCATGGTGAAACTTTCAGAAGTACCTTGTCCCCAACCTGGAACTCTAGTGGTTTGCGACGGCGATCGGCATAGCTCTTCTGACGATCCCGTGCAGCTGCCAAACGGTTACGGATCTGTATGATTTTCTCCGAAGTTTCGTACACCAGTTCCGGGCCAGTGGGCTGACTCTCGCCCACCTCGGCCCAACACAAGGGAGATCGGCATTTCCGTCCATACAGAGCTTCGAACGGAGCTGCCCCGATACTGGAGTGGTAGTTGTTGTTGTAGGAGAACTCCACCAACGGCAGGTGAGTCTCCCAACCCTTGCCAAAATCAATGACGCATGCCCGCAGCATGTCCTCCAGTGTTTGTATCGTCCGCTCACTCTGCCCGTCAGTTTGCGGATGATAAGCCGTACTCATATCCAACTGAGTACCCAAGGCCTTATGAAGAGCCTTCCAGAAACGCGAGGCAAAGCGGGAATCACGACCAGAAATGATAGAAACAGGCACCCCGTGCCGAGAAACCACCTCCTTAAGATAGAGTCGAGCCAACCGCTCGAGTCCATCCGTTTCCTTAATAGGTATGAAGTGTGCCGATTTCGTCAACCGGTCGACGATCACCCAAATCATGTCACAACCATTTGGTGATCTCGGTAGTTTGGTGACGAAATCCATCGTGATCCGCTCCCACTTCCATTCTGGAATCTCGGGTTGTTGTAGGAGACCAGACGGCTTCTGATACTCCACCTTGACCTTAGCACAGGTCAAGCATTTGCTCACATAGGAGGCTATATCAGCCTTCATGTTCGGCCACCAATAAAGTATCTTCAGATCCTGATACATCTTATCGGAGCCTGGATGAATAGAATACCGGGATTTGTGAGCCTCGTCCAAGACAAGCCCCCGTAATCCCCCGAGTAAAGGAACCCAAACACGCCCAGCGAAGTAGTGTAGACCATCAGACCTAAGCTCAAGATGTTTGTCCGCACTGTGCATCGTTTCGGCCTTAAGGTTTTCCTCCTTCAAGGCATCCACCTGAGCCGAACGGATCCGGTCAGGAAAGGAGGAATGAATGGTAAGCTGCAAGGCTCGGACACGCCGAGGCTTCGCCGACTCCTTCCTGCTCAAGGCATCCGCCACAACGTTTGCCTTGCCAGGATGGTACTTGATCACACAGTCGTAATCGTTCAAGAGTTCAACCCAACGACGCTGCCGCATGTTTAACACTTTCTGGTCGAAAATATGCTGGAGACTCTTGTGATCGGTGTATACTTCACACTTGGTACCGTACAAGTAATGTCTCCAGATTTTCAACGCAAAGACTACTGCACCCAGCTCCAAGTCGTGAGTAGTATAGTTCTTCTCGTGAACCTTGAGTTGACGAGAAGCATAAGCGATAACCTTCCCACGTTGCATTAACACGCAACCGAGACCCCGAATTGAAGCATCACAGTACACAACGAAATCATCCGTTCCTTCGGGTAAGGATAAGATAGGAGCAGAACAAAGTTTAAGCTTCAGCATCTGAAATGCTGATTCCTGTGGTTCGCCCCAGTCGAACTTTCGATCCTTCTGGGTGAGGGCGGTGAGGGGTTGAGCGATCTTCAAAAATCCCTCGATAAAACGCCGGTAGTAACCTGCAAGACCTAGGAATTGCCGCACCTCAGATGGCGTCTTTGGTGCTTCCCAGTCTTTAATAGCTTCGATCTTAGCCGGATCGACATGAATTCCCAGTTCATTCACCACATGCCCTAGGAATTGAACTTCCCGCAACCAAAAATCACACTTTGAGAACTTAGCATACAACTGCTCCCGTCTAAAAAGTTCCAAGACCAACCGCAGATGTTCCTCATGATCCGTCTTGTTCTTGGAATAAATCAGGATGTCATCAATGAACACGATGACGAACTTATCAAGGTACGGTTTACAAACGCGGTTCATCAAATCCATGAACACCGCCGGTGCATTAGTGAGACCGAAAGGCATGACCAGGAACTCAAAATGGCCATAACGAGTGCGAAAAGCAGTCTTCTGAATGTCAGCCTCCCTGACGCGCAACTGGTGATAACCGGACCGCAAGTCAATCTTCGAGTAGTAGCTGGAGCCCTGAAGCTGGTCAAAGAGATCATCAATGCGAGGAAGAGGATAACGATTCTTGATGGTCACCTTGTTCAGCTCACGGTAATCAATACACATACGAAGGCTCCCATCCTTCTTCTTCACAAACAAAATAGGAGCTCCCCACGGGGACGAGCTCGGTCGAATGAAACCCTTTTCCAAGAGTTCCTGTAACTGGCTGGATAACTCTTGCATCTCGGGAGGTGCAAGACGATACGGAGCTCGGGCAATAGGAGCTGCGCCCGGAGCAAGATCAATACCAAACTCAACCTGACGATGGGGAGGAAGACCAGGCAAATCATCAGGAAACACATCAGAAAAGTCACGAACCACCGGGATATCCTCGATCTTCTTCTCATCGTCATTAGAAACGTTAACAAGTGCCAGAATGGCCGAACAGCCCTTCCGAAGATACTTACGGGCTTTCATGCTGGAAATGATACTCAGCGGAGCACCGCTTTTCTCGTCGTGGGCCGAAAGAATCTCTCCATCGGGGAGAGGGATCCGAATAACCCTGTCAAAGCAAACAATCTCCGCACGATACAACGATAACCAATCCATGCCTACAACGACATCGAAACTACCCAGAGGTACAGGCATAAGGTCAATGGGGAATGACAGACCCGACAGTTCCAAGTGACACTCCCTAAGGATATGAGTCGCCTCGATGTTCTTACCGTTAGCCAATTCTATTAAGTACTTAGCCTCTAAAGGTGTGGGCACTACATCTAGCAATTGACTAACATCCATAGATACGAAGCTCTTATCGGCACCAGAATCAAATAGAACAGAAACATAGCGATTGTTGAGAAGGAACGTACCGGTAACTGTGTCTGGATCCTGCCTAGCCTCCGCAGACCCAATGACGAAAGCACGCGCAGTCCTGCCTCCACCGCCATTCCCGTTACCGTTCCCGCCCCTCCCGTTATCGCCCTGCTTCAGTTTGGGACAATCACGCTTGAAATGCCCCGTGTCACCACAGTTGTAACACCCCTGCCTCCCCTGAGTCCCCTGAGCAGCAGGAGCAGGAGTAGCCGCAGGAGTCTGGGTTGGGGTGAGCGTCACCTTGCAATCCTTAGCATGGTGCCCCAACTGATGGCACCGATGACAACGAGCCCGATCACAATTCCCAGAATGGTGAAAGCCACACTTGTTACACTTGGGATGCTTCCCAACGTATCCACCTGTCTTCTGCGAAGAAGACGACCCAGATCCATCGAACTTCTTGGCCGGTTGAGACGGCGCTGGCACTGCACTCTTACCCACGTTCTCCCATTTCCTCTTGTTGCCTTCAGAACCCTTCACAGTCGAACCCTTGGGAGGTAAAACACCCTCCAAAATCTTCATGTTGGTCATCTTGTGTGCAGAACGGACGACCTCAGCCAGTGTAGGAAGGTTCCCAGCAGCTACTAACCCAGCAATCTCCGGCACCAACCCAGAGATGTAGTGCTCAATCCTACGGTACTCAGATGTGTGCATGTCAGGACACAACACCGCCAGTTCATTGCGTCGTACGGTATACTCCTCAATCTCGGACCCCACCATCTTATAGTTCCAGACTTCATGCTCCAACTTCTGCACTTCCTCCCTGGGACAGTACTCGCTCTTCAGTAGCCGAACAAAATCCGCCCAAAGCATAGCATGAGCTTCCCCAAAGCCCATGTTCTGCGTAGTAGCATTCCACCATGACAAAGCAGGACCCTCAAATGTCGCAGTGGCATACTTGACCCGGTCCTCAACAGGACAGTTACACATCAAGAAAACAGATTCAACCTTCTCCAACCATCGGAGCAGTCCCACTGCCCCTTCAGTCCCTGCGAAGTTATGGGGCTGGCAGTCCCTAAACTTCTTGTAGGAACACTGAGGTGGAGGTGGGTTGACAGCAGCACCTGAAACACGACACAAAGATAAACCACAAAAGAAACATGACACCCAAGAACGAAACAAGGCAGGTAAGAACCAACTTACCACCCAGAGCATTGTGCCCAGCCTGGAAAGCAGCCAAGGCTATGTTCACTTGCTGTTGAAGCAAGTTGTTCAGCTCTGCTTGGGTCATGTTGATGTTACCACGACCGCCACCACGGCCACCGCCGCCACGGCCACCACCACGACGTCCACCACCACGTGCGCCCGACATGATCTGACAAATCAGAAATCGAGAGATTCAGATTCACTGCTAGTGTCAACCACTAGTAGCTAGAAATGTTACGTCTAGACCCAATCCAGGACTATGTATCCAAGTTCAGAGTCCACTTGGATTCTCATGCATTTCAGTTTATGATTTCGGGTGCACCCGAAATGATAAACTGCTCTACATGGTCCTCCAAGCTTTCCCTCAGCTTGAACTCAAGTCGCCGAATGTCGGCATCTAGCATCATGCTATCACAAGCATAAGTGTGCAAGATAATGTGTAAGCAAGTGCGTCTATTGGGGTACGGAAGGGAGATGTCCGAATCCTGGACAGACCTCGAGAGTACGCAAGACTACCCCAATATACGACACTGCCGTGCAATAACCAACGAGTCAGCTCCTTCTCCTTCAAACCCCGAAGAAGAACATAAGAGTGTATAAAGCCAAGAGTGAGGACGGATGATGTAACAGAGAAGTGCGATGATGATGCAAAGACACCCCGACAAGGTTAGTACATGTTCCAAACCGACTCAAGTATGTGACCGTCTAGTGTGTGCGACTCGGCTATAGACTAGACTCTAAATGCAGTCCTAGTTCACTATAACCATTGGCTCTGATACCAATCTGTCACACCCTCAAATTCCACTTGCGGGGTTTTACCGCGAGGCGCATGACAAACCAGGATTTAAGTCAACGGTCACAATAAACAACACTATATGCATAACACAATTACTCAAAAGACATAGTTATAGAAACATAAACTGTAGCGGAAGCTTTAAATGTTTACAACCCAAAAGACATTGTTCAATGCTTAACAAAACCATGCTCCTAACCCTAGACGCCCGTGCAGACTTGTGCGCCTAGTTCCAGTGGTGGCTACCTTAGCGACCTGAGAAAAACATGCCAAAAAGATGTCAACATATAATGCTGGTGAGTTCACAGGTTCGTTCAAAAGAGTTACCAAGTGTTACCATGTCCATACTATATCAATGTTACCGAGTACGCTAGCTAGGCGTATGTTTTGTTACTACTACGATTGGAAACCATTATTGGACACGTTTAGCAATGTTTAGCATGTTTAGCAGCCCGTAATGTTCAGCACGATAATGTTCCTGTTCGAGACAATATGCACCCGCCCGGCCCTCCAAGCCGACGAGTGGGGCAGGTCACGCCCAATAGATCTATCCACATTTCCCCCGTTGTGCAAACCCGCACATTCATGGTTTCCCCCGGGACTTTCCAAAAGATCGTATAGCAATATAAAGTTAAAACCATAGTATGACATACGTTACCAAAACTGTTTAGCGCATGTTTTCTCCCCCAAAAGTTAAAGCAGTAAAAGTGGGGCCGTGAACTCACCTTAAGTAGCGTTCTTCAAATATAAGTAAAGATGTTTAGCCCTTGATAATCCCTCTACCGGAGATCTATCAAAACGTTCAAATAAGTGCCCCGACTAATAACCATAAGGTTATCTAGTCCCCGATTGTCCAGATCTTAACCAAGTATGTTTTAAAACGTTTTTAAATGTTTAACCGACACACTAGACCGACCCGACATCCCGTTGGTGACCCATTACCCTAACTAATCAAGTACACATAGATTACATGCAAGGTCCAAGCATAAAACACTTAGTTTGTATCAAAAATCTCATTTCTGTTATCGTAGGGTCGAACGTGGCTCTGAGTGGTCGAAGGTGGCTTTAAACTTCCACCTTCGCCCCTTTTCTTCCTCCTTCGCCCCTTTGGTAGTTCGTTCGACCCTTCAGTTTCCAGGTTCGACCCTTGGAGATCCACCTTCGACCGTTCGACTGGTCGAAGGTACTCCAGGTTCGACCCTGCTGTTTAATTTATCCAAAAACGCGTCAAAAACATCCGAAAACATCACGAAACATCATGAGTTACAGCAGTCAACCATCATTAACATATCCCTACGAAACCCTACCGATTTTACCCCAAAATCTATCCGTTTTACAAGTTTCCTAAAATAGTAAATTATGGAGATGTCACATCATCATGCATGAAATTATTACCCAATTAGGAAACTTTCTGAAATTAATCAATAATCAGCTCAACATACTCAAATCATCATGAACAAGAAACCCCCTATCATAACTCTATCATTTCCATCAAAAACAAGCCCTAATTCTAACTCAAATTCCTTTAAACGACAAAAACACCTTCAACAATCAATTGTAACATGTTTCAATCACAACTCCTCATTAATAACAGTCCTAGGTTGTTTTCATATCATCTATACAACAAGTAATCGTCAAACAATGCATAATACTACATTAACACATGTTAATTTGTATAAAAACTCATTGTTTATGAATAGGTTTTATTTAGAAAGATATTAGGAAGGTTTTAACCCATAAAACATGTTGATATCAGATCTGGACCCTTGGGGTTTCAATGAAAACAAGTCAAAATTGTTTAAAAAGGATTTGGAATGAAGAACACACCTTAGGTCTTCACTTGTAATGATTTAGAGAGTTAGGTTATGAAAAACAAGCTCAAAAACTCCTTCCCCGATGATAATAGTTGATAGAGAGTGTTTAGAGGCGTTTAGGGTTTGTGAAATGATGAAAAATGACTAAGTATGGTATTTATACCAGGTCCAGGTTCGACCCCTTCATATGGGCGAATGTGGAGCTCAAATGGTCGAAGGTAACATCTTCAAAACACAAAGCCAGGTTCGACCCTTCATATGGGTCGAAGGTGGCTTTTTGGAAAACTGGGGGCCAGGTTCGCCCCCTTCGAACGGTCGAACCTAAGATATCATTTTTCCAGATTTCCAGTTTGTCGTGTTTAACGCATTCTAATACATCTTAACACATAAGCATGCATCCATAGTCTATATTTAGCATATTTAGGCACGTTTAATTATTTGTACATCGTTTAAGCAAGTATAAGTATACAATCCACCACACGACCCATAATCTACACATATACTTAATTAGTTCATGTAATGTCACCAACAACGGAACCCGGTACTAGTGTATTCCCAAAATGACTCCCAATGATCCTCCAGATCATTGAACCCTGGACAATCCTAATCTGACCCGACTCAACTAACCCAGTTAAGTTTGTTTATAACGTTTCTCGCTAAGGTAGACTTAGATGTTACTATTATGTTTAAGCCGAACATGCCGGGTGTCACATCATCCCCACGTTGAAAGAATTTTCGTCCCGAAAATTGCACGAAGCCCAGAAATGAAAAAGACGAAAAGGAAGAAAACGAAAAGAAAGGTTACCGGTTGTCACACATGTTTCACCCCAAAATAGTGAAATGGAAAAGGGGCTATGTAAAACTCACCTTAGTGTTAGAATGGAGACCCTTGTTATATACGTAAATATGGCTCGTGTGTATCCAAATATCACCCTATTTCAAGGTAATAAATAAGTGTTGGGAAAAACTTAATAAGTCTAAGTTTTCTAGTCTAAAATGTGCTAGGGTTCCTAATTTGGGGATTAATAATTGATTTATGATCAAAATTTGTTAATAACTTTAATAAATAAAGAAATAATTAAAAATATTTCTAACCAATATTAACTAAAAGGAGTTGAATTAAAATATAATAAATGTGAAAATAATTTTTATAAAATTATTTTCTTAATTAATGAATCTTTATATATTAATACTTATTTGACAAAATATAGACTTAATATTTTAAAAATATTAAAATTTATAAATTTCGAATCAAAAATTTATATTTCTGATCTAAATGATTAATAATAATTTATGTGAATTTTTGATGCAAAAATGATGAAAAATGAATTTATTATGATTTATTTATGATTAAAATAACAAAACTTGATTAAAAATAATAAATAAATGATTTTTCTGAAATAAAAATCATTTCTGAAATGTTTATTGATTTATAAGTTTGAAATAATTTTTGTGGGATTTTATAAAGTCGTTTTGATATTTGTATAGAATTTTATAATTATAATTGAATAAATTTGTAATATTTATTATATATAATAAATAAATGATTTTTGAAAAACTAAAAATTGGATAATAAAGTTTATCATTTGAATAACATAAAATAAATTTTGTAGAATTTATAATTTAGATTTGGTATTTTAAAAACCATTTTAAAAGAAAATGACTAAAGTTATAAAATAAAGAGTTTAAAAAAAATAGTTTGCGGGTGCTAGGAATCGAACCCGGGCCTCTGGCCGGTTCGGGTTTCATAATCACAAGCCTGACCAACTGGTCTATACCCTGAGAACATTAAGTTTTGATTTCGGTAATATGTATATGTTTCTTAGGATAAGTTTAAATCTAACAAAAATAAAAATGATTGAGCCTAGGATCGAACCCGCGACTGCTGGTTAATAACAACAACACAACCATCTGGTCCATAGCCCAGTTCGCTCTTTTATTTTGCAGAAAATGTTTATATGTGATTACTGGTTTAGTCATCTTCCCCAAATCATATACCACGAACCCTAACTTTTCTAATCAAGCAAGTTCACAACCAATAACCCTAGTAACCATAGGGTTATTGGTCGAACAATGACAACGACCAAAACCACATAATTAATCGGTACCTCGAATCAGAAGACGATGAGAAATCAATGGTCAACCAAAAAGTCAAACGAGCGAACGATTCATGATCAAACACTAAGTGTAAAAAGAAATTGAAGGTGGGGTTTTGATTTTCGGCATTTTCAGAGCTTAGGAATGGGTTCAATTTATACTATTAACGTATAATTGGAAGGTTTTGAAGATTGACTAGAGTCGGTCATAAACGAGTTAATATGTGCGTGATTATTGCTATGAATACGTCAATAATGAGCTGTATTCACGCGGAATAACTATGTGGTTAATTACACATGATCAATTTTGAATAATCCTACCAAAATCAATCTAATTTCGTGGTCAAAGACTCGATGGTCGAGTCAAACCTCATGGTCTGCAACGAAGAGGAGGGCAGGAAAAAAAAAAAGGATGAGACATGGGTCGGATCTGGTACTGGGCTGGGCTTGGGCTCCAAAAATAAAGAGGTATTAGATTTAAGTATTGGGTTTTGGTTGTGGTTGTGGTAAGGCTGTCTACATCTTACCCTCCTCAGACCCTACCTTAGCTTTGCTATAGGTGGGATTAACTGAGTATGATGATGATGATGATGTTTTGGTTGTGGGCTTTGTTGGGTTATGTTAATGGGTTAAGATAGGTGTATAAGTTTGGTTATAACAAAGATGACAATATTCTTAGAAAAAAAAATCTGATTATTATTATTATTATTATTATTATTATTATTTTATATTATATATAGATTTATATATATATAAGTTGTGTGTTAGGAAAATAAAGACTTAGGCACATTTGTATAAAATTAATGATAAAGATGTATAAAATAAGGGCTTTTATGTATAAAAATTTGGGGAAAAAATTTGCGATGTTACAATATTGTCTCTAACTTGCTAAACATTTGCTGAACATTCGGGCTGAACACTGGTAACAGTCTAGTAATGGTTTTCCAATCGTAGTAGTAACAAAACATACGTCTGGCTAGCGTACTTGGTAACATTGATATAGTACGGACATGTTAGCGTTTTGGTAACACGTGGTAACATTTGGTAACATATTGAACAAACCTGTGAAATCACCAACATTATATATGTTGACATCTTTTTGGCATGTTTTTTTTCTCAGGTCGCTAAGGTAGCATCGGTTGGACTAGGCGTACGGGTCTGCATTGGCGTCTAGGCTTAGTTGCATATTTTAAAATAAGTGTCTTGAATACTTTGGAACACTGTTTTGTAGCTGATTAAATTCTTAAATGCTTCCGCTTATGAAATCTATGTTTTTGGGTTACGTACTTCATATAGTGTTGTTTATTGTGACCGTTGACTTAAATCCTGGTTTGTCATGCGGCTCGCGGTAGAACCCCGCAGTGGAAATTTGAGGGTGTGACAAAACACATAAGATGTAAATTTATTAAAGGTCCAAAAGATTTAAAAAAAAAAAAACACAACACTTTTCTGATAGAAACTTGAAAGTTATGAACCTGAAAATAATCATAAACAAAAAATTAGTATCAAACACAGAACATGTAACTTATTAATTTAATTAAATAAATAATAGGATCAAACCTTCATTGTTTATAATCATCAATTTGAAGTCTTTGAAGAAAAACACCAAAACTTTCTTGATAGAAACTTGAATCTTACATACCTGAAAAAAATGTACAAAACATTAAGAACAAACACATAAGATGTAAATTTATTGAAGGTCCAAATGATTTAAAAAAAACACACAACATTTTTCTGATAGAAACTTAAAAGTTATGAACTTGAAAATAATCATAAACAAAAAATTAGTATCAAACACAGAACATGTAAATTATTAATTTAATTAAATAAATAACAGGATCAAACCTTCATTGTTTATAATCATCAATTTGAAGATGATTATGTTTTCATATTTATATTATATTAAAAAAGAATTGGGAGAGAGCGGAGCTTTTAGCTGGCCTGATGATTCTTGCTTTCTCTGTCCATTTATATAGATGAGAGTAATTAAGTGAGGGCAGAGTAATTTAAATTTTGAATTTGGAGCTTAAAAGTAAAAGTTTTATGCTTTCCTTATCTCTAAACATCTATCGATTTTGACTCGTTATACTAAACAGATGTTGTTGAGTGTTCTTCTGTAAACAACAGATGCTAAACTTACTTAATGGTTGGCCCACATTTTGCAAGTGACATTATTTAATTGCTTTAAATGAGTGGCTAACGATTTTTCTTGAATATTTTAATCGATGTTATGACGTTATCTTTTGCATCACCGAAGTCTTCTCCATAGGTGTCACATCAGCTTTCTTATATGTAAAATCTTGACAACTCGGCCTTGCTGACATCACTCACGCTTCTCCTATTATGGAAAGTATAGATATATTGTTTTTTAAACTATAATACAATCTTTATACAAATCTTTTTTCATTTGACTTGGGCATTTACCGTGTATACACATGAGACTCTAACCTAGTATATGGTATAAATGTTTGGAGATTAGGTAGTTAGAATGATAAATAAATATGTTGTAAATGATAATTAAGTTGGTAAGAGCCAATGATCTTCCAACCTGGGGATATGTCACAAGTTCGATCCCTACACACCACAAAAAAAATTCCCCGTGACGGTTTGAGCTTAGGCAAGAAGGACACCGGTGTGTGGATAGGGATTCGAACTTGAGACCTCTAGGTTAGGGTTGTACAAGGATTTCCACTAAACTAAGTTTTTTAAAAAAAAAAAAATTAAGTTGCTAAGAACTACTAAACATGAAGAATTAATTAGACATGCATACAGAGGGAAAAATAAAAATAAAAACTTAACTATGCAATATCAAATATTAATCCTATAAAAATCTAAATAGAAACATCTTCGGAGGCACATAAAAGTTTATCTAATTTCTAATCATAAGTTTATTTAAATACAAACAAATACGTAAAAGAGAAAAGGGAGAAAGACATAAAAGATTTATAAATTAACTACGTATTGGTGCGTTGAAGGGAAGCCTTAACATTGGTGTTTGGAAATTGTAGAATGAAAAAGAAAAAAAGGGTTGCAATTTAGCTGAAAACATGAAAATATTATCAAAGTGTGAAATGTGGATGATTCAGTTGGTGACAAGAAGCACAGAGCAGAGCAGATGCCCAGTCTCTCTCAGTCATGCCAACACCACAAACAGCAAGAGCATCCCCATCGTTCTTTATATTTCTAACATGTATATATACAACACTAAATAAAAATAAAACGATGGGGTCAGGGCATCCCGAACCCTTCTTAAGCTCCCCCTGCTTTAACTAAAATAAAAAAAAACTTACTTTTAACCTTTATGTTACATTAAAACCTAGATCATGATAAAACTCACTCAAGTTAATACAATCGTGAGAGCTATAATCTGAAATGCGAAATTCTTTTATAATTTTTTTTTACCTAAACATGTGAAATAGGCCAACTAAGAAACTTGTAAAAAAAATTAAAAAAAATATTAAAAAATTACAGTGTCCTTACACCTGTATAAAAAAGTGATGTAAATTGAATTTACGTTGCATTTCGACGTAACTTTAGTTAGCTTACTTTAAATGCTTGGATACAAAAATTATAGAAAAAAAAAATTTGTATTTTAGGTCGGAGTTTTTACAATTCTCTCAACTCAAATGAATTCTCAATAAAACCCAACCTCAATAACCTATATGATGAAAGTTGAAGTTTTATTAATAAGATCTTCTCTTCTATATCTATCCACAAAAACATAATATACTTTTGTGTCGTTCGTTTTTGGTCATTCATAAAAAATGTTACTTTAGTTTGCACATATTTAACAAATTTTATTTAAATCTATGCATGAGGGTGTTGATTATCTATATACAACTCGTATTCGAAACATAGACAAGTATACAAGTTGCATACATTCACTTTACACGATAAAGTTGATGTTTCCTGACATGTATACGACCCGTATAATGTATGCTGCTGGTATTGCTGGCATTAGTTTGAAAAACACAGTGTTACAAGCGTATACGGGTCATATAAAAGGCTAGTATTGTCACACCCTCAAATTTCCACGTGCGGGGTTTTACCGCGAGGCGCGTGACACACCAGGATCCAAGTCAACGGTCACAATAAACAACACTATATGATACGTAAAAATGACAAAATCAACCCATTAAGTTTTCATAAATGATCCAGCGCTGCGGAAGCGTAAAACTTTATTACAACGTGAAGTCAAAAGTACGAAAGTCTGAAAATGCTAAATGAGATGCACATGAATCCTAGACGCCGTGAGACTCCGTGCGCCTACCAACAGCTGCTACCTTAGCGACCTGAGACAAACATGCTAAATACGTCAGCAAATAATGCTGGTGAGTTCACAGGTTTTTAAATGAATACCGACTCCAAATGTATACCAACTCCAAGTGATAATCGACTCCAACTGAATACTCATTGTCAATCCAGACCACATGCATGCAAAATATATGAATACCTGTTACTACTGCGATTGGAAAACCATTACTGGACTCGAATACTGTGAATACTGAATACGTGCCCGAGTGAATACTGAATACTGAATACTGCATACTGAATACTGAATACCTAAGAGACAATATGCACCCGTCCGACCTCCAGTCGACGAGTGGGGCGGGTCAAGCCCAAATAGCGCTATCCACATTTCCCCCGTTGTGCATCCCCGCACATTCATGGTTCTCCCCGGGACTTCCAAAGATCGCATAGTAATATAATGAATACTCTAAAACATAATGAATACGTGAAAACATAATGAATACTCCAAAACATAGTTGAAACGCCTTTTTATGAAAACATAGTTGACACACGTTTAAAGGACACAGCATGTTTTCTCCCCCGAAAATGTAAAACCAGTAAAAGAGTGGGGCCGTGAAACTCACCTTATTGTGCGTCTTCCGATAACTAGAATTCCAACACGTGTATGATAATCCCAACTAATGACAACCTATCAATGAGTTTACATAAGTGTGATGACTATTAATCCGAAGGCTAACTAGTCCCCGATTGTCCAGATCTTAACCAAGTATGTTTTAAAACGTGTTTAAATGTTTAACCGACACACTAGACCGACCCGACATCCCGTTGGTGACCCATTACATCAATTAGTCATGCACATAAGTTTAACACATAAGTTTCAAGCATAAAACACTTAGTTCGTATCAAAAATCTCATTTTTGTTAACGTAGGGTCGAATGTGGCTTTGAGTGGTCGAAAGTGGCTTTAAACTCCCACCTTCGCCCCTTTTCTTCCACCTTCGCCCCTTTTCTTCCACCTTCGCCCCCCTCAGTTCCAGGTTCGACCCTTGGAACCCACCTTCGCCCATTCGACTGGCCGAAGGTGTTCCAGGTTCGACCCTGCTGTGTTGTTTACTCAAAAACGCGTCCAAAAACATCCGAAAATATCACGAAACATCATGAGTTACAGCAGTCAAGCATCATTATTATATTCCTACGAAACCCTACCAATTTTACCCCAAAATCTATCCGTTTTTACAAGTTTCCTAAAATAGTAAATTATGGAGATGTCACATCATCATGCATGAAAATATTACCCAATTAGGAAACTTCTGAAATCAATCAATAATCAGCTCATCATCATCAAATCATCATGAACAAGAAACCCCTATCATAACCTTATCATAACCATCCAAAACAAGCCCTAAATCTAACTAAAAACCCCTTTAATCGACAAAACACCATCAACAATCAAAGGTAACATGTTTCAATCATAACCCATCATTAATAACAGCCCTAGGTTGTTGTCATATCATCTATACAACAAGTAATCATCAAACAATGCTTAATACCACATAAACACATGTTAAATTGTATGAAAACTCATTGTTTATGAATAGGTTTTATTTAGAAAGATATTAGGAAGGTTTTTACCCATAAAACATGTTGATATCAGATCTGGACCCTTGGGGTTTAGATGAAAACAAGTTAAAATTGTTTAAAAAGGATTTGTAATGAAGAACACACCTTAGATCTTCACTTGTAATGATTTAGAGAGTTAGGTTATGAAAAATAAGCTCAAAAACTCCTTTCCCAATGTTAATAGCTGATAGAGAGTGTTTGGAGGCGTTTAGGGTTTGTGAAATGGTGAAAAATGGCTAAGGATGGTATTTATACTATCTGCACGTTCGCCCAGTTTATGTGGTCGAATGTGGAATTTTTCCACATTTGCCCCTTTTTAGTGGTCGAATGTGGAACTTTTCCACATTCGCCCACTTTGTTTCTACGTTCGCCCATTTTTCAAACCCCATTTCCACATTCGCCCAAAAGTTCCACATTCAGGTCATCAGCACATTTTTAACACATGTTAACAGCACTTTTAACACATGTTAACCTTTTTCCAGTTTGTCGTGTTTAACGCATTCTAACACATCTTAACACATAAGCATGCATCCATAGTCTATACTTAGCATGTTTAGGCACGTATAATCATTTGTACATCGTTTAAGCAAGTGTAAGCATACAATCCACTACACGACCCATAATCTACACATATACTTAATTAATTTATGTAATGTCACCAACAACGGAACCCGGTACTAGTGTATTCCCCAAAATGACTCCCAATGATCCTCCAGATCATTGAACCCTGGACAATCCTAATCTGACCCGACTCAACTAACCCAGTTAAGTTTGTTTATAAACGTTTCTCGCTAATGTAGACTTATGTGTTCATAAAGTGTTGACTCAAACATGCCGGGTGTCACATCATCCCCCAGTTGAAAGAATTTTCGTCCCGAAAATTTCCCGAAGTCAAAGAGAACGAAGCGATAAAAAGAAAAATTTTCCCGGTCGTCACATCATCCCCCTGTTGAAAGGAATCTCGCCCCGAGATTCACTCTTCGACAGTAATGAGTGTCGACCTAACCCAAGTAACGTTTCCCAGAACACAAACGAAATGATAACCACAAACGAAAGATGATATCAACGAATACTCTGTGCCGGGGAACCGCCCTCCCCAAAGTGAATAGAAAACAATGAATCCCCCTGATCGAAGGCCTACTAGAGACTACCATGATCGGTATAAATGATACACCGGTACCGTCCAAGTAACATCTCCAGAGGACCCACATCAGACTCATGAATGCAAAATGATGACCAAATACCAAACTGAATGCACACAATAAATACGAATTGCCAAACAATGCGAACGAGAGTGAATACGAGCATAACGAGAATCAAGAAAAGAATACTCACCAGTAACAGTATCAGGATCCTCCTGACCAGTTCGTCCACCACCCTTGCCTTGCTTCTTCTTAGGACAATCCCGCTTGAAGTGCCCAATATCTCCACAGTGATAACATCCTTGGTTCCCCTGAGGAACAGGGGCAGGGACAATCGCCTGACCTGGAACTTTCTGGAGATTGACTCTACAGTTTCTGGCAACATGGCCCACATGCTTACAACGGTTGCAATGAAACTTCTCACAGTTGCCATAATGATGGTACCCACACACGACACACTTCGGGAGCTTCCCAGTATACCCGCCGTGCTCCCGACCAGACGATGAACCTGAAGCTTCAAACTTCCCTATCTGCTGCTGTGGCTGGTTTGGAACCAGATTCTCCTCGATGCTCTCCCATTTCCTTTTGTTGTTCCCAGTCTCGCCTAGGATGTGGGGCTCGTACTCCATAAACACTTTAAAAGTACACACTTGCTGACCGATAGGAGGAGGTGGTGGGGGATGAACGACAATCCCACCGAGACCCTGCTGAGTGATCTGATGTGCAGCGATAGCAGCTGCCACATGCTCCTGAATCAGGCTATTCAGCTCAGCCTGGGTCATACTAATGTTGCCACGACCCCCATTGTGTCCACCGCCATTCCGACCACCAACACGACCACCACAACGTCCCCCAGCACGTCCACCAGCGCGACCAGACATGTTCTGCCAACATGAGATAAGATACTCAAAACCACCCATAGATCGAGCTACAAGTGACCAAACGAATTCAGAACGTGGTTCCAGCATGACCATTAGTCCGAACATGAAGTCCACCAAGATTTTCATGCATTTCGATTTATGATTTCGTGTGCACCCGAAATAACAAATCGCTCTACATGGTCCTCTAGGCATGCTCCTAGCTAGAACTTCAAATCACCCGATACCCACATTTCTAAAAGAAACTGTTATCACACGAAGATTCCAAAGTGAACAGTCACTCAGGAGTGTACTATGACAAGTACTAGTGCATGATAGTGTGTGAGTAAGCAAGTATGTAAGCGAATAGTCCCTTCAACTTCAAACCCGAAGAAGAAGATAGAACCAAGGTAGGAATAACAAAAGATGGATAATGTGATACTGTGTGATGAGGACGCCGACACCCCGACAAGGTTAATATGTTTTCCAAATGACACGACTCGTAACTATGTGTGACCGTCTAACGTGTGTGATACTCGGCTATAGACTAGACTCTACATGCAGTCCTAGTTCACTATAACCATTGGCTCTGATACCAATCTGTCACACCCTCAAATTTCCACGTGCGGGGTTTTACCGCGAGGCGCGTGACACACCAGGATCCAAGTCAACGGTCACAATAAACAACACTATATGATACGTAAAAATGACAAAATCAACCCATTAAGTTTTCATAAATGATCCAGCGCTGCGGAAGCGTAAAACTTTATTACAACGTGAAGTCAAAAGTACGAAAGTCTGAAAATGCTAAATGAGATGCACATGAATCCTAGACGCCGTGAGACTCCGTGCGCCTACCAACAGCTGCTACCTTAGCGACCTGAGACAAACATGCTAAATACGTCAGCAAATAATGCTGGTGAGTTCACAGGTTTTTAAATGAATACCGACTCCAAATGTATACCAACTCCAAGTGATAATCGACTCCAACTGAATACTCATTGTCAATCCAGACCACATGCATGCAAAATATATGAATACCTGTTACTACTGCGATTGGAAAACCATTACTGGACTCGAATACTGTGAATACTGAATACGTGCCCGAGTGAATACTGAATACTGAATACTGCATACTGAATACTGAATACCTAAGAGACAATATGCACCCGTCCGACCTCCAGTCGACGAGTGGGGCGGGTCAAGCCCAAATAGCGCTATCCACATTTCCCCCGTTGTGCATCCCCGCACATTCATGGTTCTCCCCGGGACTTCCAAAGATCGCATAGTAATATAATGAATACTCTAAAACATAATGAATACGTGAAAACATAATGAATACTCCAAAACATAGTTGAAACGCCTTTTTATGAAAACATAGTTGACACACGTTTAAAGGACACAGCATGTTTTCTCCCCCGAAAATGTAAAACCAGTAAAAGAGTGGGGCCGTGAAACTCACCTTATTGTGCGTCTTCCGATAACTAGAATTCCAACACGTGTATGATAATCCCAACTAATGACAACCTATCAATGAGTTTACATAAGTGTGATGACTATTAATCCGAAGGCTAACTAGTCCCCGATTGTCCAGATCTTAACCAAGTATGTTTTAAAACGTGTTTAAATGTTTAACCGACACACTAGACCGACCCGACATCCCGTTGGTGACCCATTACATCAATTAGTCATGCACATAAGTTTAACACATAAGTTTCAAGCATAAAACACTTAGTTCGTATCAAAAATCTCATTTTTGTTAACGTAGGGTCGAATGTGGCTTTGAGTGGTCGAAAGTGGCTTTAAACTCCCACCTTCGCCCCTTTTCTTCCACCTTCGCCCCTTTTCTTCCACCTTCGCCCCTTTTCTTCCACCTTCGCCCCCCTCAGTTCCAGGTTCGACCCTTGGAACCCACCTTCGCCCATTCGACTGGCCGAAGGTGTTCCAGGTTCGACCCTGCTGTGTTGTTTACTCAAAAACGCGTCCAAAAACATCCGAAAACATCACGAAACATCATGAGTTACAGCAGTCAAGCATCATTATTATATTCCTACGAAACCCTACCAATTTTACCCCAAAATCTATCCGTTTTTACAAGTTTCCTAAAATAGTAAATTATGGAGATGTCACATCATCATGCATGAAAATATTACCCAATTAGGAAACTTCTGAAATCAATCAATAATCAGCTCATCATCATCAAATCATCATGAACAAGAAACCCCTATCTTAACCTTATCATAACCATCCAAAACAAGCCCTAAATCTAACTAAAAACCCCTTTAATCGACAAAACACCATCAACAATCAAAGGTAACATGTTTCAATCATAACCCATCATTAATAACAGCCCTAGGTTGTTGTCATATCATCTATACAACAAGTAATCATCAAACAATGCTTAATACCACATAAACACATGTTAAATTGTATGAAAACTCATTGTTTATGAATAGGTTTTATTTAGAAAGATATTAGGAAGGTTTTTACCCATAAAACATGTTGATATCAGATCTGGACCCTTGGGGTTTAGATGAAAACAAGTTAAAATTGTTTAAAAAGGATTTGTAATGAAGAACACACCTTAGATCTTCACTTGTAATGATTTAGAGAGTTAGGTTATGAAAAATAAGCTCAAAAACTCCTTTCCCAATGTTAATAGCTGATAGAGAGTGTTTGGAGGCGTTTAGGGTTTGTGAAATGGTGAAAAATGGCTAAGGATGGTATTTATACTATCTGCACGTTCGCCCAGTTTATGTGGTCGAATGTGGAATTTTTCCACATTCGCCCCTTTTTAGTGGTCGAATGTGGAACTTTTCCACATTCGCCCACTTTGTTTCTACGTTCGCCCATTTTTCAAACCCCATTTCCACATTCGCCCAAAAGTTCCACATTCAGGTCATCAGCACATTTTTAACACATGTTAACAGCACTTTTAACACATGTTAACCTTTTTCCAGTTTGTCGTGTTTAACGCATTCTAACACATCTTAACACATAAGCATGCATCCATAGTCTATACTTAGCATGTTTAGGCACGTATAATCATTTGTACATCGTTTAAGCAAGTGTAAGCATACAATCCACTACACGACCCATAATCTACACATATACTTAATTAATTTATGTAATGTCACCAACAACGGAACCCGGTACTAGTGTATTCCCCAAAATGACTCCCAATGATCCTCCAGATCATTGAACCCTGGACAATCCTAATCTGACCCGACTCAACTAACCCAGTTAAGTTTGTTTATAAACGTTTCTCGCTAATGTAGACTTATGTGTTCATAAAGTGTTGACTCAAACATGCCGGGTGTCACAAGTATAAAGGTAAACATGTGGTATAAGACATTTCATGACATATTTTATGACTCATATTACACGAATTGTATGCATATCATGATTTGAAAATAAGTTTTAGTTAAGACGTGTGAATAGGTTGAGTATGTGAATATGTGTGTGAAAAGAGAAGGGGAGACCGTATGTAAAAAGAAAAGAAAAGAAAAGATGGAATGAAAATAAAGTGATGAAGGTACATAAGATAAAACAAAGACTGTAAAATGAAAATAAAAGGAGGGAGGGGCAGTTTGGATTGAGTGTGTGAGTGAAAGGCACGAGACATGAATAATAAAATAAATAAATGACATCTTCTTTCTGTCCATAAATCTCTCCTGCATGGAACGTCAAGTCGTTGTTGGATTTAGAATCCCAATATAACACCAGAATTCCACGCCTTCTATCTTCCTTTCTTATTTACCCTCTTCTTTTTACCGGTTTATTTTTTTAAGGTATAGCTAAGCTAAGTAGAAGCCGGGTACTTCGTACGTGGCTTTCAATAACTAATTGAGCCCTAGCCGTCTTTTACTCGGACAGACGAAGCCTCTGGCCTATCAGCCACCATTTCCGTACAAAACTCGACCATCCAGCCGCCCGAAAGTACGACGACAATGGAATAATCGGTAAAACCCGACGTTCTCAAGAATCGAACCCAAAACCCTTCAGCCATAGGTTTTCTATCATTAACGCTATGTTCCCGAGTTCACTAAAGAGAGAAATTCCTTTCTTTCTTTTCTTTTCCTCTGCTTAGTGAACTCGGGAACATAGTCCTACCCTTTCTTGTCTTTTCCTTTATTTTTTCTTCCTTTTTTATTCTTCAATTTTCTTCTAATTTGGAAGGATTAGATTTTATTTAATTTTCCTCTCTTTTCCTTTCATTTCCTTTCAAAAATAAAACCCGGAACACACATTTCACACTTTCTCTATATTCTCTCATCATTTAAAAAAAAAAACTCAGAAACACACCTCTCTTTTTTTCTTTCTTTCCCTTTCCTTTCTTTTCTCCTCTTATGTTAACTCAGGAACATAGCGTAAGCCTCCATACCACTTCACTATAAGATGTGTAGTTAAAACCATTTTATTATTATTATTATTATTATTTAAAACCGTTTTTTCTTTATAAATAATATTAACTAAACCAATTGATGAATCATGAAAAAATGAAGAGGCAGACAACCATTAAAACATGAGGGTGTGGCTGAAGTTAAAGAGTATGAAATTCTGTGGTAAAAACGTAAGCATAACAAATTATACTGTTTCCTAAGATGTTATCTATTAATATATATAAAAGAATTGAACATTGCTGACGTGGCGTGCAATGGTGCCTTCAACCTCTCCATGAAACTGCCACGTGGCATCATAATTGAAAGATTTTAGTGTTTTTAAATTATTTCCTTTTTTAATTAAAAAAAAAAAAGATAAACATAAAACCCTAAATTTATCTCTCTATCTCTCAATTACTAAAATTAAATTGAGTTATTTTAGGAAAAAAGAATTTAAAAATAAATTTAAATTTTTCCCTCTTATGTTCCTCCCATAATTTTTAAACGTTAATATCTTTTATATTCGAGATTTTTTAAATAAAAAAAATACATCAAATTAACGAGCGTTTTATTATCTTTCCAACGAGTACCATAGTGCTATATAAAAAACGGAGAAAAAAACGACTATTTTTTGTGGGGTTATGTTCGTACAGAAAAAAAAAAAAAAAAAACACAAAGTGTTCAGATTATTCATTAATCATGATTTTTCTTTTAAACTAGGTTCTTATCTACGATGTTGAAATTCAGCCCAATCGCCATGCTATCATTGGAAGTTTACTCTTCTAAAGATGGATAGGTATACTTCATCAAGAGAAGCTAGGAGAAAGAATTGAGCAACACTGCAACACATGGTGTCACCTTATAACAAGGTTATTTTTTTATTTATTTAATTACAAGAGTAATAATTATTACTATTAGTATTATTAGAATGGTTATATTTTTCAACCCCCTTCATGAGTAATATCAAACTCGACTAATAAATATTTTTCACAAAACTCTTCTGAATATTTTCATTTGCTATGTAGTTTTTTTTATATTATTTTTTTATTTTTTTATAAATTAACAAATATTGTGTGTTTTCTTTTTGAAATTGATAATACTATATATATTTTCTGTCTTTCTTAAAAACATAACAATATTTTCTCTCTCTAGAGAGTAGAGAGTGTAAGAGAAGGTCGGGGGGTCAACGTTGGCATCTGTAGGAATTGAAACCAACAAGTAGGGCTGCAAACGAACCGAACGAACACGAACAAGGCCTTGTTCGTGTTCGTTTGTTAAGGAAATCATGTGTTCACGAACAGTTCATGAACACTTTCCGAACGAGATTTTTTGTTCGTGTTCGTTTGTTAAGAAAACACTTGTGTTCGTGTTCGTTTGTTAATTTTGTTCATGAACGCACACGAACACAAACGGACATTAATGAACACAAACAAGTGTTAATGAACACAAACGAACACAAAGAAATGTTCATGAACATAAACAAACACAAACGAACATATATTAACTTTGGAATAAAATATAATTCTTAAGATATCAAATAGATCCACCCAAAATATAACTAAAGTATCCAAACATAGTTACCTCACATATATTATTTATTTGGGTAAATAAAAGAAAATAAAAAATTATAAAAATTATAAACCCTATTAAACTATCGAACATAAACGAACACGTTACCGAACGTTCACGAACATAAACGAACGAACGCGGCCTCTGTTCATGTTCGTTCGTTTAACTAAACGAACAAAAATTTTTGTTCGTGTTCGTTCATTTATTAAACGAACGAACACAAATGAACTTCCCGCTGAACGGTTCATGAACTGTTCGCTGAAAGTTCAGTTCGTTTGCAGCCCTACCAACAAGTCCTTTTGTGTCGATATTTCCTTTTCTGATCCCTTCCCAACGTGGAATTCCCTTTCTTTCACTCTTCCTTTTCAAAATTTATTATTCAAACACCTTTCTTATTATTTATTTTAACTTTTATTAAACTATTATCGTAAATAAAATCTCATTTCATTCATACAAACTTTCGTATTATTTAATTTAGGAGTCAATTACAATTTTTATCTTTATACCAAATTTTAATATATATCTTTTATTTATTTATTTTTTCTAAAATTTGTTCTTCAAAGGTTAAAACACATATATTATTCTCGGACAAAGAAAATTACATTAAGATAACGGGCATGCGGGCAACAAGCTGCGCCGCTAACCCTTTCTGAATAGCAAATCCTAATCTACTAATGAGTTTTATACTTTATGTTTTCAAATACTATACGTTTTGTCATTTTGGAGGGACCGTAACTCAGTTAATATTTTACATAAAATTAGGTTATAAAAAAGTAGTTTTGTCTTTTTACCACTTTAATTAAAAACATTTCGGTATATAAACAAAGGAGTTAATTATGCAGATAGTCCTTGTGATTTATCAAAAGTAACACCTTTGAATACCAAGGTTGTTTTTTTTAAACAAGTTCAGGTTCTTTGGTTTCAATTTGTAACATGTTAGGGTATTAAGGCTAACAGATAGCAAATATTTTTGTTATGTTTGAGTAAAATGACAAAAATACCCTTTTATAACTAAAGATACATCTTATATAATAAATAAGTTTTAGTTATAGGACCATTTGTGCAAATTATTAAAAAAATATAAAAACAAAAAAAGTACCCCTTGATATTATATGTCGCTAACCACCATCGGCTCCAGTGACCACTACTAGCACTGCAAATCTGAGGTGAGGGTTTCAATGGTTATGCGATGTGGGGTGTATATGATGGTAGGGGTGTTCATCGGGTTTGGTTTTTGGTTATCGGGTTATTCGGGTCGGGTTATTCGGGTTTTCAGTGTTGAAAATATTACCCGATAACCGACCCAATCTAGTTAAATGGTTTTCAGTTATAGAGTTAATCGGGTTCGGATTTTTTGGGTCGGGTTAAATGGTTATCGGATAAATGGTTCGGGTGTTTGAGTTACATATTTCTAGCCATTTGGGTTACATATTTTTATCCATTTAGGCTACAATATGTGTAAAATAAAACCACAACATGGGTTATAATTTTTAGTTGCAAATTGGGATACAAAACCACTACTCCGATATACATAAAAATATGGAAACTAGATCATTTATTTGTTTTTGAAATGTTCGGGTTATTCGGGTCAACCCGAATTATAAAAACTAATCCAAAGATCGACCCTAAAAACTCTAGTCGGGTTCGGGTTAATCAGGTAAGGTACTTTCTCGGGTCGGGTCATTTTGGGTTCGGTTCGGTTATTGGTTATCGATTAAAAAGAACACCCCTATATGATGGAACCTGCAGCAATTAAAGGTGAATGGGATAGTTGGGGCGGCAACATGAGGGGTGTGAATGATAAGCAATTCAGTGGTGGTTATGGTTTAAATGGTGGTGGTGATGGTGGTTTCAGATGAAGACACAATTAATATCATCATCTAGCACCAAAAACAACAAAACTAACCAATAATCCTATCGGTCTTTGTGAGAGTTGATGTTCCTCCAACTGAAACACCTAATTTGTAACCTTATGTATTTTCCCCCAAATTTTAAATCAATAAAATTTCTATTTTTATTCATTATGTCACATTCTCGGTTATTTTATAACCACATATTAACTTCTTATATATCTTTCCTAAGATTTTAAGACATGTCAAAGTTATAAATTTCTTATAAATAAAAGTTTCTCAATAAACAATAAATATTTTAAACCCCTTATAATATAATATAATATAATATAATAATAATAATAATAATAATAATAATAATAATAATAATAATAATAATAATAATAATAATAATTTCAGATTTTTTTTGTAAAGATATAAAAAAAGTTTTTATAAGGTTTTTTTGATAAACTTAAAAACAAAACCCAAAAAAGTTTTTATATGGTTTTTGATAAACTTAATAACAAACCCAAAAACACCCGAACCCCAACTCCCAGCCCAACATAACAGCCGACCCATCCTACCTCCCTTGTCCCTATGATCTGGTTGTTGAGTAAAACTCGACCCGCGAACTAGAACCCGGTCCACCGACAATTTCAAACCAATTTGACGCGCTTTAACCCTGATATGGAAACAATATTAGGCATTAAAGCAACCGACACAATCAATCCGTCCATATCCAGCTCATCAATTGCTCTTATAACTTTATTTTCATTTATAATTGACATGTGTTTGACCAATTAAGGTTAATCATTCAAAACTTGCCTTTGTAATCTCGGTTCCATAAATTGATGTTCCTCAAACGATCAGAGGCTACCAAAAACTACATAATTACACCCAATTCCCTCTCCCATTATCTCTCTCTCTATCTCTTGTGCATAATCGTCGATCATTTGATTTACTGGTTGACTCATTCTAATCGATCTTCTACAACCCGTAAGTCCAACATTATTGCTTCCTTCTATTTGTTGTACAATCCCGAGCATTAGCCCTTTAATTATAGTATATATTCAGGATTAATCGAATTCGAAAACTAGGGTTTCCAGGGTTTTAAACGAAGAAGATGATCGATTTGATTGTCTTTATAAATAATAATCGAAACCAAATATACTCGATTTCAAGGTGCAGGCCAGTTGGTCCGCACTTGTGATATTAACATTCGAACCGGCCAGACGCCCGGGTTTGAATCCTATGCACCTCATTCTTCTTTTCCTTCCTTCTTTTACTATTATTATTATTATTATTATTATTATTATTATTATTATTATTATTACTATTATTATATTTATAATGTTTAACATTTTTAAATGCAAATAAAATATCTGAAGGGGTAGGGTACCAATTCCTAGCGCGTAGGCGCACCCTACCCCATAACCTTATCATCATAATATACCCGCGGATAAGAAACTATTCGAAATGGTTAAAGTTCGAGAATATAACACACCTCCGCGGAGCCTTAGCCTCGGCGGAGTCCGGTCATCAGAGATCACACATGGAGTGCAATCTACCCACGCAGGACCTTGCGCCTCACTAGGCGATGGTCCGCCACAACGGCGCGCCAATAGAGGAGGTGCAACCCTCTGAGCCCTACTTGCTGCACTGTCCCCCTTGTGTCAGAGTAACTTCAGTCAATCTTCCAGGAGCAGACTGACACAGTCTGACGCCACCTACCATAGGAGAAATATCTGCCTGCAACCAACCATATCGCGACACCTTGACCAATGAGAGGACGACGCTCCTTATCCAGTTTGCTTTATACAAACCTCTCGTCCGGATCCATCTTGATGGGCCGAAGGAAGACAGGCCCAACAACCGGGCCTAAGCCTGCTACTCCGATCATGGGCCGCCATGTCAGGCCCATGCACACCCTATTAAAAGGAGGCTTCTCCTCCTTTTAGAAGGTTAAGACATTTTCTCAACTAAATACACACACTTAGAATACTTGCTTGTATTGAATCTCTTTTGTACTTGTAACCCTTTCGTGTAAATAAACGAGATCATATATTTTACAATGGACGTAGGTCAATGAAACCGAACCATTTATATCCTTGCGTGTTTGCATTCGTTACATATTTCTCCTTTCTTTATCACGGGCCACAAATCTAACTTGGTGTGAGAAAAGGATTATATTATGACATTTGCATGTTTCCTTGACTTTATCGTATTTACATTCATAGTCCTCGTCCTTTCATTTTGAATTTTAATAAAAAGTTAAACTTTGTTAATCGTAAACGTGCAATGGGTTGAAATTTAAATATGTCGTATTTTAACGTTTAATTGAATCTTATCATTTTACTTTTAATTGTGATTATTTTTTTATGTATATATTTTTTTATATTCAATCGCGAATAAACATAATGAAGGAACTTAGAAAACGCTAAAGTTTTTGTTGGGAAGTTTTAAACATAAATAATATTATGTAAACTATATAGATGATGGATAAAAATTATGTTTTTAAGGCTTTAAAACATTTTATGTTAATTAACTTAGTTTAAATTGGTTAAGTTTTTTATAAGGAAAATCTAACCAAAACATAATAAACTTAACACAAACTAACTGTAGGGGGCTAAAGTGTCAAAATCTGAAAGTTGAAAATTGAACATCGTAACTACTCTTCTTATCGTCCTCTTAGGAGTTCGCAAAACACATCTTTGAACCCGTTTGAACAGCTAGCTCAGGCAGGGAACCCAGATGAGAAAACAAACCGCTGGGTGTGGTTCACAGACATGCTGCACTCGTGGGTTGTAGGATACAGAGTGCCAGCTCAGGTCCCTCCCATTATTGATTCATTGGAGAGGTCTTTGGCAGGGATGGTTAGGCACGTGCATACAGAGCTAGAAAATGCTATTAATGCTGTAAGGCAATTTCAGTCATGGAGGCAGAATGCCGATGGGGCTATTAAACGCATGGAAAGAGAAATCGACCTCTTGTTTGGTGAATTGGAAAGGGTTAATAAGGAAGCTGCAGAGGATAGACATGAGAGGTCGATTGCTATTTAGGAGACAACACTTTTAAGGGAGGAGTTGACCTTGGTCCGTAACAAGCTTGAGGAAGCTCTAGCTCAAAATGGTGTTGAACCAGAGGAGGATCCAGAAGAGGATCCCGAGGAAGAGCCTGCAGTAGGAGAATTTGATGCTTTCGGGGCAGCGATGGATGCGACGCTCGAGGAAGAGTTTGAGCCTGAGGAGGAGGAGCCACTGGAGATAGAGATCGAGGATGAGAGCGAGGATGAGGGCTCGTATCTCCATGGATCGCGAGGATGATTGATTACTTTTATCTTCTTGTTATCTTAGTATTCCATATACATCCTTATTATGACTTCTGTTTTATCGTTGTGAGACTTGAGGATCGTTTATATTATGATTGGATTCTTATTTACTACTATTAATTGATTTTTTTATTCTATTCTCGCGCATGTTAGTTATATTCTAGTTTACTTGTACTATGTGAACGATTGTATGTGGGACATATTATTGTTTTCTCATGAGTATAGTGTAAATGTAGAATTACTATGGCGGGAAGAGGACACAGGAGAGGCAACATCAACATGATTCAAGCGGAGTTGAATGCACTTATCAACGACAGGGTGGTGGAAGCCCTCGCAGCTTTTCAAGCTGGTAACTCTATCTTGCTCTAAACTTTCCTCTAGACTCTAACGTTACGCTCTTTTATTCATTCATGGTTTCTTTGCTTTTTGTACTCAGGTCAACCTGGGCATCACCCTCCAGTCTGCACCTACAAGTCCTTCATGGACTGCAAGCCGCAAAACTTTGGAGGATCTGAAGGGGCCGTCGGGCTACTGAGGTGGTTCGAAAAACTGGAATCTTGCTTCGCTATGTGTAGCTGTCCACCAGCTGATAGGGTGAAATATGCCACTCCTACTCTCGAAAATTTGGCACTATCCTGGTGGAACTCTCAAGTGCAGATGCTAGGTGTGGATGTGGCTAACGCAACACCTTGTGCGGATTTCAAGGAACTGATGAAGGAGGAGTACTGTCCTCGAGATGAGATTCAAAAGTTAGAGACTGAGTATCTCAATCTAAAGATGGTGGGATCGGATATTAAGAGATATACCACTAGATCGCATGAACTGGCGGCGATGTGCCCAAATTACTCCAATCCGCCCGACAAGAGAATCGAGTTATACATCAAGGGCTTGGTGCCCCAAATCAAGAGCATGGTTACTGCTGCTAACCTCAACACCATCCAGCAAGTTATTCGTATGGCTCATCAGCTGACTGATCAGAAGATGGAAGAGGGATTGTTACCTCCTCGTGGTGCTTCATCTTCTGGTACCAACGATAACAAGAGGATGTGGGAGAATGCATCTGGAAAACCCCCAGGGAATGGCAGTCAGCAGCAGCAGCAGCAGAATAAGAGGCATGACAACCATGGCAGTAGTAACAACCGCAACTACTCTCAGGGAGGTTATGAGGGGAACCAGCCTAAGTGCAACAGGTGCAATAGGCATCACATTGGGACGTGTGTCAATGTTAAGTGTGATCGATGTGGTAAGATGGGTCACAAGCAGAGGGATTGCAGGGTGTATATCCCGGGAAATTCGCCAGCTGCACAGCAGGGGCAACAACAGAGAGGTGGTAAAGGTTGTTATCAGTGTGGAAATGAGAATCATTTCAAGAGGAACTGTCCACAGCTGAATGGTAATGGTAATGGTAATGGCAACAACAGGGGTAACAACAACAACAACGGTGGTGGAGACAGGACGGGAAACAACAACACCACTAATGCTGGAAACAACAACAACGGGAACAACAACAATAGGGCTCGTGGGAGAGCATCCGTGATTGGCTCTGGAGAGGCTAGGACTGATAATAACGTCGTGACGGGTACGTGCTCCTTGAACGACACTCTTTCTTCTATTTTATATGATACTGGTGCTGACTATAGTTTTGTGTCATCAAAACTTAGTAAACAATTAGGGATGGTTCCTACTCTTCTTGATACCCCGTACTCTATTGAATTGGCTGATGGGAAGCCAGTTGAGGTAACCCATGTACATCGTGACTGTAAGCTCGAGTTGAATGGGCAATTGTTTGCCATCAACCTCTTACCTATCACCCTAGGTAGCTTTGATCTCGTGGTTGGCATGGACTGGTTGTCCAAGCAACATGCTGAAATTCTCTGTCAGGAGAAGATTGTTCGTATTCGCCTCCCAAGTGGATAACTTTTATCTATACAGGGTGATCGAGGTGGTGCCATGATGGGCATCATCTCCTTTTTGAAGGCCCAGAAGTGCATTCGTAAGGGCTGTCCAGCCATTTTGGCTAACATATCTGACACTCGAGCTGAAACTGAATCCAAGATTGAGGACATCCCAGTAGTCCGAGATTTCCCAGAAGAATTACCTGGACTTCCACCCGTTCGTCAAGTAGAGTTCCAAATTGATCTTGCGCCTGAAGCAGCTCCGGTTGCACGCGCACCATATCGCCTTGCACCAGGCGAACTTCAAGAACTATCTACTCAACTCCAAGAGCTATTGGATAGGGGCTTTATTAGACCTAGTTCTTCGCCATGGGGAGCTCCAGTTCTGTTTGTTAAGAAGAAAGACGGGAGTTTTCGCATGTGTATTGATTATCGGGAGTTGAACAAAGTGACGGTTAAGAACCGTTACCCTTTGCCTCGTATTGATGATTTGTTCGACGAACTGCAAGGGTCGAGTTTCTACTCTAAGATTGACTTGAGGTCAGGATACCATCAGCTGAGAGTCCGAGAGGAGGATGTGGCAAAGATAGCATTTCGAACTCGTTATGGACATTATGAGTTTTTAGTGATGCCATTTGGGCTAACTAATGCACCGGCTGTGTTTATGGATCTAATGAACCGTGTGTGCAAGCCCTATTTGGAAAAATTCGTCATAGTGTTCATAGATGACATACTGATTTATTCCAAGAGTAGGGAAGAGCACGAGCAACACCTGCAACTGATCTTGGAACTACTGAGAAATGAGCAGTTGTATGCAAAATTCTCTAAATGTGACTTTTGGATTCGAGAAGTCCAATTTCTTGGACATGTGGTTAACGAGGCAGGAATACATGTTGATCCCACCAAGATTGATGCTATTAAAAAGTGGGAGGCTCCTAAGACTCCTACTGAGGTGCGCAAGTTTCTTGGTCTCGTGGGGTATTATCGCAGGTTCATTGAGAGATTCTCTAAGATCGCTCAACCCCTCACTGCATTGACACAGAGGGTATTACTTACAAGTGGGGAGATACCCAAGAATCTGCTTTTCAATTATTAAAGTCGAAACTTTGCAGTGCACCTATACTGTCATTACCTGAGGGTACAGAGGACTTCGTAGTGTACTATGATGCGTTTATCCAAAGGTTAGGGTATGTGCAGATGCAGCGTGATAAGGTAATCGCATATGCCTCACGTCAATTAAAGGTTCATGAGAAGAATTACACCACCCATGACTTGGAACTAGGAGCAGTGATTTTTGCTCTAAAGATCTGGAGGCATTATCTCTATGGGACGAAGTGTACGATCTTCACTGACCACAAGAGCCTCCAACACATATTCAATCAAAAGAAGCTGAACATGCGACAGCATTGATGGGTCGAGCTTCTGAATGATTATGACTGTGCCATCAAGTACCACCCAGGGAAAGCTAATATAGTAGCTGATGCCCTCAGTCGAAAGGAAATGAAACCTAAACGGGTGCGAGCCTTACAACTTACCATTCATTCTAATCTTCCTGATAAGATACGTGAAGCCCAGGGCGAGGCCTTGAAAGGAGAAAACATCGGGCTTGAAACATTACATGGTGCTGATAAGCACTTGGAACTAAAGACAGATGGTCTTCAGTACTTTATGGATCGAGTCTGGATACCACGTTTTGGGGATCTCAGACAACTGGTGCTCGATGAAGCTCACACCTCTCGATACTCGGTACATCCTGGTTCGGACAAGATGTATCAAGATCTTAAGACTCTTTACTGGTGGCCAAACATGAAAGCTGAAACAGCCACTTATGTTAGTAAGTGCTTGACTTGTGCGAAGGTTAAGATTGAATATCAGAAACCTTCAGGTCTACTCCAACAACCAGAAATCCCTATGTGGAAATGGGACGAGATTTCTATGGATTTTATTACAAAGCTTCCTAGAATGCCAACGGGCCATAATATGATTTGGGTTATCGTGGATCGTTTAACCAAATCGGCACACTTTCTGGCAATAAAGGAAACGGACTCGCTGGAGAAACTAGCAAATCTCTACATCAAGGAGGTAGTCTCTAGGCATGGTGTGCCTACCTCTATTATATCTGATCGCGATGCGCGATTCACTTCTCACTTCTGGACTACTCTCCAAAACGCTTTGGGAACTCGCCTAGATATGAGCACAGCCTATCACCCACAGACGGATGGACAGAGTGAACGTACCATCCAAACATTGGAAGATCTACTACGAGCGTGCGTGGTGGATTTTGGAAATAGTTGGGATAAGCACTTGCCTTTGATTGAATTCTCTTATAACAAGAGCTACCACACTTCGATACAGTGTGCGCCTTTTGAGGCACTTTATGGACGCAAGTGTAGGTCTCCCATCTGCTGGACTGAGGTTGGGGATAGCCAGCTAACAGGCCCCGAACTCGTGCATAAAACTTCTAAGAAGATAGTGCAAATCAGAAACCGGATGGCTGCTGCTCGGGATCGACAGAAAAGTTACGCTGATAAGCGTAGGAAACCTTTGGAGTTCCAGGTTGGGAACAAGGTTCTATTAAAGGTGTCACCTTGGAAGGGGGTGATACGCTTTGGGAAATGGGGGAAATTGAATCCACGATACGTGGGACCATTCGAGATTGTTAAAAGGATTGGTCCGGTAGCTTACCAGCTAAACTTGTCTGATGAACTCAGTGGAGTGCACAATGTATTCCACGTATCAAACCTGAAGAAATGCCTATCGGATACGACACTGGTAGTGCCACTGGAGAAAATTCAGGAGGACGACCAGCTACGGTTCGTGGAAGAACCAGTGGAGATTCTTGAGCAGGGCGTCAAGAAACTCAGACAAAGCACTATACCTATTGTTAAGGTACGGTGGAATTCCCGTCTAGGACCGGAATACACGTGGGAGCGCAGAGATCAGATGCGACTCAAATATCCACACCTCTTTACTGAACCTAAACCTGTGCATAGGTTGAATGCCGAACATAAAGCAGCTCGCTCAAAGTGAATTTCGGGGCGGAATTCCTTTCAACTTGGGGATGATGTGACATCCGGGAACCAAGCGCACACTTTTCTAGCTGGCTTTATTGTTTACTTGCTGAATTTCGAGACGAAATTCTTTTCAACTTGGGGATGAGGTGATACCCCGCAATTTCAGGTTCTCACTTTAACTAAACTCTAGTTACATTCCTTGCATTATACTTAACTAGGGTTAGCTAGATAGGACACACGTTACACAGTTATAAGTTAATAACTGCATAAGGTGGTAATTCGAGGAATTACCAGACTGTATACATGATTAGTGAACCTCGGATGTTGGTGAATAATGAAGTATAATAATAGTGAGTTAACTGATTTGGATTGATTACGATTACGTGCTTCTGTGATATTCGGTGAAACTATGTGCAAACCATATGTGATTATGTGAACTTAAACCGAATACGTTAATAAAAATCGTTAAAGGTGGACCATTAGGATGATAGGGCTCTTAACACATGGGGTTACACTTATTACGGTCCGAAATAGCGAAACGTCAAAGGAAAACACGTTGGGTGACGAAACGGGCCCCCACGCGGGCCAAGGCCCTGTGAGCGGCCGCTCACAGGGACCGAGCGGCCCGCTCGCGGGTGTCTGACGCCACTAAACCGACTTAATCACCTATTTAAGCAAACCTAAGCCTCTTGTATCACCAAAACTCAAACCCTAATCGCCCCTACTGCCCTACCTACAAAATATTAACCCCAAACCACCTGCTAAGGCGCAAGAACATCGATCGGGAAGCTTGAAGAGCATTCGGTTGGTTGTTTCGAAGTGCTTGTGGTATAATCCTTAATCTACTATGCTTTAATCTTATTATTATGTTATAAAAACCCTATAACTAAGTTTGTCCAGGTCTGAGACCTTTTTATAAATATTAAAACTTGAAGTTTTTGAAGATTTAACGGGTTAAACATGATGATAGGCGATTAGTGATATAATAGATTACTTGTTGCGCAAGTTGTTGATGTTTGATCGTTAGGGTTATGATTTTGCATGTATTATGATAGATTCTGATCTTAATAGGTCTTAGGAATGTTTTGTAATGATTGTTTATGATTGTTGATTGATTATGCGCACACGTGAGTCGTTTAAATAAAGGTTTATGCATGATTAAAATCTGGACATAATGTTTAGGTTAACTTGTAGGGTCTGTTACGTGGCTTTAACATCATGGTTTTGATGTTTTCTTTGCATGGTTAAATCACAACTGGTCTTAGCTTTTCATAATAGGTAAAATCGAGTGATTTGGACGTCGTTTGAGTCGTTTTTGGAATTTTCTTTGAAAATAGGTCATATCAGAATGTCGGGTTAACAAACTGAGTCGACTTTAAACCGTCATAACTTGAGTTTTATAAAGAATTAAGTTATGAAATTTTTACAGAAGATTAACATTGGAATAATTTGGGTTTTCCAAGTAGATTCATCCCGTTTGGATGAATACACAATTTTTGGGAATTTTTCTACTAAACTGACCTGTTGTGAAAGTTTTCTGAATATAGCTGTGTTGAACGGATTTTAATAATTTTTGTGTTTGGTTTTGAGATAAAACAAAAATATGGGTTGTTAAATTAATCCCGAAGAATATTTAGTAAAAATTTTGGAGTTTAACTCACTGATTTAGTATTTTAAATAAATTAGTTTTGGTGATGCACAATCTGTCCTAAAAACGCAGACTGTGTATTATGTGTTCACGTGACTAATTGAAGTCCTAGGTGGTATGTATTTGATATGCAATCGAATGGGCACTTGTATTTGACACATATGGAGTGTAAAACTAAATGTAACCAACATATTCACCAACAGGTCCGTAGGGTTTACTTATGCATGTAGAATCACTAGATGTCACGTACACACTCTTGAACATTTAAACGTCTTGGACTATTGTGTAATGGTATTACACATATACTTACTTGGTGACACTTGTACTAGGGAGTCGGTAGTGCACCCAACTTTGAAGTTTGGAATTTAGTGCTTGCATACTAAGGTGAGTTTCACTACTTTTTCTCAAAAGAATGCGTCTCGGGTTTGAGACAATTTTGGTAAACGTTTTCTAGTCCAGTTTGGGACTACTTAGGTTTTGACTCATTGTGTGGGTCGGGTTTTGACTCCTTGAGTGGGTCGGGTTTACGATTCCTTGTGTGGATCGGGTTTTTGATCAGTTTAAAACTTTGGTCCATTGTAAACTAAACACTCTATCATTTGGAAAGTCCTTGCATATTATTGGGTTAATCGCTGGAGGCGAACGGGGTATTAGTTGATAGCGCTATTAGGTTGTGAACCAACCTCATGCATGAGGTGCTTGAGGCACGGGCATGAACTTCTGACCACATTTGAGAACTGGTGTTGATAGACATCAGTTATTGAGGCAAATTATTATGTTATTAAGGTGTCCCAATAATTCTATTTAGTTGCAATGAGTGGGTTAGTTACCCCTGACACGCTTAAACTGGTAACTCTTGAACATTTTGGTCTGGAGGACCTACGCTTTTAATTGGTTACGTGGTTTTGGAAACCAACACATTTACATACTCATTTTCTTTACTTTGTGAACTCACCGACTTTATGTTGATACACGTTAGCATGCTTTTGCAGGTAACTAGGTATGGAGCACGACTAGGACATGCATCATGTTATGTCATGGGACTATAAACATTTTAACTGTTTTTAACATTCAACTATTTACTTCTGGTTTTGGGCGCGGTGTTTTGCGCAGACTTTATTTAACTGTTTTGTTTATTCGCTTCCGCTATACTAAAATTTGTCTGGTTAAAACTTTTCAACTTGGTTTTACAATAACGAACTAAATGGTTTGGGCTTTTAGAGTCGTTCATGTGACTTATGGCTATGGGATCCTGGTTTGTCATGCGCCTCGTGGTATAAACCCCGTAGTGGAAATTTGAGGGTGTGACAATAAAAGAGGAGAACAAGAAGCTGAAAGAAAGTAACAAGAGTATGGATAATCTGATCAAAGACTTGTACTCTAAAGCTCCTCAATTACAAGCTGGTGAAGAAGATAAGGAGCGTGATGAAGAAGAAGTTGATTATGAACCATCTGATCAAGAAGAAGAAGAAGATAATGAGTTAGATGAGGATGCTAGTAAAGATCCTAAGAAGAAGAAAGATGGTGATGATGATGGTTCGGGAGACGATTCAGGAGAAGGTAATAGCTCTGCAAGTTCTGACAGTGATGATGATGATGATGACACTGATAAATACAAGTGTGAGAAGAGAGGATCAGGAAAAGATACAGGAGGTTCTAGTTCGAAAGCTCCTGGTGGTACAGTTGACGATGATAATATCTTTTGGAATGAAAAGATCAGATCTTTATCTGATGATGACAAGAATATGTATCGCCAGATGTTGATTGACAGAGTCTGGACGACCGAGATGACAGGCAGATTTCCTGAGATATTTGAGTCTAATGACATGAGATTCGAATTGGAGTACAACGATCCTGACTTAGAAGATGGAGAAGTTTCTAAAGCCATGTCTAAGGAGATTTTGGAAGGATTGGCGAAACAGGTCGGTAAAACTCTTGAGGAGTTGATGATTGATAATCAAATACCTAACATACCTGAGAAAGAAGCAGGTAATCACTCCGATGACAGAGATGTACCAGTATCCGAGGAGGTAGAGATTGAAGATATCACGAGTGAGGAAAATATCCAGAATACTACAAGAAGAACAAAGATTCTGGATTTCCTGAGTTCACTGATGAGTTGTTTCGCCAGGCTGAGAAACTTGCTCATGAAAAGAGTAAGACATTTGTTGAAGAAGTGTTTTCAGATTGTAATAAGCCAAACATTGAACAATCTGACGCTTTGAAAGATCTGTTGAGAAAGCTTAAAGAGAAAGAGGCGAACCGTCCAAAGAAAGAAGTTCAAGGTAGTTTTTACAAGTTTCACAATGACTTGTTTAAAGGTAAAGCTCTTGGATGGAAGTTCGTGAAACAGTTGAAATGTGTAGCCATAAAATGGGAAAAAGGAATTTTGTATTTAGACAGATTCCATGACTTGAAGACATTACCATATTGGGCTATTCGTGACATTTGTAGACATGAGTTAACGGGTTCTCTAAACAATCACATTGCTTACTTTGTAGATCGTATGTCAAGAGAAAGCAGAACGAAGTGGAACTTGTTCACTCCATAATACCCAAAAAGAATTGTTCATAAAAAGGAGATTGATGACATTACTGGAATGCCTAAGGTGACGTTAAAGTATAAACCACCTAAAGTTCCTATGTGGTTGATCAACTGTTCGTATGAGGATATTATAATGCTCTATTGTAGTCCGATTTACTGCGAAGCTAAGGATAGTGAACAAGCAAGCAAATACCAACGTGTGGTATTCTTATGCTTTGCATGGGATGTGAATGCTGGATGTGATTTTGACAAGAAACTGGGGAAGTTTGTGAAAGTTCAGGAAGTTCAGGAAGTCAAAAAGAAGAAACCAAAGCAAACTTTTGAACCAGTGATGACCAAGGAATAGAAGACGTTACTGCGTATCAAGCTTATGAACAAGATGATGGACCAAGAATGTAAGCAATCCAAGCAATAGTTGAGGGGGAGTTTGTAGATGCATATTATGCGACTAATGCTATTGGATTGCGGATTACAATAGTTTTGTTCACAATCGAACGGTCGAAGGAAGATTTTAGAACGGTCGAAGGTGGAATTGTGGGGTTGAAGGAACACAGGGAGTTCTGTTAGGATCTGAGTTTGTTTGTTTTGATTGTTTAACTAAATGATGGTAATGATGAAATGAAAATAGAATGAAAGTGCAGCGGAATAATAAACTGTAAATCAAAACAAGAGAGTAAATGTTTTTAGATCGAATGCTTTCATTAATTCAAAGATTACAATCGTACAAGTTACTCCCCCTCAGCCTGATCACACAGTGTTTGTCAGAGAGAATGTTTTGTGTGTGATGCAATAGAACAGTACAAGCACTGTTCTATTTATAGACTGACTCAAACCACTGATGACCTAGGCTGACGTCACCTAAGACAGTGACCTCTAACAGAATAACAAACTTAAACATCTGCTATACAAACTATTGTTACATTGAAAGCACTGATATTAAACAGCTGTTGAAGATAAACTCTGATGGGTCTTGTATCCACTGCTGGAGCCTAAGTGCTGTTGGTTCCAGCAGTGCTTTGGTCTTCAGTACTTGTATCAGCAGTTGCTCTTCATCAGACCTTTGGTCAGCAGTTGTTCTTCATCAGTTGTTTCCTCAGCAGTTCTTTATATCAGCAGTTGTTGAGCAGTTGTTTGGATAGAACAGTAGTTAGGGTCAGCAGTCTTTTGGGAGAAGCAAGTTGTAAAGACTGTTTATTTAAGGATCAAATAGATAGCATATTTTGGCTTTCTAATCATCTGTTCTTCTCCAGGTCAGCAGACCTAACAATCTCCCCCTAGAACAGATGATGCCAAAACTCAGCTTTATTTATTGATCTTTATTCCTCATCAGACTTTCTCTGATTTGACCTTTGAATTGTAGTTCAAAGTTCAGAGCAAATAAGTCTTCTTCATCTCTTTCTAGATCCAGATTTAGCAATGCTTGGTGATCTTCTGCACATAGGCTGTAAGCATCATCCATGCTGATCTTCTGAACCTTTCCATCTGACCTGAGCAATGTCAATTCGTGGTTGTCTTTGTTGACCTTCCACTTTAGAATTTTTGAGTCAGTGGATTTGCTGAGATGAACCTTTATTCTTGATGAGTTGGGTGAAGGTGGTCTTCCAATGAGTTCTCTGAGTTTCTCTGTTGTAGGATCAGAGAAATAATGTATTTGATTGAAGAGCCCTTCCTTGATAAATGTATCAGCATACTTTCTTTGATCTTCCTCTGACATCTCCTTCTGCTTTTTGAACTGTCTACTTGCAGCAGCTGTGAGATCAGAGGTTTCAAGTAAGCTGTCCAGATTAAAAGTCTGTTGGGGTCTCTTCATCATTGGCTCATCAGTGTAAATTGGTTTTCTTGGAAGGCTGGGATCCTTCTTTCTATTTTCTTCCAGACTTTTATAGGTTTCAACCAACCTTAGCTCTGACCATCTGGAAACAGACCTCATCTCCCCATAGTTGGCAGCTACAATCTCCTGCCTCATCCTTTTGAACTTCAAGGCTCTGACTGGGTCTCTGCCTTTGCCAAAATTGGGAGTGGAGACTTTAGCTTTGGGATCTTTGGCCATATCTTCAATTCTGATCAGTTCTTCTCTCAAAGCATGAGTAGTCCAACCATTGAACTGCTTTTTGTTTGCTTTGTAAGGCTTGGTTGCCATTATCTGTTCAAGAAGGGATTCCCTTACCTCCTTTTCCAAATCTACACTGAGAGGCATGGTGGACATGGAATTGCTCAGGGTCTTAGCAAAGTCTTCAATCCTTCTGAGTTTGCTAAGCTCTGCTGAATGGATGCCCTGAGCAGTCCTGTCATCCTTCCCTTTGCACTTCTCCCTGATGATGGCATCCACCTGCTCACCCTTGTATTTCAGATAAGTATCAATATTGAGGGGAACAGGGAAGTTTGGGAGAGATGGGAAGGATCTTTCAGATGGTTGTTCAGTATTGTAGAAGGATTGTAATTCCCCCTTGAGTAGATCAAGTTCAAGGGGATACTGAACAACCAATGGTGTAATGGTTGGTGGTGGTCTATGGGTTTTGAATTTGGATGTATGTGGTGAGAATGATGTGAGTGGAATGGCTGTGATGGGAGGAGTGGATTGGGCAGTTGAAATGGTGGTTGGTGATGTGTGTATGTTTTCATCATGCACAACAAAGGTTGATTTTCTCTTTCTTGTGTACATGATTTTTGGTGAAGGTGATTTGGTAGCAGTGGTTGGATTAACATCTGTTGGCCTTTTAGAAGAACCAGCAGATGTTGGGGTTTTGGCTGGTGATGTAGGTTTGGTGGTTGTTTGTTCAGGTGTGTGTGTTGGTATAGTGGTTTCAGTGTTTTGGGTAGTTTCAGTGTTTTGGGTGGCAGTGGTTTCAGTAGCAGTGGTTTTATCAACAGAGGTTTTCAACTTAGATGGTGGTTTTCTAACATGCTTGGCAGGTCTTTTCATCCTTTTAGAGGATCCCACATCTTCAGTTTCCCTTTGTTGTTTCTTTTTGAGTTCAACTAATGACTCTGCTTTTACTTCCAAAGTGTCAGCTCTTTTCTGTTTCTCTTGAGCAGCCTTTTCAGCTTCTAAGTTTGCAGAGTCATCTACTGCTTTATTCTTCTCAGTGGTTTGTTGTGGTGGTGCTGTTGATGTTGCTTGTTGTTGTTGTTGTGGAGCTGATTTGGTAGACTCTGGTTTCTTGGCAGACTTGGCTTGACCTTTTTGAGAAGGAGGACAACCAAAAGGATCTAGTTTTGGTAGCCTATCTCTGCCACTCTCCCCCTTTTTGGCATCATCAGCCGTGAAAGCATCATCATTTTCATCCCTGAGAATGGTGGTAGGGGCAGAGCCAGTAGTCTTCAGCAGGTGATCCTTGATGGCTTTGATATCAGCATGGGTATCTTTGTACCTTGCATCTACCATATTCCTGATCTCAGCCATGTAGGTTTCATGTGTCTGATCAGCCAATTTTCTGTGAGCTATGATGATGGGGGAAACTGATTTCCATAACTCATTGGCTATATCAGCTGTGGATGGTTGACTCTTGGAGAGATCTGTAATTGAGCTCAGTAGTAGCTTGACATCAGATTTGATGTCAGCAACAGAGGTTTCAATGACAGAAACTCTGTCCGTCAATTCTTGGTATTTTGACCCATCTCCTAAATTAATAGGATCATCTGAGTCCCTACCAGTGGTAGTTTTACCTGATTCAGGCCTAATAGGTGAATCAGATGCCCCTTTGTCTTGGTACTGGGGACTTCCAACTGTTTTTGGAGACACTATAGTGGCTTCAACAGTTGTTGCCTTCAAGGGAGTCTTAGCTATGTAATCACTGTCCTGATGTGAGACAGTGGTCTCTACATCAGTAGTGGCTGCTCCACTTGAAAACTCACCTAGAGTTTCATTGAACCCAGGTGGTGTAACCTCCTCTTCTGTTTGTGGGATAGCAGATTGAATATTCTCAGGGCCAGTCACTTGTTGGAGTATACTCTCAGTGACAGGTGGAAGAGAGGAACTGGGATCTTCCTGAGATTTTTCAATTGCTTCAAACAGAGGTTGCATTGTTTGTGGGACATGTGATGGTGAGAGTGGTGGAGTAAGAAGAGAATTAGCCCTGGGAGAGGGGCTTGTGAACATATGGTCAAGTGACTCAAATGCATCATGATGTGTGTCCCCTTGGCTTACAACATGATCCTTTTGAGAGGAATCATGAGGAGTTTGGTCAGGTGGAGGTATGTCCAACTGTTGTGAGGAAGTAACAACAGTGGTTTCAGGTTGCTTTTGTTGTGCAACAGAGGTTTCTTCTGGTACCTCAACATCCAGAAGCCTCATTTGTGGTTGAGTGGTGGTTTTTGTGGATGGATGTTTCCTTTTGGAAGTGGCTGGTGTGGGTTTCACAGCACTGGATGTAGTGCCATGATCACCAGGAGCAGTGGGCTCAACAACAGAGGTTTTGACAACAGTTGTTGCCTTTGTCCTCTTTGTTTGTGTTTTAGAAACTTTTGACACTTTAGACACTTTTTCTTGGGTGCTTCCACCCAGCATTCTTGTGAAAGTTTCATCAGTTAAGCTTTTCATTTGCATAGCAGCACCCTTTTTGAAAACTTTTTCTGGTAATAATTTTTGTAAGATTACACTAAGAATTCTTGGGTAAATAAGAAAAGCATTGTTTGACCCAGACTTGACTGCTTTCACATTTGATACCAAGTCCATGAACAATCCCTGGGAAAGATTGAAGTCAGAGTTTGACAACATAGCATAACCCAGATATTGCATCCTCAATGGAATTTCATTAAAGGATGTGGACTTAGCAGAGACACAAAGAAGAAGAGTATGGAAGAAAAATTTCATGACTGGAGGGAAAAACTTTTTGAAAAGAGTTGATCCAGTCATCTGACCATCATACCCTCTTTCTTGGAACTCAGTGTGAAGCTCTGTTTTAGTAAAGGAATCCTTACCTGCCAGGTCATTCAGTGTGAAGGTTGTGGATATGATATCAGGGGTAATGACGATACTGGTTTCTCCAATTTTGGAAATAATGGAGGTAGGCTTTTTGTCTTGTAGTAAAAACTCAGCATTCAACCAAAATTCTTGGAGTGTATCCAGATAAATGGGGGCGTTGGCGGTTAGGATGGGTAAGTATTTGGAGTTAAGGAAAATGTCGATGGTGGAATGAAATGGAGTGTTGTCATCTGTTTTAATCAGATAGGGGAGACAATTGTGTGTAGCTTTGGCTTGAAGATCCATTGTAATGGATTTCAAGGGTGAAAATGATTGAAGATTGATGAAGGGTTTGAGAGTGAAGAAGGCGGTTTATAGTATTTTGAATACAATGAGACAGTGTAACATCTGTTGTGGTAAAACAGGGTTTTTATAGGCTCAATGAAACCGCTGATGTGGCCAAACCTCTGCTTATATGAGCAGACGTGGCAATCATCTGATGGATGTAACATCTGGTGGAGAACAGCTGTTTTGGTAAACAACTGATACAAACAGCTGATGAATCCAACCGTTTTTTTTTTTTTTTAATATAGTATATATATATATATAGGCGGACAGTTGTTTTATCTGAACAGATGTTCTGAAACAGATTTTTCAACTAACAGTTGTTTTATCTGATCAGATGTTTTGAAACAGACTTTTCAACCAACAATGGATATGAATGAAACAGTGGTTGTTTTATCTGATCAGATGTTATAAACAGATTTTTCAACCAAGCAGCTATTAAAAAAAATTGAATTTCTGAACCATTTTATTATATTGTTTTTTAAAAAAAAAATTATTTGTTTAATCCATGTTTAACATACCAATTCTGGAAATCAGATTTGTAAAGGTAGATGTGTCTAAAGCTTTTGTTAACACATCTGCCAACTGATCCTCTGTTGGAACATGGTGTAAAGAAATCAAACCTTTTTCATAGCTGTCTCTGACAAAATGATGTCTTATGTCAATGTGCTTGGTAGTGGAATGAGAGACTGGATTCTTGATGATATTTTCAGCAGCTTGGCTGTCCAACATGAGTGAAGTCCTAAGTGCAGTTATCCCAAAATCCAGTAGTTGATTTTGAAGCCACATGAGTTGGGCTGTACAGCTTGCAGCAGCAATGTATTCAGCTTCAGCTGTTGAAGTTGAAACAGCTGCCTGCTTTTTGCTTTGCCATGAAACTAAGGCATTCCCTAGAAATTGGCACCCTCCTGAAGTGGATTTTCTTGTGGTGTGACAGCCAGCAAAGTCACTATCTGAATAACCTGAAAGCTCAATGTTTCCATTAGCAGGATACCAGATACCAAGTGTGGGAGCACCTTTGAGGTATCTGAATATCCTTTTCACAGCAATAAGGTTTGACTTTCTGGGTGAAGCCTGGGATCTGGCACAGACACAGGTAGCAAACATAATGTCTGGCCTAGATGCAGTTAGGTACAGTAAAGACCCAATCATACATCTATAATGTGTTTGATCAACCAGTTCATCCTTGTCATCAATAGTGAGCAGCTTGACTGTACTCATAGGTGTGCTACATGGCTTACAATCATTCATCTCAAATCTGGTTAATAAGTTCTTTACATATTTGTTTTGGTGAATGAATGTGCAATTTTGCAGTTGTCTCACTTGAAGACCAAGGAAACACTGAAGCTCACCCATGGCACTCATCTCAAACTCTGCTGTCATGAGTTTTCTGAACTCTTCACACATTTGGTTACATGTGGATCCAAAAATGATGTCATCCACATATATTTGAACAATCATTAAGTGTTTCCCTTTCCATTTAAGAAATAAAGTTTTGTCAATTTTACCTCTTGTGAAGCCAATGGATAAGAGAAATGTGGAAAGAGTTTCATACCAGGCCCTTGGTGCTTGTTTGAGTCCATACAAAGCTTTGTTGAGCTTGTAGACATAGTCAGGATGGAATGTGTCTTCAAAACCAGGTGGCTGACATACATAGACCTCCTCCTGAATTTTGCCATAAAGGAAAGCACATTTGATGTCCATCTGATACACCTTTATATTGTGGTTGACAGCAAAGGCTAAAAAGAGTCTGATGGCCTCTAGTCTAGCTACAGGAGCAAAGGTCTCATCATAATCTATTCCTTCTTCTTGTCTGAAGCCTTGAACCACAAGCCTGGCTTTATTCTTGACAACAATACCCCTTTCATCAGTCTTGTTTTTGAAGACCCACTTTGTTCCTATAGGACAAACATCCTTAGGAAGTGGTACAAGCTCCCATACTTGTTGTCTTTTGAATTGAAGGAGTTCTTCTTGCATAGCTTCTACCCAACTGTTGTCTTTCAGTGCCTCTTGGTACTTGACAGGTTGTGTGAGGGATAAGAAACCTGCAAAAAGACAGATATTTGAGGATTGGCTTCTTGTGAGCACACCCTCTCTGATGTTGCCAATGATCTGGTCTGGTGGATGAGCTCTTAAGTAAATAAGATCTCCTTGATATGGAACAATGGCATTTTGGGGTGATGGACAGAGGTTTGGTGACTCTGTTGGTGTAACATCTGTTGGTATTTCTGTAGTGCCATCAGATGTTTGAAATGGTAATGGAGGAATGGGTCCAAGTGGTGTGAAACTTGACTGACTTTTGTCAACAGATGATTGACTTTTGTCAACAGATGATAGGTCAGTGGTTGTGAGGGGTGAAGCAGAGGTTTGAGGATAGGACTGGCCAACAGTGGTTGACACAGCTGTGGTAGAGTTTTGACAATTGTTTTGAACAGCTGCTTCCTCTGATGCAGAATAGACTTTGTAGTGACTGGGGATCACAACATCTGTTCTGTAATCTTGCTGTGGAGACTGTGGAATACCTGCATTGTTAGTTTTAACAGTGATATCTTCAAATTTGAATTTATCTAAATCAAATAATTCAGCAGGGTTTGCAGGGATTTTTAGAGATGAAAGTTCATTGAACTTAACATTCAAAGTTTCTTCTATTGTCTTAGTCCTTGTGTTAAACACTTTGTAGGCCTTAGCAGTAGAAGAATATCCCAGAAAATAACCACAGTCTACTTTGGCTGCAAATTTTGAAATGGAATCTTTGAGATTTAAAATGAAACATGGGCAGCCAAAGATTTTGAAAAATGAGATTAATGGTTTGATTTTGAACAAAATTTCATAAGCAGTTTTTTGATGTCTGGGGTTGATCAAAACTCTGTTTTGAACATAGCAAGCAGTGTTTACAGCTTCTGCCCAAAAGGACAGTGGCAAACCAGAATCTGCTAGCATGGTTCTTGCAGCTTCTATAAGAGTTCTATTTTTCCTCTCAACTACCCCATTTTGTTCTGGTGTTCTTGGGATGCTGAACTGCCTCACAATCCCTTTTGACACACAGAAGTCATCCAACTCCTTATTTTTAAACTCTGTTCCATTGTCACTCCTGAAGACTTTTACTGGCAAGTCATATTGCTTTTCAACCTTGGTGACAAAGTCCTTCAATATACCTGCAGTCTCATCCTTAGAGTGTAAAAAGTAAGTCCATGTAAACCTAGAAAAATCATCAACTATGACAAGACAAAATCTCTTTCTTCTTAGACTCATGATTTTAACAGGGCCAAACAAGTCCATGTGCAACAGTTGTAAACACTGACTAGTTTTGGACTCATCAATGGATTTGTAAGAGCTTTTATGTTGTTTCCCTTTTAAGCAAGAAACACAATGCTCATCACATTTAAATTCTTTTGATGGTAAACCTCTGACAAGGCTTTGTTTTGAGAGTGTGTTGATAGTATTAAGGTTGGTGTGACCCAATCTCCTATGCCACAATTCTGTCTCCTTAGTGGAGGCAGCAGAAAACAGACAGACATTTGCCATAGGATTGTCCTTTAACATATCAACAACATACACATTGCCACTTCTATGAGCAACAAGCTGTGCTTTGCTCTCAGCAATAATGGTATCAATCTTTTTCACCACTTCTGGCCCAATAATCTTACAAGTTTTCTTTGTGAAAAATGAGCCATAACCTTTGTCACTCATTTGTGAAACACTCAGAAGATTAAACTTGAGATTATCAATAAGATTGACATTTTCAAACTTGAGTTTTCCAGCCTGTACAGTCCCTGAACCCAACACCTTACCTTTAGAATCATTACCAAAGGATATATCACCCCCTCCATGAGCCAAGAAGTCCAGAAGTAGGGCTCTACATCCTGTCATGTGCCTGGAACCTCCACTATCTACATACCAAAGACTATCTAAACAAGCAGAAGCTCCCTGCACATCAGTAAATGATTAGTTTTGGTGAGTGTCCAAAGCCAAATTGGCTTTGGATGGGTCCTCAGACCTTTCAGACTCAAGCTTTGGAAGGTGATCAGTGGTTTGGACCAATTTTTTAATTAAGGTCAACAACTGCTGCTGACCATTTGCCAGTGCTTGGATGTCAACACTTGGGGCAGCAGTTGTTTGATCACTTCCTGACAGATGATAATACCCATATGGATTTCTGTTCACTCTTGGTTTAGAGGGTCTTTTTGGCTCCTCATAAACATGTGGCAGACTGTGACATGGAGGTTGACCATAACCTCTTGGGTATTTGCTTGTGGGTGGAGCATCTGTTACTTGGACATCTCTAGAAGCAGATGTTTCAAGCCTTTTTGTAACAGATGTTTGGACAGGGGTGAAGGTCTGTTTGGGCTTTCCTTTTGGAGTACTAACCACAGGGTTTGCAAGAGTTTTTGCTTTGTATTCTTGTATTTTTACATCAAAATTTTTGAGATACAAGCACTCTTTGGTCTTGTGATTCTTTTTCCCACATATTGAGCATGTGGCTTTGGAATCACATTCACTTGTTCCTTTGTTGATGTCATATGCTTTTAGAAGAAAACAGTTTTTGGTGACATGATTCTTCTTTTCACAGAAATCACAAAACAAGTTAACAGTCTTTTCTTTCTTCTTCCCCTTTTCAGTTTTCTTTTCAGCAGATGTTTGAGCATCTGCTGGAGAATCTTTCAGGGGAATGACTTTTGCCAAGGGAATGACCCTTGCCTGAGGAGCTGTCTTTCCCTCAGGAGTTTTAAAATCTACAGGTTTATAATTCTCAAGAGTATCACACTCATCAGACCAAGTAGGTTTAAATTCATACTTTTCAAGTTCAGCAAAAGATGAGGAACCTTCTGGTTTTTCAAGAACAATTTTCTTACCATTTGGTTCAGTGATTTTAATCTCTTGACCCTGCAGGTTTGTTGGTACTATCTCAACAGACTTTTGACTCTTTGTGTCAGTGTTTTCAAAAGCTGGAGCAGTGGTTGCAAAACCAAAGCCAAACTTCACATGACTTTTGGTTTGTTTGTTGAGTAGCATCTCAAAACCTCTACATGATTCCACCCATTTTTTACATTCAACTTGGGTGGACTCAAGCTCACTTTTACAACTTTGATATTTTGTTATCATAGTTTGGAGCTGGTCTTTGGTTATAGTTGCTTCATGTTTTAAACTGCTAATTTCAGATTCTTTTGCAGTTAAACTTGTTTTCAAATCTTTTGTGAGTTTTTCAAATTTAACTTCATCATCCAAAATTTTCTTTCTAAGGTTTTCATTCACCTCTTTGATGTTAGCAAATGCTATTACACATTTGTCAGAACACAACTCTTTAAGAATTTGAGGAGATACCTTAGCAGCAGCCATCAAAGCACAATCACACTTGCACTCACAGTCATCAGATGCACCCCAGGGATCTGAGAGATTCACAACCTCTTCTTCAGGTTTTTCACCTGCAACAGCTTCACTAACAATATCATCAGTCACAACATCAGATTCAGTTACCACTTCCTCAGATTCAATCTCATCAACCATAGCCATGAAACAAAAATTTTCTGGTTCATTTTCAGCTTTGGCAACTAGTGCAAAATTCTCATCTGTTAGCTCATCAGGTAGACTGCTCCAATCAACAAAGCCTTGTGTAAAGAAGCTCTGCTGACTGGTCTCTGCAGGAGCAGAGGATGGAGCAACAGTCGTTTGCACAGGTGTTTGAGCAACAGGTGTTTGCACATAATGAATCTGAGGAACAGTGGTTTGGACATACTGGACAGGAACAGTGTTTGAGGACTGTGCAAAATGAGCAGTGTTTTGCACATTTGGTCCAGGGGTATTATAGGAATTCTGATAAGTGTTGGTCTGTGGTCTTTGATTTGGATAGGTTATCATAGGTGTACCATGTTGACCCCTACATTCCCTAGCAAAATGACCAAACCTATGACATTTATAACACTTGATCTTTGATTTATCCAACCCAACCTTAGATCTGCCAGTCAACCCTGGAAACCTTCTCCCAGTTTTCTTGTAAAAATTATTAGTTCTTACACTGAGAAGGGCCAATTGGTGCATAATGTCCATTTCTTCCAAATCATCAGGGTCAAAGTATTTCAGGTCATCATACTCAAAGGATATATTGTCAGATGCCTGTATATCACCACCACTTGCTGTGAAAGCATAGTTTGGTGAATAAGAATCAGAGTTAAAACCTGAGTTAAAACCTGAAGTTATGTCAATAAAATGATCATAACTCTGATCCTTTGTGTTTCCAGGCACCTCATCATGACCCAAAAGTGCTGTATTCCCAAACACATAGTCATCAGACACTTTTCCAGAGTCCTGGAGCTTCTTTTTCTGGTTAAGCTCTCTTTCATAGGTCAAGAGCTTACCATGAAGCTGGGTCAGTGATAGGTCTTTAAATCCTATTGAGTTTCTCATTACAATAGCAATAGTGTCCCATTTGTCTGGTAATGATCTTAAAAACCTATGGTTCAAAGTTGAATGAGGGTAAGTAAGACCAACCAATTTTAGTTCACTAATTAAGCAATTAAATCTCTCAAACTGTTGAGTTAATGACTCTCCTTTGACATGACTGAATGTTTCATATTGTTGGTTAAGTATTTCTCGGTTATTTTCAATAACCTCCTCAGTCCCACCAAACTGCTCTTTCAGTGCATCCCACAACTCCTTTGCACTGTTACAGTGTAACAACCCAGCATATATATCATTGGGTAGAGCCATGGCCACAATACTGAAGGCCTTAGCATCTAGCTCAATTTTCTGAAAATCCTGGTCGGAGTAGTTTTCAAGTTTCTTTGGCTCAAACACTTTGGGATCTTCAGTACTCGGCACAGTCGGAACATGTGGTCCGAAGATAACCGACTTCCAACACCCAGTGTTTTGTTGAGCTAGAACATGGCTCATCCGACGTTGCCAGATATTGTATTCAGATCTGACAAGCATCGGTGGCTTGTTGTTCGTGCCAGTGTTATGTGGATCGTGATTGATAGAAGCCATTCTCTGATTTTTCAAAAAACAAAGTCTGTTTAACAACGGTTGAAGCGAAATTAAACTATTACTCTGTTTTCAATCAAACTGACAAACGATATCAATAATTGTGAGCTGATTATTAAATTGATTTGTTAGATCGAATTTAATTGACCAAGCTCTGATACCAATTGTTAGGATCTGAGTTTGTTTGTTTTGATTGTTTAACTAAATGATGGTAATGATGAAATGAAAATAGAATGAAAGTGCAGCGGAATAATAAACTGTAAATCAAAACAAGAGAGTAAATGTTTTTAGATCGAATGCTTTCATTAATTCAAAGATTACAATCGTACAAGTTACTCCCCCTCAGCCTGATCACACAGTGTTTGTCAGAGAGAATGTTTTGTGTGTGATGCAATAGAACAGTACAAGCACTGTTCTATTTATAGACTGACTCAAACCACTGATGACCTAGGCTGACGTCACCTAAGACAGTGACCTCTAACAGAATAACAAACTTAAACATCTGCTATACAAACTACTGTTACATTGAAAGCACTGATATTAAACAGCTGTTGAAGATAAACTCTAATGGGTCTTGTATCCACTGCTGGAGCCTAAGTGCTGTTGGTTCCAGCAGTGCTTTGGTCTTCAGTACTTGTATCAGCAGTTGCTCTTCATCAGACCTTTGGTCAGCAGTTGTTCTTCATCAGTTGTTTCCTCAGCAGTTCTTTATATCAGCAGTTGTTGAGCAGTTGTTTGGATAGAACAGTAGTTAGGGTCAGCAGTCTTTTGGGAGAAGCAAGTTGTAAAGACTGTTTATTTAAGGATCAAATAGATAGCATATTTTGGCTTTCTAATCATCTGTTCTTCTCCAGGTCAGCAGACCTAACAAGTTCGAAGGTAGAACTTAGATTATGTAATGTCTTGGTTCGACCATAACGAATGGTCGAACCTGCACATTTGACTAACACAAATGGGCGAATGTGCAGGCCTATATAAGGTCAAGTTAATTTTTGAATTGTAACTTTTGACATTTTGTTTTCCCTCCCTGTGTGTGTGTTCCCTAGGTTTATTATTGAGTCTGTAAAGTCTTTTAATCATTATAAACTGTGATTTCAAGTGTAATCCTTTATCAAAGTGAATGAATTAAAGATGTTTATGATGATTTCTGTGTTTTGCTAGTTTTATTATCATTTTGTGATCAATTCAGGGATTCCGCACCTGAATTGAACTTGTTTGATCATTATCTTTGTTGTTTAGACGATCCTACGCGCTTACAATTGCTGAGTCATATTCACCGAAGGAGCACCATAATAATTTGCAGCTTGAATTGGAAGCTGAGTGGATGCGTAAGATGGTGTAGAAGATACACTATAATAACTAGCAGCATTATTCGGTTCAAAACTGGAAACAAAAGCAGTTTGTGGTGCCGAACTCACACCAACACTCGGAACGGCCGATAATGAACTAGCATAATATAACTATGGATTCTGAGGAATCTAGGATCTCTTCGCCTTCGTTCTTACTTCCATCTCCTTGTATTCAAGCTTTTGGATGAACTCATTAAGCGTCCAAAATGGAAATGAATCTTTCTCTCTCAGCACCTCCACATGTTGACTCCAGTAAGTTGGTAGTGCATCTGCAAACTTTTCAATACATTCAGGCATAGGGTAAATAATCTCATAGTTAGAAAGTTTAGACAATAAATGGAAAAATCTAGCAGTGAGTTCATTCAAACTCTCATTTCCCACAAAACTAAAATTCTCAAATTCCTTTCTTAGCTCATCAGTTCTGAGCTTCCTTGTCTTTTTGTTCCAATCATTCCTGCTCTTCAAGACATCCCAAAGCCGCTTTGATGTAGTACATGGTCCAAACTGATGTACCAAATCAGTTGTCAAAGTTGTCAGGTGCGGAAACCCTAAATATCATGCAAAATGATAAAAACCGTAATCAAAACACAATAGAAATCATTTTCAATTTGTTTTCATTAACTTTATAATCATAAAAATTTACAGATTGAAGTTAACAAAAACACACACTTAAAAGTGTAAATGAACTCTCTAGAACTCACACACAACTGACCAACTAAACTGATAACCGTCACCACCTAACTTCTATATATAAACAATTTAGTTCGACCTTACGTGAGGTCGAACCAAACCATTTGACCTTGTAAAAGTTCAAATCAAGCATATAAACTCATACGACCTAACTAGTTTTGGTTGGCAACTTCGATCTCTCGAACCAAGATCTTCAAAACTTGAAATCTTCAAAACTTTGTCAGTCTAATCAATTGTAATCCGAAAGCTACAAACACATATATGAAATATGCATCTACAGAAAAAAAAATCAGTTAGGTATGGTTGCGAATAATAGGAATGTAAGGGTTATAACTTATGCTATTGAGTTTAGATGAGTAACAAGCTTTTGTATAATATGAATAATGTTTTAAATGTGCTGTAATAATGTTTAAATGTGCTTTAACTAATATTTGACTTAGGGCATGGCTTATTGTAATTGTCAGGTTGACTAGAGTTGGTCCTTGGTCTGACCCTCAGTCATGTCTTTGATGCACCATTAGTGTTTATATATAGGGTGTACCGTAGCTAACCTACCACACCATTAGTATTTCAAATCTGTACTGGGTTTCTACCCACAACTCTAAATAAAATTTCATCTCACCTTAACGTACCTATAAATTCATGATTACGTTCCGGACCGCAATCGTCAATTTACCTTACATTAGGGTGTTATGTCTTTCTATGACACTAACTTGAAATCAAACACTGGATATGACATAAAAGTGTCCTAACTCCACGAGCTAGTCATTGTGTTTGTGAAAATGAACACGTTGGTATGCAACAATTTGCTAACACAAGGAGGATGTATGCATGCGTAAAGCAAGTATAAATATGGGCTACAACCAAAGCCGGTTGGCCTTAGGGCTGCATTACAAGGGGATGACCAAATTTTTGTATGGGTAATCTGTCACACCCGCTAAGGTGGAAACACGGGGATACGACTTCGAAAGGTTTTCAAGCAAAAGGTTCTAGCAACACACAGTTTATTTAAATAGGTACCATCGAAGGATGGATATTATCATAAAATTATTTAAACCATTATAACATTGTCTGAGAAATAGAAAATTGTTATGAAATTCATGACTTAAAAACTGAAACCTCATGGGACTGATAAGACCCATCCCAAAGTGGTACCACCCGGTGCATGCTCGAACCCCTCTCCCATGCCTCTACTTCTCATCATCGGTTACTTGAAAAACATGCATAAAAGATTTGTCAATAATAATGTCGGTGAGTTTCACAGGTTTGAATGTACTAAGTAAAGTGCTTGTGTAATTCATGTATGACCAATCATAGGCTAGCTAAGCAAATGATTACTGTGCAAACCATGAGTCCCGTAACCAAACCTCTTGACTGTTGTGCCTCGTGCATTGTACACTAAAGACAATGTATGTATAGTAGAATACTAACACTCTTTCGTATGTAACCGGTTAGAGAGACTAACCAAGAGTGGGGGTGTCAACCCAATAGATCTATTAAAGTGTTCCATGGCATTTGATAGCTAATGATTACAGTAAAATGTAAGTACGAGGACTGTTGAGCTCATGAACCAAATGTCTCATGTTCCACATGGTAGTCACGATAGAATATGCACACAAAATGATATTTGTACTTGTTTTGTCACATGTTTGTCCCCCCAAAATATAGAAATAGTACAATGGTGCCGTGAAACTCACCTTATGACTAGATGTAAGGTCTGGTAAGGCAGTGAGGCGGAATAGCTTTTGTTCTAACGAGGGATGCCCTATGATTATCAAGGACATTGTGTCACACCCCACCTAGGCAGGAACACGAGGTGCGACTTCGAAAGATTTCCACGCACAAAGGTCACACGAGCATTGATTAAAATAAAGTGGGAACTTTCATTAAACAACCATATTTGTTCAACATAGAGTTAATTGTTTAAAAATCACAACCATTGTATGTAAATGTCTACGATTTAAACAACAACACAACGGTCCAAAAGAAGGTATCCCACAAATGCTCGCACGCAACCCACGCAAGTTCCATTATCCATGCTAATTTCCTGAAAAACATGCATTAAACGAAATATGGGTCAACATAATGTTGGTGAGTTCATGGGTTTTCTATATGGTGGACATGTAATCCATAACCGAATAAATCATTACCTAGATAGGGCAATAATCAATATGTGATCAGACATGAGCCCATAACCAAACCTTGACATCTTGTGCCTCGCCCATTGTACACTAAAGACAATGAAATAATGTGAAATACAAGCACTATTCTGATATCTGTCATCCGGTCAGAGCGACTGACCAAGAGTGGGGGTGTCAACCCAATAGATCTCTACCGGTCTTTCATGGCTAAGTCCATTGCTAATGGTTATGGTATGATGTATGACACGAGGACTTAATGGATCCTGAACTGCAATGTCTCATGTTCACATAATAGTCATGAATTGTAACTAAAAACTGTATGCATGTTTTTCCCCCGGAAAAATGTAAAAACTGTAAAAAGGGGCCATGAATACTCACTTGGTGTCTGGATGCTAGACTGGACTGAATCCGACACTGTGTGTCTGATCTGGGATGCCCTAAGTTCATTTAAAGGCACCTTAAGTCTATGTTTTTGTTAGAACAAAAAGGATTGGTGAAACCACTTTTGTAAACCTTAGTCTAATTCACTTCTGCAAAATATCCTAAGTATAGAACTACTGAAGAAAGAAGACTAAAGTACTGAAGAAGGATTCAACAAGTACTGAAGAAGAAGTATCAGAAGTTCTGAAGTCTAACCAGACAGTTCACTGAAGAACTACTGAAGACAAACTACTCATCAGTAGTTTGTCATTCATCAGCTCTTGTTCAAGAATCTTTCTAACCGACTTATGTTTCAGTAGTTTATTAGTTTAGTATTACTTTATCTTTTTGTACAAGTTCCAAGAATGCAACTCGTTGCAACTTGTTACTGACTTACTTTTAGCAAGGTTCATGTATATGTAAAGTCTATAAATAGATGGGTTCATCCCCTCTGTTTTAGACATTGATTTTGATTAATACAGAAATCCTTCAAATCTTATTATTGTTCTTTTTATTTCATTTACTGAGAATCTGTTTAAGTATTCATTCTCATTCATTACTTAGATTCTCATTAAATACTTGTCTTTAGTTTTCAAACATCTAGGGGGAGTAATAACTCCTGTTGATAGTGTAACTTTACTTATCATTCCGCTGTGCAAATCTGATTAAGCTTGCTAAACACAGAAGTGTTCACTAGCAGGCAACACATCAAGAACATTTCTGATCCAACAATTGGTATCAGAGCACTAGTTTATCTGATCACATATCAATCTAACACATTGAGAATCAGACACAGGCTCTCATTGATATTCAATAAAGGATTAAAAGTTCACTTTTATCAACATCCATCACTTTAAGAGATATTTGACAAATCAATACTCTTTAAAATGGATCCTCATAATACTGGTTCTGCCAATAAACCTGCTATGCTAGTAAGAAATGAATACAATATATGGCAAAGGAGAATGGCACATACATTATCACAGACCAACACTGGTTGCTGGAAATCTGTGATATATGGTCCTCACAAACTAGTAAATATCAATCTTGAAACTAAAGAAGAAATACCAAAAGACCCAAAAGACTATACAGATGATGATTTCCTAAAACTTGAGCTTGATGCTAAAGCTTTCTCTATGTTGGCTATGGCACTCCCAAATGAAATCTACTCTGGCCTATTACATTGTGATAGTGCCAAAGAGCTTTGGGATTGCCTCAAAGAACAGTTTGGAGGAACTGAAGAGGTGATTGCCAACACCAGAGAAATCCTGGCTCAACAATATGAAACTTTTGCTCACATAAATGGGGAAACTTTAACTCAACAATTTGAAAGATTCTCCTCATTAATATCTGAGCTAAAATTAAATGGCCAGACCTATACAACTGTATCTATGCTTCATAGATTTTTAAGGTCTTTACCTGAAAAATAGGAAACATACTCTATAGTCTTAAGATCTTCACCAGACTTTAGCTCCCTCACTCTTACAAAATTACATGGGAGATTACTAACTTTTGAAAGAGAAATTGATCAAAAGAAAAAGTTGCAAAGTTTTGGTAAAACTGCTGATAAATATCTACCATGTAGTACAGCACTATTCGGACAAGATTCACCTACTTGTTCAAATAGTTTTGGATCTTTTGACCACATTGACATAACTGCTGGGATCTCATCTGAAAGATCATTCCCAGGTTATGACAATGAAGAAAACAGTCAAAATGCTGATAACATGTGTTTCATCATGGATGATTTAAAAAAATTTCAGCAATGATGACTTAGAAGAAATGTACATTTTACACCAACTGGCCATGTTAAGTATCAAAACAAACAAATTTTACAAAAGGTCAGGAAGGAAATTTCCAGGACTTAACAGTTCTACAAAAATTGGTTTTGACAAATCTAAACTTAGATGTCACAAGTGTCAGAAGTTGGGACACTTTGCTAGAGAGTGTAGAAGCTCTAGATACAACCAATCTCAGTCTGGAAATCTGTATAACCCTAGTTATAATAGGAATAATGGAACACAGGGGAGTGCACATTTTGTACAGGCACAAGCTCCACAAATCCAATATGTGCCACAAGTTCAATATGTACAGATGCCTGCTCAACAGATGCAGAGCCAACAATCAATCTCTCCCATTCCAACTGCTTAACAACCTCCACAGACTCAACAACCCTCACAACAAAGCTTGTTCACCTCAGGGTATGTTGACTGGAGCAGTCTTCCTTTGACACCACAGAGTGTAATCCTGATGCAGGCAACAAAATGTTTGACATCAACTGGGGAGAACCTGACAATGGCAGAAAGAATTTTGCCTTAATGGCATTTGAGGGCTGCACCTCAAAATCTGCCTTGTCTCAGGTATCAAAAGAATCTTTAACAAAACTTTGTACAACTTCATGTAAAGAATCTTTTGCTCTCATAAGAGAGACCAATGTGCACTTACAAGGCAAAGCAAATGACTCTGAGAGAAAATTCACTCAGATGAAATGTGATTTGGAAAGAAAACTTGCTGCAAAAGCAAAAGAAAATTCTAAATTAACTAACAATGCTTTTGAAACCCAAGCATAACTTAAAATAATGATAGATGACCTAGGAAATGTCAGAAAAGAGCTTGCTGACACCAAGGTCACTTGTGAAAAATGGGTAGAATCTTGTAAGGGGTACCAACTGCTGCTAAACAAACAAAGTGCTTCAAATGTTAGGTTTGGCATAGGGTACAATCACACTGAAATATCAACAGATTTTTCCCCCAAAACTACTGAAGATGGGAGAAAAATTGTTTCAGGTGAAACTTCTGAAGAGAAAGAATGCACATCTTTCCATGAAAACTTTCTAAAAACTCACAAAGAAAGTTCTTCAGAAGTACTGACAAAATCTGACTTTAAGCCATCAGTAGTTTCATCTACATCAGGAGTTGAGAAACTGAAAACTACTGATGACCTAAAACTATTCAAGACAGTCAGAAACCTGCCTTTAAATGAAAAAGAAAAGGCAAAAGAATGTGAAATCTGTGGTCTGCTCAACCACAAGACAGAATTTTGTAGATATAGAAAAGGAATTCAGTACAACAAGAAAATTTCACAACTGGTTGTGGGTAAACAAACCAAAAATGATTTTAAAGAAACTTTTTCTCCCAGGAAACAATAACCAGTAAAAACCTTTTCTCAGAAAAAGATGAAATCTCAACAAAATGCTTTTTCTCAAAATTCTCTTTCAGTAGTTAGACCTACATCATCAGCAGTTTCACAAACTTCTGAGATAAAAGATCTCATGAACATGGTACAACTACTGATGACCAGGGTTGATGGTGGTCCTCAAAAGGATACCACAATTGCTCTTAATGAAAAATCCATTGCGAAAAAGACATGGATTCCTCAACCTGGTCAAGAACAAACTGTTAATGTTCTCAAGAGCAAACCCAAAGCCAAACTGGCTTGGGTTCCTAAATCTAACTAATTTGCTACTTTGTGCAGAGGGTCTCCAGAGGCTTAAATAGCATTTGGTATGTGGACAGTGGAGGCTCAATGCACATGACAGGATGCAGATACCTGATAAACAATTTTATCAGCCAAAGAGAAGGATCTGTATCCTTTAGGAACAATGCCAAGGGATATGTGCTAGGACATGGCAATGTCTCCTCTGGCAAAATACAGTTTGACAAGGTCAATCTGGTTGAAAACCTTGAGTACAACTTGCTAAGTGTGTCTCAAATGTGTGATAAAGGATATTCTTCCTTTTTCACAAAGACAACATGCAAGATCATTTCTGATCCACAGTGTGTACCACTATCCACGCGTGTCACACACTGTATGTGTCAGAAATGTTCTTTTTGTTGTTAATATGACGATGTTTTAGTTTATTTTTGGGTAAGACAAACGCCTTGACTTACTAAGTATCACCGAGTGTTACTTATGTCTCAGTTATGCAAGTCTAGGGTGGGATATGGACATATCCTTTGACAGTTTTGTATAACAAATGACATTTTTGGAAGTTTTGTCCTTGAATATACACACATGTTAGTGTTTATCATAGATTTTTGAGAAAACTCTTGTGTTAAGATTGTGAACAAACTTTTTTAGTGTCTCTAACACATGTTTTACAAAGCAAACTTTTGTATAAGTTACAGAACTAAACATGTTTGGCTTGGCTTGGGTCGGCCTCGAACCCATACTCTCACACATACTATCTCATGTAAGTATGGGGGTACATGAATGTCCATATACGAGTTTTAATGTGTATATAGTCGCATATATGTGGGTGAGTATGTATAAGCTATAGTATTGAACCTTTAACATAAAACATAAGTAGTTAGGTTAGTTTATCTTGAAAAACTCTTTGTTATTGTGGTGTGTGAATGTGTATAGGCCTCGGGTGAGTGCTACATGTAGTCGAATGATGTATAAATGAGGATAAAGTGTCGGGTGTTATACCTCAAGTGTATAGTCGAGAATACAAGAAAAATAATAAGCTAACTCCTCACAAGAAAGCTCTTAGATGCTAGATAGAGACTTGGAACTCCCTAGTGGTGGCGTGAATTGATCGATGCAAGCTCCTTGGGTTCCTTGTCCTTTGGCCGAATGGTTACAAGAGGTAAGTGAGTAGTTTTCAAGTGTTAGTGCAACATATGGTGTTGTGGTGTGATCTACATGAGCTCTTGTGCCTCCTTATATAGTCGAGTGGTGGTGGTGATGATCAAGTGTCATTAGCTCACAAAAAATGGAAGGTCAAAGCCATGCTTCATGGAGTGCAAAGGTGAAAGGCTTGCTAGGGAAATATATTGACTTTGAAGCTTTGTTGTGTTGTGTAGGGGGTGGGTTTCGGCCGATAATGGCATGGGGAAGGGGCACCTTATTTGTGGTAAGTTTGACAAAGAAATCATGTCCAAGTGTTTTATGTTGTGCCCTTCTAAAGCAAGAGGTTGACCTTGAAGTAAGTGTAGTTTGTCTTGGGAATGATCTAGTCGAAAACTTTGGATGATTGTGGGCAATCATGGAGTGTCAAATGCTATGGGAAGTGTTGATGGGAAAAAGCTTGTTCCATGTTGGTGTTAAGCATGCGTTTAAGTGTCTCTAGATAAGCATGGTGACTAGCTAATGAGAAGGTATGTGGATGTATGTATGCGATCGTGTGTGTGTGTGTGTGAGTGGTATTTGTCACTTCCTCACCCTATGGTTATGTATGTATGTGGCTGCATATACATGTGTATATATAAAGGTGTGAGTGTGTTCTATATGTTTTAGATAATGTCCAAAATATTGCACACTTCCCTTGTCTTGGGAACATATGGGTCGAAAAACATGCATTGGTAAAGAGCAAGGTATTCTTGGCAAGTCAACTTGTGTAAGTTTGGTTAACTAAGGTGGACTATGATCCTATTTAGGTAAATGTCTTGGATTTGATGGGATTGTGTTATGATGTGTACATGCGCATGTGTATGTATAGCCGTATGTATGTATGTATAAATGATAGTGTATTTGTTTGATTCACATACTCATACAAGTCTAAATGGATCAAGTTTTGAGGTTACGGGTGGACATATTGTTCGTATATGTACAAGTTTTCTAGATTACCCGTTGGTAACCTCTTTGTTCATGAACATTGTTTGTTTTTGTCCTTTTCAGGGCAACGATTTGAAAACGTATGTTCAGTTGCATGGATGTATAACTGTTAGGGTTTTGCAGGGAACTGCTATAGTCTAGCATTAAATATTTGACTAACTAAGGCCTTGAACTAACTAGTGTATCTACTGTTAGACTGCACATCTCGGGATTGACTCGTTGGAACCCTGTATAGTCCAATTATGATGCAAATGATAACATGTAATGCAATGCACACTGTATGCATGTAACTAGTGTACGAATATGACCTGTGATTTCGATAGGTGTCACACATTGTAATTTGTATGTTCTTATTATTTACCATACAAAATGTTCACCCGACGTATTGGACCTTTGTGTTAGTTATGATTTGTGCACGTGACCATTGTTATGATTTCAAGGGTAAAATGTACGGTTTCAGAAGCCAAAACGTATTTATTGATAAAAATGGGCCCCACACCTTTTCATAGGTAGCATATTTTTCCCCATTCTAAGGTGTGTGGTGTATTTATGGAAAAATGTAAGGTTTTAACACAAATTATGTTGTGTTTTGAAATTTTGCAAGTACTAACACATGTTTGTTACTGTGACAACTCGGGTAAATCTCTCTTCTGGTTTCTATCTTTTTGTTTGATTCCTTCGTTACTCTTTTGTTCTTTTGGTACTTGTGCAATTTTCGGGACGAAAATTCTTTTAACGTGGGGATGATGTGACACCTGGCAAATTCGGGTTAACAACGTTGTCTAGATGAAAGTCTACCTTAGCGAGTCACGCGTATATTGTACTTAACTGGGTTAGTTAAGTCGGGTTACGGTTCGGGAACTATTGGTTAGTCTAGAAGATCATTGGATGTTGGTCTAGAGGTTCGTTAGATGTCAGTCCTTAACCAAGTGTACAAACGGTGACGATCGGTAGGATCGTCAGGGCATACGGAACATACGAGTCTCGAGTCCCGGGAATTGGTGAACGAGTGTGAATATGTGTATTTACTTGTGTTATGTGTTTACAATCATTATATGACTTGTCGGTACATTAATATGTGTTAACATATGTTAAAACGGGGTTCATGTGGTGTGACTGGGAATCATGTGGTGTGACTGGGAATCATGTGGTGTGACTGGGGTTCATATGGTGTGACTGGGATTCATATGGTGCGACTGGGGCTAATCGCATGACTGTTCATGCGATTAGGCCCAATCGCGTTACTGTTCACGCGATTAGGATTCCTAATCGCGTATAAACCTGCACAATCGCATGGAACGGGCTGGACGACTAGAAACGCCTATAAATACCATACTTAACCTCCTAAACTCAATTAGACAAACCCTAGTCGTCCCATAACCGCCCCAAACACTTAAACAACCTCTGGAAGGCGATTTTGATCAAAAACACAAGGTTTCAAGGTCTAACCATCATCCTTTTACAATTCCAAGGTTTGATTCTCATCCATAACACTTTGTAAACGTTTTTAATAAATCCCTAATGGTCCAGACCTGTTCATAAACGAAAAAGCTTTCTGAAAATCGTCAATAATGGTTGTTAATCGGATTATAACTAATATACATGCGTTATGGGTGTGTATGATTAGAAAGATAGGATTTTTATGATTCTTGATGATGATTTGATGTGTTATCATGCTAGGTCAGAATAAATATTGTTAGTATGATGATAGAAATCTCAGTAATTGGATAATAGGGTTATGATTACATGCGTTAATTGAATGTTGCATGCTATGTGTATGTGTTTGGATTGCTTTGGTTGCATGCAGGACTGATTTTACGAGGATGAACGAAGGGTTTTGGGTTAAACATGTTTAGGATAGTGTTTGGGATGATATTGGGTAGTTACACACGCTCTGGATCTGATTTGGAGCGTTAAACGCGCGAAAAACCGGAACAGCATGGTTACAGGCGAGTAGCAATGCTAATCGCCTGTAATTCATGCGATTGGGGTGCTAATCGCCAATAATATCATGTGATTAGCCCCAATCGCATATAACTTCATGTGATTAGCCCCAATTGCTAGTAAGTTCATGTGATTAGCCCTAAATGCTAGTTTTACATGTGGTATAGCCCTAATTGCTAGTAGTTACATGTGGTATAGCCCTAAATGCTAGTAGTTACATGTGGTATAGCCCTAAATGCTAGTAATTCATGCGATTAGGATTCCTAATTGCTAGTTGACCAACCTAAATGCTAGTTGACTTTTCCTAATCGCGTATACTGCTGCTGTAAGTGTAAATTAGCATTCCGAGACCCGATTTGACATGTAGTAACATGCTAGGAACCTCGTAACATGTCTAATAACTTGGTAACATATATTTGGATGTATTTCGGTGATACGTGAACTAGGTGCTATAATTTGTTGTGTGCTAACGTATGTTAAGTATACTTGCGTTATTGTATGTTTTGGAGCGTAAACATAACACGGGGAGTCTCGGGTCACCAATGGGATGTCGAGTCTTGTACTTTGGGTCAGTTAAACAGTCACGGTATTTTTAAACGAACTTGGTTATGGTCTGGACATCTAGGGACTAATTAACCTGCGGGTTATTAGTCTAAGTACTTGTAACTGTCGTATGTTAGGTCGCCACTGTACGGGACTAACATAGCAGCTGAGTTTACTCGGGATTAGGAGTAAAGCAACTTAAGGTGAGTTTACGGCCCCTCTTTTAAACTGGTTTTATACTTTCGGGGGAGAAAACATGTGTTAAAACGATTGTTTGGTAAATTCTGTCATACTATGGGTTCTAACGTATACTACACGATCTTTGGAAGTCCCGGGGGGAACCATGAATGTGCGGGTTTGCACAACGGGGAAATGTGAATAGCGCTATTGGGAGTGACCAACCCCGCTCGTCGGCTTGGAGGGCCGGGCGAGTGCATATTGTCTCAAACAGGAACAACAGGAACATTTGGAACTATTCGGGCATAACAACTGGTATTCGAGTTAGTAATGGTTTTCCAATCGTGGTAGTAACAAAACGTACGCCTAGCTAGCGTATACTGGTTTTCTATATGTTATAGTATGGACAGGTGAACTTGGTACTTGAACTGCAAACCTGTAAACTCACCAGCATTTTTGTGCTGACGTAAACTTTTACATGTTTTCTCAGGTCGCTAAGGTAGCACATGGAACTAGGGCGCACGCGTCTGCACGGCGTCTAGATAGAGTTGCATGATTTCATAAACATTGAACTTTGGTTAATTATGTTGAACTTTATTTTGAATAAGCTTCCGCTGTAAACGGGATTTTAAAACTATGTTTTGGTATTGCATTAATTACATTTAGACTTGTTTATTGTGATCGTTGGTTTGGATCCTGGTTTGTCATGCGCCTCGCGGTAAAACTCCGCAAGTGGATTTTGAGGGTGTGACAGTTACTCTTTAGCATATGTTTATCTTATTAGCCGAAATTCTTGTTTGAATAAGTGGCTTGAACCCGACGGTTTGACACATCCAATACGACTTGTTTGTGTTGATTGGTGTACAATCAAGTGACCATAGTCATGTGTGAGTGTATTTACATGAAATCGTATGCACACAATGTAAAATGGCTTTGGGTATGTATATACATGTTTTGGTTTAAAAATCGGTTTAACAACATCCGAGTTCATATATATACATTTCGTGTACTCATGAGTTGTGTGTTGAGTGCCTACGTGTTCTCATGAAATCGTGGATAGATATAATGCATAGTTACCTACACATTATGCGAATACTTAATTGGAATCAGGTCATGGGTATCTTTATTAACAAAATCGACATGTATGTGTGTGTTTACTTAGGCCGATTATATACAAGGTAAAGGGTTGGGGTTCAGGCAATATGGTTTAGGGCCGACTCATAATAGGAATATCATAGGTGTTCGAGTGTAGCTAACTAACCTTGGTTGGATGCTTGGCCGATCCTCGTTCTTCCTAGTCGACTTGGGCCTTCAAATGCTAGATGATGGCTAGTGTTTTTGATGGTTTATTGGGTGAAAACTCTCGGCAGGAGGGAAAAGGAAAGAACCAATTTTTTTGGTTTTGTGGTGTGATCTCAACTCCTGAGAAGCCTCCCTTTTATAGTGCATCACTTGGCAAGTCCCACACTTCATTTCTTGTGTTCATTGATTAGTACATCATCCCTTTTTAGTGAATTGGATTGACCAAATGAGTTGTTGTTGTCTTGATGATTTCGGTCGATCACATGCCATCAAGATCTTCCATTTTTGGCATGGTATCAAGTGTAAGATAGGTGTAAGATGTTTGGAAGGTTTGTGGAAGTGTGCAAGTGTCATGGTTGTTTTTAGTTGTCATGTATGACAATGATGACAACACAAATCAAGTTGTGATGATGGTGATGGCTTCGGCCGATGGAAAGGGAAAGGAAAGGAGTATGAGTTGTTTTAATCCATAAGTGGAAGTGAATGTCTTGTGGGAGGGTGTAACCTTCATGATTTTAACTAGAAAGGGCAAGATCTCAAGATAGGGACATGACCTTGGACTCCTTTTTGTTGTTTCGGCTGATATAGAGACAAAAGAAATCAAGGAAAATAGATCAATACTAGGTGTAGGCTCTTGAGAGTGACATAGGCTCATAAGAGGGTGCAAGTAATCTTTGTATTGTATGGTGCTTTTGTCCCTTCCTCTTGTTGTATTCGTGTGTGTATATGTATACAAATAGATGCCCGATTGGTTCTAGAAGGTGTAGGCAAATATATGTGGTAATTAGACAAAGATGGATAGTGTAAGATAGCTTTGGATGTTAATGGTTTTGATGAAACTTAGGCTAGCCTTGTTAAGAAGTCTAGTGGTCTTGCATTGTATATGTGTCGTATATATAAATAGATGTAGATGTTAATCATTTATTGATTGTGATCTTACACATGCATACGCCATGCGTATATATATGTGTTGGTGTATGAGGCTGATTTTTATATACATATATTAACATATGCATAGCTTACTAGATGGATAAGGTATGTGTTCATGCACATCTTTTAATAAACTCAACTTATGTAATCTAGTGAGTTAGTGACATATATATATATATATATATATATATATATATATATTGGTGGGACAATATCATAGAATCAATTTACGTGTTAATCATTCCTGGACAATTTGTTGTTGGGTGATAACATAAGATATCATAGGGTATTTAAGCCATGATATTGCTTTGTTGTGTTAAGAGGTTCGATGACGATATTAACATGTATTATTTTACAACTTAGGCTTCCATGAACACAAGTTATTGGGTGGATTGTGGAGTTACTAAATTTGGCAATGTCACGTGTATTATTGTTTTGCACTGTATGGTAATCGGGTATCCGGTTGCTCTCTGTTGAGCGTGTGATTGGCGTGACCATTCAATGGCAATTGATTTGCGCAGACATGGTGTTGTATGCATAAAGAGGCAATGCATTTAGTTTTCCTCACAATTTATGCCTTACTAGACCAGGGGGGGGAGGATAGTGTGTGCAAAATGACTAATTATGCACATGAAATAACAATAATAAGTAAGATGCGTACGGATGTTAACCTGGATCGTTGACTGGTGTCACATTCTCCCCTTGTTTTTGGAATTTCGTCCACGAAATTGAGTTTTCCTACTTGTCTCAGTAGCTTTAGGAAAAAGAACTGGGTACTTGCATCTCATCTGGTCTTCGCGTTCCCATGTAAATTCGTGACCACACTTTGCATTCCATCTGACTTTGACAAGTTTAGTGTTGCTCCTTCTCAATTTCTAGACTTTCCAATTAGTCACCTCGATTGACTCCTCAATGAAGTGGAGTTGATCATCGATGCGAATTTCTTTGGGAGGAATGATTAAAGATTAATCGGACAAACACTTCCTCAAATTGGATACGTGGATTGTGTCATGAACACTGCTAAGCTCTTCTGGAAACTTAAGCTTGTATGCCACGGGACCAATCCTAGCAAGTATTTCAAAAGGACCTATGTATCGGGGGTTAAGCTTCCCACGTTTTCCAAACCGTGGTACACCCTTCCATGGTGAGACTTTTCAGAGTACCTTATCGCCAACCTAAAATTCGAGTGGTTTGCGACGGCGATCAGCATAACTCTTTTGACGATCTCGAGCGGCTTTCAAGCAATCACGGATCTGAAATATCTTATCGGTTGTTTCTTGAATAAACTCGAGGCCAATCAAATGTTTGTCTCCAACTTCAACCAAACACAAAGGAGATCTACACTTGCGTCCAAATAAGGCTTCGAATGGGGCAGCCTTGATACTGGTGTGGTAACTATTATTATAAGAGAACTCTACCAATGGCAAATAAGAATCCCAGTTCCCACCGAAATCGATTACACATGCTTGGAGCATGTCCTCCAATGTTTGGATAGTCCGTTCGCTCTGGCCATCGGTTTGTGGGTGATAGGTTGTGCTCATGTCTAAGCCAGAGCCTAGTGCATCCATAAGTGACTACCAGAAGCGGGAAGTGAATCGACTGTCTCGGTCGGACATGATTGAAACATGCACACCATGCCTAGTTACAATCTCCTTGATGTACAACTTGGAGAGTTTCTCTAGCATGTCGGTTTCCTTGATCGGCAAGAAATGCGCAGACTTAGTCAACCTGTCAACAATTACCCAAATCGTGTCGTGACCATTGGACGTCTTTGGTAGCTTGGTGATGAAATCCATATAGATTTGCTCCTATTTCCAACGGGAATCTCGGGTTGTTGTAGCAGACCGGATGGATTCGGATACTCAGCTTTGACCTTTGAACAGGTAAGGCATCGGCTAACGTATGTTGCAATTTCTCCCTTGAGGTTGGGCCACCAGTAGAATTCCTTCACGTCCTTGTATTTTTTTTGGCTCCGGGATGAATCGAGTATTTATACTTGCGGGCCTCCTCAAGAATTAAATCGCGTAAACCACCAAAATGTGGCACCCAGATCCGATTGGCGAAATAAACCGTGCCGTCAGACCTTGGTTCCAACAGATTAACCATATTGAATAATGACTAATTCTTCAGATTCTCACGTTTCAAAGCTTCTTGTTGAGCTTCACGAATACGGGTAGTGAGATTCGTATGATGGTCAAACCTAGCCCACGTACACGCAGGGTCTTGACTCGTTCCTTCCGGCTCAAGGCGTCAGCCACAACATTGGCCTTTCCCGGATGGTATTTAATCTCACAATTATAGTCGTTTAGCAACTCAACCCATCTACGTTGTCGCATGTTCAGATCCTTCTGATTGAAGATGTGTTGTAAGCTCTTGTAGTCGGTGGAAATAGTGCACTGGGTACCATAAAGATAGTGCCTCCAAATCTTGAAGGCAAAATGTAACACCCCAAAATCATCCGTTACGCTTAATTACGCCATTAAGCGTGATTAGCAAAATAATAAAACGAGACTCGAACAATAAGAACTTGGGTTATGTTGTAATATAGAACTAATCCATCTAATGTTACCAATCTTATAAATAAGCAAGTATTACAAGAAAATCTAGCTTGACTAGCTAAGTTTAACTAGAAAATGACATTCGGGAATTTTGGAGGGACCATAGTTGGCAAAATGGCAAACTTGTGTGTGTATAATGTTGAAAACGAAAGAACACACACTTATGTGTGTGTGTCGATTATCATCAGGAGAAAACAATCTCCTTTACCTCCAAACCCTAAACATCAAACCCTTGCTCAAATCCAAGCCAAATCAAGGGGTTTTTCGGTGCATTAGCAAGAAACGAGTCGTCTAAGGCTTACTAAACATCAAGGTACCTTTTATTTGGTAGAAATTGATGCTATATTCATTCTTGAACATGGTGTAAATTGAGGGTTTTTACAAAAACGTGGAACTTTGGATTTTTAGTGGTTACTCTAGCTTTAGGGAACCTCAATCAAGTCTAATTCGGTTATGAATTTCATTTTATTTGTGTATTTGATTATACTCATATGGTTATGTTAATATGTGAAATTTGGGATTCAACCTCTAGGTTGAAACCACATACATCTAGTAATCATGGTGGTTCTTTGGAGTTGTTATAATGTGAAACATGGTATAATTATGCTTTGGATGATGAATTGCCTAACCATCATGAGTAGGGTGGAAGGAGGTAGCATCCATAAGACCTATGGAGTTTAGAAACTAAGTTGTAAATGATGCCTACAAGGTGTTTGATGAAATGCCACAATGACCTTGTTTGCAAACTAAGGTGATAACTTAATTGAGTAAAACATGGAAATACTTGCATATGAAATATGAAGTACATGCTTAGAGGATAGATCACACCATATGATATTTAGTAGCCTAATGATGATTAGGAAGTTGTATGTGCAATACGTTTGATGACATTGATATGATAAATGAAGGGATAGTCCCAAACTAGAGACTTTGTCCTATTCTAGTGCACATGATCATGCTAAGGGTAGTTGACTTTTAAAAGTCAAACTGACCCGAGATTTGAATATGATATAATGGTGTGAATAAACTCATGAGATGTGTTGGTTATTGGATATGTTGACTAACTTGACCGATCTTGTGAGTATAGTGAAGGTTTGGTCTTGTGAAGCTAGGTAGGAGCTTGGATGGAATGAACCTAATGAAGCAAATGGATCATGGAATGCATGAGTTGTGGCCAAGGTAAGCGACTTATCTTAAATAAGCCTCTTAGAAACTAGAAGATCTTGTAAACATTGTTGAATCATGAATTCTTATATCGATTGTAAAGAATGGGTTACTAGCTTGTAATGGGCTAGAATCGCCTAAATAAATAAAATTGATAAGTCCGGTTGGGACGCCTAACTAGATAATGGAAAAATCTTTGTGAATGGGTCTAATGAGTTAAAATGTTATTTTCATTAAAACTCATGAATAAAACTTGAAGATTGAAGATTGTATGAATAAATAGTTAAACGGGTCAAATGATGTTGTGAGCATCAATTGAACTCGGTACATAATGCTCCTATGCTAAGCATTTAGATGTTATAATGTTGACGGGCCGATTGGTGGTGGATCGCCATTTGGATCCCGGGCTATTAATGTGTGTGAAATGAGATGTTTACATAGGTTACTAAATTGAAGGAAAAAAAAAAGAGCACTTGATGTCAAGGATTCATATGGATGGTTTGATAGGCATGAGAATGGGTCAACACTACCGGGTAAGTCCATAGTTAAATAGACGCCTTCGGGCGAAGCAATATGGGTGCTAAAGCATCACATGAAGTGAGGGTGCCAAGTAGGTAAGTTAATCCCATAACTATGTCTAATGCGCGCTAAGGCGCTTAGAATCGACCACATTAGAACAATCTTGAGAAATGTTGAAAATCTAAGTCTGTACGGACTTAGAAGTTTTTAAACAAGTCATTGAGTCCAAAACAATGGGTTTGAAGGAAGAAGAGTCGCCATGAATGGCTAAATCGAAAGATTTGGCTAGGAGGGGCATTTTGGGAATTTATAAAGATTTACTAAAGGATAAATCTAATAACAAAGTCATAATGAACAAATCGGACAAACACTTTAGTTGATCAAGTGTCTAATGACTTGACAACATAAACTATACGCATTGCGCGTGGTCGAATGGTGTTTTGCTTAAGTTCAATGTCTAAACGGGTCGATTTGTTTAAAAGTCGCCATAAACATTCAAAACTAAGAACCGGATCATGGCGACATAAACCGGGCAATGATTTCCGTCAAACAAAGGTTTATTTAGTCGGCAAGTCAATACTTAGGCTTCGGGAATCATCAAATGCGGTTGCGACATGATTCCCATGCTTAAAAATCACCAAAATTACATCAGAAGCTGTGAGCGGCCGCTCACAGAGAACAGCATGATGACACGATCTTTAAAATTGCATATAAAATCGTAGAAAACTCGTTAGGAGGTGTTCTTTATATGCATGGAAAGCTCTCGGAGTGTAGAACAATTATTATTTGAAAGTCGAAGTCGGATTTTGAGTTTTAGAAGGGGTAAAGGCGATCCGAACAGCTGCTGCGCATAAGTTGCAGCAGTTTGTACTCCTAAGATAGGGCCGTTTGGCCTGGTTCATTCCGTTTCAACGTGTAACGACTCTCATACTAGTTTAAATGTATTATTGACAACCCACTAACCATTCTTTGTGTGGTGGTGCTAGGTAAACATTTGATGGACGTCCCAGAGCAAGGATCAAGTCGCAAGAAGAACCGAACACGCCCGAACATTCATCAAGCTTCCGCAATAGAATTCAAGAGTCTCCCGTGAAATTGCGAAATATCATCATATGTTGTAATAGTTAAAGTGTAGAAATCAAAAAGTATTTATCACGATAATTTAAGTTTTTCTTAATTATCTAAGTTTTAAATCGGGAGTGGTTTTAAGTAAGTTCAAAACCCGTATGATTAGGCGTTGATTGCGTGATTACGGGTTAGGGTCTTACAAGTGGTATCAGAGCCACTGGTTTGAGGGATCCGAGTGTCGAGAAGGATACTTGGACTCAAACCGTGCGCTTAAAATGTTGAAGGGTGTTCGGTTCGAGACTTGATCGAGGAATCCGGTAAGTAATACCTATAATGAACATCCGTTTTGATTGGAAATTGTTATAGGTAATCAATAGTGATATTGTGTAGATACAAACTATCTCAAAATCTTGATAAGGAAATGGTTAGGTACTCATGGGGCCTATCCAAAAGATTGATTCGGGCAACGAAAATCTCGTATAACAAGAATTCTAACATCACTATTGAAGTGATGCATACTAATACTGACATGTCGTGTTACTAATCAATTGGAATTGTAAATGTGACAGGGATAAGAACATCTTAATTCGATCAAGATGTGATCGAATGATTCACCCAAAGAAGTGGTGGAGGGTTCGGGAGCACAGCTGATAGCATGCTCGCTAAGGACCAAGTCAAGTAACTACTCTCACTAATGGATCAATAACGAAAGGGAACACAGGAGCAAGTATCAACAGGTACACGCTCGAAACCATGTCATGCTTAGTAGTGCACAACTTTCACTCGATGAATGATAGTTGCATACAGCAACATAAGACTTGGGAAAACTGGATGGGAATTCACATTCAGAGTACAAATTCCCAAGTGAAACTAAGTTGGAAATGTGCATTATTCACAATAGTGAAGAACCAATGCATAAAGGCAAATCTAAACACGGAAACCATGAATGAGGAGAATCATCATGTTTAATGTTTAAAACATAAGGAACACCAAAGTCGTGTAGTGGTCACATCAATGAATATGATCACGTAAAGTTTTATTAAACGAAAACATATCGTTGGTTTAAAATGAGTAAAGGTAAAACCAAATATCCAATAAATATCAATGAAAAGGTTTTACCAAATAAAATAGGGGGCACAAGCATGAGCTGAAAATTTTCTTGCATAGGGTGTGATGCCTTAATTATAATAAGTCTGTGTGTACCATATGTGAATTACTTACCCTTGCTAGGTGAGTGTTAAACATATGATACCATGGGTTTCTTATGATTAATACATATACAACCTATGTAACAAAGGCTTAGTAAGTGTGAGGTGCCGGGGGGATTTTGGACGTAGTTCACTGTCTAACACGGCAGGGATGCGATCCATGCAAGACCTTGAGCGAGGCACCAGCTAGAATACGCTGGGCTAGCAAAGAGGACAAAAACTGGAGCGTTTGGACGTAGTCCACTGTCTAACACGGCAGGGATGCGAAACATGCAAGACTTTGAGCGAGGCACCAGCTTATACGCTGGGCTAGCAAAACGGGCAATATACGATACGAGTTATCCTGGGTTGATACAAAGATTGACTTAAACCTTAATCAAGGTTTAGTCATAAATAGATTCAGTTCGGAAATAGACTTGAACCTTAATCAAGGTTGAGTCATAAACAGATCTAGCTTGAAAACAGACTTGGACCTTAATCAAGGTTAAGTCATAATTAAACTCGTACTTTTATAGAAGGTTAAATTCGTAAAGAGGGACTTGAACCTTAATCAAGGGTTGAGTCATAATCACATTCGGGTAAGTCGTGAACTTCGGATTAATGACCTAAAACAACGGGTTGGGGCCGTGATAGACAAGTAAATTATTCAACCCTCGTGTAAACTGCGAAAACATTGGATTGTATAATCGGTACAATCTAATGAAAATCGGGATAATAAGAGATTAGTCGATACAATACGTTGTAATGACGAATCAACACCAGGTTTTATGAAAAGGAAACCGACCTCAATTTATATTGAGATCGATAATCGGAAAGAGGACTTTTAGAAACTAAGTGTTCTAAATATATAAACGACTTCAAATCTAAAACTCAAAAGTCTTTAAACGGGTCGGTTGGGGCAATGACCACCAATCGAGTTAGCAAAATGGGAACTTGGGTAAACCAAATAAATGGCAAATTCTTAAAATAAGGATTAGCCAAAGAAAGGAAAATGTTAATGTAAAGCAAGGTTTGTTTATAACATTCTAGCAAACCAAAAGGAAATGAGGGTTGGATTCGGGGATGAGTCCAAGATGCTAGAAAACGACTATGTTAAAAAAAACCGGGTTAATCTTGGAAACCAAGACAAATTACTTGTTAGAAATAGACGCATAGACATGTATGCCTATGCGTCCTACAATCGAGTATTACAGTAGATGCCTTAAGGTGCATGATAGAATGGCCTCTTAAAACATTACATCATTCGGGATAATGGTAGACGGGGGTAGTCTACGGATCTAAGGAAGACCTACGAAGAACATAAGTAGCCAAAATGTCGGGTAGGGGATAAGTATGTAGGTATTGCCCCTAGTTAACCGAAAGAATAGAGTAACTAAAGTCACATTATGAAAGCTAAAGCATTCATATAAATATCGAAAGGTTAGGAGGCCGAGCAAATGAAGAATCGCCTTAAATATGTAGTACTAGTTGTTTAAACTATAGAATGGCAAATGAACGAGCGGTTCTCAAATCGGTTTAGAGAACCAAGGTACTTAGGGGGTGACCAAAGCAAATACAAAAGAAAGGTTTCGGGGATAAACCTCTTTAAGGGGGGTAGACTTGTAACACCCCAAAATCATCCGTTACACTTAATTACGCCATTAAGCGTGATTAGCAAAATAATAAAACGAGACTCGAACAATAAGAACTTGGGTTATGTTCTAATATGGAACTAATCCATCTAATGTTACCAATCTTATAAATAAGCAAGTATTACAAGAAAATCTAGCTTGACTAGCTAAGTTTAACTAGAAAATGACATTCGGGGATTTTGGAGGGACCATAGTTGGCAAAATGGCAAACTTGTGTGTGTATAATGTTGAAAAGGAAAGAACACACACATTTATGTGTGTGTGTCGATTATCATCAGGAGAAAACAATCTCCTATACCTCCAAACCCTAAACATCAAACCCTTGCTCAAATCCAAGCCAAATCAAGGGGTTTTTCGGTGCATTAGCAAGAAACGAGTCGTCTAAGGCTTACTAAACATCAAGGTACCTTTTATTTGGTAGAAATTGATGCTATATTCATTCTTGAACATGGTGTAAATTGAGGGTTTTTACAAAAACGTGGAACTTTGGATTTTTAGTGGTTACTCTAGCTTTAGGGAACCTCAATCAAGTCTAATTCGGTTATGAATTTCATTTTATTTGTGTATTTGATTATACTCATATGATTATGTTAATATGTGAAATTTGGGATTCAACCTCTAGGTTGAAACCACATACATCTAGTAATCATGGTGGTTCTTTGGAGTTGTTATAACGTGAAACATGGTATAATTATACTTTGGATGATGAATTCCCTAACCATCATGAGTAGGGTGGAAGGAGGTAGCATCCATAAGACCTATGGAGTTTAGAAACTAAGTTGTAAATGATGCCTACAAGGTGTTTGATGAAACGCCACAATGACCTTGTTTGCAAACTAAGGTGATAACTTAATTGAGAAACCATGGAAATACTTGCATATGAAATATGAAGTACATGCTTAGAGGATAGATCACACCATATGATATTTAGTAGCCTAATGATGATTAGGAAGTTGTATGTGCAATACGGTTGATGACATTGATATGATAAATGAAGGGATAGTCCCAAACTAGAGACTTTGTCCTATTCTAGTGCACATGATCATGCTAAGGGTAGTTGACTTTTAGAAGTCAAACTGACCCGAGATTTGAATATGATATAATGGTGTGAATAAACTCATGAGATGTGTTGGTTATTGGATATGATGACTAACTTAACCGATCTTGTGAGTATAGTGAAGGTTTGGTCTTGTGAAGCTAGGTAGGAGCTTGGATGGGATGAACCTAATGAAGCAAATGGATCATGGAACGCATGAGTTGTGGCCAAGGTAAGTGACTTATCTTAAATAAGCCTCTTAGAAACTAGAAGATCTTGTAAACATTCTTGAATCATGAATTCTTATATCGATTGTAAAGAATGGGTTACTAGCTTGTAATGGGCTAGAATCGCCTAAATAAATAAAATTGATAAGTCCGGTTGGGACGCCTAACTAGATAATGGAAAAATCTTTGTGAATGGGTCTAATGAGTTAAAATGTTATTTTCATTAAAACTCATGAATAAAACTTGAAGATTGAAGATTGTATGAATAAATAGTTAAACGGGTCAAATGATGTTGTGAGCATCAATTGAACTCGGTACATAATGCTCTTATGCTAAGCATTTAGATGTTATAATGTTGACGGGCCGATTGGTGATGGATCGCCATTTGGATCCCGGGCTATTAATGTGTGTGAAATGAGATGTTTACATAGGTTACTAAATTGAAGGAAAAAAAAAAAGAACAGTTGATGTCAAGGATTCATATGGATGGTTTGATAGGCATGAGAATGGGTCAACACTACCGGGTAAGTCCGTAGTTAAATAGACGCCTTCGGGCGAAGCAATATGGGTGCTAAAGCATCACATGAAGTGAGGGTGCCAAATAGGTAAGTTAATCCCATAACTATGTCTAATGCGCGCTAAGGCGCTTAGAATCGACCACATTAGAACAATCTTGAGAAATGTTGAAAATCTAAGTCCGTATGGACTTAGAAGTTTTTAAACAAGTCATTGAGTCCAAAACAATGGGTTTGAAGCAAGAAGAATCGCCATGAATGGCTAAATCGAAAGATTTGGCTAGGAGGGGCATTTTGGGAATTTATAAAGATTTACTAAAGGATAAATCTAATAACAAACTCATAATGAACAAATCGGACAAACACTTTAGTTGATCAAGTGTCTAATGACTTGACGACATAAACTATACGCATTGCGCCTGGTCGAATGGTGTTTTGCTTAAGTTCAATGTCTAAACGGGTCGATTTGTGTAAAAGTCGCCATAAACATTCAAAACTAAGAACCGGATCATGGCGACATAAACCGAGCAATGATTTCCGTCAAACAAAGGTTTATTTAGTCGGCAAGTCAATAATTAGGCTTCGGGAATCATCAAATGCGGTTGCGACATGATTCCCATGCTTAAAAATCACCAAAATTACATCAGAAGCTGTGAGCGGCCGCTCACACAGACCGCGCGGCCGCAAACAGAGAACAGCATGATAACACGATCTTTAAAATTGCATATAAAATCGTAGAAAAATCGTTAGGAGGTGTTCTTTATATGCCTGGAAAGATCGCGGAGCGTAGAACAATTCTTATTTGAAAGTCGAAGTCGGATTTTGAGTTTTAGAAGGGGTAAAGGCGATCCGAACAGCTACTGCGCATAAGTTGCAGCAGTTTGTACTCCTAAGATAGGGCCGTTTGGCCTGGTTCGTTCCGTTTCAACGTGTAACGACTCTCATACTAGTTTAAATGTATTATTGACAACCCACTAACCATTCTTTGTGTGGTGGTGCTAGGTAAACATTTGATGGACGTCCCAGAGCAAGGATCAAGTCGCGAGAAGAACCGAACACGCCCGAACACTCATCAAGCTTCCGCAATAGAATTCAAGAGTCTCCCGTGAAATTGCGAAATATCATCATATGTTGTAATAGTTAAAGTGTAGAAATCAAAAAGTATTTATCACGATAATTTAAGTTTTTCTTAAATGTCTAAGTTTTAAATCGGGAGTGGTTTTAAGTAAGTTCAAAACCCGTATGATTAGGCGTTGATTGCGTGATTAAGGGTTAGGGTCTTACACAAAAATCACCGCACCTAACTCTAGGTCAAGAGTGGTGTAGTTCTTCTCATTAACTTTGAGTTGACGAGATGCATAGGCGATGACCTTATTCCTTTGCATGAGTACACATCCAAGACATTGATGAGAAGCATCGCAATAAACCACGAAATCATCGGTACCTTCAGAAAGAGAGAGAATCGGAGCACTGCACAAATAGTTCTTCAAGACCTGAAACACTTCCTCTTGCTTGATTCCACAGTCAAACTTCTTGTCTTCTTATGTCAAGATGATAAGTGGCTGGGCAATCTTAGAGAAGTTTTCAATGAACTGTAGGTAATAACCAGCTAGAACCAAAAATTGACGCACTTCAGTTGGTGTTTTGGGCGCATCCCAATCCTTGATGAGAACCTGATTAAAAACCGAATCCACGGATCGATTAAGCGAAAACAACTCGGTTTTAGACGGAAGATATGAGAAGAGACAGAAATCGATGAAAACAATGTCATCACAGATTCATATTACATCAGAAACGGTTACAGTCACTGTCATCAGTAGGATAAATATCTATCTCGGGGCCGGGGGAGGTCGGGCATGACCTCCCCCTTGAGAGCATTCAAAGCACAATACTCAAAATCTTAAAATGAAAACACACATGAGATTGCTATTTATAGGCCTAAGACCTTCGACCCTTGCAGGAGGTCGAATGTGCTAGTTCGACCTTGACATATGGTCGAATCAACAAATAATATGTTGGTTCGACCTCTTACTTTCAGGTTCGACCTCACACTGGTTCGAACCAATCAGTTCTACCTTAAACAACTACGTCAGATCCATAAAATGCCCTTATGGATCACCACAATCTCATGTAATATAATACATGACTCAACCCTAGTCTATTCGACAGTAACGTCCACATAAAATGCATCAACAATAACAACCAAATATAACCACGCATAGCAAGTCAATTACAACCATAAGACAAAAGAATAAGCCGAACAGAACATAAATAACATACCAAATCATCCATACATAAAACATAGTACGTCAGTATCAGAAATAAAAAAAGATAGGCGGTCAAACCGCAGTGGTTCAAATCACCATACAACATAACATAACATAACATAATGTCTAGTACAACCACAAAGTAAACTACGAAGAATAAGAGGGGAAAGTAGCGGCAAGAGCAGTAACCGCATCGCGCATGCCCTAAGTCACCTCTGCCATCCTCCTCTCTAAGATCTCCAAGCGTCAATCTGCCTTCGTCGCTTGCTCCTATCGCTCTAGGATGCGTACACCCATAGCCACTAGTTACGCATCATGAGACAAAATTACCCCACGCTCAGTGTAAAGCGGTCTCCCAGATGATCCTCCTAATGTCATTGCCTCGTGATCATCCTCCTCGTCCCGATGGGCCAAGTCACCAGTGAGACTAGGGAGGTATGGTTGCTTACGGGCCTGAGAGCGCCTCCTCAACCTCGGTGATGACTCGGTCATTGGCACGGGTGCCTCCATAGTGCGTAAATCCTGTGCAGGGTTGGCAGGTAGAGCAGGCTCACCGGTAGGGGCCGGGTCGACGGGCAAGGTGGTAATCGGAGTACGGGCAGGGAGGGCAATGACCACTGTTTGTCGCACCCTCTTACGGGGAGTGTACCTCTGGAGGGTACGACCTGTATAGTCGATGCGAAAAGAAGAGGCTAGACTCAAGGAAGTAGGAGTAGTCGAAGGGACCACCGGAGGGTGAACGTCCGGGTCTGCAAGGGAAGGAGGGACGTCATCCTCAGTGTCATCATCAGAGACACGTCTAACTAGGGGTGCAAGATCCACATCCATGTCAGAGTCGGAAAACTTTGTCAGAAATATCTTTGCAATCAATTCTTTTCTGACATTTTCAATTGGGAAAAGTTTGTCAGAAAAAATTCATTCAGAGTCATTGAGCATATAATATAGACCAGAGTCACCCATTGACTCATCGGCATCATCATCAGAATCTGGATCTGGATCACACTATATGTGATTTTCTAGAGGTATCCGATGTTTCTGTTGTTTCTGACTACCAAGACCTAGTTTGCTATCCTCTTCATCACTAAAATCATCATCAATTTCAATCAAGCAGTAGTTATCATTCTTGACAAATTCTGCTTTTACAATTTCAGCAGGGTCAACAACTAGAGGAGTTGTGACCTAAAACTGTGTGGTTTCAGTCTCCTTTGGTGACTTGCAGAAATTGTCACGCATTGGATGTGGGACAGCTTAATAACCAATACTATTCACATCTTCTCAATTATTTGACTCTCAATTATGTGATCCAACACATATTTGGAGTTAGAATAACTTTCCAGCTTCTTCTTGATAGCCTTATATTCACACTATGCAACAGCTAAAGCGTTTTTGGTTTGTTGCAAGTCAGAGATGTAATTATTAATAACATCTTGCTTGTTTAAAACTGTTTGTTTTAGTTCACCTACATATTTCTATAGCAACATGATTGTTTCTTTAATCCCTTTTTCATTTGATTTTAATGTTGGAATTGCATCAGTTCCCGATCGAAGATCACATACTAAGTTGGTATTGTGTTCTTTAATCAATTCGATATTAGCTTCTAATTCATAACATTTATCACACTTGGAAGTTTCAGAAGAACTGACCTGGTTGTCTTGAATGTTTGCCATGAATGCATAGTGAGAAGACAACCCATCATTGACAAAGTAGTTGGAATAATCCACAGTAGATTCCACAATGTTTTGAACCAGGCATGACTTCTGGTTTGTCAAGAAATCAGTTTCAGCAAGCAGCCTATCAACATCAGCATCTAAGGATTCTGCGTTGCTTTCAGATGATCCAGACTCTTCACTGGATGTTTCTTCAGAACTCTCATCATCACATTTCCTGCTTCTGAACTTGATTCTTCATAACATGTCGTGCCACGCAAATTCACTTCATCATTACCTCCCAGCTGTAAGTTCCAATCAACTCTTTCATCTACTTGAACTACCATCGTCGTAGCCGGTTTGTTGGCTGGTTGTGCAGGAAGTGGCAGTGGGTTGTTGACCGGTACTATAGCACGCGCATTGTTGGGAGCTTGTGCTTGCGATTGTTGCTGGGGACGATTTTGGAACGGATTCTGTTGTCGAGGACCTCGGATTACCCTAAATGGATACCGGTTGTTTTGTTGAATAGGTTTTTCACATTCCCGTTTGAAGTGACCACGAACACCACAGTTAAAGCATGTAACCTTTTGCTTGTTAAACCCGTATCTTGTATCCTTCTTGGTTTGCCAATCAGTGCGACCGGTCCTTTCCATGAACTCCTCTACTCTTTTCACCACACAGGACATGTGCCACTGAATATCAATAAATTCCATCTCATCCTTATCAACTTGAGCATAATCTTCCTTTGTCAGGTTGACATTCCCAATGTTTCCCGCCACTAAGTCATTATATGATGTCACAAATGCTGATAATAGTTCCACATGATCCTTAGCAACCTCCAATGTCACATTCCCAAAATTGTTCATTGAAGGTTGTGCCATTAAGGTGTTAGATGAAACATAGGCTTACTGTTGTGGGGTGGAAGTGGTTGGATGGACATAAGTGTTGGGAGGATATGTTGGTGTAGGACAGTATGTGGTGGATGTTGAAGGAGGTGGTGTGAATTGGTAAGCACTCTGTAACATTGGGTCAACTGATGGGGCTTGAATAACTTGTTATGGGATATTGTAGGTAAATGGGTCATTGACAAAAGACGACACGAAGGCAGGTTGAGGTCGTGAAGTGGTGGTCATAGAGGAGGTTGTTGGAGTTGTAGCAGAATAAAGTTTAGGATTCTAGGGCATTGGAATCCTCTTTGCCTTCCTAGTCTCCTCTATCTCCTGGTTCTCAAACTTCAAAAGAAAGTCATTGACGGGCAATGTCTCATATTGACCCATTTCCTTGATGAGATCCACATAATGCATCCATTTTGGTGGAAGTGCATCTGCAAAACGCTTAATTAGTTCAATGGAAGTATATTAAACCTCAAACTTACGTAATTCACTCATGAGATGGTAGTATCGGGACTACTTGTCTCCGAGTGTTTCAGTTTCAATGTAACTGAAGGCTTCAAACACCTTCCTCAGCTGTTCTTGTCTGATCTTAAACTTCTTCACATCTCCTTAACATATTTGCTTCAACAATGCCCATAGATCATACACATTCTCACAAAGTTCACACTGGCGCAGAATGTCCTTCGGAAGTGCCTAAGTGAGAATGGAGAACGCCTTCCTCTCATTCTTATACTTCCTCTTTTGATCATCATTCATATGAGTAACATCCATTGGTATGTTTGTGTTTTCCTGTAACACCCTTGGAAGTGGATGTTCAACTCAGTACCAGATCTCTACATCAATCCATTCTGTGTGCCTTTGTATCCTCCCCTTCCACGATGGATACTCGTTCAAGTGTTCTATCTTTGGAGCATTGTTGCTACTACCTGTCTCATTGTCATTCTTTAACATTTGATGAACGCTTTTGACTTGACTCCTAGCAGAAACCATGGCCTAAGCGTTAGCATTAATGAGTTGTTGAGGTGGGGCAGTAAACGGACTATACGACACAACAACATTTGCTTTTTGTGGAGGATTCATCGCATGAGCAACAACATACGGATGTTGTACTTGCGGGGTCAGTTATTGTAGTAAATCCTCGGCACGGATGACACTGTTGAAATAATTCCAACTTATGATGGTTTTGATGTATACTGATAAGTGAACTGAGATCCGGAATGAAAACAGGAAAGGTCAAACTCGAAAAAGTTCAAAATTTGACTAAAAGTCTGCAGAGGACACGTATGACAAGATACAACACACGTATGAAGAGTTGATACATGTATGGTGAGCATAGGACATGTATCAGGAGTGTGAAGGCGTAGGAGGTAACTGTTGACACGTTTGGGAAACTTGATACACGTATGAACTAGGATGTATGGTAGGCAACACATAGGAACTCAGGTACGCGTATGGGACAACAAACGTATGATAGATAATGACATGTATCAAGGGACACATATGAGGTGATACTTGTGAAGGCAAACACATATGAAGGTTAACAACTATGAAAAATGGACATGTATGAAAAAGTAGATGTGGGGAACTGATACGTGTTCAAAGGCACGTGTATGGGCTCATACGCGTGCTCTCCTATGTATGAGTGCTGCAGAATCACAAGTATGAATGCTCATCATAATTTAATTGATTTTTTGGGTGATTTTGGGTATTTTGATGATCTGGTGATAATGTTTTGTGTAGGGAATGATTCATAGCAAGTTTGCAAAGCCCAAATCAATCCAAAAAACACGAATTATAATCCAAAATTCACAAGAGCATGCATAACACAAAACTCGTGGGTTTTTATCAAAAATCAAGATCTGAATCAATCTAACGTTGTTTAATACTTGAAAATGATTCAAATAGTTTCTAAAACACTTAAGGATGATGATTGAATGATCAGATCTCACTAATCATTCCATGATCATGATTTTGCATCAAAACTCATAATATTCATAAATTTGAAAATTTTCTCAAAAACCTCAGATCTGATCTGTTTTTGTTGAAATTTGATTTGGTTTTTGATAAACACTTTCTGAACATGAATTCACAGTCAAATCTCAAATCCAATCATCAGACACACAACCAAATCAATAAAAACCATGTTTTAAGCTATAAACGTGTCAAAATCGTTTTTCTTAAACAATTGCCTTAACATATTCAGATCTAATGCAAATCCCCTATAACAACACGTGTGATATGAGCCTCAGCTCTGATACCACTTGTAGGATCGTGTTTCGGACAAGAAATGTTGTATCACGCACGTTTCGGATTAAAGGCCTAATCGATAACCCGATTAGTTGTTATAGGTGAGTGTTTATGGAAATGTGTAACACCCCAACCGATGGCGGAAACATCGAGGTGTCACGTAGTGACGATTGTTCAAAAGCACATGGACTAAATGTAAATATTAATAGCAAACAAACATTCATTATCCAAAAAAGAAATACAAAAGTCTTAATAGAAATCTCAAACATAGATAAATAAATATTCAATCTTTTATTTAAGCACTAGGTCCAGCCTAAGTGTGAAAGCATGTAAGATCAAACGTTACCTGAAACATGTACAAAATAATTTCGTCAACACATATAATGTATTGGTGAGTAAATCCGTTTGATATATATAGTAAGGTAAAATTTAGCAATTCATGTGTTATTTTGCAAAATGCAATAGGTAGTATCCGGGTCAAATCAACCCTATGAAAGGAAAGCATATATATATATAGTATGCGCTAGTAGTAATGCAATACATAGCAATGACGAGGACTCTCAACAGAGTCACAAGGGTATATACCATAGTATTATTCATTGAAATGCCAGGCCGCAACGGTTAATGATTTGACAAATCATAGATACATGAAATGACACAAGCAAACACACATAAGAATTGCTATTTTAGTAACAAGAAATAGAAACTTGATAATAGTACATGAGTAGCCCCAAAAGATTAAACATGAAAAAGGGGAAATATATACTCATAGTTTCGCTAAATATAAACTCCACGAAAGTTTGTCGTAAAGGATTTAGAATTCCAAAGAACTCAACCTATATATGATAGAATACTAATGAGGAAAATAACTTAAAAGTTTAAGACAACCAAAATCTAAGGCATTAGGGTTTACAAGACTTGTGTAGGGAAGATGAAGTTTTTAATAATAATTTAAACAATAGTTTTGAAATAAATATATCATGATTAATTAAATAAGCGACTAAAACACTTATGTATCCCACATTTAGAAACATTTTCTATTTTATAGAAAAATATCCAGGAAATAGATTTTATGATTTATATTTAATTAAATAATTCATTATATCTAATTTAAATACAACTAGAATAAATAATACGAGATATGATCCAAAAATGATGTTTTTATGAAAAATAATTATTTTATGATGTGAAATACTGAAAATAATATTTTCATAATTTCTTTCAATTTATTTGCATTTAAAACATATTTAATAAGCTTAAATAGTGTTTTAATGATTAAAAATAGTAAAAATAACAAAAATAATTATTTTCTGAGAAATTTCATTTTATTTCAGTTTATTATACATAAAAATAAATCTCCAGAAAATTTGAGGCTAAAATCACTTAAAATGAATTTTTAATCATTTAATTATGATTAAAACAATTTAAATTAAGAAAATAGGAAAATAATGTAATTTTCAGAAAATAAAATTAGGATAATTTTCTTTAAGGTGTCAAGATGTTTCCCCTAAATTTTCATAATTTTTGGGGTAAAAATGAATTTCCTAGAAATACTATAAAGTTTTAACTAATATATATTTTTATAATTATTGATTTAATAGAACAAATAAAAATAAAAGGAGCAAACAAAAGAAAAGAAAAAAAAGTCATGGATAGTGGGGATTGAACCCGAGTCAGTTGGTTCCCCACACAACCACAAGGCCACTACACAACTTTGTAATCAAATCTAAAAAAAAAAAAATTTAAACTATACCTACACTTCATCTTCTTCCCCAAATCACAACCCTAACCCTAGATTTTTAAGACTTTCAATTCGTAATGGTTAGACCCCGAATCAAGAGGGCTTTCAAAGAACCGGTTTAAAGAAATGAAATAGCACCAAAAACATAGACTCACAATGTGTAAATTGCTCGGAAACGAAGCTTTAAACCCGCGCACTAAACCACGAATTGGAGCCTCTTTGCACGTTTTTACTTGAAGTTTTTTAGTGGGTTTCGAAGGGGATGAGCACAGGAAACTAATGATACGTTTAATTTATATAATGGACTTGTAAAAGTGCGTTTCTTCAAGCTTTTATGTTTTCCGGCGGTTACTACACTAATACAGTTTCAATTGGACATATAAATGCGACCTAGGACCTTATTGATGAGGGAATTCAATGGGTTTGAATAAAGAAACGTATACCTATAATTAATCTTGAGTGAAAACGCCTAAAAGAATAAGATTGGAGCTCGCCGGAGCTTTCCTCCGGCCGCCGGAAAACCGGCCGACCAAAGGAGGGCCAAAACTGAATATTTTTTTTTAAGTTTGAGCTATGTCACCTTTAGTCCCTCTAGTTAGTTAGGTTAGTTTAAACACTTATTTCCTTATAAAAACTTAATCAAAGTTAGTAATTCTAACCAAAAACCTTTTAAAACTTTAAAACTATATTTTTTTCATCTTTTTATAAACTTTTACCAATATTTTTAAGTTTTTATCCTTTTTTCATCGTAAAACTTGACATTTTCCAACATCCCTCGACAACTTTACTTCAAGTTTTATAATAAAACGCACATAAATAAGAGTTAACGAATAATGCAACATTTGAATTTTCAAAAGATCGTAATATGAGGACCAAATGAAATTACGATAAAATTAGAAAACGCGCAAATGTTACAGTCTCCCCTACTTTAGAAAATTTCGCTCCGAAATTATTTCAAGTGAAGGTTTCTGGTTGTGAAATATTTGAGGATATTATCGAAAACAATTACGAATTGATCCAAGAAAGGTTTACAAACTCGATTCATAAGGTTCCTAAAAACAGGTATAAGATCTACCGAAAAGTTATAATCGTTTAGGTACAACGTGCAATTACGGAGCATAGATTTTAATAAAAAAATAAGTTTGCCATTAGTAATCTCCACAGTAAAAGGATGGGTAAGGTGAGGGCAAGTACGAGCAAGCAAAGTTTCAAACTCTAACGAGACAAAACTCCTATCCGCACCTGTATTAACAAAATCGAAGCGTATAAGTTATTAATAAGAAATGTACCATTGACCACGCCGTTGGTAGCTTGATCTTGGTTAGCATTGATGTTGTAAGCACGACCACGAGCTGGAGCTGCTTGTATTGCTGGAACTGCTGGGGCTGCTGGGGTTTGCTGACGAGACTGAATAAAAGCAGCTAAATGAGGACACCTATCTTGCTTGTGGTTAGGATCACAACAAGCATAGCAAGTTCTGGGTTGACCAGTCCTCTGGTTTTGAGCATTCCCAGGTTCAGTTTCTCGACAGTGAGAAGCAGTGTGGCCTGCTTTGCCGCAAGTGTCACATTTATAGCAGGGTCGAGTAGTTGGATGGTGAAAGTTGCATGAAGTGCATTTAGGGTACGAACCCGAATAGTTTCCCTGAACCTTTTGAGTTTGGGGTGCAGTAGATGTGTTTGCAACAGGAACCTGGTTAAGGGGTGAAACAACAGCATAGTTCTGGTTTCCACCTTTTCGTTTCTTATTGGAACTAGAGATAGAGACAGAGTTTGCTTGAGACTGTTCAGTGGTAGCAGGGGTTGAAGTGGTTTCAGTAGTCCTTTTAGTACCCTTACGAGTTAGAGTACCATCCTTGACATGCTTGTCAGTAAGAGATGCTGCAAGACGAATGGCATCCTCTACAGTAGCAGGTTTACTTCCCATAACTGTATCATGGATCTGAGGTGGCAGTCCCTCAATATACTTCTCAATGGCTAAGGGTAGCGGGGTCACCATACGAGGAATCAGTAAGCTCAACTCGTGGTAACGATTGTTGTAGGGAACATTGTTTCCACTATCCTGCTTGAGATGATAGAACTCATCCTCCAATTTCTTCATCTCACTACGAGGACAGAACTCAGTGGTCATAGCAATTTTGAAATTATCCCAAGACATAGCCAAGGCAGCTTCTGTCCCTCGAGCATGTTTTTCACCGTTCCACCAAGTGAGTGCCCTCTTTTGAAGAACACTCGAGGCATGACGAACACACAAGTTGTCTGGACAGTCGCTATTAATGAACGTATTCTCCATACTTTCGAACCATTCGAGTAAACCAGTGGCTCTTTCAGTGCCGTTAAACTTGTTGGGATGACAAGAGTTGAAGTGCTTGAAAGTGCACTTATTCTCTGTGGTTCCACCGTTTCCACCTGCATTCCCGTTTGAGTTCCCATTCGAGCTACCGTTTGGGTAAAGGTTTGGGATAACAGCATTAATGATGTTAGGAACAAGCGTTTCCAACTTATCATTAAGCATGGACACGATTCGACGATCAGATTTCAGTTTAGCCTGACGCTTCGAGACTCTCTTACGAGATTCGCGATCAGACATCTACAAAAGTGCAACAATAATTATGAGATTTGAATTCCAAAAATATTGGATATGTCATAGTTTATATCAAGACAAGTAACACATAACATGAGATATAGTAATTATAAATTGTTATAAGAAAAATTATGAATATCATAAAGAAAATCATGATAAAACTTCAAGTGAAAAGCAATACCAAGAATAAAATGAGGTATAAGAGTGTTACCAAGGAAACTGTTGACTAACTAAAGTAATTGAAATATTATTAGTGACTTGTGGGGGCGTACTTTAGCCTATAAGTGAATGCTCATCCCGAGAGTTCCCAGGTCGGCATACGGGTCCCTCATCTGATTGGGATTTATGCGAAATGCCAGGCCTAGACAGAAAACTCAGAATACAGGCGCTCACCCTTCCAGATTGCACATGCCCCGTCACAAATAAATTTCAAAACTCTAGCGGAACTTGAGATATGGAAATATATCCTTGATATGTGGATTTCACTCCTAACTCAAGATATACTTCAAAAGTAAAAATACGATGGATTGAAACTGATCACTTAAGATAAGGATATCACTCCTAGCTTAGTGATTAAGTTTCTTTTGGAGGGATAGATTCCTTGAGATTTGGACGTCTCCTATCTCGAAAGGAAAATATTCCAAGATAAATCAATAAAACATATAAGGAGTGAAACTATTCACCAAGGTATGGATATCACACCTAACTTGGTGTTTTCGTTTCGTTTGTGGAATATGATCTTCTTCGAATATAAAGTAATAGGAGAAAACTATCTAAAGAAATATGAGGATAAAAGAAATCATATAAAGGGTAGCTTAGTTATAGTCTAGGTCAAAATAAATTACTAATAACCTAATTCCCTATAACCATGGATCTGATACCAATCTGTAACACCCCAATCGATGGCGAAAACATCGAGGTATCACGTAGTGACGATTGTTCAAAAGCACATGGACTAAAATGTAAATATTAATAGCAAACAAACATTCATTATCCAAAAAAGAAATACAAAAGTCTTAATAGAAATCTCAAACATAGATAAATAAATATTCAATCTTTTATTTAAGCACTAGGTCCAGCCTAAGCGTGAAAGCATGTAAGATCAAACGTCACCTGAAACATGTACAAAATAATTTCGTCAACACATATAATGTATTGGTGAGTACATCCGTTTGATATATATAGTAAGGTAAAATTTAGCAATTCATGTGTTATTTTGCAAAATGCAATAAGTAGTATCCGGGTCAAATCAACCCTATGAAAGTAAAGCAGATATATATAGTATGCGCTAGTAGTAATGCAATATATAGCAATGATGAGGACTCTCAACAGAGTCACAATGGTATATACCATAGTACTATTCATTGAAATGCCAGGACGCAACGGTTAATGATTTAACAAGTCATAGATACACGAAATGACACAAGCAAACACACATTAGAATTGCTATTTTAGTAACACGAAATAGAAACTTGATAATAGTATATGAGTAGCCCCAAAAGAGTAAAACATGAAAAAGGGGAAAGATACACTCACAGTTTCGCTAAATATAAACTCCACGAAAGTTCGTCGTAAAAGATTTAGAATTCCGAAGAACTCAACCTATATATGATAGAATACTAATGAGGAAAATAACTTAAAAGTCTAAGACAACCAAAATCTAAGGCATTAGGATTTACTAGACTTGTGTAGGGAAGATGAAGTTTTTAATAATAATTTGAACAATAGTTTTGAAATAAATATATCATGATTAATTAAATAAGCGACTAAAACACTTATGTAACCCACACTTAGAAACATTTTCTATTTTATAGAAAAATATCCACGAAATAGATTTTATGATTTATATTTAATTAAATAATTCAATATATCTAATTTAAATACAACTAGAATAAATAATACGAGATATGATCCAAAAATGATATTTTTATGAAAAATAATTATTTTATGATGTGAAATACTGAAAATAATATTTCCATAATTTCTTTCAATTTATTTGCATTTAAAACATATTTAATAAGCTTAAATAGTGCTTTAATGATTAAAAATAGTAAAAATAACAAAAAATAATTATTTTCTGAGAAAGTTAATTTTATTTCAGTTTATTATACATATAAATAAATCTCCAGAAAATTTGAGGCTAAAATCACTTAAAATGAATTTTTAATAATTTAATTATGATTAAAACAATTTAAATTAAGAAAAATAGGAAAATAATGTATTTTTCAGAAAATAAAAATAGAATAATTTTCTTTAAGGTGTCAAGATGTTTCCCCTAAATTTTCATAATTTTTGGGGTAAAAATGAATTTTCTAGGAATACTATAAAGTTTTAACTAATATATATTTATATAATTATTGATTTAATAGAACAAATAAAAATAAAAGGAGCAAACAAACGAAAAGAAAAAAAAATCGTGGATAGTGGGGATTGAACCCGAGTCAGTTGGTTCCCAACAAAACCACACAACCACTAGGCCACTACACAACTTTGTAATCAAATCTAAAAATAATATATTTAAACTATACCTACACTTCATCTTCTTTCCGAAATCACAACCCTAACCCTAGATTTTTAAGACTTTCAATTCGTAATGGTTAGACCCTAAATCAAGAGGGCTTTCAAAGAACCGGTTTAAAGAAATGAAATGGCACCAAAAACATAGTAAATTGCTCGGAAACGAAGCTTTAAACCCGCGCACTAAACCATGAATTGGAGCCTCTTTGCACGTTTTTACTTGAAGTTTTTTAGTGGGTTTCAAAGGGGATGAGCACAGGAAACTAATGATACGTTTAATTTATATAATGGACTTGTAAAAGTGCGTTTCTTCAAGCTTTTATGTTTTCCGGCGGTTACTACACTAATACGGTTTCAATTGGACATATAAATGCGACCTAGGACCTTATTGATGAGGGAATTCAATGGGTTTGAATAAAGAAACGTATACCTATAATTAATCTTGAGTGAAAACGCCTAAAAGAACAAGATTGGAGCTTGCCGGAGCTTTCCTCCGGCCGCCGCAAAACCGGCCGGCCAAAGGAGCGCCAAAATTAAATATATGTTTTTTTTTAAGTTTGAACAATGTCACCTTTAGTCCCTCTAGTTAGTTAGGTTAGTTTAAACACTTATTTCCATATAAACACTTAAAAAAATTAATAATTCTAACCAAAAAACTTTTTTAAAACTTTAAAACTATATTTTTTTCATCTTTTTATAAACTTTTACCAATATTTTTAAGTTTTTATCCCTTTTTCATCGTAAAACTTGACGTTTTCCAACATCCCTCGACAACTTTACTTGAAGTTTTATAATAAAACGCACATAAATAAGAGTTAACGAATAATGCAACATTTGAATTTCCAAAAGATCGTAATATGAGGACCAAATGAAATTACGATAAAATTAGAAAACGCGCAAATGTTACAAAATGATAATAATATGAGAGTACACACACAAAAACACACACAAATGGCTGCAACTTGTATTGAAAGGCAAAAGTTTATTGAAGCAAGCTAAGGCATGAGGTATTTATAGGTGATGGGCTATACGCCTTACATAGTGCACGCGTATGGTTTCCTTACGTGTACTAAGGCACACGTATGAACCAGAAACAGGCATATGGCACCCATAAGTTTCCTATAATACCCCTAACCATTACACATTAATCATCTAAACGAGCCCGAAGCGCATTAACCATGACCCGTCTAAGATATCCATGCTAGAGACATATCTGAAAGGTGTATCTACAATAATAATAATAATAATAATAATAATAATAATAATAATAATAATAATAATAATAATAATAATAATTATACTTGTAATGCACCTTCTTCATGCAAAATCTCAACCGACACATCAAGACACCTGAACACAAGATGTAAAAACTATACGTGTATAAGCGGTTTAACTTTCGACCTGTTTACTAAAAATGGGTAGCTGTGTTAGGTATTCCAAACCTAAATGGGTATTTCAAGAATCTAACCATATATAAAACGTGTCAAGCAGGTGAAAATTAACCTTGGAAACGTTTTATTACTAACATAATTGCAATATTATTTAAAAAAAATTACACAATTATAATAACATAAAAAAACATGTTTAAACATCAGCTAAATTACTTTTACTGAAAAATTCTATTAGAGCCCGAATAAATACTATTCCATTGCATAACGTTTTATTTTGTCATGACTTCATGGAGATAAAAAAAAAAAAAACAGAAAAGAAAAAAGAAAAAAGAATCACATGTCGTATTGTACACTTTGGACATCATTAAATAATTGAGTGAGGGAGAGATCGGTAATGGTACATTCTCTATATCTATCACTCTCATCACAATCCCTCCCTCCCTTTTGCCCCCGAATAATAATTTCACCACACCAAACACACCCCCTTTCCTGTATCCATATTTTTGGACATATTTTTACACATGCAATGTGGATGATGGGTTACAACGAACCCATTGAAGATCACATGAACATGGTGGAATCTTACAACACCAATGGTACCCGCAAGTTACGACCGCTTGTTCCCAGACCACCGCCGCCCACCTGCGCCGCTTCCTCCTCACCCTACAACCGCTTTCACCATGACCATCTCCTTCCTCTTAATCACCATCTTGGTATAATATTTTTACATCACACTGCTTTTTTTTTTTTAATTAATTAATTTTAATATATATGAGACCAACCCTAAACTTAAGCGGTCATTTAATGAAAAACATAAATGACCGCTTAAAAGCAGGAGTTAAGGTTATAACACCAGCCGTAACCAACACTTGCATAAATTTTAAAACGATACAAGCGCTAAGCTTTAAATGGTCGTTTAAAACTTAAAAGCAGGGCGTGAGAGTAGCATGCCCCCTACAAATATCATTAAGTGTACGTTTTAGAGTTTTATATATATAGAGTAGAGTTAGGTTTAAATAATTTAATTATCTACAGTGGGTGAACAAAATAAAAGAGAATTTTTGAATTCACAACAAATGGTGGTTGTGAGCTCACGGTGGAACCCTACGCCGGAGCAGCTGCAAACCCTAGAAGAGTTATACCGTCGAGGGACACGAACACCCTCTGCCGAAGAGATCCAACACATCACCGCCCAGCTCCGCCGCTATGGCAAGATTGAAGGTAAGAATGTTTTCTACTGGTTTCAGAACCACAAGGCCAGGGAACGCCAGAAACGACGTCGTCAGCTTGATATTAATCCTGCAAAGGACCACCTTCATCAACCTTCATTTCTCACCACTCATGATCACTCTATACAACAACGCAAGGATTCAGGTAATAAATATTAAAGAACAAGTTAGTGAAAGATGAACAGCAATAACATAAGTTAAAAGTAGGTTTTGTTTTTAAGCAAAATGATGAAAGGGGTAAGAGTCATTTGAAATTATGTTTTATGATGCAGAGGTTGAAGAGACCAGAAACTGGGCAATACCTACATTTTCAGAGGTCAGTGTACCTCTCTTTTCATTTTTTTGTTCTTTATCTATTCTTGTGTTCATATTCACTTCGCATTTCGTAATAACTATGCAAATTTTTATATATATTTTACAAATCATAGTATACATCAAACACTTGTGACACTTCGAACTTAGTATGAGATTTGACATATGATACACCTGAAGAGACTCACACACAGACACAGACCCAGACCCAACACACACACACACACAATATCATATTCAAATATTTATATATAATTAAAGGATTAAGAACTAACTACTTTATTCTATTCTTTTGCATGCTGAAATACATCTAAGTCCATATTTTGTTAACCAACATATCATTTGCTAGTAAGTAGAATAAAAAATAAAATGTATGTCTACTTTTGTTTATGTGTTATTATGAACTTATAATAGTGTTGTTAAATGAAAGATGACGATAGGTGAGAAGAAAAAGAAAAATGTCTCAACACATAATTATTCAACCAGAAACCTGAATTAATTTAATATAAAAAAAACCAGGAAATGTTACCTTATTTTGAAAAAAAATATTTTTCTTAGGTGATAAATTAGGGTTCACAATACATAAAACAGGCACTTGGCCAGAGTAGACAGACAATATGGCTATAGAATTCCAAGTGGGCCCACTTGGTTATTCCCCTACCCTAGCTAGTCTTAATTTGTCTTATCTTTCGTTATTTTGATAACGAAGGTCTGGTTGTCCCAGCCTTTTAATATGTATTAATTATATTGACTCAAAAATTCATTATATGAACTGTTAGGACATTTATTTATTAATTATTTAATATACTTCAACATTTTATTGCTTTCATAATATTTATGGAAGATTGAATTCCTAATCATCTTTTGAAAATTATATCTTATAAACTTTTATCACTTTTATAGATATGATTTATTTATTTATTTTTGGTTATTTTTTTACCATATCTAATGATTCATTAATCACAAAACATACGTGGATAAGCAAGCAACAAGTTACGTCGCTATCTCTTTTTAAATCGTAAAGCCTATTATGCTGAACACAAAAAGATACATTTATTTTCTATTTGTATCTTTCACATAATTCATACAGTAAATTTTTATAAAATAAATAATAAATAGGCATAGACTTCACGACAACTTAGTTATGGGTATTCTTCTTTCTCTAGCTCTAGTTAAAAGAACCTCTTTGTTCTAGTTTTATCGCAAACAAATGTGGTAAATTCTAGGATACTAAGTTCGCTGTTAAAAAAAAAAAAAAGAAAACTATGTTTGTAATTTCTTTCTCAACAAATATTAATTGTTTATATATAATTAAATTAAATTTGAAATTAGTCAATATGTGTTAAAAACAAAAGAAAATGAATTAATGACAAGAATGAGGGAGGGTGTAAGGTAATAATTTGAATATGATTGAAGAAGTGAAATGAAAAAAAGAAAAAAAAATTGTAGGAGTAAATAAAGGTTTTGTTTTCTTGTTTCTTTTTTGTTGGAAAATGTATTTCCTTCCTTCCTTTCTGTCGGCTAGCCCCCCCTCCTCTCTCTCTCACTAGGCTTTACTTATGTTTTTCATATATATACAAAACAATATATATATATATATGCATGGTTATGTAAGCTAGAATAATTTGATTTATTTACGTTGTTTGAAATGATCAGAAAAGCGTGCTAAAAGAAAGAACAAAAAAGGCAGATCAAGGATGGATACCTGTTGAACAACAAGAGGAAGGACACGATCAGCTGCTGCTGCTACACCGTAGGAGAAAGAGCTTCCCTGCAAGGAATGCCACGTGGAGCCACATGATGCAATGCTTGTCTTCATCTTCATCGTCTCCTCCCACCAACCACATAACGCTAATTAACTCCCCTACAACAACACTTACCACTAATTTGCCATCATCCAAAGCGACACCATCTCTTGTTGTTTCGTCTCACCATGCTGACGTGGACTCTTATGAAACCCTAGAGCTGTTTCCGGTGAACAACACCACCGGCGATGGTAGAGAGCAGCCGGAGAAATGCTTTGTTCAGACGAGTGACGTCAGCCTTAACAGTCGACAGTTCATCGAGTTTCTTCCGTTGAAAAACTAGTCAAATAAATTATGTATGTCTTGTCAACTTATTGTACGTTTGGCCTTGTACTTTTCATGCTTTTTTTTTATCGCTGGTCACGCAATTTATAATGCTTATTTAACTTGTTTTTATTTAATTGGGTGCTAATATATACTTTATACCAACAAGTAGAACTTTCACAAACTACGAGTACAATTAAAGCTCCCAATAAATCATCGGTTTTAATATACAAGTACTAAAACAAAGGACCCATGGTTGCTTCAAGACGTTTTAGATTAATGGCACAAGGGTGCTACTTTTTTTTTTGAACGGCCAACGAATCAATTCCGAGCACTCTCGGGCATTTTTTTGGCGAATCAGGTACTCGAGAGTACCCGGGCCACCAATTCCCGGGAAAACCCGATCACTCACCCGCCCGAAGGCACGACGGTGAAATAGTCGGTAAAACCGGTCGGGATCAGGCACAAGGGTGCTACTAAAGTTTAGTTTTTCCTTCACTGATTTTAACCAATACTGCTCTGACACATTACTTCACTGATTTATTTCACTGATTTAATTTTTTATAAGCAACACTTAACTGATTTACTTCACTGAAATCTTTATTTTTTAGTTTTCTTTTTTTTAATTACCGTTTTTTTAATAAAAAATGATCGTTTGAATTAAAACTACCGTTAAATAAACCGTCCTATTAAAATTAAAAAAAAATACACAAAACATCAACTAAAATAAAAAAAATATACAAACGCCTTCATCCTACTCGTCGCCTTCATCATCCGCGTCGTCTTCAACCCAATAAAGCTCTCATTCGTGTTTCGCCGCGATTTCTGCTTTACGTTTCAAAACCAACTCCAAAGATTTACCTTTGAGGTGCTCGTGTGGTTTTGTATAAATATTCAAGTCGTGGTCATACTGTCGTTGTCTCAACAATTCGCGTTGTTCCTCTAAAAACGCCATTGTTTTTTCGCCTTGTTGAGATTGTAGGGTGACCAACTGGTTGAGTTTGTCTTCTTTCATTGCTCGGCATGACCCAAGTTCGTCAACCAAAGATTTGCTGGAAGACTCGGCGGCGGCTGCTTTCTTCGTTTTTCGTTTGGGCCGCGTTGGGTTGGTATCTTCGTTGAGGTCCGGCATGTGGCTAGTGGGGGTGGTATCGTCCGGTGTGGAAAAGGCAGTCGGCTGATAGTTGCCGCTTTCCGAAGACTTTCGTCTCTTGTCGAAATGACTATCGGACGGGTCTTCACCCATCAACACTTGCTTCTTCCACTTGTCGTGGTCTTTTACAATCTCCCATGCCGCTTGATGATTAAAACCCGAAGGATGGTTTTTCTGTGATCGTTCAACGTCGTTTGCATGACGTTTAGATCACTACATCCACTCCCTCGTAGGTGCTCCTATATAATTAAATATAACCGTATATTTAATCTAATTTAGAGAAGTTTATATAACTAAATAAAACGTGAAGTTAAAAATATCATAATTGTTACCGCTTGTTGATGAACTCCATTGAACGCATTCATTTGTGGGTTCATGGCAGTCCATTTCGATGTAATTTGATCAACTGTTCGGGTGGATCCTCCCAACAGTGACACATAATGTTTTTGGACAGCTTTCCAGAAACTACCCTTACTTCTTTGGTTACTCTTCTCCCTGTTTTCCGACACATAGCACCAAGCTTTTGCCAAAGCTACCTCTTGTGTCGTATTCCACTTCACAACTTTCTATCGCTTTGCATATTTCTTTTTTCCCCTGCATTAACTTCTTTAACTTCAATCGCGTCATCCGCTTCCTCGTCTACCTGTTCATCTCCATGATGCTCGAACTGTGTCTCTGGCACAGTTTCCTCCTCGTCATCGTCCTCATCTTCTAGGTTGAGCTCGAATTCTACTAGTTGGGAATTTGTTATTTGAGGCGGAGTAAAATATGATTGTGAATATAGAATGGGTTGTTGGGTTTGTGGGAATTGTTGGAATGGTGGGTATTGTGAGAAAAACGGTTGTTGATGGGGTACGGGTTGGGTTTGTGAAAAATTCATCATGGGCCTATACGGTTCAACCGTAGCCGATCTCGACCCCGAAGCTTTGCCTCGACCACTAGAACCTCTAGATTTTGAGGTTCCCCTTGCACCCCTCGAAACACTCTTTGATTTCCTTGGATCCATTTGATTTGTTTGTGTTTTAAAGTACTTTGGTTAATTTGGTTGTTTGTTTTTGTGTTTTTTTTAAACCGTGCACAAATTTATACCAATTCAAAATTAACGGTCAAAAAAATATTACCGTTTCACATTAAATAAATTCAAACGGTCAAAAACTAATAAAATATATTATAAAAAATGACCGTTGCAATAACTATGGCTTGTTACCAGCCCGTTAGATAGAACTCGTTTTTGTTTCACGGATCCACTAGCAGCACGGGTGGCGGTGGTGTTATCGTGCTGGTAGTAAGGTACCCGTGCTCAATTCGGTAAGCGCCCCGTCCCCCCCCCCCTAAGAGTAACCGTAGTGGGTCGTTATTTGTGGCGTTAAATAGAAATTAGCGGTCCCGACACTATTACGGGGGCTAATTACAAATATATGGGAGGGGCTATAAATTATTAACGCCGGTGCACAACCACAAACAACCAACAACCAACTATCACCTCACTCCCCTTCCTTCCCTTCCTTTTTGAACAGTCAAAAATTTCAAAACCCCTCGAACGTTTACTATATTAACTGTCAAATTTTTTTACGCTATTTTTTTATTTAACTATATATATAAACCACATTTTTATACCCACTATCAAATAAAAACACAACTACAAACCACACAAAACCAGTTATATCAAACATTCAAAGATATGGGTGGTGGTTATCCTAACGAACATGTCGGACCTTCCAATCACCGGCGATACTCTCGCCGCAGATGTTGTCAACCAATGTCCTCTCCTCCTCCTCCTCCTCAATCAATGTCATCTTCTCCTCCTATAGTGTACGCTCCTCCTCGTCAACAACTGTACACTCATACTCGTCCACTAATGTACATTTCTCGTTGAGTAACTACCATTCCTCCTTTACCAGGTTACATAGTAACCAATCCAGATGCTCCTCTTACAGATGAAGAGCGTATCTGGTGTATTGACTACACCATGGCTGTCATGGGATTGAGAATGCTACAACTAATGGGGACCCAACCCATCCTCTCCCCAAACCCTCCTGCTCCGGAGCCAAATGAGGAAGGGTACGAAGCAGATATTGGTAGGGAGTATATGAGTATGAATGATGAACCATACCATCTTCCAACACTTGCTTTGGCTGCATCATCTCGGATGCTAGGTCGGACAGTCGTGATAGCGATCGTTCTGTGTCGTCGCCGAAGTATACACCAGAGGATTGGGATAACTATTCTCCGTAGGTGTTTTTAAGTAATTTAGATTTAATAAATGTTTTAATTTAGGATTATGTAATATTTTAATTAATGTTTTAATATTATTTGTATGGTTTTAATATTATTTGTAACTTTTTTTAATATTATTTTTGTTTTTTTATTGCTTTTACTTGGTTAATTAATAAAAATAACTACTAATCGTTAAATGAGACCTTAAATTTAAGGCACTTCGATTACACCATTTTATTTTAAAGCTCCATATATACTGACTCATCTGCCACGTGGATCAATCATTGAATGGAGTCTTAAATTTAAAGCTCTCACTATACGGTCTAAGATAGTTACGTTTAGATAATATTTAAGGAATCTTGCTTTTCAAGCGACTTTTTTTTTTTTAAAACACACTTTTACTCCTTAACATAGTACTATTAATCTTTAAAAAGATCATTTTTTTACTCCTTAAAATGGAGTAATTAACCTTTCACTTTTAAATACGCATCCAGTACTAGAAAAGTGACATTTAGCTATAAAATTTTCTCACGAAAAAATGTTTCATAAATTTTAACAAAATTGCTACTCATTTGTGACGATAAAAAAACTATAATTTTTTTAGCAAATTTGCGACACAATGTTTCTACAAATTCTTAGGAAATTGTGTAGGAATTAGGTCACAAATTTCCTACACCATGTTTCCGAAGGACATGCGTTGAAAATTGTGTTACAAATACAGGGTCGTCCTTAAGAATTCAAGTGCCCGGGCTGAGCCGCGAAATATGTGCCTCTTAGTTTTAGATCTTAACGAAATAAATAACGTGAACTATTTTATTTAAACAACGATTAAAGTTATATCAAATTGATAAATCATTTATTCATAGTTTGTTTTATCCAACAATACGTTCTCTATAGCTATCATTGCAAATCCGTAAGGTTTTTTTTTTTTTTTTTAACTTAACTATTTTGAGCCTAGGGCTAGCAAAAAATCGGAACCAATATTAAAATAAGAGGATAAGGGGTTAATTTTAAGTTATTGTTATTGTTAATCTTAAAAAAATAGGATGACACCATTATAGGCGTTTAGAATGTCTATAATACCCCCATCATTTTCTAGTATTTACACTCTGCCACCATCTTCCTCAAAACAACCCCCTTTTATACCTTGTAACACCAACACTATGCACAGATCATTCAGATTTTTCCGATGAATTCTATTCATCTGTCCGCCACTGTCGCTAGTCACAGTGCCCCCTGGAAATTGGGCCCGGGCCGGAAGTCCTCCTCGCACCCCCTCAAAATCGACCATGTACAAATGTGTAGGAAGTGATTTTCGATGAGGTTACAAAACCTTGATGTTAGAAAAAATCTTGTCGGAAACCACTTCCTACACATTTGTTACGCAATTTTCAACGTATTTCCCATGAAAATATGTTGTAGGAAATTTGTGTCCCATTTCCTGTAACATCGCGTGATTTTTACTTTTCATATATTTTAAATTCTATGTTTAACAAATTCCAAGTTCGGCTTTATTCATGTTACTCCTACCAATTCGTGACGAGTCATCAATAAAATTTATCCTAATCAATTTAGAAACTCATTTAGTTAAAATCTTAATATATTTTTATTTTATCTTTAAAATAAAACATAGATATTTTTAATACTTTTACTAAAAAAAATAGAAAAGCATAATATAAATTTTGGTGGACTTATCTACAAATAACAATAACAACAATATACAACATTAATGGAATAATGTTGTTCACGTTTTTTTTCTTTCTTTTTAAACTCGACGAAGACTACAACATAATGTATTAACTATAATCATTTCATAACAAATAAACTCAACCCCCAACTAATCTCATCCTAACCACCCTATTTACTCCATTTAATATCCAACCACCTTAATTCACTTATAAATACACCTCTTTCCCACTTCTTAATCCTTTGTTCATCTCTAAAACTCTCTCTAAAACTCTCTAATCTTCAAGTTTTCAAGCCAAATTTCCTATTTTACATCAGTAAGTTTCTTGGCTTAAAACTTCAACTTTTATTCTATTTTTCTTCTTCCTTTTCATCTAAAACTCTTTGGAGAAACCTCTAGGATCTTCCCCATATTTATCCACAGAAGTGTGATAAGGGTAGAGCACCTAAAAGAGGTCCCAAAGGTGGTTGTTTTCTGAATTATTTTTATTCCAACCGGGTTTTATTCCAAACCGGTTTCCCACCCTTTCGATCCTCTAAATGCCCAATCGAACCAAGGACCGAATCTTAGGGTCGGTTTTCAACCATTTTGACCAAAAACCATTTTTTACCAAATCGGTTTTCCGGGTATTTTTTATCGGGTCGGGTTCCAAAACCGGTTTTTTTTGTCCAAATCTATATACAACCACGGGTAAAAAAAATTAAATTTAACTACTCCTTTATAATTATATATGAAATTGTAAATATACCGTAGCAGAAATACTCCAAAGTATCGCGTGCGGTGTCTGTGCCATCTTCAAATGCTTGTCATTGATGTCGTATATATGTGTTCCCGTAGGCAAGTACGCGTAACGCGGAAGTGACCCTTTTGAATTGGGGTGAATCCTAAACACCTCATAGCTAGACTCTAAATCTTCGATGCTGCGCAAAAATAACCTTTTACTTATCCGAAATCGGCACCTTAACATATCGGGGTCGTAAACTGCCGAAGGATTGAAATAATCATTCACTAAACGATCATTTGTGGCTACACGGTCTCGCAGTATATATACACTAGTCAATATCTGGCGTGGGGGAGGATTATTTACATGTTGCATGGCATTCATCGCTAGTGTATACGCACTCGTAACCGCTTCTTTCTCTGCCACTCTGTAGTCGTGAAAAAATCTTTGATAAAAATCGGTAAACGAATCTTCGGAGGGAGGAGACGGCATTGTGGTATGGTGATTTTTATAAAAAAAAATAATTGGTTTAAGATATTAAAAAAATTATAGTGTAGAAGACAATTATATGCGGTTGGTTTGGGTTTTTTTTGGGTATAGAAGATAATTGGTTTATTATATTAAGAAATGTATAATTGGTATTTTTTTTAAATGAATATGACCGTTTGGAGTATAACGGTAGAATACAACGTCCATATTCCTCAACCCAATACTTGTTTAACACACGATAGCCATAAAGCCCTGGTCCATAGCACCCTCATAAGGCCGACGGGGGCAGTGTTCCCGGCGTTATGGGTGGTGGTTGCGCCCCCATCAAGCCCCTTACTACGCTTGATCTAATTTTGTTACGATGGTAGAGTCTGTAAGTTTTGATTTTAAATGTATTGGGTGAGTTATTAAAAGGTTTTAATTTTCTTGTTTTTGTTTTTGTTGCGTGGTGTCGTCAAGGAAACATAAAACGGTTTTGTGATGCTTTAGAGTATGGGGTGAGTTTGATGGTGTGGTGTCGCAACTTTGGTTTTTTTTTTCCTTGCATTTGCAGCCACTTTACACGTTCGTAACTTTTGGTTTTTATATTTTCTAGTATTTGCGATCGCTTTAGATGGTCGCAACTTCTATTTTTTTATTTGTTCTTGTATTTGAGGCTGTTTCGTGACGAAATCTAGGTTTATCTTTAATTTCACGACCCTTCTATTTGGTGACAAACCAGCCACCAATTTTGCAACCGTCATATGTAGGTCGCAAATTTGGTCGTAATTAGTCAGTTTTCTAGTATTGCGGGTTGACGTTGACTCATATAATAATACAAAAAGTTATTTACGGATAAAGATACATCTATACTATATTATAATGCATGAGTGAGGGGTATTTTAAGATACCCAAAAGTTAAGAACTAATTTTTCATTAACAACCTTAAAATGAGGGTAAAATAGTCATTCATACATTATTTACACTTTAATACCATATTTTATTTACACTTTAATTCCCTAATTTTTAGTTAGTAATTACATTTTCCTCCCTCCCCCTACAAAATTATAATTTCTTTTATTTAATTCTATCATAACTTTAAAACTATTATATTTTAAAAACATTCGAATATACCATGACGACCGGCTCATTTTTGTCGACGTGTCGGTATTTGTCGTAATCAATACCGATGTGTGGATTGAAATGTACAAGAAAGAATGCCTTATGTATAAGTGATTATTGCATTTTATGTTTTAAATACTAAGTAGATGAAATATAATATGGATTTATCATTAATATGGATGTTGAATCATAACACTATTTCAGGATCAAGTAAAACTAAAAATTGTAAAATCGAATTTGGTGTTAAATTCTGTTCCGCCCAATAATGAAAAATCCGCCCAATAATGAAAAATTCACATAAATCAAATGCAACGATTTAAAAAACCAAACAGAGCACTCGAAATCTACATATCAGCTTTGGTGATTCTTAAAATATAAACATTATGATTCATCATTGTTTTGACAGACAAATAATTTGTCACACAGTAACAAAACTGCAACACAAGACTGGGCTCTAAGAATGCTTTATCACGTTTGTTACTGATAACTTTAATCGTATTACCCTATTTAAATAATCAACATTAGCAATATGTGCATATGTATATGGTTATGCATGCAAATATTAACAGGTATACACATAACTATAATTAACTAAAAGAAATCTCATTAAACATTTAAATAAACATAACTAGCTAAATGTATAAAACTTTAAAATAATTAAGTTTAGAAAAAAATATAAAAATGCATTGTAGATGTTAATTATAGGTAAATTTCTTTTAAAAACCTCGGCTACGTCAATTTGGTAGAAAACACATGATGCATATTATATATCTATGTGATATAAACATCTATGTTAATAACAACAAAACTCCCTAATTTGAAGGGGTTCTTTTTAACAAAGTTAAAAAAAAGATAAACAAAATAATTTTTTACACTTTAGTCAAAGATAAACAAATTTTCCTAATTTAAAGGGGTGGGAAAATCATCAATTTCAAAATTTAAACCATGTGCTAACCTACTAAAGTTTAACAAAATTTCATAATTTAAATGGGTGGGAAAATCATGAATTTGAAAATTAAACCATGTGCTAACCTACTAAAGTTTATTCTATAAATACATACTAATACACACCTATTTCACTTGCTAAAATACGTAGGGATTGATACTGAATTCAAAAGTTGAAGCTTCTAATGTTGGTTATTTGTTAGTTTATGGTTTTCATTCGTCCTATTTTACTAATTATACCGTTTTATACATATCTTAATCATTTAAGTGTTAACTTTTTGGTTTTGCAGATTCATTTAGATGAAAAATATACGGAGATGAACAAACCAATAGCCATACAAGCGTCTAAAGTAGCGTCTAAGGTTGTATTTATTAATGTTTAATTTTTTAATATTAACATGGCTGTTATTTTATGTGGTATATTGTATGTGTTTTAGTGCAGGATAATGGTGATAATAGTGTTGAGATTTTTTTCTATGGTGCAATGATTAGTCCCTACAAATCTGATCTTCAACATTTATTTCATCTTCTATTAACTTGTTTATTACATATTTTTAATTTATTTTAAGGATCAGATGCATGAAATTAATAGGAGGAGATCCAAGAGGCCCTCTTAATGGAAATGGAGTCAAGTTATTGATCTAGACAGTTCTGATGAAAATGATAAAAAAGACATATTTGATGACACTTTAGATAGGAGAAAATGGAGGAAACTCATCCTCACCAAAAGATGTAATAATCAAGGCTCCGGATATTTGCACAAGTAGCAATTTTATTCAGACAACCCTATACGGGTCGTAGAGAGCTCTACGGGTCGTAGAGCCAATTTTTTCAGACTTCTACGAGCCGTAGAGGCCTCTACGGCTCGTAGAAGTAGTCTTATTAATTTTGAGAATGAAGAAGGACGAGATGGATGTTTTATGATGCCTACGGCCCGTATAGGCCTCTACGGGTCGTAGACAAAAAAAAACCAAAAACGTTTGGGACGAGGTTCGATCTTAGGCACATTATCACACAAACACACACACAAAGTCTTATTTCGTATATGGGGACCATCTGGGCTACCAGTTCGCTGGTTTCTTAGTTGGAAAGTTTTAATATAACATAAACCAGTCTTAGGCAGCCTCTACGGCCCGTAGAGGCCTATACGACCCGTAGATAGGGTTTTTTTTTTTTAGATCATTTTAATTATGTAATAATTAATCCCGAGCGTGTAATACATTAACACAAGCATGTAAAACGTGAACACAATTGTTTATAACATAAACCAATATAAACCAACGTCGTCTTGATAAGCGTGTAAAATAAACGTTAACAGAAGCGTTCAAAATAAAACTAATCGTTTATATACGCAAAAAAATAAAACTAAACGTTAACAGAAGCGTTCAAAATAAAGATTGTTTAAATACATAAGATGATCAGAAATAAAACATCGTAGAGTCAGTCGGCGGCGACGTCCCGGGCTGCTGCGAAGACGTCTCGGGCTGCTGGGAGGACGTCACGGGCTCGTGCGTGCTGGTCCCTAAAGTCGGTGGGACACGAGTCTGCATGCCTAGGTGGCGATAGATATCCTGCTGGCCAGCAATCAACCAGCGCATCGCGTCGTCCTGCCGATCACGCCACTGACGCGTATCGGTGTCCTGCTGCTGACGCCAGGTGTCCTGCTGCTGACGCCAGGTGTCCATCTGCTGACGCCACGCACGCATCTCGACAGCCTCCTCGGCAGCCGCACGAACGTCCGCCCTAACATCAGCAGGCAACCTAAGAGAGTGATAAACGCGCGCCGGTATCTGCACGTCCTCAGGCTGCTGCTGAGGCATCTCGACGTCCCTAAGACCGCCCCCCTCCTGCTCATGCACAAACTGCATTCCGACCTCCACAGCATCACCTGCAATGGATAACAATAAATAATTAATAAATAATAATAATATTCCAGGATTTTATAAAAAAATTGGGCAGAGTTTCCCCTGTTTTTAGGCAAACCAGACAACACAAGTTGTCTACAAGTTTCCCAAATAATAATAATAATAATAATAATAATAATAATAAGTATAATAATAATAATAATAATAATAATAATAATAATAATAATAATAATAATAATAATATTAATACCTCTAAGGCCCTGATGTACTAACGGCTCATGCACAAACTCCACGCCACCGGGACCAATCAGATAGTGGAAGGCATCATGATCCGGCGTCTTCGCCTTCTTCGCCGCACAAAGCATAGCCTTCATCGTTTGTAGACCTATTGGGCTGAAAGAAACTCAAAATCATTAACATTAATAATAATAATAATAATAATAATAATAATAATAATAATAATAACATTAATAACCGAAATACCTGGGCGGTACTGACGGAAACCGATTACGGTTAACGTAACCGTAATACTTCACGGTATCGCAGCGCTCGGCAATCTTGCTGATGAGCCCCCCCCCCCCCCATGGGATGCCTCCCTTCAACGGCTTACGGGGGAAGGAGGCAAAATACTCGGCCATGACCCGATGCACGGCAATCGGCGTGCCGGTGAGTATGCAATGCAGGTACATCAGGTCCGTCTTCGTCACCCGCTCGTTACTATTCCCCCGTGCCGTTAGGGAATAAGTAATGCAACGGTGAATGTAACGAACTACGGGGTGACGAATGTTGGATGCCCTGTCACACCTCTCCCTGCACAGCATAATAATAGTAATAATAATCAGAACAAAGATATTGAAAAATAATAATAATGATGATGATAATAATAATAATAATACTTCTGTGCCGGGTTGCCGAACTCGGGACCGCCAATGGTGGGCCACCACGCATAGAGGACGTCATCAGCGACAGTAGTCACCGCCCTAGTGTAGACATCCTGAACATTATCATTAACATTAACATTTCGAATAAGAACAAAAACAAAAATAATAAGAATAAAAATAAAAATAATATTAATACCTCTACAAGGTCGTCGCGAGTGTACCACTGGATGTGCGTAGCCCACTCATCTAGAGAATAACCATACTCAACGCCGAGTATGGAAAACTCAATATCCTTCGGTGGGCGGCCTGACGATCCGGCGTCCGACGATCCGGCGGTGGGCGGCCGAAACCGAAAGGTGGATAGAAACTCTATCACCAACGGCCGATGGGACGGCGCGCAAAAGTCGTCGAAAAACCTGTCTAGTGGGCTCCCTTCCGGGATCCACTCTCGGGCAATCGCCTCAGCACCCCCCTACACTCTCGAAGCGCGTCCCAAGAAATCCCACGCGCCTTTCCAATCTTCTTCTTCCTCAACCTATGAAATCTGGCACCCGGGTAATCGACTCGCAGAAAACTGCAATGCTCATAGCCTGACAAGTCACCCCCTGCCATGGCAGCCCCCACCTGCACCACGGCCTCATCCTCCTGCTGCTGCTGCTGCTCCTCCTCCTCCTCGTCCATGTACTGCTCGTCTAGAAAATCTGCCATAACTGCAAAATCAAAGAATATATAGTTAGTTAGGGCGTTTCTATAATTAAGGTGTTTCAAAAGAATCGCCAAAACTATATAGTTTTTGGCGATTCAAAAGAAACGCCAAAACTATATTAGTTTTGGCGATTCAAAAGAAACGCCAAAACTAATATAGTTTTGGCGTTTCAAAAGAATCGCCAAAACTATATAGTTTTTGGCGATTCAAAAGAATCGCCAAAACTAATATAGTTTTGGCGATTCAAAAGAAACGCCAAAACTATATTAGTTTTGGCGATTCAAAAGAAACGCCAAAACTAATATAGTTTTGGCGTTTCAAAAGAATCGCCAAAACTATATAGTTTTTGGCGATTCAAAAGAATCGCCAAAACTAATATAGTTTTGGCGATTCAAAAGAAACGCCAAAACTATATTAGTTTTGGCGATTCAAAAGAAACGCCAAAACTAATATAGTTTTGGCGTTTCAAAAGAATCGCCAAAATTATATTAGTTTTGACGTTTCAAAAGAATCGCCAAAACTAATATAGTTTTGGCGATTCCAAAGAAACGCCTCAATCCTGTAACAAATACACCTAAACAAACTCAAAAAAAACACAAAAACAGAAACAACGCTAAAACGCGCGCGCGTTCAACGCTGTTTCAGCAACCCTAAAACGCGCGCGCGTTCAACGCTGTTTCGAGTCCGGATTTTATCACATTGAAGTCTAACACAACCCAACAACAAAACCCCTAACAATAATTATATTAACAGATCGGAATCAAAGGTTAAATGACTGCTTTTAAAACTTAGGGTTTATAGAGTTTAAAATTGGGGTTTTTCAAATCAGGATGTTTTGATGAAAAATTTTGATGTCCAAAGAGTCTATAGATGCCGATAAACACACCCCAATCATCATTCATCATCAAATAGATCATAATGATCCACAATAATTATAAACTCTATAAACCCTAAAAGCACGATTATAAGCCAAAAAAATTGATAATATGGACTGAAATTAGGAGGGAAACCGTTACCTTAGTGATGATGGTGGTCGAAGATGGTGGTGGTGGTCGAAGATGGTGGTGGTGGTCGAAGATAGTGGTGGTGGCGATTAGGTTTTGAAGGGGTAAAGGGGGGTTGGTTTGGGGTTGTGTGAAAAACTGAACAGAGGGAACGACTTATTCTGTTTTTAAAACATACCTACGGCCCGTATAGGCCTCTACGGGCCGTAGATAAATATAAAAAAAACGGGGTGGGACAAAGATCGAACCTGGGCACATTATCACACACACATATACAAGAGCATATATACACACATATATAAACCATCTGGGCTACCAGTTCGCTGGAATTATATCCAGAAAAATTAAATATAACATATCACTGAAAACCACAATTTTTTTAAAAAAAATCCTAGTCTACGGCCCGTAAGGACCCCTACGGGTCGTAGACTCCAATTTTTTTTTAAAAAAACTCCTGATTATATTTATAAACTTTACAAAGTTTTTAAAAACCAAAATTCTTTTGTCTACGGGTCGTAGAGACCTCTACGGCCCGTAGACTCAATGGCCTCTACGAGCCATAGATGGTCTCTACGACCTTGTTCCAGAAGCCTACGGGTCGTAGAGGTCTTTACGGCCCGTAGCTAAATCCCTTCTATGGCCCATAGAGCCCTCTACGGCCCAGTAGAAGTTTTGTTTTTTTTAAATTTTGTTAGTTTTAATTAGGTGGTATAGGTTTTTTTTATAAAATAACGTTTTCATTTCATATTGTATATGTAAAATAATAATAAAAAATAAAAAAATGTATTTAATAAATCATTATACATTATAAAAACAAATTTACACCGAACTATCAGAAGAATCAGGACAGCCTGTTAGGTCAAACAACTCTGGATCTGTTTGAGATAGCCTACGCCCCTCATCAAGACGATCCCTGTATAGTGCTAACCATGGGTTGTGATTTACATCTACCCAACGCCTCCATGTTCCACTCGGATAAGGCATCGGAGCGTCGTCTGTTAGCTTTAGCATGATGAAGTGGTTGCCGTTCACGAAGGCCATCGAAATGACCCGATGTTCTGGCACGCTTTGAGGATGCTTGTGAATAGGGAAGAATGTGCTCGTTCCAAGAGGACTGAAGAATTGAAGGACCACACCAAATGCCTGAGCAATCACTAATCCAGTCAAAGGCATCTCCATCCACTTTGAATTGGGTGTGTTCCCGACTCCCGTCCAATCTAAGGACGAGTATATGCGGGCGAAACTGTTATCGTCGTATCGGTTCAAAATCTCGTACCAATCCTCATGGTATTGACCCATCATCTCTTCTTTAAGAAGGTGGCGGATCAAATCCCAGTCTTCCTCCTCCATATCCAAAGCCAAAGCTACAGATCGGAACCCACAGTTACCGTCTGGCTGAACATTTTGAATATGCGTGACAAACCGTCGATAAAGGGGATCAATCTGATGCTTAAATTGTCTAAGCACAAATTTATACCTGTCACCGCCAAACATTGGGAAATCATGATTAGGGGATGTGTATATATGTATGTATGTATAAATAGTTATTTATGTACCTGTCCCCTACTAAGAGTGGATACTTTTTGCTACACACTCTCATTTTATCTTTACCCGGGTCTGATGGCCTACGTCTTCTAACAGGCTCGTCTTCCTACAATGGATAATAATAATAATAATAATAATAATACTAACATCTTCTTGCGCATCCTCCTGCTGTTTTTTTTTCTTTAATTTTGTAGTTGGGCGCCCGCGAGTATTCTTTTGTACCTCAGGAGGTTGAGTGTCAGTCATACTTGGATTTACCACCGACTTTATTTTTGACAACATATTTCTTTGAACGCGTGGTGATTGAGACATCAGTGTCTCTTTGACTATCTCCCACTCACTCGCAAGGTCACGTTCCCCCCATACTACTTCCGGTTCGTAATTCAGTCGTGTCCAGAAGACGTCTATTTCGGACAGCTGTATTTTTATTCCTGTATTCAATAAACATAAACATAAACATAAACATAATAGTTGTAGTAGTAGTAATAATAATAATAATAATAATAATAATAGTAATAATAATAAAGTAATGGTATTACCTTTATTTATATACGAATCTAATTGACATGCACACGGCAACCCAGAACTCGTGAAAAGCTGGTGACCACAACTCATTTTTCGTTCCTTCAACCTCTCTATATTTTTTATCTCTTTTATCAACTTCTCGATCGCTGCATGGGAAACTTTACCGAGTAGGTCCTCAAAAAGAGGTATGTCATGGTGCACCTTTTTCACAGATAAACTCTCTTCAAACGAGTGGTTTATTGCCCTCTTGTGACGTTACAACATCGTCTACAATCATCACAAGTTTGTGGAGTGAGTTGTTAGCCCCCTTAATGTGCATCTTAAACCTTGAATGCTGGCTCTCAACTCTGTTGGTCGTATACTGACCAAAGTTGTAGTTTGTGTCTGTCCATGCAGAAACAAACCTTTCTTTGTAGTCACGGAGCCAGACCCGGTCTATATATTCAAAAACACCTGTAAAAGATAGAAAAAAGATATTTGTTAATGTGTGTATGTATGCGTTTTAAACTAAATTAATAAAATATGTACCAGCTCGTTCGTCCTGACATATTCGTTTGTAGAATCGGTCTAACCAGAGACTATAAAATTCCGGAGATGAAGATCTACATAATCGCTTAAAAGATTTCACGAATATTTCCCAATCTGCATTTCCAAAGGCTTGTCTGCAGTGCTTCAATATATTTCGTTGAATGTGATACCTGAATGTATAATAATAATAATAAAAAAAATAATAATAAAAATAATTAATAATAATAATAATAATAATAATATGTATACCTGCATAACAACTTCGAAGCTGCTGGAAATACAATGTCGCATGCATTCATCAAGGCTTTCTCACAATCAGTTATTATAGCACGGGGCTCCGTACTATCTTCTAGCAACTCTTTAAGCCTTTGTAGCACCCATAGGTAGTTATCCTTTTTTTCACGGGAGATGAATGCATGGGCGACACAAAACGACTTGGATGTTGATGTCATACCCACAACTTGAACAAACGGAAGTTTATACTCGTTCGTTTTGTAGGTCGCATCAATCATCAGCACATGCGGGAACGCATGCCATAACCTGTGCGAGGTGGGATGGACAAACAAAATATCCTCGATCGCATTTGTCGAGTCATTCCTCCGGGTGAAGTAAACAAAATTTTTTTCCACCAATGTGGCTTCGAGTACCTGCATAGCAATAATAATAATTAAAAAATAATAATAAAGAAGTAATAATAATAATAATAATAATAAAGAAGTAATAATAATAATAATAATAATAATAATAATAATAATAATAATAATAATAATAATAATAATAATAATAATAATACCTGCATTTGAGTCCTGCCGCCGTATAACAAATGCTTAACCTTGGTTATTGTGTTATGTATGTCTCTTAAGATGCAGGGACTATCCGGGTTTTGTTTTCTAACGGCCGAATGTATGTCTACTGGCGTAACATTTTGAAAATAAAGTGTATCCACCAATTTTAACCCGGCCGGACCCAGCCTCCTAGCATACGCGTGACCCTCGATGTGTTGGAAAGGTTTGTGATTATGTGTTTGGTTTTGGACCTCCAAAATATAACCATCGTGGCCGGAGTGGTATCTCCCTATTAGTTGAAACGGGCAATTACATTTTTTACTGCCCGTCTTTCGAACCGTGGCTACACTATGATGTACGCCACTACGGTCACATCGTATCCATGCCGATGTTACCCTCCTATTCGGCCCCCTGCCTTCAGAAACAGTACGTCCGAATACGGTAATGTAACCATTTTCTTTTGCTCTTTGATAAACCCACTCTTTGAGGTCTTTAAGAGACCTGAATACCTGCAAAATTTATATACGACTTCAAATAGCAACTAATATATACGAGTTCAAATCTCACAAACCCTACGAGTTCAAATCTCACAAACCTTACGACTTCAAATACCAACTAATATATACGAGTTCAAATCTCACAAACCCTACGAGTTCAAATAACAACTAATATATACGAGTTCAAATCTCACAAACCCTAAAACAAATTTAGGTACGGGACTAAATATACGAGTCTAAAAAGCTACACGGGTCTAAATATCTCACAAACCCTAAATATACGAGTCTAAATATACACGGGTCTAAATTATAAACAAGTGCAAATTCATAAACACACCTGATTCGTTTCGTACGAAACATACGGGACAGGTTCCTCGCCACCGTTATCACCTCCCTCGTACTGTGGATGACTTGGCGGAGGCAAGTAAAATGACCCCGGTTCTTCTACGTACTCCTGGTTCAAATCGGGCAGCAGGTTCAAATCGGGTAGTGCATTCCCGTCACCATAGCGAACAACGGAGCTAACCTCCTCCTCACCACGTTCCACCACGGCTCCGAAAAGGCTTTCCGAGACGTGAGATAGGCTAAACGAATGCTCCCATTCATCCGAAACATTACCGTAGTGACCCGAAGACATCGTGGTAGCTTGGAATCGATCGGATTTTTGTGCACCGTGTTTTTAAATTTTCTTTCGTTAACTGAAGAAAGAAGACAAGGAAGAAGAATATATCTGGACCCTCTACGGCTCGTAGAGGCCTATACGGGCCGTATAGGGTTTAATGCTCCCAACAACCAGGTTTTCTACGGGCCGTATAGCCCTCTACGGCCCGTAGAGGGTTAGCTTTTTCAGACTGACACACTGAATGTCAGACACTTCATTCAATGACCTCGTACCTCGTACTGCCTACGGGCCGTAGAGACCTCTACGGCTCGTGTAGGGTTTAAATGCACTCCACCAAACCACCTCTACGGGCCGTAGAGGGCTTTACGGGCCGTAGAGGGTTGAGCATTTATTACACTGACACCCTCTACGGCCCGTAGAGCCCTCTACGACCCGTAGAGGGCTGTGCAAACTTACTTTTTGTTATTGTGTAAATAACATACCTCATAATCAAACATGGAGACATACAAGAAATTTCAGTGACCGTTCTTGATGGTGAATGGTGGGTAGACAATATAGATGAGATCATACATACTTGGAACGTGTATGACTAAATTGATCTCATGATTTAAGTAGTTCGCTAACTTTTATTTTTCTCAACTTTTATGTTTATTAATACTTATTTTTCCTTCCGTATGTTACTTTATTTTATCAAATGTTTCTTAAAAGTACTTTACAATTTAAATGTTAAATCTTTTTAGTTACTAGACATGTGTAACGCCTATGACGTATATCCGCCGCAATGATGCTACAACAAATACTATACGAATTTGAAATAAGTACCGAAATAAAAAGTGTCACTCCCACCGTATCGCGCGGGTTTCTTACTAGTCTCCCTAAATATATGTGGAGATAATCATCAAAGGCATTAGCAGCCACCCATTGGGCTTTTTAAAATGTTGAAACTTTGTCAGCATGTGAGGTGTTGCTTCTTTGAAACACCAGATTGTGTATTTATTATATTTGCCATAATAAACAACCTGTATTTCTGTCATAGAAGGTACATATGGAACTCTTAGCGGATGATGATCGAACTAATCAACTAAGGGCTTTCGATGCCACAAAAGCTGGCGTGAAAGGCCTAGTTGATGCTGCAGCTGGTGGTGGTGGAGTCGTTGACATTCCAAACATATTCATCCGACCACCCGATGAAGTAGATCTGGAACTTAGTAGATCAAGTTTACAAGTACCTGTAATTGATCTTAATGGGGTTGGAGAAAAGGGAAGTTTAAGAAGAGACGAAATCGTCAAGGAAGTCAAACAGGCTTCAGAAAAATGGGGTTTCTTTCAAGTGGTTAATCACGGAATACCAAACAAAGTGCTTGAAGATACGCTGATGGGAATACGTGGATTCCATGAGCAGGATGTAGCAGTAAAAAAGGATTATTATTCAAGAGATCCGGAGAGGATGGTGAAGTTCAACTCCAATTACGATTTGTACATGTCGAGTGCAGCTAATTGGAGGGATACGTTGGTTATCGACATGACTAATACCTACGATCTTGATCTACATGATCTGCCCTCGGTTTGCAGGTACATATATCTTTTTCATTATGATAAGTACAATTAATACTTCACGTGTTTTGTTTTTGGAATTAAAATCATACTCACTATATATATGTGTTTGATGTGTTTTTTTTAATGTAAAAATATTTGTATAACGTGTATATATTCTTATGCCCAGAGAGTCAACTTTTGACTATCTAAAGCATGTCACCGAGTTTGTAGATACCTTGTTTGAGTTACTATCTGAAGCTCTTGGGCTGGATCCGAACTACCTCAAGTGCATGGAATTGGAGAAGGGTAAGACCCTGGTTGGCCACTACTATCCTGCCTGCCCGAAACCAGACCAGACGCTAGGAATCAGCAAGCACACTGATGCATCTTTCATTACTCTACTCCTACAAGATGATGTTGGGGGACTTCAAGTTCTGCATCAAAACCAATGGGTCAGTGTTGATCCGATTTCAAGCGCTCTTGTTGTCAATATTGGGGATCTTCTTCAGGTATCTACTCCATCACATAAACAACTTATAAGCGTTACAAAAGATTAGGCTAAGACAAAAAGTAAGTATACGAATAAAAAAATATATAGTACGTTAAATGTAGTTTTGAGACCTTATAATGGTGTTAATTATAATAACCCTCCAAAATTAATATATATATATGCCATGTAAACAGAGAATGATATATAGTAGTGACGTTTATTAATTATTTTGTGTTGAATCTATGTAGATCATAACAAACGACAAGTTTAAAAGTGTAATCCATCAAGCAATTGGCAACACAACTCAACCACGAACATCGGTTGCTTGTTTTTTTCATGGTGTGTCAACACCCCCGAAAACTTATGGCCCCATTGAGAAGCTTATTACGAAAGGAAGTCCTCAAATTTATAGAGAATTTACTATAAAAGATATTATAGTCAACTTTTACTCCAGGAGACTTGATGATAAATCTGGCTTAAACTATGTTCGCAAATAAAAATGTTTGTCTCCAAAGAAACATATCATGTTTTTCTGTACACTTATTTGTGTTTTCATTTGCCATTGTTGTTTGGGAGTTTGGTCAGATATATTATGTGTTCAACACCATTTGTAGTTTATTCCGCTTACGGCTGTACGCATATAATGTATACATGTGTGGCCCTCGGGGGGCAAAAGTAAAGTTGCACTAATTTTAACGTTATTTTACTAATTTCGTGAAAATAACGTTAAAAACGACGGATGATTAATCATGCATCATGTGGTGGCGTTGATAGCCAAAAGACAAGGGGTTACATGCACTAATCGGGTTTGTCCCGATTGCTATGTGTTATGTGCCTTATGTCCAAGGCTTGATACAAAACCAGTATCGAGCCGAGGGTCTCACTGGAAGTAGCCTCTCTATTCCCACGGGGTAGAGGTAAGGTTGTCTACTTCTTACCCTCCTTAGACCCTACCTTGGCTTTGTTATTGGTGGGATTAACTAAGTATGATGATGAATTTAGACTATAATTGAGTATAGACAGCCTTCTGTGATATGCATCAATCTATACATGCTTCAAGAGGCAACTTCAGAGCTGAGAGTAGAAACGTACACAATCCCATAACTACTCCTAATGTTCCGTGAATGATTTAGGAGCCCCTCATCCGGAACACTTATGGTTTTTGCCTCTGTTACATTAGAGTTCCGTTATCTCTACTCACAGTTGGTCCTTCAACAAGAATTAGTTTCATCAACTTTGGGTCTTACAGCCAGAGTCTCACTACTAGAAAAAAACACATTTATTGACGTGCATAATAGAGTGTTTATGACACACAAAAAAATGTCAACGAAAGGACATGTCATAAAATTTTTATGGCATGCAAGCGTGTGTCATTTTTAATGACACGGGTTAATGACAATTTTTTATGACACGCATTTATGACTCTTTAATTATAGACTTTTATAACACTCTTTTTTGACATGAATTTTTGACACTCATTTTGCGTTTCATGTTTTTTTATCTAAAAAAGTTCTACAAATTTTCTAATAACCCTGAATTTATATTTATAATAACAAATTTAATAAATTTCATAATAAAACTAAAACTGCATATATTATATATATCACCAAAAAAAACCCATTACAATTTAAGTATTTGTCAAATCCTACCACAAGTATTAAACGGTTACAAAAATATTGTGTCAATATATTATGTTAATTTAGACCTAAGCATATGAATCACTTGAAAATGAAGGTTGCGACATGACTTGGATGATATTATGGCTGGTAGGCATGGCAGAAAACCTGAATACAAGAAATTTAATTTATGAAAAAAAGCAATGTCCAAAAGACAAAAACAACAAAAAAGATATGGATGATATTATGGCTGGTTGGCATGGCAGAAAACATATTTACCAACTAAGTTAATGGTGGAGCGCAACACAGCCGCTGCTCTTGCAGAAGTGAGGTGGAGCGCTGTGACACCCGGCATGTTTGGGTCAACATTTTATAAACACATAAGTCTACCTTAGCGAAAACGTTTATTAAACATACTTGACGGGGTCAGTAGAGTCGGAACACAGTCCGTATTGTCCAGTCCAGGGTCCAATGATTCGGGTGATCATTGGGATTAGTCACACACACACGATACGAGTCCCGTTGTTGGTGAATTACATAAACTAATTAAGTGTATGTGTAGACTAATTGTCGTATGGTGGATTATATGCTTAGATGTGTTTAAATGATGTGTAGATAATCATCCATGCTTAAATATGATAAACATAGACTAAGGTTGCATGCTCATGTGTTAAAATGTGTTAGAATGCGTTAAACACGACGAACTGGAAAACTAGATGAAAGGGTTCTGGTTCGACCACTTCGAGTGGTCGAAGGAGGGATTTTGTTTGGTTCGACCCTTTGTAAATGGGCGAACCAGGGAAGTGGAATTAAAGGAATTCCCTTCGACCAGAACAGGGCTCATTCGACCCTGTGAAAGGGTCGAAGGAGACCACCTTCGACCATTGAAATGGTGCGAAGGAGGATTAGTATAAATACCACACTTTGTCATTTTTCACCATTTCACAAACCCTAACCGTCTCAAAACACTCTCTAGCAACTCTAAACATTGGGGAAGGAGTTTTTGCCCTTGTTTTCTATAATCTAACCTACAAACATCTTCTACACAAAGATCAAAGGTGTGTTCTTCATTCTAAATCATTTTTAAAGCATTTCAATTCGTTTTTATTAAACCCCAAGAGTCCAGATCTGATACAAACATGTTTTCATGAATAAAAACCTTCCTAATATCTTTCTAAACAAAACCTATTCATAAACAATGAGTTTTCATACAAAATAACATGTGTTAATGGTGTTTTATGTGATGTTATGCATTGTTTGATGATTGATTGTTGTATAGATGTTATGACAATGATCTAGGACTGTTATTGATGATGATTTATGATTGAGATAGGTTACAATTGATTATTGATGATGTTATGTTCATTTTGGGGATTTTGGGTTAGATCTAGAGCTTGTTCATGATGATAGTGATAAGGATATGATTGGGGGGTTTATTGTTCATGATAATCTGAGTATATTAAGTTGATTATTGATTGATTTCATAAAGTTTCCTAATTGGGTAAAGATTGCATGCGTTTGATGTGACATCTCCATAATTTGCTATTTCGGGTAACTCGTAAAACGGACGGATTTCGGGACAAAATTGGTAGGGTTATGTAGGAATATGTTAATGATAGTTGACTGCTGTGATTGGTAATGTTTCGTGATGTTTTCGGACCGTTTAGATGCGTTTTGGTGCGTTTTATAAAATGCTGATGAAAACGGGCGAACGTGGAATAAAATTGGTTCGAATGGGCGAACGTGGAATAAAATATGGGCGAACGTAGGAAAAACGGGCGAACGTAGGAAAAACGGGCGAACGTGGCTCAAACGGGCGAAGGAGACTGAAAAGGTGCGAAGGAGACTTAAAACTGACTGGTTCGACCGTTCTGATGCAGAAATGGGATTTTTGATACAAACTAAGTGTTTTATGCTTGAATCTTGTGTGTAATCTATGTGTACTTGATTAGTTGGGGTAATGGGTCACCAACGGGATGTCGGGTCGGTCTAGTGTGTCGGTTAAACATTTAAACACGTTTTAAAACATGCTCGGTCAAGATCTGGACAATCGGGGACTAGTTAGCCTCCGGGTTAATAGTCATCAAACTTATGTAAACTCGTTGATAGGTTGTCGTTAGTTGGGATTACCATACACGTGTTGGAATTCTAGTTATCAGAAGACACACTCTAAGGTGAGTTTCACGGCCCCACTCTTTTACTGGTTTTACATTTTCGGGGGAGAAAACATGCTGTGTCCTTTAAACGTGTGTCAAATATGTTTTCATAAAAGGCGTTTCAACTATGTTTTCATAAAAGGCGTTTCAACTAAGTTTTCATGAAAGGTGTGTCAACTACGTTTTGGTATTCATGAATTCATTGGGTTTTGGAGTATTCATTATGTTTTCACGTATTCATTATGTTTTAGAGTATTCATTATATTACTATGCGATCTTTGGAAGTCCTGGGGAGAACCATGAATGTGCGGGGATGCACAACGGGGGAAATGTGGATAGCGCTATTTGGGCTTGACCCGCCCCACTCGTCGACTGGAGGTCGGACGGGTGCATATTGTCTCTTAGGTATTCAGTATTCAGTATGCAGTATTCAGTATTCAGTATTCATTCGGGCACGTATTCAGTATTCACAGTATTCAAGTCCAGTAATGGTTTTCCAATCACAGTAGTAACAGGTATTCATATGATTTGCATGCATGTGGTCTGGATTGATCATGGGTATTCATTTGGGAGTTAGTATTCAGTTGGAGTCGATTTTCACTTGGAATTGGTATACATTTGGAGTCGGTATTCATTAAAAACCTGTGAACTCACCGGCATTATTTGCTGACGTATTTAGCATGTTTGTCTCAGGTCGCTAAGGTAGCAGCTGTCGATAGGCGCACGGAGTCTCACGGCGTCTAGGATTCATGTGCATCTCATTTAGTATTTTCAGACTTTCGTACTTTTGATTTCATGTTGTAATAAAGTTTTACGCTTCCGCAGCGTTGGATCATTTATGAAAACTTAATGGTTTGATTATGTCATTTTTACGTATCATATAGTGTTGTTTATTGTGACCGTTGACTTGGATCCTGGTGTGTCACGCGCCTCGCGGTAAAACCCCGCACGTGAAAATTTGAGGGTGTGACAAGCGCTGCCGTTTTTCTTGTGTCCATAATTTTTCTGTAAAGAACTCATACCAAGCCCTCCCGTCATATAAATCTTTCTTGCCATCAATGCTTAACATTTCAAGAAAATTATTGCATCCAGCAACAATTTTGTTAATTTTATGTTTTGAAATATAAAGATCAAACTTACCAGCTCTGATATAGTACCAATCCGGATCATATATATGGTGCAAGTTCCTTCCCATCTGTTCTAACCCTATCTCTTATCTACCTACCAGCTCCATTTACATATCCAATCACCAAACAAATAAAAAAAAAAAAAGAAGCAGAAACATCAGAAAGACATTTTGTATCAAATGTTCAGTATACTCACAATCACACTCACACATGACGTGTGCAAAGCACCTGTGTCAATAATTAATAACACAATCAGACATATAAACCGGTTGAAAGAAATGTAAAGTCATTAAAATGTCATTTTTGTAGATGTTGGGTTAGGGGTCACTCATGGGCAATCAGAGTTTTGATATCTGATCAACATTGTGGGCAATCAGAGTTTTGTAATTTCATAGATTAAAAAATGGTAGTTTAGTAATTTGTAGACAGCTAAACGCGCTTACTGTCCCATCTCAGCGGCATATTCAGAACAGAAGCAAAAACTAACCTAAAATGAATATTCACCAAAGTCAAATTGAGAAACATGCTGCAGAAATGGGGTGTAGTGGTGGTGGGCCGACGGTGACTGGTCGATGTTGATGCAGTGGTGGTTATGTCTCTTTTTCCTCTCTACTTTTACAAAGAACTACATTTTACGGATCCATCTATGTCATAATACCTTTCTAATTTATGTGAAGAAAGTGATAAACTTACCTTGGAAAGCACATCTATGTCACGCAAGTTTGAAGCAGATAGAGATAGCTGCAAAATGTTGTTAACAACAATACATTAGTCACTACAACTAACGCTTAGCTTTATGAAGTAAAGTAATTTGATTACAACATCCAATATAAAGTGGATTGCAACTAACCATAAGCTAAAAATGTAAGGTTACAACAACTGAACATGGAAATAGATGCCACAAACTATGTCATAATCACAAATTAACCTTTGAGTTTGAAGCAACAATCAAAAGTGCTAAAATGACAGAAAAAAAATATTTTCTATAACAGCAACAAATTGAAATTTCAATAAGTAATTTAGATTTTTTAAATTGCAATCAACTTTGCAATATTTTTTTCAAGATCCACATTAAAACTAAGCTAAAAGCAAATCTCTATAAACTACAGACCTACAATCAAAATTGATTCATCTTCTCGATAGCTTGGTTTTAAAAAGCGAAAGCGCATAAAAGCGACAATGTCTAAAACTGAGGCGCGAAGTGCCAAGCGCAAAAGTGCACCGCTTTTCGTACCCGAGGCGCAAATAATTATATGTCAATTGCGCACCGCTTTTTAAACCAAGCTCGATAAAGGAAGTACACCCTATACAATACCCATAGATATCAATAGTGCGTGACAAGTTCTATAGCGCGCTACGTAGTCACGCGGATTGATGGCGCTATATAGTATTAAGCAACAAATAGATAGATTTTTGCAAAAAACAAAATTTTACTTTTTGACAAAATATACATATAAAATATTTCTTAAATGTTATTCTAGTGTATCGCTAAACATGAAATCACTATCTCTACGTAGCATATAGGCAGCTAATGAGCTTTTCGCCTTTGTCCGCTATTCTCTATCGACAACTAGGACAATACCTAACATAGATAACCTGATCATTCAACCTCAATGTGAATCAGACCAGTTTATCTTATTTTTTATTTCAGTGGTGTAAAATTCCCTTTCTCTGCAATTCATGTTATCAAACCACAACCTTTTCTCAGACAATTTTCCTAACTTTTCTGCCCTCCACGCTCTTGTTTCAAGTAGACTTTCAGGTGCTAGGTTATCTCCGGCAGTGCAATATGCTTAGGCTGTTGTACCCTGGGTAACAAACGGGTTCACCTGGGTGTCCTGAAATCTGTTTTATGGAAAACGTGTTCTACACGTGCCTCGGTCACATCGAGTTCTTTTCTTGTTTTGTATCTTTTCTTTTCAGTTTGTAACTTTAATTTCTTGTCTTTGTATTCTGTTTAGTTTCTTTATTGTATTGTAATCCGAATATATTTAAGAAAATAAAATTATTATTTCTTTTATTTTTATGAACGGCTGGTAATCACCACCCCTTGGAACGGCCACAGCGGATTCATGAATCCGCTTGCCATGGCAGTTGAAAGGAGGAAGATTGTCATGAATCCGTTGGTCCAATGATTACCAGCGGAGAGGAGGAAGATCGTCAGTTTTAATCCGCTTATAGTACAAGCGTAATTGGTCAACCTCGGTTACCACAGTTTCCTTTTCCGGTCATCCATCTTTACTCTGGTCAGCGATCTTTTGCAAGAATCTGCTTGCCATGGCAGCGGAATGAGTCAGGTTTTGCTCTTACAAGGAGAGGAGAGGAGAGGATTACCTATAAACCAAATAAATTAATTTACATGTCATCCCTGAAACCAAAATGAGATCCAAACGTCCCTCCCTCATTTCTGAAAAATAACTCTGCATGTAAACTGACTAAACATGAAACAATTTTCCAACCGCTTTTTGTTGAATGTCATTTATTTCATAATAAAAAAGGACAATTTCTAATTTACTAAATTTTTTTTCCAGCCGTTTGGCTCTTCGAATACAACAAAAATTGCAGCCTCACTTTTATATTATACTCAAGTGCATGCATCTTGGATTATATATATATATATATATATATATATATATATATATATATATATATGACTTAGGTTCCTGTACAAAGGATGAATTGTGTGAGAAATGTAAGAAGGAGTGTGAAGGCGACATGTGGCACCAATTAATTTTAACTAGAAGGGTATTATTGTAAAAGTATCTCTAGTCAAAACATAGGGAGTTATTATGGAGTTATTAATTTGAGGATTTTTAGGGATTTTAAATATCTAATCATCTTATCTTATGATCAACTAGTAGGAAACCCGCGCGATGCGTCGGGAGTGACACTTTTTATTTCGGTACTTATTTCAAATTCGTATAGTATTTGTTGTAACATTATTGCGGTGGATATACGTCATAAGCGTTACACATGTCTAGTAACTAAAAAGATTTAAGATTTAAATTGTAAAGTACTTTTAAGAAACATTTGATAAAATAAAGTAACATACGAAAGGAAAAATAAGTATTAATAAACATAAAAGTTGAGAAAAATAAAAGCTAGCGAACTACTTGAATCATGAGATCAATTTAGTCATACACGTTCCAAGTCTACATGATCTCATCTATATTGTCTACCCACCATTCGTCATCAAGAACGATCACTGAAATTTCTTGTATATCTCCATGTTTGATTATTACATCTTTTAGTGAGGATGAGTTTCCTCCATTTTCTCCTATCTAAAGTGTCATCAAATATGTCTTCTTTTTCATTTTCATCAGAACTGTCTAGATCAATAACTTGACTCAATTTCCATTAAGAGAGTCTCTTGGATCTCTTCCTATTAATTTCATGCATCTGATCCTTAAAATAAATTAAAAATATTTAATAAACAAATTAATAGAAGATGAAATAAATGTTGATATTACCTATTCACTAAATTCATGTTGAAGATCAGATTTGTAGGGACTATACCATTATCCTGCAATAAAACACATACAATATACCACATAAAATAACAGCCTTGTTAATATTAAAAAATTAAACATTAATAAATACAACCTTAGATGCTACTTTAGACGCTTGTATGGCTATTGGTTTGTTTATCTCCGTATGTTTTTCATCTAAATGAATCTGCAAAACCAAGAAGTTAACACTTAAATGATTAAGATATGTATAAAATAGTATAATTAGTGAAATGAGACGAATGAAAACCATAAACTAACAAATAACCAACATTAAAAGCTTCAAATTTTGAATTCAGTATCCATGCCTACGTATTTTAGCAAGTGAAATACGTGTGCATTAGTATGTATTTATAGAATAAACTTTAGTATGTTAGTACATGGTTTAATTTTCAAATTCATGATTTTCCCACCCCTTAAATTATGAAATTTTGTTAAACTTTAGTAGGTTAGCACATTGTTTAAATTTTGAAATTGATGATTTTCCCACCCTTTTAAATTAGGAAATTTTGTTTATCTTTGACTAAAGTGTAAAAAGTTATCGTGTTTATCTTTTTTTTTTTTTTTTTAAAAACTTTGTTAAAAAAGAACCCATTCAAATTAGGAAGTTTTGTTGTTATTAACATAGATGTTCATAACACATAGATATATAATATGCATCATGTGTTTTCTACCAAATTGATGCAGCTGAGGTTTTTAAAAGAAATTTACCTATAATTAATATCTACAATGCATTTTTATATTTTTTCTAAACTTAATTATTTTAAAGTTTTATATATTTAGCTAGTTTTGTTTATTTAAAAGTTTAATGAGATTTCTTTTAGTTAATTATATTTATGTGTATACCTGTAAATATATATATGCATACCCATATATATATGCACATATTGCTAATGTTGATTATTTAAATAAGGTACTACAATTGAAGCTATTAGTAACAAACATGATAAAGCATTCTTAGAGCCCAGTCTTGTCTTGCAATTTTGTTACTGTGTGACAAATTATTTGTCTGTCAAAGCAAGGATGAACCATATTGTTTAACAACATTATCATATTTTAAGAATCACCAAAGCTGATATGTAGATTTCGAGTGCCCTGTTTGGTTTTTTAAATCGTTGCATTTGATATATGTGATTTTTTTATTATTGGGCGGAACAGTATTTAACACCAAATTCAATTTTACAATTTTTAGTTTTATTTGATCATGAAATAGTGTTATGATTCAACATCCATATTAGTAATAAATCCATATTATATTTCATCTAGTTAGTATTTAAAACATAAAATGCAATAATCACTTGTACATAAGGCATTCTTTCTTGTAAATTTCAATCCACACATCGGTATTGATTACGACAAGCACCGACACGTCGACAAAAATGAGTCGGTCGTCATGGTATATTCGAATGTTTTTAAAATATAATAGTTTTAAAGTTATAATAGATATAAATAAAAGAAATTATAATTTTGTAGGGGATGGAAAGAAAATGTAATTACTAACTAAAAATTAGGGAATTAAAGTGTAAATAAGATAGAGTATTAAAGTGTAAATAATGTATGAATGACTATTTTATCCTTATTTTAAGGTTGTTAATGAAAAATTTGTTCTTAACTTTTGGGTATCTTAAAATACCCCTCCCTCATACATTATAATATAGTATAGATATACAAGGTCAAATCAATTTTCAAAAAAAAAAAAAAGATTATCACGTAAGGTTTTTATTTCTTATCAGTGTGTTTTATATGTATATCAATATTAGACAATGAGTCAGCAGTTTTTAACACACGTAAGGTGTTTTATAAACAACAATTACATTATGTGTAATATGTCATGGACTAATATGGGCTGTGTGTTTTACATCCTATGATTAAACCTCCGATGTTTATTTTTTTCCACAATATATTGTGTTTTATATTCATGTTATGCAATAAATGCAAAACACATTGTGTTTTATACAACCCAAATAAACGCTAAGTACAAAATTCATTGTGTTTTATATTCATGTTATGCAAAAAATACACATTGTGTTTTATACAATCCAAATAAACGCTAAGTACAAAATTCATTGTGTTTTATATTCTTGTTAAGTAACAAATATAAAACACATCTTTACTAACAACCAAAATAAACGATAAGTACAAAACACATTTTAATACACAATCAGTAACCCAAAAACACACTAGAATTTACAATAAAAAAACACCTTTTCATAAGAATCCATGATTATGGATTATTGTGCTATGGATAAGACTCAACGTAAGCATCTTAACATGCCTTCTAATATTCTACTTAATATTTATGAGGCATTGAACAATGTTGTTCAGAAGAAACATTATCCACTAAAGACGTCGTCGTCTCATCATCATCACCATCAACAGCAGATGCAGCTCCTCCTTCCTCTTGCTTTAGGTAATTAAACACCAGCTTTTAGAGAAAAAAATAGGTTTTGAATGCTTATTGTGGTAGGTCACGAGATGTTCTTGGAAAGATTATGGTTGATTGTTGTCATCGATCTGAAAGAGAGAGATATATGTTTTATGAAACACCCCCTATAAAAATGGGAGTAGATGGCGAGATTTAAGGAAAGAGTGAATGGTCTCTATTTTAAAAACAAACAAAAAGACTAACATACCCCTATCAGGTCAAATATTTTAATTAAGTTTATAACACTTATTACAATTTTGCCACTACCCAATCTCAACCCTTCATTTAAAGATCTAATGGTCTAAAACACTTCTTACCTTTCTCACAAAAAACACCCTTTGTACAGGATCTCTACCCATATATATATATAGGGGAAAGTTATTTTGAGAACACCTATATTTCGTGCGAACCGTGAGAACGGCATCTAAAACCATTCAAATTCAAAATTTCTTTTTACACTTGTCTTTATTACTAAAATACAATCCCCAAAACACAATTTACGCGTAAAAATTCATACGTATACGAAAATAATTTGTTTTTACACATGTGTAAATTTGCTGTTTATACATGTGTACACTGTTTCATTTACACATGTGTAAAAAGTTAATTTGAAAGTGTTTTTGCAAGAAAAGATGGATTATTTGAAAAGAAAATTCATTTATTAATGTTGTATTTTGATTATAATGGGATTTGTATTAAAAAAAATTGATTTTGATTGATTTTTGTACTTGTTCTCACGGTTCTCACAATATTTAGCGTTCTCAAGATAACCCTCCCCTATATATATATATATATATATATATATATATATATATATATATATATATATATATATATATATATATAGGGTAGGGTTAGAATACAAAAGATGTGTTTTGTGAGAAGGGTGAGAAATAACTATGGCCATTAGATCATGTAATTGGATGGTTAAGATTCAAGGAGTGGCAAAAGTGTAAATTATGTTATAATTTTAATAACTAAATTAATGGTGTGAGGGTATACTTGTAAAAACATGCCTATTTAAATTAAATAATCTACATTATCACTCATCAATCATCAATTATTGAGAGCAAATTAAGGAATTTCTCTCTCTACCTATTTATCTCTCTCTCTTTATTTCTCTCTCTCTCTCTAACACCCATATTCATTCAGATTTTTTTTGCCAAAATAGTGTCTAAACCCATTATTTTTGTGCATCTGGAGGGTGTCAGCAACAAAATTCCAAAAATGGTGTTTCCGCAAGATGGTCTTGCGGATTTGGTGACGTGGAGGGGAGAGGAGAGAGCCTTGTGCTGATTAGGAAAGAGATAATTGTTTGCGCAAGATGGTCTTGCGGATTTAAAACCTTTTTTTGTAAGATTCTTAATTCTTCAAGGGGCTGTTTTGTAAGTTAAATGGAGCTTGACATATCATCTTGCGGATCCTTCAATTAAATCCGCAATACCATCTTTCGAATCCACTATAAAGCAACCACTCCATCATTCTTCAGGGGGCTCTTTTGTAAATGTTGTTTTGGCTTCTTCTCCTTTACTCGTGGCCTCGTGCAGTAGATGTAAGGAAACTTTCACATGCATTACACCCCAACCACACAAAGGGGGTGAATGCTTTTTCAGTAAGATTTGAAGTAAGACTTGACTATACAATAATTATTGCATGCATGGAAGGACATGCAAATAATGTAGTAGCAAGTAGTGTTATAAATTTGAACGAGTAATAAGCATGCATTCTCAAAATTCAAGCCAAAACCACATATATTTCATAATCTGCATTCTCAAAACTCAAGCCAAAATCCAAGCCAAAACCACATATCTACCACTCTTATAATTTGCACTATGGCATTTGTAAACCCCGGTCCTCGCAGCAATGAACTTCTATGGAATCAATCACGACATCGTTCGGCGATGTTGTTTGAAGGAAATGCGGTAGATGCAGATGTTAATATTAGACGCGGCGACCAATCCTTTTGGTCGACAATTAACAACTTTTCATTGGATGGTCGTATTAAATATATGCTGCGCACTGCAGGTTTTCTTGGAGTTTTTGAGTGTGGTTACCGGAAGGTTGACCGAGGGTTGATAACTGCCCTCGTTGAAAGATGGCGTCCCGAGACCAACACGTTTCACCTACGATTCGGTGAGGTGACAGTAACGTTAGAGGACGTTGCATGCTTAATGGGTCTTCCTATTAATGGCCACCCCGTGTTAGGAGATCAACTTGACGTGACGAATAATGATGAACGGGCAGTACTTGTCTACAATTTGTTGGGTATAACAACCAACAAATTCACTGGAAACAAGATGCTTGTTCGGGATGTTACAGATAGAATTTCTAGTCCGTTGCCCGATCACCCGACTGACGTCGAGATCATACAACGCGCCCGTTGTGTGATATTACTCTTGTTGTCATGTTCTTTGTTTAATGACTCAAGCAACGGGACGGTGAAGCTGGGCTTTTTACCATACCTAGAGGACCTCAATGAATGTCGGACCTTTAGTTGGGGTAGTGCTGTGTTGGCATGGTTGTATCGCAACCTGTGCAAAGCAGCAGTAATGGACGGCGAAGCAATGTGTGGGTGTGTATCTTTGTTACAGTTGTGGGCGTATACCCGAATCCGGGTATTAGCTCCCATAATTGCCCCGGAAGAACAAGAAGAAGGCGCGGATAGACTCCCATTTGGTGCCAAGTAAGTAGTATTTTATGCGTGCATATCATTGATTATATTAAAACATGTTATTTTTGCTAATAACTATTGCGTTTGATAATTTTTTTTAAAAGGTGGCGTGTAGCACACCGGTTTAAACAGACGACCAGACACTCGTTACGCGCAATCCGTTCTCAACTAGCCAATCTTCACGAGGATTCGGTAAGAGTTAAGTTACACTAAATTACTGTTGAATTCCGTACAATGCGTTAATAATTAATTATTTTTTTGCACCAGTTTGTCTGGCGTCCATATGAAGAAGAAATGGGTTCCTTGGCGGATTATTGTCTAGATGGGCAGGATTCCTGGTGTTGTGAGTGTTACATCTTGTGGAATCAAGTGGTGGAATACCACTCACCATCTCGGGTCCTTAGACAGTACGGGTTCTGCCAATGGAAACCTCTAAATCCCCCCCTTAGCCATGAAGAGCTCCTTTCCCTGCGTAAATTGAAGCGTTCCGGGCATACGGATACAGACTGGAGAAACAGACATGAAACGTATGTATCCTCCTGGGACAATCACAGATTTAATAGAGTGGTGGGGCAACCGATGATGGCAGGGTTTCCTTCCGTGTTTCCAGATTACATGAGTTGGTATCTGGAACACACGATTGGATTTGTGACCAACCCGGCGAATGACACGGCACCACAAACCGGGTTCCGAGATGATGGGTCAATCAACCAACTAATGGTTTGTATATCAGTTTAATAAATTTACCCAATAGTATATAATGCAAAAATATTATTTTAATGTTCTTTATTTTAATATTAATGCAGATGGAAGGCTATGCAGAGATGTATAGTCAAGCGGCTCAGTTTATGCAACACGCTCCTGAACAATTCGCAGCGATACAAAACACTGCTAGCGCAGTGTTGACTTCAATTCGCGAAGGAGATCGTTTGAATTATCCTTCGCGTCTACAAGATCACCCGGTCGGTAGCCAGGCTGACAGAAGCCGACCTAATAGGGTGTCAGGGCGTATAAACCGTAGTCGTGGTCGGGTGGACCAGGCAGGGCCTTCTTCAGCAACTGGTCGGGTGGACCAGGCAGGGCCTTCTTCAGCAACTCAAGACCCTCCCAGGAATTATGACCAGTCTATGGACATGGACTGGAATAATTTTGATTTCACAACTTTTCTGAATGATGATGATAGTGGGAGAGGTAATTTTGAAGGGGCTAGTTCCTCACAAAACCCCGTTCATCCACAACAGTTAGGGGGGTTCAATCCACAACACTCTAGGGGGTTCATACCTACTCCCCAACAGTCTAGTATGTATAATACCCCCGTACCCCTAAGTAACACCCAGGCGTCTACATTTTTTACACCAGATAACCCGTTTAACACCCAGCAATCCTCGTTCACTTACTGGGCACCAAATCAAAGTGAACAACCAACGGGTTTTAATAATTCTTGGACGCCTGTACCCTTTCAATATGATGAACGTCGTAATCCACCCAGAAATCGCCAGCGTACTCGATGTGGTACCGGTTCTAGATACTGTAATCAGGCTAGTTGTGGAGGTCCTGGTTATTGTAACAATGATGCAGATTGAATAAATTCGTTTATGGATGTTAAATTTTCATGTTTTAGCGTTTATTTTTTAATGGTTAATGTTAGTTTTCATGCAACATAACATACATGAAACACACATCTTTGGTACATAAATGTCACACAACACACATGAGATTTATAATAAGAAATACACATGCTCACAAACGTTAACAACAATATTTGTTACATATTATTTGGTGTCCAACGTCCACGGTAAAATTCATCAGCGATGTTCCGACGGTATGCTGAACAAGAATGCGCAAGATCTCCTTCAAAGTTGATATATTCCTCATTAATTAGATTCTTCATTAACATACATATAAGGACTCCAGAATTACCACCAACTGAGCCGTGATCTTCAGTCGGCCAGACTTTTGTATCGGACACTATCATTTTTTCCACATAATTTCTTCCGGAATTTTCCCAGTATGAAATTTCATCCAGGAATTGCTTGAACAAAGTCTCGAACTTCACAAATGTTGGGTAAATCAACACTTGGATCGGCGTCGGTTCACCGAAAGTAGACAAAGCGCAAGAGCTAGCAAAGTACAGCGTCGTACGAAGTGTCCGCATATCAACTTGAACAAGAAACCACTGTCTTTGTTCAGCACATAATGGGATATACAACTGCATAAGGTAGATTAGCGTATATTATTTCCCAAAATAATAAATATATTTGTTAAGTTACACTAAAGAATAGTACCATATCAATATCCCATAAGGGAGGGTAGTTGTCTTTAATTCCGATGGAAAATGGCAACGCACGATAGTTGGGAGTTCCAGACAATAAGTCGAGAAATTGTGGGGGTAGTATTGTCCACGGATACAATTGTTCAGGTTTCTTAGATTTATTGATCAATACCCATCTGTACCTCATGAACAACGTAACCCAGCCTCCCACGTGCTGCAATTTTTAATAAAAAAATGTATAAGCATAAATAAAAATAGAGGGGAATATATATTAATATGTAAAAACCTTAAAAAAGAATGCTTACAAGTGGCCAAAGGTGACCCTCACCGTCATATCCCAATAGGGTTCCCCAAAAATCCTTTCCGAGCGGAATCCTGCCAAGAAAAACACTACAACAGACAGGGGCGTCACCATTCTGGTAGAATTCTATGACATTGGGAGACCATTTCTTCGACTCTCTGGTAGGACGATACCATCGGGGTTGATTTGGAATCTTATGCGGTGGTGTGTCAGGGACTATGTCCTCAAATTCGGGGTTTGATTCGTCGAGATCCATTAGGATTTGTGTATGACTGTTGTTTGCCATAATGAGTTGGGGTGATATTTGGTGGTAGTAAAAGGATGGAAATACATGTACTTTTATAGACCTTTTAAACCCGCATATTGAAGTTGCGGTTTTACCTTTTGAATTTAAATCCGAGAATTGAAGTTGCGGTTTTACCTTTTGAATTTAAATCCGAGAATTGAAGTTGCGGTTTTACCTTTTGAATTTAAATCCGAGAATTGAAGTTGCGGTTTTACCTTTCTTTCCCTAAAAAGTGGCACTGCGGAAAATGTGACTTTTCATCGTTTTGTGACGCAGACATTGATGCCGATCAATAATTTTGGTGGCCTAAACTCGCATCAACGGTAAACTATATGCTAAGCACTGCGCGCTGGCGGGTTCGGTGTCCGGTAATCCCGGGCCGTGGAATCGAATCACGGGCCCGAAAGTGGCCCCCGGGGCATTTCGCCACTTAATTTAAACCTGGGAATGTAATACACCTTTTGATACCTAAAAAGTGACACTGCGGAAAATGTGACTTTTCATTGTTTTGTGACGCAGACATTGATGCCGATCAATAATTTTGGTGGCCTAAACTCGCATCAACGGTAAACTATGTGCTAAGCACTGCGCGCTGGCGGGTTCGGTGTCCGGTAATCCCGGGCCGTGGAATCGAATCACGGGCCCGAAAGTGGCCCCCGGGGCATTTCGCCACTTAATTTAATTTTTACCAAAGAAGTCAATTTATTTCACTGGACCATACATAAGCATGCTAAAATAAAGTCAACCATAACACACCACCTACCTAACCTCTTACAGAAGACACACACTAAATTAATAAAACATAACTCCATTAAATGGTGAACAATCAGACTGGGGTCGATTCTGGGTCATACTCTTCACGAGCTTGTTCTTTGCGCCACTTCCTAAATAGGATTTCATCAAGCACCGACTCATCAAAGTCCTCCTCGTCATCTTCCATGGGTGGTGGATTTGGTTGGTGACCGTTGTCACCGGTAGAGGAATGTGGTTGTGGAGATGTCGGTTGGTTATGGTTTGGTGTTTGAAAAATTACTGGGCGGTTATGGTTTTGTGTTGGTGGAGTAGACGGACGGTATGGGTAGGGTTGTTGCAAATGGGAGTGTTGCAGGACGGGGTTTCTTCATTGTGGGTCAGTGATGTTTACAGAACGATGAAACTGATCGGTGATTTCATTAATCATACCCGAAGTGGGGGTGTTTCTAGGTAGGGTCTCTACTACAGGTGGGTCTGCCCAACATACGAATCCACAGCCACGGGGTTTCCTGTTACAGCAGTAGAACCGACGACCTGGGTTTCTTGAAGTTGATGATACACGGACTACTGTGGAAGAACCACAATTGCAATAAACCATATTGTGGTTTCGTTTGGTGATATCTGCAACTTAGTATGGAATGAGTATTTATGGAAGACCTTGTTTGGTGAATCCGCAAGATGATATTACAACAACATGTATGGAAGACCTTTTTTGGTGAATCCGCAAGATGATATTACAACAAAGACCTTTTTTGGTGAATCCGCAAGATGATATTACAACAAAGACCTTTTTTGGTGAATCCGCAAGATGATCTTACAACAACCTTATAAGTTACAAAACACCCCCTTGCATTATTATTGCAAGACCTTTTTGGGGTGAATAAAACCGCAAGACCATCCTCCGGTTTTATCTAATATATATATGTATGTGCTGTGCAATATGAACTACGTACTTATAATATGTGTGGTGTTATAACGATGACAAAAATGAAGAGGATGACAACAATAACGACATCGATGACAACGTGCCTGTAAATTATAACTACGAACCGTCAGATGCTTCTCAAGGTATTTTTTTGATTGTTATTATTAAACTAATTTCATTGATAAATTTATCCTAATGAGGTCTCATACTGGTGAGAAGGATATACGTCTGAAGAGAGCAGAGAAAGTGAGCATGAACCCACGGACGTTGACTCGGAAAAAAGCGGGGATGAAGAAGATGAAGCTGGACAGTCACTTATCCCAACAGATCCTCAATTCCATGAAGGGCTTAATCCTGCTATCCCTACGGACGTACCTATTGCCTACGAAGATGAAGGGTTAGAAGCATATCGGCTTCCCGATTACGACGATGAAGATAGCATGGAGATGTGGAGTGGAAACATAGATGATATCCGTGTGGGCATCTACTTTGAAAGTAAAGAAAAAGTGATTAAAGCGATCCGGTATTGGAACGTGCAATGTAATAGAGAGTTGTGTGTCATCGAAAGCAGGCCATACACGTTTAGAGTAAGATGTAAAAATAAAAACTCAACTTGCATGTGGGCTGCTACGGCATCACGTGCCAGGGAGGGGGCCTTCTGGCGGTTGTCAAAGTGGTCAACAAAACACACATGCTACTCAACGGTTGAACGCAACAACAACAGGGCACTAAGGTCAAGAGATGTTGCCACGCATATCTTTGCACAGGTGAAGGCTGACTTAACGTTTCCGGTGAAACAGATCATAACTTACATGAAGCAGACGTTGAATGTCGATATCTCATACTCTAAGGCATGGAAAGCCCGAAGAAAAGCAATTGAGAATGTGTACGGCACCTGGGAGAGCAATTTTGAGCAGTTGCCAGCGTATGTGGCTCGGTTACAGGCTACAAATCCAGGTTCCGTTGTCGAGTGGTATCATCATCCCAGGAGCCCCCCAGAATGTAAGGTGTTCAAATATGTTTTCTGGGCCTTTGCACCCGTAATTGAGGCGTTCCAATATTCGGCACCGGTAATCTCCGTCGACGGGACTCATCTAAAGGGGACTTACAAGGGTAAGATGTTGATTGCTGTCGCCAAGAATGCAAACAACTACATACTTCCTGTGGCGTATGCAATTGTAGATGAGGAGACAATTGAGAGCTGGGGTTGGTTCCTGGAGCAGTTTAGGCTGCATATTTCAAGACACAACGCCAGCAACCCCCTTTGTGTTATCTCGGACAGACATGTCGGAATAATTAGGGCGATGGAGGAATTGCCAGGATGGAGGGAGCCGAACGCTTACCATCGGTATTGTCTTCGTCATGTACGAAGCAATCTTGGCGCAAAATTCAAAAGTGCAACTCTGAAAAAGCTTTGTTGGACTATCGGTAGCACATCACAGCGTTACAAGTATCTGTATGCCATCAGACAAATGAAGAGCATTAACAAAAAGGCATGGAGATACTTGAGAGACATTGATCTCTCTAAGTGGACGTTGGTGCACGATAAAGAAAATCGTCGATGGGGTCACCTCACAACCAACATGTCTGAGTGCTTCAACCATGTGTTGTCAAAAGCAAGGATGATGCCTATTATGGCAGCCATACACCACACGTTGGAAAGGGATGTTGATCAGTTTAACATTCACTACAGAATTGGAAAGCGTTGCCAAACAATGTTGCCCCCCCGCATCTGGACTGTGATATGCGAACGTGATGCTAAATCACGAGAACATACTGTACGTTTGTATGATGGTTCACAGGGACGGTACCACGTCAGGTCTCGCGTTCGGGCAATGGAAGACGGGGGGAACGATTACACGGTTGAATACCGTAACAGAACATGCTCCTGTGCAAAGTGGCAAATCGAACGTCTCCCTTGTTCGCATGCTATTGCGGTTTGCCACATGAAACGTAAGGACCTTCATCAAATTGTTGACCCACGATATCAAACTTCCGTATATCGTCTTCAGTACAGCGCCCACTTTTATACCCTAGGTCATACAGCTTTGTGGGCACAGGCCAACTGGAGACTCCGAGGTAACCCGTCACATTTTACCATAAAACGTGGGAGGTTGAAACAGAAGAGGATCCATAACGAGATGGATGAAAGGCATGAGGACGAACCTCGTGCTGCCCGCAAATGCAGTATTTGTAAGCAAACAGGGCACAACAAAAAAAGTTGTACCTCCCGTGGCTAGTGATGTTCATTGTCGTGTGTTGGTTGTCGTAAGTTAATGTTTGTAGTACTGTTTGTTGACTTTTCTTATGTGTTGGTTGCCGTAAGTTAATGTTTGTAGTACTGTTTCTTGTTATTTCTTATCAACTTGTCGTATTACTCTCGTGATGCTAGTTCAAAGTATCATGAAATAAATAAACGATGACGCCTTTATTACATGAAAAATTTTATTACATGAAAAAAGGAAATATTACAAAACAACTGACGCAGCTCACCAGAACTTATCACAACGCAACTCACCAGAACTTATCACAACGGCACTTATACAGCTCATCAGCCATGTGGCGACGGTAGTTCACACAAGCCTCTTCTACGGTGTTTTCATGGTGTATCTTCAACGGTTTGTTTTTAACTAGTTTCTCCATCATCATACAAACAAGAACCCCAGCGTTAGCGATGTTACCCTCATCTTGGGGGACATCCGTCTCAACCAAACCGAGGGACATCTCACGTTCCGTTATGTACCTCGTGTGCCTCCTAAAGTGAATACGTTCTAGAAACCATTTGAAAAATATCTGTAACAGCTCCATATAGTTCCTAACATCTCGATGTTTTCCATTTCTCCATCTTTTATCGGTCCAGTATTGAGTAATCACCATGCTCTGCATATCAATACGGACAAGTAGCCAGTCTTTTTGGCGAATCCACAAAGGAAGGTAGATGCAGTCTACCTCCCAGAATGGAGGATACGGGTCCTTTTGTCCGGCATAATAGAGGGGGGTAGTGGATTTATCATCCTGCATGTAATCATAAGAACCAGGAGGTAACACCGACCATCGTAATTCTTTGTTGGGGTTTTTTAAGAGCATCGCCTGGCGTACACGCATTAATCTTACAGTCCAAGCTTCAACATGCTGCAAAAGAAGAAAAAAACACTATAACTTAACTATGTAAGCATGTGAAAACTTATAAAAATTAATATGTCGTGTTAAGTGTACCGTAGATGACAGATGACCGCCAGATTCATTCCCTAGTAGGGCACCCCAAAAAGATCTGTCGAGTTTTTTTGTAATGAAACGACTGTAGCAATATGGAGAGTCCCCGTTGAGGTAAAACTCTAAAACATCTGGGGACCAGTTCTTTGAATCTTTGTTGGAAACTATAGCACTACCTTTTTCGGGGTCATTTTCCGGTGGCTTTTCAGTCGGAATCTCCGTAGACGGCCCAGCCTTCGTGGATGACGACGGCCTCTTCATACGCCTCCAAAGATCTTCCGTCCAGTTCGATTTCTTAGCAACTGGTTGAGAACAGAAATAAGACCCGACCTCTTCGTCCTTCTCCATACTATAGAACGTTTCTTTTCGAATGAATGATAATGAAACTTCACATATATGTATTTATAGGTGAAATTGACAATATTAAGAAAGGTAAAACTGCAACATCATCTTGCGGTTTTGATAATGATAGTAAATGTCCATACCGTACTTAAAGTAAAACTGCAATATCATCTTGCGGTTTTTGATAGTGATAGTAAATGTCCATACCGTACTTAAAGTAAAACAGCAACATCATCTTGCGGTTTTTAGTTAATATGATGTTTTTTAAACAATCTATTTCCGAAGCAGAATACATCGTATTTTTTTAGTTAATATGGCGTCTTTTTTAGAATATTGTTTAGTAATTTTCTTAAATTATAATATGTTGTTTTTAACAAAGATATGTTGTTTTTAACAAGGTTATTTAATAATAATAAATTGGAAAAACACAATCGTAAATTTATGCACTAAAACGTTAAATATACAATCTACCGAGTTACAAAACAATCTATTTCCGAGACCACCAATTCCAATATTCTCCCAGACGTCGCTAATTAAATTTGCTGCCAGAATTAGTGTACAACGGTGATGGAAGGCGCAAAACAAAAACTTAATGCAGAGTTCATTAAGCTTTTGTTTCGCACCTTCCATCTCCATTGCTTTATTGAAGTCAAACAGGGGGCTCGGGATCAAGCTGGGATTCCAACCGTGCTCCTTCAAACAGGTACCCAATGGTCAACCCGTGATTCATTTCTTAAGTAGCACGTTGAAGAATCACATCATCCGATGTCACCGACGTCGCTAATCACATGATGTGATTCATCAACACCGGATGGCCTTGCCCTACAACCTTTGTCTGGAAAGTTGACCCCCCGAAAGAGACCGTTGGAATGTCGCGGTTTGGTAGACTGGAAATTGAGACTAGCAACGACAACCAACGGCAAAATATTATAAACTACAGTGACAGTGTTGCATTCTACACGTGTTATACCACGTGTGGATGTAACACCGATCTAAGTAGTTTTATGTGGATGTAACACCGATCCAAAGACACCGCTTTTTTGGACCCCAGAAAAGCGATGCGACGCGGGGGATGAAACGGGCATCAATGCCTTTAAGCATGGCTCATCCCCGCCAAATACTGTTATAACTCCAAGTGGATGTAACATCGATCCAATGTTCCAAACGAAACTTCTCCTGTCACCACCAATGATGGAATGTGGATGTAACAAAATGAAAAATGAGATGAGAACAATGATCGTCATTTTTGTGTATCTACCGGATGAAAACATCATATTTTTTTTTGAACATCATGTAATATGTAAATGAGATATAAGATGAGAACACCGTATGTCTCAATATTATATAACATACATAATATATGGAAACCGCAACATGATCATGCGCAAACATGCTGCCCCCTGCAACACCTGCAAATATATGTGGTTGGGTTTAATCCATCTTACACGAGGCCACGAGTAAAGGAGAAGAAGCCAAAACAACATTTACAAAAGAGCCCCCTGAAGAATGATGGAGTGGTTGCTTTATAGTGGATTCGAAAGATGGTATTGCGGATTTAATTGAAGGATCCGCAAGATGATATGTCAAGCTCCATTTAACTTACAAAACAGCCCCTTGAAGAATTAAGAATCTTACAAAAAAAGGTTTTAAATCCGCAAGACCATCTTGCGCAGACACTTATCTCTTTCCTAATCAGCACAAGACTCTCTCCTCTCCCCTCCACGTCACCAAATCCGCAAGACCATCTTGCGGAAACACCATTTTTGGAATTTTGTTGCTGACACCCTCCAAATGAACAAAAATAATGGGTTTAGACACTATTTTGGCAAAAAAATCTATTCATTCACTCGTTCATTTACCTCAACCCAACACTCAATTCTTTTTTTTTTTAAATCCATCCATCCATCAAGGTAGGTTTCAAACCAGAAAACACATTAACAAATATTATTATGTGTTTTTGTATATCACATGGAAAAAGTGTCTTGATGTAGTTTGTGCTTTTAGTTTGGTTTTGTTTATTAGTGGTTTTTTTTTTTTTCAAAAGAAAGTTCTTTGAATAACATTTCAGGTACTAATGTTTTAAAAACTAATTTAAATTAGTTGGTATCTCTACTTTAAACTTCCACATTCTTTTTTTTTTCTTTTTGTGTGTAATGTTAAAACACAATGTAAACCCAATGTAAAACACAATGGGTTTTATGTTTAACCAATAGCGTTAAAACACAATGGGTTTATGTTAAAAAATGATAGTCTTGTTATTGTTTGTTGTTTTATGTTTAAACGATAGTTCAAACAATACTTGTTTTGTGTGTTTTACGTTTAAACGATAGTGTTGAATTTTTTTTTTAAAACACAAACGAATTTGGGTTGGTGATAAAACACACTGGATTGTTGAGACGATGGTGATAAAACACAGTAGATTGTTAAAACACAAAGTTGATCCGATAGTATTAAAACACACTGGATTATTGAGACGATAGTGATAAAACACACTGGATTCTACACTAGATAATAATATCATATTCATTTAACACTATGGAGAAAAAAAAATTAAATAAAATATTAGATAAAAAAAGAGGCAAATACAGACCCACATGGAGTTTGGATTAGATCAACTAAGCTCATATTTACTGATGATCTATTAAAACACACAGCGTTGGTGTTAAACTAAGTCCAAAATAAACACACTTTATTCTTTCGGTTTTATTTAAAACACATAAACGATTGTACACAAAAAAAAAAAAGAAACACACCTTTGGAACAAAAAAAACGTTCAAACAGACTCAATCAACACAACTAATTAGCCGAATTTTAGAAAGATAATATGTGTATTTTTCGGATGAAATTTTGAAAACAATATCCATATAATCAAATCCAAAATTAAAAAAATATGTTTGAAAATCAGTAATCAAAAAAATAAACGACATTTTTAAATAACACAATTCCTATAATCACTCCACCATTATAAAAGAATTAAATTTAATGATTTAATTATTTGGTTAAATTACATTTGTATCCTTTATACTAATGCCACGTGTCACTGTGAGAGCCTTTCTTACCCTTCTCACAAAATAAACCTTTTGTACCGGAACCCTTATCTATATATATATATATATATATATATATATATATATATATATATATATATATATATATATATATATATATAGGGGAAAGTTATTTTGAGAACACCTATATTTCGTGTGAACCGTGAGAACGGCATTTAAAACCATTCAAATTCAAAATTTCTTTTTACACTTGTCTTTATTACTAAAATACAATCCCCAAAACACAATTTACGCGTAAAAATTCATACGTATACGAAAATAATTTGTTTTTACACATGTGTAAATTTGCTGTTTATACATGTGTAAACTGTTTCATTTACACATGTGTAAAAAGTTAATTTGAAAGTGTTTTTGCAAGAAAAGATGGATTATTTGAAAAGAAAATTCATTTATTAATGTTGTATTTTGATTATAATGGGATTTGTATTAAAAAAAATTGATTTTGATTGATTTTTGTACTTGTTCTCACGGTTCTCACAATATTTAGCGTTCTCAAGATAACCCTCCCCTATATATATATATATATATATATATATAGTTGATAAACATACATTCGGTGGCCACAACTTGGACATATTTAATTCATTCAAACATTGTCAGCATCTGACTTCTTCCAACAAACGTATTGTACGTGTGTTTATTTATATCTTAGCTATCAAACAACCCCTTTTTTCCTCATCAATTCGATCCACAGCACATGGACATCTTATCAGATGATCGAACTAAACAACTAAAGGCGTTCGACGACACAAAAGCCGGTGTCAAAGGACTAGTTGATGCTGCAGCTGGTGGTGCTGTTGATATTCCAAACATATTCATCCGACCACCCGACGAAGATCTAGAACTAACTAGTACAACAAGTTTACAAGTACCAGCCATTGATCTTCATGGGGTTGGCAATAAGGGAAGTTTAAGAAGACAAAACATGGTGAACGAAATCAAAGAGGCGTCCGAAAAATGGGGTTTCTTTCAGGTGGTCAATCGTGGAATACCCACCAAAGTGCTAGAAGATATGCTGAAGGGAGCGCGTGGGTTCCATGAGCTGCAGGATGTGGAGTTGAAAAAAGATTATTATTCAAGAGATCCGGAGAGGATGGTTAAGTTTAACACCAATTATGATTTGTATATGTCGAGAGCAGCGGATTGGAGGGATACGTTGATTATCAACATGTTGAATACTTACCATCTTGATCCTCAAGATCTGCCATCAGTCTGCAGGTTATTATACATATTTAATTTACTTGTTGAAATATATATACTGTTTAATCAAGTACGTAGATCGATATGGTTAATTAGTATTAACTTGTATTCTTATGAGCAGAGAGTCCACTATTGAGTATCTAAACCATGTCATGAAGTTTGTAGACACCCTTTCTGAGTTACTATCAGAAGCTCTTGGGCTGGAACCCAACTATCTAAAACAGCTGGAATGCGCAAAAGGTAAAAGCGTAGCTTGCCACTACTATCCGCCTTGCCCGAAACTTGATAAGACGCTCGCGGTTAATAAGCACACGGATGCTTCTTTCGTTACTCTACTTCTACAAGATGAGATTGGGGGACTACAAGTTCTTCATCAAAACCAATGGGCCAATGTTGATCCTATTCCAAATGCTCTTGTTGTTAATATAGGGGATCTTCTTCAGGTATTTATTCTTTAACATAAGTGAACACGCACTTTACATAATAATAAATCTTATATATGACCGAGCTTTCAAGATACAACCTTTGACAGTTGCGAACATTATATTCAAAATTCAACAAAATACATATGGTTAATTACTAGACTTTTGAGAAAAGGCTACATGTAATTGAATTATTTATGATCCTGTGTTGAATCTGTGTAGATCATATCTAATGACAAATTCAAAAGTGTGATCCATCGAGCCATTGGCAATGTAACTCAAACAAGAACATCGGTTGCCTGTTTTTTTCATGGTGTGGCTACACCCCCGAAAACTTATGGACCCATTGAAAAGCTTATCACGACAGAAAGTCCTCAAATTTATAGAGAATTTACTGTGAAAGATTACATGATGGAGTTTTACGCCAGGGGACTTGATGATAAGTCTGGCTTAAACTATGTTCGTATGTAAGACCATATATGTGCTGTTTCTGTAATGAACCAAATATGCAAACATATCTTGTATTTATGTACATTTATTTTGACTTGTATTTATGTACATCTATTCTTAGGGGTAGAGGTAAGGCTGTCTACATCTTACCCTCCTCAGACCCTACCTTAGTTTTGCTATAGGTGGGATTAACTGAGTATGATGATGATGTTGATGATGATGATCTTGTATTTATGTACATTTATTTTGACTTGTAGTTTATTTACCAAGTTTGAACTACAACTGAGTATGGATAGCTTTCAAATAGTATAGATCAATGCATAAATGGTTTAAGTAACAACTTGAGAACTTAGACTATAAATGTAAACATCCCGTTAGGACAGGTTTGGGTCTGTTCGCGGCTAGACCACTGCTAACGGGCCATGAATGATTTGGGAAACCCCTCGATCATCTGGACCACTTATGGTCCTTGCCTAACATATGAGATCAATGGTGTCCACTTACACTTAATCTATTGGAATCGCTAATCTCTTAAAGATTATAACACTTAATTCATACACGGAGATTTTGTAGTATGTACAATTCTTTCTCCTGTTTGGATTGTAACATTTCTTTCTGCAAGGTGATTTGTTAGTGTTTAAGTGTGTGTATAGAAGCGGCATGAAACCACCAATAATCAATGGCCCATTGGGTAAATGCACTATAGTATTTGTCAACACATCCCATGATTAAAGCCAAATAAATTCATCCCATGTTTTCCTCTTGGTCAAACCAGTCATACCCGCCTCATTTAATGTGATGGTCTATTTTTGTGGAGTTTTTTCTCAAATTAGTGTAGAATGAAAAAATATTTACCTTTTTGGGTACTTTAGAAAAATATTTACCAATATGGGTACATTTAATTTAAAAGCATAAATTTTATTTTTAATAAAAAAGAAATAGATTCTTATCAGATGCAACCATCCATCTTTTTCCATATTAATGTAAACAACACCCTCTTCATACCAACGTTTCAAACGACTAACGATCCGATTAAAGAGTGACGGTTGTTATTCATACGCGCATAAGCAGGTATGATTCAGGTTTGATTTTCGATTTTTGTAACCATGTTTGATTCAGATTAAGCAGGTATGACGGCTGCTAGTTCGTTCGATATGTTATTCAGATTCTGGGTTTTAGTTGGATTTCTTTATTTTTTTTTTCTTTGGGTTTCTTTGTTTTTTAGAGTTTTTAGGAGAAAATAAATTAAAAAGGTTTATGGCCACTCGATAGTTCAATCGGCACAAATCGATCATGGGGTCTATCCAATAAAATAATATAATCATTTATCATTAACATGGATTGAAAGGTCATCTTATTTCTTTTCTTTTTTTTTGTTTAGATATATTTGATATCATCTGTATTAAAATTTCATATTTATTTAAAGTTATTGATGATATATGGAATCATTTGCATTAATGGGGGACTTTTACCAAAAGAAAGTGTATTTGGTGGGCATTGGGAAAAAAAAATACAAATGGTGATGCCTCTAATTGAATTGGCGGTATCACCCTCTACTTTCTGCAAGCCTACAATGATGCCGCTAATCCATTTGATGTATTCATTGATGCCGCCAATTGATAGTGAGGTATCAACCTCAACCACCATGATGCCGCCAATTGATTTTGAGCATTCACTGTATACCGCCAATTGGATAGTTGATTCGCAAATCTTGAAGCACGATCATTGATTTTCTTACCACTATAATAATAGCACCTATAATATTATATATTTTTAGCATATCCTTTTCTTCATCAATTAAAATTAAAGTAGTCACATGCTTAAATTAAGTCTATTATCTTGTCTATAAAAAGGAGTAAAACCTTTGCGAAATCATCAAAGAAATTATTCTTGTCAATCCACGAAGAAGTAGACATGTTGTGATATTGCTTCGGCTTATCGACTCTAAGCAGTGGCGAAGCTTGAGAATTTGGTTCGGGGGGTCGGAAGTCAGCGGTCACGAGACGGGACCTAATTTTCCTGTAGCTATTGTTCGGGTGATATGTTAGTGTCAGTGATTCGATTCGGGTCGGGTCGAGTCAAACATTATTAAATACAATAAATATAAAAGTTTTAAGCATTCTTTAATAAACAATTGAACAAAGACACTAAAACATTAAAAATGACACAAAGGGTTGGTACCTGGATGAAGAATCACAGTTCATCTCGTCGACCAAAATATATATTACATCAAACACAAACACAAGTTGTTTAAATATAAATATAACTAAATAAATTAAGCAGCTTATTATAAACGAAAACTTAAAATAAAAAATCAAACTAAATAGAAACTTTCTTTTATAACAAAATTAAGTAAGTATAAGACTCAAGAAAAAAAAATCAGAAGTAAAAACTTCGAAAACATTGAAAGAAAAAACTCACTTAAATTTATAATTGTTATTTATTGTAATTGTTATTTATTGTGAGAAATAAGACAAAAACTCAAAAAGTCTAGAATTGCCGCATAGGGAAAACAAAAAGCACACTAATAAAATACTTAGACCATGTGTAGTGGTTTAAACTTTTATGGGGCGTTTTCTGCCATGTGGATACCACATCAGCAGAAGTATTTAAAGCAGAAAATGGGTGTAGTGGTTCAAGCCCCTTTCTTATTTCTTTAATCACTACCCAATTATTTAATATCTTTTATAATTTTTTTATTGGTTATTTTAAAATAAAAATGAAACCATAGAATAATTAATGAAAACAAAAATATTTCATACAAATATAATAAAGTACAAAAATTAGACGATATCTCTTTGAATAATAATAATAATAATTTATTTTTTAAAAAATAATTGAAAATTTAATCTTATAAGAAATCGTGAAAAGCCTTATTAGTTATATACAATATTCAACAATACAACTTAGTATTAGTTTAATACTTTAATATTATAATGTGCCTAAGAAACAAAAACAATCACACATCACATGGCCCACCTAAATTTTTTACTTATATAAAATATACTCAGACATTATTATCTATACATACAAACATCTGCCTCTATCTCCATCTCCAATATTCACACCTGCAACTAAAGATCCAACCTATGTTTCAAAAAAAAAAAAAAAAAAAACTAAAGATCCAACCTAATTAACAGGTAGCAACAAAAATGTATGGGAATGAGTGTGCATTTGGCGTTATGTAGAAAACGCCCAGCCAACAAAACGCCCGGAAAACGCCGAGGGGGGTGGTGTACCTGGCGTGAAATGGCGTTTTTTAGGGGGAAAACACCCCATTACGAATGGTCTATATTCCATTTCTTCTTCTGCAATTCGTCTTCTTCACTAACACTATAAAAAACCAGATCTAAACTTTGTTCATTTTATCTTGTGTTTAACCTGCACAACCTCTCTAATCACTAACACTATAAAAAACCAGATCAATGAATACCACCAAATGGATTAGCGGCATCAATGAATACCACCAAATGGATTAGCGGCATCAAAGAAAGTAGCCTGCAAACTAGGTTGATACCGCCAAATCAATTAGAGGCATCCCTATTTTTAATTTTTTCCCCCAATGTCCACCAAATGCACTTTCATTTTAGAAAAGTCCCCCATTTATGTAAATGATTCATGATATATGTTTCTGCTGCTACTTCATTGGTCCTAATATCTTGCTTTGATAGTATTTGTTTAGATCAGTCATAGACATCAATATCAAGAGCATGTCCTTTTTTCGTTCTATATATGTTATGATGAGTAGATATTCTGCTACTATATATGTAAAAATGATTTCATTCGTGAGTTGATACTTTTAATAACAAGGAAGAATTTGTTAGAGCTGTCAAGCTCTACAACATCAAAACACATAAACATTTTGAGGTTGTTGAATCACGTCCAGACATTTGGTCTATTAAATGTAAACTACATGACAAGGTTGCAAATGGAAACTTTGTGCATGTAAACGTAAACGTAGTGGATCCTTTAACATCACCAAGTACACTGGTCCACATACTTGGTGAAAATGAATCTTACCCTAGTTAGAGTTGGTTTCTTTCTCATGTTAAGAAACATGTGGGGAAATATATTGAAGGGATATGTCTAATATCTTATCGTTATGCTAGAATCCTGAAGGCAATTAATGAAAAAGGGTCTCCTTGGTCAGAGCCGCGTGGTTTTCACAGGTATATTTTATGACAAATATATTGATTAAGGCATTTTATCGTTGATTTTGATTTCTTTTTATGTCTTACATTTATCGTTTTTTCATAGGTATTGCTTAAGGCATTTTATCAACAACTTTAATGAAAAGTATCGCAACTCACAATTGAAAGCTTTAGCTTACCGTGCTGGGAGTCAGAATCAAATTAGAAAGTTCAACTATATTATGGAGGAAATTGGAAAAATAAATCGAAAAGCTCGGCATTGGTGTCACACCACGCCAATGGCGGAAACACGTGGCGCAACGCTCGAAAGTACATCAAAGTCAAGATTAACACAAACTATATTTAATTAGAAAAGATCAATTTATTAGAATGTCGGAAATGAGTATCTTGTTACAATGTTGCACAAGGCATTATTTAAAACGATGAACATTAAGTTTTCAATGTGGGTATTTCCGTTTATGTTCCAACCCGAAGGTAACACTGAATGAAATCCCGACCAGTATCCGACAATCCGAATTCCACCGCACTAGCCCCATATCTATTCAGCACTTAGTTACCTGAAAGATATGTTTAAAAAGACGTCAATATATAAAATATTGGTGAGTTCACAGGTTTTAGTTACATAACAATAACATTTTCACAACCATCGACTCGACTCACTTTACCGTTTAATTACTTTCCCATTAAGTAATTATACTAGGATCTTGTCGATCGATATTCCGTTTTTACAACATGTGCGAAACCTGCACAACTTGTGGCCTTTGTAAGGAGTAGCTAGCTCCTACAAACTATAATGATGAGCAATCCCTTGAGCCCCATAACCAAACCAAGACTAATAATAATGCCCCGCTCCAAGTCGTTACTCGGTTTTCCCACGACTTAAGTTCAGAATATATGCACCCCAGGCATAACCTAATGCATAATCGACGCTATCGATTAGGGGTGGGCCTTGTCAGGCACCAATAGTACTATCCAAATATTCTTTCGGTTTCATTTCCCTGAATTAATGATTACGGAAGAGAGGACTCAACCCCGAGCGGCGTTCACTGCTCAAGTACTCATCATACCACTTATCACATTTTATCCTTTGAAAACCTTTTCAACATGTGACAATATTTGACAAACATATCTTTCCCCCAGTTAAAACAGTAAAATGGGGCCGTGAAACTCACCTGAATCACTGTCTGGCTCACTAGGTAGATAGCATAGAGGGTCCCGCACCTACAAACGTCCTAGACGTATAAGCCACTATTCCTATAGTGCATGTGCCTTGGCAAGTTGTACACCCAACTCCCGACCACAAGTTATTCCAAATCCCGTTTAATTAAGCGCGTATCCTAGGTTTCGTTGGCGTTACATTACCCTTTGTGTTACAAGTTATATATTACTCCTGTTAATATTTCCTTAACTTGTATTTTATTATCATCGACTCGACGTCACTTAACATATAATTATTTTCCCATTTAAATAATTATACTTAAGATCGCATCGCTCGATATAATATATATTTCAACACCCGACCCGACTCACTTTGCCGCACATTTGTTTTCCCATTTGAACAAATATGCTAAGATCTTGTCGTTCGATTGTATATTCTTAACGTCCGATTCAACTCACCATACCGTATATTTATTTTCCCATTCAAATAAATATACTAGGATCTCGTTGGTACGACATACACATATATATATATCTTTGTCTTCTCGTCGCGGTTTTCCTTCCCACATATCTACTTTCCCATTAAGTAGATATACTAGAATTTTGCCGAGACGAGCGTACATATATATAAATGTGTAATTTTCTTGTTAAGTATATACGTTTGTTTAACGTCTTATTTGTTTATGTCATGTGTTTCTCCCACGAATAATTCCTTTAACACTTAGGAAAGTGTTTGTTAGTTTTCACCCATGTATATATATATATTTTACTTCCTTAAAATATATATTTTTTTCTTACCTTGCCGCAATGGCATTTTTCTCATGATTCGTCCGTGTACGGTTTGTTCACGCGTCTTAGTTCGATACCTTAACTCGATTAGTCAATTTTCCAAGTCTTTCCCAACATGTGTTTTATAGAAATATTATCCACATTTCTAACCCATGTTACTTGGAAGGTTTGTATTTTAGCCCAACTTGTTAACTTAGATACAAAAATGCTTCCAATACTTTTATATTCCCATTTATATAAAAGTATTCATTTTTGTATAAGTTTCTCAAGTTTGCTTAACATTTTTATAAAATCTCTATTTTATAAAAATCCTTATTTAAAACCCTTTGTATTTTTATAACTTTCAAAAATACACTTTTATACAAAATACCCAAGTATTTCTACTAGTATTTACAAAAATCATCCTTAGGCTTTATTACTTACATTTTTGACACCGAACTTTCCATACTTGTATTTTTGGACTAATAGTTTCTAAAATATCCATTTTAGTCCTCTAACTTTCAAAGTTACAACTTTAGTCCCTTAACTTACAAAAGTTGCATTTTTCCACTCTAACTTCCAAAGTTAGCATTTTTCACTCAAAATAGTTAACTTTGAAGATTCAACTTTTTATTGGTAAGTTATTCTTGTATCGAAACACTTATGTTAGTCTTGTATTTCATGTGGAAGACTACTTATGTGTGTGTTTTATGTATTTGTCCATTTTAACAAAATATCATTCATCTAAGTAAGCTAACTTAGATTTTCCATCATCTTCATTCATGAACTTCTAACATGTTTTACCACATATTTCACCATGTATGATCATAATAAGATGATTTAAAGTTATTCTTAACATATTCAAGTTTATTCTACAATTTTGACCAAAACATCATCCTACTTAGTTTTTGATGCAAACTTTACATATTTTCAAGATTAATACATCATCATTATCAAACCCATGGTTTATTTTCCTATCTTTAATCTTCCATTTTACACATGTAAAACCTATTGAAGATTATGTTCAAAACCACCTTTTAAACCCTTCATGTACAACTTGCTTCTAAGAACACATACATGAATAATAACAATCAAAAACAAGATTAAGAAGCTTACTACTAGCACAAGGCTAGGGAAGACAAAACCTTGGATTTGAGAGGGGTTTAGTGTGTTCTCCCAAGTGTTTTAGCTCCAAGCTCTTGAAACACACAATAGGGGTTTTGATGATGGATGTTTGGAAGTGATTTGAATGTGTTAAACTTGAAAGAAAGATGGGTTTTGTGTTCCTTGAATACCTACGGCCATGGGAAAGGAAAAGAGAAGGATTTTTGCTTAGCCATCCAAGTATTCACCACATGTCTTCCTTTTATAATTCTTCCATATCTTTCAAATATTGTAAGTAATCTAATGAAGATTGTTTAGTGTACTTGGGTGATCTCTTGGTGGATTCTTAGTGTGTGTGTGTGCCGTGAGGTGAGAGAGGGGTTGGGGAGATATTGTGAATCTATGAAAGACATGTTAATCTTTTTCAAATCCTTTATAATCTTCCAAGATCACACACATGATTCATGAGATCCCTTAGTAGCTTGTCTAGCTTGTACTAGTGATCTTTTGATGATATGTTGGGGGGGGACAAGGGGCCGAAAGTTTGCACAAAAGGGAAGCAAAATCTTGCATGCTTTGGCTCTTAGCTAATGATTATTATCCTTCCATGATTACACATGAGATATTATGTAGGATTTGTTTAGTAAGTGGATGTGTTTAGGTTGTAGTATACTTGATCTTGCCTTGGATTTTCTTGGCCATAGGGCCGCAATTTGTGTAAGGGTGGGACAAGAAGTTGCATGCTTGTACTTCATGTCTTACACCTTTTTGGCTTTATGCTCATGCATGGTTAATACTAGCTTTATAGATCATTATCATAACCACACATGTATGGACATAACAAGGCCTTCTAGGCCGGCCCTTGTGTGGGTTTAGGTGGGGTCCACAACTCCAAATATTTACCCAATATTTGTCTAGTTAAATCCCCCGTCGTTCGGGTGTCGTTCGGGTATTTTTCGGGTTTTAATCGCGCGTCATTTGGACATTAAAAATACCTTTAATAACCCTTAAATATAGTCTAATTTAAGCGTTGATTGGTTATTTAGGCCTTCGCCGGGTGAAATTATGAGGTATACGCGTATCGGGTGCGGTACGCGCAATTTATTCGTTACCGGGAGATTTGTACAAGACGTTTTCATTTATGGTTTTGGAGTTCCAAAGCTCATTATATTTCCTGAAAATACCCTTTATTTTATATCCTGGGTGTCCGGGATCAGTTTCGTTTATTTAATTATTACCGGGTAATTGCCAACGTCCATACCGGATAGCTTACTCGTACATGATCCAATCATGTTTTACCATTAAACGTATGCATTCCTATGCACTATTTGGAAATTGCTATCTCCTAAGGCCTTGATAATTAAATCACACATAATTGCATTTAATTACGTTAATCATATACTAATTAATCTGTACGGAATTACCTTATTTTTGCCGGTTGTTACATTCTCCCCCCGTTAAGAGAATTCCGTCCCGGAATTCAATTCAAGTTACCCATCACAATAGTATCCTTGAACAGGGCGGGGTGTTTGCGCTTCATGAGATCTCATCTTTCCTAGTGAGCCCAGCTTCATGCTCGGCTCACGCTTAGTGCTCTATCAAACACAGTGTCATAGTTCAACTACGACTAAGCTCTTGGTCATCCCATCTTGACACATCTATCGGTTTCCCGAAATAGTAGAGCTTATCGCCAACCGGACTTCCGCCGATCGAGGAGTCGACCCAAACTTCCCCAGGCCAGACTTGCGGGATTCATTAAGAGTCCCACTAAGCTCTTGCGACAATTCAAGCTTATTCATCACGAGACCAATTTCGATTGATATCTCCGTACCACCGAAGTATTAGGAACTTGGCCTATCACAATCTCTAAGCTTATTGACACCTTCTCGGAGTATGACTCTTAGTGAAAGCCTATTATTAGACCGAAGTTCTTAAGGCCTACGCCTTGTCTGTATGACTTCTTAATAGGTTCGCATCTCATCCAAACAGTCTTTAATCTGCAAGAACTACTGGCCATCTCTCGAATAACCTAAACCAGGTTATATATCTATCTCCGTCTGTCATTCGACGCACTGGAGATTTACACGTTTGCCCCACAAGGGCTTTGAGTAGTACACCCCGAACACTGGGATGCTAATTCCTATCACATAGGAAAGTTTGGTGAGGAAGCTCATGGGTTCGATCTGCCACGAACGTCAATCGTGTCAACACGGAACAATTCCGTCAAGTACATTCAACTTGTCCGAGAATGACAAGCCATACTCGTCTCAAATCGAGTATCCCATGCTTGTGTACAAGGTTTGTCGAACTTGAGGTAGAGTGACTACTACAACCCGATATGATGTGAGTCGGCAATTCAGTGCCTAGCCACGACTCTCCGAGAGTATAGGTAGCTATCCAATGCCTCATCTCGGAGCTATAGGTGAGTAAGGAATGAGAGGGTTCCAAACAACAATCAATCATCACTTGGGTCACATCTGCCCCTGGGACACCTCGGGTGTCATGGTGATGTCAAACAGGCAATCTTACCGCACCTCATAAAAGTCCCCTTGGAAACCTCGTCGGGTATCCCTTTTTTTATCCTTCGGCTCGACTCACTTTACCGTATATTTACCTCCCCATTAAGATAAATATACTAGGTTCTTGTCGACCGAACAACCACATTCAAAATGGGCCTTTATTTCCTTAGAATCCTCTAGGTACTGAATTGCTGCTTTCCTCCTGAGCGATTGTGGTTAATGGTACTAGGACGCTTAGTATGGACTGATGGAGGTCGAAAGTTTTTGCGTCGCTTTTACCCCTCAGTCCCCTGACATTAAGCAGTGCATACCTGACGCCCGGGCCGTACAATTCCACAATCCTCGAGTAGTACGAGTCGACTCAAACACCAACGATAAGATGCTTCCAGCACATAGGCCTATACCGAAAAGAGATATATGAAACATCATAAATTGTTGTCGCAATGAACAACGTATAAGGTTTATTATGACATATCGACACGTTGGCCCCCATTGCGACAAGTATACAGAACACCAGTAGCTACCCAAACCATGGGTATCCAGTACCAGTTCTGCTATATGTGCTTCATGGGCACTAGTGTTCTATCGTCAATAGCAACCTAGTAAATCAATTCCGAATGATACAGGCCACATGCCCTTACATCGACCTTCAGATCTTATGCAGAGATCTGAGTGAAAGGAGTCCTGAAACCAAAACCCTCATTCATCGAAGGTTCCATCCTTTCGGAATCTTTTTATGTAAATGGTGAAATCGGGCCATAGATGCATGCATTTAGCATAGATTTCACATTTGGCTTGACGGCTTCATGCGCTCAAGTCGTTACTTAAACAAGCGAGCGACTGATATCGTACCACAAGTAATAGTCCTGAGCCTTCCCATAGGGCATCCCATTCAATGCCTCCGTAGTCACACATATGGGCGGAATATGTAAGCTTTCAAGCTCGTCCTGATTAGTCCGGTGCCATATGCCCTGACCTGGCAGCTCACATTACTATGGTGCCTCTAACAGCGTCTATCAAGGATAAGGGGTTTTGCCCTAGTGTGAGCAATGCTACTTAAAGATGACTGGGAACACCACTATCGACTCAAGGTCGAAATTGTATTCCATTGTTCCAAGAATCTACGCCACGACACCAAAGTAGGATAAACCTTCCATCAGGGGAATAACAACATTAATCGATGGGTCGAGACGATCAACCATCTCAACCCAGTAGTGTGGCACCTTTAAGGAGTAGATAATGCTGCACGCCCTTCTGGATTCAGGGTTCATAAAACCTCTTAATCATGTACCAGGGACTTCACCAATGCATGCCCATGGGTGGGTCCATGACGGTATTCCCATAACCATCAGTATGTTACGTATGACTCCAAATGAATCCACTGGTGTGAGCAATAAATGAATCGAACCTTTCAACTCTTGCTAGTCCCAAAGGTATAGATCATAATATCACTCATAATTGCTCGATACCTTCAGGTTCGAGACGTATTCGAAATCCCTTATCACGAAGGCAAGTCTCGCCTTGACACGTGTAGATCACAGGGTTTCTTCCCGACCTTGATTTGCATAACCGATCGCTGGGCGACCAAATTGCACGTAACAGGTTAGTGCTGGACATAGTGTCACTGGTGCCTCGGATTCCGAAGATGTACCGTTCATGAAATGCGTGAGCATATACAGGGGTCGGCACATGATTCGGTCGCTTACTCAGACGATCACGAGGTTCAGACTTTAGGGGATTACACATGTAACCACTAAGGCTGGAGTGTCTAAGCACGACTGTTAGAAAGTCCGTTGGACACCTGAATTCCTACATAATCAATGTTGGCACCACACAATCAAACAAATAGAACAATGACGGCACGAGGGGTTTAGGCGATGTCTCCATTCCGAGAGAAACAAGAGCGATGCAAACGACAAATCATCACGTCATCGAGGTAATCCAACAGCTGTAGCAATACGCCCTCTGAGCAACACGATAGTAGAAACAACATGGCAATGTCAGCAACATATCCACGAAGCACATCAACTAGGGAACACCACACAGGAGCAACACGACAAAAGAGAAGTATGACGACAAGGCAACGCCGCAATAGGAACCGTACGACACAAAGAAATACGATGGCAAGGCTACACTACTGCAGGAGCAGTAAACAACAGGAATGCATCATTGACAATGCAGCGTAACCACCTGGATACGCAACTAGCAAAAAAATAATGCAACTGCAAATATGCACAACGGCTGGGGGGGTAACACAGTAGCACGAATGCACGCGACAATATGACGCTCAACATGGAGAACCCATAGTCCACACCACCATAAAGCTCCGTTATGGTGAGTACGCATCCCCGTGCGTCTCAGATCACTTGTGGAGGTGGAAATTTCATTCGTACTCTCGGCCTTGAGCCTATCCTCCATAGGCTCAATGGTAGGAATGGTTGGGTTGGCCGGCGCACCAATCATCATAACATGAATGGGGGCGACGGGTTCCACATCATTTAGCTGACTTCTCAAGCCGATATTGTTCATGGAGAGAACGACCATAGGCTTGTTATGAGTCACTCAAACAATGGCAATAGAAACATCGGTAGTTTCCACTGAGGCCTGAGAACCATTGACAATGTTAGGCTTCCTAAGAGTCCAAGGAATGATAACTAGTAGTTCAACGAAAGCCTCAAAGAGAATGGAATTAATAACAACAAACTCCACAAAGACACACAGATGGTCATAGTGGCCTGGCAAGGGTCATAGAGACGTCTTCGTTAATATCATTTACTTCTGCAGGAGCCTCAAACAACGTCAATTCGAGCAGAGCCATAGAGCAACATCATCAAGCTCAATATGGACTGTACAGACAATGACAACAATAAACTCAACAACAGACATAGAAACAACGACATCAAGCCCGATGAGTGCTATCAAACCACTGACAACAACAAACTCAGCGAGAGCTACACACTTAATAGCGTCAACAGGACTTGCTCGAGCCATAGGACAATAACAGGAGCAGCAACGTCAGGCTCGACTGGAGCCTTAGACTCGTCGTAGCTTTTATACGTGTGGTGACTGGTATCCATAGGACCTGGAAACCAACCTATATCTTTCCCGATACAAGGGTAGTGGTCACAACGAGCATAGCAAGTAGCGGTAGAAGAATCATGATTTATCGATACACCACGATAAAAGGAAACGATACCGACTCTGGCAAACCAGCCGAGTCATTCTTCTCATTAGGGTCTCCTTACATGCTATCTAACACCGATAGTAATTAGCTGGAATGCCTCTCTGTCACTCAAGCGAGGCCGGTGAACTTTCTTCCTGGTAGGCCACACCGTGAGGGTATCGAAATATGGCCAGAGATTAGACAGGTCACCCTGTCCACAACGAATGGATCTTGTAACCTTAGCTTTTTTTTTTTAAAAAAAGATCACCGTAACGAGGGGACACAACGTCTCAATATCTTCGGGGATTGACAAAAACACTTTCCATCAATCGTCGACCAATAATTAACTAGTCTCGTTACCGCGACGACGGTGATGGACATTCAATATTGCAACAAGAGCAATGGAATTGTCGTCCCATGGGTAAGTTTAATTTTTAACAGAATAACGTGACCACATTTAGTAGTCCGCCACTTGATCTTCGAGGGGGAATTTAATGTCAGCAAAAAGCGTCTTGCAACATTCTGATAATCACAGAACACTCTTACGATTACGATTCCCAACGTGTGGTTCCACTCTCTAGGATTTATGACGGATTCAGGCACAGTACATGTAATGAATCTACTCTGGCGTTTCTCGACTGAAGCGAGACCACCAACAATCCTTGAAAACAAACAGGAGGTAGATAGAGGAGTCTTATGATAACCTTTGCTCCTCAGGAAAGTACTATAACGTAAGTACCAATATGCTAAGCCCATCACAAATCACCTTCCGGAATACGATCCAGCGCTACTGCAAAGGGTGTTAATCCATACTTGAACACTCTATACATCAAGCAGTGGCTTCCCATGAGTTAATCGTATGCACTTCCGAGTGAGCCCATTGCCAAACGCCGACTGGGGCTTGCTTGTTCTACTATACGCCGTCATCCTTTCACTGGCAAACCATGTCGCGGTCATGATTAGTGGCCGAAATTCTGACATCATCAGAGTTTAACAAAGCACTCATGTCTTGTGCAATGCGGCATACTGCTTTCATCAGCAGTCCATGACTGCATGGGAACAACTAATACTGTTGTTTCAGACAAGGGCTACCGAGCTTTCAGGGTAACAATGATCAAGCTTCCTAATCCCGTAACTTCGATTCTGTCTTCCAACCGGAGAGGAAAAATATCCAACCCTTGAAGACAACCTGGGCATGCGTTAGGTCGTACATGACTTATTCACCATGATAACACCGCAGCACACGGCCACGAGTCTCATATTTAATCCACGCAGGGTCCCGCTCTCTAGACGCACTAGTCTAGCAGGGACGCACCCTAAGTCTTCACTGGGTTCCAAGTTTAGCATTCCTCGCATCGTTACAGGCATTTAACTCCCATGCAAGGATGTTTTCGTCTCCCGTCTCTATCCGATGCGAAGATTTACGTCAGATTGCTCAAATGAGTAGACGTTCGAGCTCTTCCGTGCTCGTACCTTAAAGGTGATGTCGAAGAAAGCTTATTAGGTTAGCTAGGATCAAAATAAAGGGACATCGGCGAGACCTCCCATTTAACCCATTGGTCGATCAAAACTAAGACCGAATCTAAAGAACAAGAACAACGAGGACAAGGAGTGATCACCAATCCCGGCCCTAGCGCCCACCAAGGTTACCGTGCACCCCAAACTATTATTACGTGTGCACCCGTAATGATAATTTGTGTTGCCAGGTAATCTTGTTGCCCGCTAGTTCCGAGCTTCCTGATCCAAAACCGAGATTTCATACAACAAGACTTGATCCTCCAAATCATAAACGACGTGGCGACATCCATTAACGCGATAGAGATTAGTCCTTCCGATCATCCCGTCTACAGGCAAGCAGGTAGGCTCCTCGTAGACCACAGTACCCTTCCTCTTGGCTGGTACCGGTGATCGATGCAGGAGCGCGGACTATTGTGAAGCGTGATACAACAACCTTACTGGCAAAATATCCGTACTACGTATATGTATTAACTTAATCTTAGAAAACCGGATTCCTATGCAACATAAACATCTTATCCGCATTTTCTAATACTTCATATATTGACACACATGGCTAGTCGGTCGGAATTTCCCCTTGTACAATCCATGTACAATTTCTTTCTTTTCTAAAAATATTTTGTTGTGTTTTATTTTTGAAAACTTCGTTTTCGAGCCAAAACCGGTTATAGTCTAGATTTTTCAAAAATGCTAGTTCGCTACAACCTTGGCTCTGATACCACTTCTGTCACACCACGCCAATGGCGGAAACACGTGGCGCAACGCTCGAAAGTACATCAAAGTCAAGATTAACACAAACTATATTTAATTAGAAAAGATCAATTTATTAGAATGTCGGAAATGAGTATCTTGTTACAATGTTGCACAAGGCATTATTTAAAACGATGAACATTAAGTTTTCAATGTGGGTATTTCCGTTTATGTTCCAACCCGAAGGTAACACTGAATGAAATCCCGACCAGTATCCGACAATCCGAATTCCACCGCACTAGCCCCATATCTATTCAGCACTTAGTTACCTGAAAGATATGTCTAAAAAGACGTCAATATATAAAATATTGGTGAGTTCACAGGTTTTAGTTACATAACAATAACATTTTCACAACCATCGACTCGACTCACTTTACCGTATAATTACTTTCCCATTAAGTAATTATACTAGGATCTTGTCGATCGATATTCCGTTTTTACAACATGTGCGAAACCTGCACAACTTGTGGCCTTTGTAAGGAGTAGCTAGCTCCTACAAACTATAATGATGAGCAATCCCTTGAGCCCCATAACCAAACCAAGACTAATAATAATGCCCCGCTCCAAGTCGTTACTCGGTTTTCCCACGACTTAAGTTCAGAATATATGCACCCCAGGCATAACCTAATGCATAATCGACGCTATCGATTAGGGGTGGGCCTTGTCAGGCACCAATAGTACTATCCAAATATTCTTTCGGTTTCATTTCCCTGAATTAATGATTACGGAAGAGAGGACTCAACCCCGAGCGGCGTTCACTGCTCAAGTACTCATCATACCACTTATCACATTTTATCCTTTGAAAACCTTTTCAACATGTGACAATATTTGACAAACATATCTTTCCCCCAGTTAAAACAGTAAAATGGGGCCGTGAAACTCACCTGAATCACTGTCTGGCTCACTAGGTAGATAGCATAGAGGGTCCCGCACCTACAAACGTCCTAGACGTATAAGCCACTATTCCTATAGTGCATGTGCCTTGGCAAGTTGTACACCCAACTCCCGACCACAAGTTATTCCAAATCCCGTTTAATTAAGCGCGTATCCTAGGTTTCGTTGGCGTTACATTACCCTTTGTGTTACAAGTTATATATTACTCCTGTTAATATTTCCTTAACTTGTATTTTATTATCATCGACTCGACGTCACTTAACATATAATTATTTTCCCATTTAAATAATTATACTTAAGATCGCATCGCTCGATATAATATATATTTCAACACCCGACCCGACTCACTTTGCCGCACATTTGTTTTCCCATTTGAACAAATATGCTAAGATCTTGTCGTTCGATTGTATATTCTTAACGTCCGATTCAACTCACCATACCGTATATTTATTTTCCCATTCAAATAAATATACTAGGATCTCGTTGGTACGACATACACATATATATATATCTTTGTCTTCTCGTCGCGGTTTTCCTTCCCACATATCTACTTTCCCATTAAGTAGATATACTAGAATTTTGCCGAGACGAGCGTACATATATATAAATGTGTAATTTTCTTGTTAAGTATATACGTTTGTTTAACGTCTTATTTGTTTATGTCATGTGTTTCTCCCACGAATAATTCCTTTAACACTTAGGAAAGTGTTTGTTAGTTTTCACCCATGTATATATATATATTTTACTTCCTTAAAATATATATTTTTTTTTTTTCTTACCTTGCCGCAATGGCATTTTTCTCATGATTCGTCCGTGTACGGTTTGTTCACGCGTCTTAGTTCGATACCTTAACTCGATTAGTCAATTTTCCAAGTCTTTCCCAACATGTGTTTTATAGAAATATTATCCACATTTCTAACCCATGTTACTTGGAAGGTTTGTATTTTAGCCCAACTTGTTAACTTAGATACAAAAATGCTTCCAATACTTTTATATTCCCATTTATATAAAAGTATTCATTTTTGTATAAGTTTCTCAAGTTTGCTTAACATTTTTATAAAATCTCTATTTTATAAAAATCCTTATTTAAAACCCTTTGTATTTTTATAACTTTCAAAAATACACTTTTATACAAAATACCCAAGTATTTCTACTAGTATTTACAAAAATCATCCTTAGGCTTTATTACTTACATTTTTGACACCGAACTTTCCATACTTGTATTTTTGGACTAATAGTTTCTAAAATATCCATTTTAGTCCTCTAACTTTCAAAGTTACAACTTTAGTCCCTTAACTTACAAAAGTTGCATTTTTCCACTCTAACTTCCAAAGTTAGCATTTTTCACTCAAAATAGTTAACTTTGAAGATTCAACTTTTTATTGGTAAGTTATTCTTGTATCGAAACACTTATGTTAGTCTTGTATTTCATGTGGAAGACTACTTATGTGTGTGTTTTATGTATTTGTCCATTTTAACAAAATATCATTCATCTAAGTAAGCTAACTTAGATTTTCCATCATCTTCATTCATGAACTTCTAACATGTTTTACCACATATTTCACCATGTATGATCATAATAAGATGATTTAAAGTTATTCTTAACATATTCAAGTTTATTCTACAATTTTGACCAAAACATCATCCTACTTAGTTTTTGATGCAAACTTTACATATTTTCAAGATTAATACATCATCATTATCAAACCCATGGTTTATTTTCCTATCTTTAATCTTCCATTTTACACATGTAAAACCTATTGAAGATTATGTTCAAAACCACCTTTTAAACCCTTCATGTACAACTTGCTTCTAAGAACACATACATGAATAATAACAATCAAAAACAAGATTAAGAAGCTTACTACTAGCACAAGGCTAGGGAAGACAAAACCTTGGATTTGAGAGGGGTTTAGTGTGTTCTCCCAAGTGTTTTAGCTCCAAGCTCTTGAAACACACAATAGGGGTTTTGATGATGGATGTTTGGAAGTGATTTGAATGTGTTAAACTTGAAAGAAAGATGGGTTTTGTGTTCCTTGAATACCTACGGCCATGGGAAAGGAAAAGAGAAGGATTTTTGCTTAGCCATCCAAGTATTCACCACATGTCTTCCTTTTATAATTCTTCCATATCTTTCAAATATTGTAAGTAATCTAATGAAGATTGTTTAGTGTACTTGGGTGATCTCTTGGTGGATTCTTAGTGTGTGTGTGTGCCGTGAGGTGAGAGAGGGGTTGGGGAGATATTGTGAATCTATGAAAGACATGTTAATCTTTTTCAAATCCTTTATAATCTTCCAAGATCACACACATGATTCATGAGATCCCTTAGTAGCTTGTCTAGCTTGTACTAGTGATCTTTTGATGATATGTTGGGGGGGGACAAGGGGCCGAAAGTTTGCACAAAAGGGAAGCAAAATCTTGCATGCTTTGGCTCTTAGCTAATGATTATTATCCTTCCATGATTACACATGAGATATTATGTAGGATTTGTTTAGTAAGTGGATGTGTTTAGGTTGTAGTATACTTGATCTTGCCTTGGATTTTCTTGGCCATAGGGCCGCAATTTGTGTAAGGGTGGGACAAGAAGTTGCATGCTTGTACTTCATGTCTTACACCTTTTTGGCTTTATGCTCATGCATGGTTAATACTAGCTTTATAGATCATTATCATAACCACACATGTATGGACATAACAAGGCCTTCTAGGCCGGCCCTTGTGTGGGTTTAGGTGGGGTCCACAACTCCAAATATTTACCCAATATTTGTCTAGTTAAATCCCCCGTCGTTCGGGTGTCGTTCGGGTATTTTTCGGGTTTTAATCGCGCGTCATTTGGACATTAAAAATACCTTTAATAACCCTTAAATATAGTCTAATTTAAGCGTTGATTGGTTATTTAGGCCTTCGCCGGGTGAAATTATGAGGTATACGCGTATCGGGTGCGGTACGCGCAATTTATTCGTTACCGGGAGATTTGTACAAGACGTTTTCATTTATGGTTTTGGAGTTCCAAAGCTCATTATATTTCCTGAAAATACCCTTTATTTTATATCCTGGGTGTCCGGGATCAGTTTCGTTTATTTAATTATTACCGGGTAATTGCCAACGTCCATACCGGATAGCTTACTCGTACATGATCCAATCATGTTTTACCATTAAACGTATGCATTCCTATGCACTATTTGGAAATTGCTATCTCCTAAGGCCTTGATAATTAAATCACACATAATTGCATTTAATTACGTTAATCATATACTAATTAATCTGTACGGAATTACCTTATTTTTGCCGGTTGTTACATTTGGCTCGAGGAACATTCATTCGACAAATGGACACTTGCACATGATGGTGGAAAGCGATATGGGCTACTCACAACAAATTTGTCAGAGATTTTTAATAGTGTACTTAAAGGTACTCGCTTCTTACCAATCACATCATGTGTTCAACTTACTTTTTATAGATTAGTACACTATTTTGAGGTGAGGCGTCCTATGGGATCTAGTGCTCAAGCTAATGGAGATATGTATAATCCCCATGTTTTGGCCAAACAAGCAGCTTTAATGTCAAAAGCTAGTGCACATTCTTTGAGGTCCTTTGATCGGCAGAAAGGTATATTTGAGGTGACAACTCAAAAGGGAAAAACGTGCAAGTAGTTGATTTGGATAAAAAGACTTGCACGTGTGGTAAGTGGCAGATATTTAAGTATTCGTGTTCTCATGTTTTGAGTGCATGTGCTAGACTTTCTTTGAACACTTGGCAATATATTGATAAATGTTACTCAATTGTTGATTATTGTGCCACTTGGTCATCTGAGTTCTCTCCACTTCCTCATGAAGCATATTGGCCTAACTCGTCATCTATTAGAGAATTACTCCTAAATTCAGAGCTAAAACGGGATAAAAAGGGTCATCCTCACTCAACAAGACTACGAAATGGAATGGACATTAAGGAAGGAAAAAAGGCTAACCTTTGTGGAATTTGTAAAAGACCCGGTCATAATCAAGCAACATGTCCCTCTAAGCCTAGAAGAATGGATGCGTAAGCGAGTCTAGTCATTTTGACATCTTAATTTGAATTTGTATTTGATATTGTTACTATTAAGGACTTTATTTAGTATTTCATTTGTGTTTGACTAGTTGAAAACACAACTCTTTTGATTCATTTTGTGGTTGAAGTATTGGAAAGTTATTATTTCATAATGATTGTTTGCAGTTTTTTTTTTTTTTGGCATTTTTTTTGTTTGCAGATTTTTGTTGAATTACTGTATGAATTTTGCAGATTTTTTTGTAATTTTTTAGTTAAAAGGGATAAATAATAGTAAACTTTAATAATATATTAGTTAAAAGAAAAAGAATAAATAAAAGTACCCAAAAATATTTTTTTGTATCTACACCTATTTGGGAAAAAAATTCATTTTTGTAAAAGAGAGATATTCTCTCTATTAATGTTGTAGCATTTCTTTTGTATTTAAAGGTGTAAAGGTGTAACGAAATATTATCAAGTTTTTACCATTGTTATATAGTATCAGCCAGTTAGCTCACATTCCACTCTCCCTCTTTTCGCTGCCCATCTCTTTCTTCTTCTCTTTCAGCCAATTACTCTTCATGGCCTCCAACACCACAACTGGCCTTTCAACCATACCTTTACACTCACTTAGCCATCTCATAAATATAAAACTAAACTCCACAAACTATCTCCCATGGGAGAAACAACTCATGCCTGTGCTAACATATCTTAATCTTATTGGCCATATTGATGGCTCATCACCGCCTCCTCCTGAAAAAGTCACCTCCGAAAACCAAACTTCCGACAATCCCAAATACCTTTCTTGGAAAACTGCCGATCAAAAAGTCATCTTATTGATCAACTCCATCCTTACCGAAGAGGCAATGGCTGAGACCATTGGCCATACCACGACGTTTAGTGTTCGAAAGGCTTTAGTCGATACCTATAGCCATTGTTCGATAGAACATATTCACAATCTTAAGGACACTCTCCAAACCATTCAAAAAGGCGACTCATCCGTGTCTGATTTTGGTCGTAAATTCAAGTCTCTAACCGACCAACTCGCGGCTATCGGGCATCCCGTTAGTGACGAGGATAAACACCACTGGTTCCTTTGTGGACTAGGTGCATCTTTTGAAAACTTCTCTACTTCTCAAAGAACCATCTGCCCCGCACCCTATTTCTATGACCTCTTAGCAAATGCCGAAAACCAAGAAATGTTCATTCAAAAACTTCACGGGTCACAACCTCCACAAGCCGCTTTCTATGCTCATCAACCCAAAAATCACTACCACCGTACCAGTTCATCCCGCAGCAGAGGACGCCACTCAATAACTCTCGTGGCCGTGGAGGATCCTAAACCAAATGCCATCCCCATTGTCAATTCTGTAGAAAGGAGGGACATTATGCGACCACTTGTCCAAATCTTGGATCGTTTGCTAAAAAATCTCAAAATCTCGATTCCAATCTAGCCGATGCCTTTTATGCTCAGTGCAATGTTGCCAACGACACTCCGGATTGGACTGCCGATTTAGGTGCTACCACACATATGCTTCCCACTAAATTTGGTCTAAATAATTCAAAACCTCAAACTGAAAACATTCGAGTAACTTTTGGTAACAGGGAATCTTTACCGGTAACCCACATTGGAAACACACATTTAAACAATTCATTTTCGTTAAAAAAATGTGCTAGTCGTTCAAAATCTCACAAAAAAAAATCTACTTTCAATTAGTCGATTAACAAATGATTCACTGGTTGATATTGTAACACCCCGCCCCTCTCATCACCAATATTGTCCGCTTTGCCCATCCAGAGCTCACGGATTTGTTTTTGGTTGCCCAAGTGGAGACTTCCCAGGAGGTCACCCATCCTGAAATTTCTCCCACCTGAGCACGCTTAACTGTGGAGTTCTCCTCTCATCCACTAACATTAAGCCCCAAAACGCGTTGGTGATTTAAGAGGCAGAATATTACTTATGAACCAAGGATCTCTCCTGGCCACGGCCGATGTGGGATTTTCCTGGGGTGTCACATTCACCCCCTGTTAGAGTCTCATCGTCCCTGATGAGGTGTGTTCCTGGGGTGTCACATTCACCCCCTGTTAGAGTCTCATCGTCCCTGATGAGGTGTGCACCCACCATCCGAACGGCACAGGAGTGGCTCTGATACCATCTGTAACACCCCGCCCCTCTCATCACCAATATTGTCCGCTTTGCCCATCCAGAGCTCACGGATTTGTTTTTGGTTGCCCAAGTGGAGACTTCCCAGGAGGTCACCCATCCTGAAATTTCTCCCACCTGGGCACGCTTAACTGTGGAGTTCTCCTCTCATCCACTAACATTAAGCCCCAAAACGCGTTGGTGATTTAAGAGGCAGAATATTACTTATGAACCAAGGATCTCTCCTGGCCACGGCCGATGTGGGATTTTCCTAGGGTGTCACATTTATTTTATTTTCCAATCATTTCTTTTCACATTCAGGACCGAAAAACAGCGAAAGTTCTAGCTAGAGGCACATGTGAAAACGGCTTCTATGTCCTCACTCAAAGTCATAAGTCCCTTGTTGTCGTGCTTTCTGCTACTCACCTTCGTGCTTCATTCAATAAATGGCACAGTCGCCTTGGCAATGTTTCTTTTGACACAATTTCTAGTTTAAATAAACTTGGACATGTTTTTGTTACATCCTTGTTACCCAAACCGGGATTATGCAATTCGTGCGAATTATCAAAAGCAAAACATTTACCATTTATTGAAAATAATAAACGCGCACAACATGTTTTGGATCTCATTCATTGCGATCTATGGGGACCCGCTACTATACCATCCACTGATAGATATCGGTACTATGTCATATTTAATGATGATTATTCTCGATTCACTTGGTTTTATCCATTAAAGGCAAAATTGGGTTTTACAACATCCTCACAACATTTTTACTTTTTGTTCAAAACCAATTTTCAGAAACCATCAAAGTGTTTCAAAGGATAACATTGGGGATCTGCTTACAAAAGGCTTAAGCAGAGAGCCAGTGCACAAGTCATCGAAAGGAAAGGTACTAAAGCCTTGGAGTAAGATTGTACAACGGAAAACCTATCCTAGAAGATTGGAGATCCATGTTGAAATGTACTGTTTAATCTAGTGCGTAGTTCGATATGGTTAATTAGTATTAACTTGTATTCTTATGAGCAGAGAGTCCACTATTGAGTATCTAAACCATGTCATAAAGTTTGTAGACACCCTTTTTGAGTTATTATCATAAGCTCTTGGGCTGGAACCTAACTATCTAAAACTGCTGGAATGCGAGAAAGGTAAAAGCGTAGGTTGCCACTACTATCTGCCTTGCCCGAAACTTGATAAGACGCTCACGGTTGATAAGCACACGGATGATTCTTTCATTACTCTACTTCTACAAGATGAGATTGGGGGACTACAAGTTCGTCATCAAAACCAATGGGCCAATGTTGATCCTATTCCAAATGCTCTTGTTGTTAATATAGGGGATCTTCTTCAGGTATCTGTTCTATAACATAAGTGAACACGCCCTTTACATAATAAATCTTATATATGACCGAGCTTTCAAGATCCAACCATTGACAGTTGCGAACATTCAAAATTCAATAAAATACATATGGTTCATTACTAGACTTTTAAGAAAAGGCTACATGTAATTGAATTACTTATGATCTTGTGTTAAATCCGTGTAGATCATATCCAATGACAAGCTCAAAAGTGTGATCCATCGAGCCGTTGGCAATGTAACTCAAACAAGAACATCGGTTGCCTATTTTTTTCATGGTGTGGCCACACCCCTGAAAACATATGGACCCATTGAAAAGCTTATCACGAAAGAAATGTTAGACATAATTCTTATTTCCCTCAATTATCCTAAGTATATATATACATATATAGTGTGACATATTAGTTATCCTAAGTTGAATAGGTATGTTGGTTATTAACTAACCATTGTGTCGGTTAGAGTCATTGGGGACACACCCCTTCATTTGTATAAATACCAAACACATTGTATCATTTTAGTTATGTATTGATTCTTAAAGATTATCTTATTCTCTCTCAAACCCAAACCCTCTCATCGATCCTGCATACCTACATTTGGCATCAGAGCGGTTATTCAGATTGTTCTATCCGATCATATAATCATTCAGCGAAGAAGACGAAGATCATATCAATCCTCTGTTTTCATTCGAAAGAAAGAACAGAAGGCATCAACGTTCAAGATCATCGGAGCAATCATTTAAAGCCAACAAGGATTCGTAGAAGATCAATACATCAACCCTATAACCGTTCAAGGAAGAAGACGACCGGAAAACAAAATTTCGGCCAAACCAGAAAAATTCCGGCGACTTACCGGTTACGCAGAAACGTCGTTTCAATCGCGAAAACGGTTATAATTATCCCTGCCTTTCGTTTTTAATTATTATCGAATACATATATCTTAATCAAAAATCAAAAATCAAATTTTTTTCTTCGATACTCTGTTTTTGTTCGAACGCGTTTTTTCCCGCCAAATTTTTTTACAAACAAATTTATAAAAGTTCTATTCAAATACTGTTTCGAACGTTTATACATAAAAAAACAGAATCGTTTTTCAAAACACATCAAGTGTTAAGATCCTACCGGGTAAGAAAGACCCGAAAAATTGAAATTTTTTTTCTTTTGTATTCGATCGTATTTTTGGATTAGAATCCAAGATAACAGTGTTAGTGGAACATAGATTAGTAGTTCCAGTGTTGTTTTGATCAAGGGGATCAAAACCAGAAGAATCTGTTGAGGGCAGTGCTTCGAAACAAAGAAGAAGAACAAGTTTGACTTTTCAAAAGTCAAACAGAAATAATAGTATTTTATTTGAGGGTATTTTATTGTGAAGGGTATTATATCAGTGTTTGTTTGTTGGAATTTATCACTGATTAAACAAAAAAAGAAAAGAAAAGGATTGAAGCATAGTAGAAAAACAAGTGATTTGTTTTTTAGAAGGGTGTTTAGGATTGACAAAGGGTGTTGTTAAAGGACACTAATCAATCATCGTTGGAGGATATCAAGTCATAGGATTGACTTTAGAATTTGGAACATTAGTGGTATAAAGAAATATTATAGCAAGGATCTTGATATTTTGTTGTGGGCCCGACAAAACATCAAACTTTGTTAAACAAGAATATTTTCTTCAGACATATCATAGTCGTGTTTGACAAAGCTAGTCAAACAAAGTTCCATAGAAGCGTGGGATAGTCCATATTAGATTTGGACAATAGGGAAAAAGAAGAACAAAAGTCCGCAGAAGCAGACGCCCATTAAACCCACAATGTCGAAAGAGACAGCGTCAAAGGAGACAGTCACGAAGGAGACTCTCACTTTCAACCTCCAGACACCGATGTTGACATCTACAAATTACACGATTTGGGCTGTTCGTGTTAAAGCAATATTAAGTGCAAATGGTCTTTGGGAAGTAGTGGAACCCACAGAAGGCACGTCGACGGTAGATGTAAAGAAGGATAGGACAGCGATTGCCTATCTCTTTCAGGCAATTCCAGAGGATATGGTGATGCAGGTGGCGTCACATCCTACAGCGAGAGAAATCTGGGAAGCATTAAAGATAAGATTTATTGGAATTGACCGAGTCCAGAAAGCAAGACTTCAATCATTACGCACAGAATTTGAGATGATATCAATGAGAGAGACAGAAACCATAGACCAGTTTGCTGGTAGGTTAAGTGCGATTAGTACAAAGTCAAAAACCCTAGGAACGACAATTGAAGAGTGGATGTTGGTACGAAAATTGCTGGACTCCGTACCAGAGAGGTTCCTACAGATTATTGCATCCATAGAGCAATATTCAGATATAGATACCATGACGTTAGATGAAGCGCTTGGTAGACTTAAAGCTTATGAGGAACGCCTTAAGTCAAGAGATGAGAAGAAATTTGGACCATCAGGTCAAGAGAAGCTGTTATTTACAAGGCAAGAAAGAAGGCCTTACATCAACAATAGGAACTACAATCAGAATCGAGGTAGACAGAACTTTAGAAAGTTCAATAGAGGTCAAAGAAATGAGAGAAAAAACTTTGACAGAAATGGCCATCAAGATCAGAGAAGTGATCGAAATCCCACTAAGAATCGTCATGACGACAGTAGTTATAAGCCCAAGAGAGATGGCAGCAATGTAAGATGCTACAATTGCAATGAATTAGGACACATAGCTCCCAGATGTCCTAAACCTCGAAGTAAGCAAGAAGAATCTCACCTAGTAATGGAAGAAGAGGATCCCACATTACTTATGGCAGTTGGTGAAGAAAGAAGTGTAGTTCTAGAAGAAAAGAAAGTCATACCAGAACGTTATCACAGTGAAGATAATGGAAATGAAATATGGTATTTGGACAACGGAGCAAGCAATCATATGACAGGAAGACGCTCCTATTTCACAGAGTTAGATGAAAAGATAGCAGGAAGTGTAAAGTTTGGAGATGGATCATGTGTCAACATCAAAGGTAAAAGCTCAATATTATTGGAATGCAACAATGGAGAACAAAGACTAGTTACAGAAGTCTACTACATTCCAACACTCCAAAGCAACATCCTAAGTCTCGGGCAAGTTACAGAAAATGGATGTAAAGTGATTATGGAGAATGATTATCTATGGATTTATGACGCCTTCAGCAACCTATTGATGAAAGTCCCAAGAGCTAAGAATAGACTCTATAAAGTAAGGCTCAGAATAACAAGTCCGATTTGTTTACAAGCCAGAATAGTATCACCTGCATGGTTATGGCATGCACGTATGGGACATGTGAATTTTGATTCACTAAGACAGTTAAGCGTTAAAGGAATGGCACGTGGAATACCAAAGATAAAGCACCCAACTCAAGTATGTGATGCATGTATTACGGGAAAACAAAGCAGGCTTCCGTTTCCCTCTCAAGCAAGTTTTAGAGCTACTAGACCTCTAGAACTCGTACATGCAGATTTATGTGGACCGATTACACCCACATCATTAGCAGGCAACAACTATTTCTTCCTGATAGTTGACGATTATTCAAGATACATGTGGATCTACATGCTCAAGTCAAAAGATCAAGTTTATGAGAATTTCAAGAAATTCCTAAGTGAAGCTCAGACAGAGACGAGTCAAAAGCTCAAGAGATTAAGAACGGATCGTGGAGGAGAATTTACTTCTAAAGCACTTACCACGTATTGTGAGGACAGAGGAATCCTCAGACAGCTTACGGCACCTTACACACCTCAGCAAAATGGTGTAGTAGAAAGGAAAAACCGTTCAGTAATGAGTATGACAAGAAGCATGTTAAAGGCTATGAACGTACCACAGAACTTATGGGCAGAAGCAACAAGACAGGCGATTTACATACTAAATCGGTTACCTACTAAAGCAGTACAGGGAATGACACCCTACGAAGCAGTGAATGGAAAGGCACCCAATATCAAGCACATTAGAGTATTTGGATGCATAGCATATGCAAAGGTAACGACGCCCTATTTGAAGAAGTTAGAAGATAGAAGCAAGAAAATGGTACATCTAGGAAACGAGAATGGTTCCAAAGCCTACAGATTATATGATCCCATAGAAGAGAAGATACATATCAGTAGAGATGTCCAATTCATAGAGAATGAACCATGGAATTGGGACAACTACTTGAAAGAAGGAAGCGAAGATGAACCATCTTGGACAAGATTTGAGATACATGGAGATTCAGAGAGTGAAGCTGTACAAGAAGAGAATGACGACGACAGTGAAGATCAAGAGAGCGATAATGAATTCTTCAGCAGTCCAATCACAGCTACAAGAACTCCAATAACGGTACAAGAGACACCGACAAGTGATCCAGCAGTTGAGACAAGTACTCAAGAGTTAGAAGACTCACCAGGCTCCTTAAATAGACCAATTCGAGCCCTTAGATCACTTAGTGACATCTATGCAGCCACAGAACCTCTTAGACCAGAAGATTATGAACATCTTTATCTAGCATATGATGAAGAACCTGCAAACTATAAAGAAGCAGCAGATTACCCACAATGGATAGAAGCAATGGAAAGCGAGTTAGACTCCATAGAGAAGAATGACACTTGGACACTGACTACGCTCCCCTCAAGTCAGAAACCAATAGGTCTAAAATGGGTATTCAAGGTCAAGAGAGACGCAAGTGGACAGATCACCAAGCATAAGGCCAGATTAGTAGCAAAAGGGTATGTACAACAAGAAGGTATAGACTACAATGAAGTATTTGCACCCGTTGCAAGAATGGAAACAATCAGGCTACTACTAGCATTGGCAGCACAGAAAGGATGGGAAGTACATCATTTGGATGTAAAATCAGCATTCCTACATGGTGAATTAAAGGAAGATGTCTACGTATCACAACCAGATGGATTCATAAAGAAAGGAAAAGAGAAGCTAGTCTACAAGCTAAAGAAGGCTCTATATGGTTTGAAGCAAGCACCAAGAGCATGGAATATAAGGCTGAACAACATCCTAAAAGAGATAGGATTTATAAGATGTCCGCAAGAACAAGCAGTGTACAAGAGAACTTCAAGACAATCAACAATCATTATAGGAGTTTATGTCGATGACATAATAGTGACAGGAAGTTCAATGAAGGACATATCAAGCTTCAAGAAGGAAATGCAAGGCAAGTTTGAGATGAGTGATTTAGGACCACTCACATACTATCTAGGAATAGAAGTACGCCAAGCACAAGGAAGGATACAGTTGAAGCAATCAGCCTACGCCAAGAAAGTTATCAAGGAAGCTAGACTAGAAGACTGCAATCCAACAAAGACAGCAATGGAACCAGGTCTGAAGCTCGATAAAGAAGACGAGAGTGAACCAGTCAATGAGACAGAATACAGAAAGCTAATTGGAAGCTTAAGGTACCTTACACATACCAGACCAGATATCACCTACGCAGTTGGATACGTGAGCAGATTCATGGAGAAGCCAAAGACAACTCACATGAAGGCAGTTAAACATTTGATAAGATATATCAAAGGCACATTGAATTATGGAATTCAATACAGCAAAGGCAAAGAAGCAGAAATCATTGGTTACAGCGACAGCAGTTATGGAGACCAAGAAGATGGAAAAGGAACAACAGGAACAATATTCTACTACAAAGATTCACCTATCACATGGACAAGTCAGAAGCAAAGCACGGTAGCTTTATCATCATGTGAATCAGAGTTTATGGCAGCAACATCAGCAGCATGTCAAGCAATATGGCTACAAGGAGTACTAAGCGAACTCACAGGTGAAAGACCAAAGAAGATAACTCTACGAGTAGATAACAAGTCAGCAATACAACTCATGAAGAATCCTGTGTTTCATGGAAGATCAAAGCATATCAACACAAGGTATCATTTCATCAGAGAATGCATAGAGAACGAGCAGATACAAGTTGATCATATCAGTGGAGAGATGCAGAAAGCCGACATCCTCACAAAGGCATTACCAAGGATAAAGTTCATAGAGATGCGAAGTCTCATAGGAATTGAAGACCTTGGGGAAATCAAGAATTAGGGGGGAGAATGTTAGACATAATTCTTATTTCCCTCAATTATCCTAAGTATATATATATATACATATATAGTGTGACATATTAGTTATCCTAAGTTGAATAGGTATGTTGGTTATTAACTAACCATTGTGTCGGTTAGAGTCATTGGGGACACACCCCTTCATTTGTATAAATACCAAACACATTGTATCATTTTAGTTATGTATTGATTCTTAAAGATTATCTTATTCTCTCTCAAACCCAAACCCTCTCATCGATCCTGCATACCTACAAGAAAGTCCTCAAATTTATAGAGAATTTACTGTGAAAGATTACATGATGGAGTTTTACGCCAGGGGACTTGATGATAAATCTGGCTTAAACTATGTTCGTATGTAAGACTATATATGTTTTGTTTCTGTAATGAACCAAATATGCAAACATATCTTGTATTTATGTACATTATTTGGACTTGTAGTTTATTTACCAAGTTTGAACTACAACTGAGTATGGATAGCTTTCAAATAGTATAGATCAATGCATAAATGGTTTAAGTGACAACTTGAGAACTTAGACTATAAACCTAAACATCCCGTTAGGACAAGTTTGGGTCCGTTCACGGCTAGATCACTGCTAACGGGCCATGAATGATTTGGGAATCCCGTCAATTATCTGGACCACTTATGGTCCTTGCCTAACATATGAGATCAATGGTGTCCACTTACACTTAATCATCTATTGGAATCACTAATCTCTTAAAGATTATAACACTTAATTCATTCACGGAGATTGTGTAGTATGTACAATTCTTTCTCCTGTTTGGATTGTAACATTACTTTCTGCAAGGTGATTTGTTAGTGTTTGAGTGTGTGTATAGAAGTGGCATGAAACCACCAATCAATGGCCCATTGGGTAAATGCACTATAGTATTTGTCAACATATCCCATGATTAAAGCCAAATAAATTCATCCCATGTTTTCCTCTTGGTCAAACCGATCTTGCGACTCGTGGTAGCGTGTTGCAATCTTCATCAAATACAAAGCGGGTCCCCATCAGCCTATGAGCATTAATCTTCAGTTTCTTTTTCTTAAGAACTCTAGTTGTATGGCTACACAATTATCAATTTGAATATAATAAGAGTGAAGGGATTGGGGCGGGGGTTTGGGCGTCGGAACCCAACCCACACCGAGAACACTACCCCCAAGGGGAAATGAGTGTTAGCGTTGCCCCAGTGACGTGGGGGCTTGAGGTGGAGGCCATTGATTGGTTGGTTTAAAAAAATTGACTGGCGTGGATTGGTTGGTTTTATTCAACTCGTGCCCCCAACCCAAACCCCTCCACTCCCCATAGTCTTATAACAACCTAGAAATTTACATACAACTGTAACAATCAGTATACAGCAAAACAAACTTCATGAATTTTTTGAGCGGATCAACATGAGGCACATTTAGAAAAAGATTCAATATATCATTAGGATTGGAACGGTATGTTCATCGATTTATACAACTTATTTACAACAGCCTAATTTTATTGAGTAAAAAGAATTTATGCTCCCTCAACTTATTTTTTTGCTATTATTCCCCATGATTTATTCACATGACATGGCCACCAAATAAAGAAAACTTACTCTGATAGTAAGTTTTCATTTCCCATCTACTTTTCTTTAGGGATGGCAATAGGTAACCTGTATAAGACATAAGACACGATTAGACATGTTAAATAAAAAGTTCACTATGTGAAATTTTACTTTTTTAAAACTAATTAGAATTAGGAGGCTATGATCCATCATATCTCTTTCTTGGTACATAAAATATATAACTGTGTTATAAACATGTGATAAAAAGTAGTTAAAAGAGTTGTGTTCAAGCTTAGAACTTGTGTTGCTCGCGTCGCTAGAGACCTGTTAAACCTGTTAGGACACGATTTGCCAGCCCTACTTTTCTTATATATTATTACTTACTGTTGTAGACTTGCAGTATAATAATTGTCACTCACAATTAAACTATGTATTATTGAAAACAGAACATGAACAGTTAGTGGCAAATTCATAATTAAAGGATTTCTCAGGGGTATGAGTGACATGATTGCACGTGTCAGCTGCTCTTGCAAAGTGTTGGATCATTGAAACGTGGCAGGTAGTCTTGCAACGTGGTGGATCTTAGGCTACCACCTATTTAGCTTTTATATGTTTTTAAACTATGTATTATTGAAAACAGAACATGATCAGTTAGTGGCAAATTCGTAAGGCTTTCTCAGGGGTATGAGTGACATGATTGCACGTGTCATGCAAAGTGTTGGATCATTGAAACGTGACAGGTAGTCTTGCAACGTGGTGGATCTTGGGCTACCCACTATTTAGCTTTTATATTGTTTATTCGAGGCTTCCCTCCATCATTCTAGAGAGATAATGTTAAGAGAGAGAAACATATTAAGAGAACAAGAAAGAAGGCCGCTGGCCGTTCCGGCGTCTGCAATGCCATCTGACTTAAGCTCTCTTTAAACCTCTCTTCTTCTCTTTGTTTCTTTTTTGGTGACGGTGTGGAAACAGGGGGTAGAGAGGAAAACAGAGAGAGGGTGCCGCCCTGCTGTTTTCGGCGACCTTTCGGTCGTTTATGGTTGCGGCGAACCTGTGTAGTGCCTTCTATCTCTCTTTTTCTCTTTGAAATTTTTTTTGTGGATTTTAGTTTTATCACTCGATGATGTTGAGTCTACTCTCATATGAGAGTTTAGATCCAATATTATTCATCAGATGTAGACTGTGTATAACAGTGGTTGCATGTGGATGTCACGGGGGTGTGATGGGAATGGTGTCGTCTCCTTTACTCGGTTCCGGTGATGGAGAGAGAGAAGCAAGGTGGGTGAGGGGGGTTGTACGTCGTTAGAGAAGAGACGGTGATGGTGGGTGTTTTGGGGTGGAGGTGAGCCAATGTTGGTGTTGGGTTTTTGGTAGTGGTGAATGACTGAATGTTCGGTGCGGGAGGTAAGATGGTCGCTGGCGTCAGATGGTGGTAAGGTGCGTTCGGTGGTGGTGGTGGTGGTGGAACTAAGGGGTGATGATGGTTTATGGCAGAGTTACGTGGTGGTGGTATGGCGTAGGTGAGTGGCAGTGGTGATGATAACTGGTTGTGGTTGGGGTTGTTGAGAGGAAAGAGAAGAAGAATATATGAGAGAGAGGGAGAGAAAGAGAGAGAAGAGGATAATCTCTATATAAGAGGAAAGAGAAGTAAGCATATGCAACATACTGTAGTTAATTACTTGCTTTCTCTTGCTTAGATGGGTATAACTGTTGTAAGATTGGTTTTTCTAATACAATTTGATTATTTTATTTCTATTGTTTTACTTGAAATCTGTAGTAAATGTATGATAATGTATTAAGGTTGACGTTATAAGTATTATTTTTGTTGATGGTTTACCACTTTAATGAACACCTAAGCTTTAGGAGATTAGCATTGTACTTATCTTGCTAATAACGTTAGTTTCTTTTCTTTTTTTTTTCTTTTTTTTTTTTTTTTTTTGAAAAGAGAACTTCATTAACAAACGCTTGAAGCGTCCTCAAAGCAAGGACTTACGAGCAAAACGTTACAAACAGGAATCCATAGGACAGCGACGCCATTTACACCAATCGACATCTTTAAATCTAGACCTATGGCGAAACCAAAAAAATGACATCGACTTAACATTTTCTACAATCTCGACAAACATGTCGACGCTTTTTATTATTGAAAATCCGATCATTGCGCGCGTTCCACAACATCCAAAGCGTAGTATAAATAATTCCCCTAAAGATGAAACTCTTGTCCTTTGGCATACTATGAATTTCCGGCATGGACATGAGGTCCGAAAGATCAAATGCAAAACTATGATTTAGCCTGCACCAATCCTCGATTCTGAACCACACTTCCTGCACATAAATGCATCCTGTAAAGAGATGTAGAGCTGTTTCGATCTCCCCACAGCAGAAAGTACAATCCTGATTAGGCACTATCACTCCACGCTTTATGAGCTCAGCAATGGTAGGGAGCCGATTATGCACCACTCTCCAAACCATGATTTTACACTTAATAGGGACCCAACTCTTCCAGAAAATGATGGGAACGTTTTGAAGCAGTGCGGGGCTGGCTAACAACTTCTTAGCCGAGGAAACTGAAAACACCCCATCCTTCTCAGCGTCCCACCTCCAGTTGTCCCTACCACCCCTCCAAGACACAGCGTAAAGATCATTAAGAAGTTGGAAAAGCTCACTAATCTCCTCACTTGATGCAGGTGTTGTACGCCAATCCCACTACAGCCTATAAGCGTTATTCACATACTGAAACCGGTCGGAAACGACCACCCATTTATGCCTTTCAAGTCTGAACAAATTGGGATATATGATGCGAAGAGGGACTTCTTTCATCCAAGAATCACTCCAGAAGTTAATGTTGTTCCCATCTCCTAACATCCCAATAAAATAAGAGTTCAGATTTCTCCTGTTAACAAGCTTCTTCTCACCAATTTTAGCTATACTTCTCCAACACCCGTTTGAAGTTGCCAGGCACGGAAGCATAGCCCAAGGCCTACTTCCGCCATGACAACACAAAATGATTTTCTTCCATAAACTCCTATCTTCTTGTTTAAGTCTCCAAGTCCATTTTAATAAAAGGGCGTCATTTACCTCTTGCAATTTAGAAACACCAAGGCTGCCCTTATTCTTTGGGAAAGTAACCAAATCCCAAGCAACCCACATCTTTTTCTCGTCCTTAGAACCCGACCAGAGAAATCGCCTCATAATAGCTTCCATAGAATCAATAACGGCCTTTGGGGCTTTATAAAGCGATAAATAGTAAATAGGCAAACTTCCGAGAACCGACTTGATAAGAACTAGCCGGCCGCCTATGGAAAGATTTTTAGCTTTCCAAGAAACAAGACGGTTACGAACCACCTCAACAATCGGGTCCCGACTTCTAATCCGAGACATACTAGCCCCCACTTTGATTCCAAGGTAAGTAAAAGGAGGATCACCTCTCCTACATCCCAAGAGGTCCATCATGTCTTCCACTTCGTTGTCATCCGTACCAATACCAAAAATATTAGACTTATGCAGGTTAATACGAAGACCGGAGCAAATATAAAAAATACGAAGGATTCTAGCAATAGTTTTTCTATTATCTCTAGACCACTCTCCCATAATTAAGGCGTCATCTGCGTAAAAAAGGGGTTAAATCTGCTTCATTATTAGAAATACGAACACCTTTAAAAATACCCATCTCATTCGCTTTCTTTAACAAACAAGAGAGAGCTTCCATAACGATTAAGAATAAGAACGGGGACAAAGGGTCCCCTTGTCTAAGGCCCATCTCACAACCAAATTCAAAAGTCGGCGAGCCATTTACCAACACCGCGGCCCTAGAAGAATAACAAATACCTTTAACCCACTCGCACCATAATGGATGAAAGCCCATTTGAGACATAATAGAAATCAAAAAATGCCAATTGACATTGTCATAGGTTTTTTCAAAATCTATTTTTAACATGAATGTCTTTCTTCTTCTATTTTTTAACCAATCCATGACTTCATTCACCATTAGAGGGCCATCCAGAATGAAACGACCAGCCAAGAAAGCTGATTGCTCTTCAGAAATAATATGACCCATGACTTTTTTGAGGCGGTTAGCAAGAATTTTGGAAATAACTTTACTAACCATCCCGATAAGAGTAATGGGTCTATAATCCCTTAGCCCCGTCGGGGTTTTAACTTTAGGAATCAACGTGATGAAAGAGGACCCACAACCAGGACTTATACTACCCGAATCGTGAAACGCCACCAAGATGTTATAAAAATCATCCTCAAAATAATTCCAAAATCTCTTGACGAACTGAAAGTTAAAACTATCCGGCCCAGGGGCTTTATTAGAACCACACTCGAACGCCGCTTCTTTGATTTCCTGTTTAGTAAACATGGCCACCAAAGCGTTACTATCAGCATCATCTAGTTTCTTCAAACCTGGACAAATAAGAGAAGGCCGATTAGGGTAGCTTTCCTTAAAATGGTTTCGGAAAAACTTTAACACCTCTCGCTTGACTAGAGCCGGTTTGGTAACCCAAATGTCATCGATTAGAATACCCGGAATTGAATTACGCGCCTTCCTACCATTGACAATAGTATGAAAGAAAGAAGAATTCTCGTCACCCAGAGAGGCCCATTTAACCCGAGATTTTTGTCTTAAATCTCGTGTCTTATGATAGTTAATGTCTTCTAGCGCTTTGTTGCACTCTGCCCAAATCCATATGTCTTCTTCCTCCAAATCTTTAATTTCCATTTGAACCTCAAGCTCTTTTTTTTCTCTTCTCAATCGAGCCTCATCCTCCATCTCGTTAGAACTATAAATGTGAAACCAAGCCTTTAAAGATGACCGAAGATTTTGCAATTTATTCAAAAGATTCTTATCAGCGGCACCTTCATTAATCCAGTTTTCAAAAGCCGTTTTGACCACTTCCGCACAACCCGGTCTTTCGAGCCAAGAGTCAAACATCCTAAACGGTTTGGGACCGAAATTAGTATCTGCAACAGAAAACAACAGAGGCGAGTGGTCTGATAATTCTCTCTTGAGGGCTCGGACACAAGCATTCGGCCACCTGTTAAAAGCATTATCACAAACAAAAAATCTCTCGATTCTACTCCACGTGTAAACACCTCTTCTGTTAGACATATATGTAAACTTCAAGCCTTTGAGATTGTATTCCCGAAAACCAGCATCATCAATAAAGTCATTAAAATCTTTGGAGCTAACCGGGTCAAAATTTGAATTATTTCTTTCATCCCGGTTTCTCACCGCATTAAAATCGCCGAACACAATCCACCAACCCTCATTATCCCTAATACGTTAGTTTCTTTGTATTATCATTTTTTTAGATGTGGAGGTAGAGGTATAGCTATAGACAATGTGAACAATTTGAAGTAGTAATTAAAAGCTTATTCTTCAACATTTATAAATTCTCATTCGTCTTAAAGAGCCAAATAATGAATGGTCAAGGCATTGTAAAACATGTCTATATAAAAATATAGAAACAAAGAAACAAACATGCGATGCCCAAATTTACTAAACTTGCAATAACGAGGCCCCCCAAATTTACTAAACGTGCAATAATGAGGCCCCTGACAGTGGTTTCGGTATGAGAATTCATCTTTATGATTCTTCATCAATGTAAAACGCGTGTTGATTGTTATGCTGGTATCGTACCGGTGCGAAAGCGCGCTTCCTCAATAATGAGGCCCCTGACAGTGGTTTTGGTATGAGAATTCATCTTTATAATTCTTCATCAATGTGTTATGCTGGTATCGCACCAGTACGAAAGCGCGCAGCGAAGCGCGCGAAGAATCTTACTAGTTATACAAAACAAATTAAAATGTTAAAGTCTTACATCATCGCAAACTCACAATTATACAAAAAATTGAGTATGTAACTCATCCCGTGCCTTGTGCGACAGTAAACAAAAAAATACAGCACAACAAACTAAACAGTCTAAGTTGGTTGATTTAGTAGAAACAGCCTTACCTCTACCCCTGAGCATAGAGAGGTTGCTTGCTTCCAGAGAGACCATTGACTTAACACACAAAACCAACAAAAAATAAAGAAAATGATGGGTAGTGGGTGTACAGGGCCGGCCATGGTGGGGTGTGGGGAGGACTCCCGACCCGGGCCCAATTTCTAGTGTGGCACATCCGGTCGGTCACAATGACGGATTTACATGTATTGGAGGGTCAGTAGTATCCTTATTGAATCGTTTGGAAATGGTTCATATCAGATCTGTGCAAATTTACGATTCCGCCAAAAAATTTACAGGGTAAGGGTTTAGTAAGGAAGACGATGGTAAATGCGTAAATACTCAAAAATGATGGGGTGTTTTAGTAAAGTTACGAATTTATGAGTTTTTTTTTTAAAGTGACTTTATGAGTACTTGAAAAAAGTCTATGTGGTTAAAACATGTGTCAATGTCGGTCAAACCTGTCATTGTCATTGTATTATCAGTCGCCCTATGATTTTCAAGATTAAAATGATGTTGTTCAAAACAAATGATAAAAAAAAACCTTAAAACTAATCGTTTATTTTTACCACAATTTTTTACTTTTATTATTGTTAGCCTATTTCATTTGATTTTAAAAATATCTAATTTATTTGATTTGATAATAAAAAAAACCATAAAACTAATCGTTTATTGTTAGTTGATCCGTATTGTGCCCCATCAAAGAAAATTCTATATTCGCCACTGCACTAAAGTAACTTAACTATTAGTCAATAACCATAAAGCCTTATCCCACTTAAGAAAAAAAAACTTTGCGGATTGGCAATGATAGTTATCGAAAACAATCGAAATGTTGGATAACATAAACTGTGAAGAGTTGGTATATCGATTTGATGTTAAAAATAGTTTACGTTTATTTATTTTGTTAACGCCTGAGGCTGAGGGGCACCTTTTTTCTTGACTCGACGCGAACACCTGAATTCTCAGGGACGACCTTGTGGTGTGTACATGAAAAATTGTTAGAAAGATTACCTTTTTATCAGCCAAAATCAGGGATAGTGGAAAGAATTCTGCAGTATGTGTCGGTCTTTATTGGGTTGTTGTAAATTTGATTTAACCTCCAAAGAAAGTGCACACAATATTAATGAGTACATCCCATGCAAAATAACCAGATTCCCACTACAATTAACAGTTAAACACCCAAAGCATCCAAAAAAGTGGATTAAGACATCAAAAAATAGAATACATATGAGGGTGTTTGGGATTGCGTTTTGAATCTGATTTATAGATTATTGCGTTTTGAAAACCAAGATAATCAGTTTTTAGTGTTTGGATTGTGTTCTGAAAACGCAGATAATCTGTTTTTTGGGCTATCAAAACGCAATAATCTATAAGCAGCTCCACCCCTGCTTTTCCAAAACGCATAATCTGTTTTGAATAATCAATCCCAAACACCCCATAAACTCAATAAATGGCTTCTAGTTAGGGCTAAAAGAAGAAAATCATTACACAAAATTAGATTTAAAAAAGTTAAATACCGTTACCTTTCAGTTAGGCCATAACTTCCGGCTGCGTGATGGTGACAGTGCAAATCCATCATGCAATTTTCCACACCACCCATCAGATTCATAACCAAAGAAGGCCTAAAATGGCTCAAGAACTGCTCAGTCCTTTACTATTACATAACTGGCAACCTGCTTCAGCCGTTACAGTAGTACCATCGACAGGAGATGACGGTTGCATGTGGATGACAACACGGCTACGTGCAACGAAGGCAGGTGGTAATAGGTGGCAGGATGAGGCTTCCGTGCATAACACTCGAGCGATGAGGTAGCAATGAGGACGATGAGGCTAGACGGTGGTGAAGTCTGGTCGCGGCCAACAACACGACAATGTAGTGAAGGTGGGTGGTAGCATGCGGTTGGGTGGAGTCTCCACCGTGGAGATGGGCACTGCAAGGAATTGCCGGGATTCAAGTACCGCCATGATTTAGTCAGAGATGTTTTATGGGATGTGCTTCAAAGTGCGGGGGTTTCAGCCAAAAAAGAAGCACCAGTCAATTTTCTAACTGATCCGCGGGAGGGGAGATCTACCTTGCGTCCGGCGGACGTTCTTGTGTTTGGATGGGTTGGCGGCAAACATGCTTGTGTTAACCTAACAGGGGTTTCCCCCTTGGTAGGTTTGCGAGATAGCGGCTTTGTACCGGGGCAGGCAGTTTTTGAGGGCAGAAGCTAAGAAGGTCGCTAAGCACGGAGCAGCCTATTTAGAGAATCAACATGTGTTCTTGCCGTTTGCTTTTGACACATTTGGCTCTCTGGCCCCTGAGGTCGTACGGTTCCTGAAACGAGTGCAGAAGGTGGTCCACTGTGACTCGCAGAGCCCTAAGAACCAAGAGTTTGTCTTTAGCAGGATAGGATTTGCGATTCAAAAGGGGATAGCGGCGCAGCTTGTTGCCCGCTTACCCACCATCTAAATGTAACTTGTTTTCTTATTTGGAATCTATGAAATAATAAAAAAAAAAAAAAAAAAAGAAGAGGGGGTTTGGTGAGAGAGAACATGTCAAGAGGTAGAGATGGAGATAGATGTGGTACAACACGAAGTGACAAAGAAGGTATAGAAAGAAACACATATAAAAGCTAGATGCACGTGGTATAATCTAACAACATATCCATTTGAAATTATTAGTATGTTCTGAAAATACTGTTTATAGAAGTTGATAAATCAATATATAGGATAGTTGCATTTTACTTTTATCCAAAATCTCAAGAAAATCGTGAAATGAATCAGAAGTATCAAACCCATCTTAACTATTATATTGCTAGGGTGAAAACATTTAAAAAATATTACAAAGTGGTAACATTAAGAAAATAATTGATACACGTTAAAAAACTTATTTTGTATATCTTTAAATCATTAACAAATGGTCTGGACAAATGCTTATTTGGCATTCACGTGGTGGCATCTGACCACCTTCAACTTTTCAAGTAGAATAAACGTTGAAGTTTACTATAATAAAAGAACTATTTTTTTTCTTGCCATTGGGTTGGTGGCCCAATGGTAGAAGCAAAGCTTCTAGGAACACCTAAGGGGAAGGTCATGGGTTCAAGTCCCACAAGGAGAAGAAATTTGCCGTTCAAAAAAAAAAAAAAACTATTTTTTTTCTTATATTTTAATTTCCTTATTGTTTATGCATATACATTAGACTTTAATACTTGATAAATTAATTTTGTTTGAAAGGCAAACTTTATTAAATCATAAACGTCGGGAAATTTTTAAGGCGGAGACTCCCTAACTAATAACAGTTACATTACATCAAAATTAAATGTTTGCCAATCTTTTCAACCCACTACACTCTTTTTACACTTGCTAATACTTGATAAATTAATAACCTTGATAAAGTTAATATTTTGGCCGGTCTAACTTAGGACCAATACAAAATAGACCTTAATCAATAAAATAATAAGATAATAATTTGTTTTAAATCCAAATGTAAATATATTGATCTCAGCGAAACTATAAATTAACAATTACTAAAATATTCCAAAATTTAGGATTTTCTAATAAAAAATGAATATATAGCCACTTGTTTTTTCTGCGAACTTCAAATCTATATTGAGTTCATCTTTAAATCTCCCCATTGCATTTAAGAGTTGCTGTTATTTTAAAATTTATCATTAGACATTTTATCATGATCAATCTAGATCTATGTTCATTGAACTTAACAAATTTATTAATGTGTGAATGTACATGCAAATTTTGAAGGTCCTTATTTTCTGCTTTATTCAAATAGGTAAAGTGAACAGACATGGAAATTGTGAAGGTCGATGCATTAATTTGAGAGTTGTTCATGAATATAAGCCAACTCTTTAAATTAATAATTTATTAATTTATCGATATAATAATATCTCGCTAAATAAATAAAATATCCCGGTCCCAATATTATTAATTTATAGAGGTTTTACTGTAGATCACTAACATTTTTAATACTAAATTCAAAACTAAAAAAAAAATATAATGAGTTTTTAATAGGCCCCGGCTATTCACACCCCCCGAGGCGCCTGGGGTCAAATCGTACGAGGTGGCAGGGGGGCAGAAAAAGCTGATCCAAAGCGCCTAGCTTAGGCCAAAGCGAGGCGCTTTGGATCAGAGTTTTAATTTTGGGTATTTTTTGGTGTTTTGAATTGGTTTTTTATTTTTTTAAAATTTTTTTAATATAATTATTTTAAAAAGTTAAAATAAAATAAAAAACAAATGTCTTAACTCTAATCAAACGTCTATATAGGCGTTTTCGATTTCCAAATGAATCAACGACTTAAACTTTACATTATCAACCACAAACAAAAGTCTTAACTCTAATCAAATGTCTATATAGGCGTTTTCGATTTCCAAATGAATCAACGACTTAAACTTGACATCATCAACCACGTATAGTCAATGATTTTAACAAATATATTCAGTTAAGTACTAACGCAGACCTTGATCTGCAATAGTTGAAAATTATCATTTCTTGACATGCTTGGTAACAGAGAGGAACACTTTCTTCTTTTGTTGTGCAATATTTTTTGCTAGTTGTTAAATGTTTTTATAGTTTTTTCTACTTTTAGAAAAAATAAAAAACCCTGTATAGTCGAATGCGGTATGCGCGTTAAATTTAACTAAATAAGTGAATGATCAAGGGATCCGCTTGGAGTCTAAAGCTTCGCGTGTCATCTCAAAGTATTCAATTCCGATAATCCACACCTTTCTCCTGAAGCAAAACCTCTCTAGGATTACCATCACCAAACGGATTCACCTTAGGCCTCGGTTTGTCCACTCCAATTCCTAACATTAATTCCAATTCCAATTCCACCGGTGCAATTAGAATCTGAAGAGAAGTTATTATCATCATCATCCACAATGTTCTTACCTAGAGCTACGAACCAGCTGGCATGGGAGCCAAGCTTTGAGAACTGGTGGCAGAGGGAGTTTGTACATCTCCACCTATGGAACCGCCAGAAACAAAACCAGGCAAAACCATTTTCTTGTTACTGTTGATTAAAGCCTGGTTTTGAGAATTTGATGAGGCAGCAACAAAGCTGCTTTTGAACTGAGCCATAACTCCTGATTTAAGTGAGCTAACAGCTAAAGAGAAGTTATTACCATGGATCAGAGAGATTCAAGCTAATCCAACTCATATCTCAAGTTGGTCCAACAACTGAATTTGACTTGCTTGCATTGGAATCTTGTACGAAATTATCTCATTGCATATTCTCCATATCCATACCTTGTTTCAAGTATCTTGTAAAATTCATTTCGTCTTCAAAACTCCTAGGAGTCAACAAAGGTTGACTTCTTTGAGCATTAACCATGACTATATTACATTATTATTATTATTATAACTTTTTATTATATTTGTAACTTAGTTCCTTTGTTTTATTATTATAATTATTTATTATTATCAAGAATCGGGAATTAGTAAAATGATCGGATGTGACTTCTGAAAACCACAAACGATCAATTAAACATTACGAAACGCGTCAAACAGAGACCGGAAGAGCATGTCGATTAGACATGCAAAAATCGTGTTTTGAAAAAAATATAGGTATCGACTGTATAGTCGGAGCACCAAGTAGAATGATTCATGAAAGTTGAACAAACTTGGATGTTTCAACCAAAAAATACAAACGAGCAATAAACGACCTGTAACGCCTCAAACGAATTTTGTTGTATTAGGAACAACTAAAAACAATTTAAAATGAATTAAAATTAATTTTTAATCTATAACAACTATTTAAAATGAATTAAAACAAGTTAATTTTTTTTAAAAAAAAGGCCAAAGCACCTAGCTTTGGCCAAAGCTAGGCGCCTGTGGTCTAATCAAGACCGGCAGGCACCTAGCTTTGGCCAAAGCTAAGCGCTTTGGCCTTTTTTTTTTAAAAAAATTAACTTGTTTTAGTTCATTTTATATAGTTGTTATTGATTAAAAATTAATTTTAATTCATTTTAAATTGTTTTTAGTTGTTCCCAATACAACAAAATTCGTTTGAGGCGTTATGGGTCGTTTATTGCTCGGTTGTATGTTTTGGTTGAAACATCCAAGTTTGTTCAACTTTCATGAATCATTCTACTTGGTGCTCCGACTATACAGTCGATACCCATATTTTTTCGAAACACGATTTTTGCATGTCTAAACGACATGCTGGACTTCCGGTCTCTGTTTGACGTGTTTCGTAATTGCTTACTAATTTCCGAATGTTGATACTTTTCAAAAATCGTTTGTCAAATCATAACCATCATCATCATTACACCCTCAAAACAGAAATAAAATAACAATAAATAAATTAATAATAATAAATCATTGCTCAGACGTTAGGATTTGATTAACACAAAACTTATTATTAAAAAGCAACAAAAACACAAATCGTATCATGAAATAAAGAGAGGCCCATTGGGAGTGCCGTGGAGGAAGATCGTCGGTTTGCTGTAGTCGATGATGGCGAAGAGGTTAGCGGTAACTTTAAATTTTGAATGATCGTCGGTTTGCTCTCTATAACCGGTGCAACTTTTCAGGCAAGCAAGTAAAATTCAGTTGTTATCGGAGAGATATCGGTCAACGATGAAGGCAACCTGAAACGACATGAACATGTATAACCTTTCTGTACATGTGGCCAAAAGAACCTGATAAAGGTTGTACATGAGTATAATCAAACAAGGGTTGCCCTGAGTTTGATTAGCTTGAATCTCTCTGATCCATGGTATCCACTAACCGTAGCGATCATTACAGTTATTTGGAATGTTTCTGATCATTACAGTAATGATCGCTTTACGACGCCGAAAACGACTATCATTACGCGATTTGTCAGAGGGTCACTATTCATACATAAAGAGTATAATCAAACAAGGGTTGTTATCGGAGAGATATCGGTCAACGATGAAGGCAACCTGATAAAGGCTGAACACGAGTATAATCAAACAGCAATGTCAAGGGTATTAAGACAAGGAAGATGAATTCAGTTGTTATCGGAGAGATATCGGTCAACGATGAAGGCAACCTGATAAAGGCTGAACACGAGTATAATCAAACAGCGATGTCAAGGGTTTTCAGACAAGGAAGATGAATTCAGTTGGACAGTGAGATTGATAACTTCTTTATGGAAGTTTCTAAAATAGTTAAAAAAAAAAAAAAAGCTGAAATTATACAATTATTTGGAATGTTCCTGATCATTACAGTGAGATTGATAACTTCTCTATGGAAGCAACAAATTCAAAACAGAGGTAGGTTTGCCAGAGGGTCACTATTCATACATAAAGAGTATAATCAAACAAGGGTTGTTATCGGAGAGATATCGGTCAACGATGAAGGCAACCGTAGCGATCATTACAGTTATTTGGAATGTTTCTGATCATTACAGTAACGATCACTTTACGACGCCGAAAACGACTATCATCACGCGATTTCTTTTGACAGCCAGTACAACGAACTCTGCCGGGATGCAAATCGTGATGTGATGGATTTTTATATTTGCAACCTAGTTCCTTTCTACCTGGTGGCAAAGGAACTTCAGGTCAGCCAGACGTTTGTCAAAAGCAAGTGTTAAGATCAAGATAAAGAGAACAGTGCTCCAACACGGTCAACGATGAAGGTGTGTTGTATGTATAAAATAGTGAATTATTGTAGTGTGTTAGGTATACAATGGATGGGTTTGAAAAGAAATAGCACAAGTCCTTCTTTAATGTTGTACTATGCATTCTCACATGAACATCCAACAACAATGGTATATGAATAGTGACCCTCTGTAAGGGTCTTGATGAATATCTTCATCAATCTCCTTGATCTACGCATAAGTGTGAGAGTTGATTTTCCTATGAGGGTGACTGACAAAGAGATGGTCTTTTTGATGAATGTATTATTCACAAATACATTTTTTTAACTATTTTAGCAACTTCCATAAGATGGAAGGGTTTGAAAAGAAATAGCACAAGTCCTTCTTCAGGTAAGTCCACATGGTTAATCATCCAATTGTACCATTTTCCTGCAGTATCATAAACAATGCTTTAGAAACTCAATATCTCATCCAATCCAAGTGTGTTATCATCACACTTGTTTCTCATAATCCCAGCTTATGAATCACCATAGTTAATATTTGAGTAAGTTATGAAGGTTAGAAGATTAGGGTTCATGGTGTTGAAGTTGGAGACGAAGATACTAGGTTAGAGAAGAACGAAGGGAGAGAGAGTGAGATTGTTATAAACCTGAAACTAATAAGTTATGTTGGAGCAATGGTTGTGGAAAGAAATCAACAGTAGGATCGGCGCTAAGAAGCCACCCATACAGAGTGACGTTAGTCATTTTCGGCATTGTAAAGCGATCGTTTTACTCATATAAAGTGTCCGATGTCACTGTGAGTACACATTGTGCATGACATTACATTTTGCATGTTTCATTTCATAACTTGCACCGGCTTGAGATATGAGTTTGATTAGCTTAAATCTCGCTGATCCATGGTATCCACTTTCAAAGGATCCATGACACGCGATAATCGCTACGGTTAGTGGATACCATGGATCAGAGAGATTCAAGCTAATCAAACTCATATCTCAAGTTGGTCCAACAACTGAATTTGACTTGCTTGCATAGGAATCTTGTTCGAAATCATTCTCACATGAATATCCTTTGATGAATGTATTATGGGTTGGAAACTTTGAAGACCAATGACCCTCTGGCAAACCTCCGTAAAGGTCTTCAGAGTTTCCATGGGATGGTAAACATACTTGAAATCAATGGGAAGGTAAACATACTTGAAATCAATGGGAAGGTAAACAATTCCAGCAGCTCGATATCAGGCAGACGTTTGTCAAAAGAATTTTGTACTATGCATTCTCAGATGAATATCCTTTGATGAATGTATTAGGGTTGGAAACTCTGAAGACCAATGACCTTCTGGCAAACCTCCGTAAAGGTCTTTAGAGTTTCCATGGGAAGGTAAACATACTTGAAATCAATGGGAAGGTAAATAATTCCAGCAGCTGGATATCAGGCAGACGTTTGTCAAAAGAATTTTGTACTATGTATTCTCACATGAATATCCTTTGATGAATGTATTAGGGGTTGGAAACTCTGGAGACCAATGACCCTCTGGCAAACCTCCGTTAAGGTCTTCAGAGTTTCCATGGGAAGGTAAACATACTTGAAATCAATGGGAAGGTAAACATACTTGAAATCAATAGGAAGGTAAACATATATAACATTCTCTTCTTCTTCCCCTACAAATCACTTTGCCATTAATACCAATGGACTACCCTCACGTCGGTATGGCCATCACCTAGTTGCAGGTTGCCTTCAGTTGTTGTCAGAGAGATATTTTCAACGATGAAGGCAACATACTTGAAATCAATGGGAAGATAAACAATCCTCATCCACAATGTTCTTACCTATAGCTACCAACCATCCGGTTGTTTTCAGGTTGCCTTTATTGTTGACAGATAATGAGATTTGGTGTTAGATCATAAGCAAAAAGGTAGACCACACCACTGTTAGTGAACCCTGTGTTGGATGGAAAGTGTCTTCGGCTTAAATGTCTTTGTTGAGTTGGAGCAACGCCTGTGTTGGATGGAAAGTGTCTTCGGCTTAAATGTCTTGTTGAGTTGAGTTGGAGCAATGTCGATAAAAGTTGGTGGTTATTATTTTGTTTTTTAAATTTTTATAATTTTTTTACAGTAATTATATTAAAAAATAAAAATAAAAATAAAAAACCAATCCAAAACACAAAAATTACCACAAAAATAAAAGCTGGATTCCAAGCGCCTCGCTTAGGCCTAAGCGAGGCGCCTGGGGTCAAATCAGAATAACTTACCTCGGACCTAGGTAGTTAAAAAAGTAACCAAAGCGCCTCACTTTGGCCAACGCGAGGCGCTTTGTGGGGTGGGAATAGAAGTGGGGGGTTTTAATATCACCTCCCTTTTTAATAACCTAAACTATAACCCATTAATCCATTGATCAATTAGGCTAGTGTAAAGGTTTAACACCTTGAATAACACCACCCAAAATGGACGTGAAACACCGCCTTGGTGTTGCGTGACTGGGGAGTGAGAGGTGGTGGCTTCAGTACAGTCACAAGTGTACTGCGAGAATAATCATAGAATCTTTTTTCAGCCAATCAGAACACCCCAACTCACATTCCTTTTTTAATGAAACCAAAGTGAAACGTTTACACATAGCCTAATAATTTATACTTTAAGTATTGGTTATAAAAATCTCATCTAGGCGTCGATTACTTAATGCATAATCTCCAAGTACTCCTTGATTATGGTCGAGTACTCGCAACTCACTAGTTCACCAAGTTGGCACCGCTTACGACTTTTGCAACCATGGTACTATGACTATCGACACTCTTAACTTTCACTTTCTTTTCCAAAGATAATCTCACCTGACATAAAAGTAACTGTGTTTGCCCGTAACTTTTGTTTAGATCGTTTTAAAACAACTTACGAAGATAAAAACTTATTAAATGTTTATCAAGGACATGTGAACTTTTCCTTAAGAGTGATTAAAACATCAAAACAAAAAAGAAAGTCTTTTTTTAACGGTTAACTTCATTAAAAAACGGCTAAGCCCTCAAAACGAGAACCGCCGGAACAAACATCTTTACAACATATACAAAAGAAAATCTCTATTATTTAGTACATGACGGTTTATATAGATAGTTTGGATTATTAATTAATAATTCATATATATATATATATATAGGAGATGGTTCTATGGAAAACCCACTATTAGGGTGAAAACCAGGGAAACTCTGACTTCCCGAGCTTTTTAGGGCCTGAAAATTTAGGGCATGTAATACACATAATTCTAAACATTTTGAGCCAAAAAAATCAAAAAAGCACCAAGCGGTTTTTTTTAAACCGTTTTCGGGTAACACATGTTACACGAAAATAACATGTGTAATTTTCGTGTAACATGTGTTACCCGAAAACTTTTTTTTTTATTTAAAAAAAACGCTCGGAGCTTTTTTGAATTTTTTGTCTCAAAATGCTTAGAATTATGTATATTACATGCCCTAAAATTTTCAGGCCCTAAAAAGCTCGTGAAGTTAGAGTTTCCACGGTTTTCACCCTAATAGTGGGTTTTTCATTGATACCTACACTATATATGTGTGTGTATGTGTGTGTGTGTGTTTAGGTTCTTGTACAAATCCAATTTTTTATGAGAAGTGTTAGAACCAATCTTGGAGTGACATGTAGCACTCATTTATTTTTACTCTTATGAGTATTAAGGTAATTACATAACCAATTAATTATATGACAACATATATCATTAATGAGATAAGAGAGATTTTAGGGATATTTTTTCTACAACTATATTCTCGATCAATATATGTATATACGAATCTTATTCTTCTGTTCATGATTTCGAGTTTACTTCAACCATGTACGCATACAAATTCTACAAAAACACACACACACACACACAAAAGCGTCATTATATTTTTCAGTGTTTTTTAAATTCATGTTATCTACTCATCTGAACTTACTATGTTTTATCAAAATCATCATTATGTGTTTTAAATTCATGTTAACTACACTAAAACCCTCCATTGTGTTTTATATTCAAACCACCCGGAATGTGTTTTATACTCAAACCATACAGAGAGTGTTTTATATTCAAAACCATCCAGAGTGTGTTTTATACTCAAACCATCCAAAGTGTTTTATACTCAAAACATCCAACAACAAAACAACCTAGTGTTATGACTTTAAAACACCATGAACAACTATACATACAACCAAAATGTGTTTTAAATTCAAAAAACACTAAACCACAATAATCCTTTGAACATAAAACACTATACATACAATCAGGATGCAATATTATTCAAAGTATTCAAATGATGCATATACATTGAACATTGAAAACAACAATCAAACATTTTTTTTAAATATTGTAGGCACCGCACAAGCCTTATAAGCAAATCAAAGACCTTGTGACATGCATGGACCCACTGTGTGAATATGTTCATTGGCCAGAAACACCTAATTGCAAGTCTCCGAAGGATTAATGGTTGGTCACAGGAGGCAGAATAGGGTGGAGGAGGAGAGAAGCGGGAGAGAGTTTTTCTCTCACACAATAAGTGTGTGTTTGTTTTAACTTTCATTAAAGATAAATCAGTGGTTACCAATTTAACATACATTCGATTAACATGTTTACCCCTAGATAATAAAATCAATTAATTATAATTAAAACATTAATTACAATCTTGCCATTGATCAATCTTAGCCATCCATTAATTCATCCAATGATCCAAAACACTTCTTACACTTCTCACAAAAAACACAATTTGTACAAGATTTTGACCCTATATATATATATATATATATATATACACTAGGTTAGAAACCCGTGTACTACACAGTTGAATAAAATATACAATGTCAAATAAATAACGATGTTCATAATATAAAATATCTACATGTGGTCCAAGTAATTTGTAAATCAAACATGCATAAAACGTCATACAACTTAAAGATGCGTTAATACTGAGAATATTGATAAACCAGCAAACAATGTCACCAGGAAATTACACTACCAACAAAAGCCTTTTGAACGGCATAACAAAACATAAGAAAAAACTAAAAGTCAAGAAAACAATATGCACTTGAAAAAGCTTTCAAGTGACAACTCAGTTTATTTGCTAATTAAAGAGAACGAGTTTACGCCACCCCGCGTGTTGCAGCGGGTCGTTGATTATGAATCTGTTTAGTATTGTTATACGATATGCGAAGATTTCTAAAATCTATCTGGTTGTTTTTCGAATCGTGAATTAATAGGTATTCGCAATTTGAGCAATAATGGTAGGGGTTCGCATGGGCCTAGAAAATTGGCGAAGTTTATTAATGGTTATCATATATGTAAATTATGTGGTTTTGGGTAAGTTAAAAATGTTAAAAGGGTCGGACTATTCAACTTTTTTAAGATAGGAAATAAATAGACGGGTAAATTGAGTGGAGAAGAAGGAGCGGGTGAGATTGGAGAAGAAAAATGGTACCGACTCATGACTACATCATCGACTATGGCATTTCAGTGTTATGTGAGAGGTCGTATCAGCTACTGAGAAGGCGGCGCTTGATGTAACAAAATGATTACCTCGCTTGATTACCTAAAAGTATACAGATTCTTGTCTGATGGATAAATAGAGGTGGTTGTCGATGATGTATAGTGATGGATGACTACGGCCAAAGTCGGTGTACAATTGCAACAATGAAACAAAGAGCAAGGTAGATCGAATGACGTAACCGGTAAGCGTGTAATTGATATTTAGATGACCGACGATTAGAAAGTAGTCCTAAATGGATGGCAGTTATCAATCGTCGGAGTTTTCACACCGATTCAAATTCCTTGAAAAATAAAATTTATATACTTTGTTATTATTTAAAATTTTTAAATTCCTTTTTTTCCTTACAAAAATTGTTAAAAATTATCTAAAAACAGTTTATTGGACCTTTTTATGGATGTTTATTTTGGATTTAATATGCGTCAGAATTTTGATGAGCAAAATAGGGGGAAATTTTAATTGATGTGTTCTGTGTTTTTAAATCTTAAATAAATGGGTTAAACGTAATTAAACTTAATAAATCGTAAGTAAACTTTTTTTTATGGATAGATAATATATAGTTTGTGAAACGGTGACAATGGATGTGTAAAGGGTCGTGACTATTGAAGGAGATTCATGTTAAATTGTGAAAAGGTGAGTATTGGACAACAGAAAGGTGGTGATGATTAGAGGTAACCCAAGTTGAAAATTGTATAGTTTGTGAAACGGTGCCAATGGATGGGTAAAGGGTCGTGACTATTGAAGGAGATTGATGTTAAATTGTGAAAAGGTGGGTATTGGACAACAGAATGGTGGTGATGATTAGAGGTAACCCAAGTTGCAAATTGTATAGTTTGTGAAACGGTGCCAATGGATGGGTAAAGGGTCGTGACTATTGAAGGAGATTCATGTTAAATTGTGAAAAGGTGGGTATTGAACAACCAAAAAGGTGGTGATGATTAGATGTAACCCAAGTTACTATATATATATAGGGTAAGGATATTGTGGAAACCCAATATTAGAGTGAAAACCTTGGAAACTATATATCATCCCTTGATCTAAGTTGATCAATGGTTCACATTAAAAGTTCCATTAAAACTTAAAATATGGTGATATTTAAATGATAAAAGGTACCAGAAGGTTATATTGGTAATTTGAATTTGCTTTAAGTCAAAAGCTTTATCAGCCATGTCACATCAAATAAACACTTTATCATCTCTCTCATCTCTCTCATCTCTCCTGCCATTTTCTTTTCAAACCACCATTTTCTCTATCATCTTTCCTCCTTCTTAAAAAATAAATCTCTTCAACCTCAAATCTAAGTTCTCTAATTTCTCTTATTTTGTTTAAAAAACATAAGTTAAACATAATCCATTTAAATGATGAAGATAGAACACGGATGTGAAGCAGTTAACAATTATGATGATCTTCGATCTGACCAGGTATGTGTGTGTTCTAGTTTTTGTTCTAATCCTTATACTGATTTTACGACCTGATCGATCACCCTAGTGCTTTACCATAACCATTCAAATAATACATTAATCTAGATTAAGCTACATCTAGCATGTGGAACTCGCAAGTATATTTTGAAATGTGTTTCTCTGCAGATTTTTGATGCATTTTTCTCCGGTTTTAATAGTTTAGGATCTGTGTCTGATTTATAGAAAAATTTATACATAAAACTGAAATGGTTTGCTCATCAGGATCTTTAGATGCTGTGATAATACCATATAGAATACTGAACTATAGAAGAAAATTGTAACTAGTGTAGCTTACTAGGATAGTATAATGTCTTTTGTGTTTTGGATAGATGCACTCCATGTGTTTGATGAAATGCCTAACTGGGTTAACATGTGTTACCTCTGTTAGTATGTTAGAAGTTAATGGTGATTGTATGGAAACTAGTTATAAGGTCTTTTGTGTTTAGCATATATGGATGTCCATTTAAAGTTAATGGTGAATGTATGGAAGGTAATTATAATGTCTTTTGTGTTTTGGATATATGCACTCCATGTGTTTGATGAAATGTCTAACTAGGTTAACATGTGTTACTTCTGTTAGTATGTTTAGATGATGAGTTGGTGACACCGTTTAACACCTCATCTATTGTTTTGCAGTTGATAACGAAGACCCCCTACTGGTTATGTTAACATACGAAGTCCAAGGAAGCCGAGAAAAAATATGTAGAAAAACTTTTGAATAACGTCTTCTTTTTGGTATTCAATTTATAGAATTACTAGATTTATTTTATTAAAGTGGTCAATAGTTTGTAATAATACTTTGTAATAACATGTGTTAATAGTTTGTATGCTTTATTTCTCATTAAACTTATTAAGTTAAAGTGGTCAATAGTTTGTAATAATACTTTGTAATAATGTGTTTTACCAACTAACATGTGTTAACATCTCATTAATAGTTTGTAATGATACTTTGTAATAACGTATGTTAATAGTTTGTGTGCTTTATTTCTCAGTAAACTTATGAAGTGAAAACTATGGGGGTAAGCAAGATAAAAAAAAGGCTGACAAAATAAATACAAGTTTAACATATGTTACCAAATAATACATGTTAACCTCTTATGCAACATTAACACATGTTAACCTTCCATGCAGTTCATTTGAATGTCTCGGGTAGGTTTTTCTGTGGTTCAATAGTTTGTAATGATACTTTGTAATAACGTGTGTTAATAGTTTGTATACTTATGAAGTAAAAACTACAATGGTAAGCAAGACAAAAAAAAAGGGCTGACATTAAATACGAGTTAACCTCTCATGTTAACCTCTCATGCAACATTAACACATGTTATACCATGTGTTTAGTCATTGTACACACCCGCCCGCCTAGTAGGTTAAATATTCTTTAAGTTAAGACACACAAAAAGGGTAAAGCTAACATGTGTTAGTGGTTCACATAAGTAACACGTGTTAAACAATATTCCCAGATTATGCTCCCTGCATAGTAGGTGTGTATTATTTATTCCTCATGTTTACAAAAAAAAAAAAAAAAACTAACTAATCGAAAATTAACATGTGTTTAGCCCATCCTACGGATCTGGCTAGAAAGAGTGCATAACTATTTGTCAGTTGGGTCCGTAACCTAACACGTGTTATACCATGTGTTTAGTCATCGTACAGACCCGTCCGCCTAGTAGGTTAAATATTCTTTAAGTTGAGACACACAAAAAGGGTAAAGCTAACACGTGTTAATCATATATATGGGTTATGCCTATTGCATGTAGATTCAAGTGTCTGTGCACACCAAAATCAACAACTTACATAATAACACTTAAATATTGTGTAGATGGTGTTTTGGTCATCGTACAACCCCACCTATTAGACCGCCCAAAAATAGATCTACTAACATGTGTTAGATTTGGACATAATTAATACGTGTTAATCATATAATTAACATTTTTAACCACATCCAACATATCTGGTTAGGCCTGGTCGCCTAGTAGGTTAAATATTCTTTAGACGGTGTTTTGGCCATCGTACAAACCCACCCGCCTATTATATGAAATGTTGTTTATGCACACCATAAGGCAGATGGTTTATACTGCCCAAAAATAGATCAAATAACATGTGTTAGTTTATTATATGATTAACACGTGTTAATCATATATATGGGTTATGCCGATTGCATGTAGATTCAAGTGTCTGTGCACACCAAAATCAACAACTTACATAATAACACTTAAATATTGTGTAGATGGTGTTTTGGTCATCATACAACCCCACCCTTTAGACTGCCCAAAAATAGATCTACTAACACGTGTTAGTTTTAGTGTTTTGGTCATCGTACAACCCCACCCTTTAGACCGCCCAAAAATAGATCTACTAACACGTGTTGGTTTTGGACATAATTAACACGTGTTAATCATATAATTAACATTTGTAACCACATCCAACATATTTGGTTAGGCCCGGTCGCCTAGTAGGTTAAAAATTGTTTAGACGGTGTTTTGGCCATCGTACAAACCCACCCGCCTATTATATGAAATGTTGTTTATGCACACCATAAGGCGGATGGTTTAGACAGCCAACATATAGATCAACTAACATGTGTTAGTTTCTGACATATGTAACACGTGTTAATCATATATATGGTGGGTTATGCCTATTGCATGTAGATTCAAGTGACTGTCAACACCAAAATCAACGACTTACATAATAACACTTAGCATTCATATTCAAAAGGGACACCATGAGGGGTCACATAGTTTAAGTTATACATACCAAAGTTTTTAAACATCATAAGCACTGAATAACCGGCAAAACTGTTACGTGTACATAACACGGCCAAAAAAAAACTGAAAACAACGGCTCAGTGCTACACTTGCATGGCTGATGTGAGACTACATTTGCTTTATTATTTCTATGTTGTGAGAGTATATTCCGAGGGGGAGTTTAAATCCATAAACTCAGTCACAAGGTCTCAATTACTCTTATTATTCCGCTGCAAATCTGTCTAGTAACTGAACTTGAGCTCAATTAGATTCCAACAATTACCATCTGAAACACAAAAATACAAGGTGTTAACATGTGTTACCCAACCATCATCTAACAGACTAACATAAAAAACTGATTTAAAGAATAGTAAATCGAAAAATCTCGTGGCATCATGTGTTGCCATGATCCATGACCCTTCCAAAAACAATAATATTATCTCGTCAGACATTTCATCAAACACATGGAGTGCATATATCCAAAACACAAAAGACATTATAATTACCTTCCATACATTCACTATTAACTTTAAATGGACATCCATATATCCAAAACACAAAAGACCTTATAAGTAGCTTCCATACAATCATCATTAACTTCTAACATACTAACAGAAGTAACACATGTTAACCCAGTTAGGCATTTCATCAAACACATGGAGTGCATATATCCAAAACACAAAAAGACATTATAAACAAAAAAAAAAGAGAACCAGATAAAAAGAATCTAATCAACAACAAACAACAAGTAAAACACAACATTACATTCTGCACTTAAATTAACACAAAAACAATAATATTATCTAGTCAGGCATTTCATCAAACACATAGAGTGCATAAACTTTAATCAACAAATTTACCTGCACAAACACGATAATCTTTCCGGGGGGTCAAACAATAAGAATAGAGATCATCACCACAGTTTCAAAATAAAAAATCTGTACACATAGCCGCTAAAAAATGTCTAGCAACAACACAAAACAGAACACAGAGACAAAAACATAATAAAAAACATTACTCCAAAAAGGGTGAAAATAAAAAAAAACACTAACCTTCGGATGATATATTAAAATATATATTAGGGTGAGAAGTTCAAAAGGGAGAAAACAAAAAAACACTAATCTTGAGTGCCCTTATATGAAAATGAAGGTAATTGGAGATAAGATCATCGTCGATTGTTGAGAAGATATATTGAAATCTTGAGTGCCCTTAGATGAAAATGAAGGAGATAAGATCATCGTCGGTTGTTGAGAAGATATATTGAAATCCATTTTGAGGTGAGAAGGGGATGGATTTTTTGAGAGCTTAGATGAAAATGAAGGGAATGGGAGAGATTGGGTATTTGAATGGGGTTGGTGTGTGATGATGGTACTTTGTACCAGAGGAAAAGAAAGTTGGAAGTGACAAGGGGGTGAATTTACTTAAATGCCCTTAGAGATAATAAAAAATGAATTTTTCTTTGAGTGATGTGGCAAATCCTTAACCACATATTGAGTTTCTAAAGTTTTCTCTCTAAGAAGAGTTTTTCATGGATACTTATACTATATATATATATATATATATATATATATATATATATATATATATATATATATAATTACAATACAATGATAATGTTGAAAGTAGTTAAATCAATCTCTATTCTCTAGATCATCCAAACTTACTTATTTAACATGGATTTATTTATTTTTATAAAACAAAACCCTAGATATCAAGTATTGTTCGAGTCATCCATGAGGTCAAAAAGCAAAAGAAACAACCATCATTGAAGCCTTACATCAACCTTAAAGCAACTTGATGCCCATGACCAGCACAATGGGGAGATCAATAACTCCATTAACTCAATATGCCCTGCAAGTCATATAAACTCATGCCAATTTTCACATGAACAACACAATATTGTTGGTTTGTTTAAACATGATCTTAGAATATGTTAATGTAACACTTGAATCTAGCCCATTAGTAAAGGTTATAGAAAATAAACAATCATATACAGAAAAAAGATGGCCAATAATAACAAAACAAATAAAACTAAGCCGATATAAATTGCAACTCACTTATTCTGGCAACATGGTGCACAACCGTAACTCCTAATTCACTTGATAACAAAGGATCAACCCCATGTTCAGAAAGATACCAAGTAGCGGAGATATGTGTAGACGGATCGGTTTTGATAAAAACGTTTATGTGATCATACAAGTCTAACAATCCAGGTGCGGAAACCCTAGAATGTTTACAATATGATATGCAATGAATCAAACACAATCAAACAACTTTTCAATCTCCATTCTCATTAATAACTTGATAAAACTTGATTACAAATAGGTTTACAAAGATATAATTCAGTTTCAGAAAGGTCAAAACCCATAGAGAAAACCTAGACCAGACACACAAACACAAATGGCAAAAGTCATAAACTTATCAAAAATTTCAGCTTATATAGAAGGCCACATTCGACATCTCGTCAAGGTCGAATGTGCTCCTTCGACCTGCCACTAAGCTCGAACCAAAATTCAGTCAGTAATCTTCTCCCTTCGACCTCTTCTATCTTCCTTCGACCTAATCAAAACCCACCTTCGACCCTACGATATACCACAAAACACTTTATTTCGTTAATCCAAAGCAACTAGTCGCAATATGCATCTACAAACTCCCCCTCGACTATTGCTTGGATTGTTGATGTTGATAATCAAGTGTTTTGTTCATCAACTTGATACGAAGATTCTTCTTTTGCTCTTTCGTCATCACCGGCTCAGGTTTTGGTTTTGATTTCTTCTTCAGCTCACTAACCTTCACTTTATTTCCCAACTTCTTATCATACTCACATCCTGCATTGACATCCCAAGCGAAACACAAACATACCACACGATGGTATTTCATCTCTTGTTCACCATCCTTCTCCTCGCAATAGATCGGGTTCTAATACAGCATGATTATGTCTTCATAAGAATAGTTAATCAACCACATGGGATAAAAAATGTGAATCTTCTTATACTCTCCCTTTTGTCTTTCAATAAGATGACGGCTTCTGCGGTTCTCCAATCATAGTACCACATGACAATTCTCTATCATCAGAATGATTTCCAGCTTTTTTCTCAGGAATATTTAGAATTTCATTATCATTCATCAATTCTTCAAGAGTTTTACCAACTTGTTTCGCCAATCCTTCCAGAATTTCTTTGGCAACAGCTGCAGAAACCTCTCCATCCTCTAAGTCAGGATCATTATACTCCAACTCATATCTCAAATCATCAGACTCAAATATCTCTAGAAACTTTCCAGTCAATTCGATCGTCCAAACTTTCTGAGTCAACATCTGACGATTTAGATTCTTATCCTCATCTGATAAAGCTCGTATCTTTTCAGTCCAGAAAATACTGTCATCATCAGTATTTCCACCAAGTGCTTTCTTAGAGCTTGATTCACCTGCATCTTTCTTATCAGACTCCCTCTTCTCGTATCTGTACTTATCAGTATCATCGTCATCATCATCAGAACTACCATCATCAGATCCTTTATCAGAACCCTTATCAGAACCGTCATCATCACCATCTTTCTTCTTCTTAGGATCATCACCAGCATCATCTGATAGATCATCATCATCTTCATCCTCTTTTTCAAATTCAAATGGTTCAAAGTCAACTTGTTTTTCCTCTGGTTCGTTGTCCTCTTCTCCAGCTTTCAATTGAGGAGCTTTTTCATACATATCATCTATCAGCTTCCTCAAACTCTTTTTGTTTGTTCTAATCTTTTTGTTCTCAAGCTGAAGACATTTGATTCTACGAGTATTCCTCTGTTCATGCCCTAACAGTTTATGATTTTCCTCCTGAAGTTGTTTAATCTTCGCTTCCAACTCTTCTTGGCTTTCCTGAGAAGATACAACAACCTCTAACATCTTCTTTTTATTCTTTTTCAAATTTTCTATCTCCTGTTGTTGCTCATTGAACATTTTCATCATATCAGCAATCTTTTTGTTGGTTGCTTCCATCACATCACCAGAAACAGTAACCTGAGGTGTAGAAGCCTCAGCAACAGGAGATTTCTTCTTTTGAAACTTCCTTAATACATTTTCTAATGTAGCTTCAAAATCTGTAGGTGGATTCACAGCAGTTTCTTCAACAGATACTTCTTAGCTACAGGGGATATCACAGGTATGGCAGCTTTTGAGCTTCCAATGTCAGGAACTTTCTTTCCTACAACAAGTATCTCTATGTCTCTATCACGTTTCTTCTTTGGGTTAGTCTTCTTAGCCATAGATTTGAACTTTCGTTTCAAAATCTTTCTAATAGTAACAGGAGATCCAGTAAAATCTAGATCTTCCAAACCAAGTTCTCCTTCTTCAACAATGATAGGACTCTTCTGTTGTTGTTCTTCAATAGACTTGTTCAAACTTTCAATCTCACCAGCCTCAGTGGCCTTGGGCTTGGTAATTTTGACAGTTTCATCACCTGAATCCCACTCTTCATTATCCTGAGTCTCTTCAGAATCAACAGACTCCTCATCAATAAGCAAAGTCTTGCTTTTCCCAGACTTCTTCTTTTTAGCAACACTTTTCTATCTCTTTGGTGCAGCTTCTTCAACAATCTTAGCTTTTCCCTTTCCCGATTTTGCACCCTTGTTGATTACATGTCTCTTCCTTTTAGCTTCGGGATCAACTGGTTGTAACGGATCATCAGTATCAGATGCACTATCATCATTTCTAGCTTTGTTGTCACCTGGATTCTTATGACCCGGATTAATCAGATGACCAAATAAGTTCTTGTGTGGTGGTCTCTCGTTCTCTGGAACACCCTTGTAAGCTTTCATTTTGCTTAGTGTGCTCAAATTCATGTGATACTGAACCAAAATCTGCTTCGGGTCTTTCCTCAAATTGGGATACTTCTTATCAAAGATCATTTGTAGGAATCTTGGATACATCAAAAACTTATCAACTTTCATACCTTTCAGCACCTCCAACATGTGATCAAAAATCATCCCAGATACGTTGAATGGTTTGTTCAACACCAATACAACCATCAACGAACTAATACTGCTCCTCATCACATCATAGCTACTTCTAACTGGTCCAAAGACATGTAGAATCACATGTGCCGAATATTTAAACTGCGGACACAGCTTAGCCTTGTGCAGTAAACCGTTAATGATAGGACCGTTATACTTCATTCTGAGAAAGCAAAGTCTCTGATCAATACATGAAATTTTCCTCAGATCAGTTGGAGAATCTTTTAAATCTAATGCTTCCCGGATATCTTCTTCTGTAACAAGCACTAACTCTCCATGAATCTTGCTTCTGATTGCCGTCTTATTATCCCAGAAATCTATGACAGCGCTCTTCCAGAATTCCACTTGGTGATCTTTATAGATAGATGCTGGAGTAGCTATAGCATAGATCACCCTACTTCTTCGTAGAAAATCAACGATTCCGACAAATGCAACATGTTGTTTCACTTCTCCGATGAAAGCACAACAGTTGTGATCCACTTCGAACAATACCTCCTTTTCTTTCGGTTTCTCCTGTTCAGCAACCTGTTTTTCTGGATTTTGTTGCTCAGCCATTGAAAATCTGCAAAACAAAAACATGAAATTTATCAAAATCGGACAAAATTTGAAATTTTGGTCAAGAATTCTTCCGTCGACCCAAACGTGGGTTCGAATGAAGAATCTTGCTGGTTCGAATTTAGAAACCTGGTTCGAATATGAAAAATATTTGAAAAATTGTACATTCGACCAAAAATATCCACCTTCGACCTTTTTAGACTACATTAGACCGGATGAAGATGGTCGAATGAGCCTGTATTCAATCAAAAATTCCAAAATCAATTCTGATCCATTTTAACTTCTGATTTTTGTTTGTTCATACCCTAAATGGCCGATAAACAAAACCTACCAATCAATTTCATCAATTAAACAGTTTTAGATAGTTTTCTAATAAAATCTAGGGTTTATAGAGGTTTAATCATCAATTCAGTCAAATATGATGTTATAAACCCAGATTTTGGATTATTCTCCCCCTAAAACTATCGAAAACATGATCACATTCATCAATTGTTGCTAATTAACACATTAAACAGTCCAAATTAGTGTCCAAAGGTTCCAGGAACAATTTTGATGATTCTGACATGATTATCCAATGAATACCTGTGATTTTGGTATCAAAATGATTAGGATTATGTTAGGAACACAATGATAAAGTCTAAAAATCAAAATCAAAATGATCTCTACAAATCAGAATTTTGAAAAAAATTTCGAATGGGGGTTCGAATGAGGAACTTCATATATATATATATATATATATATGACTCTACATTCGACCCTTATTGGGGTTCGAATGAGAAGCTTCAGCTTCCTTCGACCCTACTACTGAAAGGCTCGAATGTAAACTGAAGGGTTCAAATGAAGAAATTTCATTAAAACACTCTCATTCGACCTCAATTATAGGTTCGAATGAAGACTCAAATGCACCTTCGACCCACCGAAGGGGCGAATGAACATTTGGAAAAACTGAAATTTTTACCAAAATTCAAAATCGAATCCCGTTTAAACATTTTCAAACATTTTGACCTTCAAACATTCATTGTTTTTCATTTAAGCGTCACAAAACTCAAATGGTCTGTCAAACTTCAGAAAATCAACTTCAATCACCATCGGTTATCAAAAATAAAGTAGAAATGTAAAATCTTTTGGATTTTCTGAAATTTTTGTTAAAACACACCAAAAATCTTTTTGAGTTTTTGATATTTTTGCAGAAAATGTAAAATACGGAAATGTAAACATACAACAGTAAACATTTTGTGATTTCCGGTAAGAGGATCATATCAGTTTTTGAGAAATCTTATCACACCGTTGATCTTTAGTGTTTATTATCATTAAAGACAATGTGTGATCCGGCAATTGCTAATATTGTTATCCACATAAGCTTACATGCAGACTGTTATGCAGTGCTTTAGACTGATACGGTTATGTATATTATAAACTAATTCATCTGTGGTTCCCACACACACGGCATACTCCCTTATCAAGGAATTTTGCACAAAGACCCATTGTAACGCGTGATTATGCTTTCTTTATCTGTAATTTACAAGGTATGTGCACTCTTACCAGGTTGAGGTCTTATATCAATCACGATTTAAATCAATGACTAGATACAATGCATTAGATAATCTTTTATTATCTTCATACATTTAAAGTTCCTTAATTCAGTAACTTTAGGTTTTGGCATTAAAGCTCTTTTATAAAGATACCATGTCTGATCTAGGTCCGTAAAACCTTATGACAGAAGATCAGATAGGCTATCCCCAAATAACTAATAACATAACGACACGAAACCTCCGAATTTTGTACAAACCCTATCAAACAAAATTACGGTACCAAGACCACATGCCCATGAGGTGTTCATCCACATAACAAATCTTTTTGTTATGTATGTATCAGGCACGCAGTAATAGGTCTACGAAGCCTACCAGTACATCACACAGACTCAACACACGCCTAATATAGTATTTCAATTATTTAGCATGTGTCAGATCCCCACTAATGTACTATCATTTCCTCTTTTAATCCTGGAAAATCATTTCGGGTTTTTCTGTTTTTTATGGCTTTTTGTCTTTTTCAATGTTTTTGGTTTTTCTGAAAAACTAAAGACTCCCCCTAAAATGTAAAACATATTTTTGGATTTTTAATTTTTCTGAAAAACAGTAAAAACTAAAAAGAAAGTGATAAACCGAGGTGACGATTAGTCTTGTTTCTCTTTTACACCATTAGCTTTTAACAAAAATTCGAATCTCGATCTGTCAAAAGCTTTGGTAAAAAGATCAGCCCTCTGGTAATCAGTGTGGATTTTGACCATGTCAATCAACCGTTTAGAATAATGATGTGTTGCAAAACACATCTCTTTTCCTATGTATTTTCTATATTATTTGGTCAGGTTTTTATTTGTTTCGTGTTGTTTTTATTATATATTTATTTATTTCATTATTTTATAGGTGTTCGTGAGAAAGGAGATTAAAACAGTGAAAAATAATCAAGACGCGAGCACCTGGTGTTCATGGACGTTGGAGCGTAAACGAGCAACTTTGGTCGAGCCAAAAACACCCAAGATGCGAGCTTGAAGTATACTACTACTAATAATAATAATAATAATAGTAGTAAATCGTCAAAGTCTCGTGACCTTATGGTCTTGTGGGGGCCCAAACAAAAGAAAGAAAGACAATAAAAAAAATAAAAAAAACAGAACCCTACAACTATATTAAGAGAAAGGGAATTGAAATAGTGGACATATTATCGAACAGAAGAGATCAGCGGCAAAAAAAGGAATATTATATCTAGATCAATAGAGCAGCCGCCAAGACAAGAAGAAGATCGACACACAGCAGCTTGAGAGGAGGAAGAAAATTAAAGGACACGAGGCTAGGGATCGAGGTTTTCACAATATTAGTTATTTTCGTTTGATACTTCGTGTTTTGAACTTATTAACTATGTGTTATTTTGATTCCAAGACAATGTTTTCTTGTTTTGTCATGAATATTATTGGCTAAATATTTACACTACCTAGGTCGTATTGATGAATATTTTGTAACTTGTGACGTTTGTTTTAGGATAATATTATTTTTGGCTTAATGTTTTGGTAAAATATTTTTGTGTTGTTGATAAAAATGCGTATGAATGCTTTTAGTAATCGGTTTGCTTGATTGTTGCTTTGCGTTTTTCTCTAATTTGTTACTTTAGTAGTTTCAAGATCTAGAGTTTTGCGTGATTTTCCATAAACTTTGTGTTAGTGGTTTAATCTAGTGGTTTTTCTGTCTTAGATAACCCTATTAGCGACCTTGTAAGCCTTTGAAATTATTGTTTTGCCACTCTTGAGACCGGGAGGAGATAGAGTGTCGGTTTGTCTAGTTCTTAGGTTTTGGGTATAGGTGAGACCGGGAGGAGATCCTTACTTATTTACCTTAGCTTCCCTAGCAAATTTGAGTTTTTGTCAACAATCTTAGATAACTCCTTCACACTTTCGGGTGTGTTGAGATTAGCGAGACCGGGAGGTGAGCGAGTCTTTTGAGTACCTTAGCATTCCCTAGTAAGGTGAGACCGGGAGGTGATCCGAACTAGTAACCGGTGATTTACACGTCCCTTAGGATTTTCCAAGAGGTGTTAGTGAGACCGGGAGGTGATCTAGCATTCTTTAGGGTTTTCTTGAGTCAGACGTATTTCTAGGAACCCGGTAGCCATTCCATTATCTATTTCCGAGCATTTTGAGTTGCGGGTAGGATTCTAGACCTAGGTAGTTGTTTTCCATATAATCTGAGTTTCTCTCTAGTTTTCGAGCTGTCTGCTCTGCTTCCTATTCCTGTTTGTGTTTCTGTCTTAGTAAATATAATTGTTTTATTTATTTATTTAGTTTAAAAATAATTTTCTCAAAAATCCAAATTAATAGGCTAGGAGTCGACAGAGGTTTAGAACCGAGAGTCGCCATATTGTGTCCACGGTTCGATACTCGGACTTACTTGCTCTGCTACACTGCGATCGGTACACTTGCCGTTAGTGTGTGGTTTTGTAGGTTTTTCCATTTTTAAAACTTGACCGATTTATTTACTACATATTTTCACACATCAAGTTTTTGGCGCCGTTGCCGGGGATACAGTGCGCTTTCGAGGACGACCCGAGTCGGGGATCTAGTCATTTTGTAGATATATTTTTTTTCTTCTTTATTTTTAATTATTTATTTTTCTTTTTCGTTAGCACTTTTATATATTTTCTCTATCTGGTGCCCGTGATCTGTTTGTTTAGTGTCTGTTTGCAGTAAAAATTTTAGGGTGCTAGATGCAAGTGGAAGAAAGACTGTAGCAGACTACATAAGAGAGCGCGACCAGGCTGGTTACAATGAAGAAGGCATCTACGCACAAATGCAAAATCATTATATGCCTATTTTGAGGGAGCCCGATAGTTTTCTTGCCTCTTCAGTACCAAGGATCTTTGTAGATTGGTATGAAGGGGAAAATCCATACTTACAACCATATGATATCACTCTAGCACCGGAGACAATAATGGACAAAGAAGTCCCACCTCTGGTCCAACAAGACCCCATTGAAGATGATTTTTTGAGTGATAGTGAGGTTGAAGAAGATGTCGGGTTGATTGAAGAGGTTAGTGAGAAGGAGAACAAGATGGGAGATGAAGATGAAGATATGCATGTACCATCTTGGGAGGACGAGTTTGGTGATGAGTTGGTAGATTTACCAACTCTCGAAGAAGAAGAATTTGACCATGTTGGCGATCTATTATTTTTAGAAACTTTACTTGCAGGGATGCCAACAACGGAGATCAATACACCAAACGAGGAAAAGGAGGAAGAGGTGGTAACGAAGAAGAAGATCAAACCACCTCATCACATTCAGGATTGCCAGCACGTGCCACCACCGTTACGGGAGAGGGTTCACTGTTACATGGACCGGACCACTTATCATATTCCACATATAAAGTTTGGTCCAGGTAAGTCTAGAAATAGGTGTTCTGACCCGTTTGAATTTTTCAAACGTTTTTCGAGATTCACCATTCGTCTTTCGACAAATAATGGTGAACGATCTGAATTAAACGGGTTGGATAAAGGGTGGATAAAAGAGAAACCACCTGATTGAACTTGGGTTAAAACCCAAGTGTAGAGTTTGTATCATCATCCGTCAAGTATATTTTTATTTTATTTTATTTTCATTCTATTTTATACAATTTTTAGTTTATCGAGTCGTGTGGGATTGCCTTGGCCCTTTACACTGTTGGATCTCCCCTGCCCGTACTCAATCTCCATTCGGGTGGGGTCGATATTAAAATTATTTTTTGTAAACAGGCATCTCACTTGTCATTGAGTCATTTTACTTTGATTTTCTTTTTAGTTTATTTTTGCAGGATTCCGACTATGGCCGCGAAGGAAATGCTATACGGCTGTAGATGATGGACGAACGAGACACTTTCTGCAAGCTATCGCCACATATTCCAGGGGAGTTCGTTCCATTTATTTTGTTGGTGTTATATATATATATTTTTTCGTTTCTTCTTTATTTTTGTATTTTTATTTTTAGTTTGCGTTGTATCCTGGATAGGGCTGGCATAACAGGTTACACGAACCTGTTAAGACACGAACATGTTAAGACACGAACACGAAACTTGTAAACACGAACACGACACGAAATCTAATCGTGTCATTTTTTTCAAACACGAACACGAACCTGTGTATAACAGGCTAACACGATAAGACACGACAAGACACGATACGGAACACCTAGTAAAATAAGTTAGCACGACAAGACACGATAAGACACGACAAGACACGGCAAGACACGATAAGACACAATAAGACACGACAATACATGATAAGAAACACGATAAGACCTGTTAAGACACGTACACGATAAGACACGAAACATGTAAACACGAACACGACACGAAAATAAATAGGTCTTAACGTGTCGACCTGTTATAGACACGAAACCTGTTAAGGCCAAACACGAAACCTGTTAAAATCGTGTAGGTTCGTGTCAGGTTATCGTGTTCGTGTCTAAATTGCCAGCCCTAATCCTGGAGCACATTGAGGACACTGTGCCTTTCTAAGTGTGGGGATGGGAGACTTCGTTTTTATTTTGCTTAATTGTAGGTTGAGTCAAAAAAAAATTAAAAAAAAAATTAGTTGGTTTGGTGTTAGTCCCGATCCTTTTTGCTCTTAGTAAACGAGCCTTTTCAATACGTCGGTTAAAAGCGGGGTCGATTGTCGGGTTTACGGGTCTTAGCATATGTTTCTTTAAGTTGCGGGATAGTAGGCTTGACTGAGTTGTTTTTCTGAAATAAAATGTTTGGGGTGCCTGGGATAGTGGATCAAGCTGGATGGTTAACTGGTTTTACACTTGTTAGTATCGGTAACCCTTATTTCCACATGACAGTGAGTTTTGAGCCTTAAATATTATATATAAATATAAATATAAATATTCACTATTTCATTTCATGTGTGATATACCGACTTTGTTGCATTATTTTAGAACTTGTGCGTTTTGATGCATTTTGAGACCACAAGCTTAGACTTGACACAAATATGATAGAGGCATTAGGATTACCCATTTTTGTTTAGCCTTTTCGTTTGTTTTTTGTTATTTGACCTGTTTCCCCATTTTTACCTTTAGAAACCACTTTGAGCCTAAACCTTTCGTTTGTTACCCATTTTATTTTATATTGATTACCGGATCGTATATATTTATATATTGTGAAAAAGAAAGAAAAATATATCAGAATACAGAGTAGCTGACACAAAAAAAAATCAGCATAAAGAGTAGCTGACACAAAAAAAAACAAAAAAAAAAAAAAAAAAAAACTGAAAGGAAAAAAAGATATATGAAAAAGTGAGAGAAAAGAAAAAAAAAAGAATAAAGGTTGTGGGTCGAGAAGACCAAAAAGTTAAGTGTATATGTTTTATGTTTATCCGGTTTGTCTCTTATTTTTCTTTTTAGCCAATTTTTCCCAACAAAATACCTACCTTTAACCCTTGCCTACCCTTTCGAAGTCCTCTTGATTTGTGTTAGTTTTAGCAATTAGGTGGAGATTTGATTGACGTACAAGCTTATGATAATTTTGCTTCATATTTCGGTTTTGAGAGATTCACTCCAAATAAATATATAACCGAGAGATGAGTGATATTGTGAGGGGTACTTACAGGTGCATAGTCGGTTGCTTGAAGGTAAGTGAAACTTGACTAGGTAGGCCTTGTTTTTAAAATTGTATCATCTTGACTAGTCAGCCTTTTGAACGATGTAAGTCTTGTGAAACCGCTATGCTTGTTGATTTCGTAGCCTGCTTTTGACCCGGTTTTATGCTATCGTTTTTGTTAAGTTCTTGGTTGAAAATGTTGTCTGGGATTTTGTATAATTCTTTTTCGGGACGCAAAAGGTTTAAGTGTGGGGATGTTTGATGTGTTGCAAAACACATCTCTTTTCCTATGTATTTTCTATATTATTTGCTCAGGTTTTTATTTGTTTCGTGTTGTTTTTATTATATATTTATTTATTTCATTATTTTATAGGTGTTCGTGAGAAAGGAGATTAAAATAGTGAAAAATAATCAAGACGCGAGCACCTGGTGTTCATGGACGTTGGAGCGTAAACGAGCAACTTTGGTCGAGCCAAAAACACCCAAGATGCGAGCTTGAAGTATACTACTACTAATAATAATAATAATAATAGTAAATCGTCAAAGTCTCGTGACCTTATGGTCTTGTGGGGGCCCAAACAAAAGAAGGAAAGACAATAAAAAAAAAATAAAAAAAACAGAACCCTACAACTATATTTAGAGAAAGGGAATTGAAATAGTGGACATATTATCGAACAGAAGAGATCAGCGGCAAAAAAGGAATATTATATCTAGATCAATAGAGCAGCCGCCAAGACAAGAAGAAGATCGACACACAGCAGCTTGAGAGGAGGAAGAAAACTAAAGGACACGAGGCTAGGGATCGAGGTTTTCACAATATTAGTTATTTTCGTTTGATACTTCGTGTTTTGAACTTATTAACTATGTGTTATTTTGATTCCAAGACAATGTTTTCTTGTTTTGTCATGAATATTATTGGCTAAATATTTACACTACCTAGGTCGTATTGATGAATATTTTGTAACTTGTGACGTTTGTTTTAGGATAATATTATTTTTGGCTTAATGTTTTGGTAAAATATTTTTGTGTTGTTGATAAAAATGCATATGAATGCTTTTAGTAATCGGTTTGCTTGATTGTTGCTTTGCGTTTTTCTCTAATTTGTTACTTTAGTAGTTTCAAGATCTAGAGTTTTGCGTGATTTTCCATAAACTTTGTGTTAGTGGTTTAATCTAGTGGTTTTTCTGTCTTAGATAACCCTATTAGCGACCTTGTAAGCCTTTGAAATTATTGTTTTGCCACTCTTGAGACCGGGAGGAGATAGAGTGTCGGTTTGTCTAGTTCTTAGGTTTTGGGTATAGGTGAGACCGGAGGAGATCCTTACTTATTTACCTTAGCTTCCCTAGCAAATTTGAGTTTTTGTCAACAATCTTAGATAACTCCTTCACACTTTCGGGTGTGTTGAGATTAGCGAGACCGGGAGGTGAGCGAGTCTTTTGAGTACCTTAGCATTCCCTAGTAAGGTGAGACCGGAAGGTGATCCGAACTAGTAACCGGTGATTTACACGTCCCTTAGGATTTTCCAAGAGGTGTTAGTGAGACCGGGAGGTGATCTAGCATTCTTTAGGGTTTTCTTGAGTCAGACGTATTTCTAGGAACCCGGTAGCCATTCCATTATCTATTTCCGAGCATTGTGAGTTGCGGGTAGGATTCTAGACCTAGGTAGTTGTTTTCCATATAATCTGAGTTTCTCTCTAGTTTTCGAGCTGTCTGCTCTGCTTCCTATTCCTGTTTGTGTTTCTGTCTTAGTAAATATAATTGTTTTATTTATTTATTTAGTTTAAAAATAATTTTCTCAAAAATCCAAATTAATAGGCTAGGAGTCGACAGAGGTTTAGAACCGAGAGTCGCCATATTGTGTCCACGGTTCGATACTCGGACTTACTTGCTCTGCTACACTGCGATCGGTACACTTGCCGTTAGTGTGTGGTTTTGTAGGTTTTTCCATTTTTAAAACTTGACCGATTTATTTACTACATATTTTCACACATCACATAACAATCACGGATAAAGTGATACTTAATCCGGATATGCTTAGCTTTAGAGTGATTGTTCATGTCTTTCGTGAGTGCTATGGCAGCTTCATTGTTACAATAAATTGGGGTTTTAAGATACTGCAAACCGTAATCGGGCATCTGCTGTTGAATCCACATAACCTTTGAACAACAACTAGAGGCTGCTACATATTCTGCTTCACAAGTAGATAGAGCGACCGATGTCTGGTTTTTACACTGCCAGGTCACGAGCCTGCTCCCAAAGAATTGACATCCAGCCGTTGTGGATTTACTGTCTTTGTCAAAGCTACCAAAATCTGCATCACTAAAAGCAACAAAGTCAAAATTATCATCATTAGGGTACCAAAGTCCTCTCGATGGACAACCCTTCAGATATCTAAGGATTCGTTTGACGGCTGTTAGGTGACTCTGTTTCGGCTTCAATTGGAATCGTGCACAGAGACATGTTGCGAACATAATGTCTGGACGAGATGCAATCAGGTACATCAACGATCCGACTATGGCTCGATAAGTGAATGGATCAATGAGCTCCCCCTTAGCGTCAACTCCAATCCCGTGATTAGGTTGTATTGGGGTATCCATAGGCTTGGAATCTTCCATCTGGAACCGGCTCAAGACATCAGATACGTATTTCGTCTAGTGAATGAAAATGCCCATTGGCAATTGATCCACCTGCAAGCCTAGGAAAAACTGCATTTCCCCTATTGCACTCATCTCGAACTTTTCCTGCATTACTCTTTCAAATTCTCTGCACAAAAGTTCGTTAGTAGAACCAAAAATAATATCGTCAACGTAAATCTGAACGAGAAGCAAATCACCCTCTATTCTTTTCGTGAACAGGGTACAGTCAACCAAACCTCGTTTGAATCCTTTAGAAAGTAGGTACGTGCTCAGCTCCTCATACCATTTCCGTGGAGCTTGGTGTTACCCATAAAGTGCTTTGTTGAGTATGTAGACCTTATCCTGGTGAATAGGATCTTTAAAGCCTGGTGGTTGACCAACGTAAACCTCTTCCTTGACCACACCGTACAGAATCGCGCTCTTCACATCCATTTGATACACCTTAAATTTCTTGTAGGAAGCAAACGCTAGAAACATTCGGATAGCTTCTATACGTGCTACAGGTGCATAAACTTCATTGTAGTCTATTCCTTCAGTTTGACTAAATCCCTGAATGACCAATCGAGCTTTGTTTCGTACGATAACCCCTCGATCATCTTTCTTACACTTAAAAACCCATTTAGTACCAATTTTCTTTCTTCCTAGAGGTAAATCTATAAGTGTCTAAACTCCTAGCTTCTGAAACTGTAACAATTCCTCTTGCATTGCTTCAACCTAGGCATTATCTAGTAAAGCATCTTTGTATGTCCGCGGCTCAACCTGCGAAACATAACAAGCAAAGGACCAGTCATTTTGACAACCAGACTTTTTAATTTTAGCATAAAGGGCTAGGGCTCCAATATTATCATGTGAAGTTGCTTGACGAAGTTGTCCTCTAGTCATAACACTGCTTCCGGGATCACCAATAACATGCTCAAGTGGATGAATCTAATGAATCCGAGATTCCAGATGATCAGGAACTTGAACTCCAGTTAGAGTAGTTAGATTCTCTGCCGTATCCAGATCATTACCCGTATTTGATAATGAAGCAACATCGGGATTTGGGTTCACTGGTGGTTCCTCCGAAACATGATCTAGAATAGCTTCACTGGTAACGTCATCTTCATCTTCCAAATCAGATGAGTCAAGAGTAGTCGAAGCTTCTTGAAAACCCTCTTCTTCATTAGCAGGAACATTGGTATTATTAGAAGCTGCTGGAGGAGTTACGGTGATCGGACGCACTAACGGTGATGTCACTGTGTTTTCACACTCGTAATAAAGTCGTAATACAGCCTCTTCAACCAAGTTATCTAGATTGAATGATTCAAAGAAATATTTATAATCAAACATCCAGTCAGGACCACTTCCATGTACATTCTGAGTGTATCGTTGTACTTCAACGTTAGATCACTTCTCTACCTGACGAGTTCTTTTGTTGAATACCCGTTTGAGTGGGGTTGCATATCCAACAAAGTATCCCTCTTCAGCTTTTGGTGCAAACTTCTTAGTCGGATTCAACATCGCACAAGGTGCCCCAAAAGGTTCTAGATACTCCAAATTCGGCTTTCGTCTATTCAACAGTTCATAAGAAGTTTTGCCAAACTTCTTCACTGTTAATACACGATTCAAAGTGTAACAAGCTGCGTAAATAGCTTCATTCCAGAACATCACTGGAAGATTTGAATCAGCAAGCATTGTTTGTGCCATCTCTATTAGATTCCTGTTTTTCCTTTCAGCTACACCGTTCTGTTGTGGAGTGTACAGAGCACTATATTCATGATGATTTCCTTTGTCTTCACAAAGTTCATCCATTTGGGAATTCATGAACTCCGTCCCGTTGTCACTACGAATTCTTTTGATCTTCAATCCGTAAACATTCTCCAATTGGGCGAACAGAAGCTTCAAATTATTAAACGTGTTGCTTTTGTGTTGTAAGCACATCACCGACGAAAATCTCAAGTAATCATCAGTAACCACAAGGCAGTAAAGCTCTCCAGAATGACTCTTACACTTGACAGGTCCAAAAAGGTCCATATGCAAACGTTCAAGTGGCATATCTACATAATTCACTTTCTTCGGTTTGTGGGACTGTTTGTGCTATTTCCTCTTTTTGCAACTCACGCATTTATCATTTAGATGAAAATGCTTCATATTAACCCCTTCTACAAGCCCATTCTTCACCAAATGATTCATCTTTCTGAGGTGAATGTGTCCCATCCTTCTGTGACACATTATCGATTCTTTTTCTATAGCTTTTAATAGAAAACACGTGACTTGGCCCTGGGTTGTCATAGCCTTGCTCATATCAAGAATGTACAAATTATTCACTCTTGGTGCTCTCAACATGATCCATTCTTTTGGTATGACGAAGCCGGGTTTCGGAATATAGCAAGATTTACATCAAAGTGTACAGAATACTGTTTGTCACATATTTGGCTGACACTTAACATATTATAATCGATTTGCTTCACATAAGATATTCTCTCAAAACTTACGATCCCGTTGCTTACACTCCCTTCCATCATGATATAACCACCTTTATTCCCGCAAACGCCACATACCCGCCATTCACGTTCTTGAGGTCGAATAATAGCGTTAAGTCTCTGGTCATGTGCCCAGAAGCTCCACTATCGACAATCCAAAGACTGCTAACAGGGCCAACTGGAGCTCCCTGCACCAAACAAAGAAATGATTAGATCTTTCGAGGGACCCAAGCCTGCTTGGTCTTGGGTCTTTGAGTGTTAAACTTTAAAGATTCATTTTCAACAACATTTGGTTTAGAATTGACTTTTTTCTGATCATTCAAACCTTTTCCATCTTGAGTTTTGACATTAGCAGTTGAGGTAGAAGCACCCAGAGAACCCACTGGTGACCAAGATTGTTCGGAACGTTTAAGAATCCTAATCTGAGATTTTTGCGTCTCAGCAGGTTTCTTTGTATCATTCATAAAAGGAACTTTCTTGATTACCTTTTCTGACTTAACAGAAATAGGTCCAACTTTTGACTTAACAGCTGGTTTGGGTAAAACCTTTTGTTTGTCATTAGTTGTGTTCACCATTGGCTTCTTTAGGCGTTTCTCCATAGCAATCTTGTTTCGATTATCATAGACAAACTGACGATTTTCCCTCTTTTGAAAATATCAACTTTGATTATAAAAAGGTGGTATTTGAGGGATAAAATGTCTTTGTGGATAGCTATGATTATCGACTGGACTTTGATAAGACTGTTTTCGCTCAACTTCGTGCCTTTTGTGTCGCACATACGGGCAGTGAGCAAGTAAATGCCCTCTCTCCCCGCATTTGTAACACGCACGGTATTCTTCAAATACATTTTTAGCACCCGGCTTAGCATATGAAGTGATCGGAAATTGATCATCAACACATCTACGTCTTAAACTCATAGGAGTTGGGTCCATGAGTAAGCCGACTCGAAAAATGCATTTGCCTTTTCTCTAGGCTTAATGAATTCAATGACATGAACTTTTGGTTCTTTGGAGGTATCACAATGCAATTTCTTTAAAAGTTCTAGAGGAAAGTCATTGGTCCTTTCATGTTTAGGAAACCAGATAGTACTTTCCTGCCAGATTTTATCAATCTTTGAATAGTTTGCAAATTTTATTGGACCTCATCAGAAATTATCTTATCGGATCCTTCCATCCGATAGAAAACTTTGACGGGTTTGTCAACTGAATCATTTTTCTCATTCTTTTTCACATTCTTTGTAACTGATTGATTCACTCTATGAGCATTTGCCTGAGGATGAGAAAACTGAGAAGGTGACACTGGTTCATTTGTAATGATGTGATTTTCCAAAGGAACATCACTACCTGCTTTAGATTTCTCATCTCCAGTGTCTGAATCATCGGTCACTGCAACCACTCCCTCATCATTCAATCCAGGTATCGGTCTCACATCAGAATGTGGATCTCCAATACTTGAAGTATTAGATTCATTATCTGATTCGGAATCCGATTTAACTGAACTCTCTGGTGTTACAGTGTAGAAATTGTGATTCTCAAACAACACTGGAGAAGGAACAGATTTGTAGTTTACACTACCGGATTGTGATGGTTCTTCAATGATGTGGTCAACAACATATGCTATATGTTTATAGCTTTCTAACTTCTTATTGACCTTCTCAGCAAAACACTTGATTGTGGCCATTTCCAATTTTGTGTTTTCAAGCTCATTTATGTAGCAAGGGTTTTCTTTAATTCTGAAATGTCCTTTTTATACCCTTCAAGTGTTTTGTTGAATTCATGTGAATCCTTACAATAAGATTGAATGTTGATTTTAGAACTCTCAAGGTTAACCCTGAGTTGCTTGTTTTCCTCAGTCAATCTATCGCAAGTACCACAATATTTATCACTATTCATGTCAATGGTAGAATCAGAACTTACAGGTTTTAGTGGATCTGTCATAGCCATCAACGGGAAATGAGCTTCCTTCCCAGCAAAGAACTTCGAGTAGTCAATCTTTGTGAAGGCGTCATCCACAATGCATGATTTCCTTGTCATCAAAAAATCTGCTTCGGCTAATAGCTGATCAATCTCATCATCCAACGAATTAGCACTCACTTCCGAATCAGCTTCACTCTCCGATTCAGAATAAAAAGATTCAGGTTCATCAGGAACTTCAGTAACAGAATCAATGATAGTTTCAGAAACCTTCTCATCAGTAAGCTCTTCAACTTGCTCAGCAATAGAAACCTGAGAGTCATCAACTATCTCCTCAATCACCACCTCAGACACCTTCTCAGATTCCAAAACATCTTCAACTATCACCGGCTCCTCTATATCCATCTCATTAGCAAAACATGCTACACTCCCATTGGTAATTTCCTCAACTCCCAATTGCATAGCAGGCCAATCATAACCCTCATCCTTCTGAATCACCATCGCCTGATTCTGGTTTTCAGTTTGAGGTTGGCTGTTTGGTGTAGAAATAGGAATAATGCTTCTGGTTGGGTTATTTGGAGTTTGAGTTTGAGTTTGGTTGGGTGTAGATGTTTGTCTAATAGAGGTATTTTGTGAGGTGTTTTGTCGGTTTCGGAAATTATTTTGTTGTGGATAGGTGTTGTTGTTTTGGCTTTGATAGGTAACCTGATTCTGTGATTGTCGGTTTTGGTAGTTGGAATTAAAAGGATTTCTGTTACCTTGCTGCATCGGTTGTGTGCATTCTCTTTTGAAGTGTCCTTGAGTACCACAGTTGAAACATGTAACTTTGGCTTAGTTGAAGCCATATGTGCTATTCGGTGAGGTAGCCAGATCAGTTCTACCTGTTTTCTCGATAAACTCTGTAGCCCTTCTCATCACACTAGCGAACGCCTATTGAATATCTATTAATTCCATCTCCTCCTTATCAATTTGGGCACAATCTTCATTTGTCAGATTATTATTCCCAATCTGACTCACCACCAGTCCGTTATAAGATGCAACCATTGTTGAAACCAAAGCAATGTGTTGTTGAGCTACTTCAACGGTAACATTGTTCATGTTGGAAGTTTCCAACACGACCGGACTTTGACTTGATGAAGCTTGTGTTGTTGGTGGAACATAAGGTTGTTGTTGAGGTGTGTTAGATGTGTAACATGCGGTGGACATTTGAGGTTGAGGTGGAATGTAGGAATTTATGATGTAAGTTGGTGGATAGGTTGATGTTTGGGCAAGATAGTTAATTAGGTTTCTCGGTGGTTCAAAAACACTAGAAACACAAGCTATATGTGGTGCAACATTTCCTCCCACATTTGTACTAGACACAGAAGTTGATGAAGAAGCATGATACAATTCCGGATTTTGTGGGAATTGTGATCTTCTAGCTTTTCTTTTCTCCTCTAACTCCTTGTTTTCCAACTTTTGAATTAGCTCATTGATTGTCCAGTACTGATAAGCATCTTTCTCTTTCAAAACTTCAATATGTTGATTCCAATATGGTGGTAGTGAATCAGCAAACTTATCAACCAACTCAGACATCGGAATCTTGATATCATAGTTAGACAACTCGGTCAACGGATGACAATATCTCGCAATAAGTTCCTTCAGAGTCTCATTCCCAACATAGCTAAAGTTTTCGAACTCTTTCTTTAGCTTTTTCACCTTCAATCTTCTTGTCTTATCGTTCCCATCATGTCTGTTCTTCAACATATCCCAAAGCTGCTTCGATGTAGTACACGATCCAAACTGATGTAATAGATCGGTAGTCAAGGCTTGAGATAGTTGCGAGAAAGCCTTCTTCTCAATTGAGAATTTCTTCTTCTCATCTTCAGATAAACCATCAAGTAGAATCGGTTCACCTGAATTCTCCAAACACAGAGCAACAAACCCTTTAGCAATCATCTTCCATGCCTCAGTTCTTTCCAAACCCATGCCCTCAAGATGTATCTTGAACTTCTTTTGCCATTGATTGTACTCTGCCATGTCCATCAGCTTCGGAGGGCGATTTCCACTACCTGAAGACAAATCATTGATTAGTGTGGAAATAGAATTAGTAGTTTGAGAATGTACCGTTGCTGCTGTAACGCCCCAATAATCAGTCGTTGGTTGTTGTGGAGGTTGAGTAACAGGTGGTGGTATCGAACTACTCATGGCAAGGTAGTTAATCGGCTGAGATGACTGAGTGTTCGTCTTCTGAGAAGCTACAGCCCATGGATTCATCGGAACGTGCTGTTGTTGTGTTGTTGCAGGCCTCGGTGTCATGAGAAATCCCCACATGTTGTCCATGATGTCCAAAATGTAAACACTTAGAAAAATTTCCTAAAAACAGACTAGGTTCGACGTCCGATGTGTATACGAGGGTTCGAATGTAGGAATAGCTAGGTTCGACCCCTAAAATCAGACTCGAAAGTAGATATGTAACCCACAAGACTCTCCTTCAACCAAATAAACTCTCCTTCGACCTCCCGGTAGGTCGAATGTAACTCAACTGGTCGAATGTACAAACAACACACTAGAAAAGTTTTGGTTCGACCTAAAATACTCAGATTCGACCTGAAATGACCTTTGTTCGACCAAAAACTCACACGTTCGACCTAATTCTCTCTGGTTCAACCTGACCCATTTGAAAAACGGTTATTCTTCAAAAATCAGTTAATTTGATCCAAATTTTTCAAAAGTTTATAGATTTTGATGATCTTTATCAGGTTTTGTCATGGATTTGAAGTAGATCAACTTTAATGAATGAAACTTTTGGTTTTATCCATCAAATCCAATCCAAATCAATCAATTTCCATTAAAACTCAATGTTCTATAAAAACAGAAAAATTTTGGATCAAATTCAGTTCAAAACATATAAATTTGTAGTTGTATGATCTCGTAGGCTCTGATACCACTTTGAAGACGGATCGGATTTGATAAAAACGTTTATGTGATCATACAAGTCTAACAATCCAGGTGCGGAAACCCTAGAATGTTTACAATATGATATGCAATGAATCAAACACAATCAAACAACTTTTCAATCTCCATTCTCATTAATAACTTGATAAAACTTGATTACAAATAGGTTTACAAAGATATAATTCAGTTTCAGAAAGGTCAAAACCCAGAGAGAAAACCTTGACCTGACACACAAACACAAATGGCAAAAGTTATAAACTTATCAAAAATTTCAGCTTATATAGAAGGCCACATTCGACCTCTCGTCAAGGTCGAATGTGCTCCTTCGACCTGTCACTAAGCTCGAACCAAACTTCAGTCAGTAATCTTCTCCCTTCGACCTCTTCTATCTTCCTTCGACCTAATCAAAACCCACCTTCGACCCTACGATATACCACAAAACATTTTATTTTGTTAATCCAAAGCAACTAGTCGCAATATGCATCTACAATATGCACTTGCCTTGCAACATGAATAAGAGGTGTCTTACATCAAACAACGCAAACATTCCAATAAATGTAAAACTTCCCTCTATATATTGTATCAAAACTTACAAACAAAAAACAATTAGCATCTTCATCTTTACTCGCATCAAGTTTCAAATCCTCCAGCAAATACTTGGAGGCCTCATCTTTGCTCTCTCGCTGTAAAATGCAGAGCTCCCTGTTTATTAGCATCCTTAATATTCGCAACCGTTTATGACAGTCCTATTCCATCACCCAACTGGCCAACTGTGAGACAATTGTTATCAGTTTCAGTTCAACATTTTCTCAGCTTAGTGGAACAACTGATCGTGAAAAAAGAAGACTTACCCTTCAAGAAGTCAAGGTTTCTTAGTAAATAGTAAATGCAATATTCAGGAAGTGCTTAACTTTATCCCTCACTGAAAGTGGTAGATGGGTTAGCTGTATAAATGTAATGCACAATAAACTTCGAATATAAATTTAACTGCAGCATAAATGCAATACTACTAATAAAGTAAGTATTTGATAACTGAACGAAGACACCTACCGTGAAAATTGAATAAATGCAGGAAGATTTTAAAACATCTTGATATCTAACTTCAATGTTGATGTAATTCCTACAATCATACTTCATATGCTAGCTATTTATTTAAAAAAAAAAAACAGAACGCATGGAAAAAGAAGAAACTAGGTGGTAACAACCGTAAATAGCAATTCAGACTCATACCAACTTCTTTTCCTTTTTCATCCTGGGTAACGACCACAAATAGCAATTCTATTCCTCACCTGATTACAACATAGTTTACCACCTGCAAAATGATTATCAGGGATTTAAATTAAGGAAACAAAATTTATAGCTTCAAGGAAATGGATAAACTCGTAAACCTTTTAAAAGGTCTCCGCAATAAGAACTGCAACATGAGTAGGCCGAACAACAATTGCAAATGAATTCAGGAAGGCAGTGAACCACACACCACAAAGAGTTGAAGTAATTCCAGCTATACTGATTTCACTTATAGGGAAATCAACTCTTTTTCGCATAAGGAAATTAGATGAGTCCTTTTTTCTACAAATAGAAACCTTCTTAAGCCTTCACTGAAAAAAAAAAGATGAAATTAAAACATGCATTGAAGGTATTCTTTTCCTTTGCATTTTTGCAATAAAAAAATAACATTTCCTTGACTTGTAAATCTTAAAAGAGAAACAGGAAAGTGTTAGCATTTTATTCGGGTCCTTGTATATAAATAGCATAAGCGGAAGAATAACACAACCAAATATTTGGCAAAAAGTTTGATATGATAAAAATAATATTAAGGCGGGTCAATAAGGCATGTCTCCTCTATCCCAGCAAAATAGTAATTCAACAAAAAAAAAAAAATAATACATGCTAACACAATAAACACTATAAATTGAAATCTTTAGGATATTATTTTAGCAGACTTACTCGAAAGAAATTCATTTGAACATACTAAGACTCTGAGAGTCAACAAATCTTAAATATGATGGTTGTAAACCACAACTGTAGGGCTAGCAGTTGATCATGAGGCTCAGTGGCGCATGAAGTGTTAGGAATATAGCTTTAAAAAAGCCACTTTTATGATAGAGGAAATAGCATAGTCTACATATTTTTGTACTTGAGTCATGTTAATAAAGCCACCATAGCAGAGGCAAGTTAAAATGAGAAAGAACTTAATTTGAAATCAATCTCCCACATAATTTAAACAAAAGATTATAAACCCACCTCAAGGAATCAACCCTGTAAACCTTTCTCATTTAAAAAACTTATACACATTATACAAATATGAACATTTCTCTTGTTATGTCATCATAAACCCGACCTTATTATGGAAGCTCAATTAACAAACCAAATAATAGTTCATATTTAATAAACCATTTGACAAACCAAGCATAGTTAATGCCCTAAATAAATAAAACTTATTTAAATACTTTGGATAACTTGACACTATGCCTTCTTACCTTAACCTAGTTATTCGTATCTCGATTCTCTGTTCCCACAATACGATGATGATCATAGATCAAATGTGCACCCCTAATTCAAGAAAACCAGACAACACAAATGTATAGAATTTATTTAGATCAGCAAAGAAACTTGAAGAAACAAATAGTCTTACCACCGGTTAGGGATGATAAGATTATGAGTATCTACAGGGTTGATCCTTCACTAGCATCTATGGATTGAGGAACCTGCAAACAAGAGTTGGTTGTGGATGTGGAGACGACTACACGAGGTAGTAGTTTATGACAAAAACGGGGTGAATGGGGATACTATCTTTAGTGATAGCTCTCCGGGTTAGCAGAAAGTGTCATTCCTACTAGGGATGTGATCCCTTATATAGGAAGGAACGTATGCCACCATTACCCAAGTCCTAACCGTGGTTAGGTTGTCTCCATCACCCTTGATTATGTTAGTAAGGTGGTTAAGAGAGGCTAAATTTATGGAAATGGTGGAACGGTTTACCGCCTTTAATGCTTGGTCAACGTGACTGTTTCCTTGATTCATGCATGGCGGTTGACCATGCATGATATCCGCCTTTGACCCTGACTTGACTTTTGACCAGGCGTAAGTTACTCCTTTGGTTTGTGCATGGCTGGTGACCATGCATGATTTACTCCCTTGATTTGTGCATGGCTGTTGACCATGCACGATGTACTCCTTTGCTTTGCCGCGCATGGGCTCTTTCCGCGCAGTTCTAGAGCCGGGTTTGGGTATGACCACTAGTCGGTTTAGTACCAATCCGATCAAGTCCCCCCCCCCCTAGTTCAGTGTGCTTCCTATTTCCGAGTATGTGAGGGGAGAGGATGGATGCTGGACTCATAATAGTGATTCTTGGATGACAGCTCATCCTTTCTTGGTAGTCAAAACTGGGCCTTGGTGTGGCAAGTGTAATGCGTAAATGTAGAAGCGGAGTGGATTGCTTTAATTAGACAAGAGTATGCTCCGCGAAAGAAGCCTTTTAAGGTTGTATGTTAGTCCGAAGCAATGCTCCACGATATCCGTGAAGTGCTTTGCGGTGGCGTATGCTAGCCAAGACTGCGCTAAGTGCTTGGTATTGGCGGATGAAAGTAATCCGTGGGTGTACGCGCAGATTGAGCTGTGAACGCCTCTGATGGCCACGCGAGATGCGAAACGCCTCTGACGCCCATGCGATATGCGGAACGCCTCTGACGCTCACGCTATCATTTCATAGGGAGTTATCGACAAGTGAAGTTACCCGTTAGCGTGGTTACCATTGCGTAGGGAGTTACCGACAAGCGGAGTTACCGGCAAGTAAGGAGTTACCGGTGAGCACAGAATTACGTCATATTTGTGCGGATTAACACAGGTGGAGTTACCGGCGAGTCAGGAGTTACCGTTGAGTAGGGAGTTACCGCAAGCGGGGTTACCCGTAAGCGTGGAGTTACCGACTTTGTGCGGGTTACCACGGGTGGAGTTACCGGCGAGTGCATAGTTACCGTTGAGTAGGGAGTTACCGTCAAGCGGGTAACCGGTGAGGAGTTACCACCTTGCACGGGGTTACCGTTTCGTAGGGAGTTACCGTCAAGCGGGGTTACTCGTAAGCGTGGAGTTACCGGCTTTGCGCGGGTTACCATAGTTGGAGTTACCGGCGAGTGCGGACTTACCGTTGAGTAGGGAGTTACCGTCAAGCGGGTTACCCGTAAGTGAGGAGTTACCGCCTTGCGCGGGGTTACCGTTGCGTAGGGAGTTACCGTCAAGCGGGGTTACCCGTAAGCGTGGAGTTACCGGCTTTGCGCGGGTTACCATTGGTGGAGTTACCGGCGAGTGCGGAGTTACCGTTGAGCGCGAATGCGCACAGATCTAAAGCTGTGTAATATTTGCATGCTCAACTATGAGCAAAATTTGTTCTAAGAAATGGCGAGTATGACAAAAACGTAGTGTTGTCTTTCCCTTTTGAACCTCCTTATATACATATATATAATTAACAATATATGTATTTGACTGACTAGGAGTTCAAGAAAAGTAGATGTCCCGCCACTTGTAGGAAAAAATTTTTTTATTCCCCTTTCATAAAAAATCTAGTAGTGGAGAAGATAAAAATCTCTACAACCCATGAAATTTATGTAGTGGGGGGCAACACAAGATTAGGTGGACCATGAAGTCAAAAAGCAATATATTGCTGACATACTTTTTAGAAATGGCTGCTGAGATAAGCCAAAAATATAAAAGAATGATGGAGTATGCATCGAGATGTGTAGCCTTGACTTAAAATGTGCACCCACTTGTGCAATAATAGTGGTACGATGGCACATTTCCCCTTTTCTTCTCTTTTTTGATTTTTTTTTTCTTTTTTAATCTTGAGTAAAGAAGATCTGACGGTTGGGGAAGAGAAAACCGAGTGTAGTTTGCTGCCGGGTCCATTAGTACTAGTTTGAAAGATTATCGAACCGTAAGGGATGGCGCAAATGAAGACACAAATAGTCTTACCACCGGTTAAGGATGATAAGATTATGAGTATCTACAGGGTTGATCCTTCACTAGCAGCTATGGATTGAGGAACCTGTAAACAAGAGTTGGTTGTGGATGTGGAGACGACTACACGAGGTAGTAGTTTATGACAAAAACGGGGTGAATGGGGATACTATCTTTAGTGATAGCTCTCCGGGTTAGCAGAAAGTGTCATTCCTACTAGGGATGTGATCCCTTATATAGGAAGGAACGTATGCCACCATTACCCAAGTCCTAACCGTGGTTAGGTTGTCTCCATCACCTTTGATTATGTTAGTAAGGTGGTTAAGAGAGGCTAAATTTATGGAAATGGTGGAACGGTTTACCGCCTTTAATGCTTAGTCAACGTGACTGTTTCCTTGATTCATGCATGGCGGTTGACCATGCATGATATCCGCCTTTGACCATGACTTGACTTTTGACCAGGCGTAAGTTACTCCTTTGGTTTGTGCATGGCTGGTGACCATGCATGATTTACTCCCTTGATTTGTGCATGCCTGTTAACCATGCACGATGTACTCCTTTGCTTTGCCGTGCATGGGCTCTTTCCGCGCAGTTCTAGAGCCTGGTTTGGGTATGACCACTAGTCGGTTTAGTACCCAATCCCATCATAACTTGTTTTAACATCCATGAAACACTTAAAGTCATTAAAAATAGGTAGAAATTATCATGCACGTGATGCCTAAAGTTACTTGATTTATATACCTTGTGGAAGATGCGATAGAAGGATAAACTTGTGCGTCATGCCTAAGAAACCATGAGAAAATGAGTATTAATCATAATGGCTGACAAATAAGAACATTGTTCATGAATAAACAATAAATGGTTAATGTAAGAACCTAACAAATGTTTGTATTTGTGCTGGATGCTGTTTAATTGGTTTCGTTAATTCGTTTAGTTCAAATAGAAGCCATTTGATTTAACCTTAGCCAACTTCATCATCTAATGCACAATCATCACTCAACTCTAATGAGATCATTCATCCCCATAGTTCTCATGCCTTGTAGGGCTGCCACATATCATGTCATTTGTGAAACGGGTCAAAGCAGGTAACTTTTTTTGGTATGGGTCAAATTTAACTAAAACATTTTTTGTCTGGTATTTAAAAAAATGTAAATAGTTCATGTCTCAAGTGGAATTAAAAAATTATATAATTTCAATAACAATAATCTAATTCTTAAAAATTATTAAACTACATTAAATTAATCACTTGACCCGTTGGAGATAAAACATAATAGAAATAAAGCGAATCATACATAAATTTGCCACATCAGCCAAAACCACACATCTTTACAAATATATGGAACTGCATATACAATTAACAGATTTTCATGACAATAGCATAGCCATTCCGGTTTTTCTTACAACAACTTGCTAATAGAGATATTTGCATTCTAATCGCATTGTACTGCCTCTTTCGATGCGGACCTCATAAACAAATAATAAATTCATATTTGAAAAGTTGAGTGGAAAAAAAATATAGTGAATTATATATAGAGGCAAATGAATTCAAGATAACTTACAAGACTGTGTAACCATTTTAATTCTCTCTATACAGATGCTTTTTCACCCTAAATAAAATATTTTGATATGCAATATTGCAATTAGACAAAACTTTTGGTTAATCATTATGTTAAATCTCAAGTGTTGAGAAACTTACCAGGAACATCCTAACAACTTGCACAAATGGGTGAAGATACATATAACCTCCTATTGACCTTTACATAAGTATTCATATACAATTTCCTAACTTAATTTAATCACTCTATCTCACCACTACAATACAGCATTTAAATTATTATTCATAATCATACCTATCACCAAATCAATATTTCTATACAATTTATATTGTGTGTATTTTTTTTAACGATCAACTAAAGTATTGTCGGGTACTCTGTACGCGGCCCCCAATGGCCGAAAGGGGCCCCAGACGGCCTCTAGTCCATACGGACAGAGCCCTTCGGCCCACCCGTCTTCTGTTCCAAGGAAAACCCGGCCCACAAACCCACCCGAAGGCACGACGGTAGTGAACCGGTAAAACCTGGAGGGATCAGGAGTCGAACCCATGACCACAAGGGTCAAGAGTCTCTCCATCACTTCCCAACCACCTACCTCACCACAAAGGTGGGGGTATCCATCACATGCCTCTCGTGGGAATCGAATCCGGCTCCCCCAAAGAGAGAAACGACCATTTTACCACTAGGTCACATGATTAGGATGAAGTCCTTGCATATATTGATCAAGAAAAAAACACTCACTTTTTTTAACAGGGTATACATTACTAATAACTCACATAAAAGAAGTCCTTGCATATGGTATGGATGATTTAGTAAGAAGATATGTACATTTATTATAGCGTAAGACTGACTTATCTGGACGGAAAGATTCATTATTTTTTCTTGAATGAAACACTCGACCCGTTAACCTTTAAAGTTTAATCCTTCATACATGAGTAGCTTGAAATTCAAAAAATCACTTTTAGACTACAAAATCATATCATGAAGTCATTACAAGTTATCATATACCTTCATAACTTTATTCACATAATCATTTTTAATTCCTGATTTATACTAAATTTTACTAATTTATAAGGTTTAGCCAAATTAAAGGCAAAAATCCTCAATTTAGACCATAATTCTCATTTGAGCATTTTATCAAGTACTTGTCGAGTTTCAAATTTCTACTAATAAATTCATAAATAAAAAATAATAGCTCACTTTAGAATTTTATTACAGATCCCTGTGATCTAATGAGAACCATACCAAAAGTGAAAATGATAAACCAATCATCAAATGCTATTAGACTCACATGAACCCTATGAGTTGTTTGATAGAAAAGGCGGAGCAGGGAGAATATCAAGTGCTTTTGAATTAGAACCTAAAAAAAACTTTGATGATTCTCTCGATCTCTCTCTCTCTCTCTCTCTCTCTCTCTCTCTCTCTCTGCGTCTCTCTCTCTCTCTCTCTCTCTATATATATATATAGGGGAAGGTTCAATTGAGAACTCATAGTTAGGGAGAGAACTCGAGAACTCCTACTTAAATTAAAAAAAAAATCATAACTTAAAATTTAAGTCAAAAACCAAAAATCTGGTTCGGGGCTTCTCTTTCCCACGTCATCCCGGTTCAAAAAAAAAAATAAAAAAACATAAAAAAAATAAAAAATAGGCGACTTCTAATGCACCTGTGTAGTAAATGTCCGGTTAGCTTTAGGGTTTAGTTTTTGGGTTTAGTTTGGCTTTTAGGGTTAGTTTTTTTTTTAGTTTAGTTTGTAAGGTTTAGGTTTTTGGGGGTGGGGTGGGGGTGGGTAGGGTGGGTTTAGGTTTTTGGGTAGGGGGTTAGGTTTTTTGGTGGGGGTTAGGATTTTGGTTGTGACGGGTGGGGCTTAGGTTTTTGGTAGGCGGTGGGTGGGGTGGGTTTAGGTTTTTGGGTGGGGGTGGATGGGTGGTTTAGGTTTTTGGGTAAGCGATTTAGGTTCTTTAGTGAGGGTGGGGGTGGGTGGGGTGGAATTAGGTTTTTGGGTGGGGGTAAGTTGGGGGGGTAGGTGGTTTAGGCTTTTGGGTTATACTACACATGTGCAGTAGCGTTTTTTAGGTGTGTTTTTTTTATTTTTTTTTATTTTTTTTATTTTTTTTCCGAACGGGTATGACGTGGGAAAGAGAAGCTCCGAACTAGTTTTCTATTTTTTTACTTAAATTTTGAGTTATGATTTTTTTATTATATTTTTTTGTATTTAATTAGGAGTTCTCGAGTTCTCTCAATAAAATGAGTTCTCTATTGAACCATCCCCTATATATATAAACAAAGATCGATAATATTTAATGATTATAATAAAATCATTGGATAGCAATCTTACATCCATAAAGAAAACTGATTTGAAAAACAAATTGAATTGACAAGATCGATTGGAACCAGAAATAACGAAGTAAGCCATGGTTCATATTGAACAGAATTAACGAAGGCGGCCAACATTGGATATGGGTCTGATTGTTTTCATAATTACAATCTACTGGTATATATTTGGAGCGAATGTTTACCTTGATTGAAGATTACATGCATATACTACATACAAAAAACTTGGAAGATGAAAGGCGGTGAATGTTTACCTTGATGAAGGAGATTCAGTGTTTTGCTTGGAGATGTAGAAAATGGCAGCTTTGGAGAGAGGCTGATTGGATTTGCAAAACTGATACAAAGAACAATAGGGTTTTGTTTTGCGGTTCTTTAGATGATACTAGGTTAGAGCCCAGTGTTTACACACGGCAAGTCCCCGAGTAAAATGAAAAAGAATATAAGATGATATTAAATGACAATTTATAAAATACATACATACATGTGTTGTATAATAGTAGTTAAATATCTAACATGATAAACAAACGTATAAGATTTATTAATTTTAATGTGTAAAGTACAACAACAACAACAACAACCGAACCCAGGAAATCCCACGAATAGCGACGCTATTAGTAGGGTCTGGGGAGGGTAAGATGTAGGCAAACCTTACCCCTATCTTTAGAGATAGAGAGGCTGCTTCCAGAGAGACCCCCAGCTCGAAAAGAACAAATGCACACTATATATTTATGAATAATTAGGCAATCACAAAACACTAAAAAATAGTGAATGTATAACATACTATAACATACAAATATATTTATATACATCTATATACATACATGCATAGGGACCATCCCTAATTCCTAAGAAATCTAAAATCCTAAAAATCTTTAACTTTAATCCTAAGCCTCCACGAATTCCTATCTTGGACCATATCCTCAGAGAGGTGTAATTCTAACAAATCTTGCCTAATCCGATCGACCTAAGTCAATTTGGGTCTGCCTCTACTCCTCCTCCCCTCCACCGTGAGGTGTTCCACTCTTCTGACTGGGGCTGTCGTGTGTCTCCGCTTCACATGTCCAAACCATCTTAATCTCCCCTCGTTTATCTTATCTGCTATGTTAGCCACTTCTAACCTCTTCCTAAGGTCCTCATTTCTAATCCTATCTAACCTAGTGTGACCACACATCCACCTCAACATTCTCATCTCCGCCACTTCCATCTTTCGTAACTGTGTCTTTTTGATGGCCCAACAGTCTGTCCCATACATCAAAGCAGGTCGAACTGCAACCCTATAAAATTTTCCCTTTAGTTTAGTTGGGAACCTCTTATCGCACAAAACTCCAGAGGCTGCTCTCCACTTACACCATCCAGCCTGAATACGATGTGCGACGTCACTATCAATCTCTCCGTCCCTTTGGACAAACGTTCCTAAGTACTTAAACTTAGTTACTTGCGGGACCACATGACCCTCAATGGTGATCTGGATGCGATCTTCGTAGTTTGTCCCGCTGAAATCGCAGTGCATGTACTCCGTCTTAGAGCGACTAATCCTTAAACCTTTTCCCTCCAAAGCTAAACGCCATCCTTCTAACCTCATATTCAAACTTTGCCTAGTTTCCGCGATTATACAATGTCGTCAGCAAAAAGCATGCACCACGGTAGTGTCTCCTGAATGGCCTTAGACACCTCGTCTAGGATAACCGCAAAAAGAAACGGGCTCAACGCAGACCCTTGGTGGAGCCCTACCTCCACGGGAAAGAAATCAGTATCTCCTACATGCGCACGAACACTAGTTTCAGTCCTATCATACATATCTCTAGTAATGTCAACATACTTACTCGGGATCCCTCTAGCTTCCAAACTATCCCAAATCAGTTTACGAGGTACACTATCATAGGCCTTTTCCAGATCAATGAACACCATATGGAGGTCTCGTTTCTTCTCCCTATACTTTTCCATCAGGCTCCTTAGTATGTATATCGCTTCTGTAGTTGACCTCCCTGGCATGAAGCCAAATTGATTTACAGTAACATGGGTTTCTCTTCTAATCCTAGTCTCAATTACCCTTTCCCATAGTTTCATAGCATGACTCAGCAGCTTAATTCCTCTGTAATTCTCACAACATTGTGCGTCTCCTTTGTTCTTATATATAGGCACTACAACACTACTCCTCCACTGATCTGGCATTCTTCCAGATTTAAATATAAGGTTGAAGAAAATAGTTAGCCATTGCACTCCTTCCTCTCCCAAACACTTCCAAACCTCAATCGGGATGTTGTCCGGGCCAACTGCCTTAGCCTTTCCCATCTTCCTAAGTGTTGCCCTCACCTCTTCCTGTGTGATACGGCGACAGTAACAGTGGTTTCGTTGTGGCGTTTGGGTAGCTGGGTTGTCGCTCTCCTGGTAGTGAGCCATCCCGTCATTGAAAAGACCATAAAAGTACGCTTTCCATCTCAGCTTTATGTCATCCTCCTTGACTAAAACATGCCCATCCTCTCTCTTTATAAACTTAACTACCCCTAAATCTCGCTTCCTACGCTCCCTAGCTTTTGCAATCCTGAACATATCATGTTCCCTCTCCTTTGTTTCCAGGCGCTCGTACATCTTCTTATATGCCGTGTTCTTAGCTTCAGTCACTGCCTTCTTCGCCTCCATCTTGGCCTTCTTGTATGCCTCCCTCAAAGTCACCCGATTCTCCTCATCGGTGCACCCCAAAAGCTCCTTAAAACTCGTATGCTTATCTCTTATTTTGTTTTTCACATTCTCACTCCACCACCAGGACTCCTTATGCTCGCCGACTTTTCCTGAAGTAACCCCTAGAGTATCACGCGCCACTTGGGTAATTGTGGTCGCCACATCCTCCCACATTTGGTTTGTGTCCCCCTCAAGTCGAGCTGATAATCTGGAGATGACCTTATCTCGGAAAACTATACTCTTATCTCCCTTCAAGTTACCCTAACGGGTCCTAGGTCGCAGTCTTCTCTCCCTCCTAGCAATTCTTTCACTCATGGCTATATCTGCCACCAGTAGACGGTGTTGGGCCACTGCGGCCTCCCCTGGTATAACCTTGCAGTCCTTCCACCATCGTCTATCGCCTTGCCTCATCAAAATACAATCTATCTGAGTGCTACGACCCCCACTACTAAAAGTAATTAATTGAGATTCTCTCTTCCTAAAGAACGAGTTTAAAATGCCTAAGTTGTGGGCCACCGCAAAGTCTAAAAGGTCCCTACCTGGGTCGTTCCTGACCCCAAACCCAAAACCCCCATGAACTGCTGGAAAACCATCGATATCCTTGACAATGTGGCCGTTAAAATCACCTCCTATACAGATTCGCTCCCTTACCGGTATAGCACACACAACCCCGTCTAGGCACTCCCAGAAGTCTCTCTTTTCCTCGTCCCCTATTCCCACTTGAGGTGCGTATGCACAAACCAATGCCACTACTTCACCCCCCCCAGAACCAACCTTAATACCACTATCCTATCGTTGTGCCGCACCACTTCAACCACATTTCTATACAAATCCAACGCCACTAGAAATCCCAACCCATTCTTTGTCCCATTAGACCCCGAATGCACTAATTTGTACCCATTACACTCTGCCCCTTTATGCCCCTTCCACCTAGTCTCTTGTAGGCATGCTATCCCTACCTTGTGTTTTTTGAGTGTGTCAACCACCTCCAACAATTTACCACTAAGAGTACCTACATTCCAAGACGCAACACGCAACTTATACCCTCTAACCCTTCCCTTGCCTACACCTCTCTTCCTTGGACACGGTCTCAAGTAAACATGACGACTCCTATCTTCTATGGTTGCAGTATATCACTCACACAGGTGACAGGACACACACACACCCGAGATACGACAGTAATACCCAATCACTACAAAATAAAACAACTATGTATCTCACTAAACACTGTATCTAGCAATATCGAACATATGTTGTCAAGAATTTCTTATAAATATGTTGGATATGTAGGCTATATTAAAAAAAATGCTTTCAAACAGTATATATAGTCAAAAACACAAAATGGTTTTTATCACTTAAAGGATCGAGTGCACCTGAGTTTTTGTTAAAAAAAATGATTATTATTATACTAAAGGTTTAAACTTTGGAAACCAACTAAAAGCCCCAAACTTTCGTACCCTTGATATCTTGACAATTCACAAAACAATGTTGATTAACCCAACAATACTTGGTGGGTCCTGTTCCTCAACAATTATGCACGAAGCACTTCAAAAATTGCTTGGTGGGTAAGAATCGAGTGACTTATGATGGAAAGAAGGTTATGGTGTTAGGGTCCTTGAGGTTTTAAAGTGAGTTGTTAAATAAATTTTGTACCAAATTATACGAAAACAGAAACGTTAGTTAGGATAGAGTGCACCTGGGTTTTGGTTGAGATTGTCGTCGGGTTTGTAACCGGAGATCGGAACGGAAACCTTTACCCTGGTCGGAGAAGTTTGCCGTGACTTGACTGCGTCTGAAGGCTCACCGGGGCTACTCCAGAGACGTGGGAGAGGGGGCGTTGACCGAGTTATACCTGCAAAAACAGATGAAAGTTGCCGGAACTAGCCGGAAAAAGGCCAAAATTTTGATCGGAAAAGGACAAAAATATGGCCGTTGGCCCGAAAGTGAAAAAGGACGGTCACTTTTGTACGGAGAGAAAAAAGTTAAAAAGATGGCCGTTGGCCCGAAAGTATCTGTATATATATTTTTTAACAACACTATAAATTATTATAATATAATCACAAACGAACACTTCTTATAACTCTTGAATAACATATTCAATAATTGATGTATACATATAAAATCGTTGGGTCTTAAAAATTTGAATTCAAAAAATTTTTTTTAGGAGTCTAACATGTGAATATAATTGTAATGTTTAAAAAATTAAAATATTTAATTAATAGATTAAAATATTAACTTCTTAGTAAGTATTATATTGTGCATATAAATTATATAACCGAACATTGAATTTCATAGATATCAACATAATAGCTTCTGAAAAACCTTATGTATATACACGTAATCATATACAGATTCATATGTTATGATTCACGACCTTCATTTAAACAAAAATACAAATACACATCACATAATGTAAAATTATATGTTTGTTCACATATCCATTACTAAAAGAAAACATAAATTATATAATTACTAACAAATTGGGTCACACTTATATGTGTTAGAGACAACACAACCAATTTTCAAATATATATATATATATATATATATATATATATACTGGCAAATATACATGTGTGTGATTTTATTATGACATTAGATACAATCTATACACACAAACATATCATACAGTTACATAGACAGAATGACACAAAAAAAATTATCTAAAATTAGTTAGTACATCAAAGCTTAAAATATTTCTTCATAAACAACTTTAATGATACGTTGATAAATATTTTTTTTGTTCATCTGTTAATGAAGAAAATTGGTTTTCAAATTCTTCATTTAAAATGTTTACATCGTATCCCATTTCCTCAAAAATCAAACGATTATTTAATGTCTCTACAAATTCAACATCAGGATAGGGCATACCTTCGAAATTTCTTAGACTTGAAATATTACGGAGTAAGAAATTTTAAATATCCAATAAAGCAAGATTGTTAATTTGGTATTCAGAAATGACCAAACCTGTAAAATGCAATACCGGAACAAATGTATTCATATGTCTCGCTTCTCAAAATGGTTTGCTTAACCTTAACATAATTTAATCTTTTTCTATCAATCATTGTATATCAAAATAACATAATATATATGTCTATCAAAATAACAATTTTAAAAAATGTGAAAAGAGGAAAAACAATGATAGTTATCAAACACCAATTGCAATAAATATCGTTTACTGGGATGCTTCTTTTTCATTTAACTCGTAAACTGCAAATAGTTTACGTTTACTTTTATAGCCCGAGTATGACATTGAAGCTTCATCGGCAATAACAGTAGGACATTGATTTTCATTCACCCGTAAGAAATAATAAGACAATTAGCTTTGTTAGTATGAAAAGTATTAATTTATAACAATTAATCATTTAACAAACAAATAAATTTTAAAAAATAAATCTCCTCATCAACTGACTAAAACTTTTTTTTTAATTTCAGATATAATAAAGTAATGATCAGTAACATTAGAAATCCCATATAATTCTTCCAGTGTTTCCAAATTGTTTTTTGATACAGATATCTTAAACGCAAACTCTCTATCACGCAGATACATCAACTCATCTGGAAACTTAACAGTACCCTGTAATAAAAAATATATTGCATATTTTTTAGTTAAAAAATAGATTATAATAATTAAAATTTACTTTCATGATAAAAAAAAACTTTATAATAGATAATTGAAATAAACACCTTGTTTTTTTTAAAAGTAACGCTTCAGCAGACAGTAGTATCATCTTTGAAGCATCTTCATGAAACAAAATGAGTCTTACATCACCAGTATTGTCTTTAACTGTTATTTGAATGTGAAACCTGGTAAATTAAAATTATTTGTAATTTTTACAAAAATATTGGAAAACTTAAATTTCTAGTTGAATCAATGTTATAAAATTTACTAAAAAAAGTACAAACGTATGCTATGTAATTACCTTGGAACAGTTTCGACAACTTTAGCATTACAAGTATCATTGATACAAGTGAAAATTTCTTGTGCTTCAAACATTCCAACCATATCAGCTTTATCATACAAAACATATTCAACACTAACCTTATTATAACATTTGGGACAAGCCATATAAAACCACCCAAAACTCTTGTGAACTTCAGTAATAGTACCCAAAACAATGATATCAATAACCTGTATAGTTTTGCTAAAAAGATTACAAACATTGTTATAATAAAAAAAGATAAAAAAAAAAAGGTATGTTCATGTACAATTTATTTCATTACCTCCGAAATCTCCCAGATATCTCGAATGTTACAATAAGGATTGTTTACCAAAAAATCATTCTCAGTAACAGAAAAAATTTGTAGACCAGCAAGAGAAGATGCTGATTTTTTATTATACTTGGGAAATTTGAACAACCTACATAAATGTTTATAACATATGTTTATATCAATTGATTAACAAAACAATATATAACATTATAAGTTATAAATAAATTGTAATATTATAAATAAAAAATACCTTGCTTTGTAAGCATTGATAAAATCAATTGGTTCAATAATAAAAAGCTTAGAAATTCCAAAAGAGCTTGAAACATAAGGGATACCTACAAAGGTAATAGTTATAGCAAAATGATTGTAATAAAACAATTATAACATAATTGTTAAGTATATAACGTAAGTTTAATAAAAAAAAATTATCACAAACGTTATATGTTTAGATATGACTAACCATTAAAATAGGAAGGTGATCCAAATTGCAAGATTACAACTACAGACTCTTAATTGTTGCATTTGTCTATATATCCATACATCTGTTTGGCACAGTTATCCCATAACTTCAAACATATAACGTTTCCCCTAATAAAATTTAGAAATTTAAACACATCATATATAATCATACATAAATTTATAAATAAAATTATTGCATCACGTATTATTTTATCCTAAAAAAATAAAACATATTTAATAAAACTTACTCAGAATCTTTAACGTCCAATAGCAAATGTTTTCCTTTTGTCATGTGACCTTTATCATTTTGACCATCATAATTTTTTATACTCTTAAGATAACCAATAACATCTGTCATATTGAAAATAGTGATATTATTATGGAGGTAGATAGTATAATACATATAGCTAATTTAAAATTTTAGGGTAATGTATAAATAAAAATTTAAAAATATGCCTATTAAGAAATTTAGGAAAACATTCTTCTCTATTAGTTCTTGAAATGGAAAAATTGAAAACTATACTCATCACCCAAGAAATCAAAACATTTTAGAACTTGAGTAAATTGGATGAACACGTGGATGTCTAGTTAGAGCCTATATAGAGCATAGGTGGAGGCCCTAGAAAGGGGCAATGTGTCACCCGAGTTACTCTTATATATATATATATATATATATATATATATATATATATATATATATATATATATATATGGGAGGGTTTAGAACCGTCTCATCAAACCCTGGGATCTTGGCTTTTAGGTTTTTACTTTTTTTATTATTTTTAGCTTGTAGTTTTTTAAATTTACGTTATAGCATTGTGTCTTTATGTAGCATTGTGATTTTTTCTTATTTTTATCATTGTGTCATTTTTACGATTCATTATGTCTTTTTTCTCCGGCATTGTGTTATATTTTTCTGCATTGTAGTATATTTTGTGGCTCATCTATATATATATATATATATATATATATATATATATATATATATATATATATAATAAACCAAAGCATTTTTGATGACATGTCATAATATTATGTAATCTCTCCTTTGAGAGATGCCACATGTGATGTGGCAACTCTAGACCAATTAAAAAAAAAAGGAATAAATATGGTTTAAATATGATTTAACATAATCTATTAAATACCTAATCCACTAAATGTAAATATTAAAATTTATTATTTTCTCTCTCATGTTTCCTCTCATAGCTTTTAAATGTTAATATCTTTTATATACGAAATTTTTTAAAGAAAAAAAATTACACCAAATTAACGATCGTTTTATTATCTTTCCAACGAGTACCATAGTGCTATATAAAAAACAGAGAAAAAAACGACTATTTTTTGTAACCCGACAGGTATTGTGTCAGGTTTGGAATTAGTTTTAAAAAAATTGTGGGTTTAGGTCGGGCCTGGGATTAGGTGATACTCGACCCAATTACCCTTTTTTTATATTAGAATATGATAATTTATGGTAGAGATTTGTTTAAAATAATAATAATAATAATAATAATAATAATAATAATAATAATAATAATAATAATAATAATAATAACATTCATTAACTATATATTGGCAGATGCCATTTTTATAGTTTAGATACTTCTAATTTTATTCACTTTACTTAGATTTTTCAACCCGAGATTGCAAAGCTAATAATCCTACATATCATAATATTATGCAATCTCTCATTTTAGAGATGACACATAGGATGTGATGTGACAACTCTAAACCAATTAAAAAAAAAGAATAAATATGGTTTAAATATGGTTTAACCTAATCTATTAAGGCTCAATCTATTTGGACACCCTTGAAATCTATTTTGACACCCTAAGTATGCTTCATATGGGTCTATATAAGGCATACTTAAGTCAAAAAGCTGTACACAAACTTCAAGGGAATCTCAGACCTGAAACTTCGTGCCAATATGTCACATATTGGTCAATATGAGGTATATCATAGCTAATTATGCCTCATATAGATCAATTAGGGTCTTTTTATTATTTTTATTTTTATTGTTTTTAAGTAACTAAAAATACTAAATTAACTTTAAAAAAAATTCAAAAATTAACAAAAAGTTAGTTATATTCATTCCAATATTATTTTAACAAAATTACAACTTTTTGTTACCAGTATTATTTTATAAAAATTATTTCTTTTGTTTGGGTATGGATGGTTTGGATTAGGATAGGTTCACATTAAAATAGATAATAATTTAAAAAAAATTAAAATAACAATAAAAAAAATAAAAAGTAAATAAAAATAAAAAAATTAAAATTAAAAAAAACAAAAATAAACTTAAAAATAAAATTTTAAGGGATCTGAAATATTTCATTTTGAACCGGACCGGTTTTGTGTCAGGTTTAGGATTAGTTTAAAAAAAATTGTGGGTTTGGGTCGGGCCTGAAATTAGGTGATACCCGACCCAATTACCCGAAACCACATGCCCAAATGCCCTAACTATATACCCGATCATATACCCATAAATTTTTAACGCATCACATAACCTTTAGACTAATGCGTTTGATATTTTAATAAATAATTTTTTTTTCTTTATCTTTTTAGAATGATCGATTACAAACTTCCGAATTAATTTGACATTATACCCGGCGCAGAGATTCGTTTTTTTATATTAGAATATGACAACTTATGACAGAGATTTGTTTAATAATAATAATAATAATAATAATAATAATTAATCATATATTAGCAAGTCATTAATTATGTTGTCAAATTAGATATTTTATTATGTCATATTAGATATTTCAACCCGGGACGCCCCTGGATAAAAACTAGTTATATCATATTTCGTAATATAGTGTGTTTTTTGTATTATTCTCAAGATTACACCGTGTAACATAAGTGTGGTGTATATATATTTAGGAAAAATAATGTTTAGGCGAAGAAGTGATAAATGAAGGAAGAGGTTGGAAGAATGGGGCCGATGAAACCCTACATTTTGTGAGATTTGTGGAGCAGGAAACGTGCGTCTCAACCCACACACAACCCTCTCATCGTCGGTTAGTCATCTTATTACATTTCTGCCATTTGCCTTCCACTTTTGAGCTGTTCTTCTCAATTCAATTATTATTATTATTATTTCTAATACTAATCATATGATCCATCTCCTTCCTTCCTTCCCTTAAATCAATTCATGTTCCTCTCTAATCATTAACACCTTTTCTCTTCTGCCTCCCTCTCTACTCTTCATCCATCACAAAGCACTTTCCTTTCCTTTCATTCTAGTTTCACTTGTTGTCATCATCATTTATTATTATTTATTATTATTATTACCCACAAAAAAAAAAAAAAGGTTTGACCTTTTCCCTTTCTTGAACCACCATTGTCCCTTTCATCTTTAATTTCCCACAATACATTCACATTTTTCATTTTTTTGGGGACCAAATTCAATCTTTCTTCTCTTTCTTTAACAAATCTTTGATCTGGGTTTTCTTTTCTCTCATGTCTATTTAATTTAATTTAATTTATATAATAATAATAATAATAATGGCTACTTTGACACCTGGGGTGTTGTTGAAGTTACTCCAACATATGAACACAGATGTGAAGGTTGCAGGTGAGCACAGATCATCTTTGTTACAGGTTGTCAGTATTGTTCCTGCTTTGGCTGGTGGTGAGCTCTTTCACAACCAAGGCTTTTATCTTAAGGTCTCTGATTCATCTCATGCCACTTATGTTTCTTTGCCTGATGAGCATGTTGATCTTATTTTGAGTGATTCCATTCAATTGGGTCAGTTTATTCATGTTGAGAGGCTTCAGTCTGCCACCCCTGTTCCCATTTTACACGGGATTAAACCCGTTCCTGGTAGACATCAGTGTGTTGGCACCCCTGAAGATATTGTTGCCACTAAAACTTCTTTAGGCTTGTTTAATAATAATAATAATAATAATAATAATAATAATAATAATAATAATAATGCTACTTCTGCTTCCACTTCCATAAATGGTAAGTCAGTTGGTAATATTAAGCTGCCTTCGAAAAAGGATGGGAATTCGATGACAACCGTTGTGAGAAACAACGGAGTGTTGGATAATAATAATAATAATAAGAAAGCCACATCAACGTTAGCAAGATCGAAATCGCAGCTGTCGAAACTGGTGTTGAATTCAACGGATTCCAGGGCGAAGGTCAAACCATCGACTTCAAGGTCAATTCCTTCGTCTCCCACTAGTTGTTACTCTATGCCTACTTCTTTTGAGAAGTTTTCAAGTGGGGTTAAAAATCAGTCAAAGATCAAAGGATTGGATAAAGATATTGGCAGGTTGAGTTTGGGGGGAAAAGGGAGCGCAAGTCCGAGTTTAAACAAGTCGGGGATTAAGAATTTTGTTCAGGGTATTGAGTTGGGGCCAAAGGGTTTGAGAAAGAGCTGGGAAGGTAGTATGGACGTCAAGACTCCAAAACTGAAACTCACTAAGATTGATCCAAAGCCTGCAGCGCGATCTACTTCTGTGAGTTTTACATTTATTTTGATTCATTTCTATTTGTTTAGCTAAGTTTTGATTTCGTTTTGTTATCACGTTTGTTCTTTTTATATTATTATTTCCCAAGATTAAGGAAATTAGATTGTCCACATTTAGTTAAGTTAGGAGCTGCTTTTAGTGTTCAATGGTGAAATCTGAAGACCTATGTGTGATGCTTGTTTTCATGTTACTTTGGCTTGAGTAACTGCCACCATGGTCTCATGCAGTCAAGGAGTTGTGAGATGTTTTTTTCACAAATACCTAACAAATTTAGTCTCTCAAACTTGTAGTCAAGTTTATTTGAAAATCGTATTTGCAAGTATTGAGAATCCTTACTTGTATTAAATACTACTTTTATGTTCTTGCGAGTTGCTTTACGGGCGTGTGGTGTTCTTAAATGGCAACACTTAATAGGAGAAAAGGTTGTAGTTTGGTATGAGGAGTTTGACCTGTCACTTTGCTTTAACTTTTATATTTTTTTTTATCTTCATTTCTGTTTGGTTACAAGATGTTATGTAACTAAATCAAGAAAAACCGTTCAACGTTCAAACACACTATAAGTTTCATTTAACGTCAAATAAGTGTTTGTAAAATCATTCAACGTTGTTAGCATGTTACAGGCTGCTCGATTAACATAAAATTATGAACTTTAAGTGGTTTTAGCATTGATTTTAAATTCCAGGAACCAAAGTAGATATGAAATGAAAGTTTCTGCTGATAAAAGAAAAAAAGATATAAAATGAATGTATATCTCTGTTTATATCAGGTTTCCTATGGAATTAGTAAATTATGTTCTTTTGAGTCTCTTGTACTCATGGGCGAAGGATAACGGGGCCAAGGGGTCCCCCCCTGGCTCAGTGGTGGAAGTTGGCAATTTTCGTAGGTAATTTTTATATGTATGGAGTCTGGCCCCCACGAATAGGAAAATATTTGGGTCTCGTGATTTTCGGCCCCCACCACTATTTATCTCAAGCTTTGCCACTGATTGTACTCTTTGTATGTCAAGTATTGGAAAACAACATTCACAAGGGGTTGTTAGGTATAAGGGGTTTGATTTGAGTTATCAATTTGCTTTGAACATTTTGACTTCTGTTGCTCTTTTTATTCATGTCTCTAAAGAAATTGTTTTGAATACCCTTCAATGAAGACAAAATAGAGGTGTATCTATCTCCTGAAGTAAGCCAGTTACATGAGTTTATGTAACATTAACATAACACTTGTCTGATGAAAGAAATATTGGAATTTCAAGTGTTCTTTATTTTTTTGCAATATTCTTTAGACAAGGGAATATTTTATTTTGATGATAATGATGATGCATGGGCACAGGTTCCAAGAAAATCAACAAGTGAAAGGATGCCATCTCCATCTCCATCTTCTAAAGAGGTAAAGACACCCGCAAAGACAGTTGACAATTCAAATAATAACATTAGGCAAAAATTGTCTTCCGGAAGGAAGTCATCAGCAGAGGCAACTGCAAATGGTCTACCTGGAAACCTGGTCAAAGTTTCGCTTGGTAACAGACGGTTGACTGATGCTTCAGCTGCTTCTTGGTCTTCACTCCCCTCTTCTCTCGCAAAACTTGGGAAGGTACATTTTCCTCTTGAAACCCGTCATTACTTTTTTATTTTTTTCATAACTATTCTAATTTTAATTTTTTATGTTCATACCAACTTATCCCATCTGTTGTGTCTGTACAGGAAGTCCTCAAGTACAGAGATTCTGCCCAAACTGCTGCAATAGAGGCCATGCAAGAGGCGTCAGCTGCAGAAACCTTACTTCAATGTATAAGGTAATTTTTTTTTTTTTGTTTTACTTTTACTGCACTTGTTGCCATTTCAATTTGTGGGCAGTGCGCTTGGTTTAAAAACATGCAAGGCATTGTGGTCCCAAAAACCGAGGCGCGCGCATCACGTACTTGAGCCGCTAATCAGTTTTACGCATCACACATATATAAAATAACCTTTCATGATTTTCTCATCCCTTTGGTTGTTTTTACGTATTAAACTATTACAAACTCTAATTTTGGTCCAAAACTACACAATGCACACCTCTTTGCCTCTAATGCATCAGGCCTCTTAGGCATCCCTTTTTAAACCAGGGTTGTGCGGCTATATATATATATATATAGGGTAGGGTTCAATTGAGAACCAACCCTTAGTTAGGAACTTTAGGAACCAATCTCATCCATCCATCTTCAATGGCATGATGGTAAATATATTAAACATTAATTAACTTTTTAATTAAATCAAGGGGTAATATTGTCTTTTGGTATGTGAGTATTAATAGGTTATTTAGTATACATTGTAACTGACAAAAACCACAACTAATATCATTTGTGCGTACAAAAAAATTATACTGTACGATAAACATTAAACAACTATACGTCAGTGTATATTCATATTCCAACAATTATACATCAGTGTATATTCCAATCATTGCTACAAAAACGTTATACTGTATGATAACATTAAAACAACTATACGTCAGTGTATATTCATATTCCAACAATTATACATCAGTGTATATTCCAATCATTGCTACAAAAAACATTATACTGTACGATAAACATTAAACAACTATACGTCAGTGTATATTCATATTCCAACAATTATACATCAGTGTATATTCCAATCATTGCTACAAAAACATTATACTGTATGATAACATTAAAACAACTATACGTCAGTGTATATTCATATTCCATGCACTCACACGAACTGATAGGTTGGTCTTATCAAGAGTAACCTGAAACAAAGAAAAAGGTTGTTTAGCATATACATCAGTGTATACATACAATATACATCAGACCCCAATAAAATTGATGCTATAGAACAGTGTTTAGTATCGTCATATTCAAACAATTATACATCGGTGTATAGTCCAATCATTGCTACAAAAAACATTTTACTGTACGATAACATTAAACAACTATACGTCAGTGTATATTCATATTCCAACAATTATACATCAGTGTATAGTCCAATTAGTACTACAAAAACATTGTACTGTACCATAATATTCAACAAATATACGTCAGTGTATATTCATATTCCAACAATTATACATCAGTGTATAGATGAATGTTAGTGTATCTGTACGCTTCAACATGATCTGAATTATACATCGGTGTATACTTCCAAAAACTAAACTAATATACGACAGTGAATAATTGTATAACTCTTTGTACGTATGAAAACTGCTATAACGCAACATGATCTGAATTATACATCGGTGTATAATTCCAAAACTTTGTACGTACGAAAAATTTTTGCACGTAAAAAAAAACTGCTCTGCAAACTGAAACCCTAATTGCGAACAAAAAAAAAATTAAAAAACTAAAAAAACATTACACAAATACCTTGATTCTCAACACTATTTTGCAAAAAAGGTTGTGATTGTGTATCATGATCCTCAATATCGTGAGAAACTGATTGAATGATTTCATGTATATGATTATTATCCATCACTTGTTTATCTTAATCGATTGAAGCCGGGTCTAATGAATCGTACGTGATGTTGATATTTTGGAGGAAGGCAATTGAGAGATATTAGGAGGAAGTTATGAGTGATATTAGGAAGGCATTGGTGATAAACATTCCATCTTTAAAACTTTTTTTTTAATTAAAATATAAAACATAATTGTTCAATTACCATCCTACCCTTAGATCAAGATTAAAAGATGAATGGCTCAGATTGGTTCCTAAGTTCCTAACTAGTACCTTGGTTCCTAAATGATCTTTTTCCTATATATATATATATATATATATATATATATATATATATATATATATATATGAAGATAGCAACATTAATAAGTTTAAGGAATAGAAATAGTACTCATGTCTCATGTTCGAACCATGTGTACGAAAGGTATAAAGTTTCCATGGACCTTGTAGACCAGATTGGGCCTTCATTTACCCTCTAATGTATCAGATTATCATTAAGTAATATATTTTAGTAATCATATTCAACATCTGAGATCTATTAAATATATATAAAAAAATGTTTTAACAAAAAGTGTCTGATGTCAACCCAAACCTTACGAATAATTTAGAAGTTCGACCTGACCCGTTCTTGTTTTTGCACCTCTACTTGATCTCATCTTTTTTGATATTGTGTGGCAGCGTGTATTCTGAGCTGCGTTCTTCTGCAAAAGAAGACAACCCACAGCCTTCTGTGGAACAATTTTTGGCTTTACATGCCAACTTGAATGACGCTCTTCGCATTTCTGAATCTTTATCCAAAACTACTCTGACCGGTTCATCATCAGATCATGAAGAAAACCCATCAGAAGAACATTTGAAAGTTTCTTCTGAAAGGCGTAAGCAAGCAGCTAGCTGGGTCCATGCTGCCATGGCTACTAACTTATCATCCTTCTCCGTATATAGCAAACAAGCCAAGCTAACCCCTTTGATCTCCCTAGCTTCAACCACTGAGTCAACCCCCAAGTCGAACCGACCAGTGCTAGTACTTGAGGGGTCCCCCAATACCACTTCACCGAAAACCCTAGTCAAACCCCGGCAGTCGAAGGTGGTTGTTAACCCATCAACTCCACGAAGACAGAGTGTGATTCAGCAAAAGGCAAAGGTGGTCCAACCTCCACCGGAATGGGAAAGAGGGGGTGGATTTGAGGAGGCAGTTGAATTGGCGCAAAAGCTAAAAGTGGAATCTCAAGACTGGTTTTTGGGATTTGTTGAAAGATTCTTGGATGCTGACGTGGACACCTCCAACTCTCTATCTGATAACGGTCAGATTGCTGGCATGCTGAGTCAGCTGAAGAGTGTAAACGACTGGTTAGATGCAATTGGACGCCGCAAAGATGGTGACGACAATGATGACGATGATGAAGAAGAAAAAGAAAGAGAAAAAGAAAAGGAAGAAAGTTGTCATATCTCCCCCGAGACGATTGATAGGATAAGGAAGAAAATTTATGATTATCTTCTAACACACGTAGAATCTGCTGCGGCTGCACTTGGTAAACCCTAAAAGGACTTGATTCATCCAGGTGTTGTATACTAGTGAATTTTTATTTGTATATAATTTACTCAGCAGCTTTGTTTGGGGGAGGTATAGAAAATTGAATATGAAGAAAGACATTGAATTGGATTTGCTTTGCTTTGTATGTTGAATATCTTGTTTGTTTTGTTTTGTTTTGGTAACGAAAAGAAGATGATGATAACTCTTTTGCTTCGGATCATCTTGGGAAAATGTTCATTCTGGCATACTTGTATATTATGGTTCAAAGTCTGTAAGTAACCAAACTGTGGTTATATTGGTTTAAGAAGGAAGGATATCATCTATAAGTTTGTTTTTGTAAGAGCAGTTTCTGTTACAGTTGTCACTAACCTCTCTCTAAAAACAAACCAGAAAGAAAGAAGTCGGTGTCATTAAGGAACACATGTTTTGGTCAGCTCAATTGGTTGGGGGTATCCTACCGCTGGATGAAGTGATTAAAATGCGTGCCATGTGGCCATGGGGATTAACACTGATCAAGGTCAAACCTCAAAACGAGTGAGCTGAGATGACAGATAGTTTGCTTCATATCTTCGTTGCTGCAGCAGACCGCGAATTGGTATAAAATAGTTGTTCAAGTACATACATAAGTGTTGTACATTTATTTATTTATTTATTTATAAACCTACTACCTTAAGTATAGGTGAAACCAATGGGAATTGATTGTATTAAAGATAGTTTCCTGGCTGGCTCCAAAAATAAAACTACTCCCGGGAAAGATTGATTATCCCTGGCTGGCTGGCTTGTAGTCAATGCATCTTTTCTTTTTATAAAGATTATAAGATAAGAAACAGAGAAATCCTCTAAATATTGAACAGTTAAATATGGTGTTATGGACAAGTTGGCATATTAATTGAACCACCACCACAAGCAACAAAAGAAAATTGTTGAAACAACAAATATTCACTTTATTTGGAAATCAGATTGATTATAAACGAATAGGTGAACATCATTAGCATCAGCCATCAGATCAGATGAATAATCAAATCCATATCTCACAAAATCTTTATAATCCATTTTCTGGAGAAACCTATATTTCACCTTTATAAAATCACATCAGCAAAAAGAAATATGTCCCACCCTTTGATAACTTATAGTCCTAGTCTAAATTAAACATATGCTTTCATCCTTTTTGATCATTTGCCTTCACTACTTATGTACTGAAGATGGGTATCGACAATTACAAACCAAAAAGAAATATGTCCCACCCTTTGAGAGTAAACTAAGAAAACATGAATGTGCCAGTATAATCACTACTGATGTGACATGAATGTAACATAAAGGCTAGTAGTAAACATTTGAAAGGAACTTGTTGTTTGTTACCTGTAAGTAATACAAAACAAAACTGAGAGAATGAAGCTGATCTAAGATGCAGAGGCGGCTAGTGGGGTATAGGAAATATTTAGATGCTAATAACTTGATGGCATGGAATGGGCTCATTGAAGCAATCGGTTTCAGAACTAGAAATGGTTTTTGATGACCAATCTAAACTTACAAGGAAATTGGACAGTCATTAAAAGGACATGCCTGAAAATCACAACCAAAGACTTGCATGATCAAAAGTGATGAACTCTTTTGTATTAATCATCATCACATACACATCAGTACATGACCCAGTTATTAAAGACTAGTATTTATAATAAACTAGACCCTTTATTTATAATAAACTAGACCCTTAATAACCAAGCAACGCTAATCCGGAAACCAAACATAACGACTAACGAAGTAAGTTAGCACTCGAGATACAACTCCAGTAGTCATTCTCACATGATGCATAAAGGTCTGCAGGTGCATGTCGCTCCTGATACTTACAGCTACAATCCCATGTTTGCCACGTTTGTAAGTAAGTTTGAAGCGTTGCTCATCCGATAAACCAGCTGCAGAGAATATTGATGAAATAAACAAAGAAAAAAAAAAAAAAAGTAAGAATATAAGGAAGTTGGGTATACTTTAACCTTCTTCAATTCCACACACACATACACGAATGGGATACCAAATTTCAATAAATTAATTAGAGTAAACTGCACGGATGGTCTCTGTGGTTTGCCCAAATTTAAACTCTGCTCCTCAGTCTTTCGAAATTACACGTATGGGATCTGTGGTTTGTATTTTGTTTCATCGATGGTCCCTGACTTGGATTGAGGTTAAATTTTTCAGTTAAGCCTATGTGAAATTACTAAAATACCCCTTTAAAAAAATAAAAATAAAACATATTATAAACTCTCTCCCTCTCTCTTTCTATCTCTATCTCTGTCTATTCTTCACCACCACCACCAATAATCTAGCACCACAACTGTCAAATTCACTCCACACACATGATCACCTCTCACAAAAACTTTCAACAAAATGCACCTGGACTGTTGAACCCTTTTCATCAGTGGGACCCTTTCCTTCAACAACATCATAATATTTCTGCACCCTATCCGCTGCAAGCAAAACAAAACAAAACAGTTTTTGTAAAAAGTTTATTAAATGTATGTATGTTTGTAAAAAAAATTAGGTTAGAGATTTGGGGTTTTTTTTCCATCGTGTGCATCCAACAGTTGTTTTTCTTACACATTTGCAGAGGGTGTCGGGGTCGTTTGTTGGTTTTGGGAGAGGGTGTCGTGTCGGGGTGGTCCGGTGGTGCTGAACCGATGGTGGTGGTGGATGGTGCCGTCATTGGAGGGCGGGTGGGTGTTAGGAGAGACAGGGGAGAGGAGATGGTGGGATAGTTGATTTGCACAGGAGATTGGTGAAGGAGAAAAGGGGTTTTATTTTTTTATAGGGTGAGGGTATTTTGGTCGTATACGTATAGAGGTTGTTGGGATATGATAAAATAGGGGTGTAAACTAACCAAACGAACTCGAACAAGGCCTTGGTCGTGTTCCTTTGTTAAGGAATTAACATGTTCGCGAACTGTTCATGAACACTTACCGAACGATATTTTTTGTTCGTGTTCATTTGTTAAGAAAATAACGTGTTCACGAACTATTCATGAACACTTACCGAACGAGATTTTTGTTCATGTTCGTTTGTTTAGCTAAACGAACTTCCCACCAAACAGTTCACAAACCGTTCGCCGAAAGTTTGGTTTGTTTACAACCCTATGATAAAAGAATTGATTTATCAATAAGTCAGTTACCTTATCACTTAATATTCGAATCATGTGGACCGAGTTGTTATTGTTTTATGGCGTGGATCCGTTTAGTTGGACTGGACCATACCTCGTCATGTCCCCCAGTCTAGTGATACGAACATGTGTATATTACTAGACTCTAACTAGCAAAATATATTTGTCGCATCCGAATGATAGGTACAAAAGAAATAAGTTATATACTTATTTGTGAACTTTTTAAAACTTTATAGGGATTGATGCCGCATGGCCTGATTGACCGAATGACATCTTGGCGGTCCATTTTGAAATTCAAGCCGTCGGTTTGTACCTATAAATATGTGGCACTAGATGTCGTTTGCTACATTTCAAAGAAATCAAAATTTATAAATTTGCACATATTTCCATGGCTCCCAAAACTGGTTCATCGCGCACGGTCACGAGTGTTGCCGAGATAAAATGTAATTGGTCGGTAACGACATTCGAATCCTTTTTAAAGGACTACAATATATTACCTGAATGGAGGCCTGAGTTACGGGACTGGCGGATGTAGCGTTTCCGGTGAAGGAAGGGAAGATAACCCTTTATGCTAATTTCTGTACTTTCTGCCATTTTCAGCTTCCTGGTAACACATTTTGTTTTCGACGTGTTAGCCTATTACAAGGTTAATATATCGCACTTACAAGACGAGTACGCCGACATCGTTAGCTACATAATCACCAGTGCCAGATGTTCAGGTCGCCAATTGTGACACCTGTCGATTTCCCAGGTCAAGATCCGCACACGCCCTTAAAACAATGTCATTTATATTCGTGCATTAGAACTTAAGGTGCTTGAGATGTGACCATGGGAGGGAGGAGTTATGACCGTTGGCGGAGAGCCGTTAAGGCTTAAAAAACAATTTCCGTTATTTCCTGTTTAAATACAAACCACTACAATTTGTTTTTACCACAGTCATTCCTTAAAAAACTCGATAATCATGTACTAGACTAATTTTATTTGTTGGTTTGTGGTCTTTTTTACTTTAATGTCACGTTTTCTATTAATATTACTTTTCTATTAATATTACATTACAAATTTAGAAAGTATAAAATTAAAATTAAAAAAGAAAAAAAACGGGATAAAGTCATTGCACACCTTGAGCCACAACATGGTCAAGTGACTTGAGCATAAACGTTATCCATTGCCACGTCAGTGTCCAGTTAGCGCGATATGAAAGGATAGAGTTAGTACTCACCTTAAGCCACAACACATTCTAATATATACACACTAGCAAATGTTAATCATCAACTACATAAATATCCCACCATTAACATTGCATAGTTTTTTTTTTCTTTTTGAACCGTCATCAAATCAAACCCGAGCACTCTCGGGACACCCTTTCGACAAATTCAAGTACTTCGAGAGTACCATAGTTGTCAAAGACCAATTCCGGAGAAAATCCGGTAACTCACCCGCCCGTAGGCACGACAATGAAATTACCGGTAAAACCCGTCTGGCTCAAGAATCGAACCCAGGATCCCCCAGGTCTTCTATCATTACCCACCAATGTCTCTACCACTACACTGTAATGTAATGGTATTGAGTATTGACATAGCATTGCATAGTTTATGTGATGGATAGTTTATGTGATGGATGCCGCTAAATTATGGGGTTGTGTTTGAGACCAACTAGTAGTCTGATATTTGGAATCTTGTCTTAGTATGCATGCTTATCAAACCATTACCAAAAAAAGGCTCTTTAAGAAAGAGTGCCATTTCTCTAGTTATACATCATAGCCCTCTCCTCAAGGGTCGGGTTTGGAGGTAAAAGAAACACAAGACAACAAAAGAAAGCAAAGCAAACCAATGCGAATTCCCTGTTTGTTTAGTTTGGTTTGGTTGATATAGGAAATAATAGTTTTGTTATGCACAATCACATTACATCACATAGGTCAGTCATTTCTTTCGCGACAGCGCAGCTGCAAGTCCTCCAGCCACAAGACCAACAGCCGTAGCAGCAATACCTATACCAATCACTCCATCTGCATACCATACAACAAAATATTGACAGACCAACTTCATTTCCATCCCCACATGAAAACAAATGCATTAAGAATTTGTACTTACCTTTCTTGATATGATCTTCAATTGATTTCTTCAGAGTTAATGCCTGCCTCCAGTCTGGTGCAATCTGTGAGATCCGCATATTACAGTCAGCCTAGTACTACATAAACATAAAGAAACCTGGCAAATATATGTATTCAAGATTTCCTTTTTTGGAACTTGAGGCCAGAAATGAGCAAAAGGATTAAAGAATATATATACCTCCAAGCAGCGATCAACAAGTTGCCTGCTCCTGGAGTAGTCCCCGCTTCGATAATACCCAACAGCAAGTAGATACATCTTTTCTCTCATTTGCAAAGGATCAGTAGTGCTAGGCAATGAACCTGCAACAGACAATTGTCAAGAGTTTTACTAAAACAAGAAAGGATAAAGAGTGAAAGGTGATTAAGTAAGTTGACCTTCAAGCATGGCTATCCCACGTTGCACATCGTCAGGTCGCTTTGAATGAACAAGAGCCCATGACAAGCGGAGAAGACACTCACTTTTGCGTTCATCAGAAGAACCTTTCTCAGCTTCAGCAACCTCACGCTCACAGCCCTGTAATGGCATGGCATCTTTATTTAATCAAACATACATAATGCGAATGGTAGTGCATCTGGCAAGCAAAACTACCAACTAAACATACTTTATTAGGTACTATCGAATCATCATAAAAATTACAGTATATATCTACACCTCCAAAACTCCATACATGTCTAAAAATGTTTAACAATCTCTAATAAGTTATTCAATTATCATTAAGCAAACCCTAAAATCCAACTGAAAACACTATAACATAAACAAACAACAATCAATCACTGAATTCGTCCCCTATATAATAATAATAATAATAATAATAATAATAATAATAATAATAATAATAATAATAGCAATGAAGAAGAAGAAGAAGAAAACAAACAGAAAGTTTAATCGAAAGATATAATAAGTATACTTACGAGAACAATGTCAGAATCACAGTAAGGAATATTATCACTGCCACTGAAGAAGCTGCCTATCGAATCGAAGAATTTACCAATCTTTGCATCCATTTTGCAATCTTAATCGCAACAACAAACCCTAACCTATAAGTCTTTCTTTCACAAATCAAACTTAGGCGTTAAGGATATTATTATTATTATTATTATTATTATTATTATTTTCTTCTTGTTTCCTTCCTGTAACTTTCTAATTTCTTAGCACACACGATTTATATTATATTGATCTTGTACAAATTGTTTTTTTATAACAACTGTGAGAATTAAAGGAGAATATTTTTTTTTATTTTTTTTTCAAATTTTTTTTTCCCATATTGTTAAACATGTATTATAGTATTGAAACTAAAAAAAAAAAAATTGGTGTATAGTAATTACGTGTAGAGTAATTACATAATTATTATAGTGTAAACTAATGTATTTACTTTAATGACGTAATTACACTAAAAAAAAAAATTTAATTTTTTTTGTATTATTCATCTAGAAAGTATGCTTAAGTACATAGGAAAAAAAAAAATTTTAAAATAATAATTTTTTATTCCCTTTGATTCATACAATTCTTACCGAAAAACACTTAGTATTTAATCTTTACTCATATTATATTTTATTATATTATATTATATATACACACGGAGGGTTAGGATCAATACCAAATAATATTTTTTTAAGGGTGAGATCAATTGTGTTCCGTTAATCTTAGGGGAAGGGGCATGTAGTTTTTTTTTTTTTTTTTTTCCACTTAACTGATTTTAAACAATCTTGCACTGTTATATCAATTCATTAATTAATTCACTGAAATATTTTTTTTTGGAAGCATCACTCCACTGATTCTTTTTTTTAATTTAAATACAAATATAACTTTTTTTTTAAATTCACACGGTTTTCTAAATTTTATCATCAAACCATCAGCACAATTTAATTTCCCATAACCATCTCCATTCAAAACGGTCAAAAATATTTATTTCCATTAAAATGGGTCTCATCTAACCGTCAGATGAACTTTAATTTTACATGCAATACGGTTGGATCTTTTAGTATATAAACCACCATACGACGGTGGTGAAAACACAATTCAAATCAACACAACATCAAGAACACCCACACCCACACCCTTCAAAATGACATGTTGGATAGAAAATGTAAAAATCGCCATGGTTGTGTGCGTCAAAGACGCACAAAACGACTCATCCTTGCAACGTCAACACCACCAAGGCTCAGGTGGCAGGGACACACGATTCCAGGACCGTGTTTTGGCTGACTTCAATCAACAGGTAGGCCAAAGTGCCCGCACAATCGAGAGTCTGCAAAGAAAATGGGTCGATCTAAACGTCAAGGGTGATCGGTGGACGACATTGTGCGAGTGCACAATGAGCCGCCACCCGGGCATTGGGGCGTAGATTGCTGTGGAGATGGCCCAGGCGACCTATGTGAGTCGTTACTGCGACACAATTGACCATGTCCAGGCGTGGCACCTCATGCGTCAGCTTTAAGCTTTATTTTTTATGTATTTTTATTAATGTTTAATATTTAATGAATTATGTTTATGTTTTTGTTATTTAATTTTGTTTTAATTTATTTTTATTATTTTTAAAACACACGGTTTAAATTATAAAAAAACAATAACAAAAAAGTGAAAAAACACACGGTTATAATAAAAAATTGAATTATATTAATTCAAAAATAAAATAAAAACGGTTACCAGCATGGTAAACAGAACCAGCAAAACGGTTCACGGGACCACTACCAGCATGGGTGGCGGTGTTGTTACCGTACTGGTAGTGGGTACCTGTGACCAATTCGGGTGGCGCCCCGTCCCCTTAGATTTAAAGCGTTGGAGATTAGTTTGTTGAAAAAAATAAATATTAAATTAGAGCAAAGACATAAAAGAAAAATCACATTTGTTGATTTTCTCTCTCCACATGCAAAACGCATGTCAATTTCTCCTATCATTTAAAAGTATATCACTTTTTCATATTATATTCTTTTTTTAAAAAAATCACCATATTAACGAAAGTTTTTTTATCTTTAACATGAGTACCACATTGCTACATTAAAATTCAAAAAGAATAAAAAAATCCATGTTAACTGAAGTTTTTTCTTTATTATGTCTTCTACTCGTTCATTGTGTTATAGTATGCACGTGTGTGTTACAAATATGTTCATTGTTTTTTAAGCATAGACGTGATTTAATTTTATTTATTGTGTTTTTAGTATGCTTTCCATTATGTTTTACGCTGTTCATTGTGTTTTACACATCTGGGTTTTGCGTTTCTGGTGTATATTGTGTTTTATCATGCTGTCCTTCTGTTTTAGTCTACTATCCATTGTGTTTTATTTTGTTGTTCATTGTGTGTTCAATACGTCATTCATTGTTGTAACGCCCCAAAATTCCTAATACAAATTTAGTACTAACACGAATGATGTGGTTTTTATGTAAGCCAACAAATTATGGATATCCTGAATTTCTTAAGTTAGGAATGAATTCCGGTACATCGTCTACTCAAAATAATAGAAAACACATCACACGAAACTAACTAAGTAGGTGTTTTTAATTCATGACAATGTGGGAAACCAACTTGGAGGGCTAATTGTAACACCCCAACCGATGGCGGAAACATCGGGATGTCACGTATTGATGATTGTTCAGTAGCTCATGGTGAATAATAGATTCCATTAAATAATTTAAATGAATTACATACGATTGTTCTAGAATTTGTACATCAAATTGGATAAAACTATACACATATCTTCAAGCATCAATTCAAATCTTCAAGCAAATAGAACCTGAAACATGTTAAGTTGAAAATGTTTTGGGTCAACAAAAGTTGGTGAGAATTACATAGGTTTTTGATAATTGAATAAAAATGTTGTGCAATTCATGTGTCATGTCAATCTAGCCCATATGTGAGAACATACTAGAAATAAATCGAGTGCATAATCAACCCTGATGACTGTTATAAAATGATACATACCATACGCTCATGGTCCAATTGAATATGTTATGCGATAACAAACACCCACGTAACCTTTGTAGGAGGCACGTATCCGGGTGGGATTGTCAGTCCAATAGATCTATCAATGTATACCGTCGGCTTGTACGGAGTTAATGATTATGCTAGAATGGTGCTTACTCTAATCATGCTCAAGACATAATGCAACATAGAAAACACATAGACACATTGATGATTGAATTGCAATGATGATGTTATAAACATGTTTCACCCCAAAAATGGTGATAAATAGAAAAGGGGCTATGTAAAACTCACCTTGGTAAAATGTTATATCTGTTGAGAAAATTGTGTTGACCAAATGTATCAAGTATCACCCTAAAATGAGGTAATAAATATGTCTAAGTCTATCAAGTCTACAATGTATAAATTTCTAGGGCTTCGAATTGGGGATAAATGCTCGTTTAAAATATTCGCCAATTGTGAGAAATTTAGTAAATAAATAACCAAAAATCGTTTTATGAAATTTAAATTTAAGATGGTCACAATAATGTGTTTAAAGTATAAAAATAATTTTTATAAAATTATTTTCTTTAAAATAGATTATTAAAACTATTTGTTACAATTTGTCAAAACTTAACTTTAATATTCAAAAATACTAAAATTAAAGAATTATTATTTTAAAAATCATATTTCTGTTCTAAATGTTTAAAAATAAATTGTATAAAATTTTGGTGCAAAAATACCAAAAATTTGATTTATTATGATTTAATTATGATTAAATCTAACAAAAATTGCTTAAAAATATTAAATAAATGATTTTTCAGAAATAAAAATCATTTCTGAATAGTTTAATGTTATAAAAACTTAGGATAATTTTTGTGGAAATTAATAAGATCGTTTTGATATTTTTATAGATTTTTATAAATAAAATAGAATAAACTTGATTTATTTATTATATATATTAAATAAATAAATTTCTGAAAACTAAAAATTGTAGTTTGATCATTTACATCAGATTAGTATAAGATAATTTTTGTAGAATTTATAAAAAGGTTTTAATATTTTAAATTGAATTTACAAGTTTAAATATAATATATATACATATATGGTTTGTTAAAAAAAAATGGAAAAAGAATCGCCCAGGCTGGGACTCGAACCCGCGTGGGTCTTCAGACGGGCACCACACACAACCACCTGGTCTAGACCAGTGGTTGTGTTAGTTTTCAGTTTATAATAAATAAATACCAACAGAATTTGATGTGTTCTTCCCCAAATTATGATCATTACGAGCCCTAGTTTTACAATTGATCGAATTACACAACATTAACCCAATTAATCATGGGGTTAATGTTGTGCAGGTTCCGATTAACAAAACCCACCAAAGTAATCGTACTTACAAAGCTGATTTGATTAAGAACAATCGGTCAAGCCAAAAAGTCAAACGCGATCAAAATGATAATTTTTAGATTGATTGGAAGAGAATTGAGGATTGGGAAAAGAGTATGAGCGAGTTGTAATGATTGAGGAGCGTTCAATTTATAGTAATACGATCTGGGATGAATAATTGGTAAGGTTGACCCACATTGAAGTCCATACGCGTTTGATGACTAATTGATTATCAATAAATTGATAATTAACGTGTTTTCCTAGTCAGAAGGGCCGAAGATTATGATGCCGTGTTAATCTAGTCAAAAATGCGTCAATTATGTAAGATTGATTTGGTCAAAAACATTCCATCTACGTTGCAGTACTGTTCACGAATGAAGAAGGGAAAGAGAACAGTAGTAATGTGATGTTAAATATAATCTGAGTTGGTTTAGAAACATGAAGTGTGTGTGGAGCAGGTGGTGTAAGCGTTGGTGTGTGTATGAGAGGTCTTGGGTTCGAAACCCGGCTGGACCCTTTTATTATGTTTTTTTTTTTGATTAAAACGGGATAAGGGAGGTGGGGTTGGGCCAAGGTCTGGTGGGCTCTGGTCTTGGGCCTTTGGGTTGGGCTCCAGGAATTGTAAATGTTTTAAGGAGATCTTGGGTTTGAGTTTAAACAATTTGCATCAAGAGTAATGTTATTATTATTATTATTATTATTATTATTATTATTATTATTATTATTATTATTATTATTATTATTATAATCTATATATGTATATGTATGAGTAATTATCATTGTATTGGAGTCCTAAATATTATCAAAAATAATTAGGCTTGTTTTAAATCCGTAACGTATAATTAATAAATACGAAATGTTACACTAATTGTGAAATTATGCTGAAGATGAAGTGAGGGGGTTAATATGTAACAAAGGTGGAAGATCACACATACCACTGATCGACTTCCACACCTTCAAAACACACACATATCCTCTCATCTTCACATACAAGACCGATTCAGCCCCAAATCAAAGGTTTCCACAAGTGCATGAGCAATTTCTTGATCATCTAGAGTTCTAATCAATATAAGGTAACCTTGGAACTCTTTTATTTTGAGAAAAACCCATGTACATAAAAGATGGTGATTTAGGGTTCTTAACAAAACACGAATATGATGATATTTGAGGATCTCCTTGTGATTAGGAACCTAAAATATGCCATAAACGCCATGATGTGGTTGCATAATTCTGCATAATTAGCTATTGTGAAAGCAACATAAATGTGCTAGAGACCAAGTTATACACGTGTTGATGATCAATTAAACCTATGGTAAAATCCATGTAATCTAGAAGGCTTAGAAAACTAATCGTAAAATTGTGCACATAAGGTGCTCGATGATATGCTTGAAAGAAAATTTAGTCACTTAGAAACTTGTTTAAGCGATTAAAACTTGCATGCTTTCAAATTATGCCTAATCTAATCATATGTAGGATCCATGTGGTCCTTAGGTCCTATAGATAACATTGGATAAATCACGCCTACCAAGTGTTTGATAAAATGTGTCAATGAAACTCGATTTCACATGGGAATGGATAATTTGATGACACTTGTATGTTGGTAAAACACAACCGAAATGCGTATAGACAAGTAAAGATTAGGTTCTAACAACCTAAGTGATCATTCACCTCATAGGTGCGAATACAAGAGACTTGGGTAGCCAAGGAGTCTGGGAATGAGGTAAAAAGGAATCACGCATAAGGTAAGTCACTCGATGGCTTAAATCTTAATATATTCCTAGTACATTCATATGCTTAGTTATAACTTTCCATATACATTTGGGATCTAGACTTTGGAGTGTCATAAAAGAAGGTTAAACGAGATTCATAATTCATAGAAAACGGCCTTAGATGAAGGTTGTCAATATCCCAAATTAGGCTAACGGGTCAATTGGGTAAAACACTAGTTAGTTAAGGACCTAAGCTAAGGGTCAACATTATGCCGATATCAATTTTGTTAATTGCTTGAGTATATTCGTACACCCATGTTATCAATCTCAAGCTAGATTATAAGCAAAAAGGGGCGTGAACTAAGGTAAGTCATAATTATGACTTTATACATATACGCAAATTTTGAAGATGATACCATTGTATATATATTGAGATACTATGAGTTCTAGTGTTGTAAAGTGTGTATCCGTAACACCCTAGGCATATCCCACATCTCCCGTTGACAGGAGAGATCTTAGTTCATAAGTACTGTCCTGCCTAATAAATCACCAACACGTTTTGGGCTTAGTTGGTTGTGGAGCACATGAAAACTCCACAGTTAAGCGTGCTCAGTTGGGAGTAGTAATAGGATGGTTGACCTCGTGGGAAGTTTTCACTTGGGCAACCAAAAACAAATCCGTGAGCTTCTAGTGGGCAAAACGGACAATATTGGATGATATTAGAGGCGGGGTGTTACATAGAGTCTCAAGAGACTCGTGATAGCAGACACAAAAAATGGTGTATAGCCCGTGATGTGCCATCATTTATACATGTTTTATACATGTATTTCCCATTCTTTTTTTTATGTATTTGTGCCTTTATCTTTGCAAAACGGAGCTAAATCGTCCCTTTGAATTAATTGCAGGTATTTGGAGGCAAGCAGGTAAAAAGGAGCGGAAACTAGCACAATGGGAAGGAATTTGAAGACTTTGAAGACTGTTGCAGAGTGTGCACGACCATGCTCCTGCCCAAAGCCAACCAGTCAACATTTCCAGCCATCTAGATGAGAAAGTCAATGTGCACGGGCGTGCACACCTTAGTGCATGGCTGTGCTTGTTGATACGTGTAACATCGCGAATTTTTTTCCCCAAATTTTAGGTTAGTAAAATCACCACTTTACCTATATTATACAATCTTTGTACAAATATAATAACCTTTGTCTAATTTTTTTATTTTTATTTATCTAAAAAAAATTATATAATAATAATAATAAATCAGATATTTTTTTAGTTTAGTTAAAAATTTATAAAGTTATACAAGAACTTATCATGATATTTCTAAACCAAACAAAACCTAACCCATAACTATAACCACTCCTAAGCCCATTTCCTGTTCAGCCCAATACACCAAAACCCGACCCAAGTGAATTTTTTTTTGTTCCCTCCTATACTCGACACACCAAGAACCCTCTTTGACCACCCATAAGTTTTGATTTTGACCATGTAATTAACGAAATTTTGGAAACAAGGATCAAATTAATTGGCCGCACTTGACCGACAGATCTATACGCGTCAAATCAACACATAATTATCGCGTTTACAGCTCAAATCTTTCCAAATTGGATCAATTCTCACGCGTTTTGGTTAAACCATAATAACTCTCCAAATCAAGCTTAAAACTATAAATTGAATCCTCCCTTTCTCTCTGAAAACCACGAAAACAAGAGCCCCACCCTCAATCGTGTCTGTTTCTCGCTATAGTTCGCTAATCGAGCTCTTTTTGACTTTCTCGTTGACTATCTAAATCAGGCTTTAAACCTTCTATAAGTATGATTATTATCATTGGTTTTGTTTGTTTCAAGTCAGGGATCAAAAACCCTATAATCATTCCGTCTATAATCGAGTTAATTCGATTGGAAAAAAAAGTAGGGTTCTTAACTTATATTTGGGGAAGATGGCACAATTTTGATTATGTTTAAAACGTTTTCGAATCAAAATAAAACAACCATCTGATGTAGATCAGATGGTTGGTCTCTCATGTTAAGTTAATTCTGAAATCGTGGTAGTCGTGGGTTCGAATCATGGCACAAACATTTTTCTTTCTTTTTATAAATGAAATCATTTTATCACTCTAACACATTATATCATAAACGAATCTGTTTAAAACTCGTTCTCAGGGTCCAGACCAACTGTTCTGGGCTTGTGATTTAAAGCTTTGACTCGGCCAAGGACTCGGGTTCGAGTCCCGGCACAAACAAACATTTTTTTTAGTTTTTCTTTTATACTTACATTTTAGATATTCTTTTAAAAATAATTTTTAAATACTAAAAATGTCTTAAAAATTTAATAAAAATTATTTTATGTTAGTCTCATGACAAAGTTTATTATACAATTTTTAGATTTTCAAAAATCATTTACTTAATATATATTATAAATATTACAAGTTTATTCATTTGTAATATTAAAATTCTATAAAAATATCTAAACGACTTTATAAAATTCCACAAAAAATATTTTAAACTTGTAGATCAATAAGTATTTTAGAAATAAATTTTTATTCCATAAAACCGTTTAATTAATATTTTTAATTAATTTTTGTTGTTTTAATCATAAATAAATTCATTTTTCAACATTTTGATACCAAAATTTTACATAAATTATTTTTGTTCATTTAGAAAAGAAATATAAATTTTAATTTGAAAATTCTTTAATTTTATTATTTTTAGATATTAAAATTATATTTTGGCAAATAGGAATAAATATACTAAATATTCAATTTTTGAGAAAATAATTTTATAAAAATTATTTTCATATTTAAAATCTTATAATATGACCATCCTTAATCAAAAATCTACAAATAGCCTTTTATTTAATTATTTTCCAAATTTTCCTTTAATTATTAACTATTTATCTAATTAACAATTAAACAAATACTTATCCCCAAATTAGGAGCCCTAGAAATACTTGTAGACTAGAAAGAGTTAGACTTATTTATTACCTTAAACATAGGGTATTACTTGGCAACGTTGGACTACACTTATTCTATTTCACAAGACTTAACACTTTGCTAAGGTGAGTTTACGTAACCTTGTTTATGCAATTCTTTATACTTGAAACTTTATACTTAAGCAATTCTACATACATGTCTAGTTGTAAACTTTAATGCCTCATGACTTAGACAAAGACTATTAGACTTAAACTTCAACTTACATAATCATTAACCCTGATCAAGCCGACGGTATACAATGATAGATCTATTGGATTGACAACCCCACCTAGATTCGTTGACCATCTTTTATGGGGAGCGCAGGTGATTGTTATTGTTCCAACGTTATATTAAGGTGAACCGTGGATGCGGGATGGACCTAAACTTTGTCGGAGGATTGATTATGTGCATACTATACTTCTTGTTTATTCATGTAGACTTAAACTTACATTAGACATATGAATTGCTAAACTTTTATTCTTTTAAAACTTATTACTTGACTTGGCTTATGTATTCTCACCAACTTCTAGTTGACCCCCCCCCCCCCATTTTTCCAAACTCAACAGGAAATACTGATGCTTGAAGTCTAAAGCTAGCATGAAGAGTTATTTGAAGTTTTAAGTTTCGTTTGTTTGTTTGATGTATTAGATTTCATTCAAGACTTTAATGTAATTCAATATTGTAATGAAATAAAGGATTATCTAAACATATGTATTACCATGAGCTACTGAACAATCATTCATACGTGACACCTTGATGTTTTCGCCATCGGTAGGGGTGTTGCAATACGTGCTCCCTAAGACTCCAACAGACCAAGATTGACATGCATTCATGCAAAACTGAATAGCACGGACGTGCCCTTACAATGGCACGGGCGTACAGTGGACATATTCTGCTCAAAAGGACTTCCAGTACCAACGGACAGTACCCGAATGTTAAGCAAGAGCATGCCCTTCTTGGAGCACGGGCGTGCACGCCCTGGGACCTCTATAAAAGGAGACCTTCACTCATCATTTTGGCATCCCACTCCACCCGAATCTCTCCTACTTTCTGCTATCCTGGGGTCTTATTAGTGACCTTTGGAGCTTTGGATCACTCCATAAACACTTAGAGAGTGTGAGCTTCGAGAGAAACCACAACAAAATCATCCAAAAACCCTCTAAATCCTCTAGCAACCCTCACCATGTTTTCAAATCAAAACCAGTCTAGTGAGCTTGTTATAATGCCATCTCTTGGCTAGGATTGTAGAGTGTTGCTAGGGTGAAGACTATCTTGGTATGGATTATATAGTTTATTTTTATTATTGAGTGATGTTTTGTGTTCTCATTTAATTCTTTCTACTCTAACTTTGTTTGACAAATTAACTAATCAATCATCTAGTATTTGGTCTTGTGGGTGTTTTGATAGGAAGTGGATGGACTTATGAGTGTACCCGTGGTGTGTAACAACCCACGCACTTGTAAGGTAACCTAATTCCATGTGTAGTGATTGGCCCATTTGTGTTTGGAAACACTCACACTTTGTGGCTTAATCCTCTACTATCAAAATCTCACATAGGGTTGGTATGGTCTTTATACTTGGTTCTAGTGATAGGCCAAAACTTGGTTATGCGACTTAGCTTCATGGTCTATGTGTTAAATTTGGCGCAAACCAAGAATTGGTGAACCCATGTTGGAAGCGGACGGTCTATATTCTCATCCATTACTATATTGCCGCACAATTAGTAATAGGCCAATTATCACTTTTTGAAAAGTTAATTACTTCAAGTAGGGGATGAGCGTGAGCGGGACAACCACAAATCCTTTAGGATGTTAAGTGGTAGCTTGTTCGGCCATGCTCCGACTGCCGACAAGTTATTCATAAAATTTTTGAGTCATTAGATGTCTATATCGCAACATTGGGAGGTAGGTTATTCAGGGTTGGACATGTACAATTTTGGGTGATCCGCCCCTCGCTGTTGAGTGGTGAGCTTACCGGGGTAGAGAGACCCTCACTAATAAATGAGAACACAAATCATTTTTATCGTTATGCGGTAATGCGCATCTTGAACACATCACTCAATTGAACGTTTACTGTTAATCCGTACCAAGACAAGTTCGATCCCTAAGCAACACTTTTATTTGGACATTGGTTTTCTTTTTGTTTACTTTCGTTATATCTCACTTTTATTTATCTTTAAGTTTACTTTAGCAACTTAGAGCTGAGTAGGGAAAGTCATGTCTTAGGGTTCGATACTCGGTATTTGCTTGTGTCTATACTATACTCTATAGGTACAGTTGCCTATTGTGTGGGTTTAGAACGTTTAGCATTTATCGTTTTATTTTATAAATTTAAAATTTGAAAAGCATCCCACCTCAAAGTTTTGAATTAATTACCTTTTTCACCAAATTTTTGGTATTTACACCGGGAACTTGTCATTTTAAGAAAAAGAAGTTTAAGTCACTAAAACCACATGACATTAGGCCGGTAAGTATGTGTGATGTGCTAAAAGTAGTTTAATAAAAATAACTAAATTAAACCTAAAACCAGACACCTAGTAATACTTTAGACTCTCTAAACTAAACTACTGACAGGGAAGTGAACCTATCGACTCTAGTAAAGCTAAAGTAAGTCCGGATATTGAACCCACGAGACTCTAATAGAAAACGTAAACTAGACTCGATTACTTATCCTAAATACTGATTATATTAATTTATTATTTTAAAGGGGGTTTTACTGAAAAATAAATTGCAATAAAATAAAAATTAACTAAGACTAGCTAAACTTAACTAAAAATGAGAGTTGAGCTGTAACACCCCAACCAATGGCGGAATCATCGAGGTATCACGTAGTGACGATTGTTTAATAGCTCATAGACTACAAGTGTAAATATTGATATATTGATTAAGTAGTTTATTACATTGAAAGAAAAATACAAAATACAAAAATTCTAAAGCGTCAAATCTAACTAAAATACAATAAAGTGAAAGCTTAAATATAAATCCAAAAGCTTAAAAGAAGCGTCTCAAAATAACCTGAAACATGTACGAAAATAGTATATGTCAATACAAAAATGTATTGGTGAGCATACCCTGTTTTGAATACATATAGTAGAAAAAGTGTTTAGCAATTCATGTGTTGTATACCGTTTGCAATTATGTAACAAGTAGTATCAGTCAAAACCAAGCCTAAATGAATGAGACTAACACATGACTAACAATTTGAATAATGAATTAACAAGACAATGACCAAGATTCTCTCAACAGAGTCTCAAGGGGGTATACCATAGTACTATTCATTGAAATGCTAGGCCGTAGAACGGTTAATGATTTTGACTAAGCATACACACAAATTCACATAAAGCAAACATACATGAGAATTGCATTAAGTATAAGAATAACATTTGATAATAATGTACATGAATAGCCCCAAAAGAGTAAAACATAATAAAAAGGGGAAAGATATACTCACTTTGGTTGTGATGATGAATTTGCAAGAATTCAACGGGAGTCAATAAATTATGCTTGAACCTATATTTTCATTATTAGGATCTATGAGCAATAATTTGACTTTATAATTCTTTGACTCGTTGATTGTCCGGCGATCACGACCTTTGGACTCTTGACTAGTTATAAAAATGGGTTTCTTGCATTTATCCTAATGAAGTTTAGACTCACACATTTTATTATCACAAAGACAAATAGTTTAACCATAGTATGTAACAATTCAACTAATAACAAAATATATACACAGCTTGCTGCAAACAAATTTCTTTGTTATAAAATATGTTGTATATTTATTTCCTTACATTTTTTTTTTGCTAACATATTATACTCCATCAAATGGGTTGTTTAATATGTTGAACATAAACCAATTCAACTAATTAAATATCTATAATCCATTGAAACTTATTTGGCCACAAGGAAACGCAAAGGAGGTTTGAAAGATCAATATAGTTTGAACTCCTAATCGCCGAACAATGATTAAGTCGAAACTCTAGTCATTACTAAACGTACTAGGCAAAAGTCAAATTTGGTACCTTGCTTGCCGATTTGAGTTGAATAAAAATGCCACCTACTATAACCATTGGACGACTAAACGGGAAACAAATCAAAGTGACGACGACAACAATAGTTGTGTCATGAGTGATTTCAATCCTAGTTGTAATGGTGGTGCGTGGTGGTTGTTTCAATACCGAGACGCGGTTTGTGAGGAAATAGAATGGTCCGTAGGTGCGGTGGGGTGTGATGGCGAAGGTGTCGGTTAGTGATGGTTAGGCATCAGTTAAGAGAAAGGGCAGGTTGGGCAGCGATTGGTTATGGTCTATGGCTCCTAATTTATACTGCCTCAAATTTTTAATGGCCGATTGATTTGGCGTGTAATGACCGTGATTACCGGGTCTCACTATCGAGTCAAATGAATTAATAACGTTTGATTAAAAACGCGTTTTACAACTTAGGGAAGATTGGTCAGTTTCTGTTGTCAAAGTAAGATCCGGTTTTACCGGCGAAGTTGCCGGCGAGAAACATGTTAGTATGTTACAGGGACGGGTACCAAAATGTGTTTTAAAAGTTTTTTTTTCTTTTTATTTGTCAAAAATGATCCTTGGCATTATTTGATTTAATAATACCGATTTCTTTTTCAAACTTTTTAAAAGTCTTTTATTTAATATTCTACTAAACTTCATAATTTTATAAATAAGAAAGAAAGATTTCATATACTTGTTCGGTTCAAATGTAGACATTTCCAAATAAAAATTTAATGATTCAAAAGAAACTCAATTTTTTTTAGATTCGAAAACAAAATGATAAACAGTACAAGGACTAGAATTGACAACTTGAAGAAAGATGAGGGTGACGGTTGTCACATGAGCTAAGCTGAATTCAGATGATGACAAGACACTACCTAGACCAGACTCCTAACTATGCCTAATAAGCTTCTATGGTTATGGAACTGATTTGGAACCGGGATCTTAAAATACTAAACATCAAGAATAAACTAGACACCCTCGACCCTTCTCAAGGGGAAACCCTAGAATATTGTTGTGTTGTTAAACTACCGGTTGGAGTACAAACCCTCATAGGTTATCTAACTCTTATGATCGAGTACCCGTTAGACAATCTACCTCACAGCGCGAAAGCCTCATTACAGTAGGTGTAAGGTGTCACACCCTCAAATTACAACTGCGGGGTTTATACCGCGAGGCGCGTGACATACCAGGATCCCATAGCCATAAGTCATAAGAACGACTCTAAATTGTAACACCCCAACCGATGGCGGAAACATCGGGATGTCACGTATTGATGATTGCTCAGTAGCTCATGGTAAATAATAATTCTCATTATATGATTTAGATGAATTACATACAATAGTTCTAGAATTTGTACATCAAATTGAATAAAACTATACACATATCTTCAAGCATCAATTCAAATCTTCAAGCAAATAGAACCTGAAACATGTTAAGTTGAAAATGTTTTGGGTCAACAAAAGTTGGTGAGAATTACATAGGTTTTTGATAATTGAGTAAAAATGATGTGCAATTCATGTGTCATGTCAATCTAGTCCATATGTGAGAACATACCAGAAATAAATCGAGTGCATAATCAACCCTGATGACTGTTATAAAATGATACATACCATACGCTCATGGTCCAATTGAATATGTTATACGATAACAAACACCCACGCTACCTTTGTAGGAGGCACGTATCCGGGTGGGATTGTCAGTCCAATAGATCTATCAATGTATACCGCCGGCTTGTACGGAGTTAATGATTATGCTAGAATGGTGCTTACTCTAATCATGCTCAAGACATAATGCAACATAGAAAACACATAGACACATTGATGATTGAATTGCATAAATGATGTGGTAACATGTTTCACCCCAAAAACGGTGATAAATGGAAAAAGGGGCTATGTAAAACTCACCTTGGTAAAATGTTATATCTGTTGAGAAATGTGTTGACCAAATGTATCAAGTATCACCCTAAAATGAGGTAATAAATATGTCTAAGTCTAACAAGTCTACAAATGTTTAAGTTCTAGGGCTTCGAATTGGGGATAAATGCTCGTTTGATTAATATTAAAAATATTCGCCAATTGAGAGAAATTTAGTAAATAAATAACTAAAAATCTTTTTATAAATGTTAAATCTAGGATGGTCACAAGAATGTGTTTAAAGTATAAAAATAATTTTTATGAAATTATTTTCTTTAAAATAGATTATTTAATCTATTTATAACAAATTGTCAAAATCTAACTTTAATATTTAAAAATATTAAAATTAAATAATTTTTAGTTTAAAATTCATATTTCTGTTCTAAACGATCAGAAATAATTTGTATAAAATTTTGGTGCAAAAATAACAAAAATTGAATTTATTATGATTTAATTATGATTAAAACTAACAAAAATTGATTAAAAATGTTAAATAAATGATTTTTCTGAAATAAAAATCATTTTTGAAAAGCTTAATGTTATAAAAACTTAGGATAATTTTTGTGGAAATTAATAGAATTGTTTTGATATTTTTATAGATTTTAATAAATATAAATGAATAAACTTGTATTATTAATAATATATATTAAAGTCTGGTTGTTTGAAATGGCAAGTTTGACTAATCATTAAGGTCTATACGCGTATTGGTTTGAAATTGGCAACGATTAATCGTGATTGATGTGTATCCGAGTCATACAGGGCCGAAGATTATGATACTTACCAATTATGCATGATTAATTTCTAAATCAAAGGTTTGTTTTAAAAAAAATATTATTATACTATGCTGCTGCTGCTGTTTCGTAACAGCTAAGAAGAAGGAGGGCATCAAAAATTGGGTTAAATGTATTTTAGGTTGGAATTAAATCAGAATAAAGTCTTGGCTCAAGTGGTTAAGTGTGTGTGGGTGTTTGAGGCGGCCACCTGCCCGGGTTCGAGTCCCGGCAGGAGCTCCCTTTTTTTTTTTGTTTTGTTTTAAACAGGAGAGGGGCAAAGGAATGTGAGCTGGGCCAGGTATGGGCTTCTGATGGTGGGCCTCCGAATTTTCTAAAAGAACCAATGGAAGGGAGTGGGCTTAGGCTATGGTATTGGGCTTATGTAGTGTTTGGGTTTGTTTTGAAGATGAAGTTTATAATGTAGGTATTATTTTTATTATGATGACTATTATTATTATTATTATTATTATTATTATTATTATTATTAATAAGAAAAAATGCATTACATATATATATATACATATAGGTTGCGAGTTAGGAAAAATAAATATAGACTTGGGCACATTAAGGATAAAATAAGGGCTTTTTCATATAGAAATTTGGTGAAAATTTTGCGATGTTACAGTCTCCCCTACTTTTAGGAACTTCGTCCCAAAGTTAAGAGGAAACTAGGTTTACAATTGGTCAACCACCAGAAACCTTGATAAAATTTCACACTACCTTAACGTACCTGTAAATTCATGATTACGTTCCGGACCGCAATCACCAATTTACCTTACATTAAGATTTTGCGTCCTTTTATGACTATACCGATTGTTGAGCAGGTTCGATAGTCTCCACCAGTCGTTGAGCAGGTGGTAGGGCCTCTCCCGACTGTTGGAAGACATGATAACCTCTACCAATCGTTGAGTAAATTGTTTGGTAGTCAACTAATTGTTGTACAAGTAAGCAAGTATGATTATAGATATAGCAATTAGTTCACATTCAAACAAGCATGCACACAGATGTTATGATAATACTAGAATTTATTACTTGAATCAAAAGCGTCGATACATAGAATCAAAAGCAAACAACATTCAAATGGTGGGACTTGCTGTTAAGTAGCTGGAGAGTCTTGATCTCGGTTTAGTTTAGGGCATCGGTTACGGTAGTGATTTGGGTCCCCACACTCATAGCATTGACCATAGTTGTATCGATTAGGATTATCAGCCTGAGCAGGGTTGGTGGGTTGATTGGCATTAGGGTTTGGGGTCTCGCGACATGTGTTGACCAGATGGCCATACCTACCACAATTGGTGCACACGCGACATGCTGAAATAGTGGGATGATGTCGATTGCATGTGTTACACAATGGAAAGTTTCTGGTATAAGGCTTCTTGTTAGAGGCTTGTGTAGTAAGGTTTACATTAGGATTCCTGGTCTTACGCTTCTGGTTCTTGGTAGTTACCGCGGCCACGATACTTGTTTTCTCGCTTTTCCGAACTAAGGTTCCGTTCTTCATGTGATTTCCATCGCCATTTACATTTCCATTGTTGTTCCCATTCATTGGGATGACTTGAGCCAACAAGTTAGAAACCAGAGTTGTGATTTGTTGTGCCAATTGTTGAGAAATAATCGTAGCTAGTTGGGCATCACCTCCATTGTTAGTGTTGTGGTCGGGATTGTTGTTGCTGCTCTCTTCTTCATGATTGTTACCACTGTTAATGCGAGTGCTGTGGCGTGGAGACATGATCTGTAAAGGACACAATGAAGTCTCAATGAGGCATGAAATGAATGAGGTAATATAAGGAATGTAATCATTTATTCATTAATTAAAACGAATAAACGAAAACGTTGACTTATCAAAGATTCCAGATTCTAATAACATATGAAGACATGCTTTAGCCTATAAGTGAACACTCATCCCGAGAATTCCCAGGTAGGCATCCGGGTCCCTCGTCTGATTGGGATATATGCGCAATGCCAGCCTAGACAGAAGACTCAGAATACAGGCGTTCACCCTTCCAGATTGCACGTGTTCGTTATTAAGATCTAGAACTTCGATGAGATCTCAAGGGGGTTCAGGTTAAACCTGAGGAATTTGTCCTATTAGTCTAAGAGTAGATCCACTGATGGAGAGCAACCTTCTTGTAGGAATGAAAGTAGGGATAAGAAGTAGGAGGAAGATAGAGAATAGCAAGTAAAAGAAGCAAGTACTGGTTATATCCTATGGTTATAGACTAGATTATTTTTCTAATAACCTAATTCCCTATAACCATGGCTCTGATACCAATCTGTAACACCCCAACCGATGGCGGAAACATCGGGATGTCACGTATTGATGATTGCTCAGTAGCTCATGGTAAATAATAATTCTCATTATATGATTTAGATGAATTACATACAATAGTTCTAGAATTTGTACATCAAATTGAATAAAACTATACACATATCTTCAAGCATCAATTCAAATCTTCAAGCAAATAGAACCTGAAACATGTTAAGTTGAAAATGTTTTGGGTCAACAAAAGTTGGTGAGAATTACATAGGTTTTTGATAATTGAGTAAAAATGATGTGCAATTCATGTGTCATGTCAATCTAGTCCATATGTGAGAACATACCAGAAATAAATCGAGTGCATAATCAACCCTGATGACTGTTATAAAATGATACATACCATACGCTCATGGTCCAATTGAATATGTTATACGATAACAAACACCCACGCTACCTTTGTAGGAGGCACGTATCCGGGTGGGATTGTCAGTCCAATAGATCTATCAATGTATACCGCCGGCTTGTACGGAGTTAATGATTATGCTAGAATGGTGCTTACTCTAATCATGCTCAAGACATAATGCAACATAGAAAACACATAGACACATTGATGATTGAATTGCATAAATGATGTGGTAACATGTTTCACCCCAAAAACGGTGATAAATGGAAAAAGGGGCTATGTAAAACTCACCTTGGTAAAATGTTATATCTGTTGAGAAATGTGTTGACCAAATGTATCAAGTATCACCCTAAAATGAGGTAATAAATATGTCTAAGTCTAACAAGTCTACAAATGTTTAAGTTCTAGGGCTTCGAATTGGGGATAAATGCTCGTTTGATTAATATTAAAAATATTCGCCAATTGAGAGAAATTTAGTAAATAAATAACTAAAAATCTTTTTATAAATGTTAAATCTAGGATGGTCACAAGAATGTGTTTAAAGTATAAAAATAATTTTTATGAAATTATTTTCTTTAAAATAGATTATTTAATCTATTTATAACAAATTGTCAAAATCTAACTTTAATATTTAAAAATATTAAAATTAAATAATTTTTAGTTTAAAATTCATATTTCTGTTCTAAACGATCAGAAATAATTTGTATAAAATTTTGGTGCAAAAATAACAAAAATTGAATTTATTATGATTTAATTATGATTAAAACTAACAAAAATTGATTAAAAATGTTAAATAAATGATTTTTCTGAAATAAAAATCATTTTTGAAAAGCTTAATGTTATAAAAACTTAGGATAATTTTTGTGGAAATTAATAGAATTGTTTTGATATTTTTATAGATTTTAATAAATATAAATGAATAAACTTGTATTATTAATAATATATATTAAATAAATTATTTTAGAAAAACTAAAAATTGGGTAATGAACTTTCTCATCAGATCAACATAATATAATTTTTGTAGAATTTATAAAAGGGTTTTGGTATTTTAAAATGAATTTTAAATATATAAATGGATATATATATATAAGTTAAGCTTTTTAAAAAAAATGGTGTTTGTGGGACTCGAACCTGGCCATCTGGCCGGTTCATGTCTTTGTGAAAGGAGGCCAACCAACTGATCTGTTGATCAGTTGGTGTTGAATGTTGTTTTGAAATAATTAAATACACATAGTAGCAGATCCATTATCCCCAATTTCATACACATGAACCCTAGTTCTAGCAATAATCTGTTACACACATCAATAGCCCAATTGATCTTAGGGCTTTTGATGTGTGCACGCCGGTGATCAAAACCCACATAAAAGATTAGACTTACAGTGTAGAAACGAGCACGATTGAATGGTCAACTCTAAAAGTCAAAATGCGAAGAACATAACTAAGACAGAAGATTTTAAGTAAAATTGGGGATGGAGAAAGAGATAATGGCGAGTTGTAATGGTTTGGAAGCGTTCAATTTATAGTGTTGAAGTCTGGTTGTTTGAAATGGCAAGTTTGACTAATCATTAAGGTCTATACGCGTATTGGTTTGAAATTGGCAACGATTAATCGTGATTGATGTGTATCCGAGTCATACAGGGCCGAAGATTATGATACTTACCAATTATGCATGATTAATTTCTAAATCAAAGGTTTGTTTTAAAAAAAAATATTATTATACTATGCTGCTGCTGCTGTTTCGTAACAGCTAAGAAGAAGGAGGGCAGCGAAAATTGGGTTAAATGTATTTTAGGTTGGAATTAAATCAGAATAAAGTCTTGGCTCAAGTGGTTAAGTGTGTGTGGGTGTTTGAGGCGGCCACCTGCCCGGGTTCGAGTCCCGGCAGGAGCTCCCTTTTTTTTTTTTTTTTTTTTAAACAGGAGAGGGGCAAAGGAATGTGAGCTGGGCCAGGTATGGGCTTCTGATGGTGGGCCTCCGAATTTTCTAAAAGAACCAATGGAGGGGAGTGGGCTTAGGCTATGGTATTGGGCTTATGTAGTGTTTGGGTTTGTTTTGAAGATGAAGTTTATAATGTAGGTATTATTTTTATTATGATGACTATTATTATTATTATTATTATTATTATTATTATTATTATTATTATTATTAATAAGAAAAAATGCATTACATATATATATATATACATATAGGTTGCGAGTTAGGAAAAATAAATATAGACTTGGGCACATTAAGGATAAAATAAGGGTTTTTTCATATAGAAATTTGGTGAAAATTTTGCGATGTTACATAAATGCCCAAACCATTTAGTTCGTTATTGAAAATCACGTTTAGTGTTTACCAAAAAGTTCAGTTAAGTTGCGGAAGCGTAATTCAAACATAACCATTTAAGTTCATGCGCAAAACAACGCGCCCAAAATAAAACCGTTGAATGCAATGTAAAGTATAAGTTAAATAATGTTCACATCCCATGACACAATGATGCATGTCCTATCGTGCTCCGAACCTAGAGACCTGCAAAAGCATGCTATCGTGTGTCAACATAAAGTTGGTGAGTTCACAAAGTAAAGTAATTTAATATGCAAAAGCGCTGGTTTTCAAAACCACGTAAGTAAGTAAGTTATGTTGGTGCCCCGCACCGTGTAACCACTAATTCATCGCATGTCAAGGGTAGCTAACCCATTCATGATAACTAACCGAATATACCGAACTGCTATGTACGTGTAGCCACATAAGTGTGTCGTATGCCTGACATCATTGTCTATCCACAATGATAATGTTTCGTTAAGTTATAGTTCACGCCCGCGCTCCCCGAGCCGGTGTGAGGTTTGTAAGACCTAATAGCGCTATCAACTAATAACCCGCTTGCCAACCCTGGCAACTCATTCGGTACGTGAGGACTTACAAATGATAGAAATGGTTTAGTTTATCAAGGACACAATTGCGAACTAGCAAAGTAACCGACCCTCATAAGGATCCATGGCATCCCAACCCGGGATGTGTAAGTAGTCCCAAACCGGACTAGAAAATGTTAAGTAAAGTGTCTCATACCTGAGACGCATGCTTTTGAGAAAAAGAGTAGTGAAACTCACCTTTGGTCGTAAGTGAAAATCCAAATTCCACGAATAGTAACGTGCTACCGACTCCCTATTACAAATGTCACTAGGTGAGTATACGTGCGTAATCAACACACCATGTAACTCGTTTATCCAAGACTTTTAAAAGTTCAAAACCGTGTAGTGACACCTAATGACTCTACATGCTCAAGTATGTCCTACGTATCCCATTGGTGATTATAGTGATTATTATCAGTTTAATACATCAAATACATCTCATACAAGTTTTCATACAAGTACATGTCAATTACATACCACATAGAACTCTAAATAGTCACCTAAAGACCCCGTACACAATCTGCGTTTTTAGGACAGATTGTGCGCTGTGAAAAACAATTTATTTAAAATACTTAACGAATGAATTAGAGTCCCAAATTTTTACTGAATTTTATTTGGGATTCACTAGACAATACCTATTTTTTTTTGTCTTAATTCCAAACAAAAAAATTATGAAAATTCGTACAACACAGCTATGTCCAGAAAATTTCCTCAACAGGTCAGTTTAGTAGGAAAATTCTCAAAAATTGTGTATTCATCCAAACGATATGAATACACTTGAAAAAGCTCTATTTTTCCAGTATTGACCTACTGTAAAAATTTCATAACCTAACTCCTTGTAAATCTCAAGTTATGACCATTTAAAGTTAGCCCAATTTACAAATCCGAAAATCTGATATGACCCCTAATCAATTAAAATTCCAAAAACGACTCAAACGATGTCCAAATTCGATGGTTTTGCCCATTATGAGAAGCTAAGACCTTGTACATTACAATCATGCAAAGAAATCATCAAAACAATCAATTTACCAACCCATTACAGCCCCTACAAAACGTTCAACCGAATCTGCCAGAATCTTAAACTTGCATCCCAAGTAATCTACAAACCCTAATTTTTCATGAACATCCCTAATACATGTATAACACCTATAGTACTGATTAAACACCATATTAATCATAGAAAAACACATATGTTATCATGTGAAAACCCTAAGCATGGTTACTAATAACAATCATCATCAAATCATCATCAAATCATCAAGAACGTTCAAGAATCCCTATACATACATGCATGCGATTCTATATCCATTATTTTTAGGGTTTTTAAAGTTTTTCAATCATTATAATTCATCAAAAATCATAAGAATGTATACCTTGCGAAGGATTAAACTCCCTAGGGCCTTGAAATCAAACCCGAACTAGCTTGATTAGGTGAAGGATTACTTGATTGCTTGAAAAACCAAGAGGGGATGGGGGTGGGGGTTCGCACGGCGCAAAGAGGGGCAAGGAGGTAGGGTTTTTATCTTTTCCTTGCCTCCTAATTATAAGAGGGCTTTGCTTGTTCCCCAAGCAATTGGTATTAGGGCCCTTCTAGTCCATTAACTTGACCCGTTAACCATGTTCTAGCCCAATACCGGACCCAATATTATTAACCATTCTAAATTGTATAAAAACCATTGTTTTTATTATTAGATAGCATATTACTCATGTTGTGCACGTAATTTGCATAATCTACGCATTACCTTTCAGTTAGACGATCATTCACAAAAACATGTAATTCACATAAGCACGTACTTCATGTTCACCATAATTCAATTGTATATATTATTGCTATGTATGTCACATAATTCACCAACGTTTGGGATACAGGACTCATGTGTGTGTTTAACAAGGATTTTCCTACTTATAACATATGTTAACATCATCTAACATATGTTAAACCTACTTAACTAACCCTAGTTAAGTATCTAGCCATGTATGAACATGTAAGTTAACTAGAGTTCAGTAAGAGTATTTAACCTGAAAATGCAGGGTGTCACATCATCCCCAACTTGAAAAGAATTTCGTCCCGAAATTTAGCAAGTAAACAATAAAGCCAGCTATAAAAATGTGTGCTTGGTTCCCGGATGTCACATCATCCCCAAGTTGAAAGGAATTTCGCCCCGAAATTCACTTTGAAAGAGCTGCTTTATGTTTCGCGTTTGATCTATGTACGATTTCAGGTTCAGTAAAGAGGTGTGGGTATTTGAGCCGCATCTGATCTTTGCGCTCCCACGTGTATTCCGGTCTTAGACAGGAATTCCACCATACCTTAACAATAGGTATAGTACTTTATCTGAGTTTCTTGACGCCCTGCTCAAGAATCTCCACTGGTTCTTCCACGAACCGCAGCTGATCGTCCACCTGGATCTCCTCCAGTGGCACTACCAGTGTCGTATCAGATAAGCATTTCTTCAAGTTTGAGACGTGGAATACATTATGTACTCCACTGAGTTCATCTGGTAGATTTAGCTGGTAAGCTACTGGACCAATCCTTTTAACGATCTCGAAAGGTCCGACGTATCTGGGATTTAACTTCCCTCGTTTCCCAAAGCGTATCACTCCTTTCCACGGTGACACCTTTAACAAAACCTTGTCCCCAACCTGGAACTCCAAAGGTTTTCGACGTTTGTCAGCATAACTTTTCTGTCGGTCCCGAGCAGCAGCCATCCGGTTTCTAATTTGCACTATCTTCTCAGAAGTTTCGTGCACGAGTTCGGGACCTGTTAGTTGGCTATCCCCAACCTCAGTCCAACAGATAGGAGACCTACACTTGCGCCCGTAAAGTGCCTCGAAAGGCGCACACTGTATCGAAGTGTGGTAACTGTTGTTGTAAGAGAATTCGATTAAGGGCAAGTGCTTATCCCAGTTATTACCAAAGTCCACTACACATGCTCGTAGCAGATCCTCTAATGTTTGGATGGTACGTTCACTTTGTCCATCCGTCTGTGGGTGATAGGCTGTGCTCATATCAAGACGAGTTCCTAAAGCATCTTGGAGAGTAGTCCAGAAACGAGAAGTGACTCGCCCATCGCGATCAGATATAATGGAAGTAGGCACCCCATGCCTAGAGACTATCTCCTTGATGTATAGGTTCACCAGCTTTTCTAACGAATCCGTTTCTTTTATTGCCAGGAAGTGGGCCGATTTGGTTAAACGGTCCACGATAACCCAAATCATGTTATGGCCCGTTGGCGTTCTAGGAAGCTTTGTAATGAAGTCCATGGAAATTCCATCCCATTTCCACATTGGAATCTCTGGTTGTTGGAGTAGGCCTGAAGGTTTTTGGTATTCAATCTTAACCTTCGCACAAGTTAAGCACTTACTAACATAAGTGGCTATCTCAGCTTTCATGTTTGGCCACCAGTACAGAGTCTTATGATCTTGATACATCTTGTCCGAACCAGGATGTACCGAATAGCGAGAGGTATGTGCTTCATCGAGCACCAGTTGTCTGAGATCCCCAAATCGTGGTATCCAGACTCGATTCATGAAGTACTGCAGACCGTCTGTTCTCAGTTCTAAGTGCTTATCTGCACCATGTAGGGTCTCAAGCCCGATGTTTTCTTCCTTCAATGCCTCACCCTGGGCTTCACGTATCTTATCAGGAAGGTTAGAGTGAATGGTGAGTTGTAAGGCTCGCACTCTTTTGGGTTTCGTTTCCTTTCGACTGAGGGCATCAGCTACTATGTTAGCTTTCCCTGGATGATACTTGATGGCACAGTCATAATCGTTCAAAAGTTCAACCCAACGACGTTGCCGTATGTTTAGTACCTTTTGGTCAAATATATGCTGAAGGCTCTTGTGGTCAGTGAAAATTGTGCACTTGGTCCCATAGAGGTAGTGCCTCCAGATTTTGAGAGCGAAAACTACCGCTCCCAGTTCCAAATCATGAGTGGGGTAGTTCTTCTCATGGACCTTCAGTTGTCGCGATGCGTATGCAATTACCTTATCACGTTGCATCAGTACGCACCCTAAGCCTTGGATAGACGCATCACAATATACTACAAAGTCCTCTGTACCCTTAGGCAACGATAATATCGGTGCACTGCAAAGTTTGGACTTTAGTAGCTGAAAGGCAGATTCTTGGGCATCTCCCCACTTATACGTAATACCTTTCTGCGTTAGGGCGGTGAGAGGTTGAGCGATCTTAGAAAATCCCTCAATAAACCTGCGATAATATCCCGCGAGACCCAGAAATTGGCGCACTTCAGTAGGGATCCTAGAGCCTCCCACTTTTTGATAGCGTCAATCTTGGCTAGGTCCACATGTATTCCTGCCTCGTTGACCACATGCCCAAGGAATTGGACCTCCCGAATCCAAAAATCACATTTAGAAAACTTTGCATACAGCTGCTAATTCCTCAATAGTTCCAAGATTAACCGCAGGTGCTGCTCGTGCTCCTCCCTGCTCTTGGAATAGATCAATATGTCATCTATGAACACTATGACGAATTTGTCCAAGTAAGGCTTGCACACACGGTTCATTAGATCCATGAACACCGCAGGTGCATTAGTTAGCCCAAATGGCATAACCAAAAACTCATAATGTCCATAACGGGTTCGAAACGCCGTTTTCGCCACATCCTCTTCTCGGACTCTCAGCTGATGGTACCCCGACCTCAAATCAATCTTAGAGTAGAAGCTCGACCCTTGCAGTTGGTCTAACAAATCATCAATACGAGGCAAAGGATATCGGTTCTTAATCGTTACCTTGTTCAACTCCCGATAATCTATGCACATACGAAAGCTCCCATCTTTCTTCTTAACAAACAGATTTGGAGCTCCCCATGGCGAAGAACTGGGTCTAATGAAACCCCTATCCAATAGCTCTTGGAGTTGGGTAGACAGTTCTTGGAGCTCCCCTGGTGCTAAACGGTACGGTGCGCGCGCAACTGGCGCTGCTCCAGGTGCAAGGTCAATCTGAAACTCCACTTGACGAACGGGTGGGAGTCCAGGTAGTTCCTCTGGGAAGACATCTTGGAAGTCTCGGACCACTGGGATGTCCTCAATTCTAGTTTCGGTTTCGGCTCGAGTATCAGATATGTTAGCCAAAATGGCCGGACAGCCCTTGCGAATACACTTCTGGGCCTTCATATAGGAGATGATGCCCACCATGGCACCACCTCGATCACCCTGTATGGATAATAGTTCTCCACTTGGGAGAGGAATGCGAACAATTTTCTCCTGACAGAGAATTTCCGCGTGTTGCTTGGACAACCAGTCCATGCCAACCACGAGATCAAAGCTACCTAGGGTGATAGGTAAGAGGTTGATGGCAAACAATTGCTCGTTCAACTCGAGCTTACAGTCACGATGTATATGGGTTACCTCGACAGGCTTCCCATCAGCCAGTTCAATAGAGTATGGGGTATCTAGAAGAGTAGGAACCATCCCTAATTGTTTACTAAGTTTTGATGAAACAAAACTATAGTCCGCACCAGTATCATATAAAACAGAAGCAAGAGTGTCGTTCAAGGAACACGTACCCGTCACGACGTTGTTATCGGTCCTAGCCTCCCCAGAGCCAATCACGAATGCTCTACCACGAGCCCCATTGTTGTTCCCGTTGTTGTTGTTGTTCCCAGCATTGGTGGTGTTGTTGTTTCCTGCCCTGTTACCACCACCATTGTTGTTGTTACCCCTGTTGTTGCCATTTCCATTACCATTCCCCTGACCATTCAGCTGTGGACAGTCCTTCTTGAAATGATTCTCACTTCCACACTGAAAACAACCCTTACCATTGCCCTGCTGCTGCCCTTGCTGAGCTATTGGCTGGTTTCCACGAGGGTTACTCCTACATTCCCTAGCTAGATGTCCCATCCGACCACAGCGATCACATTTGTTGTAGTTACATGCCCCAGTGTGATGCCTGTAGCACTTATTGCACTTTGGTAGGGTTCCATGATAACCTCCCTGGTTGTTGTTGCGATTGTTATTACTACCATGGCTGTCATGTTTCTTATTCTGTTGCTGCTGTTGACTTCCATTTCCTGGGGGTTTGCCAGATGCATTCTCCCACTTCCTCTTGTTATCAGTAGTGCCAGAAGATGAAGTGCCACGAGGAGGTAACACTCCCTCTTCCACCTTCTTATCAGTCAGTTGATGAGCCATCCTAATAACCTGCTGGATGGTATTGAGATTAGCAGCAGTGACCATGCTCTTAATCTGGGGCACCAAGCCCTTGACATACAGCTCAATCCTCTTGTAGGGCGGGTTGGAGTAATTTGGGCACATAGCTGCCAGTTCATGCGATCTGGTGGTGTACTTCTCAATCTCCGATCCCACCATCTTTAGATTGAGATACTCAGTTTCTAGATTTTGGATTTCGTCTCGAGGACAGTATTCCTCCTTCATTAGTTCCTTAAAATCTGCCCAAGGTGTTGCGTTAGCCACTTCCACACCTAGCATCTGCACTTGAGAGTTCCACCAGGTTAATGCCAAGTTCTCGAGAGTAGCAGTGGCATACTTCACCCTGTCAGCTGGTGGACAGTTACACATTGCAAAGCAAGATTCCAGTTTCTCAAACCACCGCAGTAGTCCGACAGCCCCTTCAGATCCACCAAAGTTATGAGGCTTGCAGTCCATGAAGGACTTGTAGGTGCAGGCTGGAGGGTGATGTCCAGGTTGACCTGAGAGTAAAAGCGAATGAATCACGAATGAATAAAAGAGCGTAACGTTGGAGCATAGAGGAAAGTTTAGAGCAAGGTAAAGTTACCAGCTTGAAAAGCTGCGATAGCCTCTACTATCCTGTCATTGATAAGGGCATTCAACTCTGCTTGAGTCATGTTAATGTTGCCTCTCCCGTGTCCTCTTCCCGCCATAGTAATTCTACATTTACACTATACCCATGAGAAAACAATAATATGTCCCACATACAATCGTTCACACAGTACAAGTAAACTAGAATATATAAAACATGCGCGAGAATAGAATAAGGAATTTTTAAGTGATAGTAGTAAATAAGAATCCAACCACAAAACAAAGAATCCTCAAGTCTCACAACGTTAGGAATGGACAAAAATCATAATACTAATATATGAATACTAAAAAAAATAAATAAGGAATCAGTCGTCGTCGTGATCCATGGAGATGCATGAGCCCTCATCCTCGCTCTCATCCTCAATCTCTATCTCCAATGGCTCCTCCTCCTCAGGCTCAAACTCCTCCTCGAGCGCCGCATCCAATGCTGCCTCGGGGTCATCAAATCCCCCAACTGCAGACTCTTCATCAGGATCCTCTTCCGGATCCTCCTCTGGATCCTCCTCTGGATCTTCCTCTGGTTCTGCACCATTCTGAGCTAGAGCTTCCTCAAGCTTGTTACTGACCAGGGTCAACTCTTCCCTTAATAGTGTTGTCTCCTGAATAGCAATCGATCTCTCGTGCCTATCTTCTGCAGCTTCCCTTTCAACCCTTTCCAATTTACTACTAACCTTCTCCAATTTACTGTTAGTCTTTTCCAGTTCCCCAAACAGGTGGTCGATCTCTCTTTCCATGCGCTTAATTGATCCATCGGCGTTCTGCCTCTAAGACTGAAATTGCCTTACTACATTATAGGCATTCTCTAGCTCTGTGTGTACGTGCCTAACCATCCCTGCCAGAGACCTCTCCAATGAGTCAATAATGGGAGGGACCTGATCTGGCACTCCGTACCATACAACCCACGAATGTAACATATTTGCAAACCACACCCAGCGATTTGTATTCTCCTCCGAGTTCCCTGTCTGAGCTGGCTGTTCGTACGGGTTCAAAGACGTGTTCTGTGAACTTCCAAGAGGGTGATAAGAAGAGTAATTACGGTGAGCGGGTTAGTCATGTTTTCCTGCAATACGTTAGATCAGCATACGTATCCAAGAAATAGCTAGTAGTATGCTGCGAATAGTGAGTGTACTAATACTTATGCTATGATGGTTATAGTCTAGATGCAAATCCTAGTTCACTATAACCAATGGCTCTGATACCAATCTGTCACACCCTCAAATTTCCACTGCGGGGTTTATACCGCGAGGCGCATGACATACCAGGATCCCATAGCCATAAGTCATAAGAACGACTCTAAATGCCCAAACCATTTAGTTCGTTATTGAAAATCACGTTTAGTGTTTACCAAAAAGTTCAGTTAAGTTTCTGTTGTCAAAGTAAGATCCGGTTTTACCGGTGAAGTAGCCGGCGAGAAACATGTTAGTATGTTACAGGGACGGGTACCATAATGTGTTTTAAAAGTTTTTTTTTCTTTTTATTTGTCAAAAATGATCCTTGGCATTATTTGATTTAATAATACCGATTTCTTTTTCAAACTTTTTATAAGTCTTTTATTTAATATTCTACTAAACTTCATAATTTTATAAATAAGAAAGAAAGATTTCATATACTTGTTCGGTTCAAATGTAGACATTTCCAAATAAAAATTTAATGATTCAAAAGAAACTCAATTTTTTTTAGATTCGAAAAGAAAATGATAAACAGTACAAGGACTAGAATTGACAACTTGAAGAAAGATGAGGGTGACGGTTGTCACATGAGCTAAGCTGAATTCAGATGATGACAAGACACTACCTAGACCAGACTCCTAACTATGCCTAATAAGCTTCTATGGTTATGGAACTGATTTGGAACCGGGATCTTAAAATACTAAACATCAAGAATAAACTAGACACCCTCGACCCTTCTCAAGGGGAAACCCTAGAATATTGTTGTGTTGTTAAACTACCGGTTGGAGTACAAACCCTCATAGGTTATCTAACTCTTATGATCGAGTACCCGTTAGACAATCTACCTCACAGCGCGAAAGCCTCATTACAGTAGGTGTAAGGTGTCACACCCTCAAATTACAACTGCGGGGTTTATACCGCGAGGCGCGTGACATACCAGGATCCCATAGCCATAAGTCATAAGAACGACTCTAAATGCCCAAACCATTTAGTTCGTTATTGAAAATCACGTTTAGTGTTTACCAAAAAGTTCAGTTAAGTTGTGGAAGCGTAATTCAAACATAACCATTTAAGTTCATGCGCAAAACAACGCGCCCAAAATAAAACCGTTGAATGCAAAGTAAAGTATAAGTTAAATAATGTTCACATCCCATGACACAATGATGCATGTCCTATCGTGCTCCGAACCTAGAGACCTACAAAAGCATGCTATCGTGTGTCAACATAAAGTTGGTGAGTTCACAAAGTAAAGTAATTTAATATGCAAAAGCGCTGGTTTTCAAAACCACGTAAGTAAGTAAATTATGTTGGTGCCCGCACCGTGTAACCACTAATTCATCGCATGTCAAGGGTAGCTAACCCATTCATGATAACTAACCGAATATACCGAACTGCTATGTACGTGTAGCCACATAAGTGTGCCGTATGCCTGACATCATTGTCTATCCACAATGATAATGTTTCGTTAAGTTATAGTTCACGCCCGCGCTCCCCGAGCCGGTGTGAGGTTTGTAAGACCTAATAGCGCTATCAACTAATAACCCGCTTGCCAACCCTGGAAACTCATTCGGTACGTGAGGACTTACAAATGATAGAAATGGTTTAGTTTATCAAGGACACAATTGCGAACTAGCATAGTAACCGACCCTCATAAGGATCCATGGCATCCCAACCCGGGATGTGTAAGTAGTCCCAAACCGGACTAGAAAATGTTAAGTAAAGTGTCTAATACCTGAGACGCATGCTTTTGAGAAAAAGAGTAGTGAAACTCACCTTAGGTCGCAAGTGAAAATCCAAATTCCACGAATAGTAACGTGCTACCGACTCCCTATTACAAATGTCACTAGGTGAGTATCAATTAGACGATCATTCACAAAAACATGTAATTCACATAAGCACGTACTTCATGTTCACCATAATTCAATTGTATATATTATTGCTATGTATGTCACATAATTCACCAACGTTTGGGATACAGGACTCATGTGTGTGTTTAACAAGGATTTTCCTACTTATAACATATGTTAACATCATCTAACATATGTTAAACCTACTTAACTAACCCTAGTTAAGTATCTAGCCATGTATGAACATGTAAGTTAACTAGAGTTCAGTAAGAGTATTTAACCTGAAAATGCGGGGTGTCACATAAGGGGTAATTATTGAAGCCTAGATCTAACTTGATATGTAGGAGTTGAAAGGGAAACTAGGCAGATCTTCTCATAAAGCCTCTAACCTAGCAATTTAACAACCTAGACATACCTACAAGCAGTCACCTCACAGCTATTGATCTTAGAAGAATACCTAAAATCTTCTAACCACCAAATATCACTCCTATGGTAAACTCGTGACTATTGACCATAAACTAGTTGCTACACAAAGTCTGCAACCTAACTAGCACTCATACATGAAAGGCATTCACAAAAGTGCAAGTGGAGTGAATAAGTGTCAATCAAAAAAATATACGCACATACACCAGATCTAGAGAAATCAAAATCTTTACTGAATCATAAATCCAAAACAAGTTCCAAAAACCATATAAAACGCAAATAAAAAATAGTTATTTGTCTTAGTCTAGGTATCTATAAGAGTTTTAGCCACAAAACATCATCAAAACAGAAATCAAAAGGTTCATAATATCAATCAACATGAGTTTGAATGAGAAAAATTAAGAAACGACTAAACCGAATGATGAACACCCAAGGAAGTCGATCCTCTAGCTTCAAATTTCGAACCTTGCCCTCTCCTTGCCTTGGAATCACCTTGAGCGGCTCCTTTTTCATCCAAAAGTGCAGAATGAAGCATAATATGATGATTAGGATTTTTAAATTCGACTTAGGCTTTAAAAAACACTATTTTGGGCTTCCTGGTGGCCTTCGTGTCACGCGACGGGATGCTGGGTAAGTGGTCGCGTGACACGAAGCACTTAAAACTAACGGGGCATGTAAAGGTAATTAGTTCAACTTGGCAGGGGTAGAATGGACATTTTGCTGAATCTGGAGAGCTTCGTGTCACGCGACGGAATGTTAGGAAGGCGGTCGCGTGACACGAAGGGGTGATTTTTGCAAAATTATTTATTTTTATCCTCTCTTTTCAATGGTGACTCGTCCGGGATCTCGTAAAGCACCGCTTACGCATAAATTTTCCTCTTTTGCCATCCGGATTCCTGCAACACATAAAATACGAAATATAAACTGAAAATATATATAAACGACACACACTGACTCGATAACGACGCAAAATATGTACAAATAACCGATTTATTTTGCAATACATCAATGTGTGTATTCTTGAGAGAGTGAAGTCTTTGGCAAAGGAGGTATGAGCTCCTTTATATTGGGGTTACATGATATACGTTAATTTATACATAAGAAAGTCCCCGTTTAACTCCCATTTATATACGTTTTTTACCTTATACATGAGGATTGGTACTTACTTGGGTATCTTTATGAATACAGATCTTAAACGATGTCACGGAAACAAACTTGAAGAAAAACGAAGGTTTCTGCGCAAGAATAGAGTTCTGGTCAATTTGAACGACCGTTCGGTCTATGTGAACGGCCGTTCACTTAGCCAGATATTTTGCCCCCTCCTTGCCTTGGAATGGCCGTTCACTTTGTTCAGACCCTGTTTAGATCATTGGGTATTTTTGAGACGATCCTTGGGCGATTTATGGACCTGTGAAGCTGCTGAGAAGCCGTATAACAAGCTCAGGAGGCGATCGGGATCAACTATCACTACTAGAAAAATACCCCTATCTTGACACACATTTTATGACACGCGAGAATTCATGACACGCAAAAGCACGTGTCATTAAAAAATCGTCATCTTTTAAAAAAATTGGTCAAACAATGACACTTTTTTTGCGTGTCAAGAATCTAATGCCAAGATATTAAAAAACATGACACTACAAGAATTGAGTGTCATGTATTATGTCAAATTTCACATTTTTCAATTCTGGCGCCCTCTCTCTTCCTCTATTACTGTGCACCCCTCCCTCATATCAAAAGAAAATGATAAAAAAAAAAAGCTTCTGATCGTTCATTACCCTCTGCGATAAAAAAAACCCTAGCGTAACCCTGCTGATGGAAGACGAAGATGGAAGCTGATCGTTCATTACTTTCTGATCGTTCACCCACTCTCCAAGGTTTCCAGTCCCCATCATCATCCACGCACCCTTCTTCTTCCCCAAACCCTAACCCTAGCCTTCATAAACGCCCCACTGATTCAGGTACATTCAATACTAGTTTCAATCCGATTAATATTACTCAACTTGACTTTAATTGTTCCAACGACACCGCAACCCCCGCCGTTCGCCCGTTGAGGCGGAAGGTTGTGAAGGTTAAAAAACATTCAGTAAGGTCACAACATGTTAATAGTATAGATAAAACTGTTGATTTTTGTGTTTAATGTGAGTAATAATGGTGAGAAACAGAAACAGAGTGTTGGGGAGTTTTTGGATGTTAGTGTGCTGCAGTTTAGTGTGGGATCTAGTAATAATGTTGAATCGGGTATAAAGACGGTTCGGAAGCCGTGCAGGATAGCGGAAATGGTTTCGGGTCTGGTGATTTGAGGTCTGGGTTTAGTGCTGAAGGCCAATTTACGGCTGAACATGTTATCAGGAATTCTTTTCACCAATTTCAGTACGAAAAGGTGTCTTCTAACCCAAGTTGTTAACACTTAAAAAAATAACGATAATAGCTTCTAACATACGCTTCATCACCCATTTTCAGACATTACCAGATATAGGGAAAAAGGTCGCCGACCTAGAAGAGGAAGCAACTAAGCTTGATGCATCTGGAGAGGTAACTATCATTTGATCGGAAGTAGTATTTTAGTTTCTTGATATATATTGAGTTCTTTCTTCGTGTTTTGTTATATTGTTTGTCAGGTTGATGTTGCGGAATATCATAAGCTTAAACTTGAAATCTCTGAACTTGAGATGAAAATGATGGCAGAAATAACAAAGCCTGAGAGAGCTCTATATTTTCTTCTACCCGGGAGACTGGTATGTAGTGAGATCGTTGGTTTATTTTTCATTTATTTTTGTCGGAAAGTTCTTGGTTTTTTTCTACATGCATCATTTCGGGTCAACCGTCAACCCATACATGCAATATCCATCTCAGAGTGTGTCTAGAAAATTCGCTCTTGGGAATTTTACTAATCAGTACCGATTCTGCTTATGATCGTTTGGTTATTTTGAGGACATGTAATAACCAGTTTCATACCAATTGGTACAAAACTAGTTATCGAATACAGACATTAAATTGCCTAATTACCTTTTCATTTCAGAACACATATCCAAACACCACTTTATGCATACTAAATTGCTATTTTTTACCGTCTGTTTGTTACTTGATCCGTCTTTGGTCAACCTTGTTTCAGGTTAAAGTTAGAGAAGGTGGAATGGATTGGGGATGGGGTGTGGTTGTCAATGTGGTTAAAAAGCCTGCCCCTTCACTAGGCTCATTACCCCCTACATCACGTGGTAGCAGCTATATAGTCGACACTTTGCTTCATTATTCTATTGGTTCAAGTGAAAGTGGTTCTCGCCCTAGACCATGCCCACCACGTTCTGGTCAAAAGGGAGAAATGCATGTGGTGAGTAACTTTGACCAAGTTGACTTTTTTCACCAATGTGTCTTGACTTCCAATCTCATGCGGAACTTCTTGACCATGTTAACCGACTTTCAGTTTTTTCAATTAAATTTTGGAACTTATATATCCATTTTAAGGTTACCGTACAGGTTACATGCTCAAAATTGGTGACGTGGCAGCAACTTTAATCATGCTGACTAAGAAACTATTTTTCAGGTTCCTGTTCAGTTGCCTTTGATATCAGGATTGAGCAAACTCAGAATATCAGTTCCATCTGATCTTCGTCCAATGGAAGCGCGCCAAAATATATTATTGGCAGTACAAGAGCTTGAGAAACGGTTTCCTCAAGGTCTTCCAAAGCTCAATCCTGTTAAGGTACATATTTAAAACTTTTAATGTGGATTCCAAGTTTATAATGAGAATTTGCTTTCATTGTCTTTTTCTTGGAAGTTGATCTGTACTCACGATTTGTTTTGGCAGGATATGGGCATAGAAGAACCGGAGTTTGTTGACCTAGTAAATCAGATTGAGAAACTTGAACAACAATTGCTTTCTCATCCACTAAACAAGGTTAGGCAACAAGTCTTTTTTCTCTTAAAATGTCGCTTAAATCTTTTGGCAGGTATATTATATATAGGTAGGTTTTTTTTTTTTTTTTTTTTAACATGATTTGTATTTTTCAGTCTCAAGATGAAAACCAGATCAAATGTTTCAAGAGGAAAGCAGAAGTGAATCATGAAATTCAACAGTTGAAAACGAAAATTCGTGATTCACAGGTAAATTATATGTGCCTGTGCATATTTATTTAGTATGTATAGTGGTTTTTGCTTATTTATTTAAAGTTTATTATTTATACTACATTGGCTTAGATGTTGCAAATTCTATGTTACATCTTAATTTTTTTTTACAACAGCTCCAAAAATTCCGTGATGAGCTTAAAAACCGATCACGGGTTCTAAAGAAACTTGGACATATTGACGCTGAAGGAATAGTGCAAGTGAAGGGTCGTGCAGCATGCTTAATCGATACAGGAGATGAACTTTTAGTCACTGAGTTAATGTTTAATGGTAATAAAAGAAGTTAACTTGACATATAATGATTAACTTTGGCTGCATGATGTGGATTCTGATTTTATTGATTTTTTTTCATAATAAATCAGGTACCTTTAATGATTTGGATCATCATCAAATCGCAGCTCTTGCAAGTTGCTTTATTCCTGGAGACAAATCAAGCGAACAAATCCATTTAAGATCAGAACTTGCTAAACCGTTACAACAGCTTCAAGATAGTGCACGTAGAATAGCAGAGGTGAGTTGGCATAATTAATGTATAAATGTATACCTTGACAACTATTAACTAAAGGTTAAAAAATAATAATTATAATTTAATTATTTAAATATGCAGATACAACATGAATGCAAATTGGAAGTTAATGTGGATGAATACGTGGAGGCCGCAGTTAGACCATTCTTGATGGATGATTCATTGGGAGATCGTTACGGACGGACTTGGAATATTGGACAATGTAAGTTGATCGAGTCAAATTCTAGTCACTTTTGTTTTCTTGAAACTAAAACCATCGCGAACCCTTAACCTTTCATCTTATTAATTTAATTGTGTCTCAGGTTGGGGGAGGAGTGAAGGCTTACTCGGATGCGGATATTGATTATGTTCGTGAAGAATGGTCGGGTTATGCCTCGACCTTCATTTTCAAGTTATGATCCGTATGTTTAGGCTTACTAATCGACTAATGTAATGTATTGATACAATGTTTTTGTAACCCTTTGTGGTAGAATTCGACATATTTGTAATTGGTTTTTTGGTGGTATAATATATGCAGCTTTATTATTAAATTTATTGTTTTTGTAATTATAAATAAAAAATAATTCCAGGATATTATTCGTTTTGCAGAAAAAAAAAATTGGTAAAAAAACATGACACGCAAAATGACTGTCATAAAGATGTGTCATAAATTCATGTATGTCATAAATGCTGTAAAAAAAAATTCGTAAATGAGTGTCAAGAATGTTTGTCATTAAAGAGTGTGTCATAAATGCGTGTCAAAAAAGCATGTCATAAAGGGGTGTCATAAACGCTTGTCATTAAAAGATGACACGCGCCTGCATGTCATAAACTTTTCTTGACATGTTCTTCCTTGACACTTTTTTGTGTGTCATAAACACCCTTTTATGACACGGGCCCTCTGGTGATCTTTCTGAGGTTGAGGCGCGTATCTTGAGGAGGAGCGAAAGAATTAGACTTCATAAATTGCGTCTTGTTTCTGATATTCTTATCTCTATTCATGCTATAGAGGTCCCAGTGAACGAGACTCCGGTGGATCCGTCTGACCACGAAGGGTCAAAGGCGGATAGTGAGATCATCATGGCGGATGATGATACCCCGCTTAACGATAGCGGGCGTCCTGGAGGTGATGGACTTGAGTCGAGTATCGTCCAACCACCAGTCGTGGCAGAGCACTTTGAAATCAAATCTAGTATCGCTAATATGATACAAAACTCGGTGCAGTTCGGTGGACTGGAGCATGAGGATCCAGGCCGGCACATTGCTGCTTTCCTTGAGGTGTTAGCAACCTTTAGGATGACGGGTATCTCAGATGATGCTATTTGTTTAAGACTCTTCCCATTTTCATTGCGGGATAGAGCCCGGACTTGGCTTCTGTCACAACCCGCAGGATCGATCACCACATGGGCGGAGTTGTCTGAGCAATTCATGCATCAGTACTTTCCTCCGGAGAAAACCCAGAAATTAAGGAACCGCATCATGACCTTTCGACAGGATGACGGGGAATCATTATACACGGCGTGAGATAGATTCAAAGACCTACTCTTGAGTGTCCCACACCACGGTCTTCCGAGAAGGCTGTTGGTGCTAACTTTCTATCAGGGACTTAGGTACGATTCACATGAACGCTTAGTGGTCTATTCTGGGGGAGATCTGGGAACCAAGACCCCGAACGAGGCATGGCAGATCATCGAGAAAGCGTCCTAGAAGTCGAAGTTACGACAGAGTCACAGATCAAGGTCTTCGTCCGCCCGTTCCGGTGTTCATGCTGTGGATAATTACACAACAATTTCTGCATAGATTGAGGCCTTGGCTTCCAGATTTGACAAATCTTAGCAAAATGTATCACAGGTCCAATGTTTGTGTGATCAGTGCAGGGTATCTAACGACGTTGGCTCGTGTGCGCAGGGTGTTATGTATACAGGCCACGAGGAGGTGGACTACGTGGGTAATCAAATCAGACCCCAAAATAACCGCTACAGTAACACATACAATCCGGGTTGGAGAAATCACCCGAACTTTGGGTGGAGATCTGGTTCCTCTAACCAGAACCCGCTCGAATACCAGCAGAGGCTCCCTGCACCACAGCAATCACATCAGTCCCAAAACCCACATTTCCAATCTTATGGTCAATCATACCCGCCTAGACCCAACTAGTACCAGAACCAGGGCGCTGGGAGTAGTTCTTAGCAGCACACCCAGAAAGGTACATCTAGGCTGGAGGAAATGATGTCACAATTTCTGAACAACTCCACCAGCACTAATCAGATTGCTGAGAAGCTTTACCAGCAGCACGAGGAACGCTTCAGCGCCCAAGAGGGTGAGATGAGGAGTCAGAAGGCATCTATGCAGACCATTGAGAATCAGGTTGGTCAGCTGGCAAAGATGTTATCTGAGAGACCCCAGGGTGGTCTTCCAGGTAAAACTGAGCCAAATCCGAGGGGGCATGTAAATGCCATTATGATGAGGAGTGGTAAAACGATGGGACCTGACACATCAGGCTCACTACCGATCACTGAGACGGTCCAGACTGAGGCTTCAGACGAGGTGCACGCTAGGCGAGTCCCAGGAAGTACAACACAACTCCCAAAGCCAGTCACAGAATACACTCCTTTAGTTCCATGCCCGGGCAGGCTGAGAAAGAAGAAAGATAAGGCCCAATATGGTAAGTTTCTTGAGTTTGTTAAGCAGCTACACATAAACATACCATTCGTGGAAGCCTTGGCTCAGATGCCTAAGTTTGCCAAGTACTTGAAGGACTTCCTCACCAATAATCAAAAACTTGAGGACCTGTCTTGCGTACTATTAAATGAGAACTGCTCTGCTATTCTGTAGAATCGACTGGCCATGAAGATGGGAGATCCTGGCAGCTTCACTATCCCTTGTCTGATAAGCAATATGACTATCAACAATGCATTGGCAGACTTGGGTGCAAGCATTAACCTTATGCCTTTTAAGGTTTTTGAGAAGTTGGATCTGGGTGAGTCTTCACCCACCAGGATGAGTATTAGACTTGCTGATCGTTCGATCAAGTATCCGCGGGGTTTTGTTGAAAATATGCTTGTCAAGATTAACAAATTTAGTGTTCCCTGTGGATTTTGTCATCCTAGATATGGACGAGGACTCAAGTATCCACAGTTGTCCAGGTTCGACCCTGGGATTCCACCTTCGACCCCACGACTGGTCGAAGGTCCCCAGGTTCGACCCTGGCAGAGTGTTTTTCCACAAAACGCTTCAAAAACATCCGAAAAACATCCCGAAACATCATCAATCACAGCAGCCAAGTATGAATAACATATCCCCACAAAACCCCCACCAACTTTGCCCCAAAACCTGTTCGTTTTAACCCTTTTCCAAAATGGCAAAAATTATGGAAATGTCACATCATGCATGAAATCTTTACCCAATTTGGAAACTTTTCAAAATCCTTTCTTAATCATCTTATTATGCTCAGTTTAATGTGTATATGAAAACCTCCAATAGTTTTATTGGTGATACTATCATGCAACAAGCCCTAGATTTATCAAAATCCCCAAATTTGACATAACATCATCATTCATCTAATTGTAACCTTAAACAATCATATACTCACAATAATAGCAGCCCTAGATCATGTTTCTATCATTAATACAGCAGCAAATCATTAAACAACACATAATATCACATAACACATACTTAACATATGTTTATTGATATGAAACCTATGTTTAATGATAGGGTTTAGGTTTAGAAAAATGTTTAAAAGGTTTTTAATGGTAAAAACATCCTTAGAATAGATCTGAACATTTAGGGTTAGATGAAAACGAATTAAAATGCTTTAAAAAGGGTTTAGGATTAAGAACACACCTTGGATTCTTGATTAAATGTTGTTTGTAGGTTAGATTATGAAAAACGAGAGCAAAAACTCCTTCCCCAGTGATTAAAATCGTTTGAGAGTGTTTGGAGGCGTTTAGGGTTTGTGAAATGGTGAAAATGACAAAGTGTGGTATTTATACTAACTCCACATTCGCCCCTTGTATGGGGTCGAAGGTGTCACCTTCGCCCCTTTACAAGGTTGAATGAGCTTGTTCTGCAGTTTGTTCCAGGTTCACCCCCACGCTATGGGTCTAACCTAGGCTTATGTTTTCTAGGTTTTCCAGTTTGGTCGTTTTAACGCATTTAAACACATTCTAACGTATGATCATGCAATTCTAACACATGTTAAGCACATATAGGCACGTATAATCATGTTCACACCTTGTAGCACGTATTATCATGTTATGTTACACGTGTGTTAATAATCTACCCGTCCTACTTGATTCAGTTCATGTAATTTCACCAACAACGGGACCCGGTACTAGTGTATTCCCAAAATGACTCCCAATGATCCTCCAGATCATTGAACCCTGGACAATCCTATCCTTACCCGACTCAACTAACCTAGTTAAGTTCGTTTATAAATGTTTCTCGCTAAGGTAGACTTATGTTTTACCAAAATGTTTAAGCCGAACATGCCGGGTGTCACATCATCCCCACGTTGAAAGAATTGTCGTCCCAAAAATTGCACAACGCCCAAAAATGAAAGAGATGAAAAGAAGGAAACGAAAAGAAAATTTACCGGATGTCACATCATCCCCACGTTGAAAGGAATCTCGCCCTGAGATTCATTCAACTTCAGCGGTGACATGCCTAGATTCGAATGCACGTTTCGGAAAAAGATGAGGATGCTTAGCTTTCATCTGATCCTCCCGTTCCCACGTGAACTCCGGTCCACGATTCGAGTTCCAACGGACCTTAACGATGCGGATTTTACTCCGGCGAAGGCTACGAATCTTGTAGTCGAGAATCTCAACAGGTTCTTCCACAATGCGAAAACGATCATCAACCTTGATCTCTTCCAGTGGTACAATAAGAGATTCATCAGCCAAACACTTCTTCAAGTTAGACACATGGAAGACATTGTGAACACTACCGAGCTCCGCCGGTAAGTCAAGTCTGTATGCCACCGGTACAATCCGTTCTAGGATTACAAATGGTCCGACATAACGAGGGTTAAGCTTGCCACGCATTCCAAAGCGTGTGACGCCCTTCCATGGTGAAACTTTCAGAAGTACCCTGTCCCCAACCTGGAACTCCAAAGGTTTGCAACGGCGATCGGCATAGCTCTTCTGACGATCCCGCGCGGCTGCCAAACGGTTACGAATTTGTACGTACCCTCAGGTAAGGACAGGATAGGCGCAGAACAAAGTTTAAGTTTCAGCATCTGGAATGCCGATTCTTGTGGTTCACCCCAGTCGAACTTTCGGTCCTTCTGGGTAAGAGTTGTGAGGGGTTTAGCGATCTTCGAAAATCCCTCAATGAAACGACGATAGTAACCCGCAAGACCTAGGAATTTCCGCACCTCAGATGGTGTCTTTGGTGCTTTCCAGTCTTTAATAGCTTCGATCTTAGCCGGATCGACATGAATTCCTAGTTCATTAACCACATGCCCTAGGAATTGAACTTCGCGTAACCAAAAATCACACTTTAAGAACTTAGCATACAACTGCTCCCGTCTCAAAAGTTCCAAGACCAACTGCAAATGTTCCTCATGGTCCGTCTTATTCTTAGAATAAACCAGAATGTCATCAATAAACACGATGATGAATTTATCAACGTAAGGCTTGCAAACGCGGTTCATCAAGTCCATGAACACCACCGGTGCGTTAGTGAGACCAAAAGGCATGACCATGAACACCGCCGGTGCGTTAGATCATTGGGTATTTTTGGGACGATCCTTTGGCAATTTCTAGACCTGTGAAGCTGCTGAGAAGCCGTATAACAAGCTCGGGAGGCGATCGGGATCAACTATCATCATCCAATTCATCACATTAGGCATTTTATGGTTTGATCCTTAAACTTGTATCTTGTTCAAATCAGTTTGTTTCAGCTTAAATATGATGTTTATGTATTGTATTTGTAAACCTATGGGTAAAAACAATAGTATCTAGTAGTTAGAACAATCGTTTGTATGTTTAATCATGTTTTGTATGATTTTGGCATTTTTCATGTTTGAATCTGGATGATCATATTGCAACCATGTTTCATTGTTGTTGGATTTCTGATTACGTTTGTATGACTTTGATGATTATCGTTTTGTGTTAGTCAGATACATGTTGAAAAACCGTCTGGTTAATCGATCGGTAGTAGACTAGTTAACTTGTTAATGTGTTTACACCATGAAACTGGAAACGGGTATTGGTTTGGTTAAAGTCAGTCAAATAATGATTAGAAATGCTTATCAGCACGTAAAAAGGTTTAAAATTCTTAATGGTGTTGTTACTGATCTTTGACACGGTTGTTGATCTTTGTGAGTTATTTTGGTGAAAATAATGATCTTAGTATATTTGTGTTCAAAGTTGGTAAAATGGAATAGTTTGCGATATGCTCTACTTTATGCTAGTCTAGGTGGTCATATTGTGTATTCGGTATTGCTTTCCTTGATTAGTGAGGTTAGAAAACTCTTAACAAATTACTAACTTATCTTTAGAAGATTCGCATGAGATTATATCAGCTGCTCGCTAATGAACAATTTAAGGTGGTTAACATGTGTTATCGTGTTAGCTTTCAGTATAGTTGTCATGTTAGAATTCCCGAAAGGGATACTAATTGTCTGAAAATGGGAATGTTGATCTCACGCCTGTTTAACATATGTTATGTAGTTGACATGCTAGGATTGTTATTATAGTGTCTTTATATATATATATATATATATAGTATTACACGCCCCACTTACGGTGTGCGCATGTAATGTATATATGTGTGGCCCTTAGGGGGCAAAAGCAAAGTTGCACTACTTTTAACGTTATTTTACTAATTTCGTGAAAATAGCGTTAAAAACGACCGACGGTTAATCATGCATCATGTGGTGGCGTGGATAGCCAAAAGACAAAAGGGTACATGCACTGATCGGGTTTGTCCCGATTGCTAAGTGTTTTGTGCCTTATGTCCAAGGCTTGATACCAAACCACATTGAGCCGGGGGTCTCACTGGAAGCAGCCTCTCTATTCTTAGGGGTAGAGGTAAGGCTGTCTACATCTTACCCTCCTCATATCCTACCTTAGCTTTGCTATATGTGGGATTAACTGAGTATGATGATGATGATGATGATGATGATGATGATGATATATATATATATAGTATTTGGAGTCTTACTTATGTTATTTAGTGTTTTAGAATTAATCTAGTTTAAACAACTTCAAAACTATCTTTTACTGGTAAATCGGGGATAGAGTTTAAGTACTATTGCATCCGCTTGCGTCCATGGATCGATATCTGGTTTTTATCTGAGCTTACTATATATATATGTCAGGGTACACTTGCCTTTTTGTGTGTGTTTTAATGTTAAGGTCTAAACCATTTTTATAAATATTAAAACCAAACGTGTGTTTATTCAGTGTAAAATTATGTGTATATCCGCACACGTCATTACACGAGCCGGTTACCATTTACCCATAACCACGACTATGGGCTTGGGCCCGGGATTTGGGCTTGCCTTCCTTTTGGCCCAATTAGTTAGTAAAGTATTGAACTGAATACAATAAATGCAGGAGAGAGAAAAGTGCACTGCCCCTGCCATTGGTCCATGTGGCGCATTGTTAGTGGTTGTAGGCGGATCTTTCTCTGTATGCGTCAGACTGTGTTAGGCGGCGTCAGTCTGCCACTCTGCTCCTTCTGGAAGATCGTCTGAAATGACACCTGCACTAGGGGGAACAGTACATCAAGTGGGGATAAGGGGGGCTGCACCTTCCATGTTGGCGCGCAGACTTGGTGGGTCAGCCCTGACACACGTCAGGCTGTGATTGGTTAACAATTGGTAGACTTAAATGGGTCTGATTAGATAGCGCCCCTGTTTGTAAATTTTTGAATTTCGATGTAAGTATTAAGGCCTTTAGCGTCTCTTTTGAATGGAATGAATATTTCTTCTTATCTTTTTTTTGTGTGCACCTTTCTTCCTTATAAGTTGAGTGCATGTTGGAATGTTGTCTTTAACCTAGACTTTTTTGTCATAAGTATATAGTCCGGCGCTGGGCGTTTAGAGACCCTGCGCCTTGAAAACTAATGCGCTAAGTAGTGAACACAATAGATAGGTAGAGAAATACTTTAATTGAAAATTAAATGAGATAGGCGTGTGTAGCCCATACTTGTACAAAGAAATTTTAAATAAAACAAGTACGAAGTTGTGCGGCGTTCTAAGATCGCGGGATAGGCATGCCATCTAGCTTTCCAAATGCATAGGCGCCCTTTCCCAAGAGGAATTTACCCTCCTCCGTTCCGAATGAACATTTGTCGGGGTTTAGCTTCATGTGCACCTTGCGCAGCTGATCAAATGTTTTTTGTATGTCCCCCCAACATATGCTCCCCTTCCTTGCTTTTTATGACTAAGTTATCGACGTACACTTCTAGGCGCACGCCGATTTTGCTCATGAAGGCGATGTCCATCAGGCGCTGGTATATAGCTCCCACATTTTTTTGTCCGAAGGGTATTTTTGTGTAACAAAAAGTACCTATGTATGTGCGAAAGGCTATTTTGTCTTCGTCTTCCTTCGCCATTTAAATTTGGTGGTAGCTCTTGTATGCGTCCAAGAAGCACTTGAAGCGGTAAGGAGCTAAAGAATCCACTTTTAAATTGATTTATGGCAAAGGATAACAGTTCTTCGGACACGCCTTGTTTAGATCTTTGTAATCAACGTATAAGCGTCATCCCCCCTGTTGCTTTGCCGACCATGACTGGGTTCGCAACCCAGGTCTGGTACCGGATGGGGCGGAGGATGCCTGCGTTGAGTAGCTCTGAGACTTGTTCATTCATGGCCTTTCTTTTCTTTGGCCCAATGCTGCGCTTTTTTTGTACGACTGGCTCTACCGATTGGTACGTGTTTAACTTGTGTTCTGCGACCTCACGCGGAACTCCGATCATATCCGATGGTTGCCAAGCGAAAACGTCAATGTTCTTGACGAGGAGTTGCTTTAGATGCATACAGATGGTCTCCCGCAGACCAATCATAGCCTGACGCATTTTAGGGTTGACCCGCCAAGTCTGCGCGTCAGCAAGGAAGGTACAGCCCCTCGTATCCCCACTTGCTGCACTGTTCCCCGTAGTGTCAGACGTCATTTCAGACGATCTTCCAGAAGGAGCAGGCTGGCAGACTAACGCAGACAGAGAAAGATCCGCCTGCAGCCACTAGCAATGCGCCACGTGGACCAATGGTAAGGCGTTCTCTCTCTCTCTCTCCTGCATTTATTACATTTAGTTCAATACTAATTTCCTTAGTCCATTACTAACTAATTGGGCCAAAAGGAAGGCAAGCCCATAACCCAGGCCCAAGCCCATCATAGTGGTTATAGGTAAATGGTAACCGGCCCGTGTAACCCCTGTATAAAGGAGCTTACATCTCCTTTGCCAAAGACTTCACTCTCTAGAGAATACACACATAGTTATCGGGCCAAACACCATTTTTTGTGTCTGCTATCATGAGTCTCTTGAGACTTTAGGCGGTAACCGCCTTTCACACGGCCCACAGATTATCTACAGGTTTCGGATCTGTGGCGGTGTGAAGCCAAGGATTATATCCTGCAGCTAACACGAGTTATCACCCCTCATACCTCCTGTGAGGTAAGTACTTTACCCATTTGTACTTATTTCTTCACATACGTATTGCTAGGGGTGTGCATGGGTCGGTTTGGTTCAGTTTTTACCATTAACCATAACCATAACCACTATTTCGGTTATGGGATTTCCTTAACAGTAACCGTAACCATAACCAAACTTCGGTTATGGTTATTTCGGTTATTAACCATAAACTTCAACTAAAACTAACTTTCGGCTAAAGTTTGAAAATTAAAATCGTATGGGTCTACAAAATAAAAAATGGAACCTACGATGGTGGAATTAGCTTAAGTTTTTTTTTTTATAACACTAACAAGATTACATTTTTTTTTTGTTAAACTACGAAAAGATGATCCTTATTAATAAGATTTTTTTTAGACAATAAAAAAACTTATTTAAGCCTAAGTTTAATTCTTTATTAAAATAAAGGTCGTCTACATCAAGATCGTGTTGTTACTAGCATACTTTTATTTTAGTAGAAAACCTCTACGCGGTTAGTGTAAAACATAATACATAGTCTTAAAACTAGAATTCGGTTCGGTTATGGTTATATTGGTTAACCAAAGTTTCAAAACCATGACCATAACCGCTCGGTCGGTTAAAGAAATTTCATAACCATAACCATTGGTTATGTCGGTTATCGGTTAAAATCAATTCGGTTATGTTGGTTATGGTTCGGTTATTGATTATGGCGGTTAATTTTGCTCACCCCTACGTATTGCATATATACTTCAATCCCGTCTTTTACGCTACGGTTGGATAAAAGCTCGAATCGCCTTATATGTTTGATAAAAGCTGGAATCATTTACTATCCTACACATCACCTCATGTAATTGGTTCATATTGCAGTTGTAACCTTTCCGTATTTTGTTCGATCACAAATCTACAAATCAAGCAAAAAAAAGGCAAACAAAAAACTTCATATGATCCTAAACCTTTTCTACCCAAATTGTGAAATCATGTTTGTAAATAATCATGCTTTTGGCTCAAAACATAAAAGTTTGGATGATTGTAGAGAGAGAGAAGCCATGAAAAGTTGTTCTAGACAGATTTGTGCAAAGAGTCAATAATGTCGATGCAATTCTTCATTAATGACTTGGCCTGCTCATTTTTTTCAATCTCCCATTGATGAACAAGCTCCGTTTTAAAACCTAAGTCTATTTCTCTGTGTGCTCCTCCTGCTTGAATAAAGTCTTTGTACAATTTGGTCAGTTCCTCAAGACACTCTGAAGCTGCGATGTGAACCTGGAAAAACAAACAACCAAATTAGTATCAAGTGACATGTCATGATGATGATGATAGGCGATTCTGATGTATAAAGTGAGCACATAAGAAAGACCGACATACCTGTGCAATCTTTATTATGCATATACAATCAATCACCTTAGGGGACACAGAATAAAACAACTGCAGGCAAAAACCAACTTATAATTAGGCTAACAAACTTGGTCAAAGATGGTTGACAATGAAATTCGATTACCTCTACAACTAATGTTGAAACGTCAACTCCTTGATCCGAATCCTTCAACCCTTCATTTATCCTTGAGCAGAGTTCTTTGATTGATGTAAAGACCGAAACTTTAACTGTTCACATCAAGTTGATAACAAATAGAGTTTTTAAGTGAAATATTAAAATTTTAACAATAAAATGAAATTAACGCATACCATACCTATCCAAGGAATTGCAGGTGCTAGGGATTCTGAATAAACATGAACCATGTCCTTTTGCCACTTGACAATGTCATTTAATCGAGCAAGAAGGACGCAGGATGTGATACACTCGATAATCTTATCATGGGGAACAGACGTATCTTCTGTCTCACGTGCCTCTGCATTAAGGATTCGATTAGAGATAATAAATCTCATCATGTTTGAACTATCAATTACATAAAAAAATATATATATATCTGACCTGCTTTATCAGCACCATTCAGTGAAGACGACCCTTGTTTAGAAATGAAGGCGCCATTGCACATTTCAAACAATAATGGAAAGACGACACCAAAGAAGTCTGGATTTTTAAAGGCTTTTAAAACCTAAAAACAATTGTCAACCAAGTTATTTCACAAATCACTCATCACAAGGTTCTTATAACTGATTTCCCCCCTTTTTACCTTGTCTAGACAGCGAAAGGCTGCATCACGAAACAACTTGACTTTCTTATTACATGCTGAAGTTACAACACTCAAGATGTCATTTTCAATCGCCGGATCAGCAGCTGAAATTGTTGTGTGACAGGATGTACAAAGAGCAGACAATGCTTCCAGTATATCCTCTTTTCCCTGTCAGATATTACCAGGAGTTAGCATAAACCATCTTCTTCTGTAATTTTATTATTATTATTATTTATAGGAAGATATATTGTGTTTGTGGATTTAATAAGTGTGTGTGTGACTATTTTGCCAAAGCTCAATTGATTTGTCCGCATGCGTCTCAAAAAAGTCAGAATTGAAATAAAAAGCTGAAGGGAGTTACAATCAACTGAGTCTAATAGCAGCAGATATATTGTAAATTTGACGATTCTAAATATACATAGCAGTGACTCTATAGAGACACATGTTATTGATTTTGAGATTCACACGTCTCAGAAGACCAAAGGGTAAAAAGTCAACAAAGTTGCAATAAATTCAGAAACAATTGATGCTAAAACTGTGAAAGAATAACTTATAATTATATTTCTGGTAAAAAAAAAAAAGTTTGGCATTGAAGTTAAAGATAGACCAACCTCCCAAATACGGCCAGGAACTTCTTTCATAAGAGATGTGAGTAACACTTGATGATATGAAGAAACAGATTCCTCCAAGACTTCACAAAGCTTTACAACTGCTTTGGCTGCCTACATAAGTCATATAAAGCAATAGAGCATATAATGTAAACCATTTGTCTGTGATGCATTAAATAAACTTGCAAGAAGTGATGATGAATGAGGTTACCTTCCTCTTACTAGCCCAAGATGATGATGCAATTCCCTCGGTTATCAAAGTAACAATTTCACCTATATACAACTGAAGAGTGAGACGTTCACTGGTCATATTTTCTTCCCATAAATCCTCATATAGTCTGGACACATTTTTGTCATCCTCAAATCTGCGTTACAACCACAGAAATAACATATTATTAACATTGTAAAATATATTAACCTCCAATGTCTGATGGAATAGAGGGCAAACTATTATTCCTTTTATATGGCCATGACTACAAACTCTGTTGTTATTCAAATTATATATATGTGTGTGTGTGTGTGTGCATGTATATAATATATCCTTTTAAAAGTTTGAATGCACATGTTTCTCACTCCAGAAAATTGATCATATTTGTCCTAAATATGTAATATCATATTCAATTCAACAAAATGTTGCAATCTATTTAATTCCAATTTTCAGGTGGCTGAGATTTTGTATGTAGAGGCTTCTTCGTGATCTGAACATTATGATATGTGTTTCTGGAAAAATATGGTTTTAGTGTTCAGAGGTAGAGGGGAAAATACGTAGCTTCAAACTTTTAGAAAGATATATATTAAATTGCCCAAAACCACAAAATCCGGCTAGAAAAACAACAGAGTCAATCAGTGCCATCATGCATAGTAATAAGAAACGCATATCTCCGAAGCTAACCTTGAAAGAAAAATAACTGGAACAACAGTGGCATAATAGCCAGTCAAGATGTCAGAAGAGGTAGATGCATAGCTTTTTAATAAAAAGGCACATGCAATTTGTGAATTTCTATCACCAGTATGCAGAGCAACAGTTTGTTCAATAAGATTATGGACTTGGGAAGGAGCTGCATATTTAATAAGAAAAGCACAAGCATTTGCAAAGGAACGTTTGGATGCTGCACTTCTCTCCTCCTTCACCACCACGAACAGGAGCCTAAGTAGTGTGCCTGTGAATGGTTTAATACTGTCCCCAACTTTCTGAACCAACAGGCTAATAAAGCTTGCAACACCAACCCTGTGCACCATCAAACAAATTCATTTCAGAACACAAGTCACCCAGTCCCAAACTCTAATACAAAAATAAAAATGTTTTATATAGAATCCTTGCAACCCTTAAATGCTTATGTACGAATTTGAAAATCATTCTGGGATTCTGTCTATGAAATTATACGGCCAAAATATAAAACGAAACACAGATGAGTTGATCTAGATGTTAGTAATATGTTGGTCAGACATCAGAACTACCAATTACCTTCTTACGGTAATTTACATAACTGGGCTCCAACTTATTGGCACAGCCCACAGGCAGTCTGTTAAATGACTTATGGACAAACGAATGTCCTTCTTAAAGGTGTATAATAGTAATTTCAACATATTATTTTTTCCAACTATAACCCATTGAATAACTCTCAACCCTTACATCCCACCCACCACACCCCACCCCCCCTTTATCCAACATTACCCATACAGTTGAGGATATTCTAAGTGTTCTTGAGCAGACAGAGATCAACTGCCAATAAGTTTGAAACCAAGTAAATTGGAAAACTGTATAGAGAATTAACATCCAATTAAGTATATCAATCAAAAAAAGGGAAAAAGGATTTTCAGGTTACAAAAGATCAGATCGCATAACTTGATAATAAGACACATAGCATAACACATAAAAGCAACTATTATAGAATAACAAAAAAGACATTAGAAATGGGAATGTAGACTATAACTGGGGAGCAGAACTATATGGTTTTGTAAATTCAGAATATAGACATCTATAATTTGGTTTTATTGAAGTTTCATCTAGGATATTGAGATATTCTTGAATCTTGATCATTACTTAAAGAAAGCATACTTAACAAACCACTAGGCAATATATCCAAAAAAGTAACTCATTCATATCTGTGATGTATGGAGCCAAAAGCTATTCGGTGCTTTCAGCATAGATGGAGTGAGGAGGGAAATTTAACTAAAATAAGACTTTCTATGGTTGCAAGTAATTATCCAACATGCTTACATATGTTTCAGTATTTATGACAGAAGAACGGGTTATACCTAGTATTTAGACCAACACCAGATCGAGCCAACTGAGAAAGACGAGGAATCAACTGTTCTAGTGATTGGTCGTCAACAACCTCTATGCACATGTTAAGAGTTTCCCACAGTGGAGACCCCTTTGCAATTGAAATTCGTAAGCTTTCAAGCTTCTCAGTTTGTATGCCAGCATTTTCTGCATGCCTCTGTTGTGCAAAATGAAGCATAGTGATAATATAATACAAAGAATGGAAGTGTGCGTCTGTGTGAGATAGAGAACAAAAAATGAAAAGCAATAGACCCCCCCCCCCCCCCCCCCTTTTCCAGACCTAGCTAGTGGGCAGGGATATGATTATACAAACCTCAACATAATTCAGTCCTTGATCCTCAAGGCTTGATAAACTTTCAAGCATGCAAACAACTAATTCAGATAAATGCGGACGGATTGCAATTCCTGCCCCCTGGAAACATGAACGTAAATTTCAAATAGAGTATAGAGAAATGCTAGTTAACAATTTACCAGTTGCAAGATTAATAACACTTTAGTTTGTTCACAACAAGAGAATATAGAAGAAACAAAAAAATAGTTTAGAATAAGATACAAACTTGAACTTAAAATGATATTCCTGCAGTAGTGATATATTACCTTAGCAAGTTTTGTAACGATTGTAATTGATGCCTTTCGAATATCATCTACTTTACTCATTATTCCATCAGTAAGTAACAAAGGCAAAACAATATCCATTGCTTTTCTTGCATCAGAAATTTCTGTGAGAGAAATGTCACATAGCCTTAATGTTAATGAAGTAACAGCACGGCATAGTCTTTCCCCAGAAGTCCTAACAGTCTCCTTAATGTCATCCATTGCACGAAATGCGGCAGTCCATATGTTCTTTAGATGCTTACCAACCTACAGTGCATTTGTACAATTGTACAAAATCAGAAAGGTGAATATTTCACTAAGTCAGTGTAATACCAAATTACCAATAATAAAGACTGATGTTTTAACACCTACACATAAATATAAAACCTTGTAATGTTTCAGAGCTAAGAATATGATTTAAAAAAATGTGTAAAAAACTTTTGAACAAATTATTAAACCCCACAAGTCTTCAGGAAAAAAGGCATCAAGTATAAAACCTGATCAAATTTACGCCCTTGAATTAAATCGGCAAGAGCAAGACAGGAAGACTCGCGAGAACGCCAAAGCCTGGATCCACATTGCACTAACAGATCTTCAATGATAAGATCCAAATATTCATCAATAGTTTTTTTGGAGTCCGCAACAAGTGATTTCCAAATATGTGCCATTGCATCCTATAGGTAATTAGATCCAAATAAATAAAAGAGACAACAAGACCATGTTTTACATATGACCAGAAACTTTTGGCTGATGCATATGCAAAACAAAAGATTGAGTTACCATGTTAGGGGAAAGGATCAACACAACAAATTGATACTAAAAGAAGGTATAACATATGAATGCCACCCAAAGCAGGATAGGGTAAGGGCATCTGAATATCAAAACAGAATTACAAACAATTTGGTTTTGTTTATGCCAATTACAAACAAAAAGTTGTCGTATGATGAAAATGCCATCAAAAAATTAAAAAAAAAATGTAAATACATTTCAACCTAGACAAATCGATGCATGCATACCTGCACATTTTTGTCAGGGTCATACTGGTAGCGCACAAGCCTTGGAACCAACTGGCGGAGATATGGTTGTAGTGCATCCCCTGCCAGCTTGGCAATCTTAGAGAATCCAAAAGCTGCACCTCTTTTTGAATTCAAAGATGCTTGATGATTGGCCAAATCCATGAACTTATAGACCAGGTCTGGTTGTCCCATCTCATTTGCCAGACTGCATAGCTCCTTGTAAGTACTAAGTTTCCCTCCACTAAGATTTCCCCCAATGGATCCCTCTTGGAATACTTCTGTGTCTTCAGCAAGCTGAAAACCCATATCAAATATACATTAATAAAAAAGGAAGATAAAAGAAAAGGAAAAAATACTGAATAACTTTCAAGTGTTACCTTCACGGCTCTTTTCCTCTTTCCTGTACCCGTGAGAGTGCCAACTAGTGCGTTTACCAAGTTCTTCTTCATTGAGGCATCACCAAGTTCATAAACAATACTTAGGCCTTGGGATGCCAGTTCTTGTGTGAGTTCATTTTGCTCGCCAATTAGGTGTGAAAATGCTTCCTGCAATAGAAGATGAAGAAAATTGACACCAATATGCAGGCCACATAAATAGCAAGTTTACAAAATAATGAAATATATTGAATAAGATACATGAAAAAATAAATAACTGCTAGTGTAGTAACAAAAAAGCACTGGATTTCAAATTTGAGTCTAATAATCTAAAACTGAGAGGTCGTTTCCATAACTTTATCAGCAGGCATTTACCCGAATTGACAAACTAACTAATTTAAGGAATTCAAGTGTATAACTAATTCCAGTAACCAGCAACAGGGGAAACCACATTAGCTTGCCAGTAGGAGCATTATAGCAAATTAGCAATAGAAGATACAAGTTGAGGACAAGGTCAAGGCCCAAGTGTAGGAGTTCGTGGAGACGACAGACGTAGAATTAAGGTTAAGGACTTTTAGAAAGTGGTACCTTTTTGTTTTAGTGTCTTTCCTTAGGAAAGATTTGTTTTTTTCCTCCAGTGGTGCGTGCATTCTATCACTTGCTTGTGTCTATATTATGTGTTTGTTATCCTTCCCTATTTTACGTTTTCCCAGTTTTCACGAATCCATTATCCAAATCATTTGTTTTATAAAATTTAACACGATGTCACTCTGGAAACCCCAAAAATTGTTTCATGATACAAGAGGCTTAGGTTAAAAAAAGCAGGCATAAGCCGCATTACTATTGAGCACCAGAGTATTTGATCATTATTGATTTCTTGATGCATGTAGGATATCAGAACACATATCCAAATCATCAAGTATTTGATAGTTCGATACATTGGCTCATAACATACCTGGATATCTGGAAGTAATTTCTGAATTGATGGGTGACGGCCGCAATACATTGTCAGTGATACTAACCAGACAGTTCCACTACATCGCTCTTCTTTTTTGGTACTATACAATAGACCATCAAAAAGCTTTTTAGTAATCATATCTCTAGCAACTACATGGTACTCTTCATTTCCTTCAATCCCAACAAATTTAGATGTCGGCTCAGCTGAGGCAATATCCGCCATCAAATAATTTGAAGTCATGGAGAGTGAACTGTAGTCAGTTTTCAGGATCATATCAGTAGTCACTGGAACACCGCCCCATAAAAATGAAAGAGCTTCACCACCAGCAAAGAGAATGTCCTCAACCTGATCCATTGACACTAAACATTAACTTTTCAATTAAAAAAACAAATAGGAAGATTGTATATAACAAAGAAACCAGAAACTAGAAGAAACTTGATCTACCTTAGACCGGCCAAGACTAAAAATTAAGTCAAGTGCATCACTGATAATAGTAGAAGACGATTCCTTCACACACATATGTCCCAAAGATAGAACAACTCTTTGAGTTGCTTTGATATCATCACCAGAGAGGATCTTGCTTAACTTTTCACGCAATAATGTCAAAACATCATCTGAAGTTCAAAGGATCAGAAAATAGTTGGGAACCGCATAGATAAAAAGAATTTGATAATCTTCTCTAGTTATGAATTAGAGATTTCAATATTCACCTGTGCCAGAGTCATGATCCAATTTCGGGAGTGGGGAACAAAGCCCAACATGACCTAAACTTTGCATTGCAACAGAAGCTAACGTAGCAGTCTCAGAATTCACTACATCAACTAGACATTTCAAGGTGTTTTGAAACAATGAATCTGTGATCTGCAGAACAGTCGTACGCTGTCACATCCATAGCATATAATGATGGAAGCAAATATAGTAATACAAAGTCAAGAGAGAGAGGAGTTAGGGGGATGGTTTGTCATTTTAGGATTATAGTTAAGGGTTTAGAGTTGCAGTTTGTTGGTTAAGGGTTTAGGGAATTGGGTTTGTGGCTATTACCTAGGGTTTAACTGTTTTGTGCATGGTTCATATAGTTCAGGGCTTAGGCATAAAAATCAAAGGGGACTTACAGTAGGAGTTCTCAACAAACAATTTGCAGTGACATATCCAAGAGCACACATCATTCCATGCTGAATTTCAAACCTGATGAACAATGTTAAAACCAACCAGTTAACTTTCTTTAGTGCAACGATTTCAGAAACACAAGGCCTATAAACATAAATAATTTGACGTTGCAATGCACAAACCTTGACTTCCCCGATCCTTTGATGGATGAAATTATTTCTTGAATAAGATTAGAAGCAGCAGATATAGGAAGACCACAGGAAGCGATTCCAAGTAGCCGAGCTGCACATTCCCGCGTGTCTAGGTCCACATGGGCAAGTAATTGCTTTAACCATGGTATTCTAACAGCGTATCGAGATGCTAACATCTAAAAACGAACAGAGTTTATCATAATCAAGAACACAAATACGACAATGACCAACAGCAGAAATCTACAAATAATATACCTCGGGAAAGCGAGATCCAATTTTAATTAAAGCTTTAGAGGCAGTAGCATGCAAGTCCACAGAACCTTCGTACGCCATTGCATGCTCTAACAGTAAACACATGTTCCCTAATGAAGACACAAACTCAGGAGTTCTTTCTGTTGCTGTGTTTTGCTCCACATCCGCCTCAAAGCACCGTAACAAAAACCTGACTGCAGCAATATATGTTTGGGATGGAAAAAGAAGCCGTTCTTCCCTTATTTCACTGGATTCTAGTAATTGAGGTTGTTGTCTAACAATATAGTTTAGCATGTCCGCAAGTTTAGGATACTTGAAACTTGTGTTTTCACTAGTGGACCTTCCTTGATCTTTACCAAGGAAGAGACCTTCCAATGCCATCTCCCTGTACAGAGATTTAGTAAATGTAGCATAATAAATATATTCTGAGAATACAGTTAACATAAGAATATGTACATACATAACGGTTAGCATACCTTATATCCAGTTTAGTGTCTGCAGCACCAAGCATACAGATAAATCGGCTTGGGCAATGCTTTGAGTCAAATATAGTTGTAGCCCATCTCAGAGCACAAAAGCGTACTTCACCTTGTTCCTTGTACCAATAACATAATGGATTCAAATATTATGTCAACTTAGTAAGAAAAGAGGACCCCCAACAAAGTTTAAATAAGAGAAATGAAGAATTAGCATTTAAATGGATAGTACCACTTGAGAATTTTCCAGCAGAAGTGACTCTAAATCATTTAAGACTGTTGCTGGCGCATCCTAACAATCAATCAACAAGGATTAAGAAGTCATTCCATTAAAGAAAAAAGAAATAACAGTTACGTAGATTGATTCGGTTGGAAGTGATACTTTATATGCAACAGCAAGAGAGTTCGTGGCTTCTTGAACAATTAGGCGAATTAATGGAGACTCTACTTTCAGAGCATTAAAAAGCCGAACAGCCATGTCAATTTTATCTCTGCAGAATAAGTATGCACCATCATGTTATTTATTTTATTAAATCAATGATACTGAACCAAAGCAAATGATGGGAGAGAAAATAAATAAAAGGACACCTGAAAAGCTGAGGCAAGCGCTTTGCAAGCAATCCAATTGCTTGGAAAGCAAAGGTTTTGGTCTCTCGTGCAATTGAGTCTATGATGAATGAGATTTCAAACACATGGATCATAAGTTTTCAATCTTACAACCCCAAAGACAAGCATATAGAGAAAAAACATATCCAATATTCCAGTTGACACAAATACCTGATTCTGAACCAGTATAACCATCAAGGGACTTGAGAACGCCACCAAGTATAACAGGACCCATAAGTTTGAGCTGATCAATTTTGGCCTGTACATTTTCAAGGTAATGAAATGAAAAAGGAATGTCAAAAGACATCAAATTTCTTCAAGAAAAACATAACCTAGAGCAATATTTTAATGAAACAAAGATATCAAAAAGAAAGCCCCCCTTTCTATTACAAAAAAAAAAAAAAAGCACACAGAGATGCATGCCAAAATAAACAAATACAAAAAGAGCTAGATATTCCAGATCAGCATAATCAGATTGAGTGATAAAGTGTACGAGTATAGTGGAAGAAATAGCAAATCCCTCTGATCATAGATATATTAGAGAACAGTAGCAACTCATGTGCTAGATAGCACACCCGCGATTGGATGTAAGTGCTATTTTAAAATCAGCGTACAACAATCAAAGCTAGAGATTACTATGATATGGTCTGGGGTTATGATATTTTGTAGTTCTGAAAATTGCATATCATTTGGATTTTGGATTGAGTATATCATACAACGGTTCCACCTCCCAACTAACTTCCAGTATTGGTACACCGGTCTCAATCTCCATCACTATGCATAATAAAGCTGATATCTTAACACCATACAGCAATAAGGGAGTATTTAACAAGTCTTTTATCCCAAAGAAATTGAAGTATGCGAAACCTAACTTTTATTCAGAGAAGAGAGATTATAGCATAAGACCATGAACCACGTATGGTGTCAAACTGTCAACTATAAATACACTACACATGTCATATACTCACATGTGGTGACCAAAATCAACAATGTCAGTGTGGACTATATGTACACATGCACACATAAGACAAACCTAATTGATGACTATGGCATCTTGAAGCTTTATTCAATTCACTTTGCTACTGATCTTTTAAATCTAGGATTTCAAAACTAGAAGATCACATATTATAGATCCAAAATTATGTGCTTTTTTGACCAGCCTAGAGGAGCTTTTTTCACATTATGGTACATCCAATTCTTTTGAGATGATTCTTTTCTACTCGGTATGGACAACAGATTATATAATTTGTGAGGAACAACGCAGCATATAAAGTAATCCAAAGTGATTTAATAAGAAACATCACTTACATGCTTAAAAACCCATACAGTGAACTCCATTCCTGATTGCTTCAACCTTGATGTGGTACCATTTCCTAGAAAAGAATGTTTTCACATTGTTAACGTCAAAAACCCCAATAATAGATAGGCAATCTATTAAAACAAAAATGTGAGATTTAATGGTCAAGAGGAAGCCTTTTATCATCCAATCTTTTACATGAACACAAAAATAGTTACCATGTCTATAGATAACTATATGCAAAATGATCCAAAATTAGGTTGAAGGAAAATTAATGCTATTGCTATAACAGTCTACATAGAAGTACAGCTACATGGATGCATGTAAATAAAAAAAAAGCGACTTTAGAACTTGAAATACTAAAAAAACACAAAGCAAAACACACATACCATATATGCAACCAAATATGCACTGTAAAGTTGAAGGAAAACTATTTGCTGCTGTGACCGACCGGCAAAAAGCCGACATCAACCTCACTCTCATAGCAGGATTCCCAGGATTGACTCTTGAATCTGGAGCAATATGTTCAGCTCCAACAGTCCCTGCACAGCAAAGATCAATGTGCATTTAAGATTACCTTATGGTCTCTTAATTATCTAGCAAGAATCTCCAAAAAGTTGGTGCATTCACAAACGATTCATATAAGGTGACCAAAAACTGCTCCAAACAAAGACATTATTGTGCTAGAATATACGGATAATTAAATGCGTAGCAAATCCTAGCAAAACTATAGTGACTAAATGGTTCTAGAAAAAGTGTGTGTAACAATGAACACAAGAATAAAGATCAATCAAGATGGGTCCAACATCCATTCATTCTCAAAGGATCCTATATGTGATCAAGATACTACTTTATACTTCACTGTACTATTCATCTACATCCAAAAAAAAAAAAAAACTATGCAGCTTAAACAGAACAGAACGCATTTATACAAACAACCTCTTTAAATAACTAGGGTAACAATTTTAGAAATGACACAAATATGGAATACGTTTTCTATATTTATATGCTAGCGTAGAGCAGATAGCTACTGCCCAAACTACTGAAGGTACACAAGTTTCCTGCTTCATGCAGATAGTAATATGGTTCAACTTTCCATACCATTGAATAACAAAAACAGCCGATTTATCAGCTTGGGGTCCTCTAAATTTACACCGGAAGCTTTCTTCTTCAGAAGTTCCTCGCCTCTCTTTATTACAGGATCATGTCTGCAAGAACAATGCCAAAAAAAAATAAACTCATCCTTAGTCCTTAGCTAGCAAGCATGCCAAATACTAAAAATTAATACAAAAATGGAAAGGATTATAATTTACTGCATAAAATGTATAAAGAGCATGTACCTGTCTGCACATGCAGCAACATAGAGAGGGTATACAAGTTCAGCCGGCAAATCCATGACATCTACAACATTCAATAAGCCCAACTACAAAACAGAAGATGAGGTGAAGAAAAGCATCAACGATAAAGCCTCTTCTGTAAAAACCAGGATTAGTGCTAAGATAATCTAACGGCTTCACCTTTCTAATTAGAAGCATGTCATGATTCAGTGGTGTTTTCCCCATCACACGATTGCTTTGGGAAACTGAAAGCCCGGGTGGGGAACCCCCGCTGAAATTTGGGATAACTTATTAGGATTGATGATTAATAATTTCATTTCGATAAGAAAAAAATGCTTTAAACCAAATTTGATCCAAACCTAGCAGATGGTGGCTGATACAAAAGCATATGAAGACAAAATTCAACAAACATCTCCCTGTCTTGAGATTCATTAATTAATTGATACTTTGCAGCAATTTCATCACTAATTTGACTTGAGTGACATTCGCCAATCACCTATGACCAATGAAGGGGTTGTAAGCCGCTAGTGGAAATGCACATAAAAAAGAGTAAAGAGTGGAATATAATCTAATGTCATTGTCCATTCTTAACATGTGTTTTGATGTGGCATTACATGTTTATTTTTATGTAAATATTTGTGGTTGATATAGACTTAAGACATGAATACAGACAAACAAATGTGAGCATTGCATGCATTATGCATACACACAAAATGAAGATAAAAAAGGTCTATAAATAGTTTGACGGAAAACACATGATACCATCTAGAGCTCTTATCATATGGAAACTTACTGACTCGCATATAGAAAAGCAGATTGAATATGGATCATGGTTTAAAAAGGCTGTCTGAGGCACGCCTCGAGGCTTACGCCTTGGCTGAGGCTATGAAAAAACGCCTTAGAGGCTTAGCCTCATGGGGGTCAATTTAAACCTAAGCCTCGGCCTATCCGAGGCTTCCTGAGGCGGTGAGGCTTAAGCCTCACCACCTAAATCAAAATTGGGTCTAGGTAGTGAAAATTGGTTCAAGTCGGGTCAATAAATTGTACTTGAAACGAGTTCCCACCTCAAAATCCAACCAAAACACACCTGCCCCTCTACCTTATCAACTTTTGGTATTTTTACATTTATCCCCCTCAATGTTCACTAGTTTACATTTGAGACTTTAGGCGGTAACCGCCTTTCACACGGCCCACAGATTATCTACAGGTTTCGGATCTGTGGCGGTGTGAAGCCAAGGATTATATCCTGCAGCTAACACGAGTTATCACCCCTCATACCTCCTGTGAGGTAAGTACTTTACCCATTTGTACTTATTTCTTCACATACGTATTGCTAGGGGTGTGCATGGGTCGGTTTGGTTCAGTTTTTACCATTAACCATAACCATAACCACTATTTCGGTTATGGGATTTCCTTAACAGTAACCGTAACCATAGCCAAACTTCGGTTATGGTTATTTCGGTTATTAACCATAAACTTCAACTAAAACTAACTTTCGGCTAAAGTTTGAAAATTAAAATCGTATGGGTCTACAAAATAAAAAATGGAACCTACGATGGTGGAATTAGCTTAAGTTTTTTTTTTTTATAACACTAACAAGATTACATTTTTTTTTTGTTAAACTACGAAAAGATGATCCTTATTAATAAGATTTTTTTTAGACAATAAAAAAACTTATTTAAGCCTAAGTTTAATTCTTTATTAAAATAAAGGTCGTCTACATCAAGATCGTGTTGTTACTAGCATACTTTTATTTTAGTAGAAAACCTCTACGCGGTTAGTGTAAAACATAATACATAGTCTTAAAACTAGAATTCGGTTCGGTTATGGTTATATTGGTTAACCAAAGTTTCAAAACCATGACCATAACCGCTCGGTCGGTTAAAGAAATTTCATAACCATAACCATTGGTTATGTCGGTTATCGGTTAAAATCAATTCGGTTATGTTGGTTATGGTTCGGTTATTGATTATGGCGGTTAATTTTGCTCACCCCTACGTATTGCATATATACTTCAATCCCGTCTTTTACGCTACGGTTGGATAAAAGCTCGAATCGCCTTATATGTTTGATAAAAGCTGGAATCATTTACTATCCTACACATCACCTCATGTAATTGGTTCATATTGCAGTTGTAACCTTTCCGTATTTTGTTCGATCACAAATCTACAAATCAAGCAAAAAAAAGGCAAACAAAAAACTTCATATGATCCTAAACCTTTTCTACCCAAATTGTGAAATCATGTTTGTAAATAATCATGCTTTTGGCTCAAAACATAAAAGTTTGGATGATTGTAGAGAGAGAGAAGCCATGAAAAGTTGTTCTAGACAGATTTGTGCAAAGAGTCAATAATGTCGATGCAATTCTTCATTAATGACTTGGCCTGCTCATTTTTTTCAATCTCCCATTGATGAACAAGCTCCGTTTTAAAACCTAAGTCTATTTCTCTGTGTGCTCCTCCTGCTTGAATAAAGTCTTTGTACAATTTGGTCAGTTCCTCAAGACACTCTGAAGCTGCGATGTGAACCTGGAAAAACAAACAACCAAATTAGTATCAAGTGACATGTCATGATGATGATGATAGGCGATTCTGATGTATAAAGTGAGCACATAAGAAAGACCGACATACCTGTGCAATCTTTATTATGCATATACAATCAATCACCTTAGGGGACACAGAATAAAACAACTGCAGGCAAAAACCAACTTATAATTAGGCTAACAAACTTGGTCAAAGATGGTTGACAATGAAATTCGATTACCTCTACAACTAATGTTGAAACGTCAACTCCTTGATCCGAATCCTTCAACCCTTCATTTATCCTTGAGCAGAGTTCTTTGATTGATGTAAAGACCGAAACTTTAACTGTTCACATCAAGTTGATAACAAATAGAGTTTTTAAGTGAAATATTAAAATTTTAACAATAAAATGAAATTAACGCATACCATACCTATCCAAGGAATTGCAGGTGCTAGGGATTCTGAATAAACATGAACCATGTCCTTTTGCCACTTGACAATGTCATTTAATCGAGCAAGAAGGACGCAGGATGTGATACACTCGATAATCTTATCATGGGGAACAGACGTATCTTCTGTCTCACGTGCCTCTGCATTAAGGATTCGATTAGAGATAATAAATCTCATCATGTTTGAACTATCAATTACATAAAAAAATATATATATATCTGACCTGCTTTATCAGCACCATTCAGTGAAGACGACCCTTGTTTAGAAATGAAGGCGCCATTGCACATTTCAAACAATAATGGAAAGACGACACCAAAGAAGTCTGGATTTTTAAAGGCTTTTAAAACCTAAAAACAATTGTCAACCAAGTTATTTCACAAATCACTCATCACAAGGTTCTTATAACTGATTTCCCCCCTTTTTACCTTGTCTAGACAGCGAAAGGCTGCATCACGAAACAACTTGACTTTCTTATTACATGCTGAAGTTACAACACTCAAGATGTCATTTTCAATCGCCGGATCAGCAGCTGAAATTGTTGTGTGACAGGATGTACAAAGAGCAGACAATGCTTCCAGTATATCCTCTTTTCCCTGTCAGATATTACCAGGAGTTAGCATAAACCATCTTCTTCTGTAATTTTATTATTATTATTATTTATAGGAAGATATATTGTGTTTGTGGATTTAATAAGTGTGTGTGTGACTATTTTGCCAAAGCTCAATTGATTTGTCCGCATGCGTCTCAAAAAAGTCAGAATTGAAATAAAAAGCTGAAGGGAGTTACAATCAACTGAGTCTAATAGCAGCAGATATATTGTAAATTTGACGATTCTAAATATACATAGCAGTGACTCTATAGAGACACATGTTATTGATTTTGAGATTCACACGTCTCAGAAGACCAAAGGGTAAAAAGTCAACAAAGTTGCAATAAATTCAGAAACAATTGATGCTAAAACTGTGAAAGAATAACTTATAATTATATTTCTGGTAAAAAAAAAAAAGTTTGGCATTGAAGTTAAAGATAGACCAACCTCCCAAATACGGCCAGGAACTTCTTTCATAAGAGATGTGAGTAACACTTGATGATATGAAGAAACAGATTCCTCCAAGACTTCACAAAGCTTTACAACTGCTTTGGCTGCCTACATAAGTCATATAAAGCAATAGAGCATATAATGTAAACCATTTGTCTGTGATGCATTAAATAAACTTGCAAGAAGTGATGATGAATGAGGTTACCTTCCTCTTACTAGCCCAAGATGATGATGCAATTCCCTCGGTTATCAAAGTAACAATTTCACCTATATACAACTGAAGAGTGAGACGTTCACTGGTCATATTTTCTTCCCATAAATCCTCATATAGTCTGGACACATTTTTGTCATCCTCAAATCTGCGTTACAACCACAGAAATAACATATTATTAACATTGTAAAATATATTAACCTCCAATGTCTGATGGAATAGAGGGCAAACTATTATTCCTTTTATATGGCCATGACTACAAACTCTGTTGTTATTCAAATTATATATATGTGTGTGTGTGTGTGTGCATGTATATAATATATCCTTTTAAAAGTTTGAATGCACATGTTTCTCACTCCAGAAAATTGATCATATTTGTCCTAAATATGTAATATCATATTCAATTCAACAAAATGTTGCAATCTATTTAATTCCAATTTTCAGGTGGCTGAGATTTTGTATGTAGAGGCTTCTTCGTGATCTGAACATTATGATATGTGTTTCTGGAAAAATATGGTTTTAGTGTTCAGAGGTAGAGGGGAAAATACGTAGCTTCAAACTTTTAGAAAGATATATATTAAATTGCCCAAAACCACAAAATCCGGCTAGAAAAACAACAGAGTCAATCAGTGCCATCATGCATAGTAATAAGAAACGCATATCTCCGAAGCTAACCTTGAAAGAAAAATAACTGGAACAACAGTGGCATAATAGCCAGTCAAGATGTCAGAAGAGGTAGATGCATAGCTTTTTAATAAAAAGGCACATGCAATTTGTGAATTTCTATCACCAGTATGCAGAGCAACAGTTTGTTCAATAAGATTATGGACTTGGGAAGGAGCTGCATATTTAATAAGAAAAGCACAAGCATTTGCAAAGGAACGTTTGGATGCTGCACTTCTCTCCTCCTTCACCACCACGAACAGGAGCCTAAGTAGTGTGCCTGTGAATGGTTTAATACTGTCCCCAACTTTCTGAACCAACAGGCTAATAAAGCTTGCAACACCAACCCTGTGCACCATCAAACAAATTCATTTCAGAACACAAGTCACCCAGTCCCAAACTCTAATACAAAAATAAAAATGTTTTATATAGAATCCTTGCAACCCTTAAATGCTTATGTACGAATTTGAAAATCATTCTGGGATTCTGTCTATGAAATTATACGGCCAAAATATAAAACGAAACACAGATGAGTTGATCTAGATGTTAGTAATATGTTGGTCAGACATCAGAACTACCAATTACCTTCTTACGGTAATTTACATAACTGGGCTCCAACTTATTGGCACAGCCCACAGGCAGTCTGTTAAATGACTTATGGACAAACGAATGTCCTTCTTAAAGGTGTATAATAGTAATTTCAACATATTATTTTTTCCAACTATAACCCATTGAATAACTCTCAACCCTTACATCCCACCCACCACACCCCACCCCCCCTTTATCCAACATTACCCATACAGTTGAGGATATTCTAAGTGTTCTTGAGCAGACAGAGATCAACTGCCAATAAGTTTGAAACCAAGTAAATTGGAAAACTGTATAGAGAATTAACATCCAATTAAGTATATCAATCAAAAAAAGGGAAAAAGGATTTTCAGGTTACAAAAGATCAGATCGCATAACTTGATAATAAGACACATAGCATAACACATAAAAGCAACTATTATAGAATAACAAAAAAGACATTAGAAATGGGAATGTAGACTATAACTGGGGAGCAGAACTATATGGTTTTGTAAATTCAGAATATAGACATCTATAATTTGGTTTTATTGAAGTTTCATCTAGGATATTGAGATATTCTTGAATCTTGATCATTACTTAAAGAAAGCATACTTAACAAACCACTAGGCAATATATCCAAAAAAGTAACTCATTCATATCTGTGATGTATGGAGCCAAAAGCTATTCGGTGCTTTCAGCATAGATGGAGTGAGGAGGGAAATTTAACTAAAATAAGACTTTCTATGGTTGCAAGTAATTATCCAACATGCTTACATATGTTTCAGTATTTATGACAGAAGAACGGGTTATACCTAGTATTTAGACCAACACCAGATCGAGCCAACTGAGAAAGACGAGGAATCAACTGTTCTAGTGATTGGTCGTCAACAACCTCTATGCACATGTTAAGAGTTTCCCACAGTGGAGACCCCTTTGCAATTGAAATTCGTAAGCTTTCAAGCTTCTCAGTTTGTATGCCAGCATTTTCTGCATGCCTCTGTTGTGCAAAATGAAGCATAGTGATAATATAATACAAAGAATGGAAGTGTGCGTCTGTGTGAGATAGAGAACAAAAAATGAAAAGCAATAGACCCCCCCCCCCCCCCCCCCCCTTTTCCAGACCTAGCTAGTGGGCAGGGATATGATTATACAAACCTCAACATAATTCAGTCCTTGATCCTCAAGGCTTGATAAACTTTCAAGCATGCAAACAACTAATTCAGATAAATGCGGACGGATTGCAATTCCTGCCCCCTGGAAACATGAACGTAAATTTCAAATAGAGTATAGAGAAATGCTAGTTAACAATTTACCAGTTGCAAGATTAATAACACTTTAGTTTGTTCACAACAAGAGAATATAGAAGAAACAAAAAAATAGTTTAGAATAAGATACAAACTTGAACTTAAAATGATATTCCTGCAGTAGTGATATATTACCTTAGCAAGTTTTGTAACGATTGTAATTGATGCCTTTCGAATATCATCTACTTTACTCATTATTCCATCAGTAAGTAACAAAGGCAAAACAATATCCATTGCTTTTCTTGCATCAGAAATTTCTGTGAGAGAAATGTCACATAGCCTTAATGTTAATGAAGTAACAGCACGGCATAGTCTTTCCCCAGAAGTCCTAACAGTCTCCTTAATGTCATCCATTGCACGAAATGCGGCAGTCCATATGTTCTTTAGATGCTTACCAACCTACAGTGCATTTGTACAATTGTACAAAATCAGAAAGGTGAATATTTCACTAAGTCAGTGTAATACCAAATTACCAATAATAAAGACTGATGTTTTAACACCTACACATAAATATAAAACCTTGTAATGTTTCAGAGCTAAGAATATGATTTAAAAAAATGTGTAAAAAACTTTTGAACAAATTATTAAACCCCACAAGTCTTCAGGAAAAAAGGCATCAAGTATAAAACCTGATCAAATTTACGCCCTTGAATTAAATCGGCAAGAGCAAGACAGGAAGACTCGCGAGAACGCCAAAGCCTGGATCCACATTGCACTAACAGATCTTCAATGATAAGATCCAAATATTCATCAATAGTTTTTTTGGAGTCCGCAACAAGTGATTTCCAAATATGTGCCATTGCATCCTATAGGTAATTAGATCCAAATAAATAAAAGAGACAACAAGACCATGTTTTACATATGACCAGAAACTTTTGGCTGATGCATATGCAAAACAAAAGATTGAGTTACCATGTTAGGGGAAAGGATCAACACAACAAATTGATACTAAAAGAAGGTATAACATATGAATGCCACCCAAAGCAGGATAGGGTAAGGGCATCTGAATATCAAAACAGAATTACAAACAATTTGGTTTTGTTTATGCCAATTACAAACAAAAAGTTGTCGTATGATGAAAATGCCATCAAAAAATTAAAAAAAAAATGTAAATACATTTCAACCTAGACAAATCGATGCATGCATACCTGCACATTTTTGTCAGGGTCATACTGGTAGCGCACAAGCCTTGGAACCAACTGGCGGAGATATGGTTGTAGTGCATCCCCTGCCAGCTTGGCAATCTTAGAGAATCCAAAAGCTGCACCTCTTTTTGAATTCAAAGATGCTTGATGATTGGCCAAATCCATGAACTTATAGACCAGGTCTGGTTGTCCCATCTCATTTGCCAGACTGCATAGCTCCTTGTAAGTACTAAGTTTCCCTCCACTAAGATTTCCCCCAATGGATCCCTCTTGGAATACTTCTGTGTCTTCAGCAAGCTGAAAACCCATATCAAATATACATTAATAAAAAAGGAAGATAAAAGAAAAGGAAAAAATACTGAATAACTTTCAAGTGTTACCTTCACGGCTCTTTTCCTCTTTCCTGTACCCGTGAGAGTGCCAACTAGTGCGTTTACCAAGTTCTTCTTCATTGAGGCATCACCAAGTTCATAAACAATACTTAGGCCTTGGGATGCCAGTTCTTGTGTGAGTTCATTTTGCTCGCCAATTAGGTGTGAAAATGCTTCCTGCAATAGAAGATGAAGAAAATTGACACCAATATGCAGGCCACATAAATAGCAAGTTTACAAAATAATGAAATATATTGAATAAGATACATGAAAAAATAAATAACTGCTAGTGTAGTAACAAAAAAGCACTGGATTTCAAATTTGAGTCTAATAATCTAAAACTGAGAGGTCGTTTCCATAACTTTATCAGCAGGCATTTACCCGAATTGACAAACTAACTAATTTAAGGAATTCAAGTGTATAACTAATTCCAGTAACCAGCAACAGGGGAAACCACATTAGCTTGCCAGTAGGAGCATTATAGCAAATTAGCAATAGAAGATACAAGTTGAGGACAAGGTCAAGGCCCAAGTGTAGGAGTTCGTGGAGACGACAGACGTAGAATTAAGGTTAAGGACTTTTAGAAAGTGGTACCTTTTTGTTTTAGTGTCTTTCCTTAGGAAAGATTTGTTTTTTTCCTCCAGTGGTGCGTGCATTCTATCACTTGCTTGTGTCTATATTATGTGTTTGTTATCCTTCCCTATTTTACGTTTTCCCAGTTTTCACGAATCCATTATCCAAATCATTTGTTTTATAAAATTTAACACGATGTCACTCTGGAAACCCCAAAAATTGTTTCATGATACAAGAGGCTTAGGTTAAAAAAAGCAGGCATAAGCCGCATTACTATTGAGCACCAGAGTATTTGATCATTATTGATTTCTTGATGCATGTAGGATATCAGAACACATATCCAAATCATCAAGTATTTGATAGTTCGATACATTGGCTCATAACATACCTGGATATCTGGAAGTAATTTCTGAATTGATGGGTGACGGCCGCAATACATTGTCAGTGATACTAACCAGACAGTTCCACTACATCGCTCTTCTTTTTTGGTACTATACAATAGACCATCAAAAAGCTTTTTAGTAATCATATCTCTAGCAACTACATGGTACTCTTCATTTCCTTCAATCCCAACAAATTTAGATGTCGGCTCAGCTGAGGCAATATCCGCCATCAAATAATTTGAAGTCATGGAGAGTGAACTGTAGTCAGTTTTCAGGATCATATCAGTAGTCACTGGAACACCGCCCCATAAAAATGAAAGAGCTTCACCACCAGCAAAGAGAATGTCCTCAACCTGATCCATTGACACTAAACATTAACTTTTCAATTAAAAAAACAAATAGGAAGATTGTATATAACAAAGAAACCAGAAACTAGAAGAAACTTGATCTACCTTAGACCGGCCAAGACTAAAAATTAAGTCAAGTGCATCACTGATAATAGTAGAAGACGATTCCTTCACACACATATGTCCCAAAGATAGAACAACTCTTTGAGTTGCTTTGATATCATCACCAGAGAGGATCTTGCTTAACTTTTCACGCAATAATGTCAAAACATCATCTGAAGTTCAAAGGATCAGAAAATAGTTGGGAACCGCATAGATAAAAAGAATTTGATAATCTTCTCTAGTTATGAATTAGAGATTTCAATATTCACCTGTGCCAGAGTCATGATCCAATTTCGGGAGTGGGGAACAAAGCCCAACATGACCTAAACTTTGCATTGCAACAGAAGCTAACGTAGCAGTCTCAGAATTCACTACATCAACTAGACATTTCAAGGTGTTTTGAAACAATGAATCTGTGATCTGCAGAACAGTCGTACGCTGTCACATCCATAGCATATAATGATGGAAGCAAATATAGTAATACAAAGTCAAGAGAGAGAGGAGTTAGGGGGATGGTTTGTCATTTTAGGATTATAGTTAAGGGTTTAGAGTTGCAGTTTGTTGGTTAAGGGTTTAGGGAATTGGGTTTGTGGCTATTACCTAGGGTTTAACTGTTTTGTGCATGGTTCATATAGTTCAGGGCTTAGGCATAAAAATCAAAGGGGACTTACAGTAGGAGTTCTCAACAAACAATTTGCAGTGACATATCCAAGAGCACACATCATTCCATGCTGAATTTCAAACCTGATGAACAATGTTAAAACCAACCAGTTAACTTTCTTTAGTGCAACGATTTCAGAAACACAAGGCCTATAAACATAAATAATTTGACGTTGCAATGCACAAACCTTGACTTCCCCGATCCTTTGATGGATGAAATTATTTCTTGAATAAGATTAGAAGCAGCAGATATAGGAAGACCACAGGAAGCGATTCCAAGTAGCCGAGCTGCACATTCCCGCGTGTCTAGGTCCACATGGGCAAGTAATTGCTTTAACCATGGTATTCTAACAGCGTATCGAGATGCTAACATCTAAAAACGAACAGAGTTTATCATAATCAAGAACACAAATACGACAATGACCAACAGCAGAAATCTACAAATAATATACCTCGGGAAAGCGAGATCCAATTTTAATTAAAGCTTTAGAGGCAGTAGCATGCAAGTCCACAGAACCTTCGTACGCCATTGCATGCTCTAACAGTAAACACATGTTCCCTAATGAAGACACAAACTCAGGAGTTCTTTCTGTTGCTGTGTTTTGCTCCACATCCGCCTCAAAGCACCGTAACAAAAACCTGACTGCAGCAATATATGTTTGGGATGGAAAAAGAAGCCGTTCTTCCCTTATTTCACTGGATTCTAGTAATTGAGGTTGTTGTCTAACAATATAGTTTAGCATGTCCGCAAGTTTAGGATACTTGAAACTTGTGTTTTCACTAGTGGACCTTCCTTGATCTTTACCAAGGAAGAGACCTTCCAATGCCATCTCCCTGTACAGAGATTTAGTAAATGTAGCATAATAAATATATTCTGAGAATACAGTTAACATAAGAATATGTACATACATAACGGTTAGCATACCTTATATCCAGTTTAGTGTCTGCAGCACCAAGCATACAGATAAATCGGCTTGGGCAATGCTTTGAGTCAAATATAGTTGTAGCCCATCTCAGAGCACAAAAGCGTACTTCACCTTGTTCCTTGTACCAATAACATAATGGATTCAAATATTATGTCAACTTAGTAAGAAAAGAGGACCCCCAACAAAGTTTAAATAAGAGAAATGAAGAATTAGCATTTAAATGGATAGTACCACTTGAGAATTTTCCAGCAGAAGTGACTCTAAATCATTTAAGACTGTTGCTGGCGCATCCTAACAATCAATCAACAAGGATTAAGAAGTCATTCCATTAAAGAAAAAAGAAATAACAGTTACGTAGATTGATTCGGTTGGAAGTGATACTTTATATGCAACAGCAAGAGAGTTCGTGGCTTCTTGAACAATTAGGCGAATTAATGGAGACTCTACTTTCAGAGCATTAAAAAGCCGAACAGCCATGTCAATTTTATCTCTGCAGAATAAGTATGCACCATCATGTTATTTATTTTATTAAATCAATGATACTGAACCAAAGCAAATGATGGGAGAGAAAATAAATAAAAGGACACCTGAAAAGCTGAGGCAAGCGCTTTGCAAGCAATCCAATTGCTTGGAAAGCAAAGGTTTTGGTCTCTCGTGCAATTGAGTCTATGATGAATGAGATTTCAAACACATGGATCATAAGTTTTCAATCTTACAACCCCAAAGACAAGCATATAGAGAAAAAACATATCCAATATTCCAGTTGACACAAATACCTGATTCTGAACCAGTATAACCATCAAGGGACTTGAGAACGCCACCAAGTATAACAGGACCCATAAGTTTGAGCTGATCAATTTTGGCCTGTACATTTTCAAGGTAATGAAATGAAAAAGGAATGTCAAAAGACATCAAATTTCTTCAAGAAAAACATAACCTAGAGCAATATTTTAATGAAACAAAGATATCAAAAAGAAAGCCCCCCTTTCTATTACAAAAAAAAAAAAAAAAGCACACAGAGATGCATGCCAAAATAAACAAATACAAAAAGAGCTAGATATTCCAGATCAGCATAATCAGATTGAGTGATAAAGTGTACGAGTATAGTGGAAGAAATAGCAAATCCCTCTGATCATAGATATATTAGAGAACAGTAGCAACTCATGTGCTAGATAGCACACCCGCGATTGGATGTAAGTGCTATTTTAAAATCAGCGTACAACAATCAAAGCTAGAGATTACTATGATATGGTCTGGGGTTATGATATTTTGTAGTTCTGAAAATTGCATATCATTTGGATTTTGGATTGAGTATATCATACAACGGTTCCACCTCCCAACTAACTTCCAGTATTGGTACACCGGTCTCAATCTCCATCACTATGCATAATAAAGCTGATATCTTAACACCATACAGCAATAAGGGAGTATTTAACAAGTCTTTTATCCCAAAGAAATTGAAGTATGCGAAACCTAACTTTTATTCAGAGAAGAGAGATTATAGCATAAGACCATGAACCACGTATGGTGTCAAACTGTCAACTATAAATACACTACACATGTCATATACTCACATGTGGTGACCAAAATCAACAATGTCAGTGTGGACTATATGTACACATGCACACATAAGACAAACCTAATTGATGACTATGGCATCTTGAAGCTTTATTCAATTCACTTTGCTACTGATCTTTTAAATCTAGGATTTCAAAACTAGAAGATCACATATTATAGATCCAAAATTATGTGCTTTTTTGACCAGCCTAGAGGAGCTTTTTTCACATTATGGTACATCCAATTCTTTTGAGATGATTCTTTTCTACTCGGTATGGACAACAGATTATATAATTTGTGAGGAACAACGCAGCATATAAAGTAATCCAAAGTGATTTAATAAGAAACATCACTTACATGCTTAAAAACCCATACAGTGAACTCCATTCCTGATTGCTTCAACCTTGATGTGGTACCATTTCCTAGAAAAGAATGTTTTCACATTGTTAACGTCAAAAACCCCAATAATAGATAGGCAATCTATTAAAACAAAAATGTGAGATTTAATGGTCAAGAGGAAGCCTTTTATCATCCAATCTTTTACATGAACACAAAAATAGTTACCATGTCTATAGATAACTATATGCAAAATGATCCAAAATTAGGTTGAAGGAAAATTAATGCTATTGCTATAACAGTCTACATAGAAGTACAGCTACATGGATGCATGTAAATAAAAAAAAAGCGACTTTAGAACTTGAAATACTAAAAAAACACAAAGCAAAACACACATACCATATATGCAACCAAATATGCACTGTAAAGTTGAAGGAAAACTATTTGCTGCTGTGACCGACCGGCAAAAAGCCGACATCAACCTCACTCTCATAGCAGGATTCCCAGGATTGACTCTTGAATCTGGAGCAATATGTTCAGCTCCAACAGTCCCTGCACAGCAAAGATCAATGTGCATTTAAGATTACCTTATGGTCTCTTAATTATCTAGCAAGAATCTCCAAAAAGTTGGTGCATTCACAAACGATTCATATAAGGTGACCAAAAACTGCTCCAAACAAAGACATTATTGTGCTAGAATATACGGATAATTAAATGCGTAGCAAATCCTAGCAAAACTATAGTGACTAAATGGTTCTAGAAAAAGTGTGTGTAACAATGAACACAAGAATAAAGATCAATCAAGATGGGTCCAACATCCATTCATTCTCAAAGGATCCTATATGTGATCAAGATACTACTTTATACTTCACTGTACTATTCATCTACATCCAAAAAAAAAAAAAAACTATGCAGCTTAAACAGAACAGAACGCATTTATACAAACAACCTCTTTAAATAACTAGGGTAACAATTTTAGAAATGACACAAATATGGAATACGTTTTCTATATTTATATGCTAGCGTAGAGCAGATAGCTACTGCCCAAACTACTGAAGGTACACAAGTTTCCTGCTTCATGCAGATAGTAATATGGTTCAACTTTCCATACCATTGAATAACAAAAACAGCCGATTTATCAGCTTGGGGTCCTCTAAATTTACACCGGAAGCTTTCTTCTTCAGAAGTTCCTCGCCTCTCTTTATTACAGGATCATGTCTGCAAGAACAATGCCAAAAAAAAATAAACTCATCCTTAGTCCTTAGCTAGCAAGCATGCCAAATACTAAAAATTAATACAAAAATGGAAAGGATTATAATTTACTGCATAAAATGTATAAAGAGCATGTACCTGTCTGCACATGCAGCAACATAGAGAGGGTATACAAGTTCAGCCGGCAAATCCATGACATCTACAACATTCAATAAGCCCAACTACAAAACAGAAGATGAGGTGAAGAAAAGCATCAACGATAAAGCCTCTTCTGTAAAAACCAGGATTAGTGCTAAGATAATCTAACGGCTTCACCTTTCTAATTAGAAGCATGTCATGATTCAGTGGTGTTTTCCCCATCACACGATTGCTTTGGGAAACTGAAAGCCCGGGTGGGGAACCCCCGCTGAAATTTGGGATAACTTATTAGGATTGATGATTAATAATTTCATTTCGATAAGAAAAAAATGCTTTAAACCAAATTTGATCCAAACCTAGCAGATGGTGGCTGATACAAAAGCATATGAAGACAAAATTCAACAAACATCTCCCTGTCTTGAGATTCATTAATTAATTGATACTTTGCAGCAATTTCATCACTAATTTGACTTGAGTGACATTCGCCAATCACCTATGACCAATGAAGGGGTTGTAAGCCGCTAGTGGAAATGCACATAAAAAAGAGTAAAGAGTGGAATATAATCTAATGTCATTGTCCATTCTTAACATGTGTTTTGATGTGGCATTACATGTTTATTTTTATGTAAATATTTGTGGTTGATATAGACTTAAGACATGAATACAGACAAACAAATGTGAGCATTGCATGCATTATGCATACACACAAAATGAAGATAAAAAAGGTCTATAAATAGTTTGACGGAAAACACATGATACCATCTAGAGCTCTTATCATATGGAAACTTACTGACTCGCATATAGAAAAGCAGATTGAATATGGATCATGGTTTAAAAAGGCTGTCTGAGGCACGCCTCGAGGCTTACGCCTTGGCTGAGGCTATGAAAAAACGCCTTAGAGGCTTAGCCTCATGGGGGTCAATTTAAACCTAAGCCTCGGCCTATCCGAGGCTTCCTGAGGCGGTGAGGCTTAAGCCTCACCACCTAAATCAAAATTGGGTCTAGGTAGTGAAAATTGGTTCAAGTCGGGTCAATAAATTGTACTTGAAACGAGTTCCCACCTCAAAATCCAACCAAAACACACCTGCCCCTCTACCTTATCAACTTTTGGTATTTTTACATTTATCCCCCTCAATGTTCACTAGTTTACATTTGATCTCCAAACTTAAGTTAAAGATTAAAATGCTATTAAAACTATTTTATGTTGTTTGTTTCATTACTAAATTAGATTTTATAATATCCATGATGTTTTGTTTTATATTATATTGTATTTTTATAATATATATATATATATATATATATATATATTTGTTATTTTTAATAATGTTTTGAGGCTTAAGCCTTGGTCCGCCTCGAGGCTTACGCCTCGTGAGGCTAACGGACAACGCCTCAAGGCCCGTTTCAGCCTTTTTAAACCTTGATATGGATGTGTGATTAAGTGAGAAGTATATATAGTGCAAGTGTATGGCTTATACGAATCATCAATTATGTATACAACATAGGAAATAGAAGTAAAACATACCTTTAAGACCATTCTCAAAATTATATCTTGGTGTTGAGAAGGAAGCTTTGAAATGTTAGCTATCATAGTTGGTGCGATATTTTCCTTTTTCTGAATGCATTTGAAAGGAAAACAGATAGAATTTGCAAATAACTTGTCAATAAATAAATGCAAGAAAAAAACTTATACAACAAAAATATCAATACAAACCTCTTTGGTGACACGGTCGAATGCCATCTCAACATAGACAATGCAAAAGTTTCTAACCATTAAAGCAGCAGCATTAGGTTCCATATACAACTGCCATAACTCTTCCAAAGGCAAGCCTATGTGTTGCTGGTGTTTGACTCTCTTGTTGACATGGCTTAGGATTTCCATCACCTATTTATTTATAGCCAACATTCATTACTTCCACAAGTAAAGGAATCAACTAAAAACAAATAGATTATATTATTTAGAGTTAACTAACTAGTAGGTTGCTTGACGTGCCAATACCCTTTCGATGAACAAACACAACTAAACTAAACTAAACTAAAGAAAAGACATGTGTGTGGCAGGCAATTAAAAGGCCAAAAGGTGCACACAATTTATGACGACAATTTATAACAAAAAGACACAATAAAATCATTTCCCAAATTCAATTAAATTAAGCTTTTTGACTGGTTTTTGATGTTAAATTCCTGATGAAAGTTTTAAAAAATTAAAAAAAAAGGGCAGTGTATAAGTTAGGTTAGGTCTGGTTGCTTTGGGAACAAGTAATTAATATCATCTTAGAAGCAGTGATTGATGTAGTTAGAAGAATGAGTTGGAAAAGTTGTGTAGTAGTCAGATCAGATAGATAGTTAAGAAGAATTCATTTCATTGATTCATATATATATATAATATATAATATAATAAAGAGCAGAGCAGTTAGATAGTTGAGTAACATACATATAATATGATGATGATTATTATTATTATTATAGAATGAATGATGGAATTGAATGAAGACCTTGGTTCTGATGGGAGAGGAAGTGCGAGAGAGAGCGGAGATGGTAAGAGGAAGTAACTTGGAGAGCAAGTTTTGGAGGTTAGGGTCTTCGCAGAGAGCCAATCGAGTAAGCATTCGATCAAGCATCTCTTCCATTTCTTCATCCGATTTCCCTGACATCGATCCTGATGCTGATGCTGTCGCCATTCTTGCAAACGAGATGACTTTGTGTTACACAGAATTAATTAGTAGTATAGTATAAAAGGAGGAGATAGACGACGACGACAAGATTTCACACCTTGCCTTTCTTTGACCTCAACAAAACTCTATTTGTTTCTTTTCTATACAAAAATCGCCACCCTTGTGGTCGCCTCATGTAACGACTAACAAATGCATTTTCAAGGGTTTCTATGGTTTGGTTTGATTAATTTTAATTAAGAACGAATTACAAGTTTTGTCTTTTAATTTTATACCATTTTTTAACGACTGTCCTTTAACTTTAAAATTGATGAGTTATGTCCTTTATGTTCCAAAATCTTGCACGTTACGTCCTTTGATACTAACTCAGTTAGATTTTAACTAAGATGTGAGGGTAAATTTGTCTTTCTATTTATTTAGGGACTAGTTATGTACTTCAGTTAAAGTTTTGTGTCAAAATTAAAAATATATTATACATATATACCCCCTCTATCTCTCTATCTCATCCTCTTCTCTCTTCTGTCTCTCCTAACACCCACCTCCGCCCTCCAATGGCTGAACCATCCACCACCACCGTCGGTTCAACACCACCAGACCACCCTGACACGACACTCTCATCATCACCTCCATCATCTGGCTCTCTCTCCTACTTTCTCTCTCTTCCCCGTTCGAATCCTTTTATTCCTCACACTCCCCCAAAAAAGCTTCATCAAATTCAGTTAGATGCAGCAATGAAGGTTCTTCTACGCCTGCAACTGCTCGAAAGCTTGGAGTAGCAGTTTATAAACCTAAGTCGTACGATCAAAACAAATGTGGCAGAGCAGAGTTGCATCGGTATGGGTGTGGCTATGTATTGGGGGTTACAGAGTTTAGGGTTCTTCAAATCAAGCTTCCCCTTCTTCACAATGGCCATTACCAGATCTGAGCCATCTTATTGAGTTACAGAGTCTAGGGTTTTGCAGTTGCTGGTAGTGGCGTTTGCAGTGGTAGCACTTGGGTTGTGTAGTGGTGGTGGAAGGTGGTGGCGGTGATAATTGAGGTGCCTCGCCGGAGAATTAATTACTTGATCCAGACACAAATTTCAAGTTATATGTCCTCTTAGCAACAGATAAATCGAAACATGAAGATACAGGTGGTCTGGTTTTGGGATATTAGGGACAGAGGTAAGAGATGGGGGCAATGGTGGTGTGGGGATGGAGGTGGGTGGTGGTGGTGCTGATAAATGAGAAAGAGAGAGAGAGGGGGGGGTCAGGGGTATTAATATATATATAAATTCTTTTTGTTTAAATTTTAAAATAGTTTTTAAATAAATGGGTAAAAAGACATTTTTACCCTCCATTTAACGATAAAAATTAACTGGGTTAGTGTTAAAGGACGTAACGTGCAAGATTTTAAAAGATAAAGAACAAAACCAATCAATTTTAAAGTTAAAGGACAGTCGTTGAAAAATGGTATAAAGTTAAAGGACAAAATTTGTAATTCAGTCTTTAATTAATGAGAAAGTTTATTGAAAAAAGAAGCTTTATATAGAAAGGATGATAAGGATTTTGGGATTTTGATCAAAATAAATCAATTGATGAGATTAAAATGGAAAAAGTTATGTTGAGTTTCTAAAAGAGGGGGAGAATGAGCAAAATAGGTATAACCCACAATGGTTGAGTTCCACCCCATTTTTTAAACGTCCATAACTTTTTCATACGACATTATTTTTATAAAAAAAATATATATACCATAAAAACAAGTTTTTTATCATTTTTCATTTACATACCCTATTGCTATATTTTTTTAAAAAAATTGTTGGGTTGATAACTTGCGTTTTATCATGATACAACTTGCGTTTTATCATGATACAACTTGCGTTTTTTATCAGATATAACTGCATCTTTTTATGAATTTATCAGGTATAACTTGCGTTTTAGCATGTATAATTTGCGTTTTAGCATGTGTAACTCGCGTTTTATTATTTATAACTTGCGTATAGATGAAGACATACCTGCATTCATGATTAATTTAGTAGCTTTAAAGCTACAAATTTATTCGCAAACTGGTTACGTTTTCTTAGCAATAACAAAACTTCATGTAAGTATTGATGCAAATCCTTGTTGTAAATGGCACGTCATTACTTCAGTGATGTATGGTTAGTGAGTCAGTGATGTTTATATAGCGGCAGCCTTTTGATGATGTATGTATGTAATTTTCTCGTTTAACATCCTATAAATGGTCATTTGTATGGATTAAACTGTATTGCTAGTTGATCTTTAGCATCTGCATTGCATTGATCTGAGTATTATAGTGCTTAATTTAGCTCTATTTCTTCCATGTAAGGATTGATTTATGTACATATATCATATTCATCATGCCATGCGGTTCTTGATGCTTATAAGATCAAATATTTGGACTTTATGGAAGTTTGATTTTGTCGTTTAACATCACTCTATGTTATTTATATCGTCTGGCCTCTGGTAATCGGATTAGCATACATGATCTTAATGTCTGATTCTTTATAACTTTTGGCATTCTAGTGAAACCCTTTAGGAGTTTTATAACTTGCGTTTCTAAAACGCAAGTTATCAACCCAGCAACAATTTTTTTTAAAAGTATAGCAATATGTTATGGAAATAAAAGAGTATGAAAAGCTTGTTTTTTGGTATAGTTTTTTTTTTTTTAAATAATGTTGTATGAAAAAGTTATGGTCATTTTAAAAAGGGGTGAAACTTTAATGACGTAAAGAAATTAAATTATGGCTAATAATCCTTCTTATATTTTTTTACGCTGACCTCCTTTTTATGTTAGCCTCACCCTTGATTAATAACTAAGGGTTAGGAACAAATACACAAGACAATTTTTTTAGGAAGGGTGAGAAGGATTGTGGTCCATTGATCTTATATGTGAAGGGTTGAGATTAGTTTGTTGGAAAAAATAAATAATAAATTAGAGGAATGACATAAAAGGAAAACCACATTTGTTGACTTTCTCTCTCCTCCACATACAATGCACATATCAATTCTCTCTATCATTTTAAAACGTCTATAACTTTTTCATACGATATTTCTTTTTTATAAAATTCATCATATTTCGAGCGTTTTTTTATCTTAATATGAGTACCACATTGCTACATTAAAATTGAAAAAAAAATCCGTGTTAAATGGGTTTTCTTCTTCATTGTGTCTTCTGCTCATTCATTTTATTATAGTCTTCTGTTCATTGTATCTTTAGTATGTCGTCCATTATGTTTTATTAGATTGTTTATTGTGTTTTATACCCTATTGTTCATTGCATATTTAATTGGTACTCATTGTGTTTTACGTTATCTCCATTGTGCACAACTGGGTTTTCGATTTTTTTTTCAAAAGTAGTCATTGTGTTTTAGTCTTCTGTTCATTGTGTCTTTAGTATGTCGTCCATTGTGTTTTACGCAACTACGTTTTCAACTTTTTTTTCAAAAGTATTCATTGTGTTTTAGACTTCTGTTCATTGTGTCTTTAGTATGTCGTCCATTGTGTCTTACGCAACTGGGTTTTCGACCTTTTTTTTTTCAAAAGTATTCATTGTGTTTTAGTTTTCTGTTTATTGTGTCTTTAGTATGTTATCCATTGTGTTTTATGTGACACCAGTCAACGATCCAGGTCAACATCCGTACGCATTTTACTTATTATTGTCATTTCATGTGCATAATTAGACGTTTTGCACACACTATACCCCCCAGTCTAGTAAAGCCTGAGTTATTGAGGAAACTCAATAGATCACCCATTTATGCATACAACACCCGGACTATACAAGGCAATTGGCATTGGACAGTCAAGCTAATCACACGCTCAACAGAGAGCAAACGAATACCTGATTACTACACAGGAACAAAACAACAGTACACGTGACAAATACCAAAGTGGAAACTACTCAATTCTACCCAAATCCGAGTGATTCACAAGATGTTTTATGATAATAACACACATAAGGTCATGAAACATTACCCGAAATACAAACATGTGGTAAAACCATCCAAAAACACTTAACATATGTGAATATTTCATGATCAATGTTATTACCCATACACATGTTATCAACATCCTATATCATACACACATGTATGTTAATCCATTCCTATGGATAACTAATGGATGACAAAAACACTCTATGTAATTCCACATTCAACTATATATATAGGGTATGGTTTAAATAAGAACCATGAATTGTTTAGGAACCATAAGAACCATTTGTAGCCATTGATTTTGAATGGCAAGATGGTAAATAAATGCAAGTTGTTTTAATTGTTTATTTTAAATTAGGGCCAATATGGTAATTTTGCTATCTGATTCTATTAACTAAGAATTAATATGTTTCCTTTTTTTAATTTACAAGACCTTAAACATTTCGCATATTTAGTTACATATCATTTTCTCGCTTCATCCTAATTTATAGGCATTATTATATACAATTTCCCACATTTGCAGGCAAATTAAATGATAAAGTCGTAAATTAATAAAAAATGATTTTCTACTCTAATTAAAATGTTCACGTGTGTATACATGTATATATAGAAATATACATGTGTGTGTATATGGTTTTTTTTCCTCTGTACGTAAACATTTTCTCGTTTCATCATAATTTCGCATATTTAGTTACATATCATTTTCCTCGATTTTGCATATCTTGATACGTGGTTCAATAAAAAACATATTTAATTCGATTTTAACATATTCAGTTTGATGTATAACTTGTTTTTTTAATATGTTGATACATTGGTAGTCATGAATTTGAATTCAAAATCGCAGAAGATAACAATTCATGGATCATTGCTTTTAATTAAAATTACGTATTGGGGAATTGTTGATGCATTATACACATACGTACTAATTAAGTTACGTATTGGGGACTTGTTGATGCATTATACACCGGTGTATTATGAACGGTGTATAAGTGTTTAATGGAAGATTTTCTTGAATAATATACACCAGTGTATATCTAGAGTAATATGTTTTGAACAATATACACTAGTGTATGTCTAGATTAATATGTTTTCACCTTAATAAAAGGTTTAGGAAGATGCTTTGAGTAGTATACATTGATGTACTACGTATATTTCATGAGTGGTGAATATGACATATACTATTTAGTTATAAATACACTGGTGTATACTATTAATATTACATGAGTGATGAATGACACATACTACTTAGTTATAAATACATTGGTGTATACATGCATTTGTGTATTGATCTAAACAATATCATACTATTTAGTTATAAATACACTGGTGTATACTACATATACTAACAATCCAATATCGAGATTATCAAATGTATGTATATTATATAATATACATTGGTGAACATACGTTAACATTCATTACCGTATAACAATATACATTAACGTATAATGTAGAATTTGTCAACTGTAAAAATAGAGGAATATTTATTACATAGTATACATAGATGCATATAGGGGATATGTAATAATGTATACTATCTACTGTAAGTAAATATATGTATATTATATAATATACACTGGTGAACATACGCTAATATTCATTGTCGTATAACAATATAAAAGATTTGTGTATCTCCGGCCTTTTGCACTTTCAAAAATATTTTCTTGTAGATGTTGTTATGAAAAGACAAAAAGTATCCACCTTTGTAACTGACGTACACATTAATTCGAATATGGTGGCCTGGAAATCGAAATTTGTTTAAATCGAATATGTTGATTTCGATATTTGATGTGCCTGACGAATTGATCGTGTGTTAATTATGTGATTGAGATCATGTGTTAATTATCTAAATTGAATTAGAGATAATGTGAATGAGATATTTAAGGAAACCATGTAACTGCCATGATTAACAATTATAAATATAAAAAAAAGATAAATATATCAATGTATATTTACACTAATACCCTTAAGATTAAAATCAAAGATGGAAGGCTAGGATTGGTTCCTATGGTTCCTGATTATTGTGGTGGTTCCTAATTGAACTCAATCATATATATATATATATACACACACACGCGCACATTAAAGACAAACTTTAGATAAATACATACATACATACATGCGATTACATACATCAAGAAACAACAAGTTAGGATGTCCATGCACAAGTCTTTCATAAGTTTCACCAAAAAGGAAACAATCAACCATAACATCATGAGATGGTGAACTCCACTTCCTTTCCTCCTCCTCTTTTCTCGTCCGAGACACACATCCCCACCACCCCACTTGCACTTGATTCATTGGTGACAATATAAGACAATTTAGAACTTTCTAATGCAAGACAAACTCACAACTCATCCTGCATTACACCTATCTAGGCCTTATCACCCTCTAAACCCCTTCCCATGTATGATCATTTACCCAAAATAACTAATGATCATGTGCCAAATCCAACTCATGCATTCATGCATGCAATCGGCCATCAATATCAAGAGAAGAGACAAAGTGTGGTGCATGCATGCCATTGGAGTCCAAATCACACCATAATCTGTAAGTTATACCAAACTAGGTCTTGTTCCTATGAACACATCATCTCTATGCATGATCCTTACCCAAATCATCCCTCTTTCTTTCTTTTTCGACCGAACCATACACAACACAAATAAACAAACTTCCTAGCCAAAAGCGACATGACAACTATGATGACACATGATAGGATCTTGTACTTGCACAAAACACAATCTTTTCCTTCCCTTGATACCTCACGGCTGCAGACAAAGAACAAACAAAGGTCCCTATCATTCTCTTACACCAAATAATCTATGACAACTATGGAAACCACCTTCCATGGACTAGAACATCCATTTATAGCCACCTACAAACATTATTCTTTCCTTTCCTTTTCGTGGCAGCCGAGAGGTACAAAACCGCACAACACCTTGAGGATCATTGATTAATTTTGTCCATGATACACTTGCATGGCACTATGGGACAAGATAACATTACTTACACCCAATTAGACCTTGATTAGGAAAGTAATCATTTCCCTAGACTTGATTCAATCCAAAACAAGAAGATCTCCTTTGTTTCCATCTTTCGGCCGACTCCCAAGAGCACCGCAATCATCCATCATCATCATACAATGCCAAAGACTTGCACTAAGATGGATTGTGTTGGATCAGTGATGCTCTTGACGTTTTGCTTGCTAGTGAACACTTATGTGTTTAGCAAGTTTAATCAGATTTGCACAGCGGAATAAGCAAGTAAAGTTACACTATCAACAGGAGTTATTACTCCCCCTGCATGTTTGAAAACTAAAGACAAGTTTAATGAGAATCTAAGTATTGAATGTGAATGACAATAAATACTTAAACAGATTCTCAGTAAATGAAATGGAAATAACAATAATAAGCTTTGAAGGATTTCAGTTTCAATTAAAATCAATGTCTAAAATAGAGGGATGAGCCCATCTATTTATAGACTTACAAATACATGAACCTTGCCAAAAAGCAAGTCTGCAACAAGTTGCATTCTTGGAACTTGCACAAAAAGACAAAGTAATAATAAACAAATAAACTACTGAAACATAAGGCGGTGGAATGATTCTGGTACAAGTGTTGATGAATGACAAACTACTGATGAGTAGTTTGTCTTCATAGTTCTTCAGTGAAATTGTCTGGTTAGACTTCAGAACTTCTGATCTTTCTTCTTCAGTACTTGTTGAATCCTTCTTCAGTACTTTAGTCTTCTTTCTTCAATAGTTTTATACTTAGAATAATTTCCAGAAGTATGAATTATACTAAGGTTTGCAAAAGTGGTTTCCTCAATCCTTTTTGCCCTAACAATCTCCCCCTGGATTGATGAAGCCAAAACCTTTTCTAATTCCTTATTATTGTTTTCTTCTGTCATTGACTATCTTCCTTATTTCTTTGAACATGGAATTCTTCAATTGATTCAGCTGTTCATCAGTGAGAGATCCCTTTTGAGGTTCCAAATGTTGAATTGTAAGCAAGTCCTGAGTTGATAAATTCTTCAGTTCATTCATGGATTTGTAGGCCTTGCTTGTAAGATCTCTTCTTGTCACCAATACTGAGTTGGAATCAGTAAAGGACTATCTGATGATCAGCACTTTAGATTTGTCAAAATCTGAAGTATAGGGAACCATGCTGGATCCCTGGGATGTTCCTGAGTGTTGGATGTTTTCTATTTCTGTGACTCTCTGGTGGGATTCACTTCTGTCTTCTTTTTGCACCACATCAGGAAACTTGAAAGTAGGTAAATGATGTTCAGTAACTACCTTTGTGTGCAGTTTGTCAGTGATAGTCTTCTAAATTTGGTAAGCAAATGTTGAAGGATCCCTAAATTGTGTTATCAGAGGTTTTTCATCAATATCAAAGTCTCCTTGCACAACTGTGTTGCCTTCTAACAACACCATCTTGAAATCAGTCTTTGACACTGTCACACCCCGACTTTTCCCTCGTCGGTTGCGACGTTTGGTGCCTTTGCCAGCGCAGCGGAAAGTTGCATCTAAGACTCTTATTTCCTGAACGCCATTTCTAACCCTCTAGGATCCCCGATCCCAAGACGTCGCCCACTCCAACCGTGCCGTTACCAAAGTTAGACCTGAAAGACATACTTAAAAAGTCAACATATAATGCTGGTGAGTTCATAAGTTTGTATAAAATGTTAACGAAATGTTACCAAGTTCAATCCTGTCCATACTATGTCAATGTTACCAAAGTACGCTAGCTAGGCGTATGTTTTATTACTACTACGATTGGAAAACCATTACTAGACACGTTTAGCAATGTTTAGCAATGTTCAGCTCGAATGTTCAGCATGTTACCAATGTTACCAGTTCGAGACAATATGCACCCGCCCGGCCCTCCAAGCCGACGAGTGGGGCAGGTCACGCCCAATAGATCTATCCACACTTCCCCCGTTGTGCATCCCCGCACATTCATGGTTTTCCCCGGGACTTTAAAAGATCGTATAGCAATGCATAGTTAAAACCATAGTATGACATATGTTACCAAAATAGTTTAGCGCATGTTTTCTCCCCCGAAAGTTAATGCTGTAAAAGTGGGGCCGTGAACTCACGCAACCCGTTTCATTTTCCAAAACTTTGTTTTGCTTTAAATTCCTCAATTTTCATAAAAGAAGCATGTCTTCCCCCCGAAAACATTTACAAAAACAGTAAAAAGTGGGGTCATGAACTCACCTTAATTTCCGTGCTAAGCTAGCAAACAAAGCATGAAACCTCGACCGACTTCCCCGTGCCCTAATTACCAACAAAGGACACCTTAATAGTCTAACACACATAAGCCTAGCTTATCAACCGCTTAAAAGATAGCCTATCCGACTGTCTAGACTCGTGTGTACCAACACGAGTCTCAATACGTTTCAACTCGACGAACCGATCATGACTTAACTTAATTCCCATATGCAACATAGCACCCAAGTTGCACACTTGTCACTATTCGTGTGCAAACCTTGTTGGACTATAGCCCCGAAACGTATAACTATCCTGAGCCGAAGATCGTCTCGTAAATCATTTTAGAAAATACTCTTTGAGGAAAAATAAATTTAGTTATTAAAACCGATTAATAACATTTGTTACTTTTTCTCAAATATCGCTCGAAAATCATCTTTACTGTTATAAATAGTTAGTCTCTGAAAACACCTCGATTTTGTATATAATATTCCATTTGTCTAAAACACTTAAGGGAATTTATTTATAGAAATAGCAGTTCGTTACGCTTTGAATTTATAAAAATTTGGGCAGAGTTTCCTCTGTTTTTGTACAAACCAGACAACACCCGTTGTCTACAATTTTCCCCAAAATCAACTTTCAAACACAATTCATCAAGTCCTTTTATCCACATTTCCGATCCACGAGACTATACGTTTCGTCACCTATGTATACTTATTTATATATATAGCAATATATATATATATAAAATATAGTCCGACAATATAGTCCAATGTTATTTAGTCCGATGTTCAATATCATAAGTCACGTTAAGTTAACCATTTACCAAATCGTTCGATATATAATGTAGTTACCGTTTATTATTATTATTCGGTCCGTTCGCGAGTTAAAACTATTTCCTCAATATCAATATATTTATAAATATATAATATTCATAAATATATAATATTTACAAATATCCAATATTTATAAATATACAAATAAAGTAATAATAACACGATTATAAGTATACCGAATCGCACACCGTGCCGTAGACAGAGCGTTGACCAGATCTGACTGTTGACCCGACCCGGACCCGAACTCGAATCTGACCCGGCAACCATTGATACCCAAACCGTACCCATCTGGACCCGCGACCCAAACCAGTCCCGATTTGGCCTGACCCAGACCAAACTCCGGCTTGAACTCGAGAACCTGGTTCACCCCGACGCCATCAACCTGCAACAACCCATGGTCGACCTTTAACCAGACCCCCAAAAGTGGATGAAGGACCATCCAGAACCACCATCGGAGTGAAATCCACATAACCGCACCCTTCCCTTCCGCCTACACAACTACCACTCGAAGCCTCCTTAATCAAAATATGGAGAAGATGGAGTGTACACAACCACCCTTCCCTTCCCCGACGCCTACACATAGGTAGGGTTATGTTAGGTGGAGTGTACCGCGTATCGAACCCGTATTAACGTTGCAAGCCTCGGTTTATTTTTAGGCTCGATAATAAATTACAAGATTTTATCGGTTTTGTTCGTAATTATAAAATAGACTAAACCGAGAAAAAATATTAATATTTTCGTTATCCGACGCGTGCTGTCAAAAACACGCGTTTAAATCGCGTTAGAAGATTCGATCACGGTTTCCTTTGTTAAAACCATTCGTTAACCTCCAAAACTTAATAATTAACAATATTTATAATAAATATTTATTTTTAATAAAGATCACGTCAGTGTAGATCGGAAGTTGCCGGTTGTCACAGACACTGAGGCTTTTGAACCATAGTCATTAGCTACCAGTTCTTCAATCATTTCTGCTCTCTTGGATTTTCTATCCTTTTCTGTTGCATTCTTGTCAGCAACAAGTTGAGCTTTTCTGGTTAGCTCATCCATTGAGAGCCCTTTAAGTGAATAGGCTTTTGTTTTGCTGTTCTTTGTTATGAAAGACATCAGTTGTTGTCTTTTGTCTTCTTCAGCAATTCTTTCTATTTCAGCTTGCCTATTCAACTCTGCTTCATATGCTTGAAGCTTTTCATTTAAGCTCAAGTCTTCCCTTGCTTCCAAGTTGTTCCAGATCTCATCTTCCTTAGCCTTTCTTTGGGCTGCAATTAAACTCTTCTCTAGTAGTTCTTTGGACATTGAAATTGGAGAAGGGTTCAGCACAGTCATTGTTGTTGTTGTAGGCCTTGGAATAGGAGTTGGTTGTTGTTGTTCAGTTGGTTTGGAAGGCTCTTCAGTTGTTTGTAGGATGGAAGTGTTAACTGCTGAAGTGTTGACAGAAGTGTTAACTATTGAAGGATTGTCTTCAGTACTTTCAGAGTCTTCAGTAGTTTCTTCATTATGGACTTGGGAAGTTTCAGCTTCAACTTCAGTTCCAGAAACAAGCCTTTGTTGATCTTCTTTTTGTTTTTGGGCTTTTTCTAGCAGTTGTTGTTGTTGTAGAGCCACTCTTGCCTTTATCTTGGCTTCCAGTGACTCCTTAGGTTCCTTAATCTTCTCCCCCTTTTTGGCTTCATCCACTTCTGGAAGCCTGCCAGGTTGAGAAGTTCTACCAGTGAGTTTAGCAAGCTGTCTTGAGTTGTTGTCAATCTTGTTGGACAGCTCACCAAGTTTCTTGTTAATCACCTCAAATTGAGTTTTGGTTGACAACTCCAAAGCAGTTGTGAAAGATTTGAGGTGATTGGTAATGAGGGTGTTCATCATCTGGTATAGGAGACCATTTGGGCTGCATAGTTGGTTCAGATCTATGCTTGATGACCTAGGGAATTGGGTAGGCATTTTTAGTGAGGGGTGTGTTTTTGGGTGATCTTCATGTTGTACAGAAGATGTCACTTTAGGGGAATCAGGGATCAAGTGGACTTTAACCTGGTCTGGTGTGACCAGCTCTTTGAGCTTAGAGGCACCAGGTGCAGGACCTTCACTACCAGCCGTCAATTCATGTCTGGTGGAGTGTGAATCATCATCCAAATCAATGGAATCATCTGAATCCCTGATTACATCCTCAATGAGGACAGTATCAGTTATATCATGAGTTGGGCCCAACCCAATTGTCTCATGTACCTCTTTTTCTTGGTTCAGAGGATTTCCTACCTCAGGCATTAAGCCTTCATCAGTAGTTGCCACAAATGAGGTCTTAGCAATGTTACTTCTGTCCTCAGATCCACCACTGGGTGGTAAATGAGTAGTAGCAGCCTCAAATGTACCTAAGGTCTCTAAGTTTGAGCTTGGAAACCCTGGTTCATCCTCATCTCTTGGGTTAGGGCTATGGACATCCACATTCATGTCAAAGTCTGAAGGTATGCCCCCTGTTTGATGTGGTTGTTGGGGACTGACATGTTCTAATGGGATGTTCTCTTTTAGCCCAGAGAGAAGTTTGGCAATTTCTATGGTTTTAGGTTCAGAAGTTTGTGGTAAAGGTTCAGCAGTTTGGGGTAAAGGTTCAGAAGTTTCAAAAGAAGAGTCAATTTGTATGGTTTTCTTGAATTTCTTTCTTTTGAAGAGAATTTCGATTGGTGCTCTTGTGGGGGTTTGAGATGGATGAAACTGAGAGGATGTTTCAGTCACATCTTTATCAAGTGCTGATTGCACATTGGCAAGTTCAGGCATCTCAACCTCCTGAACTGCCTTTCTTTTAAGGCTGGTGGGTTTTGGTTTTTGTTGTTTTGGTTTCTTGGCCTTTTTTTGGTGAGGGTTTGGAAGATGAGGGTTCCATGGGGACTGTTGTTTGTTCCCCTTGGTCATCTTCTGGCCAGGTAGCCGGTTTATTGTGCCTAGAGTATGCTTGTGAGGTTAATGGGTTTAAAACAGTTGTTTTACCCACAAGCACCTCTTCTCCAAGTTCTTTAATTATGCATTGCATAATGAACCTTGGATACAACAAAAACTTCTTTTTAGAATTGAGGTGATGCAACACCAACTCATTAAAGAAAAGTGCTGATGCCCTGAATTTTGTTTCATTCATAATGGAATGAAAAATAGGTTGAAAAGTAGAGGGCATCTGATCATAAGATCCAGTTTTTGGACTCAAACACATGATGATGTAATGAAACAAAAGTTTGTACTTTGGTTCAAAAAATTTCTTAAAAATAGTAGCATGTGAGAGAGTACCTTGGTAACCACACTCTGTCATGGTCAGATGAATTTCAGAGTTTGGAAATTGATCTGGGGCATCCACATCATCTAGACCCAGTCTAATTCCCAAAGTTGCTGGTGTGATTGCCATTGCTCTCCCTTGGATGGTTGAATTGAGGGAGATCACTTGATCATTCACTGTCACCGTCTCCGCGTTAGCCCAGAACTCATTTAGAGTTTCAGTGTAGATTGGAGGATCAATAGTGAGGGCAGTGAAGTATTGGGATTTGACGACTAAATCAATGATTTCGTCGTATTGGGACCAGGCTTCAAGTTTCTCAAAGTAGCCTCTTTGATTGTGTCCCTGTTTTAGTATAAGAGCCATGTGGTTTGTGTGTGTGTGGATCGAACAGTATTTTTGCAGGTTAAGGGTTTGAGAGTATTTTTGAGAGAGAAGGAGGGAATTTTGCTTTTTGAAAGGATAAGTGTTGGAAAAGGTGTTTATCAGAAGTTTATAACTGCCCTAGGTCAAACTTTTGAAGTGGGAAATGTCTGATTTGCTCTTAATGACAAAACTGCTAATGAATAACAACTATCATCAGTAGTTCCCATTTTCTCTTCAGTAGTTTGTTAACAACTGATGAGAAAGTTTTATAAACACTTTATTCATAACTTCTGAATATTATTTTATCAGAAGTTAATCATTTTTCAGAAAATATTCCCATACTGATGTTTTGTTCATCAGTAGTTTCTCTCCTTTTGTTTTTCAGAAGTTTTGGATTAAAAACAGATGTAAGTGAAAAATAAAATATGTGCAGAAAAAGTAAAAGAAACACTTACAAATTTAGCATCCCAAGCATGGATACTAACTTCTGAAATGTTGATGTGTCAAGGGGTTTAGTGAATATGTCAGCTATTTGATTAGCTGTTGTCACATGCTTCACTTCAATCTTGCCATTTTCATAGCGATCCCTTATGAAATGATACCTGATTTCAATATGTTTAGTTTTTGAGAACTGAACAGGATTTTGAATGATGCTAATGGTAGATTTGCTGTCTACAAGCAATGGTGTCTTGGTCTCTTTGATTCCATAATCAAGAAATTGATATTGGAGCCATTGTATCTGTGATGTACAACTTACAGCTGCAATGTATTTAGCTTCAGCAGTTGAAGTTGCAACAGATGTTTGCTTCTTTGATTGCCAGGACACTAGAAAGTTTCCCAAGAATTGACAACCACCAGATGTTGATTTTCTTGACATTTCGCACCCTGCATAGTCACTATCTGAAAAAGCTGATAACTTGGTATTGCTAGAAGCAGGATACCAAATTCCAGGTGTAGGAGTTCCTTTTAGATATATTAAGATTCTTTTGATTGCAATTAGGTGTGATTCCCTAGGAGCTAATTGATATCTAGCACAGACACATGTTGAAAACATAATATCTGGTCTAGAAGCAGTTAGATATAAAAGGGAACCTATCATACATCTATACATGGTTTGATTAACATGTTTTCCTTGATCATCTGGTTCAACTTGTGTGGTAGGTGTCATGGGAGTGGAACATGATTTACAGTCTTGTAAAGAAAATTTGTTCAATAATTCTTTAACATATTTAGATTGATGTATAAAAGTTCCATTTGTTTGTTGTTTAATCTGCAGTCCTAAAAAGTACTGCAGTTCTCCCATTGTACTCATCTCAAATTTTGATTGCATGAGTTTCTTAAATTTATCACACAATTTTGTGTTTGTTGAACCAAATATGATATCATCAACATAAATTTGAACAAGTAAGACATGATTTCCAACATTTTTAATGAAAAGAGTTTTATCATTGGAGCCTCTTGTAAAGTTATTTTTGAGCAAAAAGTTGGAAAATGTTTCATACCAGGCTCTTAGAGCCTGTGTTAGCCCATAAAGAGCTTTGTCAAGCTTGTACACCCACTCAGGATGAGAAGGATCCTCAAACCCAGGTGGCTGACAAACATACACTTCCTCTTTAATCTTTCCATACAAAAATGCACTTTTAACATCCATTTGAAAAACTTTTACTTTGTTGGAAATGGCATAGGCCAGAAATAACCTGATGGCTTTAAGCCTTGCAACTGGAGCAAAGGTTTCATCATAATCAATTCCTTCTTCTTGAGAGTAACCTTGTACCACCAGTCTTGCCTTGTTCTTAATAATCATACCAGCCTCATCTTGTTTGTTCCTGAAAACCCATCTTGTGCCAATTGGTAGCTTGTTTGGTGGTAAGGGACAGATTTCCCAAACCTGTTGCTTCTTGAATTGAAGTAACTCATCTTGCATAGCTTCCACCCAATTGTTGTCTTTGAGGGCTTATTGGTACTTCTTAGGTTCCAACTGAGAAATGAATGCTGAGAAGAAGCAAAAGTTGGAAAGCTGGTTTCTTGTGAGAACACCTGATGCAATATCACCCATGATTTGTTCCAATGGATGATCTTTGTGTTCAATCAGTTGTTGTAAAGTACTGACTGGTGTAGGTGGCTCTTGTACTTCATCAAACAAACCACTGAGGTTTATAATGTCTGGTTCAGCTGTTTGAACATCTTCAGTAGTTGTAGGAGCTGAAGCAGATGTTTGAGTTTGTACATCAGCAGTTGTTGAATTAGAAGTTTGTGAAACTTCTGATGGTTTGAAAGTTGACTTAATGACTGTTTTAGGAGTCCATGGGGCTGGATCCTCATCATCAAACCTCTGATCACCATAATAAGTAGGTTTGGATGAAGTGATAGTCTTCTCAGGTCCGAAATGAAAGTTGTTAAGATCAAAGAGTTCAGCAGGATGTGCTGGAATAAGAGTGTGTTTTGATTCATTGAACTTGACATTCAATGTTTCTTCTACTATCTTGGTTCTTGAGTTAAAAACCTTATAGGCTTTTCTAGTGGAAGAATAACCAAGAAAATAACCTGAATCAACTTTAGCAGCAAACTTTGAAATAGAGTCTTTAATGTTTAGAATGAAACATTGACATCCAAAAGCCCTGCAAAAGGAGATAAGGGGCTTTATGCTATGAAGAAATTCATAGGCAGTCTTGGAGTGTCTCTTGTTGACAAGGACTCTATTTTGAACACAACATGCAGTGTTAACTGCTTCAGCCCAGAAATACAATGGTAGGCCTGAATCAGCTAACATAGTTCTTGCTGCTTCAATTAAAGTCCTGTTCTTCCTTTCTACCAAACCATTTTGTTCAGGAGTTCTGCGAACACTGAATTGTCTAATAATCCCTTTAGACAAACAGAATTCATCCAGAGTTTTGTTCCTAAACTCTGTCCCATTATCACTCCTAATGGCTTTGACAGATAGAGAATATTGTTTCTCTACTTGTAGAATGAAGAACTTGATGATTTCAGCTGCCTCATCCTTGGAAAATAAGAAGAATACCCATGTGAATCTTGAATAGTCATCAATGATGACCAAGCAGTACTTCTTCTTACCAAGGCTCATGATTTTTACTGGCCAAAATAAGTCCATATGGAGTAGTTGAAGACATGCAGTTGTTTTTGATTCTTCAATAGACTTATAGGAGGACTTATGCTGCTTTCCCTTTAAACAGGATACACAGTGTTCTTGACACTGGTATACTTTCAAGGGTAGACCTCTGACCAAGCCCATTTTTGTGACTTTATTTATGGTTTTAAAGTTCGCATGGCCAAGTCTCCTGTGCCAGAGATCAGTCTCTGAAGTTGATGCCTTTGAGAAGAAACATGCAGTGTTGTTTAGTACTTTGTCCTTTTCAATGTCCACTGCATAGACATTCCCACATCTTTTGGCTATCAACAAAGTATGATCTTCAATGATCTTCTCTATCAACTTCTGGCCTTCTGGTGATATGATCTTGCATGCTGTTTTTGTGAAAAAGGAAGAATATCCTTTATCACACATTTGTGACACACTCAGCAAGTTGTACTCAAGGTTTTCAACCAGATTGACCTTGTCAAACTGTATTTTTCCAGAAGAGACATTGCCATGTCCTAGCACATATCCCTTGGCATTGTTCCCAAAGGATACAGATCCTTCTCTTTGACTGATAAAATTGTTTATCAGGTATCTGCATCCTGTCATGTGCATTGAGCCTCCACTGTCAACATACCAAATGCTATTTAAGCCTCTTGAGACCCTCTGCACAAACTAGCAAATTAGTTAGATTTGGGAACCCAAGCCAGTTTGGCTTTGGGTTTGCTCTTGAGAACATTAACAGTTTGTTCTTGATCAGGTTGAGGAATCCATGTCTTTTTGACAATGGATTTTTCAGTAAGAGCAATGGTGGTATCCTTTTGAGGACCACCATCAACCTTGGTCATCAGTAGTTGTACCATATACATGAGATCTTTAATCTCAGCAGTTTGTGAAACTGTTGATGATGTAGGTCTAACTACTGAAAGAGAATTTTGAGAAAAAGATTTTTGTTGAGATTTCATCTTTTTCTGAGAAAAGGTGTTTGCTGGTTGTTGTTTCTTGGGAGAAAAAGTTTCTTCAAAATCATTTTTTATTTGTTTTCCCACAACCAGTTGTGAAATTTTCTTGTTATACTGAATTCCTTTTCTATATCTACAAAATTCTGTCTTGTGGTTAAACAAACCACAGATTTCACATTCTTTTGCCTTTTCTTTTTCATTTGAAGGCAAATTTCTGACTGTTTTGATTTGTTTTAGGTCATCAGTAGTTCTCAGGTTCTCAACTCCTGATGTAGATGAAACTACTGATGGCTTAAAGTCAGATTTTATCAGTACTTCTGAAGAACTTTCTTTGTGAGTTTTTAGAACGTTTTCATGAAAAGATGTGCATTCTTTCTCTTCAGAAGTTTCATCTGAAACAATTTTTCTCCGATCTTCAGTAGTTTTGGGGGAAAAATCTGTTGGTGTTTCAGTGTGATTGTACCCTATGCCAAACCTAACATTTGATGCACTTTGTTTGTTAAGCAGCAGTTGGTACCATTTACAAGATTCTACCCATTTTTCACAAACAACCTTGGTGTCAGCAAGCTTTTTTCTGACATTTCCTAGGTCTTCCATCATGATTTTAAGTTGTGCTTGGGTTTCAATAGCATTGTTAGTCAATTTAGAATTTTCTTTTGCCTTTGCAGCAAGTTTTCTTTTTAAATCACATTTCATCTGAGTAAATTTTCTCTCAGAGTCATTTGCTTTGCCTTGTAAATGCACATTGGTCTCTCTTATGAGAGCAAAAGATTCTTTACATGAAGTTGAACAAAGTTTTGTTAAAGATTCTTTTGATACCTGAGACAGAGCAGATTTTGAGGTGTAGCCCTCAAATGCCATTAAGGCAAAATTCTTTCTGCCATTGTCAGGTTCTCCCCAGTTGATGTCAAACATTTTGTTGTCTGCATCAGGATTGCACTCAGTAGTGTTAAAAGGAAGACTGTTCCAGTCAACATACCATGAGGTGAACAAACTTTGTTGTGAGGGTTGCTGAGTCTGAGGAGGTTGTTGAGCAGCTGGAATGGAAGGGATTGATTGTTGGCTCTGCATCTGTTGAGCAGGCATTTGTACATATTGTACTTGTGACACATATTGGATTTGTGGAGCTTGTGCCTGTACAAAATGTGCACTTCCCTGTGTTCCATTATTCCTATTATAACTAGGGTTAAACTGATTTCCAGACTGAGATTGGTTGTAGCTAGAGCTTCTACACTCTCTAGCAAAGTGTCCCAACTTCTGACACTTATGACATCTAAGTTTAGACTTGTCAAAACCAATTTTTGTAGAACTATTTAGTCTTGGAAATTTCCTTCCTGACCTTTTATAAAATTTGTTTGTTTTAATACTTAACATGGCCAGTTGGTGTAAGATGTCCATTTCTTCTAAGTCATCATTGCTGAAATTTTTTAAATCATCCATGATAAAACACATGTTATCAGCAGTTTGACTATATTCATCATTGTCATAACCTGGGAATGATCTTTCTGATGAGATCCCAGCAGTTATGTCAATGTGGTCAAAAGATCCAAAACTATTTGAACAAGTAGGTGAATCTTGTCCCAAGTGTTGTACTTCATGGTAGGTAGTCATCTGCAGTTTTACCAGAACTTTGCAATTTCTTCTTTTGATCGATTTCTCTTTCAAAAGTTAGCAATCTCCCATGTAATTTTGTAAGAGTGAGGGAGCTAAAGTCTGGTGAGGATCTGAGGACTATAGAATATGTTTCCCATTTTTCAGGTAAAGACCTTAAAAATCTATGAAGCATAGATATAGTTGTATAGGTCTGACTATTTAATTTTAGCTCAGATATTAATGAGGAGAATCTTTCAAATTGTTGAGTTAAAGTTTCCCCATTTATGTGAGCAAAAGTTTCATATTGTTGAGCTAGGATTTCTCTGGTGTTGGCAATCACCTCTTCAGTTCCTCCAAACTGTTCTTTTAGGCAGTCCCAAAGCTCTTTGGCACTATCACAATGTAATAGTCCAGAGTAGATTTCATTTGGGAGTGCCATTGCCAACATAGAGAAAGCTTTAGCATCAAGCTCAAGTTTTAGGAAGTCATCATCTGTATAGTCCTTTGGGTCTTTTGGTATTTCTACTTCAGTTTCAAGATTAATATTTACTGGTTTGTGAGGACCATATATCACAAATTTCCAGCAACCTGTGTTGGTCTGTGATAAAGTATGTGCCATTCTCCTTTGCCAGATATTGTATTCATTTCTAACTAGCATAGCAGGTTTATTGGCAGAACCAGTATTATGTGGATCCATTTTAAATAGTATTGATTTGTGAAATATCTCTTAAAGTGATGGATGTTGAAAAGGTGAACTTTTAATCCTTTATTGAATATCAATAAGAGCCTGGGTCTGATTCTCAATGTGTTAGATTGATATGTGATCAGATAAACCAGTGCTCTGATACCAATTGTTGGATCAGTGATGCTCTTGATGTTTTGCTTGCTAGTGAACACTTATGTGTTTAGCAAGTTTAATCAGATTTGCACAGCGGAATAAGCAAGTAAAGTTACACTATCAACAGGAGTTATTACTCCCCCTGGATGTTTGAAAACTAAAGACAAGTTTAATGAGAATCTAAGTATTGAATGTGAATGACAATAAATACTCAAACAGATTCTCAGTAAATGAAATTGAAATAACAATAATAAGCTTTGAAGGATTTCATTTCCAATTAAAATCAATGTCTAAAACAGAGGGATGAACCCATCTATTTATAGACTTACAAATACATGAACTTTGCCAAAAAGCAAGTCTGCAACAAGTTGCATTCTTGGAACTTGCACAAAAAGATAAAGTAATAATAAACAAATAAACTACTGAAACATAAGGCGGTGGAATGATTCTGGTACAAGTGCTGATGAATGACAAACTACTGATGAGTAGTTTGTCTTTAGTAGTTCTTCAGTGAACTTGTCTGGTTAGACTTCCGAACTTCTGATCTTTCTTATTCAGTATTTGTTGAATCCTTCTTCAGTACTTTAGTCTTCTTTCTTCATTAGTTCTTGGAACTTGCACAAAAAGATAAAGTAATAATAAACAAATAAACTACTGAAACATAAGGCGGTGGAATGATTCTGGTACAAGTGCTGATGAATGACAAACTACTGATGAGTAGTTTGTCTTTAGTAGTTCTTCAGTGAACTTGTCTGGTTAGACTTCCGAACTTCTGATCTTTCTTATTCAGTATTTGTTGAATCCTTCTTCAGTACTTTAGTCTTCTTTCTTCATTAGTTCTATACTTAGAATAATTTCCAGAAGTATGAATTAGACTAAGGTTTGCAAAAGTGGTTTCCTCAATCCTTTTTGTCCTAACAGATTGTAATACCAAAACCTTAAAGACCAAGGTGAAAGACTTACCAATCGATGGAGTATAAAAGGAGGTTTATAGTTGATGTTTGGACTCACACTTTCCACATACCAAACAAACTCTCTTGTTTCTCTGCCCTTTTCTTTCGGCCGAGTACCCCAAGCTCCAACCCAACTCTAATTCAAGCTATAATCATCCATCAACAAGCTTCTTTGGAAGAGACAAGTCGTGGGAAAGATCACAAAGCCACTCAACTCGGTTCATCACCATTCACTCCTAGGTAAGTCGACTAACACTTCATTTCCTTATGAGATTCATATTCTTCGGCCTTTACCATCTTTCACCCGAACACCACCGCTATTCCTGCCTTGAATAACTTTGTAATCGGCCCAAAAGCTAAACACATACATATGTTGGTTTTGTTGACAAATCATGCACACGATTAGATCATACACTAGACTCATACGTATATATATATATATATACACACACATTGCACATACCCACAGGTTACAAGGAAACATGTATACACTCGACACATACGCCTACAGATGCACAAACATGTATACAAACTCGGATACACAACTCTAGAAACGATTTTTGAACCAAAACATGTATATATATGTATATCCGAAGCTATTCTACATTGTGTGCATACGATTTCATGTATATACACTTACACACACTTATGGTTATTCGGTTGTACATTGACTGACACAAGTGAGTCATTTTGGATGTGTTAAACAATCGGATTCAAGCCACTTATTCACATAAGAATTTCGGCTAATAAAATAAACATACGTTAAAAGGTATTAAACATGTGTTAATGCTAGTATAACGCCATAACACAGCATAACGTATGTTAAATCTTTACACTTTCTATAAAAACACCACACACATTAGAATGGGGAATACTATGTTACCTATGATAACGTGTAGGACCCGTTTATTTGACTATAGATACGTTTTTACAATAAAACGCCCGGAATTCATGAAACTATGCATCATCAAAGTACTCATAAAATAAGTAATGATTGTCACGTGCACGAAATATGGCCCATATATAACTAACACAAGGGTCCACAAGTCGGGTGAACAACTAGTATGATATACGACAAGAACGTACAACTTACTATGTCATTGATAATCATAGGGAAACATTTGTCGGGACAGTAGCTATTCCACATTCCTGCTTTACTAGACCAAATCTTCAGTCACCAGGTGAGTTTCACGGCCCGATTTTACAGTTTTTCATTTTTTGGGGATAAACATGCTACATTTTAGTACATTTCATTTTGGTGTGTTATTCTATTATGACTACCATGTGGGACATGAGACATTCGATTCATGAGATCTCAACAGTCCTCGCACAAACATTACACCGTAACCATTAGCTACCAGTAGCCATAGAACACATTAATAGATCTATTGGGTTGACACCCCCACTCTTGGTTAGTCGCTCTAACCGGTTACATGCAAAAGAGTGTTAGTATTCTACTATACATACGTTGTCTTTATTGTACAATGTGCACCCACTAACAACCCAGCTGTACAAACCGTCAGACACGTCCTTTCGTCTCAACATTCCCGCCTATTAATTTTCCTAGAATTCAAAAAGACAACTTTAATGCGCATTAACTAAACTTCAGTAGGCATAGAAAAGGACAAAAAACAACTTTTCCCTCCTATACACAACTCCCTTGCGCCAATATGCCAGACGCCTTCTCAGGCCTCACCGCATGCGCAGGAATGACAAAATTTTGGTCATTCAAATTTTTTACATCGACCACATGCGCAAAAATAGTGGACGCCTTTTCAGGACTCCCACTTGCGTAAAAAAGGAAAAAGTTTTCTTTTGTCCTTTGTCATTATTTACATAATCTACACGCGCAATAACAACGAACGCCCTATTAGGCTGGTTGCATGTGCATGAATGAAAGAAACAATGAGAAACCTTTTCAGGTATAGCACAACTAAAGGACCTAGGGAAAAATGGCTTTCCTTCTTCCTAAAGCTAAATGAACCTATGGAAAACTGGTTTTTCCCTTCTTCCTCAAGCTAACAAAATCTATGGAAAAAGGGGTTTCCCCTACTTCCAGCACATACATCATTATCGTGCGCAAACATGCCAAACACCTTCTCAGGTTTTCGGCATGCACAATAATGACGAATAATTCCGTCATACGCTAAACAGATTGATCAATGTAGGCGCACCAGTTGACGATGTCTCCTACACTGCATGTACACCCTGTCAAACACACGAAAACCCAGTGACGACTAGACGTGATTCAAGGTACACATACAAAATGCCATCCTTCTCAAATTAACAAAGTCCAGCACTCCCTCATTCCTTTCTTGCAAAGCAACATGAAACACTGGACTGGGGGACTTGAAGGGATATAGTGTCAATCCATTCTTCCCTACTGCAAAAAGTCAAGACATAATACATCAACAAGAGGCTGTGTCCATAAAAGTGTGACGCTCGTTCTCTCGCCTGTTCTACGTCGACGGACGAGAACCGCGCCAGACACCCTAACGTTGGTCCTTCCGCCCGTTTTACATCGGGTAAACCCGCATTTGCAACTATGACGCCAACCGACCCGCCCGTTCTACGTCAGCGCCAATGCTGACATAAAACAAGGCTTCCTCAACACAACTAAAAAATACCTTTTAGGGCAGCATCGAGACACACACCCCAGGGCAGGCCTACCCTGGGCAACTGTTCCTGACGCAACTGACTGCCCGTCAGAGTCTGCAACCAATCAGAGGATGCGCCTGGTCTGACTACCAGAAAGGACGACGACGTGGCAGCTCCCCAGCTAAGATATCTCTGACAAAAGACTTTATCAGCCCATTGTCTCCAGGATCTAGAAGGAGCGATGATTACTTACCGCCCCAACCCGCTAACCGGCGGACGCCACGTGTCCACCGACCTTCTGCGTTCACTCGATGGACGCCACGTGGATTTTTGATAGGACGGTAACATCTCTCTTTTCCCCTTTTTTAAAAACACCCACTTGCACAAAGTTGGGCTTAAGGATCTAGGCCGGAAACTGAGAGACACCTCTACTTGGGCCGGGCACCATCAAGGGTAGAGGTCGGGCTGAGAAAGTTGAACGTCATGGACTCTTTCAACAATTTCAACAAAAAAAAAAAAAAAAAAAAAAAACATTTTACAAACTATAAAACCAAAACAATCTCACCTTTTTATACCATTTTCATTATATTATCTCCTCACATTATCTCATATTTTTATAAAAACCACTCTTTTACAAAAAATCATGGACTCTTTCAACAATTTCAACAAAAACCACCAACTTCCAAAAACATACGTAATAAATACGTTTAGTTTATTACAATTTTATGAACTATTGTATTTTTTTAAGTTTATGTTTGTTTTTTATATAACTTTTTTATTTATTAATATTAGTATTTAATTTAATTTTATATTAATCATTTATTAATTTGAAATAGAATTAAAAACCAAAAAAAAAAGTTAAAAGAAATAAATGATAAATAATAATAAATGAAGGATGTCCCCGTATCCCTGGTTAGTCCTTAAAATGAGGACATCTCACCCTTACTTACGTGACGCCTATGTGGCATGAAAGACATCTCATTTAGGTTCTCCCCATTGTCCACTTAATAAACAAAAAGACCATCAAGACAGATGAAAATCTGGGATGTGGGCATATCAACATGACATTCGTCAACCGAAACACACACACAAAAAAAAGGGTTTATTACAAAGTCTGATTAATAGTATGTATATTGCACACCTATAATAATCTGATCTCTAAACCATACAACCCTCATATACAAGACTAGAATTTGGACTTAAAATTCGGTGTCAAAGCAAGCCACCATGATTTTCGAGATCATAGCACGGGCAAAAGGAACGTAGCTCATGCTATACCTGTTCATCACCATATTGGGAAAATAAAAAAAGCTAATTAGATTACCGAAAACACGTCTGCCAACTAACAATAAATTTATGTGAACATACCAAATAAGAGCACCAAACTCCAAGATGATTGCCACCAGTGTCAATAGCTTGTTATGAACCTGCATCCTTCTTGTCATCAGTAAAAGGTGGAAGAAAAAGCTATATATATAAGCACATTGATCCAATACAGTAGCACTCTTAAGTAGATAACCACAAAAACACTTATACGCAATGCTTGTAGATATAGTGGGAAAGAGAGAGCGACGGTGGTTATACATTTACATGACCGCCTTATGTATCAGAACTAAAGCAATACATGCGGTTAATTTAGTTCTGTCTCAAACAGCCGTAGTATTCATACACAGGTACATTAGTACATACTTGTATTAAGATAATAAGGATATAGCTGACTTACATAGAGAGCACATAACAAGGCAAGTAATATGCTCGCAAGATACAAGGCAGTCGCATAAATTCGAACAGGATCAAGCATCATATTCACTTGCCTCTTAGGGCCTATTAAGAATCCTGTGCTGCCCATACAACAGAAAAAATTAGCAAGTCAAAACTCACTACATATAAAATAGCTATAAAAATGGTTTTGGTTAATATTCAAAATGATATAGAAGACACATCTAGTTGGGTAAAGCAGCAATAATTAGACATCAATTCCATATAAATATAAAATAAATCATATTATAATGTTAAAACTCTACCCTTAGAAACCGTTTCATATAATGTATTCTCTCCGACCCGTAATGATTGTCCACCAGACACTAACTGCTAGATTATTCTCGATTATAAGTACAAAACAGTAGCAAATTAATAAGTTTTCATATCTTTATTATTATTAGAAAGAAAGGTGAGAGGCACCTTGGTGGTCATCTTCTATTAGTATTATCAAATACTGTTAGGAGGGGTTCAATTATTGTGTATAAATCAGCAGCAGCCATTTAGAAGAAGAAAAATGGTGTCAATATAATATAAACTGTGGTGAAGCAGCATAACAAGAATTCAAAATACAAAGAAAGAGAGAGAACTGAATTCAATGCAAACCTCCCAAGTGAAAGCAAATTTCCAAAGGTGAATGCTACACCAAACTTGATTGGATTAAAGAAAACTAGCAATGACTGCAAAGAACAAAATTAGTTAGCTACAGTTATTTTCTGACATTAAGCGGAATTTAACAAAATACAAGAAAGACATCATCACAAGTTAATTTCCTAGAAGACAACCATTTCAAATTCACAAGTACAAAGCTTGATAATAGAAAGATAAGAAGACCATCTAGGAAGCAACGCAGATGTGGATCAATTTTTTCGTTGTGCTCATATGTCATCGAAAATAGAATTCTAGCTTAACTGACATAGCATCATAGTTATAATCTGGGGCCGGGGTGGTAATTTCTTTGGTAGTAACTTATTCTAAAAACAAGTTGTAAAGCTAAACCATATGCCAGATTATTCGTTGAGAAACAAATGAGAGTATACATGAGCTATTAATTGATTGAGAACCTCACATGGCTTCATAATCCCCTTGCTGTAAGCCTGTATCCTAAAAATCTCCAAAAGTACAATGCTGTAGTTTAAGGTACTTGGGAACAATATATGAGTTAGACATAAGAGTGTAAAACTGTAAATTATAAGAGAATGATCAACCACATTTTATTCATAATTCATACAAGATATATATACAATGAAGAAAAGACATAATCTAGCCTATAATTAAAAGTAATAAAACACTTTGACTATGACCATGACTATGACTATGACTATGACTTGGACTTTGACTTGAAATACATATTCAAAATATACAATTATAACAATGGAGAATTTGGTGCATCTCTAATATGCCCCCGCAAGATGGACGGTCTTGGAATAAGTCCAATCTTGTATAGAAGTAGATGGTGTCATTGTTTGAGTAAGAGAAGAAGTTGATGATGTTGAAGATGTAAAGAAAGATGAACTTGATTAACCAGATGAATCAAGAGAAAATACATTGTTTTTTTTATTGCAGGTGAAGAGAATTTGGTGCATCTCTTATATGGATGAAATAGAGATGGTTAAAAGCCATAAAGGAGAAATAAAGAAAAATGATCAGAGGGTAAACAGAATAGGTGATAGAAGATTAGAGGTACAGTTTGTCCGGAACATAAACGTTGTGGCACAAAAGTGATTTTAGATTTTTAGGTTTTGCAAAACCAGGTAGAAGGAGAATAAGTTACACTTGAACTTTGAAGGATTAACAAAGTGTAATAGTTAGGTAGGTTGATGTTGCTGAGGGGGTGAGATTATAGAGTTTTGAAGATGTTGGTAGATGTAAGTTTTGGAGATGTTGGAAAGGTGATAAAAATGGTAGGAGGTGTTTTGAAGATTTTTGGAGTGGTGGTGATCACGGAATAGTTGAAGAAAGGGAGATTTAGGCAGACATGGTGAGGATCAGTGGATCACAGTAGCCTGAAAAGAAATTTAGGGGTGATGGGCGACGGTTCCCATGTTGATAGGATCAAGAGCTTTCTCGTTGGAGATAATGCTCTGATACCATATAAGAGAATGATCAACCACATTTTATTCATAATTCATACAAGATATATACAATGAAGAAAAGACATAATCTAGCCTATAATTAAAAGTAATAAAACACTTTGACTATGACCATGACTATGACTTTGACTTGAAATACATATTCAAAATATACAATTATAACAATATAGAATTTGGTGCATCTCTAATATAAATGTATTATTAAGAGATGTGCAAACACATATTCGGTAGAAAAGGAGCCAAAACTAACGAGTTCATTTGGTTGGTCCACATGGCACACGGAGTTTTATAAACAAATGTTGTATCATGTATGTTGTTTGTAAGTTTAGCATGTCCCATAAGACCATGAAAACCCCTAACTTACAATGGCAAAAGTACCTCTAAAAAGTAGATGAAGCATTATTTTTTAGTAGAAAAACTAAAATGCAATTATGATTATCTAATTAAAGTCATTTAAACTAACTCAGGGTTTGCTATTTAGATGGCATCAGGATGATAAGAACATATGTATGTTATTATAATATATGTTCAAAAGTATAAAATATAACGAAAGAATACGAAGAAATCGATTTATTTCATGTATAGAACTTGCAAGAAAATATAAGCTTGTTGGCAACAAATGATGTAATGTTGGGTTTAAACTCACCATAAGTGTACACGTCAAACCAGAAACCAAACATATGGCAAATCCGTATAGCCTCTGTTAGAAGAAGAGAGAGAAAGCAAATTAGTATTATGGAACATGGCTGGCGCGGTTGAAGAGCAACATTATACAAGGCATCAGTAAAATGGAACCTAACTAATGATAAATGAGAACAAAATATATTACGCTAGAAACAAAAAATGGAGGTTTCCTTGAAATATTTTAAACTGAACGGTTAGGTAAAAAATATCAATCATAAAATAAGTTAAGCAGAAAAAAATTGAAGCATATGTTGCAAGGAAACATATATAATATTTCGGAAGTTAAATGTAGCCAGGTTGATTATATTTGGATCCCATAACCACAATGAAAGAAGCAATGCTCAAAATATCTTAGAAGTAAATCAGGCCAGTTGCAAAGGTCTTGGTATCAAGAAATCAAACAACATAATACCAGGTATGGCATTCAAGGGCCTAGTTCCATTTGAACACAGATTCAAATGCACTTGTTAGTTGTTTATTAAGATCCATTTCAAGGTCTTGGTATCAACCCAATACAATAGATATGTTGAGGTGATTAAAGGTGAAAGCCTTGTCAATAAGTAGTCGGGCCAAGTTCGACACCATCTGATTCACCTGTGCTTACAAGCAGCTACTGCCAAACTAAAAATTGCTCCTACTGACAAAGGAAGGAAGGGATTTGTAATCCTACTAATAGAGTGGAGGTGTTGTGGCAGAAGCATCCTAATGATAACCTTAATCAAAGAAGAAACCTAGAGGGTAGGGTAGGGCATATGTTCAAATATAAGTTCAGGGTAATAAATAAAATAATATTTATTCAGTAGCATAAGCATCCTGAAAGAAATCATACAATGGATGAAATGAGAGTCGAGAGAGATCTACATCTACTACTACTACAACTGCATAAGAGTTCCGATCTGAGATTCCTTGGGAAAGTGTGAATGAAAATAGATAGATAGATAGATAGATAGATAGATAGATAGGTTAATAATAATAATAATAAACAAGGAATGAAGGAAGGAAGGAAGGAAGATACCTGTTTGGTGGAAAGAGTACAGTTGCGATTGAAATCGTCCATGAAGGCAAAAGAGGATTCTTCTTCTTCATCGGCGGCAGCGTGTTGTTGATGATGGTCGTCTTCTACTTCTATTCCGACGAGCATCCTCATCTTCTCCATTGCCTGACTCATCTTCTCCATTCTTCCTTTCCTCTCCTCTCCTCTCCTCTGCTACTACCTTTTCTACTACTTCTAACAACCGGTTGGTGACTGCCTGCCTGCCTGCTTCATCGGTATCATTTAACCATCCTTTTTTTTTCTCTATTTTCATTTCATTTCACTTTTTTTTTTCTTATATATATCTTTTGGAGACTTAATCGTAATTAAAAAAAAAAACCCGATTAGATCTTACCAGCAAACATTACCCATAGCGACCCTATAGATGAATATTACCTAAATTTACCCGTCTATAAGTAAAAGAAACATTATCCAAATCGACCCACTTATAAGTAAAATGAACATTATCCGAATCAACCAGTTAGAAGAACACTTTGAGCGACTTTACCCAACAATGCCCGACTTCAAAAGTCAAAATATGTACATTGGACACGTTTATGAGACAAAGACCAATTGTAAAATATGGATATTATGTGGTTAAATTTATACTATCTAATAATATAGGTTTTGACCAAATAAAAAAAAAACTAATTGGTTGTCTTTTAAAAGTAAAAACTTATCACAACATGATCTTGTTCACCTGTTAACATAGTAAATAAGTAGTATATGCTTATGAGTTTTGACATTTGACTTTTAAAATCATATATAGGTTGCATATATATAGTAAAATTACCCACGCTATGTCGTCGTGTTATTTTTAAAATTGCTTTCGTTATGCACATGTGAATTGTTTTATGGCTCTCGTGAATATATTACAAAAGATGAGTCGAACCTATTAAAACTTAGTTTAGTTACGTTGCAAGCTAACTTGTTGAAGAACCCTTTCCGGTTGCCAAGTACTAAAGTTGAAACATGGACACATGGTACAAGAAGCAACGGCAAACGAAAAGCGCACGTATAAGGACACATATAAACCCATATTGCACATCATGATGTTGCAATAAGTCGGATGGGGTGAACGGTTGTAGGGCTTTTCATCGAAAGTTGTAAAAAGCGTACACCAGCATTGCATTCAAAAAAATCAATCATAACTTTGCTGAAGAAAAATAAAGATCCATTCATATATAAATACAATTGAATCCATTATAAAAGTCATTTTTTTACAAAAACTTGCACACAAATAAGCATTGAACACACGCGCGCACACACAAATACAATGGGTTGAGAAAGTAGCAAAACTCTACCAAGCAAATGTCTAGAAGAAACGGTGTCTACATATATGAAAAGCATATTAATAACGAACTCGCAACACATCAATTTTGTATATATATTGAAAAAAGCATATTACCCTTATGAATAAACAGTAAAAAATAATGATATACATAAAATGGGTTGTGCCAGGCAACTCATATTTCAACTTTCCTACTTTTAAATTCAACAAATGTTTGTAAATTTGACTATGAACTCGCCAAAATTCCACAACCCCAAAACAATATCAAAAATTCAGATTACGAGTTGTGATTATGTATAAAAATAATGAGAAAACAAGTAAATTACTAAACTCACGTATATACGAACACATGATTCGTTTACAAACTTCAATAAAAAAATTATAATTCTGTAATCCAAGAGATAAATATACAAAAACAATAAATATGAATAATAATTGATTAATATCATAAGAAGGAAAATGAAAGACCTAACAAATCAACATAACATAGAAAAATTCAACATTCATAAACTATAAAACAAGTAGGTTTATAAATTCACCAATATACGAACACATGACTCATTTATAAACTCATTCACAATTTTTTAAGAGATAAACACAAAAAAAGAACAACAATCGATTTAAACTAAAAGAAGGAGAATGAAGAACTAACACTAAACCGAGACCCGACAATCGACGAAGCAAAACAACAAAAGGGTGTGCGGCGATGGTGGCTTTCGAACGACAATTTTGATTGGGATTTAAGATAGCATTGTTGATTCATGTTTTGTATAGTAGAATTTTTCTTTGCATTTTCCTTGAAGGAATGCTTGGAATGAGTTGCATTTCTTTGATTTTTTGAATTTAATGTGTGAAAATAAATTGAAAAGCATATTAATAGCGAACTCGCAACACATCAATTTATATATATATATATATATATATATATATATATATATATATATATATATTGAAAAAAGCATATTACCCTTATGAATAAACAGTAAAAAATAATGATATACATAAAATGGGTTGTGCCAGGCAACTCATATTTCAAATTTCCTACTTTTAAATTCAACAAATGTTTGTAAATTTGACTATGAACTCGCCAAAATTCCACAACCCCAAAACAATATCAAAAATTCAGATTACGAGTTGTGATTATGTATGAAAAATAATGAGAAAACAAGTAAATTACTAAACTCACGTATATACGAACAAATGATTCGTTTACAAACTTCAATAAAAAATTTATAATTCTGTAATCCAAGAGATAAATATACAAAAACAATAAATATGAATAATAATTGATTAATATCATAAGAAGGAAAATGAAAGACCTAACAAATCAACATAACATAGAAAAATTCAACATTCATAAACTATAAAACAAGTAGGTTTATAAATTCACCAATATACGAACACATGACTCATTTATAAACTCATTCACAATTTTTTAAGAGATAAACACAAAAAAAGAACAACAATCGATTTAAACTAAAAGAAGGAGAATGAAGAACTAACACTAAACCGAGACCCGACAATCGACGAAGCAAAACAACAAAAGGGTGTGCGGCGATGGTGGCTTTCGAACGACAATTTTGATTGGGATTTAAGATAGCATTGTTGATTCATGTTTTGTATAGTAGAATTTTTCTTTGCATTTTCCTTGAAGGAATGCTTGGAATGAGTTGCATTTCTTTGATTTTTTGAATTTAATGTGTGAAAATAAATTGAAAAGCATATTAATAGCGAACTCGCAACACATCAATTTATATATATATATATATATATATATATATATATATATATTGAAAAAAGCATATTACCCTTATGAATAAACAGTAAAAAATAATGATATACATAAAATGGGTTGTGCCAGGCAACTCATATTTCAAATTTCCTACTTTTAAATTCAACAAATGTTTGTAAATTTGACTATGAACTCGCCAAAATTCCACAACCCCAAAACAATATCAAAAATTCAGATTACGAGTTGTGATTATGTATGAAAAATAATGAGAAAACAAGTAAATTACTAAACTCACGTATATACGAACAAATGATTCGTTTACAAACTTCAATAAAAAATTTATAATTCTGTAATCCAAGAGATAAATATACAAAAACAATAAATATGAATAATAATTGATTAATATCAAAAGAAGGAAAATGAAAGACCTAACAAATCAACATAACATAGAAAAATTCAACATTCATAAACTATAAAACAAGTAGGTTTATAAATTCACCAATATACGAACACATGACTCATTTATAAACTCATTCACAATTTTTTTAAGAGATAAACACAAAAAAAAAAAAAAAGAACAACAATCGATTTAAACTAGAAGAAGGAGAATGAAGAACTAACACTAAACCGAGACCCGACAATCGACGAAGCAAAACAACAAAAGGGTGTGCGGCGATGGTGGCTTTTCGAACGACAATTTTGATTGGGATTTAAGATAGCATTGTTGATTCATGTTTTGTATAGTAGAATTTTTCTTTGCATCTTCCTTGAAGGAATGCTTGGAATGAGTTGCATTTCTTTGATTTTTTGAATTTAATGTGTGAAAATAAATTGGGGGGTTTAAGAATATGAAAGGACAAGGAAAGAACTTGAAGGGATGAGAGGGGTATGAAGGGAATGGTTTTCTAAGTTTTAACTAAAAATCAAAATAAAATTACATTGCTACCCTTTCAAGTGTCTTAATTGTACAAAAAGTTCAAATTATACCCTCATAATATAAGCTTGATTCACTTGTACATGTTGTTATAATAGTTAGATGGTGTACAAAATTACTATGTTGGTCATCACTCCTCCTTAATAAGATATTATAGATAAAAATATAACTGAAGTGGCGTTATATAAATTAATATTGATATTTAATTAATGCTAACGTTCATATGGAAAGGTTGTTTGTATTTTTAGAAACGCATTTAATAAAAGAATTGATGTTGATAGCCATTTAGTGGCGCCTCTCCAAATTTTTTATCCATTTAACGCCTATGTGTAATGCAATTGTGGCGTGATTGAGCGTGAATAAATACATTTAACGCCTCACTACGGTGAGTCTTAAGGTATAAGTCTACTAAATCATAGGCTTAGGGCCCCACTATAAGATGTCATTTTATATTTATATCGGGCCTGTTTGTGTAGTACTGGTCTATAGCACGTTCCCAAAAAAGGCAATGCGGTTAGGTTAAAAAATAAAAACGGGAAAGTGAGGACTGGAAATCGAATCATGTAGTTACAACAAAAAGTCACACATCTAAATAATAAAATCATGATCTTCAAAATCCAACTATATTCAGTTGTGCTATTGCTCTGATTCTTTTTACAATCAAAATTGAGAACGAAATCACAATCTAAGGTGTTGTAATTAATGACTTAGCTTGAAAAACAATTCGTGAGGGTCAAAAGTCACAGGACCCTTAAACAAAGAAGGCTAAACTCAATACGTATAAAGTTTTTGGATAATAACGCGTAAATTTATACCAAGCAAAAATACAAGACACCCTAACCCCATCAAATATTCGCACCTGAAAACAAATATTAGTTTACATAGCTACAAGTTTCACCATGAATATACTCTTGAAACAAAATGTGTGCCAACTTCTAGACAAAAATGCTAATAAAGAATGTTAATCAATTCGTTGAACATAATACAGAAACATAATAATAAATCAGACCTATCTATTAGTCCAGTAAAGGTTGACAGGGAAGACAATGCCATGAGGAAAATTATGTTGTCCGGGTTTCCGTTTAGGGTGTACAGTTAGGATGGCTTAAGGAGATCAGAGATCTCATTTATAGAGAGGAATGGAGGACAAATTATGGATGTGCAAGTAATGGTGTTAATTAGCCTCTAATCTCTCATAATGATTTCTATTTATACACCCAAGGGGAAACCCTATTTTATGGTTTAGCAAGGGTAATTACGTCTATCGCATAAGGACCAGTTAAACCAATAGCGGTATTGAAGAAACAACGGGTATCACGGTGATTAATACTAACCACCGTGGGGTGAATACACGTGTTTACTCAAGAATGACCCTTTGCCCACACCGGAGGTGAACCGTAACTGAGAAAGTAAATATAAGTGTGTGTGTGTGTGTGTGTGTGTGTGGTGAAAGTGAGAACATGAGAATATAAGTGGTCCGGTCGTTAATGACCTACGTCCACTATAAAAAGTCGAATATTTATTACTTTTGAGATTACAAAGTGTTACAAAGATAATTTCTGTTCTAGCTCTTGCATACAAGTGATGATTTTCGGATCCTTTGCAATGGAGATGGAGTCTTCTATTTATAGGAGAGGTCGTGGGCCAAGTGAGATGGCCCACGAGAGTGATATCCGATCTGGGCTTCCATCCGGGCCCAAAGTCATCGGCCCAAGAAATTGGCGGGAAAGTGGGTGCCATTAAATGCTGACGTGAGGGAGAATTGGAGCTGTTCTGCAAAAGTTACACGTGGCACCATTTGATTGGGCGTCGGCAGCTTCCCGTTTTGACACAGCATGGTTGACTTACCTGCTGGCGTCTGACGTGACGTCTGGCAGCAGGTAAGCGTGTCTGCACAGTGCTCTGATGAGTACTGTAGGCAACAGCTTGGTAGAAGCATGGGAGCAGTCACGTCACTGCTCCCGTCAGTGGTTGTTGGACCATGATATACGTTAAAATATACATATTTAAGTCCCCGATTTAACTCCCAAGTTACGCGTTTTCGATCATAATTGCACGAATTCGGTACTTAACCGCTTCATATGTTTATTGCAGGTCTTAAACGACGTCCCACGAGCAAAGTCGAAGAAACCGGACGAAAAACGGACAAGACGGAAAGTTTCTGCAAAATCAGCTAAGTCTGGAAAACGTGCACGGCCGTGCACCTCAGGTGCACGCCCGTGCGGACTCGCTTGGCTCGGACACAGACGAGCTGCACTGCCAGGGCGACTCGGCGTGCAGCTGGTGTTCCCGGGCACCCTGATCAGCACTCCCATGCCGGTGCCCATGCGACTCAAACTTCTCGGGTGCACTGCCAGTGCACCAGGCAGTGCACCCCCAGCACTCGGCCACCACCAGACCCGCACGCTCGTGCACCATAGGTGCACGGCCGTGCGGAATATCTAGATATTTCCAAAAAAGACTCAGCCACTTGCCCACTTGCACGTCAACTCATCTTGATAAAGTGCACGGTCGTGCACTTTAGGCGCACGGCCGTGCACAAAATCAAAGTTTCTATAAAAACAGAGCATAACCCACTGATCAATTGTTGGGTGATCTTTGGGCGATTTGGGGCGATTTTCTGGACCAGTGAGCTGCTGCAAAGGCGAGGAACGAGCTCGGGAACTCATCCGGATCATCGATCATCATCCAATCCATCACATTCAAGTTTTATGGTTTGATTTATTAAGCTTTTAGTTGATTCAAATCTGTTTGTTTTAGCTTGTTTGTGTTGTTTATGTAGTACATTATCGTCTAGTAATCATGTTTAGTAATCGTTAGTAGAAAAAACAATAGTTAGTATGCAATCATGTTTTGTATAAATTTGGCGTTTTTCATGTTTAGATCTTGATGATCATAGCGCAACCTTGTTTCGTTGTTGTTGGATTTGTAGCTGTATTTGAATGACTTTGGCGATTGTCGAATGTGTTAGGCGGATAAATGTTGAAAAACCGTCCGTTTAATCGTCCGGTAGTAGACTAGTTAACTTGTTAAATAGTTTATGCCATGAAACTGTAACCGGGTATTGGTTTGGTTAAAGTCAGTCGAATAACGGTTAAAAATGCTTACCGGCACGTAAAAGGGTTTAAAAAGCCTAATGGTGCCGTTACTAGTCTTTGACACGGTTAATGATCTTTGGTAGTTATTTTGGTAAAAATAGCGATCTTAGTAGATCTGGGTTCAAAGTTGGTAAAATGGAATAGGTTGTGAAATGCTCTACTTTATGCTAGTTTAGGTGGCTGTATTGTGTATTCGGTATCGCTTTCCTGAATTAGTGAGGTTAGAATACTCTTAACAGATGACTAACTTATCTTTAGAAGATCTGCATGAGATCATATCAGCTGCTCGCTAATAAACGACTTGAAGTGGTTAACGTGTGTATTCGTGTTAGCTTTTTGTATAGTTGTCATGTTATGATGCCCGAAAGGGACACTAACTGTCGGAAAATGGGAATGTTGATCACACGCCTGTATTACTTATTATATGTAGATGACATGCTAAGATTGGTATATTATAGTTTATATAGTTATATTTTGTATTTGGAGTCTTACTTATGTTATTTATATGTTTTAAAATTAATTTAGTTATAAACAAACTTCAAACTATCTTTTCTTACTGGTAAATCGGGGATAGAGTTTTAGTACCATTGCTCCGCGCACGTCCATGGATCGATATCTGGTTCTTATCTACACATTACTACATATATGACAGGGTACACTTGCCCTATTGTGTGTGTTTTAATATTAAGGTCTAAACCATTTTTATAAATATTAAAGCAAAACGTGTGTTATTTCATTGTAAAATTATGTGTATATTCGCACACGTCAAGTTTTTGGCGCCGCTGCCGGGGACGCGACGAGCATTAGGAACGAACCGAGTCAACTTTTTACCAGTGTACATACTTGTGAATACTTGTTTATACTTCTTTGATTCGTTATTTCATTCATTTATTTGCATATATGATTATTTGAATTTTTATTAAATTTATCTGTCTGTAGATATTTTGGATTAATTTTAGATTGGTTTATAGGTTTGCATATAGATTCGTTCATTTATCTGCTTATAGGATTGTTTGATTTGATTTTTCGTTCATTAGGATGTTGATAGATTTAATTTATTGAATATTGGATTAATTGGTTTGTCTATGAATTTGATTTGTTCGTTATTTGATTAATTAGATTTATTTGTTCGTATTCGGACTAATTATTAATTTCATTCTTTGTATAGTTTTAGGCTTAGTCTGCTTCTTCATTCTTGATCTTTCGTATCTCGTACCAAAAGCTGAGGTCAAACGAATATTCCGCACATAGACATACGCGCGGATATTCCTTTTGGATGACGTGGCTGGTCATCCTGTGCACGAATTGTGATCGCGCGCCAGATTAGATTTGCGGGTGTCAGCAGCCTTTAGGCGGTCTGGTTTCGCGTGCCATGTTTCCGTGGAATCCACCAGGACATTGGCGCTGCTCCTTTCAGCGTTAAGATCATTGAAAGGTAGGATAGCGATGCCATTCGCGCGAGGATTAGGTTCCCTATCCCTTCAAGTCCCTCTAGTCTAGGGCTTCTCCTGTTCTTGATTGAAGAGTAGGTGGAGCGCTAGACTGAATAAGTTGGTGGTCGCGGATGACAACTCATCTGCTTGTTAGGGGTTGTCCTGGGTGGATTGCGGAAATGGAGGTTAAGCGGAGAACGTCTTTCTTCGCTTTACGTCAAGCTGTCGCTGAGAAATGACGTGTTGCGCCTAAACCTGAGGAGGAGTTAGGCGGAGAACGTCTTTTTTCGCTTTACGTCAAGCTGCCACTGAGAAATGACATGTTGCGCCTGGACCTGAGGAGGAGTTAGGCAGCGAACGTCTTTCTTCGCTTTACGTCAAGCTGCCGCTGAGAAATGACGTGTTGCGTCTGGACCTGAGGAGGAGTTAGGCGGGGAACGTCTTTCTTCGCTTTACGTCAAGCTATCGCTGAGAAATGATGTGTTGCGTCTGGACGGGAGGAGGAGTTAGGCAGAGAACGTCTTTTTGTTGACGTAAAGTTTACGGCAGCGCCAGCTTGGACTTGTAGTAAATGCTTCTGTAGTTAATGCGGTCCCAGAGTTGTATTAAATGTTGGAATAATTGGAGTTAAATGTGTCGCCAATTATTTGAAATAAATGTGCCTGCAATTCGAATGTGTATTAAGTTCGAAGGGATGTTTTGAAGAAGTCAAGGAGCCTGCAGTGTTAGACAGCTGTCTGACACGTTGCCATAATGTCTGTCACATCAGGCGTGTGGCAGGACCAACTTTTCGTCTAGAGTCAAGCGCATGTCGCGTCACGCACGCGAGTGAGTAGATGAGTGATCAAGATTCTACCATGTGGCGAGGACCACGTGTGATCTGTCAGGTGCGTGAGTGGCCATGCGCGTGCAAGCAGCTGGCATGGTGAGAGATGACGACACGTGTCGTTCATCTGTGAGACCTGTCAGGCTTGGGACACATGTTGCAATCGTGGGCGTCCAGATAAGGAGTCAAGATGGTTGCTTTTTACTTGGTGGGCCTCATCGCAATTAATGCGATGGGTATAAATAGGTGGAACCGTTCCACTTTGTTGGTTACTTTTTCAAAATTCTCCAAGTGTTCCGACTGACATTCAAACATTCCGGCGGGTCTTCAAGTTTTCCGGTGGAACTTTAGAAGTTTTTTTCTAGATATTCTAGTTTTTTTCCTACTTCTCAAATATGTCAGAAGCATCTATTAGTGGTGCTCACTCCAGTGAGGGCCACGTGGAGGAGCCGGTGGTGCAAGCGGTTGCCGGTGAGGGGAATGTAGAGGAACCGATTATTCAGGGGGGTAAGATAAAAGAAAGGAACTTGATGACGAATACCCCGGTGAAGTGGGCCCCTGAGAAGTTTGAAGAATTATGCAAGATGTTGCAAATTGCACCGGAATGGGAACCAGAGTTGCCTGGCCCCAATGGCACGGTGTTGACGCCAACCCCTAGTAAGATTGCTCTTTATGAAGCACATTTTACTAAGTGTGGCTTTCGCCTACCAGGCACCCGCTTCCAAATAGATACTCTGATGGAGTATAGGGTGGCTGTCACCCAGCTTAGCGCTTTTGGAATGTTGAGGCTGGTGCATTTTGAAGCCTGTTGCCGCGCCTTGGACGTTGAACTAACTGTAGATCGGTTCAACGTCTTATATTATTTGGCGCGGGACGATATGTGGTTCTCGTTTAAGCCGCGTCCGAAGGTGACGCCGATGTGCTCCCCTGTCCCCAAGTCTCTCCATGACTGGAAGGAGAAATATTTTTATATTAAGCGGGGAATGATACCAGTGGAGATGCCCTGGAAGATCCTTGGGGATAAGGAGCGGGTGCAAGACCGCCAGGTGATGGCGAGTTTTCGTAATGAGGAGTGGTTCGCGAAGTTGACAACAAACGCGATGCCCCTCGAGTTGACACGCCTGATCGAGGCCATGTTTGCGATGTTTGGCATGAGCCGCGTGGGGCTGCATCCTGGGAAGGACCCTATTGTCACTGGTGAAGGTATGTAGGATCGATTTGGAGCTAAATCTGATTTTGATGAATAAATAAGATGAAATCACACAAGAATATGACAATAAAAACCCACTAGATGATTTGCATAAGATGAATACAATAAAACCCCAAAATCTCTAGATTGTGTGTTGATAATAAAACCCTAATCTCTATCTATTTATAGCCCAACATGCTTAGGCTAATTACACTTTAAGTCCCTAGAGATCAAGTTAATGATAAAATCTATTTTAACTAAAACTAATAAATGTATTTTGGCTACAAAATATATTTATTTAACCGGACCATCTTTGTCGACCACAACTTGAACTTCTCATTAATTCTTCTCCCGGTCTTCTCTTGTTGGTTTATACGTCGACATCGTCTCGGTAACTTTGACTTGTTGACTTTAACTTGTTGATAACATTAGACAACCAAATTTAGACCCAACAATCTCCCCCTTAGTCTAATGTTTTCAATCTCTTGTATCATCTTCAAAACCGTCAATCTCTACGTACTTTGTCTTCAATTTGGAAAGCTTCAGTCTCAAATTCAATACCCAACAATACTCCCCTAGACTGATGCTTTCCATATTTTCTTTGCTGAAAGTCATTCTTGTCACTTTGCTCTTTGAGAACTTTTATCTAGCAATCTCCCCCTTTTTGCATGCATCATCTTTTGTTGATCAGGTACAAACTTTTCCATCTCTGTTTAGCTAGAGTGGTTTAAAAGACCTAGGAGGATTCCTATCTCAATGTCTTCTGCAAACTTGAGAAAACAGGTGCTTTGGTTTGGTATCTTGCTCAACTGATGATCGGCCATCATTGCAGCAAGTAGTCGAAGAAACCTATCCACAATCACAAACAAAACTCCGAATTTTCTTTAGACAAATTCAACATACAGACAAAACTGGATTCATCTGTGGTGTGCAATCAAGTAAATATCTCAAACGGCCTGAGACACAAATAATGTGACATGGAAGACGTAAAAACAACTATACACAAATAAAGATTGTTTTTTGGATTTTAATATTTTAACATATATATATATATTAATTAACCTTTAACCTTTGAGATGTAGAAAGGATCAAATACGAGATCACTCTAACTTGAAAAGCCTAGGCACACTTCAACTTTCTTTAGGATAGCTACAACCCAAGAACGATTGTTGGTATGTTTATCCTCTTAAGTCCATGCCCCTCATCTTTCAACATACGTTTGGTGATGAGATTATCGTGTTTTTGGTAATATTGATGAAAATTTTATGGACCCCACTTGTGCTAGATATAAGCCTACCAATCCTCAAGGTTTATCGAGATATAATGATGAGAGCTTCAGGTCTATGTTTGCATACTCAGAGAAGTTGATCATCTGATTGTTGAGCTATTTATATATACTTGCACGCCACTAACATTGCATGTCTTTTGCTGCTCACTTGATTTGTTGGCCCCGCATTGGTAGTCTGCACTCTTAGGCGTCTTTTGAATATATATATGCACAAAATTTTCTGTGTCTTTTAATCTCTCAACCTATGTATGACCGGACTCAGCTTGTGCAGACCTAAAACATAGTGGGTGTCACACCCCGCCAAGGCGTAAACACGGAGATGCGACCTCGAAAGGTTTTCAAGCACAAGGTACAAGCAACACACATAATTTATTTAAATGTACCATTGACGGATGGTCATTGTCATACGATTATTAAAACCATAGTAACATAGTTTGAAAACAAGTAAATTGTCTGAGATGCGTGAAGCCAAAATTACAATATTACGGATTTGATAAAACCCCATCCATAGTGGTACCACCCGGTGTATGCTTGAACCTCTCTCTCAAATCCCCGTTGTTCCCCATCAGTTACCTGAAAACATGCATGAAATATTTGTCAACATAATGTTGGTGAGTTCACAAGTTTGTTTATGTTAAGTAAACATTTATGTATTTCGTGTATGACCAATCATAAGCTAGCTAAGCGAATGATCACTGTGCAAACCATGAGTCCCGTAACCAAACCTCTTGACTGTTGTGCCTCGTGAATTGTACCCCAAAGACAATGTATATATAGTAGAATACTAACACTCTTTTGTATGTAACTGGTTAGAGCGACTAACCAAGAGTGGGGGTGCCAAGGTTTTGATAGCTAATGGTTACAGTGTAATGTAGAGACGAGGACTATTGAGATCTCATGAATCGATTGCCTCATGTTCCACATGGTAGTCAAAATAGAATATACACCCGAATGATAATGAACTAGTTGTAGCACGTTTTCCCCCAAAATGTAAAAGTAGTAAAATGGGGCCGTGAAAACTCACCTGATAGTGTGGTCTAGTGAAACTGATGACATGAGATATCTACTGCTTGAACAATGGTTGCCCTATGATTATTTAGAGCATGGTAAATTGCAAGCTCTTATTGTTTATCATACGTATTGTTCACCCGATATTTGTTAACCTTGGTTTTTATGTGTGTGGGCCATATTGTGTGCACGGGAGATCTATAACCGGTTTATGTGTGGCGGTTCTGGAAACCTTGGGTGTTTTAAGTGGGCTTTTATTGTAAACAGAGTGGTTTTCTCATATAGTATTGGTCATGTGGAAGCTAGTCCAGCACGTGTGGTTGGTTTCAGTAAGCCATGTACTTTAACATGTGTTTATAACCTTCTTAGTGTTCAACATGGGTTTAATATGTGTTAGAGCCTTCCTTAACATGTGTTTGGTTTAGCATAGCCAAACCTAGCCTATAGTAAAGGCCTCGATTTCGATCATGTAGCATTAAAAATGAGTTTTTACATTTAAATAAACATGATCGAAGGTTATTAGGGTCGTTTTAAGGGCGTTCTTGATAAAACTGATTAGTATAACCCGTTAAAACATAGTTTAAGCTCGATTATCAAAAGAGTGGATGTTTAGCTAGATATCAAGTTTTACAAAGCCTCTTATATGATTTAGTTCATGTCGTGCGATGTGTTATGTTGCTCGTGAATGCATTTAACACTATATATGAGTGTGTTAGTCGATTATGTTGAGTGTTGTCACATAAAAGGGATGGTTTGGGTGAAACACACTAGGGCTGATTAATAAGGAAATAGTGAGTCTTACCTAGTGTAATGTGACAATGGATCGATCCTAGAAGCCTTGTATGCCTTCCTTCGAGATCTAGCCTACCATTGAAGCTTGTGAGTGATTGTTTTATAGTTTAAGAATGGGTTGGAAGTGGGAGTGGCTTCGGCTGAATAGGATAGAGGAGAAGGAGAGTGGTGTTGTGTGGTGTTGGTGCAAGGATTCAAGATCATCCAAGGCCTCCTTTTATAGTGCAATCTATGGCAAGGTATCTCTTGCTTTCTAATTCTTAAACAAGTGGAGTTTCTAGTTTAGTGAAAGTGTGATGTTAAGTATGATTAATCAATAAAAGAAAGAAGTGACTTGTGGTGTATCCCTTGGACCGAAAATTGGAGGCTCCCAAATAAGGAGTGTTGACTCTAGTTAGAAGGTTATCACCCTTTTGTCTTGTTACCATTTGTGTGTAAGTGTCAATCTTCCTAGATAGCTTCCATTCACTAGTCCCTTGTCATGTGTGATCTTGTACAAAATCGGCCAAGAGATCCTTCAAGGAATGTGATTAATGGATGACTTGATAATGCAGATGGATGGTTCCTAGGCAAGCTTCTTTCGGCCGAGTTATCTAGAGGGTGAGGGGTGTTTGTCTTATACTTGATGAGGTAAGGTATCTAGCTTAGGTAGTTAAAGCAATGGAATGTTTTGCCAATAAAATGATAACTTGGAGGAATAAGAATGTTGTAGTCTTGTCCCATCATAGAAATCGGCTAAGGTTGTCAAGAATGTGTCAAAATCAAGTGTTGAGATAGGTAAGATCACAAGTAGATCACTACTTTTAGAATAACTCTTAGATTTAAAATAGACCTTGTGTTCGTTGGTGTTGTTTTGGCCGAGAAAGGAATAAAAAGGGAAAAGAAAAGTGTGATACTGAACAGTTTACACATGTGTAATTCGAATGCAAATGTTTTAAACAGAAACAAATAAGTGACAGTGAACAATTTACATGCATGTAATACAGGTGAACATATGTAAAAGAGATAGGGATACATGAAGGTGAACAGTTTACATATGTGTAAATCAACTAAACTAATGCAAAACATATACAAATATGTGATAGTAAACACTTTACACACGTGTAATGTAGCTGTATATATAATAGATGCAAATATGCAAAAAAAAAAAAAAAAAGAAAAAAAGATTAGGTTTACATATGTGTAATTCAGCTGCACATGTGTAACGTACATAGATATGTGTGGTGAACAATTTACACATGTGTAAATCAATTGCACATATGTAAAACACAAATATGTGATAGTGAACACTTGTCACATGTATAATTTAGCTGTACATACGTAAAATAGATACAAATATGTGAAAGAGAACAGTTTACAAATGTAGCTGCATATGTGTAAAACATACATAAATATGTGCGTTGAACAATTTACACATGTGTAAATCAACTGCACATATATAAAATAGACACAAATATGTGATAGTGAACACTTTACACCTGTGTAATTTAGTTGCACATACGTAAAATGGATACAAATATATGATATAGAAAAATTTACACATGTGTAATTCAGCTGTACATATATAAAACAGATTCAAATATGTGGCAGAGAACAATTTACACATGCGTAATTCAGCTGCACATATATGACACATACATATATATGATAGTTAATAGTTTACACATGTGTAAATCACTGCACACATGTAAAATCCACCAACCAATAGAAATCAAACACGCACATATAATAGTTTTGGAAATGTGACATGAAAAAAATATAAAGAAATGTAAAATCCACCAACCAATAGAAATAAGACGTAAGTGGTAATTACATTGAGTTAATAACGAGTAAATAGTTTTCTCCTATATTCAAAGTACCACACAGATTTAAATCGACTTCTACAATGTTGCGTTCAGTGCTTGATTGGTGGTATTGCTAGGATTCAAATCAACCAACCAAAGTCGCAACATGACACTTATTGCTAGTTTTAATACAACAGTCGTTGTATTTCTTATTATTTTCCCTTCGTTATAAGTGATGTACACAATGGGACCACCAATGGCATCTCAAAGTTGTACCAACCTTTTCCCCTTATTAGTGCTACCACAAGGTGAAGAGTTGACACACCGAAGTCATCATGTGACAATAGTTACTAGTGTTATACTACATCTAATAAACTTCTTTTTTTTCTTCGTTCATTGTCAATGATGTAGACAATGGGAACACTAATTGTATATCAAAGTTGTTCCTGGATTTTGACCCTACTAGTCGTGTCGCCACAACGTCATAAGCATGTGTCACCTCCATGAAATATCAAACGTCCCTAACTAGTGCTTGCACCAACATATCCTGAACATTACACACGTGTAAACAAATTAATAGAATAAACATAGTAAATTTGATGAATGTATAACTACGATCTTCTTTGACAATAAAATGGATTATCTTATTTTGTAATCAAATATCCTAACTTACAGAGAACAACAACATCGAGGACAAAAGAAGTGACTCCTAGATCTTCAAACACTAAAATGGCATGATACAATGGTGTATAGAGGTGTATGCTTTAAAAAAAAACATCTGGAACTTCTCCGACAGTTTTGATTAATCAGCTATAATCGCAATTCTCCTATCAGATCTGAAAATAAGAAACAAAATTCCACAACCAAAGACGTCCACGATTCGCCAATTTCAGTTAGTTCTTGTTTTTTCAATATAAACAATAGGTTACAATGTCCAGAAAATACATAATGTCATCTAAGTTCTACACACTAAAGTTCAACTAACAAAGACAAACCTATAATTTGTGCCAATTTTAATCACATCAAGTCAAACAAAAAACAAGAAGAAGCAAATAACATCAAGTTTTGGATAAATCACCATACCTTACGATTTGGTCCATGAGAAGTAGCATCAAACCCATTATAACATTCCTTGTTTACAAAACCAAACAATTGTTTATATAAATGATAACATTGCTACCATCAAGCGAATCTCCTCTATAAGTCCCCCCCAATTTCGCCTGCCCTAAAACCCATAACAACAATGATTTCAGAATTTCTTTGGAAAGAGAACAGACCGAATCGATCTGGATTAAAACTTACGGAATCACCATGGATTTAGAACACTTGTAATCGCCTAGTTTGTAATCATGGTATCGTTGTATAATCATGGAATATCTATGTGTAATGAGAGATCGTATGTGTAATATTGCCAGAGAAGAAAGAGTTTGAAGAGTTGCACTGGAGTTTTCTTACGTGTTTAATTACATGTTTACCCTTTTAATTAAAACAACAAGGAACATAAATGGGTGGCTAAGATTAGTTCTCACTGTTCTCGTAAAAAATGGGTGTTCTCATTTAAACCTCCCCCTATATATATATTGGGGAAAGTTATTTTGAGAACACCTATATTTCGTGCGAACTGTGAGAACGGCATCTAAAACCATTCAAATTCAAAATTTCTTTTTACACTTGTCTTTATTACTAAAATACAATCCCCAAAACACAATTTACGCGTAAAAATTCAAACGTATACGAAAATAATTTGTTTTTACACATGTGTAAATTTGCTGTTTATACATGTGTAAATTGTTTCATTTACACATGTGTAAAAAGTTAATTTGAAAGTGTTTTTGCAAGAAAAGATGGATTATTTGAAAAGAAAATTCATTTATTAATGTTATATTTTGATTATAATGGGATTTGTATTAAAAAAATTTGATTTTGATTGATTTTTGTACTTGTTCTCACGGTTCTCACAATATTTAGCGTTCTCAAGATAACCCTCCCCTATATATATATATATATATATATATATATATATATATATATATATATATATATATATATATATATATATATATATATGGGGAGGTTAAAATAAAAACCCACCTAAATTGAAGAAACCTTGTAAACTTATTTAGAGCCATTGATTAAACTAGATGGATGGTCAAGATTCATTCTACATTATTTTAATAGATTTATTAAGGTAGATGACAAAAAAGGGGCACAATGGTCAAATGCCATTTTTTTTGAAAAGCACATATGACAAGTGGACCCCACACATGTCACATCATCTCTCTCATACTTTTGTGACCATGGTCCTAAATCTGTCAGCACGTCATGTTACATATGTAACATATGCAGTGTTGCGTACGTTAAAATTGCACAGATTGTATATAATCAATTAAAAACCTTATAGATAAAAAAACATTCAAATGTACACAAGAATTGTTTCTTACAAAGTGCTAAAAACAAACAAAACAGTCATTACAAAATCAACAAATGCTAAAAAAAACTATCATAAATAAAAAAAAAATTGTCTACACTTCATCCTTGATAATCATCTTCATCTTTAATGTAAAAAATATGCTCACCTGCAAAAAAAAAAAAAAAAAAAAAATCATCAATTTACATGTAAAAGCCTACCCCCCCTCTTAACGTATGTTAACCAACTGGATTACAAAACAAACATACGAAACTGATACAAACAAACATTGTTTTATACATTTAGTTATCAAGATTATCAAACTTAAAAAATCAAGACTTTGTATCTGGTAAAAAAACAGAAACTAATGTATACCAACTGAGTGGTGCTGTTACATACGAAACAGACGCAAACTCATATATGCAAAAAAAAAAAAACAAAACAAAAAAAACAAAACAAAACCAGCCAAGGTGCAAAAAACACGAGTGTTACATGTGAAGAAAAAAAAATAATTAAGAGAAAGAAGCAGGAATCGAGAAGAGAGGAATGGAGGACGACGGTGGTGGAGTGGTGGTTCCGCCGCCCCTGTCATCTTGTTACTACGAGCCGAGAAGAAAAAAAATAATTAAGAGAAAGAAGCACTGATCTGTTACTAAATATAAAACGAATTAACTGATCTGTTACGAATTTAAAGCTAATAACGAATTTAAGGGTTACCTGGTTGATTTAGGGCCTTTTCTTGAAGAAGATGATGTAGAGTATTGGTGGTGGTGGATCTGGTTAGATCCATGGAGACGGTGGTGGATGACGGTGGATGGAGGATGAAGACGGTGGTGGTGGTGGTGGTGGTCAGGTATGGTGGTCAGGATGGTTTTAATAAAGAGAATATTGGTGGTGGTGGTGATAATCTTGATACAGAAAGGTGAAAGAGAAATGGAGAGAGAGAGAGTGTGTGCGCGTTGTTTATATAGGATGTAAAAGAGAAAGATTCAAACCAAAAAAGAGGGGGAAGTGTAAATTTATTAGATTACCCTTTTTTATTCAAATAATAGAGGATGGTGTGGATTAATCTAGACCACAAGATGGGTTTTTGGGAGTTTCTTCATTTTGGAGGTTTCTTGTCTACCTTTAGCCTATATATATATATATATATATATATATATATATATATATATTCAAAAATAATTATAATACATATAAAATAAAAGATTTTCTAAAAATAAAAATTTTCATAAATAAGTTTTTGTATTAATCAAATTTTAAAAAAAAAGACGTTGGAATGTGGGGATCGAACTCGCACTGAACCGGGCCAACATCACACAAACAAACCACCAAACCAACTGAGCTGCTGCTTTGTTTGTTAATGAAATCAAAATCAGTATCTTAAAAACAGAGTTCACAATCGTCCCCAATTTCATATTAAACCCTAGAATCCTAATCCGACCAATGGACCCATTAAACGATTACGATAATCAAAATGACTATGGGGCTTTTACTCTTCATATAAAATCGACCATAGTCATGCTTTTAATTATGACTAACCTGAACCAAGAGGGGAGGGGGGGTGAACTGATTCAAAGAAGCAATGAACAAAGATCCTTAAATTTGATCGATAGGTTGTTTGAATACATGAAAAGGTGCAGGGGTCCTCTAAGTCGGCCATGTATGCATGTGTTCACGAGTTTGATTGCCACAAAAACGAGTATATGTAACGAATTGAAGTTTCGTTTAAGGAATGTTTCAAACCCGTTTCAATATTTATTGGGTGTTGCTAAATGCACTCCCAATTCTCTTAATTTTACTAGTTGCACTCCCCCCTTAAACTTTTAAATAAATACAATCATACCTTTTATTCTCTATGTTTTTTAATTGTATATACTTTAAATTTCTAAACATTCCAAATAAATTAATTAAATTATACAACCTAGACTTATCCATAAATTTTAATCATTTAAAAACAATTAAATTTTATACCAACTTTTATCCCAACTAACTTTCGTAGATAGTTTAAATAATAATGTTCGTAGTATGTATACTTTATATAACATTGTACCTAGTATTTTTCAATTATAACTACCCACGTATAAAAAAAATTAACTGTCAATAAAATAATATTAAAATTCTAAAAAAAAAAAAAAATGGTGACGTGATCTAAAAATTATCCGATAATCAAATTATGCTAACATATATTTATGTAAACAAATGAACTAGAATAACCCTCTACCAAAGTCAAATTCATACTAAGATTTGCTGAAACAAATTTAAAAACTTGGGAGAAACTTCGATTGACCCAATGATTGCGGGATTTAATGCGTGATTGACATCATATAATATGGTATGATGATTTCGCCCAGATTGGTTAGATTTGAATTTAGAATTGACGCGGTTTGATACTCAAATTAAGGTGTTGGCGAAGTGGGTTGTGTCTGGGTCGAATAGGATCCGAATTTCCCAAGGTGGGGGTGATATTTGGGCTAGTTAGTATGGGCTCAAGTCTATTTGGGTTAAGGTAGAGGTGTTCAAATAAACCGGTTCCCAAACCGAAACCGCACGAACCGACCCGAACCAGTTCCTCTAGGAACCGGTTTTTCCTCAAACCGGTCCGATTCTTATTCCAAACCGATGGTTCCCCACCGGTTCTGCATCCCCACATAAAAAACCGACCCGAACCGGTTTTTATCCAAACTGATTCAGAAACCGACTCAAAAAAATCGGTTCCAAACCAGTTCTAGCCGTTGGGCCTTGAAAAACGAAAAAAACGACCGTTGGGGTTGAAACTAGCCGTTATGTGGCCGTTTTTTGGCCCAAATTCACCATTTTGCCACCCCCACTTAGTATAAATAGGTTTTAGATGGTTTGGGTTGATCACAACACTCAAAAACGCAAAAAAACGAACCCGAAAAACCAAAAAACGCAACCATATTTGCCCTTTTTTTTCAATTCGCTTCTTTCTAACATCCTCCATGGCTTCATCAAACCCATCGCAAACCGGTTCCTCAAACCAACCCACCATACTTCGTATTCTTGAAACGACACGAAACGCCAAACTATTTGGCCAAAATGATACCCCTAATGGTTGAAAATTTTCTAAAATATTTTGAAGAAATACCACATGTTTTTATGTGTGCGTTGGCTTTAACCCGTGCTTAAATGCTACGGGAGTTCATACTATAATCGATGAAATAAATATGGCTTTACGTTTATATATTTCAAAATCAAATTGGGCAACACACATGAAAACTACTTTTGATAACGATTTCCAAATATTGTATGATACTTATTTAGAAAAATATGGTCCAACTTGCAAATGCAAATGGGAATGGGAGGGGAAGGAAGTCGTGCTAGCTCGAGCCGGGGTAACCTTAAAATTAATTTGTTTAATATTGTCAAAGACCAAATGGCTAAAAGACAAAGGGGTGAGGCCCCAAATAGCGAGCTTGGAAGGTATAAAGGCTCGAATTTTACGGGGACTTTCACCGCCACCGAATTTGAAAATTTTGATATGTTGGCTTGGTGGAAAGGAAAACAAACTGAATTTCCTATCCTTTCCGCTATAGCCCGTGGTCTACTAAGTGTTCAACCTTCTACGGTAGTTTCGGAATCGGCTTTTTCTCTTAGTGGCAGGGTGCTATCGATACGAAGAACAAAATTAAATCCCGAATCGTTGGAGATGTGCATATGCTTAAAAGATCACTTGGATGCGGTGGATCGAATACAAGATAAAACATCACTTGAAGACCAAACCGAACTTGAACGAAGAATACATGACGAAGAGGTGGAAGAAGGATTAAGCGAACCCCTATCGGACGAAGAACTCGCATACGATGTTTCGTTGCGCCAAAGTAGTTCGGATGAAGCTTAACAAAAAAAAAAATTGATTGTAATAATTTGAATTATGTTTTTATGTATTTCATTTTCCTAGTTTCTAATTTCGAAAACCGAAAAAAATAATAAAAGTCGTATTTTTATGTTTTTTTTTCTTATCGGCCTAATTTTTTTTCTAAATGCGCGCGAAAAAACCGATTAAGAACCGAAACCGAAACAAACCAAAACCGAACCGAAACCGGTCTCCAAAACCGGTCGTACGAACCGACGAAACCGGCCCAAAACCGAACCGTTTTGAAACCGAAACCGGTTCTGGCAAAAAAACCGATTTGAACACCTCTAGGTTAAGGGGGTTTTGTGTGGGTTAGGTTACTAATGGTTTGGTTAAGTTGAGTTGTTGATGGTAATGGGTCCAAAAATGTTAGGTTATATAGAACTTAAATTTTAAATCAGTATATGTATATGTATATAGGGTCAAGATCCTGTACAAAGGGTATTTTTGTATACGAGATTTTTCAAATAAAAAAATTACACCAAATTAACGAGCGTTTTATTATCTTTCCAACGAGTATCATATGCTATATAAAAAACGGAGAAAAAAAATGACTAATTTTTGTGGGGTTTTGTTCATACAGGAAAAAAAAAACACGTGTTTAGATAATTCATTAATCATATATATGCAAGTCACTAATTATGTTCAAACTAGTAAATATGAATTATATTTTCATCAAGAGCAGAATATGTTAAAATCACTCATTTTCAAAAAGAAAAAAAGGTCACATCTTCAAGATCACTGTCTTAATCACATCCTGCAATAGTTGCTTCTGGCTCTGCTCCTCATTCAAACATATTTTTTTTAATATACATTTTTATTATTATTCAAATGATTAAAATTGTTGTTTTATCATATTGTAGTACATTAATTTTTATGTTACATCATAACACATTTTTTAACACTAATAAGTTTGCCATTTTGGTTATACGATGTTTTAATTTTGTTTCTTTTCAACGACATAACTTTTTCGTGATTTTTTGGATATACCACTGTTACATGCCTTTTTAACTGTGTTTCGATACTTAAAGTGGAGCCTTTGTAACTTCATACATAACTACATATTTCTTTATGTACTTAACCACGCTAACATCACCGCTATAACATGTGGAGTAAAGTTCACGTACAAATAGCTTTATCGTACGAACAGTACGAACTGAAGTAAAAAACACGCGGTGGCATTTCTGTAAATATTGGAAACTTTATATAACTAGAGTAATTATATAATTACTCTAGTTATATAACTAGCGTAATTACTCTAGCGTAATTATATAACTAGAGTAATTATAAAATTACTCTAAAGTAATTATATAGCGTAGTTATATAACTAGAGTAATTATATAATTACTCTAGGGTAATTACTCTAGAGTAATTATATACACTAGAGTAATTATACAACAAGAGTGGTGGTCATTATTTACGAAAATGCCACTGCCACTTTTTTACTCTAGAGTAATTATATACACTAGAGTAATTATACAAACAAAGAGTGGTGGTCATTATTTACGAAAATGCCACCACCACTTTTTTTTTGTTCCCTTCAGTTCGTATGTTCGCACGATAATTTTGTTTGTATTTGATCTTTTGTCTAAGTTCACGTACAAACACATTTATCGTACGAAGCATACGAATCAAACAAAAAGGACGGTGGCATTTATGTAATTATACAAAAAACTCTTCTTTTTTTATCTTTTACAAAACCCATGGCACCAAACAGAAATCCCAAATTCATTCTAAAAAGCCTAACAAAAACCCCAAATTAACAACACAATTGAAGGCGGTCAAGCAAGATGAAGTTCAATATCATCGAAAAACTGGAAACCGAAGGTAATGTGTGATTCTGTATTAGGTAATATGTGATTTTTATATGATTTTTGTTCAGTTATCACGTTATGGATCAATTTTATAATATTGAAGCATGGATTTTAAGTTGAAGCTTTGGTTTCAAGTTGTTGAATGTTGATTATAATAATTCTTTTGAGAAGGCTTTTGAAGCTGTTCAATAAATATCTAAAAAAGAGGATAGGATGTTTTTTTTATGAAGAACAAGGTTTCAGGTCTGTATGCTTTTGAAACTGTTTTATGTAGAGTAATTTTTGTGAAACTTGGTATAACATTTGTATGTAGAGTAATTTGTGAAATTTGGTATGGCATAGTTGTACAGAGTAATTTGTGAACTTGGTATCACATTTGTATGTAGGTAATTTGTGATACTGGTATGGCATAGTTGTATAGACTATAGAGTAATTTGTGAACTTGGTAATAGAATAATTACTCTGGTGTTATAGATAATTACTCTAGACCAAAAATAAAATGTTTAGACAATTTTGAAAGTGGTGTTACAAATGAAAAAGTGGTCTACAAATGATAAGGAGATGATTTTGTTCAAAATGGTAGTCAAAATGTTGAAGAAAGTGGTGGTGCAACCATTATAAAAAGAATTGAAGATGTGGCAAAAGAAGGTATGTAATTTATGTTATTGATAATTACTCTAGAACCAGAAATAATATATTTTGACAATGTTGAAGGTGGTGGTTCAAATGAAAAGGAAATGACAATGTTTAAAATGATAGTCCAAATGTTGAGTATATTTAATCATGGTGGTACAAAAAGAATTTAAGATGGTGCACACACAGGTATGTAATTACTCTATTGTTATAGATAATTACTCTAGAACTAAAAATAATATGTTTTGACAATGTTGAAGGTGGTGCTACAAATTAAGAGGAAATAGAGAATGTTCAAAATGATAGTCCAAATGTTGAGGATCATGATGGTGCAAACATAAATGAAGGGCACAAATTTAATGGTGATAATGTTGGTCAAATGAAGGTAGCAAAGTTGATGCTAAATATGATGAAGTTGAAAGAGAATAGAGTTCAAAATGTTAGTCCAAAAGAAGAATAATTATAGTTTGGGTTGTCTTGTTTGTGAACAAGATGCACTGTTTTGGTTTTTTGAACAATTATTATATGCGTGGTCTATGAAACATACCGTGTATGTTTAACAAGGTTTAACTTTTTATAATAGATTTGTTTAGCTTTTGTACACAGTGATGTTAGTTTATTTCAAAGTCATTTGGAAATGTACATTGTGATCTTAGTTTGTTTTAAAGTAAATTAAATGGAAGCATCAAAAATTTTAGCATCCACCATGCATATCAACAGTTGATAATTACTCTACTAGTTATACCAACAAAATTATGAACCTGGTTAACATAATAACTCCACTACTATAATCATGCCAATAATGCAACTACTTAAGATAATTACCTTACTACAATTTATAATTACTCTTCAACAATTATTTCGTTAGTTATAATTTTAATTACTCTAGTTATACAATAGTAATTACGCTAGTTATGCTAGTTATATGCAGTAGAGTAATTATAAAGTTGTATCAGAATTAGTCTATAGAGTAATTACAAAATTACTCTAGAGTAATTATATGACCAACATCAACAACTATAAAAGTTAAATAGAATCTCAACAAATCACAAAACAAAACCAACAAATATCATCACAAAAATCCCAACAAATCTCTCAAATAACCACATATCTCCTTAGAAACAAACCAAAAACAACAGAAAAGCAAAAACCAAAATAAACCCCTCTGTTCAACCCAACATCATTTGGCGAGCCAGTTGGAGACCCAGGAGGAAAAGACGCAATAGAATTTGGAAAACCGTCGGAGGTCCGGTAGGAGTGTGGACGGTAGGAGGAACCGACGGAGATGCAATTCGAGATTCCGTCATAGCGGTTGATGGCGCAATAACAACATGGGAGATGGTGGCGTTGCAGTTGGAGAAACGATTGGTGCGGTGGTTGGTAACTGAGATAGGGCAGACCATGTTATTTCTTATATCTTGTTCCATGTTTATTGTTTCTCTATGAAGAAAAGGCTTGTGTTTATAGAGAGAGAAAGTGAAATAAATATGTCTGAGAAAGTGAAAGTGGGGATGAAAGTTGTTATTTACAATAATGCCACCGTGTCTTGTTTTTTTTCAGTTCGTACGTTTCGTACGAATATTTTATTTGTATTTGATCTTTTGTCATAACATGTGAAAGCAACCATGTTTTTTTTTTTGTTATTCACATTATTTTTAATATTATCGCTACATTTTCATTTAAATTTTGGTATATGTGAGGATCGAGCCTTGGACCCTTTTCTTTTTTTACATTTTGTTATTCTCTTTTTTACTTTCTTTTTAATCTTTTTTTAACTTTCCCTTTTTACCTTTTTTATTTACATTAACTTTTAACCTTTTCTTATTATTATTGGTATTGTACCGGTCGCCGAGGCTATGACATACATAAATGATGTTGATCAAATTCGCTATGTTTGCTATAACATGTGACGGTACCGTAACGTACCGTCATCGACCATATTACCGTCACATCGCGAGTGAGTGGGAATGCGCAAAAACGCCACCTGCCTTGAAGCTTGGGCTTAGCTTTAACCCTAGTTATCCTTTTAAATTTTATTTCCAGCTCCTAGTTGGCTAGTTTGAAAAAAGTTATTTTGTTGCAAAAGCTTCAGTTAAAGCCATCACTTTGTTTGCACCTTCTACCACTTTAAGAGGGAATTTCATGTGCCACATGTTTTTATTAATAGTTTGGAGCTGTAATTATACATCATTATATCAAAAAGATACATATAATATAAATACGTTTATATGATTTTATTGTTTGTTAAGATCGATGCGCTTATGTTGTCAATAATAACATCCAAAATAAGCATTCTAGAACACCTCATGTTGCATGCTACCAAGTTTCAATCTATCCCTGAAATAAGGGTCACTGCTGTTAAAGCAAGAAATCATGGCTTTCTGTCAAGGCTTTAACGGTTTACTGACTCTAAAACAAGAAATAAATCACTTGTGAATTTCATTGTGTTTGGTAGAGAAAATGGAGAACATTAAACCAAGGAGATCAAGATTACTTGCAGCAGTGCTACTTACCATTGTGTTTATGGAGTTACCTTTTAAGGTTCCAGTAGCAGCAGCAGCAGCAGCTTCGCCACAGGTTGCAGCAATGTTTGTATTTGGAGACTCGCTAACGGACAATGGAAATAACAATTACCTTAATTCTCTAGCGAAAGCAAACTACGATCCATATGGCATTGATTTTCAACAAGGTCTTGCTTCTGGTCGTTTTAGTAATGGCAACACCATCATCGACTATCTTGGTTAGTAACTCACTCTTCCTACTTCCTGCACACACACAACCAAAGTCTGTGTCTGCTAACGGGGTAATTTCCATCCTGCAATCATTTTTTGTTTTTATATTTTTTTTAATCTTACAAATAATTTATGATCGCTCTAAATAATCATTAAAACAAAGTGCAGTGTCTGAAAAATTAATAATAATTTAGTTTTTCAAATAGAATTATCTGGCTGCCCCGCTATTATATAAATATTGACCCATTTACAAAAATTGGTTATTTTGGGTTATATTTATAATATCTCCAACAAGCAATGTGTGTAAAAAGGTAACAGAAGTCAAAAAGAAAATGGATTGAAAACCACAAAATGGCTTTGCTATGTCTTTATAATAAATGTTGACAATCAAGCCAACTCAATTCAACCTATTTCGACCCTTTGACTCACACTGGTGAGGCTCATAATCATTCAACACAAGAATTGCTCTTGTGCCTGCTTTTGATGCTAAACAAAACTTTGTTGGATTATATGTAGGTGGCGGCATTCCCTTTATAAGAATTGCTCTTGTGCCAAACACAGCCGCTTGGCTTTCTAAATGATATTATTTCATTCTTGCAAAAACACACTTAACAAACTAAGACTAAGTTGTATGTTTCCGACTTCATACATATACATGTGTGGTAATTACTAAAAAAAGAATCTTGAAAGTTTTAATGGTTCAAATCTCAAAGTCAAAGTCAAAAGATGAGTCCAATATTGGAAAAGAGAGTTTTTCTGGCCTTGATAAAGGTACCTTATCTGATATTCCTATCATTGCCGTCGTCGTCAGGGGACTTTTTGGGACTTCCTCTTCTTCCAGCCTATGCAAATCCTGAGGCAACAGGTAGAGGAGTGAACTATGCATCAGCTTCCGCAGGCATTCTAGAAGAAACAGGAAGAAATCTAGTAAACCCCATCCTCCTTCAGTTTTATAGTTTATTTTCATAACTTGACTTTATAAAAATCATGAAAGACATAACATTTTTAACAGGGTGAAAGAATCAGCTTTAGACAGCAGGTTGACAACTTTGCAAGCACCGTGGAACAGCTCAAGAGCGAAATGAAAGGGGAGCAACTGATCCAATATTTAAGGAAATCATTAGCAGTTGTAATCATGGGAAGCAACGATTATATCAATAACTATTTGCTAACTTCTTTCTATGCTACTAGCTATATATACTCACCCACAACCTATACAAACCTTCTCATACAGCAATACACCAAGCATATCTTAGTATGTCCTACTCTACTGTCATTAATAATACTTAACACGGTTGATAGAAACTGATTGATTTATTATATGTTGCAGGCACTCTATAGTTTAGGACTGAGAAAGTTCTTCATCGCAGGGATCGGCCCCCTAGGATGCATCCCTAATCAACTAGCCAATAATTTTGCTCAACCTGGAAAGTGTGCGCCTTTGGCAAATGACTTGGCAGCCATGTTTAATACGCAACTCAGATCTCTAGTCAATCAACTTAACACAAACTATACTGATGCAATCTTTGTTTATGGAAACACCTATGGTGCTGTCAGTGACATAATAACCAACTCCAACAACTATGGTTTGTATACACATACCTATACGTGTAATAACGTAAACATGAGTACATAAATGTAATATTATATATAAATATTTTTCCCATTATGTGCCAGGATTCACAGTTACTGATAGAGGGTGTTGTGGTATTGGAAGAAATCAAGGTCAGATAACATGCCTTCCATTTTCAGCTCCATGCATCAACAGAGATCAACATGTTTTCTGGGATGCCTTCCATCCTAGCCAAGCTGCAAACCGAATTCTAGCTCAAAAGGTATACAATGGTCCACAATCTGATTGCTATCCAATGAATGTCAAACAAATGGCAGAATTGTAACTCTTTGAGAATCATGATGACTATATGAATAATAATGTGGAAATTGAACCACCATAAGACTGCATGCATTCCTTTCCAATAAATATCAAGCATCAACATGTTCCATGTGGCTACATTTATAAGTTCTATGCAGCAAAGGTAAAATTGTCTGTCTCAAGATAATACCAGATCAACAAATGTTCCTAGGAGTAGGAACAAATATAAAACCAATAATACCAATATATTTCAAGGTAGAAAAACCGCTCACATCGTCAAAACAGTAATAAGATTCAGAGTTCTTTATGTCAAGGAATTGTACTTTAATCAAAAATCCCAAATCTATACTTCCTCTTGATCTAAGGTGCAAAGATCAATGTATCTTTTTTATTAGCATCATCAATAAAAATGTAAACGTGACATCCATGATTAGAAGGACATATCATACATTATTAACATCAGTATAAACAGGATCTTGGTGCTGAAAATCAATAAATTTACTATTACAAGATACATGGTCTACAGACAAAATAAACGTCTCCAACTCACCATCATACCGCTCGAGGTTACAGCTAGACTAGGAAGCCCTCGGTTCACCCATATTCAACTCTAAATTATCATTCTCTATAACCATGGGACGGCCCACTAAGCTTCGCCATACTACGGAGACAGGCGGCTAAATCTAGAAATTAATCATGATAATAGAGTAACTACACAGTACAACTTTGGTTGTTTGTGAACTCAAATGGACATCTTTGTTCAGTAAATTATGGAGCCAGAAAAATGGCAATGATAAAAATCGCAGTCTATAAATTATGTGCGACAAACCAACCTTAATCAAATATTCTCTCCCCGGTTGAAAATAAGAGGAAAACAAGCGCACTTGCAATACAGAGCAATCCTGGTATAAAAAAGACTGCCCTCCAGCTATCAGGACTTGAAAGATCTGAATTGTTACTTTTTGCAGCTTCTAGAAGCTGACCCGTCAACTCAACCCCTACAATACCAGCTAAAGTACCAGCTGTATTAGAGACTCCCATAACAATCCCAGCATATCGAGGTGCAATATCCATGTGATTCACCGCAAATCCAGCTCTCCCTAATGCCAAGAAACCAAGAGCCATGGAAGAACAAAACACCACCCCGTCAGATGTTCTAAACAGCGGAAGCGCCATTAATGAAAATGCGGACACTAAAAATCCTACAGTATTTAAAACCTTTCTTGTGTTTGTCACACTCAAGAGTCTTTTTGTTACCAGGTGGTCAGCAATAATCCCACCGATATTTGAGAAAACGAACATGTTCAGATACGGCATCATCTTGGACGAACCCATTTCTTGAAGACTGAACTTCAAGCCAAGTTCAAAGTATGTCGGCAACCAATTCATAAGCACATACAAAGCATAATGAAATGTGAAATTGTTCACAACGATTGCCCAAACTGGTAAACTGAGAAAGATTTTCCTCCATGGGATATGCGTAGGTCTATCCGCCTTCACCTTTTGACTATCCCTAATTGGCAACAAAGATTCTCCAAAACCAGCTGCGGTTGCTTTCGGATGCTCTGAACGAGGTGGGTCGTTAGCGAATTTGAACCAAAGCAGCGACCATGTAACACCTAAAGCCGCTTCAGCAATAAATACAGATTGCGGGCCCTTAAACTTTACTAAACTAGGAAGGAGAAGCATGCCCAGAGCAGCACCTAGGTACATTCCAGACGTTGTGAGAGAAAGAGACCTTGACCGTTCATGTGGCGGAACCCACTGTGCTAAGACGGTGTGAATAGAGGGAAAGATAAAGCCTTGAGCTACCCCAACAAGCAAGCGGGCTATAACCAGAGCCATTACTCTATTTGGGTCTAACGGACACAAGGCACAAGTTAGAGACCACATCACAAACGAAAAAAGAAGAACACGCCTTCCCCCTATCTTCTGTGCTGCCCAGCCGCCCGGAACCTGTGAAAAAGCATACCCATAATAGAATACTGACAGTATCGTGCCTTTGCTTGACTGACTAACGCCTGAAGCATCTGCAGCAATCGTATACGCAATTGAAAAGCCCACACGTTCGATGTAGCAAACAGAAGTACATATGAAGGTCAAAACGACGATCAAATAACGTGTAGGGAATTTTGCAGTCCTCATTGTTGAGGATAATCTGAAACAACTGAATCTTTCTTTCTAGGTCCAGTTTGCTCAGCTGTTGCCTTCTGATGTACTACATGATCTTATTCTTCAGTGTTGTGATTATGAAAAAAGGCGTTTGAAGTTAAAAATAGAGTACCTGCAACAGTAGAAAAGGGATGAAAGCCGAAAGGTGCATTAAACAAGACGAACGCCACTCAGTGTAAATAAATATTCTTAACAAAATATGACCAAACGATATGTTGTAAGTAGACTGCTATTCATTTGGAGGGCCATACAATTTAAAAAAATAAAATAAAATAAAATAAAAATACTGGACAGATATCATAACAAAAAAAAAGCAAGCAGTGAAAGTTGTCATGAGCATAAAAGAAAAAAAAATGCATCAGTTATTTATTGGGAGGGAAGATCCACACATGAAAAAGAAACCATAAGCTTATTTTTCATCTGAGATTATGTTAGTGTTCATTTAGGGTTCCATTTCAAGATTAGATAAACACTGTCGGTCTACTAAGCTAACTGAACTTGGGTATATATTTCAAATTCTTCAAATTTCAAAGTTGTGTGAGCATTTGGAAGGAGAATGGTTTGAAAACAATAACAGTGAGCATAATAATAATAATAATAAATTAAAGAATATGCAAATGATGAATTGAAAGAAGAATATTAGGGCAGACAGACGCAAAACAAATTAATACCTGATTTGATTTTCAGAACATTTCCCATTCATCCACGCTATAAAATACAAAATGATAGATAGGGTTTTCAAGGTTTATAAATTAATAGGATATCTGGGATTGAGTTTTAGAGCATGTTTAACTTTTTACAACAAGTCATAAGGAGTTTTGAAAAGTTACTCTCTACCTATTTTTCAAAAACTCCTTTTTCATGTTATAAAATCTCATAAGTAGAAGTCATAAGTCACCTTTTCCAAACACTTTTTTAACTTATCAACTTTTTGGAAAAGTAATAAGTTATAAGGAGGTGGAAATAAGACTATGTGGTGTGCACTCGGGGAGAAAGAGCGGGGTGATGATTTGGCATGAATCCCGATCGGGAACACCGCCCCCCCCCGAAAAAAAATCGGGGAAAACGGGGAAATAATCCCGTTTGAACCGATGCCTGTGATTGGTGAATTTTTTTTGAACGTTATAATGGGGGCCCACTTTTGAATGTTTTAGCCGTTGGTAAAAAAAAAAAAAAAAAAAAACAAACATTTACTATATATATATATATATAAAATTTACCCCACAATTCACAAACTCACTCAACTTTTTATAAACCAAACCACCACATTTTATAAATTACTCTTTCAAATTTTATAACCAAACCACCAATGGATCCAAGGCGTTCAACCCCACAACCCTTTTACCCGAACAACCCCGCTACTCCTTCCACACAAGCTCCAAACTTTCCCTTCCCCGCTACACCGCTCGACCCTAACACATTCGGATTTGGCGGTTTTAGTCAACCACAAAATCCATGGCAAATGCAAATGCATCACCAACAACACTTTCATATGCAAATGCCACCCCCGAACCAAATGCCAACCGTCCCCGCTAGACCCGAAACTCAAGCCGAACACGACTTTATATCGTTAGGCGTCGATGACGACGTTATCCCCGAAACTCAACCAACATCTAAAAAAGACACAAAGGGGAAGAAACGTGCCACTTCTAAGGCGGATAGCGTTCCATGGACTCAAGACGAGCTGGAGGCCTTAGCACGAGCGTGGGTGAACGTTTCTACCGACCCGATACGAAGTAAGTTTATTTTATTTTTTTTTGGCAGTGGGTTTTATGGATGATTTTAATTTTTTTTTATTTATCACGTGTAGGTACGAATCGAAACAAAGATAGCTTTTGGAACGCGGTTTGCGAACAATTCTTCAACTTAATGCAACGCACGCCTTATCGAACCGGTCATGCCGTTAGTACTAAGTTTAGGGAGATGAACGCAAAATGTGGAGAATTTGCGGGCGTTTATCAAAGATGTTGGAACAATAGAAAGACCGGTGAAAGCGACGAGAACGTGTTGAAGAATGCGCTTGGAATGTTTTGCAAAAAAAAGGCTAGTGGGGGGTGGGCGTACATGAGGCCGTATGAGATTTTGAGAGCATGTGATAAATGGAGGGTGGTGCCAAACGAAGTGGCACAAGCAAAACGAACAAAGACGAGCACCTCGGGAAGTTATAGTGCGGGGGGGTCCGATGCTCGTTGTACTATAAATATAAATGATGACCCCGAGTTTGAAGATGATGCTCCCGCGCCCGATTTGGAGCGGCCAATTGGAAGGGACCGCGCGAAAAAAGCCGCATCGGGCTCAAAAGGAAAGGCCACCGCTTCGAAATTAAGTGTGGTTGACAGAATAGATTCGTTGATTTCAAACTTTAACGAGTTTAAGTCGGAGCAAAATGAAAGGTGGAATGAAAGAAAGAAGGAGAAGGAAGAAGCACTTGATCTAGAGCGGGAGAAGCTTGCGTTGGAGAAGGCACGGCTCGCGTACGAGCAAGAAAAGGTGGAGTTTGCGATGATGGACAAAAATATCGACGATCTTCCCGAGCAAGAAAGAGCGGGGTGGGCGGCGAAGAGAAACATGATCGCGAACAAGTGGCTTGGAAAAGATATGCTTTAGATGGTTTTTTTATGTAATTTTCTTGTTATTTTTTAAATTTCCATGCATTGTAGGTTGTAATTTTTTTTAATTTAATGAACTTTATCTTTAGTTTTTTTTTTTCGGTTTTATTTTTTATTTTTTTTAACTATTGCCGTTAAAAAAAAATAAATTATATGTTTTTTATACATTTTTTATAAAAAAATAATTATGAAATATAAAATATATAATTAAAAAAAAGGAAAAAGAATAAAAAAAGGAAGGGGGAATGGGGGAGTTGGGGGAAACCATTTCCAAAGTTTGGGGGAGAAAATGGGGGAAATGACATGGCGCTGATGTGGCAGTTGGGGGAGTTGGGGGAAAAAGGGGGCACACCATATAGTCTAAGGAGAGCCAAACATGCTCTTAGAATAACTTTTTGACCAGCTTTAACCTTGTATTCCCGAGTTAACTTAAAGAGAGAAAATAAAGGAAAATAATAGAAGGAAAGGAAGAGAAAGGACAAGTATCATTTCCTTCCGTTTCCTTCCAAATCGGAAGGAAAACTAAACTAAAGGATTTTGCCTAGTTTTCCTTCAATTTCCTTTTTTTTCCTTCCTTTAATGAAACTCGGGAATACACCATATTTTGTTTTCCTTTCTTTTCCCTTCTTTAATGAAACTCGGGAACACAATCAAATTTTTCCTTCCTTTCCTTTTCTTTCCTTTCTTTTCTTTTGTTTAGTTAACTCGGGAACACAACGTAAGTCAATAAGTTTGTGTAACCCAAAAACACTTTCTATTTTGATTTTTGCCTTTCTGACCAAAAGCACTTTCACATTTCCAAACTCAATCCCAAACACCCTCTAAGAGAATCAGTTTTTACCACAATATTACTCTCAGCCATAGTTGTTAAAAGTCATCGTCTCCTGCGCCTAGACCCAGTTTTTAGGTGAGGCGATGCATTTACGCTTTGAGTTGAGGAAATTGCGCTTTAATTCTCTAGGTGATGGTTTAGGTGCGTATTTCAACTAGATTCCCAAATTCCGAAGAATTTCCAGCCAAATTCGTTAAATTATGGCTAGATTCCAGCTAGATTTCTACTTTTATCTAAGGAAAACTACTTCTATACACTCATACATTAATATTTTAAAACTTTTGATACTAACAAAATGAAAAATAGTTGAGATATACTAATGAATAATGTAAGAATATGAGTCTGACATGTAAAAATGCGTCTTTTGTACAATCAAACCTTGTGTCGACTGAGACCTAACTCGCAAGTTAGTAAAAGTGTAACTATTTTCGATCATCCCTGAATTTATGCGGGAGGATGGGTTTGTCAGACCTATAGCGCTATAATCTAAACAGGCAGCTTGATCAATGTTAATGATTGTACTGTGTCTTTTTGTTACAGTCAAAATGAATCTACAAGTTTCAACATAATAAGAATGAGTAATTGCTATTGTATAAAAAAAATGTTTAAACATGTGTCACCCAAAAAAAATGTAAAACGGTAAAAAGGGGCTATTACTCATGAATATGCTAAAAATGTTGCAAAGCAATTGAACTAGATCCTAAGATATTATCCTAATCAAATGGAGGACAATTTTAGATTGGGAACTAAATGAGTCTATGTTATCTAAATCTAAGGCATTTTAGGGTTTCTATTTGGGGAATCGACATTTGTTTATGATTTTCGTTAAAACACTAGTTTATTGAATATAAAGAGGAAAATAAATTAAATTAAAGTAAAAGAATTTCTTTTGTGAAAACTTTGGTCAATGACTGTTGGAACAAAGTAAATAAGTGTGAAAATAAATTTTGTATTTGTGTTTTATATATTAAATTATACTCCCTCCGTCCCATTTTAAATGTCCTCCTTTCCTTTTTTGTTTGTCCCAAATTAAATGTCCCTTTCCAAAAATGGAAATGTAATTTCCAGTTTTGCCCATAAAAGACAAAACACAATCACCACTTTTGAGGATCTTATTGTCATTTTACCACATACAAACAAAAAATTTCTTAAAATGTGTGTTTTTGGAAGTGGGACATTTAAAATGGGACGGAGGGAGTATTATTTTAACCCAAACATATTAAAATAATCAAAATTGTCAAATTCTGAACTTTTCAGAAAATAAAATTCATAATTAAGTTCTAAACTGTTACAAATAATTTTTGTGAAATTTTGGTGCAAAAAGGATAAAAATTGAATTTATTATAAATTTACTATGATTAAAATAAAATTAATTGTATAAAAATAATTATTTAACATATTTGCAAAAATAAAAACAAGTTTAACAAAGTTTATCAGTTTACAAAACTAAAATAAATTTTGTAGGATTTTACAAAGTTGTTTGGACATATTTTTAGAATTTGTAAGTTATTTTTATTAGGTTTAAAATATTTAATTTATATATTAAATAAATGAATTTTCGGAAAATAAAAGTTGGATGTTAAAGATCATTAGTTAAATAACCTAAAATAATTTTTATAGAATTTATAAACTAGTTTTGATATTTTAAATTCATTTTAGAAGATAAACACTTAAATATAAAAGAAGAATGAGTTTTGAAAAAAAAAAGGAGTGTTTGTATAGGGTCGAACCCGGGTCACCCGGATTCAACATCAGAGTACAGACCAACTGATCTACATTAGTTTTGGTGTTTGAATTTGATCAAAAGACAATATATAAATATTCGATAACATGTCATCTTCCCCAAAAATACCTCAAGAACCCTAGATTCCTTAATCGATCAAACACACGATTATAAACTAATTAACCATAGGGTTATTATCTAGAAAGGGACGATAAAAATACAGAAATAAAGAATTAGATTATACCGATCGAAATGTTTCTCAAACGCGAGTCAACCGAATGGTCAAACGAACTTAATTATTCGGTTTAGAGCATCGCACAGAAAGATTTAAGAGTGTGGAAAGGGTATTCGGCGAGTTAATATCATAAAGGAGGTCTAGATTTATAGATTCAGAGGTCGGCTAGTCGATTTGGAAAGGTTTGACCAAGAGTTAATATAAACGCGTATTATAGGCTTAAATATGGTAGGATTTTAACGAATTGAGAGCTGGAACAGAGGGGTTGATTGTTGGTCATTTGAATGTGTTTATTGTTTCCAAAAAACAACGTTTAGGCACGTCAAAAATCGAGTTTGAGGGTATGTTTGGCAAAACTAGCTTGAGGCTGGTAGCTGCAAGCTGGTAGCTGAAAGCTGGTAGCTGGAAGCTTTTTAAATATATTTTGGTGTTTGGCAAAGTAGCTGGAGTTTTTAATAAAATATATAAAATGACCAAAATGGGCATAATTAAAAGCTTGTAATAAAAGTTTTTATTTTGTTTTTAAAATAGAATGGGTATTTGTGTCATCTACTAATTAAAAGCTTGTAGCTAGTAGAGCTTTTTCTTAAAAGCTAGTAGTAGTAGCTTTTCACTGTAGAGCTTTTTCTTCTAACCTAAAAGCTTCCAGCTCTTCAACCAAACAAGGCTTTTTATTGAGTATTAGCTTTTTCTTAAAAGCTTGTAGCTTGAAGCTCCTAAAAGCTCCTTGCCAAACATACCCTGAATGAGGCGCGATTGGTTTGCAAGTCTGCTGGTTGACTGTGTAAATTTTGAGATGATACAAGTTTAATTAAGTTACCAAATAAGCAACAAATAACTCGTGTCTCAGTTGGTTGTATCTATGTGTGTGATGTTTGGACCGGCCACCGGCCCATGTTCGAATCCGGAAAAAGGCAACATTTTTATTTGATGTTAAAACTTATTTCTGACATTATCCTATACTAACATTTTGAGTAGGTTATTACAGACAGTGACCCCTTGCTAAAATGAGCCGCCTGTCACGTGCAATGGCCATGCTCATTTTCACAATTTAAGACTTTTCTAAAGCATGTCATCTTTTTTATAAATTGTTTACTCTCTCCCTCATTCTCACAGCTCTCTTTTCTCTTTCTCTCTCTTTGCATCTCTCATTCTCTCTGTCTCTCTTTCTTAAGAAGATAGCAACCTCTAAACTTTTATAGATAATATCAGCAGATTCGTATATATGTGCCTCTAACCAAACTGATATCTAACGAGAGAATGATACGGTCCAACTGTTAGGTTTCGCCAACTGTTGTCTCACGCAACAAGTCATTACCTCTAATATTGACAATAACATTGTCATTGTGCAACAGGAGACAAGGTGTTTTAACCGATTTAGCGCGCCGGAACACGCGCGCTCTTAGACGGCATAAATTCGAGTTGTGCCCCGCAACGCGGGGCGGATAAAACCTAGTTCCACAACAATAATATCACATTAAGTGTTCACATAAATGCCAAATATAATTTTTAAACACTATAATTAGCCGGTAAAAAGGCAAAATAAACGAGAAAACTAGGAATTTTATCTATGCTATATATAAAGCATGAGAGAGGGGTACCCACCAAATTTAAGAAAATACAACATTTGATGCTAATGGCACAACAAGTTAATGAACCTAATAAATGGGCAAAATGGTTCAAAATGGTCTTTCTACATGGGCATTAAATTTATAAATGAGTTGATAAATACAATTAAAAGAAATTAGTGATCCTTTTGTGTATACAACCATCGTTGATAATCAATACAAGCTTTAAAATCCATAAACACCTATCTAATACTTTAGCAACCCAACCAAACTTGTAACGGTTGAATTCCATCAAGAAAGGCACACAATTAATACGTAAGTCACTATGTATCCCATTCCTAATCACAATTCATAACATTTTGTTTTGTGCAACAAATATTATTGTATTGGTTTTTGGTTTACACCTTCTGCTACATTTTTTTCACCTCGTCTTTGTTTCTAAATATTCATATACTTTACAGGGTGGATTACAAACAGGTATACAGGTTGCATGATGTTTTGCAAAATGTGCCATATGTTGGATTGCAAAACAAGTACAGAAATGTAAGTGTTATTCTTTTTTTCGTATATTTTATGTTTATGGACATGCATGTTTGGATAACTCCTTTTATGTATTGTAGATGTTTGTTAGTTGTGCAAGACAGAAATTATGTGATTTAATAGCCATTTTCTTTATTTCACATTGCCTTTTGTTCGTGAGTTCTTGGACTACCGTTGTACGTCGGATTTTATTTTGAAATAAAGGTAACCCTAATCCTAAACTTTTGTTTTCGAAATCCTATTAACGATTGAAAAGTGTGAAATTTGTGTTTTCCGGGTAAAACATGCTACCATATATTTATGGTTTAGAAGAAGATAAGCATGACAACGTAAATTATGCTTTGGCTCACCGTCTGACTTCACGTTTTGCTATTTCAAGTCGCACGAGTTTGATTCTGGGCTTTTATCATCGTTTTGGTTATATTTTTAAACCACGATTTGGTTGTTTTGATTCCAACAAACACACAAATATAATAAACTCTATTTGTTATAATTTTGAAAAAAAAAATATTTGTTATTAATGTTTTTTTTTGGGGGGATGTATTCTAAGCAAACAAAACAAGTTTCTTACTGATAAACAAATTAACTTTAAATCAATTTTTATTTATTTTGAATTTTTCTTTCAATATTAAAAGACTGTGCATGAGGAATAAAATCAGTAACTAATAAACCATTTTGTTAAGTTTCGTAGTTTATATAACACCCCAAAGAAGTTATTAAATTAAAAAAATAAATAACAAATTACACTAATAATAAATCCTTATTGTGTTGTCATACATTAAATAGTGTTCTTTTATCTAAACAACAATAGCAATAACAATAACAACAACAACAACAACAATAATAATAATAATAATAATAATAATAATAATAATAATAATAATAATAATAATAATAATAATAATAATAATAATAATAATAATAAGAGTTAAGATCCGGTACAAATAGCTTTTTTGGTAAGAACTGTGAGAATCAAAGGAGGGTATTTTTTTTTTATTTTTTTTTTCAAATTTTTTTTCCCATATTGTTAAACAAGTATTATAGTATTGAAAACTAAAAAAAAAAAAAAAAAAAAAAATTGGTGTAGAGTAATTACGTGTAGAGTAATTACATAATTACTCTAGTGTAAACTAATGTATTTACCTTAATGACGTAATTACACTAAATTTTTTTTTTTTTAAAAATTTTTTTTTGTATTATTCATCTAGAAAGAATGTTTAAGCACATGGGAAAAAAAAATTCTAAAAAAAAAAATTTTTTTTTACCCCCTTTGATTCTCACAGTTCTTACAAAAAAACTATATGTATTTGATCTTTACTCATAATAATAATAATAACAACAACAACACCAACAAGTTAAAAAGAAATGAAAAGCTACGTTAGGTTAGTCATATATTTAATTAGAATTAAATTGTTGTGAAGGATATTAATTAGGGCTGCAAATGAATTGAACTTTCAGCGAACAGTTCATGAACCGTTTGGTGGGAAGTTCGTTTGTGTTCGTTCGTTTAATAAATGAACGAACACCAACAAAAAATTTTGTTCGTTTAGTTAAACGAACGAACATGAACCAAGGCTGCGTTCGTTTATGTTCGTGAACGTTCAGTAATGTGTTCGTTTATGTTCGATAGTTTAATAGGGTTTATAAATTTTATAATTTTTTTATTTACCCAAATAAATAATATATGTGAGGTAAATATGTTTGTATAATTTAGTTATATTTTGGGTGGATCTAGCGAATATTTTAAGAATTATATCTTATTCCAAGGTTAATATATGTTCGTTTGTGTTTGTTTATGTTCATGAACATTTCTTTGTGCCCGTTTGTATTCATGAACACTTGTTTGTGTTCATTAATGTTTGTTTGTGTTTGTGTGTGTTCATGAACAAAATTAACAAACGAACACAAACACAAGTGTTTTCTTAACGAACGAACACGAACAAAAAATCTCGTTCGGCAAATGTTCATGAACTGTTCGTGAACACATGATTTCCTTAACAAACGAACATGAACAAGGCCTTGTTCGTGTTCGTTCGGTTTGTTTGCAGCCCTAATATTAATGATTCGAAAAAATAACTTACCATGTGTAATGTGGATTTAACTGGGGCCTTAATCCAAAAGAACCGTAGTTGTTATAAACGAATTTCGTAACCGACAACATTTAATCAAAATAAATGATTCCACCAATTCAATGAATTAGTAACATTTAAAGCATGATAGAGTGTTTATATATAGTCTAATCGAGACCCACACAATCATAAAAACTCATCTCGCTATTTTCCGGTCTTATTCCGTCATATCAAACCAACGAAATAACATTAGCATATCGCCTCTTCTTCCAGTCATGCCACCATTTATGTTGTAACCATTCGTCATTCGTCGCACTTAGTTTTGTGACTACCGAGCATAGGTTTATCGTCCCTGGTATCGATTTTGATTCGAGAACATGTACCACTAATCCACCCATTTTTTTTGTTTCGATTCGCGAATTGAATTTAGTGATAGGAACATATGCTCATAAGATTTAATGCATTCATGCTCACCTATTGATTGATAAAGTTGATTCTCGAGAATGCTTAAAAAGAATGCTTGAGTTAGTTGATGTAGAAGGTGACACTGTAAGTTACTTTTCATATATGGCTAGACCGAGTGGAATGACATCTCACGTTTAATACTATCATTCTAAAGTTTTTTTTTTTTTTGGTTTATTGAGATTTGAGAAGGATTATTTATGTTCTCAAAGGAGTGTGTAATTAAGTATTATATGTGGTACTTTATGAAATGATGATATAAAAAGTATGAAATTTATAGAGCATTAGTGTGATATTTGATTTCGAAATTATAATTGCATGTTCAAATATATAAATATGTTATTTCAAAGTACTTATGTGGGTGGCTGTGTAAAGTGTTTTGTATCCAAATGTATGAAGATTATTAGTTTTTGTATCCAAAAGTAATCAAGTTTTCAAAATGTTCCATTAAAGTTATCATTTTTTTAAAGAACCACCAAACTTTTTTTTAAAGAACCACCAAACTTTTTTTTAAAGAACCACCAAACTTTCATTATGTGTTTCACTATATGTCGTCCCGTCGCAACGCGCGGGCACCCACTAGTTAATTCAAAAATCGCAAAAAGCAAAGCGTTACAGCTTATGCGACTAGCGCCTTTGATAACTATGATTTAAACAACTGTCTTACCTTGGTAACATAGTAAGTATATATCTCATCAAAGGATATGAGTATATAAATGGTAAACATCAGTTCACTAAAATGTGAGGTTACAAGACGTTTTCGCCTTTGTTCATCTAAGCCCTTGGAATCTATAATCACAATGTCAGGGTACTGCAGTAAGAAAATAAACTTTGTTATAGTGAAAACTCGTAAAATAGTTTTACATTATCAGAAAGTCATCCTATTAACAGGTATATAAATTCACTTAAATGTATGACTCATAAAGAAGGATGAAACATCGGCTAGGAACCGGTATTAGATATGCAAAACTTAAATAAAATTTTAAAAAGTGTACTTATATATAACTTAGGAAATAGGAATGTACATGAAACTATTATAAAGTCTCTATCACATTATCTTGGTTTTATAAAGCGCGCTGAAATAGCTTAATGTATGTGAGGGGTTGCTCTATGTACAACCAAAAAAGCAAATCAGTCATAATTTCTTTATCCTTTGGTCGTTTCTATCATTCAGGCTGCACCAAACTCTAATTAACATGCGCAAAAAGGCAATCCCTCCAAACCCTGAGGCATTTTTGTGAAAGTCCTGTGAGCCGCACTACACGTGCAACTGTGCGCCTTTTAAAACCAAGATCATGATCGTGTGACTTGGTTTTAGATTATCTGAAAAAGTAATGTTATGAAATATACTATAAGTGGCACTCCCTCGATTTTAAAAGACTTCTTATGCTATGAAGCATTTAGGTCACAAAATTAGAGACGCGAGGCATTCTCTATGTACAACTAAAACATGCATATCTCTCAACTTTATTACATATTATACTTATTCGTTAGATATTGCGTCGCGCCTCACCACCTCAAATGGTTAAAAAGAAAACCCACCAAACTCAAAGTTCCAAAGCCCTATTTCAGCATTATATGACATCTTACCAAGGTGGTTCATAGTGGACAATGTCGCTAGTACTCTTAAGAGGTATGTATGTAAAAATAGGTATGCAATCTTGGATGTGTACGTAAAAATGGGTATGCAATCTTGGCATTATGCAAACTGCAAACAAGTCGGTAGAACTAAAATATTCACGTATTATCTAGGGTAACGCAAGCAAAATAAGAGCTAAACTATCATGTACGTCTAATCAATCATATATTAAACCAAATCTCACGGATACACGGGATCCATGAAGGAACTCGGGACAAAACTCACCAAAGAAATATTTTTCATAGCTCAATCGATTTAATGTATATGATATGGTTTCTTGAAAATAAGATCATGTCTACATAATACCAAATTGTCACAGTAGCTCTTAGATATTTCTAAACTACTAGATTTTCCCAAGCTCCCACAACTCAAACAACATGTTGTTGCAAGCAACCCACTGACTGAATCTGCATTTGAACAACAACATTGTTTAAGTCTGCTATTGATAATTTAATCTAATTAAGTTTATACAGTAGTATATGTGATACCTGTCGAATTTCCAGGTCAAGGTCTGTACGCACCCTTTTAAACTATGTCATTTCATGTGTGCATTAGACATTTTTGCATTAACTATGTTGTCCCGAGCCTAGCAAAGTCCAAACCATTTCAGGAATTCATTACATTTTCTGTTTATGCATGCAATACCTGATTTATCCAAAACAATTGGCAATGAACAATCCATTCTCCAAGTTAGTCGTCTTTGATTTTGCTTCTTGATGAATCTTTTCTTTTTGCTAATCAACCATAACCGGCTTCTTATTATCCTCCATATTACCAATAATCTTGCCATCCACAAACCTAGCCAAAGTAATAAAAAGTTTATTCTGCCCCATCTTAGTGTCTTTCATCTCATTCACCAGATCATGCATATCACCTTCATTCCAAAAACTAACAAAACCAAACCTATTCCAAAACTTATCCAACTTTCTACCAATATATACCCCTATAATATTAACAAAACCTTTTAACGCCTCCTTAAGATCCGAGGAAAAACGTTATCCGGCAGATTTGAAACAAAAAAACTTTGTAATGTTCGCCACTCCCTGCTTCCTATTTTCTTCATGTATAGATCTCTTTTTCTTGTTGTAATCAACGTCTTGCCAATCATCCGTTGCCCAAGGTTGATGTCTCCCCATATCCGAAGTAGTCGCAACGTCTAACCTAAATACAACTTGTTTTATGGTAGTGGGGCGGTATATTATTAGCTAATATTAATAACGGATTAATAAAGGTTAAAAAAAAGTCAAATGGCTACCTTCATTATTTCACTTAGTCAATGTCTTTGGTTAATTATGCAGATAAAATGGATATTAGGGTGATTTTCATCTCATTTAATCTTTTAGACTCTTTTCACAACATTCTAATTCTCTATAATTAGTCAATATAATTTTGGTTTCTAACTCTTATTTTAACCTATCTAACTGATTCAACATGCATGTTTATAAGTACACAATTATGTTTTCTATGTGACGTTATTTTAACATTAAAATTGCACTATTTTTAACGTTATTTTACTAGTTTTGTGAAAACAACGTTAAAGCGGCAGACATTTAATCATCCATCATGTGGAGGTTGTTGAGCAGTTGGAATGGAAGGCATCTGTTGTTGGCCCTGTTGGTGTTGGGCAGGAATTTGAACATATTGTATCTGGGGCACATATTGGATTTGTGGAGCTTGTGTGTGTACAAAATGTGCACTCCCCTGTGTTCCATTATTCCTATTATAACTAGAGTTAAACTGATTTCCAGACTGTGGTTGGTTAAAGCCAGAGCTTCTACACTTGTGACATCTAAGTTTAGATTTGTCAAAACCAACTTTTGTTGAGTTGTTCAGTCATGGAAATTTCCTTCCTGACATTTTCTAAAATTTGTTAGTTTTTATGCTTAACATGGCCAGTTGGTGTAAAATGTCCATTTCTTCCGACTCATCATTGCTGAAATTTTTTAAGTCATCCATTATAAAACATATGTTATCAGCAGTTTGAATATATTCATCATTGTCATAAGCTGGATATGATCTTTCTGATGAGATCTCAGCAGTTATGTCAATGTGATCAAAAGATCCAAAATCATTTGAACAAGAAGATGAGTCTTGTCCTAAGAGTGTTGTACTACCTGGAACATAGTCATCAACTGTTTTGCCAGAATATTGTAACTTTTTCTTTTGATTTATTTCTGTTTCAAAAGTTAGCAATCTCCCATGTAATTTTGTAAGAGTGGGGGAGTTAAAATCTGGTCCAGATCTGAGAACTATAGAGTAAGTTTCTCATTTTTCTGGTAGAGACCTTAAAAATCTATGAAGCATAGATACAATTGTATAGGTCTGACCATTTAACTTTAACTCAGAGATTAATGAGGAGAATCTTTTAAATTGTTGTGTCAAAGTTTCCCCATTAATGTGAGTAAATGTTTCATATTGTTGAGCAAGAATCTCTCTGGTGTTGGCAATCACTTCTTCAGTTCCTCGAAATTGTTCTTTTAGACAGTCCCAAAGCTCTTTGGCACTTTCACAATGTAAAAGTCCAGAGTAGATTTCATTTGGGAGAGCCATTGCCAACATAGGGAAAGCCTTGGCATCAAGCTCAAGTTTAAGGAAATCTTCATCAGTGTAGTCTTTTGGGTCTTTTGGTATTTCAACTTTAGTTTCAAGATTTATATTTATTGGTTTATGGGGTCCATACATGACAGATCTCCAACAACCAGTGTTTGTCTGTGACAAAGTATGTGCCAACCTCTTTTGCCATATGTTATATTTAGAACGAACAGGCATAGGAGGCTTATTAGCAGATCCAGTATTATGAGGATCCATTTTTGAGAGTATTGATTTGTCAAGTTTTTCTCAAAGTGATGGATGTTTTGAAAAAAGTGAACTTTTATCCTTTATTGAATATCAATAAGAGCCTGTGTCTGATTCTCAATTTGTTAGATTGATATTTGTAAGACCCTAACCCGTAGGCCTGAGAGTTATCATTTAAACTTCCGAGTTTAGGCCTTAACTAAAATCACTCCCGATTAAAACTTTGGTAATTACAAAAACATAACCCAATGAATCCCAACAATTTTTGTTTTTACATTTTTATCTACTAAAAACTTGTATTACAGTTTGTGTTTTAAACGGGACGGTCTATTGCGGAAGCCCTTTAAGTGTTCGGGTGTGCTCGATTCTCCTCGTGACTTGATCCTCACTCCAGAACATCCAACGAATATATACCTAGCACCATTTCACAAGAATGGTTAGTGGGATTGATAATAATGCATTTAGATTGGTGGAAGTGTCGAAACACCTCAAAACGAAACGATCAATTTTGAATGACAAAATGAAAATTTATGAGTTTACACGCGCCGTAAGCTACGGCTCTGAAGCTTGTTTTTAGCTTTAGCCTTCATTTCCTTGCTTATTTTCCCCCGGTCTTTGGGTGTTTTTAAATCATGTTCAAGCCTCTTCTTAAAGGCATTTGGTGACTTGTTTAATAGGACTTAGTGAGTTATTTGAAAGCTTCTAAGCCCTCTCGGACTTAGTTTGATTACAATCCCATGATTTAACTATGGTTTTAGACATACTTGGCGCCTAGGCGCGCATTAAGATTAGTTAGAATAATACTTACCGAATTGGCCTTCACACCTCTTAGGGGTTGTTTTCGAATTGAATTCACTTTGCCCAAAGGCTTTTATCTAACTACGGACTTACCGGGTGATGTTGACCCATACCTTGCATCCATTGTGATTACTTAGGCATCGAGTGCCCAATTTCCGAGTGTTCTCCTGCATACATTCTAGATTGAACACATTAGTCTCTTGAGACTCAATGGTGATACATTTACCATCGGACCCGTTAACCATGAGATTCCTAAAGCTTAAAATACCGGCTTTGAATGCCGGGTTCGAATGATGAGAAAATCACCATTTGACCCATTAAGGCTATCACTATGATATCCAAGTTTTTATCTATGATTCAAGTGACAACAACACTTGACACGTTTACCAAAATGTCTAACTACTTCATTCCATTGATTTCATTTATTCATTGTAATTAAGACATCATTTTCCACATATCCTTACTAATTGACCCGTTTGATGGATTTCACCATTCGGTCACATCTTATTGTTTGATTTAATACCATAAATCTTATTTTGATACGAGTTCACATATATCGACCCAATTAAGGGATTTCACCTCTTTGGGGCTTACCTTTATTACCCATATAAGATTAAAACAAATGTATACAACACTAAAGCCATATTTATAATCTAACAATGTAAGTAAAACTTACCTTGTATTCACCTCAATTCCTTGCACTTAACGCTTGTATTCGCTTGACCCGTTTGCTTGTTGATCCATCCTTTCCAAGCTTGCACCTAGCTTGACAAGATCAACCTTCACTATACTCATAAGATTGATCAAGTTAGTCATTATTTCCAATAACTAACACATCTCATGAGTTTATTCACACCATTTCATCTAGGTTTGAGTTTTGGTCAGTTTGACTCCTAAAAGTCAAACTGTCCATAAACATATTCATGTAAATTAGCTTAGTCAATGATGCACACAAGTATTAAGCTTTCATTCCATATACCCATCTCATCCTAAACAACATTTAGTGTTAAGGAATTGGGTATCTAGACAATCACATGTGTTGAGTTTATAAAACACCTTATTTTCACTGCTGCACTTTTGCGCAGCAGCTGTTTGGGTTGCTTTTAGCCATTCTAAGTCGCATAATCTGATTTCGACTTTCAAATACAAAATGTTCTTCTTTGAAAGACCTTTCTAGGCGTATAAAGAACACCTCCTAACGATTTTTCTATGATTTTATATGAATATTTAAAGATCAGGTCAGAAACATATTACGTGCAGCAATTTCCTTTTCAGCTGCTGTAATTGCCCATTTTGACCCATTTAAAGTCCGAATTAGTTGAACATGTTCAAAGATGGATTGTTCTTCGTTGAAAGACCTTTCTAGGCGTATAAAGAACACCTCCTAACGATTTTTCTATGATTTTATATGAATATTTAAAGATCAGGTCAGAAACATATTACGTGCAGCAATTTCCTTTTCAGCTGCTGTGATTGCCCATTTTGACCCATTTAAAGTCCGAATTAGTTGAACATGTTCAAAGATGGATTGTTCTTCGTTGAAAGACCTTTCTAGGCGTATAAAGAACACCTCCTAACGATTTTTCTATGATTTTATATGAATATTTAAAGATCAGGTCAGAAACATATTTTTGACCAAACAGCTTTGCTGTCAAAACTGAAATGTTAACTTTAGATGCTGTTTTGACCCACTACAACTCAGAATCAGCTCCTTATGACTAAATATGAAATGTAGTATGTGCAACAAGCTTTTCAACGATATAAGGCTCGTCTTCTAACTCTCAATAACGAATGAGATATGGCCTTCACAAGATGACTACCTAGGGCTGTCAAAAGTGACGAATTTCATACAATTTTACATAATTTGACTTAGTTCAAGTTTCATGTAGGCATTTTATCAAACACCTTATATGCACCATTTTTGCAAGTGAATTCTAAGCCTTATGGACTTCTCAAACTTTACCATTTGACTAGCTAATCATCAACAATTGATCACTTTGATTTCTAACACATTTACAAAGCAAAAGATAACAACTTATGCAAGACTTCACCACATCATTGTATGGTTCATACCTAGGGTCAATAACCACTTAACATAGGCATACAACAATCTAATTAGCACATGAATCAAGCATAGCCTTATGTATTATCATAAATTATGGTTCCTTTAGTGTCTATCAACATCCAGAAACCTTTATCCATTCTTGATTCATGTTTTCACATAAACCCTAGTTTCATCATCTTCTACACAAGAGTGATTTAGATGCAATAAAAGAGTTCTAAGGTTACCTTGTGATGATTAGAACACCAATTTAGCAAGAATTTCATCATGCATTGGAAAGAACCCTTGATTATTTGTAGATTTGGGGCTGAATTGTATGAAGCTTCTTGTATGTGTGTGTTGTTGATGGTGTTTTGGTCGATCAAAACACTGATCAACTTTACCAAGTTTTGTTTTTATTATTATCATCTCTTTACTTTGCACACATGACACATTAGGTCCCCCAAGTCCCAATTTCTATGTTTACTAGATTAATTTACTAACTTGTTAATCATGCCAAATGGCAAAATTAAGCGAAACTAATTTCGGGGTGTTACAATATTTGATCAGATAAACCAGTGCTCTGATACCAATTGTTGGATCAGTATGTTCTTTAACAGTTCTTATTCATGAACACTTATGTGTTGTAAGTTTATCAAAGCATTTTGCACAGCGGAATAAGTGAAGTGTTCAAGATTAAAGATTCACTTTCAACAGGAGTTATTACTCCCCCTGGATTTAATGAACTAAAGGCAGGTAATGAGAATCTAAACAATTGAATGCATATAACAATAAGTATGATAAAAGATTCTCAGATGTGAAATGGTATTTCAATTAAAAGCCTTTGAAGGATTTCAGTTAATAAAATCGATGTGTAAAATAGTGGGATTAACCCATCTATTTATAGACCAGCAAATACATGCAAGTTGATTCAAAAGCAATACTACAACAAGCTGTAGGATTGGTACTTGTACAAAGACTTTAACAAAAGCATAAAGTAATACTATAATACTAAACTACTGAAATATAAGACGGTGGGAAGATTCCATCACAACAGCTGATAAGTGACAAACTACTGATGAGTAGTTTGTCTTCAGTAGTTCTTCAGTTGACTTGTTTGGTTTGACTTCAGAACTTCTGATCTTTTACTCTTCAGCACTTGATGTATTCTTCTTCAGTGTACTTTCATTATTCTTCTTCGGCAGTTCTATACTTATCATATTTTGACAGAAATAGGAATTAGTCTAAGGCTTGAAAAAGTGGTTTCTTCAATTATTTTTGTCCTTACAGTGGGGCGGAATATTATTAGCAAAGATTAATAACAGATTAATAAAGTTTTAAAAAAAAAGTCAAATGGCTACATTCATTGTTTCAATTCATCAATGGCTTTGGTTAATTATGCAGATAAAATGGATATTAGGATGGTTTTCACCTCATTTAATCTTTTAGACTCTTTTCACAACATTCTAATTCTCTATAATTAGTCAATATAATTTTGGTTTCTAACTCTTATTTTAACCTATCTAACTGATTCAACATGCATGTTTATAAGTACACAATTATGTTTTCTATGTGACGTTATTTTAACATTAAAATTGCACTATTTTTAACGTTATTTTACTAGTTTTGTAAAAACAATGTTAAAGCGGCGGACATTTAATCATCCATCATGTACCTTATGCCCATGACTTGATTCAAAACTACTATTGAGTCGGGGTCTAATTGGAAGCAACCTCTCTAATCCTACGGAGTAGAGGTAAGGTTGTCGACATCTTACCCTCCTCAAACCATACCGTAGCTTTGGTATTGGTGGGATATAACCGAGTATGATGATGTTTTCTATTTGAACGACTTAGTTAATCTCTACCGATCACCATTTTAATTGAATTTCGGTGTGTGTGAAATCCATCATGTAATATTACAAATCAATTAGACATTCTTTTTGTTCGTCTAAACGATGTTTCTCACATGACAATTATTATAAGATGACAAACTAACAAAGTACATGAAAGTAATTAAGTTGCGTATAAACTCAAACTCTAGCACGAAACATTAAACTCTGCTCCAAAAAATATGTTGGGATGATAAAGAAGTTAGAAGTAGAAACACCATGCTGCAAGTTAATAATCCTAGCTCACTAGTAATAATCCTCCAAAAGTGATCAATTTCTAATAATAATAATAATAATAATAATAATAATAATAATAATAATAATAATAATAATAATAATAATAATAATAATAATAATAAGAATAAGAGTTAATAGCCATTTTCGTCCCTGAGGTTTGGTCCAGTTTGCCACTTCAGTACAAAAGTTTTTTTTTTTTGCAATTCCTTACCTGTGGTTTGGATTTTTTTGCCAAATTCGTCCTTTTCACTAACTGGGTTTATTTTTCCTGTTAACTCAGGGGTATTATAGTCATTTACTTGTTTATTTTTATTTTTAAATTTTTAACCCTCTTTTTATTTTTAAATTTTTAACCCTCTTTTTAAGAACCGGATTCTTTAAAAAATAATTATTTATTTATGAATTTTTTATATGAGGTTTTATCACACTCTAGTCTTCCATTGACCCATAATCACACCAGTCCACTCATCTTTTCACTTCACCTACTTTTTGACTTCTTGTTCACCATCCTCTTTTCTTCTTAAGCTTTTTCATGGCTGCCATATACAAAGTTACAAAGTAGATCTGTTTTGTGCTTACAGCCAAACAATAGTTGATGGAAGAAAATCACACATCTTTCATCAAGGGTTACATATCAATATATCAGATCAAATCTGTCGATCTTTGTAGATCAGATGTCCTTCAACAATGGCAACAAAACAAATCTTCTTTCGTCAAATACTGAAACCCGGTCCAACCTTGAACCCCGGCCACCGGTTTAACCGGAAAACCTCGAAAAACCGGCCGGTCAAACAACAAGCGCCGCAAGCATACCAAACCGGACCGGCGGTGGGTGGGTGTAGGGCGGTGGCTGAGGATGATGATGATGGAGGGTGGAGGTGGAAGGCGGCGGTGGCTGACTCAAGATCTAAACAACCAGGACCAAACTGAATCAGCTTCAATCGAACCCATCACCTACAACCGATCGAACCACCACCTTGAACTTCAAACTGATGAGTTCAGATCTGGTCGATTGATGTGGTCGATGTGGTCTGGTTCAGATCTGGTTGTGGATTGAGAGAGAGAGAGGGAGGGAGAGAGAGTTGTGTGTGTGTGTGTGTGTGAGAGAGAGAGAGAGATGGGGGTGGGGGTAGGGAAGACTGATGAGTTTTTTATTTTTAATTAAAATAATTATATGGAATCAAATGACAAGATTGTCCTTCATTAAAGTGGCAAAAAGACAACCCTACCCCTGACACTAACGAGATTTTTTAACTGGGTTAGTGAAAAGGACGAATTTGGCAAAAAAATCCAAACCACAGGTAAGAGATTGCAAAAAAAAAAAACTTTTGTACTGGAGTGGCAAACTGGACCAAACCTCAGGGACGAAAATGGCTATTAACTCTAATAATAATAATAATAATAATAAATAGTTAATAATATTGAACTACTAAGTCCTTACGACAAAGGAAAGATTTTGAATGAACAGGGTGGAAATTCTCTCTTTCTTGGCACTCTAAAGTTGCATGCCAACAACATTAATATCCCAAACCAACCAACCTTACGCAGTACCCTATATATATTCATCGTTTGGTTCATATATATTCAGAGTAATATATATATATTAAGAAAGCCTGCAGCTTCTTGAACGAGAGAGATGGGTGCCTTTTTGAGAATGCTAGTTGCGATAACCATAACCATACTTGTTTCCGCCGCGTATTCTGTTGCCGGCACTACCCGGCACTATGACTTTAATGTCCGTATCTTGCATTTGCTGCTGTATATATATATATATAAGCAAACATAATTATATACATTTTTGCTCGCGCGCAGATCCGGCTCCAAAATGTGACAAGGCTGTGCCACACGAGGAGCATGGTGACAGTGAATGGGAAGTTTCCGGGTCCACGTATTGTAGCTAGAGAGGGTGACCGTTTGCTTATCAAAGTTACCAATCACGTCTCGGATAATATCACAATCCATTGGTACGTATGTACCAGATCATCCAGCTGCGCGCATATATATGTTTTCTATTTCAAACACAATATTATTATTTTTTTTCTCAGGCATGGTATCCGTCAGCTACGGAGTGGATGGGCAGATGGGCCAGCTTACATAACGCAATGCCCGATACAAACGGGACAGAGTTATGTGTATAACTATACGGTCGTCGGACAAAGAGGAACGTTGTTTTGGCACGCACATATATCATGGCTACGAGCGAGTCTCTATGGCCCTCTGATCATTCTCCCAAAGCTTAATGTCCCGTACCCTTTTACAAAGCCCTATAAAGAATTAGTTCCCATCATCTTCGGTAACAAATTAATTAATTTTTAACTCAAATAATTAATTAATATATAAACTATCTAGTATGTATTTTATTTATAACAATGTTGCCTAGCTAGCATATATATATATATATAAGATAGAAAATAATTAAATGATGTCTGCAGGGGAATGGTTTAATACTGATCCAGAAGCCATAATTTCCCAAGCAACACAAACTGGTGGAGGTCCAAATGTTTCTGATGCCTATACCTTCAATGGGCTTCCTGGTCCTATGTATAACTGTTGTACTAAAGGTACTTGCAGCTAGCGTTAATTTGGTGCATCATGTCCCGTAATCAAAATATATATATATGCATATTTTTATACAGATATCACCATAGATTTTCGCAATCAAAATTGGCAGATACGTTCAGACTGAAGGTTAAGCCCGGGAAGACATATCTACTTCGACTCATCAATGCAGCACTCAATGATGAACTCTTTTTTAGCATAGCAAACCACACGCTTACCGTTGTTGAAGCTGATGCCATTTACTCTAAACCTTTTGACACTGAAACACTTATACTAGCTCCTGGTCAAACCACCAATGTCCTCCTTAAGACCAAATCCAAATTTCCTGGTGCCAACTTTGTTATGTCTTCTAGACCATATGTAACAGGACTAGGAACCTTTGACAATTCCACACTTGCTGGTATTCTTCAATATGAGTCGTCCATTCCCATGAAAAATCTGCCGCTCTTTAAACCGACATTGCCACCTTTAAATGACACCTCATTCGTGACGCAATTTTCAAATAGACTTCGAAGCTTCGCGAGTTCTCAGTTTCCGGCTAATGTCCCACAGAAGATCGACAGGCATCTTTTTTTCACTATAGGCCTTGGTACCAGTCCATGTGCAAAAAACAAAACTTGCCAGGGTCCAAATGGAACCAGGTTCGCTGCGTCTATTAACAATGTGTCCTTTGTACAACCAAGTGTTGCCCTTCTCCAGTCCCATTATTCTGGTCAATCAGCGGGTGTTTATAGTCCTTATTTCCCTACCAACCCATTACATTGGTTTAACTATACCGGGACTCCTCCAAATAATACCTTTGTGACCAATGGTACAAAACTTATGGTTCTTCCATTTAATACTAGTGTCGAGTTGGTCATGCAAGATACCAGCATCCTTGGCGTTGAAAGTCACCCTCTTCATCTCCATGGCTTCAATTTTTTTGTTGTCGGTCAAGGGTTTGGAAACTATGATCCTAACAAGGACCCTAAGAACTTCAATCTTGTCGACCCTATTGAAAGGAACACGGTTGGTGTCCCTTCTGGCGGGTGGGTTGCTATACGGTTTCTTGCAGATAACCCAGGTTTGTTTCTATATATATATATATATATATATATATATATATATATATGATTAATGCAGACCTGTTTCTTACATGCAAGCTAGATATATTGTTAGTTCTCCTGAATGACGTATTTTCCTTTTACGTGTTGAGAAGGGGTATGGTTCATGCACTGCCATTTGGAAGTTCATACAAGTTGGGGTTTGAAGATGGCTTGGCTCGTCTTGGATGGAAAACTTCCAAACCAAAAGGTTTTACCTCCACCGGCGGATCTTCCAAAGTGCTAAATGCTCTTTTGGCTGCTTCAGTTCAATCTTTTTAGCATTCACTTTTACCGGATTACAGACTTTTATGAATTGAATTTTTTTTCCCTAAGAGTTGATTAGCAACAAGAGTCGAAGGCTATAGTTTCATAGTAGCTTCCAAACAATCAATCGGTTGTTGAATGTAACTCTAGTCCGTGTTGCGATATATTCCTAATAAATTGTATTCTTTTGTTGAGGTCGTACCTTTTGCGATTGTAGTTGGCCATCGGACTTAATCAAAAAGTAACAAAGTATGAATACAGACGAGAAAACACAAGAACAACAATAATACTAATAATACAAATGCTTTAATGTTTCGGTTTTGTATTGGAGAATCTGAACTGCTAATGCGATATGTTTATAGTTACAAACTACCCAAATATATGTTGATAAACCGTTGCTTCTGTCTGATTGATGTGCTAAAAATAGTTTAATAAAAATAACTAAATTAAACCTAAAACTAGACACCTAGTAATACTCTAGACTCTCTAAAACTAAACTACTGAGGCAAGCGAACCTATCGACTCTAGTAAAGCTAAAGTAAGTCCGGATATCGAACCCACAAGACTCTAATGGAAGACGGTAACTAGATTCGAAAACTTATCTAAAACTATTTATTATTTTAGAGGGTGATTTTACTAAAAACTAAATTCAAGAAAAATAAAGATTAACTAAAATAAACTAAACTGAACTTAAGACGTGAACCGAGCTGACCCAAATTCAAATAATGGTGGAAATACTACCTTGGTTAGAATCCTACTCATGACTGACGAACTTTTATGGTTATGGAACTAGCTATGGAACCGGGATCTTCAGATACTAAACTTACAGGATAAACTAGAGGACCCTCGACCCTTCTCAAGGAGAAACCTAAGGTTACCTATAAGCCGTTAAACTACCGATTGAGAGGTTACCCTTACAGGCTTACCTACTCTGATGATAAAGTACCCGCTAGACAGTCTACCTTACAGCGCGAAAGCCTCACTACACTAAAAGTGCAAGGGGTAACTATAGAAAACCTGACCTGACTCGATACGCAAGTAGTGGTAAGGAAACTAGGAAAATCTTCTTACAAAGCATCTAAATCTAGCAATTTAACACCCTAGACATATCGACAATCCCGCACCTTACAGCTATTGGAATTGGAAGAATACCTAGAACTACCCAATCAACAAAACCCACTCCTATGGAAAACACTAGCAATTTACCATAAACTAGTTACTAACACACAGTCCACAACCTAACATGCATTCATACATGAAAGACATTCACAAAAACGCATGTGGAGTAAATAATTATTAATTGAACAAAACTAGGTACGCATATACACCAGATCAAAAACAATCAAAGTCTTTACTAAATCATCAACCCATAGTTAAAATTCCAAAAAACCATAAAAAACGTTCATTCAATCATGAGTATTCATTATAACCTAAGTAGTAATGAAAGTCTAGCCAATAAACATGTTCAAAACAGGAATAAAATCAATTCTAAGTTCATGAAACATAATTTTCAACTCAAAAGAACAAAGGAACGAAGAACCCGAATGATTAAAACCCGAAACCCTCGATCCAAATGCTCAAAATCTTGACCCTTGGCCTTTCTCTCACCTCCTAGTGCTCCAGAGCAGCTTCAATTCGTCAAAAGTGATGATAAAATCGATTTATGGCCATCCTAGGGTTTTTAAAATCGAGATTGGGCCAAAAAAACAACTTTTTCACAAAGTTACTCTCGTCGCGTAGCGCGACGGGCTCGATGAGATCTGGTCACGTAGCGCGACGGAATTTCAGAGAGGAAAATACACCGTCGCGTAGCGTGACAAAAAAGTGCCAAACCCGTCGCGTAGCGCGACGGGACAAAACTTCCCAATTTTTCAATTTTTTACTTCCCGATCAACCGCGACTCGTCCGGAGGCTCGTTTTTTCTCGTTTAAGCTCCATTTTACTTCATTTCTTGTCCGGACTCCTGTGCAACACCAAATAATAAATAGAATACAAAAATACCACAAAAACAACACAAACCGACTAAAAAATAATATAAACTATAGACCGAAAACAGATGTATTTTGCAATACATTACTGATGTAACCGTCAAACAAAGAGACACAGCGGTTAAAAACTATCTATAACTTACCTATTCCCTTGTTGGACATATACCGTCCAATCATGGTAACCACTATATATTACATAAGGTTTTAAGTTTTAACCCATTAAGACTATAGTTTGGACTTGACCCATTTGACTTGGACATAATACATATTACTAGTAAAAAAACCCGCGCGATGTGACGGCGACGACAATTTACAACGCGATACTTGTTTATATGTCACACCCCGATTTTCCCGTCGGTTGTGAACTTTTGGCACCTTTACTACGCAGCGGAATATTTTGACTAAGACCTCTACATGTTCCAAACGCCTTTTTCTAAGCCTTCTAGGGTCTCCAATCCCAAGACATCACTTAGTTCCAACCATGTCGTTGCCAAAATCTAGACCTGAAAGACATGCTTAAAAAGTCAGCATAAAGCCAGTGAGTTCATGGTTTTATGTTTATCGTTCATAACCCATTTTTCTTTCAAAACACTTGATAAAATATTTGCAAACATTAATGAGAAAGTTTATTTTCTTTACGCAAATATTATTTGGGAAAATACATATAAAAATCCCATTTCAAACCTTACCGGTTATTCCTTTCTTAACCTTCGACTCGATTCACTTTGCCATATATTTACCTCCCCATAAAGATAAATACACCCAATTTTCGTCGATCGAAGATACATATAAAAAGTCTCTTTTACATTCTTACAGGGTATTCCTTAACCTTCGACTCGACTCACTCTGCCATATATTTACCTCCCCATAAAGATAAATATATCCAAGTTTTGTCGATCGAACATTTAACCCAAAAGGAGACTTCCACAATAACTTTTGAAAAACTTTCTCACATTGCTATGAAAACCATTTTTCCCCGGAGTTACCCACCGGGCAATCACGTATGCCGAAAATGGAAATGATCAAATAAAATAACCATTTTCCAGCTAATGTCCCACATAAGATCGACATGCATCTTTTTTTCACTATAGGCCTTGGTACCAGTCCATGTGCAAAAAACAAAACTTGCCAGGGTCCAAATGGAACCAGGTTCGCTGCGTCTATTAACAATGTGTCCTTTGTACAGCCAAGTGTTGCCCTTCTCTAGTCCCATTATTCTGGTCAATCAGAGGGTGTTTATAGTCCTTATTTCCCTACCAACCCATTACATTGGTTTAACTATACTGGGACTCCTCCAAATAATACCTTTGTGACCAATGGTACAAAACTTATGGTTCTTCCATTTAATACTAGTGTCGAGTTGGTCATGCAAGATACCAGCATCCTTGGCGTTGAAAGTCACCCTCTCCATCTCCATGGCTTCAATTTTTTTGTTGTCGGTCAAGGGTTTGGAAACTATGATCCTAACAAGGACCCTAAGAACTTCAATCTTGTCGACCCTATTGAAAGGAACACGGTTGGTGTCCCTTCTGGCGGGTGGGTTGCTATACGGTTTCTTGCGGATAACCCAGGTTTGTTTCTATATATATATATATATATATATATGATTAATGCAGACCTGTTTCTTACATGCAAGCTAGATACATTGTTAGCTCTCCTGAATGACGTATTTTTCTTTTCGTGTTGAGAAGGGGTATGGTTCATGCACTGCCATTTGGAAGTTCATACAAGTTGGGGTTTGAAGATGGCTTGGCTCGTCTTGGATGGAAAACTTCTAAACCAAAAGGTTTTACCTCCACCGACGGATCTTCCAAAGTGCTAAATGCTCTTTTGGCTACTTCAGTTCAATCTTTTTAGCATTCACTTTTACCGGATTACAGACTTTTATGAATTGAAATTCTTTCCCTAAGAGTTTATTAGCAACAAGAGTCAAAGGCTAAGTTTCATAGTAGCTTCCAAACAATCAATCGGCTGTTGAATGTAACTCTAGGTGTTGGGATATATTCCTAATAAATTTTATTCTTTTGTTGAGGTCGTACCTTTTGCGATTGTAGTTGGCCATCGGACATAATCAAACAGTAACAAGTATGAATACAAACGAGAAAACACAAGAACAACAATAATACTAATAATACAAATGCTTTAATGTTTCGGTTTTGTATTGGAGAATCTGAACAGCTAATGCGATATGTTTACAATTACAAACTACCTAAATATATGTTGATAAACCGTTGCTTCTGTCTGATGTAACTGTCAAACAAAGAGACACACCGGTTAAAAACTATCTGTAACTTACTTATTCCCTTGTTGGACATATACGTGTTGGCCCCAGAACTTGATTTGCAGCGGATTAAACAAAGTATAAACACAAATATGATATACACAAACTATAATGATTGATATTATAAACGAATGATTAGATTTTTATACAAACGAACAAGATAACAAATGAATTCTGGAATGTTTTTGACAAGAGGATTGTTAATTGTGAGACAATCTTGATAACCTAAACATTGTGTCTTGGATATAATATATATATGTTTCGAATTGTTGTGTCTTTTCTTCTGAACCGTTATGATGTTTTGACCCACCGGTTTGATATTGTGTTTGCCGCCAAAAACAACCACCATAACTGTACGGGCATTTTAGTCTTTTACTGCATGAATGTTATTAAAACATTTGCTGAATCGTTGTCTCCTAAAACTGATGAAGTGCACCTTGTATTTATAACTATCTTCGGCCTTCTGATCTTGTCTTGCAGCCATGAATCTGTGCAGCCTTGCATCATTGAGTTGCCGAGTCGTTTTGACCCATTTGTCTTGTTCTTCCAATACATTACTAACTAGTCTTAAGTACTTAATATAATTGTTCTACATGATACATATATTACATACAAGTTGACGAGGTAGGGCCCAGTTAAGTTGTAGATGCGTTTTGCGACTAGTGATTGGATGTTAACATACGTTAAAGGTTGCTGATGGATTGAAGGTGGAAACAGACTGGGCGAATGTAGATATATGTGGGCGAAGGTAGAAAGCAAGTGGGCGAATGAAGAATGGAACCTGATCAAGATACATGTTCGTACCATAAAGTGGGCGAATGTGCAGGTGTTATAAATAGATTTTGTGTTTATGCAATAGATAGAGAGTTATTAGTTGTGTGTGTTTTGAGGTCAGGTTCCAGGTTAGATTGAAAGTGTCTGTTATTGATCTAGATTAACCGAATTGTGATTGTAATCAAGTTTATGCAAAAGTTAATTTATGAAAACCTTTGAAAATGATATTGATTGTGTTTTGATTTGAGTTTTTATCAGTTTGTTCAAAGCTAGGGTTTCCGCACCTGGTTTTGTAACTTGTATGATCAATTAATCCTGTTTTAGTCAAAATCTTTCGCTCACAAATTGGTATCAGAGCTATACGGATCATACAACAACAAATTTGATAAACTCAGAGCTGATTTGGACCTAATTTTGATTGATTTGAAGTTGATTTTGTGGTTAAAATTCAAAATTCCAAGAATTAAAGCTGTTCCAAATCAATTCCGAATCAAAACCTGATTAAGATCATTCAAATCCACAAACTTTTGAAAATCAGAGATCAAAATAACCGTTTTTCAAAGTGTAACCGTTTTTCAAACCTGAAATGGGCGAACCTGGAACCTAAGTGGTCGAACCTGGACTGTTTTGTTCGAACCTGAGTCATTTCTGGTCGAACCTAGGTACTTTTGGGCGAACCTGAAAAGTTTTTGTTTGAAGTTTTCACTTTCGGGTCACATTTTCCACATCAGATTGATCGGGCGGGCGAACGTAGAATAGAAACGGTCGAACCTGAAATTTTCTGGGCGAACGTGGATTTGTGTTAGTGTGTTTTTACATTCTGGTGAGTTTTTACCTTCGAGTGATACTGTTTGGGCGAACCTGCATCAGAAGGGACGAAAGTGAGAGTATAACTGGGCGAACCTAGGATTAGTTTTTGGAAAATTTTCTAAGTGTTGAATTTTTCGAAGTTCGTGATCATGTGGAATTTTCCGACTACTTCGAGACCAGCAACGACTCAACCACAACAGCAAGTGATGGACCCATGGACGGTGGCAGCACAAAAGACGAGCACACAGTCTTCGCAACCGATTAACTACATGGCGATGACTAGCTCGATGCCTCAAAGCGTAGCACCTCCAGCACCACAACCTGACTACTGGGGAGTAGCAGCAGCGGTGGTAAACACTCAAACTACAAATGATATTTCCACACTGATTAATGATCTGTCTTCAGGTAGCGGGAATCGGCCACCGAAGCTTATGGAGATACAAGAATACAATCAGTGGCATAACAAGTTCAAGATTCACTTGGAAGGCATGGGAGTGGAAGGAGCAGAGGCATGGAGTATGATTGCTAAAGGTTATACAGCACCAGTCTTGGAGAATACAGGTGAACCAGTTCCATTGGAGAGCATGTCTGAGGAAGAGAAAAAGAAGTTTGCTGTGGAAAAGAAAGCTTTTTCCCAATTGACTCAGGCAATCACAAACGATATGTTGCATCAGTTTGGGACTTGTACTACGTCTAAGCAATTGTGGGATATGCTTAAGAAGAGGCATGATGGGAATGAGAAGACTAGGAGCTTAAGGATGGATGAACTAAGAAAGGAGTTTGAAAATTTTTCTTATATTGGCAATGAAACTTTAAAAGAATTAACTCCTAGATATAGTCATTTGCTAACTGAATTGTCAAGTTATGGTATACAGATTCCTATGAAGAATTTGGTGGATAAGTTTGCAGATGCTTTACCACCTTACTGGGATCAGCATGTGGAAGTCCTTAGGGAAAAGGATGCATACCAATACTGGACTATTCAAGAGTTTATTCAGAAGCTGGAAAACAAGGAAATGGAAGAGAAGAGAAAAGCTAGAAGAGCACAGGTTCCTCAGAATCCTAGCTTATACTTTGGAGGCACTCCAGTTTCAGTTAGTAACTCAAGTTCAGGAGTTGTTGCACCACATGTTGCTTGCATTTCCAATGTTATGGAATCACCAAAACCTACCATCAACTACATGGCACAAACTTCATCCTTTTCACAACCATCATACACACCACCACCACCACAACAACAATACAACAATTCCTACATTCCACCATTCTCCCCAATGCAACAAGCAGCTTTCTACACTGCTAGCCAATCACAACAACCAATGAACCAAGTTACTCAACCTAATCAACAACCAGTGGTTTTGGAGACTTCTAACTTGGGCAATGTGACAGTGGAAGTTGCTCAGCAACATATTGCACTAGTCTCTGCAATGGTTTCATCTTACAACGGATTAATTGCTAGTCAAATTGGGAATAACAACTTAACCAATGAAGACTATGCACAGATCGACAAGGAAGAGATGGAACTCATTGATATCCAATGGGCTTTTGCAAGCATTATGAGAAGAGCAATGGAGTTTATTGAAAAGACGGGTAGAACAGATTTGGGAACTTCTCCTAACACAACCTACGGGTTCAACAAGGAGAAAGTTACTTGTTTTAACTGTGGAGGAAAAGGTCACTTTAAACGAGAATGCAACCAGCCACCAAAACAAGGTAATAGAAACCCATTCAATGCAAGCTACCAGAATCGTCAACAACAAAACCAAAACCAAGTTTCTTACCAAAACAACAACAATTATCAAAACCGTCAAAATAACTCTAACAACAACCAAAACAGATAACCTAACACATCAAACCAGAACCAAAACCAATCTCCTAACAACACTAACCGAACAGTTATACCAATCACTACATCGAATGAGACACAACAGAACACGAGTCAGAATCAAGCATTGGTGACTCAACAAGATGAAAGGTTTGATTGGTCGGGATTGCAAATAGGAGTGGAGGAAATTACTACTGGTGGCAATGTGGCTTGCGTTGCTTGCAAGGTTGATATTGAAGAGTCAGTGACGGTGGATGAAAAGAAAGAAACTGAGTGTGAAAGTGATGAGTCTGAGGATGAAATGGATGTGGAGACTGAACCTGTTGAGGTTAAGGTTGAGGAAGCTAATTCTGGAGTGGTGATTGATACTGTTTCCGATGTTCCTGAGGAGTGTGAATCGGTTTATTCTGATTCAGACAGTGAATCGGATACGGAAGCAAGTGTTACATCACTAGATGATGACATTGATCAGTTGCTAGCAGAAGCGGATTTTCTGATGACGAGGAAGTCGTGCATTGCTGATGATGCTTTCACCAAGATTGACTATTCTAGATTCTTTGCTGGAAAGGAAGCTCATTTCGCATTGATGGCCATGACTGATCCGCCAAAACCTGTAAGTTTTGAGTGTAGCACTGATATTAAAAGTGATAAATATTGTGGTACATGTGATAGATTGACTGAGGAGAATAAACAACTCCGTGTTCAACGTGATAGTGCTATCATGAACAGTCAATCTACTCGCAAAGAGTTGAATGCTTTCAACAAGGTATTAGATGGCTACAAAAAGGACATTTCCGACTTGAAAAACACTTTATCATTAAAACAATTGGCAATTAACAACTATATCAATGAAATTGAAAATACTAAGTTGGAAATGGCAGCCATCAAATGCTTTGCTGAGAAAGTAAACAAAAAGTTGGAAAGCTATAAGCACATTGCTTACGTGGTAGACCACATCATAGATGATCAAACCACTAATTACAAGTCTGTGCCATCTCCGGTGCTTTTTGAAAATCATAATTGTCACCAAGTTACACCGGATAGCTCGGTAAAATCAGATTCATCATCGGAAATTGAATCTAATACCTCGAGTATTGGTGATCCTCATTCCGATGTGAGACCGATTTTAGGTTTGAATGATGAGGGTGTTACTGCTGAGAGTGTGGATTCAGACTCAGAGAGTGATGATACTGGTAATGTTCAAACTGTTAATGCATGTGAAATTCCAAAAGAAAATCACATCATTACTACTGAACCAGTTTCATCATCTAAACATGTGCATCCGATGGCAAATGCTCACCGTGAGAAAAAGTCTGAAAAGAATGTGATTAAAAAGGACCTTAAGAAAACAGATGTTAAGAATGAACCATGTGACAAACCTGTCAAGGTGTTCTATCGGATGGAAGGATCCGATAAAATCATCTCAGATGAGGAATTCCCAATCAAAAATGCTAACTATGCTAAAATAGAAAAGATTTGGCAAGAAAGCACCATTTGGTTCCCAAAACATGAGAGAACAAATGAGATTCCACCAGCAATTTTAAAGAAATTGTATTTGGATGTTCCTCAAGAACCAAAGGTCCATGTCACAGAGTTCATTCGACCCAATAACAGAGCTAATGGTTTTCATGAGCCTACTTACTCAAAAGGGCCACTCCCTGAGAGTTTGAGGAATCAACAGTACAATGATCAATATCCTGTTAGATCATTTGCTCAACCAAATGCTCCAAATGTTTTTGAAGAGTACCGTGCATGCTTTAAATGTGGGGAACGAGGGCATTTACTTGCTCAGTGTCCATATGTAAGGCATAAAAGGCACGAGGTTGAAGTGAGAAATTCCATGAGAAAACCGATTGATCATTATGTTCCACCACACAGACGAGTTGTTCCTCAACAACAACAGTTTTATAATCAAAACAATTTTCATCAAATGAGGAACAATCGTCCAATTCAATATGATCGAAGAAATCGGATTGCTATGGAACAATCATGGAGGAAGCCTGTGGTGAACGCAACAATTGACAGGCAAAAGGTTCCACTAAAACCGATTGTCAAATCAAATGTTGGACCTAAGTCTGTTAAATCAGATAAGGTAACCAAGAAAGTTACGTTTGTTAACAATGTTCAGAAACCGACTGAGAATCCAAAATCTCATATTCGCATCCTTAAAAGGTCTGAACAATCTTGGTCACCCAATGGTACTCCAGGAGCCTCTACTTCTAAGGTCAATGAGAAAAAGGAAACTGTTTTGAACAATCAGAAAAAGATTGATCCAAAACAAAAAGTTGTTGAAAATGTTAATGAGAATGTTTCTTTGAAAGCTGATGTTCAAAGACCCAAGACTCAGGCTTGGGTCCCCCGAAAGAACTAAATGATTTACTTTTTGTGTGCAGGGAGCTTCAGCTGGCCCTATTAGCAGTCTTTGGATTGTTGATAGTGGAGCTTCAGGCCACATGACAGGGGATCTAGCGTTGTTGTTCGACGTGAAGAACATCAATGGAGGGTATGTCGCATTCGCTGGAAATAAAGGTGGATATATCACAATGGAGGGGAGCGTGAGCAATGGGATAGTGAGCTTTGAGCGGATATCTTATGTGAAGCAGATTGATTATAATCTGTTGAGTGTCAGTCAAATATGTGATAAACAATTTACTATGCATTTTGATGACAAATCCTGCTATATTCTCAAACCGGGCTTCAAAATTCCTAAGGAGTGGATAATGTTGAAGGCACCTCGCGTCAACAATCTCTATATTCTTGATATGTCCAAGGCGATGACATCACAGGGGCAAATAACATGTTTTCTATCCAAAGCGACTGAGAAAGAATCGATAATGTGGCACCGAAGAATGGGGCACATTCATCTGAGAAAAATGAACCAACTTGTGAGAAATGGGCTTGTCGATGGAGTAAACGTGAAACATTTCCATCTGAATGACAAGTGTGTAAGTTGTAAGAAGGGGAAGCAACACAAACAGTCCCACAAAGTGAAGAAAGTCAACTCTGTAGAGATGCCACTTGAGCGATTGCACATGGATCTATTTGGACCGGTCAAGCGCAAAAGTCATCTTGGAGAGCTTTATTGTTTAGTTGTCACTGATGACTACTCAAGATTTTCATGGGTGATGTGTTTGCAAAACAAAAGTGACACCTTTAACAACCTGAAAGTTCTGTTCACTCGATTGGAGAATCTCTACAATGTGAAGATAAAGAGAATTCGGAGTGACAATGGGACGGAGTTCAAAAATGCCAAGATGGATGAACTTTGTGAAAGCAAAGGGATACATCATGAATATTCGGCTCCGTACACCCCACAACAGAACGGTGTTGCTGAACGAAAGAATAGGACTCTAATTGAAGCGGCTAGAACAATGCTTGCTGATTCAAATCTTCCGGTAATGTTCTGTAACGAGGCAATTTATGCAGCAAATTATACACTAAATCGGGTTCTAACAGTGAAGAAGTTTGGTAAAACATCTTATGAACTGTTACACCGACGAAAGCCAAACTTAGAGTATCTAGAACCTTTTGGGGCGCCATGTACGATGTTGAATCCAAGTGAGAAGTTTAGTCGTAAAGCTGAGGAGGGATACTTTGTTGGATATGCAACCCCGCTCAAACGGGTATTCAACAAGCGAACTCGTCGAGTGGAGGATTGGGCTAACGTGGAAGTTCAACGATATACTCAAAATTTGCAAGGCACGGGTCCTGATTGGATGTTTGATTACAAAGACTTCTTTGAATCATTCAATCTAGATAGCTTGGTTGAAGAAGCTGTTATCAGATTACTTTACGAGTGTGAAAACGTGACGACTTCATCGTTGGTGCGTCCAATCACCGTGAACCCCCTACCAGCTTCTAATGATACCAATGCTCCTATACAAGAGGAAGAAGTGTTTCAAGAGGCTTCAACTTCATTAGACTCTTCAGAATCTGAAGTTGAACAATTTGAAGAAGTCATTCTTGAACATGCAGAAGAACCAGAGGCACTGCCAGTGAACCCAACTCAAACTCCAGATGTTGCTTCATCATCAAACACGGGTCATGATCTGGATGCTGTAGAAAACTTGACTGTTCAGACGGGAGTTACTGTACCTGATTATCCGGAATCTCGGATTCTCGTATTCACCCGCTGGAGCAAGTTATCGGTGATCCTGGAAGCAGTGTTATGACCAGAGGGCAGCTGAGAAGCGTTAACTCGCCAGAGAGTTTTGGTGCTTTAGCATTATATGCCAAAATTCAAAAATCTGGTAGTCAAAATGATTGGTCGTTTGCGTGTTATGTGTCGCAGGTAGAGCCAAGGACATACAAGGATGCTTTGAACGAAGATGCCTGGGTTGAAGCTATGCAGGAGGAGTTATTACAATTCCAGAAATTGGGGGTTTGGACGCTCACGGATTTGCCGCCGGGAAGGAAGAAAATAGGCACTAAATGGGTGTTTAAGTGCAAGAAGGATGATCGTGGGGTTATTGTTCGTAACAAAGCCAGATTGGTCGTGCAGGGTTTCCATCAAATCGAAGGGATTGATTATAACGAAATCTATGCACCGGTAGCACGGATTGAAGCTATTCGGATGTTCCTTGCGTTTGCTTCATACAAGAAATTCAAAGTTTATCAAATGGACGTTAAGAGCGCATTTCTGTACGGGAAAGTCAAGGAAGAGGTTTATGTCGGGCAGCCACCAGGCTTTGAGGATCCAATCCACCGGGATAAGGTCTACGTGTTGAACAAAGCTCTATATGGTTTGCACCAGGCTCCGAGACAGTGGTACGAGGAGCTAAGTACATACCTCATCTCCAAAGGATTTAAGCGCGGCCTCGTCGATTGCACCCTCTTCACGAAGAAGACGGGAGATGATTTGCTTCTAGTGCAGATTTACGTTGATGATATAATATTTGGTTCAACTAACGAGCTTTTATGCAGGGAATTCGAAACTGTCATGCAAGAAAAGTTCGAAATGAGCGCAATGGGGGAGATGCAGTTTTTCCTAGGCTTGCAGGTGGACCAAAGACCCGACGGGATCTTCATTCACCAGACGAAATACGTATTCGACATCTTGAGCCGGTTCCAGATGGAGGACTCTAAGCCGATGGATACCCCGATTCAACCCAATCACGGGATTGGAGTGGACGCTAAGGGGGAGCTGACGGACCCATTTACATACAGAGCAATCATCGGATCTCTGATGTATTTGACGGCGTCTCGACCAGATATTATGTATGCAACGTGTCTCTGTGCTCGCTATCAATCGAAGCCGAAACAAAGTCATCTGACGGCGGTCAAGCGTATCCTTAGATATCTGAAGGGTTGTCCCTCAAAAGGACTTTGGTACCCTAATGATGATGATTTTGATTTTATTGCTTTTAGTGATGCAGATTGGGGCGGCTGTGACAAAGATAGTAAATCTACTACAGCTGGTTGCCAGTTTTTAGGGAGCAGGTTAATTACCTGGCAGTGCAAGAAACAGACTTTCGTGGCGCTGTCTACCTGTGAAGCTGAGTACATTGCAGCCTCGAGTTGCTGTTCGCAAGTACTCTGGATCCAACAGCAGATGGTGGATTACGGTTTGCAGTTTCTTAAAACCCCTATACACTGTGACAACGAAGCCGCAATCGCATTAACTAAAAATACTGAAAATCATTCTAAGGCGAAACATATCCGAATCAAATATCATTTTATCCGTGATTGTTACGCTAAGGAATTGATAGATATGGTCAAAATCCATACTGACTACCAACGTGCAGATTTGTTTACAAAAGCTTTTGACAGATCCCGCTTTGAATATCTTTTAAAAGTAAACAATATAAAAGAAAAACAGGACTAATCGGCACCTTGGTTTATCGCTTTTTAGTTTTAGTTTTTTTAATATTTTGCTAATTGGGAATTTCTCTTTGCTAATTGGGAATTTCTCTTTTCTATCGTAATCCTCAAAGAAGTTGATGCTTTCGAGTGGATTGTTTCTTTCAAATTTTTGTTTTGTTTTTCAGAAAAATTAAAAACCCAAAAATATGTTCTTTATTTTAGGGGGAGCCATTTTATCAGAAAAACCAATAACATTGAAAAATTCAAAAGACCTAAAAATTAGAAAAACCAAAATGATTTCCTGGATAAAAAGAGGAAATGATAGTACATCAGTGGGGATCTGACACAAGCTAAAGAAATGTATAGTATAATGAGGCGTATGTTGACTACGTGTGATATGCTGATAGGCTTCGTAGACTAAATATTGCGTGCATTAGTGATACAAACATAACGAACTACGCGTTCGTGGCTGAACACCTCATGGGCATATGGTCTTAGTACCGTAATTTCGTTTGATAGGATTGCCAAAATCTGAGGTTTCAGGTCGTTATGTTATGGTTATCCGGGATATTCTGATTAAATTTTTGTCGTATTGATTTACGGACCTAGTTTCATCAGAATATTTGCTAAAAGAGCGTAAATGCCAAAACCAAAAGTTACCGAATTGAGGAACTTTATGTTTTATTGATCAAAGATCATTATTACATCGTATTGACTTTCTGATGCAAATCAGTGGTTAATATCAGCCTCAACCTAGTGTATATGCACATGTTACTCTGCTGCATTCGTTTGCTGACCTGTACACCTCTGTGCTATATACTTTGTAACTTTTACGGATAACTCTGGCATAATCACGCGTTACGACGAAGCTTTGTGCAATTACTTGATACGGGAGTATGTCATGTGTGTGGGCACCACAATGTGTTAGTCTAATACATCTAACTCGTATCATTTTAAAGCATTGCGTAATTGTCTGCATGTGAGCTTACGTGGACCACAATATCAGCAATTGCCGTGTCACATACTGTTTCTAATGATAATATTAATCAAATAGATCAACACTGTGATCAGATTTCTCAGAAAACTGATATGATCCTCTTACCGGATATCACAAAATGTTTACTGCTTTCATTTACTTTGATGCATTTTACTTTGTTGCATTTTACTTTTATTGTCAAAAAGATACAAAATCCAAAAAGATTTTAGGTGTGTTTTGATAAAATTTCAGAAAACCCAAAATTTTTGCATTTCTGCTTTATTTTTGATAACCGGGGATGCTTGATGGTCAATTTCTGAGATTTGATAACACCATCTGGGCTTTGTATCATTCAAAAGGTGAAAATATGAATTTTGGAAGCTTAACAGATTGCAAAACGTTGAACGGGATTCGAATTCGTGATTTGGCAAACTTTTCAGATTTTTCCATTTCACATTCGCCCCTTAATTGGGTCGAATGTGGAAAAATCTTTACTTTCGGCCGTTTTTGAATGGGCGAGTGTGGGAATTTCATATCAAATTCCACTTTCGGGTGACAGTTTTCACCTTCGGGCCATTCAGTTGGACCGAATGTGAAACTATCCCACATTCGACCGTCACAACGGGCGAAGGTGGACCTTATATATAAGCTGTTTCCAGATTCGAAACTTCATTCACTGTTCTTCAAAATTTTCTTTCGATCCAAACACCTTGTTGCTTTGATTTCTTTTACTTGTGGCTTTTATTCCCTGATTATTACTGATTGTTTTCATATCAATTTCACAGGTAATGGAGCCCTAACGAACACAGATTCGTCGTTATTAGAACCGTACCTAGGGTTTTAGAATTTAGGATCTTAGGGTGTTTGTTGTTGATTAATTTTGATTACATTTCAATCTATATCAGTTTTAGGGGGAGAAGGATTAACAAATTAGAGTTATAACAACGTTTAATGGGTCAATCGATTGTTTGGTTGATAAAACCCTAATTTTCTTTTAAAAACTGATATAAATTGAATAATTGGAATAATTGGTGATGGACGAGTGTTAATCGGCCATAGTAGAACACTTTTCAATCAAAATTAGACGTTTAAATTCAAGATTGACAAAATTTTGAATTTTAGGGATTATCATGTTTTCACCTTCGGGTCAATAAAAGGGCGAAGGTGGAATGAAATGGACGAATGAAACTTATATTGGGCGAATGTGTTTTTAATTCAATACTTTTTCACATTCGACCAGAAAATCTCACATTCGTACCATAAAAACTCACATTCGACCTGTTTAAAATGGGCGAATGTAGAAACTGTTTAAATCTTAAAATTTTGATTTTTTGTCGATTTCGTATTTTGACGTATTTCTTTGATTTTGATGTACCGATGGCAGACCAAACTGAGAATATTGAGACTCCAGTGGAGAATATTGTTACAGATCCAGTTCCAGAGAATGTTCAGGAGGCTGAATCATCAAGTGCAAGCAGTTGGCCGTTCGAAAGATCCCATAACTGTTGTGCATATCTTGGTGACGTGGAGAAGAATACTGAGTTTGCTGGAATTATAGAGTTCTTGAAGAGAAGCAGGGTTGTACATGCTTTAGCTACTCCGACTATTATCTACAAGGATATAGTTGAAGACTTTTACAAGAACGCGAAGTATGACTTCTGGGATAATCAGACAATTATCAAAAGCAAGATACAAGAAATGGAGATGTTTATAACAGAGTCTGATATTAGAGAAGCTCTCCAGATAAAGTTTGAAGTGAGTGAAGATCCAAGAGAACTATCATGGACTGAACAGAAGGCATGTTTCCTCAGAATGAAGTATAAAGGAGCGATTACTGATGGTTCCATGCATAAGGGAAAGATGAGCGTGCAATTCAAATATTTTGCACATGTCATAATCCACGTGTTTGGATGTGTGAGCGGTGGATATGATGTGATGAGGAGAAGTCTAAGCTCGTTGATGGTTGCGTTGACTCTCAACAAACCATTCAACGTGTCTGGGATGATACTGGATCATATGCTGGAAATGTTAAAGGGTTTGAAGAAAAAGCAGTTCATGTTATACCCTAGATTTTTGATGATGATATTTGACCACAAGTATCCTGATTTGAGAAAGGATCCTACACAGATCATTGGTCAAGACCACATGAACATTCGAACTTTGGTGAGAATGAAAGGTTATAAGGGTGTGCCAGACAATGAAAGGCCACCATACAGAAGATTGTTTGGGGCTCTAGCAAAACAGGATTACACTGATCCTGGAAAGAACAAGGCTAGGCATACTGAGAGCGATTCTGATAATGATGATCCATTAGTATATGCGGATGCTAATACTAAGAGGAAGAGACATGTAGTTAATCCCGGAGCCAAAGGGAAGGGTAAGGGAAAGACTGATCAAGGGAGCTCTAAGCAACAGGTGGTGAGAAAGAAAACAACTGCTAAGAAAGGTACTGGTTTGGTGGATGAAGAATCAGTGGATTCAGAAGAAACTGAGGAAGAAGAACAATGGGATTCTGATGCTGAGAATGTTAGGGCCACCAAACGTAAGGCCACTATGGTTGGTGAGTCTGAATCTTTAAACAAATCAATTGAGGAAGCTGAGAAAAGTAAGAAGTCGTTGAATGTTGAAGATGAAGGATTAGGCGTTGACATGGATGAGTTGAATACTGGAGAGACTGTGGTAGTAAACTTGCCCAAGCCTAAGCACAAGACCATGGCTAAGAAGACAGGTTCTAAGCAGTTGAGAGAGAAAGAATTGGTCCAACTTTTGAAGGGAAAAAGAGTACCCGATGCTGGTACGTCATCGAAGCTGTCTTCACCGGTCACTAAAAAGCAAAAGAAATCTAAAGAGGCAGAGACATTACCAGTTGATCAATTAAATGTTGCACTGGATAATGTACTTGACATGTTTAGAAAGCCTCAGAAAGAAAAGGAAGTTGAAGTTGAGCCATCTAGATCCAAATCTAAGAAGGTCACTGTGGATGATGATGTAATGAAGCAGGTGAACAAGAAAATGGATGACATGATGAAGATGATAGTGGCTCAACAAGCTGAAATAGCCAAGTTCAAGCAGAATGAAGAAAAGATGCTTCAGATAGTGGTAGCTTCTAAGTCAAATCAAGATGAGATTAACGAGAAGGTTAAGAAGCTTGAAGCAAAGAATAAAAAGCTTGAGGGTAAATGTTCAAGAAACAAGAACAGGCTAAAGTTGATCAAAGAAGACAACAAAGAACTAAAGGCTGAGAACAAACGCCTTAGTGATTTGATTGATAATTTGTACAATGTTGCACCCAAGTTGATGGAGGGAGAAGAAGATAAAGAAAAAGAAGAAGAGCAAGTTGACTTTGAACCGTCTGAATTGGACAAAGAAAAAGATGATGATGAGGATGATGAAGAGTCAGAGAAAAGTGATGATGAGGATGATAAGAATGATGATGATGATGATGCAGAAGGGTCTGGGAGTCAGAAAGAGGATGATAGTAGTAGTAGTAATGATAATGATGGAGGAGATGATACGTCAAAGTTTACGTTTGAAAAGAGAACACCTAAAAAGAAAAATGCTGGAGAATCAAGTTCGAAGAAAAAGAAAGGTGAGAACGTTGATTCAGATGAGAGTATCTTCTGGAATGAAAAGGTGAGATCTTTAACAGATGATGTTAAACAAGTATATTTAGATATGTTGGAAAGAAGAGAATGGACTATTGAGTTCACAGGATGTTTTGCTGAGATATTCCAAACAGATGACATGAGATATGAATTGGAATACAACGATCCTGATCTTGAAGAAGGTGAAGTACCTGCTTCTGTGGCAAAGGAAATTCTGGATGGACTTGCACAGAGAGTAGGGAAAACATTTGAGGAGTTTATTGTAGATGAGTCGATTCCAGATATTCCTGAAAAGGATATTGGAAGTCACTCAGATGACAAGAATACTCCTGAGTTTGATAAAGTGGAAATTGAAGACATAACACATGAAGAATTTCCACAGTACTTCAGACAAACTGATGAAGATGAGATATTTCCTGATTTTACTGAGACACCAAACATTTCGGCGAAGAAAAAGGCAAAGCAAAGAAGTGCAAAGTTTGTAGAGAAGGTGTTTGGTGCTGATAAGCAAGAGTCTTCAAATCAATCTGATGAATTGAAGAAATTAAGAGAAATGGATGAAAACCAACCGAAGCCTGAAGCTCAAGGAAATTTCTATAGATTTCACAATGCCAAGTTCAAAGGCAGAGCTCTTGGGTGGACATATTTGGGCAGGCTGAAGTGTCTAGCTGCCAAATGGGAAACAGGGATCTTGTACTTTCACAGATTCATTGATTTGCTAACTCTACCGTACTGGGCGGTCAGAGATTTATGTAGATTCCCTATGTCAGGTGCTTCAGTGAACAATACACATGTCGGTTGGTGTGCAGACAAGCTTGTTTGGGAAAGTAGAACGAGATGGAATAGATTCAAGCCAAAATATCCCCGAAGGAAAGTTCATAGGGATATTGATCCTAAAACCAAGCTGAAGCGGGTTACTTTGATATACAAGGCACCTGAAGTGATGAGGAAAATACCTTTGATGCCCATGCCACAACATTTCAGTGCTGACTTTATTTTCTGGTATTATGATTGGAGGAAGGCTGAAGCAGTGATAGTGTTGAGAGACGGGAAGGACAAATACAAGCATGTTCATGTATTTGATCCGATGTGGTTGATTAACTGTACTTTTGAAGACATCATCATGCTTTTCTATAATCCGATTCATTGTGAGCCGAATGACGCTGATCAAGCAAAGAAGTATACTCAAGTGGTTAGAGTTTGCTTTGCATATGATATTAATGCGGGGAGTAATTTGGATAACAAACTTGGCAAGATGGTGAAGATGGCAAATGTGTCGAAACCAGTGAAGAGAAAGTTAGAGCCTGAAATGACCAAAGAGCAGAAGAAACAGCTCAGAATTAAGTTGTTGAACAAAGCCATGGACGAAGACAGAAGACAATCCAATTAATAGTCGAGGGGGAGTTTGTAGATGCGTTTTGCGACTAGTGATTGGATGTTAACATACGTTAAAGGTTGCTGATGGATTGAAGGTGGAAACAGACTGGGCGAATGTAGATATATGTGGGCGAAGGTAGAAAGCAAGTGGGCGAATGAAGAATGGAACCTGATCAAGATACACGTTCGTACCATAAAGTGGGCGAATGTGGAAGAATTCCACATTCGACCACATCAACTGGGCGAATGTGCAGGTGTTATAAATAGATTTTGTGTTTATGCAATAGATAGAGAGTTATTAGTTGTGTGTGTTTTGAGGTCAGGTTCCAGGTTAGATTGAAAGTGTCTGTTATTGATCTAGATTAACCGAATTGTGATTGTAATCAAGTTTATGCAAAAGTTAATCCATGAAAACCTTTGAAAATGATATTGATTGTGTTTTGATTTGAGTTTTTATCAGTTTGTTCAAAGCTAGGGTTTCCGCACCTGGTTTTGTAACTTGTATGATCAATTAATCCTGTTTTAGTCAAAATCTTTCGCTCACATAAGTCAAACTGGCCCACACCAGAACTAGCCTAAACTCATTCAGAATAAGGCCCAATATAGAAAGGCTCAAATAATTTAATGGAGTCAAATACGGTCAACACGACAGTCAAATGAAATATAAATAATAGCGAGATCTTTGTGCAAGTAATCCAGCAATGATTACCCTCTTTTGCGAAGAGAGTTGACTAACAACGAGATGACAAGCTATAAAAGGAGGATAAAGGTATAACATAGATCAATTCATCACTGTCTCTATCACTATCACTATACTATTCAATTTTATTTAAAAACAGTACTTATTCTCACGCCGGAGGGTGGTCACAGGATTACCCCCAATCCTGTGGCGAGTCCTAACGGTGTTTTCTTTTGCAGATAAAGCCTTCTTATTCATTTCGAACGGTTTGGAAGGATCTCTTTGCATCATCTAGAAGATTAGATTACCTATCAGGTTTATACTTCTTCATTGGCGCCATCCGTGGGACGGAATTAAGGCGAAGAGATATCTTTCCCACCCGACCAAATGACGGCAAATCAAACAACTCAAGAGGGACAGGCATTCGAAACCCCGAGAGATCCCAGGGAAGATCGTTTTTCAGCCGAATCTGTTGATGAAGAAATATTAATGGAACAGCCTCCGGGATTCACATTATTTCCTGCAGTGCGGAACAAATTGTTATCTGCACCACCCGTATCAGCTACCCCCACACCCCCGTTTGTCGGGCTCACATCAGCCAACACATACCCAAGACCAATAGGCACACCCGTAACGGTTGGAGGAAATCAATCCACCTCAACTGTTACATCATGGATGACTGCTGCCACGAGTTTACCCTTATTCTCTGCAGCAATAACTGCGTCCATTGTGTCCGCACCTATGACAACAATGACACATCCAGCCTTTGCCCCATACACTCCAATCACCCCCGGAAACCAACCATACATTCCACACTATCCAATACCACCTTACGGATACATGTATCCCTCCATGGGGGAAGCCCATACTCGTATACCTTTCCATACATGTATCCCCCGGTACAGCCTCCAGCGACGGGAGGGGAGGGTGCTACTAACCCGACTTTGCAGACCATGGGTGCCCGCCTCGAAGAAGTAAGGGCCAGGCTGTCGTATGACGAAACGCCGGTATCCGGCCAGCCGTTGCCCCACGCACCCCCTCCCAGACCACAGGACACGGTACATAACCGGGGTTCTGGCCGGGCTGAAGAAGGAGATGAGGAAGACCTAACCCGACCCTATCAGACCCCGGCAATGGCCACGTACTCAAAATTCCCAACTAGGATAGCCAATGCTCCATTACCGCTAAAATTGAAATTACCATCAACAGTAGGGAAATACGATGGCACGGGGGACCCAGATGACCATCTTAGTATTTTCAAGTTCGCGGGGCGATCAAAGGATTGGCCCATGCCTGCCTGGTGTCACATGTTCATCCGGACACTAGTAGGGATGGCACGGGACTAGTGGGATAGCTTGCCTCCCGGATCCGTTGCCAATTGGAACGGAATTGTGAAAGGTTTCTCACAATAGTTCAGGCAACAAAGAAGACACACCAAATACAGAGATGAAGTAATGCACATACGACAACGGGATAACAAGTCAATGGAACATTTTATTGTTTGATTCAACAAGGAAAGACTGCAAATTCCTGGACTCACCGAAGAGTTAGCATGCACTGCTTTTACCATGGGGGTGAACGATGATGGTCTATTATGGAAACTTCACGGTCCAAAAGGCTATCCTCAAACCATGGACGAAATGATGAGCATTGCAAAGGCCTATGTAAAACAGGAGAAGTCCATAGCTATGAACCATGCCGTCAGAAATAAACAAGACGCCGCTAGAAATTCTGAAAACAATCAGGAGCACCAAAGCTCCAGGAGTAGAGGGAGACCGGATGCAAATCGACATCCATACTCCCGAAGTGATCACCGGGAAGAACGAAGGGATAAACGATGAAGACCCGAAAAATCCCATGATACATTTGTGGGGAGAGGGGAGAACTCTTCAAAACCAAGGTTCGACTATCCAGAGTTAACAAAAACACCGTCTCAAATATTGGAATATGAAGATTTAAGGCTCAACACACCCCATCCCTTGAAAGACTCCCCGGCACAGGACAAGTCTAAGTACTGTGCGTATCACAAGGGTGTAGGGCATGACACCAACGATTGTTTCCAGTTAAAGAAGCAGATTGAATACTTCTTTAGAACAGGGAAGCTAGATCATTTGGTGAGAGACGTGAAACCAAATACTTCATCTACCGGAGCAGACAAGGCCGCTGGAAAAAGGCCTTGGGAGATAAACATGGTCAGGGTCGAATCAAGATATGACCGGAAGAGATCATTCGAGCGAATCGAACCATGGATGGAGGCAACCATGACCGTACCTCCCCATTATCGGATGTTGAGCATGGAAGCCCTGGTGATCTCTGCATCGGTAGGAGACTATAACATGAGGAGGATTCTAGTAGATACCGGTAGTTCGGAAGATATAATATATGAACCGTGTTTCCGCTGGATGCGGCCAGAAGACCGAAGGATGCTAGAACCTGCGAGGGGCCCCGTCAGAGGTTTCACCGGTGAAAGCATTGGACCTCTAGGACAACTCACATTTCTAGTCACCATTGCGGATGGGCGCAAAGAAAGAACAGTGTTGATCACTTTCTTGGTAATTCCGGCCAATTCCCAATACAATGTGATCATGGGCCGGTACACCCTAGGAAAAATTGATGCCTTGGTTTCAACTACTAGGGGTTTTTTGATGTTTCCCACCCCTCAGGGAGTTTTTACGGTACCTGGGGATAAGCTTTGCGCAGCTGCAGATCGCAAACCATGTCGTCAAGCACCAACGGGTTTGATGGGCCCGGAAAAATGGGTGTTAAATACAGAATACCCGGAGCAGACAGTCATGATAGGAGACACTCTGTCCCCGCTCGCACAAGACAAACTCAAGCAGGTGTTGAAAAATAATTTAGACGTGTTTTCTTTTAAACACGCTGACATGACAGGTATAGCAAGATCAAGAGCAGAACATAGATTGTCAACTTTCCCGGCCGTCAAGCCTGTAACGCAGAAAAGAAGAAGCATGGCCCCAGAGCGACAGGCAGCGGTGGTCCAATAAGTGAAAAAACTGGAAGAAGCAGGCATCCTACGTAAGACCAAATACCATACTTGGGTGGCTAACCTGGTCATGGTCAAAAAACACGATGGGACTTGGCGTATGTGTGTGGACTATAAAGACCTAAACAGAGCATGTCCAAAAGACGCATACCCTCTCCCAGAAATTGATCTCAAGGTAGATTCGTTAGCACCCTTCAATTTCAAGTGTTTCTTGGATGCATATAAGGGTTATCATCAGATCAAGATGGCATGGGAAGATGAAGATAAGACTGCATTCCATACTGATGTCGGCATCTACTGCTACACAAAGATGCCCTTCGGACTAAAGAATGCGGGAGCCACGTATCAAAGGCTAATGGATCAAGCATTCGAGAAGTAGATCGGGCGGAACCTCGAAGTTTACGTTGATGATTTAGTCATCAAGAGTTGCACGGAAGAAGACATTATCACGGACATTGAAGAAACCTTCAGGACATTGCGAGAATACAATATCAAGTTGAACCCGGGAAAATGTTCTTTTGGCATGGAGGAGGGAAAGTTCCTGGGAGTCGTAGTGTCGAAGGATGGTTTCCGGGTTAACCCTGAAAAAGTGGCAGCCATCACCAACATGCCATCTCTAAAAACATTAAAGGAAGCCCAGACCCTCAACGGGAGGCTAGCAGCCATTAACCGTTTCCTGGCACGACATGCAGAACGGTCTCTTCCTTTCATATATACCTTGAAGGAATGCCTGAATAAAAATAAATTCAGATGGACGGAAGAGGCGGAAAAAGCGTGCCAGGAGATGAAGGTGTTTGTTGGTAACCTGCCTATGCTTACTGCTCCAAGACCCGAAGAGGTTCTGAAGATGTACCTAGCAGCCGGACATCATGCGGTCAGTGCAGTCCTGCTAGTAGAACGGGGAAGTTTACAGACGCCAGTGTATTATATCAGCTGTGAAATCCGTCACCCTCGTCTTTCGTCTAATTGACAATAATAGCCCTTCAAATATTTCCATTATAGTCCCTGTAAGTTTCGTCGTTTTCAAATTTAATTTTAAGAGCTAACTAAAATTTTATCATGGATCGGGTATACGTTTTTATCAAATGTGTATGTTGAAACATCATCCGGAATGGATTTTATAAAAATTTCAAGTTTTAAAAAAAGTTTTAGAAACTTTTAAGTTAAGTTGTATTAACTAGGTTAACTTTTTATAAGAAAATAAATTACCAATTTCATTTAAACTTTATGACTAATTATATTACCTCAAAAAAATAAGTTTCATCAATTTTCTAGTCAACTAATTACTAGTATTACTCACAAAATTGATTATTATATTAAACACCATTCATTATATTTCTAATTACTCATTCTTTTCCTCAATATCCCAACATGAGTTTCATACACAAACACTCTCACTTCTCTCATCTTTTATCATCTTTTGAGTTCATATCATCATCATCCTCAAGAATTTTGGAGATTTTTGCCTTGGTTTTCATATATTCTTATTTTTTTCTTAATCGAACAAGCAAAACCGTAAGTATATTCAATCAACTTTCACTATTTTTTCTTTTCATATATATTTCTTCAATAGCATTATATTTATTTGATGCTTCATACACTTTAGGGTTTCAATTGCTAGTTAGGGCTTTAGGGTGTTTATGAACAATTTGGGATTTTTGAGTTAAAAGTATAATTAACTTGTAAGATTCATAACTAATTTATATGTTATCTAAAAATCATGAAATTCTATGTTATCTAAAAATCATGAAATTCTAACCTTAGCTTCTAGATAGTATTTAGGACCTGAAAATAGTTTCTATTCTGATTTTGTGGCCGTTGTAATAGTTTTAATAATTTTATTTTGATTAAATCATTCTTATTTCATTAAAAATCATATATAATGTATTTTAATGTAAATATTTGTGGTAAACCTATTTATTATGTTAGAATACTGATTATGATTTTTGCTACTTAATTTGTATTAGTTTTGTACTTTTATAGAATTTAATTCTTTATTTAAATTTTAGACAATAAATATAATATAAAATCATTTTGGTTAAAAAAATTATCTAAAAATTATTTTTGACCATTTTGGTTCATAATACATTATTTTCATTAAAATTCTTGATATTTTGATTAACTTAAAATTTTTATGTGAATTTATGATAATTACGTGTTTATATATTCATTAAGTCGTTTAAAAACATTTAGATCATTTTATGACTTCATGAATCTATTATTGTATAAACTTAAATTATTTACCTTATTTAAAATTTCTTTGACTAACCTAATTAATTGGTTGTATTTAAATTAATAAATACAAATAATTAATGTTTCAAAGTTGTTACATTTTTTTTGAACAAGTCAAAGTTGTTACATAATTTAACATTTACGTGACTTCCACCATTTACTTTAGTTCATAACTTTCAATTATGAACTTATAATATTATTATTCATATTTATTCCTTAGTTCATATGTCATATTATTTCAAGCAAGTATATATATTTACTTACGTCGCATTTTCAACATATATCGTTATTTATAAGTTAAACCCCAAATTAGACTAGACATCCTAAGTGCCTTAGAATAGAAACCCTAGACTTACTTTAAGTCCAAACACTTATACATATACCATACTTTTAGGTTGAGACTTCGGGATTCGCCAATTCACACTCACGACGATTTAGTGAATGTGAGTATTTCCTATCCCCTTTTTGCTTTTATTCATTTTTGGGGTGTTACATGTACACTTATACAAATTACAAATACAAGTTCACAATTTTACAATACAATTCTAGTACTATGTGCATTTGCTTACAAACGTGCTTTATGCTTAGACAATACATGTAGAATACATTTGTACTTAGTGAAATCATTAACATTGTACAAGCCGACCTTAACATTGGATAGCGCTATTGGATTGACAACCCGCCTAGGTTGATTCTCCCCCTTTTTCATCGGAGAATCCGTGGTCATTGTTAAGTTATTATCCATTTAGTGGATAAGTACACCGTCGTTCATTTAGTACATTTATACAGTCACAGGATTGATTTCGCTCACTTGTATGATACATAGTTTACATAATTGCACCGTACCTTGCACTTGAATTGTATAACATTTTACAACTTACTATATGTATTAAAACTAGGAATGCTCACCAACATTTCATATGTTGACAAAACTTATTTTGTACATGTTTCAGGTGCAGTTTGATCTTAGTACTATAGCATTGGATTTTAGTGCTTGCTTTTAATATGTTATTTCAAATTTCATGTTTCGTTCAGACTTTTGTATTTTTTCCCATTTCATCTATGTAAGACAATTTAAATTATTCAATAATATATTTACATTTTAGTACCATGTGCTTTTGAACAATCGTCACTACGTGACACCTTGATGATTCCGCCATCGGTTGGGGTGTTACATCAGCCGGGTCCTTTCTGACCCAGAAGGAAGATATCCAACGCTTGAGAAATTGGTGTTGGCCTTAATACACGTGTCCCGCCGGCTACGTCGGTACTTTTAGGCACACAAGGTCGAGGTACTTACTGGTTTCCCCTTGGGACAAGTGTTAAACTGGCCGGATGTTTCCGGACGATTGGAAAAATGGGCCATCAAGTTAGGGGCCCTGGACATAACATTCAGGAAAAGAACGTCCATTAAAGGACAGGTCATAGCAGACTTTATAGCAGAAATTCCAGAAGAAGAAACGGTTCAGCTGCCAAGAAGCAACAACGCAGCTACACCAGAAAATGAGAATCCGGCATGGCAGTTATACACGGATGGATCCTCCAACAGCAAAGGAGCAGGAGCCGGGCTAATGCTGGTAAGCCCGGAAGGGACGAAATTCTTGTATGCGTTACGTTTTGACTTTGAGTGTTCAAACAACCAATCAGAATATGAAGCATTGTTAGCCGGCATGCGGATGGCTCTGTCAATGGGAGCGAAGAGGGTTGACGCTCACGTGGACTCGTTGCTAGTAAATAATCAAGTTAATGAGTCCTACGAAGCTAAAGATGACACAATGGTAAGGTATCTGGAAAAAACAAAGGAGTTGATGTCAAAATTTGAAAAAATAACATTGATTCACGTGCGAAGACACAAGAACGACATCGCGGATGCCCTCGGTAAGTTGGCGTCCTCAGGTATCGAGGAAGATGTTCACATCGAAACCCTAAAACAACCATCAACTCAGATATCGGAAGTACACAGTATCCACACGGCAGAGATATCATGGATGACACCGATTCAACAATACTTGGAGAATGGGATACTCCCGGAAAACAAGGGTGAAGCAATGAAGATACAGAGCAAGGCCCTATAATACGAAATGCATGGAGGGACCTTGTACCGGAGATCCTACCTGGGGCCGGCTCTACAATGTGTGGCACCATCAGAAGCAAAGTTCTTAATACAAGACATTCATGCTGGCATATGTGGCATACATGCAGGTCCCCGGGCAGTGGTGGACAAAATAATGAACGCAGGATACTTTTGGCCGGGCATGTACAACATGGCCATGGAAGAACTGCAGAAATGCATCAGCTGCCAAAAGTATGCACCATAGACCCTACGACCGAAGAACAACCTAATACCGGTCACGACAACTTGGCCATTCCAAAAGTAGGGAATAGATTTGGTGGGACCATTTCCCTTGGCTCCCGGAAAACTGAAGTACCTAGTGGTTGCTATTGACTATTTCACCAAATGGGTCGAGGCCAAACCACTGGCAAAGATTGAAGCAATAAATGTCAAAAAATTTCTATGGGAACACATAGTCTGCAGGTTCGGGGTTCCATTGTATCTCGTCAGTGACAATGGAACACAATTCATAGACAAGACACTTAAGGAATGGTGCACAGAACTGCATTTCCAGCAAGTTTTCACATCCGTCGCCCACCCACAAGGTAACGGTCAAGTAGAAAGGGCAAACAGGAGTATACTGGATGGAATAAAGAAATGGCTGGACGCAGAGGGAAGGTCATGGGTCGACCAACTGCCGCACGTCCTCTGGGCACACAAAACCATGCCAAAGACCAGCAATGGGGAAACACCATTCAGCCTGACATTCGGCTCGGAGGCAATGATCCCGACAGAGATTGGAATTCCCTCCCTACGAAGGAACAACGACGCGGTCAAAAATGAAGCATTGATACGCGAGAATCTGGAAATGCTGGAAGAACGTCGTGAAACAGCTTGCATCAATGAAGCACGGTATAAGAGGCTTTTGGAGAAGTACTACAACAAGCGGGTCCTTGAAAATACTTTCAACGTAGGAGAGCTCGTGATGCGGGACAATGAAGCAAGTAGGTCTGCGACCCAAGGAAAATTAGGACCAAACTGGGAGGGGCCCTATGTGATAGCTGAAGTGCTGGGTAAAGGTGCGTACTCCCTGAAACAGCTGAACGATGATCAAATACCAAGAACTTGGAACGCGGCACAATTAAAGAAATGTTACATATGATTGCACAACAACAAGGCACAACACCAAAAAAACAACATTATAATCTGTTACGTTTAATATTTATGTAGGAAACTTCAATAATGTCCACGGCAAGCCGTGATCCCTTCCTATTTAAATAAAACGCCTTTAACGGCAGCATTTTCTTTTACATAATCATACATATCCAGTATCCAACAGCAGTCCTCTACGTGACTTTTCAAAACATGGTAGGAGGCAGGACAAAAATCCAAAATGCCATCACAAAAATTATCCTACCCAACAAAACGCTAGCTAGAACAAAAAAGGATCCCCGTTGGACCTCCTCACAAAAAAGAAAAGAAAAGGAAGAACACGATGATTTAGACCCTGCCGTCAAGGATTGCTAACACCTCTGCAGGGGTGTACAACAACTCCATCAGGAGCAACATACGGAATAACTGGGTTGTCAAGGGGGTCCTCCCCGGCTTCTGCTTGCTGATCCCCTTGCCCAATAAGAGGATCTTCAACAACACCCATTCCAACACCATCTTGTTGAGGAACCTCAGCAATAACAGGATTAACAGGACCTCTGACAAGTACATCCGGTCCGGGTTCTAACACAGGCCCAGGACCTACATAATGATCCCCTTCAAAATAAGGCTCAAGTAAAGACCGAAGAGATGAAACACCCTCATCACCAACATGACTACTCAACTGAGCTATAGCTTCCAAAGTATCACTGCTTAAAGCTTGCATTGAATCAGCGACCCGGGTAGGAATCTCTTTCTCCTGCTCCGTAGGTGGAGGAATATTTTGACCAGCAAGGCCAACCTAATTGCCATAACCCAGCCCGCCATGGTAACCGGCTTCCATAGCTACCTCATAAAATGCATTGATATGGTCTTGATATTCTTGGCTGCCCCAGATGAAACGCCATGATGCAGGAATACCTTGGCCAATCAACAATCCCGGTCACCACGAACATGTTCTAACTGGGACTGGATTGAAATGGCAAGAGCTTTGGCAGTCTCAGTAGAGTCCACAACTTGATCCGCTCGCTGATTTGAAATTGTTAATTGCCTCTGACACTCATTTAGTTTTTCCAACACAGAATCTTTCTCCTCTTCCGCTCGCCTGATCCGGCACTCAAAAGTCTCAACTTCAGCAGACAAAAGTTTGCACCTCTCCATTTCAGCCTTGTTCCGAGCAACAGTACTTTTTTCTGCATCCAATTCCTTGGACAAAGTATTCACCCGACCCCCAAGATGAGAAATAATACCGCCCTGTTTTTCGTGAACCCGGAGCAAATTTAGTTTTTCCTCTGTGTGATTTGTCACCATCCGGGCCTTATCACCCTCCAACTTCTCGATATCCACTTGCCGTGACACTAGCTCCACTTCCGCCTCGGCCAACTGCTTGGATAACCTTTCATTCTCAGATATGACGGACATTTACCTATCACGAAACTCCAATAAACTAGCAAGGTCAGCCCGCTAGCGGCGAAGGACCTCATATGAAGCAGTAGTATTATTCACACCAGAACCTAATACATTTTCAGCAAGCTGGGCGTTATCTAACTGCAGATAGGATCTCTCCGCTAGGGGAAGGCACACTCTGCCCAATGACGAATGACATCCAGATGTATGAGATGGGTAGACTCAGCAATGTGCCACCCAGGCACGTACCGGACGTCTTTCAAAGACAACTTCCAATTGATACCGGGAGCATAAAAATTGGAGGGCATATCATTGGCCCCAGAAGAACGACCCTCAGCTGGTGATCCCCCAGTCCGGATCCCACCAGGAAACTGGATAGGATTCTTCTGCACATCCCGTAACAGTTATGAGAAACTTTGCCCAACAGCAAAATTGGAGACTACAGATGACCCAGCAAAGGTAAACACCGGCTTTGCAGGGATAGGGATTGATAAGCTTGGCAATGAAACAGAAATTTTCGGAGACGGGATCACAACAGCATCCAAACCAAGGATTTGGGTACATACAGAAACAGTATTAACAGGAGTTGAAGTCTGCACGACATTGCTAGGAGGGGGTGAAGAAGCAACACTGGTAACAACAACAGCCTCTCCAGAACTACTTCCACTGAAGTCCGGAAGATCTTTCATGGTGTCGGCCTGGGACACACTCACATCATCAGTCCCAGATGAGGACAGGTTGACAGCTATTCATTCATTTGTTTACAACAAAACACATAAATACATACAATTTGGGAAAAGAAAGGATGAAACACCAAACACCTACAGAGTGACTTTTCCTTCATTTCCAACATCTGCTTCCTCTTGGCCAACAACACTTCCACCCCAGGGACAGCAGTAGTTTTCCTCTTCTTCGATTTGTCTTTCTTCTTCTCCAAACCCACATCACCTTGTGGAGGGACAACACTGAGAGGGTTAGCATCGATAGGATCCACAACATCTTTCTCAGCAGTCGAAGGAATTGAGTCAGTCACAGATCCAGCCGGATTGGAGCCCTGACACAAAGTCGGAGCAGCAGGAGCAGGAATAAGAAAATAAGCAATAGTTTGACTAAGCACATCAAGCTCATCAGGACCAAGTGGCCGGTCATGTTCTACCAACTGGGCAGAAACTTCCGAATCAAGAACGTCGAAATATTGCCATGACCCTTGATCCTCACGGCGATACTCTGGAAACACGGTCTCGTCTACCCATATTCGGCTCATGCCAACAGCAACCAGGGCTCTCTCCGGAATATAAGTACATTCTGTGGGATTATTAGTCAAAGCAAGATACAAAGGATCCTTCTCATACACCGAAGGTGCAGGACATTCGTCGGCCAATTTGGTCTTGGCCTCCGGATACCTGATAGGAACCCGCACGGGAAGAACACGTTCGTCAACAAAAAAGAATTTTTTCCTCCATTCCTTATCACGAACGCTTTGGGGAAAATTGTCTATACAAGACAACACACCAGGACGGCAATCAAAGGTGAAATATTCCCCTTTAAATTTTAAAACATACAAGGTCCGAAAAATTTCCAGGCGAGGTGCCATACCAAGCCCTAAAGCACAAAACTCAAAATGGCGGATCTTTATCAGACCTAGAGGATGCAATTGGGAGATATTTACCTTGTAATACGAGAGCAGTTCAAAAATAAAGTTGGTTGCTGGCAATCGAAAATGGGAAAAAGGTGAAGAATTCCCCATACAAAGTGATTTTTCCCTCTTTTAAAGGAAAAGCCCGTTCATCTTTGCCAGGAAGCATCGGCCCCCACTCCGAAGAAATATGATAATCACTAAGAAACGACGAAAACGATGACTAGTTACATACTATATCGGCAACATTCATGACTGTGCGTGACGAACTTGCTTTGGGAGCCATTTTGAATAAAGTAAAACGATAGAAGGGTTAATATCTCGGTGTGAATACATGATCTTATAAGAAAGAAAAATTTGGGTGTTTCAAATTCAAAATAAAACCGCCAAGTGTCAACTCCCTTGTCACTCATACTGTCGCGAGGACGATTGATGTGACAGTTATCATAATGGTACATCACGTGCATAGGTCATGCGGTACCAATCCCAATTCGGATTTAAATATGTCCCTTTTTTTTTATTTTTTCAGGTTTTTTCGTACTTATAATAATAATAATACAAGTCTAGTAGTATTCACACGTTCTTATAACTAGACTGGGGGACATGACGAGGTAGGGCCCAGTTAAGTCAAACTGGCCCACACCACAACTAGCCTAAACTCATTCAGAATAAGGCCCAATATAGAAAGGCCCAACTAATTTAAAGGAGTCAAAGACGGTCAACACGACAGTCAAATGAAATATAAATAATAGCGAGATCTTCGTGCAAGTAATCCAGCAATGATTACCTTCTTTTGCGAAGAGAGTTGACTAACAACGAGATGACAAGCTATAAAAGGAGGATGAAGGTAAAACATAGATCAATTCATCACTGTCTCTATCACTATCACTATACTATTCAATTTTATTTAAAAACAGTACTTATTCTCACACCGGAGGGTGGTCACAGGATTACCCCCAATCTTGTGGCGAGTCCTAACGGTGTTTTCTTTTGCAGATAAAGCCTTCTTATTCATTTCGGACGGTTCGAAAGGATCTCTTTGCATCATCTAGAAGATTAGATTACCTATCAGGTTCATACTTCTTCACAAGTATTTACAAGTACAACATAATACATACAAATATATATAAGTTATATTTACAAATCAACACTCGCCCCTAAATATAACTAGGGCTCATGGGACTTGTTGGTAGAGTTTCTATTGCTTCTTTGAGGGCTATTTCGGCTTGTGTAAAGTTGAAATTTCTTTGCTTCATGAACCGTTTTGCAGCCCTCCAATCACCTCCCATGTATAATGCATAGTCATCTTCATTAGGCTTCATTTCTTTGCTTGATGATTGTGCATTCATAGACATGTTTGGCATTGTATACACCCTTCTAACTTGACTACTTTCATGCCTTTCTTTTTCAATTCTTTCGGCTGTTTTTTCGGACATTTTTATGGACAAGGTATTGCCAATCTAAGACATCTAGATATCGTGCATATAAGATTCTCATCATGTCTTTGTCCTCATAGTCAAATCCTAATTCCTTTGCAATCACAACCCAAATATTATACATAGACATTCTCCGATGACCTCCTTCCTTTTGTACCATAATGTATAGATCATACAACTCCACATTCTTCCCATTCTCAAACGTTGGGGGAACCGGCCTATTGGTTATCCCAAGGAATCTTTTAGGAACCATGATACCATTTGGATGACCTTTAAGAATGTTTCTATGTGCCCAAGGGTAATCCATGTCGTGTATAATGTCCAAGAACTCAATGCACTTGTCAAGGGAGTCTATGTTTATATTATTAACAATATCATCTTCTTGTTTAATAATGGAATCGGCATCGGCCGATAATGATTCAAAGTAATCATTTAAGTAATTTTCTATATATATATGATTAATGCAGACCTGTTTCTTACATGCAAGATATATTTTTAGTTCTCCTGAATGACGTATTTTCCTTTTACGTGTTGAGAAGGGGTATGGTTCATGCACTGCCATTTGGAAGTTCATACAAGTTGGGGTTTGAAGATGGCTTGGCTCGTCTTGGATGGAAAACTTCCAAACCAAAAGGTTTTACCTCCACCGGCGGATCTTCCAAAGTGCTAAATGCTCTTTTGGCTGGTTCAGTTCAATCTTTTTAGCATTCACTTTTACCGGATTACAGACTTTTATGAATTGAAATTCTTTCCCTAAGAGTTGATTAGCAACAAGAGTCGAAGGCTAAGTTTCATAGTAGCTTCCAAACAATCAATCGGTTGTTGAATGTAACTCTAGGTGTTGGGATATATTCCTAATAAATTTTATTCTTTTGTTGAGGTCGTACCTTTTGCGATTGTAGTTAGCAATCGGACTTAATCAAGCAGTAACAAGTATGAATACAAACGAGAAAACACAAGAACAACAATAATACTAATAATACAAATGCTTTAATGTTTCAGTTTTGTATTGGAGAATCTAAACTGCTAATGCGATATGTTTACAGTTACAAACTACCCAAATATATGTTGATAAACCGTTGCATCTGTCTGATGTAACCGTCAAACAAAGAGACACACTGGTTAAAAACTATCTGTAACTTACCTATTCCCTTGTTGGACATATACGGTCCAATCAAGGTAACCACTATATATTACATAAGGTTTTAAGTTTTAACTCATTAAGACTATAGTTCGGACTTGACCCATTTGACTTGGACATATTACATATTACTAGTAAAAAAAACCCGCACGATGTGACGGCGACGTCAATTTACAACGCGATACTTGTTTATAGGTGTGTTGCACTATTGCTACAATATACACACCACAATATTTTAGTTGTTCAATAAGATGCATGTGAGGCTGGATAGAAGCTTTATGATCCTCCAACTAACATAGTTTGTCTAGATGATAATGAATTTGAAATAAACGGTTACGGACCAAAATGCAGTAAGTTAATATAAAACGGATAAAATAGAAAAACTTAAAATAAAACGCTCAAAATAACCAAAATGTCATTTAGCTTCGGCAACTAGCTTTGCATTGTTATATCCATCTCCTGATTCCCGTGTACTCATAGTACATTTAGGCTTAAGTGAAATAAACTCGTTCAAGACCACATTCTTGAAAGTTTGGCCACCATTGTCGGAAACACCAAATTCTTCTTAAGTCAAAGCTAATATCTAACAATGGCTTGGATTATTCTCTAACCCCGTAAAAAATCAAGATTAAATTTATACAAATTAAAATATTAATCATTAACATTTGAAACGCAGTTATACAAACAATTGCCACATCATATCTCACAAATAACGACTGTGACATCAAAACTTGATATTAATTTTGTTACAAAGATATAAACTACATTATATAACATAGCACACCGTATTTTGAGACGATTTACCAAATTGACATTGTATTTTGAGACGATTTAAATTATCAAAAAATGTTAAACTAAAGTATTATCAACCTAAAATACAAAAACATTATTGTAAAATATCAAGAACATAAACTAATTACGTTGTTTTGGTCATGAACTTTTCTTTACTTTTGATATATCACTGTTAAAGTTGAATCCAAGGAACCTGGGTATCAAAGGTTGGCTTCTTTGACCAAGTAAAAAAGTCGATAACATCAAATGGATTGTAAAAAAAAGTTTAAAAATATATAAGAAACCATTTTTAAACTATCTTTCATCTCCAGCAAATGACATAGAAACATTAAAACATGTCCTTACTTTGTTGAAATATACTTGATGGATTATGCTAAACACATGAAGCTTTTTGTTATCTTTAGCTATTGGTTTATTCACATGTAAACACTTTCTCGGGTTCTTAGTTTGACACCAAGACATAAATTATCATCACTTATATACATTGCAAGTAATCACGACTTATATATCGTGCAAATAAACCAAATGCATGCAAGAAATAGTGAATAAAAACAAACATTAACTCACAGATCTTCAGCCTGATCAAGTGTCTATTTGGTAAATATATCGTTTGCGAGGAATTCCATTTCTAGATTATTCCATCGTTCTGTTGGATATATAGTATGTCCGATATAATTAAAAGTCGAGGTCAATGTAACCCGACCCGGTACGATCCGAAGAGTTACACGTTGGTACACGAATCAGATAAGTTCATGAATAGATAGATTATTATTTATGCAATAATAATTGTTTTAGACTTGAGGGACTTAATATTAATAAGATTAATATTAAGTTATTGTAAGTTATTGTTTTATAAAAGGAGGGTTAAGGAGTAAACCCTAATCACACTTTTATCAAAACAAACTGCCCCTTGCCTCCTCTCTAAGAATCTGCGGCCGCCACCCAAGAAGAAAGGGCCGCCGCCTTCTTTTTCTTTTGGTACGGCCATCAACCACCACAAGCCACCACCTTCCTCTTGCAAGTGTTGCTTCCCGATTGGTTCGCACACGGTGTGAACTTCCTACTAGCGAGGATTCGTTGTAACCCGCATGTTACGATTCCGGTGTAGTCGTCAAATGTTGATTACTAAACCCCCTATGGTTGTTTATTATTTATTTGTTTATACGCGTTTAACTGAGATCCTGATTGGGAATATTTTATTAATCGGATTAATAAAATTAATTACATATTTATATATATGAATTGGCCAACATTATATATTGTATATAATCGATTTTTATTAATAAATATTAATCGCTTCCGCTGTGTATACGATACCATGATTCCCAACAGTGGTATCAGAGCCACGGTTACTCGCGTATAGATGGTAAAGTTATATTTTTGATCTATGTTTTATTTGTCAATTTTTTTTTGACAAAAGATCAAAAGTTTTTTGTTGTTCATAGATTGTGATGTCAATCGAGCCCTAGGTATTTTGACCCTTGTCATGGTTGTGTTTGTGATGTTTTTTTTATTGATTTGTATTTTTATTACGGATATTGGATCCGGTGTAATAGATAGGATTTAAATAGATTTATTTTATTTGTATTTCAAATTTATTTGTAATCCTACAAGTACAAGATCAAGACGAAGATAAAAAGGCGAACAGGTTCCATGAAGATAGAGATCTTGGGTCAAGTGGGAGCTATATGAAAATAGTTTTGAAACCCTTTTGACTAGTTCGTTTCGTTTCTGGCTAAAACGAAACGGGCGACCTATTAAGGGCTCGATTCGTTTAATTTTGTTGTTATGTTTTGTGGTTGTGGTTTATTTATTGTAAATAATTTAGATAACCCAAAATAAATAAAATTTTCACAATCATGGCAACGGTTTTATTAAAACAAGTTTTATAAAACCGAAAAGCATATTTAATAAAAGGAGTTTTATTAATATTAAAACAAGTCCATTCGCGATAATACGACCAACGTAGTTTAAATAGGGTATTTAAAACTATACCGTGTCCATTGTTGAAAGGAGTTTCAATTATCACGAACAATATAAAATTGGATTTTATAAATTGTTGTGTGACTCACATCATGCTAACGAGTCATTCAATATATTTATGGTAAATATTAAAATTAAATCCCAATTTTAAATTGATGTTTCATGCCACCCTTAACGAGTTAACCCTCCATTCTATATCGAACCCAAATGTTAGTGCTGACCCTGCATCTGGGCGTTGATCATGAGTGAAGGTAATCATCGCGTTTCCTGTGTAACATAGGCCGGTGTTACAGTTTACAGTAAAGGACCAAAAATCGCTTGTTTGACAAGTGGGCATAGTTGGGGTTAAACATACAACGCTTTTAGCGATAACCCCAAAAGGAGAGTTGTGTAGTGGACACAATAAACAATCGTTGTTTACCTACCTAATCGTGCCAGTGGACAGTGCTAAGCCAGTTCATTGTGTATTGATGAATCGGGATCTCATCCTAATTAATTTTGCTTTTTGGGTCATAAAATAACTAGGATACTTAAAACATGAAATACTAATATATTAATTTTGAACTTTGTAGATGTCAACTGAAAACAATTCCACCTCCCATTTCTCTCTCAAGTCCATCTTAGAGAAGGACAAACTGAACCGCTCCAACTTTATGGACCGGCACCGCAACTTGAAAATTGTTCTCAAAGCCGAGAACAAATTGTATGTTCTTGAAACACCAGTCCCTGATGAACCCATAAATACGAAAAGTGAGCTTTATAAAACCTGGGCTAAGCATTTTGATGACACTTTGAAAGTCTCATGTCTGATGCTGGCATCCATGATCCCTGAACTTCAAAGGACCATGGAGGACATGGAGGCATACGACATGAATCAGCATCTGATGGAAATGTTCCAACAAAATGCTCGCCATGAGAGGTTTGATGTGATGTGATCACTTATAACCACTCGTATGCAAGAGGGTACACCAGTTGGCACTCATGTGCTAAAAATGAAGGCATATGTTGATCACTTGGCTCGTCTGGAATCCCCATTGAGCGATGAGTTAGCTGGGGATATCATCCTAAACTCATTTCCCAAGTCATATGACCAGTTCATTATGAACTATAATATGAATGGGATGGAGAAGACACTTGCAGAACTGCATCAGATGCTTAAAACTGCTGAGGTAAACATACCTGGCAAAACTGCACCAGTGCTAATGATCAGGGAGGGTCAGATTAAGAAACCTAAAACCAAGAAGAAAGGCTATCAAGGCAAAGGGAAGGGAAAGGGCAAAACTGTTGCCAACAAGAAACCTTTGAAAGATGCCAAATGTTTTCATTGTGATGAAACTGGGCATTGGAAAAGGAACTGTGCTAAGTATTTAGCTGAACTGAAGCAAGCCAAGGCTTCTGGAGGAGAGTCCTCAGGTATATATGTTATTGAAATCTTTGTTTTTTTCTAGCAAAACATGGGTGTTTGACACAGGATGTGGTTTACACATTTGTAATGTTTTGCAGGGACTAAGAAAGATTAGAAAGCTGAAACAAGGTGACTTGGAGGTCCATGTTGGAAATGGACAAAGAGTTGCAGTGAAGGCAATAGGAGAATATGTTCTTCTACTTCCTTCTGGTTTAGAACTTGTTTTGAACAATGTTTATTACATTCCTAGTGTGACTAGAAATATTGTTTCATTTCATGCTTTGCGTAGACAAGGTTTTGATTATCGTTTTAATGGTGAATTTATTTCTTATTATTTTAACGATGTATTTTACTTTGATGCAAAACCCAACAATGGGATCTATGAGATAGAAATCCAAAACGATAACATATTATGCAATATCTCCCATAAACGTAATAAGTTGGACTTTAATGATACGTATATGTGGCATTGTAGACTTGGTCACATAAGTGAGAATCGTGTTAAACAACTCAAAACCGCAGGAATCCTGGATTCCAAGGGTTCGGAGTCGTTTGGAAAATGCGAATCATGCTTAAGTGGAAAGTTAACAAAAGCACATTTTTCAAATGTTGGAGAAAGAGCTAATGATCTGTTAGGACTTGTACATACAGATGTATGTGGTCCATTCAGAACAATGTCAAGACATGGAGAAAGATACTTTGTTACATTTACTGATGATTTTAGTAGATATGGTTATGTTTATCTTATGAAGCAAAAACATGAAACTCTTGAAAAGTTCAAGGAGTACCAAAACGAAGTAGAAAATCAGCTAAATAGAACTATTAAAATGCTTCGATCAGATCGAGGCGTTGAATGTGACGACCGGGAAAATTTTTCTTTTTATCGCTTCGTTCTATTTTACTTCGGGAAATTTTCGGGACGAAAATTCTTTCAACTGGGGGATGATGTGACACCCGGCAAACTCCGGTTAATAACTTTCCTTAAACTAGTAAGTCTACCTTAGCGAGTCATGCATATTACGTACTTAACGGGGTCAGTCGAGTCGGTATGATGATTCTGGGAATCATCGGGAGTCGTTACGATGATCCGCGGGATCATCGGGAGTCGGTCCATAACCATGTGTACAAGGATTGGTGATTCGTGGAATCGCCGGGTTTAACGCACACACGTAAATCTCGGGTCCCGGGAATTGGTGATCGGGCGGGAACGTGTTATTTATCGTGCATTATATGTTGGTAATCATTATGTGACTTGTCGGTATGTGAAAACGTGTTTATATATGTTAAAATAGGGTTTAACGCGCCAAAAACTTGGGTACTTAGGCTATAGGCGAGTAGGAAGCCCCTTGTGGTGATTAGGGGCTAAATACTAGTTGTTACTAGTGATTAGGGGGTAAATGCTAGTTGTTGCTAGTGATTAGGGGCTAAATGCTAGTTGTTACTAGTGAGTAGGGCTAAATGCTAGTTGTTACTAGTGAGTAGGGCTAAATGCTAGTTGTTACTAGTGAATAGGGCCTAAATGCTAGTGTTACTAGCGAGTAGGGCCTAAATGCTAGTTGTTACTAGCGAGTAGGGCCTAAATGCTAGTTGTTACTAGCGAATAGGATCCTACTCGCCAATAACATCTGCGTACTCGCCTATACTGCAGGTCACGACTAAAAACACCTATAAATAGAACCCTTGACTCCCCAAACACCATTTGTGCAACCCTAACTGATCCTAAGCCTCCCACACACCTTGAAACACCTCTGGAACTTGTTTTGCCTCAAAACACACCATCACCAAGCTTATACACCCTTCTTTGATAAAATCCAAGGTGTGTTCTTCATCCTACACCTTTGTAATGTTATTGTCTTGGTTCCCCAAAAGTCCAGACCTTATTTTGGTAATAATAAGTCTTTAAAAACCTTGGAAAGGAGTTCTAAAACAAGTCTACACCATAATACTTTCTATATGTGAAGTATTGATGCATATGATGATTTTTGATGATTATAACATGAATGTTTCCATGAATTTGATGTACTTCTGATGTGTAGGTGTTGTTAGGATGATTATCTATGAGTTTAAGCTCTTTTGACCCATTTGGGTGATTCTTGAAGAAATAGGATATTATGTTATGATTCATTGCTTGTTTATGGTTAGGAATCATGCTAGAATGATGTTATAACATAGGGATGATGTATTGCAATTTGTAGGAGGTGTAATCTGATCTTTACTACTTAAGGAAAGATTTCATAGTTAATGAAACCTAGTATTTTGCCATTTTTGGAAATAATCGCACCGAGCCCGTTAGAGCAGAGATAAATTGGGGGGTTTTTTCTTGGAAAGGGTTGGTTAATAGTTTAGTTTTGATATTGGGTGTTTTTACAAGTTTCGGATCTGATTTGGAGTGTTCGACGCGCGAAAATGCACTACAGATGTGCAGAGGCGAGTAGGATCCTACTCGCATGAAGCTTCATGCGAATAGGCTCCTAATCACCTGATGTTCATGCGAATACAACCCTATTCGCCTCTAGCACTAGCGAGTACAATCCTAAGTGCCACTTTTACTAGTGATTACAATCCTAAATGTCACTTTTACTAGTGATTACAATCCTAAATGCCACTTTTACTAGTGATTACAATCCTAAATGCTAGTTTGATTCCTAATCGCGTATAATGCTGCTGTATGTATATTTTAACATCCCGGAACATGATTTGACGCCTAGGAACATGATAGGAAACCCGGGATACACCCAATGACTTAGTAACACGTGTTCGGACCTTGTTATGCGTTAATCGGACATTATGCTAGACTAGGTGAACTATTGCGCGTATTAAGTGTTTAATTGCATATGTTGCATGATGTCTTGTATTTATCTAACACGTGGGATGTCGGGTCACCAATGGGATGTCGGGTCTTGTCTGGTACGGTCGGTTTAACAGTCAAAGGTGTTTTCAAACGTTTATGGTCATGGTCTGGACATTCGGGGACTAGTTAACCTACGGGTTATTAGTCCGGGTACTTACATACATCTTATGATAGGTCACCGCTATTTGGGGCTATCATAGCACACTGATTTAACTGTTTTCAAGTAACGCGATCTAAGGTGAGTTCACGGCCCCACACTTTACTGGTTTTGTTTTCGGGGTGAGAAACATGCGTATACATTTTGATCACACATTTCCATGTTATAAGTTATAAACACACGTTTTCATGTTATACTATGGCTCACACCTTATTACTATACGGTTCATCTAAGTCCCTTAGAAACCACTAATACGGGGATGTAGCGGGGAAATGTGGATAGCGCTATTGGGCCTGACAAACCCCACTCGACGGCTGGAGGCCGGGCGGGTGCATATTGTCTCAATCACACTAGGCTTACCGAAGATGAGGTAGTTTGTAAACAAGGGTATCACACAGTCAGCAATGGTTTCGCCCGTATGAGTAACACACTTGACGCCTAGCTAGCGTACGAACAAGCATAGTATGAACAATAACAATAACAGTAACGGTAACGGTAACAGTTTTTAAAGGATTAATGAAACGATTATCGAAAAAGAAAAACCTGTGAACTCACCAGCATTATATGTTGACATTTTTGGCATGTTTTCTCAGGTCGCTAAGGTAGCGGTTAATGGCTAGGCGCGCACGGAGTCTTGCACGTCGTCTAGAAGTCTCGTTGCATATTAAACTATAATTTGAAAAACTGTAATATGTCTTTTGGTTGTAAACAAGAAATGCTTCTGCTGCTGGTTTATGGCTCAAAGCATAATGTTTTGGTTGTTTTCATGGAATGTCTTACGTATTTTCTTACATATAGTTGTCGTTTATTGTGACCGTTGACTGGGATCCTGGTGTGTCACGCGCCTCGCGGTAAAAGCCCGCATGTGGAAATTTGAGGGTGTGACAGATTGGTATCAGAGCCAATGGTTATAGTGAACTAGGACTGCATGTAGATTCTAGTCTATAGCCGAGTCTTGCACACACTAGACGGTCACATACGTACGAGTCGTGTCTTTGGGTAAACATATTAACTTTGTCGGGGTGTCGGTATCCTTAACACACAGTGTTGTATTATCTTCCTTGTCTTTGATGTTTCTATCTCTACTCTATCCTTCCTTTCGGGTTAAAGTCGGAGGGACTTGTTCGATAAACCTTGCACGGCGGTGGTGTACATTGGAGCAGCTTCGGCTCATCCTCGAGATCTGTCCAGGATTCGGACATCTCCCTCCTATGCTCCAATGGACACATCTGCTTACACACACTATCTTGCGTATGTACTCGTTGAAATCTATCTCTAAGTGATTAGTCACTTGGAAATTCCTTGAGTTGGTCATTTCTTCTAAGTTGTGGGTATCGGGTGGCTTGAAGTTCAAGATCGGGGCACGCCTAGAGGACCATGTAGAGCGATTTATCATTTCGGGTGCACACGAAATCATAAGTTGAAATGCATGGAAGACCTGGTGGACCTCGTGTTGGGATCAATGGTCACGCTTGGACCCAATTCTTTGTTCCTTTTGATTTCTGTTGGTTTAGCGTTGGCGATGGACTGAGTGTTTTGTTCTTGTTCTGGCAGAAGATGTCGGGAGCTCGTGGCGGTCGTAGGGGTGGCCGTGCTAGCGGCCGCGGTGGTGGCGGTCGTGGCAACATTAACATGACCCAGGAGGAGCTGAACAATCTGATGCAACAACATGTGAATGTGGCTTTAGCTGCATTCCAGGCTGCCCACAACGCTATGGGTGGTAAGTCGATTGCTACCTACTCTACCTTGTTTATGGGTATCTTATTTCCTTCCTTGATTATTTACCTGAGTGTTCTGTCCCAGGTGGCGCTGTCAATCCCCCTCCACCTCAGTGCTCTTACAAAAAGTTCATGGATTGCAAACCCCACAACTTTAATGGGACTGAAGGGGCAGTGGGACTGCTCCGGTGGTTGGAAAAAGTTCAATCCGTGTTCTCTATGTGCAGTTGCCCGGCGGGCGACCGCGTGAAGTATGCTTTGGCGACCCTTGAGGGTCAAGCTCTGACTTGGTGGAACTCCACCACCCAGACCTTGGGTATTGGGGAAGCCCACGCCATGCCCTGGACAGAATTTGTCCAACTTCTGAAAAGCGAGTACTGTCCGAGGGACGAGGTTCAGAAGCTCGAGCACGAGGTCTGGAATCAAAAAATGGTGGGGTCCGAGATTGAGGTGTATACGGCTAGGCATAATGAGCTGGCGGTGTTGTGCCCGGATTTGCACACGCCGGAGTACAGGAGGATTGAGCATTATGTTGCTGGGCTAGTACCGGAGGTTAGGGGGTTAGTAGCTGCGGGAAATCTTGCGGTGTATTCTGAGGTTGTTCGGTCGGCTCACAGGCTGACGAATATGAAGGTTGCTGAGGGTGTTTTACCTCCTAGGGGCACCACTGTGAAAGCACCGGTGGACCACAAGAGGAAGTGGGATGGTTCTGGTAAGAGCTCGGGTTCGGGTCAACCGCATCAGCAGGTGAAGAGGGTTGAAGCTTTGGGATCGTCGTCCGACCAGAAGCAGGGTGGGTATACCGGGAAGTAACCGAGGTGCGATCTGTGTGGGTTTCATCACTATGGGAATTGTGACAGGTTTCGTTGTGAGCGCTGTAATAAGACGGGCCATTTCACTAAGGATTGTCGGGCCAATCTTCCGTCTAAGCCGGCTCAGGCTACAGGTGCTACTCCCGCTTCGTGGGGAAATCAGGGCTGCTACAACTGTGGGGAAACGGGGCATTTCAAGCGCAATTGTCCTATGATGAAACAGGACAATGATGGAGACAAAGGGGAACCTGATACTGCTACCGGTACGTCCTTTATTTGTCGTATTGCTTCACTTTTATTTTGGCTTTCGTACTGTCAAGGGTTTCATATCCGTTAAGCTTTATCCGTTACTATACTCTGTGTCTACACCTTGGGAGGGTAAGTCCTTGGTTATCGTGTGTCGTGTTGCATTTTGTTCGGGTCTCGAGTGTGTAAATTCGATGTGAGGAGGTAGTCTGGAGGCACTGCTTGGACGGTACCTGATACTTCGTTTATACCGATCTCAAGGGTCTTCAGCATATCTCCGGTCGGGTCGGGTTGGTTATGTGACAGTTTACTACAGCCGTCCCATATTCGTGTCGAGGAATTAGTTTCTCGAGTCGGAGTACTCATTCTTAACATCTCTAGTTGTGACCCTTATATCTTTCTGTACTTTCGGGGAACGTTGCTTTGGGCGCTGGATGCTCAGTTGCGTGCTTGGTGGGTCATCTCTTGTGTTATCTAGATTCATTACGGTTCACGTGGTGGGCCGAGACTCTGATGGGTCAGGGGTTCCCGTGTGCTTGGGTTGACACCCATTACTGTCGAAGAGCGAATCTCGGGGCGAGATTCCTTTCAACAGGGGGATGATGTGACGACCGGGAAAATTTTTCTTTTTATCGCTTCGTTCTATTTTACTTCGGGAAATTTTCGGGATGAAAATTCTTTCAACTGGGGGATGATGTGACACCCGGCAAACTCCGGTTAATAACTTTCGTTAAACTAGTAAGTCTACCTTAGCGAGTCATGCATATTACGTACTTAACGGGGTCAGTCGAGTCGGTACGATGATTCTGGGAATCATTGGGAGTCGTTACGATGATTCGCGGGATCATCGGGAGTCGGTCCATAACCATGTGTACAAGGATTGGTGATTGGTGGAATCGCCGGGTTTAACGCACACACGTAAATCTCGGGTCCCGGGAATTGGTGATCGGGCGGGAACATGTTATTTATCGTGCATTATATGTTGGTAATCATTATGTGACTTGTCGGTATGTGAAAACATGTTTATATATGTTAAAATAGGGTTTAACGCGCCAAAAACTCGGGTACTTAGGCTATAGGCGAGTAGGAAGCCCCTTGGGGTGATTAGGGGCTAAATGCTAGTTGTTACTAGTGATTAGGGGCTAAATGCTAGTTGTTACTAGTGATTAGGGGCTAAATGCTAGTTGTTACTAGTGAGTAGGGCTAAATGCTAGTTGTTACTAGTGAGTAGGGCTAAATGCTAGTTGTTACTAGTGAATAGGGCCTAAATGCTATTGTTACTAGCGAGTAGGGCCTAAATGCTAGTTGTTACTAGCGAATAGGATCCTACTCGCCAATAGCATCTGCGTACTCGCCTATACTGCAGGTCACGACTAAAAACACCTATAAATAGAACCCTTGACTCCCCAAACACCATTTGTGCAACCCTAACTGATCCTAAGCCTCCCACACACCTTGAAACACCTCTGGAACTTGTTTTGCCTCAAAACACACCATCACCAAGCTTATACACCCTTCTTTGATAAAATCCAAGGTGTGTTCTTCATCCTACACCTTTGTAATGTTATTGTCTTGGTTCCCCAAAAGTCCAGACCTTATTTTGGTAATAATGAGTCTTTAAAAACCTTGGAAAGGAGTTCTAAAACAAGTCTACACCATAATACTTGCTATATGTGAAGTATTGATGCATATGATGATTTTTGATGATTATAACATGAATGTTTCCATGAATTTGATGTACTTCTGATGTGTAGGTGTTGTTAGGATGATTATCTATGAGTTTAAGCTCTTGTTATGGTGTTTAAGTGCAAGTAGGCATTTTGACCCATTTGGGTGATTCTTGAAGAAATAGGATATTATGTTATGATTCATTGCTTGTTTATGGTTAGGAATCATGCTAGAATGATGTTATAACATAGGGATGATGTATTGCAATTTGTAGGAGGTGTAATCTGATCTTTACTACTTAAGGAAAGATTTCATAGTTAATGAAACCTAGTATTTTGCCATTTTTGGAAATAATCGCACCGAGCCCGTTAGAGCAGAGATAAATTGGGGGTTTTTTGCTTGGAAAGGGTTGGTTAATAGTTTAGTTTTGATATTGGGTGTTTTTACATGTTTCGGATCTGATTTGGAGTGTTCGACGCGCGAAAATGCACTACAGATGTGCAGAGGCGAGTAGGATCCTACTCGCATGAAGCTTCATGCGAATAGGCTCCTAATCACCTGATGTTCATGCGAATACAACCCTATTCGCCTCTAGCACTAGCGAGTACAATCCTAAATGCCACTTTTACAATTGATTACAATCCTAAATGCTAGTTTGATTCCTAATCGCGTATAATGCTGCTGTATGTATATTTTAACATCCCGGAACATGATTTGACGCCTAGGAACATGATAGGAACCCCGGGATACACCCAATGACTTAGTAACACGTGTTCGGACCTTGTTATGCGTTAATCGGACATTATGCTAGACTAGGTGAACTATTGCGCGTATTAAGTGTTTAATTGCATATGTTGCATGATGTCTTGTATTTATCTAACACGTGGGATGTCGGGTCACCAATGGGATGTCGGGTCTTGTCTGGTACGGTCGGTTTAACAGTCACGGTAACGGTAACAGTTTTTAAAGGATTAATGAAACGATTATTGAAAAAGAAAAACCTGTGAACTCACCAGCATTATATGTTGACATTTTTGGCATGTTTTCTCAGGTCACTAAGGTAGCGGTTAATGGCTAGGCGCGCACGGAGTCTTGCACGACGTCTAGAAGTCTCGTTGCATATTAAACTATAATTTGAAAAACTGTAATATGTCTTTTGGTTGTAAACAAGAAATGCTTCTGCTGCTGGTTTATGGCTCAAAGCATAATGTTTTGGTTGTTTTCATGGAATGTCTTACGTATTTTCTTACATATAGTTGTCGTTTATTGTGACCGTTGACTGGGATCCTGGTGTGTCACGCGCCTCACGGTAAAACCCCGCATGTGGAAATTTGAGGGTGTGACAGTGAATATCTTAGTCAGGAATTCATCGACCATCTAAAGGATTGTGGAATAGTTTCACAACTCACTCCACCTGGAACACCGCAACATAATGGTGTGTCTGAGCGGAGAAATCGAACTCTATTTGATATGATTCGATCAATGATGTGTCGAACAAACCTTCCAAAATCCTTTTGGAGTTATGCTTTGGAAACTGCCGCAAGACTTGTGAATATAGCTCCAACGAACAAGGTTGATAAAACGCCTTATGAGATATGGCATGGAAAGAAACCTCATGTATCCTACCTTAAAGTCTAGGGATGTAATGCTTATGTCACTCTAGAATCTTCGGATAAACTAGATCCCAGAGGCGAAGAAGTAGTTTTCGTTGGATACGGTAAGAAGATCGGTTACCTATTCTACCACCCCACTGAAAATAGGATTTTCACTAAACGCAGAGGCACTTTCTTAGAGGAAGAACTTCTAGCACGAGGGATTGGAGATAATCATGTGGATCTTGAAGAAATTCGAGAATCACAAGTGACTGAACAAGTTGTTTAGACAGAAACAGAAATAACTGATCCAGTTGTTGAAGTTGAGCCTGAGAGGACTCAAGAAACAACAGAAACACCAAGTGTTCGGAAAAGTATTCGGGATCGTCGTGCACCTGTAAGGTATGACGATATCTTCATGATTGATGAAGCTGAGCCTACTACTTACAAAGCTGCAATCTTGGATTCAGAATCCAAGAAATGGCAAGAAGCCATGAATGCAGAGATGCAATCCATGTATGATAACCAAGTCTGGGATTTGGTTGATGTAACCTCACGAATTTTCCCATTTATTTTGCATTAAAGTATTTCCCGATCCATGATATAAAGTCTAATTTATTTCTAAGTATTCTTATCTTTATCCGTGCACTCTATTTTTCTAAATTCCTTTTATCATTGTACTTAAAAAAAAAAATCTTCAATCATGACATATGTCCTATCCTAATTCTATTTATAAAATCGTCATTTTATAAGACGGTGTTTTTTATTTTCTAATTCAAACTAATGATTTTTTTTTATTTCTTAAATAAAGCCTTGAGTCAAATAGTCAAAGTCATAGTCAAAGTCCTAGTCAAAGTCTTAGTCAAACAGTCAAAGTCCTAGTCAAATAGTCAATTCATCATAAAACCTTACTTTATGGTGTTGACCAATTTTAATGGCTAATTGAATCCAAAACTAGTATAAAAACCCACCTATGAACCATTACACTTGCCACCTCTAAATCGATTGTTTCAATCCGATTAAACTTTCCCTCATACCTTTCTTCTATAGACTATTACTTCTACAATTGAAGCTTTGATTATAAGCTCTTGTAATTGGCAACTTTGGGGCTACACATATTGTATTTCTCGAGACTTAATACTTTGTTAAGGTGAGTTTACGTAACCATGTTTATGCAATTCTTCATACTTGCAACATTATACTTAAGCAATTCTACATGCATGTCTAGTTGTAAACTTTAATGCCTCATGAATTAGACAACAACAACAGTTTCAACGAGTTTCAACGAGTTTCAACATTACATAATCATTAGCTATGGCCAAGCCGGCGATACTCAATAATAGATCTATTGGATTGACAATCCCACCCGGATACGTGTACCTCCTACATAGGTAACGTGGGTGATTGTTATCGTTCCAACATATTATTAAGGTAAACCGTGGATGACGGGATGGACCTAAACTAGTCGAAGGTTTGATTATGTCGATTCAACATTTCATGTTTATTCATGTAGACTTAAACTTACGATAGACATATGAATTGCTAAACTTTTATACTTAAACTTAATTGCTTGACATGGCTTATGTATTCTCACCAACTTCTAGTTGACCCCCCCCCATTTTTCCAAACTCAACAGGAAATACTGATGCTTGAAGTCTAGAGCTAGCATGAGGAGATATTTGAAGCTTTACTTGATTATTTGATGTAGACTTTAATGTAATTCAATATTGTAATGAAATAAAGGATTATTTAAAATTGTGTACTACCATGAGCTATTGAACAATCATTCATACGTGGCACCTCGATGTTTCCGCCATCGGTTGGGGTGTTACAGATTGGTATCAGAGCCATGGTTATAGGGAATTAGGTTATTAGAAAAAAAAATCTAGTCTATAACCATAGGATTTTAACCAGTACTTGCTCCTTTTACTTGCAACCTTACTTGTTTCTATTCTCTATCCTACTTCTTATCCTTACTTTAGTCCCTACAAGAAGAATGCTCTCCATCACAAGATCTACTCTTAGACTAATAGGAAAAATCCTCAGGTTTAGCCTGAACCACCTTGAAGATCTCGTCGAAGTTCTAGATTTTAATAACGAACACGTGCAATCTGGAAGGGTGAACGCCTGTATTCTGAGTTTTCTGTCTAGGACTGGCATTGCGCATAAATCCCAATCAGACGAGGGGCCCGGATGCCTACCTGGGAATTCTCGGGATGAGTGTTCACTTATAGGCTAAAGCATGTCTTCACTATGTTATTAGAATCTAGAAGTTTTGATAAATCAACGTTTTCGTTTATTCGTTTTAATTAATGAATAAATGATTACACTCACTTTCCTTAAACTAAGCTCTAAAATCTCAAAATTTTACAACTTAAATCAATCTCATTTCATAACCATCTATGGATTTCACAATCACACTTCACCTTACCATCTTAGCCACTTTTTAAATATTCAACACCCTACCCAAATCACATTATTTCATTTCTCCACATGTTACTTATTTAAAAAAAAAACTATAACCTCATACCTTAGCACAAACTAAAGATTTCTAAATCCTGTTGTATTTTCATTACCTAGTAACTTTACAAAGTACATATTTTTTTGTCAAAAGATGTCCTCGAACTTAAATTCAATTGTTTATTTATTGACGTAACAAACAATTTTCTATATAATTCTTTAAACTATTAAAAATCACTTAATAGAACCTTGATCTTCAAAACCTAATGTCATGTTTGAAATCTCCAACTAACGGGAATATTTTAATCAAAACCCACTTAGCTTGTACTATTTAACAACTTTTGCTTTATGTATAAAACCAATTTTGAAAATAAGATTTTTTTTTTAGGAATAATATCTAGTCTCTAAATTCTCCATCGACACTCACTCATTTTCAACTTGTTCAAATTTTTACAATATTTGGCATATACCACAATCATGTTTTCTTATACACTTGATTATAACCTTTGATCCAAACCCCAAAAGTTACACTGCTACATAATCTCCTTACTATAAAATAAACTCCTTATCAACCATCTTCACATTCACTATCTCTCGCAACCTTGATTCTGTTTCGAGATTTTTCATCATTTCCCCAAGAACTAAATTCATATCCTTCACCTTCTCACACATGAGCTAGTTACCCATGATAACCAAACTATTGAAACTTGATTGTGTGTTGCATCAAACATAATCCTTAGTTATACATGAGGATTCGACTATCTACCATATTTGAACATTTGAAACTAGAATTCATGGAATATAAACTATTTGCTATAGACACACCTAGAGTCATTAACCTTGTCTAGGGCAACTCTGTTACAACTCACATGCTATACTTGATACTTGATTGCTTACATGTACATATTATCAATTTGCAATTTATGTGTGTGTGTAAATTGGAACACTTAATCAAACAACTGATAGAGGATGAAGTACTTGCTCAACAGTTAGTAGAGTACCAAATAACCTACTCAACGATTGGTAGAGGTCATCATGCCTGCTCAATAGTCGGTAGAGGCCCTACAACCTGCTCAACGACCGGTAGAGGCTATCGTACTTGCTCAACAATCGGTAGAGGTTCTTACTCACTGACTGGTAGAAGTCTTTTTCCTGCTCAACAGTTGGACTTATTTTTGGATACATTGTATACAATTCAATCACAAGGTTATTTTGCATTACTTACATGTGTGTTTAGAGTCATAGAAGGACACAAAACCCTAATGTAAGGTAAATTGGTGATTGCGGTCCGGAACGTAATCATGAATTTACAGGTACGTTAAGGTGGTGTGAAATTCTATCAAGGTTTTCGGTAGAGAAACTAATTATAAACTCTAGTTACCTGGTAGTTCATTTAGCCTTTCTATAGTCCATCAACTCATGCATTTCTTTTAGGATTTCTAAAACTTAAGATTCTTATTCACATTGCGATTCCAAGACACACCTAATCCTACCCTTAAAACTCACAGATAACAAACCTCTTATCCAAATTATTCGAAAGCAGATTATTCTATAAATTCATGTCGTGCCTTAACCTAAAATTTTCAAAACCACGGCTGCCTTAATTTCTACCCAACCATCCTCAAACCTGTGTTTTTAAATAACTTCGGGACGAAGTTTCCAAAAGTAGGGGAGACTGTAACCTCACGAATTTTCCCATTTATTTTGCATTAAAGTATTTCCCGATCCATGATATAAAGTCTAATTTATTTCTAAGTATTCTTATCTTTATCCGTGCACTCTATTTTTCTAAATTCCTTTTATCATTCTACTTAAAAAAAAAAATCTTCAATCATGACATATGTCCTATCCTAATTCTATTTATAAAATCGTCATTTTATAAGACGGTGTTTTTTATTTTCTAATTCAAACTAATGATTTTTTTTATTTCTTAAATAAAGCCTTGAGTCAAATAGTCAAAGTCATAGTCAAAGTCTTAGTCAAATAGTCAAAGTCCTAGTCAAATAGTCAATTCATCATAAAACCTTACTTTATGGTGTTGACCAATTTTAATGGCTAATTGAATCCAAAACTAGTATAAAAACCCACCTATGAACCATTACACTTGCCACCTCTAAATCGATTGTTTCAATCCGATTAAAGTTTCCCTCATACCTTTCTTCTATAGTCTATTACTTCTACAATTGAAGCTTTGATTATAAGCTCTTGTAATTGGCAACTTTGGGGCTACACATATTCTCTTTCTCGAGACTTAATACTTTGTTAAGGTGAGTTTACATAACCATGTTTATGCAATTCTTCATACTTGCAACATTATACTTAAGCAATTCTACATGCATGTCTAGTTGTAAACTTTAATGCCTCATGAATTAGACAACAACAACAGTTTCAACGAGTTTCAACATTACATAATCATTAGCTATGGCCAAGCCGGCGATACTCAATAATAGATCTATTGGATTGACAATCCCACCCGGATACGTGTACCTCCTACATAGGTAACACGGGTGATTGTTATCGTTCCAACATTATATTAAGGTAAACCGTGGATGACGGGATGGACCTAAACTAGTCGAAGGTTTCATTATGTCGATTCAACATTTTATGTTTATTCATGTAGACTTAAACTTACGATAGACATATGAATTGCTAAACTTTTATACTTAAACTTAATTGCTTGACATGGCTTATGTATTCTCACCAACTTCTAGTTGACCCCCCCTATTTTTCCAAACTCAACAGGAAATACTGATGCTTGAAGTCTAGAGCTAGCATGAGGAGATATTTGAAGCTTACTTGATTATTTGATGTAGACTTTAATGTAATTCAATATTGTAATGAAATAAAGGATTATATAAAATTGTGTACTACCATGAGCTACTGAACAATCATTCATACGTGGCACCTCGATGTTTCCGCCATCGGTTGGGGTGTTACAGTTGATCTTCCTGCCGAATGTCGGACTGTGGGAAACAAATGGATCTTCAAGAAGAAGACTGACATGGATGGGAATGTGCAAACCTACAAAGCAAGGCTTGTAGCGAAAGGTTTTACTCAGACTCAAGGAATTGATTATGAGGAAACTTTCTGGCCAGTAGCCATGCTTAGGTCTATTAGAATTCTACTTGCCATTGCTGCATATTATGACTATGAAATATGGTAGATGGATGTCAAAACCGCGTTCCTTATTGGACACTTACTGGAAGATGTCTATATGGTTCAACCTGAAGGTTTTGTCGATCCAAAGAATCCTAATAAGGTGTGCAAGCTGAATAAATCCATCTATGGATTAAAGCAAGCATCTCGCAGCTGGAATCTCCGTTTTGATCAGAAAATCAAAGAGTTTGGTTTTATCAAGAATGAAGATGAACCGTGTGTTTACAAGAAATCTAGTGGGAGCTATGTCAATTTTCTTATACTGTATGTAGATGACATACTAATCATTGGAAACAATATCCCTATGCTTAAAGATGTTAAGACCGGGTTGGGTAAATGTTTCGCAATGAAAGATCTTGGTGAAGCCGCTTATATTCTGGGAATAAAGATTTATAGAGATAGATCAAAGCGGTTATTGGGTTTGAGTCAAAGTACATATATTTATAAGGTCTTACGACGCTTCTCAATGCAAGACTAAAAAAGGGGGCTCTTGCCCATGGCACATGGAACTAATCTTAATAACAAGCAGTGTGCAAATACCGAAGAGGAAAAGAAGAAAATGGAAGGTGTTCCATATGCTTCTGCGATTGGTTCCATCATGTATGCCATGTTATGTACTAGACCTGATGTCTCGTATGCTCTTAGCATGACGAGTAGATATCAACAAGAACCAGGAGAGAGTCACTGGGCTGCAGTGAAGAACATTCTTAAGTACCTAAGAAGGACTAAGGACATGTTCTTAATATATGGAGGACTGGAGGAGGAGCTGTCAGTTAAGTGTTATATTGATGCAAGCTTCCAGACTGATCGTGATGACTCAAGATCACAAACGGGATATGTTTTCATTCTGAATGGTGGGGCTATTACTTGGAAAAGCTCTAAGCAAAGTGTGGTTGCTCAATCCACCTGTGAATCAGAATACAATGCTGCATCCAAAAAGCCATTCTTCATATACCGCTCCGTGGGAATTTCGGTCTATACCAGTACCATAATATCAGATTGGGGAGGAAGATTAGAATTAGAAATTGATAGAAAAGCAAGGATATGGGTTCGTGTAGATGCTGCAAAGGAGGCTGCTTGGATTAAGAAGTTCATTACTGATCTCGATGTTATGCCTAGCATAAAGAAACCAATCGAGATACTGTGTGACAACACTGGTGCCATTGCTCTTGCAAAGGAACCAAGGTCACATCAGACTGCAAGGCATATACTCAGGAAGTTTCACTATATTAGAGAAATAGTAGAGCGTGGAGACGTCGTGATGAACAAAGTTCATACAGATCTAAATTTGGCTGACCCCTTTACTAAGCCATTATCTCAAGCTAAACATGAGGAGCATGCTGGAAATATAGGGCTTAGAGTTGTTAGACAATGGGCATGATCTGTAATTAGTATTGGTGTTTTATTTTGAACTATGATAGTTATGTTGAATGTCTATTTGGTTTAATGGGTTAAATGCAAATTTAAATATTTATTAACTGTGTTCATTATTTGTATGTTTAAATCCTTGAATAAGAGTATTCTAAATGTCCGTAGTCGATCAAATTACATGGGAATGAATTTGAATGTAAGACTATTGTGAATTGGGATGGTTGTATTCATGAGATGAATAGCTCAAGGGTTTGAGGATCATAATTCACAGATATTATTAGGGAATAATATTGGATGTAACTCGCTTCAAAACGATCTCTATGGATCTGTGTCATGAGATGTTTTGATATTGATATGTTCAATCTGTCCTTTTTCCTAAGGCACATATTAAACTACATTGATCAAGGACTATCTTTGATGTTATCTTACACTATCCTGAAACATGGGTAGTAATAAGGGTAGCGTTGGGAGAAATCCGAGATTAAGTGGGAGTTGTATGACGCTGATGGAATTCTGTACTTCTATAGGATTAGAAGTCTAGACATTCTGGCGCCCTCGTAAAACTCAAACGGGTATAAATGCGTGGCCACGCTCGGACTAAGGTAGTTCGTTAGACCATTTTGAATTAGAGACGAGAATAGAGAATAGTTGATCACTATATAAGAATGAATGATCCATGTCTTATGATCAACAGATGTCTATACAGAACGGACTTATTGATAGAATTATCAGGGCTATAGTATTTGGTTAGGTAAAGTGTTACTTGAACTCAAAGAACTAGTTGACGACCGTAAAGTGTCATACTGTGTTGGGTGCAATGCGATGCAGCTAGGCGTCCAACTTTGCGCACGTTGACTCATTTAATTAAAATCGTCCAAGTGGGAGATTGTTGGATATATAGTATGTCCGATGTAATTAAAAGTCGAGGTCAATGTAACCCGACCCGGTACGATCCGAAGAGTTACACGTTGGTACACGAATCAGATAAGTTCATGAGTAGATGGATTATTATTTATGAAATAATAATTTTTTTAGACTTGAGGGACTTAATATTAATAAGATTAATATTAAGGAGTATTAAGATATTTAACAAGGGGGCTTAATGTAAGTTATTGTTTTATAAAAGGAGGGTTAAGGAGTAAACCCTAATCACACTTTTATCAAAACAAACTACCCCTTGCCTTTTCTCTAAGAATCTGCGGCCGCCACCCAAGAAGAAAGGGCCGCCGCCTTCTTTTTCTTTTGGTCCGACCATCAACCACCACAAGCCACCACCTTCCTCTTGCAAGTGTGCTTCCTGGTTGGTTCGTGCACGGTGTGAACTTCCTACTAGCGAGGATTCGTTGTAACCCGCGTGTTACAATTCCGGTGTAGTCGTCAAAGGTTGATTACTAAACCCCATATGGTTGTTTATTATTTATTTGTTTATACGCGTTTAACTAAGATCCTGATTAGGAATATTTTATTAATCGGATTAATAAAATTAATTACATATTTATATATATGAATCGGCCAACATTATATATTGTATATAATCGATTTTTATTAATAAATATTAATCGCTTCCGCTGTGTATACGATACCATGATTCCCAACACGTTCAGTTGCAACTTGTGACAACCGGCAAATTCCGTACAACAGCTAATGTGATTTTAATCATGTTTTTGAAGTGACTAACATGTTTTTAGTTTAATTAAGATATAATGAGCCTTTAAAGAAAGACTTCGCGTATTTAACGTTAACGAACTGACACCAGTGAAAATTTGCCAAATTGGACCAACATAAGGTGATTACCTGTAAATACAACATGTATTTACTGTTGATGTGATCAGATGTGAAATCAGTGTGAGAAATGGCCAAAAACACAGTGTTTTAGAAACACGAAAAGGAACTGACGCGGAAATCGGACGTCGAAATGCATGGTTTTAACCTTAATCGAACTTTCAAAATAACTATTATTTTTAAATAATGTTATTGATTTAATTTCGGTAGTCAACACATCGTTTATGTGATAGGAAGGATGATCGAATCAATTAACGCAATTTAAATGTGTGTTCTAAACGAACGCGTCAGATGACGAATATAATATTTAAATTGTCCGGTTTCGTTAGGTTTGTAATGATGAACATAACCGACTACCTTTGAGATAATTTAACTTGTATTATAATAAACCGAAGCGCTAGACGTTTAATAGAGTTCGATACGTGGTTTCCACCTACTCCAAACTCTAACGCTGTGTTCCCGAGTTAACTTAAAGAGAGAAAGGAAAGGAAGGGAAAAGAAAAGAAAGGATAAATATCCTTTCCTTCCAAATCGGAAGGAAAACAAACTTAAAGATTTTGCCTAGTTTTCCTTCCGTTCCCTTTCTTTTCCCTCCTTAAATGAAACTCGGGAACACACTATGTTTTGCTTTCATTTCTTTTCCCTCCTTAAATGAAACTCGGGAACACAAAAAAGTTTTTGTTTCATTTTATTTCCTTTCTTTTCCCTCATTAAGTTAACTCGGGAACACAACGTTAAGTATAAAAGCATCTCTTTCTCCTTCCTCCTCCAAATTTCAGCAGCCACCACTGCCAAACCCTAATTCCCTCTCTCTCTAACCCTATCTCTCTCTCCCCGAATCTCTCTCTACCTCTCCCAATCTCTTCTTCCCGGTCTCCCTCACTCCATCTCCCTTCGTGTAGAGTCGGCCGACAACCACCCACCTCGACGGTGACTGTGAAGGCGATGGGATGGCGGTGATGGGTTATGGTGTTAGATGGGCCCAATTTGGGTAGTTACAGAGGTCGGTGGAGGGTGGATGTTGGTCGTGGTTGTGGTAGTTCGACAATGGTGGTGGTCACGAGATGGATGATGACCGGTAGTAGTCGTATTAGTGATGTCGTTGTCAGATCGGTTAGTCATCGTGGTTAACGACCGGTTGCATCTCGATGGAGGCTGTGTGGTTGTTGTCGACAGAGGTGGTGACTAGGTTTGGTGATGACAGATTTGGGGGTGGTTTTGGGTCTCGGTTGTGTTAGTTTAGCCCGGGTCAAAGACCAGTTCAGATCCAGGTCCTAATGTCGGGTCTTGATCATTGTTTGGGTTCACGAAGACGAAGATGGTGGTTGTTTTCTTATTGAAATCAACCTGTGGTGGCCTTCGGTGGATGCTGGGTTCATGGTGGTCTGGTGGGTCAGGTTTGTGGCTTCCATTGATCGCCGATTTGGTGGTTTCGATGGTTAGGGGTGGTCAGGGTTGGGTCGGGTTATTTTATGGGTCAACCCAGGTCAAACCCGGTCAGATCTGGTCAACACTGGTCAAACGCCTAGACGGGTTAGTCAAACATTCAGTCAACTCAGTCAACACGTAGATCTAGACGCACGTGTACGATTCGGTATACTCAAATTCGTGTTTATTTTTGTGATTGTATTTATAAATATAATATTAATAAATTAAAAATACGAATGAAAATTTTGTAAACTCGCGAACGGACCGAAAATAATAAACGAAAAGTATAAAATGGATGATTAGTAATTGTATGTTAGATGTGACTTGTCTTATCGATTGTTGTTGTTGGACTATATCATATATATATATATATATAGGATCCGGATCATATGAGAACTCTACTGAGTTGTGAGAACTAGAGAACTCATCTAGACCACACATACACATTTTAGCATTATAATAATAGGAGGGTATCATAGTAATTTAGCACTTCCCTTACCCCACCCCACCCCACCCACACCTAACCACCTTTATATAAAGGTTTATAGATTTTTTTTTAAATCTCTCACTCTCTTTCTCTGCTCTCTCTCTCTTCTCTCTCTCTCTCTCTAAAATCACTCTCTCTCTGCTCACTCTTTCTTCTCTCTCTCTCTCTCTCTAAAAGAAGGTTTTTGTGGATCTAGATCGTGGGTTGCAGAGGGTTTTTGAAGAGGTTTTTTAATGGTGGGTTTTGCAGTTGGCTCGACATGGTGGTGACCGGTGGGGGGTTAGGATCGTGGTGGTAGGTGGGGGCTGTGGTGGGGTTTGTTATTTTGAAGGTGGTGGTGAACGACGACGACACTGATGGTGAAGGTGGTAGGGGACGGGCGGAGGGGGTAGGGGGACGGTGGATCTGAACAGATCTACGACGGTGACGGTGACGTCGATGGGTTTGACGGTGGTGAGGGTTAGAGGGTTTGACGGTGGGGAGGTGGTGCTCGACGGTGGTCCGACGAAGGTGGTGGTTCGATTGACAGGTATTTGTTATTATTATTATTATTATTATTATTGTTTGTTATTATTATTATTATTATTATTAGTATTTTTGTTATTATTATTATTATTTTCTGTTATTTTTTTTTATTTCTGTTATTTTGTTATTATTATTATTTTTATTTTCTATTATTATTATTATTATTATTATTACACAGGTGTTATTATTTTTTTTCTGTTATTTTGTTATTATTATTATTATTATTATTATTTTTCTGTTATTATTTCATTATTATTTTTTTTGGGAATGGGTAGGTGATGTAAACACATATGGAATTACTAGAGTTTAAATTTTGATAAAATTTGAACATATTGTACAAGTGTTAATAATTTGTCTGATTTTCTAATTTTTAGTTGTTTTGTTGTTGTGGATGGTTTTTTGATAGCTCGGTACGAAGATGATGATGTTATTCGTTTAAGGGGATGATGCTGTGAAGACGACGATGATGGTGTAGTATGATGTAAGAAAACACTGGTGTAAATATCAGTTTACACTAGTGTAAATATGAATGTATAGATGTTTGGTGGTTATTTTTACACCACATGTAGTATCATTTTGTAAGAAAACACTCGTGTAAGCATCAGTTACACCAGTGTAAATATTAATGTATTATCATTTTTTTTGTAAATATTAATGTATTGTAGTATTTTCTAGTTTTGGTTTTTTAAACTAGTGTATTTTTTGTATAAGTTGTGTATGACACAATTTTACGCTGGTGTAAATCATCCGCATTATATGAGTTGTGTTTGGTTTTTTACAACATATTTTTGTGTATGGCAGATTTACACTGGTGTAAATAATCACACCAATGTAAATCAGGATAGATCATCTCATCAGATTTATTTTAAAAAATGATTTTTTTAAATAATTAAATAAAAATTAAAATAGTATTATAATAATAATTTTCTCTTTCATGGTGCTTTTACTAAAATGCCCCTTAATGTACTTTTTGTATTAAAATATACTAATAATTATTTAATTAGCATGTAAAGACAAAAAAAAATATCAAGATTAAATCTCAACCATAGGATCATCCAAATCAATGGTCCACAAGAGTTCTCTAGTTCTCACAACTCAATGTGGTTCTCTCACGATCCTAACCCTATATATATATATATATATTGGTATAGGGGAAGAATAAAATGAAAACCTCCTCCAGTTGAGAAAACCCATTAAACCCCATCATATCCATTCATTCTATGAGATCAACGGTTATAGAATTATTTGAATATTTACATGTATAAAGATTTTACCACAAAGGAAGTTGGGGTAAAATTGTCCAACACAAAATATAACTTCTCTCCTCAAATAGTGTGCTGACATTTATTTAGATAAATCTAATCAACTTTTTCCTTACACAACTTGAGATTGAAATAATAGAAGCATTTTGATTTCACTTTTTTAAATGTGTCTTGAATGTAGTGTAGGCTTCTTCATATTCCTTTAATAAAAGTTATGTTTCTAGATACAAACAACAAATAAATAAATAAAAAATATGCTTCAGGATGCATTTTTCTTTTCTCTTTATTATGTAAGGTGATTGGATGTTGAACAATAGATCGTTAATATGTTTAATACAAACATGTTTTTTTAACACAAAAAACATATAATAAATTATAACCCCAACAACAAAAACATATGTTTTCACATACTTATCTCACAAAAACATATAATAAATTATAACCCAACAATAAAAACATATATTTTCACATACTTATCTCACTAAAAAAATCAAATTATAAACCCAGACAACAAAAAAACATATGTTTTTAAATGAAAACAAAACTTTGAGAGACAAAAAAAAAAAAAAGGATGAACAATTCAAACATATGTTTTCATGATAACCAAGTCCATATAGTCTCCTTACTTCTCATGTACACACAATCACACAAACAAATATATCAAATCACAACAAATTCAAGTCTTTATGAACACTTACATGTAATTTAAACAAAATAAAATAAAGAAAAATAATCTTGAGATGAACCCTCTACTAGCACCGTCTCCAATCGAAAACCAAGTTCTAGATCTTGAAACCCAGATCGAGACCGCCATAACACGAACAACAACATATATCTTCCCTGTTCATTTCTAACATGACAATATAAAATAAAAAGAAAAAGTTGTTTCAAATTATCTCTAAAAAATATTTGTTCAACTCGTCGACATAAAAAAAGCCATCATACACCTCGTTGCATAAAATTATCTCTAAACATAAAAAAAGCCATCATACACCTCGTTGCACCTTTTAACCCATCCCCGTGGAAAAATCATCAACCGAATGTGACTCGTCACCGTTGTTCATCCTCTTAAACCACCATCCCCGTCGCAGAGTTAGATCGTACCACCCTTGTTCAAACAACAATCGACCATACGGAAGTACTGATCTGAAACCACCCGACGATGTAACACCTTTGTATGAGACAATAAACAAAAAAAAAAACCCCATTATCTTGTAGAGACTTAATCATGTGTGATCTGGGTAGCTTGACTGGGAGAATCCAATATAGTTGAAAAAACGTGGGTATCTTTGGATAATTGACTATCATATATTAAACAACAAAAAGAAAAGATAGTATGATGCAAAAAACCTAAAATATCTTGTTAATTATGAAGCGCATCAGGTGGGTACTTTTCTTTTGCTTTCTTGAAAGCCTTTGTCATGTGAAACAGTTGTAGTGTTGATCTTTCGAGTGAATCTACCATTGAAGAACCTTCTGTAAAGCTCTGATCTTTTAATGTCGCCTGAATCTTTGCTTGCTAGACGATGATGATGATATCCTTAATTTTCTATTGTATTTACGATCTAATTTGTAGCACTCTGCCACTCTCCTTAGCATTCCTTCATATTCTAGAGAGATAAAAGAGGGTTTTATGATGAGAGAGAAAGTGAACAATGGATGTGTTCTTCAAACTTCAAAGACAAAAATGAGAGATGATAGATTTTTTTTTTAAAAAAAAGGAGATTCCTGAATGTGTCAGGGACATAGCAGGAAAAGAGAAAGGTGTATGAGTTGATTTACAATCATGCCCTTGATCAAGAAAGTGAGAATTGTGACGTGGCCTCATCCAGAGTCATTGGATTGGGTTTACTGAGTTTGCACAACTCAAATGAGTTTCCTATTTATAATTGCCCTATTGGTATATATCTATATAAATAGATGTAACTTATATAAAGTTAGCGAAATGTATAAAAATCTTGTTTGATGAAACTGCGGATAAATAGATTGATTGTCTTATGCTTGGTATTGATTTTGGAGAAAAATATAGACAACTTATGTTGTCTGGTTTGTACAAAAACAGAGGAAACTCTGCCAGAATTTTTAGAAAATCCAAACGCAACTAACACGACGTTGTTACTTATTTTAATAAATAACTTTTCCCAAGTGTCTTGACAAGTGTATGTTATGTAAAGACGAAACGTGTTCGACAATTGATTACTTGTAACAATAATGTTAAATATAGGACAACATTTTCAAAACAAATATATAGTCTTACCGAGCGTCAAGAATGTCAAATTATCCAATGGCTTTTGATAACTAAACATTGTTAATTGTTCGGAATTAAAATACGTAGGCGCTTGGCTTATTTGGGAATGATTATATAAAAATTAATGTTTTGAAACCTTTAAAGGCAAACAGATTTTGGAAAAGAATCAACAATTGTTATTGGTCGGCTTTAATAACTATATTTGTATTTCCTCAAAGTGTATTTTCCTAAAATAATATACAAGACAATTACATTTATCCGATTTACGAGACGAGCTATGACTCGGGATGAGTTATACGTTTCGGGTTGGTGCATAAACTGACTAACCACTCCTACAGCATATGCAATGTCTGGACGAGTGTGTGAGAGATATATGAGTTTGCCTACTAGACGTTGGTATTTCTCTTTATCTGCCAATTTTGCCCATTCTTCCATGTAGAGCTTTTGATTGGTTATCATTGGTGTATCAGCTGGCTTGCAGTCGATCATTCATGTTTCAGCAAGAAGATCAAAGATGTACTTCTTTTGACATATGAAAATCCCTTGCTTTGATCTTAGGACTTCAATGGCAAGGAACTACTTTAGTCTTCCTAGATCTTTCATCTCGAACTCCTTGAATAGATTTGCTTTTAGCTTCTACATTTCTTATTTTTCATTCCCTGTGATAATCATACATCAACATATAAAATTAAGCAAGTTATGAGTTTACCTTTTTGCTTGAGGAACAAGGTATGATCAGAATTGCTTTGTTTGAACCCGTATCTCCTCATAGCCAATGTAAATCTAACCAAACCAAGCTCGAGATGATTTTTTGAGACCGTAGAGAGTCCTTTTCAGATGGCACACTTCTCGATCTTTGAAGTTATCTATGAATCCAGGAGTTTCCTCCATATATACTACTTTTAGTTCTCCATGAAGGAAGGCGTTCTTAACATCAAACTGATGAAGAAGCCACCCTTCGTTTGCAGCAATAGATAAAAGGACATGGATTGGATCGATCTTGGCTACTGGAGAGAAAGTCTCTGAATAGTCGATGCCATAAGTTTGTGTGTATCCCTTGGCAACTAGTCGAGCTTTATATCTCTCTATTGTTCCATTTGGTTTGTGTCTAATAGTGAAAACCCACCACTGACATTCAACTGGTCTCTTTCGTAAGGGAATGGTACATTTCTCCTAGACCCATTTCTGTTTCCATAGCCTCTTTCCATTCCTTGGACTTCAAGGCTTGTTCTACAGAGTTTGGAATTTGTTCATTAAGGAATGCAACAGTGAAGGCTTTAGCTTCTTCGGACAAATTTCCATTGGCCATATTTTCCATGGGATATCTAGTTGATCTAATGTGACACCCGGCAACTTCCGATCTACACCGACGTGATTTTTATTATTAAAATTAAATATTTATTTTAAATATTGTTAATTATTAAGTTTCGGAAATTTACTGACCGTTTTTACAATCGAAACTGCGACCGATTTAGTTAACGCGATTTAAACGCGTGTTCTGAAAACACGCGTCGGACATCGAAAACATTTATATTTATGCTCGGTTTTGTATTTCGAACAAAACCGATTACTTTTTATAATTAATTAGCGGGCCTAGAATAGAAACCGAGGCGTTTTATGTTAATACGGGTTCGATACGCGGTACACACCCACCTAACCCAAACCCTAGATATAAAAACATCCTTACTCTCTCTTCTTCCCCATTTGTTGTGCAACCATAACCGCACACCCTCTATCTCTCTCTCTAAAACTGGTTCCCCTCCCTCTCTCTCTCTAAACCTTTCTTCCTCACCCACTCGTCTCTCTCTCCCTTCTGTTTTCAGTAGCCACCGGCCACCACCAAGCTTGGGTGGTGGCGGCGCTGTCGTATGGTCCCGTAAATCAACAAAAGAAGCAGCGTAGGTGGGGTTTTTGGTTGAGATTCAGGGTGAGTCTTGGTCGAGTTGAAGCTATTGTGGCTCGTGGTGTTTGGATTGGTTCGTGTCAGGCCGTGGTGGGTGTTGGTGGCTGACGAGGGTGGTGGTAGGTGCTGGGTGTGGTGGGTTTAGCTTGGTTGTGGTCTCCGGTGGCTTGTTAGGTCTGACCGATGGTTGTAGGTGATGTACGGTGGTGACTCGAGGGCTGCCTTGCAGTGGCAGCGATGGTGGTTCATGGCTGAGGGTGGTAGGTGATGGTGAAGGGTTCGGGTTCGGGTTTGACAGATGGTCTTGGTTGTTGGTGGTTGTTCACGCAGGTTCGGTTTAGAGCTGGGATTCGGGTCTCGGCTGCACCTGGTTTGAAGACAGTGACGGGTCAAGTGGGCTTGGTTCGAGCCGGGTGGCTGGTTAGCTTCGGTTCTGGTCGGGATATCGAGTCCGGCTCTGGTTCAGGTTTGGTTTTTACTCGGGTCCTCGATTAATGGTCGAGTCAAGTTTGGTGGTGATGGTTTTCGGGTCTCGGTGCGGGTCACGGTCAACCAGTCAACCTTGGCCAGCGAGCAGTCAAGTTGGTCAACGGGTCAAACGTTCCGGTCAACGCATAGTTCGGGGCGGCTTCGGGTTACTCGCGTGTGATTCGGGCACGAGGAAGTCGGTCGAGGATTCAGGTTTTGTTTGCTAGCTTAGCATGGAAATTAAGGTGAGTTCATGACCCCACTTTTTACGGTTTTATAAATGTTTTTGGGGTGGAAGACATGCTTCTTTTATGAAAACCTGAGGAATTCCAAACGAACAAGTTTTTGAAAAATGAAATGGGCGCGTGAGTTTACGGCCCCTCTTTTAACTGGTTTCACTTTTTGGGGGTGAAAACATGTGTTAAACTTATGTTTTGGTAACAACTGTCATACTATGGGTTTCTATGGTTTACTATACGATCCTTGGAAGTCCCGGGGGAAACCATGAATGTGCGGGTTAGCACAACGGGGAAATGTGAATAGATCTATTGGGAGTGACCAACCCCACTTGTCGGCTTGGAGGGCCGGGCGGGTGCATATTGTCTCAAACAGGAACAGGTTTACTATTCGGGCACAACATCTGGTAGTAACAAAACATACGCCTAGCTAGCGTACTTTGGTATACATTTTGCATAGTATTGACAGGGTGAACATGGTAACACTTTTGGAACTTGGTAATGTTTGATAACACTTTGCAAAACTTATGAACTCACCAACTTTATGTTGACTTTTTAAGTATGTCTTTCAGGTTTAAACTTTGGTAACGGCACAGTTGGAGTAGGTGACAGTTGGGATCGGGAATCCTAGAGGTTTAGAATTGGCGTTCAGGGAACCAGAGTCTTAGATGCATCTTTCCGCTGCGTTGGCAAAGGCACCAAACGTCACAACCGACGAGGGAAAGTCGGGGTGTGACATCTAACCTCCTTTTTCGGAGAATATCGTTTTGGAGGTACTCCTCTATCGGCTCTTGGAGGAAGCACGTATTTCTCGGTTGTTTCATTGTGTTCTTCATGTATTAGTTCCTCATAATTTTCCTGCATAACATGTTCACTTGCTATTCCACTTTTAGATGTATTATTTGGAAATTCATTATTAATCATACTAGGGGGACGTTGCAGTTCCTCATTTTTAGTGGTTTGGAAGATTTGAGGTTCACCATTTTGAGGTGCAGGTATAGGATAAGGAGATTCTTGGTCAGTAGCACTAATAGGATGTGGAGAAATGGGTGATTCTCGTTGGGTATTGTGATACTCTCTGCTCGTTGACGAGGGAGCCCATGTTAGCCAATCCAGTGGGTCAGTATGTTTCTTCTCCCCCTGCCCGCTGTATTGGCAGGTATAGAAAAATTCGGTCTCAAGAAAATCACAGTCAAGAGTAGTATATATACGTCTACATGTTGGGCAGTAGCACCTATATCCCTTTTGATCTATTCCATTGCCAACAACGATGCATTTTTCTGCGCATGGAACAAGTTTACCTCAATCATGTTTAGGGATATGAGGGTAGACAGTACAACCAAAGACTCGTGGTTGTAAAGTGAGAGGTGGAGGACTGTTGGTAAAATCAGAAAGGACTTGAATAGGGTTTTAAGGTTAAGAGCTTTGGTAGGGAGAAGATTAATTAAATATGTGGTAGTGGTAGCAGCTTTCGGCTAAAAGGATGTGGGAACTTGAGACTCAATTAAGAAGGCCTGCGTGATTTCTAAAAGAATAAGGTTTTTTCGTTCGACGGTGCCATTTTGTCCCGAAGTGTTTAGGCACGTTTTTTGATGAATTATTCCTTTTTTTGACAGAATTATTTCATAGATTCATTGATGTATTCCCCACCATTGTCTGATCTAAGAATTTGAATATTAGTTTTAAATTGAGTTTGTACCATAGTGTAAGAAATAGTAAATTTTATGTTTCAAGAAATAGATTCATGTCATACGAGTGTAATCATCAATGAATAAAACAAAGAAACGAAAGTTTTGTCCCCCATTAACTTCTGCGTGACCCACACATCAAATGTATTAAAGAAAAAGTAGTTTCAACCCTAGTATTATTTAAACGATATGTATGTCTGTAACTTTTAGCTAAGACACATGTCTCACAATTTAGAGTTTTATTGGAAGGAAAAAGTTTAGGAAATAAAATATGTAAATAGCTACTAGATGGATGCCCTAATCTCCTATGCTAAAGCCAGGCTTCTCTATTTGTTGTCCCATGAGCAAGCATCACGCCCAATGATCATTCCCGTTTTGATATCCTGAAGAATACAAAAGGTTGGATGCATCAAGACAGTGCAATTTAACTCTTTTGTAATGTGGCTAATGGATAGCAGTTTATGTGACAGGGATGAAATATATAGACAATTTTTTAGTTTTAAAGTTGGAGATAATTCAATAGTTCCTCCTCCTTTAACAGGAACATCCCCCCCCCCCCCACATTAGCAGTTTTGATGTTGTTGATTCTTGTTTAGTTTCAGAAATAATATCCGATAAATCATAGGCCATGGTGTCAGTCGCACCACAGTCAAAAATCTATGATTCATCTGTGTTAGTGCAGTTTTTAGCTATATTAGCCTGACGAGTACTTAAATTTTTATTTTTTAAGAAAACTCTATTTTTATTTTTCGTTTTAAAAAACAAAGGTTTTTTTAATTTTATGAAAACACCATCTTAATAATTTTTGGGGCTTTATTCTTATTCCTTTATATCACCCCTTATATTTTTTTCTTTATAATATGATTCAAACAAGATTTATTTTTAAAAAAGGTTGTGGTAGGGCATGAGCACGTGATGCTCTCTGTTTGATTATTGAAATTTGTGGCCATAATGCTTTCTTTTTAACACTTGACTTTTGTGACCATTTATGTTTAGAGATTCGGGATTTGTTTATCCCAACCGAGCTCATCCCACCATCTTTATCACATTGTTGGTTCATAGTATTTTCATATCTTTCTTCTTCATTTATCAGATTTAACTAGTTTGGGGAAAAACTTAGGGTTACACAATGGATTTGAGGTAAGTCCCTCAATCCGGTTAGCTTCATCCATAGCATCTTCTTCCTCTGAGTATGCAATCCCACCAAATCCATGCTCTTTCTGGTCGCCGCCGCTGGTGTTGGCGGCATAATTGTTGCCCACCGCGGTGGAAACTTTGCACTTTTCTGGTCCGGTAGATTTGGTGCCTTTTTTGGCCATCGGACCACCACTCGGGGTAACGGACAAGCCTGAAACACTGTTCTTTGGTGTGCCTTGTATACCGCAATAGTCATACCTCAGGTGAGTTTTATCCTCCTTTACTGACGGACTGTTCTTCTTCCCGTCGAACCGTCAACCCTTTGTTATAAGCCCTATCCCTTCTTTTTCGGTAACAACCAGACCGGCTCCTACTCCTTGTGTATCATTGAGAGTTGCTCCCAGAATACTTTGGTGAGCAGCCTTTTTTCGAACGGCGGTGTAAGCCGCCTCCGCCATTAGGAGAGGTTCCGGTCGAAGCAGTTCCCTTTTTATAGAATCAAATTTACGATCTAAAGCGTTTAAAATTGAAAAAAATTTGCTCATGCCTGATTTTTGAATAGGTTTGGATATCTTCGGAACACTACATGAGGTTAGGATCTATTCTGTTAATTTCTCCCCATATACCCTGCAGGGTAATCCATAATTCTTCAAGGCAAGTGTTGTTTTGTTTGATGTCATTGGCTTTAACATAAAGGTTGAATGTCTGTAACTTGTCTCTACCGCTGCTGTATGTGACCGCCAGCGCTTCCCATAATGATTTCGCTGTGGGAAACTCGGTAAGGTTGCTAGCAAGTGTCGGTTCGATATTTTGTATTAGCCACGAAAAAACGACTAAGTCGTCTTGTTCCCACTGTTCAAAAGTTTCATCAACTATGTTAGGAGGGTTTGAGTTTAAATGTTTCAATAAGGTTTTTGATTTTCCGCCTATGGCAACCCGAATCATTCGGGTCCATAACGCATAATGCTGGCTGTTTAATTTGAGATTTATGTGGAGGCTATCAGAAAGTTTTGGGATGTTGGATTGGGAATTAATCCCGGTTTTGAGCAAGTTGGCAAGTTGTAGGGTGAGATTGTTACTCGAGTTACCCTTTCCGGACATGATGACTGATTTTATGAATGGTGGCAAGGATGGGTAAGTGATGAGCAGGTCAGGAAATTAGACTCTACTGTGATACCGTGTTGTAAATTAGAGAAGAATTCTTTTTATTGATTTTATGGAAGATGGACAAGATACCAATAATTTATAAACATTACCATTGTCCTAAATAAGGTAAATAGCCATAACGGCTATATAATCGATCTTGATAGTTGTCAAGTATTGATAGCAATCTCCTAATCCATGAAATGATGATAATTTTCCTATCCCTCTTGATTCACTTTCTAACACTTAATAGGAATCCATTTACACCATCGGAAATTTTCTGCACTTATCATTAAATCATCGCACATAATCAGTTTCTTGACAGCAGCAACCGAGAATTCTTCATATTTATCCCCCTTCTAGTGCCACGAATCTGTACACTCTCCTATACTAAACTGCTGGCAACAACCTGCTGCAGCTCTCCTGTAGCTGGATATCCTTTCCACTTCCAGTTCACAGCCCCATTCGTCTTTCTATCTTTTAAGCTATCCGAAACAGTGCACTTTTTCTCGGTCTCCAGCGAAAACAGCAGAGGGAAGCTATTCTTTATCGGTCCCTACCCACCCACACATCCAACCAAAAACGAACTTGTTTACCATCACCAATAACTCCTCTAATCCTTTCCGTCAAGCGTTGTCCACCTATTTTCCATTTCTTCTCCATTCTAGCTATAGAATTCCAATTAGACGCTAAGAGATTATTAGACGGAAGCACTTCCCAGTGTCTTCATCCCCATGGATAGCATCAATAACACTCTTTCAAAGACCATTTCAATCATTGTGTCTCCAAACCCAATTAACTAGAAGCGACTTATTATACCACTCTAGACACGATAAACCCAAACCACCCTTGTTTTTAGGATACGTAACTTTCTCCCACGCCACCCAATGAACCTTCTTAATTCCATCAACATATCCCCATAAAAAACGCTTCATTAGCCCTTCTAAATTATCAATGACTTTTGTAGGCGCATTAAATAACGAAAAATAAGAAGCAGGGAGACTCTCTAAGACCGACTTAACCAAGGTATACCTTCCACCGATGGACAAAGAAGAGGCTTTCCACTTTGATAACCTGTTCTTCACGACTTCAACCACTGGATCCCAATTATTAACTCTATTCATATTCGCACCACCTTTATACCCAAATAAACAAATGGAACCAACCCGGTCTTACAACCCAAAATTTCCGACATAACCTCCACCTCCTGATTTGCCACCCCTAATCCAATTAAACTAGACTTCATCAAGTTCTTTTTCATGCCCGAGCATAGGTTCAAAACTCTCAATATTCTAGTTATCATTTTAACATTTTCCGACGACCATTCACCCATTAACGCGTCATCCGCATATAAAAGATGCGACAAATCCAGGCCTTTACGTGGTAATTTCACACCATTGTATAGCTTCAAGGAGGTCGTTTTATGTAACATGCCTGCAAATGCCTCCATGGCCAAAATGAATAAAAATGGCAAAACAGGATCCCCTTGTCTAGTGCCTTTAGAACACTTAAACATATACGTAGGAGAGCCATTCACCAACACTAAAGAAGAAGCCGATTCCAGCATTCCTTTTATCGATCTACACCATCTATCCCGAAAACCCATTTATCTTTTAACATCCAACAAAAAATCTCAATTGACATTATCGTACGCTTTTTCAAAATCGATCTTCATAAAAAACAATCATTTATTATTTTTCTTCGCCCATGCCATAATCTCATTAATAATCAATGGACCATCTAAAATGTATCTTCCGGATAAAAACGTAGATTGTGTTACCGACGTTATACTCCCCATCACCATTCTCAATCGGTTCACCAACACTTTTGATATCACCTTACTGATAAGCCCTATTAAGAGGGTGTTTGGGATTGAGTTTCAAAACAACTTATTGACTTATTGACTTTTCCAAAAAGCCAATAAGTCAATAAGCTGTTTGTGTAACCCAAAAGCACTTTCTGTTTTGACTTTTGGCTTTTGACTTTTAAGGGTGGAAAAGTTGTTTTTGAAAAGTTAGAAATCCTGGCTTTTGGCTTTTGACATTTGGAAAAAAAAATACAAATTTACCACCCATACAACCAATATTCACAATAAGTTAAGCAAAACACTTAAAAAACAACAATTTATTGACTTTTTGACGTTTCTCATCCGAAAAGCTAATCCAAACACTTTTTTTAAAACTCCTTTTTCAAAAAGTCATAAGCCAATAAGCACTTTTGACCAAAAGCACTTTTGCATTTCCAAACTCAATCCCAAACACCCTCTAAATTTATTGGTTTATACTTTATACACCCCCAACCCCACCGGATTCTTACATTTAGGAACAAGCGTGATAAACGACGCTTCAACCCCATCTTCATAGAACTTTTTCATAATATCCACCAAGTTATCCGCGAAAATCAACCAATACCTCTTTATAAATAAGAAGTTAAAGCCATCCGGGCCCATGGCATTATCATCTCCGCAACTAAACACCGCTTGTTTAATCCCCACTTCAGAAAATTCAGCCGTAAGCAGTTCTCTATCAGACTGTTGCTGCTGTTTTATACCGTAACATGACAGCTTCATCCTCGAAGAAAATTTCTCCTGAAACTGGTCTCGAAAAAAACCCAAAACATGCTTCTTAATATCTGTAGGTTTCGACACCCAAACCCCCTCCACTATCAAACCCGGAATAGTATTACACACTCTTCTATTATTAATGACACCATGAAAGCATCTAGTATTATCATCACCCATTTCCGCCCATTTAATCCTAGCCTTTTGCCGCAAATCTTTCTGTTTGAAACTTTCAATTTTCGCTAATCTTCGTTTACATTCAGCCATAATCCATAATTCTTCTTCACATGGATCCGTTTCTTACTTAAGTCGATCCAACACTTGAAACTCCATTTTAAAGAGTTTTCCTCCTCTACTTCTTTCACTTTATTCGCCTCTTTCCACACATTAATATCGGCTCGAAGCTTTATGAATTTATTCATTAAACATATATAAGACTCCTCGACCCCAATAAACTCTGAATTACTTTTATCGATGTTTTTACCAAACTCCCACTATCCATCCAAGAATTATAAAACCGAAAAGGTTTGGGACCAAAGTTTTTAGCCTCGACAAACAAGATAAGCGGACTATGATCTAAATATAACCCCGGGAGCGCTCTATAAATAGCATCTGGCCACATAGCAAAGAAATCTCCACAAACGAGGATTCTATCAATCCTACTCAACTTTTTACCTAAAGCAACGGATAATTTATTATTTCTTAGAATAAACTCATTCAACCCCGCATCCTCTATAAACGCATTGAAATCCCTAGCCACAACCGCATCAAAAAAGGAATTTCACCTCTCTTCCTCGAACCTAACCGCATTAATATCCCCAGCAACCACCCACTGTCCCTGAAACCGAGACTTCAACAACAGAATAATGTTTTATATATCATTTTCATCACAGGCTAACATCAGGAGTCTTGTATAACAACCAACAAACACAATGTTTTCCAAAGGTTGTTTTTAAATGAAACAATATATCGTGTTTATTTGAACCTATAACTGTGTTTTACGTCACCACAAAACTACAAAGTCAAATGTTTTAAGCCATAACACTTTTAGCTTCTAAATAGTGTTTTATATGAACATTATTGTAAGTCCCGAAAATAACACGATATCAAGTAACACAACCGATTGGCGGAATCAAAACGTTGTGTGATTCAAGAAACAAGATGAAACAAAGATTAAGCTTTCTCTATTGCATACGGTTTCAATGGAACCGTCTGATACAAAGAGAATTCTTTTATAAAACCAAACCGCTAACCTAATAATAATGATGAACATAACATTATATAGATCATGTACTAGGTTTGGCCCACATGGCCTATCCCAAAGCCCAAGCCCAAGTGAGAACTAACCAGTTCTCCGCCTAAACACCTTAAATAACCAAGAACCCAAGTGTTCTCGGTCCTAAATAGTAAAACACCAATATTGATCACCAATATTTATTTGATAGCGTTAGTCTCATTATTATAGACCCTACAATCTCCCCCTAGACTCATGCTATCAAATGGTCTTCATAACATGAATGAAGCATTGTGATCTCCCCCTAGATTGTTGCTGGGTTGTTGGTGTTGTTTTGTTGAAAGTCATCTTTTCTGTACTCTCAAACTCGGGCCTTTTCTTCTTCTATGGCAGTAAGATCCACACTTTAATCATCATCAGCATTCGCTTGATCATTTGCTAAAGAAGATGTGAGAGGAGGATTCTCATATCTCTTTCTTTTCCAACCATTGTCTTCGAGCAGGATCACAAGTACTTCTGCATGTGTTTCATTATCAGAACATGCAATCACATCAAGTTCTTCTGCCTCAGGTACATCTTCTCATCATAGTGCTTCATTCTTGTCAGCAACTAAAAATATTCCATTCTTCATCAACCCCTGTTTCTTGATTTAAAAATTCTGCACATTCTCATAATTTTATAAGCAAACATTTAAATATAACAGAGGATCCAGTATCGTGAGCACCAAGTAAATCCAAGAACTTCCAATTGAATTTTTCAAAAGAAACTTGAATTTCTTTAAATCTTTTGGATGATCGGTCAAAACTTCAAAAATGGTTAATTTTATAAAAATTAAACTAAAAAGAAAATAAACAAAAGCAAAACAATAAGAATCAAAATAAATGAAAAAGAAATTTAAATAAAAATAACTGAAAATTTTTGTTAGGACAAAAAGGATTGGTGAAACCACTTTTGCAAACTTTAGTCTAATTCACTTCTGTCAAAATACTCTAAGTATAGAACTGTTGAAGAAGAAGGATCAAACTGCTGAAGAAGAGATTCAGAAGTGCTGAAGAAGAAAAGTCATCAGAAGTTCTGAAGTTCAAACCAGACACTTCTACTGAAGAACTACTGAAGACAAACTACTCATCAGTAGTATGTCATTCATCAGTACTTACATGAAGATCTTTTCCACCGCCTTTATATATCAGTAGTTTATTACTTTAGTATTTCTTTTTGCTTTATGTACAAGTTCCAAGACTGCAACTTGTTGCAACTTGTTTCTGAACTTGCTTTTGGCAAGGTTCATGTATTTGTAAATGTTGGGTTATATTGAGACCACAGTTACCAGAATAGAATAGAGACTTTTGATAGTATATTGTATAGCTTTATAGTTGAAGGACTTAATGTGTAATTATTGCATAGTTTTGTAACTAAACCCTAATGCTGCGTACTTAGCACACGGGCTCTACGCACTTAAGCTAAGTGCGCAGGCCCAAGGGTCTTCCTATATATAGGATGTGTGTGCACAACATTGGGGTTAGGGTTTTGGTCATTATCTTTTGATAGCACAAGATAGGTGCGTACTTGCTGTAATCCATGGTTCTTTAGTGTTAAATCATCAATGGAATTATCGTATTATTCATCTTGTGTGTCGGTTCTTACAATATTCATCTAGTTTCTTGGATTGTGAAGATTAATCACTTAAAACACCTAATTCATAGGTGTTTCTAAGTGATAGCAATCTTGTGCACTTGAAAGATCTAGCATTTGGGACTTACAATTTGGTATCAGAGCCTCTGTGCTCTAGATTGTATCTACTTTAAGATACCAAAACCCTCATCTTGTTAGTTTTTATTATCAAGATTATTTTCTTTTTAAACTTTGAAATTTAGGTGTTTTTCTTATATTTTGGCTTCAAATTTCATGAAAATCGTGTTTCTAAATGTTTAGAGTATGTTATTTTGATCAGAAAATGGTTTGGAAAGGATTCAGCTGAGTTTTATGTTTGTTACAGCTCGTTTTTGCGCACTTATTTCATATATCCTGCGCACTTATCTCATAAGTTGAGCACTTGTTTCTTAGTTTGAGTACTTGGCTCATATATTGCATACTTGTGACTGTGAGTACTTAAACTTGTTATTTTAGTACGCAGTCAGGGTTTCTGCTCACTTATTGCATTTTCATTTGTCTTGAGCACTTATCTAGGGTTTCTGCGCACTTAAACAGAAATCTTGGATTTGTGCGCACTTACTGAAGGTGTAGTCTTGAGTACTTGGCTAGGGTTACTGCGAACTTAAAATCTTAAACGAGAGTTTAAGTGAGTCTGCGCACTTATTTTAGTACGCAGGCTGATTTGTAAACACTGAGCACTTATCATGCCCAAGTGTTGACTGATCTGCGCACTTATCAAGAAACACAGCCACACGTATACTTCCGAGCTGCGCACTTAACAAAGACTACAACTTGACAAGGCTGTTTACATTCTTACAGGTTGCTGCATACTTATCTGGACTGCTGTGAACTTAACTGTGAACTTATCTGCGCACTTATCTGCGCACTTAGCTGTGTACTTACGGACTTGGACATTTTCTGGACTGATAACTAAAATCTGTTTAACTACATTCCTAAAATTCATCTAAATCATGGCTGGTAACGATAACTGTAACACCCCAACCGATGGCGGAAACATCGGGGTGCCACGTATTGATGATTGTTCAGTAGCTCATGGAGAAATAATAAGTTTCATTAATTGATTTAAATATATTACATACAATTGTTCTACAAGAATTCGTACATCAAATTGAATAAACTATGCACATATCTTCAAGCAAATCTTCAAGCAAGTACAACCTGAAACATGTAAAGTTGAAAATATTTTGGGTCAACAAAAGTTGGTGAGAATACATAGGTTTGTGAATAAATGGTAACGATAGTTTGTACAACATTCAAAGTTGTATAATGATAGAGTATGATACCGACATGTAGCAATGCGTCTTTGTACAACCAAACCTTGTGTCGACTGATGACTAACTCGCAAGTTAGTTAAATGTTATTACTGTTATCGATCATCCCTGAGTCTATGCGGGTGGGATGGGTTTGTCAGACCTATAGCGCTATAATCTAAACAGGCGGCTTGATCATTGTTAATGATTGTACTGTGTCTTTTTGTTACAGTCAAATGATAGAATGATGATGTACTTGAATCACAAGTAAATATGAGTAAATGATAGTATAAAATATTTGAACATGTTTCACCCCAAAAATAGTGAAAATAGAGTAAAAGGGGCTATGTAAACTCACCTTAGCAAATGTTAATTCGTTGAAAAGATATGATAATTGTGTTGCCCAAAGTGATTCCAAATATTACCCTATAATGAGGTAATATATAATAAGTCTAAGTCTATGTAACTAATATGTGTATCCTAGGGTTTCGATTTGGGGATAATCAATTGTTAAATTTAATTTAAAAATGTTAATTAAATAAAGAAAATTGGATAATTAATGAAAAATAGTCTTTTTATAAAGTTTGAATTTTGAATGTGTACAATAAAGTGTTTGAAGCAATAAAATAATTTTTATAAAATTATTTCATTTAAAATAGATTTTTAAATCTATTTATTTGTAAATAGTCAATTATTAACTTTAATATTCAAAAATACTAAAATTAAAGAAATCTTATTTTAAAAATCATAATTCTGATCTAAATGATTAAAAATAATTTGTATAAAATTTTGGTGCAAAAATGATGAAAATTGGATTTATTATGAATTAAATATGATTAAATCTTACAAAAATTGATTAAAAATAATAAATAAATGATTTTACTGAATTAAAAATTATTTCAGTAAAGTTTAACTTTATAAAAAGTTAGGATAATTTTTGGGGAATTTAATAAAACTGTTTTGATATAATAATGGATTTTATAATTATAATAGTATAAAAATGATTTAATTATTATAAATATTAAATAAAAGAATTTCTGATAAATAAAAATTGTAAATAACACTTTTATATCAGATTAAGTAATTATAATTTTTTTAGAGTTTATAAAATAGTTTAGGTATTTTAAAAAGAATTTAAAAGATTAAAGGATTTAATATATATATATATAATTAATTATATAGTTAAAAGAAAAGAAAGGAAAAGAGTACAAAACCCGGTCAGTGCCGGGACTCGAACCCGGGTGACCTCAGAGTCAAACAAGGGTCACAACCACTTGGCCTAGGCCGGTGGTTGTGTTATCCTTTGATTTAAAATAAATAAATACCAAACACTAATCCAGTTTATCCCCAAATTGAATAACGACGAACCCTAGATTTATCAATTGGACGATTCAGGCAACTATAGCCCGATTAATGTTAGGGCTTTGGTTGCCTGAATGCCGATGAATATAACCCACCAAAAATAATGGACTCACAGTGTGGTATGAATGATAACAGTCGGGTCAAAGGGAAAGTCAAACTACGAGCTTGCTAGCAGCGATCAGGGTACAATTGAAAGAATTGGAGGTGAGGAGAGTGGTATGAGCGAGTTGTTAAGCTACGTAGACCCTCAATTTATACTAATGGATTAGGGTTAGGGTTAATTAGATAGGTTGACTTTCCTTATAATATAACGCGGCCAATTAGATTATTAGGGCAACGATGCCGTGTAATTGTTGTGCAAATTGGTTGGATTGGGCCGGTAATAGCACGATCTTGCCAAAATTATAAAAATCACGCGTTAATTTCATGGATTGATCAACAAGAAATCCCACAGTTGACTTTCCTTGTCAACTGTGGGGATTTAAACATGCGTATATAATTAATGTCTATCCGGGTTATTACAAAACAGAAGCCCAGCCCAGTTGGTTTGTGCATTGTGTGTGTGTGTGGGGCTGTCCGGGTTCGAAACCCGGCATAAACAAAACATTATTTTTTTTTAGAAAAGAAACGCTGAGGGGGGGTTTGGGCCTTGGTTTGGGCTGGGGTTTCTTTGGTTGGGCTTGCTTGGTGGGCTCCAAAGATTATAAAGGTTTGGGCTTGGGTAAATAATCACAACTCAAATTATCTAGCATTTGTTAAAATTATTATTATTATTATTATTATTATTATAAATCTTTGTTTATATAAATATGTATATATATATATATAATAATAAAACTAGTCGTTTAAATCCAAATTATTGATAACGTAATAATTATTAAATGCGTAATGTTACAGTCTCCCCTACTTTTAGGAACTTCGTCCCGAAGTTAAGAGAAACACTAGATTTACAATTGGTCAACCACCGGGAACATTGATAAAATTTCACACTACCTTAACGTACCTGTAAATTCATGATTACGTTCCGGACCGTAATTACAAATTTACCTTACATTAGGGTTTTGCGTCCTTTTATGACTTTACCGATTGCTAAGCAGGTCTGATAGTCCCCGTCAGTCGTTCAGGTGGTAGGGCCTCTCCCGACTGTTGGAGTGACATGATGACCTCTACCAATCGTTAAGCTGGTCGTTTGGTAGTTAACTAATTGTTGTACAAGCAAGTATGACTATAGATATAGCAATTAGTTCACATTCAGACAAACATGCACACAGATGTTATGATAATACTTGAATTTTATTACTTGAATCGAATAACGTCAGTACATAGAATAAAAGTAACCAATAGTCAAATGGTGAGTCTTGGTCAGGTAGCTGGAGGGTCTTGATCTCTGTTCAGTTTAGGGCATCGGTTACGGAAGTGATTTGGGTCTCCACATTCATAGCATTGACCATAGTTGTATCGATTAGGATTAGCAGCCTGAGCAGGGTTGATGGGTTGGTTGGCATTAGGATTCGGGGTCTCGCGACATGTATTAACTAGATGGCCATACCTACCACAATTGGTGCACAAGCGACATGCTGAAGTAGTGGGATGATGTCGGTTGCATGTGTTGCACAATGGGTGGTTTCCTGTATAAGGTTTCTTGTTAGAAGCTTGTGTAGTGAGGTTGACATCAGGATCCTTGGCCTTACGCTTCTGATTCTCAGTAGTTACCGCGGCTACAATACTTGTTTTATTGCCTTTCCGAACTAAGGTTCCGTTCTTTACGTGATTATCGGTTAAGGTAGCTGCTAAACGTTTGGCTTCTTCAAGGGTAGCAGGGTTCCTTCCCCATACCGTGTCTTGAATCTGCATAGGCAAACCACCGATATACTTTTCGATGGCTACAGGTAGCGGAGTGACTTTATGAGGCAATAACAGGCTGAGCTCGTGAAAGCGGGTATTATAAGCAAGGTTTTCCCCACTATCCTGAGCAAGGGTGTGGAATTCATCCTCAAGTTTCTTAACTTCATTGCGGGGACAAAACTCTTCCTTCATGACCTCCTTGACTTGGTCCCATGTCATAGCAAGAGCAACTTCGGCCCCACGAGTACGCTTTTCTTCATTCCACCATGTGAGTGCTCGTTTATGGAGAACACTCATGGCGTAACGAACCTTGAAGTCGTTGGGGCATTCACTGTTGATGAAGGCATTCTCAATACCCTCAAACCATTGGAGGAGTCCTGTAGCTCCTTCTTCACCACTAAATTTTGGAGGGTTACAAGAGTTGAAATGCTTAAGGGTGCAGGCTTGGGGTCCATTTCCATTGCCATTGCCGTTCCCGTTGTGACCATTCCCGTTGCCGTTCAATTGGATGACCTGAGCGAGTAAATTAGGAACCAGAGTTGCGATTTGCTGCGCCATTTGTTGAGAAATGATCGCAGCCAGTTGAGCATCGACACCATTGTTGTTGTGGTTAGGAACTTGGTCATGGTTGTGGTTATGGTTATCACCACCTTCTTCGTGGTTCTCACCATTGCTGTTGCGAGTGCTGCGACGAGGAGGCATGATCTGTAATAGACACAATGAAATGAATGAGAGTTTATATAAGGAATGTAATCATTTATTCATTAATTAAAACGAATAAACGAAAACGTTGACTTATCAAAGATTCTAAATTCTAATAACATATGAAGACATGCTTTAGCCTATAAGTGAACACTCATCCCGAGAATTCCCAGGTAGGCATCCGGGTCCCTCGTCTGATTGGGATATATGCGCAATGCCAGCCTAGACAGAAGACTCAGAATACAGGCGTTCACCCTTCCAGATTGCACGTGTTCGTTATTAAAATCTAGAACTTCGACGAGATTTCAAGGTGGTTCAGGTTAAACCTGGGGATTTTGCCTTATTAGTCTAAGAGTGAATCCAGTGATGGAGAGCAACCTTCTTGTAGGGATGAGAGTAGGGATATGAAGTAGGAGGGAGATAGAGAATAGCAAACAAAAGAAGCAAGTACTGGTTAAATCCTATGGTTATAGACTAGATTATTTCTCTAATAACCTAATTCCCTATAACCATGGCTCTGATACCAATCTGTAACACCCCAACCGATGGCGGAAACATCGGGGTGCCACGTATTGATGATTGTTCAGTAGCTCATGGAGAAATAATAAGTTTCATTAATTGATTTAAATATATTACATACAATTGTTCTACAAGAATTCGTACATCAAATTGAATAAACTATGCACATATCTTCAAGCAAATCTTCAAGCAAGTACAACCTGAAACATGTAAAGTTGAAAATATTTTGGGTCAACAAAAGTTGGTGAGAATACATAGGTTTGTGAATAAATGGTAACGATAGTTTGTACAACATTCAAAGTTGTATAATGATAGAGTATGATACCGACATGTAGCAATGCGTCTTTGTACAACCAAACCTTGTGTCGACTGATGACTAACTCGCAAGTTAGTTAAATGTTATTACTGTTATCGATCATCCCTGAGTCTATGCGGGTGGGATGGGTTTGTCAGACCTATAGCGCTATAATCTAAACAGGCGGCTTGATCATTGTTAATGATTGTACTGTGTCTTTTTGTTACAGTCAAATGATAGAATGATGATGTACTTGAATCACAAGTAAATATGAGTAAATGATAGTATAAAATATTTGAACATGTTTCACCCCAAAAATAGTGAAAATAGAGTAAAAGGGGCTATGTAAACTCACCTTAGCAAATGTTAATTCGTTGAAAAGATATGATAATTGTGTTGCCCAAAGTGATTCCAAATATTACCCTATAATGAGGTAATATATAATAAGTCTAAGTCTATGTAACTAATATGTGTATCCTAGGGTTTCGATTTGGGGATAATCAATTGTTAAATTTAATTTAAAAATGTTAATTAAATAAAGAAAATTGGATAATTAATGAAAAATAGTCTTTTTATAAAGTTTGAATTTTGAATGTGTACAATAAAGTGTTTGAAGCAATAAAATAATTTTTATAAAATTATTTCATTTAAAATAGATTTTTAAATCTATTTATTTGTAAATAGTCAATTATTAACTTTAATATTCAAAAATACTAAAATTAAAGAAATCTTATTTTAAAAATCATAATTCTGATCTAAATGATTAAAAATAATTTGTATAAAATTTTGGTGCAAAAATGATGAAAATTGGATTTATTATGAATTAAATATGATTAAATCTTACAAAAATTGATTAAAAATAATAAATAAATGATTTTACTGAATTAAAAATTATTTCAGTAAAGTTTAACTTTATAAAAAGTTAGGATAATTTTTGGGGAATTTAATAAAACTGTTTTGATATAATAATGGATTTTATAATTATAATAGTATAAAAATGATTTAATTATTATAAATATTAAATAAAAGAATTTCTGATAAATAAAAATTGTAAATAACACTTTTATATCAGATTAAGTAATTATAATTTTTTTAGAGTTTATAAAATAGTTTAGGTATTTTAAAAAGAATTTAAAAGATTAAAGGATTTAATATATATATATATAATTAATTATATAGTTAAAAGAAAAGAAAGGAAAAGAGTACAAAACCCGGTCAGTGCCGGGACTCGAACCCGGGTGACCTCAGAGTCAAACAAGGGTCACAACCACTTGGCCTAGGCCGGTGGTTGTGTTATCCTTTGATTTAAAATAAATAAATACCAAACACTAATCCAGTTTATCCCCAAATTGAATAACGACGAACCCTAGATTTATCAATTGGACGATTCAGGCAACTATAGCCCGATTAATGTTAGGGCTTTGGTTGCCTGAATGCCGATGAATATAACCCACCAAAAATAATGGACTCACAGTGTGGTATGAATGATAACAGTCGGGTCAAAGGGAAAGTCAAACTACGAGCTTGCTAGCAGCGATCAGGGTACAATTGAAAGAATTGGAGGTGAGGAGAGTGGTATGAGCGAGTTGTTAAGCTACGTAGACCCTCAATTTATACTAATGGATTAGGGTTAGGGTTAATTAGATAGGTTGACTTTCCTTATAATATAACGCGGCCAATTAGATTATTAGGGCAACGATGCCGTGTAATTGTTGTGCAAATTGGTTGGATTGGGCCGGTAATAGCACGATCTTGCCAAAATTATAAAAATCACGCGTTAATTTCATGGATTGATCAACAAGAAATCCCACAGTTGACTTTCCTTGTCAACTGTGGGGATTTAAACATGCGTATATAATTAATGTCTATCCGGGTTATTACAAAACAGAAGCCCAGCCCAGTTGGTTTGTGCATTGTGTGTGTGTGTGGGGCTGTCCGGGTTCGAAACCCGGCATAAACAAAACATTATTTTTTTTTAGAACAGAAACGCTGAGGGGGGGTTTGGGCCTTGGTTTGGGCTGGGGTTTCTTTGGTTGGGCTTGCTTGGTGGGCTCCAAAGATTATAAAGGTTTGGGCTTGGGTAAATAATCACAACTCAAATTATCTAGCATTTGTTAAAATTATTATTATTATTATTATTATTATTATAAATCTTTGTTTATATAAATATGTATATATATATATATAATAATAAAACTAGTCGTTTAAATCCAAATTATTGATAACGTAATAATTATTAAATGCGTAATGTTACAATAACCATTCAACAGTTAACCCTATCACTCAACAAGAACTTGAAACCGAAACCACTACCAGAGTACCTAAGTTAAAAGGTGCTGAAGACTATGGGACTTGGAAGAACAGAATGAGGTCATTCTTTTGTTATTGACTTCACCCAATGGAACTCTATCCAGTTGGGCCCACACATTCCCATGAGAACCACTGCCACTGGGGAAGAGTTTAATCCTGATCCAACCACCTACACCAATGTTGATAAACAATTACTGCAGAGAGATCACAAGGCTTATGGTGCTCTAACCATGGCCTTATCAAACGATGTGTATAACATGTTTGAGGAGTATGGCACGGCACATGATCTATGGTTTGCGTTGAATGAATACTATGAAGGGAACGAAGAGATGCGCCAGTACAAGCAAGACATGGTGCAAAAAGAATATGACATGTTTGGCAGTATTCGTGGGGAAAGTTTGAGCTCACACATTGATAGGTTCATGAGCATGTTGACAAAGATGAAGAAGGCTGGAATTCCTGTGAACAACAAAAATTCTATCAAGAAGCTGCTAGACTCATTGCCAAAAGAATGGAGCATCTAGTGTATGCTGATCAGAAAAGAATATCTAGACGCCCAGTCTACCTTGGCTGATCTCATCAACACACTGAAGTCGTTTGAGATGGACATTACAAAGAGAGAGATGAACCAGACCAATCCAAAGGCAGTACCCATCACTGCAATGAAAAACTTGGCATTAATGACTCCAGTGGGTAACATGGGTTCAAGCTCATCTCAAGTGTATGCTGATGGAATGATTAGTGGTAGCTCCAGTTCAGGAAAGACTGTTCCATACTCTCAACCCAGTGGCAAGAACTCTCAACCCCCAACTCTCAATCCTCAACAAACAAAGCTTGCTAATGAACACGTTGAACTCTTCAACGCCTTCATGACCAGCTTTGAAGCATTGAAGACAGGTGATCTGAAGAATGACATGATGAGCCCGGAAGATATGTATCAAGTGGATCCCGATGATATGGAGGAGATGGACCTGAAATGGCAAATGGCCATGATTACTCTAAGGGTTAAGAGGTTCCAGGACAGAACAGGTCGAAGGGTTGGATTGGGAAAGGCTGGGTTTGATAAATCAAAAATCAGGTGCTACAATTGCAAAACTCTCGGACACTTCAAGTATGTGTGTCCAACCTTAAATCAAGCTGAAGTTGAACCGGCAAAGAGGATGGTGGCAATCACAGATGGAGGGGAAGCTAACCAGCAGAAGGCGCTTGTGGTTCAAGACTTTGACTGGGGAGAAGAAGTTGCTGTGGCAGAGGCTGAAGTGAACAAGGCACTAATGGCAAAGATCTGCACAAAATCAACATTTGGTGTAAGTTCTTTGGAAGGATCATCAGCGGAGATGCCAAAAGGAGAAGGGATGGAGAAGGCTGGTCTAAAAGGTGTGTTAAGTGAGGACAAGGGCAAGGAGGCGGCTGCCGAGGAAGCTTTAGTTGCTGAGAAGACTTCCACAAGCAAGGCTGATCAACAACCACAGAGCATGCAGAAGAAGGTTGAGGAGAGAGACCTGGTAAGTATCCCACTTGAAATAAAATCAAAGCTGTGCTCACCAAGGTGTGTTACAGCCGTTGCTTACTGTTTGTCCCACAATAGGAGAATTTTAAGAGAAATGGATGACATCCGAAAAATCAACACTGAAATGAAAGAAAATGAGTTAGCTTATTAGCGAAAGTTAAATGCAACAATAGCTGAAATGCACACCCTAAAAGAATTTGTTCTCAGAAAAGATTTTTTAATAAATGACTTAACTGAAAAACTAGAAATATCTAGAAATGAAACAAATCATCTCCAAATTGTTGTGGACAAATGGAATGTAAGCAAGCATGCTCATACTGATATCCTTGATTGTTCAAGGAAATCTTTCGTCAAAGATGGAATTGGGTATAAGGATAAAAAGGGAATTGTAAAATCTCTATTTTTACCCTTGAGCAAAAGTGAATATATACCCATTCCAAAACCACATCCAAAAAATGATCTTTTCTAAAAAGAATGTGTCACGTCTGAGTCAAACTCTAATATAAGTAAAAGTAGTGCAGATATGACCCAACAGGATCAGGTGGACGATGATGAAAGTTGTGGTGGTCAAACAATGGGTTTAGGTCACCCAGGTGCCAATTACTCTACAGTGAATTGGTTCATCTGGAGCCATGACAAGTCAAAAACTTCTTTGAATTCGGATGACTGTAATAATTTAACTAATTTGGATGACTGTAATAGTTTATCTAGGATGGATAACTGTAATAGTTTATCTAGGCCGGATGACTGTATTACTTTAACTTCTAAACTTGATTTCAAGGGTGTTGTGGACCCAAATGATAGGATGAATCCTATCAAACGATCAGACATTTGTGTTGAAAATGTTATGCCTGTTTGTGTTGATCTTAATGATGCATTCTCTGATAATGAAAATGTATATAGACCATCTCCGTTTGTTCCAGAACTAAAAAGAAACAGGTTTGGGAAATTTCTTACTGAAGAAATTCCAGAGTTTACACCATCATCAACAGATATGTCATGTTCTGAAGAATCACAAAGTAAAACAGATAACACAACTTCTGGAGAATCTCAGAGTGATACAGAAAGTGACATCAGCGAGCCAGAATGCAACACAAATGAAGAATCAAGCAACAACAACAATGATGAAGCATGTTCAAAAGACAGCCCCAACACAAGCAACTACAAGAGAAGAACATCACAACCATCATCATCCAGATCTTCTTCAAAGATCAAGCCTAAACACTCTAAATGCTTTAGATGTGAAAATGAGGGACATGTGGTTAAGAATTGTCATTTGCAACCCAAACCACAAAGTGATACTAATACCCAAAATTTTTTTTCAGTTCAAATTAAAGACCTTCAAGAAACTATAAGAAGTTTTGTTAAGGTCACTGTGACACCCGGCAACTTCCGATCTACACTGACGTGATTTTTATGATTAAAAATAAATATTTATTACAAATATTGCTAATTATTAAGTTTCGGAAGTTTACTGACCGTTTTTACAATTGAAAGTGCGACCGATTTAATTAACGCGATTTAAACGTGCGAACTGAAAGCACGCATCGGGTAGCGAAAATATTTATATTTTTGCTCGGTTTATTATTATTTTTAATTTCGAACACAACCGACTAACTTTTGTAATTTATTATTGAACCAAAACACGAACCGAGGCACGATACGTTTAGAACGGGTTCGATACGCGGTAGAAACCCACCTAGGAAACCCTACCTATAAAAAGGCTCCCAATACCTCATCCCTTTCATTTTGGCAGCCGCAACCTCACTCTCTCTCTCTAGAAACTCTGCAACTTCTCTCTCTAACCTCTCTCTCTCAATCTCTCTCGCAGCCCCCTCTCTCTACTCTCTCTCACCCGCTCGTCTCTCCCTCCCCTCTGTTTTCAGTAGCAGCCGGCCACCACCAAGCTTGGGTGGTGGCGGCGCTGGTGTATGGCCCCGAAAAAAAAGCAATAGCAGAAGCGGCAAGATGGTTTTTGGGCCTGAAAACAAACACGACGCAGATGGTGAAGGCTGTTTGTAGTCGGGTCAAGCAAAAGGTCGTGGGTGGTTCACGAAGGGCAGCAGGTGGTGGTTTTGAATGGCTGTGGTCATGGAGAGGTTTATGGGTTTGGTCATGGCTCAGGTCCGGTTAGGGTCTCAGGTCCGGTTAGGATCTATGGCTTGGTTTTATTTTGATTTCTGACTTGTTGGTTACGGTTGTGACTCGGTGACCGGTTGTGGGAGACGAGGTGGTGGATCGTGGTGGACGCTGGTTCAGTGTGGTGGGGTCGGGTTGAAGTGGTTGCAGCTGAGGTTGGTTAGGGTGGGGATAATGTTGGATTTCGGGTTCGAGGTTGTGAAGGTCAGGTTGGTTTAGGCCGGTTTAGGGTCCGGGTCTGGTTCGGGTTTTGGTCGCTGGTCTGGTTCGTGCCTTGGTTCAACTCGGGTCAGGTCAGGTTCAGTCTTGGATGGGTCAGGGTTCGGGTCTGGGGTCTGGTCAACTGCCGATCAGATCTGGTTATCGGGTCAACTTTGTGTTTGGGTTCCAATCAGATCATAAGACTCGGGTCAGGCTGTGCAGTCAAGCGGTCAACCTCGATCACGCGGGTCAGAACATTCAAGCACGCAGCAGTTAGTTTCGGTACCGGCTAACGCGTAGGTCGGGGCGCGCTTACGATTATGGTATAAATCATTTTGTTCTATTTATTGTTGTAATTATAATATATATATATATATATATATATATATATATATATATATATATATAGTTACATATATTTGTAGATTATAAACGCAAATAAATAGGCGTTTAACTCGCGAACGAACCGGATAGATAATAATCGATAGGTGTAAATTGAAAGATTGGTATTGGATATAAAAGGCGTGACTTATAAAATCGATATCGGACTAAATTGGTTGGACTATAATATATATATATATTGTTTTGTGTATTTATATAAATGAGTATAGTTTATATAAAAGCGTCGAAACGTATAAGTCTCGTTTGATTTGGAATTGCGGACAAACAAATTTAAGTCTTGTATTGGATATTGATTTTTGGGAAAATTATAGGCGACTTGTGTTGCCTGGTTTGTACGAAAACAGAGGAAACTCTGCCGAAATTTTATAAAATTTGTAAGCATAAACGTAGGCGTTATTTGTTGTATATTTCATTATAAACAATCTTCAACTATCTCGACAAATGTAGTTTTCTGCAATATCGCGAAAAGGTTTTTGATAAATGATTTCTCGCAACATTAAATACAAACGTCGAACAATGTTTCCAAAACAAATACACAATATCTACTGAGCGTCAATTGTGCCAATCTTTAAAGGTTTTAGTAACTAAACATTTATATTTAAACGGCTTTGAATTACAAAAACGCTCGGCTTATTTGAGAAAGAATTATATAAAAATTTATGTTCGAAACCTTTAAAGACATGGATTTGGAAGAGAAGCGACATTATTACTAATCAGTTTAAATAACTATACATACATTTTTATCAAAGGGCATTTTTCCTAAAATATAATTATCTAAGATAGATACATTTATACGAATTACAAAATGAGCTACGACTCAAGATAAGTTATACGTTTCATAATATTGGTCCAACGTGGTGTACACACGAATAGTGACAAGTGCGCAACTTGGGTACTATGTCGTGTGTTAACGCATAAGTAAGATAAGTCACGATCGGTTCGTCGAGTTAAAGCATATTAGTACTCGAGTTATACACCGAGTCTAGATAGTTGGATAAACTATCTTTTAGCCGGATAATAGGCTAGGTTTATATGTGTTAGACTTTAAGGTGTCCTTTGTTGTAATAGGGCACGAGGAAGTCGGTCAGAGCTTCGGGCTTGTTTGCTAGCTTAGCATGGAAATTAAGGTGAGTTCATGACCCCACTTTTTACTGTTTTATAAATGTTTTCGGGGTGGAAGACATGCTTCTTTTATGAAAACCTGAGGAATTCCAAACGAACAAGTTTTTGAAAAATGAAATGGGTGCGTGAGTGTCACGGCCCTGCTGTTACTGGTTTTACATTCGGGGAAGAAACATGCGTACTACTTACATCGTTTTAAAGATCATGTTATACTATGGGCACTTTATATTACTATACGGCTTTTATGGAAAGTCCCAGGGGGAAACCATGAAGGTGCTGGCATGCACAACGAGGGAAATGTGGATAGATCTATTGGGCCTCACAAACCCCACTCGACGGCGGGGCCGGGCGGGTGCATATTGTCTCTACCTATCGGGTTACCGAGGCATCGGTAGCCCAGTCATCTGGGCTGGTTTCATCATTTGGTTCATGTTTAGTAATGGGTTCCCAACCGTAGTAGTAAAAACACTTAACGTCTAGCTAACGTTCTTATGACATAGTATTAACAGGAATGATCTTTTCAGACTTATGGAAACTCTTTTATAAAAACTTGTGGAATTATTTCTGCAAAACTTATGAACTCACCAGCTTTATGTTGACTTTTTAAGTATGTCTTTCAGGTTTAAACTTTGGTAACGGCACGGTTGGAGTAGTCGACGTATTGGGATCGGGGATCCTAGAGGGTTAGCAATGGCGTTCAGGAAATAAGAGTCTTAGATGCAACTTTCTGCTGCGCTGGCAAAGGCACCAAACGTCGCAACCGACGAGGGAAAAGTCGGGGTGTGACAGTTTGGTATCAGAGCCATAGGTTTTAGCGAATTAGGTGTCTGTGTAGATATCTAGGCTTTAACCTGAGTTTGTTTTAAAGTAGGGACCAGAATTTTTAAGGAATAGTGTTTAGCACGAACGCCTAGAAACTGGAATTCCAACCGTTGCCAAAACAGTTGCATGACTATTAGTGTATCACACTAGCTCAGTGTACATTCCTTCGGCGCAAGGAACATTTATTTTCTTATGTGAATAGGAAGTCAGTATTTTTTCTATAAGTATATATAGAAAGGGTAATAGCACGTGGTGGCTAGGCATACCTCATTAGTGACTGGCGAGTCATCGCCTTAGACATCAGAGTGTTTATTCACATAGAGTTAGCTGAGTCATTGTTTCTTGGTACGAGGAACAATCTACTTGTTTGTATACTACGTGTATTTATGTAAAGTATATTATAGCATGTATCGCCAATGGTTGTCGACTCAAGCTTGGACGTACTTGGAACGCTCACACGTGTCGCGTTAGTTGGACGAGTTGGCAAAGGGATTGTTGCAGCATCTGCGGTCTCACATCCCTGGTTCGGAGTATGCTATGTCGTCAAGGTCGATTTGGGTCGGAAACATCTTGATGAGGCACCTCATTCTGCCGATGATGCTGCGAAGCTGGAATGCGGACGGGAAGAGCACTTGGAAAAGTGGCACACACGACAAACATTATATTATGTTGTATATATATACGTGTTATTATATGAATGTGACGAGTGCTCGTGATACAACTTATGATGGAGGTTAATAGGATGATCCGGTGAGGTAAATTTTCGATAACGCAGACGTCGCGTTATTGCGAATTTACAGGCACTTGATAATTCTAAGGACATCTATCGTGAGGGTATCTATACTATTATGTTGTATATATTTATATATATAAAAATAATGGATAAGGGTTTTTCATTCTTTTGTTGTTACGGACGTGATTGTCGATTCTTCCCTGTTTGTATCATTTGTGACTTCGCTTTTCTTAAACCCGTTTAAGATCTTGATGGTCTCGTTTCTTGAACTTCTAAGGTTCATGTTGTAGAACCTAGTTATATCTTTTTGAGTACGATCTACATCTCTCTTCTTTTGTACTCGTGGCCTTCAACATTCAATCATAAAGGAATTTAATTTTTGTTGATTCCTTATTCTTTTCACCAAATTAGACACATATTTTTGTACATGTGTCAACTATTGTATGTTTGGATTCTTTAAATCTGTGAAGGTCCATTGTAGGGCTTCGCATCAAACAATTGTTTCATTAATGATTTGCTTTATCATTACGTTGCTCGTAATGTTTGTCTTCTAGTCTTGCTATGTTTGGCCAGTGTAGGCAATGAATCCTTTGATACTTCGTCGATGAGTTTCTTTAAAGTCGACATTTCAGTTGAATCGAATTGTTGGAATTTGATACAGCACCTTGCGGTGAATATTCAATCGACTTGGAATAATGAATGATTTTTATCGACATGTCTCACTTTCATCAACTCGTTTGTTATTGCCTTAAATGCAGACACACCTTGTGGTGTGTAACGAAAAAGTTGGTGCACTAATTGCTTCGTTTGAGGTGCGCCAATTGTATTTGTTGACAGAGTTGTTGTTTACACTTTGCATTCAGTTGATTCTGAAACTTTATTTAGTGCCATTTGTACCGGCAAGTCCGTTGACTATTTTGTTGTACTACCATTGGTTCTTGGATGATATCCTACCTCAAATTTTGAGGACAATATTTCTGTAACATGGGGAGGATGTGACACCCGACAACTTCCGATCTACACTGACGTGATTTTTATGATTAAAAATAAATATTTATTACAAATATTGCTAATTATTAAGTTTCGGAAGTTTACTGACCGTTTTTACAATTGAAAGTGCGACCGATTTAATTAACGCGATTTAAACGTGCGAACTGAAAGCACGCATCGGGTAGCGAAAATATTTATATTTTTGCTCGGTTTATTATTATTTTTAATTTCGAACACAACCGACTAACTTTTGTAATTTATTATTGAACCAAAACACGAACCGAGGCACGATACGTTTAGAACGGGTTCGATACGCGGTAGGAACCCACCTAGGAAACCCTACCTATAAAAAGGCTCCCAATACCTCATCCCTTTCATTTTGGCAGCCGCAACCTCACTCTCTCTCTAGAAACTCTGCAACTTCTCTCTCTAACCTCTCTCTCTCAATCTCTCTCGCAGCCCCCTCTCTCTACTCTCTCTCACCCGCTCGTCTCTCCCTCCCCTCTGTTTTCAGTAGCAGCCGGCCACCACCAAGCTTGGGTGGTGGCGGCGCTGGTGTATGGCCCCGAAAAAAAAAGCAATAGCAGAAGCGGCAAGATGGTTTTTGGGCCTGAAAACAAACACGACGCAGATGGTGAAGGCTGTTTGTAGTCGGGTCAAGCAAAAGGTCGTGGGTGGTTCACGAAGGGCAGCAGGTGGTGGTTTTGAATGGCTGTGGTCATGGAGAGGTTTATGGGTTTGGTCATGGCTCAGGTCCGGTTAGGGTCTCAGGTCCGGTTAGGATCTATGGCTTGGTTTTATTTTGATTTCTGACTTGTTGGTTACGGTTGTGACTCGGTGACCGGTTGTGGGAGACGAGGTGGTGGATCGTGGTGGACGCTGGTTCAGTGTGGTGGGGTCGGGGTGAAGTGGTTGCAGCTGAGGTTGGTTAGGGTGGGGATAATGTTGGATTTCGGGTTCGAGGTTGTGAAGGTCAGGTTGGTTTAGGCCGGTTTAGGGTCCGGGTCTGGTTCGGGTTTTGGTCGCTGGTCTGGTTCGTGCCTTGGTTTAACTCGGGTCAGGTCAGGTTCAGTCTTGGATGGGTCAGGGTTCGGGTCTGGGGTCTGGTCAACTGCCGATCAGATCTGGTTATCGGGTCAACTTTGTGTTTGGGTTCCAATCAGATCATAAGACTCGGGTCAGGCTGTGCAGTCAAGCGGTCAACCTCGATCACGCGGGTCAGAACATTCAAGCACGCAGCAGTTAGTTTCGGTACCGGCTAACGCGTAGGTCGGGGCGCGCTTACGATTATGGTATAAATCATTTTGTTCTATTTATTGTTGTAATTTAATATATATATATATATATATATATATATATATATATATATAGTTACATATATTTGTAGATTATAAACGCAAATAAATAGGCGTTTAACTCGCGAACGAACCGGATAGATAATAATCGATAGGTGTAAATTGAAAGATTGGTATTGGATATAAAAGGCGTGACTTATAAAATCGATATCGGACTAAATTGGTTGGACTATAATATATATATATTGTTTTGTGTATTTATATAAATGAGTATAGTTTATATAAAAGCGTCGAAACGTATAAGTCTCGTTTGATTTGGAATTGCGGACAAACAAATTTAAGTCTTGTATTGGATATTGATTTTTGGGAAAATTATAGGCGACTTGTGTTGCCTGGTTTGTACGAAAACAGAGGAAACTCTGCCGAAATTTTATAAAATTTGTAAGCATAAACGTAGGCGTTATTTGTTGTATATTTCATTATAAACAATCTTCAACTATCTCGACAAATGTAGTTTTCTGCAATATCGCGAAAAGGTTTTTGATAAATGATTTCTCGCAACATTAAATACAAACGTCGAACAATGTTTCCAAAACAAATACACAATATCTACTGAGCGTCAATTGTGCCAATCTTTAAAGGTTTTAGTAACTAAACATTTATATTTAAACGGCTTTGAATTACAAAAACGCTCGGCTTATTTGAGAAAGAATTATATAAAAATTTATGTTCGAAACCTTTAAAGACATGGATTTGGAAGAGAAGCGACATTATTACTAATCAGTTTAAATAACTATACATACATTTTTATCAAAGGGCATTTTTCCTAAAATATAATTATCTAAGATAGATACATTTATACGAATTACAAAATGAGCTACGACTCAAGATAAGTTATACGTTTCATAATATTGGTCCAACGTGGTGTACACACGAATAGTGACAAGTGCGCAACTTGGGTACTATGTCGTGTGTTAACGCATAAGTAAGATAAGTCACGATCGGTTCGTCGAGTTAAAGCATATTAGTACTCGAGTTATACACCGAGTCTAGATAGTTGGATAAACTATCTTTTAGCCGGATAATAGGCTAGGTTTATATGTGTTAGACTTTAAGGTGTCCTTTGTTGTAATAGGGCACGAGGAAGTCGGTCAGAGCTTCGGGCTTGTTTGCTAGCTTAGCATGGAAATTAAGGTGAGTTCATGACCCCACTTTTTACTGTTTTATAAATGTTTTCGGGGTGGAAGACATGCTTCTTTTATGAAAACCTGAGGAATTCCAAACGAACAAGTTTTTGAAAAATGAAATGGGTGCGTGAGTGTCACGGCCCTGCTGTTACTGGTTTTACATTCGGGGAAGAAACATGCGTACTACTTACATCGTTTTAAAGATCATGTTATACTATGGGCACTTTATATTACTATACGGCTTTTATGGAAAGTCCCAGGGGGAAACCATGAAGGTGCTGGCATGCACAACGAGGGAAATGTGGATAGATCTATTGGGCCTCACAAACCCCACTCGACGGCGGGGCCGGGCGGGTGCATATTGTCTCTACCTATCGGGTTACCGAGGCATCGGTAGCCCAGTCATCTGGGCTGGTTTCATCATTTGGTTCATGTTTAGTAATGGGTTACCAACCGTAGTAGTAAAAACACTTAACGTCTAGCTAACGTTCTTATGACATAGTATTAACAGGAATGATCTTTTCAGACTTATGGAAACTCTTTTATAAAAACTTGTGGAATTATTTCTGCAAAACTTATGAACTCACCAGCTTTATGTTGACTTTTTAAGTATGTCTTTCAGGTTTAAACTTTGGTAACGGCACGGTTGGAGTAGTCGACGTATTGGGATCGGGGATCCTAGAGGGTTAGCAATGGCGTTCAGGAAATAAGAGTCTTAGATGCAACTTTCCGCTGCGCTGGCAAAGGCACCAAACGTCGCAACCGACGAGGGAAAAGTCGGGGTGTGACAGTCACAGAAACTTGGAAAAGACAAGAGTCAATCTTGGGTGAAAATCATGGCAGATTAAAACTAAAATAGACCTGGATTCCAAAAGTTACTTAAAATATGGTCTGAGTCGTGATTGTACATAGTGTCTCGTATATTTATATGTATATTTCTCTTGTTTTATGTGTTTTTCAGAATAAACTACAGAAATGGTTAATTGCCTTGATGAGATATCTATGGCACGTTGATAGCGGGGCGTCAAGGCACATGACGGGACTAAAAGAACTTCTCAAAAACTATCGGTTCATTGATGGAGAGTTTGTTGCTTTTGCCGGCAACGAGAAGGGCGGAAAGATAGTTAGGATAGGAGATGTCGTTTCTGATGCACTGACTTTAGAAGATGTCAACTATGTTCCAGAATTGTGCTACAATCTGGTGAGTGTATCACAAGTCTGCGACAAAGGAATCTCAGTGTTATTTAATGACATGGAGTGCATCTTTCTAAAGCCAGGATTCATTCCTCCTACCAATATGATTATGCTTAAAGCTCCTAGACAAAATAATACTTATGTGATAAACATGAGAGATGCAAAGTCTGAATGTCAAATGACATGCTTACTTTCTAAAGCATCCGAGTCAGAGTCACTGCTATGGCACGGGCGATTAGGACATGTTAACTTCAAAAATATTAATAAGCTTTCAAAACTAAATCTTGTCAGAGGTTTTCCTTCTAAGGAATTCCCTTTTTCTGAAAAATGCTTAGCATGTGCCAAAGGAAAACAACACAAAAAGTCGCATAAGTCCAAAGCTGTGAACTCTATAGACTCACCTCTTCAATTATTGCACATGGATCTGTTTGGTCCTATTAGTGTTAAAAGTCTAGCTAAAAAGTCTTATTGCTTGGTAATAACAGATGATTTTTCCCGATTCACATGGGTGTACTTCTTGGAATACAAAAGTGAAGCTGCTGAGATATTGATGCTGTTTGTTCCTCTCATTGAGAACATAATAAAGACAAAAGTTAGATCAATCCGAAGTGATCACGGAACTGAATTCAAAAATCAAAGTTTCGTGACTTTCTGCAACAATAGAGGAATTCATCTTCAGTACAGTGCTACGAGAAATCCTCAACAGAATGGTGTTGCTGAAAGGAAAAATCGTACACTGATTGAGGCGGCCAGAACCATGCTTATCGACTCTAAATTGCCGATCATTTTCTGGGCTGAAGCTGTGAATACCGCCTGTTATGTTCTTAACAGAGTCTTAATTGTAAAGACACGCGGGAAAACAGGTTATGAGTTGCTCTTTAAAAGAAAACCTCTGATTGACTACTTCAGGCCTTTTGGATGCTCATGTACGCTGCTTAACAACTACGAGAACATAATGAAGTTTGATGCAGTTGGAGATGAGTGCTTCTTTGTTGGATACTCCTCAAGTCAAAAAGCTTATAGAGTGTACAACAAACGAACTAAAATGGTTCTTGAGTCTTTTTATGTTGATTGGCAGGAATCCAACTCTACCAACACAGGAGCCGGTCCTGACTGGTTCTTTGATGTGGATGTTGTTTTCAACAATTTCAGCATCATTGATGAACAACCATCTGAAAATCAAGCAGCCGATCCTTCTCCTCTTGAAGATACTCTTTACTCTTCCGAAGACGATGCTGCACCTTTCACCACCCGATTTTCTCCACTCGTAGCTGATCCAATTGTTCCCCTTCAGACCACAAATGGTGATGCAACTGTTGAAACTACTCCATTTCCTGAAGGGACTCCAGCTTCAGAAGAAACATCCTCAGCACAACAGTCTGCAAATGATCCATCCAGTTCGTCAACTCCTGCAGATCACCTTTCTAATCTGCCTTCCCAAATTCAAGAAGAACCAAACATGGGATTTAAGTCTTCTAAGGATCACCCTGTGGAGAACATCATTGGACCAATCTCTGAGGGTGTTCTTACTAGAAATCAGGCAGACAAACTGAATATTGCACTTTCAGCCTTCTTATCTCAGACGGTACCATTCAGCATTGAAGACGCTGTCAGAGATGCAAGTTGGGTTGAAGCCATGCAGGATGAGCTGTATCAGTTTAGAAAGCTAAAGGTTTGGGAACTTGTGGATTTACCTGAAGGAAAGTATCCTATCGGAACAAGATGGGTGTTTCGCAACAAAATGGATGAACGAGGTGTGGTAATTAAGAACAAGGCTCGTCTGGTTGTTCAGGGCTTTCGTCAATAGGAGGGTATTGATTATGAGGAAGTGTTCGCCCCAGTTGCTCGACTTGAAGCCATACGTATCTTCCTGGCATACGCCTCATACAAGAACTTCAAAGTCTTTCAAATGGATGTGAAGAGTGCATTCCTGTAAGCAAAAGATTTTAACTAAAACAGGATAATATGATCACACAAGTCACAAAACCAGGTGCGGAAACCCTAGTTCTGAACAAAATGATAAAACTCTAATCAAAACACAATCAAGATCATTTTCAACATCTTTTCATAGATTAACTTTGTCAAATAAGCTTTTACAACGACTCACACGTTAATCTAGATCAAACATACACTTTCACAAAATGACCTGGAACCTGACCTGAACACATACACAACTGACAACTCTATTACATATTCAAAAACACAAAACCTATTTATAGATACTGCACGTTCGCCTCTTTGCACTGGTCGAATGTGGATCTTTTCCACATTCGCCCACTACTAAGGTACGAACGTACATCTTTGTCAGCTCCAATCTACCTTCGTCCATCAGCACTCTACCTTCGCCCATTTCTATCTACCTTCGCCCACTTTAACAAATCTTTAACATATGTTAATTATCCAATCATTAGTCGCAAAACGCATCTACAAACTCCCCCTCGACTATTGATTGGATAGTTTTCTCTGTTGGTCCATTGTTTTGTTCATCAACTTGATTCTGAGCTATTTCTTCTGCTCAGTAGTCATTGGAGGCTCAAATGTTCTCTTCACTGGTTTAGACACATTCGCTATCTTCACCGTCTTACCAAGCTTATTCTCCAAATTGCTTCCCGCATTGATGTCATAAGCAAAACAAACCCCAACCACTTGAGTATATTTTCTTGCTTGAGCAAAGTCTTTTGGTTCGAAATAAATCGGATTGTAGAAAAGCATGATGATGTCTTCAAACGTGCAATTAATCAACCACATAGGATCAAATACATGAACATGCTTGTATTTATCCTTCCCGTCTCTCAACACAATCACCGCTTCAGCCTTTCTCCAATCATAATACCAGAAAATAAAATCAGCACTGAAATGCTGTGGCATAGGCATCAAAGGTATCTTTCTCATCACTTCAGGTGCTTTGTAGATCAAAGTAACTCGTTTCATATTGGTTTGAGGATCAATATCCCTATGAACTTTCCTTCGGGGATATTGAGGCTTGAACCTATTCCATCTTGTTCGACTTTCCCAAACCAATTTATCTGCACACCAACCAACATGCGAACCATTCACTTCTGCACCTGACATTGGGAATCTACATAAATCTCTGACCGCCCAGTACGGTAGAGAAAGCAAATCACAGAATCTATTGAAGTACATGATTCCTGTTTCCCATTTAGCAGCTATGCACTTCAGCCTGCCTAAGTATGTCCACCCGAGAGCTCTGCCTTTGAACTTGGCATTGTGGAATCTATAAAAGTTACCTTGAGCTTCAGGCTTTGGTCGGTTCTCATCCATTTCCCTCAATTTTCTCAAATAACTCTTCAATTCATCAGACTGATTTGAAGGTCCTTGCTTATCAGCACCAAATACCTTCTCCACAAACTCTGCACTCCTTTGCTGAGCTTTCTGCTTCGCTGAATTGTTTGGTACCTCAGTGAAATCAGGAAATACTTCTTCTTCATCATTTTGTCTGAAGTACTGAGGAAACTCTTCATGAGTTATATCTTCCATCTCCACTTCATCATTCTCAGGAGTCTGCATATCATCTGAGTGACTTCCAATATCCTTTTCAGGAATATCTGGAATCGACTCGTCCACTATAAACTCCTCAAAAGTCTTCCCTACCCTCTGTGCAAGACCATCAAGAATTTCCTTTGCCACAGATGCAGGTAATTCTCCTTCCTCAAGATCAGGATCTTCATATTCCAATTCATATCTTAAATCATCAGTTTGGAATATCTCAGCGAAACATCCTGTGAACTCAATGGTCCATTCTCTCTTTTCCAACATATCTTTGTACACTTGTTTAGCATCATCAGATAGAGATCTCACCTTCTCATTCCAGAAGATACTTTCATCTGAATCAACGTTCTCACCTTTCTTCTTCTTTGAACTTGATTCTCCAGTATCTTTCTTCTTTGGTGTTCTCTTCTCATAAGTAAATCTGGAAGTATCATCTCCTCCATCATTATCACTACCACTGCTAAACTCATCTCCTTTCTGTCTCCCAGCACCTTCTGCATCATCATCATCATCATCATTCTTGTCATCATCATCATCACTTTTCTCCGATTCATCATCATCCTCATCATCATCTTGTTCTTTATCAGATTCAGAATCTTCATAATCAACTTTCTCTTCTTCTTCTTCTTCATCTTCTTCACTCTCCTTCAACTTGGGTGCAGTGTTATACAATTCATCAATCAAATCACTAAGGCGTTTGTTCTCAGCCCTTAGTTCTTTGTTGTCTGCTTTTATCAACTTAATCCTGCTCTTGTTTCTTGCACACTTTCCTTCAAGCTTCTCATTCTTTGCTTCAAGCATCTTAACCTTCTCATTGATCTCATCCTGATTAGATTTAGAAGCAACCACAATCTGAAGCATTTTCTCTTCATTCTGCTTAAACTTAGCAATCTCAGCTTGTTGAGCTACAATCATTTTCATCATGTCATCCATCTTCCTGTTCACCTGCTTCATCACATCATCATCCACAGTAACTTTCTTGGATTTGGATTTGGATGGCTCAACTTCTTTTTCTTTCTGAGGCTTTCTGAACATGTCAAGTACATTGTCCAGTGCAACATTAAGTTGATCAGCTGATATTGGTTCTGCCTCTTTGGATTTCTTTTGTTTCTTGGCGACAGGTGAAGATAGCTTTAATGATGTACCAGCATCGGGCACTCTTTTCCCTTTTAACAATTTAGCTAACTCTTTCTCTCTCAACTCTTTCGTACTAGACTTCTTCGCCATGGTCTTTTGCTTTTTCGTCTTAGGCAAATTAACCACCACAGTCTCTCCAACACTCAACTCTGCCAAGTCAACACCTAGACTCTCATCTTCAACAGACTTCTTTCTTTTCTCAGCTTCTTCAATTGACTTGTTCAAAGATTCAGACTCACCAACCATAGTGGCCTTACGTTTGGTGGCCCTAACGTTTTCAGCATCAGAATCCCACTGCTCGTCTATCTCAGTCTCCTCTGAATCAACTGACTCTTCATCCACTAAACCTGAACCTTTCTTTGCCGTTGATTTATGTCTAACCGCCTGTTGCTTTGAACTTCCCTGATCAATCTTTCCCTTGCCCTTCCCTTTGGCTCCAGGATTGACTACTTGTCTCTTCCTCTTAGTGCTTGAATCAGCGTACACTAAGGGATCATCATTATCCGAATCACTATTATCGTGCCTTGCTTTGTTCTTGCCAGGATCAGTGTAATCCTGACGAGCCAAAGCTCCAAAGAGTCTCCTATTAGGTGGCTTTTCACTATCTGGCACACCTTTGTATCCCTTCATCCTCACTAGAGTACGAATGTTCATGTGATCTTGACCTAGGATCATAGTTGGATCCTTCTTCAACTCTGGATACTTGTGGTCAAAGATCATCATCAGAAATCTCGGATATAGCATGAACTTCTTGTACTTCATACCTTTCAGCATCTCCAGCATATGGTCTAGAATCATACCGGAAACGTTAAATGGTTTGTTGAGAGTCAACGCAACCATTAACGAACTCAAACTTCTTCTCATAACGTCATATCCACCGCTCACACATCCAAATACGTGGATAATAACGTGTGCAAAGTACTTGAACTGCACGCCCAGCTTCCCTTTATACATAGATCCATCTGAAATCGGACCTTTGTACTTCATCCGTAAGAAACAAGCTTTCTGCTCAGTCCATGATAACTCTCTGGGATCTTCACTGACTTCAAACTTGATCTGCAGTGCTTCCCGTATATCAGACTCTGTCAAAAACATCTCCATATCTTGAATCTTGCTCTTGATAATCGTCTGATTATCCCAGAAGTCATACTTCGCATTTTGGTAGAAATCTTCAATAATGTCTCTATATATGATCGTCGGTGTGGCTAATGCATGTACAATTCTGCTCCTTCTCAAAAACTCTATGATCCCGGTGAACTCTGTATTCTTCTCCACGTCACCAAGATACGCACAGCAGTTGTGAGATCGCTCGAACGGCCAACTGCTTGGAACAGATGCTTCAGCCTGTTGCACCGGATCTGGAATAACATTCTCTGCTGGAGCTTCCACATTTTCTACTGGTGCCTCAACGTTTTCGGATTGATCAGCCATCTGCACATCAAAAACAGAAAAACACGTCAAAATGCAAAAACGACAAAAAGTTAAAAATTTTAAGGTTTTAAAGATTCTACATTCGCCCTTTTTAAACTGGACGAATGTGAAAATATCTGGTCGAATGTGGAACATATTGGACGAACATGAAAAAATGTTTGAGATTAAGACACATTCGCCCGTTTAAAAGTACATTCGCCCATCTATTTCCACTTTCGCCCGTTTTTGGAACCGAAGGTGAAAACAGATAATCCCCAAAATTTAAAAATTTGCCAAAGTTGTTTTTAACATCTCATTTTGATCCAAATGTGTCCTATAATGACTGGTCAACACTCGTGTACCATCAGTTTTAATAATTATTCAATTTTCATTAGTTTTTCAGTGGAATTAGGTCACGACTGTTATATTTAAACAATCAATACATCAAACAATGTTAAAACACTAATTCCTTTAACATTCTCCCCCTAAAACTGATGAAGATTGAATGTAAATCAAAATCAAACATTAACAAACATCCTAAGACCCCTAAAATTGAAACCCTAAGTCCGGTTAATAAGAACAACGATTCTGTTCTTGAAACGGCTTCAATACCTGTAATTTTGGTGTCAAAACAATCAGTAAAGGACAGGGAATGAATCACACAATCAAAAGAAATTCAAGCAACAAGGTCTGGTTATCGAAGAATTTTTGAAAAATTTTTGAATGAAAGGCTTGAACCTGAAATGGCTTATATATAAAGGCCACCTTCGCCCGTTGGATATGGACGAATGTGAGGTAATTCCACATTCGCCCCAAGCTAATGACCCGAATGTGAAAAGTGTTACCCGAAGGTGGAATTTAAACCCGAAGGTGAAAATGTCCCACATTCGTCCAAATTGAAACGGTCGAAAGTGAGGATTTTTCCACATTCGACCCAATTAAGGGGCGAATGTGAAATGGAAAAATCTGAAAATTTAGCCAAATCACGAATTCGAATCCCGTTCAACATTTTTCAATCTGTTAAACTTCCAAAACTCAAATTTTCACATTTTGAATGATACAAAGCCCAGATTGTGTTATCAAATCTCAGAAATTGACCATCAAACATCCCCGGTTATCAAAAATAAAGCAGAAATGCAAATCTTTTGGGTTTTCTGAAATTTTATCAAAACTCACCTAAAATCTTTTTGGATTTTGTATCTTTTTGACAATAAAAGTAAAATGCAAACAAAGTAAAATGCATCAAAGTAAATGAAAGCAGTAAACATTTTATGATATCCGGTAAGAGGATCATATCAGTTTACTGAGAAATCTGAGCACAGCGTTGATTTGTTTTAATATTATCATTAGAAATAATATGTGACACGGCAATTGCTGATATTGTGGTCCACGTAAGCTCACATGCAGACAATTACGCAATGCTTTAAAATGATACGAATTAGGTGTTTTAGACTAACACATTGTGGTTCCCACACACACGACATACTCCCGTATCAAGTAATTGCACAAAGCTTCATCGTAACGCGTGATTATGCCAGAGTTATCCGTAAAGTTTACAAAGTATATAGCACAGAGGTGTACAGGTCAGCAAATAAATGCAGCAAAGTAACATGTGCGTATACACTAGGTTGAGGCTGATATTAACCACTGATTTGCATCAGAAAGTCAATACGATGTAATAATGATCTTTGATCAATAAAACATAAAGCTCCTCAATTCGGTAACTTTCGGTTTTGGCAATATGCTCTTTTTGCAAATATTCTGATGAAACTAGGTCCGTAAATCAATACGACAGAAGTTTTATCAGAATATCCCGGATAACAATAACATAATGACCCGAAACCTCAGATTTTGGCAATCCTATCAAACGAAATTACGGTACTAAGACCATATGCCCATGAGGTGTTCAGCCACAAACGCGTAGTTTGTTATGTTTGTATCACTAATGCACGCAATACTTAGTCTACGAAGCCTATCAGCATATCACACGTAATCAACATACGTCTCATTATACTATACAATTCTTTAGCCTGTGTCAGATCCCCACTGATGTACTATCATTTCCTCTTTTTATCCAGGAAATCATTTTGGTTTTTCTGATTTTTAAGTCTTTTGAAAATTTTTCAATGTTTTTGGTTTTTCTGATAAAATGACTCCCCCTAAAATAGAAAACATATTTTTGGGTTTTTAATTTTTCTGAAAAACAAAACAAAAAATTTGAAAGAAACAATCCACTTGAAAGCATCAACTTCTTTGAGGATTAAACAATCCCCTCGAAAGCATCAACTTCTTTGAGGATTAAACAATCCCCTCGAAAGCATCAACTTCTTTGAGGATTATGATAGTAAAGAGAAATTCCCAATTAGCAAAAAGAAATTCCCAATTAGCAAAAATTTAAAACTAAAACTAAAAACTAAAAAGCGATAAACCGAGGTGCCGATTAGTCCTGTTTTTCCTTTATATTGTTTACTTTTAAAAGATATTCAAAGCGGGATCTGTCAAAAGCTTTTGTAAACAAATCTGCACGTTGGTAGTCAGTATGGATTTTGACCATATCTATCAATTCCTTAGCGTAACAATCACGGATAAAATGATATTTAATCCGGATATGTTTCGCTTTAGAATGATTTTCAGTATTTTTAGTTAATGCAATTGCGGCTTCGTTGTCACAGTGTATAGGGGTTTTAAGAAACTGCAAACCGTAATCCACCATCTGTTATTGGATCCAGAGTACTTGCGAACAGCAACTTGAGGCTGCAATGTACTCAGCTTCACAGGTAGATAGTGCCACGGAAGTCTGTTTCTTGCATTGCCAGGTAATTAACCTGCTCCCTAAAAACTGGCAACCAGCTGTAGTTGATTTGCTATCTTTGTCACAGCCGCCCCAATCTGCATCACTATAAGCAATAAAATCAAAATCATCATCATTAGGGTACCAAAGTCCTTTTGATGGACAACCCTTCAGATATCGAAGGATACGCTTGACCGCCGTCAGATGACTTTGTTTCGGCTTCGATTGATAGCGAGCACAAAGACCCGTTGCATACATAATATCTGGTCGAGACGCTGTCAAATACATCAGAGATCCGATGATTGCTCTGTATGTAAATGGGTCTGTCAGCTCCCCCTTAGCGTCCACTCCAATCCCATGATTGGGTTGAATCGGGGTATCCATCGGCTTAGAGTCCTCCATCTGGAATCGGCTCAAGATGTCGGATACGTATTTCGTCTGGTGAATGAAGATCCCGTCGGGTCTTTGATCCACCTGTAAGCCGAGGAAAAACTGCATCTCTCCCATAGCGCTCATTTCAAACTTTTCCTGCATGACAGTTTCGAATTCCCTGCATAAAAGTTCGTTAGTTGAACCAAATATAATATCATCAACGTAAATCTGTACTAGAAGCAAATCATCTCCCGTCTTCTTCGTGAAGAGGGTACAATCGACGAGGCCGCGCTTGAATCCTTTGGAGATAAGGTATGTACTTAGCTCCTCGTACCACTGTCTTGGAGCCTGGTGCAAACCATATAGAGCTTTGTTCAGCACGTAGACCTTATCCCGGTGGATTGGGTCCTCAAAGCCTGGTGGCTGCCCGACATAAACCTCCTCCTTGACTTTACCGTACAAAAATGCGCTCTTAACGTCCATTTGATAGACTTTGAATTTCTTGTATGAAGCAAACGCGAGGAACATTCGAATAGCTTCAATCCGTGCTACTGGTGCATAGATTTCGTTGTAATCAATCCCTTCGATTTGATGGAAACCCTGCACAACCAATCTGGCTTTGTTGCGAACAATAACCCCACGATCATCCTTTTTGCACTTAAACACCCATTTAGTGCCTATTTTCTTCCTTCCCGGCGGCAAATCCGTGAGCGTCCAAACTCCCAATTTCTGGAATTGCAATAACTCCTCCTGCATTGCCTCAACCCAGGCATCTTCATTCAAAGCGTCCTTGTATGTCCTTGGCTCTACCTGCGACACATAACATGCAAACGACCAATCATTTTGACTACCAGATTTTTGAATTTTGGCATATAATGCTAAAGCACCAAAACTCTCTGGCGAGTTAACGCTTTTCAGCTGCCCTCTGGTCATAACACCACTTCCAGGATCACCGATAACTTGCTCCAGCGGGTGAATTCGATGAATCCGAGATTCCGGATTAACAGGTATAATAACTCCCGTCTGAGCAGTCAAGTTTTCTACAGCATCCTGATCATGACCCGTGTTTGATGATGAAGCAACATCTGGATTTGAAGTTGGGTTCACAGGTTGCACCTCTAATTCTTCTGCATGTTCAAGAACGGCTTCTTCAAATTGTTCATCTTCAGATTCTGAAGTGTCTAATGAAGTTGAAGCCTCTTGAAACATCTCTTCCTCTTGTATAGGAGCACTGGTATCATTAGAAGCTGGTAGGGGGTTCACGGTGATTGGACGCACCAACGGTGAAGTCGCCGCGTTTTCACACTCGTAAAGTAATCTGATAACAGCTTCTTCAACCAAGCTATCTAGGTTGAATGATTCAAAGAAATCTTTGTAATCAAACATCCAATCAGGACCCGTGCCTTGCAAATTTTGAATGTATCGTTGAACTTCCACGTTAGCCCAATCCTCCACTTGACGAGTTCGCTTGTTGAATACCCGTTTGAGCGGGGTTGCATATCCAACAAAATATCCCTCCTCAGCTTTAGGACTAAACTTCTCACCTGGATTCAACATCGTGCAGGGCGCCCCGAAAGGTTCTAGATACTCTAAATTGGGCTTTCGACGGTGTAACAGTTCATAAGATGTTTTTCCAAACTTCTTCACTGTTAAAACCCGATTTAATGTATAATTTGCTGCATAAATCGCCTCATTCCAGAACAATACCGGAAGATTTGAATCAGCGAGCATTGTTCTAGCCGCTTCAATCAGAGTCCTATTCTTTCGTTCAGCAACACCGTTCTGCTGTGGGGTATACGGAGCCGAATATTCATGATGTATCCCTTTGCTTTCACAAAGTTCATCCATCTTAGTGTTTTTGAACTCCGTCCCGTTGTCACTCCTGATTCTTTTTATCTTCAAATTGTAGATATTCTCCAATCGAGTGAACAGAACTTGTAGGTTAGTAAAGGTGTCACTTTTGTTCTTCAAACACATCACCCATGAAAATCTTGAATAGTCATCAGTGACAACTAAACAATAAAGCTCTCCAAGATGACTTTTGCGCTTGACCGGTCAGAATAGGTCCATGTGCAATCGCTCAAGCGGCATCTCAACAGAGTTAACTTTCTTCACTTTATGGGACTGTTTGTGTTGCTTGCCCTTCATACAACTTACACACTTGTCGTTCAGATGGAAATGTTTCACGTTTACTCCATCGACAAGCCCATTTCTCACAAGTTGATTCATTTTTCTCAGATGAATGTGCCCCATTCTGCGGTGCCACATTATCGATTCTTTCTCAGTCGCCTTGGATAGAAAGCATGTTATTTGCCCCTGTGATGTCATCGCCTTGGACATGTCAAGAATATAGAGATTGTTGACGCGTGGTGCCATCAACATTATCCACTCCTTTGGAATTTTGAAGCCCGGTTTGAGAATATAGCAGGATTTGTCATCAAAATGCACAGAAAATTGTTTATCACATATTTGACTGACACTCAACAGATTATAATCTATCTGTTTCACATAAGATATCCGCTCGAAAGTCACAATCCCATTACTCACGCTTCCCTCCATTGTGATATAACCACCTTTATTACCCGCGAAAGCGACATACCCTCCATTGATGTTTTTCACGTCGAACAGCAATGCGAGATCCCCCGTCATGTGGCTTGAAGCTCCACTATCAACAATCCATTGACTGCTAATAGGGCCAGCTGAAGCTCCCTGCACACAAAAAGTAAATCATTTAGTTCTTTCGGGGGACCCAAGCCTGAGTCTTGGGCCTTTGAACATCGGCTTTCAAGGAAACATCCTCATTAACTTTTTCAACAATTTTTTGTTTTGGATCAATCTTTTTCTGATTGTTCAAAACATTTTCCTTTTTCTCACTTACCTTTGAAGTAGAAGCTCCTGGAGTACTATTGGGTGACCAAGATTGTTCAGATCTTTTAAGAATGCGAATTTGAGATTTTGGTTTTTCAATTGGTTTCTGAACATTGTTAACAAAAGTAACTTTCTTGGCTACCTTATCTGAGTTAACAGACTTAGGTCCAACATTTGATTTGACAATTGGTTTTTGTGGAACCTTTTGCCTATCAATTGTTGCGTTCACCACAGGCTTTCTCCATGATTGTTCCATAGCAATCCGATTTCTTTGATCATATTGAATTGGACGATTGTTCCTCATTTGAAAATTGTTTTGATTATAAAACTGTTGTTGTTGAGGAACAACTCGTCTATGTGGTGGAACATAATGATCAATCGGTTTTCTCATGGAATTTCTAACTTCAACCTCATGTCTTTTATGCCTTACATATGGACACTGAGCAAGTAAATACCCACGTTCTCCACATTTAAAGCATTTTCGATACTCTTCAAAAACATAATGAGCATTTGGTGGAGCAAATGATCTAACAGGATATTGATCATTATACTGTTGATTCCTCAAACTCTCAGGAAGTGGTCCTTTTGAGTAAGTGGGCTCATGAAAACCATTTGCTTTGTCATTTGGTCGAATGAACTCTGTGACATGGACCTTTGGTTCTTGAGGAACATCCAAAAACAATTTCTTTAAAATTTCTGGTGGAATTTCATTTGTTCTCTCATGTTTTGGAAACCAAATAGTGCTTTCTTGCCAAATCTTTTCAATTTTAGCATAGTTAGCATTTTTGATTGGAAATTCCTCATCAAAGATGATTTTATCAAATAAGCATTTTTGATTGGAAATTCCTAATCAAAACACAATCAAGATCATTTTCAACATCTTTTCATAGATTAACTTTGTCAAATAAGCTTTTACAACGACTCACACGTTAATCTAGATCAAACATACACTTTCACAAAATGACCTGGAACCTGACCTGAACACATACACAACTGACAACTCTATTACATATTCAAAAACACAAAACCTATTTATAGATACTGCACATTCGCCTCTTTGCACTGGTCGAATGTGGATCTTTTCCACATTCGCCCACTACTAAGGTACGAACGTACATCTTTGTCAGCTCCAATCTACCTTCGTCCATCAGCATTCTACCTTCGCCCATTTCTATCTACCTTCGCCCACTTTAACAAATCTTTAACATATGTTAATTATCCAATCATTAGTCGCAAAACGCATCTACAATTCCTGTACGGGAAGATCAAAGAAGAAGTCTATGTGTGTCAACCCCCGGGTTTTGAAGATCCTCATCATCCCAACAAGTACTACAAACTGGATAAGGCTCTCTATGGACTTCATCAAGCTCCTCGGGCTTGGTATGAGACCTTATCTTCATACTTGCTGTAGAATGGGTACACCAGAGGGAAGATCGACATGACTTTGTTCACCAAAGAAGTCAACAAACACTCTATCCTTGTTCAAATTTATGTTGATGATATTATCTTTGGCTCCACTGATGAAAACTTATGCAGGGAATTTGAAAGCATCATGAAGTCTCAATTTGAAATGAGCATGATGGGAGAATTATCGTTTTTCTTAGGCTTGGAAGTGCAGCAGAAAGAAGACGGAATTCTCATCCACCAAGCAAAGTATACAAGAGACATTCTGGCAAAATACAACAAGACCGACTGCAAGCCGTCCAATACTCCTTTTGCGGCCCAAAAAACACTTGTACCAGATCTTCAGGGGCCTTCAGTGAATCCTCACACGTATCGATCAATGATTGGCTCCCTGATGTATCTAACAGCTAGCAGACCAGATATCATGTGGGCAGTTGGATGCTGCACGCGTTTTCAGTCCAATCCTAAGCAATCGCATGAGACTGCAGTGAAAAGAGTCTTCCGCTACCTCAAAGGAACACCAAAACTTGGTTTATGGTATCCTAAGAGTGATAACTTTGATCTAATCGCTTACTCTGATAGTGATCATGCAAGTTGTAGGATCGACAGAAAATCTGTCTCTGGTGGCTGTCAATTTCTGGGTAACCGGCTAGTGTCTTGGCAGAGCAAGAAGCAGACCACCGTGTCCATCTCCACTGCTCAGGCCGAATACACAGCTGCATCCAGTTGTTGCTGTCAGGTGTTATGGATCCAAAATCAACTTTTGGACTACGGTTTGAACGTCATGCATACACCTATTTTTATTGATAATGATGCATGTCGTGACATCGTGAAGAATCCAATTGATCATTCTAAAACCAAACACATTGAAATTCGGATTCACTCAATTCGCGATGCGCACGACAAAGGATACATACAGGTGTTGCCTATAGATACTGCTGATCAAAAAGCAGATATCTTTACAAAAGCTTTCGATAAAACCCGGTTTCATCAGTTGGTTTCATGGCTTGAGATGATAAATTTTGAATAAATAAAAAAAAAACTTTACTTGTGCATATTTTATAGAAAAATCTTCTTTTCTTTTAAAACAAGATTTTTGGGGGAGAAAGTAAACCAGTCCATTCCTAATGCAAAATTAATTCAGGAAATGATAGGAACTAATCATATCTCGTCAGCATGTGAATAGGACCCAGAGGATGTTGTGGCCTCAAGCAACGATGTGTCGGTAGATTCAGCCTGGAATCAAGTAAACTGCTACTAGGTGATTAACAATGAAGATCTACACGGAAAGCTGGATTCCCACTGTGCTTTAGGTCTGCACAAGCTGAGTCCGGTCATACATAGGTTGAGAAATTAAAAGACACAGAAAATTTTGTGCATAGGTAAATCAAATGACACCTAATAGTGCAAGCTACCAATGCGGGGCTAAGAAAAACAAAATTTTTTGAAAAACTGAGCAGCAAAAGACACGCAATGTTAGTGACGTGCAAACATATATAGATAGCTCATCAAACGATCAGATGATCATCTTCTCTGCTTATGGTAACATATACCTGAAGCTCTCATCATCTGATCAAGATAATGATCATCTTCTCTGCTTATGGTAACATAGACCTGAAGCTCTCATCATTATATTTCAATAAACCTTGAGGATCGGTAGGCCAATACCTAGCACACTGTGGGGTCCATAAAATTTTCGTCAATATTACCGAAAAACATGATAAACAGCATCGCCAAACACATGTTGAAAGAGAAAAGGCATGGATTTAAGTGGACAAGCATACCGACAATTGTTCTTAGGCTGCAGCTATCCAACAGGAAGTTGAAACGGGTTCTGGCAGGTAAGATTAGTATGATCTTGAATGCAGAAGGTGAGACTTGGTAAAACCCCACTTATTAAAATGGATTTGGGCTTTAAAACTCACTTATTGGGCCAAATGTTTATCTCTGCGTACTTATTGGGCCCTGCGCACTTAACTCAAGTGTGCAGGCCCATATGTTGACTATATAAATGTTGAGTCAAATCTGGTTAAAATTTTTTATCTTCTTTAACAGTTTTTACATGTAACACCCCAACCGATCGCGGAAACATCGAGGTGTCACGTAAGAATGAGTATACAGAAGCACATGGTAATCCCAATTTTAATTGAAATAAATTTAAATTGCAAATATCCAAAAATAGAAATACATGAGAGTTTTAAATGTGGAAATCTAATACATCACACAAGAATCAAGCAAGCATAGACTCCTTATTGTCTTCATAAAATCCTCTAATCTTCAAGCATCATTATTTCCTGTTGAGTTGTAAAAATGGGGGGATCAACTAGAAGTTGGTGAGAATACATAATCCATGTTAAGCAAATAGTTTAAGTATAAAAGTCTAGCAATTCGTATGTCTATCGTAAATTTAAGTCTACATGAATAGTATAATATGTTGACATAATCAACCCTCCGACTAGTTTAGGTCCATCCCGTCATCTACGGTTCACCTTAGTAATATGTTGGAACGATAACAATCACCCACGTTACCTATGTAGGAGGTACACGTATCCGGGTAGGGCTATCAATCCAATAGATCTATTATTGAGTATCGCCGGTTTGGCCATAGCTAATGATTATGTAATGTTGAAACTCGTTGAAACTCGTTGAAACTGTTGACTAATTCATGAGGCAATAAAGTTTACTACTAGACATGCATGTTGAATTGCTTAAAATGTTGCAAGTATAAAGAATCGCATAAACATGGTTACGTAAACTCACCTTGGTATAGTATTAGGTATTGAGGAATAGTATAAGTGTAGCCCAATAGTTTGCCAAGTATCACCCTATGTATAAGGCAATAAATAAGTCTAAGTCTATCTAGTCTATAAGTATATTCTAGGGTTTCGATTTGGGGATATCCAATTGTTGAAATGTTAATTAAATAAAGGGAAATTTAATAATTAAATAATTGAAAGTCTTTTAATAAAATTTGAATTTAGGATGTTCACAATAATGTGTTTGAAGTATAAAAATAATTTTTATAAAATTATTTTCTTTAAAATAGATTATTAGATCTATTTATTACAAATTGCCATAATTTAACTTTAATATTTAAAAAATACTAAAATTAAAGAATTATTATTTTAAAAATTATATTTCTGTTCTAAATATTCAGAAATAAATTGTATAAAATTTTGGTGCAAAAATAATAAAAATTGAATTTATTATGATTTAATTATGATTAAAACTAACAAAAATTGATTAAAAATATAAAATAAATGATTTTTCAGAATTAAAAATCATTTCAGTAAAGTTTATCATTATACAAACTCAGGATAATTTTTGTAGAAATTTATAAAATTTTTTTGATATTTTAATGGATTTTTATAAATATAATAGCATAAAATTGATTTAATTATTATAAATATTAAATAAATGAATTTCAGAAAACTAAAAATTGTAGATAAAACTTTTACATCAGATTTGATAAAAATAATTTTTTTAGAATTTATAAAAAGGTTTTAATAATTAAAAATGAATTTACAAGATTAAATGTAATATATATTTATAATTTGTTTGTTTTAAAAAAAAGAAACTTAGTGGAAAAAGGGGCGCCCAAGCTGGGACTCGAACCCGGATGGCCATGGTTACAAGCATCAGTCACAACCACTTGGGCTAGGCCTGTGGTTGTGATTTATCTCTGTTTTAAAAAAATATATACGCGATGCAAAAACAGTTTTATCCCCAAATCAAAAACCACGAACCCTAGTTTCAGCAATAGTTTGATTCACTCATCAATAGCCCAATTAATCATGGGGCTATTGATGAGTGATTGCCGATAAACAAAACCCACTGGAAAAATTGGACTTACAATGTTGTATTGAACACGATTGCTCGGTCAAGACTACGAAGTCAAAATTGTATACGCGAAGATCAAACAGAGTATAATAATGAAGATTGGAGGTTGAGAAGAGATTAATGGCGAGTTGTGAAGGCTTGGGGACGATCAATTTATAGTGTGGATGCATCAATGATCAAATCGGCATGGTTGACCAAGTATTGAAGTCCATACGCGTATTTGGGTTTAATTGGTAACAATTGATGGATGTTAATCGTGTATCCTAGTCACTGATGGCCGATAATCAAGCATTGTTACCAAAGACGAACAAATCACGAGTTAATTGATTGATTATAACATACGCGTCCCACAGTTGACTTTTCTTAGTCAACTGTGAAGGATTGAAATCAAGTATAAGTTTAAATCGCGTCTGGGTTTATTCAAATGTGAAGGCAGCCCAGCTGGTTAGTTCGTTGGTGTGTTTGGGCCGGGCTTGGGCGCGTGTTCGAATCCCGGCCCAAGCAGTTTTATTTTTTGTTAATTATCCACACTTATCCACACATATATAATATATATATAGTATTATGGTTTCAAAAATGCGACAAAATAATTAATGCGAATATTATAGATAGAACTTGACGTTTTATTAATGATGATCGTGAAACGTACAAGTATAAATACGAAATGTTACAGTCTCCCCTACTTTTAGGAACTTCGTCCCGAAGTTGGAGTTGGAGAGTCTGGTGGAAAAAGATGTGGATACTTCGACTTCATCTGGTCTTTACATTCCCAAGTGAACTCTGGGCCTCGTTTAGTATCAACAATCTCGACGGGTTTCTCGATAATGTGCATGCTTTCATCAATTTGCACATCCTCAAGAGGAACATGAAGGTTCTCATCTGGTAAGCATTTCTTGAGATTCGAAACATGGAAAGTCGGGTGAACATTGCTTAGCTCAGGTGGAAGATCAAGTTTGTAAGCCACTTTTCTAACTCTGTCGAGAATTTTGAAGGGGCCTACGTATCGAGGAGCTAGTTTTCCCTTTCTACCGAAACGAATTACTCCTTTCCAAGGGGATACCTTAAGTAGTACAAGGTCCCCAACTTGAAATTCCAAGGGTTTACGACGTCTATCAGCATAACTCTTCTGACGACTTCTAACCTTGAGAAGATTATCCTGAATAAGCTGAATTTTGTCTGTAGTTTCCTGGATTAGTTCGGGTCCAGTGATACGAGTTTCACCAACCTCAGTCCAACATATAGGTGAACGACATTTACGACCATAGAGTGCCTCGAAAGGAGCCATGTTAATGCTGGCGTGATAACTGTTGTTGTATGAAAACTCAACCAAAGGAAGATGAGAATCCCACGCGCCACCAAAATCGATGATACATGCCCTGAGCATATCCTCAAGTGTCTGGATGGTCCGTTCAGTCTGACCATCTGTTTGAGGGTGATAAGCAGTACTCAGGTTCAACTTGGTACCCAAAGCATCTTGTAGAGAATCCCAAAAGTGAGAGGTGAAACGACCATCGCGATCAGAGATAATGTCCAAAGGTATACCATGACGACATACGATTTCACTTACGTACATCTTTGCCAACCTTTCCACAGAATACTTCTCACGAATAGGTAAGAAGTGAGCTGACTTGGTCAAACGATCGACGATTACCCAAATACTGTCAAAGCCTTTGGGTGTACGAGGGAGTTTGGTGATGAAATCCATAGCTATGCTCTCCCATTTCCATACAGGAATCTCTGGTTGTTCAAGCATACCAGATGGTCGTTGATGTTCAGCCTTGACCTTGGAACAAGTGAGGCATTTTGCAACGAAAAGAGCAATGTCTTTCTTCATACCAGGCCACCAATAAGAATAACGGAGATCTTGGTACATCTTGTCAGCTCCAGGATGAATAGGATAACGAGACTTATGAGCCTCGTTCATGAGAAAAGTACGAAGATCATCACGGTCGGGAATCCACAGTCGATTAAGGAAATAGAGAAGACCATCAGGTTTGGTTTCAAGTTGAGTTTCAGCACCACAAGACATTTCATCGTACATGTTACCTTGGGTGACTGATGTGTGTTGAGCCTGGAGAATGCGATCTTGAAGATCAGTACGAACTCTCGCACATTGGAGTTTGATACGCTCTTTACGACTAAGTGCGTCAGCCACAACATTCGCCTTGCCAGGATGGTAGCGAATTTCGCAATCATAGTCATTAAGCAACTCAACCCAACGTCGTTGTCTCATGTTAAGATTCTTTTGGTCGAATACATGTTGGAGACTTTTGTGGTCCGTGAACACCACACATTTGGTCCCATAAAGGTAATGTCTCCAAATCTTGAGTGCAAAGACAACAGCGCCCAATTCAAGATCATGGGTGGTATAATTCTTTTCGTGAGTCTTGAGTTGTCGAGACGCATAAGCAATAACCATTCCTCGTTGCATGAGAACACAACCAAGACCTTGGTTCGATGCATCACAGTAGACCACGAAATCATCATTACCATCAGGTAGAGACAAGATAGGAGCTTCACAGAGTTTCAGCTTAAGAGTTTCGAATGCTTCCTCTTGCTTTGGTCCCCACTCATAGGGTTTACCCTTGTGAGTTAAGGTAGTGAGAGGAACAGCGATCTTGGAGAAATTGGCGATGAATCGACGATAATAACCAGCCAAACCAAGGAAAGAACGGACTTCAGTTGGAGTTTGAGGAACACTCCAATTTTTCACAGCTTCGATCTTTGCGGGATCAACATGAATCCCGTTCATATCAATGACATGTCCCAAAAATTGAACTTCCTTAAGCCAAAATTCACATTTCGAGAACTTGGCATACAGTTGTTCTTTCTTTAGGAGACCCAATATGGAGTGAAGATGTTGCTCGTGATCGGATTTTGATTTAGAGTAAATCAAAATATCATCGATGAAGACGATCACGAATTTGTCGAGGTAGGGTCTACAAACCCGATTCATCAAATCCATAAACACTGCGGGAGCATTGGTCAATCCAAAAGGCATAACCATGAATTCATAGTGACCATAGCGTGTGCGAAAAGCTGTCTTGGGAATATCTTCATCGTGGACTCTAAGCTGATGATAACCAGAACGGAGATCAATCTTCGAGAAGTGGGTTGCTCCTTGAAGTTGATCGAAGAGATCGTCAATCCTAGGCAGTGGATAACGATTCTTGATGGTGAGTTTGTTGAGTTCACGATAGTCAATACACATTCTTAGAGAACCATCCTTTTTTTTTAACGAACAAGACAAGGGCTCCCCATGGAGAAGAACTAGGGCGAATGAACCCTTTATCAGAAAGTTCCTGTAATTGACTGGCGAGTTCTTGCATCTCAGAGGGTGCAAGACGATAAGGAGCTTTGGCGACAGGATTAGCACCAGGAACAAGATCAATTCTAAATTCTACTTGTCGAGCAGGAGGCAAACCAGGTAAATCCTCTGGGAAGACTTCAGGATAGTCTCGAATAATAGGAATGTCTTGGATACTTTTGCCTTTGTCCTTCTTCTCTATCACGTTAGCTAAGAAGGCTGTATACCCCTTTCGTAAGTACTTTTGGGCAGTAGTACAAGACATAAGCTTAAGCTCGCCACAGGGTTTCTCACCATAGATCCTCAAAATCTCACCAGATTCGAGAGGAATGCGTATGACTTTCTCGAAGCACAGAATTTCGGCACGATGAGTTGACAACCAGTCCATGCCTACTATAACATCAAAACTTCCAAGATGCATGGGGATGAGATCGATAGAGAAGGTATGATCGTCGAGGTTCAACAAGCAGTTACGAATAATAGAGTCGATCGAAATAGACCTCCCGTTAGCTACCTCTACCACTAAAGGTTCCTCTAGATTAGTGTGGGGTAAGTTAAGTAAAGGTTCAAACTTCAGTGATACAAAAGACTTATCAGCTCCCGAATCAAATAATATGGATGCATAGTGGTTATTAATGAGGAACGTACCATTCACCACTTCGTTGTTGTCACGAGCCTGGTTAGTGTTGAGATTGTAGGCGCGACCTCGAGCACCTTGGTTCTGGTTGCGGTTCTGGTTTTGGTTTTGGTTTTGGTTTCGGTTACGATTAGGGCAGTTGTTGATGTAGTGATCAGGGCTGCCACACTCGTAGCATTGACCACGAGTAGGCCTGTTGTTTTGTTGGTTGGGAGCTGGGTTGTTTCTGGCTGGGTTGTTTTGGTTGTTTTGGTTGTTTTGGGCAGCAGGGGCTTGGCAGGCGTTGGTGTAGTGTCCATACCGTTTACAGTTATTACACTGGCGACACGGTCTACCAGGAAGATGATGGAACTGACAGGTGTTGCAAAGAGGGTGAGTTCCGCCATATGGCTTCTTGGCTGGGTTTTGGGCAGTAGGTGGAGTAGCAGCAACCATGTAGTTTCTAGCCTTGCGCTTTTTGTTGCTTGAGGTCTCAGGCTTGACTTCAATTGCAGGCTGTGGAGTGTCTTTGGCAACCGTCTTCTTAGTGCCCTTGCAGAAGAGAGTACCGTTCTTCACGTGATTATCAGTAAGAGTGGCCGCTAGACGCTTGGCCTCTTCCAAAGTTGCAGGATTCCTTCCCCAAACGGTGTCCTGGATTTGCATGGACAGACCACCGATGTACTTCTCGATGGCTACCGGCAGGGGAGTAACTTTGTGAGGCAACAATAAGCTAAGCTCGTGAAAGCGGGTGTTGTAGGCAAGGTTTTCCCCACTATCTTGAGCTAGGGTGTGGAACTCATCCTCAAGCTTCTTAACCTCATTCCGAGGACAAAACTCTTCCTTCATGACCTCCTTGACTTGGTCCCATGTCATAGCAAGAGCAACTTCGGCCCCACGAGTGCGCTTTTCTTCATTCCACCAAGTGAGTGCTCGCTTGTGGAGAACACTCATGGCGTAACGAACCTTGAAGTTGTCGGGGCACTCACTGTTGATGAAGGTATTCTCAATACCCTCAAACCATTGGAGGAGTCCTGTAGCTCCTTCTTCACCACTAAACTTTGGAGGGTTACAAGAATTGAAATGCTTAAGGGTGCAGGCTGGGGGTCCATTTCCATTACCATTGCCGTTCCCGTTCCCGTTGTCGTGACCGTTGCCGTGACCGTTCCCGTTGCCGTTCATTTGGATGACCTGAGCGAGTAAATTGGGAACCAGAGTTGCGATTTGCTGCGCCATTTGTTGAGAAATGATCGTAGCCAGTTGGGCATCGATACCATTGTTGTTGTGGTTAGGACCTTGGTCATGGTTATGGTTGTCACCACCTTCTTCGTGGTTCTCACCATTGCTGTTGCGAGTGCTGCGACGTGGAGGCATGATCTGTAATAGACACAATGAAATGAATAAGATTATATAAGGAATGTAATCATTTATTCATTAATTAAAACGAATAAACGAAAACGTTGACTTATCAAAGATTCTAAATCTTAATAACATATGAAGACATGCTTTAGCCTATAAGTGAACACTCATCCCGAGAATTCCCAGGTAGGCATCCGGGTCCCTCGTCTGATTGGGATATATGCGCAATGCCAGCCTAGACAGAAGACTCAGAATACAGGCGTTCACCCTTCCAGATTGCACGTGTTCGTTATTAAAATCTAGAACTTCGACGAGATCTCAAGGGGGTTCAGGTTTAACCTGAGGATTTTGTCCTATTAATCTAATGGTGGATCAGGATTGCAGCAGACGAATAAGAGTAGTCACATGTAGGTTTAGGGTTATATAAGGTATAGGATAAGGATAGGATTAGGGAAGCAATTAGGGTTACAAGTAAGAGAAGCAGGTACTGTTTAAGTCCCTAAGGTTATAGTCTAGATTATTTTCTAATAACCTAATTCCCTATAACCAAGGCTCTGATACCAATCTATAACACCCCAACCGATGGCGGAAACATCGAGGTGTCACGTAAGAATGAGTATACAGAAGCACATGGTAATCCAAATTTTAATTGAAATAAATTTAAATTGAAAATATCCAAAAATAGAAATACATGAGAGTTTTAAATGTGGAAATCTAATACATCACACAAGAATCAAGCAAGCATAGACTCCTTATTGTCTTCATAAAATCCTCTAATCTTCAAGCATCATTATTTCCTGTTGAGTTGTAAAAATGGGGGGGTCAACTAGAAGTTGGTGAGAATACATAATCCATGTTAAGCAAATAGTTTAAGTATAAAAGTCTAGCAATTCGTATGTCTATCGTAAATTTAAGTCTACATGAATAGTATAATATGTTGACATAATCAACCCTCCGACTAGTTTAGGTCCATCCCGTCATCTACGGTTCACCTTAGTAATATGTTGGAACGATAACAATCACCCACGTTACCTATGTAGGAGGTACACGTATCCGGGTGGGGTTGTCAATCCAATAGATCTATTATTGAGTATCGCCGGCTTGGCCATAGCTAATGATTATGTAATGTTGAAACTCGTTGAAACTCGTTGAAACTGTTGACTAATTCATGAGGCAATAAAGTTTACTACTAGACATGCATGTTGAATTGCTTAAAATGTTGCAAGTATAAAGAATCGCATAAACATGGTTACGTAAACTCACCTTGGTATAGTATTAGGTATTGAGGAATAGTATAAGTGTAGCCCAATAGTTTGCCAAGTATCACCCTATGTATAAGGCAATAAATAAGTCTAAGTCTATCTAGTCTATAAGTATATTCTAGGGTTTCGATTTGGGGATATCCAATTGTTGAAATGTTAATTAAATAAAGGGAAATTTAATAATTAAATAATTGAAAGTCTTTTTATAAAATTTGAATTTAGGATGTTCACAATAATGTGTTTGAAGTATAAAAATAATTTTTATAAAATTATTTTCTTTAAAATAGATTATTAAATCTATTTATTACAAATTGCCATAATTTAACTTTAATATTTAAAAAATACTAAAATTAAAGAATTATTATTTTAAAAATTATATTTCTGTTCTAAATATTCAGAAATAAATTGTATAAAATTTTGGTGAAAAAATAATAAAAATTGAATTTATTATGATTTAATTATGATTAAAACTAACAAAAATTGATTAAAAATATAAAATAAATGATTTTTCAGAATTAAAAATCATTTCAGTAAAGTTTATCATTGTACAAACTCAGGATAATTTTTGTAGAAATTTATAAAATTGTTTTGATATTTTAATGGATTTTTATAAATATAATAGCATAAAATTGATTTAATTATTATAAATATTAAATAAATGAATTTCAGAAAACTAAAAATTGTAGATAAAACTTTTACATCAGATTTGATAAAAATAATTTTTTTAGAATTTATAAAAAGGTTTTAATAATTAAAAATGAATTTACAAGATTAAATGTAATATATATTTATAATTTGTTTGTTTTTAAAAAAAAGAAACTAAGTGGAAAAAGGGGCGCCCAAGCCGGGACTCGAACCCGGATGGCCATGGTTACAAGCATCAGTCACAACCACTTGGCCTAGGCCTGTGGTTGTGATTTATCTCTGTTTTAAAAAAATATATACGCGATGCTGTTGGGTCAAATTAGAGAATGATGTTATCAATTACAAGCAAGTACTCAGCCAAGTGCTCACACAGTGGGCTGAGCACTTAGTTAAGTGCTCAGCTAAGTGCTCACACAGTGGGCTGAGCACTTAAGCAAGTACTCAGCCAAGTGCTCACCTGAGCACTTAGTCAAGTACTCAGCTAAGTGCTCACACCGTGGGCTGAGCACTTAGACAAGTACTCAGCCAAGTGCTCACCTGAGCACTTAGTCAAGTACTCAGCTAAGTGCTCACCTGAGCACTTAGTCAAGTACTCAGCTAAGTGCTCACACAGTGGGCTGAGCACTTAGTTAAGTACTCAGCTAAGTGCTCACACGTGGGCTGAGCACTTAGTCAAGTACTCAGCCAAGTGCTCACCTGAGCACTTAGTTAAGTACTCAGCTAAGTGCTCACCTGAGCACTTAGTTAAGTACTCAGCTAAGTGCTCACACGGTGGGCTGAGCACTTAGTCAAGTACTCAGCCAAGTACTCACACATTTTAGGGTTTTCCAAGCAAGTGGCGGCTTGCTTGGAGGACAAGGCTCAGGATCTATAAATAGGACACTAGACACCATAGAAAGGGTGTGCATTTGGAGCCACCACCCCGGGGGAGCTCACCCGGGGTGGGTTATTATCTTGTCATTTGTTTATTGTATTCAATGAAAGTTCTCTTTGTTCAATCCAATATCTATCTATCTTTCTTATATTAGTTGTTTGTTCTTGGCTCAAATTCACCCGTCTCTATTTTTATATCAATTCAAGGCTTAAACAAGATCATTTGGGGATATCAATTGGTATCAATTCAAGGCTCTGATACCAATTGATATCCCCAAATGATCTTGTTTAAGCCTTGAATTGATATAAAAATAGAGACGGGTGAATTTGAGCCAAGAACAAACAACTAATATAAGAAAGATAGATAGATATTGGATTGAACAAAGAGAACTTTCATTGAATACAATAAACAAATGACAAGATAATAACCCACCCCGGGTGAGCTCCCCCGGGGTGGTGGCTCCAAATGCACACCCTTTCTATGGTGTCTAGTGTCCTATTTATAGATCCTGAGCCTTGTCCTCCAAGCAAGCCGCCACTTGCTTGGAAAACCCTAAAATGTGTGAGTACTTGGCTGAGTACTTGACTAAGTGCTCAGCCCACCGTGTGAGCACTTAGCTGAGTACTTAACTAAGTGCTCAGGTGAGCACTTAGCTGAGTACTTAACTAAGTGCTCAGGTGAGCACTTGGCTGAGTACTTGACTAAGTGCTCAGCCCACGTGTGAGCACTTAGCTGAGTACTTAACTAAGTGCTCAGCCCACTGTGTGAGCACTTAGCTGAGTACTTGACTAAGTGCTCAGGTGAGCACTTAGCTGAGTACTTGACTAAGTGCTCAGGTGAGCACTTGGCTGAGTACTTGTCTAAGTGCTCAGCCCACGGTGTGAGCACTTAGCTGAGTACTTGACTAAGTGCTCAGGTGAGCACTTGGCTGAGTACTTGCTTAAGTGCTCAGCCCACTGTGTGAGCACTTAGCTGAGCACTTAACTAAGTGCTCAGCCCACTGTGTGAGCACTTGGCTGAGTACTTGCTTGTAATTGATAACATCATTCTCTAATTTGACCCAACAATATTCCCCCGAGAATGATGCTATCAATTCTTCATATGATCCAAAAAAAAATATATCTGATACTGTCTTCGAATCTTCACAAATCGGCTAAGCACCCAAAATCTTTCATTGTTGTTTTCCCCCGCAAATATAGACCCTCCTAATTAATTCAAGACTAAAACTCAATCAGCAACTTCCACTCCGTGTAAGCTTTACGCTCGATTGATCATCTCTACTATAATTGGCATGAGATAAAGGTTCAAACCTCCGAATGATTGAAGTAGTGTAAACAGCTTCATAGTCTAAGTGCTCAACCCACTGTGTGAGCACTTGGCTGAGTACTTGACTAAGTACTCAGTGTGAGTACTTGGCTGAGTACTTGACTAAGTGCTCAGCCCACCGTGTGAGCACTTAGCTGAGTACTTAACTAAGTGCTCAGGTGAGCACTTAGCTGAGTACTTAACTAAGTGCTCAGGTGAGCACTTGGCTGAGTACTTGACTAAGTGCTCAGCCCACGTGTGAGCACTTAGCTGAGTACTTAACTAAGTGCTCAGCCCACTGTGTGAGCACTTAGCTGAGTACTTGACTAAGTACTCAGTGTGAGTACTTGGCTGAGTACTTGCCTAAGTACTCAACATATGAAACAAGTACTCAACATATGAAACAAGTACTCAACATTCAAGCATAAGTGCGCAGAATTCATCCACACATGAACTGAAAATTCATTTAAACCCCATATTCAGCAACTGGTTTACGTCTCCGGCGGGTTTCGGTTGAAGATCCAATCAAAACAAGCCTCAAACGAGCCAACCGTGGCTCTGATACCAATTGATATCCCCAAATGATCTTGTTTAAGCCTTGAATTGATATAAAAATAGAGACGGGTGAATTTGAGCCAAGAACAAACAACTAATATAAGAAAGATAGATAGATATTGGATTGAACAAAGAGAACTTTCATTGAATACAATAAACAAATGACAAGATAATAACCCACCCCGGGTGAGCTCCCCCGGGGTGGTGGCTCCAAATGCACACCCTTTCTATGGTGTCTAGTGTCCTATTTATAGATCCTGAGCCTTGTCCTCCAAGCAAGCCGCCACTTGCTTGGAAAACCCTAAAATGTGTGAGTACTTGGCTGAGTACTTGACTAAGTGCTCAGCCCACCGTGTGAGCACTTAGCTGAGTACTTAACTAAGTGCTCAGGGGAGCACTTAGCTGAGTATTTAACTAAGTGCTCAGGTGAGCACTTGGCTGAGTACTTGACTAAGTGCTCAGCCCACGTGTGAGCACTTAGCTGAGTACTTAACTAAGTGCTCAGCCCACTGTGTGAGCACTTAGCTGAGTACTTGACTAAGTGCTCAGGTGAGCACTTAGCTGAGTACTTGACTAAGTGCTCAGGTGAGCACTTGGCTGAGTACTTGTCTAAGTGCTCAGCCCACGGTGTGAGCACTTAGCTGAGTACTTGACTAAGTGCTCAGGTGAGCACTTGGCTGAGTACTTGCTTAAGTGCTCAGCCCACTGTGTGAGCACTTAGCTGAGCACTTAACTAAGTGCTCAGCCCACTGTGTGAGCACTTGGCTGAGTACTTGCTTGTAATTGATAACATCATTCTCTAATTTGACCCAACAGATGCAAAAACAGTTTTATCCCCAAATCAAAAACCACGAACCCTAGTTTCAGCAATAGTTTGATTCACTCATCAATAGCCCAATTAATCATGGGGCTATTGATGAGTGATCGCCGATAAACAAAACCCACTGGAAAAATTGGACTTACAATGTTGTATTGAACACGATTGCTCGGTCAAGACTACGAAGTCAAAATTGTATACGCGAAGATCGAACAGAGTATAATAATGAAGATTGGAGGTTGAGAAGAGATTAATGGCGAGTTGTGAAGGCTTGGGGACGATCAATTTATAGTGTGGATGCATCAATGATCAAATCGGCATGGTTGACCAAGTATTGAAGTCCATACGCGTATTTGGGTTTAATTGGTAACAATTGATGGATGTTAATCGTGTATCCTAGTCACTGATGGCCGATAATCAAGCATTGTTACCAAAGACGAACAAATCACGAGTTAATTGATTGATTATAACATACGCGTCCCACAGTTGACTTTTCTTAGTCAACTGTGAAGGATTGAAATCAAGTATAAGTTTAAATCGCGTCAGGGTTTATTCAAATGTGAAGGCCAGCCCAGCTGGTTAGTTCGTTGGTGTGTTTGGGCCGGGCTTGGGCGCGGGTTCGAATCCCAGCCCAAGCTGTTTTATTTTTTGTTAATTATCCACACTTATCCACATATATATAATATATATATAGTATTATGGTTTCAAAAATGCGACAAAATAATTAATGCGAATATTATAGATAGAACTTGACGTTTTATTAATGATGATCGTGAAACGTACAAGTATAAATACGAAATGTTACATTACAAACCCTAACCATCATCTAAATCTTATCATCATCACCGTTCATTATCATCTTCAATCATCATTATCACATCTAATCACCCCAAAACACCCTTATAATCCCAAATCAAACCTCATTTCTTTCTTTGTTTGTTGATTATATCCATTGATTAAGGTAATTACCACGTATTAACGTTTTACTGCTTGTGATTACAGGGATTAAAAGGATGATCTTGATGCATCAGTTGGGTTTTTAGTTGTTATTGGTTTTTTGAATTCTTGAAGATCTGCGCACTTGATAAATGAACAAGTGCGTACTTGTCTCATAGAGACTGCACACTTGTCTCATAATCATACTAGTCTTCAAGAACCCTAATGTCATGCGCACTTGTTGTGTGAACTTAAATCTTGAACGAAGGTTTAAGTGTCTGCGTACTTGCCTAGTACGCAGACCTGATTGGATTGCTAAGGGGTTACCATGCCCGTGTTTGATTTGGACTGCGCACTTGTTTTGGGCTTGTGTACTAACCAAGTGCTCAGTCAAGTGTCTGCGCACTTGGACTGCGCACTTGACTGAGCACATAATTTTGTTGATTATGATTGGACTGCGCACTTGATAACCATGCGCACTTGGACTTTAAACAACAATATGACATTCATTTTGACAATTAAGACACTTGAACGTACTGCGAACTTAAACCCGGACCTTAATGATCTAACAACTGAAATTCAAACGTATCATGGACACCGATGACACCAATCCATCAAATCTTAATCCTATGACTGTTAAAATTTAAAACCTAAAAAATTAATAAAATCTAAGTCTAAGTTCGTTGTCCGTCTAAGTTTAAGTCTAAAGTCAGTTATCGGAGATCTAATTGGCTTTTCATGCTCTTGGATAAACAGATGGCACTTGATTGGGATCCGAGAGGCATGCACAACCAACCGATGAATCTTGATACAGATGATGTCAAGTTTAGAGATGTAGTGACTTGGATAAGGCGCAGCAAAGTCGGATTTGCTGTGCAGAACGTTGAACCAGTTTACGTTTCCCACATTGAAGATTTCTGGAGATCAGCTCGAGTCGAAACTGTATCAAGAGTGAAGCGAACCAACGCAACGGTCCGAAACAAGCCTGTAATCATCACTGAGGACACAGTTCGAAACGTACTGAGACTGCAAGATCAACCAAGAACTGTCAGATTCATGTCTAAAGCAGATATTCACCAACAGTTCAGGACTTTCGGCTACAAGGGTGACTTTGACAAAAGAGGCGATGTCAAGAAGAGCCAACTAACAAGAGACTGGAGACTTATCAGTCATGTATTTTTAATGTCTCTATGTCATAGAAAGGGAGGCTACGATGCGCTCAGTGCTGAATGGTCGACAACGATGATAAAGATTTGCAAGGACGAAGCGTTCAACTTGTCAGGCATGATATTTGACTACATGGTGAAGAATGCAGATGCTGGTTCAGGCAAATGGGCTATGTACCCAAGGTTTGTACAGATGATGATCAACACTCAACATGAGAGTCTGCCTCTCGGTGACGAATACATATTCACCAGAGGTGCACGATTCTTTACAGAATGCAACACACCTGACTGGGAACCAATGCTGGAGAATATGTATGCGGCCCAACGATATCCTCTTGTCATGGAGCTGTACAACAAGATCAGAAAGAGAAGGGCAGATGCTGCTGAACCCCGACAACAACCCAGAGCTGTTCTTGCACCTGGCCCATCTGAACCCACTCCTTCAGCCCAGCCGACTGCTGAAGAAATTGCCCTAGAAAAATCAAGGGGCAAAAGAGTGGCGACTGAACCTGCTCCATCAAAGCCTAGCAAAAAGAAAAGACCAGCAGGTTTGTTACAAGAAGGGAGAGACACATTGACACCTGAGCAACTTGAAACTGCTGCAGCTTTACAAGAAGTTGCTGAGTTTGAGAGGGCAGCGAGAAAGAGAAGAAGAGAACAGCTACCTGAATCTGAGATTCCTCGTGTTGTAACTCAGGATGACATTGAGGAACAAGTGGTCTTAGAACACATCTTTGGGGCAGAACAACCGAATCAACCAGGGCCTTCCACTGCTGCTGCTCCAGCCCCCAAAGCTCCAGCCCAACGATCAGCTGAACCATCCTCATCAGCTCCTGCTGCACCTCGTCGCAAACCGGTGCATCAGGAACTATATGAAAAGCTTGTGAAGGAGGTTGGTAAAACTGCTGCCAGGGAAATCTGCACTTTAAAGAGTGACGTGCACAACAACCAGGAGCTGAGAAAGAAAGTAAAGAAGCTCAAACACAAGAACCGGAACATGGAGAAAATCATTAAAGATCAAAGATACATTATCAAGTTTCAGAATGAAGTTCAAATGCAGATGTTTGAGATGTTCCAAGATTTCAAGAAGCAGCAAACAGGTGCTCCTAGCGCTACTTTTGATGAGACTTTCGATTTCGGAAAGTTTTTGGAGAAGGAGAAAGAGAAAGAAAGGGTTGCCGAGGAAAGTGAGGTTGATGAAGTGAGTGAAGATGAGATGCCAGAGAGATTCGTGGAGATGGGAATGAATGAAGAAGTGGTTTATGAGACATCTGATGGCACAAGTTGGATCCCGAAAGATCAACTTGGTTTCCTAGAAGGCCCATCACCATTCCAGCCTTACATCAGAATATCCATCACACCAAGTCAGCTCACCAGGAGAAGATCATCTCCTGGAAATATGATGAAGAGAAGAGATTGTTTGTTATATAGAGAAGAGGAGGAGTGATACAATATTTCAAGGGTCAAAAGGAACTAAAGTCTCTCCACCGATGGGATATCAGGGAGCTCAGCAGGGCCCCATTCATCAATCACTCCTGCGATTCCCAGGCGGCCATGGTCGAGTGGTTCATCAAGAAGGAATGTGACACAGATTTTCAAATCCTAAAGCCGCAGAAACCAAGAAGGAGAATCTCGAAGAAAAGAATCGATCCAGCAACCGGTCGTGGCATGATAACTTATGTGATTGACCCTCCACAGGTCGTCACACGAGTTCCCATTAGATCTGAGCTTCAAATGATGTTGAGGGACTTTCAAAAGTGGTTTTACGACAGCAACACTGGTGAAGCAGTCATTAAACTGCAGGACGATTCAGAGGCTTTAAGGATTTTGGATCCAGTAGACGTGTTTGCACTTAATTTGTCAGATCTGAATATGCTGTTTGCAAATCAGATCAATGTGGGTGCCGGGAACACGTTGTTTGAAGAAGCTGTGTTGTTTAGAAGGGCTATGGATAGAGCTATGAACCTGAAAAGAGAGCTGCTTGAGATAATCGACAGGATCAATGCAGCTGATAAAGAAAAGGATGATAGGGAGAAGGCTGCTCATGCTGCTGCTGCTGCTGCCGGTGCAGAAACTACTCAACCTGAAGTCGATACCGCTTCAGAGGTACATACTGAAGAACCTGCAACAGTAGCCGATCCTGAAGGAACTACAACAGAATCAACTCAAGCTCCTCAAGCAGTTGAAGAAGATCCAGTCGCGCTATACATGCAAGACCCCCCTGAACAGGTTGAGGGGGAGCAAAGCGAGGTCGAGATAGATTGAAGATTGAAGAACTGGTAGCTGTGGTCTAGGGGGAGTATTGTTGGGTTATATTGAGACCACAGTTACCAGAATAGAGACTTTTGATAGTATATTGTATAGCTTTATAGTTGAAGGACTTAATGTGTAATTATTGCATAGTTTTGTAACTAAACCCTAATGCTGCGTACTTAGCACACGGGCTCTGCGCACTTAAGCTAAGTGCGCAGGCCCAAGGGTCTTCCTATATATAGGATGTGTGTGCACAGCATTGGGGTTAGGGTTTTGGTCATTATCTTTTGATAGCACAAGATAGGTGCGTACTTGCTATAATCCATGGTTCTTCAGTGTTAAATCATCAATGGAATTATCGTATTATTCATCTTTTGTGTCGGTTCTTACAATATTCATCTAGTTTCTTGGATTGTGAAGATTAATCACTTAAAACACCTAATTCATAGGTGTTTCTAAGTGATAGCAATCTTGTGCACTTGAAAGATCTAGCATTTGGGACTTACAGTAAAGTCTATAAATAGAAGGGTTCATCCCTCTGTTTTAGACATTGATTTTAATACAAGAAATCCTTCAACACTTATTATTGCTATTTCCATTTCATGTTTATTGAGAATCTGTCAAAGTGTTTCATTCTCATTCAATACTTAGATTCTCAATAAACACTTATCATTTATTAGTTCTTGAATCCAGGGGGAGTAATAACTCCTGTTGATAAGTGTAGCTTTAAACTTATAAACATTCCGCTGTGCTATCACTCATCAAGAACTTGCTAAACACTTAAGTGTCAACTAGCAAGTTCAACAAAAGAGCAATATACTGATCCAACAATTGGTATCAGAGCACTGGTTTATCTGATCACATATCAATCTAACAAATTGAGAATCAGACACAGGCTCTTATTTATATTCAATAAAGGATTATAAGCTCACTTTTATCAACATCCATCACTTTAAGAGATATTTGACAAATCAATACTCTTTAAAATGGATCCTCATAATACTGGTTCTACCACTAAACCTACCATGCTTGTAAGAAATGAATATAACATATGGCAAAAGAGAATGGCACATACCTTATCACAGACCAACACAGGTTGTTGGAGATCTGTGATATATGGTCCTCATAAACCAGTAAATATAAATCTTGAAACTAAGGAAGAGATTCCAAAAGAACCAAAAGACTATACTGATGATGATTTCCTAAAACTTGAGCTTGATGCAAAAGCTTTTTCTATGTTGGCAATGGCACTCCCAAATGAAATCTACTCTGGCCTATTACATTGTGATAGTGCCAAAGAGCTTTGGGACTGCCTAAAAGAACAGTTTGGAGGAACTGAAGAGGTGATTGCCAACACCAGAGAAATCTTGGCTCAACAATATGAAACTTTTGCTCACATTAATGGGGAAACTTTAACACAGCAATTTGAAAGATTTTCCTCATTAATATCTGAGCTAAAGCTAAATGGTAAGACCTACACAACTGTATCTATGCTTCATAGATTTTTAAGGTCTTTACCTAATAAATGGGAAACATACTCAATAGTCTTAAGATCTTCACCAGATTTTAGCTACCTCACTCTTACAAAACTTCATGGGAGATTACTTACTTTTGAGAGAGAAATTGATCAAAAGAAAAAGTTACAAAATTCTGGTAAAACTGCTGATGACTATCTACCAGGTAGTACAACACTATTGGGACAAGACTCACCAACTTGTTCAAATAGTTTTGGATCTTTTGACCACATTGACATAACTGCTGGGATCTCATCTGAAAGATCATTCCCAGGTTATGACAATAATGATTTTGGTCAAACTGCTGATAACATGTGTTTTATCATGGATGAATTAAATAGTTTCAGCAGTGATGACCTAGAAGAAATGGATATTTTGCACCAACTGGCCATGTTAAGTTTAAAAACAAATAAATTTTACAAAAGGTCAGGAAGGAAGTTTCAAGGACTTAACAGTTCTACAAAAATTGGTTTTGACAAATCTAAACTTAGATGTCACAAGTGTCAAAAGTTGGGACACTTTGCTAGAGAGTGTAGAAGCTCTGGCTTTAACCAATCTCAGTCTGGAAACAATTTTAACCCCAATTATAACAGGAATAATGGAACACAAGGGAGTGCACATTTTGTACAGGCACAAGCTCCACAACACCAATATGTGCCACAAGTACAATATGTACAGATGCCTGCTCAACAGATGCAGAGCCAACAATCAATCCCTCCCTTTCCAGCTGCTCAACAACCTCCACAGCAACAACAACCCTCTCAACAAAGTCTATTTACTTCAGGGTATGTTGACTGGAGCAGTCTTCCTTTTGACACCACAGAGTGCAATCCTGATGCAGACAACAAAATGTTTGACATCAACTGGGGAGAGCCTGACAATGGCAGAAAGAACTTTGCCTTAATGGCATTTGAGGGATGCTCCTCAAAATCTGCTTTGTCACAGATATCAAAAGAATCTTTGACAAAACTATGTTCAAATTCATGCAAAGAATCTTTTGCTCTCATAAGAGAGACAAATGTGCACTTACAAGGAAAAGCAAATGATTCTGAGAGAAAATTTACTCAGATGAAATGTGATTTAGAAAGAAAACTTGCTGCAAAAACAAAAGAAGTTTCTAAATTAACTAACTCTGCTATTAAATCCCAAGCACAAATTAAAATCATGATTAATGACCTAGGAAATGTCAGACAAGAGCTTGCTGACACCAAGGTCACATGTGAAAAATGGGTGGAATCTTGTAAGGGGTACCAATTATTGCTAAACAAACAAAGTGCTTCAAATGTTAGGTTTGGCATAGGGTACAATCACACTGAAACACCAACAGATTTCTCTCCCAAAACTACTGAAGATGGGAGAAAAATTGTTTCAGGTGAAACTTCTGAAGAGGAAGAATGCACATCTTTCCATGAAAACTTTCTAAAGTCACACAAAGAAAGTTCTTCAGAAGTACTGATTAAATCTGACTTTAAGCCATCAGTAGTTTCAACTACATCAGGAGTTGAGAACCTGAAAACTACTGATGACCTAAAACCAATCAAAACAGTCAGAGACTTGTCTTTGAAAGAAAAGACAAAAGAATGTGAAATTTGTGGTCTGTTCAACCACAAAACAGAATTTTGCAGATATAGAAAGGGTATTCAGTTCAATAAGAAAAATCAACAACTGGTTGTGGGGAAACAAATCAAAAATGATTATGTAAAAACTTTTTCTCCCAAGAAACAACAACCAGCAAAAACCTTTTCTCAGAAAAAGACAAAATCTCAACAAAAGTCTTTTTCTCAAAATTCTCTTTCAGTAGTTAGACCTGAATCATCAGCAGTTTAACAAACTGCTGAGATTAAAGATCTTATGAACTTGGTACAACTACTGATGACCAAAGTTGATGGTGGTCCTCAAAAGGATACCACCATTGTTCTTAATGCAAAATCCATTGCCAAAAAGACATGGATTTCTAAACTTGGTCAAGAACAAACTGTAAATGTTCTCAAGAGCAAACCCAAAGCCAAACTGGCTTGGGTTCCTAAATCTAACTAATTTGCTATCTTGTGCAGAGAGTTTCTAGAGGCTTAAATAGCATTTGGTATGTAGACAGTGGAAGCTCAATGCACATGACAGGATGCAGATACCTGATAAACAACTTTATCAGTCAAAGAGATGGATCTGTATCCTTTGGGAACAATGCTAAGGGATATGTGCTAGGACATGGCAATGTCTCCTCTGGCAAAATACAGTTTGACAAGGTCAATCTGGTTGAAAACCTTGAGTACAACTTGCTAAGTGTGTCACAAATGTGTGATAAAGGATATTCTTCCTTTTTCACAAAGACAGCATGCAAGATCATATCACCAGAAGGCCAGAAGTTGATAGAGAAGATCATTGAAGATCATACTTTGTTAATAGCCAAAAGATGTGGCAATTTCTATGCAGTGGACATTGAAAAAGACAAAGTACTGAACAACACTGCCTGTTTCTTCTCAAGGGCATCAACTTCAGAAACTGATCTCTGGCACAGGAGACTTGGCCATGTGAACTTTAAAACCATAAATAATGTCACAAAAATGGGCTTGGTCAGAGGTCTACCCTTAAAAGTATACCAGTGTCAAGAACACTATGTATCCTGTTTAAAGGGAAAACAGCATAAGTCCTCCTATAAGTCTATTGAAGAATCAAAAACAACTGCATGTCTTCAACTACTCCATATGGACTTATTTGGGCCTGTAAAAAATCATGAGCCTTGGTAAAAAGAGGTACTGCTTAGTCATCATTGATGACTACTCAAGATTTACATGGGTATTCTTCTTATTTTCCAAGGATGAGGCTGCTCAAATCATCAAGTTCTTCATTCTACAAGTAGAGAAGCAATACTCTCTACCTATCAAAACCATTAGAAGTGATAATGGGACAGAGTTCAGGAACAAAACTCTGGATGAATTCTGTTTGTCTAAAGGGATTATTAGACAATTCAGTGTTGCCAGAACTCCTGAACAAAATGGTGTGGTAGAAAGGAAGAACAGAACTTTAATAGAAGGAGCAAGAACAATGTTAGCTGATTCTGGCCTACCTTTATACTTCTGGGCAGAAGCAGTTAACACATCATGTTATGTTCAAAATAGAGTTCTTATTGTCAAGAGACATTCAAAAACTGCCTATGAAGTTCTTCATGGCATGAAGCTCCTTATCTCCTTTTTCAGGGCTTTTGGGTGTCAATGTTTCATCTTGAACATCAAGGAATCTATTTCAAAGTTTGCTGCCAAAGTTGACTCAGGTTACTTTCTTGGTTATTCCTCAACTAGAAAAGCCTATAAGGTTTTTAACTCAAGAACCAGGATAGTAGAAGAAACACTGAATGTCAAGTTCAATGAGTCAAAACACACTCTCATTCCAGCACATCCTGCTGAACTCTTTGACCTTGATAACTTCTATTTTGAACCTGAAAAGACTGTCACTTCATCCAAGCCTACTTATTATGGTGATCAAAGGTTTGATGATGAGGATCCAGCACCATGGTCTCCTCAAACAGTCATTAAGTCAACTTCAAAACTATCAGAAGTTTCACAAACTTCTGATTCAACAAATACTAAAGGACAAACTCAAACATCTGCTTTAGCACCTGCAACTACTGAAGACACTGAAACTGCTGAACCAGATATAATAGACCTCAGTAGTTTGTTTGAAGAACATGAGCCACCAACACCTGTCAGTGGTTTACAACAACTGATCGAACACAAAGACCATCCACTTGATCAAATCATGGGTGATATTGCATCAGGTGTTCTTACAAGAAACCAGCTTTCCAACTTTTGTCTATTCTCAGCATTATATTTCACAGTTGGAACCAAAGAAGTACCAAGAAGCCCTCAAAGACAACAATTGGGTGCAGGCAATGCAAGATGAATTGCTTCAATTCAACAAGCAACAGATTTGGGAAATCTGTCCCTTACCACCAAACAAGCAACCAATTGGCACAAGATGGGTTTTCAGGAACAAACAAGATGAAGCTGGTATTATAATAAAGAACAAGGCAAGACTGGTAGTACAAGGTTACTCTCAAGAAGAAGGAATTGACTATGATGAAACCTTTGCTCCAGTTGCAAGGCTTGAAGCCATCAGGTTATTTCTGGCCTATGCCATTTCCAACAAAATAAAAGTTTATCAAATGGATGTCAAGAGTGCATTTTTGTATGGAAAGATAAAAGAGGAAGTGTATGTTTGTAAGCCACCTGGGTTTGAGGATCCTTCTCATCCTGAGTGGGTGTACAAACTAGACAAAGCTCTTTATGGGCTCAAACAGGCTCCAAGAGCCTGGTATGATACACTTTCAACCTTTTTACTCAAAAATAACTTCACAAGAGGTGCCATTGATAAAACTCTTTTCATAAAACATGTTGGAAATCATGTCTTACTTGTTCAAATATATGTTGATGATGTCATTTTTGGTTCAACAAATACAAAATTGTGTGATTAATTTAAGAAACTCATGCAATCAAAATTTGAGATGAGTACAATGGGAGAACTGCAGTACTTTTTGGGACTGCAGATTAAACAACAAACAAATGGAACTTTTATACATCAATCAAAATATGTTAAAGAATTATTAAACAAATTTTCTTTACAAGACTGTAAATCATGTTCCACTCCCATGTCACCAACCACACAAGTTGAACCAGATGATCAAGGAAAACAGGTTGATCAAACCATGTATAGATGTATGATAGGTTCCCTTTTATATCTAACTGCTTCTAGACCAGATATTATGTTTTCAACATATGTCTGTGCTAGATATCAATCAGCTCCTAGGGAATCACACCTTATTGCAGTCAAAAGAATTTTCAGATATCTGAAAGGAACTCCCACACTTGGAATTTGGTATCCTGCTTCAAGCAATACCAAGTTATCAGCTTTTTCAGATAGTGACTATGCAGGGTGTAAAATGTCAAGAAAATCAACATTTGGTGGTTGTCAATTCCTGGGAAACTGTCTAGTGTCCTGGAAATCAATGAAACAAACATCTGTTGCAACTTCAACTGCTGAAGCTGAATACATTGCAACTGCAAGTTGTACATCACACATACAATGGCTCCAATATCAGCTTCTTGATTATGGAATCAAAGAGACCAAGACACCATTGCTTGTAAACAGCAAATCTGCCATTAGCATCATTCAAAATCCTGTTTAGTTTTCAAAGACTAAACACATTGAAATCAGGTGTCATTTCATAAGAGATTGCTATGAAAAAGACAAGATTGAAGTGAAACATGTAGCAACAGCTAATCAAATAGCTCACATTTTCACTAAACCCCTTGACACATCAACATTTCAGAAGTTAGTATCCATGCTAGGGATGCTAAATTTGTAAGTGTTTCTCTTTATTTTTCTGCACAACTTTTTTATTTTTCACTTACATCTGTTTTCAAAAACTTGAAAAAAAAAAACTTCTGAAAAGAGAGAAACTACTGATGAACAAAACATCAGTATGGGGATATTCTCTAAAAAGTGATTAGCTTCTGATAAAACAACCTTCAGAAGTTATGAATAAAGTATTTATAAGTATTTCTCATCAGTTGTTCAAAACTGCTGAAGAGAAAATGGGAACTACTGATGAAGATAATTCTTCATCAGCAGTTTAGTCAAAAAGGGCAAATCAGACTTTCCCCATCATCAGAAGTTTGACCTAGTCGGTTTAAAACTTCTGATAAAGAGGTTTTTAACCTAGGCGGTTTAAAACTTCTAATAAAGAAGATCCAAGCGGTTAAAAACTTCTGATAAATATCTTTTTTCAACACTTATCCATTCAAACACAAAAATTCCCTCATTCTCTCTCAAGAAAGCTCTCAAACCCCTGAACCTGCAACATAAACACTGTTCGATTCATGAACACACACAAAACCACATGGCTTTAGTTCTTAAACAGGGACACAATCTCAGAGCCTACTTAGAAAAACAAGAAGGCTAGTCCCAATACGATGAGATCATAGATCTCGTCGTCAAATCCCAATATTTCACCGCTCTCACAATAGACCCACCAATACATCCTGAAACTCTCAATGAGTTCTGGGCTAATGCTGAGACAGTGATGGTGGATGATGAAGTTATCTCTCTCAACTCAACAATTAAAGGGAGACAAATGGCCATTACACCGGCCATACTTGCAAACAGACTGGGGTTGAATGATGTGAATGCCCCTGAAAAGTTTGACAACTCTGCAATCCACCTAACCATGACTGAGTGTGGTTATCAAGGTACTCTCTCACAAGCTACTATCTTTAAAAAGTATTTTGAACCAAAATATAAACTTTTGTTTCATTATATAATTATGTGCTTGAGTCCTAAAACAGGGTCTTATGACCAGATGCCCTCAACCTTTCAACCAATATTTCATTCCATTGTGAATGAAACAAATTTCAGGGCATCAAAACTTTTCTTTAATGAGTTGGTGTTACATCACAATAACACTAAGAAAAAGTTTTTGTTATATCCAAGGTTCATTATGCAATGCATAATATCTGAACTGGGTAATGAGGTGCTTGTGGGTAAAACTAAAATTTTAAAACCCTTAACCTCACAAGCATACTCAAGGCACAACAAACAGGCTGCCTGGCCAGAAGATGACCGAGGGGAACCAGAACCAGTCCCCATGGAACCCTTATCTTCCAAACCTACTCCACCAAAGGCCAAGAAACCCAAGATACAAAAACAAAAACCCACCAAACCTAAAAGAAAAGCTGTTCAGGAGGTTGAGATGCCTGAACAAACTATTGTGCAGTCTGCACTTCTTAAAGATGTGACTGAAACATCCTCTCAGTCTCATCCATCTCAAACCCCACCAAGAGCACCAATAACAATCCTTTTCAAAAGAAAAATACTTAAGAAAACTATTCCAATTGATTCTTCTTTTGAAACTGCTGAACCCACTGCCCAAACTACTGAACCAGCACCCCAAATTTCTGAACCAGACATTGAAATAGCCAAACTTCTCTCTGGGCTAAAAGAGAAAGTCCCATCTACACATGTCAGTCCCCATCAACCACATAAAACAGGGGACATAGCCTCAGAAATTGACATGGATGTGGACACTCAAAGCCCTAACCAAAGAGATGAGGATGAACCAGAGTCTCTAAGCCCGAACTTAGAAACTTTTGGTACTTTTGAGGCTGCTACTACTCATTTACCACCCAGTGGTGGACCTGAGGACAGTAGTAACATAGCTAAGACCTCAACTGTGGCAACTACTGATGAAGGCTTAATGCCTGAGGTAGGAAATCCTCTGAACCAAGAAAAAGAGGTACATGAGACAACTGAGTTGGGCTCAGCTCATGATGTAACTGATACAGTCATTGAGGATGTAATCAGGGATTCAGATGATTCCATTGATTTGGATGATGTTTCAAAACACCAAACTACTGAATTGACGGCTACAAGTGAAGGTCCTGCACATGGTGTATCTAAGCTCAAGAAGCTAGTCACACCATCTCAGGTTAAAGCCCACTCAATCCATGATTCCCCTAGAGTGGCATCTTCTGTACAACAAGAAGATCAACCAAAAACACACCCCTCACTACAAATGCCTACCCAATTCCCTGGGCAAATAAGCATAGACATGAACCAGCTATGCAGCCCAGATGGTCCCCTGTACCACATGATGAACACTCTCATCAAGAATCACTTCCAAACATACACAGCTAACTTGGAGCTGTCAATTAAGAACCAATTTGGAGTGATCAAGAAAAGATGAACGATCTGTCCAACAAGATTGAATTCAACAGCAGACAGATTGCTACTCTTACAGGTCATTTCTCCCAACCCTCAACTTCCAAACTTGATGAATCCAAAAAGGGGGAGAAAATTAGGGAACCTAAGGAGTCATTCGAAGACAGGATAAAGGCAAGAGTGGCTATCCTTGCAAGAGATCAAAAAGATCAAGCCAGAAAAGAAAAACTGGCCCAACAATTTGGTGTCTCTATTCAAGAAATAGAAGATGCTGAAAAGTCTGATGAATCCCAAGGGCACAATGAAGAAACCTCTGATGGCCAAAGTTCTGATGAAGAATCAGAAAGTACTGAAGACAATCCTTCAGTAGTTGACAAACCTTCAGAAGTTGTCAACCCATCAGAAGTTATCACTTCCAAGACTCAAACTGCTGACCCTTCCAGATCAACTGCTCCTATTCAACCATCCTCTGTTCCTACCAGGGCTACTACAACAGTTACCACAATGACTGTGCTAAACCCTTCTCCAATCTCTCAATCAGCAGAACTACTTGAGAAGAGTTTAGTGGCAGCCCAAAAGAAGGCCAGAGAAGATCAGATCTGGAAAACACTGGAAGAAAGGGATGACTTGGATCTAAGCCATGAAGAAAAACTTCAGGCTTATGAAGCTGAACTCCAAAGGCAGGCTAGCCTAGACGAAATTGCTGAAGAAGATAAAAGACATCAACTGATGTCTTACATTACAAAGAACAGCAAAATCAAAGCCCACACATTGAAGAGACTCTCTATGGAAGAGCTGACAAGAAGAGCTCAACTTATTGCAGATAAACTTGCAACAAGTAAAGACACAAAGGCCAAGAGAGCTCAGATGATAGAAGAACTGGTAGCAAATGGTTATGGTTCAAAAGCCTCAGTGTCCAAATGGAAAGAAGAAAGATTGGTGGACACATATAGAAAATATAAGGCTGCAAGGGCTGCTAATCCAGAGAAGTTTCAAACTGCTGAAGTTTCAACTTCAGTAGTTAGAACTTCTGGTGTTCAAAGAAGACCAGCTACACAAAGAAAGAAATCAGAGGAGAAAAGTAAAGACTGATTTCAGAATGGTACTACTAGAAGGTAGTACAGTAGTCCATTCTGATTTTGACATAGAAGAAAAGCCTCTGATCACACAATTCAGTGATCCTTCAACCTTTGCATATCAAATCCAGAAGACCATCACAGACAAACTGCACACTAAGGTAGTAACTGAACATCATTTGCCAACATTTCAGATACCTAATGTGATGGAACAACAGCAGGGAAGTGAATCCCACCTGAGAGTCACTGAAGTTGAAAACATTCAACACTCAGGAGAAACCCACGGTACCACAATGGTTCCCTACACTGAAGACTTTGACAAGTCTAAAGTACCAATCATCAGATGGTCCTTTACTGATAGAAACTCAGTACTTGTGACAAGAAGAGATCAGACAAGCAGGGCCTATAGGTCGATGAATGAGTTGAAGAAACTATCAACCAAAGACCTGCTTACAATCCAACACTTAGAACCACAGAAAGGGTCTCTTACTGATGAACAGCTGAACCAGCTCAAGAATTCCATGTTCAAAGGAATATGGAAAATTGTGAAGGACAGAAAAGAACAATAAGGAATTAGTAAGGTTTTGGCTTCATCAATCCAGGGGGAGATTGATAGGACAAAAAGGATTGGTGAAACCACTTTTGCAAACCTTAGTCTAATTCACTTCTGTCAAAATACTCTAAGTATAGAACTGCTGAAGAAGAAGGATCAAACTGCTGAAGAAGAGATTCAGAAGTGCCGAAGAAGAAAGGTCATCAGAAGTTCTGAAGTTCAAACCAGACACTTCTACTGAAGAACTACTGAAGACAAACTACTCATCAGTAGTTTGTCATTCATCAGTACTTACATGAAGATCTTTTCCACCGCCTTTATATATCAGTAGTTTATTACTTTAGTATTTCTTTTTGCTTTATGTACAAGTTCCAAGACTACAACTTGTTGCAACTTGTTTCTGAACTTGCTTTTGGCAAGGTTCATGTATTTGTAAAGTCTATAAATAGAAGGGTTCATCCCTCTGTTTTAGACATTGATTTTAATACAAGAAATCCTTCAACACTTATTATTGTTATTTCCATTTCGTGTTTATTGAGAATCTGTCAAAGTGTTTCATTCTCATTCAATACTTAGATTCTCAATAAACACTTATCATTTATTAGTTCTTGAATCCAGGGGGAGTAATAACTCCTGTTGATAAGTGTAGCTTTAAACTTATAAACATTCCGCTATGCTATCACTCATCAAGAAGTTGCTAAACACTTAAGTGTCAACTAGCAAGTTCAACAAAAGAGCAATATACTGATCCAACAATTTTTTTCAGGGATTGAATCACTGTGATTTAGACTCAGGGACACTTATCAACACAGATCTACTCTAGTTGGTCCGAGCAATTACCAGTATATTCGTCCACTTAAACTTATTGCCTTAAACCTTCTTATTTGACTGTCCGTGATTAATTTATCATGTTTTGGTGTATTAATTATGGACACTCAAGTAAGTCACAATCAAATCCTAGAATTATATGCGGTACACTCTATCATGCAAGCAGTTTCTCTACCAAATATTTTCACGGTGTCCGTTCTAGAATTCTGAAACCTTAACTGGGACTTGGTTGAGAAGAGAAAAGAATAGACCATTAAGAAATAGAGTGGTATAATATACAAATCAATTTGATTTCTCAAATGATATAGGTTTTGGTGTTTTGGGCTATAGAGGGCCTCTTTTGTTGTGCACATTGGCATCTTTTTGGGCTCATTGGCCTCTTTTGGCGTTTTTGATCTACAGCTCGACAATGTACAACTAGGTCAACATATATCTGGATGCAACAGAAACTGACATTGCCTAGTATCCCAAGTCTTTGCTTACACAAAACAAAGGAGATACACGAGTTTTCCAGAAACGGTTTCAGACCTAGAGCACAGTGTGTATTGGGACGTCACACAAGCATTCAAATAAAAAATGTACCAATTTCAAGTGACGTTTCCTACTGAGGCCATATGTTATTTTTAAGTGTGTCACTAGATCAGCCAATTTTCCAGTCATAAGCACAAGCCTACCAACACATCACCCTAGAGCCTGACCATTTCAATACTAGTCTTATGTGTATCAGCCTTTTTCACAAGTGATACAACAAAAACTCTTTTTGTAGTTTTCTCTTTTTTCACATGTTTTTTTCATTTTTCTCATTTTCTCTCCTATCTCCCCCTAAATTTTGTACATAAATAAAATAAAACACTATTTTTGTATTTTCCTTAAATATCTCCCTTCTCCCCCTAAATTTTGTGAATAAATAAAGGGAAAAGACAAATTTATGTATACAATTTACCTAAAAATAAGAAAATCTTTTTGTTCTTTTCTATAACCATTCTCAAATAACGACCAATCAATCTTTTCAAAGTTTGTGCATCAAATTTAAATATACCTGGCATGCTGACATTACCTCCCTTATCTCCTTTGAAGGAAACATACTCTGTGTTAAAAGATGTAGAGGTATGTAACAGAGAGATGCCACCTAACATATGCTTGGAACAACCACTACCAATACACCAGTGGTTATTAATAATCCTCCTTGGTTGTCCCTGCATGAATAAGGAGATTAGTTAAACATTGGTACCCAGGCCATCATGGTCTTGGGCACTCCTGAAGCATCTATGTAAGATATTTTCCTCAAGCACATGTCCTTATTCTCATTTGGATCAGTTGCTGCTGCCGCCTTTGCTTTCCAAACTTGCTTAGGCTTAAGAACCGGTTTTGCTACTTTCGGAGTAGCAGCTTTCGGTTTCTTTGGTTGTTTAGACTTCTGTGGTTGAACAACCTTCCGTTTGCTCTTGGTAGCATTCCAGTCTCCATCAGACAGTTTGACTTTGGGATTCGCATTCTTCCTTGCCTTAGGTTTTCCAACCTTCATTGGCTTGGAGTAGAAGTTTTCCCTAGGCATAACATTCTGATACTGTCTGTAATAGGGCACATAAGGACAATGTGCGTAGTTTCTTGCAATGTGACCAGGTCTTCCACAGTTATAGCATGTCTGCTTCTTTGCATAAGGAGCAAGTCCCGGTCTGTTAGATCCCACTGAAGAATGTGAGTGATGAGATCCATTTGATGATTTGTTTACATGCTTCTTACTTCTTCTGCTTTGCTTAGAAGATCTTGAACACCCGTGTGAACAAGATTGTCTTTACGATGTTGACTGTCTTTGAGCTTTCTGTTTGACTTCAGGAACCTGTTCATGAGAGTTAGCACAGGTAATTTTTCTATGTGGTGGCACGTATTTATCAGTCGTGCCATTAACAAATAGCTCAGAAATAGTCTTTTTCACATATGGTTCAGCATCTGCAGATAAATTAGATTGTTTCACACAAACATCTGCATTATTAGTGCAAACAACATCATCCCTCTCAACCTTAACCTCTACCTTAACTTCATCTGCACATGAGGTAGAAGCATCAGTAACATTCACATATTTAAAATCAGGGACTGTTGGCTTTACCACACATGTGCCAACAGTCTTTGAATCAACAACATTTTTTGAGTCAGATTCATTTGAAGTTTCTGACTTACTAGAGGATCTTGAGCAACTACCAGAGTTGATAGATTTTGAAATACTTTTAAACAACATTGATTCAATTGATCCCATTGACAAAATAGATTTTATTGAAGATGTGTCATCATTGACATTGTCAGAGTTGTTATTTTCAGATTTAACATGGTTGCTCATTTCATCGCTTTCTGATTTAACAAACTTAGCAATAGGAACATCACTAAGTGGAGCAACATACTTAGATTGTTTTATGTGCCCTTCTGGTTCAGCAATCTTAATTGGCACAGACTTAACCGGCTCTACCACTGACCCCTTTGGTTTTGTTATCTTTATGGGAACACTCTTTGCGGGTTCAACCACCAACCCCTTCCCATATTCCATATTTTTCTCATTATCTATTTCCTCATCTGTGAGTGGTAGCCCTGTATAATTGTGGTTGTAAGGAGGTGCAATTTCTATAAAACCTATACTAGCTCCTTTGTTTTCTCTGTACTTAAGTTTTGAACTTATCATTTTCTCAACACGCTCACTTGAGCAATCAAATTTTCTAAAGTGAAAATCAGCATTTTCGAATTTTGATTTTAAAGACTCTAGTTCAGCACTAAGTTCATCTATGACTTTCTTCTGGTGTAGGACAAGACAAGATTTATTACTTAAATCATTATCATATTGAATTACGTCCTTTTCTAAGGCTTCTAACCTAAGTTTATAAGTTGCGGTTCGACTATTCAAACATGATATCTTTCCTTTAAGCTCATCATTTTCTCTAACCAACTGAGAGTTATAATCTATGTAATACCTAGCTTTTTCTGCACAAGCATTTGAACATAAATAAGGAAAAACCCCAGGTGAAGCTGGAATTGGATTTTGATTGATGTACGCCATGAATGCATGAAGATCATCAGTTGTTACATTGCATGCTTCCATAGCTTCCTTAGTTGTCATCTTTGAGTCTTCTCCGATTTGAGCCAACATAGCAAGATTATTCACCACTTCAGAGATATTCAATGCACTTATCTGATCACTCCAATCATAATCTTCTCACTATTGAGCTACCAATGCTTTGCTTAAGTTAGCACTGGCAGCTGATGAACTCTATCCCCCAGTAACAACCACACTTCTTTCATTGCTTTAATTTTCCACTTTAGGCTCCTTGCATTCTCGAGCAAAATGTCCAGGCTTGTGACAATTGTTGTAACACCCCAACCGATGGCGGAAACATCGGGATGTCACGTATTGATGATTGTTTCAGTAGCACATGGTAATCAAGTTTTAATTGAAATTTATTTAAAGTGCAAATATCCAAAATTGAAAATACATAATGAGTTTTGAATGGAATTCTAATACACCAAATAACCAAATAAAGCATAAACTTCAAATATCTTCTCATGCTAACACTCTAGTCTTCACGCATCATTATTTCCTGTTGAGTTGTAAAAATGGGGGGGGGGGGGGGTCAACTAGAAGTTGGTGAGAATACATAATCCATGTTAAGCATATAGTTTAAGTATAAAAGTCTAGCAATTCGTATGTCTATCGTAAATTTAAGTCTACATGAATAGTATAATATGTTGACATAATCAAACCTCCGACTAGTTTAGGTCCATCCCGTCATCTACGGTTCACCTTAGTAATATGTTGGAACGATAACAATCACCCACGTTACCTATGTAGGAGGTACACGTATCCGGGTGGGGTTGTCAATCCAATAGATCTATTATTGAGTATCGCCGGCTTGGCCATAGCTAATGATTATGTAATGTTGAAACTCGTTGAAACTCGTTGAAACTGTTGACTAATTCATGAGGCACTAAATTTTACTACTAGACATGCATGTTGAATTGCTTAAAATTGTTGCAAGTATAAAGAATCGCATAAACATGGTTACGTAAACTCACCTTAGCAAAGTATTAAGTCTCGAGAAATAGAATATGTGTAGCCCCAAAGTTGCCAATTACAAGAGCTTATAATCAAAGCTTCAATCGTAGAAGTAATAGAATATAGAAGAAAGGTATGAGGGAAAGTTTAATCGGATTGAAACAATCGATTTAGAGGTGCAAAGTATAATGGGTCATAGGTGGGTTTTTATACTAGTTTTGGATTCAATTAGCCATTAAAATTGGTCAACACCATAAAGTAAGGTTTTATGATGAATTGACTATTTGACTAGGACTTTGACTGTTTGACTAAGACTTTGACTAGGACTTTGACTATTTGACTCAAGGCTTTATTTAAATAAAAAAAAATCTTGTATGTGAAAAAAAAGAATTTAGAATCATATTATTATTATTATTATTATTATTTATATACATTTATGTATGTATATAAGTTGTGAGTTAGGATAAATAAAGACTTAGGCACATTTGTATAATATTAATGATAAAGGTGTAATAAAAAAATATATATATATATATAAGGGCTTTTTATGTATTAAAATTTTGTGGAAAATTTTGCGATGTTACAGTCTCCCCTACTTTTGGAAACTTCGTCCCGAAGTTTATTGAAAACACAGGGTTGAAGGTGATTGGGTAGAAATTAGGACAAGGGTGGTTTGGGAAGTTTCGAGTTAAGGCATGACATAAATTTATAGGTAACAGAATAAACTGTTTCGAATAATTTGGGTAGGAGTTTTGATATGTGTGAGTTTTAAGGGTTGGATTAGGTTCATCAAAAATAGCAAGGAGAATAAGAATCTTAATTTTTAGGAGTCCTAAAAGGAATGAGTTGATGGACTATTGAAAGACTAAATGAACTACCAGATAACTAAGGTTTATAATTGGTCAACTACCGAAAACCTTGATAGAATTTCACACTACCTTAACGTACCTGTAAATTCATGATTACGTTCCGGACCGCAATCACCAATTTACCTTACATTAGGGTTTTGTGTCCTTCTATAACTCTAGACACACATGTAAAATAATATGATTAACCATGTATCCAAAAATGAGTCCAACTGTTGAGCAGGAAAAAGACTTCTACCAGTCAGTGAGTAGGAACCTCTACCGATTGTTGAGCAGGTATGATAGCCTCTACCAGTCGTTGAGCAGGTTGTAGGGCCTCTACCGACTGTTGAGCAGGCATGATGACCTCTACCAAACGTTGAGTAGGTTATTTTGTACTCTACTAACTGTTGAGCAAGTACTTCATCCTCTATCAGTTGTTTGATTAAGTGTACCAATTATTACACACATGAATTGCAAATTGATAATATGTACATGTAAGCAATCAAGTATCAAGTATAGCATACGAGTTGTAATAGAGTTGCCCTAAATAAGGTTAATGACTCTAGGTGTGTCTATAGTAAATAGTTTATATTCCATGAATTCTAGTTTCAAATGTTCAAATAAGGCAAATAGTCAAATCCTCATGTATAACTAAGGATTATGTTTGATGCAACACACAATCAAGTTTCAATAGTTTGGTTATCATGGCTAACTAGCTCATGTGTGAAGGATATGAATTTAGTTCTTGAGAGGATGATGAAAAATTCTTGAAGCAGAATCAAAGTTGTGAGAGATAGTGAATGTGAAGATAGTTGATAAAGAGTTTATTTTATAGTATGGAGATTATATGATTTGAGTAGGGTGTTGAATATTTAAAAAGTGGCTAAGATGGTAAGGTGAAGTGTGATTGTGAAATCCATGGATGGTTATGAAATGAAATTGATTTAAGCTGTAAAATTTTGAGATTTTTGAGCTTAGTTTAAGGAAGGTGAGTGTAATCATTTATTCATTAATTAAAACGAATAAACGAAAACGTTGACTTATCAAAACTTCTAGATTCTAATAACATAGTGAAGACATGCTTTAGCCTATAAGTGAACACTCATCCCGAGAATTCCCAGGTAGGCATCCGGGTCCCTCGTTTGATTGGGATATATGCGCAATGTCAGTCCTAGACAGAAAACTCAGAATACAGGCGTTCACCCTTCCAGATTGCACATGTTCGTTATTAAAATCTAGAACTTCAACGAGATCTCAAGGTGGTTCAGGCTAAACCTGAGGATTGTCCTATTAGTCTAAGAGTAGATCATGTGATGGAGAGCAATCTTCTTGTAGGGGTTGAAGTAGGGATAAGAAGTAGGATGGAGATAGAGAATAGAAACAAGTAGGGTTGCAAGTAAAAGGTGCAAGTACTGATTATAATCCTATGGTTATAGACTAGATTATTTTTCTAATAACCTAATTCCCTATAACCATGGCTCTGATACCAATCTGTAACACCCCAACCGATGGCGGAAACATCGGGATGTCACGTATTGATGATTGTTTCAGTAGCACATGGTAATCAAGTTTTAATTGAAATTTATTTAAAGTGCAAATATCCAAAATTGAAAATACATAATGAGTTTTGAATGGAATTCTAATACACCAAATAACCAAATAAAGCATAAACTTCAAATATCTTCTCATGCTAACACTCTAGTCTTCACGCATCATTATTTCCTGTTGAGTTGTAAAAATGGGGGGGGGGGGGTCAACTAGAAGTTGGTGAGAATACATAATCCATGTTAAGCATATAGTTTAAGTATAAAAGTCTAGCAATTCGTATGTCTATCGTAAATTTAAGTCTACATGAATAGTATAATATGTTGACATAATCAAACCTCCGACTAGTTTAGGTCCATCCCGTCATCTACGGTTCACCTTAGTATATGTTGGAACGATAACAATCACCCACGTTACCTATGTAGGAGGTACACGTATCCGGGTGGGGTTGTCAATCCAATAGATCTATTATTGAGTATCGCCGGCTTGGCCATAGCTAATGATTATGTAATGTTGAAACTCGTTGAAACTCGTTGAAACTGTTGACTAATTCATGAGGCAATAAAGTTTACTACTAGACATGCATGTTGAATTGCTTAAAATTGTTGCAAGTATAAAGAATCGCATAAACATGGTTACGTAAACTCACCTTAGCAAAGTATTAAGTCTCGAGAAATAGAATATGTGTAGCCCCAAAGTTGCCAATTACAAGAGCTTATAATCAAAGCTTCAATCGAAGAAGTAATAGAATATAGAAGAAAGGTATGAGGGAAAGTTTAATCGGATTGAAACAATCGATTTAGAGGTGCAAAGTATAATGGGTCATAGGTGGGTTTTTATACTAGTTTTGGATTCAATTAGCCATTAAAATTGGTCAACACCATAAAGTAAGGTTTTATGATGAATTGACTATTTGACTAGGACTTTGACTGTTTGACTAGGACTTTGACTATTTGACTCAAGGCTTTATTTAAATAAAAAAAAAATCTTGTATGTGAAAAAAAAAGAATTTAGAATCATATTATTATTATTATTATTTATATACATTTATGTATGTATATAAGTTGTGAGTTAGGATAAATAAAGACTTAGGCACATTTGTATAATATTAATGATAAAGGTGTAATAAAAAAAATATATATATATATATATAAGGGCTTTTTATGTATTAAAATTTTGGGGAAAATTTTGCGATGTTACAATTGTAGCATCTCAGCTGTAATAATTAAATGAAGTTGGAGGCATAAGGTCGGAGGCATAAGGTCAGAGGCATAAGGGTTTAAGTGGATCAAATATTGGAAATAAGGTGTAAAAATGAGATTATTTGATAGCATCAGTATAGAGGGAGATTGTTGGGTCTATAATAATGATACTGGCGCTATCAAATAAATATTGGTGATTAATATTGGTGTTTTACTATTTAGGACCGAGAACACTTGGGGTTCTCGGTTATTTAAGGTGTTTAGGCCGAGAACTGGTTAGTTCTCAGTTAGGCTTGGGCTTTGGGATAGGCCATGTGGGCTAAACCTAGTACATGACCTATATAATGTTATGTTCATCATTATTATTAGGTTAGCGGTTTGGTTTTATAAAAGAATTCTCTTTGTATCAGATGGTTCCATTGAAACCGTATGCAATAGAGAAAGCTTAATCTTTGTTTCATCTTGTTTCTTGAATCACACAACGTTTTGATTCCGCCAATCCATTGTGTTACTTGGTATCGTGTTATTTTCGGGACTTACAATTGGTATCAGAGCCATTGAAGCTTGTTCAAGGCTCGGTTTTGATATCAAGGGATTCAAAAGGGTGTTTTGATTTAAAAAAATAAAAATTAATTGATTATTTGAGGCATTTGTTGCATTCAGATTAAAATTTTCGTTTCTATTTTTGTCTTACGTTGGGATCCAAAAATGAAAATGGCTTTCTAAATCTTTTTAGTTTTGTTCTTTTTCGAAATTTAATAATCATTGGGACTTAAATATTCATCAAGCAAAATTTTATTTTTATATTTTGGATCTATTCTTATTCGGAAGTTTTTTTGTTCTTTGTTTTGATTTTTTTTGTTGTTCTTATTCTATTTTGGCAGATTTGATATTCGGATTTATTATAAAGAATTTTTTGGTTTGATTAAAAAAATTTATGTTTGATCTTGTTTGATGAAATAATTATGTTTGTGTTGTAAAACAAGCCTAATAGCTAAACAATACAAGAAAGAGATGTAGTAGGGAGAAAGATGTTTATATCATTGATAGGTGTGTCTTTTATAATAGAATACAATGACTATATATAGGAGATGAAATCTTGGAGAAGAAGCTAATCTATATAAGGTATTGATAACCACAATAATATATATTTATAACACTCCCCCTTGGTTATCAATTTAATACGCTTTGAGATGCTGCCTCGTTAAAAACCTTGCCAGGAAAACCCAGTGGGACAAAACCATAGCTAAGGGAAAAAGAGTGCAGCGCGTATTGTATCCCCCTAATGATGTTGTCTCGTTAAAAACCTTACTAAGAAAACCCAATGGGATAAAACTTAGTGAAGGGAAAAAGAGTGCAACTTGTATAATGCTCCCCCTCATACGAACATCTATTTTCTAAGTGACTGGTGTAGATCTCCGTAGAATTTTCTCAAATCTTTTGTAGTCAATGATTTGTTGCTTGATCCCTTGACATGCAATCCTTTATGTTAAGCAATGTTGTATGATTTTAATATGAGACTTCTGGTTCCTTCTCTTGTGAGAAAATTGTGACACCCGGCATGTTTGGGTCAACATGTTATAAACACATAAGTCTACCTTAGCGAGAAACGTTTATAAACAAACTTAACTGGGTTAGTTGAGTCGGGTCAGATTAGGATTGTCCAGGGTTCAATGATCTGGAGGATCATTGGGAGTCATTTTGGGGAATACACTAGTACCGGGTTCCGTTGTTGGTGACATTACATAAACTAATTAAGTATATGTGTAGATTATGGGTCGTGTGGAGGATTGTATACTTATACTTGCTTAAACGATGTACAAATGATTATACGTGCTTAAATATGCTAAGTATAGACTATTGGATGCATGCTTATGTGTTAAAATGTGTTAGAATGCGTTAAACACGACAAACTGGAAATCTGGAAAAAAAAGTTAACATGTGTTAAAAAGTGCTGTTAACATGTGTTAAAAAGTGCTGATGACCTGAAAGTGGAAAGTGGGCGAATGTGGAAATGGAACTTGAGAAAGTGGGCGAATGTAGAAACAAAGTGGGCGAATGTGGAAAGATTCCACATTCGACCATTAAAAAGGGGCGAATGTGGAAAAGTTCCACATTCGACCATATAAAAGGGGCGAACCTGGACCTGGTATAAATACCATCCTTAGCCATTTTTCACCATTTCACAAACCCTAAACGCCTCCAAACACTCTCTATCAGCTATTATCATTGGGGAAGGAGTTTTTGAGCTTGTTTTTCATAACCTAACTCTCTAAATCATTACAAGTGAAAATCTAAGGTGTGTTCTTCATTTCAAATCCTTTTTAAACAATTTTAACTTGTTTTCATCTAAACCCCAAGGGTCCAGATCTGATATCAACATGTTTTATGGGTAAAAACCTTCCTAATATCTTTCTAAATAAAACCTATTCATAAACAATGAGTTTTCATACAATTTAACATGTGTTTATGTGGTATTAAGCATTGTTTGATGATTACTTGCTATGTAGATGACATGACAACAACCTAGGACTGTTATTAATGGTGAGTTATGATTGAAATATGTTACAATTGATTGTTGATGGTGTTTTGTCGATTAAAGGAATTTTTAGTTAGATTTAGGGCTTGTTTTTGATGGTAATGATAGAGTTATGATAGGGGGTTTCTTGTTCATGATGATTTGAGTATGTTGGGCTGATGATTAATTAATTTCAGAGAGTTTCCTAATTGGGTAATGATTTCATGCATGATGATGTGACATCTCCATAATTTACTATTTTAGGAAACTTGTAAAACGGATAGATTTTGGGGTAAAATCGGTAGGGTTTCGTAGGAATATGTTAATGATGCTTGACTGCTGTAACTCATGATGTTTCGTGATGTTTTCGGATGTTTTCGACGCGTTTTTGGGAAAATCTAACAGCAGGGGCGAACCTGGAATACCTTCGACCAGTCTAACGGTCGAAGGTGGATCTCCAAGGGTCGAACCTGGAACTGAAGGGGCGAAGGTGGAAGAAAAGGGGCGAAGGTGGGAGTTTAAAGCCACCTTCGACCACTCAAAGCCACGTTCGGCCCTACGTTAACAGAAATGAGATTTTTGATACGAACTAAGTGTTTTATGCTTGAAACTTATGTGTTAAACTTATGTGCATGACTAATTGATGTAATGGGTCACCAACGGGATGTCGGGTCGGTCTGGGATGTCCGGTTAACGTTTAAACACACTTTTTAACATACGTAGTCAAGATCTGGACAATCGGGGACTAGTTAGCCTTCGGGTTAATAGTCATCACACTTATGCAAACTCATTGATAGGTTGTCATTAGTTGGGATTATCATACACGTGTTGGAATTCTAGTTATCGGAAGACGCACTCTAAGGTGAGTTTCACGGCCCCACTCTTTTACTGGTTTTACAATTTCGGGGGAGAAAACATGCTGTGTTCTTTAAACGTGTGTCAAATGTGTTTTTCCTAAAAGGCGTGACAACTATGTTTTTGGGTACTCATGTATTCACTACGTTTTGGGAGTGTTCATTTGGGTTCAAGGTATTCATTTATGTTCCGTATTATATGGCCTATGTTGTGGCAGTTCGTTAGCCGTGGTGCGGTAGTTCGTTAGCCTCTATGTGGTAGTTCGTTAGCTATGTTATAGTAGTTCGTTGGCCATGGGATGGTAGTTCGTTAGCTATGGTAAAGCAGTTCGTTGACCATGGGATGGTAGTTCGTTAACTTCGGTGGGCGATAGTTCGTTTGGGAGGTTCGTTATGAAGTTCAAACATTTAACGAGTGTTTTCATCGGTCGGTAGTATCATGATGGTCTTTCAAAAGTTCGTGAAACGTTTTACTTAAAAAACCTGTGAACTCACCGGCATTATTTGCTGACGTTTTTAGCATGTTTGTCTCAGGTCGCTAAGGTAGCAGCTGACGATAGGCGCACGGAGTCTCACGGCGTCTAGGATTCATGTGCATCTCATTTAGTATTTTCAGATTTTCGTACTTTTGATTTCACGTTGTAATAAAGTTTTACGCTTCCGCAGCGTTGGATCATTTATGAAAACTTAATGGTTTGATTATGTCATTTTTACGTATCATATAGTGTTGTTTATTGTGACCGTTGACTTGGATCCTGGTGTGTCACGCGCCTCGCGGTAAAACCCCGCACGTGGAAATTTGAGGGTGTAGTGAACTAGGACTGCATGTAGAGTCTAGTCTATAGCCGAGTATCACACACGTTAGACGGTCACACATAGTTACGAGTCGTGTCGTTTGGTGAACATACTAGCCTTGTCGGGGTGTCGGTGTCCTCATCACACAGTATCGCGTTATTTTAGGAATGTGTGTATCGGGTGATTTGAAGTTCTAGCTAGGAGCACGCCTAGAGGACCATGTAGAGCGATTTGTTATTTCGGGTGCACACGAAATCATAAATCGAAATGCATGAAAATCTTGGTGGACTTCGTGTTCGGACTAATGGTCATGCTGGAACCATGTTCTAAATTCGTTTGGGTCACTTGTAGCTCGATCTGTTGGTGATTTTGAGTGTCTTGTCTCATGTTTGGCAGAACATGTCTGGTCGCGCTGGTGGACGTGCTGGTGGACGCCGTGGTGGCGGTGGGGGTCGCAATGGCGGTGGACGAGGTGGTGGGAACATCACCATGACTCAGGCAGAGTTGGAGCACATGTTACAGCAACAGTTGAACGTTGCGTTGGCCGCTTTCCAGGCTGCTCAGCAGACCATGGGAAACACTAATCAGGGACAGTCTGGGTGCACCTACAAGAAGTTTATGGACTGTAAGCCCCATTTCTTCAATGGGACTGAAGGAGCGGTGGGACTACTTAGGTGGTTGGAGAAGATTGAGTCGGTGTTTGCTATGTGTAACTGTCCCGACGCTGATCGCGTCAAGTATGCGTCTGCTACACTGGAGGGACATGCGTTGACCTGGTGGAACTCCACCACTGCAAACCTTGGTCTGGGTGAGGCCAATGCTATGCCGTGGACCGAGTTTGTTCAGATGTTGAGGGCAGAGTATTGCCCAAGAGACGAGATTATGAAGTTGGAGCATGAGTTTTGGAATCTGAAGATGGTTGGGTCGGAGATCGAGGAGTTTACTGCTAGGCACGACGAGTTGGCTGTGATGTGCCCCGGTTTGGCTACACCGGAGTACCTGAGGATTGAGCACTACGTTGCCGGGTTAGTGCCGGAGGTTGCTGGACTTGTTGCCGCTGCTGATCACACTACTATGTTGGCCACTGTTCGGGCAGCTCACAAGCTGACCAACATGAAGGTTGCTGAGGGCGTTCTACCTCCAAGGGGTGCTGCTGTGAAAGCCCCTGCGGACAACAAGCGAAAGTGGGATGGTGCTGGGAAGAGTGCAAGTTCGGGTCAACCGCAGCAACAGGTAAGGAAGACTGAGGCTTTGGGATCGTCTTCGGGTCAGAGGCAAGACGGGTACACGGGGAAACTGCCGGAGTGCAATCAATGTGGGTTCCATCATTATGGCAGCTGTGAGAAGTTTCGTTGCAACCGCTGTAAGCGTGTGGGCCATGTTGCTAAAAACTGTAGAGTCAATCTACAGACAGTTCCAGGCCAAGCGGTTGTCCCTGCCCCTGTCCCTCAGGGGAACCAAGGGTGTTATAACTGTGGGGAGACTGGGCACTTCAAACGTGATTGTCCTAAGCTGAATCAAGAGACTGCAGGTGGTGCAGGGAACGAAGGTGGCGGCCGAACTACTCGTGGTCATGTTTATGTCATTGGCGCTAGGGAGAACCAGGAGGATCCTGACACTGTTACTGGTGAGTATTCTTTTCTTGATTCTCGTTATGCTCGTATTCATTCTCGTTCACATTGTTTGGCGATTCGTATTCATTGTGTGCATTCGGTTTGGTATTTGGTCATCATTTTGCATTCATGAGTCTGATGTGGGTCCTCTGGAGATGTTACTTGGACGGTACCGGTGTATCATTTATACCGATCATAGTAGTCTCTAGTAGGCCTTCGATCAGGGGGATTCATTGTTTTCTATTCACTTTGGGGAGGGCGGTTCCCCGGCACAGAGTATTCGTTGATATCATCTTTCGTTCGTGGTTATCATTTCGTTTGTGTTCTGGGAAACGTTACTTGGGTTAGGTCGACACTCATTACTGTCGAAGAGTGAATCTCGGGGCGAGATTCCTTTCAACAGGGGGATGATGTGACGACCGGGAAAATTTTTCTTTTTCTCGCTTCGTTCTCTTTGACTTCGGGAAATTTTCGGGACGAAAATTCTTTCAACAGGGGGATGATGTGACACCCGGCATGTTTGGGTCAACATGTTATAAACACATAAGTCTACCTTAGCGAGAAACGTTTATAAACAAACTTAACTGGGTTAGTTGAGTCGGGTCAGATTAGGATTGTCCAGGGTTCAATGATCTGGAGGATCATTGGGAGTCATTTTGGGGAATACACTAGTACCGGGTTCCGTTGTTGGTGACATTACATAAACTAATTAAGTATATGTGTAGATTATGGGTCGTGTGGAGGATTGTATACTTATACTTGCTTAAACGATGTACAAATGATTATACGTGCTTAAATATGCTAAGTATAGACTATTGGATGCATGCTTATGTGTTAAAATGTGTTAGAATGCGTTAAACACGACAAACTGGAAATCTGGAAAAAAAAGTTAACATGTGTTAAAAAGTGCTGTTAACATGTGTTAAAAAGTGCTGATGACCTGAAAGTGGAAAGTGGGCGAATGTGGAAATGGAACTTGAGAAAGTGGCGAATGTAGAAACAAAGTGGGCGAATGTGGAAAGATTCCACATTCGACCATTAAAAAGGGGCGAATGTGGAAAAGTTCCACATTCGACCATATAAAAGGGGCGAACCTGGACCTGGTATAAATACCATCCTTAGCCATTTTTCACCATTTCACAAACCCTAAACGCCTCCAAACACTCTCTATCAGCTATTATCATTGGGGAAGGAGTTTTTGAGCTTGTTTTTCATAACCTAACTCTCTAAATCATTACAAGTGAAAATCTAAGGTGTGTTCTTCATTTCAAATCCTTTTTAAACAATTTTAACTTGTTTTCATCTAAACCCCAAGGGTCCAGATCTGATATCAACATGTTTTATGGGTAAAAACCTTCCTAATATCTTTCTAAATAAAACCTATTCATAAACAATGAGTTTTCATACAATTTAACATGTGTTTATGTGGTATTAAGCATTGTTTGATGATTACTTGCTATGTAGATGACATGACAACAACCTAGGACTGTTATTAATGGTGAGTTATGATTGAAATATGTTACAATTGATTGTTGATGGTGTTTTGTCGATTAAAGGAATTTTTAGTTAGATTTAGGGCTTGTTTTTTATGGTAATGATAGAGTTATGATAGGGGGTTTCTTGTTCATGATGATTTGAGTATGTTGGGCTGATGATTAATTAATTTCAGAGAGTTTCCTAATTGGGTAATGATTTCATGCATGATGATGTGACATCTCCATAATTTACTATTTTAGGAAACTTGTAAAACGGATAGATTTTGGGGTAAAATCGGTAGGGTTTCGTAGGAATATGTTAATGATGCTTGACTGCTGTAACTCATGATGTTTCGTGATGTTTTCGGATGTTTTCGACGCGTTTTTGGGAAAATCTAACAGCAGGGGCGAACCTGGAATACCTTCGACCAGTCTAACGGTCGAAGGTGGATCTCCAAGGGTCGAACCTGGAACTGAAGGGGCGAAGGTGGAAGAAAAGGGGCGAAGGTGGAAGAAAAGGGGCGAAGGTGGGAGTTTAAAGCCACCTTCGACCACTCAAAGCCACGTTCGGCCCTACGTTAACAGAAATGAGATTTTTGATACGAACTAAGTGTTTTATGCTTGAAACTTATGTGTTAAACTTATGTGCATGACTAATTGATGTAATGGGTCACCAACGGGATGTCGGGTCGGTCTGGGATGTCCGGTTAACGTTTAAACACACTTTTTAACATACGTAGTCAAGATCTGGACAATCGGGGACTAGTTAGCCTTCGGGTTAATAGTCATCACACTTATGCAAACTCATTGATAGGTTGTCATTAGTTGGGATTATCATACATGTGTTGGAATTCTAGTTATCGGAAGACGCACTCTAAGGTGAGTTTCACGGCCCCACTCTTTTACTGGTTTTACAATTTCGGGGGAGAAACCATGCTGTGTTCTTTAAACGTGTGTCAAATGTGTTTTTCCTAAAAGGCGTGACAACTATGTTTTTGGGTACTCATGTATTCACTACGTTTTGGGAGTGTTCATTTGGGTTCAAGGTATTCATTTATGTTCCGTATTATATGGCCTATGTTGTGGCAGTTCGTTAGCCGTGGTGCGGTAGTTCGTTAGCCTCTATGTGGTAGTTCGTTAGCTATGTTATAGTAGTTCGTTGGCCATGGGATGGTAGTTCGTTAGCTATGGTAAAGCAGTTCGTTGACCATGGGATGGTAGTACGTTAACTTCGGTGGGTGATAGTTCGTTTGGGAGGTTCGTTATGAAGTTCAAACATTTAACGAGTGTTTTCATCGGTCGGTAGTATCATGATGGTCTTTCAAAAGTTCGTGAAACGTTTTACTTAAAAAACCTGTGAACTCACCGGCATTATTTGCTGACGTTTTTAGCATGTTTGTCTCAGGTCGCTAAGGTAGCAGCTGACGATAGGCGCACGGAGTCTCACGGCGTCTAGGATTCATGTGCATCTCATTTAGTATTTTCAGATTTTCGTACTTTTGATTTCACGTTGTAATAAAGTTTTACGCTTCCGCAGCGTTGGATCATTTATGAAAACTTAATGGTTTGATTATGTCATTTTTACGTATCATATAGTGTTGTTTATTGTGACCGTTGACTTGGATCCTGGTGTGTCACGCGCCTCGCGGTAAAACCCCGCACGTGGAAATTTGAGGGTGTGACAAAAATATCATAATATTCACAACTATGTTGTGTTACATTCCCTGCATCTATAAGAGTAGCCAAGCTTGTTTTATGGGTTAGTAAAATATAATTTCATATCTTACATACCTTTGATATAACAAAATAGTTCTAATAACCCATTCCAATGCCTCTTTGCTTGACACATACCAAGCCATGACAATAAGTTCAAATAAAATATATTATAGTCATGCATAGCTAGCAAGACATATATAAATGCACACATGCATTTAACTAATGGGACTTCTAGACTGAGAATCTCTACTTTGAAAGGAGATGAAAAGAGTCATTTCCCATATCAAATAATTGGACAACCTTTAATGTACTTTCAGTATGAGCTTTATCCATGTAAAATGTCCCAACATTTCTAGATATACTTTGATGGATTGGTAAACATATCATTACACATATAATCGAATTGTAGGTCAAGCAACAAGTGCACTATGTCAAGGACTTTCAAAAAAATCCCCCCTTTAAAAGTTCTACAGAGTCTCTCGATAATGCTTAAACATCATCACTGTAAACTGCGAATGAACTTTTAAGAGAACTTTTGATAAAATCTGGATAATACTAACAAGCTTATGTTGCTCTTTATCGGGATATCTTATGAGTTTTACAACACTCAACCCCCTAATTTTAGTCCATTATATTACCTTTACATAATACTTCTTAAGGTATTGATATCAATGCTGCAGGCATCATCAATCTATCAAGGACTTTTCCATCTTGACCAATTACGCAAGTGCATTCACTCATCAATTGGAAGAACAATAACATCTATTTCTCCAATATATATTGTACCATTTTTATACATTGAAGTATCATAATCACCAGGTTCAGTTTATTATTTGTGGTGTATTGGTAAACAATAATTACATCCTACGATATTTCATATTACCTTTTAAAGCACTCAGTTGCTTTAGGATACTCATGAGGAGTTCCACTTATATTCAGTTCCGTCATATAACAAACATAACGTATTCAGAATTGAATCTATTTATTTCGATCATAACGTTCTTGAGAACTTACGTTACAAGATTTTGACACATTAAATCCTTCATCAGGTATTTTCATGTAAACTTTCAGTGTCAAGTGAATCATGATATTTATTGGACGCATTTCAATTCTCTCTTTGCATTACCAGACTAATAACATAATGAAAAATCATTGTATCCACCACTTGAGAATGCGTCTCTTCATAATCAATTATGGGTCTTTGCGAAATTCTTGTGCTACCAATTTTATCATTTTCTTTTCAAATGTTGATTCGCAAAATAACCTTTTCATGTCTATAGGTTTTACAACTTTTGTTGTATGGACTACTGGTCCAAAAGTTTCCTTTTCAATAGAGAATTCAACTCTGCCGTATTTACGTCTTTCCATTTTGGCCAATCATTTCTTTGTATTCCTTAATAGGCAGATCTTACATCTTGATCCTCATTTCAAGCGCTACATTACATAAAATTTATAACGACGTCGATTTTATTTCAATTCCATACATTTCGTAGACATGATACTATATAACGAGATCTCTTTATTTTCAGGTACCTGAGGTTCTTCTGGAACCATCATGTCTAACGTCTTTTCAGGAGACCTTTTTACTATAACCTCAACTTGACCATCTTTATTACTTGCTCCAATTTCTCGAGGATTCTATTCATGGAATCGAACAGTCTATCACGCTTCAGGCGTGTAAAAGACTTATAAGATTATTTGGAGCATTAGCAGTTGGTATATGTGACTTAATTAGCTAGTCCACATATTTAGGTCAGTTAATGTGTCTGGTAAATAATTTGTTAATTGAGTTATGCTTTGAAATTATGTTCGAACTTCATTTTTGAGGATCAATTATAACTCATACCAACTCCTTTCGTTACCAACTGCCGTTTATCTCCCCCCTGATGTTGGGAATGTTAATCCATTGAAATGGATAACAATTAATATAGCCATAAATAAATACCTCATTAAAGGCTCTATTCATTATCGTATATTCCCAACCACCTTTTGAGGTCCAATCTTTGTGCGTCATGGTGGATCAATTTCAATATATGTCGCACAACAAAAATATTATATGGGCAATATTTGGTTCCTGACCAAAAACCAACTATAATGGGGAGAAACTATTACCACGTATTGGCTTGTTGTGAATATATATTACTTCATGTAAAATCAAATACAAACATGAACTTTTGCTCTCATGATCATTGACATTACAATAAATAGTAGACGTTTTAGTGATTATCTCAATGAAAGCAATATGTGTATGAACATAAGCTATATGAAGTTCAACACTTAATCCAATGATCATTATTATCTTGGGAATTGACTTAATATCCCAATCTAGAATAATATGCTTGCTATCTTATTAGCTAAGCCATAAATCAAGCAAACTCCAGGTTGCAAACTTGATAACCATTTAGACGATGCATCGATTTTAAATACTAAATGGTATCATGTTAGGATATGCGTATCCTTTAATCAATTCCAAAATATATAGTGATACTCACCCTACTTTATATGGAAATATATAATTTTGATTAAGAGCAAACATTACATGCTATGTACCAGATTGAAGAATCTTTAAGTTCTTCATTATGTTCACATCATGATCGACTCGGTGTGGTCTTACCGGTCATACCAATTAATTAAATAGTTATGATCCATAAACTAAACTTCTAGTTTATGATCAAATATGTATTACTTGCATGTATGTACGTAATACAAAACATATGATATGAAAGAATGTATTGTAACTTCAATGTTCAAACCATCATGTTATATAATCACTCCGTTTATTTGCCACATGTGGTGGTCAATCTCATTAGTAACATGATCATTATTGCATTTTTGATGATCAATCCCATTATTAACTTGGCTATTATTATAAACTTTGATGGTTGATCACATTATGACCATCATTGCAACTTTCTCAATTATCTCCATGATCATGACAATTTCAATTATTGTTATATAATCTCATTCACTTCAAGAAATGAAGTAAAACCAACCAAACTTTATTATTATTTTTTTGGACATAAGAATATAAAGTCATTTCAAACTTTTCATACCCTTTTAATGGTATTGCTACTTCATGAGCGTATTTGAGGTATGATAAGTAAAATTCGTTCTATTCAATTTTCCCATATAAAATTGAGAAGTAATTATATTTCCTCAATTACCATGATCATGGACTTTACACCGATCATTATATCATCACATTCACTTCATGAAATGGATGAGAACTACACCACTTTCATAGTGGTCATTTCAAACCTTATATATTCTTTAATTATCTTGCTACTTCACTAGCATATTTTAAGGTTTGACAAACAAAATTTGTTTTATCCGATTTCCCTTATAACTAATCTTCTCATTACATAATATAAATTGTGAAATGGTTACATAACCAAATCAATAATGAGATGTAGGAAGTAAGACACTTCAAATGTCATACCCAAACATATTTATATGCTTTCAAAGGAGCGATAACCACACGTTGTATAATTAGTTCTATTCAGTAATATCTATAAAATAAATAATAGCAAATATAATGTATATACAAAGTTAAATCATACAATGCATAAGACGTGTCACAATATAAAATAAGTTACCATAAGCCATATAAAATAAGATTTTTCCACAGTTATACCCAATACACATAATTTATGTTATTAACCTGTCACAATATAGTGTTGATTTATGAATCAAAAATCTAAATAATGCATTTCAAGTGACTTAGTAATAAAGCTCATATCAGCATGAACATGTTATGCTGGTTTGATTATTCATATTATATAAAGCATATATCGAACTAGAAACAAAATATAACATATCGAACTGTATTCTAAACTCAAACACTATAGACGTTTAATCAAAGAAATTCTCAATTTTATGTAAATCAAGTCAGTTATGATTTGAATAAAACATAGTTTTAAAATAAATTTACCTTGCACTTTCCCTGGTCTATTAAAGGTCGCTAATTGGTTTAAATTATCAATTAAGGATAAAGATAAATATATATTAAATTGGTTGACCTAAGGATTCGTAACTGTTTTCGGCTTTCATGGCCAACAATTCGGTTTTAGTTTCCCAGAGACCATGTAACCAAAAATCAATTTTGAATATACATAGATTTTTTTTTGAAAGGCAAACTTCATTAGAACACAACGGAAAAAACTCCCAAGGCGGGAGCCCCGCATAAATTACATTACATCAAAAGAAAATGATTTCCAACTCATCCAACCCACCCCACCACTATATTTATATCTACTACAAAACCATAAATACGTTAAAGCCTTGATATCCGCCACGATTTCCACCACATTAGACGACTTTTGATTAAAAATTCTATCATTCCTAGCTTTCCAAAGCCGCCAGCACACAACCATAAATATCCCAACCAAGATCTCTTTCTTTCTCTTAGGCCACCCCACAGAATTAACCACACCCAACACGTCTTCGACAGAAAATAGAAAGATAGGCGGAATATGCACCCAACTAGCAATACCTTGCCACACCCCTATCGCCACTCCACAAGCCGTAAAAATATGCTCCACAGTCTCATCACCACCCTTACAAAAATCACACAACAACTCTCCACTCAAAATATTTCTTCTCCCCAAAGCGATTTTTGTAGGTATACTATCAAGCATCATACGCCACATAAAAGCATTACACTTTAAAGGAATCCACTTACACCACTGAAAGCCACCCAGTATAGAACGGCCATTCACCCGAGCAGCAGCCAGCCATTTCTTAGCTTCCGAAACAGAAAAGTTAACAGGCCCGTTGACATACCAGGCCCATTTGTCCGGCCCACTATGAAGCGTCTGACCCAGCAAAAGCCTGTGGACTTGAATCAGCTCCAAACCTTGCTGGCCCACTTCCGGATAGGTCTTCCACTGCCACGAAATAAGACCCGACCCCTCCGAATACGATAATCTATCCGCTACGCTGCACCATTTATTTTTTTCCAGCCTAAATAAACTAGGAAATAAACATTTTAGCGGCACCTCGCATAACCAAGGGTCCAACCAAAACCTTATACTAAGCCCATTGCCCAAGACTCCCCGGACCATATTCGACCCAATCAAATCGCCAACCTTAATTTTACTGCAGCAATTAACGATCTTAGACCACGTAGCCGAAAAAATATTCTTCCTCGGATAAGTCTCCCAACACCTAGACGACCCATGAATACCTTCTATCACTCTTCTCCACAATGAATCACCTTCCACCCGATACCTCCAAAGCCACTTAAGAATAAAGGCATTATTACTTTCACCAAGACGACTAAGACCCAAACCCCCTTGCGATTTCGGTAATGTAACCTTATCCCACGCCACCCAATGGACTTTCCTCACATCCGAATCCCCACCCCATAAAAACCTCTTGATAAGAGCTTCTAAACATTCAATAACCGCGACCGGCGCCTTATACAACGAAAAATAATAGGACGGTAAACTCTCTAGAACCGACTTGATTAAAACCAATCTACCTCCAATAGATAACACCTTCGCCTTCCACTTAGAGAGTCTATTTTTAACCACCTTGACCACCGGGTCCCAATTCCTAATCCTCCCCATATTAGCCCCCACACTAATTCCCAAATAATTAAACGGAATATCACCCGCACAACAACCAAGAGTCGCTGCCATGGCCGTAATAACGTCCATACCCATACCAACCCCATATAACATTGACTTATGGATATTAATGCTAAGCCCCGAGCACAAATGAAACACTCTAAGAATCCGACGTAACACATCGAAATTACAATTCGACCATTCCCCCATTATCATGGCGTCATCCGCATAAAATAAATGCGAAAGAGTAACATTATTATTTGGAATATTGATACCCGTAAAACAACCAACACCACACGCCTTTCGCATCATACCAGCTAACGCTTCCATGACTATAATAAATAAAAACGGGGATATAGGATCACCTTGACGAAGACCTTTCTCACATGAAAACTCAAATGTAGGAGAACCGTTAACAAGCACAGACGATCTTGCTGACGACAAAATACCCTTAATCCACGTACACCACAACTCCAGAAAGCCCATTTGTCTCATGATAGACAATAAAAATTCCCAATTCACATTATCATAGGCCTTGGCGAAATCAATCTTAAACATAAACATCTTCTGGCTCCTCTTTCTTGCCCACGAAAGAATTTCATTAGTAATAAGCGGACCATCCAGAATATATCTACCTGCAATAAATGCCGTCTGTGTTTCTGATATCAAACCATCTATCACCTTCCTTAGCCGATTCGCTAGAACCTTCGAAATGACCTTACTAACAACTCCAATAAGGTTTATAGGCCGGTAATCACCCAAACCCACCGGATCATTGACCTTGGGGATCAACGTGATAAATGAAGAGCCCACTCCCTTGCTTATTTGCCCTGTATCCGCAAAAGCATTAAGAATCTCCAGAAAATCACCTGAAAAAACATTCCAAAACTTTTTAATAAAACAATAGTTAAAACCATCCGGACCCGGCGCCTTGTCACTCCCACAATCCCAAACCGCCTCTTTAATCTCCTTCTCCGAAAAAGGCTGGATAAGACCCTCAGCAGATAAACGATCCAGCTTCTTTATATCTTCCACTACGATAATCGGCCGAACTTTAATATCTTCAATAAACTTGTTTTTAAAAAATTTTAACACCTCCCGCTTAACAGCGTTCGGTTTCGTCACCCATCTATTATTAACCATCAACCCAGGAATCATATTAGCCACCCGACGTGCATTGATAACCCCATGAAAAAACGAGGAATTTTCATCTACCTCTCTGGCCCATTGAACCCTCGACTTTTGTTTCAAATCCCGGGTCCGAAGACCCTCTAATTCCCTAAGCCGTTTCATAGACTCTTCATAGACCCAGCCCTCGGCTTCTGTTAGGTCCCGGTTTTCCAGCTCCAATTCCAACAACTTTAAATCAGCGCGAATTGTTTCTTCCTCCTCATCATCCGCGTACTTCTGTTTAGTAACCCATTCCTTAATCTTTGTTCTCAAGACTCTAAATTTACTCAACAATTTACGATCCGGAACCTCCCTGGAATGAACACTACCAACCGCCCCATGAACCACATCTTGTAACCCATCTCTACTAAGCCACGAATTATAGAACCTAAACGGTTTGGCTCCATAATTACGCGACTCTGTCTTAAGCAAAAGAGGAAAATGATCCGACTCAACCCTATCCAACACTCGATACTCCGCCTCATACCACTTATTCATGACTGGCCAACTAGCAAAAATGCGATCAAGCCGACTCATCTTATTCCCCACCATATAAGTGAAACGCCTACCTCGCAGCATAAACTCATCAAGGCCGATCACTTCCAACATCTCATTAAACTCGCGCGACTCCCCTTCCTTAAACTTAGAATTCCGTCGCTCCGCTCTATCCCGAACACTATTAAAATCTCCCGCCACAACCCACATCTCACCATCATTCGTAATCAACCTCTTAAGCTCTTCCCACACTACCCGTTTATCAACAAGCCTCTGCGGACAATACACATTCACAAAAGAAACTTTAAGACCCTCATTCTTTAAGTACCCCGAAACCCCAAGCACATGCCTATGCTTAAAAACCGATTCCCTCACAAACAACTTAGGATCCCAAATGGATAAAAGACCCCCGGAACGACCCACCGCATCTACATGCTCAAACTCAAAATCACCCTTGCCCCAAAAATTACTCACATTAACCCCGTCCATCGAATGAAATTGCGTCTCCTGAATCATAACACACCCAACCTCATTCCTATCCTTAAGTTTTTTAACCCACGAGCTTTTAGCCGCAGAACCCAACCCTCTAATATTCCATGATAAACAATTCATAAGGAAACGCCTTGAAAACCTTCATCACCTATCATTTTCCTAAATGGTGCAACAAAACCACTCAAATCACTCGCCCCCAAAGTGTGCCCCAAACAAACAGTCTCGCTTACCTCATTATCCAAGGCTCCATGATCTACATTCACTTCAATTCCATCCTCCACATTTGCCTCTGTACTACTATCCATAACCACATCCGGTTGACTAATAACACCTTCATCCAACTTAGCTTGGCCCTCTTGAACATTAAAGATAAACCGGTCAATATCATACGGATCCTCACCATCCCTTGCTCGTTTCTTAGGTCTCTCAGCCCCCGTTGGCGACGGAGATTTTTCGAATCTAGATTTTTTCCGAAACAGCCCCCGCTTCTTTTTCTTTGATCCCGAAAACTCACACTCCTCCGGCATCCTAAAACCCAACCCATTGACCCCATTGAGAGACCCTTCCTGCCCAGTCGTATGCACGTTCAAATCCTCACAAGGAACATCCGCTACATCCCCATGCACCCCATGCACCACGTCCCCTTTTGACGAAGTCCCGTTTCCTTCAACTCTCACATTCGCAGGAGACATAACCGGAGCCATAGTCTGTTTTTCATTCACAGTATCCCCCATATCCGACTCCTCAAACTCGTCAATACACTCCGGATACCACTCCCCGATATCTTCCTCCACCAACACCATACAAGGTACATTGCGCCATATCAACCTACACACATTATTGATTCGCTGAATCTTATTAACAAGAACGCCGATAGTGGCAAACGTATAATCTTCCTTGAACTCATCAATTTTCGCCGGCTGAACAATTCTGCCAAACCTCGAACCAATCAACTCTAGCACCCTATCGTCAAAAAGACACAACGGTATCCCGTAGATCTTCAACCAAGCGATACGATCTTCTGACGATTGTTGGCCTTCCCACATAACCAAAGACGCAAAAACCGGTTTCCATACATCTTCAGTCGTCAATAATTCCATCATGCTATCCTTTTCCTCGAACACTAGCACCACAGACAACCCGCCAATATATCGTAGTTTCACCTTTTCCAGTCTCACCTCAACTAGCCATTCTTTCAACTTTGTTAAATAATCGAGATCCTTGACTATACCAACCAGCGCCCATCCCTTCCACAAAGCTTTGCCCACAAACCCTTCATCCACCACAATGTCATCCATAGTCTCAACCTTAGAAATACCCAACACCGTGTCCCGGAACGATCTTCCCTCATGCTGACTAGGCCCCGATTTAGACCCAGCATCAGCCGTCTCCACATGAATCTCCGGACCCCTATCGGCACCCTTAGTCTCCTCCACCGGAACCCAACGCTTCTCATCCTTCCTCACCACCCGCTCTCCATCCACAAACCTAGCCAAGACAATGAATAACTTATAGGAACCTATCCACACATCCTTCATCTCCTTTTCTAGACTGATCGGATCTCTAACATCCACAAAGGAAACGAAACCGAATCTTTTACCAAGCCTGTCGTACTTCCGAGCGATATACGACCCTTGTATCCTGCCGAACCCTTTGAGCACTCCATGAAGGTCCGATGAAGCACAGCCCTCAGGAAGATTAGACACAAAGAACTTAGTAACCACACCCTCGCTTGCCTTCGAACCATCAGCCTGTTTTCTGTTTCTCCCTTTCCTAGTAGGTACATCATACCATGTTTCTTCCTTGTATCGATCCCTGCCCGCCATGCTGTTCTTGAAATCCTGATCGCCGTTTTGCCGCCTCCTAGTTTCTCGGAGGATTAGGGTTTTCTTAGATAGATGATTATTTTGAATATACATAGATACGTACCAGATTCATGATATGTTTATTGTTATTTTTTTTAAGCCATGAGCATAATATCAATTAAAACATAAGATGTAAACAATATACTGAATACCCTATTTCCGTTGAGTTTCTGGCAAACCTTGACATTGGCTTTGAATGCCACAAAACAGATGTCGCCTTGTACAGTATACACCCACTGCAATTGATCTCCCATTCAATCTCCGGTCAGATATATTTTACGACTAATAGATAAATATCGGGCTTATAATTTATGAGGGAAAAGTGATAAAACTGAGCGAACTCGTGCTGATAATGTGTTGTAAAACAAGCCTAATAGCTAAACAATACAAGAAAGAGATGTAGTAGGGAGAAAGATGTTTATATCATTGATAGGTGTGTCTTTTACGATAGAATACAATGACTATATATAGGAGATGAAATCTTGGAGAAGAAGCTAATCTATATAAGGTATTGATAACCACAATAATATATATCTATAGTACCTTATTAAGGAGGAGAGATAGGCAAAGTAGTCATTTTACCATCATTTTAAGATGGCATATGAAGGGTTTTGTGCTTTATACTCTACATGTCATGAAAGTTTTTCCAATGCTACCCTTGAATGCAAAAACAACTTGTACATCCCTCTTCCAAATCAATTAACAAGAATTCAATGATGGTTCAAGAATTAATGTTGATTTTAATTTACTCAATAGTTTGTACCCATTGTAACTCAAGTTTTTAAGACACTGTACATACATCTCTTAACACCTCCATTGTAACTGATACATGTTTACGATGGGGAGCTGAATTGATCGGTCATGAATGGTTATGATGGGGAGCCAGTCTCTTATAAATTCCTTCAAGCATGCTTCATTCAGGGAGAGAGAGGGAGAGTTTACGGGAGAGAGGGATAGTAAGAGAAACGGGTGAGCCGCTCAATCACCGGCGGTCTCCCACGTAGGTTCCTGGCAGGAAACAATTAAATCAACTAGCGGTGGCCTCTAAGGTCGAATGGTGGGGAGATTACGGTGACACGGGATGTCTACAATGGTCTGTAACCTAACAGCGGCGGAAATGTGATAAATCAGGGTTCTACCGCGGATCAATACAATGGCAGGTGACCAACGGGTCAAAACGGGTAAAGCAGGTACCATTACCTCCTATCGCCTTCTTCAACCATTTGTTTTCAATTTTTTATCACCATTTTTTATTATGTGAGATAGTACGGTTAGAGCTTGAAGGATACTTGAATGGACAAAGAAACAAACAGTGCGGTTAATAAAAGGATGCTCCAGTTTTTATTTATGTTATTATTATTATTAAATTTAAAATGTATAATATGCTTGGGAAGTGTAGATCTCTCCACCATACACATTGCTTCTTTTATTTTTATTTTTTATGTCAGCAAATTTTTATTACACATTTATTTCACCTCATCTTACATTATTTGTATGAATTTAAACTTACAACCTCACATTTGTAAGGGGGACACCATACCACTAGATATTAAATTTCTTTTTCTTCATCTTTGATAAGATTAACTGAAGTTAATTTTTGGATGTTTGAAGAAGTGAAATTGATACTATCACTTCTTTTAAAAAGAAAACCCTTTTTATAATAAACCCGACCCGCAACCCGTTTTGACATGGACCCGTTTTGACCCGAACCAAAACAACACTTTTTCTGAATTAACCCGTTTTGACCCGCACCCAACCCGACCTGACCCGCCCGTTTTGACAATTATATTCATATCTCAAAATTGACTTAAAATTGGGTTCTAACTATAGGGTGGATGTTGGGTGAAAATCCAAGAGTATATGTAGTAGTACCAATTTTGAACAGGAGTCCCAATATTCGGTAAGGCTTATAAAATCAATACTATTTCCTAAATTATGATTTTACAAAATATTCTCCAATAATATGATTCACGAAATCTTTTAATTAATACTAGAACTGTAAAAGTAATTACACTCTATAAAAAACAAGCAATAGTAATTTGACTAAGGAATGATCTAAAATCTGAATGATCACCACCATACAACTGTACAAATAGAGACTGCATACTTAGATTAGTTATACCATGGTTTTGATTGTAAGGATATTAGATCTAAATAAACTTAAATGACATCTATGTAACTATGAATATATTTTGTGTTTAATTTGTAACAATATATATATATATATATATATATATAATACATGTATCTTCAACAAAACCAAACCGAAGCACCATGTGCACAACTTTAAACCACCAAGTTGTGCTCCCCGCCGCATCGCGCGGGCACCTTGCTAATCTCTACTTCTCTACTACCTTATTAAGGAGGAGAGATGGGTAAGAAAGGTAATTTCACCATCATTTTAAGATGGCATACAAAAGGTCTCATGCATAAATCTCTAATTTTTACTATTTTCTTCCATCTATGCCCTTATGTACAAGTCACTAATACAAATCAATTGCACCATTCAATACATTTAATTCATGTATTAACTTTTTGTTACCTAGAACCATTACCATGTAATAGATTAATTCATGTAACTTTTTTTTAATGGATTAACTTTTTGTTACCAATGGAATTTGAATTATCACCACAAGAAAAGGCTAAGCCTTATTTAACACTTTGTAACCAGTAGGCTAAAGGTTCTTTGGTTCATGTGTGTAACTAAATGTTGCAAATAAAAATCAAGCACAGATCGGATTGGATAAATGACAGTATGGTGTATAAAGTTTTGGCAATTTAAAATGTGAATAAAAATACATACCCGCAGCAACGCGCGGGCATTCCACTAGTTTATAACAGTTTGCAAGTTTTTCGAAATTGTTAGTTGAAAGAAGATTCAAAATATTATCTTTTAAAATTTGAAAAGATTTGGTCCAAGATTCTTGGATTTTAAGTTATTCAAACTTGTGGTTTTCTACTTTGAATTCTCGATATTATACTTCTTGGTTTTGCAGGTTTTGGTGGAGTGTGTTCTCGAACTTGTCTTGTTCTCGATGTTGGTCAGGGTTCCCAGATATCAATCCTAGTTCTCAAAAATATTTTGTGTTCTCCTAATTTGTTCTAGGAAATCTAAACGTTTTCATAGGTTCTAGCTTAAAATTGGAGTTCTCGGATTTGTGTCGTAGTTCTCAAAGTTTTAGGTTCTCGGATCTAAATACTTATTCTCGAAGTGACTTGGTTCTTGGATTCTTTGGTTCTCGTGTTAGTTCTCAGATTCAATCATCGTTTCAAGACTCATATTCTCAAGTTTTTCTCAAGTTCTCGAAGTTTTCTCAAGTTCTCGGATTCGTGTTCTCGATTTTTTTTAAAAACTTTTCTGTAATTAATAAAAATAATAATAATAAATTTTGTGTGTGTTCTCTATAAAGTTTTCGAAGTGTTTATTTAGTTCTCGGAAAACAAAGTTATTTTCAAAAAATTATTGTTCTTCTAAAATTCAGTTTCAAAACACAGTATCACTTGTTGGTTTGTTTTGGTGTGAACAGGTTTACAGGAGTTCGTGAAATGGATCAACAAAGTCAACTCGCTGCAAATGCTAAACAAATGGAACTGGACAACGTGATTGGAACTAGCACTCGGGTTCCCAGACTCATGGAAGGGGATTCATTCTCAGAATGGAAATTCAGGTTCATTCAACACGTTAAAGGGAAGGAGCCAAAATTGTGGAGAGCCATTTTGAGAAGGCTAGTTCAGATCACTTAAGTCAAGCCCGAATCAGCATGGAATGAAGAAGACTATGCAAAAGCTGATGTGGACACACGAGCACTTTCTATTCTAACTCAAGGGTTCTCTCCTAAAATTGCCATTGGCTATCGTGATTACACTAATGCCAAGGAACTGTGGGAAGCATTGATACAAGCCTATGAAGGGAAGTGATAAGAATTTTCACTAGTGAGTAAGGCTGACTCATGTAAGGCCAGAACTGAAACGGTTAGGCTCTGAAAGTGATATGTCAATAGGCCCAGTTCTCGTGACTGTAAAAATAAGTTTACCTGTGATGCACTTGAAGATAACGTATGACCTTAGTAAGGAACATCACTTAGAGTTAGTGCTTAGCTATTTGACTGCTGGTGTGATGTCCCGATACACACTGTGCTTTAGGTCTGAGATCTGTTCTGAACAACTCTGGTATTAACTCTGTTTTGTGTAAACAAAGACCTGTACATACCGTGCTGTAGATCAAAAGAGACCAAATGTGTCCATGCAAAAGGCCAAACGCTTTTAATGAAATAAAAACCAAAAGAGATCATATGTATCCAAAAAGAGGCCAATGTGCACATTAAAAGAGACCCTCTAGTGTCCAAAGCCCTGTAAACCTATATCTTTTGAAATCGTCAAGAAATCATTAGATTTGTATATTACATCCCATTCTTATAAAAAGGATCTATTCTTTTTACACCATCGACACTCTTATTATAGACCCTACAATTATATTGTGTTTTATATCATCAGTAGGTGGGTTTGTTTTGTTTTGTGAGATTAAATGTTTACTTATGAATCATCATCATCATCATCATACTCAGTTAATCCCACCTATAGCAAAGCTAAGGTAGGGTCTGAGGAGGGTAAGATGTAGACGGCCTTACCTCTACCCCTAAGAATAGAGAAGCTGCTTCTAGTGAGACCCCCGGCTTGATTGTAACATCGCATATTTTCCCCAAATTTTTAGTTAATAAAAAGAATGTATTTGTTTTAAACAATATATGTTTTAACCACCTAATAATAATAATAATAATAATAATAATAATAATAATAATAATAATAATAATAATAATAATAATAATAATAATAATAATAACAAATGATAATGGTACTTGGGTAGTAGTTTCAAAGTCCTCAGGTTTAGCCTGAACCACCTTGAAGATCTCGTCGAAGTTCTAGATTTTAATAACGAACACGTGCAATCCGGAATGGTGAACGCCTGTATTCTGAGTTTTCTGTCTAGGACTGGCATTGCGCATATATCCCAATCAGACGAGGGACCCGGATGCCTACCTGGGAATTCTCGGGATGAGTGGTCACTTATAGGCTAAAGCATGTCTTCACTATGTTATTAGAATATAGAAGCTTTGATAAGTCAACGTTTTCTTTTATTCGTTTTAATTAATGAATAAATGATTACATTCCTTAATACACCTCATTATCCTTGATCCATTCTATGTCTCATTGAAACCTTCATTGTGACTCTTACAAATAATGCCTCCTCGTGGTAGCTCTCGTAATAACAACATTCATGATGGTGAAGGCATCATCAACAACAACAACAACAACCATGACAACGATGTCCAACTCGCTGCGATCAATTCCCAACAAATTGCTCAACAGATAACGACGTTAGTTCCCAACTTGGTGGCTCAAGTCGTTCAAATGAATGGAAATGGCAATGGAAATGGAAATGGCAATGGAAATGGAAATGGCAATGGGAATGGTAACCACAATGGGAATGGGAATGCTCACACTGTTTGTACCCTTAAGCACTTCAACTCTTGTAACCCTCCCAAGTTTAGCGGGGACGAAGGAGCCACTGGCTTCCTTCAGTGGTTCGAAGGTATCGAAAATACCTTCATTAATAACGAGTGCCCTAACAATCTCAAAGTTCTCTATGCTATGAGTGTCCTCCGCAAGCGGGCACTCACATGGTGGAACGAAGAGAAAAGGACTCGCGGAGCTGAAGTTGCTTTGGCTTTAATTTGGGAGCAAGCTAAAGATATCATGAAGGCAGAATTCTGCCCTCGTAATGAAATCAATAAGTTGGAAGATAAGTTTCACAATCTTTCCCAAGACAGTGGAGAAAACCTATCCTACAACACTCGTTTCCACGAACTTAGCCTACTGTTACCACATAAGGTCACACCCCTACCTATTGCTATCGAAAAATATATTGGTGGCTTACCCATGCAGATTCAGGACACGGTGCGGGGAAGGAACCCTGCTACCATCAAAGAGGCCAAGCGTCTAGCAGCTACTTTAACTGAAAACCACGTAAAGAACGGGACCTTGTTTCAGAAAGTTGAGAAAGCAAGTATGGTAGCCGCAGTCATTACTGAAAACCAGGAGCGCAAGACCAAGGATCCTGATGCAAACCTCACTACACAAGCTTCTAACAAGAAACCTTATACGGGGAACTTTCCTTTGTGTAACACATGCAAACGTCATCATCCCACCGTTTCACCATGTCGCTTGTGCACCAATTGCGGTAAGTATGGCCATCTGGTCAACACATGTCGTGAAGCCCCAAACCCCAATACCAACCAACCCTGCCCCGGCTGCTAATCCTAATCATCGTGGCAGATACAACTATGGTCAGTGCTATGAATGTGGGGACCCAAACCACTTCCGTAACCGGTGCCCTAACTTAAACCGAGATCAAGACCCTCCAGCTGCTTAACAACAAGCTCCACCATTGGAATGTTATTAGCTCTTAAGATTCTATGTATTATGGCATTTTTATTTAAGTAATAAATCCTAGTACTAAGAATTTTGTCTTTTACATGAGGGTTGTTTATCTACACTTGAATACATGTCTGGTTAAGTTTGAACTAATTGCTATATTAATATCTAAATCTATACAATTTCAACTCACACACTATATTTGTTACACTTATAAACTTGCTTACATGAACATATTATCAATTTGCAATTTATGTGTGAAATGATTGTTACACTTAATCAACTACTGGTAGAGGATGAAGCACTTGCTCAACAGTTAGTAGAGTACCAAATAACCTACTCAACCATTGGTAGAGGCCCTAACAACCTGCTCAACAATCAGTAGAGGTTCTTACTCACTGACTGGTATAGGTCCTAACAACCTGCTCAACAAGTTTTTTTCCTACTCAACAGTTGGACTCATTTTTGGATATGTTGTATACGATTCAAACACAAAGTTATTTGACACTGTGTGTGTGTGTCTAGAGTTATAGAAGGACACAAAACCCTAATGTAAGGTAAATTGGTAATTGCGGTCCGGAACGTAATCATGAATTTACAGGTATGTTAAGGTAGTGTGAAATTCTATCATGGTCTTTCGGTAGCTAATCAATTATAAACTCTAGTTAGCTGGTAGTTCATTTAGTCTTTCTATAGTCAATCAACTCACGTATTTCTTTTAGAATTCCTAAAACTTAAGTTTAGGGTTTTGCTAGATTCTTATTCTCCTTGCTATTTCAGACAAACCTAATCCAACCCTTAAAACTCACACATATCAAACGTCTTATCCAAATTTTTCGAAACAGATTATTCTATTACCTATAAATTCAGGTCGTGTCTTAATTTCCAAACCACAGCTGCCTTAATTTCTACCCAATCACCCTCAAACCCGTGTTTTCAATAACTTCGGGACGAAGTTTCCAAAAGTAGGGGAGACTGTAACATCGCATATTTTCCCGAAATTTTTAGTTAATAAAAAGAATGTATTTGTTTTAAACAATATATATTTTAACCACCTAATAATAATAATAATAATAATAATAATAATAATAATAATAATAATAATAATAATAATAATAATAATAATAATAATAATAACAAATGATAATGGTACTTGGGTAGTAGTTTCAAAGTCCAAACTACAACAAATCTCAAACTAAACCCAAACTCCTTAACCTGCTCCCACCCTAAGCCCAACAAACCAGCCCAAACATTGGCCCAACCATTCCCATCCTTCTTCCGTGCAACTGTAAAGAAAAAAAAGAAGAACGCCGACCACATGTCTCGAACCCGCATCCACAGCCAAACAAAACCATCCAACAACCAACTGAGCTAAAGCTTATATTTGTGATTATTATCCAAGCTAAATGAACTTAACACCTTCTAAAACTAAGTCAGTCAACTCTAAAAAGTCAACTACATCGAATCAAACCTTCAATTGAATCTTAATAACGTGTTTTTGACATAGATTAACTATGGAATGTCTTGGACAGGTGGGATGCATCTCTTACACGCCAAAATCACAATTAAAACTTACCAAATATGGATCAATCACGCGTTTATAGTAAACCTTAAGTCAAACTTCCTAAATCGTGTAATCCGTATGTTTAGTATAAATTGAACCTTTGGTATATGCCTAAAGATGCCGATTAACACTTCTCCACCCTCAATTTCTATTAAATCCCTCTTTATAATCTTGAAATCTTCGCTGTTTGACCATTTTGTTTGACCGGTCGTTCTTCATCGAAATCATACTGTAAGTTCTAATTCTTTTATGGCTTTGATTCATAAACATCATATGAACAATAGCCCCATGATTTCTGGGGTTATTGTTTGATGATTCATTTGATTAGTAAACTAGGGTTCTTAGGGCTTTATTTGGGGAAGATGACTTAAATTAGACATTAATATTCTATATTGACAAATAAATTTAAATATACTATATATTCAATTATTAAGAAAATAATTTTATAAAAATTATTTTCATATCTACTACATTATAGTACAACCATCCTCAATCAAAATTTTACAAAAAGTCTTTTTATTTGTTATCTTTCAAATTTCTTTTATTTACTAGTTCATTAATAATTTTTCTAAGTTAACAATTAAACAAATGCCTATTCCCAAATTAGGAACCCTAGAAATACTTGTAGACTAGAAAAACTTAGACTTATTTATTGCCTTAAATATAGGGTAATACTTGGCAACGTTGGACCACACTTATTCTATTTCAAAGGACTTAACACTTTGCTAAGGTGAGTTTACATAGCCCCTTTTACTGTTTTACATTTTTGGGGTGAAACATGTTTAAACATTTTTGATACAATAGCAATTACTCATTCTCATTATGTTGAAACTTGTGGATTCATTTTGAGTACTGTAACAAAAAGACACAGTACAATCATCAACATTGATCACGCCGCCTGTTTAGATTATAGCGCTATTGGTCTGAAAAAACCCATCCCCCCGCATAAATTCAGGGATGATCGATAACAGTTACACTTTTACTAACTTGCGAGTTAGGTCTCAGTCAACACAAGGTTTGATTGTACAAAAGACGCATTGTTACATGTCGGGCTCATATTCTATCATTACTCATTAATATACCTCAACTATGATTGCTATACAACATATTGTTTTCAACTATATGCAAAACCTATGTATTCTCACCAACTATTTATAGTTGTCCCCCCATATTTTCAACTCAACATGTTTTAGGTTTTACTTGCTATTGGAAGTTGTATAAGACTTGGATCACATAGGAGCTTTGGACCTAGTTTATGTAAATCAAGTTTATGTATTTATTAAACTGTATGACAAGTTGTAAATTATTTAGTAATATTCAACTTCCATTTAGTACCATGAGCTATTGAACAATCTTCAATACGTGACACCTTGATGTTTCCGCCGTTGGGGTGTTACATCGATGTGGTTTGGTATTAAGCCTTGGACATAAGGCACAGAACACTTAGCAATCGGGATAACCGGTCGATCAGTGTATTTACCCCTTTGTCTTTTGGCTATCAATGCCACGACATGATGCATGATTAACCGTCTGTCGTTTTTAACGTTATTTTCACGAAATTAGTAAAATAACGTTAAAACTAGTGCAACTTTACTTTTGCCCCCCGAGGGACACACATATATACATTATATGCGCACACCGTAAGTGGGGCGTAATGTTTATTTATGAATGATTATGACAAATAATAATTATAAGAGAGAGAGAAAGAGAGAGTGGGGAGAGAGAGAGAGAGAGAGAGAGAGAGAGAGGAACCGTTATTTAAGGAGAGCATTAAAAAGGTTTCTACAAGTTTAACACAAAATGACATTTATACCTTCATTTAAAACACATATTCACAATCCTACCATGAATTTCTATAAAATATTAATTAAATTTTAAACACATCCAAACTTTTAATCTCCACCATACATCTTTATATCCAATGGTTGAAAACACTTCCTACACAAAACCATTTTCTTAATGTATGTATATATATATATATATATATATATATATATATATATATATATATAGTATAAGGATAAATTGAAAACCCTCCTAAACTGGAAAACTCTGGAAACTCTAACTTCCCGAGCTTTTTTTTATATGAAAATTTTAGGGTATGTAATATACATAATTTTAAGCATTTTGAGCCAAAAAAATCAAAAAAGCGCCAAGTACTTTTTTTTTAAAAAAATAAATAAGTTTTTGGGTAACACATTGTTAACACATGTTAATTTCGCTTAACATGTGTTACCCGAAAACATATTTTTTTTAAAAAAAAAGTGTTCGGCGCTTTTTTGATTTTTTTGCTCAAAATGCTTAAAATCATGTATATTACATGCCCTAAAATTTTCACGCCCTAAAAAGCTTGGGAAGTTAGAGTTTCCAAAGTTTTCTAGTTTAGGAGGGTTTTCCATGGATCCTTACCCTATATATATATATATATATATATATATATATATATATATATATATATAGGTAGAGGATCCGGTAAGAAAATTGTTTTGTGTAGGAAGTGTAGGAAGAGTTTTCAACCGTTGGATCAAATCTGATTAAATATTTAGATTAAGGGCATAATAGACTTTTGTGTCATTTTATTAATTATCAAAAACCCACAATTTTAGCAACTAAATTAAGGATTTTAATGAGATTCAATTATTAAAATAACTAATTCTTCCACACAATATTCATTCCCATAAAAATCAATCGGTTTCTTCAATTTTTTTCCAGGTTTCTTCAATTTTTTCCAGGTTTCTTCAATTTTTTTCCAATTAATAGATGATGGCAGAAGTTTTTCAAGATCTTTCGAATGGTAAGTCTTGTTTTATTTTTTTTAGATCATTTTGATTTGTATGAGGTTTATTCAGATTTGATAAAAAGTGTACATTTTTTTTATATATAATCAGATTTGAAGTCGTATAGATCGATTCCATTTGTATAGGAAGTTTTTTTTTTTGATTTATATAGATTGTTTTAAACCGCTATAAAAAAATGATATCGTACATATGCGCAGGATGTTTTGTTTTAATTCTGTTATTGTATAGATTGGGTTGAAGTTTTATGAATTTTAATGTTTTTTGTCGTTTGTTTACTGAACGGTTTCATTAATTTTTAGTTATATAGTGGAGTTTTTGAATTTTTAAATCTGTGTTTTAAAGTAAAAACTGTATAAGCAGTGTTTTTAATCTGATATGAACTAGTATATCAACAGTAGTGTTTTTGTCTATACGTACAACTAATGTTGTAGTGTTTTTAATCAGATATGAATTAGTATATCACCAGTGGTGTTTTTTTATCTACACGTACAATTAATGTTTTTTTATCAAAACAGTTATCAGTAGTGTTTTTTATATAATACTATACATGTAGGAATACGTTGATTTTAGGGTAGACACGTAATACGAATCAGTAGTGTTTTTATGATACACATGCATTATGGTATTGTTATTAAAAATACGGATTTTGGCTGATTTTTTGTTTTATTGTTTAGTGTATTGTTTTAAGTGTGTTTTTTATAAATTAAAAAAGTGGTGTTTATTCATAGTTTAAGTATGAATCACTCCTCGTTTTTTTTAATACAGCTCCATCATATTTCGTTCCTGAAGTAGACCAATCAATTATTCCAAAGCTTGGAATGAAGTTTGCGACAGTCGAGGAGGGTTATAATTTTTATAAGAAGTACGCTGATGCAAGTGGTTTTACAATTAGAAGTGCCACCGTAGTTAGAAAGGATGATATCATTCAAACCAAGTACTTTATATGCTCAAAGGAGGGTCATAAAAAACCGAAGCCGTTTGATTCTGCTAACGAGGAGTCTTCATCTAAAGGTGTACGTAAAGCACCATCGAAAAGGACAGGATGTCAGGCAGCCATTCGTCTAAAGTTGGAGAAACATAATATGTATGAAGTATATTTTTTTAATGATCAGCATAATCATTCCTTCGTTGAAGAAGATGATAGGCACTTTCTACCATCTAATAGAGGATTGACATACCAACAAGAGGAGGCAATAAGTTCGTTGGCAGAAATAAACATCGGGCCTGTTAGGGCTTTCAATATAATGAGGACGTTGTACGGTGGTTTTAACAAAGTGGGTGCCACCAAAACCGATTTTAAAAATTTTAGGAGGGATTTAAACAAATACGTTGGACAGAATGATGCAGATATGTTAATAAAACGTCTTAACAGAAAGAAAGAATATTTACGTAATTTTTCTTTTGATTTTTTTGTTAACGAAAAAGGTGAGTTAGCCGGTGCGTTCTGGGCTGACGAACAAGCAAAGAGGAACTTTCTTTATTTTGGTGATGTTGTATCTTTTGACGCAACATATAGGCGAAACAAGTAAGTTAAACATATATTGATTTTGTATTTTGTTTTACCATGTAAAGAGTCTTTTTAGTCTGAAGCAGTGTTTTTTATCATAAAACACCACCAAAACAGTTACGAGTAGTGTTTTTAAACTACAACATATAGGTGAAACAAGTATGCTGAACCAGTACAATAACAGTAGTGTTTTTAGCAAGATATGAATCATTAGTTTTTTATTTACAATTAACGTGTATATAATTTTTTTCAGGTACAATATGATGTTTGTTCCTTTTACTGCGGTTGATAACCATAATAGGAATGTCACACTTGGTGCAGCAATTATTGGTAACGAGACTGCTGATACTTACAAGTGGTTGTTACGTGTGTCTAAGAAAGCTTTCGGCAACGCGCCACCTGTAATTGTCACTGATCAGGACCCGGCCATGAAGAAGGCAATCGAAGAAACATGCCCTGATAGCAGACATAGGTTATGTACTTGGCACATTATGGATAAGCTTGCGGTGAAGGTATGACATTTTTTCATAGTAGTGTCGTAACGTAACCTTTTTTATTAATTTAAATAAAAATAAATCTTGCTTAAATTCTTTTTTTTATCAGGTTGGGGCTGTATTATGCAATACCACTGATTTTAAGCAACGACTGTGTTTTATCTGCTGGACTGACTCCATTTTACCAGAAGAGTTTGAGAGTAAATGGGCTGAGATTTTAAATGATTACGGCCTAACGGATCATGACTGGTTGAATTCTATATATGCAGTTAGAGAGTCGTGGGTCCCTGCTTATTTCCGGCATGAGAAGATGTCTGGCCTCATGCGTACATCATCTAGGTCCGAGAGTGAGAATCATTTTTTTGGCAAGTTCTGCAATCCTGGGTGCACACTTGTTGAGTTCCTTGCACATTTCGATGCAGCTATAGAAGCGCAAAGGCATGAACATCGAAAAAACGACCATGACACTCGATACACTATTCCTGACATTTGGAGCGACTACCCATTAGAGAGACAGGCTTATCGTATATATACTCGTACGCTTTTTTTTATGTTCAGCTTGAAATACAAGATGCAATACACAGTTGTGCTCAACAACGATTTGAGGAACCGAAAGAACCTGGTGGTTTTATGAAGTTTTTTATCAAGGATTGGACGCAGCTCACAACGAGTTTATATGAGGTTAGTAAACGTGTTATATTTTTTTAAACACCAGGCTATGATACTTTATTATATTATTTTTTTATACTAACTAAGCTTATGTTTTGTTTTTACTATGTTTTGTATGTCAAATGTTTTTTTGTAGGTCATGCTTCGGAAAGAGGACATGAATATGTCTTGTAGTTGCCTACGATTTGAGCAGTTTGGGCTTTTATGCAGTCACATTTTTTGTGTTCTACGTATAGGCGAAATCAGGGAGTTCCCAAAAAACTATATTTTACCTCGTTGGACAAGGGAGGCGGTACCTAATGCAGCGCCCGGTGAATCTTTTTTACACGATAGCACAATGAATGGAGTGAAGATGTTAACCGTGTTATCCGTGACATTACATATACCACGGAGACGTATATCAACAAGGTTGTAGAGCAGTTTGAGACGTTATGTAATTTTCGAGATCACATTAAAGAGTTCATGTCAAAGGCGATTGAAGCTAATATTAAAGCACCACGAAAGAGCCGTCGAGACAGGTTTGCAGAGCTATGTGGTGAAACTCCGGAATCTAATATAGTTGTTCGAGTCCCCGTGGGTACAAGGTTTAAAGGGATGAGCAAACCTAAGCGGTTTAGGTCGAAGCGTGAGCAAGCCATTAGTCAAGGAGCAAAAAAACGAAGGCAGTGTCAAAATTGTTTGGAATACGGTCACAACATTCGCACATGTCAAAAACCTAAGAAGGTTGCCAATGAGGATGATACATCGGGTGAAGAAGAACCAGGCGAGGATGTAGGGATTGATGATGATGAGGACGAGTAGTGTTTTTAAAATTACAAAATAACGGGCAATTTGATGTTCCTTTTTTTTTTGTTTTATTTTCCACGTTTCATGTTATGCTACCTTCTTTTTGATATTCTTTTTTTTTGCTGTATAAGTGTGATGAAACTATTCGGATTCAATGTTTTTTTATTTACTTTTTTATATATTTTGTCAAAAATGTTTTGAGTAGCGTTTTTTAACTAAAAACATCTAGCCGAAACAAGTAAGTTTGAACTAGTTAATTACCGGTAGTGTTTTTAAACTATAGGTGACGAAGTACAATTAATGTTTCTTAGCAAGAAGTACTAATTGAACCGTTTTTAACTTTATGAGTCCCTAGTGTCTTATAGAACCGTTTTCTACCTATATGGCTTCAGACCAAAAACAAGATCCAGATGTAATACAGCCATTTCTAAGTCCTTAACTATAACCGTTTTATATGGGCATGTTTTGTTTAAAATGTACGAATACATAGTGTTTTATACGAATAAATAGTGTTTAATACAATTAAGTAGTGTTTTACACGAGCAAGTAGTGTCTTTTAAAAATGCTTTCGTTTACTTCTTTTTGTATAAAGGAGAATTGCAATAATAACGAACTTTTTTTGCACTATATTTGTAATTTAACCGTAGTGTTTTTTTAAATCAAATACCCAAAAAACACAATGTAACATCATCCAAAACATAATCGACCTAATCCAAAACATAAAGATAAACCAATATTTTTCCAAATCTCAAAATAAAAGTCATTTTTTTCCCATTGAAGGCCCCAATCTTTCACGGATTCGATCAAACGCGGTCTTCTCCAACTCTCGCCTAGTAGCATCCGGTAATTGGTTATATTCGTACACTCCTAACTCAACATCCGGTCTGTATAAATTGACATCACTTAGTAGGATTTTTGCAACATACTTCCTCCTTAGTTCATTAAGTTGTCTTTTTTGGGTCCCCAACAATTCACCTTGTTTGTTGCACTCATTAGAAAAGCCGCAATTCCATTCCCTAAGAAGCTTACCCTTGTAGGTCTCCATGTGTCTCATTACGAAAACACCACAGTCTACATCATTATGGGCCGTCTCCCACGCTAGTTTCAACCGGTACGGAATTGTTTGCTTAACCCAATTTGCACTAGTGTGGCCCACTGATTTTAGGTAACCAGCGAAAGCTCCTGTCTGGTAAAAAAAAGTCTGTTACTATAAACAGGTAGATAAAAGTAAATTCAAATAATGGGTACAATTGGGTACAAATAAGGGATTTTTATTTTTACCATTTTTCTGGCCAAAGTTTGTATCTCGCCTTGAAACCATCCGTTAGTTGCATGTTATCAATCACAAGTGTGTCATGTGTCATGAGGTTAAAACACATAAGGTAGAAATGGTTCGACTGTAAAATAGGCACGAAAATTAGATCGAACCCAACGATCGTTTTGCTCTCCGTCCATTCCAAACACGATACCATGTTTTCCTCAAAGTGTTTTATCCTCACCCTCACCGGTGCATCATAATCGGCTTGGTCCTGGTAACACACAAAAAAAAAAAAAAAAAAAAAAGGTAGTGTTTTTAAAACAGATCATGAAAGTAGTGTTTTAAAACAGGATATTTAAAGGTAGTGTTTTAAAACATACCAACATATTAGGCGGGCAGAACAAGCATTTTGGTGACCCATCGCTCCTATACTTTTCTTCATAGTTCAACACCGCTGCCCAAGCGCTCAATACCTCCACTTGAAGCCATTGTCCCGGCGCAACCGACTCAAGTGCGCCCCTCATAATCGTCAAATCCCAGGGTGTTTTGAAGATAGGTATCCTATGTTATTATGGACATGTTTTTTCAAGTTAGGAAACTATAAACTAAAGGTATATATACATTAGAAACTTACCACGGGTCAGCCCAAGCGGCGAATACATAGGTGCTCACGGGTGACTCGGCCAGGTCATACATCGCTCCTAAATCCACCCGTCTACGAACATACGGTGACCTTAACGCTTCGGGTAATTTTTTTTGTCGCACCGGCCTACCCCTCTTACTGACTTTCCGATCAACTTTCAACTTTTTAATCTCAACAATTCGTTCAGTGACATTTGTTGTTTCAGGATCAGTATCAAAAACTTTTGCAAGTGGCTCCGGTGTTTTTTGTTCATATTGGGCCATGACTTCATCCGCAAACTTTACCAACTGTGAATCACTTATATCCCATTCCATGGCGTCACCTAATAAAAACAGTGTTATGTCACAGAATTCAATTTCAAAATCTAAAACTTAGAAAATACAAAATATGTGCGTCTTACATGTTTCTTTGTTCGCTTCCGTACCCTCGCTCGTTTTTTCAGGAGCGTATTTTGATAACAAAACCGCCCATTTTTCATTTTTTTCCTTAATCACACTGCTATCTGGGTATTTGCAAACCGCCTCTGCCAATGTGTCATTGATCCGCTCCACGTGATCCTCAAATTGTCTAAAATATATCTCTAATAGATGCCCATCCATCTAATATTTGTTTTTGAAAAAATAGAAAAATGTTCAATAAATATTTAACACTATACAATTTAACATTATACAACTTAACATAAAACACCGAACAAAACAATTCAATAATGTTGTAGATAAAACTTACAATGTCCGGTGAAACACCCGGTTGCGTCGAAATGGGTTGTGATACTATATCTTGTGTATCAGCAAGAGAACCGTATTCTCCTTCAGCACGGTAGTAGTTCTCTATATCCGTAGTGTCGTCAGGGATAAAAGCACCATCTACTCAAAATGTTTTTACCAAAAAATATCAAATTATTAACAATGTTATATACAATGTGGAGTGTATACTAAAACAAATAATCAACTTGCCTTGTTCAACGTCAAATAGCGTATCACACTCGCCGTTGATCTTAGCATTCACCTCAGAGCCTCCAACAGGTACAGTATCTACCAAAAACAGTGTTTTTTATAAATCAGATGAATGACACATATTTTTTTTTTATAAAAATAAAATAAAATAAGAAACATGCCTTGATGATCGTCATCTGCTGTATCGCCTATGCTATTAATCTTAGCCTTTCCCTCAGATCCTCCTACCGGTCCACTACCTGTCAACAGTGTTTTATAAAATATGAAAATGCCTTGATCATTGTTTTACCAGACCAGAAAACCAGCTAAAGAACAAGTATAACAACTAAGTATTATATATACATGTACAGTGTTTTAAAACAGTTATGCCATAAAACAAATTATACCTTCTTTATCGCAATCACCCGTAGCACATTTAACAATGCCTTTGCCATTAATCTTAGCCTTTCGCTCAGATCCTCCAACCGGTCCACTGCCTGTCAACAGTTTTTTATAACTAACTATTATATATATTAAACAACAGTTGTTTACCAGAACAGAAATACAGCTAAGGAACAAGTATTACAACGAAGTATTATATATACGTATACAGTGTTTTAAAACAACTATGCCAAAAAACAAATCATACCTTCTTTATCGCAGTCACCCGTAGCACATTTAACATTGCCCATTTTCCCCTTCCCTCTGGAACATTTTACAGTTTCACCGCTGCCCTTCTCGGGTTTATTTCTATTTGTCTCTAACGTAACAGACAATTCTTCTAACCTTTCTTGGTCTACATTCTCGATCACATACATACCCTCCTTGGATGTTGAAGCGTCTTGGTCATACGCAAAAGCCACCTGAAAGTTATAATCATTTTTATTTATGAGTGTTTTTTATTTATTGATATGTGTTATCCAAAAAAGACATACCGCAAGTAACGCTAGAGGACCGTTGAAGTTTTTTTCACCGTCCCAATCCTTAACACTCTTGTTCAAACACCTAATCACGTATTCACACCAGTTTAACTTTCGTATATCAACACGGGGCGGAACAGACGAAAGAAACCCTATGTTCACGCTGTTGTTATGGGTTGTTAAACCCATCACTGTGTTGAACAAAATCAGAAAGTTTAATCTAAATTCCATCCCAGAATCGTCTTCACAACTACAACACTCCACCATGTAGTCCGCCAAATTCTTCGGTGAAATCCGTGTATTCTTATTAAACTGTTTCCTGAAACACTTAACAGCAGGGATATTTATCCTTGCCCTTTTAACTTCAACCACCTCCTCTTTACCGAGTGGTATACCCAATAGCTTATGAACAAACTCAGGCGTAAACCTAATTGAATGGGTCGGTTTAAGATGTAGCACGCTTCTTGAATGGTCATAATTTGATGCCAACCATTGACCCATCATTGATGGTATTGTCTCCAACTTCCAATTCAGAATTGCACCAAATCCCATTTGCTTAACAGCTTCTATTTGTCCCTTTCTCAAACTTTTAACCACATCGGTAATGTTACCTACAGGAGTGTTTTTTACGTCAGACTAAAAGTGTTATTTAACATTCTTTAACCCAAACTTTGACTGATATATTTTATACCTATGACAGTGTTATTGTTTTTTTTAAGGTTTCATGTATATTTTACCTGGTGAGCTCTTCAACTTAATTTTGTCCCCCGAATACTCTTTGTACACATACGGTTGTGAGCTCTTCACGCATTTCACCTTCATTGATGTCTTCAAATTCAGATTACATGACTTCCCCTTAACCGCCTTCTCCTTTTTCTTCATATCTTTACGATCATCAACCTTTGCTTTCTTTTTTACACCTTTTTCTTCATGTCGGGACTCCTTCCTTTTCTTCGAATCGCTTTTTTCAGACAATTGTGCAGTATTAATCACTAACTTTAATGGCGGGCTCATAAAGTCGTCATCAGATCCTTGATTGAAAAGTTTTAAAAAACACTACACATTAATTTACCAAACAACATAGATGCGACATATAACAAAAATATTTAACAATCTAACATAATACCTGCTTCAACAACTTGTTCCTGTATTGTTTCTTTGTATTTTTTTCGACACTTGCCGGTCGACTTTGTCGTCACGATCCGTTCACTCTTTAGATTCTTACTAGCATTCACCTTAGCGTGCCGCCCAACTAGCATTTAAAACAGTGTTTTAGAATCAAAGCAGTTTTTTTAAATAATACAAATTTTAAAAAAAAACTGTTTTTAATGCACATATTATGAAACTGTTTATTATTATTTTTTTTTTTTCAAAAGCTACAGTACCAACCTTTATTTTTGGGAGTGTCCATTTTCGTTTTTTCAACTTCGAATGGTACCTTTATTACACGTATTCCAACATCCATATTGCTATTCATGTTACCTGATTTACGGCGCCCTTTGTCATGTACCAAAGAAAGTCTCTCATTCAGTTTCTGTCTTGCTTCAGCTACCGCCAAATCCATCAGTTCCATATCTCAAAGAAAACATAACCAAAACTTATATGTTATAACTTGATAACACAACATATAATGTTTTCATATTTTAAACCAATGAATAAAACATTATTTTTAAAACACTACAATAAAAAAACCATCTACAAAATTATCTAAACCCAAAAACTTAGAAGTTCTAAAGAGTAAATGCTGAATAAAACACTATATTTAAACACTGCATAAAACACTTTTGAGCTCACATAAAAAAACTTATTTTTAAGCTGATTCAAAATAAAATAAAAACTTATTTATTTTAATGTTTTACAACATAAATAGGGAGCCATTGTAGCGGGTTTATTAGCAGGATTGCAGGAACATGTAAGACCTAAAACATATCTTTCATTTATATCTGTCATACATATGAGCACATAGAGATATATTCCATGCGAAAATAGAACATGTTATCGTCATATCGGGAGCATAAAACACTATTATGTAACACTATTATCTAAAACCCCAAAACTTAGGTATTATTAAAAAACCTACTCAAGAACATGATTCCCCCCTAAAAATAATTCTTGAAACACACTCAACCTCAAGCATTATAAAACACCCGAAAAAAAACCTAATTATTAAAAAAAATTAATCAAAATCAGTAAAATCGGTACCTGTGAGGGTAGATGTAGGGTGTATTGGTGTCTGATTTCCCTCCATTTGATTCGTTTTTTTTTTCCGATTAAGTCTGGACCAAACGATCGGATTTTTTGGGTGTTTTATTTCCTTCCCTTTTGCGTACTCTGTTTTACCACGAGTTAGATCTGTATAAGAACACTATAGATATTAGGTTTTTTTGATTTGTGTTGTTAGTGATAAAGAAAGAAGAAGATGGAGAGACCTTAGAGACCTTCGTGATATTTTACAGAGAGATAGAGAGAGGGATGAGTAAAATAGGATAATATTTATTATTTATGCTTGAATCAAGGAATGGTTAATAGATATATAAATTAAAATGTCTTTTCTACCCTCTTTTAAAACACTAATTAGACCATCCTACCCCTAACCATTAATTTATAATTAATATAATCTTAACTAGCCTAAACTTTTAATCTAAACCATCAATTTCTAGATCAAACGGTTGAAAACACTTCCTACTCTTCCTACACAAAACAATTTTCTTACCGGAACCCTACCCTATATATATATATATATATATATATATATATATATATATATATATATATATATATATAAAATCCTCCATCCCTACTGATTGTGCTACTATAGTATGACGCGAACCACAACGAAAAAACAAACGATCTATAAAGCTAACCATTGCATAACAACGTACAAAGTCGGTTAGGGTTAAGTGAGGTTTATAATGATAATAAACACTCAATAGTAATGACGATAAACACTCAATAGTTTCTAAACTGATATAACATTAATCTTGAAGTTCTTCTCATAAATTTGTATGCATAAAAAATATGAGTTAAAATAAAATACAAGTTATATACTTGGTGTAATATTATGTTAAGAAATAATATATATAATTTTCATTGAAATCTATAAATGTAATCCTAAGGAATTTAAAAAGACTATGAAGTTAATATTAAAATGAAATTAAATGTATATGAGTTATAGACATAATAATTATGTGGTTAAAACTTCTTGACTTCATAAAACCAAAAGCCGAAATAAATAAATAATACAACCTTTCATGTACCGGTACATAATTAGTCTTAAATAGTCAATTTTTTTTATCCTATAAATTGTGATGCCAAACAAGGGGAGGAAAAACCAATTATAGATTGTTGTTTGATCCCCTCTCAGATTCATCATCCGTTGTCCCATGGTATTTTCACAACCACCTCACATGGATTATCAAATCCTAAAAACATTAGTAGCTACCTACAGAAAATCCAAATTTGTACTAGACTTCTAGACCAACAAATCTCGTTGTGGGCCACCATAAAGACTCGTCGACAGCCACAATTGTTTTCTAGGTGCAAAAAAATAGAGTTGCGTCTGATTTCATTTTAGTCTAAAAGAAGTCATTTTGTTTGATGTTAAAGCAATGTATAATTTTTAACTTTTGTCTTTACTTGTAAATGTCATGGTACAGTGGAGTGCAGATAATTTTCAATTACTTGATTTGTAAAGATCAAGCCTTAGGACTTGGTTGTCTAATATCTATTATAGAGAGAAAATTTTAGTAACAACTATAACATGCTTATAATTAACATTTTAATCTTAGTTCTTTTTATCATATGAACATAAGTTCTAGAAATCTTAGATAATTTGTAAAAATAAAGCTTTTGAAAAATTTAGAAATTTCAAGAATTTGAAGATGTCTTTTATTTGGTTATGATAACAAAATCCCCGATATTGCCTATCCACGTTAGATTTAAATAAATAATATCATGAAATTCGATTATGATAACAATATCTTTATACATCAACAATATCTTTGAATAATAGCTATTTGCGAGCTTGTGTACATAAATATAAATGACATGTACGTTGTATAACAACCTCTTATGGCATCCTCACTTCATTGACCACTTACGATTTTGTTTCTCAATTCCGTATTGTCAACTCCGCTACAACGCGCAGGCTCCACACTAGTATTATTATAGGGTTTAATGGCAATAAAGTAGTCAATCCTAAATGGATCATCTTCATTTCTAGCCCTTTTCATTGGACGAGCTTGGCCCACTAGAGAAACTGACTTTGACCTACTATTCTTTTTCTTTTTAGTTAAGCCTTTTTTCTTTTCATTACTTTTAAGGTTGACGAAAAATCAACCATTAATACCTTCCCTATGTTGACCATGCAAATTACCAAATTTGCATAAATTACACTCCTTGCTACCGGGAACCGAATCATTATTATTATTATCAACAATCTTTGCCAAAATTACGGCATCAAAAACTGCGTGTTGTATCACCGGTTCCGTCATTGGGCGTACGAACTCCAGCTGCATACCGACATCACTAGCCACATTGTCCTTAATCACAAACTCACCTTCCTCTTCCTCCACTACATCATCTTCATCGACACAGTCCGGTATCCAATCCCCATCTCCTCCTCAATCCAAACCCAGAAAAAATTATTTCACCACCGAAGTCTAACCTCCTCCTTATTTCTCAAGCAATCTCCTACCAAGATACCGATAATATAGAAAGAAAAATCACCATCTTCATCAGAAACCTGCGCCGCTTGAACTACTTTCCCAAACCTCTTCCAAATAACAATGAACACAGGATCTAGGGTCAACTATAATAGAACTCCATGAATTTTCAACCATGCTATCCTTTCATCAGGCATATACTGTCCTTTCCACTGATCAACATACTCAAACCACAATGTCCACACAATTTTTTTGTCTAAAAATTCCGCAACTTCTTTAGAATCCTTGAATACCAATAGCACGTTTAGACCACCCATATACTTAATCTTCCCTGCATCCATGCCATTCTCTTTCAGCAGCGTCTTTAAACCGGTTAGAAAAGAGAATTGTTGAAGTCGACAAACCAACGCCACATCATGCCAATTACAAAAAGCTTGAACGTTATCATATAGTTTAATTGCATCAACTATCTTCTGAGTCTCCGTATTCCCACCTTTCTGTTTGAACCAAACATTTTTTACCACATTTCTCTTTTACCCATTCTTCAAGTTAGTCGTCTTTGATGTTGCTTCTTGATGAATCTTTTCTTTTTACTTATCAACCATAACCGGCTTCTTATATTATCCTCTATATTACCAATAATCTTGTCATCCACGAACCTAGCCAAAGTAATAAAAAGTTTATTCTGCCCCATCTTAGTGTTTTTCATCTCATTCACCAAATGATGCACATCACCTTCATTCCGAAAACTAACAAAACCAAACCTATTCCCAAAATTATCCAACTTTCTTGCAATATACACCCCTATAATATTACCAAAACCTTTTAACGCCTCCTTAAGATCCGAGGAAGAAGGGTTATCCGGCAGATTTGTAACAAAAAACTTTGTAATGTTCGCCACTCCCTGCTTCCTATTTTCTTCATGTGTAGATCTCTTTTTCTTGTTGTAATCAACGTCTTCCCAATCATCCGTTGCCCTAGGTTGATGCCTCCCCATATTCAAAGTATTCAGAGCGTCTAACCAGAATATAACTTGTTTTATGGTGGTGGGGCAATATATTATTAGCAAAGATTAATAACATATTAATAAAGTTTAAAAAAAAGTCAAATGGCTACATTCATTGTTTCAATTAGTCAATGTCTTTGGTTAATTATGCAGATAAAATGGATATTAGGGTGATTTTCACCTCATTTAATCTTTCAGACTCTTTTCACAACATTCTAGTTCTCTATAATTAGCCAATATAATTTTGGTTTCTAACTCTTATTTTAACCTATCTAACTGATTCAACATGCATGTTTATAAGTACACAATTATGTTTTCTATGTGACGTTATTTTAACATTAAAATTGCACTATTTTTAACGTTATTTTACTAGTTTTGTGAAAATAACGTTAAAGTGACGGACATTTAATCATCCATCTTGTGGTGGCGTTGATAGCCGAAAGATAAGGGGTACATGCACTAATCGGCCTCTGTCACGAAAGCTAAGTGTTACGTACCTTATGCCCATGACTTGATTCAAAACCACAATTGAGTCGGGGTCTAATTGTAAGCAACCTCTATAATCCTACGGAGTAGAGGTAAGGTTGTCTACATCTTACCCTCTGTAACAGCCCACTCCCGTACCGCGATATTGTCTGGGCATGTCCTAATTTTGCATTTGGTCGTAGGCAAATCCTACATCAAAACGCGTCACGATAGGGAAGGTATCCCACCTCTTATAAAGAAGTGTTAGTTCTCCTTCCCAACCGACGTGGGATAGTTACAATCCACCCCCTTAAGGATCCCAGCGTCCTTGCTGGCACAACGGTCCGGCCCTGGCTCTGATACCATTTGTAACAGCCCACTCCCATACCGCGATATTGTCTGGGCATGTCCCGGTTTTGCATTTGGTCGTAGGCAAATCCCACACCAAAACACATCACGATAGGGAAGGTATCCCACCTCTTATAAAGAAGTGTTAGTTCTCCTTCCCAACCGATGTGGGATCGTTATACCCTCCTCAGACCATACCGTAGCTTTGGTATTGGTGGGATATAACCGAGTATGATGATGTTTTCTATTTGAACGACTTAGTTAATCTCTACCGATCACCATTTTAATTGAATTTCGGTGTGTGTGAAATCCATCATGTAATATTACAAATCAATTAGACATTCTTTTTGTTCGTCTAAACGATGTTTCATATTGTTGAGCAAGAATCTTTAACTTAGAGATTAATGAGGAGAATCTTTCAAATTGTTGTGTCAAAGTTTCCACATTAATGTGAGTAAATATTTCATATTGTTGAGCAAGAATCTCTCTGGTGTTAGCAATCACCTCTTCAGTTCCTCCAAATTGTTCTTTTAGGCAGTCCCAAAGCTCTTTGGCACTTTCACAATGTAAAAGTCCATAGTAGATTTCATTTGGGAGAGCCATTGCCAACATAGAGAAAGCCTTGGCATCAAGCTCAAGTTTAAGGAAATCTTCATCAGTGTAGTCTTTTGGGTCTTTTGGTATTTCAACTTTAGTTTCAAGATTTATATTTACTGGTTTATGGGGTCCATACATGACAGATCTCCAACAACCAGTGTTTTTCTGTGACAGAGTATGTGCCAACCTCTTTTGCCATATGTTATATTCAGAACGAACAAGCATAGGAGGCTTATTAGCAGATCCAGTATTATGAGGATCCATTTTTGAGAGTATTGATTTGTCAAGTTTTTCTCAAAGTGATGGATTTTTTGAAAAAGTGAACTTTTATCCTTTATTGAATATCAATAAGAGCCTGTGTCTGATTCTCAATTTGTTAGATTGATATTTGATCAGATAAACCAGTGCTCTGATACCAATTGTTGGATCAGTATGTTCTTTAACAGTTCTTATTCATGAACACTTATGTGTTGTAAGTTTATCAAAGTAGTTTGCACAGCGGAATAAATGAAGTGTTCAAGATTAAAGATTCACTTTCAACAGGAGTTATTACTCCCCCTGGCTTTAATGAACTAAAGGCAGTTAATGAGAATCTAAACAATTGAATGCATATAACAATAAGTATGATAAAAGATTCTCGGATGTGAAATGGTATTTCAATTAAAAGCCTTTGAAGGATTTCAGTTTAATAAAATCGATGTCTAAAATAGTGGGATTAACCCATCTATTTATAGACCAGCAAATACATGCAAGTTGATTCAAAAGCAATACTACAACATGCTGTAGCATTGGTACTTGTACAAAGACTTTAACAAAAGCATAAAGTAATACTATAATACTAAACTACTGAAATATAAGGCGGTGGGAAGATTCCATCACAACAGCTGATGAATGACAAACTACTGATGAGTAGTTTGTCTTTAGTAGTTCTTCAGTTGACTTGTCTGGTTTGACCTCAGAACTTCTGATCTTTTACTCTTCAGCACTTGATGTATTCTTCTTCAGTACTTTCATTATTCTTCTTCAGCAGTTCTATACTTAGCATATTTTGACAGAAATAGGAATTAGACTAAGGCTTGCAAAAGTGGTTTCTTCAATCCTTTTTGTCCTTACAATCCCCCCTGGATTGATGAAGCCAAAACCTTATCTAATCCTTTATTCTCTTTTCCTGCCATCAAGCATCTTCCAGATTTCTCTAAATATGGAAGTCTTGAGTTGTTTGATCCCCTCTCAGTTTCATCATCCATTGTCCCATGGTATTTTTACAACCACCTCACATGGATTATCAAATCCTAAAAACATTAGTAGCTACCTACAGAAAAACCAAAGTTGTACTAGACTTCTAGACCAACAAATCTCGTTGTGGGCCACCATAAAGACTCGTCAACAGCCGCGATTGTTTTCTAGGTGCAAAAAAATAGTGTTGCGTCTGATTTCATTTTAGTCTAAAAGAAGTCATTTTGTTTGATGTTAAAGCGAGGTATAATTTTTAACTTTTGTCTTTACTTGTAAATATCATGGTAGTGGAGTGTAGATAATTTTCAACTACTTGATTTGTTAAGATCAAGCCTTAGGACTTGGTTGTCTAATGTCTATTATAGAGAGAAAATTTTAGTAACAACTATAACATGTTTATAATTAACATTTTAATCTTAGTTCTTTTATTCATATGAACATAAGTTGTAGAAATCTTAGATAATTTGTAAAAATAAAGCTTTTGAAAAATTAAGAAATTTCAAGAATTTGAAAGTGTCTTTTATTTGGTTATGATAACAAAATCCCCAATATTGCCTATCCACATTATATTTAAATAAATAATATTATGATATTTGATTATGATAACAATATCTTTATACATCAATAATATCTTTGAATAAAAGCTATTTACGAGGTTGTGTACATAAATATAAATGACATGTAAGTTGTATAACAACCTCTTATGGTATCCTCACTTCATTGACCACTTACGATTTTGTTTTTCAATTGCGTATTGTCAACTCCGCTACAACGCGCAGGCTCCACGCTAGTATTATTATAGGGTTTAACGGCAATAAAGTAATCAAGCCCAAATGGATCATCTTCATTTCTAGCCCTTTTCATTGGACGAGCTTCGCCCACTAGAGAAACTGACTTTAACCTATTATTCTTTTTCTTTTTAGTTAAGCCTTTTTTTCTTTTCATTACTTTTAAGGTTGACCAAAAATCAACCATTATTATCATCAACAATCTTTTCCCTATGCTTATGCAAATTACCAAATTTGCATAAATTACACTCCTTTCTACCGGGAACCGAATCATTATTATTATCAACAATCTTTTCCAAAATAACGGCATCAGAAACCGGGTGTTTCATCAGCGGTTCCGTCATCGGGCGTAAGAACTCCGGCTTCATACCGTCATCACTTGCCACGTTGTCCTTAATCAAAAACTCACCTTCCTCTTCCTCCACTACATCATCTTCAATAACAGTCAGCCCTGTGGAATCATCTTCATCGACACAGTCCAGTATCCAATCCCCTATTTCCTCCTCAATCCAAACCCTGAAAAAATTATTTCACCACCGAAGTCTAACCTCCTCCTTAATTCTCAAGCAATCTCCTACCAAGACACCGATAATATAGAAAGAAAAATCACCACCTTCATCAGAAACCTACGCCGGTTGAACTACTTTCCCAAACCTCTTCCCAATAACACTGAACACAGGATCTAGGGTCAACTGTAATAGAACTCCATGGATTTTCAACCATGCTATCCTTTCATAAGGCATATACTGTCCTTTCCACTGATCAACATACTCAAACCACAATGTCAACACAATTTTTTTGTCTAAAAATTCCGCAACTTCTTTAGAATCCTTGAATACCAATAGCACGTTTAGACCACGCATATACTTAATCTTCCCTGCATCCATGCCATTCTCTTTCAGCAGCGTCTTCAAACTTGTTAGAAAAGAGAATTGTTGAAGTCGACATACCAACGCCACATCATGCCAATTACAAAAAGCCTGAACGTTATCATCTAGTTTAATTGCATCAGCTATCTTCTGAGTCTCCGTATTCCCACCTTTCTGTTTGAACTAAATGTTTTCGACCACATTTCTCTTTAACCCATTCTTCAAGTTAGTCGTCTTTGATGTTGCTTCTTGGTGAATCTTTTCTTTTTGCTTATCAACCATAACCGACTTCTTATATTATCCTCCATATTACCAATAATCTTGTCATCCACGAACCTAGCCAAAGTAATAAAAAGTTTATTCTGCCCCATCTTAGTGTTTTTCATCTCATTCACCAAATGATGCACATCACCTTCATTCCAAAAACTAACAAAACCAAACCTATTCCCAAACTTATCCAACTTTCTTGCAATATACACCCCTATAATATTACCAAAACCTTTTAACGCCTCCTTAAGATCCGAGGAAGAAGGGTTATGTGACACCCGGCATATTTAGGTTAATACTTTTCATGTTTTACATACATACGTTTCGTACTTTACATACATGCGTTTCATACTTTACATACATACGAGTCTACCTCAACGAAAACATTGAAAACAACTACTTAATATCATACTTGACCAGGTCGGTCGAGTCGTATCGATGATTCGGGAATCATCGGGAGTCGTTACAATGGTCCGAGAGACCATTGGGTGTCGGTCCATAACCATGTGTACAAGGATCGGTGATTCGTGGAATCGCCGGGTTTAACGCACATACGCAAGTCTCGGGTCCCGGGAATTGGTGATCGGGCGGGAACGTGTTATTTATCATGCATTATATGTTTACAATCATTATGTGACTTGTCGGTATGTGAATATGTGCTAACATGTGTTAAAACGGGGTTTAACGCGCAAAACACACAAACACAGGGGCTATAGGCGATTAGGCTTGGTGGGATAGCCTAATCGCATGATATAGGGGCGAGTAGGGGATGCTTACTAGCGAGTAGGGGCTAATCACGTAACTGTTCATGCGATTAGGCCCCAATCGCATGAACAGTCATGCGATTAGGCCCCCTAATCGCGTATAAGTCTGCATACTCGCATGATACGTGCTGGACGACCAAAAACGCCTATAAATACCACCCTTGACCTCCAAAACATCATTTGTGCAACCCTAGCCGTCCCATAACATAACCCAACACACAAACACCCTCTGGAACTCGTTTTTGCATCAAAACCACCATTTTCAAGCTTATTCCATCATCACCTCTTGATTACAAGGTGTGTTCTTCAAACCCAAACCTTTAAATGATTATGTTTTACTCCCTAAACGTCCAGACCTGACTTATAAATGTTTTTATCTTTGAAAATCCATTTAAAACCGTTTTTAAACAAACCCACACCTTTACATGTGTTATATGTGTTATATATGTTTAAAGATAGGATTTTTAGGATTGAATCATGGTTGTTCTTATGTTATTATGATGTTTATTGCTGATATAAGTTAGTATGATGATATCCTAGGAGTTTGAATGGTTTTGGTGGTGTATTGTTGTTACTTGATGTTTTGACCCATTTGAAGGATTTTTGATGATTAAGGATGATATGAGGCATGTTGTTGATTGTATGATGTTAGGGTTTGTTATAGGATGATGCTAGAACAGTAGGATGCTATCGGACAACGTGGTTATGTGAGTTAATCTGGATATTTGCTATTTAGGGCAAGTTCTTGCATGTTGATGTGATGTTTACATGCTAAGTTGCTATTTTGGGAAAACGCTCGCATTCGGGACTGTTAGAATGATGAAAACTTAGGGGTTTTGCTTGAAATATGTTTGTTAATGTGTTAGGATGATTATTGGATGTTTTTACATGTTTCGGATCTGATTTGGAGCGTTAAACGCGCGAAATTGCATTGTCCAGCTGCAACAGGCGAGTAGCACCCTATTCGCATGATGCTATAGGCGATTAGGGGTGTACTCGCCTGAATAAGAGGCCTAATCGTGTGTATAACAGGCGATTAGCCTTGTAATCGCCTGTTGACCCACCCTAGTCACATGTTGACTTTTCCTAATTGCTAGTTTGATTCCTAATCGCGTGTAATGCTGCTGTAAGTATATTTTAACATCCCGGAACATGATTTGACGCCTAGGAACATGATAGGAACCCCGGGATACACCCAATGACTTAGTAACACGTGTTCGGACCTGTTTACGCGTTAATCGGATATTATGCTAGACTAGGTGAACGGTTGCGCGTATTAAGTGTCTAATTGCACATGTGGCATGATGTCTTGTATTTATCTAATACGTGGAATGTCGGGTCACCAATGGGATGTCGGACCTTGTCTGGTGTGGTCGGTTAAACGTTTAAACATCATTTCATATGTACACGGTTATGGTCTGGACTACTAGGGACTAATCAACCTACGGGTTGTTAGTCTAACACCTTATACGCTCGTCATGATAGGTCACCGGTATTTGGTGCCGTCTATTGAGCAGGTTTACTTATCTTAGTGCGAGGAGCAACATCAGGTGAGTTTCACGGCCCCACTTTACGTTTTACATTTCGGGGGAGACACATGCTCATACTTATTTCATAAATTATCATGTTATACTAGTGTTAATTCATTTACATACTATACGATACGTAGAGTCCCGGGGAAACCATGAATATGCTGGATAGCATAACGGGGGAAATGTGGATAGATCTATTGGGACTGACAGACCCCACTCGTCGGCTGGTTGCCGGGCGGGTGCATATTGTCTCGGTCATAACGCTACTGGAGGTAGTGCATAATCGTTTTGGGCAAAATCATATATCGTTGTCTGTAATGGTTTCCGGTCGTAGTAGTATTACTCATGCGTCTAGCTAACGCTATCATTTCTGACATAGTGATAACATGATGGCTTTCATTACTCAAACATTTAATATAAAACCTGTGAACTCACCGGCATTATTTGCTGACGTTTTTAGCATGTTTGTCTCAGGTCGTTGAGGTAGCAGCTTATCATAGGCGCACGGAGTCGCACGGCGTCTAGGATTCATATGCATTGTCTTATCTTTTTCAGACTTACGTACTTATGCATTTTGAGTTGTAATAAAATTACGCTTCCGCAGCGATGGATTTATGAAAACTTGATGGTTTGTTTATGTCATTTTACGTATCATATAGTGTCGTTTATTGTGACCGTTGACTTAGATCCTGGTTTGTCACGCGCCTCGCGGTAAAACCCCGCACGTGGAATTTGAGGGTGTGACAGGTTATCCGACAGATTTGAAACAAAAAACTTTGTAATGTTCGCCACTCCCTGCTTCCTATTTTCTTCATGTGTAGATCTCTTTTTCTTGTTGTAATCAACGTCTTCCCAATCATCTGTTGCCCTAGGTTGATGCCTCCCCATATTCGAAGTAGTCGGGGCGTCTAACCAGAATATAACTTGTTTTATGGTGGTGGGGCAATATATTATTAGCAAAGATTAATAACAGATTAATAAAGTTTAAAAAAAGTCAAATGGCTACATTCATTGTTTCAATTAGTCAATGTCTTTGGTTAATTATGCAGATAAAATGGATATTAGGGTGATTTTCACCTCATTTAATCTTTTAGACTCTTTTCACAACATTCTAATTCTCTATAATTTGTCAATATAATTTTGGTTTCTAACTCTTATTTTAACCTATCTAACTGATTCAACATGCATGTTTATAAGTACACAATTATGTTTTCTATGTGACGTTATTTTAACATTAAAATTGCACTATTTTTAACGTTATTTTACTAGTTTTGTGAAAATAACGTTAAAGTGACGGACATTTAATCATCCATCTTGTGGTGGCGTTGATAGCCGAAAGATAAGGGGTACATGCACTAATCGGGCTCTATCACGAATGCTAAGTGTTATGTACCTTATGCCCTAGACTTGATTCAAAACTACTATTGAGTCGGGGGTCTAATTGGAATCAACCTCTCTAATCCTACGGAGTAGAGGTAAGGTTGTCTACATCTTACCCTCCTCAGATTATACCGTAGCTTTGGTATTGGTGGGATATAACCGAGTATGATGATGATGATGATGTTTTCTATTTGAACGACTTAGTTAATCTTTTAGGTAAGGTTGTCTACATCTTACCCTCCTCAACCGGATCCGTAGAAAGCTCCTAGCAAAACATAAGGCTATTGAATTAGCAGAACAGCACCATAGTACTTGCCGAGGTAATTGTAAGCTAAATAGTACTCCCCTTCCCGGGCTGAGGCCCCCCTTCGTAGCTTCTGGCAAAGCCGCGAGTTCATGAGCAAGTGAATGAACGAGCCATGTTCCTAAAAGGAGTGACCCTCTTTCTTTTCTTCCCTTTCCCTATCCCTTCAAAGCCCGGTTGGGTGCTAGGTCAGAAAAGCGAGAACTCTAAATTCTCCCCAAGTAGGATTTGAACCTACGACCAGTCAGTTAACAGCTGACCGCTCTACCACTGAGCTACTAAGGAACAACGGACTTAAGGAAGCCGACTCTCGTTCTTTGGACCAACCTATGACCGGAGTTCGTCACCCTCACATACACCGGGAAAAGGGTTACGATAGCAAGCCCCTCCCCGGCCGGAGAGCCTCCAGGACAAGGAGGCGGCGATCAACCATCCACTCTCGAGATTCGTATTGATTAATTGATCTTCGCGTCCTGCCAGTTCACTAAGTAGACTCACTCTACCCAGGGGCAACAAAGGCTGAAACTCTTCCTGCCAAAAACAAGGGACCCACTTCTCATCCTAGGAGTTAGCAGGTATGAAATAGTCCCATCTCCGTCTCTCCGAGTTTCTACTACTAAGTAGCACTCTGCTATTCAATCAAAGAATCGATTTCTGAAAACTATCTTATTACTAAAGCGCTATCTATAGGCATTCTTGCTCGTTAGCGCTTTAGTTTGATTGCAGCTAGCGCGCCCCTTTTCTATCCACTTTCTCTTAGTCAAGCTTTGAAGCCCCTACTGGGATGGGATATTTGAAGAAGCGCAGGTTTGGAACCCTATATACAAGGGGCTAGTCTCGATCCCGCTTGGTGGTGCCCCTCTGGATTATTTATTGTTGACTCAACAATGATTTCGTGCTTGAGTTGGAGGGCTCTACCTCCATCCATCGAGTCAAGTAATTCGCTATCGGAAATTCTTCTGCCGCCTATCTCATGCCATGCTTCTTCTTTCTCCGAATCGGTTCCTAGTGTCAGTCAATCAAGATTCGCCATCAAGGGGGGGGGGGGAGGACCCACTTTAGGTTAGGCTGGTCTCATCATTCACGCAATTCCCCCGTCCATCGATTGATCACGCGAGTACGCATCCAGTCAGCGCATAGCGAATGAAAAAAGCGTTCATCCTGGATTCTCCTCCTCAAAAAATGTCTATCCATTGATCCCTATTCATTCGGCCAAAGTCTCCACGGCCTTTTCGTGCCCCTCTGAGGTGCACCATGTTGATAGGAATCGGCAAAGACATTCTTGTACACGTCCTCGAGGGCTGCATTCATGGCAATCATCACTAGCTTCCCCCGAGGGCATGGTATGGCTTTGTTCTTGGTCTTGTTTAATAGATGTCGAGTGCCGCTTTTCCCCGTCCGAGAATATCCATCTGCTCTAAGTGGGCGAGCTAGAATCCTTATGTCAGGTTGGTTGTTCAAAAGACTTTCTCTTTACCTTACCCTTTGCATATTCATCTTTTCGCCCAGACCCATTCTTCTGGATCTGCATTAGTCCTATTCCGGGTGTAAAGCCTCTTCAATAAAGACCTCTTTCTTTTCTTTCATTTTGTTGATTGAAAGAGAATAAGTGCTATCCACTGAGTAAAGTAAAGGGAGGGTTTGCTACAGTGATTCGGGTGGTTGGTGGCCCCTTCGAGAGTTGCGGGTCCTTGTCGCTGCAAGAGTGGTAGCTCACGCTCAAAAGTCCTCCGACACGAGTCCTAGTCGTTGCGCTGCGGTCCGTTTCCCGGCTTCGCTTGCGCGATTTGCACTTCTGAGTGGTTCCATCCAAATCCAACCTAATGAATCGAGTATGAAGGGGTCAAGCGGTTCGGGTTTTCAGTCGGTTCCCGTTCACCTGCCCCCCTCATAGTCCATTAGTGGGTAGGGTGGTAAACTTAGAGGCCGCCGGCCTCCTCTTCAGACGTGTCCTCGACAACCTGGCGGTTCTTCGGTCTCCGTGGGGGCGGGAGTGCTTGGTCGCTGGGCTTTCCTTTTCCTCAAAAAATTCGGTTGTGTCAGCCGGTCTAACATTTTTTTATGGGCTGGCTTGACTGGACAGCGATGGATTGAGGGTAAAATAGATTTGAGTTCAAGTGGCACAGGACCTTCGATCTACCATAGGGTAGAATACTACCGAATTCATTCTATTGAAGCGTAACATTTCATTTCCTGTTGCATTTCTTTGGTTTGGAAGTTCCAGAATGTTGTCTGTGGATTTCTAGCCCCCTATATTATATGCCAAAAGATTGATTCAAGTTCCGTGCTGCTCACCACTCCTCGAGGCCAAGGACGGGGTCGAACCGTCATTCCAGGATTTGCAGTCCGATACATTTCCATTATGTTGCCTAGCCAAACCCGCCACCTCATGTGCCAAAGTAAAACGGTTGTTCTTCCTTCCCCGCTCCCTCTTTTTCGACATATGCAGCGGCGGGTTACCAGAGAAGAGGGGACAACTTCTTTCTCCTTTGCATTGCTCAATCTTCCTTTTCTGATTGAAAATAGCAAGCCACTCCACTACTGGTACAGAGGCCAGATAGAAGGTTGCTTATATGTTCAGGCTCGAAAATCTATCTTTTACCTCTCCTCCCTGTCTCTAATCTGATTGATTCGCTTCTTCCTTCGCGCAAGCCTTTGGTTCGCCCCTTGTTGTGTTGCATTTTCTGCTCCTCCGCTTCAGTCTGCCTTCTTCAGATAGCCGGGGCCCGACTTTGATTTCCGATTTCAATGTCAGCTCCAGGGTTTGGGCGGCCCATCTGGTTAGTTCAGCTATCACTGCTGGAAGCCCCTGCGGTTGTTCGGCTGCGTACTCCCCGTCCGCCTATCTCACACTCCCAAAGCAGATTTTTTTTCATATTTCATTTTCCTTCGCCCGTCCGTTCCTTTCAAGCGCCCTTAGACTCGTTACGCTGTTCGACTGAACTCGTTGGCTCCGCGCTCTATTCGGTCGGAACCCGGTTCGTCGAGAACCTTCTCTCATAGATTCCCTTCACCAAGTCATCACCAGCAATCTGCTCTTATCCCTTGGTGTCAAAGGGCGAGTTCCTTTCTTGTCTTGCCCAAAAACTTTCTTTATTATCATTGGAGAAAGACTCTCCCTCTACTTTATTTGACAGGGGCGGAGAATACCACTCTATCAATAACAAGAAAAAAGTAGCAATCCCTTTTCAAATGGTTTGAGCTTGGAAGCAACCTGCTATCTATCGATAGGCGAAGCAGGCAATAGCAGTCTGTTCTCGCCTATCGATTCTATTATGGCCGGCTTAGAGACATCAGAGGAAGACTATCATCTCTATCCGGGTACGATCATAGCATAGCTTCATTCATTCGTTTAACCTTGGGGATAACCATTAGCATTGAGGTCAATCACCACACCACCTCTATCATGCATACTGTAACACCCCAACCGATGGCGGAAACATCGGGATGTCACGTAGTGATGATTGTTCAGTAGCTCATGTTGAATAATAAATTTCATTAAATGATTTAAATAAATTACATACAATTGTTCTACAAGAATTCGTACATCAAATTGAATAAAACTATGCACATATCTTCAAGCAAATCTTCAAGAAAGTAGAACCTGAAACATATTAAGTTCAAAATATTTTGGGTCAACAAAAGTTGGTGAGCATTACATAGGTTTTGATAATCAAATGAAATTGTTGTGCAATTCATGTGTCATGGCAATCAAGTCCATATGTGAAAACATACTAGAAGTAAATCGAGTGCATAATCAACCATTGTGACTGTTGTATTGTGGTACATCCCATACGCTCATGGTTCACTCGTTTATATTGCAGTAACAAACACCCACGCAACCTTTGTAGGAGGCACGTATCCGGGTGGGATTGTCAGTCCAATAGATCTATCAATGTATGCCGTCGGCTGATAAATGTTTATGCTAGAATTGTGCTTACCCTAGTCATGTTCAAGACATATTGCAACATAGAAATACACATAGACACATTGATGATTGAATTGCATGGATGATGTTGTAACATGTTTCACCCCAAAAATGGTGATAAATAGAAAAGGGGCTATGTAAAACTCACCTTAGCAAAATGTTATATCTGTTGAAAAATTGAATAGTGGTGTTGCCCAAATGTGTCAAGTATCACCCTATAATAAAGTAATAAATATGTCTAAGTCTATCTAGCCTACAAATGTATATGTTCTAGGGCTTCGAATTGGGGATAAATGCTCGTTTGATTAATATCAAAAATGTTTGATAATAGAGGGAATATTAATAAATGAATAACCAAAAATCTTTTTAGGGAATTTAAATTTAAGATGGTCACAATAATGTGTTTAAAGTGTAAAAATAATTTTTACAAAATTATTTTCTTTAAAATAGAATATTAATTCTATTTATAACAAATTGTCAAAATTTAACTTTAATATCTAAAAATATTAAAATTAAAGAATTATAAGTTTAAAATTTATATTTCTGTTCTAAATATTCAGAAATAATTTGTATAAAATTTTGGTGCAAAAATATAAAAAATTGGATTTATTATGATTTAATTATGAATAAAACTAACAAAAATTGATTAAAAATATTAAATAAATGATTTTTCAGAATTAAAAATCATTTCAGAAAATTTTATCATTAAATAAACTCAGAATAATTTTTGTGGAAATTTATAAAATTTTTTTGATATTTTAATGGAATTTTATAAATATAATAGAATAAAATTGATTTAATTATTATATATATTAAATAAATTAATTTTTGAAAACTAAAAATTGTGGGTGAACCTTTTACATTAGATTAGCTTGAAATAATTTTTTTTAGGATTTATAAAAGAGTTTTAATAATTAAAAATGAATTTATAAAATCATGTGTATTATATATAATTAAATGGGGTTTGTTTGTTAAAAATGAAAAAGGAAAAAAAAAGGGACACCACTGCCGGGACTCGAACCCGGGTGGCTCAGGAATAATGCAACAGTCACAACCACTTGGTCCAGACCAGTGGTTGTGATTATTCTTGTTCGATTAAAAATAAATATAAAGAGCTGAATCAAGTTTATCCCCAATTTCAAACCCTCGAGCCCTAGATTTTCAAATCGTCTGATTCACACATCAATAGCCCAATTAATCTTAGGGCTATTGATGTGTGGATGCCGATGATCAAATCCCACTGAAATAATTGTACTTACAACGTCGTTTCGAGTACGATTGGATGGTCAACCTTGAAAGTCAACAACGCGATAGTGAATCAAGATCAGAGGATAATTAAGAAGAATTGGAGGTTAAGAGAGATGTATTGGCGAGTTGTGAATGCTTGTGAACGATCAATTTATAGTGTTATGCTCTGGATCGGAGAAATGGTAAGGGTTGACCATACATTGAATAATATACGCGTATAAGGTAATTTTGGTATCAATTGATTGATAATAATCGTATTGCTGAGTCATAGATGGCCGATAATCATGTAGTGTTGCCAAGATTATGTAAATCACGAGTTAATGTTGGTGATTATGGCAATTCGTGTTTCACGGTTGACTTTTCAAGTCAACTATGAAGGTTTTCAACCAAGGATATAATTATAATGTAACAACTTGAATCAGATATGAAGTGCCAGCCCAGCTGGTTTGTGTGTGTGGTGTTGTTGGTTTGACTCGGGTTCGATACCCGGCTCGAGCGTATAATTATTATTTTTTTAATAGAATAAAGGGGAGGTTGGGCCGGACAAGAGGTGTGGGCTGGGCTCAGATGTTTGGGCCAGTGCTGTAATGGGCTCAGGGATGGGTAGTGTGTTTGTGGGTTTGGTCAAATGTTTGGGTTTAAACTAAATACCCAATACTTGAATATTATCATTATTATTTATTATTATTATTATTATTATTATTATTATTATTATTATTATTATTATTATTATTATTATTATTATTATTATTATTATATGATGAATAGTATTAGGGTTAAAAAATGCTATAAAATAATTTGATGTAAACAATAGGACTTGTCGTTTTTAATCGTAACGTACAATTAATAAACACGAAATGTTACAATCTCCCCTACTTTTAGGAACTTCGTCCCGCAGTTAAAGGAAGACACTAGGTTTACAATTAGTCGACTACCGAAAACCTTGATAAAATTTCACACTACCTTAATGTACCTGTAAATTCATGATTACGTTCCAGACCGTAATTACCAATTTACCTTACATTAGGGTTTTGCATCCTTTTATGACTCTAGCGATTGTTGAGCAGGTTCGATAGTCTCCACCAGTCGTTGAGCAGGTTGTAGGGCCTCTCTCGACTGTTGGAAAGACATGATGACCTCTACCAATCGTTGAGTAGATTGTTTGGTAGTCAACTAATTGTTGTACAAGTAGCAAGTATGATTATAGATATAGAAATTAGTTCACATTCAATTAAGCATGCACTCAGATTTTATTATTTGAATCAAAATGTGTCGATACATAGAATTAAAGAGAAAATAGACATCATTCAAATGGTAGAGTTTGCTGTTAAGTAGCTGGAGGGTCTCTAGCAGGGTTATTTGGAGCATCAAGAGCGTTTGTAGCAGGGATTCGGCAAGCATCTGCAAGATGCCCATACCTTTGACAATTGGTGCACTGTCGGCAGGGTACTTGAGTTGGATGGTGATACTGGCAGGTGTTACACTTAGGTAGCTTCCCGTTGTATTGTTTCTTGTTGGGTGGGGCAGTGGTGTCTATTGCAAAATTTCTGACCTTACACTTCCCGTTGGTTGAGGCCTCGGTTTTGATTTCAACGGCAGGTTGGGGAGTATCCTTTTTCTTTTCCCCTTTACGAGTCAGGGTTCCTACCTTCACATGGTTATCTGTTAGGGTGGCAGCCAAACGCTTTGCTTCTTCCAAAGTAGCAGGGTTCCTTCCCCACACTGTGTCTTGAATCTCTATCGGTAAACCACCAATGTATTTTTCGATCGCAATGGGAAAGGGGTGACTTTGTGGGGTAGCAGTAAGCTAAGTTCGTGAAAACGAGTGTTGTAAGCAAGGTTTTCTCCACTATCTTGAGCAAGATCATGAAACTCATCTTCCAGCTTCTTGATTTCATTACGAGGACAGAACTCTGCCTTCATAATGTCTTTAGCTTGATCCCAAGTTAAGGCTAGTGCAGCTTCAGCTCCGCGAGTGCGTTTTTCTTCATTCCACCAAGTGAGTGCTCGTTTGTGAAGAACACTCATGGCATAACGGACTTTAAAGTTGTCGGGGCATTCACTGTTAATGACGGTATTCTCAATACCCTCAAACCATTGTAGGAGTCCTGTAGCTCCTTCTTCTCCACTGAACTTTGGGGGATTACGGGAATTAAAGTGCTTGAGAGTGCAGGCTGGAAGACCATTCCCATTCCCGTTGTGGTTTCCATTTCCATTCCCGTTGCCGTTGCCGTTCCCTTTGCCGTTCAACTGGATGACTTGAGCTAGTAAGTTGGGAACCAGAGTTGCGATTTGCTGCGCCATTTGTTGAGAAATGATTGCAGCGAGTTGAGCATCAACTCCATTGTTGTTGTTGTTGTTGTTGTTGTTGTTGTTGTGGTTAGTATCGTGGATGTGGTTGTGATTGCTACTTCCTTCATCATGATTGTTACCACTGTTAAGACGAGCACTGCGACGTGGAGGCATGATCTGTAAGAGACACAGTGAAATGAATGAGGTTATATAAGGAATGTAATCATTTATTCATTAAAACGAATAAACGAAAACGTTGACTTATCAAAGATTCTAGATTCTAATAACATATGAAGACATGCTTTAGCCTATAAGTGAACACTCATCCCGAGAATTCCCAGGTAGGCATCCGGGTCCCTCGTCTGATTGGGATATATGCGCAATGCCAGCCTAGACAGAAGACTCAGAATACAGGCGTTCACCCTTCCAGATTGCACGTGTTCGTTATTAAAAATCTAGAACTCCGATGAGATCTCAAGGTGGTTCAGGCTAAGCCTGAGGAATTTGTCCTATTAGTCTAAGAGTGGATCCAGTGATGGAGAGCAACCTTCTTGTAAGGATGAAAGTAGGGATGAGCAGTAGGAGATAGAGAATATCAAGTAAGAGAAGAAAGTACTGGTTAAATCCTATGGTTATAGACTAGATTATTTTTCTAATAACCTAATTCCCTATAACCATGGCTCTGATACCAATCTGTAACACCCCAACCGATGGCGGAAACATCGGGATGTCACGTAGTGATGATTGTTCAGTAGCTCATGGTGAATAATAAATTTCATTAAATGATTTAAATAAATTACATACAATTGTTCTACAAGAATTCGTACATCAAATTGAATAAAACTATGCACATATCTTCAAGCAAATCTTCAAGCAAGTAGAACCTGAAACATGTTAAGTTCAAAATATTTTGGGTCAACAAAAGTTGGTGAGCATTACATAGGTTTTGATAATCAAATGAAATTGTTGTGCAATTCATGTGTCATGGCAATCCAGTCCATATGTGAAAACATACTAGAAGTAAATCGAGTGCATAATCAACCATTGTGACTGTTGTATTGTGGTACATCCCATACGCTCATGGTTCACTCGTTTATATTGCAGTAACAAACACCCACGCAACCTTTGTAGGAGGCACGTATCCGGGTGGGATTGTCAGTCCAATAGATCTATCAATGTATACCGTCGGCTGATAAATGTTTATGCTAGTATTGTGCTTACCCTAGTCATGTTCAAGACATATTGCAACATAGAAATACACATAGACACATTGATGATTGAATTGCATAGATGATGTTGTAACATGTTTCACCCCAAAAATGGTGATAAATAGAAAAGGGGCTATGTAAAACTCACCTTAGGAAAATGTTATATCTGTTGAAAAATTGAATAGTGGTGTTGCCCAAATGTGTCAAGTATCACCCTATAATAAAGTAATAAATATGTCTATGTCTATCTAGTCTACAAATGTATATGTTCTAGGGCTTCGAATTGGGGATAAATGCTCGTTTGATTAATATCAAAAATGTTTGATAATAGAAGGAATATTAATAAATGAATAACCAAAAATCTTTTTAGGGAATTTAAATTTAAGATGGTCACAATAATGTGTTTAAAGTGTAAAAATAATTTTTACAAAATTATTTTCTTTAAAATAGAATATTAATTCTATTTATAACAAATTGTCAAAATTTAACTTTAATATCTAAAAATATTAAAATTAAAGAATTATAAGTTTAAAATTTATATTTCTGTTCTAATTATTCAGAAATAATTTGTATAAAATTTTGGTGCAAAAATATTAAAAATTGGATTTATTATGATTTAATTATGAACAAAACTAAAAAAAATTGATTAAAAATATTAAATAAATGTTTTTTCAGAATTAAAAATCATTTCAGAAAATTTTATCATTAAATAAACTCCGAATAATTTTTGTGGAAATTTATAAAATTGTTTTGATATTTTAATGGAATTTTATAAATATAATAGAATAAAATTGATTTAATTATTATATATATTAAATAAATTAATTTTTGAAAACTAAAAATTGTGGGTGAACCTTTTACATCAGATTAGCTTGAAATAATTTTTTTTAGGATTTATAAAAGAGTTTTAATAATTAAAAATGAATTTATAAAATCATGTGTATTATATATAATTAAATGGGGTTTGTTTGTTAAAAATGAAAAAGGAAAAAAAAAGGGACGCCACTGCCGGGACTCGAACCCGGGTGGCTCAAGAATAATGCAACAGTCACAACCACTTGGTCCAGACCAGTGGTTGTGATTATTCTTGTTCGATTAAAAATAATTATAAAGAGCTGAATCAAGTTTATCCCTAATTTCAAACCCTCGAGCCCTAGATTTTCAAATCGTCTGATTCACACATCAATAGCCCAATTAATCTTAGGGCTATTGATGTGTGGGTGCCGATGATCAAATCCACTGAAATAATTGTACTTACAACGTCGTTTCGAGTACGATTGGATGGTCAACCTTGAAAGTCAACAACGCGATCGTGAATCAAGATCAGAGGATAATTAAGAAGAATTGGAGGTTAAGAGAGATGTATTGGCGAGTTGTGAATGCTTGTGAACGATCAATTTATAGTGTTATGCTCTGGATCGAAGAAATGGTAAGGGTTGACCATACATTGAATAATATACGCGTATAAGGTAATTTTGGTATCAATTGATTGATAATAATCGTATTGCTGAGTCATAGATGGCCGATAATCGTGTAGTGTTGCCAAGATTATGTAAATCACGAGTTAATGTTGGTGATTATGGCAATTCGTGTTTCACAGTTGACTTTTCAAGTCAACTGTGAAGGTTTTCAACCAAGGATATAATTATAATGTAACAGCTTGAATCGGATATGAAGTGCCAGCCCAGCTGGTTTGTGTGTGTGGTGTTGTTGGTTTGACTCGGGTTCGATACCCGGCTCGAGCGTATAATTATTTTTTTTTTAACAGAATAAAGGGGAGGTTGGGCCGGACAAAAGGTGTTGGCTGGGCTCAGATGTTTGGGCCAGTGCTGTAATGGGCTCAGGGATGGGTAGTGTGTTGGTGGGTTTGGTCAAATGTTTGGGTTTAAACTAAGTACCCAATACTTGAATATTATCATTATTATTTTTATTATTATTATTATTATATGATGAATAGTATTAGGGTTAAAAAATGCTATAAAATAATTTGATGTAAACAATAGGACTTGTCGTTTTTATTCGTAACGTACAATTAATAAACACGAAATGTTACACATACGACATTACACGACGCGAGAGTGCATGGCCAACACACACCTAAAGCACCTACGTTCCGCTTGCAGCCAATACAACCACAACCTAACTTGCACGAGATTCAACAACCGAAGCTACTGGTAGTCCCGAGGGGACGGAATCCTCCAATAATAGTTAGAAGTCACTTAGTCGAACTATAAAGAAAGAGAGGCTAAGGTTACGAAGTAAGGTCAACTGGTTAAGGAAAGCTCGGGTTATGAAAAAGTTCAGCCATTAATTAATTAAATTAAGTAGTAGTGAGACGGAGTTGCGTCAGCTATGGATATAGACTAGGCTAAGGGGCGGACTTCATCTCTTCTATTCTCTTCACTTACACCTTACACTTCTGCTGAGTCTAACGAGGCTCAGGTGCGGAGCCTTCCGCTGTCACTGTGGAGCGAGACTGCGTAAAGGTAGAACATCATAGAAACTTCGCTGACTTTCTCATAAACCTTGATTTCGCTACGCTCAATAAGAAGCCAGAATAGCTGAAATTGGTTCGTGTTCCGTTTCAAAAGAAAGTCAGTCGTCTTTACCCAAGTGTGAACTTCAGACGACTCTCAAGCGGTTCCATTCCTTCTTACTGTACTTCTGGATCAACCCAACCCGAATGGGAAGAAGGGGGTCAGCCAAACAGCGGTCCACTTTGTACGTTTGCTGAGCAGACCAATCAGGCATTTTTTCTTTTTCTTTTCTTTTTTCTTTTTTTCTTTTTTTATAAAAAGGAAGGGAACTTCTCGCCGAAGGAGGCAGTAGGAATGAAGGAGGCGGGAAGCTACCGCTTCTAGAAGGGTTGCTTATCCTTCACTTTTTTTAGAGCGTATCGCTATGATAAGATAGTGTTCCAGTAGAATTCTTGGTTACAGTGCTATCTAATCGTCTCTAGTTTTAGTCCTTAATCTGTCCAGCATAACAGCTTCTTAAAGTCACTCGCGGCATACTGAAAGCATTCGTTTTAGCCTCCCGCTTTAGTCTCCCTAACGGTCGACCTTAGTCTCGCTCCTCAGCTCGACGGTTGTAGCACTTGTCCGAGTAAAAGATCAAACAACAACGGACTAAGTCTAATCTCGTATATAACGACTAATCTCATTCTGGGGCAATGTCGTATGTGACGATCAATCTCTTTCTCAACCTGTTGACTTAACGGTTTGACCGTTCCACTCGTGCTTCTTGAAAGGAAAGAAATAGCTCGACTGTTAAGGAGAGGGAGCACTGAGCTACACTCATTATGCCCGACCATTCCGACTCGTAAGTCACTTTATAATCAATGTATAGAAGAATTTAGATTCAGTCCGGGCATTAGGTGTACATTTCTCTGTGCTAAAGGGGGTTATGTGAGGCTCCACTTTATCCTGTTGATTGCTGGAGGAAGAGGGAAAATAGGAATAATACCCTGCTTTTAGGGGGACTCAAGTAGATTCCCTCAGCTTTCGCAACTCGATTCCCTCATCCATAAGGACAATGGAAAATACGAATCCCTAGGACAATGGAAAACTTTATACCTTTCCTTCGAGTGCCCACGCCATTAGACTATGTACTGGGCTCTCTAGAAGGTAAAGCAGGAAGAGAGTAGCTGACATCAACCATAAAGCCCACTCTATCCTGCTGCCCAGGAAGAGGGAAGAGGTCAAAAGTAAGATACTATTTATAATACCATTCTTTATTTTTATCCCGCATATTTAGGCAGGGTTTTGATCATTTTCTTTTGGAACTCTAATGGAGAAGAGAGACATCATTGGGTGTCATGGGAGACCATTTGTTGTCCTAAGGAGGAAGGGTGTGTTAGAATTCGTTCTTTACATCAAGTGATGCAAGCCTTGCACATAGGAGTGGAATTCTATACTATAAAGGGGACTCTCTTTTCTTTGGGCTATGTTCATGCGAAGCAAACAGGGTGCCCTCACAAGGCTGTTCTCTCTTCAATTCCTAGGAGTGCTTCTCATTGTTGGAGAGCCATTCATGCCCAGCTGGACTTTTTTTTATCCCACGCCTTGTGGTCTATCAGTAAAGGTAACATTTTTTGGCATGATATGTGGTTGAATTCTCCTCTGCAGGTAGACAAGCCTCCTCGGCCTCATATCTCTGTCAAAGAGGCCTTCAATGACCCCAATATTTGATGGATGAAATTCTGAGTTGGATCCTATACCCATTCAATAAATTCAATCTATGTGGGGCTGTCTTTCTGGGCAAACTTCACTGGCTACTTCATCCTGATGGATGCCTTCTCTGTTTCTAGTGCATGGGAATCGATGCGGGCTTCTCATCCTTCTGTCTACTGGTGGAAATGTGTTTGGAATAAATGGGTACACCCAAAGGCAGGTTTTTTTTGGCGACTAATGCATAAGGCAATATCCACTGATGAGCGTATGAAGTCTCTGGGTTTTCGGTTTATCTCTTGTTGTCTTTGTTGTTCCAGCCTTCATAGTAAATCCATCTCGAATCTCTTTGTTCAAGGAGAGTTGGCTGCATCCCTTTGGTCCTTCTTCGCGTCTCATCTTAACATCTCAATATCCCAAGCTCAGTCTCTCGAGCAGCGTCTTGAGTCTTGGTGGACTGAGACTCTTTGCTCCTGTTGAATAAGTAGTTTTCTTCTTAGATTGGACCTATGGTTGGTTTCTGGTGGAGAGAAAGACTGCTCTTAGGTGTTCTCTGTCCCGATTTCCCGGTCCTAGAAAGATAAGATAGGTCGTAGCTTGGTTCTCGCTTGGAAGAGGGGCTAGTCGAGAAAGCGGCGCATTCATGGTGTCTGGAATCAAGGTCAATAAAATCAATCTATCTAGTAGGCTATCTAGTAGGGGCTTAGTTCTATTAAAGATTAAGGCGAGGGAATTTACTCTGGGCCCCGAGGTAAGATATAGAGTGTGCTGCGACTACCTTCTCTCTTTTGGCTGTCGATTGCATGCAGTTTTCCCGATTTCTTTTGTAACACCCCAACCGATGGCGGAATCATCGAGGTGCCACGTAGTGACGATTGTTCAAAAGCTCATGGTACTAAAATGTAAATATATGATTATTGAATATTGTTTTACAACATGTGAAATTAAATACAAGACAACAAAAATAAAGATAATTGATTTAATCTAAGTCCCAAGTCCTATGTAAAGCGTCAAGCAGCTTATCCTGAAACATGCACGAAAATCATTTTGTCAACATATGATTGTTGGTGAGTACTGCTTAGCTTTGTACATATAGTATAAGTTTGAAAAGGTAGTACAATTCATGTGTCTAGCATCACCAAGGCATTATGTAAACACGCAAGTAACCAAATAAGACAAAGATCAAATGTAAAGTTGTACAATGAAATTGATAATGAGCACCTCAACACGTGTGAGTCTAAAAGAGCACCATAACATAAGTTATGTCTAAATGAGCACCGTAACATAAGTTGCGTCTAAATGAGCACCGTAACATAAGTTACGTCTGAGTGTAAAGAGCACCATAACATAAGTTATGTCTAAATGTATGATTTTGTATGTAAGCTACGTTCATGTTCAAGCATAAGCACAAAGCTAAACAAGACACGTATATGAATTGTAAATGAATAAAAAAAATGTATGTGTAAATGAATATGAAAGTTTTGTATACTTGTGCATGAATCACTCCAAAAGTTGTAAAAGCGAAAAAGGGGATAAGTAATACTCACCTTAGCAAGGTGGTAAGTCTTGTGGAATTGAATAAGTGTAATCCAACGTTGCCAAGTATCACCCTATGTATAATGTAACAAACAAGTATAAGTCTATCTAGTCTATAAGTATTTTCTAGGGTTTCGAATTGGGGATAAGTATTCGTTTGATTAATAAATTAAACATTTAATAAATAAGAGAAAATTGATAAATAAATAAACAAAAGTCTTTTTGTAAATTTTAAATCAAAGATGGTCACAATATAAAGTTTTAAGTGTGAAAATAATTTTTATAAAATTATTTTCTTATAAATAGATTTTTAAATCTATTTATTTCAAATTGTCAAAATATAACTTTAATATTTAAAAATATTAAAATTAAAGAATTTTTGAATTAAAAATTGTATTTCTGTTCTAAATGAAAAGAAATAATTTATATAAAATTTTGGGGCAAAAATACTGAAAAATGATTTTTTTTATGATTTATTTATGATTAAAACTAACAAAAATTGATTAAAAATATAAATAAATGATTCTTCAGAATTAAAAATGATTTCAGAAAAGTTTATCATTATATAAACTCAGAATAATTTTTGTGGAAATTTATAAAATTGTTTTGATATTTTAATGGAATTTTATAAATAGAATAGAATAAACTTGAATTAATTATTATATATATTAATTAAATAAATTTTTGAAAACTAAAAATTGTGGGTTAAATCTCTTCATCAGATTAATACAAAATAATTTTTGTAGAATTATTAAAAGAGTTTTAATATTTTAAAATGAATTTATAATATATAAGTAATATATATAATTAATTTTAATTGTTTTTTATTAAAACAAAACAAAGAAAGAAAAAAAAAAGAGTTGCCATGGCAGGGATCGAACCCGCGTGGCTTTGTTGAGGGGTACCAGACACAACCACTTGGTCCAGACCAGTGGTTGTGTTGATTTCAGTTTAATTAAAAATAAATAATATATGAAAGTCGTGTTCTTCCCCAATATTAATCATACGAACCCTAATTTTTAAATCAAGCGATTGATTAGACAATAACCCCGAATTGTATGGGGTTATTGTTTGACATAAGCATATGAATCAAGATCAAAGCAGAAATCAAACTTACAAACCCAAGAATGAAGCAGAAAGGTCGGTCAACCAAAAAGTCAAAGGATGCGAGGCATATACTTGATTACGAAAAATTATCAGGAATGGAAAGTATAGGTGTGTTAATCGGCCCCTTTAGTGTTTGTGTGTGGGTTTAATTGCGTTAAAACATTCGTTATATATAGATTGATAATTGAGTTTGGAAGCTTTAAAAACGAATTTGAATTGACAAATTTGGCCGCTAATCAAGCATATTAGCGTGAATAGGACGCGTTAATGATGTGTAAATCGTTAGGTGAGGTTAATTAGTCAATGGTTACCATATTTAGGCTCAATCAAAGTCAAACATGGAGGATTTTGGCGAGGGTCTTCTGCAGCGATCAAGAAGAAAGGAAACAAGGAGTTTTTTTTAGTATGTATATATATAATGTGAGTTGGGATTAAAACGAGACTGAGGTGTAGCCCAGATGGTATTGGGTGCGTGGGTTAATGCTGACTCGGCTCTCTGCCCGGGTTCGAGTCCCGGCAGGAGCAGAATCTTTTTTTTTTTTTTTATAAAAGGTGTATGGGCTTATGGTAGTGGGCCAGATCATGATGTTGGGCTGGATCAAGATGTTGGGTTGGGTTTAGGTTAATGGTGAAGGATGGTTGTCCAACTTTATTATTATTATTATTATCATTATTATTATTAATATTTATTATTATTATTTATTATTATTATACAAAATAAAATAAAGGAAAAGTGACGGATGTCACAGCATCCCCTACTTTTAGAAACTTCATCCCGAAGTTATTAGAAACATAGGGTTATGGATGTTTGGGTAGAAATTAAGGTAGCAGTGGTTTGGAAAATTTGAGTTAAGGCACATCGTGAATTTATGGTAACAGAGTAAACTAAGAGGTTTGATAGGTGTGGGTTAAGGATTGGATTAGGTTCATCTTGAATAACAAGGAGAATAAAAATATAGTAAAACACTAAACTTCAAGTTTTAGGAACCTAAAATAAATGTACAAGTTGATTGACTATAGAAAGACTAATTGAACTACCAAGTAAACAGAGTTTGTTCCTGGTTCGACTCCCAGTCTCACTTTCAATGCATCATTAGTGTTTATATATAGGGTGTACCGCAGCTAACCCACCACACCTTTGATACCTTGAAAACGTACTGGACGCCTACCAAAAACTCTAATTGAATTTCACACTACCCTAACGTACCTGTAAATTCATGATTACGTTCCGGACCGGAATCATCAATTTACCTTACATTAGGGTTTTATGTCCTTCTATGATCCTAATCTAACACGCATTAAAGCAAATAAGTTCCACAAGAATATGACACAACAAACATGTTGGGTTACAATGAGACGTTATCAATGAAATGAGGCTATGTAATAATGAGGTCAATTGCATTGGTTTGCAATGACTTGTAAGCATAACAGTATTTAAGTATGGGCTACCACTCGTCCGAGGAGCCCTTTAAATGAAATGTTTATCTGAGTTGCGTGGATAATACACACATGCAAGCAAGTTTGTAAGTACTACAACCATTAAGTGTAAGTGTTATCTTAGTGGCCTATAGAAATAGTTTACGAGTATCATGAATAATTAAATGTTCAATGGATAGTCAGATTAAGGGAAAAATCAAGTTTCATATATCAAACCATGATGTTTTTAGAAAAGCTTTGTAGGATCAAGTATCAAGTTTTTAGTAGTTTGATTTTCATGGAAATCAAGTCCAAATGTTTCAATAAAATGTAAGGTAGAATCTTTAAACTTCTATGATTAGAATAAATGTAACCAAACATGATAAATTTCCAATCTGTGTTTGTACACAATAGTATGTGATGTGTGTAAATGTATATATATAAAAATAACACAAGTTTTAATTAAAACGACTCACCTAAAAACTACACACACACGACAAGTGTACCGGTCGCAAAGCAGTAAACAGATAAGACCGAGTATCGAACCCAAAGACGCGAATGCAACTCTAGATCACAACCTCTACCGAATACTAGCCTAAATAAATATATACTTATGTGGGGGGTTAAACTAATGATTAAAAACTTAAAAGAAACTAAATATAAATAAATTAACCTCAGCTGCTTATGGGAACTAGGAACTTGGAGAAATCGGATAGGAAGAAGGTTGGTTACTTAGGTAAAATCCCTAGACACTAGCAATAAATCATGAATCTGGTAATTAACTTGAGACCCTATTCTTATCTAATAAACCTCCTGTCAAGGATAGCTCACCAGACTCAAGGCGGGACAAGTGTAGAAATGCTAAAATGGATCTGGATCGCCCTAGCGTACCAAAATCCCACAGAAATCGGATTAAAACCTCTCCTAGATTAAAACCCTCAAACTATGAAGCAGACTTAAACTCTACTGAAGAAAACCTAGGAAAACTCTAAACACGGACAAGTAGCGACTCCCGCCCTAGCGCTTGCCAACTACCGAACAATGCCTAGTTAGTTACCTAGCAATCTCGAGTTAGATTTCTCACCCTCAAGAATGGACTGCACGTTTTAGTTAATTTATTATATTAGTTTGTCATACTTGTGTCGTACTCCAACTCCAAATACTAGCACGCTAACCTAAGTTGACGAACTAGATTGATTTCAAGGCCTAGGGGGTATCTCTACATGCCTAGCTCCACAAAACCAATAAACAAACTTCAAATAAAATTAACACCAACACACATATATCAAATCCAACAATAGAATTAAAATCATGTAATTCTACACATCAAAATTAAAAACCAAAAATCATTAAATACTGCAAATTACGTGTCTAGTTCATAAACCTAAGCAACCATGAAAGTCTAGTTCATAATTATAATTAGAAACATAGTCATAGAGTCTCGAAAAACAATAATAAACATGCCTCTAAAAATATAAAAACGATAAAACAAACCACCGGGTCTTCAAATAATTAATCTTTAGTGCACCCCGGACCTTCTTCCCTTCACTTCTCCTCTCAATTTGGTTTAGAGCTGCGATGTGATATCCTTGTGTTGAATGAATAATTGTGCGCCCTCAATAGAATAAATTGCCTGCTCCTTCTCCGATTGAATGTTCCACCTCATAAATGTCGACTGCCGTCAACATATACATATTGCAATTTGTTTGTTGGGTCGTAGCCCTTTTGTGAATTGTCACAAAAGTCAAAAGTCTAAGTTTGACTTTATTTTATTATTATTATTATTATTATTATTATTATTATTATTATTATTATTATTATTATTATTATTATTATTATTAGTAGTAGTAGTAGTAGTAGTAGTAGTAATAGTATTATAACTCGGCGCTCTCGTATCATGTGTTCTTGGCTCGACCAAAATTAATCGCTTACGCTCCAACGTCCATGAACACATACTCTTAAGTGTTCGTGTCTCAATTAAAATTCTTTCATTTTGCGCTCATTTTCCACGAACACCTATAAAATAATAAAATAAATAAATAAGTACTAAAAACTAATAAAAAAATATACAATGATAAAAATAGGCCAACAAACGAATACACGCCTAAAACTACTAAAAACTATATACAAAAGACTCAATTACAACTCAAAATACATAGGAGAATAGATGTGTTTTACGACACATCAAACATCCCCACACTTATCTCTTTTTCGTCCCTGAAAAAGAATTGTGCTATGGAATCACAGTTAGGTTTACATCCAGTTTTAAAACATAGGTTACTTAATTAATAATCTACTAATGTGTTGATTGCGATTGCAGGTATATTGATCCTCTTAAACCCACACCGGTTTCCAAGCCCCTTTTTATTTATGTTAAGTTCATGTTGATTAGTCTATCTAGGGTCTCACTCGAAGGAAGCCACAGTTCCTCCTAATCCCGCCTCAAGCTTATGAAGCTAAAGGAACGACCAATTGACCATTTCCCAACTGTCTTATGTAGAAACCAAGAGAATTTAAAATCACCTCTTTTTTTTTTTTTTGGCATACTTAACTCAGAGGGTGTGACCAATCCAAGTCGCTATCCCAGTGGCCAGGCACCTTAAGCTTTAGCATTTTTTTTTCATCTCAGCATACTTAACTCAGAGGGTGTGACCAATCCAAGTCGCTATCCCAGTGGCCAGGCACCTTAAGCTTCAGCATTTTTGCTTTGATTTTTAATTTTTTTTTTAAGTGATTAGAAATTCTAACGGTTTTCTACTTATAACGGTGCTTCTTATACTATTTTTGGCGGTTTCGGTCTCCCCGTTTCTCCTAGATGAGAACCCACAAAATAGCCTAACATAATTAATTTATTACTTTTCAAAGGAAACCTTTCTACCGGCCGAGCCTACCCACATATCCCAAATCAGACACGTTTTCAATCAATTTTAATCTCTTATTATACATACTATTTGAAAACCGGACACCTAACTTTACCTATCATTTTCCATATTTTATATAATGCAAACTTCAAAATCAGGGACTTTTTTTTCAGTTTTTTTTTTTTTAATTTTTTCGTTTTTTTTTTCTAATTTTTTTTTTATTTAAACGACTCTGTATACAGACTAAACGACAGTTTCCCATCCCCACACTTAAATTCTACATTGCCCTCAATGTAGAAATAGAAAACGACACAAAACAAAAAATAAATTCCGAATACAAAATAAAAAAAAAACCGAGGGCAAATTGAAAAGGACTTAGCTGGTTAATTTTTCTTCGTAAGCTCTAGTCCAATCCAGCTCGATCGTATAGCATTTTGGTCGCGATCGGCTCTGACACAATGGTAAACTCTCAGGTTGCTTCAATATAATGTACAGGTCCAGAATCACCCGAATGGAGATTGAGTACGGGTGGTGCAATCCAAACCTGCGCAAAACAAAACAAACAAAACCCGAGCATAATACCGAACCACACAAAAATAAAAAGACTCAAACTACTAACTTAGACTCAAAATATAACAACAAACAAGAAGACGTACCTGCTTGGCAAAATGGCGGTAAATGGTAGTAGAACCAAATGGGTATAAAAAAAAATCTGGTTCTCGCTCAATGTGAAGGACACTGGTGATCACAACACGCGTTGCAAGGGAAAAAACTATAACTTTCCGGGGTAATAGCTGGTCGCCATGAGGCGAACAGGTCAGCCCAGACTCCTCACATTAGGTGAAAAGTCTTTTTTCAGAGAAAGTTAATTAATTTTTATTTTTTTAATAAAAATTCTCTTATTACCCAAACCTTTACCAAAACTCCCACTCATAAAATATATATAAAGATAATACAGGGGATCCGCTCATGATGAAATTTCCTCTACCTAAGCAAACACGCAAACCTGCAAACAGACTCAAAGACACACAAAAAAAACAAAGAAAAAAATAAATAAAATAAAAACCTATGAACCTCTACCGATTGACGGAACACAAATAAAAAAAATGAAAAGCTAGAAAAAAATAGGTATAATATAAATTTACAAACTCTACAGAGCCTCCCCACACTTAAACTTAATCAGGGGGCTTCTCTTTTATCTGGACCCGATCCAACCCGTTTAATTCCACCCGGTCCATATTATTTAGAAAAATTACATTAGTGGAATTTAAAAATATTTTATCGAATTTAAATGGGTCGGACCACCAATATTTAAATTTACCTGGACCAAACCTGATTCTTGGCATGTAATGAGGGGACTTGTTGTCTCTGCAACTCCTGACCCTCACCCTGTGTCGGTCCAGGTGCCTCTTCGCCTTCTCCCGTGGTGGTGGCCATGGTGGTGGCACTAGTAGCAGTGTAATATCCAATGCCTGCACGGGCCGGCTGTGGTGTTCTTCTTCTCCCACCACTGCTTCTTTCTCATCTTCCGTGTTTGGTGACACTTGTTCAAAATCTTTGTCTACTTCTGGGGCTGACAAATCAACCAACTCGTCACCAAACTCTTCTTCCTAATCAGCTGCTTCTTCAAGCAGGTCAGTGGTGTCTTCATCTTCCACCACTTCTTCCTCAAACAGCCAGCCTGTGGATTCTGAAAAATCCATATCTTCCTCAGCCTCCCTCCAAACATCTGCCCCCCAAGGATATGCTGCTGAACTCGAGATCTGGCAAGGCTGCTCATCCTGCTGAACCAAAGGTGGGACTAAGGCGTCCATTATGGTCTCTGGCTCTAACCCTGAATCCTGCAAAATATCATCCTCACAAGACAAGTGTAAAGAATCATATGGGTCAGTTAAATCATGCACAGAATCAGATGAGTAAGGACAAACAGTTTCAGCAACGGGCCTAATACAATCAGGTAATGTAGGTGTTACCATCTCGTCTGGGTCATCATATGTGAAATAAACCTGCTGAACTGGAGGTGGGACTTCAACGTCCATTATGGTCTTCAGTTCATCCACCTAAGCCTGTAGCCTTTCAAGTGCCGCATCTTGTTCCCTCAAATAGTCGGTGCGCATGGATAGCAAAGAACGCATATCCTCGAGCATGAGCTGTTGATTAGCAAGGAAGGCGTCTTGCTTAGCAACAAGGGCGGCAAAGTCGGGCCTAATGTGAGACGAGACATCCCGATAATCGGGATGTGGATACAAATGTTGCCTAGGTGGATACTCTGACGAGCTACCACCATGCCTTTCCTCATACATCATAGCTTGTAGACGATCAAGCCGACTTGTTATTCTATCCAGTGACTCAGATGTTGCAGGGTTAAACCATCGGTTAGCCTGTGGGTATGAAGGCCGGTATGACTGATATGGCTGCGGCTGCAAATACGTGTTAGAATAATAATCCGTGGAATACCCCGATGAATATGAATGAGGGCATCTTATGGTAAAGTGGGGTCCTCCGCAGATCTCGCACATGATAAAAAAAATTATATATTACAAATAAAAAAAATAATAAGAAGAAGAAAAAGAAAAAAAAGAAAAAAAATAATAAAAGAAAAAATTATTCACAAAATAGTAGACCAGAAACGGATCAGATGATTCTCAAGAGTGCCAATTGCGTCCCCGGCAACGGCGCCAAAAACTTGATGTGTGTAAATGTATATATATAAAAATAACACAAGTTTTAATTAAAACGACTCACCTAAAAACTACACACGCACGGCAAGTGTACCGGTCGCAAAGCAGTAAACAGATAAGACCGAGTATCGAACCCAAAGACGCGAATGCAACTCTAGATCACAACCTCTACCGAATACTAGCCTAAATAAATATATACTTATGTGGGGGGTTAAACTAATGATTAAAAACTTAAAAGAAACTAAATATAAATAAAGTAACCTCAGCTGCTTATGGGAACTAGGAACTTAGAGAAATCGGATAGGAAGAAGGTTGGTTACTTAGGTAAAATCCCTAGACACTAGCAATAAATCATGAATCTGGTAATTAACTTGAGACCCTATTCTTATCTAATAAACCTCCTGTCAAGGATAGCTCACCAGACTCAAGGCGGGACAAGTGTAGAAATGCTAAAATGAATCTGGATCGCCCTAGCGTACCAAAATCCCACAGAAATCAGATTAAACCTCTCCTGGATTAAAACCCTCAAACTATGAAGCAGACTTAAACTCTACTGAAGAAAACCTAGGAAAACTCTAAACACGGACAAGTAGCGACTCCCGCCCTAGCGCTTGCCAACTACCGAACAATGCTTAGTTAGTTACCTAGCAATCTCGAGTTAGATTTCTCACCCTCAAGAATGGACTGCACGTTTTAGTTAATTTATTATATTAGTTTGTCATACTTGTGTCGTACTCCAACTCCAAATACTAGCACGCTAACCTAAGTTGACGAACTAGATTGATTTCAAGGCCTAGGGGGTATCTCTACATGCCTAGCTCCACAAAACCAATAAACAAACTTCAAATAAAATTAACACCAACACACATATATCAAATCCAACAATAGAATTAAAATCATGTAATTCTACACATCAAAATTAAAAACCAAAAATCATTAAATACTGCAAATTACGTGTCTAGTTCATAAACCTAAGCAACCATGAAAGTCTAGTTCATAATTATAATTAGAAACATAGTCATAGAGTCTCGAAAAACAATAATAAACATGTCTCTAAAAATATAAAAACGATAAAACAAACCACCGGGTCTTCAAATAATTAATCTTTAGTGCACCCCGGACCTTCTTCCCTTCACTTCTCCTCTCAATTTGGTTTAGAGCTGCGATGTGATATCCTTGTGTTGAATGAATAATTGTGCGCCCTCAATAGAATAAATCGCCTGCTCCTTCTCCGATTGAATGTTCCACCTCATAAATGTCGACTGCCGTCAACATATACACATTGCAATTTGTTTGTTGGGCCGTAGCCCTTTTGTGAATTGTCACAAAAGTCAAAAGTCTAAGTTTGACTTTATTTTATTATTATTATTATTATTATTATTATTATTATTATTATTATTATTATTATTATTAGTAGTAGTAGTAGTAGTAGTAGTAGTAGTAATAGTAGTATTATAACTCGGCGCTCTCGTATCATGTGTTCTTGACTCGACCAAAATTAATCGTTTACGCTCCAACGTCCATGAACACATACTCTTAAGTGTTCGTGTCTCAATTAAAATTCTTTCATTTTGCGCTCATTTTCCACGAACACCTATAAAATAATAAAATAAATAAATAAGTACTAAAAACTAATAAAAAAATATACAATGATAAAAATAGGCCAACAAACGAATACACGCCTAAAACTACTAAAAACTATATACAAAAGACTCAATTACAACTCAAAATACATAGGAGAATAGATGTGTTTTACGACACATCAGTATGCAAGGAATTTCCAGATGTTATATGCTACTGAGTGCGGCAAAATTGGGTACAAAATGATAATAGGATCAAGAAAATGAAAACACAAGTATTGAATTCCCGAGTCTTAAGAAGATTCCATCCATGGCTTAACCAGTGGGATTGACGTCATCCTGATTGTTTGCTTCGTTGATATTGACATTGAAAGCTCGCCCATGTGCCACCAGGTTTACATTATTCAATTTAGGGCATCGAGGTCGCATGTGGTTAGGGTCTCCACAATGATAACATGCCCGACCGTTAGTAATCGGTAGTGGTTCCTGGGCAGCTGTTTGATGATTATCCTGTGCCCTATCCATTACACGACAAGTGGTGACAAGGTGTCCAAACCTTCCACATTTAGTGCATTGACGACATGGAAGACTTGCAGGGTGATGATACTTGCAAGTGTTGCATTGAGGATGGATTCCCGTGTAGGCTTTCTTGATAGAAGGCTGAGTCACAGGATCCACAACAGCCTGGTTCTAATTATCGCCCATTCGTTTCTTAGAGTTCGAAGCAGTAGTGGCGGCCTTTGCTAAAACAGCCTTAGATTGTTCAACAACATGGGTGGTTTTCTCAGCAGACGTCTTGGTGCCCTTCCTAACCAAGTTTCCTTTCCTTACGTGTTTGTCTGTCAAAGCGGCTGCAAGCTGGATGGCTTCTTCCACCGTAGTAGATTTGCATCCAGTAACTACGTCTTGTATCAGATCAGGTAATCCCTCGATATATTTCTCGATTGCTCGAGAGGCCGGGGTGACCATGTGTGGAACCAATATGCTAAGTTCATGATATCGAGTGTTATACGCAAGATTCTCACCACTGTCTTGTTTAAGCTCACGAAACTCATCCTCCAGTTTCCTGATTTCGTTCCTAGGGCAGAATTTGGCGATCATGAGTTCCTTAACTTCAGTCCAAGACAAAGTTAATGCAACATCAGCGCCCCGATTGCGCTTTTCGCCATTCCACCAGGTTAGCGCCCCTTTTTGAAGGACACTAGTAGCATAGCGAACACGGAGTTCATCAGGACACTCGCTGTTTACAAAGGTGCTCTCCATGCTTTCAAACCATTGGAGAAGGCCAGTAGCACCCTCCTCACCAGTGAATTTTGTGGGGTTGCAGGAGTTAAAGTGTTTGAAAGTGCACCGAAATTGAGTCGTACTCCCTGTGTTGGCACTGCTACTATTCTGGGTTATCTCACTGACAAGGTTTGGGATCACTGCAGCAATTTGCTCAGCGAGTAAAGATGCGAGGCGACGGTCAGAACGTTGTCCAGAAGCATGAACAGGGCGTCGGCGGGCATCACGGAGCATGCGGCGAGCAGACATCTATGAGGTAGTCAATGAATAATCATGAGATTAGAAAATGTGAATGTATAACCGTACAGATGATTATGAAAGTATGAACTTGTAAGCAATATATGAAAATCATGATATACAGAATATTGTATATGAAACGAGAGAGTATTATTGAAAAACTTGCATAAGATGCTTGGAGTGCCATTGTCTAGCTGTAAAGCACAACAAGAATGTTGACTTTTCAAAGGAGTTGAACCCAATGGTGATCAAAGAAGACATGCTTTAGCCTATAAGTGGACACTCACTCCAGGAATTCCCAGGTAAGCATAACAGGTCCGTAACTGGATTTATGCGCTATGCTTGCCTATGCCAGAAAACCCAGTGTACAGGCATCCACCCTTCCAGATTGCACGTGTCCTTATCACACTCATTAAAGTTCAACAATTTTGAAGGAGCAGAATAAGAGTAGGCATTATGCCTAAGAGTGTCTTCATGAAAGGTATTGTCCCTGTTCCATAATGATGTAGACTTTCCACCCCTTGTAGGACACCATCTTTATGCACCATGATGAAAGACGAGGAGAAATGGAGGGATAGAAGAAGGGAAAGATAGAGGAAGGAAAGTAGAGGGAAATGAGGGGTAAGGTAATTTAGGAAATAAAATGCATGAAAGTTGAAGTTCGGTTATAGTCTAGGCCATCTTATCTAATAACCTAGTTCCCTATAACCATGGCTCTGATACCAATCTGTAACACCCCAACCGATGGCGGAATCATCGAGGTGCCACGTAGTGACGATTGTTCAAAAGCTCATGGTACTAAAATGTAAATATATGATTATTGAATATTGTTTTACAACATGTGAAATTAAATACAAGACAACAAAAATAAAGAAAATTGATTGATTTAATCTAAGTCCCAAGTCCTATGTGAAGCGTCAAGCAGCTTATCCTGAAACATGCACGAAAATATTTGTCAACATATGATTGTTGGTGAGTACTACTTAGCTTTATACATATAGTATAAGTTTGAAAAGGTAGTACAATTCATGTGTCTAGCATCACCAAGGCATTATGTAAACACACAAGTAACCAAACAAGACAAAGATCAAATGTAAAGTTGTACAATGAAATTGATAATGAGCACCTCAACACGTGTGAGTCTAAAAGAGCACCATAACATAAGTTATGTCTAAATGAGCACCGTAACATAAGTTACGTCTAAATGAGCACCGTAACATAAGTTACGTCTGAGTGTAAAGAGCACCATAACATAAGTTATGTCTAAATGTATGATTTTGTATGTAAGCTACGTTCATGTTCAAGCATAAGCACAAAGATAAACAAGACACGTATATGAATTGTAAATGAATAAAAAAATGTATGTGTAAATGAATATGAAAGTTTTGTATACTTGTGCATGAATCACCCCAAAAGTTGTAAAAGCGAAAAAGGGGATAAGTAATACTCACCTTAGCAAGGTGGTAAGTCTTGTGGAATTGAATAAGTGTAATCCAACATTGCCAAGTATCACCCTATGTATAATGTAACAAATAAGTCTAAGTCTATCTAGTCTATAAGTATTTTCTAGGGTTTCGAATTGGGGATAAGTATTCGTTTGATTAATAAATTAAAAGTTTAATAAATAAGAGAAATTTGATAAATAAATAAACAAAAGTCTTTTTGTAAATTTTAAATCAAAGATGGTCACAATATAAAGTTTTAAGTGTGAATATAATTTTTATAAAATTATTTTCTTATAAATAGATTTTTAAATCTATTTATTTCAAATTGTCAAAATATAACTTTAATATTTAAAAATATTAAAATTAAAGAATTTTTGAATTAAAAATTGTATTTCTGTTCTAAATGAAAAGAAATAATTTATATAAAATTTTGGTGCAAAAATACTGAAAAATGATTTTTTTATGATTTATTTATGATTAAAACTAACAAAAATTTATTAAAAATATTAAATAAATGATTTTTCAGAATTAAAAATCATTTCAGAAAAGTTTATCATTATATAAACTCAGAATAATTTTTGTGGAAATTTATAAAATTGTTTTGATATTTTATTGGAATTTTATAAATATAATAGAATAAACTTGATTTAATTATTATGTATATTAATTAAATAAATTTTTGAAAACTAAAAATTGTGGGTTAAACCTCTTCATCAGATTAATAAAAAATATTTTTTTGTAGAATTATTAAAAGAGTTTTAATATTTTAAAATGAATTTATAAAATATAAGTAATATATATATAATTAATTTTAATTGTTTTTGATTAAAACAAAACAAAGAAAGAAAAAAAAAGAGTTGCCATGGCAGGGATCGAACCCGCGTGGCTTTGTTGAGGGAACCAGACACAACCACTTGGTCCAGACCAGTGGTTGTGTTGATTTCAGTTTAATTAAAAATAAATAATATATGAAATTCGTGTTCTTCCCCAATATTAATCATACGAACCGTAATTTTTAAATCAAGCGATTGATTAGACAATAACCCCGAATTGTATGGGGTTATTGTTTGACATAAGCATATGAATCAAGATCAAAGCAGAAATCAAACTTACAAACCCAAGAATGAAGCAGAAAGGTCGGTCAACCAAAAAGTCAAAGGATGCGAGGCATATACTTGATTACGAAAAATTATCAGGAATTGAAAGTATAGGTGTGTTAATCGGCCCCTTTAGTGTTTGTGTGTGGGTTTAATTGCGTTAAAACATTCGTTATATATAGATTGATAATTGAGTTTGGAAGCTTTAAAAACGAATTTGAATTGACAAATTTGGCCGCTAATCAAGCATATTAGCGTGAATAGGACGCGTTAATGATGTGTAAATCGTTAGGTGAGGATAATTAGTCAATGGTTACCATATTTAGGCTCAATCAAAGTCAAACATGGAGGATTTTGGCGTGGGTCTTCTGCAGCGATCAAGAAGAAAGGAAACAAGGAGTTTTTTTGAGTGTGTATATATATAATGTGAGTTGGGATTAAAACGAGACTGAGGTGTAGCCCAGATGGTATTGGGTGCATGGGTTAATGCTGACTCGGCTCTCTGCCCGGGTTCGAGTCCCGACAGGAGCAGAATCTTTTTTTTTTTTTTTATAAAAGGTGTATGGGCTTATGGTAGTGGGCCAAATCATGATGTTGGGCTGGATCAAGATGTTGGGTTGGGTTTAGGTTAATGGTGAAGGATGGTTGTCCAACTTTATTATTATTATTATCATTATTATTATTAATATTTATTATTATTATTTATTATTATACAAAATAAAATAAAATAAAGGAAAAGTGACGGATGTCACATCTTTCGTTCTCCTTTTCGCTTTATTTGATTTCCATTCTCAGATTGAGACTATGAACTCTTAGTCAGACTGTATAATCTAATAGGAATAGGCATACTAGACCTAACTAACTTGCTAGCAGTGAGAATAGCTGAAGCTGATAACCCGATTGAATCAGCTCTTTTAGGAGGAATTCCCTTTGTTATTGGAATCAGGGTACAAGCTGCTATCGAATAGGTGCTCGTCTTGGTGAATAAGCTGTGATTACTCTACGACTTTCTGTTCAGCACGCTAGCTTGGCTTATGGCTTTGCTCCTTTTCTTCTGTTGTCGGCATACCGGTCTTTGCCTTTTGCTTGGAACGTTGTCGGAATAGGCTGTGATGCCAGATAGTGAAGTTCGAAGGGCCTTTTTTTATCACCATAAGTAGCAATAGACTGATCTTAGCCCGAACCTACAGATTTACGCTTTGACGCCCGAAAGCTAAAGCAACGTCGTTCCGCGCTTACTAGCTTTAAGCTGAGCTTCTTCTGCAACTGGCTGATCGGATGGACTTTTGTTTAACTTACAGATTGACCGAAAGAGGCTTGCTCAGGACGGGAAAGGAATGCCTTAAAGAAAACTCCCACTTAATGACCTGCATCGTCTATTCTCGCTCGACCACTTGTGTATGTAAAGTATACGTGTACGTGACGGACGGAAATCTACTCCCTGGTAACTAACTAGGGGGATTCCTTAAATGTAATGTCTCTTTTCGGGTAAACACTGTAACCAAGCAAGTAGGCAAAAAGTCTTCTGGAACACTATCTTATCCCCTAGGGAAAGTATTCTACCTCGTTGGTCCTAGTAGTTAGTACCCTGACGTAACACCGCAAAATTCACTTCTTACTAGACTTTCTTCCCCTCTTGCAACAAGTTATCGTCCTCGACGTCCCCCATCTCCTTCGAGAAATAGTCCCACATCTGATTGCAGTAAGAAAGGCAAAATACTGCTACATAGCCGCCCTTCCTAAGATGTCTTCTGTATTACTTTCTTGTGCTAAAATCATTCCCTCAGAAATAGGATCGTAACCTTCAAGGGAGGCTTGTTATGCGATATCCTTTAGGACTTACTCGACTCTAGATAGCCTTTGAAACCAATTCCATTAAGCCTAGTGACATCAATCCCCTTAGTTCAATGGATCAAAGAACTAAACACCTTTCCAATACCGACAGCAGCTCCCGCTGTTAGTGCAATTGAATAAGAATATTGCTCCTACTGTTGGAGAATACCCTGCAACTTACTATTCCATTTCAACTCTTACTTTTTCGGACTTTAATATTATATATACATTATACGCAAAGCAATTTTATCGTAAGCGGAGAACCTTAAGTCCATCAATCTATAGTAGGAATAGAATAGTCCAGTTGTAACATCGCAAAACTTTCCCCAAAATTTTAATACATAAAAAGCCCTTATGTATATATATATATATATATATTTTTTATTACACCTTTATCATTAATATTATACAAATGTGCCTAAGTCTTTATTTATCCTAACTCACAACTTATATACATACATAAATGTATATAAATAATAATAATAATAATAATATGATTCTAAATTCTTTTTTTTTTCACATACAAGATTTTTTTTTTTTTTAAATAAAGCCTTGAGTCAAATAGTCAAAGTCCTAGTCAAAGTCTTAGTCAAACAGTCAAAGTCTTAGTCAAATAGTCAATTCATCATAAAACCTTACTTTATGGTGTTGACCAATTTAAATGGCTAATTGACTCCAAAACTAGTATAAAAACCCACCTATGACCCATTATACTTTGCACCTCTAAATCGATTGTTTCAATCCGATTAAACTTTCCCTCATACCTTTCTTCTATAGTCTATTACTTCTACAATTGAAGCTTTGATTATAAGCTCTTGTAATTGGCGAATTGGAAGCTTGATATTCCTTCTTTTTCATTTTCTTCAATTTGGACTAGCTACGTTGTTGAGTCTTTGGGATTCGCCTCGCATACATTCACAACACAATATTCTATTTTTTTACGAGACATAACATTTTGCTAAGGTGAGTTTTACATAGCCCCTTTTCTATTTATCACCATTTTTGGGGTGAAACATGTTACAACAATATTTATGCAATTCAATCATCAATGTGTCTATGTGTATTTCTATGTTGCATTATGTCTTGAACATGACTAGGGTAAGCACAATTCTAGCATAAACATTCATCAGCCAAACGGTATACATTGATAGATCTATTGGACTGACAATCCCACCCGGATACGTGCCTCCTACAAAGGTTGCGTGGGTGTTTGTTACTGCAATATAAACGAGTGAACCATGAGCGTATGGGATGTACCACAATACAACAGTCACAAGGTTGATTATGCACTCGATTTACTTCTAGTATGTTTTCACATATGGACTAGATTGCCATGACACATGAATTGCACAACAATTTTATTCGATTATCAAAACCTATGTAATTCTCACCAACTTTTGTTGACCCAAAATATTTTCAACTTAACATGTTTCAGGTTCTACTTGTTTGAAGATTCGAATTAATGCTTGAAGATGTGTGCATAGTTTTATTCAATTTGATGTACGAATTCTTGTAGAACAATTGTATGTAATTTATTTAAATCATTTAATGAAATTTATTATTCACCATGAGCTACTGAACAATCATCAATACGTGACATCCCGATGTTTCCGCCATCGGTTGGGGTGTTACAGATTGGTATCAGAGCCATGGTTATAGGGAATTAGGTTATTAGAAAAATAATCTAGTCTATAACCATAGGATTTAACCAGTACTTGCTTCTTTTACTTGCTATTCTCTATCTCCCTCCTACTTCTTATCCCTACATTAATCCCTACGAGAAGGTTGCTCTCCATCACTGGATCCACTCTTAGACTAATAAGGCAAAACCCTCAGGTTTAACCTGAACCACCTTGAGATCTTGTCGAAGTTCTAGATTTTAATAACAAACACGTGCAATCTGGAAGGGTGAACGCCTGTATTCTGAGTCTTCTGTCTAGGCTGGTATTGCGCATATATCCCAATCAGACGAGGGACCCGGATGCCTACCTGGGAATTCTCGGGATGAGTGTTCACTTATAGGCTAAAGCATGTCTTCACTATGTTGTTGGAATCTGGAATCTTTGATACGTCAACGTTTTCGTTAATTCGTTTTAATTAATGAATAAATGATTACATTCCTTATATCACCTCATTCATTTCATGCCACATTGAACCTTCATTGTGTCCCTTACAGATCATGTCTCCACGTCGCAGCACTCGCAATAACAGTGGTGAAAACCAAGAGGAAAGTAACAACAACCACAACACCAACCACAACAACAACAAAAACAACAAAGGTATTGATGCCCAACTGGCTGCGATTATTTCCCAACAAATGGCGCAACAAATCACAACTCTGGTTTCTAACTTGTTGGCTCAAGTCATCCCAATGAATGGGAACGGCAATGGAAATGGAAATGGCGATGGAAATCACATAAAGAACGGGACCTTAGTTCGGAAAGGCGAGAAAACAAGTATTGTGGCCGCGGTAACTACCGAGAACCAGAAGCGCAAGACCAGGGATCCTAATGTAAACCTCACTACACAAGCTTCTAACAAGAAACCCTATACAAGAAACTTTCCATTGTGTAACACATGCAAACGACATCACCCCACTGTTTCAGTGTGTCGCCTGTGCACCAATTGTGGTAGGTATGGCCATCTGGTCAACACATGTCGTGAGTCCCCAAACCCTAACACCAACCAACCAACCAACCCTGCTCAGGTTGCTAATCTTAATCGCCCTGGTAAATACAACTATGGTCAATGCTATGAATGTGGAAACCCAAATCATTTCCGTAACCGATGCCCTAAACTAAATCGAGATCAAGACCCTCCAGCTACTTAACAGCAAACCCCACCATTTGAATGATGTCTACTTTTTAATTCTATGTATTGACACTTTTTGATTCACGTAATAAATTCAAGTATTATCATAACATCTGAGTGCATGCTTGTTTGAATGTGAACTAATTGCTATATCTATAATCATACTTTCTTACTTGTACAACAATTAGTTGACTACCAAACAACCTACTCAACGATTGGTAGAGGTCATCATGTCTTTCCAACAGTCGGGAGATGCCCTACAACCTGCTCAACAATCGGTAGAGTCATAAAAGGACGCAAAACCCTAATGTAAGGTAAATTGATAATTACGGTCCGGAACGTAATCATGAATTTACAGGTACGTTAAGGTAGTGAGAAATTTTATCAAGGTTTTCGGTAGTCGACCAATTGTATACCTGGTGTTTTTCTTTTAACTTCGGGACGAAGTTCCTAAAAGTAGGGGAGACTGTAACATCGCAAAATTTTCCCCAAAAATTTAATACATAAAAAGCCCTTATATATATATATATATTTTTTATTACACCTTTATCATTAATATTATACAAATGTGCCTAAGTCTTTATTTATCCTAACTCACAACTTATATACATACATAAATGTATATAAATAATAATAATAATAATAATAATATGATTCTAAATTCTTTTTTTTTTCACATACAAGATTTTTTTTTTAAATAAAGCCTTGAGTCAAATAGTCAAAGTCCTAGTCAAAGTCTTAGTCAAACAGTCAAAGTCTTAGTCAAATAGTAAATTCATCATAAAACCTTACTTTATGGTGTTGACCAATTTTAATGGCTAATTGACTCCAAAACTAGTATAAAAACCCACCTATGACCCATTATACTTTGCACCTCTAAATCGATTGTTTCAATCCGATTAAACTTTCCCTCATACCTTTCTTCTATAGTCTATTACTTCTACAATTGAAGCTTTGATTATAAGCTCTTGTAATTGGCGAATTGGAAGCTTGATATTCCTTCTTTTTCGTTTTCTTCAATTTGGACTAGCTACGTTGTTGAGTCTTTGGGATTCGCCTCGCATACATTCACAACACAATATTCTATTTTTTTTACGAGACATAACATTTTGCTAAGGTGAGTTTTACATAGCCCCTTTTCTATTTATCACCATTTTTGGGGTGAAACATGTTACAACAATATTTATGCAATTCAATCATCAATGTGTCTATGTGTATTTCTATGTTGAATTATGTCTTGAACATGACTAGGGTAAGCACAATTCTAGCATAAACATTCATCAGCCAAACGGTATACATTGATAGATCTATTAGACTGACAATCCCACCCGGATACGTGCCTCCTACAAAGGTTGCGTGGGTGTTTGTTACTGCAATATAAACGAGTGAACCATGAGCGTATGGGATGTACCACAATACAACAGTCACAAGGTTGATTATGCACTCGATTTACTTCTAGTATGTTTTCACATATGGACTAGATTGCCATGACACATGAATTGCACAAAAATTTTATTCGATTATCAAAACCTATATAATTCTCACCAACTTTTGTTGACCCAAAATATTTTCAACTTAACATGTTTCAGGTTCTACTTGTTTGAAGATTCGAATTAATGCTTGAAGATGTGTGCAAAGTTTTATTCAATTTGATGTACGAATTCTTGTAGAACAATTGTATGTAATTTATTTAAATTATTTAATGAAATTTATTATTCACCATGAGCTACTGAACAATCATCAATACGTGACATCCCGATGTTTCCGCCATCGGTTGGGGTGTTACACCAGTAGTGGGTGAGTAGAGTATGGGCCTTTGGTAAGCACCGGACAGCAAAGAAGCTTCTGGGCCGCCCTATCACACACGAGGATAGAAGACGGGTCAGTTACTGTCCTGACTGGCTTTCTAGTTTCGTGTTACATCATTAACTGGCATTTTCTTTTTCTTTAGTCACATAGCGGACTTCTAATTCAAGTTCGATCCATTAGGTTCTTCGAAAACGATACTCTTCCCCAACTTCGTTCGATTTGCCTCATGGCAGAGGGGGCCTCCCGTTTTTTTCCCACTCTGCCATGGTAAGTTTCAGATTTCTAATGGCTTCCGTGCCGTTTTCCAAAACGCGTGAGTCCCTATAGAATTCGATCACCTTGCCAAGGTGAGTGAGACGTTCAAGGTCCGACGTCTCGATCCGCAATTCGGCTTTTGCTTTAGTTTTTAGATGAAGATCTCATTGTGATGTCGCGTTCCCTCTTTTCTTTCATTTCACTCTATTGTATGAATTCAACCAATAGAGGAGTGGGATACTCAAAAAGTAGTGGCATGAATCGATTTCATCGTAGGGGGCGTAGTCATTGTTCTTAGTTTTCTATAAGTTGATTGCTGCCCGGAATTCGTGATCCTGGCTCAGACGAGAGAAAGCTAAGGATATACTTCTCAAATGCAAGTGCAAGTCGAACGAGATACCTCTTGCAGTATTAATCACTCGTTCATCTGCCGAACCATCCCTGCCTTGGTCTTCCCCCTGTCTCTGTCTTCGCTCGCTTGGCTCGGCTCGGTATCCTCCCGGAAGAATACACACTCCCCTTTGTTCGAGCTTTGCTGGTATATTTCTAATGTTGACTGCTTTGGTACATAAAGAGGTATTATACATAAGTTAATACACCTTAGACTTCTTCTTCCAATCCCTCTCTTATCGAATGAATGAGCAGGTATGTACATTCATCTTCCCCCTGACTAAGCATGATTCCCCGGTCGATTGAGTCGAAACTTCCCCTTTGTACCGATTCCCCCATGTACCTAGGTAGCGAATGCCTAAGACAGCCCGATGAGCTAAGAAGTCAAGAACGTTGTTTATTATCCCCTTTCCATCAAACTGATACCGAGCGGGAGAGAAAGGTAGAGAGAGTGCATAGTGCTGATAGCGAATAAAAGGCCATTGAGCGTGTTAGCCACACCTATCAAAAAATCTTATCCCCGCCTAATTGTACTAGTACTATACAAGCTCTTAGGGAATAATCTATTTAGGAGCATTCCAGTGAGCATAGAGTCGTTGCTTCCTCACGTTAAGCACGACTCGTAGCGTCTTCGTCTTCAATGGCACGAGGCAGGTCTTCTTTCCCACCGTGCCCGCCCACCGCCCTCGCTCCGCTCGCCTCTGTTATTCATTTCATTAGGTAGGCAGTATCACTCCTTTCGAGATAAGACTCCCTCACGGAGATCACCTCACATAGCTCTGATAGCGAAAGTGAGATGTTCATCTGATCACTGCTATCTTACCTACACCCTTACCTCTAACTTCCCCAGGGACAGCTTCAAGAACAACTGTTTCTACTTTCCCACCCACCCCCAACTGTCATGGGAACTGGCGAAGCCTTGCTTTCTACTATGGCCTTACCTTTCTTTAGGAGATTTTGATCACTACCATCTGGTCAATCTTTTCCGCCCTCTCCACTGGAAAATCCAATACAATATAAGTAAAGAAAAACTACTACTCGGAAAAAAGACTCATTCCACTTCCTTTTCATTTCAGTTCATGGATAGCTATCCTACCTAAATGAACGAACTCTTCCTTCCTAGTGGGACTCATAAAGAGGAGAAGACAGCAAGCAGCCTCTTAGTAGCTGCTCTTTGTGACGAGAATCTCATTGGTTATCGAATCGCTTGCCTTTCCCTTCAACCTCGCCCGCGTGTTAGCTTGCTTGTACTATCGCTCGCCTGCCTGACCTGCTTTCTGGCTAACTTCTTTATGGCAAGCGCTACCGTAACCTAGCTAGCGCTACATCTTGCTAACGTCGTCTGAATTGCCTTGCAAGCGCTACATCTATATGGCAAGCCCACGTCGCCTTCGTCTCCCATTGTAGTCGCCTTCCTCATATGGCAAGCGCTACCCCTCGCTTTCACTACATTGTCTGACGATAACCTTGCCTGACCGCTTCCGCTCTGACTGAGCTGACCGTCGCACCTGACTTCTATATCCCATTATCCATAGATCTCCTTCCTTATCGTTGCCGGTATAAGCAGAAGGTTGCTAAGTCAGATGTCTGGTGAACACATTCGTAATGAGTATGGGTCTAGTAGGTGTATTAGGAAGGAAGCGAGGTACTGAGTTTAGCGTCGACAAGTGGATCTTTATTCTCAATGATATGGGAGACAGTCAAAGCACCAGTCTCAGCATCAACATAAGAAAAGGACTGACCGACCGCCGTTCAAGAGAGATCCCGGAGGCTCGAACTTTTTGCTAGCTTTGAAACATGGGCCGAAGGAAAGAGGAAGACCAAACAAAGTCGCGGTCAAAGCAAAGAAAAAGATGCCAAAAAAGATTCACTTTAGCTTCTAGCTCACTTAGTGTAGGTTGCTTGCAATCCTGACATCCCGAGTTACAGTTTGGGGGATTGATTACGTGGCTGAATCTCCCGTTAAGGAGCTTTCCTACGTTCCTGTCCTTGATGTCTCTCTCATTCCGAGGTGAGGGTGAGGTTGCTTGTAAGACTTTCGATAGCTGGCTCGGCCGAACGGAATCACCGATCTAGATACTAGATAGAAGGGTCGTTCACTCCCTATTCTTTAGAGGTTGCTTGCGACGGTAGCATTAGCTAGGCAATCAAGGCAGGTCGAACAGAGTTAGTCCTAGGGTGAAGATCATCGGATG